>CM029917.1:110013150-114813150 GCA_017639245.1 Myiopsitta monachus | reverse complement strand
CCCCTCTCCAGCTTTCCTGCAGCCCCTTCAGGCACTGGAGCTGCTCTCAGGTCTCCCCTTCAGGAGCCTTCTCTTGTCCAGGCTGCCCCAGCCCAGCTCTCTCAGCCTGGCTCCAGAGCAGAGCTGCTCCAGCCCTCGCAGCATCTCCCATGGCCTCCTCTGGCCTCGCTCCAACAGCTCCACGTCCCTCTGTGCTGCTGCCCCAGAGCTGGATCAGGGCTGCAGGGGGGTCTCCCCAGCATGCAGTAGAAGGGAAGAATCCCCTCCCTTGACCTGCTGCTACCCAGTGCAGACAAACAGCTCAAGCTCTCTCAGGATGTGCTCAGCCTCTTAGTGGATGTCTGCATTTTTTCTGTGCTCCCGAGGGATGATATCTCTTACCCCTGTAAAACACGGTTCAGCCTCCAGTCTCTTTGACCCTTACCATCTGAGGCTCTCTGAAGGCTCTGGGAACACTTATAGACGCCTTCCGCTCTGTTTTTAAGGACCAGGTCCTTAGGACCTGCACTGTGGTCCCCAGCAGTCTCACACTTGCCCCTCACTACATTAATGAGAAAGTTGGGGCTGTTGAGCCTGGAGAAGAGAAGGCTGCGTGGAGACCTCATAGCAGCCTTCCAGGATCTGAAGGGGGCCTATAGGGATGCTGGGGAGGGACACCTCATGAGGGACTGCAGTGATAGGACAAGGGGTAACGGGTCCAGACTTAAACAGGGGAAGTTTAGATTGGATATGAGGAAGAAATTCTTTCCTGTGTGGGTGGTGAGGCACTGGAATGGGTTTCCCAGGGAAGCTGTGAATGCTCCATGGCTGGTGGTGTTCAAGGCCAGGTCGGACAGAGCCTTGGGTGGCATGGTTTAGTGTGAGGTGTCACTGCCCATGGCAGGGGATTGGAACTGGGTGATCTTAAGGTCCTTTCCAACCCTGACTATTCTATGATTCTATGATTAATGAAACTGGCCAGAAGAGAATAATGGCTTTACTGTGCTTGTCACTCTGGATGGGATAAGACACATTTCCAGGAGAGCACAGGGGACATTAGCCTGTCTCCTGCCCCACTGAGCACAGTTGGGGGTTGCAAAAGTAGCCTGAGCATAGCAACTATGGATCCTAATCCCTTTTTCCCCTGCCATAGAGACTCTGAAGCTTCCACTGGCCCATTATTGTCCAGCGGGGGTTCTGCTTTGCCATAGTCCAGATGGGTATTAGCAGTAGCAGAAGCTGCCTGGATGAGAAGCAAAGAAGAGATATAGCTGGAGGGCAGCTATTACATCCAAAAAGATGAAGAAGGAAAAGAAATGAAGAAAAGACCTAATAAAGCACTAGCAAACTTCCTGGGGGAATGGAAAGAAGGGAAATAGACTTTCAAAGAGCAGATGTGACTTGCAAGGCAAGCACTTGCAAAGCTCTGCTTCCATTTAGCAAGTAGTTGCAGCCATTTATGATATTCCTGTCCTCTGGCTGTTTGTAACTATTCTGTGGCTGAACAAGGGGAAAGGAGGAGAGAGCATGCTGGATATCCCATCATATTGTAGAATTATAGAGTCGCAAACTGGTTTGGGTTGAAGGGACCTTAAAGCTCCTCCAGCTCCAACCCCTGCCCCGGGCAGGGACACCTTCCATAGAGCAGAGTGCTCCAAGCCCCTGGGTCCAACCTGGCCTTGAGCACTGCCAGGGATGGGGCAGCCACAGCTTCTCTGGGCATCCTGTGCCAGCGCCTCATCACGCTCATCCTCTTCGGTATCAAGTCTTACTGCTCTGCTTAAACCACCTCCTGCAGCAACTCAAAACTATCCCCATGCTTTACCTTGAGGCACCTGAATATGGTCATTTTGTTCCTCTGATGCAGTCCTTGGAGCCACAATGCCACCCAGAAAGGCCCCAGTGAAGAGATGGAAGGGTCTGGTCCTAGCTACTTCCTCGGCCTTCTGTGAGGCTGCTGAGGTGCTGGCACACGGTGCCCAGAGGAGTGGTAAATGGTCCATCCCTGGCAGTGTTCAAGGCCAGGCTGGACACAGTCTTGGGTGACATGGTTTAGTGTGAGGTGTCCCTGCCCATGGCAGGGGGCTGGAAGTGGGTGAACTTAAGGTCCTTTCCAACCCAAACCATTCCACAATTCTATGATTCTATGACTGGCCTGATGAGCATGTAGCATCCTGGGCTCTGACCACAGCACTCTCTGCACTGCCTTTGCCTAAGCTTTGACATCACTGGTGATGTACCACATCCTCTGGGATACCACCAACCATTTCTGAACTTCCAGAGCTGTCCAGATGGATAGAGATAATGTATGAGAAATAATGGATTGCTTTGTGTCGCCGATCAGTATTTATTTCCCTAAACTGTGAGCTCTTGGAAGTGTTGTCATGACTACTGAGGAGTGAACTTGACTCACTTCAGCAGCCTTTGTTCCCTCCCCGTGAGCTGATCTAAAATCTGCCAAAGCTCTCTTGTCACCGGCTGCAAAAATATTGTATCTGTTTCATGAGAGGAGCTTCTATTGCAAATCTCTCCCCGCTGTATGGAAAGGGCACAGGAACAGTCCTAGCCTGCCATAATGCAGTGATTTTAATGCCCCACGGTGCTCTCAGCAAATAACTCTTGAATTGTTCCCTTGTTTCCAGCAATCTTTCTGCCACACATCAAAAGGTCACACTTCTATGAGGTCTTCCGTAATCCCTCTGCTGAAATGCATTCGAATATATTCTGATCAATGGTGGAAATTGGCATCTTTTTATTTTAATGGAACCTCCACTGGAGAATAAATTCCAAAAGGGTTTTCGGGAGCACTGACATATATATTGTGCTTTTGGCTCAAATTAAGGCATGACATAATTCCACTAAAATCAATGAAGTTGTACTCTGGGATGCTTCTCGACTGCTGATGTTGAAGCTGCATGGCTATAGTTTATTGCTACTTACTGCTTACCCTTGATCTGTTTCAATATGATCTGAATCTAAGGTCTATCATGAGGAATTCTCAAAGGGCTTCATGGAAGTTTGAGTATTGAAATCAGTGGACAGAAGTGAAGAGAGTTACCCCACTTCTGGGTGAGTATTGAAGTTCCTGATCTCACTGTGATACCAGTACATGTGGGAAACTAGGCAGATGCACTCCTGAGGAGTGTGGAGTTAAAAGAGATGATGCAGAGCTATGGCAGATATTGATTTCTGCATGTATCGACATTAATAACAGTAATAAATTTTGCTACTAGGAAAGCCACTTAGACTATGTATTTATCATGATTCAATAGATAGTCCTTTCACAGCTCTTAAAATGGTAGCTATTGCATTCAAACGTGCAGAAGGAAAAAGAGAGTAGTTGTGCAAATACAGAACTGAGGAGGAACAAGGCAAGATAAGGGTCAGAGCAGTTGGCAAGACTGATTCACTCTTTGCCACAGTGATGCTCAGATGCCCACTCTCCATGAAGGTGCATTGTTCCTATTGCAAACAAGCTTTGGGAAATGTTATACCTGGAAATGGTAGTTGAGATCTCTGCACAACGGATGAAACCCCCTGGGCAAATTCTCTTTAATTTAATGGGCATAATATAAGTTAAATCTCATCCTATAAAAAGTAGAAAGAAGAACAATATGCCTTTACTCCTACATTTTCCTGTAGTGTTTTAGTTGCCTGGACACATATATCATAGTAACCTCCTTAAGTTTATTGTGCCCAAAGACTTGTTTTCCTTTGGATTTCATTGCTTTCAAATCTGTGTTAATATTAGTCCCTCTCCTCCAACTGTTGACTTCAGCATATTTGCAGATGAAAGACTTTCTTCATAACTTACTTTCTGCTTATTGCTTTTGTTGTTGTCACTGTTTTTCCTCACTAAATATCTTTTCATGGAAAGATTTCTGATTCTTCCCAAACTGGCCACACATGGACTCGTAAAGTTGATGTATTAAAG
This sequence comes from Myiopsitta monachus, assembly GCA_017639245.1. Lineage (NCBI taxonomy): Eukaryota > Metazoa > Chordata > Aves > Psittaciformes > Psittacidae > Myiopsitta > Myiopsitta monachus. The sequence continues at coordinate 114,809,237 of CM029917.1, read as the reverse complement.
GAGCACCCTGCCTCACTGAAGGTCTTGAGCATTTTTACAGTACATTAACCTGTCGGGATCTGAGTTTCATAATATATATCAGAAAAACAAGCATCACAAAGTATTAACTGCATGAGGATTGGGAATGGCAGGTTTGTAATGCTCTGAGTGGCCTTGGAGGCTGGTCCTACATCACCTAAGGCACAAGTGAATACTTCATTTGGATGTCCACTTGAAAGATGGTTCAGAAATACACCCCAGCACCAACCATTGCATCATGTACGGAGAGAAGTTGCAAACTCTTCTGGCTTCTCACTGACTCATCATCATCATCCTCATTATCATCCATCCAAGCTCGTCATCACCCATGACATCTGACTTACCTGTTTTTCAGTCTTGGGACAGGTCTTGAATTCAAGTAAGAAGAAGAAAAGGCTTTCCCAACCCAGAAGCTATGATTTACAAAATAATCTCCATCTTTTTAAAGGCTAAATGGTTTCTCTGATGTTTGATGAAACTTGCATCTCACCCAGACAATGAATAAGATGGATTAACATGGGGCATGGTGGTGGAAACTGAGAGTGTAGTCGCCACTCTGTTTGCATCCAAGCTTTGCTCTTCTTCCTTGCCTCAAGTTTGGAGGAATCCATAGGCTGGGATCCCATCCCAAACCTGTCTTGTTTTTGGAGGAAGTAAAACATTACCAAGTCTGACAAGTCAGCTTTGATGGCATTCCCTTTCGTTTGTACCCACCAGCAATTCCTTTGAGTCAAATAAAAGTTAAGACCACATATTGGAGGAGAAACATTTCCCACATCACCCCTGTCAAGATGTGGACATCACCCCTGTCAAGATGTGGAACGTGTTGCCTAGAGAACTTGTGACATTTCCTACCTTGGAACTTTTCAAGACCAGACTATGTATACAGCCCTGAGCGACTTGGCCCAGCCGCACAGTTGACCCTACTTTGAACAGGAGGTTGGGCTAAAGACCTCCTGAAGTCCCTTCCAACCTGTGATCTGATGATCCTATGACCCTGTGGTCTTGTTAGGGAGCAGGCCAGTGGTTCCAGAAGCTTCCAGTGTTATAAAGAGGAACTTTCCTGTGAGAAAGTAGAGGGTACAGACAAGGGCCCTCTCTGTTCCCGTGACAAAGAGTCATGGTCATCCATCAGGACAATCTCTTTGCTTCTTCAAACCTTGCAGCCTGAATTGCTTCCTTTGTCTTGAGGTCTCTCTGCCTGTTCTTCTAGGATGCACAAAGGATGGGACTATCGAAGAGAGCCATGGCTGGGAAGAGATTTCTATTCTCAGCACCAACCTTTTGCATGGAGCTGTGGAAAAGTGCTCCCACTTGCTTTCCTTTTCTGCTCTCCTCTTGTTAAAGTAGAGACAATCTCGAGTTGCAATATTTGTAAATGACTTAGATCTGTGCTGTGCTGAGCCACTAAAATAATCATCGCTTCTCCCCCAGATTAGGACTCCATGCCAATGGGGATTTGGAGATGGGGTAGGCTGGTGTTTTGATCTCCCTGTTGTAGGTTTTATCCTCCCTCCCTTCTTCCCTCTGCGGGGAAATGCAATAATTCATCTGCCCCCACTGCTGGATATATTCTCAGGCACTGAAGAGCTTGACCACTCACTGTTAATCAATAGAGTTGGAACGTAGCCATCAACCTATTACTGTTTCAAGCTTCTTCAAAGCAGAAAATGTCTGGGGAAAAAAATGAAAGGCAGAGATGAAATACACACATTTCTCTGGTAATATTTCAGAGGCAAGGGCACAGCTTTTTTTTAAGCCTGTGCCCTATATATAAAATGTATTTGAGGGATTGGAGAATGAAGGAAAATTAAAATAATTAAGGAGCTGACAGAATTGATTTAGAGTCTGAGGAAAGAGGCAAAGAATCCAACATGTTCACTGAGGTGTAGCTCATCTGGCAGGGATTGGAGTGATCTGGAAATGACCTGAATGTGGCAGCGTGAGTGCCCATCTAACCAACCCCGGCATCGCCCCAGCGATTCAACATGCTTGCACTTACTTCTCTGAGCTGGTGGGAAAGCAGGGTTAGCTGCAGTGGTCTCGTGAGGGTTCCAAGACCCAACATAAGGAGTGCCGTGGTCTGGGTGTTAGAGCTTTCCAGTATTAAAGTCAACCCAGAGCTCAACTTTTGGTCCCGCAGGGAGGTTTTCAGGTGTTGTGTGTAGACACCATGGAGGCAGGTTGTCCTGGTTTTGGGTGGGATAGGGTAATTTTCTTCCTGAGAACAATGCTGATAGCACACTGATGGTTTAGTTGTTGCACAGTAGCACTTACCCTGATCAAGGACTTTTCAGTTTCTCATGCTGCGTCAGTGAGTAGGGGCACAAAAAGCCAGGAGGGAGCACAGCCAGGACACCTGACCCAATCTAGCCAAAAGGATATTCCATATTCCATATTGCATATTCTATATTCCATATTCTATATTCCATATTCCATACCATAGCAAGTCATGCTTAATATATAAACTGGGGGAAATTGGCCTGGGGAGGCTGATCAGTGCTCAGGGATGTGCTGGGCATTGATAAGTGGGTAGTGAGCAAGCGTATTGTGCATTCACTTGGGGGGGCGGGGGGTTGAGGGGTGGTGGCATTCCTTTCTTTCTCCTTATTTCCTATTATTATTATTGTTATTGTCATCACCATAATCATCATTATCATCATTATCATTAGTATTAGTATTATTCGTAGTATTAGTATTATATTTTACTTTATTTCAATTATTACACTGTTCTTATCTCAACCCACAGGTTTTCACTGTTTTTCCAGTTCTCCTCCCCATCCTACTGTGGTGGAGAGAGGGACGGAGCAGCTGCCTGCTACTTAGATGCTGGCTGGGCTTAAAGCACGACGCAAGGTCTCTTTGGGCAGTCAAAGTAAAGGACGGAAAATTCCTGACAACAGGTTGGAAGAGGGAGCAGCATCACTGGCATGATAGCATCTTGGCCTGTGGATGGAGCTGGCTGAATCTGTACCACTCACTTTCCCCAGGGTGACAACAAACCTTCACCTGCAGGGACATCAGCAAGAGATAGGAGCTGAGAAAGCACGGAGTAGGCAAGTCAGGGGTGCATAAAACCTCTCCTCAAGCAGCCATTGCAGCAGGACAGTTATTTTAAGAAGCGTGGCAGTTTGTGTGAGCATGCCTGTGCTCGAGTCAGCAGATGGAGGATGCATAATTTAAAGCAGGAGTGACCAGACTAAGGTTTTTCCATCTGCCTTTCAAGTGCAGCAGAAGGATGAATCTGCTCACATCAGATAACACTCATCCGGTAGCTTCGCTTCCGACGGGCAAGCTGTGCAAACCCAAGCCTTCAGAGGTTCTTCCCACCTCTCTGTGAAAGGATAATCCTCTCTTTTCCATGTCACTTGCCTCTTCATTCATTTCAGTTGTAAGAACCCCAACTCACCATCAGGAGCCCTGTTCGTCTTTGGTTTGCATCATTTGATGTTTCCCAGGGAGCAACTTTACTCTGCATATCCACTCTGATAGTCAGGAGTCCTTCATAGAATCATAGAATCATAGAATAGTTTGGGCTGGAAAGGACCTTAAGACCATCTACTTCCAACCTCCCTGCTATGGGCAGCAGAGTTAACCAGTTCTTTCCCTTCTGCAAAAGCCAATTCAGTTACATGCATTTCACTGCAGATGAGCATGCACTTTATTGCACATGGACCATTCAGATGAGATTTGACACAGGACATGGTTGGATGTCTTCCACTGAAATGACTGGATTTTTCCCATGGAAAATGCTAGCTTACATCAAAGAAAGCTTACATTCAAAAGCTTCCAGAGAAAGCATCTTGAAATTGCTTTTTAATGAGAAATATTTTATATGGCAGATGCTTAAACACACAACTTAGGAGACCCCAAAGCTCTGTTTATGTGTATTTTTAAATGCCTTTGGGGTTATTTCATGACACAACACGCCACTGAATCAAAACCTCCAAAAGCACTGATAACATCCACACTGTGTGATGCTGTGTGTTAGTGCTGGAACCTGAACAAGCCAGCTAAGACCAGAGTCCCTCTGTAAAGACAGGAAAGCTCCAGGCTCCAAGGACGTATCGTCTAATAGGAGAAACAGTGATTCAGAGCTATGGATGTGGAGAGGACTTGGAAAAGAAAGCTGGTGGGATCTCCATCCTTGGAGGTTTTAAGACAAAGTCCTTATCAACATGATCCAGCATTTGGGATAATACTGCTCTGAGCAGGAGGTTAGATTCAAGCCTCCAGAGGCCCCATTCATCCACCTTCTCTTTGAACGTTTCCAGACCCTCTTTTTACTCAGCCTGATTACCATTAGGACACCAAAGATGCCATTTTTTGCAGTGCTGAGTTTCACACCTCTAACTTGGGGTGGGATATTTCTTTTCCAGCCCACATTCTCCTTTATTTGCAACGTCTGCCTCCATCCCAAAGAAGTGTTTTTTCCTCTAATGTGTTTAGCAGCAGCATCCCGCAAGCTGGCTGCCAGGTACCCATTGGCTAACTGCCTAGGAAGCAAAAAGAATGGGGTGGAAAAGTGGATTTTCCAGCAATGAGAGCTAACTGTATGCTGCTGTCGCTTCAAAATGCTTGCATGGCTGAAGTATCTCTGGCAGAAGAGATGCAGAAAGAGATTCCTCCTGCTCTTCACCCTGCTGAGAGGAGGCATTTTTCATTTAAGTAGGTTTATGAAGGTCATTGCTCACTCCAGATCAATTTGGCCCCTTGAAAGCTGCCATAGGCTATGATCCTTCTTATGCGTTTTGCAGCTACTCAGCCATCTGGACAGCCCAAAAGGAGGCATCTGTTCACTCTGATTTCTTGCTGGGATAGAGATGCTCCTTTGCAAACTGAGAGCCAGCAGAGTTTGTGCTGTAGTTTTGACTCTACAGCATGATCACTCCAAACTAGCATCATGTGAAAGGTTTGGTCACTAACAAGAAAGTGCCCTGGGAAAGCTGGAATTTTCCTCCCAAAGCCAATAGGTAGAGGCAGAGATATCAGTAAATGCTTTGCCAGCAAGTGGAGAAGTACTGGGGAGAACACCACCGTCCTGAGAGCAGAACTGCTGCCACAGGTCTAAAGGACATCCCAACAAGATGATCCCACGGGCTTATACGAATATGAATTCATGATCTTATGTCCTTTCCAACCCTAACTATTCTATGATTCTATGATTCTATAATATGAATACATACATGTATATGCATACGGCTGGAATTGAAATGGGGCAGAAGGAGAAAAAGCGCCTACTTTTTGGTGAAGGCAGGTGACCGTATGAGGAGGTTGTAAGATAGTGTTCACCACAAGAGATATGTAGAGCTGCAGGAGAGGTCTATGGCATCTGCTCAGAAGCAGAGCATATTCTTAGGCCCTCCTTTTTAGCTTTTTTCCAAACCTATTTTTGATCCCTGCTCCCAGAGAGGGTCTTAAATATTCACAGCAAGTTCCAAACATTTCCCAGCCTTTAGTGCTTCCTAAACTAAATCCTCCTTTTTCTTTTCCTTCCCCCACCCCCTTTTCTGTTCTGTCTTGCCTTTCCTTCGTGCATGTCAAGAACATTCAGTCCTACATGTCACAACGCTTTAGCTACTGGGAAGCTGATCTTTTCCTTACCTCCTAGTCTGCCCCTTCTAAAATAAGTTAGCCCAGTTCATTTTGCCATTCCTCATGCTTTGTGCTGTCTAGATGCATTAGTCTTCTTCCCCTTTGGACACACTGTCCAGCTTCTCAAGGTCCCTTTTGATGGAAGGGACCCGAGTGTAGACACTAAACCGCATCCAAGACCTGTCCAGTGTGAAGCCCATGGCAGTACTTTATGTCTCATAGCATCAACTGAACCCCCCACCTCCACCCTGCAGAATAAGCCAGCAGACACCAGTCTGAGTGTCTCCACCATTTGGTCTGGTGATTGGGAATGGGGACTTTGCCATAATCCTCCCGGATTTTTTTGTCAGCAGATGTCCAGGTACTTCAAAGTGCACTTCAGCACTGCTGGTAACTTAGAAAAGGACTGGTGGGCCAGAAGACCACCCCCAAGAATGGCTGGTCCAACCATCTACCTGATCTAGGGGTCTAGGAACTGCTGAAAAGCAAGATCTTGCCTTTGGATGCTTTTGTTAAATGCTTGAGACAAGCTTCCCCTGTCATGGTGGCTGAGTTGCTGGCAGGGTTCATTTCCACTTTTATCTTCATCCACCTCTCTTCTTTTGCTGGACCACAGAGCAATATGTGTGCCTTCATGTAGAAAAGGACAACTTATCTTCTTTTAACTTGCTGTAGAAACTACAACTACCTCAGCATCCCCTTCCTGCCTCCAGGATGCTGAGGAGTAGAAATATGGAATAAAGGACCATGAGACAGGAAAAATGGAGTTTTACTATAATAGATGTCAATACACATAAGGAATGAATGTTTGTTTTCACAGGGCTTGATTCCAAAGTATGTTCTTCTAATTACACAGTGCTGGGACCTGTGGTGTGTTTGAGTGCCGAGGGCTGTGTGTGAGGGAGCTGAGTCAGCTCATTGAGCTTCTTAGCTAAAGCTGCTTCAAGATGTATTTCCTGAAGCGGTTTCCCTTTGGGAATTGTTTGAGTTTGACACTGTTTCAGAGGAAATGTTGCAGATGTTTGTTGTGGGGAGGGAAATCAAAAGGGGTGGTTGTCCCCTGGGAATATCTGACCCTACAAATGAAATGAAGGACAACCCCTGATTGGAAGTTACTTGCTTCTGGGTTTTATGGTATCATAGAATAGATACTAGACTAGATACAGAATCATACTCATTTGATGCCAAATTAATAAATAAGGGTTTATCTGCTAGTGGTAGCTAGGCACTATCAGAATAAAGTAGTTTAAAGGCATTTCAAAGCTGGGATGTTCATTCCACGGGGAAATCTTGACTTCCACAGCAAAACCTTCCTCCCAGCTTCCATTGCAAAACTGCAATCTCCACCCTGTGCTGCTGCCAACCCTCAGAAGAGGATGAAGGAGAAGGGATGCTCAGCAGCTCCTGAAACAGATGCATAGCAGTCATCTCTCCTTTGTATGCCCAAGGCGCTGCAAGCTCTCTGCAGGCACAACAGCACCCGGCCCCAACAGATTCCTTGCCCTGCAGTGCTTTGCTGTCTTGCAAGGGGAGAGTTTGTCCTGAAGAAGGACATTTTCCTTTTCCCTGGGAATATTTACAGCAGAGAGAACAAGCCAAATGCAGAAGAGGCCTGAGGAGAATTGCATAATGGTGGTGAGACTTCTGCTGTCCTTCCTTCATGGGCATCTTGTGCCCTGGGGATGCCCACATTGCTGGGAGACTGGGACCGCAGTGGCAAAGCAAGCCAAAGCTTGCAATAGTCATCTAAGAAACTGAATATCTCCCCTTTTCTCAGTAGTGTTGATTCCTCTGGCAGCCTTACACAGGATCTGAACTGTCCTAATCCTTACCTTTATCATCCCTACACAGGACCCTAACCTCTTCCAAGGCTGCTTCCCAGCTCAGGCTTGGCCCAAGGCAGGTAATCAGCTCAGCATCAAATTGTCATGTACCATCTCTTCCCACCAGCCTGAATCCATGCAGTTCTTACAAAGGCTTCACAGCCTTCTCGCCCTCCCACGTGTCCATGCTTCATTCATGTCCTGAGGCTTCTCACACACACATACATGCACCTTGTTCATCTCTTAAATTCTTCACACCTTCCCCTTGCACCTAAAACCCCTTAAAGAAATCCTTCTTTCTCCTCAATCTCTTTTGCACCCTATAGCAAACTAAAGCAGCTGTGAAAAATACATTCCTAGGGCTCAAATGACTGCAGATACTCGACTTCTGGGGGCATTAGTGGGGCTGTTTGATTATAGCATCTGCCTCTCATAGTCCACTGAATACACAGGAGTGTTGGAAATGAATCGTGTGTTAAGCGTGATGCTGAATGGGGCGCAAATTACCAAGCAGCACATTATAGGCACAGGCAGTGATGGATTTGAAGAGAGAAACTGCTTTAGCTCACCATTGAGTCTGAGGTTGTAGGTGGGTTTCCATCTGTCCTCCCATGCAACATGTGGGTACGTTGTTATAGCCCCTGAGGAGCATCATCTGTTGGGATGTGGTGGATCTGAGGATGTGGGGGTACAGTGGGATGGGGGTTCAAAGGGCTAGAGGCCCTGTTTAGCTCATACATGACCAGGCAGAAAAGGCTTTCATCGCACAGGAGTGCCCCAAACACTTAGGTACAGAGTAACTCATCCTGTCTTCATCTTAAACAGCCACAAACCCTTATCTCTGGAGGAGGTTTAGCCTACGGAAGCTTTCTCAGGCCTTTTTCCCCCTCTTTTGGCATGCTGAGGTCAAGTTAAGTTATTACCATAGAAAAGCAGCTTGAAATAGTAAAATTCTTCTCATTTTCTTTCTGGATTTCTCTACCTACATAGAAAATGCTTCTTTGTGACTTGTGGTCAACTTAAAAAGTTGACTTCCCCAATACCTACTGCTCTGCTATAGGAGCTCTTTTGAGCTCCTTGCTCTATCCAGATCTCCCCCTGGGTTATGTTAACCTCTTTGATTCAAGCGTCTCCATATTTGCTTTGTACATGCAAAATGCTGGATGGAAAGATACCTTGAATAGGACTATTGCACTCATCAGGTTTCGCTCAAAACATGCACCTAATGAAGTTTAACCATGCCAAGTGCAAGGTCCTATACCTGGGTCAGAGCAATCCCAGGCACAGCTCCAGGTTGGGCAGGGAAGAGATTGAGAGCAGCCCTGAGGAGAAGGACTTGGGGGTGTTGGTTGATAAGAAAATGAACATGAGCCGGCTGCAGTGTGTGCTTGCAGCCCAGAAAGCCAACTGTATCCTGGGCTGCATCAAGAGGAATGCGACCAGCAGGTCAAGGGAGGTGATGCTGCCCCTCTACTCTGCTCTGTGAGACCTCACTTGGAGTACTATGTACAGTTCTGGTGTCCTCAACATCAAAAGGACATGGAAGTGTTGGAACAAGTCCAGAGGAGGCCACGAGGATGATCAGGGGCTGGAGCACCTCCCGTATGGAGATAGGATGAGAAAGTTGGGGCTGTTGAGCCTGGAGAAGAGAAGGCTGCGTGGAGACCTCAGAGCAGCCTTCCAGGATCTGAAGGGGGCCTATAGGGATGCTGGGGAGGGACTCTTCATGAGGGACTGTAGTGATAGGACAAGGGGTAATGGGTTCAAACTGAAACAGGGGAAGTTTAGATTGGATATGAGGAAGAAGTTCTTTCCTGTAAGGGTGGTGAGGCACTGGAATTGGTTGCCCAGGGAAGTTGCGAATGCTCCATCACTGGCAGTGTTCAAGACCGGGTTAAACATAGCCTTGGGTGGCATGGTCTAGTGGGAGGTGTCCCTGGGCATGGCAGGGGGGTTGGAACTGGATGATCTTCAGGTACTTCCCTAACCATGACTGTTCTATGATTTCTGAAGGCCAGCATGAAGTCAAAATGTAGTATATAACATCAAATCATGGTTGAACTCTTGGTGAGATAGGTCTTCTCCAAGCCAAAGCTACTTATTGTGGAATAATGAACCTAAAGCAAAGCAAACAGTGGACTTGTAGGCATATATATTGATATACTTGTAAGTATAAGCAATACTCCAGATGTGTGCTCTCAGGCCTGCTCAAACTTGAGCAAACATTGACCATTTTCTGTTTCCTCCTCTAAAAGAAATTAAGACATGAAGTTTGGATGAAATCTCTGCCCATTTGTCTGTTCTGGAACTTTTGAACCTGGTGGATCACCAAGTTTAGTTGGAACTGGATGATCTTTCAGGTATTTTCCAACCCAAACAATTCTGTGATTCTATGATGCTATGACAAGAAAAGGGACTTAGAAATGACAGTGTCCTGGGACTTGGTAAGCACTTCAGTGGCTGGTGGAGGAGAGAAACACATTTTATCCCTCAGGTTGTGTCCACTCTAACAGGAATAACCACTGACAGCATTTGGTTCTTGCTGGTTTGAGGTCGTTATCAGCAGCTGTTGCTGCAGGGAGGGAGGTAACACAGAAGTGACATCTTGTGCGACATGCAGATTCCAAATTCCTCCTCCTCTAAGTGGCAAAGGATGCATTGATCTGTGTGTGTGTGATTTTGCTTTGCCTTTGAAGGGGAAAGGGCCCTGAGTTCTCCCTTAGCAGCAGGGGCCTGGGGGGAGATTCAAAGCCCTGAGATCAGTTTCAAATCCCTGAGCAGAATTTAACATCTTCAGCATAAAAGTATCCCAAATTTTGCCTGAATCCAGGCAGGACTGAGGGAGATGGATAGATAGATAGATAGATAGATAGATAGAGAGAGAGAGAGAGAGAGAGAGAGGTAGGTAGGTAGGTAGGTAGGTAGGTAGGTAGATAGATAGATAGATAGATAGATAGATAGATAGATAGATAGATAGATAGATAGATAGATAGATAGATGATAGATAGATAGGTAGGTAGGTAGGTAGGTAGATAGATAGATAGATAGATAGATAGATAGATGATAGGTAGGTAGGTAGGTAGATAGATAGATAGATAGATAGATAGATGATAGATAGATAGATAGGTAGGTAGGTAGGTAGATAGATAGATAGATAGATGATAGGTAGGTAGGTAGGTAGATGATAGATAGATAGATAGATAAATAGGTAGGTAGGTAGGTAGATGATTGATAGATAGATAGATAGATAGATGATTGATAGATAGATAGATAGGTAGGTAGGTAGGTAGGTAGGTAGGTAGATGATAGATAGATAGATAGATAGATAGATAGATAGATAGATAGATAGATAGAGATAGATAAACTCAGACCACTACAAATTCTCCTCAGAAGCTCTTTCTACACAGCCGCTTTCATTTCCAAGCTACTTTGGAGATAGAAAGGTACCAGGAGGATATCTTCAGGCTAACATGAAAGCACCAATTATTTCAAGAAGAGAAGAATTACTTGATAGGGATTTTTGTTTCCCAAGGAATGTGCCATCATTTCATCCCCATGCCAAACCTTCCTTATTTACATGTATTCCCTGGAGGGCATTGACTGAGCTTTCCATGACTCAACAGCATCTTGGCACCTGAACAAAACCACTACAAGGCTGGGAGGACTAAAATATATATAAGGTTATCCTGAGGGAGGGCAGGGAAGTCGTTGTCGACTGAAGGTGACTTTGTTTTCCACCTTAATCTTGTTAAATAAATTAATGAATATTAATTGTGCTATTTTAAGTAGATCCCAGGAAGGATTCTCTCTAGAATCTGGAAACTTACGATCTGCAATGCTGCAAATAAATGACCTATGCTTCAATTTGGTTTTGTCACTTGAGCCTTTTTCTTCCTGGAAAGCATCCCACCAGAGCCTGGATTCTGCTGCCTCCTGAAAGGCTTCAACATGAGTTTTAATGAACACAATTCTTTTTGGCTTTATTGTATTTCTAAGAGAGCAACAAATGCCATAAACTTAGGTATAAAACCCCAGGATATCTGAGGCAGACAAAATAGGAAAGCACTGCATGTGGCAAATACAGTCTGACAGCAGCAAAATAAGTAATTCCTGGTATCAAGGAATCGGAGCAGAAATCAAGCTATTGCCATAATCTCTGGATTGTAAAGAAAAGGGTTTAAGAAGCTCGGGAAGGGAGTTTATCACCACGTTGCACATGTTCCATCTTTGCTGTCAGCTGAACGACTGTTCACAACCATTCACGTTCCCAGGGTGTCCTGGGTTGAGATAACTTATATGCAATTTCCCTGCCATGGCATTAGCAGCAGTTCTGCATCTCCTCTTCTTAATCTGGTTGACACAAGGAGAGACCGAATGCCTTTAATTAACAGGGAGGGGATATGATGAATTAAACCTTAAGCTCTGAGTCATTAACAATTGAAAGCATTTAGACAAGTCTTTTTTCCCTGCAGCGTGGTGTTATTATTAATTATAATGATCAAGCGGGCAGATATTCCTCAGGATCCATAGCAAGGTATTAAATATTGCAGGGGGATAAGTGTGCATTTGCAATCCACAGGAAAGGCTTAAAATGGTCCCTTTAGGTCCTAGACCAAAGCATCGATGTGCACAGCCCCAAACTTTTCCAATCCCTGTGGATGCTGGGGAAGAGAAGTCCTGTTCCCACTGATGCCATAGCCAGCAAAATGCACTGATATGGTGCGCTCCATGATTCATCAGCATGCAAGGATGGGAAATGCCTTCCTTCAGAGATTTGCTGAGCTTTATAGCTAGATGGCAAGGGGTGGTGTCAAAGGGATTGGTTGGGGGAGCAAGGGATCGTGCTATGCTCATCCTCCCAGGGCACTAGGAAGCTCTTGTTTCAGCACTTCTTAATCATCTTTGTCCCAGAGTCTGATGCTGATGGAGCCAGGAGCTAAAATCTGTGCAGCTCTGGAGGCAGAGACTGGATGGAGAACCCCCAAAGAAAAGCACTTGGGGGTGTTGGGTGAGGAGAAGCTCCCCATGACCCGGCTTCAGTGTGTGCACTTGAGCCCAGAACCCCCCCCCCATGTGCTGGGCTGCACCCCCAGGGCCTGAGCAGCAGCTCAGGGAGGGGATCCTGAACCTCTGCTGTGCTCTGGGGAGACCCCCCCTGCAGTCCTGATCCAGCTCTGGGGCAGCAGCACAGAGGGACGTGGAGCTGTTGGAGCGAGGCCAGAGGAGGCCATGGAGATGCTGCGAGGGCTGGAGCAGCTCTGCTCTGGAGCCAGGCTGAGAGAGCTGGGCTGGGGCAGCCTGGACAAGAGAAGGCTGGTGGGCTCTACCACTTGCTTTCCCTAGACCCATGTTCCTTATATTCCCAGTTACCTTTCCAAAGCTCTGTTCTGTCCAGTGAATTCTGGACACAGGTACCCATTTTGAGAGCTTTTCCAACGTACAATAAAGCATTTTGGAATCCTGTTTATGGTTTCACTGACTTGAATTTCTCAATGCTGCCTGTTAAGGAACATCAGTTTGAGGTCCTTCTTTGCCTCCCTCACCCAGCTGCATCTGATCTGACATAAGCACTTTGATGCCAAGCTCCTTTTTTATGACCTCTAAAACCTCTTCTTTTCTCTCCAAAATCAAGTCTGAAATACCTTCACCTCTGTGACTCACTGCCATATTACGTGCCCTGCCTCATTCTATACTGATCTCTTTCTCAGCTGAAAATACCACTCTCAATGCTTTTGTATCGTTGGCTGGGCTATTGGCAAAAATGTCATGGCCAGAAAGAGCCCTTTAGGAGCCATGATGTCTAAGTATTCTTTCAGCTTCAGCTCTGCACTGAGCCATGGGCACGGGTCATGGAGCAAAACCATGATCCATCCCTTCCCTTGTAGTGATGGGGTTGGAGAATGACCCATGAGGTTTGGACAAGCAGCACCACGCATCGTTCCTGCACCAAGTACCGTGCTCAGCTTGGCTTCCCAACAGTGCCTCCTCCTCTCACCCAGCCACCCACTTACATTCTATTTATTTAAGCCCCCAGAGAACAAACCAGGAGAGAAGAAAAATATCTCTGAGGCAGCATAGAAAAAGTAAGAAGTGACTGTGGCCAGAATGCTTCCAGAGCCTGGAAAGGGCTGTGGTTGGGAGCTCATCGGGGGATGCTCGCTGCCTCTCCACCACTTATCTCATCGAGGCAGAGCTATCACGCCTCTCCCACACACCAGCCCTCCTCCAGCCCAGCAGGGTCTGAAGCACAAAATGGTCCCAAACCTAGAAGGGAATTATTTATTTATCCTGCTGCGAGATGCTTTTAATAGTGTTCGCAGCCGGGACTCAGCCGGGTGCTCGTAACCGGTGTTAAGAGTCCTGATTATTCCATTCCAAAGCCTATGGAATGTGGATGAGCTGTTCTGCAAAGAGCTGCTGTTATTGTAAGTAAATTGGGAAGGATAAAGTCTTTGGAGTGATGTTTTTACTCAAAAAGACTCATTGAGAAGGCTGCGTGGAGACCTCAGAGCAGCCTTCCAGGATCTGAAGGGGGCCTATAGGGATGCTGGGGAGGGACTCTTCATGAGGGACTGTGGTGATAGGACAAGGGGTAACGGGTTCAAACTGAAACAGGGGAAGTTTAGATTGGATATGAGGAAGAACTTCTTTCCTGTGTGGGTGGTGAGGCACTGGAATGGGTTGCCCAGGGAAGTTGTGAGTGCTCCATCACTGGCGGTGTTCAAGGCCGGGTTAGACATAGCCTTGGATGGCATGGTTTAGTGTGAGGTGTCCCTACCAGTGACAGGGGGGCTGGAAATGGATGATCTTCAGGTCCTTTCCAACCCTGACTATTCTATGTTTCTATGATTCTCTGACTCTCCTGTTGTCCCTTGTATTGTTGACAGAGACCAGCGGGGTCATGAGGGTCTTTAGTCTCTGGCTCCTGGAGCAGGAGAACCTTCACTGCCATGAAAGCAACAACATCGGAGTGCTCTGGATGACACGGAAGGTGCAACACCATCTGCAGGTCCAATGTGCACAACGCAAAGCAAAAAAGCCAAAAGATTCCTGTGATTAGGAGGGGATGCCCGTGTTTGGAGCCTGCTGGTTGGCATATTTGACTGATAGCTTCAATCTCCATGATTGGTGCTATCAAACATGTTAAAAGGAGCATGCAGTAATACACTCAGTCCATAAATGCAACGAGACCTATTCCTGGCTTGAATACGGAGGGAGGGATATAGTCCCAGCCCACTCTGAAGCACTTTTCATCAGGAGGTTTTCATTCGCTTGCAAGCCTCTTGTTCCGCTTTGGTGTGATTTTTAGAACACACATAATCTGAACTGTTACAGAAATTTATCATCTGTTTGAAAACCACAATGAGCAAATATTTTAGAAACAGTTGCTGTAAGGAAAATAAAAAAGCTGTGAAAAAAAAAAAAGAAGAAGAAAAAAGAAAGGATTTTCTTCAGGGGGAGGAAAAGTGCCTCTTAACCCACAGCTTCCGGCCTTTTTCTTAAGGGAGGGAAGAAAGACACGGTTCAGGAAAAGCTGAGCATTCAAAAGGGTGTGAAATGAGGTAATGTGAGCATTAGCCTTGTGCTGACTCTTTTAAAAGCTCAACTTACCTAATAGCTCTGTTTCTTTTCAGCTAGGAGACAGAGGAAACCATTTGTACAACTGATTGCTTGGAGAAAGGCCACAGCAATTTGTATATGCTAATCAGGTTGTACCTGCCAATCATATCTTATTTTCAGTAGTATCTGTGGTTTGCAAATGCAGAGAGTCAGAGCAGGGTACCTATTCATAGACACAAGCAAAAATAGATGTATTTTCTCTGGTCAGAGGCATCACAAAGGCATCTTCCTTACAATTATGAAATCCTTTGCTATTTGCAGTGATTCATGGATGCCAGCCAGAATAAATATATAAATAGATAAAGCTGATCTCTAGGACATTCCTGAGTCACTTGGAAGCCAACCTTATCTTTTGGGGGACAGAATGATCCAGCTTTTTCCTTTGCTTGCTGTCCTATTGTGAAAATAGGATGTGTATGTTTCTCTGCCTGCCGCAATCTGTAAAATAGCATTTGTATCTTTGCAAGCATATGCATGGCCAGAATTAATATCGAGGCAGAACAGCTCCAGCAGTCCAACTCAGCCCTCTCTTTCTGGCTAACGTTGTATTTCAGCTGAGTCATGATAAATGGCTCAAATTTTCAATGGGACTAAGTGCCAGAAGCTCCCACTGACACTGATAGGCTCAGCAGATGCTCATTGCTTTGGAAACCTGGACCCCGACATGTGATACTGGGCAGAAAGGGAAAATCATTGCATCCTACTGAGCTGTTAGTGGCACTGGAGCAGACACTGCATAATTCAGCTGTGCTAAGGGGTCCTGCAGTATGGCTGGGCAGGGATGGTCCTCTTCATCATGGTGGGCAAAGCCTGCCATGGTCTCATGTGCATCTTCACGGTGCAAGGCATGAATATCCATCGGCCACACAAGGTGTCCCGTAGGCCTGCCAGCTTGGGGCAGCTGCAGTGCAGGACAGATCCCTGTGCTTGGGCATATGAAAAGCAGTGTACATAGGAGCACTGGGGTGACCTGGGCAGCATAGACCCTGTGGGGACACAGAAGAGAGGGTCCTTGCTGCTCTGAACATAGTGCAGAGCCCTTGGAACCTACATCTTGGTGCTCTCAAAGCACTTTCTGCTTTCCTTATTTCCTTCCCTTTATGAAAAAGGAGAGTGCTGCCAAGGGTGAAGAGAGGAGGCTTAGAGAGATCAGTGGGCCTTGCCTGGGATAACCATGCCTTAGGCTTCATAAGCGTTTGAAGAGAAGCAGATAGAGCCATGTGCAAGGGTCAGTGAAGGCTTTCACCCTTGGGGCAGCCTGATTTGACCCTTTCTGTTGCTGAGGTGACTCCAGGGCTCAGTAATGGACCAGCACCTGGATAAAGGTGACCTGAGGATCACCCAACCACAGCCTCTCCAAACTGGAGAGTTGCAAACAGGCAACAGCATGGAACTGTCCCAGCGGGATAGGTTTGGGAAAGCCGCAAGGAAACTCTTTCCCACTGGAGCTGTTTAACTCCAGTGAAAATGCCAAGGAAAACATCAGCAGGATGGGAAGCAGGGCCAAAAGCCTGGGGAGAACCCCTCCCTCTATCCTGCTAGTGGTACTGCTTTTGGATGTGTAATCGTCCATCACATGGGCTTTGCAAGTGGTAAAAACTCATTTACTTACCCATACAGGTGGTTTATTTTCTCTTGAGCTGAAGGAGCAGGGAGCCATGTATTTTTGGAGCTGTTTGAGCAAGATTTCAGCTGCTTATCTGTGTCTGAGAGCAGCTATTTATGAAATTCTTAAGTTCAGACTCTTACTTTCAGTTACAGAGCACAGCAGCAAACTGTGGCCAAAAGAACTGCAAAAAGCCAGGCTTCAGGGTTGAAATCTCAGCTAATGCAGGAGCCTTAACAGCAGGAGTTGGGTTCATGCTCCACATCATCAGGTACATTTAGCATCTCCTTTAGCCTGGCCTTTTCCATCCAGGGATCTAAAAGCACATTGCAGAGATGTGCCTTTCAAGCCCCCTGAAAGCTTGGCCGTGGCTGGTAGCCCCTCTTGATCAAGCACTTAGCCAGTATTCGGGATCTTGCTGTCTCTTCTGCAATGGGATAAAGTAGCTATTAGAAGAGGTCTTTCAGAAGCTTGCACATAAGCAAAATGGGGACGAAAATGTTTCTCTGGCTGTAAAGGAACTGGGAAGAAGTATGCTTTTTCTATCAATGCTCCAAGCCTCCATTCCCCACCCCCATTTTAATCCCCTTTCTCTCCTTCTACTGAAACTGACTCTTCCTGGCCTCTGTTTTCCATCCTGGAGGTATCTCCCTCTAGAGCCATTCCCAGCCACCCTTCACCACCTTCCCTGCACTCTTATCCTCTCCAATTGCTGCTCTCTACTTGGTAGTCTCCGCTCCTCCAGGTATCCTAGCCCAAATGGTACCTGATTTCTCTGAGAGATGAGCTTTCGCGCTACATCCATCACAGCCTTATTTCTGCCACAGACCTGCTTTGCCTTCCATGGACATTTGCAGTTCCCCACCCAACTTAACCAATGCCCAAGAAATGCCCCTGTTGCTTATGGAAATCACAAACACATGAGCTACATGGTTTGCATTAAAACTCTTCTGTAATTCTAATTCTAAGTATCCTAAAAACTAATCTGAAATCTGTAAACTTGGAGTTTGTTGGGAAACAAATGAAGTTCGGGGTAGAAAAGATGTTTGTGATGGTATATGAGATATTTGTGGTGGTATATGAGATATTTGTGGTGGCATATGAGATGCTTCTCTGGTGCTTAGCATCATTATGCCTCTTTAGTGGCTAGCAGTCTTCATCAGTGACCCTAGAACTTGGCTAGAGGATTATATGAGCTCAACATTCATATTTTTGCCATAGCTGGCACCCAGGATCCAAAATGGTTGTGATTATCTGTAGGGAGAGAAGAGGAGAGGGATGAAGTTGGGTATCCACCTTATCTGAAAAAGCCTATAGAAATCAGGGCTGCTTAGTTCTCATATGTAGACACATAGGCACCCCAAATGTGGACACAGAGGGCCACCATGTTAACCGTGCACACAGTTCTGCCACGCCACAGCCTTCCCCCTCTGTATGTAGGAAGCTGTAGGAGGCTTTTCTGGAGACCTCATTTCTTCCCCATCTCATCATTAATCACAGGCACCCAGCGGATCGTCAGGGCAGATGCTTCCTGCCACTTCAGACATCTCCTGCTGCCCATAGAGCTCTGCCCTTTCAGTGTCCCTGCTGAGACAGGTTGGACCCCCAATGGGAAATACATTGGTTACTACCGTGAGTGCCACTCACAAGAGACTTCTTGGGATTATTTTGATGCCGTGGAGTGTGTTTTGTTGTGAGCATGAGATAGGAAAGGAGTGGGAGAGATTCTTTGCCTCTCACAATATGAGTCAGATGAGTCCATATGACCCAGCTCTCCTCTGCAAGCCTGTCTTTACCTGTCAGCTGGATTTTGCTTGTTACAGCACAAAGTTGGCCTCTGAGGGTTTAGGTCTGCAACAATAAAGAACAAAACCACCACCAACAACACAGCAACTCACATCTCAGACAATGCTACAGGGAGGAAGGCAAAAATAGGGGAGGGAACAGGCTTTTGCTTGTCTAGAAAGATTAATTTATAGCTCTGTGCAAGGACGGGGCTGTGTCTCCAGCCCAGCTAAAGAAGATGAAACCAGTTGGGAGTGTTTCTTCATGTTTTGG
Organism: Myiopsitta monachus; assembly: GCA_017639245.1. NCBI lineage: Eukaryota > Metazoa > Chordata > Aves > Psittaciformes > Psittacidae > Myiopsitta > Myiopsitta monachus. Next base: position 114,790,517 of record CM029917.1, on the reverse strand, counting down.
GACCAACCACATCAGCTCTGCCAAACACGCACAGTATTTATCCAACAGCGAGCACTCAGGTATGGTGGCTTGCTCCACAGTTCAAGCACATCCTTGGACACTGAAAACCAGCCCAAAATCCAACAAAGAGGGGCGTCTTCATGACATCTTCTCACTTAGGGAAGAAGTCTCTTGAGAGTCCCCATTGCATCCTTTTGGCAACACTAGCTGGGTTGTGCTCTACTATGTGCTGGGGATAGGATGAGGATGGGGTGGTGCAGGTAGGATTTATACATGTATAAATGTATTATTCCTTTCTATTGGCCTTCTTCATCCTCAGGACATCCTTAACTTAATTGGCCAAAGACTGAAGGGTTTTTGAGGGAGGACTCTATAACCCATACCGCATGCTGATGTTCTTCCACAATCATCTGCTGTTGGTCACTGTCAGATCATGGCCAATTCCGACCGTCAGCATGGCCCAATTTGTCATCAGCGTGGTTTTACCTTCCAATTTTGTGCATCTTCAGAGCATCTGTCACATGAGATTACAAGGATCCATAAATCTGCAGGCTCTGCAGGGCTCCCCAAAGAGGGACTGAGCATAAACCTGCCTGCTCCTTGCCAGGTATTTGTGCTAGAGATATACCTCCCTGACAAAAAGCAATTGATAGGGGCTGGTGACGATAAGATGTCATGGTCATGGAGGAGTTTGGCTCATGTACATATTGACACACCATGGCCAAAGCCATGAGCTCGTACACAGAACCAGCTGGTACCCAGGGACAAACATGGGTCCTGGAGGGAGCAGTCCATCATCTCCAACACAATAGGTTTGCGCTCCTCTTTATCTCCACACTGTGCAAAGATAAACCCTGAGAAGAAAGGAGTCACCCTCCAGAGGGGCTTGTTTCCTTTGACCTGGTGTCAAACACCTGCATTTAGGCTCCCTTCAAAGGATGCACCATACCTAGTAAGGCCCAGTATGGTTCTTTCTGCCACAGGACCTTGCTCCTGCCACCCACCTAAGAATCTGTATTTCAGTCATGATTCCTGGTCCCTGAGTGCTGCCATCCCACAGCGCACAGCAGGTGATCTTCTAAGTCCTCAAGGGATCTACCCATAAGCTCTGTGATGGATGCTCGTGGGGATGGAGCTAAGGACAGAAAAACTCTCGAGCAATTATGTCTAGGCACAGATTTATGGATTCATGTCTCCTACGCCCTGCCAATCACATAGTGCTACCTTAGGTTCCTACTTACACTCACTCATCACAAAAATAGGCATGAAAGTTAACTCCAATAATAAGCAGTCCCTGAGTGTGGGTTCAGCTCTCACAACACTATGGGTTATCCCAGATGACCTCCAGCCATATCTTAATAAAGGTGGGAGTTTCCCATGAATGCTCATCCAGCGCCAGGGATGGGGCAGCCACAGCTTCTGTGGGCACTCTGTGCCAGCGCCTCAGCACCCTCACAGGGAACAGCTTCTTCCTAATTTTATCCCCATCTGCTCTGGGATTCCTCTGCTCTCCATTTCTCTATGAAATGTAGAATTTACAGCTTAAAATCCATGTGCCAAGCCTCCCTCCTGTAAATCTACCCTCTCATCTAAATCTACCCAGTTTAAAGCCATTCCCCCTTGTCCTATCCCTACATGCCCTTATCAAAAGCCCCATGAATGTTGCTGAGCACTATTTTAGGGCTTAATTACTTCATTCATTTATTCCTGGCCTTTTTCACACATTATGGATGGACTCAGGGCCAAGTTCGGATCAAATTCTCAATTATGGCTGTTTCCTCCAAGGAATCGGATTGCCCTATTTCTCCTCACATTTACAGATATTCTGTACTAAATGAGTTTACCTCAGCGACTCCCACTACACAACCTTAAAAACCACAGACCTATGGGGACAGCAGATTTCAGATTGGCCTGTTTTGTACCATCTTAAATGGCGACTTTAGCCAGAAGGCAGGGAGAAGGTGAAACAAGACCAAACACAGCAGCGCAAAGCACTCAGCGGCCCTTGTTTAGATGTGATGGATGCTGTATTTGTACAGATCAATGATCCATTGCACTATATATAACATCTTCATTACAAGCAATGCATAATTTTAAATGTAAACTCTCTTTCCTTTGGGTCTTTGTCATTCATGAAGATTCTTGATAGAGTATCAGAGCACATCTTGCAGGTTCCTCTCCCCTCCAGCCTGGCTATCCTTGTCACAGCAGGTCTATGGAAACAACTTACCAGCTCATTTCTGGGTTGGATATAAAACCAGCACAGTCCTTTGGATGGTGTTTCATAAGGAACAGTTAATCATGTTAACTACTACTGCCTTCCTGAATAAAAGATTGTGAGTGCTTTTGCTTTCATCTCTGTACAACTGGTGAGGGAGAATCCTGCAGCTCATCATGTGAATCCAACACACACTCCCAGTGAGAATCTGGTTATTCCTTTTTGCATTTCAAAAGGCAGCTATTGTGTCAAAACACACCTTAAAGGCACCAGAGCACTGCGATTGTTTGCTTTGGTTTTCCCTCCCAGTACTTCAGTAGATATCATAGAACCATGGAATGCTTTGGGTTGGAAGGGACCTTAAAGCTCCTCCAGTTCCAACCCCTGCCATGGGCAGGGACACCTTCCATACAGCAGAGTGCTCCAAGCCCCATCCGACCTGGCCTTGAGCACTGCCAGGGATGGGGCAGCCACAGCTTCTCTGGGCACCCTGTGCCAGTGTCTCAGCACCCTCACAGGGAACAATTTTAGCTCCTCCTTGGCCAAATGCAGCCTCCTCCCAATCTTTCATCCAGATTTCTGTCTGTGGGAGCCCTGGCCCCATGTCCTTACTATTCACCAGCACCTTAGCGCTCCTATCATATTTAAGCTCCTTTTCTTGACCCCCAGCCTTCAGCCCAATACTTGAGCTTTGTTTCATCCTGATCTGGTCTCAGGAGTAGCTGTTAGAAACTAATAAAAGCAGGAAGCTGGAGCTGCAGAAAGGATTTGCCCTTGCAGGGGATCTCTGCAGCCCCAGGAGGCAGAACTTAGCAGAGGTCCCACGAGAAACCCATCACTGCAGGAACAACAGTCATAGTTCATCTGTGCAGACATCAAACTCTACAGTGCTTAACCTCACCACTGCACACCGAGCTGCCATCAGTCCCAGGGGACCAGAACGCCCCAGAAAACCAAGACAAAGAGTCATAAGAAGATCTAAGTGGCTTTTAAAGCCCCCAGCTCTGGGCAGGATGATGAATTATTAACACCCAGTGTGTGCTCATCTCTGGGCTGCCCATGCCCACATTCATCACATGGATCTTTCATGGTCTTCTTGGTCTTTCCAGGCGCATTTTCTTCACATGCCCCGAAGCCAGGGTGGTAAGCAAGCTCTTCTGGTGTCCACTTCTTCTATTAGAAACTAAGCTTTTGCTGAGTACAGCTAAGTACATACAAGGGCTTTGATTCATTTTATGGATGGAAAGAAATAAGGAGGCTATGAATTTATTGCATCGTGCCTATTTTGTTGTAATGGTGCAATGTGCACTTAAGGAACACCACACATGTACTGGGGTAGCTACACCCATGGCTGACACCTCCTGACATAAACCTATCAATAGTAACCACATCCTGTGTTGGTATCATAGCTCAGGGCTTAATGGTTTGTCTTTATTTGGGAAAGAGCAAAGACTGCTTGAATTTCACTTGCTGGGAGGCTGGATGGAAATAAAGGGACTTTTAGGTAAACACAGTTTAATTGGTTTGCAAAAACTGCAATCTTGTTGCTATAATTTGGCTTTTAACTAGGCACTGACGCCTTCTCCCAATGCTGCCTGGCAGGGGTGGTAACACGTACCAACCAGCTGCCTGGGAGAGAACACATGGGGAGAAAGGGTTATTTATATCCGCTTCATGGGCCACCTTCTGATGTCTTACAGGCAACAGTGAGGCACCAGCACAAGGCTACAGGATCTGATGCTATTTTCTGGTCTAAATGTTTTTTATCAAAGCTGTGCCTGTAACCATACTTGGGGAAAAACAGATTGTTTGTTTCTTCGTACTACCGAGAAACACGTCCTTAAAAAGGACCTGGGATCTAAAGGAACGTTTTGCTTTGGTTTGTACCTTTTCAGAAGGGTGTTTTGAGGATCTTTTCAAATAAAAGTTTGGAAAAAATTAAACGGAACTTTCAAAATTGAAGGATTTTCATGCAAGTGCCTTAAAACGTTCCAACTGTCAAAACGCTTCAGCTATTGCAGTGCTCTTCCCAGCTGAAGTGATGGGTGAATTAACAGGAGCTCATGAAGTGTTTCTGACAACCAGATCAGCTCTTCTGGTTGCATCTCCTGACTCTTAAGGGAATGGGTCAGATTCTGCACCCCCACAAACCTGAGCTGCTACTCCAACAACTGCAGCCACATTGGAGTGAGATGAGACAGGACTTGACTCACTGTCTTGGGTTCAGCAGCAGCAGTCATTTTTCTCCTTCTTGGTAGCTGGTGCAGCGCTGTGGTTTTGATTTTGGGCCTGGGAACAGCGCTGATAACACCAGTGTTTTCAGTTACTGCTTGGTAGTGTTTCGGTTTGACCAAGGACTTTCTGAGCCCCATGCTCTGCCAGGGAGGAGGGGAAGCCGGGAGGAAGCAGAGACAGGACACCTGACCCAAACTGACCAAAGAGGTATTCCATACCACAGCACGTCATGCCGAGGGTGTAAAAATGGAGGGCAGAGACCCAGAAGGGTTGGGTTCGCTGCTGGGTCGGGCTGGGTATCTGTGATGAGCAGTTGTATCCTCTTCCCTTGTATTTCCCTTGTCATTATTATTATTGGTGGTAGCAGCAGTGGTTTGTGTTATACCTCAGTTACTGGAATGTTCTTATCTCAACCTGTGGGAGTTGCATTCTTTCAGTTCTCCTTCCCATCCCTCCGGGAGCAGGGGGAAGAAAGAGGGGGGAGTGAGTGAGCTGACTGCATGAGCTGAGCTTAAACCACGACACTCACGTTATCCCTAGTTGGGACTTTTGCCCTCTTGTGCATGTGTTTGTCAACTGTTCTGGAGAGGGAGGCTGCAACCCACAAACCTCTGCGCAAACAACATCACATCCTGAAGGAGCCCGTTTTGTGCTTAGCACACATGAAAGATGTCAAAAGCAGCACAAAGGATGCTGACAGCAACCACAGTCTCAGCTCCAGCTGCTCTTGATGGTGGGGACATTGAGCTTAACTCCAGCACTTAGGACAAGGGCTGAGTTTCAGTGTGTTGCCTGGATTCCCTTTATGGTCTTTGATGGGGGCAATTCATCCTATGGCAAAATGGAAGGGCTGAGTTGCTGCAGATACCAAGGTCTCTCCATTGCCTACAGAAGGAGCTTAGAAATCTGGCTGGGACAGAATCATGAATCATAAAATCATAGAATCATTTGGAATGGAAAAGATGCACCAATTCCAACCAACTGTGAGGGTGCTGAGGCGCTGGCACAGGGTACCCAGAGAAGCTGTGGCTGCCCCAGCCCTGGCAGTGTTCAAGGTCAGTATGGACACAGGGGCTTGGAGCAAGCTGCTCTATGGAAGGTGTCCCTGCCCGTGGCAGGGGCTGGAACTGGAGGTGCTTTAAGGTCCCTTCCAACCCAAACCATCCTATGATTAACCTTATACTGCCAAGTCAAGACAATACATCTAACACTGAGATGGCTAAAATTAAGTGAGATGTGTCCCACTACAAGGATTTACTGTCTCCCAGTGCTGAGCACTGCCATGAGGCACATGAATTAAGAGGAGACCTAACCTTGTCCACACACTCCAGCAAATGGACTAACTGCTGTAGGAGACAGTGCACCTCATTGCTGCAGCCTGTCCTAGATTTCATCTAATCAACTAATTTCAGCATCACAGGAAACAAAACCACATTCTTCCTCGGAGGTTGGGTACTCATAAGCTTGTGTACTGATAAGTGCTAAAACTTACGTTCTCCCCCCAGTTGCACATTATGTCAACAGCATCGCTGCAGATGCTGAAGTGGCATAACCTACAGAAATAACCATTATCATGCATTTCTAATCAGGCACTGAGCTGTCATGTAGCATCTTGAGGTTGTTTGCAGATCTGCAAAAGACATCTAGAATAAGAGAAAAAGAGTGCTGTTGTGTACAGTGCTGTACATCCATGGCCCAGGAGATCAAGGGAAAAACTTGTGCTACTCCGGCCAATCAGACAATAAATAGAATGGAGAAAGATGATGGACTCACAGAAGTGCAGCCTCATTTGTACCTGGTAGGATGTGGAAATGGTTGAGATACCATTGAGTAACAGTGGATTTTGATATGAGAAGACAGAGGGGATCCTTGGGTACCAACGTCTTGAGGAACAGCAGCTAATGCAGCCCAGGAGGCTCTTTCTGTCCTCATTACTTCAATCCAAGTTCACCATTCATAACTGGGCAAGTTGTATCCATCCACTTGCAGGAGATGACCAGCATGCTCTCTGCATCACCTTCAGTGGGTGTTCACCCTGTTTCCTTTCCTGACCTGCCAGATCCCAGCCATGCTCTGCACCTTTAGAGTGATGGAGAAATGGTCACTCTCACATCTCCTGCTGCACGGATGTCGCATAGCCTCCCATCCCGCAGCCAGACACGGTCTCAGCCCTCAGTGCCATGTGAACAACATGGACTTGGACCTCTGCTCCACCTCTTGCAGAGCCAGCAGGACATGTCTTCCCTTGATGGGTTTTAAAGGGAAACATTTGGCCCTTCTGCTGCTTGGAGTAAGGAGCCAAAACACCTCCAAAGCTCAGGAGCCTAATAGCTAAAATCAGTATCTTCTAGAAATCAAAAGCCACAAACTCAGCTATTTATCTTTCACTAAAATCTCCCTCCCATCCATTAGCCTTTTTCTTTATCTATTATCCTTTTCTTCACCCTCTTCCCTCCACGGCGTTTCCATTGGTACCAGTTACCTGCTCCTACAGAGGTGCAAACCTCTCACCAGGCAAAGTCTCAGTCTGGAGCTCTGCTATTTCCATTTCAAACCCAATATAGACCCAGAACCTCTCTGATTTTTAACACAGTTGGTTTAACAAAAGAGAGCACCTCTACCTCCAAACCGTGAGCAGCAGAGAGAGATCTGGAGATGGGCACTCTCCACTGTGCTCTTAAAGTCAAGCAATGCACTGAAATCCTCGTCCTCCTTCACCCTCATAAATCTCACCATAAAGGACCATCTCAGGCCTGAAACACCCACCATGTGATCAAAGAGCAGCTGAACACATAGGGGAACGTGCCAGCACTTCCTGTCATTGGTAGTTTTATTTGTACCATCTTTCCCAACAGCAATCTCACACCCAGCCTCTTCAGGGCTGAACAAGCCCAGAGGTGGACTTGTGCATGCCCAGGCTTGAGCATCGCTTTCATGTTTAAAAAGGACTTGATTACATTAAAAGACCCTTTGAGGATGGAGAATCCCTAGGCAGGAGGGAGCCCAAACACCCGGGTTTCTCTCTAATCAACGTGCAGAGCTAAATCAGGGGGGTTTTAGCCTCTTGGAGATATTTGTAGGCGAGGCACCAGAAAGGCTCCGGAGGCTGCCGTGGAATTTTGATGCTGTTCATCCATTATGGATGAAGAGGTTTATGTAAGAGTCTTTCCCTGGCGTTCATCTGAGGCCAGGGCTGTCCTGGGATGTAGATGGTAATTCGCAGAGCATCACAAAGGACTGCTGGGACAGGAGGAGGGAAAGGGGACCTGGAGTTGTGATTGCTGTTCCTCTGACGACTGGGACCACGCGGCTTCCCAACAAAAATAGCCTCCAGCACCTGACGCAACATCGTCCTCTCTCCAAGGTACATCCTTGCTTTGAAATATGCATAAAGCCTCTGTTTGGACATGATTCATGCTGCGTTTTTTGTGGATGCAAGCACCTCGTGGAAAGAGGGACTTTCCATGGAAGGATTCACCTCCTGTCCTCTTGGGTAATGCTCTGACCGCTGTTCCTCTGAGGCTGGAGAGACAGCAAAGCCTTGCTCATTCTGCTTGCTCTAAACAGGAGATTAATGAGGCCAGAGTGTTTGCTAATGCACTGTTGGACCTGTCCACAGACAAGGCAGGGAAATGGACCACAGTTATTTAGTAAAGGTATTATTAATAAGGCAATCAGATCAGAACCCGCCTGGATGGATTATCGCTGACTGTCCCCCAGCTTGGGCCTAGGAAGTTTGTTAGAATGTCTTTGGGCATCTCTTTTCTCTTCCTGACTCTGCCATCCATCACAGAGGATTCCCATACATTCGCATGTCCCCATGTTTGTGGCTGGGACATGGAAAGCATTTGAAGCCCTACCAGGGGCTACAGTGGGATGTGATGGGCCACCGTTAGCAGAGACCACCACTTTTAGCAGAACTGCTCACAGATATGGACCAGCAAAGCCTTTTGCCTCCTGTGTAATGGGCCTCCAAAGACAACAGGACATCTCTTCATCCTTAAAAAAGCCAAGGATTGATATGAATACACGACAAAGGTGTCACTACAAGATGTCCCTTCCAGGAGCCCAGACCTATCCTCAGTCTTATCCAAACATCTAGACCAAATCATTCAGATCTTTTCACTCTCCCAGTGCACAGCAAACCCCATCTTCAGCCTCCTTTCCTGTAACACCTCTCCCACACAGGAACAAGCTGTTTCCAGTCATTTATAGGCCCTGTAAAGCCTATTTCCATGAGCAGAGCCATTACTCCAGGTGAAGGTGCCCTCAGTGGGCAGAGGACACTGTGTTGCCCATCCTGCACTCCATCTCCACTCCCAGGTTGGTAACTTTACTAGGCACTGCTAGAGATCAAAATGACATCTTCTCTGAGCTCATCTGCATCAGCAGCTACATCTCTGCCTTCCTTTTCCCCCCACAGAGGTTACAGAAGTCCTCTGTGGGCACAAAATGCGTCGTTTTGATTCGCGTTGCCTTCTACTCAATTCAAGGCTTCCACCACACCTACAAACATGAGTGTTCCCAAAATACGTGGGACTCGCTGGAGCAAGGGCAGAGCAGAAACGTGGCAGGAGCGCTCCTGTGTTTTCCAGGAATTTCTCATCTTTCTCACCAATCCCCCTGAGTGACCTTGAAGTATTGTGTGGGTCTCGCAAGATGCAAATGGAAAAAAAACTGAGCATAAACCTGCTGCCAAGGGAGAAAGTGGCTGCTCATTTCTCCTCCTCGCTTGCTCCTCCCATGGGTTTTGTTGTCTTTGCCGCAGGATTTCCTGTGCTTTCCTGTATACAGGAATTTCCTGTACAAACCTATAGGTTTGTCTACTCCTCCTTCAGATGCCAGGACAGTCTGTTTATATCCACTTCCCACTGGGTCATCCAGAAATCCAGCTTATAGTTTTAGCCCCCAAACTAAGCTGAGTTTAGCATCTGCTATGCCTCAATATCCCCCTACAACCACCTAACAGGCAAACCTGATGTTTAACTCCAGGAAAGCCTTTTTCTGTCTTCCATGAAGAGCATCCTGATGTTTTATTCACCCCAAGGGAATCAGCATTTTGGGGAGCATCTCTCTATACCAATGCTAATTGAGCAAACTGCCAAAGGGATGGGACTTAACCCACGCATCCAGGCTGCAATCATGGGAAAATAGAGAGCAGCAATCTCTGCAATTCCCTGCTCTTGGCTGTTGCTCTATCTAAGCATCTGCTCTTCCTCCCTCAATGGTGCGAGGACCAGCCTGAGTTGCGGGCTGAGTTTCCTTAAGATCCATTCCAGGAAGGTCTAACTCATATCAGATAAGAAAGAGAAGGTGGGAGCTTTGGGATGAGCTGCAAGTCATGAGATGGGTGGAGGCAGGGCTAACTTAGTGATAGAAATAGCAGCAGAAGAGGCATTCCCAGAGATGCCCACATTTCCTGCTGGACCAGAAGGTGGCACATCCTCTTTGCTTTCTCCATTGTCCTACGCAGAACAGAGCAGAGACTGTAGGTGGAGGGAGAAGACACCAACAGGGGTAGAGAGCCTCTGCCTGCAGCATCTCCAACTCTCAGAGGTCAGCATCCCACAGCTCCAGCAGCTGAAACAGCAGCTCTTTACGTGTCTGGTTCCTTTAGCTATGCTAATGTGGGTGAACCACAGCTCAGCCCAGGCAATCACACATCTGCAGTGAGGTGAAGTAATAGCTGGACCAGAAACAATGCAGGGCTCCAAAACACTGCTGTCAGATGAAGAAATAATCAGATCTCTGTCCTGCTCCCTCTGGGATTTTGTGTGCTCAGTGTAAGCCCATTGGCAGCACGATGCAATCCCTTCACCTCAAGGGAGGTTTGCTTTTTGGGCATGCTCCCTCTCCTTGCCATGTTGTTGAGATTCAACACAGCGGATGCTGCTGTAAGATGGATGGACGAGCTCAGCTGGGCAAAAAATGGAGTGCAGGGGTGCTGGTTACCCTGAGAGATCTCCCCAGCATACGGTGGGATGAAATAGGGTCTTCAGGTGGATTGGAAGTGAGATTTACGTTTTCCTCCTCAAAAGCCTGCCTAACAGCCATAGAATCCCAGACTGATTTGTGCTGGAAGGGATCTTAAAGCTCATCCACTTCCAACCCCTGCCACGGGCAGGGACACCTTCCATAGAGCAGGGTGCTCCAAGCCCCTGGGTCCAACCTGGCCTTGAGCACTGCCAGGGATGGGGCAGCCACAGCTTCTCTGGGCACCCTGTGCCAGCGCCTCAGCACCCTCACAGGGAACAGCTTCTGCCCAAGAGCTCATCTCAGTCTCCCCTCTGGCTAGGTTAAAGCCATTCCCTTTGGCCTGTCCCTACAGGCCTTTGTCCAATGCCCCTCTCCAGGTTTCCTGCAGACCCGTTAGGCACTGGAGCTGCTCTGAGGTTTCCCTTCAAACTGAATGGGAAACTGCAGTGGTAGATGTGCCTCTGGTGGTATTTTTTAGCCAGATGATCTCCAGGTTAACTTCTAGACAGGAGAGGGTCCATGGTAAACATTGGAGATAACATAAGCATGCAATCAGAGCTTGTTTTCTTGTACCTGTAGCTGTTTCAAGCCTGAATCACCTGCTGTCTGGCAAGGGAAGGGAGAAACACCACGCACACAGACACCTTTCCATCTGCTCCTCTTCAGCAGCCAGCAGAAACAGTTGGAAGAGAGCAACAGTCTCTGTTGAGAAGATGACAAATTGGTGTGTAGGATATCACACAAATGCAGAACCAGCTCCTCTGGGTTCCATCTGACCTCAACAAGCACAAAGGGGAAACCACCAGCATCGCAACAGGACAAAAGGCCACAGCTCAAAGCACTGTACCCCTAAATAAATCACGATCTCCCAGCAGATGGATGAAATCAGCCCAAAGATGGCAAAAAGAGGGTTAAAGATGCAATTCCCTGCAAGCCCTCTGCCAGTGCTAGAGCACATCCAAGGTATTAACAAACCTGGTGTTTGGATGCCTGGCACAGCTCAGAGGAGCCTGTTCAGCTCCAAGTGTGGAGCCAGCAATTAATACATCTATTCATGAACGTGGATCCTCCCTCTAATTGTGGAGGCTGTTTCCAGCAACAATACTGTGCGTTTAAAGAGGAAAGATACAATAATAAAATAGAGCATTAAGGCTTCAAGTGTGAGAAACCAAATGACCAGAGCCCACTTGTAATTAGGCTACTGATGAGTACCTTTGGTGAGGGAGGTTTTAAGTTGTTCAGGTCTACCCAGCATAAAGCAGTGCATTGCTAGACAGAGGCAGCTATGAAAAGAGGCAGGTAGTTTCTGTTCTTCTTCATGGAACAAGCAATTCTCCTCTTCCTCAGCAATTATTTGCCCAAGATGCCTAAAAATACACTGCTTTTGGATTTGGAAAGCTTATTTCTTAAAACAAAGTGAATACTTTTGAACTCACACATCTATTCAGCACGAAGCAAGTCACAGCTTACATGGATTTTGTCTCAGTTCAGTCCCAAAGCTCTCTTTCAGTTTAATTTTAGGCTGTTATGGATTGGTTTAGACCTTCCCATCACTTTGGAGGTGTTCGATCCGGGGTTTTGTTAACCTCGGCTTTGCCACAGCCTCATCCCAGGAGCAGGTGATAAAGGGAAGGGAAGGCAGCAGAGCCCCCTCGCTATTTAAGCACACCACCTTGCTGCATTTAGCCACTGAACAGACTGTCTCAACTTGTCACACGACTGAAGAAACCCCAGCAGTGGTATTTTTTTTGCCAGGTTCCTAAGGAAACAAGGGCTGTGTCTGTGCCTACCTCTCCCCTCCTGCTCACACCTCTCCTCTGCTTTTATCTTCACAACCTGTTGACCAGTTTCAATGGAGAGGAGTGAAAATGTGCTGTTTGGGAGGGAAAAGATGCTCTTTTGGAGATGAAAGGCTTTGCAGGCACCGCCACTCATAGGAGATGGTCAAAGCAAGCTGGACTTCAGCTTGCAAAGAGCATCTGTGTTTCTCACATTCCCCAGGGGCAGATTCACATCTTCCTCCTCGAAAGCATTCCTAGAAGTTATAGCAACACAGGATGGTTTGGATTGGAAGGGACCTTTAAAAGTCACCTAGTCCAACCCCTGCCATAAGCAGAGACATCCTCAAGTAGATCAGATTGCTCTAAACCCCGTCCTGCCTAACCTTGAACACTTCCAGGAATGGGACATTTACCATCCCTCTGGGCAACGTGCGCCAGGGTCGCACCACCCTCATTATAGAACATTTCGCCCTTATATCTAGTCTGAATCTCCCCTCTTGTTTAAAACCATTACCCTTTGTCCTGTGGCTACAAGGCCCTACTAAAAAGCCTGTCCCCATCTTTCTTACAAGCCCACTTAAGTACTGAAAGGCCACAATAAGGTCTCCTCAGAGCCACCCTTCCTCTGCACGGATGGGTACCACATGTCCCCACCCTGTGTGTCACCAAGGAGGAAGGGGTGGCCACAGGTTTGTTTTTCACTGTTGTTTGCAAAGGGTTTGGAGATCCCAAAGCTTCGGATGTGTGAGTCATTCCCAGTGCCTCACCCACCCATGTCATTCCATAAGCCCTTCCTTGGGAGTCTTCCCTGGTGTTTGGCTTTTAGCTCCCGATCCGACGCTCCCAGGCATGTGCTCTGCAATCTGCAGGAGGAAATGCCTTCTCTGATCCTCCCAGGTTTGCCCCGAATGCCCCAAGAAACCAGGAATGGGATAAACCAGAGCATTTCCTGCCAACGGAGAGGATTTGACCTGGCACTAAACCCATTGCCTGCAGAACAGTCGCTGGAGAGAAAAGACGGAGAGGAAATGCATAAGTCCTTTTCTATTCCATGTGCCGGGCTTCCAGTGATGAAATCCATGCCAATGAATTATACAAATGCTTATGCAATTAGAAGGAGCTACAGTAAGTCCTTCTGCAGCCAAAAATAGCTGTGTGCACCAGCAAAGGGCCTGCCTGCCTTCACATCTCGTTAGGAAGAGAAAACACTCAGGGCTGGTGAGTGGGAGAAGCTGCAGACAGAACAAAATCTTCCTGTCTGCTAACACTGGAGGGCAATGTGATACAGGGGCGAAACACACAGCGGGCCTCACGTGGTGCTCAACTGAAAACCCTCTGCTTGAGGGTCATGGCACCCTCTGGGGACACAGGGGGGACACCTCTGGGCATGCACATGTCCAAAAAGGTGCCGTGAAATGGTGACAATTGGGTGCACACAGTCCCAGGAGCTCGAGAACTGGTGATGCCTCCATATGAGCATAAGGGATTTGTCTCCATAATAAAGAGGAGTGCTCTCATCCCTGTATGAAGGGGCTGGAGGGAGTCCCCGGCCCCAAGTCCCCATGTGCCTTGCAGCCAGGGCAGATAAGCCCAGCTTCATTTGGCTCCCTCTGGACCACTGCACATTGCTCTTGCAGAGCCTTTAATAGCATTTTATCTCATCCTGCTTCCAACCTTTTTGCTCCACAATTTGTCCAGAGGAAGATGGTTTCCTTCTGGCAGCCCCACTCTGAGCAGATTAACAGATTGAAGAGGAAAGGCAGGAAGAGAAAAAGGGTTTTCTCTGCTCTGAGCTGAGATTTTGGGGGTCTTCCAAGGGATGGTGCGGACCACCTCCAAGTTCCTTCCTGGGGGCTTCTTGACTACATTGACTAAGTCCTAGCGCATATTCCTCAAGTCTTTCCTTGCATCCATGACATCTAGGGAAAACTAAGAACTGAGGCAAAGAGCTCAGAAAAGGTGCAGTCATTTCCCAGCCAACCACACACATCCCTTGCAGAACATCCACCAAAGGCTTCTAAACCATGGCATAAACAGCAAACATTCCCTGCAGCACCCACCTGAGCCTTGAGGGGTTGGAGTTGTTCAGTATTTGAATAAGAAGCACACAAGAAGATATCTGTGCTGCAAGAGGTTGGCATTTAATGGATGACAACTCTTTCTATCTTAATTTCCTCCTTACTAGCTGTGACCCAGCATCTCTCTGCTGAGCTTGCGGTGAGCAAGAAGCTTTTGGCCATTTAGCTCTGCAGAGCTTGTGGTCATGGGTTTTAAATGGAACACAAATCCATCCCCAAACCCCATTTCTAAGCAGTAGAGATGAGGCCAGCAGCTGGTTTGACCAACACCCCATAAGCAGATCTGGGCTTAAACAGTTGTGTGATCTCACCATCAAGATTTCGGCTGGTTACAGCACTCTGAGAGCAGGGAGGTGATTTATGGCTGGCATCAGCCCGCTCTAACATTGCGTGCACTGCGGCTGCATGACAAGAAGTGTCACAGGAGCTGGTGACCTTCTTTGAGTTTGAACCTTCCTGCTCTTCTGGCACAGTTTATAGGAATACCAAGGAGACTTTCTGATGAGGGGAAGCAAAGCAAGGCTCAAGGAAACTGCAGACTGCACTGCGCTGCAGGATCACATCCTGCTCCCTCTCTTGCTGTTGGGTGTCACTTTCCAACTGCAGCAAGGGAGGGAATGAATCTCTCATGAAAAGCTGTGTTCCCCCAACAACACATTCTCACTTCTCTCCCAAACGTAGTGCTGTTCAACATCTGGGACACGGGGTGGGAGGCTGGTGCTCAGCCAAGTTATCTGGGTGAGGTTGGAATGATGAATTCTCCCTGAAATTCTCCCCTGAGCATAGAATCGTAGAATCCCAGGCTGGTTTGGTTTGGAAAGGAGCTTAAAGCTCATCCGGCTCCAACCCCTGCCACAGGGCAGGGACACCTTCCATAGAGCAGAGTGCTCCAAGCCCCTGGGTCCAACCTGGCCTTGAACACTGCCAGGGATGGGGCAGCCACAGCTTCTCTGGGCACCCTGTGCCAGCGCCTCAGCACCCTCACAGGGAACAGCTTCTTCCTTATATCTAACCTGAAATTCTCCCGTTTCAGTTTGAACCTGTTATCCCTTGTCCTGTCGCTACAGTCCCTAATGAAGAGAGAAGAATCTACACTCCCAAGTGCAAGAGGGTTGGAAAAGGGACCACTCTCAGCCATCAGACCTGGGGGAGATGCATCCACCAGCTTCCTTCTCAAGCTATTGGGACAAGAGGCAGCTCAGTCTGACGCAAAGTTTGGCATGGGGCAGCACTGAGAGCAGCACTAACGCCATGCTGGTCTTTGGGCAGAAAGGTGGGAGGGTGAGGAAGTTACCAAAGCTGGACTGTGCACACCGCTATGGGATGTGCTTGGTCATGACAGTGATCTCCAGGGTAGATCCATTATAGTCAATAAAGAATCATAGAATAGTCATAGTTGGAAAGGACCTTAACATCATCCAGTTCCAGCCCCCCTGCCATGGGCAGGGACACCTCCCACTAAACCATGCCACCCAAGGCTCTGTCCAACCCGGCCTTGAACACGGCCAGGGATGGAGCATTCACAGCTTCCCTGGGCAGAAGAAGAAGAGCAAACGTTTCTGGTGTGCAGATCATCTCCTTCTTAAGTCAATGTCAAAATGAGATGAGCCACCTCCAGAACTGGCTGTCTCTCTGCACTAACAAACCTGGATGACGAGATAAGTATTGAAAGATTTAAAATCAGGTGAGGCAAACCTTCCCCCTGTGACCAAGCTGGGTGAGCGCTCCCAGCCAACACAGTGGGAGAGCTGGGATTCTGGAGGGCACAAAGTGTTTCACTTCAGAGGTAAAGTTTGACATTTACCCTGGCAGCACCAAGAGGATTAGCCTGAATCTACAGCAGTCTTCAAAAAGGGATTTGGAGACACCCACCCTCTGTGCTGGCCAGGGCATGGGTAGGAGCTTGAAGGAAAGCAGAAAGCACCATCTGGGCTTGGCAGAGATGCTCCCGAGATCCGTGTTCTTGGCAAACCCCAGCACTGCTGAGGCCTTCCAGGATAAAGTGGCAATGGACCAAACACACCGACTCAGCTGCACTTTGGCCCAGGGCTTGGAGAGGGGTGGAAGGAGGCCAGAAACTCTCTGGGAGTCCATGGAAGTCACCAGAGATGTTTAATCCTTCCTGGCATCAGTCCTGCAGCCAGGGAGGGAGGCGGATGGCTGCGAGCCCCAGAACACCACGGTGGCAGGAAGATGCCTGGGTGATACACACCATCCTCAAACAAGGCTGCAAAACTAGGTGGATAAACAAGGGTCAGAAGACAGGTCTTCTACTGGTGGTCCATCACAGGGTGGGAAACAGCCCATGGACAAACCTACATCCACAGAGCACAGGTTGAAAACCACTGGGGGAAAAAGTATGGCCGCAGAAAGGCTCGTAGGCGGCAGCTGGACCTGGATGTGCAATCCTAGTTGGAAAACCCACCCTGCCCATCTGTGTCCAACCTGCCAGCATCCCAGATACCTGAGGACATTGAAGAACAGAAGCTGCGGGGAGACCTCAGAGCAGCTTCCAGTATTTACAGGGGCTACAAGGATGCTGGAGACTCTTCATCAGCGACTGTAGCAACGGGACAAGGGGTGATGGGTTCAAACTGAAACAGAGGAAGCTTAGGTTAGATCTAAGGCAGAAGCTGTTCCCTGTGAGGGTGCTGAGGCGCTGGCACAGGGTGCCCAGAGAAGCTGTGGCTGCCCCATCCCTGGCAGTGCTCAAGGCCAGGTTGGACACAGGGGCCTGGAGCAAGCTGCTCTGTGGAAGGTGTCCCTGCCCGTGGCAGGGATTGGAACTGGATGAGCTTTAAGGTCCCTTCTGTCCTAAACAATTCCATGATCCTATGATACATAAGAATCCTGGGACTTCATGGCACAGTTCAAAGGTTGTCACTTGATGCGACATCTCACATCTCTGTCTGGGAATCAAACAGAGGCTCCAAGCTCTGGGGGTATGTTTACTATTTAGAAGCAGTGGGTGTTGCACACAGCAGCAGCAGACCAGCCTGCCAGGGGATTCATGTCAAAGTATTGCTCATGTTAAAAACCATATTGTCTCAGATAATGTTCTCACTGACAAGCCAGATGTCAAAACATGGCAGGATAATGTTGCTGAAAGCTGCTATAAAAGGGAAGTGAATAGACGATTGCTCCTTTGTTAGACATCAAACTTGATGGCGTATCACTGCGATTGAAACGCTCATGAATGCTCAGACTAAAACAGGGCTAAAAGTTCCCCAGGATAATCAGTTGGGGAGTTTCATGGGAGAATCTGATCACTTTTTGTCCCTTTTATGTGCATGTTCACAGCCAGGAGATGCACAGGGATGTTGCGAACTCCGCAATAGTTCATCTACAAGAGACAAGTCAAGACAAGGTTGCTCAGGGTCAAATCTTCTTTCCCTTCTGAAACTCCCTGCAATATATCTCAGGTAGAGCCCGATTAGCAGGAGCTGCATTGGGTTAAATCATAGAATTCCAGAGCGGTTTGTGTTGGAAGGGAGCTTAAAGCTCATCCAGTTCCAACCAGTGCCATGGGCAGCAACACCTTCCACTAGAGCAGCTTGCTCCAAAGCCCTGTCTCAAGGCAGCAGTTTGATGATCTCCAGTCCTGAAGCAGGTCTTGCAGTGTTTTCCCCTTGGTCCTACTCCCATCAACCAAGCACACAGCAGTGGAAGGCAAGAGAAAGAGAAAGGGAAGGCGGTTGCTCCTCCCAGGCTCCTTCTGAAACACAGGGACAGGATGTACAGGGGCAGATGCTGGAAAGATGCTTAATCACCATTAGGCATGGGAATGCCCAAGGGATCCTATTTTCATCTGTTTCTCCAGATCTTTACACCTCCATGACCCTGGTCCTGCAGACAGAACTGCTGCCCTGAGAGCACCAGAGAGCAGCGAATCATCAGCTGGGCCACATCTTGTTGTCCTATGAAGGTTGCAAGGAAATGACTGTATGGGAGAAGACAAAAATGAGAGGCTTTAGGTTGTTGTTTTCTGTTGTTTGGGTTTTTTTTCCTGTACAACTGTCTTAATATTAAACTTCACTGTTATATTCAGATTCAGACTTTTGAACAACTGTCTTACTATTTAGCCTCACTTTTCTATTCAGACTTTTAATGAGGCCTTCATAGGAGAAGGTCTCCCAGCTCCTTTGTGCATCAGGTAACAAACCCAAGTACCTGTTTGCAAACCAGAACACAGAGAGGGCTACAAGTCAGATGGAAAGGTCCTGGACAACAGGAGAATTTGGCACATTCAAAGGACTGGAAGGCCCTTGATGGCTGCCCAAGTTTGCTGCACAAGGTCTGTATTCTGTGTGCCACACTGCTTTTAGACTGAGGTCTGAACGTACTGGAGAGATGATGCTGGAAGGATAATATCTGACAGATGGACATAAACCACAGCCAAATCTTGCCCAAAACAACAGGCAGAAACACCTCATGTGATTTACAGGTAGGGACCTGTAAACCATGCCCGTGGAGGGGCTCAGGTCAGATTAACATGAAGGACCAGGGGCTGAATGTCACACTCAGGAGGGTTGCCCGATTCTCTATCGTTTTCTGCCTAGACCAATGTGCCAAACACCAGTGTCAAGTCTGCCATGACAAAAGTGACTTGAGGCTACCAGAGCCATCAGCCTCCTCTTTACAAGTCACATAAGGACATGCAGTGGCTGCTCAGCTTGCTTTTCAACTTTGCTGTTATCATTTATCTACATTCATCCCTCCAAGCCCCATCTGTCTCACAGATTTCCTCCTGACATCAGGCCCTGCGTGGCAGTTCTTTATCAACTTCATTGTGCCTTTTACCAGAAAGGCAACCTGCCATGGCTCTTCCAGGAGCTTTTGTAGCAACAGAAGATGAAAATGCTCCTTCGCTACTCACTTTATCTACTCCAAGAGTGATTTATGGGTGTTACTGAATGCACACATTGTTCATAGAGAGAAATCTCACGCAGTTAACGTGGGGCTCATCTCCTGAGCACCTTTTAAATAAAGGAGAAGGAAAAAACCCAAACATGAAACTAGAATAGGGATAAGCACAGAATAAGAGGGTTTCTTTGGGTAACCTCGGCAGGGTCTCAAGACCTGTATGAGAGCCTCTAGCTGCCATCTCCCCATTTTACAGATGAGAAAGCAGAGGGAGGGAGAGGTGAGTTGTTCCCAACTGGTTATGAAGGGGTTAACTGACTAAAAAATACATTCCAAGGATAATAGAAGTGCCATCATGATGAATGTTTGTCCTCATATTTTCACTAGTATTGGAGGTTCCTTCGCTGGGTAAGACAAAAAAGCAATAGGACCTCATACTGGGTACATGTTTCAGCTCCAGCTCCCACATCTTCCCAAGCCCACCTGAGTAGTTTCCTTTCTCACAAAAAGGAAAAAATACCAAATCACA
Source organism: Myiopsitta monachus (assembly GCA_017639245.1). Classification (NCBI taxonomy): domain Eukaryota; kingdom Metazoa; phylum Chordata; class Aves; order Psittaciformes; family Psittacidae; genus Myiopsitta; species Myiopsitta monachus. The sequence goes on along the minus strand of CM029917.1, from coordinate 114,770,837 downwards.
CATTTATAGCAAAGCAATTCTCACTTTATCCAGCACTGCCTACCCTGTGCATGCCAGAAAGCCTCCCACCATGACAAACAGCTCTTTTGGCCAACGCAGCCCCAACTGGTGCCTCCAGGACGTTTATCACTAATGTAACTGCCCGTATGCTGGCTATCTGCTGTGCTGCCACCATGACAAATACAAGTTTGGATGCCCAAAGCCACATCGGATCTGAGCATGCTGAACACATCTGCCCAGAACAGACAGCCTGAAGCGTGCTGTGCATGCAGAACAAAACCCAGGGGGAGATGGAGAGAGGATGGGCTGTGGGGCTGGAGGCTCCTCAGCCTTGTTCTGGTTACTCCTGTGTTCCTCCTTGTTCATGCGTACCAGCCTCAGCCCCAGGATCTGCAGGAGGCATCATCATCCATATATCCCTATTAATGGCTAAAGCAGAGTTAGTCAAAAAATGAAGAAGAGGGTCCCAACTCAGCTGAGAGCATCTGCAAATCCCTTTTGCTCCAGGCCAATTGCTGATATGATCCATGAGGATGATCAGAGGACTGGAGCACCTCCCATATGGAGATAGGATGAGAAAGTTGGGGCTGTTCAGCCTGGAGAAGAGAAGGCTGCATGAAGATGTCAGAGAAGCCTTCCAGTATCTGAAGGAGGACTATAGGGATGCTGAGGAGGGACTCTTCATTAGGGACTGTAGTGACAGGCACAAGGGGTAACGGGTTCAAACTGAAACAGGGGAAGTTCAGATTGGATATGAGGAAGAAATTCTTTACTGTGAGGGTGGTGAGGCCCTGGAATGGGTTGCCCAGGGAAGCTGGGAATGCTCCATCGCTGGAGGTGTTCAAGGCCAGGTTGGACAGAGCCTTGGGTGACATGGTTTAGTGGGAGGTGTCACCTGCCCATGGCAGGGGGTTGGAACTGAACGAGCTTAAGGTCCTTTCCCTAACTGTTCTATGATTCTAACCTCACATCCTTAATTTCACATTAAGGCACATTTTGGTACTGAACAGACAGCAAAGTGGGGAGTGGAACTGGTGCACAAAGAAGCATTTAGTACTTTAGTTCCTAAATTGATCTGCTGGCTTTGAATGGCCGGCAAAGACACAGCCCCCATAATCTTCTCCCAACACTTCTTATGTGAAAGCCCTAAAACAGTGAGCAGATCATTGTCTCCACTTCACAGTGATGAAGAAGCAGTTTATTCATCATCTGTCGCCTTTTATCACTTCCTTTTTAGGGGTTTTAGACACCTTTCAAGGAAAATAAATCTGGGAATGCTCTTCATAACCCACACACTTGATTAGCAGGTGATTACACTGAGCTGGGAAGGTGACGCCCTGCTACATCCTCACTGTGTGCCTTGGGACCATGAGGAGGAGTGATTGATGCAAGGCCATCCAGGCTGGCTTGGGAGGGAGCAGGATGCAAGGCCAGAGTTTTGGAAGCTATGAGGGTGGTTTAATTACAGACTCTGCTGTTGTCCAAGGACACAGCCCTGCTCACAAGTTACTCCCAGCAGTGCCAGCTGCAGGACCTTATTGTTCAAGCCCTCCTTTACTACCAAAGTGGAACTGCAAATGTTTTGGCTGCTGTTGGCACACAGTCTTTCATCCCTCATGCCTCTGTCCCAGCGTCACCTACCCACTTCCATACAAGCACCATCCCAATTTCTTCCCCCGATCCTCCATCACATCGAGTAGGTTGGAAAAGACCTTTAAGACCATCGAATCCCACTGTTAATCCAGTACTGACAAGGCCACCACTAAACCATGCCCCTAAGTGCCACATCCGCACATCTTTTGAATACCTCTAGGGACGGTGACTCCAGCACTGCCTGGGGCAGCCTGTTCCAATGCCTGAGCACCCTTTTGGTGAAGAAATTGTTCCTAACATCCAATCTAAACCTCTCCTGGTGCAGCTTGAGGCTGTTTCCTCTCATCCAATCATGCAACTCACTGTTGTGTGCTCCCCATCCCAGGTTACATGAGGAAAACTGATCCAAGACTTTCCTCCTGCAAGAAACCCTCCTTCCCCAAGAGACATCACCAGGCTTGACAGCAGCCTTCCCCACACCCCCAGACCCAGCTCCCCTCTTACATCTCTCACGACCCTCTTAGCACTTCTTCCTCCTCTGCTCTCCTCTTTTGGGAACCTTCCATTCATGCCCTAGGGTGGCCCATACATGTGGGTCAGCCAGCAGTCAGCATCAATCAGCCACAAACCCACATGAAGCTTGCCAAGGCTTGCGGGCATCCAAGGACCTTCCGGCCATGAATTATCACTCTCAGCTCAACCAGGCTGGATAAACACTGCAGTCAGGCTGAGCATTGACCTGAAGAGGGGTGGATGGAGGTCTAGGAGGGGCAGAGAGTGAGAAACACTGATTCCTGCCCCATCCAGCTCTGAATTTAGATAGTCTTCTCCATGCGACCTCCAGCCTTCCTCACTTCTCACCCACACAGCCCAGAAGACAGAAGCAAATGGGACAGATCATACCAGAAAGCAATCCCCCGCTTTCAGCACTGATAAATTAAAAGCTCCTTGGCCTCTGAGTGAAAGGAAGTTTTCCCACACAATAGCTCCGATCCCATTAGAGCAATGACAAGCAACCACTTTGTGCTTCACTTCAAATTTAGCCAGGAGGGAAAATGTTCCTTCGGATGGCAAGAAGAGATTGCTTTTAATTGAAACACTTCTTGCACTGAGCTGCTGTTGACACTTAGTTTGCAATTAACAGTTCCATGGGTTTTAGTTCAGTTCTGTGAGTCAAGGCTGTAAAGTGAGGGGCAAAAATCAAAGCAAATCAGAACTTCTAACTAATCGTGAGGGAATTCAAAGGGATTTAAATGCAAGTCTGTGTGTTTGTCCCCCTTCAGATCGCTGACTTGGTGGACTTAGAATCATAGAATAGTCAGGGTTGGAAAGGATGTGAAGATCATCCAGTTCCAGCCCCCTGCCATGGACAGGGACTCATCACACTAAACCATGCAACCCAAGGCTCTGTCCAACCCGGCCTTGAACACCGACAGCGAATGGAGCATTCACAGCTTCCCTGAGAAACCCCTTCCAGTACCTCACCAACCTCACAGTAAAGAATTTCTTCCCACAAGGCTGCCTTCACAAACCATTAAAGAAATGAGGTTGGGAAGGACATCTAAGGTGTCTAGTCCAACGCTTTGCTGAAAGGAGGGTCAACTTAAAAGCCAGAGCTGGTTGATCACAGCCTTGTCCAGGTCATAGAATCATAGAATGGTTTGGGTTGGAAAGGGCGTTAAGATCACCCAGTTCCAACCCCCTGCCATGGGCAGGGACACCTCACACTAGACCATGTTGCCGGAGGCTCTGTCCAGCCTGGCCTTGAACACTGCCAGGGATGAAGCATTTACCATTTACCTGTTCCAGTGCTTCACCACGCTCACTGTAAAGAAGTTCTTCCTTATGCATAACCTGAACATCTCCAGCAGTGGTGGTTACACAGTCCTGGTGGGAGGTTGGGACATGGGGGTTTCCTGGGACATGGCCATGGATCCGTACAGCACAATAGCCTAGGACAGGGTGTGAAAAAGACATTTTTGGCAATGGAGAAATGCATAAACCAGGTAAAATCACCCCAAGAATGATAAAAAAATCTCAAAATTATCTCAAAGATAATCAAATTATAATAACGAGAAAAAAATCAAAGCCACTTTCTGGGAGTTTCTTCCACCATTCTTACACATGACAAAAACATCCCTTCACCCACCAGCACTCCAGGGAAGTCAGTTCAAGTGTAACCCATTGGGATTGCTCCAGCCAACAGCAGGAGGTTGCCTGGAGCACATTTGCTCCCAGCAAGCCCTACCACAGGAAAGCCAGATGGAGAGGAGCAGCCTCTGCATAGCCAAGCTCCGAAACCCCAGTTCATGGCATAGTGGTCCAAGCTGCAGTCGGCAAGTCTTCCCAAAGACATTAATCTTTTCATTAAGGCCTGATTGAAGCACTGAAGCTTTTATTGTCTTCAGTCCCTAGAGGTCAATAGAAGGAATGGGCTGATTGTTGGGCAATTAATTTGATTCAATGTAATAACATTTAAATGGGCTGTGAAGACAAAACAAGATGCTCCGTGTTTAAGTCTATCCAGAGGCTACTTTTGTCCCTTTTTTTCTCATCACTGATGATAAAAGTGTAACTCTTCCAGGTCCTTCAAGCCATTTGCTCTAATATATTACCTGCCAGGCTAGAGATAAGTGCAGCTCCATCTCTTCCATTTTGTGTGGGTTGTTCTTTATTAATTTGGTGAGGTTTTTTGGGAAGGGTGAGAAAGGGAAAAGTTGATTTTAGTTGTGTACTTTTCCTGCTCTTCAGTGAGAAAGGATGATTTACAGATTGTGCTACTGAAGCTTACGTACCATAGGCAGTTAAACAGGCTTAAACCCGTGCCTTGCTCTTGATCTAGATAAATTGCCTACTGCGCGTTCAGGTAGCATTTCAGGCCGCTGGCAATCAGATGTCTGGATCCTGTTGCCAGCCCTGCCAGTGACTTACCCCAAGCTCTGGAGAAGGTCACCCAGGCTTAGATAGGGGTGGGCAAATTCACCATTATAGAATCATAGACTGGTTTGCGTTGGAAGGGACCTTGAACCTCATCCATCTCCCTAGCAAGGTTTGAGTTTGGTTGAGGAGGTTGAAGCGTATGAAGGAGGCCAGTTGGACTTGAGGTCACAGAACAAGCCCTCGTTGAGTTGACAATAGATACAACCACAGCACATAGACAGACCCAGAAAACACAGTAAACACCTCCCTTGATGTGGTCTGCACAAGGCTGTTTGGTGTTAGAGCTTCCAACCCATGCTGGGATCTAGCCAAGAGTTCAAGCGATCTGGACCAATATCCATGAATGGTTTAAGTCATCCCATGACTCGGGAGGTGGCAGTGGCTGCTCTTCTTCAGGTCCTGTTGCATTTGTTTGCTTCCCTATGATCCAGACTGTGTTGGGCAGATGAAGATCCTGCCTGGATCACACCAAAGACATGCTTGGACTCATGTTTGTCCTCACTTTACAGGCAAAGGAAAAGCTGGGAGAGGTTAAGTGACTTACTCAGTGGGAGACATATAGATGAACAGAGATCTCCTGACTCCATCCGTGACAGGACCCTGAAAGACGATGGCTCTAATCCATCAGTGAAGGAGAAATTGCTGTGATGTCCTTTAATATACTGTACCCCAAGGCTTGCCTGCTTAAAAGCAATGCCATGGTGAACCAGGACACAACATGTGGTCCAAGCACCACATAGTGACTGATCCCATGCAGAAGGATGCTCCATCCCTAAGGAATACATGAGGGTGACAGAAAACACATGCAGAGAGTGGTAACTGTCGTGCAAGTGACTCTGAGAAGCAAGGGGGACCTTGAGCTTACTCATGGTCCAGAAAAAGGATAAGTTGCTGCAGGGATGCTGCAGTAGGATAGGACTGGCTTTGACACCAGGATAAGGCTGGGGGTGAAACCTCTCTGAGAAGGCAGAAAACAGGGGTGACAGTGACAAGTGTAGGACCACCAGCAGTCCCAGGTGAACAGGAGGGAGGTGGAGGCCATAACCACAGAGCCTGAGGCTCCATGAAGGACTGGGGCAGAAAAGTGTCCAGTTTGGCCAGAGTAGACCCAGCCTTAACCAGGGACTGCATGAGGACTGACCAGCCAGGAGCACATGGGCATCCTTCCACCTTCCACCCTTTATCAACCCAATTTTACACTTGGGAAACTGAGGCACAGAGCAATGATACTGACTTCTGTCAAGCAGCAGCCATCAGAGGGAGATGAGCCCCTTCTCATGGCACCCAGACTTCTTGCTTGTGTCCTTTGACTATCTGGAGGTACCAACAGGTGCAAATAGCATCCCTTGGGCATTCACATGCCTAATGGTGATTAAGCACCTTTCCAGCATCTGCTCCTATACATCCTGTCTTTGTGCTTCAGAAGGTGGGAGGAGCAACCACCTTCCCTTTCCCTTGCCTTTTACTGCTCTGTGCTCAGTTGATGGGACCTGGGCTTTTCGGATAAAGGGCCTGTAGGGGACAGGACAAGAGGGAATGGCTTTAACCTGCCAGAGGGGAGATTGAGATGAGATCTTAGGAAGATGACCTGCTGCAGGATGGAGATCACCAAAATGCTGCTTTGAGATGGGCTTGGAGCCATGGTAGAGGGTCAGAACTGGATGATCTTTAGGGTCCCTTCCAACCCAAACCATTCTGTGATTCTATGATTCTAGACCAATTCAGTGGCTTCAAAAGGCAATGACCACAGGATGACAGCAAAATCCATCCCTGATGAAGTCCCCAAACCCAATTTCCCCTGTCCTAAATGGCTGGGTACCACTGGTGGCACCAGTAGATACAAGGTGAGTGCAGAACCCAACCGAAGGCTACAGAAGGATGGGGTTGAGGGGATGTAAACTCTCAGCTCCATTTCTCAGGGTTATTTTTGCTCTTCTGTTGAAATGCAAATCCTAAAACCAACCCCAATATAACTGCAAAATCACACCAGGATATTTCCAGTCCTTTTTGGCTCAGGTTTGGATGCTTCCTATGGATGGTGCAGAAGATGAATGGGAGGGCTGAAAACCAGAAGTGTTAGCAAAAGCTGCCCTTTTCTTTTGCAAACACATGCATATATATATATATATATATATATGGATATGGCAGGGTGCAAGAGGAAGCTGTAAGATTTAGCAGCGCTGAGGCTGCAGCTTCCCAAGCGCTAACCTCTGCGGATGGTAGGGGAGCAGAAGACAACCACAGCACACTCGGGGCAGGGAGAACAGGCTGTTCTGCTGAGAGATGCAGAGATCTCTGGCTAATGACTTGGCTTCGCTTCCAGAAGGACTGCCAGGATGAAATGGGGTCTCTCCTCTATTTATTCTGTTGAATTGGCGGCGTCAAACCTTTCCGTCTGTGTCATTTCTGTGATGAAAAAGAAGCAAATTGGGAAGAAAAGGAATGGATTTCCATTTATCTCTCGGGAGGAATTTTGGCTGAACCCCATTAAAACCAAGGTAAATGGGGGCTTTTCATCAGGGCTTTCTAAACCAGCATCTACACAATGTCCTTTCCCTCGCCTCTCTCATTTCTAGAGCAGATGAAAACTGCAGGAGGGAGGAAAGCAACACTAAAAGGGTGAGTTTTGGAAAGGGATATTTTTGGGAATTAAATGTGTATTTTTTAAATAAAGATTCCCTGATTCACTCCCTCTCTTCCTTTTTAGCCCCCATAAACCTACAGCCTTCACATCGCTGTAATTTCTGGGTGCTTCATTTGATTCGGGGCATGTCCCAGGTATCAGGCAAGGCAAAGAGCCCTCCTTGGAATCATGGAATCAGCTCGGTTGGAAAAGCCCTTTAAGCCCATCCAGTCCAACCATTCCCCAGCACTGCCAAGGCCACCACTGACCCATGGCACTGAGGCCTCCTCTCCACAGTGTGTGAGCACTTGCAGGGACGGTGACTCCAGCACTGCACTGGGCAGTTCCAATGCTGAGCACCCTCTGGGGGGGAAGGAATTGTTCCTCAGCTCCATCTAACCCTGCCCTGGTGCAGCTCGAGGCCGGTTCCCTCTTGTCCCATCCCTTGGTCCTTGGGAGCAGAGCCCAGCCCCCTCCTGGCTCCATCCTCCTCTCAGGCAGTTGTAGGGAGCGATCAGGTCCCCCCTGAGCCTTCTCTTCTCCATCTGAACCCCCAGGTCCCTCAGCCCTTCCCCATCACACTGTGCTCCAGGCCCTGCACCAGCTCCAGGGTGCTTCTCTGGCCCTGCTCCAGCACCTCAATGTCTCTCTTGCAGTGAGGGGCTGAGAGCTGAACACAGGATTTGAGGTGCAGCCTCACCAGTGCCCAGTGCAGGGGCACAATCACTGCTCTGGCCCTGCTGCCACAGCATTGCTGATACAGAAGGGCTCTCGAGCTGCTTTCAAACATAATGGAGACATGGCTGTCCAGGAAGGTGATGGGTATGGAAAGGAGGCAGATGCATGCTCACTACCTGCAATGAATAAATCCTACAGAAAGACAAGAAGCCTTTAATGGTCCTCTCAGCGAAACCCATCCAGCAGCCCAGCAACTCGGAGCAAGAGCAGATTAAGCCCCAGTCTTCAGAGCAGATGTTCTCCACCCAACATCCATACAGTTGCTTCAGACCATGACCTGTGCCCAGCTACTTTGCTCTGCAACATGTCTGAGCTAATGTATGTTGTTTTTCAAGGACCACATGCATCAAACTATAGAATCCCAGAGTGGTGTGGGTGGGAAAGGACCTTAAAGCTCATCCAGTTCCAACCCCCAGCCATGGACAGGGACACCTTCCACTAGAGCAGCTTGCTCCAAGCCCCATCCAACCTGGCCTTCTCCTTCCATCCATCGATCCCAATTACTTAGGCCCTCCAAACCACATAAATGAAACCACTGGCTGAGGGGACACCTCCTCCCCACCCATCACAGCTTCCCAAAAGTGAGGGTTTCAATGTAATCATCTTTACAAGAAGATTCAGCTCAAAAGCCACCCCACCAAGAGAGGATGCTTCGCTGTGCCTCTTTGAGGGGTCAGCATGCATACAAATCAAATACCTACGTCTCCAGTGTAAAGAGATCTCTTAGGACTGTAGGGTCGGGACTGAAGAGCTAATAAGGGGAAAGAATTAAGCCTGCAATCACTTGGACTGATTTAAATTAGGGCCTTTTTTCCTCTTGCTTTGATTAAAATAAGCTGATTTCCCCTTCCACCTGCGTTTCTTATGCAGGCAGAATTTCCATTAACTTCAGTCAATGCTTTCTTTAACTTTTTGAAGCTAAAACTTCATGGCACCCCTTAGCACGTTGCCATTCTTGTGATATTAATTCTATCTCCTTGCTTTATACACCAGTCACTTCTGTTATTAAATGGACCTCTTCTACCTTATTAAAGAACGCTGACCTTTGTCATTCATTACAGAGTTATAATGAATATTCATTACAGAACAGCGATGATATTGGGCTTACATTGTCCCCAGGAAGATTTAGGTCAGACATAAAAGAAAGCCTTATTAGCAGGACAGTGATGAACTGGAAGGGGTTGGGATAGGGCAGGCATCCCATTACTGGTCAGGCAAATATAAGGGGTGCAGCTGGTAGAGCTGATGCTGATTTGGGTGGGATTTTAGACAGCCCTTGCACTTTCGCACAGTTACTATGGAATTAGAAGTATTGGAAATCTTCCAGAAGCTTCTCCCCGTAGCCATCAAATAAAAGGAACAGTACAGTATTTAATAGTGTAATTTTCAAGCTCTGGACTAATCATACAGTGATTAAATCAAAGCAAAGACAAAGTAAGCTGGGCAACCATCACTGGCCATCCACTTGTTCTTCCAGCCCTGCACAGAAGACACTACCTGCCCCACAACCATCACCCTGACGTGTTCCTTAATCTCCACACAATCCTCCAGCTCAGCTCCTCACTGTGCACCCAGATCATAGTTGGAATAACAGGCAGCAGTGGGATGGGAAGCTCCTGAGGAGCAGGCTGTGGCATGACGAAAGCTACAGGGATCCCATTGGGATGACCACTTTCCTGCTTCCCATAGGTATTCACTTACAGGAGGCATTACTTTAAACAGATACAAAAGCAAAGATGCAAACCCAGGGAGGAAAGGTCCATTGAAGGCACTAAAGCTAAGACAAACCCAATCAGGAAGATGCTTTAAGCTGCTGATTCCTAAATGCAGAGAAATGATCTGCCACTTCTTTTTCTCAAGGCTTTTGGCCACTTTTAGAGCAAGAAGCTGTTGGCCAGAAAGACAACACAGACCAAGTATGAGTTCTTGCATGGGAATGACCTCAACAGGGATTGCAATAGGAGCCCTCAGTTGAGTAGCAGGCTTATCTGCTCATCCCATGCATGGCCAAAAGAAGACCACACTCAGCAAAAACAGCTTTCCCCAGTAGGGTCCACAGTAGAGCCCCAGAACCCAATATGGTACTGATCCACATCATGGGGAGGTCCCATTCTCCCCATCTGGTCCAGCTGCTGTAAATCAGTATTTGGGAACAAAGATGGGATAAAAATCAAATGTGTTTTTCTTGTGCTTCCAGCAGAAACACACATACAAACATATATGTAATTTTGCACGGTTTCAGTTGCAATTCGTAAAATAAATGGTCAATTGATTTTGAGAAGTCTTGGAAAACAGAACCAAACCCCAGCCTCTGATGTTGAAGCATTGCCTTAAAATAAATGAGTGTTGGAGGAGCCTAAAACCAAAAGTGGATTCTTTTCCTTCTCCTCAGAGAAACTCTTTTAACCACTGAAAGCCCATGCAGTCCTCACCACATCTAAGGATACCCAGACACCATTGCTGCAGAACATCCCCTGTAAGTCTCTGTGTAGCAGCAATGATGCCTCCCTTCCCAAGAAGCACAGAAAAGGAAGATGGATATGAACTGAGCAGCTTAAGCCCCTCTCACCTTGGCTTTATACAAAAGGAAACTCAGAAGCTGTGACATGAGCTTCTGCAGGAGCCCAGAGCCATTCTCCCACCATGACCAGGGTGCTCTTACCAGCATCCCACCCCTGCTCCAATAGGATCTGCATGGTGGGAAACCAGAATATCAGACAGCTTTTCCATAGAGCAATATAAACCCAGGCAGATGCTCTCCTTTTAAACGCAAAGGAGATCTATATACCAGGTTTTTCCTTTTTGTACTAAAGCAACTACAGCTGCCTCATGCCAAGGGTCTGATGATGCTGATCCCAGCCATGCTGATGATCTCTGATGAGCTCTAATTACACCCATCAGTGCAGGATCTTGATCTGCTTATCTGAGTGAAACATAGCGTGAGGTGTCCCTGTCCGTGGCAGGGGGTTGGAACTGCATGATCTTAAGGTCCTTTCCAACCCAAACCATTCTATGATTCTATGATTCCATGATTCCTGTGTGTGCCCAGAGGCAGATCTGATAGCCCTGAGGGAATAGGAGAGCAAGATGAGGAGTCTGATGAGGTTCAGTGCGATGGGTGGGAGTTAAGGAAGGTTGGGGGATGGACCATAGTTAAGACACAGACCTCTTGTGTTTCAGTCATAGGCTCTTTTTAATACCTTTTCTCCCCAGTGCTTGCTCAGAACAGCTCTGTCCTTTCTCCTTCACACTCACACTGACACACACCCCATCCTGTCCCACGGAACCACTCTCCATTAACCAGCACCAGCACCAAGTGATCAGCCACAAAAGGACAAGTCCTCCTACTGCTCAACACAAGCTTCCAGCTAACCTCAGTTCTCATGAACCACCTCCAAGCCCATCACTTCTTGCAGAGCTTTTCGCCTCCAAGCCTTTTGCATTACACAAGCAGCATCTTCAGCTGCAGCACAGCTCCTTATGTTATCTCCACTCTCCCTGGTGCTTCCAGGTGAGATAAGAGCAGCAAAGGAACCAAAGCTAAAGGAGCTGTAGCTAGTAAACCTTGGTGGGGGGCAGAGGTACAGCCCTATGGAGAGAGGTGATAGCAACAGTGTGCCACCAAGTCATGGTACAGAGGGAGATGTGACAGTTTCTAGCAGGCAAAGCAAGGAGGAAGAAGTTAGGAAAGCAGCTGGGAAAGGCTGTGGGAGCCTCTCTTCAGGTATCAGTTATGGTATTTAACCCTATTTTCATCTTTATCTCTTGGTATTCACTGTCACAATAGGCAACCTCACTGTGCTCTTTGCGTTTATCAGTAACTAAGTCCAGCACTAAGTCCTTCAGCCAGGCTCACTGTACATATGGCCTTGGTGAACATCTTGCTCTATTGCTACAGTGAGGTCCCAGCAGACCTCTCTTGCCAGCAGCAGTGATTTTGGTGAGAGGGGGTGCCGCATCCTCCTTTACACACATTGCATGCTGAAGCTGATCAGCATCTGGTCATTGGAAAGCCTAAGTTTCCTCCACTTGATGAAGATCTATAGAGCAAACCGTCACTGGTCCAAGTACCTCTACAGGTACTATAGGCAGTACGTGAACAGCATCCTTGCTGGCTGCTGGATCTTCAGCATTATCTTCCAATTCCCTACCTTGAGTACAACACAACAGCAGAGAGGATAAGTAATGGAAGTGTTAGCTTGGCTATCAGCACTTGCTTAAGCTTTCCATGGAATTTCATCATGAAGTTCACACCCTACACATCCATCTGCCTGGATCTCATCTTCATCACCCTTGTGATGCTCCTGAACGGATTCATCACTGATCTCCTCAGGAGGCAAAGGAGAAAGACAAGGGCTGCCTCCACCACAGGGAGCATCCGGAACAAGCACACAGCTCAAGATCTTGCTCTCACTGCTCTCTGTTTACCTTGTCTGCTGGCTCTCCAATGGCATCACCTGGCTTGCTCTTGTTTCAGGACTCCTTAAACACAGCTTTGAGAGCAGCATCCTCAGAGGTCTCTGTAGAGTGCTGTCCTGCATCTATTACTCATCCAGTTCCCATGTCATTGTGTTCAGCTACAAGAAAGGCAATACCTCACTGAAGCCTAAGATGTGAGAAGCCTCCCGCTACTCAGGGATGTGATCTCACAAATCCTTCGTGGGCTCTTCAGTTTTCCAGACAGAAAAGCATGCAGAATTTCTTCAGGCATTTTAAATAAACCCCTGCAGCTTTCTGGAATCCTCTCTTGGTTGATGCTTAAAATTCAGGCAGTTCCCACCAATCTTCTTTTACCTTGTGAGCCTTGGGTGACATCGTCTGGTGTGAGGCATCCCTACCCATAGCAGGGGGTTGGAACTGGATGATCGTAAGGTCCTTTCCAACCCAAACCTTTCTATAAGTCTGTGATTCTATGACCATCAACCAGACAAGGGAATTAATCAGAAAACAGATCCAAAAGACATCAAACAATGGATTTGCCCAGAGATGTGTCACAGAAAATGCCCTTATTTCAACCGGAGCTGCAGCAGGTAAATGTTTGCCTTCAGCCACATGAAAGCAAATGGAAATACTCCCGTCACTGTCAGTCGGTAACAGCCTATAATAAACAAGAGATCAAGTATGTACAGTCCCTGAGGTCTTGTTACTTTTGAAAGCTCTAAGAGGGAAAGGAGGCATTCTTCAGTACAGTCACACCAGGCGAGTGTTTCCATTTCCATAATGGCTCATTGAGAGAAAACAAGTGAGAAAAAGCCCTCTGAAATCCCCGACACTGCAGGAATGTGGGCAGCCAGCAGAACTGTGAAAGGCGCGGAGAAATTACTGCAAGATTATGCTTTCATAAACCCAGGAATTCTGAAGATGAAAATCTGACCGGGCCGATGGTGCGGTGCTTTAGAAGTTCATAGCTTCCAGCACTAAACATTCATGTCTCGAAAGCAAAACCCATGATGCCATGGTGTGTTTTCTGGTGTCAGATCATTCAGCTGGGAAGATAAAGGGCAATATAACTTCAAACAGCCCTTGGGTCATGGCTGTGTCCCCCCCAACTCCTTGTGCACCCCCAGCCTCTTTGCTAGGGGAGTGAGGAGCAGAAAAGGCCTTGACCCTGTGTAAGCACTGGTCAGCAGTAAGGAAAACATCCCTAAGTGAGCAGCACTGTTCCCAGCACAAACCCACTACTGGGAAGGAAATTAACTCTACCCAAGCCAAACCCAGCACAACCCTTTCCGTCTTGTGCTGCCTTAAAACCTCCATCTGCTTTCGTGCTCCCTAAATGCAATGCAGTTGCTGGGGCTTTGGGTCTCTTCTTGCCTGTCTTCATAGAATCACAGAGCTGTTTGGGTGTAAGGGGCTTTAACACTCATCCAGCCCCAACCCTCTGGCACAGGCAGGGACACCTTCCATTAGAGCAGGTTGCTTGGTCCAGTTTGCCCTCTTGTCCACACAAGCTTGCTAAATAGTTGTATATAGCCCAGAGGAGGGCCACGAGGATGATCAGGGGCTGGAGCATCTCCCGTATGAAGATAGGATGAGAAAGTTGGGGCTGTTCAGCCTGGAGGAGAGAAGGCTGCGTGGAGACTTCAGAGCAGCCTTCCAGTATCTGAAGGGGGCCTATAGGGATGCTGGGGAGGGACTCTTCATGAGGGACTGTGGTGATAGGACAAGGGGTAATGGGTTCAAACTGAAACAGGGGAAGTTTAGATTGGATATGAGGAAGAAGTTCTTTCCTGTGAGGGTGGTGAGGCCCTGGAATGGGTTGCCCAGGGAAGCTGTGAGTGCTCCATCCCTGGCGGTGTTCAAGGCTGGGTTGGACAGAGCCTTGGGTGACATGGTTTAGTGGGAGGTGTCCCTGCCCATGGGAGGGGGGGTGGAACTGCATGATCTTCACGTCTTTTTCAATCCTAACTATTCTATGACTCTATGATCTTTTGCCATTTAGGGGTATATACCTCACCCTGCCTGCAATCCAGAGAGGATGCTAAGTGCCTGGAGCATCTTAACAGACGTTTAGCAAGGGATGTGCTATGCAGAAATCTGAAGCAAGACCTACCTCATCTCTACACTGCTTTTCCCCTCATAATTGGGCTGCAATTGGCAGATGAAATCCAGTGAATCCTGCTTATGGGCTTACTGCTTTTGCATCTCTCTCCAGGAGATACAGTTTAGCTTCTTTTCCTTTTGGCTCTGCAACACAGAGCAAAGATCTCAGCATCTTAACCTCTGTTGGGGATAGATCCCTGCAGAAAGAGATCCCTGCAGAGGTGCTTTTCTGACTGCTTTTAAGGGACAAACATTGCCTGGGTTTCCCTGTCCCTTTATTTAGAGGCTCCAGGCTTTCATGATTCAACACACTACGCATGTAAAATACACAGAGGCAACACAAGACCCTTGGTAGCCCCTGGCAAAGGCTGTGTATCAGTTCCAACCTCTTCTTGCCTACCCAGGGGATGCCAGCTGCCTTCCCCTGCTGTCCCTGCAGCTCTGGATGCCATGTCAACCCCAATCTCTCACCTCAACGACCCACTGTGGGTCTATGCCACCACCAGCACCTCAACAGACATCAAGAGGCTCTTCAAAATCTTCCCAATTTCTGGAAGTTGACCCTGCAAGGAAGGCAGACAGGGCAATATTTGGGGGAAAAGAGGGGAAAAGAATCCATTCTTCCTCTGAAACCTTCAGGGCAGCTTTTCAAACGATCCCTGGAAACCTGCAGTGCTGGCCATCAAAGCAAGCAAGGTACTAGAATACAGATGCCTTGAGTCTAACCCAGCCTGGCAGTCCTCACAATCCTATGTTCCCCCAGTTATCCATAGATTAGGTTCAACAGAGACAACTGCTAGTTCCTTTTCCCACTCTGCCCACTTAACACTAGCCAGGAGCACCACTTGTTGGAGAGAGAAGGCAATTCAGTCGAGACACATAAGGCAGGCAATAAATGCAGTTTGAGCAAGGGCTGATGATGCTGGTCCCCTCCTAAAAGCTTTGATTTTATGGGGTTTTAAGCTTTAGTTTTAAATAAAGCTGCTCTGTCTTCTCCTGCTCTCCCCCAACATCCTCCAGCAACATGATCTATTTGGGTTAGCTCCAGGGAGATGAATGTAGCTTTGCTGCTCGGAGTTATCTGTGAACTCCACGCGCTTCGAGTGGAACAGCAACTATCCCACGTTGCTGGTGCAGCTTGTGTAGCTCTTGGACAAGCATCAGCAAGGAGCTGCTTGCTGCAAGGAGAAGTGTTATTTCAAAGCCAGATAAGGAGACTGCACACACTGCATTTAAACTGTTCTCTTTTTGTGCATGCAATTCCTTCTGGTTTATTTCACGGTCATTTGGAGAATTGCATAGAAATTTAGGCTGGAAGGTACATTGTCTAGCTTTGTCTAGCTGAGTGTTGAATCCCCCGAAGGAAAGCAATGCCCACACCTCTATGGGTTTGTGGTCAAGTGATTCACCATCCTCACAGTGAAAATATTGGTCCTTGTATCTCATTGGGATTCCCCTTGCTGCAGCTTGCACCCATTGCCTCCCATCCTTTCACCACACACCTCTCAGAGGAGTCAGGCTCTCTCTTCTCTATAATCTTCATTATGTAGCTGAAAGAGCAATTAGGTCCTACTCAGCCTTCCCTTCTCCAGGCTACACCAAGCCAGCTCCCTCAGCCTCTCCTCTTATCATGTGCTTCAGCCTCCTGCCCACATTCCTGAGGGCATTCACATGGTTCTACATGCAAGGCAAGACCTCAACTGGCTGAGTTGTTCATATTCAAGACAGAAAGACAGACAGACACATGAAGAAGTGAAGTGTGGAATCAGTAGGGTAGGGACCAAGAGGACCTGGGCTTGTTCAGCCTCATCTGAAAGGGAAATGAACTCAGGCTAATAAACAGTCTTCTCTTGGGTTACACCAGTGTTTTCTAAGGCTGCTGTTCCCCAGACACTTGTTTTGGTGATAAAAAGGTTATCAGAAGGCAGGATGGGTGCCCTGGCCTATTCCACCACATGTTCATGAGCACAGATGAAGGGATGCTGAGAATGGCAGGAAGAAGCCCTTAAAGGGAAGGCTTTGCCCCAGGGACCGTGCCTGGGAGAAGCACAATTTTGCCTCTAGCCAAGACAAAGTGCAAATGCTTTCTCCTCTTTCATGCACAATGAAAAATGCAGGCTATGACTCAACCTGCTCATGCTGAAAACCAGATGTTAAACCGTGAGCAACATTCCCATTAAATGGAGTTTACAACCCAGCTAAGTGCGCTTGCTTCAAGTAACTTGGCTGGAAACATGGATTTTTGCAGCTAAAGTCTCAAGCAGTGACTGCATTACAGTTGCAAATAGAATCATGGAATGGTTTGGGTTGGAAGGGACCTTAAAGCTCATACAGTTCCAACCCCTGCCACAGGCAGGGACACGTCCCACAGGAGCAGAGTGCTCCAAGCCCTGTCCAACCTGGCCTTGGACACTGCCAGGGATGGGGCATTTACCGCTTCTTTGGCCAACCTGCTCCAGTGCTTCACCACCCTCACAGTAAAGCTATGAGAGGTATTGCTGGGTGACAGCAACTGCACCCCTGTTTTCTCTACATATCCACAGGCAGAAAAGAAGCCAAACTGCATTTTGATGGCACAGAATCACACAATGGTTTGAGTTGGAAGAGACTTGAAAGCTCATCCATTTCCAGCCTCCCTGTCTCTAGTTTTCATGCTGTGGATACGTGGAGAGAGAAGAGTTCTTCAGTACTTTGCGCTGGAAAGCCTGATCATCCAGGTCATGGTCACTCCTCACGTGCTGTCAGCTGAGTCACAGACTTTGAAGGACGTTTATTTCCAATGGAAACGACTGCCCTGAGAAGGAGATCGCCTTCTTTAATTAAATGGGGTTCAATGGAAACACGGAAAAGGCCAGGTGAATTAAACAGGGGCTGCAGTGACAGACTTCAGAACTAATAACTTCTAAACTGGTTACAATTTTCATGTTGAGAAGATCCAGAAAGCTCATTAAGGCTTTAGACAAACAGCTCAGTGGGTCAGAGCACAGAGGAGAGCACTCTGCAGTCGAAGCAGCGCTGTATGAAAACGATACCCAGAGGGATAGCAACCACTGACCATTAACCCCATTATATAATGGGTTTCCACCCCAGGACTGACTTTGTGTAGAAGACCAATGATTTTATCTCTGGTTTTCAACTGCAAAATGCCAGGCACAGACAAGTAACCTGCCCAGTGCTGGGACTAAGCTCAGATGAGCAACATGGCGTTAGTCAAGGGTGATTTCCAGCAGCAAACACGGGTTTAGGAGTACAAGTCTGTTCTAGGAATGTGCCCGTTCCCAAGAAACATTGGTTAGGGGCCATCTGGTATAAATTATAGCCAAAACAGATGAAGAAAACAATGCAGATGAATGGCTGGAAAGACTTCCAATTGTTGGAAGCCACATGGTCTGAACTGGGTGGTCAGGGCACTAACCACGGACATCCCCTGCTTGAAATCATGGGTATCCAAATCTACGCACACTGCATGGATTCACTGCTCACCCAAGAGCCTTTGAAAGGTTTTGGGGTTGCTTCAGTGCACGGCAGCAAACTGCTGAGAATCACCTCTCTTGCACCTTACACCAGCTCCTTTTGCCAGGGTCTGTTGCATGGGGCTGAGTTAAACCCAAGGGTAAATCCCCACCTCTCTGGCCATGCACAAGAAAAGCATCTCAGTTTCAGCCCTAGGGATTTCACTGCACCACTCTTTCTCTTCTTTAATTCCCCATCACACAGCAGTCCCGATCTCCAAGTGTTTTTGAAGACCTGCACAAGGAAATCCGGAGCCTGGCTGGATTTCTTTCAGATGTGTATTTTTACTGGAATTATTTGTTTCAAATCTTCCCCCAGCTTTAAGGCTAAAGATGACTTTATCTGATCACCAAGCATCACTCAGCCAAGAACACCCACCCCAGAGGCAGCTGTGGCTGAACTAAACCAGACACGCTCCTAGAATCACAGAATCCCAGACTGGTTTGTGTTGGAAGGGACCTTAAAGCTCATCCAGCTCCAACCCCTGCCATTGCAGGGACACCCTCCACAGAGCAGCTTGCTCCAAGCCCCTGGGTCCAACCTGGCCTTGAGCACTGCCAGGGATGGGGCAGCCACAGCTTCTCTGGGCACCCTGTGCCAGCGCCTCAGCACCCTCACAGGGAACAGCTTCTGCCCAAGAGCTCATCTCAGTCTCCCCTCTGGCAGGTTAAAGCCATTCCCCTGTCCTGTCCCTACAGGCCCCTGGCCAAAGCCCCTCTCCAGGTTTCCTGCAGCCCCTTTAGGCACTGGAGCTGCTCTCAGGTCTCCCCTTCAGGAGCCTTCTCTTGTCCAGGCTGCCCCAGCCCAGCTCTCTCAGCCTGGCTCCAGAGCAGAGCTGCTCCAGCCCTTGCAGCATCCCCATGGCCTCCTCTGGCCTCGCTCCAACAGCTCCACGTCCCTCTGTGCTGCTGCCCCAGAGCTGGATCAAGACTGCAGGGGGGTCTCCCCAGGAAGGCAGAAACCCAGGGCTGTGGTTCTGCTCTTGAGGCAGAGCCATGACAAATTGTTCCCTTTAAAACAATAAAATCTTCAGCATCTCTAGAGTGAGAGACCCGAGCAAGCAGAATCCAGTTTTCCTCGGCCTTGTTTCCATCCTGTTTTCACGCATGTCTAAATTTTGCAGTTCTGTTCTCAAGCACTAAGACTCTATTTTGATGGAGCGTGCCTGCTACTTTTATTTAAATCACAGAACCATACGATCAACCGGGTTGGAAAAGACCTGTAAGATCAAGCCCAGCCATTACCCCAGGCCTGGGACAGAAGGTCTGGTTTAAGGCAAATTTAAGTTATCTCAAGCAACAGTAAACCATGTTATTTCTCTTAAAGCAAGCAATCCAAGTAGAGCAGTAAGAACAAAGCCTCAGGGTCTCAGCAGACCAGGACAGGTCTTAGAAGCTTCTTTAGAGACTCTGAGGAGGTGCTGAGCTACCCCACGGTCCACCAAGGCCTTGGGTGCAGTTCACCCCATGCACAGGGTTACCAGTTCGTTGCACACTGATTCCAACAACCTCCCAGAGTCTGATCCTGCAATCCAGAGTGCTTCCTGGAAGGAGCTGAAGACCTTTTGTGCCCACTGGCACAAAGGAGTGGATCCAGAAATGCTTCCATTCATCTACAGACAAGTATCTGGAAGAATACCAGACATCCATGTCCAAGTGGGAGGAAGCCTGAAGGCAGTGCCTGCATTATTTCTCCCTGTAAATACATTCTGTTCCGCAGAGGTTACATCCACACTGTAAATTCAGGCATGCCCAGGCATGGAAAGCAATCATCCATATGAGACCAAATGCTAGAAAGTTCCTCAGTGTAAATTTAGGTGCCAATTTGCATTTTCCTAGATAATTCCAGGCCAGAAACAACTCCCAGGAGGCAATTTGAATCCAGCCACCCACTTCTGGAAGGCAAAGAGAGTTTACAAGTATGGAAGGCAGCATTTTGTGCCAGTTGGCCACAGGGCCCAGGATGTATTTAGTTCCTGGATGCACTTAGTTTATTAGCACAGATGAAGCTGAATTGCCTCTACTTAGAGTCTCATTACCAGACATCGATACATGATGCTACCATGCACCTAATGAATCAAACACTCTGGGACTGCACTTCCAGCAGGATTATTCCTTGTTGGTGTTACAAAGAAGTGATGATCGCTTGTGCAAATGTGTATAATTCCTATTATACAATGATGTATTTGAGGGGGGAAAGTGCTATCTGGCTGTTCATCAAAATAACTTGAAAAGACACATATTTTGCCCCCATATCTGCCTGTATCAGGATCAGGATCTGCCCTAAAGGTGGCTGAGGAAATCACAAAGGTTCGCAAGTTCTGGATTACTGTGATCCCACTGTATTTGAAGACTGAGTGGGACAAGTTGTGCTCTTACCGTGGTCACTTTATTCAGTTAACTCCCACCACTCATCACAGCCTTCAGGGATATTTTCCTAGTGCTTTGGTGGAAAGTCAACCTCAAAATCCTCTGAAATCTACATGGATATTGAAGAAATCAGAGGGATTTTTTCAGATCTAAACTAGGAAAAACATAAAAGGGACAGGGTACGAAAACCGGGGCTGTTCAGCCTAGAGAAGAGAAGGTGTGTGGAGACCTCGGAGCAGCTTCCAGGGTCTGAAGGGGCCTATAAGGATGCTCCTCATCAGGGACTGTAGTGATAGGACAAGAGGTGATAGGTATAAACTGAAACAGGGGAACTTCAGGTTAGATACAAGGCAGAAGCTCTTCCCTGTGAGGGTGCTGAGGTGCTGGCACAGGGTGCCCAGAGAAGCTGTGGCTGCCCCATCCCTGGCAGTGTTCAAGGCCAGGTTGGACCCAGGGGCTTGGAGCACTCTGCTCTATGGAAGGTGTCCCTGCCCATGGCAGGGGCTAGAGCTGGAGGAGCTTTAACTGGATGACCACTCTGAACTGAGCACTGGAAGCAGAGAGGTCTCTCTGTGAAGTTAAAGCTCTGTTTCTACACGGCATAATGGTGACACCTACAGGCAAAACTTCATCTGCAGCCCAGAGAGGAGCAGAAGACACCTCATTAATATCACCTCCTTATTAAAGGCCAGAGGGACCACACAAGCAAATAAAACACACATCACTCACACAAGTAAGGTCTGGCTGCAGGGCACGGTCAGTAGCTGGATGATGACAAACCCCATAAAACTCTCATTAAAGACTCACCGTTTTTCAGATGTGCAGGCAAAGACACAGAGAACACTTAAAACGTTTGTCATTTCGGTTTTATTTTACAAACAATCCTGACCATTACATGTAAAATAACATTTGTGTGAAGCATACCCTGAATATACCTGCCAGGAGAGCTTCAGTACATCATTTATCTAACTGTGGATAGGTGCAATTTTCCTTGTGCCTTAGAAGTTGCCAGAGGACACATCCTTTATGACCACATGGTAAGAATCATAGAATAGTCAGGGCTGGAAAGGACCTTAAGATCATCCAGTTCCAAACCCCCTGCCATGGACAGGGACACCACACACTAAACCATGCCACCCAAGGCTCTGTCCAACCCAACCCAGCCCTGAACACTGCCAGCGATGGAGCATTCACAACTTCCCTGGGCAAACCATTCCAGCGCCACACCACCCTTACAGGAAAGAAGTTCCTCCTCATATCCAATTTAAACTTCCCCTGTTTCAGTTTGAACCGTTACCCCTTGTCCTATCACTACAGTCCTTCATGAAGAGTCCCTCCCCAGCATCCCTATAGGCTCCCTTCAGATACTGGAAGGCTGCTATGAGGTCTCCACACAGCCTTCTCTTATCCAGGCAGAACAGCCCCGATTTTCCCATCCTATCTTGATACGGGAGGTGTTCCAGTCCTCTGATTATCCTCCTGGCCCTCCTCTGGACTTGTTCCAACAACCTGTTTTCCACTAACCTGTTAAGAGAGAAACAGACCGCAGAGTTTGAGCAAAGGGGCACTGAAATTGATTTCCAAAACGAGATTTGAATGATTAGTACTAAAATAAAACTTTGTAATAGAACATCAAGTCTGTCATTCCGCTCCTTTTTGAGCACATCCCACTGTGATGTGGTAAGACTTTACAAACTTCTTATAGAAGCTGGTTTTACGGTAGCAGATCTGACTTTATCTCGAGCTCCTGACAGTCTGTCTGTCACAGCTGAAAGTTCTTTTGGATCAAGTCTAGACATCCAATAGCCTCTCATTTCCATTTCCATGTATTAAAGCATTTCCCTCAACAGCAGTTCTCTCAAAGGCCTCAGCAAAAGGATCTCCAGAGCAACAAAGGGCTCGATCAGTCACAACTTTACAACAACAAAGCAGGTCAGAACTAGTAAAGAAGAAAGTATTCACTGACAAAAGGACTGAGGCAGAGCCCCACAAATGGTTTCAGATTTGCTCTCTACTCCCAGCTGCAAGTTCCTGCAGCATCTTTTTGTGCTGATCCTTGTTCTGACCTGGCTAATAAAGGAATCCAGGAACAAAACCCCATATATTACTTCCCTTATTAGTTCCCTGCTCTGGCCCATTGCACAGCCAGGGACTGCTGCTGCCAAGTAGAAGGGGAGGGACAGAAGGCAGATCCTCCATTTGGCTGGGCACCAGCGTGAGATCAGACTGAAGCAATTACCAATCTACAGCCAAAGGCCACCCACCTTGCACTGGCTCTGTACAGACCATTGAATCCCAGAGTGGTTTGTGTTGGAAGGGACCTCAAAGCTTATTCAGTTCCAAGCCCCTGCCATGAGCAGGGACACCTTCCACTAGGGCAGCTTGCTCCAAGCCCCATCCAACCTGGCCTTGAACACTCCCAGGGATGGGGCAGCCACAGCTTCTCTGGGCACTGTGTGCCAGCGCCTCAGCACCCTCACAGGGAAGAACTTCCTCCTTATATCTAACCTCAACTTCCCCTGTTTTAGTTTAAACCCATGCCCCCTTGTCCTGTCCCTACAGTCCCTAATGACAGAGCCCCTGTCCAGCATCCTTGTAGCCCCCTTCAGACACTGGAAGCTGCTCTGAGGTCTCCACGTAGCTTCTCTTCTCCAGGCTGAACAGCCCCAATGTTCTCAACCTGTCTTCATACAGGAGGTGCTCTAGCCCCTGATCATCCCCATGGCCTCCTCTGGACTCGCTCCAAAGTTCCACTTGACTTTTAAACAAATCACCTTCCTCTGGGCAGCTTGGTTTCCTATTTTTTTACCAAATTAAGCCAGTTCACTACATGCAACAGCTTGGTTTGGGCCAGCTCAGGGTCAGACTCTCCAATTTTGCCAGGGGCTTTGTTTTCTTCAGCTACCCAACATGGTGTTGAGCCAGGCAGCTCCAGCTTCATTCCACTCCTGCATACCACTGTCTTAAAGGCAAAAGTCAAATATTACTCAAAGGTGTAACTTAAGCTCCATTGCCAGGGATGCCCTGACAGATGGCATATTCAGCACAGCCTGCCTGGGGTGGACCCATCCCTGGTACAGCAGGCTGGATGGGGCTTGGAGCAGGCAGGGCCACCTAAAGCAGGTTACACAGAGGAACATGGTGTCCATGGTGGGTTTTGAACGTCTCCAGAGAGGGAGACCCCTCAGCACCCATGGGCAGCCTGTTCCAGTGTTCCGACACCCTCAATGTAAAGAATTCTTCCTTATGTTGAGGTGAAAGTTGTGTTTTAGTATATGGCCACTGCTCCTCATCCTGTCGCTCACAGAACCCAGCACCATCCTCCTGGCACCCACTGTTGAGATACCGACCTTCATTTATGAGACACCCCCCTCAGTCTGCTCTTCTCCAGACTAAACAGGCCCAGCTCCTGCCATCTCTCCCCCTGAGATGGACCCTGATGTTTAAGGTCCCTTCCAACCCAAACTATGATTCTATGACCCGATGCATGACTTAGGAGCATGGTTACGAATGAAGCTATAGCTTTACCTCTCAGTTCCCAACCTTCCCTTCCCGCTTCCCTCCCGTTACCGATAGCACCAACCGGACCCCAGCCCACCGACCGCCCCGCGGCCACCTCCCCTGCCAGGCCCCCTCCCGCGCGGGCTGCCCCACGCCGCGCCTGCGCATCCCCTTCGCGCCCGCCTCAGAGCCTCCCCGCTGCAGGCAGTTCGGACACCCCAGCGCGGGGGCCTTGCAGCGGGGAGAGGCGGAGCGCACCAAGCGCCGTCCCCCCGCACACACACACACACAGACGCCGACACCGGCGGCCGGTGCCGTGCGCGGTGATGGATGCGGTGCTGCTCGCCATCGCCGCCGCGCTCCTCGCCGTGCTCCTCTTCTTCGCCACCCGTCTCCGCGGCCAAGTCAGGGAAGGTGGGTCATGGCCCCGCCGAGGCTCCCCCCGCCCCGTTCCGGTGGTGGGGCTTCAGCCGGGCCCGCCCCTGCTCTCAGTTGGGCCGGGGGGGGGGGGGGAGTGTCTCCATGGAAACCGCAGTGGGGTCGCCCCACCTGAGGCCTTCGCCTGAGGTAGCCGCCATGGCGGGGGATCGCCGGTGTCCTGCGCTTCGCTCTGCCCCGCCCGCTGGGGTGTCCCCTCAGGCCCCGGGGGAGTGCCGGCCGGCGGTGAGGCCTGCTGCTGCCGGATGGGTCCAGGCGGGCCCGGGGTGAGCGGGTTTGCCGTGGGGTTGAGGTCTGGTTGGGTTGTGCTCTCGAGATGGGCGGGTGGAAGGGAGGGTGCCCCTATTACAGCGGAGTGAAAGCCACGGTGTGAGGACACCCGGGTCCTCCTTGCCAGGTTAGTGCTACTGTCAGACATGGCACCCCAGTAACAGGCCAGCCTCTCCATTGCATGACAGCTGTACCCATTTTTCCACTTCACGCGGCGCTCAAAGGGCTTGCTACCCACTGTATGCATCTGCATGGTGTTGTGCAGTCCCATCCTGGGAACAGGGAGATGATACAGCACTTCAGCCCGATCTCAAACAGGGTGTTTTATTGCTGACCAGCAGTCAGAATCGTAGGGTCATTTGGACGGGGCTTGGAGCAAACTGCTCTAGTGGAAGGTGTCCCTTTCTGTTGCAGGGGGTCGGGACTGGATGAGCTTTTAAGTTCCTTCCAACTCAAACTATTCTATGACTTAGGTTGGAAAGGACCTTTAGGATCATCAAATCCAACCATAAACCAAACACTGCCAGGTCTGTTGCAGCAGCCTAAGTTGTTTTCAGAGTTGAAGAAGGGAGGTTGTTTAGCTGGGAGGTCTCAACTTCATATGTTTAGACAGCACAAACATTGAAGCCTCTGTCATTATAACACCGCCAGTTTCTGGGATTTGGGGTGATTTAGGGTTGATATGTTTTGCTTTTCTTTTAAGGGGGATGTAGCTTTGATAATCTCTTTTTTAAGAGACAAAGAAAACCCAAGCATTCCAGGGCATACACAGGAAATGTATGCTGGTAAGGACTTCATGTTAAAAACTTTGCTGATAATAATGAAAGTATTATTTAAATCACATTTTAAAATCACATTTAAGACCAGATTTAAAATCACATTTCAGTAAATGTTATTTTTGATCAATTCTTCAGTGTTACTATTCAAAATCAGTAAATTTAAGAACACATTTCCTTACAGCTCTTCTTGTGTAGACCTTGTCTTAATACTGCTTAACAGCTTGGAAACTGATGAAGTTGGCGACTTGGAGCTGGGCTTTTGATGAAAATGACCAAATTACATAATTTCCTGATACTAACTTGGGTAAATCAGAAGCTAGGAGGTTTGGGAGGATTTATTTTCCTCCTAAGCATAAAAAGTTCTAACTAAAATGAAGCCCAAACATTTGTTTTAAATGGTGTGGATTCTCCAAAAGCTTCAATCTGGTTGTGAGCAGCCTGGTTAAAGTTAGTTTGTAGCCAGGATAATTTAATCATGTTGAAGCTTCTGTTTCAGTGCCAGCTTTTTGACCCTTCTACATTGGTCTTGCTTTATTTTATTGTGGGCTTAAGATAATTTCTACCTTAATATCCTGATTTCTGTTATTATAAAGTCCTTTGCAGAATGACTTTGTTCTCCTTATGCAACAGAAATGAGTCTTCAAAACCTGTGGTGTATTCAATATCTGCAAAACTTGGTCTTAAGCAGGAATTTGCTTTCCTAGTCCTTTTTCTTACATGGTAAGTGGAAGCTGCTACAGCTCTGTTAGTAAAGCTGTGTGAATTCAGCTAGTAAGGCTAGTAAACTTGGAAAAGACTTAAAACCAGAGACACTTAACCTGGAGAACTGGTGGTGGCCTCACTCTTTTCTTGTTTAAGTCTAGGGGTTAGAGCAGCAGCTGTCTTTGGGAATTTCCTTTTAAACTTGGCTTTGTTTAGAGAATGAAAGGAGCTAAGGGTCACCAGAGGTAAATCCTGTAACTGTGTGTTTCCTTTCAAAGGTCACTTGGAGCAGCAGAGTGGGTTCCAGCAAGATCATGTCTGGACTTGTTCTGCTGAGAATAGAAAATCTGTAGCCTTGCTAGCTTTTATCCTGGTTGGCATATCTGTTTGTGAGCAAGCCTTAAAGTGATAAGATGGACTACGAAAAAGCACCTTCCTGGGAAAGCCAAGCACAATTCCACTTGTGGCATGTTGAATTGCTTTCTCATTGAATTCCTCAGGTCAGGTTAGTGTGAAGGTGAAAGACACTGAATGCCACCAGTGTGGTGGGAAGTACCGTGAAGGTGTGAGGGTGCAGTAGATGGAGCTCTCTCTGCATTGATACGGGATGAGGGAGCTCAAGAACTTTGTCTTGCTTGAAACTTGCCAGCCCAGGTGTTACCCTGATGGACTTGCTTATCCGATAGAACTGATCATGATATGCTGTGATAGCAGAGGATTGCTTCACAAGGGAAGATGTCTTTCCTCTGAGTGGAAATCTGCAAGGCTTTGTGAAAGAGCAAATTAATACCTGGGGGTAGTAAAATTAGGTCCTGAGAAGTCTGGGTTCTGAAAGTGTTCTTTCCAATGATATAACATTGCAAAGACCTGGGGTGCTGATTGACAGCTGCTGAACATGAGCAGCTTGTGCCTAGGCAGCCAGAAGCCACCAGCATCCTGGCCTGCATTGGCACCAGTGTGGTGGCAGGGCAGTGGTTGTCCCCCTGTACTGGGCACTGGTGAGGCTGCACCTCAAATCCTGTGTTCATTTCTGGGCCCCTCACTACAAGAGAGACGTTGAGGTGCTGGAGCAGGTCAAGAGAACTGGATGAGCTTTAGGGTCCCTTCCAACCCAAACCACTCTGATTCTATGATTTAAGTGTATCCTCCGTGTTCTGTGAGACCACCAGTTGCAGGCCCACTCATGCAGTTCTGGGCAGTCTGTGATATTTCCAATTTGGAGGAAGAAAGAGCTTGTCTGACATTCTAGGCATTGCACCAGCTGATGTGTCTTGAGCCACGTTGGCAAATCACTGACCCCTGAAGAACCGGCCAGGTAGAAACAAGATACAGGCAGAGTGAATGGTTCTTTTCTCCTCCCCGTCATGAAGCACTGGGAGAATTGCAGTGACTAACATTCATGTTTCTTAAATGTCTGTTCAGATGGATGCCTGCAAACAGAAGCTGTAGGGGGAGGAGGGAAGAAAAAAGCTTTATTAAAGCATATTATTTCCTACTAAACAATCCACAGTGTTTAGGTGGTGTCTTCTGCTGTTTGTCTGTATGCTTTGGAGGTCTGACAAGCATTGTCCAACAACTGCCTTGTATGTTTGACCACAGTATGGGTTGGAGTTTTTATGACTTTCGAAGCCCGTTTAACACTGGTCAGCTTTGAAGAATTACTGAGTCTCCTGTGGAGAATTTAATTGAGGAAAACAGGGTAGGTTGGTTCACACATTGGTCCTCTGTGAGGGTTAAAACCTCAGTTTGAAATGAATATGTGGCTTATAAATAGATTCCTCTTTCACAAAGTGCAGACCAGTCTCTGTTTCACAGGATGCTGAGAACCAAAACCAAGCTCCAGAATGAGCAAGTGTCTGGCTGTGCAGGACCATCCCTGGAGGCTACTGGGCTAAACCCACTGAAGCTTCCTGGTGAAAGGATGCTAAGGTTGGAATTGCAGTGTATCTCAAAAGCTTATTAAGAGAAATACTGCCTTTATATAAAAAGTCTTTGGTAGGCTGAGTATGTCTGGCATTTAACAATGTCCCAGTAAGTGACCTGTTGCTCTGCCTTTGCATATTCTATGGCATTCAAAAATAAGCATTATCATGCTATAAATAAGACTGGGCAAGCCTTGAAGCAAGATTATCAGATCTCTAGAGCGAGCACTCTGTAATTTATTGTAGACCTGTTGTAGTTCACACATAAAAGGAGTGGATAAAAAGGGTGACAGCAGTGTGATAGTGCAGTGACTCAGTTCAGAATGTCTCAGTGTGTGTTAGTGCTGGAGCTGGCTGCGGCACTGCTAACATCATTGCTGCAGCAATCCTGAACTGCTGCAGGTTTTGCTGGCCAAATACTTCCCCACATTACCCTGGTTTGCATCGTGGGCTGCAGCTGTAGTGTTATCAGAACTGAAGTTAGCTGCTTTGAAGCTAGTTGAGATGCACAAAGATGAGCTCCAAGCACACGTCTGATCGTCACATAGATGTAGTTGTAATGAATCTTATTTTCTGGTCATAGATATGCTAATAGTAGGGTTTTTTAGGATCAGAGGATGCTCCAGAGTTGCCAGAGTGGGAAAAGCATTTTGTGTCCCTGCTGGTACACAGTATAATCCAGCAAAGTGCAAAAAAAAGTGTCCTGAGTTGAAGTAAATGAGTAGTTGTGCAGCTTTGCATTGAGACCATTTGAATATTTACCTGAATTAAGGCACAAAAGTTAATTCTTTGCAGGATTGAGCAAGTAACAGCATACACAAATACCAGTTCTGCTTATCAACAGAATATGCAAAACGGGTATCAAGGATGATGATGTTCACCATTATCTGACTGAGCATGACTACCATTGTTGATAGCAACAGCGTCATGGAGGTCTCGGAGAAAAAGCTGGTGGAAGGTTTTTGATGGAGGCCTGAAATGAGCCCACTTGTCTGTTGCTACCTATCATGCTGTCTCGCTACTGCTCCTCTGTTAGGATATTTCTCATTTATCACATCTTAATTAGTAACTGAAGCATAAGCAGAGAGGATGGAGTGCAGATGCATTAACCTTTGCTGTTCTGTCTTCCCCTACATGTATTTGTTGGGAGACCCCAGTTCAGTCAGGGTGGGAGAATGAAGTTACTCTTTATGTGTTCAGGCTAGAACTTGTAATCATTATTTGCTCTTCAGGTTTTGTTTCAAGGTGTAAGGATTTACATATTCCACTCTGAACATGCCTGCTCTGGGGTTTGAGTTCAGATAAATCTACTTTTAAGTTAGTACAGCTTTAGAAGGAGAAGAAGTGCTTCTGGGTCCTTGCATTTTGGTAACTCAGAAATTACTAGACTGCTATATAAAAGGGAATAGTTTTCTAGCAGAAGGGAAAAACAAATTACTATTAGATCAAGTTATTACATTAAGGGTATTATTTTGAGCACTTGGGGGGCTGTCTTTGGTGTGCTGATTTATTTTTGTTGTGTGTGTGGGTTCTGTCAGCTGAAATAACAGTAGCACATAGCTAATTAGCACATTAGCTTTTTCTTTACAATGATCTATATGTTATTGCAGAGGAGACTGCTGTCAGGATAAAATCTCCATTACACAGGGTGGAAATAAGAAAGTTCTAGTGCATGATCCTGCTTTATCGTGGGAAAGCAACTTGCAGGTATCTCCTGCCATGCAGGAGAAAAACACATGAGAGTAAAGAGGCATTTTCTCATTTGCAAGGCACCACTGGCATTGCCATTCTGATCACAACAGCTGACTGGTGAAAGGACGGCTGCAGCAAGCAGAGATGATGGATCTCACATCAGTTCTGTTTCCCTTTTGCAGCTGATGAGGAACACCAGAGAGATGTGGCAGCGGCAGCAGCCAGACCACGGCCCCATGTGGATGAGAGGGGAGATGGGATGCCGAGGCGCCGAAGGAACATGGCAAACCGGCTGATAGCCCAGAGGAGAGCACAGCAGGCCCAGGACTGGGGGGAAGGTAATTTTTGGTTCAGTTCAACTTGCCAACACAGAAATGGACCTTTACACCAGATCTTACTGTGTTTATTATAAGGGTGGTGAGTCCCTGGCACAGGGTGCCCAGAGAAGCTGTGGCTGCCCCATCCCTGGCAATGTTCAAGGCCAGGTTGGACACAGGGGCTTGGAGCAAGCTGCTGTAGTGGAAGATGTCCCTGCCTATGGCAGGGGGTTGGAACTGGATGAGCTTTAAGGTCCCTTCCAACTCAAATCATTCTATGTTAAAGTTGAAGTGGTGCAGGTGGCTCCTAAAGAAAGTTTTTCAGTTTTGCTGACTGTGAATTATTATTACTGTTCATTTTTATAATCAATTTGACTGCCCAGCTTCTCTCCATACCTCATCACTTATCTCTAGATACCATCTACCTTTAACTGAAGTGTCTGCCTCCTCCTATGGGGAATTCTGGCAGTGTGTTGTGCCTGCAGTGCATCACAGCATATTCTTCACTTACTTCCTAGAAGCTGCATTTTGTGTTTCCTATTTAGCTATGCAGGTTAAAGTTGGGTAAACAGAACCCCCATCTTGCAGTAGAGTAACAAGCTGTATTAAAGCATTGGTTCCTTGCAAATTGGTGGGAAGCATTAATTCCCCAATGTACTCTGCAAAATCCACAGTTTTCTTTCCAAGCAGCCATCCAGGTGGTGATCAGAATCAAGCTGATGATCTGGACATCATCACAGACTGCAGCAGTTTGTCTGATGCCAGCAGGTTGTTGACAAGTCCTCAGTTCCCATGCTGGATCTACAGTTAATGGCTATATTTCTGTGGTGGTGTTGTAGACAAGGATACGGTGATAAAATCTTGCTACACCTTGTAAACCTCAGTCCTTTTTCTGGTGCAACTTCACACATATCTTCATTGCTAAAGAGGTGATATCACCATGATTCACCTAAATAGATTCCTTCTGCTTTCAGATCGTGTGTTAAGTGTTCAGGGTTTCTGCACGAGTATTGTTAAAAGTGCATTTGCAATGAAGGTCAGGGCCTCTTTTTGGTCTGTAGGTGAGAAACAGTGAGCACATCTGTGTGATGCCTTGAGTAGGGACTGCACTTCAGCTTTACTTGTCTTGCAGTTTGCGGAGAGCATCTCATGCTCATGTTGGCAGGTAAACGTGCTTTTCAAGCTGATTACGTTCAACACTTTCACAAGTGGAAAACTGACAGGTCTGAACTTTTCAACTTTTCTTCCTTCTTTTCATGTGATAACATCCTGGAAAAGAAAATAGAATCTAAAAGGCTTTTGCCTTAAACTCCAGACATCAAAAGTTTGAATGCCAAAGGCCGACAGTGAAGCTGTCAAAGCAAACAGCTTATCTCTGTCACTTTAGGAGCGGAAGAATCTGTGTCATTGGGCTTTATAAATAATTCCTTTGCTGCTTGCTATGTACATCAGATGCTGCAGCTCATGCATTAAGTTTGCTTTGAAATGACATCCCTGGTTTATTTGTTTGGGGAGGGTTTAATTTTCTTTTCCAAATTAAAACAACTTCTTGCTCTTTGCTTCTGTTTCATACTGCTGTGTTTGTTTTTACTCTTATTTTGGGATCGTCTTTCCAAGTGCCTGAGCATGGATGTGCAACAGGAACACCAAAGCCTTTGGAAACAGTATAGACTTGAATAGAGCTGTGGAGAGGAGCATCTGTCCCTGGCTCCCTGCTGTTGAGGTGTGCAATGACTAGTGACCATTACTTGAGATCAGCCCCACTCTGTCATAGACTATATGCATCTGTTCTGCAAAACCTTTAGCCAGGCCCTGAGCTATCTGTATTAGTGTGGGGTTTGGAGTGTTTTTCCCCTTTAAAAAATGATGGTTTACATGATTTGAAACTCACTCAGTGGGCATATAGCATAGGGCTGGAACCAGTCCTGGATTTGTCTCCTCTCTTGCGTGTTTGCTGTGTCACTGCAGTGCGGAGCAGCATTGACTAGTAACTTCCTCCATTTGAACCTCTTAAAATAGCAATTATCCCTCCAGTGGTGTTGTGTTATAAAAATTGACTCACATAGAAAGAGAGCCCAGAATGAATGCAGCAAGGTATAGTGCCAAGCAGTGCAGGACCTAGTTGGGGCACTGAGGATTGAAAAGCAAAGCGTTTTGGTGATGGGGGCACAAACACTGAAAACAAGCCAGTCTGGTTCCTTCAGTCTTGACTTGTAAATGTTCTTGTTGCTTTAGAACATCTGCACCTGAAGTGGCTTGTTAAAATATGGTTAAATTTGTTGAAGTGTTTTACTAATAAGTTTCTGTTCTCTGTGGGGAATTTCCACTCTGAGCCTGTGGGTAGCTCTGGGCAAAGCTACCTAATGCTGCTTTGGGTTACTCTGACTTCTGCCACAGGTTGGTGCAAGCAGAACGCCAAATAACAGAATCCCAGACTGGTTCGGGTTAGAAGGGACCTTAAAGCTCATCCAGTTCCAAGCCCCTGCCGTGGGCAGGGACACCTTCCACTAGAGCAGGTTGCTCCAAGCCTCTTCCAACCTGGCCTTGAACACTGCCAGGGATGGGGCAGCCACAGCTTCTCTGGGCACCCTGTGCCAGCACCTCAGCGCCCTCACAGGGAAGAGCTTCTGCCCAAGAGCTCATCTCAATCTCCCCTTTGGCAGGTTAAAGCTGTTCCTTTTGTCCTGGCCTTACAGACCCTTGTCCAAAGCCCCTCTCCAGCTTTCCTGCAGCCCCTTTAGGCACTGGAGCTGCTCTCAGGTCTCCCCTTCAGGAGCCTTCTCTTGTCCAGGCTGCCCCAGCCCAGCTCTCTCAGCCTGGCTCCAGAGCAGAGCTGCTCCAGCCCTCGCAGCATCTCCATGGCCTCCTCTGGCCTCGCTCCAACAGCTCCACGTCCCTCTGTGCTGTTGCCCCAGAGCTGGGTCAGGACTGCAGGGAGGGCACTCCTCAGAATGCGGCAGAGGGGTAGGATCCCCTCCCTTGACCTGGTGCTCACGCTCTGGGGGTGCAGCCCAGAACGTGGGGGGATTCTGGGCTCAAGCACACACTGAAGCTAGGTCATGGGGCGCTTTTTCCTCACCCAGCACCCCGAAGTCCTTCTCCTCAGGGCTGCTCCATCCAGCCTCTCTGTCTGTAGTTGTGCATGCGATTGGCCCAGCCTAGGTGCAGGACTTTGCTGTTAAGATATCTGGCAATGAGCTCTGGAAGGGCATTAAGGGTGCTCTGGCCATACTTATGTTACCGTTACAGACAGAAATGGAGTCAAGTAGGAGCTGCTGTTACCAGCAAAGCATTCTGCCTGTTAGGAGCCAGTTCTGCTGACTCTAGGAAATGGTCTCAAGTCAACACTTGCAGGCTTTGGAGTTGTGGTTAGCATGAGGGCTTTTTGTTTTCCATCTAAGTCACATTTCCATTCCAGAATGACACAAAGAGAGCTTCAGGGCTGAAAGAGTAGCTCACGGTTTCTCCTGCCTGTGCTTGAATCTCACAGAATAACGGGGGGCACCAAAACAACTTGTGGGACTAGGATCAGAACCTTGGTAACTTTTAATTGTCTTTTCTGTAGTTGAAATCATCATCTTCTTGTCTTGTAAGTCTGGATAAGGAGTCATTTGATGCAGACAGGGAGAGTAAATGAGTGTTTGAATACTCAGCTCTACACCCGTCACCAGTGGAGCGGTTATAATCCTTCCTTTAGCTCGGTGGGGTGGCGTAAGACACTTAAGTTACTTGCTGATTGTCACAGACAGAAAACAAACAGTGAAGCACTAAATGCCTCGACTTCCCTACCAGAACTGCAACCCACATGGGGTACCCAGGTTCCTTCTTCATGGGTTCCATGTGGGCTGTGCTGTACATGGGGACAGACCTGCTGTGCCTACGCTGGCTTGGTTTGCCTGAATAATGTTTTTCAGTGGTTAGTTGAGTACTCAACGGACTTCATTTGATGAGAATATCAAGAGCTATTAATATCCTCTGATGACCAAAGAGATTTTTCATGGGTGACAGTCATTCTCAAAATCACTGAGACCCCCTCCGAGCTGTGTTCCACCAGTATGACTTTCAGCCTGGCTTTAGAGAACAGGGTTTGATTGACTTCCACTGCCCAACTTGATTCTAATCATAACGCTGCTCTCTTTCATGGAGCCCAGTGCAATTTGGGTGACTGTTACGGAAGTCTGTATGCCTCGGAACACATCTGCTCTGCACATTGTAGAAGTGTCTTTGTGTCTCTGCCTTTGGAAAATGAGTCTGGAAGGAGAGTTCTGTATTCATGTGGTTAAGTTGCTTCTGATATCCCAGCTTGCAGACTTCATTAGCTCTGTTATATCTTAGTTTAAATTGAAGCCAGACGGAAGTGGCTTTGTGTGGCTAGCTACAACCAAGAGGAAAATAAACTCGCTGCAAGGCATTAATGTGTGTGGATTTCAGGCATTAATCATTTAGAGCAGGAAAGGCCAAGCTAAGCAGTGGAAGGAAGTGTGGGAAAGGGGATAAATTGGAGTCAGATTGAGGGTTGTTTGGGATGTGGGGTAACATGAATAAATAGCATTAAATAGTTTACAATTTCAGATCTCATTTATTTATTGACTGAAAAGGGTGTCTTTGGCTCTTGGGTTTGCCTGACTGATGCTCTGAGTGCGTCCACTTGGACTTGATCACCTTTGGGTACGAGTAAAGATGTTTTATTGAAAGCTTTTATTTGGTTCCTGGTTACCTGAAGTAAAAGCAGTCGTGCAGTTCTCACCTTGAGCCTTTGCTTCCAAACCTGCTCCTTGTGCCTTGAACACTGCAGATTGCTCTGCAGTGCAGTAGGTACTTCTCTTGACACTACCTCCTTGGATCAGAAAGTGACCCAGCCAATCTGATGTTTGCAGAAACACGTTAGTACTGTAATTTCTTATCAAGTGATAAGACACTCATGGGGATGAACTTGTAACAGCAAGTATGATCAGGTTGTCCTGCTCCTGCTGTGGTAAAAATACCAAGGATGATGATGATCTGAGCTAAATGTGTTTGCTTGAAGGACTGTTGTACATCTGACAGTGACTTTGTATGAACATGCAGCGAAACCCGCATGCCGCAGCACACAATATGGAGTTTGTGGAGGGACAGAGGCATGCACAGGCAAAGTGCTTTTTCCAGGGTTGTTCAGTCTATTGGTGCATAGGACACAGCTTTTCTGTCACTGAAGGTTGTCTCTTGGACCATAACTTGCTGCTGTTGATTTGCCAGGGGGGCGTTTTTGTTGGCTGAAACTGCTGTGGTGACACCCACCATGAGGCAGGGTAGGTACAAAGAAACACATTTATCTAAAACATGATGGCAATCTCTAAACCACCAAGCAGAGACCACCGGGTGATCCTCTGGATGGGAGGCTTTGGTGGGTGTTATGGGTGAGGCTGAGCTAGATAAGAAACCACACAAAAGAGAAGGAGGTACCAGGAGAGCCCAGGCAGCCTGGGACATTTCCAGGGCATGTTTTCAAAGGTTTGCTTTTAAAAGATGCTCGATCTTACAAACAAACGACTTCTCTGACTTGCACAAAGTGTTGCCAAAAAATGGGTCTTTGTGTGGATTATTACAGGCTTTTTTTTTGTTTCTTTGGGGTTTGTAACAAACAGAACTAACTGCATCAAAGAAGTAATTGGGTTTTGTTAACAACCTTTCGTTCAAACTGATACAACGTACGGGCTCTCTGCGTTAGGCAGCAGGATATACTCCAAAAGGTTAAACATTCCAACATCCACATGAGCTTTTAGTGTTGTATGGACTCTCTGTCATGGACTGTAGTGATAGGACAGGGGGTGATGGGTTCAAACTTAAACAGGGGAAGTTTTAGGTTAGATATAAGAAGCTCTTTCCTGTAAGGGTGGTGAGGCACTGGAATGAGTTGCCCAGGGAAGTTGTGAATGCTCCATCTCTGGCAGTGCTCAGGGCCAGATTGGACAGAGCCTTGGGTGGCATGGTTTAGTGTGAGGTGTCCCTGCCTATGGCAGGGGGGTTGGAGCTGGATGATCTTTAGGTCCTTTCCAACCCTGACTGTTCTATGATTGTACAGCTGAGCACAGGTGTAGGAATGTCCAGTACAGTGAATACTGAGTTAAACTTACTAATTGCCTCAGAACCAGTAATGATAAAAACATCAGCTTTTGACAGACTGAGTGCTTTAGCTTGCAAAGTAAAACACGATAACAGCAAGTTAATGATTCCAGTATAGATTAAATTGTAAGTTCCTCTCCTCTTTGGCTTGGCAAAAGAAAAGAAAAAGATCAGAATCTCTTGTTTTTCTTTGTAAGTGTTCATCACTGGTGAGGAAGAAAGCACAGAACAAACAATAGAAGTTTTTAGAAGTTTTAAAAAATGTGGTAATTTGACATGTATCCTGGGCTGCATCAGATGAAGTGTGAGCAGCAGGTCAGAGGAGGTGATCCTGCCCCTCTGCTCTTGTGAGACCCCACTTGCAGCACTGTGTGCAGTTCTGATGTCCTCGGCATATGAAGGACATGGAGCTGTTGGAGCAAGTCCAGGGGAGGCCACGAGGATGATCAGGGGCTGAAGCACCTCCCATACAGAGACAGGCTGAGAAAGTTGGGGCTGTTCAGCCTGGAGAACAGAAGCTGTGTGGAGACCTTGGGGCAGCTCCCAGGGCTACAGGGATGCTGGGGAGGGACTCTTCATCAGAGACTGTAGTGACAGGACAAGGGGTGATAGGTTCAAACTGAAACAGGGGAAGGTTTAGGTTAGATATAAGGGAGAAGTTCTTCGCCTATGAGAGTGGTGAGACACTGGAATGGCTTGTCCAGAGAAGTGGTAGATGCTCCTTCCCTGGCAGTATTCAAGGCCAGGTTGGGCAGAGCCTTAGGCTACATGGTCTAGTGTGAGGTGTCCCTGCCCATGGCTGGGAGTTGGAACTGGATGATCTTAAGGTCCTTTTCAACCCAAACCATTCTATGGTACTGTGTTGAAATGACCATTGTTGCTCTGTGGAGCATCTATGTCCAGCATTTGAATCTTGCATCTGAAAAAATCTTGCATGAGTGTGTTTTTTTTTTTTTTTGGGGGGGGGGGGAAATAGGGTAAACTCTTTTAATCCTCATTTGGTGATGAGTACTGGATTCTTTGAGCAGAATGTTTGTTCTTCATTTCTCAAATTAAAAAGCATGTTTCTGAGCAGAAGCTCTACCTCACGTGGAATGTTTCATCTCCCCATACTCTTGGTGTGCTGAACAATCTGGAAACTGTAAACTTAGAAGCACTGGTGTGGTCCCATGCTGTTCTCATGAACCAGCTGGTAATCAATATTAATGGATGTAGCAGTTGAAATCATTTTAATGCTTAATCAGTAGGAAAACCTTTCTAGTACAGTTAAACTTTGACTACAAATATCCTAACTGGTGAATCAGAAGTTAATTTTGTCTTGCTATTATTCATATAGAAAGTGACTTCAGTGTTGTCAAAGTATGCACAATGTGTGTGTCTGCCCTTGAGACATTGCAAGTGCAGATGGTGTGTGGAAGAGGTAGGTGTGTGGTTTCTCAGTTAAGCCATATGACTTTGAGAAACACTTCAAGTCCTTTGACTTCTTCTCTAAAGGGCTCATGTCTTTTCTTTGCTGTCCTGTTGCTGTCTAAAGTATAGGGTGATTTTTGTGGCTGCACATTAATGCCAGTGTCTCATTGGGTTCCTAAACTGGATAGATACCAAATTGAAAAAGAAGTTGGATATTGTTATGACTGTGCCACCTCAGGCCTGTGTTACTCATGAATGCCCACACCTTTCTGTGGGGTGGATTGATTCCTTTCCAGTGGCTGGTGTCATGCATCTATTCAATGTTAATAAAGTGCGTATGTCTTTGGAAGGCAGAATGGTTTGTTTTGCCTTGCATCTTCCCCCCCTTTCTCTTACTCCTTTCGTTAGCTGCTGCATAAATAGTAAGTAAAGCAGCTAGTTGTGCCCAAAGGACTTCTTGTAAGCAGCCACATGTGCAGCTCACATCCTTTTTCATGGATGGAAATGTGGCTGTCCCATCCCTGGCAGTGTCCAAGGCCAGGCTGGATGGGGCTTGGAGCTACCTGCTCTAGTGGAAGGTGTCCCTGCCTGCAGCAGGGTTGGAACTGGATGAGCTTTAAGGTCCCTTCCAAGTAAACCAGTCTGTGACTCTGGCAATCCATTTGTTTGATCTCCAAAACTTAATGGGAAGAGAGAGAGACAGACCCTTTGAAATAGAATGTATTATATTTGGTGATTTTACTATGACATATAGTGTATATATAGTCATATGATATGACTGTATGATATATAGTCATATGACGTGTGTTGTTTCATTTGGAGTTTTTGCATATTCTGTACACAGTAGCTGGTAGATCCCTGTCCCAACAGAGACCATCAGCACTCCAGTACACTTTCTGAAGGTATTGGAAATGTTTGTAAGTAGTCTGTAAATATCAAGAGATTCAAAGACTATGTGACCATTATCTGTTCCTGCTGTCCTGCCTTTCCACATGTTGAAAACTTTAAGGAAAAGCTCAGATTCCCTGAAGCTCTCTCTCATCTGGCTACCTGAGCCAACCCATGGTTGTGTAAAGCTGAACATGCAAAGCGAAAGCATTGTTCTAAGTCGGACTGTTTCTGATTTCTGTCTCTTCGAGCTGGAAGCTGGTGGGAATGCTTTGTAAGCTCTGGAAACATTGGTATAGTTATGTTGGACTCTGTAAAGATGGACCAGAATGTGTTGGTAGGGTTAAGGACTGGGGTTGAAAGCAGCCCTGTTATGTCCAAGCAGTTTGGGTGAAGAGGATCTTGTGTGCCTTGAGGTTGGTTGTTCTTTACCAGCACCATATTTTTTATCTGTAGCACCACTGTTTATCTGCTAGGGAAAGTCACTACTGAAACCTGCTTGTGTCAAGTTTAGAGCACTGAACTTCTGTCCCTTTCCTGCCACAACCCTACGTACTTCCCAGAACAGCCATGTTTTAAGGCATCAGATAAATTACAGAGCACCTTCGGTATCCCCAAATAAAAATGCATTTTCAGCTTCAACTATGCCATGATGTCTGATGTTAGGTTTCCCCTAATGCTTGGGGTAATGCTAAACTGCTCTCACAACAAGCAAGCACAACTAACTGAGCACCTCACATCTTACCTGGAGTGTACGTTCCTGTGGCCTGACCTTCCGTAAGAGCTACTAGTGCTGGCAACTAAGAGTATGTGAACAGTGATTGTTAAAAGCTGCTGAAGCAATAGCTTCTTTATTAAAATCAAAATACAACCTTGCTGGTGGCATACAG
The DNA here is from genome assembly GCA_017639245.1 of Myiopsitta monachus. Lineage (NCBI taxonomy): Eukaryota > Metazoa > Chordata > Aves > Psittaciformes > Psittacidae > Myiopsitta > Myiopsitta monachus. The sequence goes on along the minus strand of CM029917.1, from coordinate 114,731,607 downwards.
CATCCACTCTGCTTTTGGTGGAGCTATTCTGCTGTAATAACCAATTGATTCAGCCAATCCTTTTACCATGTACTTACATTCTTGTCATCATGTTCAGGTTTATTTAACACGTTAATTGCACCCAGGTTTAATGCGTTGTTGACCTTTAAAGCTCTGATGAGTCATGGGCTGTATCTGCATCATTGTCTGTCCTTTGTTGGATGTAACTCTGCACTAGAGAAAGCTTGGAGGAAGTGGTGCTTAAAGGATCACATCAGATGCTTCAAACAGGAGGGAGGCAAAGCTACAGAACAAAGGTATGTTTGATCCAGGACTGGAAAAAGGATTTAAAAGCCTCCCTAGATTTCTGCCTAACCTCTGGCTCAGGTACTCTTTAATGTAGATGAGATCTGAGAAACTCTCAGAGCCTCAGGTTGAAGAGTGTCATAGGTGGTGCTTTATACTTGTGGTGTTTTCCAGAAATAACTTTCTAAAGAATAATACCAGTGTTGAGCTGTTAATTTTGAAGTAATAACTGCTTATGCTGGGTTGCTCACCCATTGTGTTTGGAACTCCCCTTGGCCTTGTATTTAAAACACAAATAAGGTTATTTTAAGCTTCAGCAAAATTGTAGCAGCAACTTTGTCAAGCCTGAGTGTCCCCCGTTGCTCTCTTTGTGGTGTAGGAAGGGGGAACCCTTTTGATCATGTCATCAGTGAGCAGCAGTTCTCTGAAGCCCAGTTCAGTAAGCCTGCCTCATATTAACTTCCATAGCCTGAAAACAGCTCAGCTATTTGAGAGCCACCTACACAGCTCTCAATTGCATTTATTTCTGATGATGCATCTCAGTGGCTTAACCATAGTACCATAGTGTGTATTGGAATTAGTAAAATAAGAGTGTTTCAAACCTAATTCTACATATTAAAGAAGGGGGAGTCTTATTTATTCATATGCTCCTTTAATAGCAGCTTTTTAAGTGCCCAAAAGAGTGGATTGGGTGCTCTGGATGAAGCTTCATATGGAAAACATCCTGGCACCAGCCCTACCAGACCAGTTCTGGTGTGTGCCATAGTACAATCAGCTTTGGGTGTAATGGCCAAGGGCTGTCATGAAGCTGCTTATCAGATATCAGGGGCTTTTTCTTCTTGTTAGTCTGATCTTGGAAACCAAGGGCTCAGACAGATTGAGAGTGGGGAATTGTTTGGTTCTCCCCCCACGATGATGAGGGCTAAAACTTAGCCAAGTTCCCCTCTACACTCTTCCCCTTGAATGCACACTCCTGATGCAGCTGGGCTGTACCCCCAGAGCGTGAGCAGCAGGTTGAGAGAGGGGGTTCTCCCTCTCTGCTGTGCTCTGGTGAGACACCACCCCCCGCAGTCCTGATCCTGGGGGCAGCAGCAGTCCTGAGCTCTGGGGCAGCAGCACAAGAGGGACGTGGAGCTGTTGGAGCGAGGCCAGAGGAGGCCATGGAGATGCTGTGAGGGCTGGAGCAGCTCTGCTCTGGAGCCAGGCTGAGAGAGCTGGGCTGGGGCAGCCTGGAGAAGAGAAGGCTCCTGAAGGGGAGACCTGAGAGCAGCTGCAGTGCCTAAAGGGGCTGCAGGAAACCGGGAGAGGGGCTTTGGCCAAGGGCCTGTAGGGACAGGCCAGGGGAATGGCTTTAATGATACCAAACTTAAGTCCTCCCTCAAACAGCAGGGGGTTTATTGCTGACCAGCAGTCAGAATTATAGTCATTTGGATAGGGCCTGGAGCAAGTGGAAGGTGTCCCTGCCTGTGGCAGGAGATTGGAACTGAATGAGCTTTAAGGTCCCTTCAACCTAAACCGTGCTGTGGCTGTATGAAATCAACTCCCTATCTCAGGAAAAGCAGCAGGAGTTGGTAGTGCTGCTGGTTGGATTACACAGTGGAGTTTTGACTGTGTGGATCTGAAGCTGGCATCAAGTCTAACAGCCCTGTGGATGCTCAAAGTGTAAATTACCCCAAAAGGTATTAGTGTGAGAAAGATCTTTCATTTTGATTCTGCCATCTGATTCAGATGCCTGAATCTCTCTGTCTTGTGTAGTGTTCCATGAAGTGAGCTAATGATTTCTCTTTGAACACTGAGGTCAATCCACGGTACTTATGTTGTAGGATCAAGGACTAATTTAGATTAGCAAATAAAATGGGCAAATGTTCCTGAGACATTGGGTGGGGAGGAATGAGAGTCTTTAAAAGCTCTTTAGTGTTCCTTAGCCCCTTGGGTGATCAGAAAATGAGGTATTTGCACACCATTTGAGCATGACGCTTTCATATTTCACAGTTGCAGAAATAATCTTTACAAACAACCAACTGTTGTACAACAGGGAGCTATTTACGTGTAGTTTTGTTGCTGTCACTCCCAAGATTTACATTGTAGGGATTTATTTCCCCCCCTCTCCTCCTCCCTTAATGTCTATTTTAACCAGTGGATGAGTGGCATACCCCCAAATCTCTCTTTTTGAATGGGTACCTGATGTGCTAAGCTTAAAGGTAACTGGGAAGAAAGTCTCTGTGCACAAGTGTTAAGCTGCCGTAATGACAACCATCAGCATATTTTATGTATGAAAAAGTATTTAATTTAATTGTGAGAGCAGAACATGTTTATGGAAAACCTTCCTTTAAAAGATCAAGTCAGGTTTTACTTCTTACTCAAGCTTATGTGTGCGTTGTTACTTCTACTCTGTGGCTTTGGCAGTCTGTTATGAGTTCTCTTTGCCTTTTTCCATCTAATAGGTCTTGTCTGAAGTGCCTGTGTGTCTCCTTTTCATCTGCTGCTGCTGCTTTCCTTGGAAGCAGCGGAGTTTCTCAAAGGGATTCTCTTCAACTGATTCCACATTTGTCATTTGTGCAATGTTACAGAGGAAGATGATGCTGAGGACGTGCCAGAATTTCAGGTGTCTGGGAAAATCGGAGCAAAGAAGCAGAGGAAATTAGAAGAGAAGCAAGCCAGAAAAGCACAGAGAGAGGTAAGCATTTCCTGCCACGTATAGAGCCCAGAGCAGAGCCTGAATAGCAGCACTCAGCAAAGAACCGGTGGTGACAGGCACCCCAGGAAGGCAAAGGCAGTGTCATCACTGCAGTTGTGGGTTTGGTTTAAACTTTACATTCTAAAGTTCAGCTTTCTATTGTCATATCCCAAAATATGACACTAAAAAGTCCCGAGAGATCCGTGGAAAAATGGTGTCTCATTTTCTTTTTGTCAGGTTCTCTGGCATTCTTGTAGGGAGGAGAGAGGAGTTAAACTCTTAAATGCTCTTTACCTTTATGTGTGTGTCTGTATGTGTGTGTGTGTATATATGTATTCAGTGGATGTTTCCACTGGCTTACAGCTTAATGTCACCACTGCCTCCCCTTAAAAACACCCTCAAGCCCACAGAGCGTTGTTGAAGCCCTGGGACTGTGACCAAAACCGTGGGCAGTGCTGTTTCATGTGCTCTCATAGTGCAAAAGCTTTGCATGGGTCTGTCTGTGTTTATTGTTTTTATGGACTGGGGGAGATGAATATTAATCCACAGAAGTCTGTGATGCAGACAGCTTTTGGTTGAAATCTGGCTCTTAAGCCGGAGACCAAGTGTGCAGAGTGAACACACTGTAGCTTTTCAGTTGTTCTTTCTTAAATCTGTGCCTAAAGTGATTAAATACTGTTGCATTTTCTCAGTTTTGCCCAGCAATTTGCTTTTAATTCCCCAGAAGCAACAGGCCTTTTGAAACTCACTTTCTGAAGCATGCTCATGGATGGCAGCAGCTCATGCATTAATTCCTTTTAGTTGTTCTATGTATTTTTTGCATACCCTGTATTGTTCTGTAACTTGGGATTGCACGAGTAGATACAACTCAAACAGCTTTTGCATATCGGAGGCTGGGGTGCAGGGTAGACTTACACCTTCTAAAAAGACAGGGTTTATGAAACTACTGACATTCTTAATGTGTAGTGAAATCCCATCTTGAGAATTTTAGCATCACCTGAGGTTTTAATCCAGTTTCTGCTTTGCAATGCAGTGGTATACGCTATAGACAGGACAATAAGCAATAAACTTGATTTTTGTTTATATATAAACTTATATATAGAGAATAGTTTGTATACTATATATATTATATAGTATATATAATAGAAGTTTACATATAAACTTCTATTATGATTCTTTTCTCACTCTGTGCTTTAACCATTTCCTCATTACTTTCCATATTCATTCTGTTAATGAACCTCTCTTTTTGTGGAAGCTTCAAGCACAGCTGAAGTTAGATAAGCATCAGATGGTGGAGTGAGGGATCATAGAACCATAGGATCTTTTGCTTCACTTTAAAGCACACTGATTTTTCTTTTCCTATGTAGACAGAGGAATTCCTCATATGGGTCTTTTTCTCTGAAGCACTCAAAGCCACAAATCCTCCATTTGAATGTCTCCTGCTTGTTCTCTTAATACAGTTTCAAATTGAAATATACTGAAGAGACTGAAGAACAACTTGAACATCTGAACAACACACTAAACACCCTTTAATATGTGTGTGTCCCATTTTGCAACAATCCGTTTGCTAAATTTGGTTTAAAAACAAATAGTAAATTGATTTAAATAGACCAGTACAGTTTTTTCTTTAAAGGATTCCAGGTTAATGATGTATTTGGATGTACTTGGTGTTAGAGAGTTTATATCCCACTCTGTTCTTTTCCCCTCTCCTTATGGTTCATCGTAACTAAATTTTAAGTGAGGAGAAATGGAATGCCATGTGTTGTGGTTTAAGCCCAGCTGGCAACTCAGAACCGTGTAGTCATTCACTCCCCCCTTTCTTCCACCCCCCGCTCCCAGACGCCATAACACAATATTACCTGCTTTCACTGTAGTAATAAGCTCATATGCAAGTTTGAAGCTTAAACCCTTATTGAAATACAGCTAATGCAAGTGAGAAGGGTGATTTCTATATTTACCACATCAAGTGTGAAAAAGAGCCATGGGGGGATGTTAAATCACACTATAATGACTTCTTTTTATTACTCTTTACTCTTTCCTTCTGAACGTGCATCTAGAAAGACAGGAATTAACAAAGGCAGAGTATAGGCTTGACCTGCACAATGTATTTTATGTTTTAGGCTGAAGAAGCTGAGCGAGAAGAACGGAAAAAGCTTGAGTCAAAAAGAGAGGAGGAAAGGCGGAAAGAAGAGGAGAGAATACGCCTTGAGGAGGAACGGCAGGTGGGATTGGTTGTATTTATAGATGGAAACTTTGAACCAGGTTTGTCTTTGCATTTGCTTCTATAGAAGTCCTGTGATCAGCAGAACTCCCTTTGGCTTTCATTACTGTTGCATACATCTTTTATTTGCGGTTGGGTTTCTTGTATCTATTTAGTTTCAATTATAGTAATACTCAGTTATTTCAGCTGTAGATCCCAGCTTTGTTCCTGCAACTGCTTGGCAGAAGTGAAAACTGCTCCAAGCATCAATACTCACACGTAGCAGCAAGCACCCACCCATGGTTGAGTCCAGGGCAAGATGAAACTCAGTCTTCTGGTAGTGGTTCTGCTACTGCTGTGTGCCACAGTGACACATTCTTTGGTCACTTTGTTCTGTTGACAAGTACAGCTGATAAAGTTGGCTGTTAGTTCATCTGGGAGATGTTTAAGTGCAGGTATATGAAGGAAGGAGGTATGGTCACAAGAGAAATTTAGGGGGTTGCTTGCTTGGGTATGACCAGAGGCGTTAGGTTGATACAGAAGCATAGAATAATAGGTTGGAAGGGGCCTCTGAAACCATCGGGTCTATCCTCCTGTTCAGACCGTGACCAGTTGAGCAGGTTGCTCAGGATCTTGACCAGCCCAACTTCAAGTGTCCATTCAGGAAGATGTCACAACTTCACTGGGCCCCTGTTTCATGTTCTGACCTGGTTTAGTTGGTCTTGGCAGTCCTGGGGTAATGGTTGGACTTGATCATCTTAAAGATCTCTTCCAACCCAGCTGATTCTATGATGAATGCTCATTTGAGCTGCTGGTCTGGCAGCTGTAACCAGCAGGGCAGAAAGTGAAAGACATCAGCAACTGATTTTGCAACTGTTGTGTGACATTCTGTGATTTGATTCAAATTATACACATTTACATGTGCTTCACAATTAAAGATGTCTAAACTATGCATTCAAAGGTGTGTGGTAGCAGGAATGACCCAGAAAAACAAATACTGTGCAGTTGAAATGCTTTTGTTGAGTGCTTCCCATCTCTGTGAGGGAGGCAAACTTTGTTTCAGAGCTGCTTTGTGTATCCTGGCCATCAGTGCTACTGGCTAAGAACCAGGAACGAATTTCATGCTCTCTGGTGCTTGAGCAAGTTATGTGGTAGCTTTGCAGTGTGCTTCTGGAAGCAGAGACCAAGGTGTCCTGCACAATCCCATGCTGAATGAATAACTGCCATTCCAGGGGAGTGCAGCCCCAGCTTGCAGTAGAATGTACATTAACCTCTGGGGTTATCCCCCTCCAAATCCTTTATCTTCTGAACTCTCATTTCCATTTTATCAATGGGAAGCTGATGAATGTCATAAACTGAAATGGATGAGGAGAATGTCAGCACTACAACATCAGGGTACATAACTTGGTCTGAGGCTTTGACTTGTAAAGCGACTTGAACAAACTTCTAGGGGACCAGTTATCCCTCAGCTGTCTCTCAGTTATCCCTTCTGAGAAAGATGTGCAAATTTAGAAGTACCGGGTGGTGGTCAAAGCCTGAAACCTGATGTTGAATAACTGAGCTCAACTAGCCAGAGCCGCTCACTCCTCTGATTAGCAAGGTATTAGTAGCAGCAGAACTATCAGGCCTGGATCCTCTGGATCAATGTCCACACACTCCAGTAGCACCAGCTTTATCCTTGTTCCTGAGACCACTCTGCTTTTCTCTTCAGTATTTCCACTTTCCCCTCATACTTCCAGCTTTGAAAGAGGCAAGATGAGCTCTGACTGCCTCTAGAGCACATCCTGCTTGCCATGGAGCTTGGCATACCAGGTAACTCGGCAAATTTCCCTCTTGTGGTATATTCTTCCAAGTGTTTTTTAAGTATTTTGTTGCCATCCATTTCCATGATTATTATTTTTCATTGATTTTTTTTTTCCTGAGGTTCTGTGAATTTAATATCCCTGAAACCCTGAACAGTTGGCTGAAATGAACCAAATTACCCCAATACTTTGGGGGATTGGAAGGGTATGCTGGCTGAATGCATTGTTTAAGTGTCACTTCCTTCAGAAGAGGCTTGTAGACACAATTTCAGTTCCTTCCAGAGTGATAGCCAGCAGGACAGGTGAATCGCTAAGCAAACTGCAGTTGAGCTTGGCCAGCCTGCTTCAAAGAGGCTGTAGCACAGGACAAATACTTTATCCTGTTGGTTGCCTAGGGGTTTGACCCGCAGGTTAGTGGTGTAGCTGGCTTATCAGGACCAGTCAGGCATGGTTGAAAAGTTGACTAGAAAATAGGGGGTGACATTCAAACTGGAGATGTCTTCATGCAGAAGGTGCTTATTAACATATTTAGCTGCTTTTTGAATTGCTGCTTTTCAGTTTAGGGCTGAGTAATTTATGTTGGCTGAATGAGGAATTTCTCATTTTACTTTTCAGTATTCCTAAAGACTGCACTAAAATGCTCCCACCTCCGTGTTGCAAGACTCAGTGGAAAGAGGAATATGAACTCAGGCTCTGATTTTGTTGGTTTGGTTTTCTTTTGTGTGGCACAGTCCAAAGGGGCCCTTCCTAGAACTGTGAAAGTGGCTCAGATGCCTGAATCCAGCCTGCTTTAGCCAATACCTTCCTAAATACTTCTGCCATTTCAAGCTTCTTTTTGTGTGGTTCATTTGTTTCCAGTAGTCTTTGTCATGGCATCAAGCCAACCCACCATTCTACATCACAAATGTTGTTCTGCTACTCAGGAAAACGGCTTTCAGTACTTTTTTTGGCTGGGTCTAAGTTGATAATCCAGTAACCACATAACATTTTGAGCATGGATCCAAGTAAATGTGTCTGACAGTAGCTAATGTTCATCCTCAACTGTTCTCTATTTAAGTCTCCATCTTCATCCAAGTCTTTGTACATGGTTAGGCTGTGTTGGTCAAGTACCTGCTTCAGTCTGCAAAGAAAGCAGTATTGTTATTTACGTATTATTTAACCTGCCAGAGGGGAGACTGAGATGAGCTCCGAGGCAGAAGCTGTTCCCTGTGAGGGTGCTGAGGCGCTGGCACAGGGTGCCCAGAGAAGCTGTGGCTGCCCCATCCCTGGCAGTCCTCAAGGCCAGGTTGGACACAGGGGCTTGGAGCAACCTGCTCTAGTGGAAGGTGTCCCTGCCCAGGGCAGGTGTTGGAACTGGATGAGCTTTAAGGTCCCTTTCAACACAAACCAGTCTGGGATTCTGTGATAACAGGGGAGCATAACAAGACTTCAGTGTGTTAGGTTTGACTAGGAGGGGAAACAACTGGAATGATAAGATGCTGGATTGCTGTGCATGCAAGCACAGCCTGTTTTTATGATTGTAACACTGTACCTCTCAAATCCTATTGCAGACTGATGGTGTGATGTAAAAGATATTGCCTCTCTCCTCTAGGCCTCTATAAGTGATAAAGGGATCATTGGATTTATTGTGCTTTTATAGAATACATAGGAATAAATGTCATGTCTATGTTCCTAGACAAAGGATTCTTTATTCCCACAAGTCATGTTTTCCCCTGTGTAAGTTAGGAGGTGGGAAGACAAAATTAGACTAGGTAGCTCAAGTAATGATTGATAGTCATGAGATAAAACCAGAGGGTATCTGGTTGTATGATTTCTGGAGGCAGTTCAATTATTGACATTGCTGTAGTTCATATAATGCCACGAGGCACAAGAAATTTAGAGTTTGTCATTCAAGTTTGTCAGACAAAGATTATGGTTGTCAAATAGCTTCATTTTTCCCCTTCCTTTTCCAGTGCTTCAGGTTATTTCTGCAGGTACAGGGACAATGGCAAGTCTTCAACTGCACAACCAACTTTGCTGAAATTCAGTTGAACCGTTATTTCAGTCTCTCACCCAAGAAGTGCTGCCTAAATTGTGCCAGCTTCTGTGAACGTTGAGGTTGGCTTTGTGTAAAGGAGAATTTCCGTTCAGTGTTTCAGCTACAGCCTTAAGCCAATAGTTAAATCCTAGTGAACAGCAATAGCTGATTCCTGTATCATTAAATACCATCTAAAAGTGTGTCAGATGGCGAGGGGAAGTCAAATAGATTCAGGGTTAGAAAATCATGTTGCAGCTTGCAGGTCATCTAGAAATTCCCCTGTGTTGATCTGTGATTAAGTCACTGTTAAACCTTTCACGCGTGCGCCTCAAGCAGTTTGAGATGTGGAGTCTAGTGGAGATACTGAATTCTTGAATCAGATGAAAACCCACTTTGGTTTATAAGCAAATGGACATCTCCAACTGGTTTCGGGCAGCTCTGCACAGAGCTGTAGTATAGGTGGGAACTGCACCTTCAAGGGAGTTATGGGGGCTAAAATCTTGCATATTGTAGAGAATAATAACCACCTGGTTCTATTTAAAGTTATTTGTATGTACATATAAATAAAGTGTGGTTGCCCCTTGGCTGCAGTATTGCAAACCAGATAAAGTATTTTTAAATTCAAGCTTCCTTTCCAGTGTTCTGATGAGCTGATTGGCTCTGCATGTGAGGAAGCTCCTTTTATAATTGGCATTTGCTTCAGCTTTGCTTTACCCCTGGGGATTTCCCTTTCACTCTTGGAGTTTTTTAGTGGTGAGATGGTTTACCAACCGACACCTTATCAATGAGAGCGAACTTCCTCTGATGTTGCAAAACAGTGCCTTCATACAAAGCCTTGCAGGTTGCTCACATAAGAGCTTTTCTTTTCCCTGTTTTACTCCCTCAGCCTAGCTTTGCCATGCTAAGGGAGCTCTTGTGAAGATGCAGGGCTCAGAGCTATCCTTATTCCATATTAAAATGCAGCTTAGAGCAGGGCGTGTTGCTGTAAATCCATCGCAGAATGAACTGCTCTGGAAAACAAAGCTTGATACAGAAGAGAAACTACCAGTCGTCCAGCAAGCAAGCTTTTAACTGCTGTGAAACGAAAGGCCCCACAGCAGGAGAGGGAATTGGTGTTTGTTTGCTGTTAACATTATAACAAGGTCTGTGTTGCTCAAGCATGGCTGTGCCCAAAGCCTCCCAACTAGGGCAATCCATTTAGGCTTTCACTTCAGCATTTAAGTGCCTAAATAAAAGTGGTCTGATCTTCAGACCTGTAGAAGCAGAGGGTCAGCTCATGATCCCAAGGGTCCTGGTGAAGCTTTTGTGAACAAAGACCCTAAATTTTTGCCTCTTTGATTTGGTATTTGATCAGAATAGGCACCAAGTTTTAAATGTTGATTGAGATATTTTATTACGTGTAGCATTACATGAATATCAGGATTTGTGCTTCCAGCAGAGGTTTTCATTATCTGTTTGGCATTCATAGCCACTGTTCATACGTGAGCAGTGTATTTCTGGAGGCTGATGGGGTACTACTGCATAGTTTCAGTTTAAGCATTAATTTCTCCTAAGGAAGTCCAGGTCATGCAAGCTTGCAGAAAACTTAATCAGCTCTGATTCTGAGGGGATGATGAACATCTCTTCTCCCTTTGTAAAGGTATTTATTTTGTGTCTAAACAGGGAGGCAGGCAGGAATATCCTGGAGATCCATCTGCTCTAGGGCAAATTTTTTACTGTAAAGTCCCTTTTTTGCTTCCTTACGCTAACAGCACAAAACTGGATGCTCTACAAGGAGGGTCTCTTTGGTCCACAACCCTCGAAGCATTTGGCATAGGAACCAGTATGTCCTTTCTCATTCTGTGTGTTAAAGAAATGGCCACAAACAAGGAACGACTCATAGTAGTGTGGTGGATGAAGGCAGTCCAGTGTTTGCTCTGCCTTCCTCACCAGCAATGAGATCTCTTCCACTTAGCAGTTGAATAAGCTGCCTATAAATGATTTGTTTGTCAGCAACCTTTATCTGATCTGGAGGAGAGATGGCACAGTACACAGCTACCACTTTGCTTTCTGGGAAAGCTGCTTAGACAAAGCTCTCAGAAAAGCTACTTACTCCATAGGATGATATCACTTTGTCTCGGTTCCACCTTAAAGGGGTTACGCAGAGCTGGAAGTGGTGTTTTGATATCATCTTGGTGGGCAGTACTGCAAGGGTCCTCGCCCTTTGCTAAAAACAGTAATGTGTGATAACCCTTCAAAGGCTATAACCTGTCCACCAGCCAGAACAGTGCAGTTGCTCAAACAGCATCTCAAGAGTGTGATTTGGGATTTGTGATCCCAAGAGTCAAGGTCTGCTTCCAGCTCTAAGCCTGAAAGAGTTTTCAAGATGCTGTGGGTTTCACCTGGTGAAAGGTTGGGCTCTTGTGCAGTTGACACAACTAATCATATAATCACAAGATGGTTTGAGTTGGGAGGGACCTCAAAGCTCATCCAGCTCCAACCCCTGCCACAGGCAGGGACACCTTCCACTAGAGCAGGGTGCTCCAAGCCCCTGTGTCCAACCTGGCCTTGAGCACTGCCAGGGATGGGGCAGCCACAGCTTCTCTGGGCACCCTGTGCCAGCGCCTCAGCACCATCACAGGGAACAGCTTCTGCCTCAGAGCTCATCTCAGTCTCCCCTCTGGCAGGTTAAAGCCATTCCTCCTTGTCCTGTCCCTACAGGCTCTTACAATGCTTTTGATGCCTTGGAAATAATTGTTATCAAGGTAGGAAGTGAACAGAAGGTAATAACCTGAAAGGAGCGTCACAGAAAATCCAGATCCTTGATGGGCAAGTGGAACAGAGGGAGCCTGGGGATCCGTGGAAGGGCTAGGATGGGGTGTAATGGGAAGCGGGTGCTGACCAGACTTTCAGCAAGCAAGCAGAGATGGAGTTGATCCAGCAGTGATCATGTGGACAGTCTGTCAGAAAGAGAAGGAAGAAGGTTTGTGTGATTAACTTTACTGGTTTTATTTCAATAATTATATGATCAAGTGGGAGAGTTTGTTCATCACATGCACTGTATTAAACTGATAAGAAAGAAGTCTCTACACTGGAGCAAGACCCCAGTTTGGGCAACGTTTATGTAGGGGAGGAGAGGAGCAAACCTGGTTCAATAAAACCCAAGCAGCTGCAGGTGAGCATCTGCAGTTACCAAATTTCCATGGTGCTGGGGTTTCCCCAGCACCGCACCCATTGCTGAAGGGAGGTGGCTCAGCTCTCCTCTCCCCTAAGCCACATGCTTTACCACTTCACTACAGCAGATAAGGAGATCAGAATGGGGATGGGCAAAGAAACCTGACTGATAAAGATGTGGGGGGTTAAACTTGTATTTGAGCTGAGTGCCCTCCGTGTGACTTGCATGAAGCAAGCACTTGGCTCTGTTTCATTCACAGACCCTGGGGCGCTGAGATTGTTTCCATGTGTGGGTTGTGCATACAGGCAGACTGCTTTTTGTGGGAATGCAACCTGCCTGAATTTGACTCTGCACCTTCCGTGCGACTCCTGCATGACTTGGGCATGAGTATTATGGTGGAATAAAATAGCTAAGAATACATGTTGACAGCAGCCTGACTTGCTGACTGCTTCTCCCAGTGCAGTCATGCAAAGTCATCTTTCCTCTTGGTTTGAACCAGGTTACAGTTTGGCTAAATCCTTCTTTTTCTACAGATTGAATCATAGGTGAATTTAGGTAACAAAGCATGTGAGACTGTGCAGGCAGCGGCTGGGATTTGTAGTTATTAGATAGAAAAGCTTCTGGAAATACTTAGTATTAAAGGAGGAGGCCACAGCCACCAGGAAACATGAGGCTTTGAGGGCTGACACACTTCAGATACCAAAGTGGTGGCGCAGACCACTTGGAAATGCTCTGCATCAAAGTTTAGGATCTGGAAAACAAACTCATGGTGGCTTTTAAAGAGAACCTAAAACAGGGACTGGGAGCTGAGTGCTTTGCCAGTCTCACAACAGAGCTGCTTTTCTGCATTTGTTGGAAATGGAAGCACACAAAGTGCTGGTGTGCTTAAATAAAATAGAAGTTAATGTTCTTCAAGAAGGCAAAGAAGACAGGAACAAGCCCTGTTCATTTGTTGTTAGACCTTCCAGAAACAGGAAAATACTTCTTTTTGTTGCTTTCAGTTATAAATGGGACTTCGTATCCTGGTGTTTCCTTATAGAACCATCTAGAAACTATTTGCCAAAGCAATTTTGGGGTTTTGTCATGATTATTTTCTTCCTCATTTCAAATCCTGTAGAATTCCAACCTCTGTAACAGACCAGGGGAAGAACGTTGTTCTTCTGTTTCCAAGATCAAGATTAAATGTAACGCATTTGCAAGGAACGAAGAATTGCTGTCACTTCCAAATGAAATATGGTTCTGTTGTTCTTGGCACCTGTGGTGCTTACAAGGAAAAAATCGCTATTGGGCTTTTGCTTATAAACGTTATGGTGTTGAATGACCCAGAAAACAGTCTTGTTTTGTCTCAGGAGCTCCCTCTGATCGGTCGGTTTTGTCATGAGAGAGTGGTTAATAAGTTAGGTTTGACTTTGTGTGTACAGTAAGATCCTTCCAGTCCTGTTGTTTCATAGTTGCATGTTGGTAGCATTCTTTTTTATGACTTTCTGGGAGTTTGATGGGATAAAATTGGGACCAAGTACGTTTTCTCTTCAGATTTTATTGAAGGGCAATTCTTCCCTCCCCATTTCCTGGTAACATAAAATCATAGAATAGTTAGGGTTGGAAAGGACCTTAAGATAATTGAGTTCCAACCCCCTGCTATGGCCAGGGATGCCTTGCCACATCACCCAAGGCTCTGTCCAGCCTGGCCTTGAGCACTGCCAGGGATAGAGCATTTACCACTTCTCTGGGCACCCTGTGCCAGCGCCTCACCAGCCTCACAGAGAAGAACTTCTTCCTTATCTCCAACCTGAACTTCCCCTGTTTCAGTTTGAACCCATCACCCCTTGTCCTGTCCCTGAAGTCCCTGATGAAGAGTGCCTCTCCAGCATCCTTGTAGCCCCCTTCAGACCCTGGAAGCTGCTCTGAGGTCTCTACACAGCTTCTCTTCTCCAGGACGAACAGCCCCTTTGTTCTCAGCCTGTCTTTGTATGGGAGGTGCTCCAATCGCTGATCATCCTCGTAGCCCTTGATGGTTTCAGTTTTACGTGGCAACTCTTTTAATATGGATGGTTTTCAGTATACTTAATGACCTGTTCCTGTCTCTTCCTGATTTAATGGAGCAAGGGTTTGTTTCCCAGCCGTTTAAGGAAGCAATTACCATATTAGTGTCAAAGATGCAGCATGGTAAGCATTTAGAAATCAATATAATTGTTCTTTAAGAGATCAGTTCCTGTGCTAACAGTAAAGGAATGCCCTGAGATTGTCACTAGAATTTGAAGGAGTCATCTTTCCTGGTTTTAATCAACCCTTTGCAGTGTGATAGCAAATGGGACTCTCATTGTACCATGTGCTGGACAAACATAAGTTCCTCTGTGGAAGAAACTGTTCTGTAAGGAAACATTTTCCTTCTGTATAATGTTAATGTGTAAAGTGTTTTGGGGAAGAACAAAACTAAAGTAAACCAATAAAAGCCTGGTTTTGCTTTAAACATTTAAGTGATCTATCACATTCCAGAACTTTTAACCAGAGTTTTGTTTTGTGAATATGCAGCTATTCTACACAATGCAGCACCGTTTCACTGATACCGACTTGGAGTTTGCTGAGTCAGCATTATTGCTTTTAAGTGTTTAACATTTCTGTCAGAGCAGGGTAACTGAAAGAGCTTTTCTTGCAGTTAACTAAAAGCAGAGCCTATAGGTTTTGGCTAACAATCATAGAATAGTTAGGGTTGGAAAGGACCTTAAGATCATCTAGTTCCAATCCCCAATCCAACATGTAAAAACTCCTTTTTTAAATACAATCACATCTTGCCTCCTGTACCTAAAATACTTTATAAGGTCTTTACACTCCATGTAGATATAGTTTGCTTGTAAATCATAAGAGGTTTTACTTGAAGCTCTTCTACAAGCCAGTTTCTTCTCACACACACACATGGACACCAGCGTAACAGATTCTTTGTGATTGCACCCAGTGTACACCAGTGCATGTCAGAGCAGAACTAGGGCAGTTACTGACAATGTGGATGTTGCATCAAAAGTACAGTTGGGGCAGGGACTTCCTGTCATGGGATCTGCAGAGGAAACCTATTCATGCAAATGAAGCAAGCAGGTTGCAATATAAGAGGGGTTTTCTCCTCTTCAGATCTGTTAAGAGCCAACCTAGGTGTATTGTGTGCAAGCTTAACTGTCTTGCGAGGTGGTTACTACCTGAAGGGTGGCTTCTGAAATTAATGATGCCATAAGGGAGGCCTTAGATTCATTTTAGAACCTGTTAGAATCTGCTGCCTGTCCTAGTAAAACCAGATAAAGAAGATGCGACTTGACTTTAAACTTGATGTGGGGAGGAGCAAACTGACCACTTGTTGTCTTTTCCATCCAAGGAAGAGGAAAAAAGGAAGGCAAAGGAAGAAGAGGAGAAGAGAGAGTATGAAGAGTACCTGAAGCTGAAGGAGAGTTTTGTAGTTGAAGAAGAAGGGGTTGAAGAATCAATGACAGAAGAACAGGTATGTATGTTAGGCTGTTCCTACAGTTTCCTTTCTTGTTGTTGGACTCAGGTTGTCCTTACTGCATTCTGTCTCATAAAGAGAACTTTAAAGCAGGAATGAGCCAAATAGTTTTGCTCGTTAAAGCTAAATTGTGTATATGCCACAGGTTAAATGGGAGTATTTCCTGGGGAATGCTGCAGTTCTTCATACCAGACTCCTACAACTTAGGGTGCTGAGGCAAAATGCATATTGCTTAAAATGAGGTCTCTTCGCCCTTCATCTAAGCGCTGAAATAAAACTCATTCTGGAATTCAGATAATCTTTTACTGTCATCAGCTCTGCCTTGCCCACATACAGTGGGCCAAATGAAAGTAAGGCTAAATTTGGAGTTTGGTAGTGCCCACATATCTGGGGGGAATTGCTCGGTTTTGGTTTTATTTTCTAGACCAACACAGCTGTTGTGAAATCAAATGAAAAACCAACCTCTTGCCTTAAAGGCTGCTGTTATGAAGACTCACTGGACGTAACCTGTGTGCTTGTGGGTTATCCGGTGGAAAACTGAGCATTCAGAGCTGCAAATGATTGCTATGGTTGACTATGTCAGACTCATGCATAACATTTTTGCATGCTCCTGCTGTGGCTGCCTGGAGATGGTGGTTGAGATGTGGTACTTGACATAATATCACAGCAAACTTGAAGAAGTTTTGGTGTCGTGGGAGGCAGCGTTGTTCTTCTGCCTGCTGAAAACCTGTTAGGCTCATTTGAATTGCTATCAAATGCTGAAAGTGCTCTTGAGTTGAAGGTGCCAAATTTTAGCTGCCCAGTGCATTTACTCTTCTACCAAAGTGACCTTGTCGAGTTGAATGGAGTTGCCTTTAGCATGACTGTGGGTGCTTTGGGCTGAGGAGTTTGTAATGGGTCAATGTTGCTTGACATTTGTCACAGGATCTCACTATGGATCCCTTTCCATTAAGGTAATTTCTCCACCATGCCAAGAGAAGTTGTGTCTGTTGATGGGGAATTCCTTAAGATGCAGCGAACAGCAAAATGCATACTTTCTATTGCAGGTTCATTCAGAAATGGATGCTTGCCTGTTAGAAGAACAGATTATATGTGAATATTAAATTGCTCCACTTTAGACCACCCTTTAGAGCAGAATCTGTTCCTAAAGCGGCCTGTCAAGGAGATATAAATCTTTCTCTGTGTGGGATCAGAGAAGGGTGTTCCTCACTCAAAAGAGCTTGGCAGGCAGTTGATGCTGCCTGGATCTCAGTGTAAGATTATCTTTGGTAGGGGTGAGGAGTTAGAACTTTAATAGTAGGTGATTTAAAAGTCATCTTCAGAAACAATACCAGGGACATAGTTATTTGGAGACACCAGCCTTGCAGAAGTGGCAAACCACCCTTCTGCCATGTGGTGGATGATGTACTGAAGTGTTTTAGCATCTTATTACAAAGAGCTGACTCTGCCTTGTGTTGAGGCCAGTGTGCTGGAACTCATGCTGCAAATTAAGGCTCTGAGTCCAGAGCAAAGCACTTAATGAAGGCTGATTGATTTCCAGGGTTGCAGAGGAACTTGATCCCCTGTTAACTCAAACGCACATTGTTTGCATTTGCCTTTGAAAATTGAGCTGCTTATATTGAAATGCCGGATTTCAGGTGCGTAGCTTTGAAAACGGCTTCAGCTCCCACATGTGTTGCACAGCTGTGTGCTACCCTTGACCATCTGCATGAGCTCTGCCTCCTCAATCACTCTGTACCTCTGTACAAAATGTCCTCAGTGTGTGCGTAACTTAATACCCGGACTCTCCCAGATGTGCTTATTTCGGGGTATGTATGATGTGAAGAAGAGAAGATTGAAGATTTCCTTTTAAAAGACACTGAAACACAAATTGTGCTCGAGCCACATTGTGCCTTAGAAAATACCTTTCATAAATTCCTAGTTAAGATTAAATCTAAATGCATATTCTTTTTCAGTTCAAACTCTCCCTCAGTGTATGTTTAAAGCTTCGGAAGGATGCAGGCTAAACAAGTCTGTGATGCGTTTAATGTTCATGAGTTTAAACTAACAGTTGTTTTCCTGCTGTATCCAGTCTCGCAGCTTCCTAATGGAATTTCTGGAATACGTTAAGGTAAGCTACCACTGGTCTTTCTTCTCTTTCCATACTTGTTAGATTGTATAAAGTACCTTTGTCAAAGAGCTGAGCTGCAGAAAGAGGGGGAATCTTTACTTCCTCTTTGATTTACCTCAATGTTTAACGAGTGACAAAAGTGATACCTTAGCTAAAGCCTATCTTATTTACTTAACCATGCATGAGCATGTCCATCATTGTTAAAATGGTTTGTAATTATAGCTGTGTCTTGGCTTTTGGGGGCAGGATTGCAGCTCTGAGCCCTCTTTCATAAGGTCAGGGTTGTGATCCTGCTGGATCACCCTCCCTGTTTATGAAGAGCAATGTTTACTGTTGGCTGGGATTTGGGACATTCAGGCCTTTTGTTTGTGAACATCAGCTACTGACTTAGAAAATCTCTACATCTCAGCTCAGCCTGAATGAGAATTGCTGTGCCAGAGCATGGCTGCCGTGCAGGATGTGTTTGTGTTTGAAACACTGGCATTGTAAAGGTCAGCTCAACTTCTCATGCGGTTTCTTCTCTTGGTTTTAATCTACGCAATTTGCAATGTTGTTTTAATGTTTGGAAGGGATATTTAAGAAGAAGATTACTTGTTTTAACAGGGTGTGTCAGTCTCCCTTTCAGCATATTGTATGGTTGGTTATTTAAAAGCTGTGGTGTGCTCAGGAGGATTTCTACTTTTGATCTGTAAGGACAATGCTTCTTTCTCCACAATTCATGTATCAAAGGTCAACTGCATTTTTCTACTCTTACTCTAACAGAGTTATGCAAATCTTTTGTCCTAATGAACCCCTTCCTTCCTTTCCTGGAAACTGGAATCTTATCTGACAGTGCATGGTGTGTGTGAAAGACTTCATTAGTAAGGAAATTGCTTCTATACTTAGTGAAGTCCTAATCGTAGAATCACAGACTGGGTTGGAAGGGACCTTAAAGCTCATCCAGTTCCAACCCCCTGTCACAGGCAGGGACACCTTCCACTAGAGCAGCTTGCTCCAAGGCCTGTCCAACCTGGCCTTGAACCCTGCCAGGGATGGGGCAGCCGCAGCTTCTCTAATCATTCTGTTAATCCAGAATCTCACACACTGGCCCAGTTTTGCATGTCTATTATCCCAGCAAAACCCCAGACTCAGGAACAGATTTGTCTCATGGGTATCTCTCCACAAGGAGTCAATTTTGAGTGACTGCCAAGCAAGTCTGAACAAAGGTTCTTAATCTGGGGTGAAAGGGACCTTAAAGATCATCCAGTTTGATCCCTGCTCGATCTGGAGTCACTGCACATCTATGATACAAGCATCTTTTGCTTTGCTGCTCTCTGCCTTCTGTGTCAGTGGCACTTTGGTGGTATATTCCATTGCCATCATGCTGCAGGGAGAGGCTGCTGGGTTTGCCTCTGTCAGGAGCTTCCTGATTAACGTGATCTCTGGTGGTAATGTAGAAATGTTTAAGCTAGTAGCACTCTGATTAGGACATACCTTCATTGCTGCAGCCCACGCGGAAACAGCCCCTGTTCAGCAGGTCGCCAGTTTAAGCCAGTCAGCTCTGATCAGAAGCACCACCAAAAGAGGATGAGGCAGCTGAGAACAGGTTGGAAAACCTAGGGCTAACATGTTTGCAAAGCCTAAATAAAACCATGGGGCAGCAGTGAACCATCAGATGGCACATTTCATTTTGCAGCCATGCAGGGATTTCAATATTCTGTTTTCCATGGAAGCCAGAGGGATTTCTGTGAAAGGGATGGGAACTTTGAACTGGCCATCTCTGTTAAGACCATCTTCTGTCTCAATTACTATGGACTATATGGTACACTGTGATCCCAGTTCACCTCTTCCCATCAAGATACTGCCAAGCTGCTGCTTAAGGAAAAGGTGCTGGTCTTTTTGATAAACAAGCTGCCCCAGGGCACCAGTAGGTAGAACAATAGGATACTTCAGTGTCCCTTGGGATCTTCCATGAAAACTGGAAGCGTTTCCAAGGGATGACAAAGGAGGGTCTTATTGTGCACGTTGCCCTGGTGGTTGTGGTGGTTGGAACAGATTAGTCACAAACTCTCAGTTCAGTGTTTGAGCACACATGTGTAGTTTTATATTAGTCACTTCTACTTGACTTCAGAGAAATTAAGTGCAGGCTGAAAACCTCATTCAGAAGCACTTCGATAGCTGATTTCCTCTGTGGAGATGAGTTGCAGAACTGGGGCATTGCTTTTTTCTACAAGTTTTAATAGTGTTTTTAATCTATTTAATATTAAGTATGTTTAATATATAGATTATGTATTGCTCCAGTCTCTTCACAGAAACTAAGTTATATCAAAAAGCAGTGCTAAGCTGCAAGTAGTCTGAAAAACATATGGATTAAAAACCAAGGTAATTATCTCTTCTGTTGAATAACTTTATTGGTGTAAGTGGCTGGAGATAGCTCACCCCATGCTTTGTTCCTATGGGTGCTGGAAATAAAATGCAGCCTCTTTTCTCCAGCTCTGCCACGTGGAGTTGCTTTAAATGGGATTTTTCTAAAAGGTACCAAAAGGATTGGCACCCTCTAATCCTGCTTTTCTGAAAGCTGAGCATCTCCCTTCCTATGGGGTTTCACAGCAGCCCCACAACCTGTTTAACCCATGTGCCGCAGTGTCACCACATTACGCTCAGGCTGTGGCACCACCTCTGCTGCAGTTTTGTGTTTGCTTTTCACAGCAGCCAGTCCTCAAGTCACAGACTCAATGGCTCTGCTCTCATATGAGCAGAATAAGCAACTCTTAGTGGGAGCTGTATGATTTTCCTTAGTGCTATAGCTGCACAACTCGCCTTCCAAACCAGCTCTGTGGGTTCTCTGAGCGCTTCAGAAGGCAGAGGTTAAAGAGTGGTTGAGCAGTTCACTGCCTGTGGAGCACCAGCTCTGTTGGCCCAGGGAAACAGGAGCTTGCACGTTGGCCTTCAAACTCTTCTCACCCAGCTTGATAGGGTATCACTGAATGCATCGGAGTTACAGCCAGTGAACTGAAACAGCAAACTACATCTGAAGGGGATAGTGAAGGGCTCATAGGCTTTGCCCCTTCCTGGTTTTCTTTTAAGAAAAATTATGCTTATGAGATAACGACAGAAAAATCCCATTCATACTCGTCTTAATCCTAAGAGCTCTTGCTCTGTTTCATCCCTTGCTGAGGACAGCAGCAGAATCACACCTTAAGTTAAATGAATTCAGTAAATGTGGATGTGTGTATGTTGCTCCATGAAAGTTAAGCCTGTCTCTAAAACATGAAGCGTGTGGTGAAGTGTGTTGTTCTGTGGGACCTCACAATGTCAGTACATTTCAGAGTGTGTGTGTGGGGACTGCATCCTAGTTCTACCCTACCTTCTGGGCTCTTATTCACAGCAGGATCTATCTTGGAAAGCTTCCACTAAACTTGGTCATCGAGGGTGAATATCTTGAAGTGAAGGTTTAAGTCCTGTTTTTCTTGTTTATGTGCCTTTCCACCACCCCCCTTCTCCCATCCTTTAAAAGAAGATGTGACGAACCTTGGCAGTTCCCAGCTCTGAGAACTGAATTCCATGGACTGGTTCCAATTCCATGCGTTCAGTCCATGGTATTCAGTTCTCTAGCTTGGCTGCATCGAACTTCACAACTACTATGTGTGTGGCTTTTTTGGGGGGCCTGATTTTATTAACTAAGAAGCTTTATCTATTTCAGCCTCTATTTCTTCAGTGTCCTCCAAGGTTAAAACCAAATGCGTTTGTGTTAGAAGTATTACATCTGATAATGTAGATGCAGCTCTTGTGGCTGTATATATAAGTTCTTAGGAATGTAGTCCAGAATGTTTCTAAAGTGTTAGGTTTGCCAAGCTCCTTACAAACAGTGCATCCTTTTACTGCATCTAAACAGACGAGTGTTGAGAACTTCTGCAGATCAGAAAACAGGAACCAAGTAGCTCCAGATGAGTGCACGAGGTGTTTCTCTGTGATTCTGTGGAGCTACAGAGAAGCCTAAAACCAGATGTGAGCAGTGGTGGCTGTATCCCGACCAAGAGGCTGCCCTAAGAATCTCTGTCACCAACAAAATGAATATTTGCAGTTCCTGCTTCTGCCTTTGCCCTCAGATCACATCACACTGCCTGCAAAGGAGCGTGTTAGCAGTACACTTCCAACACTGACAACCTTAATAAGGTGTTCATTTGCTTAGGAAGATTATTATGGCAGTAATACACATGACATTAGTAAAACAGACTAAAGCACTTAATACTGCCAGTCCTGCCTGGATTTTTATGTATGCATTGATATACCAGTGATCGTTTTCAAAGGTACTTTGAAGCATCTCTCAAACAGAAAGGGATCTGGCTAATGCACACTGGAAATGAGAAGTAAAGTTGAGAAGCTCAAGTGGCAGAGCAGAGCCATGGCTGTTTCTTCTCCTTGTGCTCATCCTGTCCTCCTAATCGTAGAATCAGACTGGTTTGAGTTGGAAAGGACCTTAAGATCATCCAGTTCCAGCCCTCTGCCATGAGAAGGGATGCCTTCCACTATGTACGGAAAGGTTCAGGATGAGCACTACCAAAAGTATTTGAGTCTTCATTTAAGTACATTGGAGCATTCAGTCTTTCCACAAAGCAGACTGATTTAAGTAACTTAATTTTTTCATCAGATAAAATTGCTTATTAGGCAAAGTTAGTAGAATAACAGGTTCTACTTTGTCTATTAGATGTATCCTTTGTTTGAAAGCAAAGGAAGCATGCTCACCCTTTAATTCATCAGCTGCAGTTGACTCTTGTCTGTTCCCATAGAAAACAAAGGTCATCCAGCTGGAGGACTTGGCTTCACATTTGGGTTTAAGAACACAGGTAAGTGCTAACTTTTGGGGTGCAAGTAAAACAATGAGTTTAAAAGGAGAGGAGAGAAAGCGGGTAATTCAGGATACCACCTATCCCAGTGTCTCGGCCTTGCTGAAGATGCTTAGATTTTGGTGAAGATCATCAAAGGGTGGGGGTTTTCCCCCCTCTCTGTCCTTTTTCTGTTCTCTAAACATTTTGTATTTTAACTCAGGACAATACTTATGGCTTGGTTTATTTAATTAGGGCACATTCGATGTATATCTCCTCAGTGACCAATGTTTTCTGTTGTTCTGATCTCAGGATGCCCATTTACAGCAGTGTACGCTGCTGTAAAGCCCAGACTGCTGTGCCCCTGCCTCTCTTAAACCAGAATCTCATTTAAGCATCCAGTGAGTCAGTTAAGGGAATTTATGTGGTTGAAATCTAAACTATAATCTGCTTCTGCAGTCGCATAAATACAAGAAAGGGAGAGAGGCAGAACTGTGGAAACTAAGGCTGAGATACCTTAAGGTGTAATGGATCTGCGTGCTTGGAGTAACGATGGAGTTCACCACAATAAATGCAATGAGTTGTTGCTTTGGGTTGGTAAAAGAGATTTCCTCTTTAATGGAGGAGGGAAAAATATAAAAAGCTCTGGAATATATTGTGTATTCAGACTTTCATTGGCACTATACAAACATTCCCTAGGATGATTGCTGTAACCACCCCCGGTTCCTGGAATCAGCCAGGTAACCTAGCAATAAAAGGCTCTTTTGAGGGTAGGGAAGTTATTTCAACACCCCAGAATGTAGAAGCTTACTTTATTCTTCTAAAACCGAAGGGCTTGTTGCATCTGTCTATGTGGAAATACTCATGTGTATCCTTCAGTTAAGATTTTACCACTGAGGAATTAAATCTAAATCTCCACCTGTAATTTATCTGAATGTGTGAAATGTTTTTTGCCTCCCTCTTGATCCGTTTGTTATTCCTTTTTCTTTTCTGAACAGGATGCAATTAACAGAATCCAGGACCTGATGGCAGATGGCACTCTAACAGGTGACAGCTGAAATGCAAAGGAGACTCTGTGATAGCTGGTGAATAGATGGTGCTGAGAGCACCTTTGCTATGGTAGAGGGAGGCTTCCAGTGTAATGTCTGCTTAAAACTGTAAAGGATCCCAGCAGGACTTGAAGGGAGCCTACAAGAAACCTGGAGGAGGGGCTTTGGCCAAGGGCCTGTAGGGCCAGGCCAAGGGGAATGGCTTTAACCTGCCAGAGGGGAGACTGAGATGAGCTCTGAGGCAGAAGCTGTTCCCTGTGAGGGTGCTGAGGCACTGGCACAGGATGCCCAGAGAAGCTGTGGCTGCCCCATCCCTGGCAGTGCTCAAGGCCAGGTTGGACCCAGGGGCTTGGAGCACCCTGCTCTAGTGGAAGGTGTCCCTGCCAGTGGCAGGGGTTGGAGCTGGAGGAGCTTTAAGGTCCCTTCCAACCCAAACCAGGCTGGGATTCTATGATTTTTATTATCCCTGCTTAACTCCTGTTTAAAGCACAATGGGACATGATTGCTCCTAGGGTACATTATACAGAGGCAGAGGGTGAATGTTCCCAACAGCGCAGGAACCAGCAGAAGGCTTCTGTGTGTTGCCTGAGCCCTGCTGAAGGCCTGCAGGAGTTGCAGAGCCAGCTAAAAATGATCTCTTCTGAAACCTGAATTTGAAGAAATCCCTTGGATGTTTTGGGGTGGTTTGCAAACCTGTTTCAAAGGTGCTATGGCTAAAGCCAGGACTGGGATAGAGCATGCTGTGGGACAGCAAACATCCCAGAGCTCTCCAGGATGCTGTAGTAAGTGAAGTGCTTGCTCCTAGCCATGTGCCCACACAATCAAAGTTGGAATGTAAGCAGAGACTGAGCCTGTGGGCAGCTCCCTGTCTGCACAAGTCTGGTTTACTGCCGGGCAGTCCTTTTGTTCCCAAGGATGAAGTCAGGGAAGGTGCCAACACAAACATCTATTGACCTGATATTGTGGTTTATGGCTGGGAATGAACTACCTTAGTGAATGCATGTGGACACCCATTCAGATGATCTAAAAGTGCTCTGAATCAAAGCATAAAGGGTGTGTACTGTCCTGTCTGTGTCTGGGGCCTCAAAGACATGCAGCAAGGCTTTCTACCTTGTATGTGATCCTATAATGCATTGGGAACAGAGAGATCTGTTCTCATTCTTGATGGTGCAACTGAAATATGGGAATTGAACTTCATTCCCTTTCAGAGGGCAGGTTGGAATGGCTGAGCTGGGCCTCAAAGGGGCTCTGAAGCACCTTCTGGACCCTCCTGCTCTCTGCCTTTCTCCACCAGCCCCCTGGGGACCCAGAATATCAGCACCAAAACTACATGCCTGAAGTAACTGCTGTGGTACTCCCAAATAGCTGTATACAATAAAAAGATTGTGTTCCTTTGAACATACTCTTACCAAGGCACTTGCCTATTGTCATAGCCCTGCTCAAAGACCCAGCAGTAGAGAGGAGATAAAAGCCTGGCTGCTGGCACGTTGTTCTGCCTGCCCTAGATATGAAATGCAGCCTCAGCAGTTTGAATGTCCCTTCCAAAAGAAGCGACTGATGTCAGTGGGGAAGTGAGAGGAGCCGAAGTGCTGACTTCAAGGTCCTTTCTTTTCCCCCTGTAGGTGTGATTGATGACAGAGGAAAGTTCATCTACATTACTCCAGAGGAGATGGCTGCCGTGGCTCAGTACATCAAACAGCGAGGACGAGTCTCCATCGCTGAGCTGGCCCAAGCAAGCAACTCCCTCATCAACCTCCAGCCCGACAGCAGAGCCACTGCTTCAACCATGGCATGAAATCCAGTGTGAGAAAGATGCAGCAAGCGTTTACCCTTGTCATGAATTAGCCATGTAATTAAAACCAAGCAGGAACCCCACTAGTCCAGTCATGGTGCTTTTTAGGTGTCAGCTGCAAGAGTTGGTGGAAAGTTTTGCTTTTCATTCTGCTAGAGACACTATAAAATAGGACAGCCATTTGTACAACAGAGGTAGCCAAGAACTAGGGCTAAAACACTCTGTACCTGTACCTCAGGAATATCAGTAAATTACACACAGTTATCTTGGCAGTCTCATGTGCCTATACCCAAACTTCTTTCTGTTTCCACATTGATGTCTGCATCAGTTATATTTGATTCTGATGACGTTCAGAATCCTCCATGCTTGCTCTGCACTTAGAGCTGCATAACTTTGCGGCAATGATACATACAACCAAGAGTAATACGGGTGTAGGGGGGAGGCTTGATTTTTGTCTTCTGTGTCAACACTGGAAGGTAGAGTAAAAAGAGGATCCTGTGAGTGCCTTTGTTCTTACTGAAATACATACTGAAGCTCTAGAAGGAGCACTTGCTCCCTGAGGTTTGCTGTATAAATACATTTTTGCTTGGTTTATGTAGTATAAAAGGTTTGCTCACAGCCAAGCTGCGTTATTTCTCTGTAGCCAAGAGACAGAAACACCTCCAGGGAAAAGCTTAACTCACCTCATTGCTTGTCCAGGCCACTTCTGATACCAACCAGCCTCTGATGATTCATCCTTTGAAGTCAGTGGGTCTGAGGGCCTCAGCTACCTCCTCCCCATGGAGTTTGTGTTCTGGATGTTTGGGTGTTTCTAAATAGAACTCAGGCCCTATGAGTCATGTAATGAACAAGTTAATGATGATTAATATATTAATTGTAGGGGTCAGTATAACTCCTGCACAAGAATATTAATTTTTAATAGGCTAATTGATGCCCTGTTAGTTCTCCTTCCTGAAGTCAACAGAATCTATGTGGTTATACAGTAATTGGGGAGGGCACAAGGGGCTGCTTTTGTCTTTGCCAGATTTAGGAATAACATGAGGAGACTGAAAGCTGCATCATCATTGCAATGAGATAGCAATAAAACGGGAAAGAAGAGCATTTCCTTTGTAATGTCTGCACTGCTGCTGCAAGGGGTGCCCTGCAGGAGTGCAGGATTAGGGTGCAGCACCGCAGGTTGAGGTGAGGGATCAGTACGGTGTTGCTGCGCTGCACAATGAGAGCCAGCAGAGATGACAGATTTGAGGCTTGCCAAGCCTTTGTTATTCAAAAATGGATTTTAACCTGGTTTTTTTATTCTGTCTTAAAACTATTCTTGTAATAAACAATGTGGGAAGAGTTGCAGAGATTTCTGTGAGAGATGGTGTTTTCAATGGCTTCAAGGATTTTGTGAGATGGACTAGCAGTGTTACAGCCTGCGGTGTGGCAGTCAAAGAGCAGAGGTTTTACATTAAATCCACAGACATCACTCCAAAGTACGCTCAGTTCCTATGCACAGTAACAACACCACGTTCACTGTAATGGAAGCTTCCTTCTGCCCTGCTAGTACAGGCTGTGGCCGGGGGTTGGAATTGAATGATCTTAACGCCCTTTACATCCCAAACCATGCTGTGATTCTATGATTTCTCATACTTCTGCCACTGAGTGTTACCTGTTTATAGCTTACAACTCAGAACCAGTCTCAGTGCTCAGCTAAGCTCTACGCAGGCTCTTCATTTAAGGATGCAAATCCTCATCAAAATCATCTACTTTTATCATTTTATAAAGCTGGAGCATCCCCCCATTACTTGGGGGGATCCCTGTTTTCTGTTAAACTTTGCCCATGCATTATGCAGCCTTCAGCGCCATGTTCTTCCTCTGAACTAGCACAGGAGCTCCCAGATTGTGGGTGGAATGAGTAATAAGAATAATGAACTGATTTGAGTGAGCTTGGCCTAATTATGTCAAAGGCAAAGGCCAGAAAAAATGAGTTTGAAAACCTTGTTTTCCTATGACACAAGGTGAGATCTCATCAAGGGAAACTCCAGTTTCTTTTTCAGTGGAAGAATTAGTCTATGGGAGGCATTTACAGGTTAAAGGTATAAAAGCAACAAACATCACAACCTTTCAATGTATTTATTTGTGATGTGAGCTGCTTTTTATCTTCATCTTCTCACCCTTCAAAATCATAGAAACCCAGACTGGTTTGGGTTGAAGGAAGCTTAAAGCTCATCCAGTTCCACCCCCCTGCCACAGGTAGGGGCACATTCCTCTAGAGCAGGGTGCTCCAAGCCCCTGTGTCCAAACTGGCCTTGAACACTGCCAGGGATGGGGCAGGCACAGCTTCTCTGGGCACCCTGTCTCACAGGGAAGAACTGTTTCCTAACCAGGTTTCTTGTTCCGGGACAGGCTGTTTTGGTGCTGGATTGGAGGAACAGCTCTGGATTTACTTGTTGACCACTAACCCAATTCCTTTCCCTTCTGAGTCAAAGATCTGCACTTACCTAATACCAGACAACCCCTGATGTATCTTATCTTCTGAAAGCACCTGCGCAGCTGTTTGATGTTCTCAAAAGTGCTGAGCTTGCACATAACATCAAGCAAGGCAAGCAAGGTTTGGTGACTGTATCCCAAATAGATAAATGTCTGGCATGGCCTGCCCCATCAGCAGGGGAGGTGGCAAAGAAAACCAGCCCTTAAGAGGAGCTCTGTGGAAGAGCCAATTTTGGAGACATCATTATTTGGAGGTCATTTAGGCTGTACTCAGGGCTGCTTAGTTGAGGATCTGGCCCAGAATTCCCTTTCTTCTCTCTTTCAGACCATTTTAGTGGCCTGAAGTTTGGTTAACCTAAAAGCAGGATCAAAATGGCTACAGAGAAGATTATGCTGTGTGCTCAGAATCATTAGGGTTGGAAAGGACCTTAAGATTATCTATTGGATGTAAACCGTAGGATGGACAAGCATCTCCTCCTAGAGCACCTCCTGGTCAGGTGGATCCAGGCTCACTGCAATGACAGAGAGTTCGGGTTTGTCTCAGAGGAAAACCTCTGCCAGCATCAAATTAAGGTCATGGGATGGAGCAGAACAATGGCCTCATTTCAGCCTGGCAAGGGACTTTGAAATGAGGAGCGCGAGTACCGCAGTCACATTTGCACTGCTCAGTGCAGGACACAGTACCCTGGTACCTTTGAACAGTGTCCCACACCTGAAAAGCTGGGGAGCATTGTGTTACTTAGGTTCTTTCTCCCTTCTGCTAGGAAGATGCTCCTCTGGACTGTTGTGTGTGAGCTTCTCATGTGTTGCATGAGGTCTTTGGGAAGGCAAGATTAAGGTGGACGAGGGGGAGTAGTGGAAATTGTGGAGGGAAGGCTCCAAACAAGGAGAAGGGCTGTGATGGGGCAGCCACTGCTGAAGGGGTTGCAGGAGGTGCTGCTGAAGCTGAGCAGGCAGCACAAACAATGCAAGCATTTCCCATCTGCTCCTGTGCAGAGTCAACCCCAGGGTGGGATGCGGACATCCCAAGGTGGCATAGCAGCTCCTGAGAGCACCTTTCCCTGGGTGATGACAACCCAGTACATCCAGGTTACCCCCACTGACAATCATGTCATACTGCAATGGTTTTGGCCATTAGAAGCTGTGGCTGCCCCATCCCTGGCAGGGTTCAAGGCCAGGTTGGACAGGGCTTGGAGCAAGCTGCTCTAGTGGGAGGTGTGCCAATGGCAGGGGGTTGGAACTGGATGAGCTTTAAGGTCCCTTCCAGCCCAATCCAGTCTATAATAAGCGCAAGCAGTCCTGTTTCAGCTCTGATCACTTTGTCCCCGTAATAATCACCTATAGGACTCCAGGCTGCATCTCCCATCAGCTGCCCCACAGTGGGACCCATGTTGGGTCCCTGGCATTGAAGATCCTGGTCCGTGACTCCCCTCACCTTCGCTATAAGGGAGCCATCCACAGCCCGAGGTTTCTCTCTGAATGGAAGCAGCCTCTCTGAGGTCTCTGCTCAATGTGAGCTTCCTGCTTTCAAGCAAACTCCAGTCTGTAGCAGAGCCACAGCTCTTGGTCGTAACACTGAGCAATGACCAGCTGCAGCTCTTAACGCATCCCACATTCATTGTCTCGTGCTTCCTCCATGCACACAGCTAAACCTCACACCCATCTCTTCCATCTGCTGGATTTACCCACCACCCTGTACTACGGAGAGTACTTCCTTGCTGCTACTTCCATTAGTACATTAAGGACCGGGAGTAACTGGTTCAGGGCTTCCTCTTCCAAGAGCCATCACCCCCAAGCCATTCTCCATCCTTGAGCTGAGCTCACCAGCCCTTCAGCATCCTCCCAGAGAGCCCTGTCAGCAGAATAAGTGCCTAAATCTTCCTAGGGTGAAGCTGACCAAGGACAAACCTGAGGCCAAAATACCACATGAGCAGGTTTGGGTGTGTGGAAGATGTCCCTGCCCATGGCAGGGAGTTGGAACTGGATGATCTTAAGGTCCTTTCCAACCCAAACCGTCCTGTGATTCCATGGGGTCATGGCTGTTTGAATAGTTCATGGTTTGTTTGGCAATCTGATGTTGGGGTGATGCTCTGCGAGCTTCTGGCCATAAGAGGTGGCAACAGATGAGTGCTGCTGTGGTCCAAACGGCGTGGTACCCATGTCCCTGGGCTGAGCTCAGCCTGGGACATCTCCCCGGCTCCGCCTGAGCCGCCGCACGCCATCCAGGCCTCTTCCAGGAGATGGCAGCAGCACATCTCGCATCCCCCCCCCACCCCGTGCAGCATTTCTATGGCAACCGCAGTGAAGCATCCCTCAGAGCTTGGAGGGCGACCACAAGGTTAGGAAAAGCCATTCCTTTCCCCCCCCCCCCCACCCCCCCCCCCCCGACAGCCCATGTCCCAGCTTCCCCGGGCTGGAGAAAGGTGGGAAGAGGCTGCTTGGAGCTCCGCTCCTTGGTCTGTGCTGCAATGAGAGAATTGAGGTGAAAGCCAGTTGAATTAGCCAAGGTTACTGAGCTTTCTTTTGCTGCTTCTCCCTCTGGAGACATTCCAAATCTGCCTGGATGCATTCCTGTATAACCTGCTTTAGGTGCCCCTGCTGAGGCAGGGGGTTGGACTCCAGAAGTCCTTTCCAACCCTGACGATGTTGGGATTCTTTTAGCAGGAGGGAAAAGCTATTACAACACTTGCACAGCTCCTGCATGTACCAAGGAGGTAGAATAGAAGCATTGACAGCAGCGTTTGCAGCAGCATCAGGTGAGCCTGATGCCACTGGCAGGGAAATACTTGTAAGCTTAGATCCCTTCCTGCTGCTCCCCTTTGGCTCCCTGCATCCCAGAGCACTACCACCCAAACTAAGCTGCTTAGCACGTGTGCTGTAATCCTTCTCCAGGCCTGTGGCAGGAGCAGCACCGGGAGCTCATTAGCAGGCACTAATACCCATGTTAACAGCATCCAGCTCCTGCAGCAGGAAAATCATTACAGTTGCTGTTGTATATATGCAATTAGGCACCGCAGAGTGCTGAGTGGCCGCTGGGGACTTGTCCCTCCATCTGTGGCTGATGCCATTCACGTGAGGGGTGGATTATAGGCAGGTCATGAAGCAGAGATCATGGACCCAGCTCAGACCTGCTCTGGAGAGCTAGGAGGAAGGGGTTTGGTTTGGTATGAGCGCACTTTGAGGTCAGGGAATAGCTCAAAGAGATCTTCGAGGAGGTGTTTGGAAAGGGACTTGTACTAAGGTTTCAAGGCTGCTTTGCTAATGCTTTACATTTGGATGCTCAATGTGATGCTTTCAAAGCTCCTCATCAAATGTTAGGCCCCTCAGTGCTGGTGAGGATAAGCCAGCAACTGTAACTTGGAATCATGGAATCAGAGAGTGGTTTGGCTTGGAAAGGACCTAAAGATCACCTAATTCCAACCCTTGCCATAGACAGGGACACCTCACACTAGACCATGCTACTCAGGTCTTTGTCCAGCCTGGCCTTCAACTCTGCCAGGGATGGAGCATTTACCACTTCTTTGGGCACCCTGTTCCAGTGTTCCACCACCCTCGCAGTAAAGAACTTCTTCCTTATATCCAGCCTGACTTTCCCCTGTCTACGTTTGAACCCATAAGCTTGTTCTCCACGTTGTTTGTGGGCTCATAAGCTGAACCCTGGAGCTGATTCAACCTGCTCCTTCCACCAGAGAGCAGGAGGGATGCTGCTCCTGCCCCAGCGCTGCTCTCTAGTTGCTGGATCTTTCCCTTTGGGCCTGTAGCCCCGGCAAGAGGTGCTGAGCATGCTGGTGTCACCTTGCTATGACCTGACACAGCACAACCAGACCTTTCCCTTGTGTTGTTCTGGCTGATGAAGTGCTGTGGTGTGTGGACTGACACAGCAGATATGGCTCCATAGGAAAGCAAGCATCCCTGGGATCCATAGGTATCTACCAGATGGCTCCTGCTCGTGTATACTTACAGGTTTCTTCTCCATGAGGATTACACCCACTTTCCCTTTGGAAGTTGCCTGTTTGAGTGTTGGGCAGATGCCACCTGATTTCAGCTTATAATATTAACAGCTCTGATGGGCTGCAGCTTTTATCAGCTCAGCAGTCTGTGATGTGCAAGCTACATCCCAAAGGGATGGAGAGCTAGGAGCTGGGTGACATGGCATGAAGGTAGAGCAGAGACTTCAGATGGTGCCCAGCTCCATAGGACATAGACAAGGTGAGCACAAAAGGCCCATGGATGACAGCTCTGCTCAACCATCAGGCAAGTTGGTGGTGATGAGGCAGGTCCAAGGTCAGTGCCAAAGGGTCCATGGCCAGGCATGGACATGGCTATGGCTAAGCTGGAGAGCAGCACTCATCCTAAGAAGCTTGGGCAGGGAGTGGGATGAGCTGGAATGGGAGGGCACCTCTCAAACACAGCCCATGGGATCCATTGACCCACTGAAAACCGTTGCTCATCCTCCACCTTGGTGAATGGAAAAGCGAAGAACTGAAGCCAGTTCCCACATCTCTGACTACAGGATCACATCTTAGAGACCTCACACAACAGCAGGCGCTTGGCTCAGGTCAGGGCTTGCTTGGTCATTCCCACAGCTGCTGCATGCCCTTGTTCCCTTTTCCTTGCCTGATTCCCCTGTTGTGATGACTTGCCTGAGAGGCAGAAGGGATTCACACAGCGTTAGCAGGAGGCTATTCACATACAGGGCTGCTATAGAGCTGCCACTCACAGCACACCAATTTGTTCTGGGTAAACACAAATAGACCCAAGCTCGAATACAAAGTGAACTGCTTCTGCAGACAGCAGAGAGCACCACTGATGTCTGCAAATGCGGTGGTATCCTTTGCTCCAAGGTTCCCTACACCAGGAAATCTCATGGGCTGTCCAAAGCAGCCTCAGAAATGACTCGTGGATGAGCTTCATTTCTAAGCTATGAGGAGCTTATGTCCAGGTCAATGACATCATTGGATGTCCAGGTCAGCTACTTCCAAGGAGCAAGATCCTCTTCTTAAACCCACCCAAGAGACAACCCCAGCCTTTCAGACCAAAGCGAGCTTTTAACATTGGAGGTGTCTCTGAAGTGTTCCCTTTGCCTGTTGGGTCTTCTCTTTGCGTTAAAGAGCAGAAAAGGATAGATCCCAGCACAGAAGCACACACCTCATAGTCTCATATAGCTCTGCAATGAGGATGTGGTGGGGCACTCCGCATTTCACATAGCAAGGTTTCATCCGTAGCAAGGACCAAAGGCTCCCTCCCTTATAGACCATAGGAACCAGAGTTCATCCCCAACACTGCCTTCTCAAACCTTCCTTCTAAGCCCAGGCCCCACTCTAGTCCAGTCAGTGTTCTTGGACATGGCAGAAACATGCACCCTGTGCCAGCGCCTCAGCACCCTCACCATAAAGAACTTCTTCCTTATACCCAGCCTGAACTTCCCCTGTTTCAGTTCAAACCCATCACCCCTTGTTCTGTCCCTACAGTCCCTGATGAAGAGTCCCTCTCCAGCATCCCTGTAGCCCCCTTCAGACACTGGAAGCTGCCCTGAGGTCTCCACGCAGCCTTCTCTTCTCCAGGCTGAACAGCCCCAGGATCCTCAGCCTCACTCTTCCTCTCCACCATCCCAGGAGAGTGCCCGGGTTTGTAGCAGCTTGGAAACCACCCTGGCCTGGATTCAGGCACCCTGTTAAGATCCACAGACCCAGCGGGAGCTGGAGGCTCCTGGAAGCTCTTTGGATTGTGGAGCTGGAGCCAGCACTGGGGAAAGGCTGTGGGGTCCCCCCAGGTCCCAGGAGGTAACTGGGTCTTCCCAGTGTGAAGGACACCATGAGCACATCCCCTCCATGCCTGCCCAGCCCCGCTGGCTGCTGTCACACCACGTCCGTAGGTTTGCAGGAGACGTGAGCTCATTGCTGAGATGAGCCAAACAGATCTAGCTGTGTAAGACAATCCCAGCTCCCCTTTGATGTTTGCCTGAGGAGACTTCGGATGCTCCACAGAATGTGGATCCATGGCAAAGCGTCTACCCCATCCTCTGGTCCCCTGCCCCAGGAGGCATCTCCACCTGCATCACCTCCATTGGTGACACTTGAACTGGTTGTCATAGAAACCAGGGAGCTGCCTGTCTCCTTGTGTCCTGCCTGCCCGGGTGTGATGCTCTGCTCCCTCCAGCAGTGGCTGTTCCTCGTCGGAGGTACCACTGTGATTTTCCCATGTATGTGGGAATGAAGCAGCCTGGATCCATTCCCTGATCCATTCCCAGATCCATCCCATGTGGCTGGGACTTGGGAATGCTGCTATAATTAATGGGAAGCAAGGGTAGATTTGGGTTATGGTGAACCCCCCCAAGTATTTCACCAGCCACAGGTTCCCATCTCTGCTGTATCAAGACAGGCTTGCTCCCATCTGCGCATTTGGAAGCTGGTGGAGATATGAATGAGCAGAGCCTCTTCAGCCTCTGCCAAACATCGCAGGGAAGCCTTGTGTTCAAAAGGAAAAGAAATCCCCCCCTTGGCCCTTTCCCCCATATCAAAGTGTTTTAATGAAGCTCTTGACCACATTTCCCCTCCGGGTGGGTTAATGCTGTTGGACAAACCCCCAAAGCTTCACATTTGTTGTATGACAGCACTTTGGGGTTTCATTCCAAATTGTTTTCTCTGGGAAACCTTGTTCTGTAATGATGGTGATGTAAAGATGAGGCCAAGGAGCCTGTTGGGAGACAACGATCGCCCATCACTCAGAGCATCAGCTTTTGTCCAAACTGAACCCCCCCAGGTCCCTCAGCCCTTCCCCATCGCACTGTGCTCCAGGCCCTGCACCAGCTCCAATGCCCTTCTCTGGCTCTGCTCCAGCACCTCAATGTCTCTCTTGTAGTGAGGGCCCAAATCTGAACACAGGACTCGAGGTGCAAATGGGACCTTCCTCTGCCTCCACCCCTTGCTCCTCCATGGCCACTGCCCATGGAGTGTTTCCTCCTAACACAGATGCTCATCACACAGCATGTTGTGTCTGGTGAGGACTCATGACGCAGTGAATCAGCCTCGTGGCAGGACGATGACTCCATCTGAGGCCATGTGTCAGCAGATGGGTGCCAGCTCCACGCACATGCAGCCAAGTTGCTCTTAGCAGTAATAGAATCATAGAATCACAGAATAGGGATGGAAAGGACCTTAAGCATCCTTAATCCATCCTCAACAGGCTCTGCGAAGGGTGAAACCAGCCACAGCAGCCTCTGCTCCTCAACCTGCCTGCCTGGACCCTCTCTCCATCTCCTCTCACCATCCAAGAGCTGGTTGCTGATACCTCTGAGGTCCTATTGGAGGCTGAGCCTGTGTTCCAGCAAGCAGGACATGATTCCCACTCCTGAGCCTGTGTTCCAGCAAGCAGGACATGATTCCCACTCCTGACCCTTCCTCCATCCAGGAAACAAAAGGCAGGAGCCATTTGACTCATCCTCACCAGCGCTGAGGCCAAGAACATGCATGGGAGCATCCAGAAGGTCCTGAGAAACCTCTACATGAAAATGGGATCCGGTAACAAAGCAGCAAAAGGGGATGAGGAATGAGACCGGATTTCATGGGATGCTCCAAAGCAAGGGGGCTTGGAAATAGAACGGATCTGGATGTGTTAAAGAGGGATGGAACCGCAGAGGAGGCAGAGATCCACCCTTGTAAATGAGCTGAAGCTGATATTTAACCAACAGTGAATCAACAGAGGGGTTTTGATAGTATCAAAAGGTGGTGGCAGATGTCCTCTGCTCCATGGAGACCATTGGCAGTAATGGGACACCTTAGGAAGCTTTAGGACACAAACCTTCCTGTTTAGCTGGAGAAATGGAAATCTTCCTTCATGGCCTTGTCCCAGAGAGGCTTTTTTGGCTCTGCTTTAATAACAAGCTGCAACTCCATGTGGAAAGCAAACACCTCCTCCCAGGGATTTATTTCTTCCTGCGGAGCAAACTCCATCACTTCCCATCAAAGCTGGTTGTGCAGGTTCCTTGCAGCGCCCTATTCCAGAGCAGGGGAAACTGAGGCACGGAGCAAAGCACATCAGGATCTGACAGATGCACACAGTGACCTTCACAGGCAAACCCGCGCTGTGCTGAGATGGCCCCAAGGGGAAATTAAGGTAACCACTTCCATCTAAACCATTGCACTTGATCTTCTATCATACGGGCTCTCTACTGACCATGCATGGTCAAATCTCTGCTCTCCACTTCCTATAAAAGGTGCCGGCTGCTTCATTTCCCGATGCCAGGCCTCCTGAAGTCATGGAATCACACATTTCCCTTTTAGGAAGGAAGATTTGTGGCCAGAGGGAAAGAATAACATATCTCAGCTCTTATTTAGCACCTCTCCCTATAACTCACCACTCTCTGAATGAGAAACAGCCCAGGGCTGGACCCACCAGAGGTGTTTACTGGTCCGGCTCTGCTGGGTTTCCATGCATATCTTCCCACCTCTCTCCAACCCCACTTCTATTTATGGGTGTCAATGGGATCCAGACGAAGTCAGGATGCTTGCTGCAGCTCTGCCAAACCAAACAGAGATGTGATGCAACGGCCGTGGCTGAGGGTTGCACAAACTTTCCAGCCAGAGCAATGTGTCCATAAAGCATGGAACAAAAGCAGTCAGCACAGAGGGCAGGCTCGGGGCGTCTGTCTTGGAGCAGGGCTCTGGGACAGGCTGCAGCACACGTTGTTCTGGCTCCATACAGTGAACTTTGCTAACATCCCGTCAGGATTTGCTATGGGGGATGCTTGGGTTGATCGGCCGCTCCATCCGGCTCCAGCCTTGGAGGACTTGGTGGCTTGTGGGTGCATTGCTCAGGAGGGATGGTGCTGCCCCAAGCCCTGCAACCAGGCTCTGGGATGAGCTGGAGTCAGTTCTCTCCCACAGCTGCCTCCCTGTTCCTCCTCCGGATCCATGGATAATGTTCTTGGCTGGGAGAAGCAGGTCATGGTCACAGAAGTGGGCAACTCTCTTGGACATCAGAGTGGGGAAGATCCTATGGAGACCCCCAAAACAGGGCTCAAATCTCAGTGCAGCAGCTATACATGTGACCCATGTGCCCTCTGTGTCCTCCAACACAAGAGTGGACAAACTGGGGCAGACCTGTTCATCCTCATAGGCACCAGCCTGCAAAACCCAATGGCCCAAACTTGCAGACAGAGATACGTGGCAGCACGGGCTGAGTGAAAATGGGTGTGCAGGAGACACTGGCAAGTCCCTCACAAGGTAACAGCTCTTTCCTAACGTAGAGCACCCCAATATTCTCCTCTTGCTCATGCTATTTTGATAAAGAATAACATGCACTGCCCATGGCGGAGGGTTGGAACTGGGTGCTCCTTTCCAACCCAAACCGTTCTATGAGTCTATGCTGTGCTTGCTTTGTGCAGTGTTGTCCTCTAAATCCTCTGTTGCCTCATGTATGTGCAAACACACTCAACAGACGCACGCGTACATCCACTACCAAGTCTTCTGTTGAAATCCCCACCTGCTGAAAGCCCATCTTATCGCCCATTATTTGCTCTTGCATAGCCAGATCAGGAGTTGTGGGGTCTTGGTGAAACCTCTTCACTCTGCAGGAGGGGTGCGTAACCCTGTCAGAAAGACTATCCTGGTCTTTGTTGTTGGTGCCTTTTTGGACGTGATCATCTTAAAGGTCTTTTCCAATCTTGTTATTCCTATGATTCTGTAATTCTAGGATTCGATGTCTATGTCTTTACTGGAAAACAAATGAAGTTCCATGTGCCCTGGAGCAAACGTGGTATCTGGGCTTTGCAGGTATTCCAGAAGGGCCCAACCTATTTGCTTCTGGGAGAATATTCATGGGAGAACCGTGTAGATGAGGCCTTCAGTGCCATTCGTTACTGTTGGCCTTGGCAGCGCTGGGAACGGTTGGAATGGATGAGCTTAAAGGTCTTTTCCAGCCTGGTTGAGTCCATGATTCTATGAACATTCCACATCCAGGCGATTCCCATTAAGTGCCCCACACTCCTCTTCATGGACCTGGAGGAATGGATGGATGGGGAAGCTTCTGCACACCTTCACAATGGTTCAGGCGGCTCCCCACATCTGGAAACACTGTGCCCAAGCCTTTCCATGTCCAGCGCCTCCCTGTTTGACAAGGGACGGGGTGAACAGTGGCAGGCTGCAGGATCTCAGACCAAAGCGAGTGAGTCCTTCAGAGGAAGCTCCAGGAAGCTTTTGTGATCTCTGTGATGCCTGGTTTGTGCCAAGGGAGCACAGGACCACTCACATGCACTTGCAGTCTGATTTACCCCTGGCACAGGCACAGCCAGGAGCAATGGGCTGAGACAGGGCACTTTTAATGCCATCAGCCGTCCCGTGGCTTCTCCAGCCCATCAGTGTCTGAGTCTTCTCCCCCCAACACCAATGTCGTAGCAGTGGCTCCAAGGGCTCAGCTGGGAGGCAGCTTTTCCCTTGGTGATGCTAAACACCTAGGAAGGAATAATCACATTATATCCACGCCATTGCATGGAGCATTCCATAGGGATTTGTCTCTTTGCGAGGGCCACTGCATCACTCAGGCTGGCAAAACACCCCTCTGGGTTTTGAATGGAGCGATGGGAGGACTGGGTTGGCCACCTTTGGTCGCCTCTCTTGAGTGCTTCTGCATCTTCTCGCCTGGTTCCCACCAGCCATAGCATGCTGGTGCTCCCTTTTCCATCTCCTTCACCTCTTGATGCTGTGGGTTTTAGGTGCTGCATCCCAGTCTGATCCCTCTGCCCTATACCCTGAGCAGCGGGTGGTCCTTCCCCCCCCCCCCCCCCATATGGATGGTGATCCCTGCACACAGCCCCTGTGCTGGTGCACAAGTAGGAAACAGATGCTTCCCGACTGCTGGAGCATCCCGCTCCCGGGGCTTACGCAATGATCCCATGAATCAGCA
The DNA here is from genome assembly GCA_017639245.1 of Myiopsitta monachus. Lineage (NCBI taxonomy): Eukaryota > Metazoa > Chordata > Aves > Psittaciformes > Psittacidae > Myiopsitta > Myiopsitta monachus. Next base: position 114,692,855 of record CM029917.1, on the reverse strand, counting down.
GCACATCTGGGCTCCCGAGGAGGCTGCACAGTCACATTTTCCCCTCCATCCTATGTGGATGAGCTCTTAAGCCCTGGGAAGGCAGCGGGCCAGCTTGGCTGGGAAGCACCAGGGAGAGGAAGCTGGATTGGCTTGTCTTGCAGGGAAACACTAAATGCTGCCATTAAAAGCTATGCTGAGTCCCTTGCCCCGTGTCTGCTTGATCCAGGGGTGAGGAATCAGGTTTGTTACCTGCAGACAGTGTTCAGGTTCCCCCCCTGCACTGACCTTGGGTATGAAGCAGAGACATGGACCATCCTCGCCTCCTCCTCCTGGCTCCAGGTAAGGTTTCCCCAAGCACAGAGTGACAAGAAGGAGCTGAGAGGCTGGGAATGGAGATGGGGAGGTGGGGATGGAGAAGGGGAGGATGGGGATGGAGAAGGAAACACTGAAGGTGGAGAAGGGGAAGCTAGGGATTGAGATGGGAAGCTGGGGATGGAGATAGGGAGCCTGGAGATGGAGAGGATTGGGATGGAGATAAGGAGGATGGCAATAGAGAAAGGAAGGCTGGGGTTGATACAGGTTGCCTGTGGGTGTGAGAATGGAGAAAGGACAGTGGGGAATGATACAGGGAAGCTGGGGTTAGAGAGGAGGAGGCTGGAAACGGAGAAATGGGTGCTGGGTGTGGAGAAGGCAGAGCCTTGCTTGCATTTGGGCCATGAGGAGGAGACCCCAGGCTGAACAGGCACCTTTCCCCTCCAGCTATTGGGTACATCCCCCCCAGCCCATCACCCAAATCTGCAACCCACATAAGTCCCTGTCCCAGGAGCACTCCTGCCCTCCAACCCTGCACAGCCCCATCCATGGGGTGATTCTTCACCAGCAAGAGGCTCTTTATTAGCCCTGTTGCATCACGTCCCATTTACCACTTCCCCCATCACCCCAGAGCTCCAGGACCCCCCATCAGCCTCACCCCAGGCTGAAGGGATGGACACATAGGGAATGCGGTGCTAGGACCATGGGAGCGGCTCCTGGGGTGATGCTGGCTCAGCCCCGGTGCTGTGGGAGTGGGAGCTGCCGTCTCCCTGCTCTGCACAGTCAAGTGTCACTGCGCATCACCATCACCCTGCACTGAGAAGGGATCGGCCACAAGCAGACAGGACCGGAGGCAGAAGCATGTGGGAAGAGCATCCCTTCCCCCATCACACTGCTCCTTCCCTTAGCGCTGTCCCTGGCCCCAAATCCAGACTTTTCCCAGGATGCAGAAGGAAAAGCAGGCAGGGGAGGGGGGAGGAAGGTGTTTTCCAGCTGAAACAAAGCCTTGGGAGGCTCCTTGGTTTGCAATTCCCCTCCTGTATGGCATTTCCTCCTCGTTTCCCCTCCAAAAGTATGAGAGATCTGCAAAATCAATAGGTCTTGCTCAGAAGGATAAAGGACTGCATGGATCTAAAGCTGTCACAGCACAGCCAGCCCCTCCTGCAGGAAAACCTGCTTTTCTGTGGAAAAATGGGAAAGAAGCAGGCTGGGCAGTTGTGTTCTCAAACCAAGAGCTGGGGCCTTCAGGCTGCCCATCCCAGAGGTGAATACCTGGTCCTTTCCTCTGCCAAGAGGCACCACTGAGCCCAGACTGGGCCCTCGGACCTCCCCCCAGAAGGATCTGGCCCCTATAAAGTATTGCATATGGGCTACCATGTGCATCCTTCACCTTCAATCATGCCCTGGTGCCACCGGGTCCATGGGGGATGGAAGGAAGGGGGACACCAATGGGACACCTCCATGCTCCCATTTGATCTCATCATTAATGATGGTTGATCCCGCATGGCTCAGCCACCACCATTCTCCTCTCCCTCAAACCATGGGAAGGGAAGGAGGAAAAGAAGGAGGCAGAATGTCTCCATCCAGCCTGGATCATGGCCTGTCCTGACTTTTCCATGCACGGCAGCTGATGCCATTTCCAGGTTATTCTACTTGAAAGCATTGCCCTCCAAATTCAGCAGCAGGCACAAAGAGAGCAGACCTTATGCACAGAGCAGGGATCTTAGTGTTGGTCTCGTTAACCACCAAATCACGGTAAAGCAAGTCATTTCTGTTCGCCTCATTGCAATGAGGCCCACACGTAGCGCCCAAACTACCCAATCACGGCTAATTCCCATTAATAATTCAATGTCAATTGTTATATAGATCATATATATAATATATAATTGACCATTTCTTAATGCTGTGCTCACCCCACCTATGACTCTGTGCTCCCTCAGAGCCACCACAGCACATCGAAGCACCCCAGATCTCTTGCTGGACGTGCTGAGGGTGGGTTTGTTGCCCTGGTTGGTGCTGGGCAGTCACTGGTGCTGTTGTCACAACCCATCAAGCAGGCTGCTGCTGGCGCTTGTGTCTCACCAGTCAGCAGATCAGGTTCTGGAACGGTCCCTTCTGTATTTCAGGCCTTTATTGACTGATGGAGTGTTTGTAGGGTGAAACCACCCCATTGCAAAAGGCTTTGCTAAAGCCTGCTGGGCTCTGCATGGCCGCTGGGCAGATGAGGCTGTCACAGCCAGCACTGCTGCACTGACCGTTGGGCAATGAGATGTTACAGCTGAAATCAGCTAAAAACAGCTCCAGCCAAGACCTCACAAGACCTCGGCCTTTGCCTTGCTAAGGCAAGAGCAGTCGAAGCTGTGGCTGCCCCATCCCTGGCAGTGTTCAAGGCCAGGTTGGATGGGGTTTGGAGCAAGCTGCTCTAGTGAAAGGTGTCCCTGCCCGTGGAACTGGATGAGCTTTAAGGTCCCTTCCAACCCAAACCAGGCTGGGGTTCTATGATTAAGAGCAGCATCTCTGCAAGTCCTGCATCCTCCTGCATCTGCAATGGTCCATCCCACCCTCCATGTCCTCTAAGCACGATGAAGCTGCTCTTGTAAGCCACTAGACCTCCAGCTTCCTCCTGGTCCCCAACAAGGATACAGGCAACAAACCATTAATACTTATCATGCTCCTACAGGATTTTTTCCAGCTGAACCCCTGTCTGAGCCAAGCAGGAATGCTAAGCAACAAAGCTCTGGGTTTCTTTCTTTTCCAGCTCCCTTTTACTATTATTAGTTGTATTCCTTTAATTGCTACCACCAAATCTGTCGCACAGTGGGGTAAATGCTCCCCCATCTTATAGCGAACAGAGCTCAGACACGATGTGTGCCCTCACATGTCCCTGCAAAGAAGAGCTTTAGGCCACTGGATCAGAGGATGACCAGAGCAGGGGTAGCTGGGGAGGAAAAACAGGAAGGTTTCCTGTCAGAGCTGGGTTGGAGGAGGATAAATCACCGCACGAAGTGTGAGGTAATGGCAAGGAGAGGGCTTCCTGGGCTTGCCACTGGGAAGCACATGGCTGCTGCTGAGCTCTCAGGCTTATTTAGGGTTTAGTGACTATTTGATCTTGTTTACTCCAGATGTTCAGCTCATCACATAATGAGATCCCACCAGAGGAGCTGTATTGTGATGCCTCCCAGATAGCCAAGCCCCCCAGAACACAATGAGGAGAAGGAGCAGCTTTATCAAGGCTGAGCATCCCAAGAGGATGAAGGTGAGCTGGGGGACCTCATGGCTTTCCACCGGGATCAGACCAACACACTGGTGTCAGCTTCCCAGGTCCTTTGGCATTCTACCCAAGATGCCAGGAATTCTGAATCTGGAACATTGTCTTTAGGATTTTTCATTCTAAAATCTGATTTTTTGATCTGAAAGCACAGAAATCCTGAAGGATTCACCAGAACTTGGATGTGCTTCTTTCCAGTCTCCTTTTCCCTGTGCCAAGGGCTTTCTGTCCAAGTAAAGGCACTGTTCTCCTTATTTCAGTGCAGGGATTGACCACTCCACCCTTCTCCTGCATCATTCCATTGCAGGCATCAAACAGAAAAGCAACTGTGAATTATAGAGCAATGGGAAGGAGGTGGGAAGCACCAGCATTGCATCCTGGAGCAGTGATGCAACACGGACAATGCGCCCATGGCTGCACTCAACAGATACTCCAGGATGTCCCATTCTCAGGTTCAGGTTGGGATCATCAGGCTATGCTTGGAATGCTGGAATGGACAGAATGAGATATGTTGGAGATCACATCACTTGAATTTTGGTCTATATACACGTCAGCTCCCACTATAGCCCAGGGAGATGGAGTGGGGTCCTAGGGCTGGAGTCAGCTGCCTGCTCCTACTGCCATTGGAGAAGTGCTAAGTGTTTCCCAGGAGAAATGATGGCTCTTTTGGAGCACTGGATTCCTCTCTCTTCCAAACTGGCTCGCGCTGTTGGCTCCCCACATGCTGCAATTCCACATCCCATCCTATCAGAGCAGCGCCAAACCCCCCTGTCAGCACTGCAGGATTTAGGCTGAGATCTGAAAGTTAATCAACAGTAAAGAAAGGCTTTTCCCAAGCTCAGCACTGACTCTGGCCAGGTCTGAGGCTGCAGCAATGTGCCAAGAGAGGAGGTGAAGCTGATCCAGGGTGGTGGCCTGGGCAGGAGCTGTGTGCATCTGGACACTGGATGATGGGAAGATGGAGGTGATGAACGTGTCCTACCTTAAATGCCTACTGCTTCCTGCTGTGCTCTCTCCTCTCCTGCTTCATCTCCAAACCCCCTTGGGAGGACAAATTGTACAGAACAATCCAAGTGACTCCATTAGAAGTGCCAGCACTCGGCATCCGGCCCTCCATCAGCCTGCAAGAAGGCACATCTGGCATCTCTCCACATCGGTCACTGAGTCTTCCATAGGGCATCTTTAACGTGGAAGCATGCAGGAAAGGAGGTGATTGCAGAGGACTTGGTGTGGAGAAGCAACAAAGGGTGGTAGCATCTACCTACACCTCTGAAGAGCACATGCCAGGTAGCCTTTTACTGCTTGAAAGCAGTTTGGGTCCTTCAGGTCAGCCCATAGTGAGACAGGATGGAGCTGACTTCCCTGGGGGGATGCCCAGGGACTGACCATTGCTTTGGAGATGCAGGAGCTGCACCTCATGGAAGGGCTTTGCTTTAATAGATCCTTGGAAATAAACAAGCCCAAAGTATTTCTACCAGACGCAGGCTGGCCATGAGCATGTATCAGTTTTAATTATGCTGCTTTCCTCATCAAGGGGCTTAAAGGCTTTGTTGCATTAAAGATCACTGAGATGGGTTTTCTTCTGCATTGAGGAGACACCCCAGCATTCAGCATCTTTCATGCTGTGGTGAGGTTGGAATTGCAGCCCTGGACACAGCCAAGGCAAAACTAACGCAGTGCCTTTGTCCTGCCTGGCTGTGATTCCTGTTTTCTCCATAGTTTTCCTACCCGAAATCCCTTCCCCCACCTCCTCCCTGCACAGCCATTGAGCTCTCCATGAATCTTCCCGAGCACAGGGCTCTTAGAATGAAAATGCATATCTTGACATTTAATTATAGAGATGAGAGTGGTTCATGGGGGATGCAGAGCAGAGAGAGCCGTTAGCCGGGTGCCCCTGATGGAGCCTGGGTGAGTTGGATGAGAAACCCATTCCCATTAAGATGCTGACGCATGAAAGCCCCATTGGCCTCATTGCTCTTTGCACTGTTGACCTTGGTCTCCCCCTGCTCCATCCCAGGTGGTGCCTGGGAGGTTTACCCATGGCAAATCACAGCTCATCCTTGCAGAGAAGCAGGAGAAGGATGGAGAATCAATCAGTGTTAGCCAAATGGGACCCTATGAGCAAAGCAGCCAGTGCAAGGCAGCAGGGAGGGCAGGGGGGCTGCAGGGCAATGTTGAGCAATGCTTTTTAGTGGTGCTGCTGCACATGGGGTGCAAGGGGTGAGCACAGGAATGCCCAGACAGCGCCAGCCCTGCCTGCTCCATGGCTGGTTTTGCACCAGGGCACGTTTTCCTCAGGTCGAACACTGCAAATGTTTCTTCCCTTTTTTGTCACCTCCTGCAGGTAAACTCCAGGTAGGGAAAGCATCTTTACTCTCACAGAATCCCAGACTCGTTTGGGCCTTAAAGCTCATCCAGTTCTAACCCTCCATCCCTTGGCCAAAGCCCCTCTCCAGCTTTCCTGCAGCCCCTTCAGGCACTGCAGCTGCTCTCAGGTCTCCCCTTCAGGAGCCTTCTCTTGTCCAGGCTGCCCCAGCCCAGCTCTCTCAGCCTGGCTCCAGAGCAGAGCTGCTCCAGCCCTAATCACTGGTGTTTCCCATTGGATGCTCCCCAGGGAGAACAGAGGACCACACACCGTGGAGCTGTCTCTGATTTGGCCAAGGTCAGGCAAGGTACCACTGGAGGTGGGTTCCTGCCGCATCAGACCCTCCCCAGGCTTCAGCAGCATTCAGTAGAGATGCTGCAAGGCTTTTAATAGTGGACTCCTTCCCCAGCCACCCCCAGCTATGGCACGTGCAGCTCATCAGCTAAAAGGCTGATGTGGGCAGACAGCCCACGGTTGTTTCTCTAAATAAACCTTCCCCTCGCTGGCTGACTTTCCATCTCTCTGCAAGGGGATGGATTTATTCCTCGGGTTCATAGCGGGGCCTGGGTGTCCTCTGGAGCTTTCTCAGCACTCACCCTGCTCCTTTGGAAGGAACCTGGAACGCCTTGTTCCCTTTGGATCTCTCTTGCTCTGGCAAAGTTGGTTTATGCCTTGTCCCTCCTGCAATGGAAATGCAGGACACACTGTGCCCTGTTCTATGCTGCAGAGTTTGGCAGCAGAGAAAACTCATTTAGTAGGCAAATGCGTTGCCATAATCATAATTACAGAATAGTTTGGGTTGGAAGGGACCTTCAAATGTCATCTACTCCAATCCCTAAACCCGTTGCCCCTTATAAAGTGGAAAATGCCCCCAGACCATGAGATATAAGCTCTCAAAGCCTCTTTTGCTTGTGGTCAGGCCTCCCTAGACCCCTGACAACCCAAAGCATTGCTCCTGTGGAAAGGGTAGGACTGAGCAGGAGAGTGATGCTGGTGGGACCTCACTTGCAAGAGCCTCTCAGCACAGCCACCTCCGTGCCAGCAGCTTTAAGGCAATACCTGAGCCCAGCTCAAGAATGAGATCTATCATGCTTGACTTGACCGAATCATCATTATGTGGGGGACATCTCCTTCAGCTGCGTGAAAATAAGTACAAAGGGGGAGGAAGAGAGGAAGAAAGAGACATGGTACCCGCTCATCTCCTCACGCGTCCTTCACCGTGGTCAGTCCACCAAGTTCATGTGGGATCCATACGTGCTCTATGGAGCAGACTGCCTCTGCCCCTCATGCCCTGGCCCTGGTCAGCAGCACAATGAGCTTGGTGGGAGGCTGCTCCCTTGCTCTTGCTCTGTATTTGTCTGCCCCTTCCCATGGTTCGCACCCTCAGCATCGCGTGTACCACTGCTCCCCACAGCATCTCTTGCAGCTTCTTGAGCCTTCCCATCCCTGTGTCCTGGCAGAAGCTCTGGATGGGTCCCTGATGCTCTGCAGGAGCCAAGCTTTGCTCTTTCACCCCGGCACCCTCTGGGGATGAGTTTCCTCAAGAAAGCACAGTCCAAAAATGATCTGCCCTCGGCCTCCCTGGCAAGCACTTATTGCAGCCCTTTTTGCCAAAATAACGCAGTTTCATGAATTCAAAGGCCAGACTCAGCTCAAGAAATGACTAGCTTCGGTGGAGGAACAGCAGAGACATCTTTACCTTCTTAACCATCTGCCCATGGCGTCTTGGCGTTTGCAAAAGCAGGCACGTGAACAGCACGGGGCTGAGCATCAGTAGCAATGCCCCCTTCCAAGGTGGCTGGTGATGCTCTTGCAGGAAAGGCTGGATTAAGGAATGTGATAGCTCAGCCCAGCAGAAGCATTTAGGGAGCCCCAGTCCCTAAACCAAACCTGTCCCACTCGAGTTCCAGAGGAGGGACAGAGAAATGCCAAGAACAGCTTTCCCAAGAGGCCTTTCTTTGGGATTTGTGGCACGGATGGGATGTCAGGAGTTATTTATTGGTCGTTTCTCTTTTAGCCTGCAGTGATCAATAGGTGTGACCCGTCACGCAATCCAATACCATATCAGCAATCATAGCAGGAGTGCAAATATCTTCCTCTATGTGGTTATAATGCCACACACTGAGTTGTCCTTCCAGGAGGGGAGAAAACAGTCACTCCCCTCACACTACAGAGAAGAGCTGGCACCTTCCTCCTTCTATTCCTATGGGTTTCCAACAGGCCAGCTCTAGATGCTTCAAAGCTCCATAAGACCTCCAGACCCCATGCTTATCACCTGCTAAAACTAATCCTAAGGACAAATAACAAATGAACTCAGCAATACTGCATTGAAGTGGGAAAAACAAGACCTAGTTGGAGTATGTCTTAACACTGTCTAGGTGTTTGAAGCTCCCGATTGCTGTGGCTACGGCATCCCTTCATCTCCAGGTCTTCCTTGGGCAGTTATCCATACTTCTCTGCTCAAAGAGGCGTGGGCAACTTGTATCTTGTAAAAGGGATGTGTTATAACATGGTGCTATTCCTGGTCCGTATTCATGGTGAAAACAGATCTTCTGAGAGGTGGATCATGGAGGGAAGAGGAGGCAGCATTGAGCATCTGTCAGAGGACCCGCTCCCAAGCAAGGGCTAGGTCTCCAAAGAAAGGGTCCTCACCAAGCACTCACGGCTCTCTGATCCCTAACCCAGTCCTGAGTCTCACGGAGGTTCACTCCATCATGGGACAGGACATGACATTGTTCCCTTCATCGATACAGCAGATCCCCCCATTAGGTGAACTGGGACCTCGCACAGATGGAGCTGGGAGACTCTTTGGACCTCATCCCGCAATAAGACCTGAAGATCTGCAGCCTATGTTCTTCTCAAACTGCTGTCCTTAAGCAAATGCCAAGAGTTATCTTTGGTGCCAAGCGGTGGAAGTGAAGGTCTCATCTTCCCTCCATGGCTACCTCGACTTGTTGCTGGAGTGACCATTACTGATTATTGGAGGTAGCCTCCCAAAGCTGTTGTTCTGGCACATGGACCAAGACTGCAGCATCCGCTGCTCCAGATCCTGAGCACTTTATCACCCAAATACATAAGGAGTGCAAATGTTTGGGTGCAGGGAGCTGGTGGTTGGCACAGAAAGATTGCATCAAGCAGGGGTTTGGCCACCTCCAGAAAAGGTCTTTGATAGTCCAAAGTCCTACCAGCACATGCTAAAGGGCATCAGAGAACCCCATCACCTCTGCTACTGGGGACACTGAGGTACCCAACGTGGCAGCACAGTCATTATGAGCCACTCTTCAACAGATAGAAAACACTATGGGTGAAAACTTCCCTTCTCTCTGCTTGGGTACATGATTTAATCCTCGCAGGAGGATTCTGCATTCCAGAGGTCACCATTGCACATCTGATTTTCCTGGAGAATTGGTAAAATTAGGAGCAAAGTTGCAACCTCATCACTGCCTCCCTCATGCACACACACACACACACACGCACAATATCATCTTATTCTCCTTGCAAAAGACAGGGATCTCTTTTCCTTTATCCCAGTAGGAATGCACAGGCTCCTGTTCCCATCCCAGATGGCATACCCAAGAGCAATGGCTCCGGATGGCCATGTCACAGTCAAATCTCCTTTCTATTTATACAGTGCCTATGACCTTCAGCTGTTGCTACCTCATGCTAGGCATAGCACAAATGTATTTTAAGGCATCCTGGGGTTTGCTTCTGAAAGGTGCCTTGGTTCATTCTGCTTTCCGAGGGGTTGTAGGTGTATCTGCTCCCCATCTTTTCAGAATGTGGCTAACAGCTTCATGATTCCTAGGGTTAAACTTAGTACTTAAAACCACAGATGGGCTCCGTTTAAAGACTGGGAGAGGATCCAATCGTAAGTTGTCCAGCTGGTAAAACACCCTCGCTGCTGAAAAACGGGTGAACTTGGGAATTCAGGCAGCTACATCTTCCCATCATTGCCTTGCACTGGGCCTTTTCCCAGCTACACTGATGAGCCATGAACCCCAGAAAGGTCTTCACAGTGCAAATGGTGTCAGGACGTGACCCACACAGCACTTAACCTCCTCTTGCATGAACCCGACCGATCTCTTTACATCTCTGGCCATAAATCAGGTTTCTCAGGCTATTATAAACGTGTAGCTTTCCTGAATTTCCTTCAATTTCCCTTTGTTCCCTCTGAACCGCAGGCACATGAGCAGGATGCAGGATTGACCCTTGGTGGGATATGGAGCTCTTTGTGGAGCTTGATCTGATGCATCCCATGCATTGGCTCATAAAACATATTACATGCAGCTACATATGAATTCATCATGAATGGGCAGCAGGTACAATCTGTGTTAAACTCGGCTCAAAACCCAGCTCCTGTCCATGGAGAGGAGGACAGAGCATCCTTAGCTTTCACTACATAGTGTTCTAGCATCAGAATGGACCCTTGGTGGGCTTTATACAGCTCAACCATGAGCTGCGTTGGATAACAGCAGGATGCCCTCAGCCTGCCTCCCCTAAGGGCTAAGAGAGCTGTTGGCTTATGGCATTTTCCTTCAGGATTGATGCAGGATCGGGATGAGGCAGGGAACAAGGCCTTCCAAGGCTGTTAATCTGAGCTTGGGGGGAGTCTGGGGCTTGCAGTCCAGAGACATAGAGATAGAAAGCTCTGCTGGAAGAGCAACTAATATAAAGGCAAGATCTGTTTGCTGTTCTGGGGGTTTTGGGGAGGGGAAAAGACAAGCAGGGGGAGAAGCTGGGACATTTATTGGGGTTCACATTAAATAAGGAGCCTTTGGGGTGATGGAGTTAAGAAAGAAACCCTGGTTTTAAAGAATGGGGGAGAACACCTGAAGATGAAGTCAGTCTGGGGAGCTGAGCCCTACGTGACAAGGAGGGATTGAGCCTCCCCACTTCAGCAGAGCCTCAGGGGGATGTTCCCACTTACAAAAAACAAGAGTATTTGGTGTTTCCAGCCCAAACCTGCTTTAAAGTTCCCTTGCCTGGCTCTGTGTAAGCAGCACGGCCACCAGAAGCACAGGCGCACAGGCGCGAACGGGGAGCATTAAACCATCCCCTTACAGACCGTCAGGGCTGATCCTCTTCAGGCTCTCATTTAGAGCCCCTGATTTGCTTTCAGCAGAGTGAAATCACTGAAGAGAGTGGCTTCGATCCAACCAAAGTCCTGCTGACTTTGAACAGGACTCAGTCATTGATTTCTGGGGACTGCGCTTCTCCCTGGAGGACTGGAAGAGGCCCAAGGCAGTTGCCTGGGATGCCTGTAAACCCTGGCTCTGAGAACTGCCTTGTTTAATGAGGACCTTTCTTACTGCATTTTGAGGCTAAGGTCGTTCCCTCGGGCTGCTCTCAGGCAGGCAGAGAGGGGCTGGAGCATCTGCTGGCCAAGGCTATGCCCTCCCTGAAAGGGGGTCTGAAAAGCGAGTCAGAAAGCAGGTTCATGATGATTTCTCCCAAAAGCTTTTCTATGGCAAAGGGACAGAGATTTCCACCTCGCTGAAGTGAGCCCAAGGTGAAGCTACACAATGTAGAGCTGGAAGATGCTCATAGACCTGCCCAGAGATGTGGTGGAGAGCGGCTGAAGTAACCCCAGAAATCAATGCTCTGTGCAGTGGGTTTGATATAAAGGATGCAGCCATCTGAAACAAGTGTGGATATGGGCATGGACAGTATGGATGTCTTTGGCACAGGGAGCCAAGATGGCCAAAGCTCCTCAGTTTCCCACCCCAAATAGCTGGACGTACACACTTGTCAACACAGATGCCAGCTCATATGGGCTGACATCTTATTTGCAAGGGAAAACAGACAGTATTTGGCATCTAACAAGAACTACCACCATAGGTGATGCTAACAGAGACTCTATGCTGCGTCTACCTGCTCTGTGCAGTACCTTAAATACTCCAGGACACCAGTACTGCTATTAGTCATGTTTAACTGAACCGGGCTCTAATCAGTATTGCAGCTTAGAGAGCTGCTCACTTGGTGCTGACGTAGACACCAAGCTATGGTCAGCTAATGACACCCAGACACCACTGACGAAAGTTGAGTGCATTCTGAAGCTGGGTACGTTAATGCAGCTGAATCTCAGGCCAGCAAATTCCTCCTAACACCAGCTACAATCTCCTTTGATGCTGTATCAAGGTCTATTTTGACTGCATAAGTCCCAGTATCTTAGCAATACCTCTTTGTGGAGTGACACAAAGGGGAGCAGGTACCCTACATCCCCCCAAGCCCTTTGAACACTGAACGTGAGCAGGCAGCCGAAAACAGCCCTCAATGCCGAGGTCTTTACTATTTTTAAAGACTCCCACTGATTCCAGTGTGATTTCAAGGATGGCCCCATAACCTCCTCGACAGTGTACTGCTTACACCACATCCACAAAGAAAAGGTCCTCGCTCCTTCCCCGCTAAACATGAAGCCAAAGCAAACAAGCGGAGCTCTGTTGTGGGTTGGCATGATGGATGGCAGAGCTCATCCATCATGAGCTGAGAGCTGCGAGCTGCTTCATTTGGGTGAAAGACACTGCGTGGGAAGCAGCTCTGCCTGAGCTCCCAAGGTGTGTAGGAGCCAGCTCGGTTGCATCTCAGCTGATTCTAGCAGCAGTGTGATGCTCCATAGAGAGCAAAGCACCGGGAGCTGTGGAAGGCGGATGGAGGTTAGGACTCATCTCTCCATTCACTTGTGCAGGATGGGAGCAGCAGCAAAGCTGTCAATGGGAGCCTGGGAGGTTCTCCACTGGCAGCACGCAAAGAGGAGATGATCTGGAGCATGGGACCATGGGATGGTTTGGGTTGGAAGGGACCTTAAAGCTCACCCAGTTCCAACCCCTGCCACGGGCAGGGTCACCTTCCATAGAGCAGAGTGCTCCAAGCCCATGGGTCCAACCTGGCCTTGAGCACTGCCAGGGATGGGGCAGCCACAGCTTCTCTGGGCACCCTGTGCCAGCGCCTCAGCACCCTCACAGGGAATCAGCTTCTTCCTTATATCCAACCTGAATATCCCCTGTTTAAGTCTGTCTCAGTCTCTGGGCTTGCATCCATGGATTCTCACTTGGAGAAAGCCCTAGGACTTTTTCCCATCAAAACCAATGTGGCTTCTCTCTATGTCCCTTGAGCATCTGTGCTTCAAATTCCCTTGGATTTGGGGGGGAAGATTTGACACAGAACTCCACACTTTTTACAACACCCCAAAGATCTCAATTTCTGCTCCTTCTCAAAATCCAACCATCAGTATCTCCAAGAGTTTCTCGCAGCCTCCTGAGTCCCCCCTTTACTTGGAGAGACCTCTTTGGTCTTGAGCATGTTCCACATGCCATGAATCTCTATCTGGTGATGAGACAGCCCTTGGCATTGGTATTTCTGAGCACCCCCAAACCATCTGCTCCAGTTTCATTCCTCTCCTGGGTCCCTGTGAGGAGGAGGAGACTCCAGCTGAGAGAAAGGGACAGGCCGCCCACTTGTGCTGAGTAACCAGTGCCAAGTTGGATGCCAGCACAAAAACACACGCACACACATACACACACAAAAATATTTCCACTGAGGTTGCTATGAACAATGGTCTCTTGGTTATTTGCTGTCTTAAACACATATGCCCTCAGCAGTCCTCCATGGAGAACAGGCCGTCCAAGCACTGACCTTTCCGCTCTTGGACCAGCATCCAACACTACCAGCTGATGGAGGGGGTGTTTCATCGGTGCAGAGCAGGATGTGATCCCTGCCCTGGATGTTTGCAAGCTGAAAGTAGATCATGGGCAAGGGCAGAGCTGTGTCTTAATGGATGGTGGTGAGAAGACACTTCTGTCTCATCAGACTTCATTGCGCACTTGGTGAGCTTTACCATCTCCTTTCACGTAACACCAAGCCCACTTTGTTATCAGCTTCCCACCCTTCCTTAAAAGGTTGCTGTGGTTTCTGCAAATCCATGGGAAGACTCATGGAATCATGGAATTGTTTGAGTTGGAAGGGACCTTAAAGCTCATCCAGCTCCAACCCCTGCCATGGGCAGGGACACCTTCCATAGAGCAGAGTGCTCCAAGCCCCTGGGCTCCAACCTGGCCTTGAACACTGCCAGGAATGGGGCAGCCACAGCTTCTCTGGGCACCCTGTGCCAGCGCCTCAGCACCCTCACAGGGAGAGCCCCACTCTGATCATCACCCAGCCACAAACCTCCAGGACTGAGCATCAATATTGAGACGGCTGCACCCAAGGGGAGATGGGCTCCAGCTCCGCTCTCCACCCCTCCAAGGGGCACTGGGATGCTCCTGGACACCCTGAGGGAATGGCAGGGGATGAAGAGGGAATCCTTGTGTGTCCCCCACCCAACAACGGGACATGCCTAGGCTGGGGCAGGGGCAGTTCTGTAGCTGAGAGGATGCCCTGATGCTGCTGCAGCTCCATAGCAGCTGTACCTGGACACCCAAGGAAACACAAAACCAGGATCAGTCTTTCCCCATAACACTCTCCAACCATTTTCAGCTCAGGGGTTTCCATAGGGTGAGCTGTCTACAAAGACATCCAGGTGGAGCAAGGGCCTGATGGGTGTACCAGCTCCTCTTCCCCATGGACACAAAGGGGAAAGGTCCAGTCCTCCATGAGGGATAAGAGCCCTTCGCATGCTGTGTGAGTCCATCCTTAGTGCAAGTCATTGCCTCCTTCAGGCTGAGTTGAAGCCCAGAGCCTATAGAACACCCCATGGTTTATGTTCATGCAGCACTATCCTCTCCCATTTCAATCCCTGCCCTTTTATAGGGATTGCCCTGGGACTAACAGCTGTGACAGCAGGTTTTCTGCTCTCCTCCTGCCGCTGCTGATCCCTTTCCAAGTCATCCTTGCAGATATCATCATTTCCTATGGCAGCGGCTGAGCTCTCCCCAGAGGACATTGCCCTGCCCCTGCTCCTTGTCTCCATCACAGCCCCTCCAACACCTCAAGTGGACTCTGTTTTCCCTGATTTGCTGAGTGTTTGCTGTGTCTTGATGTGGTTCTCATGCTCCAGCATCAGATTGCAGCGAGTCCCAGGGAGAAGGTGCCAACTTTAACATATGCCTGAACAGTTCTTTTCAGACATATACAAACTGGAACAATGCCTTGCTGAGAATATGCTTGTTGATGCAATTTGCCAACTGTGGTTTCAGATCTGCTCTTTTCAGCAAGTACCAACTATTTGTAGACAGTGCAAAAGCTTGGAGAGCCGGGGACTGATGGGGTCTCTGGAATTCTATCTCCAGGCATGGAAGAACCAGCAGGGAATTCATCCCAGGGTTGAGCAAAGAGCTCCATCAGTCTCACAGATAAGTGGTAAAAGCCCCATCCCTGGCAGTGCTCAAGACCAGGTTGGATGGGGCTTGGAGCAAGCTGCTCTATGGAAGGTGTCCCTGCCCGTGGCAGGGGTTGGAACTGGAGGAGCTTTAAGGTACCTTCCAACCCAAACCATTCCCTGATTCTATGATCCAAGGCTGGCAGCAGCATGGGAAGCTCATGTGTGAGACACCGCATACCCTTGCATGTCCCCTGCAAGAGGCTGCACCACCATGTTCAGAGGAGACCAGGCTGCCTCTGAGCGTGGCCAGGACTAATCCTGCTGTGTCCAGGCACATCTTCATTTCTGGTGGGGCAGTCCCAGCAGACACATCTGACTTGACCTCCTCCATCCATCCCTGCTCTCTGCCTTCACCCTGCCAGACTCAGCAGCCAGAAGGACCACCCAATTGTCCATGCAGGATCTGAACTGCTCCTTTGCTTGGTGGTGCCTGTGGGAAGCAGTGGACTCCCACCCATAGGAGACATGGCTTTGTCCCTGGCTCTAATCCTGGAATGGTTTGGGCTGGAAAGCACCTTAACATCATCCAGTTCCAGCTCCCTGCCATGGGAGCTCACACTAGAGATCCACCTCACACTAGAATCCCAGTCGCCAAAGGTGACCATAAGTAAATCAGAGAACCTTGGCTGTCCTTTCCATCCAATGAGGATCACACATACCCCATGGAGATCTGCCAGCAACAACCCCTGCAGAGATACTCAGCACACAATCCTATGGGAACAGTCGAGCCCAGCACTATCAGCAGGAATAATCCATGACCTGAGCTGCCGTTTCCCTGGGAAGCAGCAGCAATAAGTGACAGCAGCTCCTGCCTCTTCTCTCCCTCTTGCAGTCTCCACTGGGTGAGCAGGATTGGTGTAACCACTGCACATCCATGGACGGGAATAAGGACAGAGCCGGAGCCTGATGGTGTGGGTTGCAGGACCCAGTGCTGGGGTAAACCTGGGAACAGGGATGTGAGCCACCAGCCTCTCCATGTGTGGGAGTATGGACAGCATCATGAGCTTTCCCTTTCCCTTTCCCTTTCCCTTTCTATTTCCCTTTCCCTTTTCCTTTCCCTTTTCCTTTCTTTCCCTTTTCCTTTCCCTTTTCCTTTCTTTCCCTTTTCCTTTCTTTTCCTTTTCCTTTTCTTTTCCTTTTCCTTTCCCTTTCCCTTTTTTCCTTTTCCTTTTCCTTTCCCTTTCCCTTTCCCTTTCCCTTTCCCTTTCCCTTTCCCTTCCTTTCTTTTCCCTTTTCCCTTTTCCTTTGTCTTTTCCTTTCTTTTCCTTTTCCTTTTTCCCTTCCTCTTTTCCTTTTCCTTTTCCTTTTCCTTTTCCTTTCTTTTCCTTTTCCTTTTCCTCTCCCTTTCCCTTTCCCTTTCCCTTTCCCTTTCCCTTTCCTTTCTTTTCCTTTTCCTTTTCTTTTCCTTTCTTTTCATTTTCCTTTTCCTCTCCCTTTCCCTTTCCCTTTTCTTTTCCCTTTCTCTTTCTCTTTCCCTTTCCCTTTCCCTTTCCCTTTCCCTTTCCCTTTCCCTTTCCCTTTCCCTTTTCCTTCTGGCACCTCCCATTTCTCCTTGGAGAAGACAGCTCCATGCTGCCCTGCCTTGAGTGTGAGCCCCTGATCAAATCTGCATGCCATTTGCATGTCCCTTTTCTAGGTCATCTGAAGGAGTCTTGGGAGCTTGCCCCCTCTGACAGCTCAGGTCCTTGTCCTCTCCATACAGTGGGAAAAGAAGCTTTCACTTCCAATATGACTTTATTCCCCCATCCCACCACCACTGGAGACCCCCTGGGGTTCAATCAGTGCCACCCCAAAGGGCTCTGCTCTTAGAGATAGGGAGAACCAAGGGCCAAAATGGGTTTTCCATGATCCCAAGGTGGACACAGGCAGATGGACACGGCTCCCGCCCCCAGCCACACACCGTGGGGCTGTCTGTGCCCTCAAACACCATCCATGGCCCCGAAACACCCCACACCTCCCTGACCCACTGCACGGGGTTCAGCTCTATGGGAGGACTCCTGTTTTGGGGGCACAAAAGCAATGAGACAAGGCGAGGTTGTGGGATGCAGAGCCAGAGCATCACCAGTTCCCACGTCCCAGAGCCATGGGGAGGAAAGTAGTGGTGGTGGTACCCACGAAGCATCCCACCATCCCCAGCCAGGGCTATGGCTTGACCCAAGCACATCCCGGTCCTGTCTGGGTGGCGAGGGAAGGGTTAAAGGCAACGCGAGCAGATCCTGCCTCCATCCTTCCCTTCCTCGCTGTTAGGCTGCCGCTTTGACAGGGGGTGGCGTCGGGGCTGGCCGCCGTTTGCCGCAAGAAGGGGGGGGACAAACGTGGCTGCGAGTGTGTGCGATGGTGACATGTGACAACATGAGATGAGACCCCTCGGACGGGAGCGGCCGCCCGGCTGCGGAGCCAGCGCTGCCTGATCCCTGCCCGCTCCGAGCATCCCTGCCAACAGTAAGGATGTGGGGGGGGAATGGGGAGCGGGACTAGGATATGGTGAGGGGAGGGCATGGGACAGGGTGGGGGTGACAAGGAGAAAGGGGGTCCCTTGGGGGTGGGAGGGATGCGGGGTGCACGGGGAGCAAGGTGGGGGACCTGATGCTTGGAGCTGCGCTGGGCTGAGATGATTTGGGGCAGGGGGAGCGGGGGGAAGAGATTTTGGGGAGGGAAAAGGGAAGATTTGGGAAAGGGAAGGTTTTGGGGTGGGGGAAGGGAAGATTTTGGGAAGGGAGGTGGAGGAGGGGCTGCCAGCGCCGATGTCTGGTGCGATGGAGAGGAGGGAAGCTTGTTTGTGCTTAAACTCGCAGCTGCCTGGATTTTGCCCCTCGGGGCCGTTTGGATATGACAGCATCCCAAAAATAGAGTGCAAGGAAGGGAGGGAAAAGCGGGATGGGGGGCCGGACCTGTTTGCCAGTGCCCAGCAGGATCAGGTTATATCCATATCCCACTCCCACCCCTTTCCCACCTTCTTTCATTTATTTCTTTATTTCTTTGGCAGTGATGTCAGGGAGGGGAGCGGTGGCTGGGGATGGGGGGGGGGGGTGGATCCATGGATCCAGGCAAAGGAGGTTGCTGGCGGCCGAGTGATTAACGTGCTGGGAATTATGTCGGGAATTATGTCATCTACTTCGATGCTGGGTGGCCCTCGCCCAGCAGCAGTGGGGAAGGAGGGAATGAGGAGGACATGAGCGGACATCACAACATGGGGTTCCCCGCTTGGGACTTCACCCAAGGAGGCGCCGATGCCTCATTGGCTTTGTAAGGATGTGGGCATTGAGCGTCCCCCCACCAACCCACTGCAACCCCCAAGCCATGGGTGCTCCCCAGGGTGCCCCATAGGCCCCATCCCCATGCAGGAGAGGAGCAAGTTGCTCTTCCCAAGGGCTCATCCTGCTTGCAGCGGGTTTGGAGCAGCAGAGAGGGTGTTGAGATGAAGGAAGGATGAAGGCACACTGCCCCTCTGCCAGCTCCCCGGGAGAGAACAGGGCTGGGGCTGCTGCACTGCAGCAGAGAGCCCCATGCAGGGCTGTGGGTGTGCCTGGAGGAGGCCATGGACCCCCCTGACACCCCATACACTGCTTGAAGCTATAGGGAGAGCCTGGGGACCTGTGCCTGTGAGCAGCTCCCCCCCAGGCCGGCTGGTCCCTCTGCTCCAGAGGAGAGCGTTGGAGCTCCGGATGATCCACAGCGCCCTGAGCATCCCCTGGGCACCCCCTGGGCATTCCCTGGCTCTTCCCTGCATGCATGGGGAGCTGGGGAAGCAGGGCAAGGCCTGCAGCTGTGCCAGGCTTGGGTCCCTCTTCCCTCTGCTCTGCACTCTGTGCAGCCTTGTGCAGTTGCAGGCAGCTCCATGCATTCCTGGGCAGTTCCATCCATCCTTGTGGAGTTCCACGGAGCCCCATACGGCTCCATGCAGCCCTGTGCAACCCTATGCAGCTCCATTCAGCCCCATACAGCTCCATGCAGCCCTGGGCAGCTCCATGCAGCCCCATGCATCCTTATGCAGCCCCGTATAGCTTCATGCATCCGTGTGCAGCCCCATTCATCCGTGTGCAGCCCCATTCATCCCTGTGCAGCCCCATGCATCCCTGTGCAGTCTTGTATAGCTCCATGCATCCCTATGCAGCTCCATGCAGCCCCATGCATCCTTGTGTAGCTGCATGCATCCCTGTGCAGCTCCATGCATCCCTGTGCAGCCCTGTATAGCTCCATGCATCCCTGTACAGCCCCATTCAGCCCTGTGCAGCCCCATGCATCCCTGTGCAGCTCCATACAGCCTCATGAACCACGGCAGAGGGTCAGGCAGCACAAGGAGCAGGCACAAACACACAGGAGGGCCGAAGGGAGATGCAATGGAGGTAGGACGGGTGGGCAGATGCTGTACCAGGGCACGTCCTGCCCCACATCACAGTGCATAGGAAGGGTGACGCCAACAGCATCTTTAATTCAGGCTGGGAGCCGGTGGATGCAAATCAGCCTGAGGGATGCCACTTGCCCCATGGGACAACCTTTGCCAACCCCCTTATCTCCCCTGTGCTGTGCTTCCAACACCCTCCAGCACATCCTTCATCCTCAAACCCTCTCCATCAGCGGATTATGCCAGCAGCCGAGCCCTCGGGGGAGATGCTGGCATTAAAAGTGAGTGCAGGAGCTCAAAGCACCCCCAGCCTGGAGCAGCCAGGGGTGAGAGGCTCCTCCATCACCCACCCATCACCTTCTCCATGCAGGGAGCCATGGGGTTTGTTTATGTGTGGCCCTGGTGCGAGCGGTGATGTGCCGTGGCTATATATAGATGTGATGCTGTCATCCCAGTTCAGCCTGGCTGGGGAATGCATTTGCTGCAAAGGTTGGGAAGGGAATGGTCTGAAAACAGGCGTGATTCCGTGTCCGGGATCCCACAGGGGAACCGGGAATGTTGTCCTGAGCTTTGCGATGACAATGGGGCAGAGGAGGAATGTGTGGAGGGATTGAAATCCCCCCCACCATCGGCTCCCTGTTGTAGGGGTGAGAGTTTAGAAAGCAACACAGCGGTGTGTGTGGCTGCATGGGCTCCATACAGGGATGAAACTCGTTCCTCCTTGAACTCTTCTTTTCTGGGTCACTGGGCTGATATCCTAAGGGAACAACCCCTCAGCTTCCAAGTCCAAAAGGAAGAGGCAGAAAAGCATTGGACACCGTCTGGTTGGAGATGTTTGGGAGACCTTGCCCTACGAAAGATAGGGGTGGGAGAGATCCATGGGGGCTGCAGCATCAGCCCTGGGTACCCACTGCAAGAGCATCACCATGTCATGGTGCAGGATGAGGGCATCCTTTGCTCACCCATCCATCCCCAGAGGACAGTCCCCTGCCTTGCAAAGGGAGGCTGATGGGGAAGGTGTTTTCCAGATGCACTGTGCAAACCAGGTTGCATCAGCAGAGGCAGTCGCTGCCTGATAACTCCATGTGCAGCAGGATAAACAGGGATAAACCAGGATGCACAAAGTTTCTGAAGGGACTCAGTGTCCCGATGGGGAAGCTGAAGAGTTAAGAGGGAGTTGCTGGAGCTGTTGTAGGGCTTAAAATGTTCTATTTCAGAGAGGGGAACTGATCACATGAGGGAAAGGCCAACCATGGCCGGGGCTGTGAGAGAAATCCAGCACACAAAGGGTGAAAGGAGGAGCTTTCTTGTTTCCCTTTGCCAAGGATCTTTCCCCATTAGTCATTCCTGTCACAGGAGCTGGCAAACACCGTTAGTGTCTGAAGGATCTCAAAGTGGAATGGAGGCACAGGTCCAGGAGCCCCATCATCCCTGCCCTGTAGGCTATAGGGGGAGCAGGCAGGGATCCCCCCATCCCCTTCACCTCACCCAAGCTTCTCCTCCACGGGTAAAGCCTTTGTACCCCATGCTGAGTGGCTGGATTCCTCCTTTGGTTGTGCTTTCTGCAGCCAGGGAGTGCTTTCTATGCAGGATGTGGTGGGACCAGGAGCTGTGGGTAGGATGCGATGCTCCATCCTGGAGGTGGTGGTGGTGGTGGTCTGAGTGCTTGGAGACCTTACAATAAGTAGGGTACCATATGGTCCATATGGTAAGCAGCAGGGAGCAATGTGCACCCAAAACTCATCTCTCCCATCGTGGAGACCACCATCATGGGGAGACAGGACCGCACTGATACCCCCCATTGTTTGGAAGCCAAGGGATGGACTTCAGCCTTTTCCCACTGTTCCTGCAGAAAAACATCTTGGTGGGGTGGGGGGTGAGAAGGACATCTCTTTCCTGGGTAAAGGTGGGACTTGATGATCTTAAAGGTCTTTTCCAATCTATTTGGTTCTATGATTCTGAGACTTACAGTGGTGGTCCCAGAACAGGAGGGGACCCTGCAGGGAAAGCACCGCCAAGACGAGGTGCAGCCTTCCTGGTGCACAAGGTCCACACAGGTCCTTGAATAGCAAGGGAAGCAAACCCAAGCGTTAAAGCAGCTATCAGGGAAGAGGGAGATGCTTTATGCCCGATAATCCAGGGTTGCCTGGAGCCAAGAGCTCTCCTGGCAGAGGGAGCTGAAGGTCCCCTTGACCTGATGGAGGAGCTGCAGAAGTTCCTGCTTCATTCTCAGCAGAGCTGCTGCAAGGCTTGAATCAGGCTCCCAGTGATCAATTGAGTTTTATCCCTTCGGATTCGTTCTTGCACTGAATGTGTGCATCCTGCTGGTTTTATCTGGCTCCTGGGTCAGAAATAGGAGTTTTGTCTGAACCTGCTGGAGTTTGACCCAAAACGAGAGCCGGTGGCCGGGACTCTGCTTTCTGCCTCCTCCCCATTGACTGCTGTGGCTGGCACCTTCCTTCTTAGCCATGTGTGTTGAGTTGTGGAGTGGTCGCAGAGGCTGGAAACCTTTTTGGGTTCTGGATAGAAATAGGAGAGGCCATGGGATAAGGTGATTCCCGCAGCTGGAGCCTCACTGGAGCATGTAGACCATGGGCAGCCCTTACATGCAGAAGGGTCCATGATGGCTACACCTGCAGCCTGGGCCAGCTCAGGCGTCAGAGGAACCCTCCCAGCCTCCAGCACTTGGTTCTTATGGGATTTATTCAGTGATCTGAGCTTTCCCTTTTGCTCCATGACTTTCCTCTGGTTCCTTTCTGAGCCTCTCCATGCCCTTTAGCATCCCCTGTCACCCTCCTCGCTCTCACCACCCACCCAACAGCCTTTCGGTCCTCAGTGGGTGCTGCTGGAGTGGGAACCGCAGCATTAATCAATGCAAACCAAACCCACATCCCTCATCCTCACCCCAGTAAGGAGACAAGAGAGTCTCCTTTTCCTTAGGGATCGAATCCCGATCAAAGGCCAGCGGGATGCTCCAGGTTTAGGCAGACGAAACAGATCCTGCTCTCCTTGTAGGAGGCTCAGAAGGAAGATGGTGATATTATTAACACAACCAAGCTCACAAATATTTATCAGCTGGAGAAATAGAAGGGCTCAGAAGTTGCCAAGGAACATAACAAGAGGAGCTTTTGAATAAATACATGTGCGTCTGCGGGTGATGAATTAACCAAATCCCTTGGTATGAGGCCCAAAGTCATGTTTTCCTCTGGAAGCCCAGCACCAGGAATAACAATAATGATCCAAGCCAGGAAAATAAGCTGGGATAAGCAATTTCTGACCGTGTCCAGCACCTAGTGAATCCAGGGGGAAACTGGTGCCCTGGGGGAAGCTCTGGAAACAGAACAATGCCCGACAGATCCATGTATGCCAGGAACAAGACAGGAAGGAGAATGGAATGGGGGTGTTTGTCTAACAGGGCAGGTGAGAGCAAGCACAGTGCACCTGGTTGGGTTTCATCCTGTATCAATGGGCCTCTGCTATATACCTATAGGACTGCTCTTCTCTATGGGTTCAGGTTTTCAAGATACCTTCTTGCAGACCCCATGGAATCATAGAATGGTTGGGGTTGGAAAGGACCTCAAGATGATCGAGTTCCAACCCCCCTGCCATCATTCTCAGTTGTTCTCCATGTTTCCTCCCCTCTAGCCCCAAGGCCAAGCAGCACACTGGACCTCTTCCTCTCCAAACCAGGAGGCTACATCCCATGAATCCAGTGGGATCATTGCTTGCCCCAGCCTGCGCATGCATAGCCTGCGCTCTCCAGATGGCCAGGGTTTTCCTGTCACTAAATCCTGCTAAATCATAGCATCCCAGAGTGGTTTGTGTTGGAAAGGACCTTAAAGCTCATCCAGTTCCAACCCCTGCCATTGCAGGGACACCTTCCACTGGAGCAGCTTGCTCCAACCTGGCCCCATCCCTGGAGATGCTGAAGGATGGGAGCTCACGTCCATCTCAGCGCCCTGCAGACACTCTGAAGACGATGCACAAGGGGAGGTCAGAGCTTTTATTAGCCCAGCTTCTGGAGCTGGAAAAATCCAGCCCGTCTTTCAGGCACAGGAGCTCATCTCCTTGTCCCTGCTTTCTAATTATATCAGTTGATCTAGTGCAAGCACATCCCGCTCCCCATGGACCGTTGCCTTCATTACATCCCTAGCTCTGCCCTTCGCAAGCACTTGGAGGCACAGCCAAGCCATAAACCACCCTACCTGAGATGCTGGGAATGGGAAGACCATCCCACCTCAGGCATTTCCCTGCAGTGGGGTCTTCTGCCTCCAGCAATGCAATGGGACAGGGACATGTTTGCTTTGGCCTGACCATGCATCTCTGCCCTGTTGCTGTCCACCCAGTGTGATTGCTCCAAGCTGCAAAGCCAGGGAGAGCTGTCCCTGTAATTGGAAGCAGCTGGGATGGCTCAGAAAGGCCAGGACAGAAAGGAGAGGATGAAAACATCCCCAAATCCATTGGGGATGCTGAGCTGCACTCCTATGGTCTCCTACATCACACAGAGTGGATCTGCACCTCCCGTGGCTCTCCTGCTCCACGCACTGTGGTACTGCTGTCCCTGCCAGGGCAGGGGGGCTCTGGGAAAGACCAGGATGAATTTCTCCCTCCCCAAACACATACATCTCTCAAAGGGCCTTTAGGAGAAGCCAGAGCTCCCCCCAGTTTCAGCTCGGCATAGGCATAAATCCCCATCTCCAGAAGCGAGCTGAACACAGCCCATAAAGCACAGTGCTCGTACCAGGCTCAGGGAGACCCTGACGTTCTCCACAGCTTCCAGCTCCTCCTTAATGTGAATCATAAATCACTGCTGCCGAGCTGGTCCCTGGCCAGCCATTGCACAGCAGGAGTTTGCCCTCCTCTTACCTCCTATCTGCAGGCTGCTGCATTCTTCCTCCCTACCTAGGGTATTCCAAGCCAGGATGCAGTTGCATTTGCACATCCCAGGGGTTGATCTCTTTGGGAATCGGGATGACCCCGTCAGCCAGGAGTGGCTTTAGCAGCGTCGTGTCCCAAGTGGGAAGTTTGTTCTTTGGTCTGTGCTCTGCTGCTGCCATTTTGCGCCATCCTTAGCACGTTCCTTAACCCTGCAGACCTCAGTTGCTCTCCACTTGGCTGCATTGCAGCCCCCCAAGCCCATAGTAGCAATGGTTGAGGATTGTACTGAGTGGGAACTAAACTGGGAACTATAGAACCATAGAACGGTTTGGGTTGGAAGGGCCCTTAAAGCTCATCCGGTTCCAACCCCTGCCCCGGGCAGGGACACCTTCCATAGAGCAGAGTGCTCCAAGCCCCTGGCTCCAACCTGGCCTTGAGCACTGCCAGACACAGGGCAGCCACAGCTTCTCTGGGCACCCTGTGCCAGCGCCTCAGCACCCTCACAGGGAAGTACTGTTTCCTTATCTCCAACCTGAACTTCCCCGGTTTCAGTTTGAACCCATCACCCCTTCTCCTGTCCATACAGTCCCTGATGAAGAGTCCCTCCCCAGCATCCCTGTAGCCCCCTTCAGACACTGGAAGCTGCCCTGAGGTCTCCACGCAGCCGTCTCTGCTCCAGGCTGAACCGCCCCAATGTCCTCAGCCTGTCTCCATACAGGAGGTGCTCCAGCCCCTGATCCTCCAGCTCCTGACCTCCTCTTGTTCCAACAGTTCCACGTCCTTTTTATGCTGAGGACCCCAGAACTGCACACAATGCTCCAAGCGAGGTCTCACAAGAGCAGAGCAGAGGGGCAGGGTCACCTCGACCTGCTGCTCACGCTCCTTTTGATACAGCCCAGATAAGAGATTTCAAACCCGCTCTTATGGCTAAAGCAGTGATTGCGTGACCCGCAGAGCATGAACAAACTCATCTCACCCATGAGCCGCAGCTCAGGAGGGCTGTGTGACAGCACTGGGGCCAGCCAAACCAACCCCTCGACATTCCTCAGCGCCAGCCCAGGGCTTTGCCTCCCCCTCCACTCTCACAGGGGCCCAAAGTAGTTTTTAATACTAACATTAAAGGAAATAAATCCCTGAGCAAACAAACGCAGGCCCAGCGCACGCCGGGACAGCAAACACTCCCCAGGGGCAGCAGGTGAGCTGCATTCCTGATGCCTGGAAAAGAAAGGAGGGATTATTTCCCTCTCCTGCAGTGCGCTGGGTGAGCCAGTGCAGACAGTTCGAGTTGGCAGCACAGGACCCAGTGGCTCTGGAGAGGAATGAGCATAGCCTCAAGCTCCAGAGGTGAGGAACGGTGGCATTGCTTTGTTAAATACATTCCCTCCTGTTGGATGAGCAGCGTTTAAGAGGGTAAAAGGGATTTGTTTAGTCTAAAAACAAGTCCTACAGGTCACCCAAGCAGCGTTCCCATGCCATGACTCCCCCATAGACGGCACAGCTCTCTCAGCATCAGTTGTGTGGATGCATCCACTCGGAGGTTATTCCTCAAATTCCTTCTTTAATGAACTTCCCATCAAAAGCAGACTGAGATGAGCCCTGAGGCAGAAGCTGTTCCCTGTGAGGGTGCTGAGGCGCTGGCACAGGGTGCCCAGAGAAGCTGTGGCTGCCCCATCCCTGGCAGTGCTCAAGGCCAGGTTGGACCCAGGGGCTTGGAGCACTCTGCTCTATGGAAGGTGTCCCTGCCCGGGGCAGGGGTTGGAGCTTTGAGGCCCCTTCCGACACAAACCAGGCTGGGATTCTGTGATCAATCTGTTGATGTCCTTCCCTTCCTCCTTAGCAGAGAATCTGAGGATATAACAGGGGTTATAGCTGGTTATAGCCCCAGCTTTGGCCAGCACAGGAACCAGGAAAACCCACTTTGCTTCAGTTCCCCACCCTTGGCGTGGGGATGAAAACCAATCTTGCACCCTTCAGGGTTTTAAGGACCGGCAGAGATTTGGGCTGATGGATAATGTTTTATTGGGCCAGCTGCCGGGATAAAACCAGGGCATCTGCCAGCTCCGGAGCAAAACTCATCCCAAATTCCAACACAAGATTACAGCACGCATCCCTTTCCTCTGAGGGAGAGCAGGCAGGAGATAACACCAGCCCCCCCACTGCCTCCCACTGCCACCCCTTGAGCATCCCAGCAGGGGCCATGTCTCTATTTCAAGCGCCACTGCAGGAAGAAGAATAAGAAGAATAAGGAGAATCCCTTCATTTCCTTCGGACACTTATCCTCTGAGGATCTTGATCGCGGGGGCGAGTGACACAAACACCCTTTAAATCCATCACAGCAGGCTTAGGGGAGGATTAGCTGATGCCTCTGTAGGCTTTATGCCAGCTCCGGGTTGGAGCTGGTCCCTCAGACCCACGTCCTACCCTGGTAGCCCCATCCAGCTTCGGGCTTGTGTTTCCCAAAGGAGATAGTTGCAGGCAGAAGTGGAGCAAGCCGGGCTCTAACCCCCATTGAGATATCACTGCATCCCAAGCAAGCCCAGGCTGGCAACTCACTTCCCAAAGTGGCAATCATGTTTAATTGTGGAGCAGTTCTGGTGCGGGTCATGGGTGGGGGTGCGCATCACCTCCTGCCCTCTTCCTGCACTGCGGCCAGGGAGGGGAAAGGAAAGCTATTACCAGCGTCTTTGAACCTGACATTGCACCAGAGGGGGGAAATCCCCCTTCTCCCCTCTCTCCTTTGGGGATGTTCCCTATGGAGTAGCCCAGATACTCCCCAATGAAGAACCGACTTCCTTCTCTCATCCCAACCTAGCTGGTGGGCATCATCCCTCTGTCATTCTCTTCATGTTTGCAAGCAGTTACTTGGATCACTTCCCATTCTTGACACTTTTCCTCCTTAATTTGTCTCAGCAGTGTTTTTCCCCCCTTAGCTCTACTGTTATCTGCTGCAACCCCTTCTCCTCATCCCATTTCCCACCCATGGGGGCTTTTTGACCCCACAGCTCTAACAGATCTTCCCAGAATGGCTTTCCTCCAACACTTGCATAATAGCTGTTGACACCTTAACTTCATTCCAATCGATCTTGTTTGCTAATTAGCTGATTGCAGTAATTGGCATGAATTACCTTGAGGAATTCTGCCTCCCTGGGGATTGGCAGTGGCCAGTGTCTCAGGTAAGAGATGGGAATCACAGCAATGGGATCGTTTTTGCTCCAGGGACGCCTCTTACAGGTATCCCTGTGTCTTGTAGAGATGCAGAGGACTTCCAAGAGGGGAACAGTGATTTTTAATTCCCAGAGTGCTGAGAAGCACCAAAACTCCAAGCATATCATACTGCAGAGCTGAAATTGGATTAAGGTGCCTGTTAACAGCATGAAGCGATGAGTAGATGCGACTCTTCACTCTTCCTCAAAATGCAACTGGAGATCACTGAAATACTGGGCTAAAGATAAAGCAAATGAAGTAGCTTTTCACAGAGGGCATAATTCCCTTGCAGAAATCACTGCTAAATATTCATGGAGGGACAAAACACCATTAGATTGGGTGAGGAGGGACCAGGACTAATGGAGAATGAGTGCTCTCCAATGGCATTAAACTATTCAGGGGGCCCAAAGGCAACCTCAAGTGTGAGGTATCCCTAAAAAGCTTTGTGGGAGGGGAAATACGGGGAAGGATCAGTGAGTTTCTCCTGTTCCTTGTCCTGTTTTCT
This sequence comes from Myiopsitta monachus, assembly GCA_017639245.1. Taxonomy (NCBI): domain Eukaryota; kingdom Metazoa; phylum Chordata; class Aves; order Psittaciformes; family Psittacidae; genus Myiopsitta; species Myiopsitta monachus. The sequence goes on along the minus strand of CM029917.1, from coordinate 114,664,680 downwards.
CTAAGCATCAGCTGCCCAGGGAGGATGAAAGCTGGGAGGACCTCCATGGATTCCAGCTAGAAACACCCCTATCCCAGCCCTTGGCACCCAGTCAGATCCATCACTTCACCATTCTTCATCGTACACTTTAATGCTAACTCAAACTCATTTTCTAACCAGAATAACCATGTCACTCCAAACCAAGGCACCTCACACTGCGTATTCCCATCTGTGAAGCTGCCTGGGTCATCTAATACATCCTGCCCTGAGTGAAGCTGAAAGAATCCGCGAAGTCCTATTTTGCACGAGGCATCTATTTATATTGACAGCTTCCCACGCTCCATCCCTCCAGTCCTACATCACTTGCTGCCAGCTTAAGATGCATCACTCCAGCTCGTCTTCTTCCCCCTTCTCTTCAAGATTGCCCTTCAACTACCATCATTCCAGCCTTCTGGGATCAGAAATCCCAGGACTTCTAGAGAGGATGAGCAGGAGGCCACATCACTCCTCATCCTGCTTCTGTGGGGCTCTTGGGAGCAAATTAATCTGAGCCCACTGTTTAAAAACGTTTACCCCTAGTCCATGCCATTTAGTGCCTTCCTTGGTTACTAATGGACTAGAAAGCACTCGGTTGCCCCTGTGCAATACAAGGACAGCAACCTGCTTTTGCCCAAGCCAGAAGATAAATTATTGAGCGTTTCTGCCTATTCTCTGTTGTTATCAGCAATTTCCTGATCTCCAGCTTGGGGACGGGGAGTGCTGCTGCAGCTCAGTTATTTCACTGCTCTTCATCCTGCAGAAATCACATCAAAAGTCACTTCCTCCCTGTTGTCTGTGAACCTCCAGGAGAGATCTGATTCAGGCAGCGTTTGGGATGGGGATCCATTCATTGCAAACTGAATTGCAGAGTAAATGCCATAATCTTCTGCAGTCAGAATAGCAACAAGCTCTTGTTCTGGTAACCAGTGTTGGTTCTTCTATAGTGGAGAAAAGACAGCCCAAATGTAACTGGGGTCTCCAAGACCCTTTGACTCTCTGATAGTGTTGCCAAAAGGCCATATTGTTAGCCAGACCTTTTATTCTTTCTTTCAAGAGGGTGATATTACTAGCTGATACTCATCCACGGGATGAATGCATATCTTAAACAGGTCTCAACCGCATGCAACACCATCAATCACTGCCAGCGACCCCGGCTGCAGAGCGTTGTCACCTTGCCACCTGTGTGGGTCACAGGGGGTCCATAAGGAATCCTAAGGCCAAGTGTCACGGTCACAGCAGATTCAACCCATCTCTGAGGCAGGTTTGCAGGTTGGCATCACCTGAGGCTCCCACTACCCTCTGTAACCATCTGCGATGTGCTCTGAGCACTTGGCAAAGGGAGAAAGCAGGTTGTGGTGGGTCTTAAGGAGATCCTGGGTTTGCACTAGTTACATGGTGGTTGAGTTTCCAAACACAAAATCATCAAATCCCAGCCTGGTTTTTGTTGGAAGGGAGCTTAAAGCTCATCCGGTTCCAACCCCTGCCACGGGCAGGGACACCTTCCATAGAGCAGAGTGCTCCAAGCCCCTGAGCTCCAACCTGGCCTTGAGCACTGCCAGGGATGGGGCAGCCACAGCTTCTCTGGGCACCCTGTGCCAGCGCCTCAGCACCCTCACAGGGAACAGCTTCTGCCCAAGAGCTCATCTCAGTCTCCCCTCTGGCAATTAAAGCCATTCCCCTGTCCTGTCCCTACATCCCTTGTCCAAAACCCCTCTCCAGGTTTCCTGCAGCCCCTTTAGGCTCTGGAGCTGCTCTGAGGTCTCCCCTTAAGGAGTCCTTTCTTCTCCAGGCTGCCCCAGCCCAGCTCTCAGCCTGGCTCCATAGGAGAGGAGCAAGAAGCACTCAGACCCATTCATGAGGTCTCAGCAGCACAAGGGGCTGGGGTGACTTGTGATGCTGCAGCAGAGGGGTGAAGACCCCTGGCAGCTCATAAAGAGACTGCATCAGATCTGGCCAGGAGATGGATACCCCCATTTTTACCCCTGCGGAGGAGTGCTGCTGGTGGAGCTGTCATCGAAAGCTCTGTGAGGGATGAGTGGTGTGCGTGGGGGCAGCTGCCTCGGTTGATCTATAGGAGGAATTGGGTGAGGACATGGGACGCGTCAGAGGGGAACAGACCCAGGCAGGGAGCAAGAGCAGTAGGAGAAGCTGAGGTTCGAGTTTGCATTCATATTCAGATTGTTTGGACACAATGAAATTCCCTCCTCCTCCTCTTACCCAAAAAAAGCCACATCCTGAGAGGCACTGAGTGCCACTGAATCCATTCAGAACACGCCAGGGTCAAACCTTTCTGATGCAAAGAAAGAAAATAAACCCAAAGACAAAAAGCTATTCTGGAGGAGGGGAGGGGAAGGAAGTGGTTCCCTTAATATCAGTGACAACCCTTCCTTTAACCCCAGCTGCAGCTGTGGGTTGGGTGTTCGCACCAGCAGGACCAAGCAGGGCAGGAGGTGTAAGCACATCCTTTTGCACCTTTCTTTTGGTGGGAGAAGGCCTCAGTGATCAAACCACAGAGCTTTGGGCAGGTTGGGTTATGACCACGAGGATCTGGGTGCTGGAGAGGCAACACCTCGTGCTGGGAAGTGTTGAGTGGGACAGGATGGGATCTCGCATGGAGAAGGGAGTTAGCGGGCACCAAAGGTCGCCAAGCTGTTTGCATCTGGCTTCAATACATGGATCTAATTCCTCTATCCCATCTCCTGTGGTCACCACCCCTCTTGCCAACAGGACCCCATGTCTTTGTGGGATCCTGGGGTGGCCTGGTGGCTATTGGAAGCTGTGTTGCCCCTGGCTGTGATCCCAGATGGACAAACCCCTGGTCCCCCCATCTCTGAAATAACTGGGGTTGCTCCTTTCCTGCACTTCTGCTCTTTAGCTGGAAACACCAAGTGAGGCTTTTTGAGAAGGGACCTTTGAGCCATTCCTCTGTGGGCCTAAAGCTCTGGCCCTTGGAAAGAGATGAGGAGGACTTTGAGCTGGAGGAGGGAGCGGATTTCAAACCCGAGACAGCTGAAATACAGCTTGATGGGGATGGACACGCAGAAGGTTGGAACCGGATGATCTCATGGTCCTTTCCACCCCAAACCATTCTATGATTCTATAAGGTGCTACTTTCTGCTGGACACCTTATGGCAGTGGAGGAGGGTGCCTGCAGGCATAGAAAACCCCACTGGTGGAGCTGAGCTCCAAAAGGGACCCCAGCAAATCCCTACAGAAGAAGAGGATGAGGGTGCTCATTCACCCTCCTCTCAAGCCCTGCTCTGCTGGGATGCTGGCACATCTCCCCTTAGTGCCACCACCCTGCACGCTTGTGAGGACAGGGCTGTCCCTCCGAGGATGCCCAAGGGTCACTCTGGAGACAACCACATGGTCTGTTTGGGCAGAGAAAGGCCATTTCCCCACATCCCTGTGACGCGCCTCAGGAATTTGCGGTCTGTGATGGATGAGTCAATGTGAGCGGGAAAAATACGGCTATTTTAAGACCACTGACATCTGGGGGGGGTTAACCCCATTCCATCCTCCTACAGCAGTGCCTTGCTGGTGGTGCAGCCACCTCAGACCAGAACTGAAGTCAATAGCATAGCTTATCAATGCAACACTGACATTGGCAATAATGGCTCTTCAGAGACAGTGCCAGACTAGAAGCTAGAGAGAAAACCCCACAACCACAGGAATACTGATGCCTGCTTTATGTTCCCTCAATACACTCATGGACATGGAGAGACTGAGATGAGCTCTTGGGCAGAAGCTGTTCCCTGTGAGGGTGCTGAGGCGCTGTCACGGGGTGCCCAGAGAAGCTGTGGCTGCCCCATCCCTGGCAGTGCTCAAGGCCAGGTTGGAGCACAGGTGCTTGGAGCACTCTGCTCTATGGAAGGTGTCCCTGCATGGGCAGGGGGTTGGAGCTGGATGAGCTTTGGGTCCAACCCAGACCAGTCTGGGATTGATCCTATGACTGCGATTTGACTTTGTGCGGTTTGCACTGGCTCATGTTTGATTACTGGTCCACAAACTTGTCAAGCTTCCCCTTGAACGCAGGTACCCACTGAGCATCAGCTACATCCCATGGCATCTGGCTCCTCAGGCAGCCACCACTGCATGAGGAAGGGCTTTCTTCTTTTCCTTCCCAACTCCTTCCTTTACCTGCTTCCTGATGGCTTTTTGTCCAAATGCTTCTTTCCACACTGAACAGAGATCCACATCTGCATCGTTTGGCTTTCACTGTAGTCCTGCTCCCAGCTGAACGCTGTCTGAAGCACTGCCCCAAAGCCGCCAACACTTCCAAAACCTCCCGGGGATGTCTGAGTAATTCATCAGCATGGATTCATATCAAAACCTACAGAGGAGAGACACTGAGAACACTTGTAGTTGTAGAGGCAGATCCCGCGGCAGTCCCTGTCAGCAGCGCAGGTGAGATGAACAACGTGGGATTGCTCGCAGCCCAGACAAGTTAATAAGGATGCCGTGCTGGGATGAATTCTGCCCCAGATCCAGGACGTGCAAGCTGGTAACATGTGCCGGGCTCCTCTGGAGCTTGTTTCACAACTGCTTCCCATTTCACACGCATGTCTGAGGCATTCTGCTGCCCTGAGCTCAAGGTAGGGCTGAGAAAGAATAGAGGAGGGATGAGACCAACTCCAGGCAGCTTCCTTCTCCCTTTGCACATCCTTCCACCAGCACAAAGCACCAGGACCCTTTGCATAGCTTTAAGCTATAGGATGCTGCAGTGGTCCAGGTTGCATGGACAGCACAAAGCATGGCCTTGGGAGCTGGGGAGGAGGCATGAGGCTTGGTCACCAAGATCTCCTCCCCAATCCATTAGGGCTGGATGGATCCTTGGCCTGACCGAGGGTGTTCTGGCTATTTGCTTAGTGCAAGGTGTTTGTGGTCAGCCGAGCAATATGGAAACCTGATGGAATTAAGGAACTAGGGAGAAGGGATGCCCTGGAGAGCTGGTGTGTGCTCATGCTGTTGCTCAAGTAATTTGTCATCTCTAAGGGTCGAACCAGGACAGAAATGCAATGCAGGGTTATGGATATCTCTAAGTGAGGACAAAGAGGCCAGAGCGATGGATGACTTTGTGCCCAGGGCCAGATGTCCCCATGCATGGCAGGAGACGTGCCTTACTGCGTCTTTGTGAAGCAGAGAGTAGCCAGTGTCCAACCTCTTCCTTTGCCAGCTCCAGCCCCAGCACTGCTATGGGATGATCTTCATCCCTATCTAACACTTACCACAACTCCACTTAAAACCAGTGTCTAGGAGCTTCTCCCTGGCCTTGCTTTATTCTTTCAAGGATTCTGGTCACAACATCCCATAAAAGATACAGTAGGATTGCAAAGGATACGGAGAAAGGAAATGGGCAGGGAGTTGAGTTTTATGAGAACAACTACCTAGGCTAGAAATCTCCAGCCTGGGAAAGAAATGATTGAGAAGAAGGTCTCTATATATAAGGGTCTTCACTTTCAGGGGGAATAATTCTCATAATGGAAAATAAGGGGTCTCAAATCATCATCTAGAGGTCAGTGACATTCACCTTCAGGTATCCTTGTCATTGGCATGTCCCTGAGAGGGGCTGGGGTCTGCTTTAGGGCACACTTGCACCAAGCAGCCCCCGGGTAAATTAGGCTGAAACTCCTTTTCATTTGAGCCCTGCTTGGATCCCTACACACACTCCCCATGATGCTGAAGTATGTCAGTGCCCAGAGCACGCTTGGCTTCACTTGTGGTGGAAACACCAACTAGACAGAGGTTAAAGGTCTCTCCTAAGACATGTTTGAAGCTTGGGGACCAGGGGAAGGGGTGAGCTGTGCATGAGACATGGACAATTACACACCTCACTGCTCTGAGAGATGTGGATAGGCTGGGGAGAGCAGAGCTTGACCCAAGCATCATGGGGAGGATTTGCCACTCTGGAGGAGACGCTCATTGGGTTGAACATTGGCTCATTGGCTAGAGATGAGGGAGGAGGCCATGCCGTAAGTGAAAATCCAGTGTTCAAGCCTGTAACAGGTTCTTACAGTAAGAACAAACCTGTTGCCCATCAGATTTGAGAGGTGATGGTCATCTTCCGGCTGATGGGGGCAGTGGAGAAAGGTTCTTTATCAGCCATGGGGTGCTGTAGGAAAAACCAGAAGGCTATAGGACATTGCAAGAAGGTTTGGGCAGGAGGTATGTCAGCAGAGATGGAGACATCACGGGGTGCTGTCTGTGTGCTGTCTGACTCTATGGGGTTGCCTTTACTGGAATGACCACTTCTGAGCACTGACACCAGAGGTCCTGCAGGTCCTGAGAGGGATTGCAAACAGCAGCAGAATGGTTTTCCTTCTGGGCAGGCCTCCCCTTGCATCCTCTGGGTTGTTTATGTAGCCACCACAGGACAGCTCACAGGGTTTCATTAGGTCTGGCCCTAATTACAGTTCTGTTGAGCTTCCTCCATCCTCCAGTTCTCTTTATCTTCTGGGTAGAAAAGCACAAAACAGAAGCAGGGAGGATTTGTCACCCATTTCTACAAGGACATTTTCCGTATGAGGATGGATAACCAACCTGCACATACCCACAGCACAATCATAAACTTCTCATCAGGTCCTTGGGTCCTTGCTCCCATGCACAGCCCCACTTTCCAGCAATGCATTGGCTTGATGGGGTGTCCAAAGCACTGCTTTTTGAGGTTGGGAAGCCTTCCAGATGAGATGTCCCCAGGCAAAGCGTGTCTGTAAACACGGTAATAGTGGTGCACAGCATAGAGCAAGGGGGAGGTAAGGAAACAGTGTCCATGCTTGGCCAAGTGATGCTGGTCCATCAGAGCTCTGAAAGACAATGTGAGGTTAGAGATACACACCATACTGCTGTAGGAGCTTCTCTGCGGAAGATTGGATATATCCCCTCACCATTGCGTTTGCAGCAGACATGGCACTTTTCAGTGCCCTCAGGCTGTTTATGAGCAAATGGAAAATGAGGAGGAACCCAGATCTATGCCTCATTCATCCTCCATCCCTGCCTCAAGGCTTGCTGCCGTGTTCTTCATGCTGCCCTCAGAGAGCAGAGCCTTATCCCGTGGCCAGCTCCGGTTCCACAAGCAAGACAGAGCACATGAAAAGCTCTCCATCAAACCAAATTGTTTGCAACCTCTGCATCCGCTTCAAAGCCTTGCTTCCCTTTTGTAGAGGATCCGGAGGGATGGAAGAAGCATTCAAAGCCCAAAGCTGGTTCTGAAGTCCAAAGGTGGGCGAGCAAAACAGTTTGTTTAATATGCCAGAGCAGAAACCCATGGGAGCAACACCTCCCTGCAAAGGAGGTCACTTCTTTAGCAAGTGAGTAATGGTTTCCCCACCTTCAGAGCACTCAGGGAGAAATCAAAGGGCACTGGAAGGAGGAGGAAAAGCCAAGCCATGGCTTTGCCATTCCTCCCACTGGATCCCCACCAGCCCAGGAGGCACTGAAGGAGACCACAACAATATTCCCCTCTTTACACACCACTTCAAAACCTCAAAGCCACCCTTTCCATAGGGACTTGGGTCAGCTGCTGCACCAGACTCCAAATATTTTCCTAGCTGGAAAATGAAAAGAAACCCCTATCCCTGTCTAGCTCCATAGCCAATGTACACAGAATGATAAAAGCCCTGGCACACGTATCTCGCACAAGCTAATTGTAGGAGTTGGAAGGTAACGTGATAATGTTTTCTTTAGATGTGTGGTGCAGATGCAATCACTGCTCTGGAGATGCCAGCCACAGATGACGCAAAGATGCCTTTATGTAATCAGCTGCTTTGTGCTATGGAAAGTCTCCCTCTCTGGCCCTATTTTCCCCTCCATTCCTTTTTGGTTTCCACCCTAAACTCTCCCTGGCTTATTCAGAAGGTGATGGGTGAGGTCAATAGGCAGTAAGCAGAAGGGTAGTGGTGTAGAAAGCCCATTCCTGCATTTCCATCATCAATGAAGGAGCAAAAGGAGTTAATGGCTTTGCATCTGCTGAGTTAGGAAAAAGCCCCTGTTCACCTTTCCACCTGATGGGCTGGAAGGGGGGGACGTTGGAGCCAGGTCTCCCCCCATCCTTGGCATCTGCTATGGCTTTAGACGTCAGCATATGCCGGGCAGCCATCTGCCTCATCCAGCACACTGCGGAGGAGCACGTGCATGGAGACCCCACAGTCCCCTCCTCATCCTTGGGAGAGGCCAAGGCTGCCAGTGAACCGCAGAAGAAATCTGATTTAATATCGCAGTGATGAAGGCTTGGTGGGACACAGACACTTCAGTTGCTGCAAAGGTTGCTCTAGGGCATATAAAGATCTCCCAGGTGACTCACAGCCACCTCTGCCAGGGTGAAATCACAGCATGATCACAGGTCTCCAGCCAAAAATGCTGCCAAAACAGCTATTTTTGTCTGAGGAGCCTTTCTGAGGTTTTCAGTTTTGCTGATTCAATTTCCCTCTGTACCACTGCCTTTCTCCTATGGCTGGACAGGCAACGGAGGTCAGAGACACGGGTGCCTTCAGGACATAGGTTTCTTCCACCTCCAGTTCTGGACAGAGGGGACACAGTCATAGAGTCGTATCCTAGAATCATAGAATGGTTTGTGTTGGAAGGGAGCTTAAAGCTCATCCAGTTCCAGCCCCTGCCATGGGCAGGGACACCTTCCATAGAGCAGAGTGCTCCAAGCCCCTGGGTCCAACCTGGCCTTGAGCACTGCCAGGGATGGGGCAGCCACAGCTTCTCTGGGCACCCTACTGCACTGCTTTACACATGATGAGTAAACCCTGCCCTTGACTGCAGGACAAAAGGTTGATAAACATCCTGGAGCAGCACATACATCTGCTGATAAACATCAGCAGCACATATGTCTGCTCCCTACCCTCTTCCATCCCCCTTGTGTGGTCAAACCTCGGTCCTTTCTTGATGTGTTTTAGGACTGATACGTGGCCATTCTGCCACCAGTTGAGGTGGCAGAGGTGGCTCCTGAAGATCTTTCCATCTCATTTTCTCTGCACAGCATCTGAACCAGTGCGTAGCTTAAGGAGGATGAGCCTGGGGATGAAGCAAGCCTGAATCCTTCAGTGGCTGGGAAGCAGATCCCAGTTTAGAGAGCTGAGAAAGAGGGAATTGGCCATGCATGGTCTGGAGAAAAGGAAGGAAAGGAAGAAAAGGAAGTGAGAGAGAGAGCTCATAGATGGAGCAGGGTGTGGAGACAAAGCCACTGGTTCATCCACTGGTGAAACTGGTTTCCAGCCATGGTCCAGTGCCAGTGACTGCAGAGGAATTTGCCTTCAGGGCAGGGAATTCCCACATTCTTTGAGGATAAGGAAGCCTGGGGAAAGCAATAGCTGGGGGATGTGTTTGCTGTACTCAGGTCATTTATTAACTGGAAACTGTAAGCTCCCACTAGAGCCCAAGGCCATCAGCTGGTCATGGATTGAGACTGGAATTTCAGCCCACACACACATTCATTTCAGTGTCCTTGTGGACTGGAAAGGGAATGTAGACCAGGAGGCCCACACAGAGAGGCTTGGTATCCACCACAGAGGTGCTTGGTATCCACCACAGCGGTGCTTCCTGCTTGGTCTTCCAACCCCACTTCCCAAAGCTCCTTTCCAGGGCTTGAGGAATCTCTTGCTTCTGCTTTTGCTGAAGCCATTCAGCCACTTAGTATTGCTCAGAAGAGAGATCAGCCAGGATAGAGATGGAGTAGAATGGGGAACAACTTAAGCCTGAGGTTAAAGCTGAGGACCCAGTTCATGCTCTTCCCTTGTACAACTGGGAAAACCCTTCCACCCTGAGCCAAGGGGGCTGTGCCATATCCCTGACTCCTGATATGGACAGAAGTGGCACTTCCAGACAGGAGACATGCAGACCTGGTGATTGCAGTGGAAATCCAGCCCTCCTGGCTGCAATTTATCCTGCCCCAATTTGGTTTTACCAGACCTGACCTGCTGCTTTGGAACATCATTCTGTAAAACCATCCAAGGATGTTAAAGCACGTTTCTTCAGTCTGGACATCAGTTGGGAAGCCTGTCGATGCCTGGCTTTATCAAGGGGCATTGGGCACTGCCTGCTGGAGATGTCAGCATTGGCACCATCACTGCCTCTCCTGGGGTTGTTCAACAAAGGAATGAAGTGGGAGCAGGGAAGAGACAGCACTGCTCACCCACAGCCTTTTCTCTTCAGTTTGTAAGTTCAAGATAAAGGTCTTGGCCAACATAAATGAGGTTTGGGCTCCTGTGAGAGGAGCAGGCTCCTTCCATCCCTTGCAGGCTGTGTGGTTGGAAGGGCTGCTGAACAAGACCCAGCTCCACTCATTCCTCCCATTAGCTGCCAGAAGGAAGGTGGTCACTTAATGTGCCTTTCTTCAGTTATGATTCTATGACACAGGACAGGAGTCCCATAGGGTTAGGACCAGCTTTTACAGAGCATCACATCTTACCCCTTGTCTTACATAGCATGGCCAAGCCACCGCACTAGAGGTGAGCATCCCAGCACACACACTGGGCTTTCAGCTGGCGACGCAGGAACCTCCCTGGTTCACAGGAAGACCTGGGCAATGCACCAGGCTGCGTTGCCAGCACTGCAGAGGCTTTGTCTGCCTTGTGTCAATACAAGAGGGGACAGCTTATACCAGCGGGGATGGTTTCGCCAGCGTAGGAAACCATCCCTTTGGATGACATAAACCAGAGTCTTTTGGCTTGTTCGTGCTGCCTCAAGCTGAGTGGGGAGATGTTGGCATGGATTGGATACAGGAAGGGCACCCCATTGCAGTCCCTGGCATCAACCCAGCTTTGCAGTGCCAACACAGCTCTGGGACCCCCTGCCAGTGCTCTGTGGCAGCTTGGAGAAGGTCCTCTCCCATCCTTAGCTCTGTGAGGAGATGAAGGGACCTCACACGAGCTCGGATTATTCCATAACAGCTACAAGGGAACAGCTTCAAACAAACCTGATCTGGAGATGCTGCGGTAGGTCTGGTTTCAGTGTACGACCTGCTGCATGTCAACCATTTACAAGTACAGTCAGGTCACAGCTGAGATCTGAAGATGGGTTTAAGTTATTGTGATGCTCATTATGAAGCTCTGGAGATCTCTAGCCCAGCTTTACAGCCCAAGCAGGACTACCATCATCTCCAGACACACCAGAATGGAGGCACCTTCACCTCACCTATAACCTGGAAGTATGTGCAATAGCCAGGGCACCCTCGCTTAGGAGTTATTTCCTCTCCTTGAGGCTTTGAAAACAATTTTCCTTGTAAAGAAAGGAATTTGGATGGAAGCTTTTCCTCACATCAGGATGCTTTGCACTGAGAAGTTGCTCCCAGAGCTTTTAAGGAAGAAAGGGGATGAGGCCTTTCACAGGGTTCCCAGGGAAGCTGTGGCTGCCCCATCCCTGGCAGTGCTCAAGGCCAGGTTGGATGGGGCTTGGAGCAAGCTGTTCTACTGGAAGTGAAGCAGGGACTCGGAATTGGATGAGCTTTAAGCTCCTTTCCAACACAAACCACGCTGGGATTCTATGGATAAATCCCAGCGCAAGTAGATGGACTCTCTGCTTCCATTTTCATCTCCATCCTTGCCTCACCACATGCCCTGAGCACATCGGCGCTTTCTGCCCACCATTCCCAGGGCAAACCATGGACCAGCGATGCTCCTTCAGACCTCACTGCAGTTCACATCTTGCTGCTTCTCTGCTCAGCGCACTTCACCATTTCTGCTGCTGCACCCAGGGACCTCCAAGAGCTTTGGGATCTTGGAATGAAATGGCTTGAGGAGAAATGAAATCAGCCTGTGCAGGGAGCTGCTCATGTCGCTACTGCAAGAAAAGGCAAAGAACACAAAAGGATCTGAGGAATACAGAGTTTGGGGTCTGATAGAATTTTCCTGTCCTCAAAAGGAAGGCTTTGATGGAAAACCGGGAAAAAGATCCAGAATCTTTATTTATGAAAACTGAGGTTTGGTTTATTAAAGGGTCATAAAAAGACAAAACAATAATTTAACTGAAAAGGAAAAACCACCTCAAAAAAAACCCAACAAACCCAAATCCCAAAGCGTTTCCTCAGAAATCGTTCTCAAACAGGAGACTTTTCCTGCAGAAAACTCCGCAGGAATCCCCAGGGTCCCATTTGACAGCAGTCAAAGGCATCCACTGAGCAGAGAAAGGGAATCTGCTTCTTTCCTTTCCTCCTTTCTTCTTTCTGCCTTCATTCTGTTCCGCACATTGATGCTGGCTGCAAACAAGGGGGCTCTGTTGGCTCTCAGAGGTGGTGGAGGTAGAGAGGTTGATGTCTTTGCAATCAGAGACCTGGGTTAGGAATGGGAGCTCCGGGTTCCATAGTTTCTGACTCACCTGGAGCACAGGTTATCCCGGAGTTCCCAGCGATCTCCAAAGCCCCTTCCATCCTGACTTATTCATCTGTGGGAAGTGCTAAGGTGTAACACAGCTCCCAAAGGGAGACAAGCACAGCCTTAACCTGCTGGGATGTCAGGCAACTGCCTGCCTCCTGTAAGATCCTGCTCAGCCTGTGCATGCTGCGGCTCCAAACTGAGCTGCCAAGGGCTCCTTGGCTTGGAAAGCTTCACCAGATCCCACTGGTGGGAATGCCCATGTCCTGAGGAAGCTCCTGGATCAGCTCTGGTTATTGCATGAGCAGTCCATGGGATGGAAAGGGCTTGATCTGTTCATGACTATTTCCAAGGTGGGTGAGAAGGTGATGAGAAGGCTCCTGAAGGGGAGACCTGAGAGCAGCTCCAGTGCCTAAAGGGGCTGCAGGAAACCTGGAGAGGGGCTTTGGACAAGGGATGTAGGGACAGGACAGGGGAATGGCTTTAACTGCCAGAGGGGAGACTGAGATGAGCTCTTGGGCAGAAGCTCTTCCCTGTGAGGGTGCTGAGGCGCTGGCACAGGGTGCCCAGAGAAGCTGTGGCTGCCCCGTGTCTGGCAGTGCTCAAGGCCAGGTTGGACCCAGGGGCTTGGAGCACTCTGCTCTATGGAAGGTGTCCCTGCCTGTGGCAGGGGTTGGAGCTGGATGAGCTTTAAGGTCCCTTTCGACACAAACCATTCCATGTTCCTATGACGTGCATCCTGCTGCTGGGAATCTCCTCCAGCAATGTATAACCCAGCCTGTTCCTTCCAAGATCTTTGCTTCTGAAGTCAAATGGCAAAATTAAGAGCTTGAGTCTCCACAGGACTCCCATTTTGGTAGAATTTGCACCTTCCCATGCACCCCAGTAGCCCGTTTTGTGCAGTTTAAGTGCATGTGTAACCCATATTTGAGTATTGTTGGCATTATTGCTGTTTTACCTCTCTTGCTGCTATTAGCCCACCGATGATGCTGCTGTTTGAGAGGCCACGACCAGGGACTCCTTTGGTACACAGACATCCTGCCAATAGAAAATTCACTTGAGCAAATAAGTCTAAATTAGCAGCAGCTTTGTGTAGCTTTATTCCCTTCATTGTACTCCCTTCAAGGCTGCAAATAATCCAATATAAGTGCTGATGCTGGCTTGCCCCCGATGGGAAGGAAGCCGGATTGCTCTCCTGCCACAGTGCTGGCAAGCAGGAGAAGGAGCTCAGGACCGTCCGGTATCACAAAGGCTCTGCTCTGAAAGATGGGGGGGTCTGGATGGCAAAGCGATGGCCAAGGAGAGAGGGAAGGATACAGGCTGATGGGATGGGCATCATCTCATTTGTCCAAATAGGCTGAAATCAGCCAGAAAACACCAAAGTTAGGGGATGGTCAATGTACAGATGGACTATACCATGCTCGTGCTCATCTGCAACAAGCAGGGGAGACAATTGCTTTCCCTTTCCATTTTGCCTGTGCAGAATCATGTTGATGGGCTATAATAGGATCAAATCCCTCTTTTTTGTTGCTGTTTCATACATGCACAGCTTTATCAAGGACTCTGGGGTAGAGATGGGCTGGCACATAAAGAGAATATGGCCTTTCTGGGTATCAGACTGCCTCTCGGTGCCTCGCTGAGATTTAGGATGTCAGTTAACCCAAACCACCTCCAAAAGAAAGGCTGAGGCTGTTCCAAAGTTAGCAGGCTCTCTGCCCCTCTATCTGTAGTGAATGGGGTCCAGCCACACAGCTGGGAAGCATTCCCTTTCCCATCAGGATGGGAAAGCTGAGGAGAGGGGTTCCATGTTGGCAAGACCCCAAAATAACTGTTTGAGCAAAGCAAGGCTTTGGATCCCCAAATCCCCCTTTGAAAAAATCCCACATTGTCAGACCCCAAAATTCCCATATGGAAACATCCAGCTGTCAGACCCCCAAAATTCCCTTTTCAGCAAAACCATCAGACCCCAGATTCCCTCGTTTGGGCAGAAACAAGCCATTGGCTTCCAAATTCTTCTTTTGAGCAAAACCAAGCTTTGAGACCCCAAAATCCCTGTTTGAGCAAAACAAGCCTTTGGATCCCAGTATTCCCTATTTGAAGAAAACCCCCACAAACCAGATGTCAGATCCCCAACATCCCTCAGCAAGCTGTCAGACCCTTGCTTGTGCAAAACCAAGCCATCAGACCCCAAAATCCTGATCTCAAGAGGAAAGCAAGCATTCAGACCCCAAATCTCTACTTTGGGATCCCCGTTGGACCCCAAATCCCAATTTAAGCAAAATATCGGACTCCAAAACCCTTTATTTAAGCAAAACCAAGCCGTCAGACCCCCAAATCCCAATTCAAGCCAGACCCCTAAATCCCTATTTGTATAAAACCCAACCTGTCAGAGCCCAAATTTCCCATGTGAAGAAGACCAATCAGACCCCCAAAACTCCATTCGACCCAAAACAAGCCATCACCCCCCATTAAGCAAACCTGAGCCAACAACCCCCAAGTCCCAGATTGAGGATTTGGGCTCATTTCCACCCCTACAGGCACAAAGAGTTAAGATTCCATGGGCACAGGCCAGCAGTGGCCAATCACACAGAGCAGAGCCCAGCCCTTGGCCCCAGCCCAGCAGCAGGTTGCTCTCTGCAGGTATTAGTTTGTTTTCCTGCCCGGGATACCAAGCAGGGAGACGATGAACCTCGAGACCCACGGAGAATGGGGAGCCCCGGACGCATCCCTGGGTTATCCAGGTAAATCCCAGTGGGTGCTGGCTTTTGGGAGGGTCTTTTCTTTCCCCTTGTTCCCTGTCTTGCTGCCTGTCTTTGTTTGGGAACAGAAAGGAGCCAGGCAGGGGAAGGGAGGGTTTTCAGTGGATTAGTGTGTGGGACCTGCTGCAGGTGCCTCTTTGGGGTGGGATGTACCCTCTGGGCTGTGTTTGCACTGGGGGATCAGAGCAGAGATGGGGTGCATGGAGGTGGATGCTCAGGATGGGGAGAGCTACTTCCCCCTCCTATTAACGCACCCTGGTATCCACCAAGCATCGAGACCTGGCAGCGCGGTTGAGTTTGGGGCACCATTCTGGTTAATGGCACTGATGCTGGTGGTGAGGACAAGCCACTGTGGGGACAAAACACCATGGGGGTTTGCTCTGAGTCCGGGAGGGAGCGAGCACTTCCCGGGCTGGCTCCGTGCCCTTGAAATTCCTTAGGGTGAGTTAATGATAAATCACAGCCTGTGCAGTAACGTGGCGGGAGCTGGTGGCAGGCACCCTCCTGTCCTTCCTGCTGGGACTCAGGTTTGGGAATGGCAAAGCCAGGCAGGGGTGGTGGGGATGGCTGCTTGGAAGCCCAAAAGGCAGGATCAAACCTCCCCCTTGCAACGCACAGGCCAAGGCAAGGGTCTGCTGACAACGGGGGTCCTCCTGCTCCTACTGTGAGGCATTCAGGGCCAAGGAGTGGGTCTGTAGCAGGAGATCACATTGGGATCCCTGAGACGTGGGATGTGGAGCCACACGATGATGCTCAGGTAGATGCTGGGGTGCTAGACAAGGGATGTAGCTCCTCAATGGGTAACTTTCAGGGGGCAGCAGCACCGTGCCTGTGCACTTCGATGGGCCAGGAGCATCCCTGTGCCCCTGCTGCAATAGTCCACATCAGGCAGCACCACGGGCTCAACCAGCAGCGGCTCAACTCCAGCTACCTTGCTGAAAAGGCAGCACCTTCGTAAGGGGAAACTGAGGCACGCAGGGCTGGGATGGCTTCAAGTGGTTCAGCCTGCAGCATGGAGCATCCCAGAACCACAGAAACATAGAACCACAAAGTGGCTTGGGTTAGAAGGGACCTTAAAGCTCATGCAGTTCCAACCCCTGCCATGGGCAGGGACACCTTCCACTAGAGCAGCTTGCTCCAAGCCCCTATGGCCAACCCGGCCTTGAGCACTGCCAGGGATGGGGCAGCCACAGCTTCTCTGGGTGTGCCAGCACATCAGCATCATCAGAACATGGTGTTCTGTGATGTGTATGGGGTCTCTGGGAGGTTCTGTAGGCTTCATCCTTGGAGGATTTTAAGCCTTGATTGAGCCAAGCAGGGTCTGACCTTGTAACTGAGCCAATCTCAAGTGACAAAGTGGCCTGAAGACCCCTTCGAGGTCCCTTCCACCATGAATTATCTTGTCATTGAGGGTGGAGGTATCAACCCAAACCATCCTATGATCCTATGTTACATCTGCACACCATAGAATCATAGAATAGTCAGGGTTGAAAATGACCTTAAGCTCATCCAGTTCCAACCCCCCTGCCATGGGCAGGGACACCTCCCACTAAACCATGGCACCCAAGGCTCTGTCCAACCTGGCCTTGAACACCGCCAGCAATGGAGCATTCCCAGCTTCCCTGGGCAACCCATTCCAGTGCCTCACCACCCTTACAGTAAAGAACTTCTTCCTCACATCACCCACTGGGGTTTCTCTGGGGCTTTGCCCACCTCGCTGCAGCCTCCAGGGTTATTTCGGTTTCTCTGCCTCCTGGAGCAGCTCAAACCACTGCAGTTTGCCAGGTTCTTGGTCTTTTCGCTCTTCTGGATACAGAAAATCCTGTGGGTTTAAATTAGGAACACCTTGAGATGAGGAACTGTGGTGGGATTGAACTGGGAAAAGGTGAATCAGCTTGTCTGGATGTGCAATAGCAATGCACAGATTGATTATTGATTATGCTGTCAATAAGGGGTTTCCGGGTAGCTGCTGGGCTCTCTAAGCTTTGTGCTTGCAGAAGGATGCTCTGGGGCAGTGGTGAGGTCCACAGCATGGACCCAGCATGAGCCTCTGCTGCTCTTCATCACCCTCAGCATCATCACTCCTCCTGGGTGCTGCAGCAAAGCGCAGTGAATACAGATGGGGACTGTGTAGCACATAGATGGGGGGTGTCCATTCCAGGAGCACCCCAGGGAGCAGAGGGAAGCAGGACAAGGAGGAGGACACAGAGCCAATGCCATGTGTTCTGCAATGGAGGTTTCAGCCATTCTTTGCCATGATTCCACCTCCTGCCACTTCCTGGTGGACAGGGATGGAGTGGGGGGAGGTAGTGGAGTGCGTCTCTTAGACACAGCTACCAACCAAGAAGGAAAACTGATAGGGAACAGGCAGGATTAGCCAGGGAAGGTGGAGCAGGCTGAACTATTCAGGCTTTGTGGGGAGAGAACAATGGGGCCCTTATTGAGAAGGGAGGTGACCGGCTGGCAGGCTGGCTGGGACAGTTCGGTGCACACAGTGTCCCTTGCCCAGCTCAGGGACAGGGCATGGGATGTGGGATGGGACAGTTTGGTACTCAGTGTTCCCTAGCCAGCTCCGGGGGCAGGGAACTGGGACGTGGGATGGGACAGTTTGGTATCCAATGCGTCCCTTGGCACACTGTGAGGACATGAAAATGGGACATAGAAAGTAGGATGGGACAGGTTGGTTCACAATATGGCCCTTGGCCAGCTCAGAAGACATGGAAGTGGGATGTGGGATGTGGGATAGGACATCTGGTACCTGGTATATCCTTTGGCCAGCTGGGAGGGCAGTTAATGGTACACAGGAAGTAGGATGGTACAAGCTGGTACACAAAATGTCCCTTGGCCAGCTCAGAGAACATGGAAATGAGACATGGGATGTAGGATGGGACAGTCTGGTACCCAACGCGTCCCTTGGCCAGCTGGGTGCACAGGAAACTGGGATGGTATAGTTTGATACCCAGCATGATTCTTGGCCAGAAAGCGAGACAAGGAGCAGGGACATGGGACACAGCCACATGTGGGGACATGGGGAAACCGGGATGCAGGAAATGGGACAGGAGATGGGCCAGTTTGGTACCAACACATCCTCGGGTGGTGGGACTTGTCCCAAGGTGTCACTGCGAGCCCCTCTATGCAGACCACATACGCGCGGAGATGACATTACTCTCCCTTCCACCTTCACATGGGGTCTCGATCCACAGCCACCCTTCCCAAATCCTCCAGCAATGGGAATAACACTGGATGTATTATGAGAGCTGCATCAGGCTGGTTCTGGGATCATGGGGACCCTCAGCTGAGCACGAGGAGCATCCCATGCTGGGGAACATCCCAAACCAAGTGCTGCCACCCACTCCAGACCTCAGCAGAGGGACTTTGGGGATGGAGGAAGCCACCATCGATGGCACAGGGACCCTGAGGACAGAGAAAGCATCCTTGGCAGCACAATGAGCTCTCCATAAGAGAAGAGCCGCTTGGGTCTTTTCATCCCATCTCTTTTGTTTCAGGCTCATTATGTAAATGGCTGATGCTCCCCCGTAATGAGAAAGTAGTTTCCCAGAACACAAAAGGCTGTAATTATCTCATTAGCAGCAGAAAGGGAAAGGAAATGTTTCTGAGCCTTTTGCTTTTATTCCCCACAGCAGCCCAAGAAAGCGGAGCCCCCAAAACGGGATCTGCCTGCCCCGAATCCTGACCCCCACACGCAGATCCTGACCCCACACATGATGCTGCCACACATCCAGAAGAGAAAGGCAAAGGATGCTCCTCAAATAATAGCTACATAATGGGAGATTGGTGGCTTTGGACTCAGCCCAGTTATCCAGAGAATGCTGTTGGTCCCTGTGAGGACCCTTCAGTGCTCTCAGATGCTGGAACAGGAGGTGTTGCTGAGAAGTGGTGGTCATAGAATGGTCCCTATCTTCCCGAATCAGATGTTCCTTGACAGGACTCCCAAGGAGGGTTTGTAGCACAGATTCAGAATGGATTTCTGCAGTTGAATGCTTGCAACAGAATGGGATAGGAAATATCCTTAGGATACATGGAGGTTGCTCCCAGGAGAAGGCATCTAGGATGGCTTTGGTGCTGCTTTGCTTTCTGAGTTCATGATAAACACTTCTAGCTGTGTACCCAATCCCTGGGGTAGTAGAGCTAAAAAGGTCCCTGCAATTACCCAGGCCGCAGTCAGGAGCTGGTCCTTGCTGAGGGCTCCAAAACCCCTTTCTGGTGGGGTTTGCTCCTGCCCACACTCTGGTGCTCTCCCCTGGTCCTGCCTTAGTCCTCAATGAACTGGTTGGAAGCTGCCCGCACAGCAACAACCCACTTAGGTTTGGGTTGAATCTCTGCCACATTTGTGAGCTGGATCAAGCCATGGAGACAGCAGCAGATCCGGGTGGGATCTCTCCTACAGCAGGGACTCAACGCAAAGCTGGTTATGGGCCATGGTTCCTGCACTTTCACAGGGAATTTGCTTGGCTCCGAGGGAAAAACTGCAGGGGTCTCTCAAACAGTAGGGTCTTGGGGAGAGAAAATACGTGTGTAGTTTAGAGTCTGCCCTTGCACTGAGAGCTTCATAGAATCACAGAGTGGTTTAGGTGGGAAGGGACCTTAAAGCTCATTCTGTTCCAACCCTCCATGGGCAGGGACACCTTCCCTAGAGCAGCTTGCTCCAAGCCCCTGGGTCCAACCTGGCCTTGAACACTGCCTACTGTCTAGTTTAAATCCACTTTGGATGGGAAGTTCATTAAAGAAGGAACAGTTTCAGCTTTGAGGAATAACCCATTTTCTTCAGCAGCGATAAATAGGAAAAGAGAGATCTGTGTCCTAGGGAAGCAGCAGAAGTTGCACTCCCAGCCCAGAAAGCCAACCGTATCCTGGGCTGCGTCCAAAGGAGCGTGACCAGCAGGTCGAGGGAGCTGATCCTGCCCCTCTACTCTGCTCTCCTGAGACCTCACTTGGAGTACTTGTGTGCAGTTCTGGTGTCCTCAACATCAAAAGAACATGGAACTGTTGGAACAAGTGCAGAGGAGGTCATGAGGATGATCAGGGGACTGCAGCACCTCCTGTATGGAGATAGGATGAGAAAGTTGGGGCTGTTGAGCCTGGAGGAGAGAAGGCTGCGTGGAGACCTCAGAGCAGCCTTCCAGGATCTGAAGGGGGCCTATAGGGATGCTGGGGAGGGACTCCTCATGAGGGACTGCAGTGATAGGACAAAGGGTAACGGGTTCAAACTGAAACAGGGGAAGTTTAGATTGGATATGAGGAAGAAGTTCTCTACTGTGAGGGTGGTGAGGCACTGGAATGGGTTGCCCAGGGAAGTTGTGAATGCTCCATTGCTGGCAGTGCTCAAGGCCAGGCTGGACAGAGCCTTGGGTGACATGGTTTAGTGGGAGGTGTCCCTGGGCATGGCAGGGGGGTTGGAACTGGATGATCTTAAATCCTTTCCTACCCTGACTATTCTATGATTCTATGAGTTGTTCGTTTGCCATCCTTCGGCTTTTGCCTCTGTAAAAAGCTTGTGGTTGAAAAAGAGATGTGAGATGTGAAACGTGAGATTTACCTGTTGTCACAGACAGGTTCAAGTGCTTGTGTGCCAGTATTCCAGTGGTGGAGGAAAACCTGGTGGCCGCCAAGCCAGGATGTCAGAGTGGGGGGAAAGGAGCTGAAGGAGGTGCAGAAAAGCCACAAGAAGTACTTGAGGGCTGGAAAAAATGCCTGTGAGAGACAGAAAAGGTTCATTCTGTTCCCCTCTTCAGACCAAGGCAGATTGAGAAGGGTGTAGAAGGAGGTACTGACACATTGGAGCCGGGTGGGAGGGGAGCAATAGTGTCTCTGCCTCTTGAACTGACCCTGGTGGAGGAGCTCTCAGCCAGGTTTGGGTCCAGCATGGCTGTAAGTAGGTGACACAGGATGGCTCTTGACACACAGGAGGTAGAGCAGTAGCTGAATGGTCTTTTTGGATGTGATGTGTGAGGAGAGGCTGAGGGCTGTTTGCTCATACCTGGAGACAAGGGATGCGACTGCAGGTTGCATCTTGGTGGGAAGACAAAATCCTTCTTGGAGGCGCACGGTGGTACAATTAAGGCAAGCAGGGCATTCTGCAGGGCAAGGTGGGAGCACTTAGAAGTGAAGCAGGTCCATCTGACCTCCTGCACTGCAGCAGTTACCCCCTGTGCTACATCCATCCACCCCAGCCTGGGCAGGAAGCAGGAGTTGGGCTCCCATAGACTCATAGAACGGTTTGGGTTGGAAAGGACCTTGAGATCATCCAGTTCCAGCCCTCACCATCACTGCTGGAGGTGTTATGTGGGAACGCAGAATGTCCACACCAACCCAAGCAACAACCTTTGAGGTGCTGGTAGTTTTGCTGAGACTCAGGCACCTCCTATGGATATATTGGCAGAGTGTGACATCAGGTCTTGGGCTTCAGCAGTTGTTTTTCCCCAGGGCTTGTTAATGCTTCACCAGAGCCAGGTGGTTTTGCTCCCTACAGTCTTCTCACTGCTAACCCATTACTGGCCTTCCCTCCCCTCTCATGGAACCATAGAATAGTTTGGGTTGGAAGGGACCTTCAAAGCTCACCCAGTTCCAAATCCCTGCAATGAGCAGGGACACCTTCAACTAGACCAGGTTGCCAAGAACCACATCCAGCCTGGCCTTGAATGTCTCCAGGGATGGTGCATCCACCACCTCTCTGGGCAGCCGGTGCCAGTGTTTTACCACCCTCACTATAAAAACTTTACTCCTCATCTTCCAGCCTGAATCTCCCGTCTTTTAGTTTAGAATCATGGAATCATATGTTGTAAGAGAATCATAGAATCAACCGGGTCGGAAAAGACCTTTAAGGTCATTGAGTCCAACCATTAGCCCAGCACTGCCAGGTCCACCTCACTTGTCACTGAGGGCCTTATCTACATGGGTTTTGAACACTTCTAGGGATGCTGATTCCACCACTTCCCTGGGCAGCCTTAATGGGTTTAAAACCATCACCCCTCATCCTATCGCAACAGTCACAGCAAACTTATTTTCACCCCTTTTCTTCATTCCTAACCTGCTCCACCACCCCAGGACGTGATGACTTCTTACCTCCAGCTCTCTGGCAACAAACCAGGGAGCCACCAAAGCCCTGATGACAGCACAGGTGTAGGTCCCACCCCCAAAACCCCTCTAAACAACAACAGAAGAAGAGGAAAAAGGAAGACACAGAAGCAGCAGCCTGTTTTCATTGTGTCAGTAATTGCTTACCCGTTAAACCAGACACAAACAAACTCCACTCTTGAAGGTCAGGGGCACTCCTGTTACCACAGTTGGTGTGGAGGAGGTGGAATTTTTGACCTTCAGATGCCTTTGCTGCCTGCCCTGCCGGGAGCACATGCCTGGGCTGGTGCCTGTGCCAAGGCACTGCCTTGCTTCGGGGCTGCGAGCACTGATTGATTTCCTTCTCGCATGGCACAGTGCCTAGGCATGTCTCCCAAAGGCCTTTGTTACTAGAGTGTTAACAATTAACCTACTCAGGCAGAAACAGAGCCAGTCCTTCCTAATCTGGGCTTGGTTAACCATTCACCTGCTTATCTGAAAGCAATTTTTCTCCTGCCTAACTGAAAGGCATTTGCTAACTCATTTGGGTAAAGCAAGTGTGAAGATTCAGGAGCTGTTCTATAGATTATTCTATTTACAATAGCACCTTGGGGTCCCCTGGAGCTTCAGGCACCGTAGGAAGAGGTGGCCATGAAGAGTGCACCCGCTGCAGCTGGGGAAAAGGAGATTTCAGCCTAGGCTGTTTGCATCAGGCATAAGGATATTGCTGTCTCCAAGGCAGGGATGGTGGGGGAAGGCCAAAGGACCACCAGGATGGGATGGGATGGGACGGGACGGGACGGGATGGGATGGGGAGGTTGTGCAACACAGAGATGATGGGGAGCTGCACAGCTGTGTGAAGTCCTGGTGTCCCCAGCCAGAGGGAAGACTGGTTGTACTGACGGACCGTGTCACCTCTCCTAGATAAGCTGCTTACCAGGAAGGGTGCTTTGGCTTGATCCAGGCAGACAAATAAACCCTTTTCTGATTTTATTACCCCAGTAATGCTGGGAAGTGGGAAATGAGCTCAGTGTTTGTTCTGGAAGGGTTTCCTTCCCCTTTGTGTCTGCACAATGTCCCTTCACTTGGGTTCCTGCTGTAACCATGGGGCTCTGAGGAGCAGAGCTCAGCAAGGGCTGAGTGCTGGCTCTCGGATGTGGTGGCTGCTGTGATGGATGGACAGATGGATGTCACTTGGGAGTGATTTGGGTGGAGACTGTTCTCCTTGGCAGGCGGGATGGACCCGGTGTCTTCTTCAGAGCCTGGTGAGGATGAAGAGTGAGGTGGTCCCGGTGCCTCCTCACCGCTGCAGATGGGATGTAACATCTGGAAAGATAAAACCCCTGGATAGGGCAATGGCTGATGTGTTGCTTAAATTCTTGCTTTGGTTTTCTGCCAGTCTGGAGCCTCTCAACCCCACTACAAGGAAGGGGAAGCTACTTTTGCCCCTCTGATGTGGCTTGGGGGTTTCTTTCCAGCCCAGTCCTGCTTGGAGGTGACTCCCATTTCCTTCTAAGGGACGGACTTGGGAGGGAAATGCTGGTAAAGATGAGCCATGCGCTTCCCTCAGCCCCCCTGTGCTGATGAACTGCCAGGCTCAGCATCCTTGTTTCATTTGGAATCATCCATAAACCCAATTTTAGCTTATGTTCCCATGGGAGGGAGGCAGTTATGAGATTTAAGGAGGAGAAATGTCCTGGGGAAGGTTTTAATCACGTATTCCTCCAAACATGGAAGGAGAAAAACCCAACCCTCCATCCCTGCATCATTCCTTATCTCACTTCCTTACCTCCCTTACCTCCTCTGTGCTCAGAACTTGGATTTCACAGTTAATCTGAGGAACCACCAACGTAAAATTTGACTGGGAACCGGAGCTGGCCAGGAGATAGAAAAGCAAGAGCTGTTCTTGAAGAAATGGCCCTTTTTGGCAAACAAAGCTGGACTGTCAGGGATCCGTTGGCACTTCTGGAATCTCCTTAATAACACGTTTGGAATGCTTGCCCGTATGCTCTGTTTATCAGATCCTGGGTTTACAGTAAACATAAGCTAACAGCTATTTTTTTCAGAATATTTTCTTGGATGATTCCCAGTTATAAGGGAAAAAATAGGAAAAGAAACATGGGAAAAGGTCCATTTTTAGAGTCTGCCCCTATGGTACAGCTTTGATCCCATAGCCCAAGAAGGCATCTGAAGCCTGCCCAGGTTTTGGGTTGCTGGCACAGAATGGGAACACTGCCTCAGTATCCCAGGGGCTTGGGACATGGCCTTAAGTAGAAGCCTCCTTGATATGGAAACCAGTGGGAGACAGGGGGTCCACAAAGGCAGAGAAAGGCCCTTGATGAAGACCTCCAAAGGAGATGCCATGGGGCTCCTTTCTCTGTCTCATGTCTTGGAGGCCATTGCCATGACTCTGCACAGCCTGCGACTCTCACTCAACTTAAGGGCATTTGTCTTCCCTATCTCATAGTACTCCTTGTGTTGGTTGGGTTTTTTTGGGGGCAGGATCAAACTTCCCAGTGATCTCATCCTGCCCTCAGACAGATGATGTAAATGTGCAAATGTCACTGCGGAATTTACCCAGCAAGGAAAAGGTAACCGGGATTTCTCCTTCATCAGCTGAGCCTGACCTCCATTGCATGAAGGCCATGAGGCCACTTTGGCCTTTGGCTGGAGCTGAGATCTTCAGAACATCACTCCCGTGGTGGCTGATGTCCCATTAGGAAAGGACACAGCCTATAAAGATCCCAAAGTCACTGAAAGACAGCTTACTCCTAAATTAGCCTTCCCTTTACCAATAACATCCAAAGGCACCATAGGTTCAATGTAGGTTCCAATAGGTGCTCCCCAACCCTCCTCATCACTCTGTAGCCTAACCAAGTCTCCAAGTGCCCAGCAGATTAATCCCTGCTGTTATGCACTCATGAACCGTCTATGGTCATGTGTTTTGGGAAGTGCCTTTAGGGTGCAATGGGATTGTGAGTCCTGCTCAGTGTGTTGAAGAGAAGAACACCCAAATGTCACACTCTGGATGCATGACCAGACCCAGACACTGCTGGTGGACGTTTTGGTACTTACAACTGATAACATTCATGTGTTTTGACTGTGGTAGGTCCATAACGTGCAATGCTCTTGTGGTATTTGTTTGCTGTTTGGTCCTCAGACCTCAACCAGTGACATGGAGTGGTCCCTGCTGGGGGACAAAGCTGCAGGAAGGGCATTAGCAATGACTACAAAATGTTCACTGTTGGGTGAACATCACTTCATACTGCTCCCCTGTTCAGTGGGGCAAGTCCCCTGGGGACCCTCCTTGGGTGGGGTGATGTGAAAGGGGATGGAGAAGGTTAAACCACAAAGCGCATCCCCCTCTGCCTCACAGCTGCCCTGTCCCCTTGTCAATGATGGGGCACACTTAGTGTGTTCCAGACCATGGAGGCTCCTTCACACCTCATGAGGAGTTCTACTGGGATAGTGGCTTTCACCAGAGCACCTCCCTAAACAGCTTTTTCCCTCTGTGACCACTTCCATACCCTGCTCTGCCCCAGCTCACTGTAGGTATCAGCTCTGTGCTCTCTCCTCCAGCACACCAGTTTGTCCACCAGCCCCAGGACACATGGGCCATATTTCAGCCAGGGCAGCTCTCTATGAGAAGATCAGGATGCTGAGAAAAGGGAGGAGGCTGCAGACCTCCAGAAATGCAGTTCAATAAAAGCCAAGTCGAGCAGCACAGCCGCTGCCTTAACCTTTATAATTCTTTTTCCATTCCATTATTGGTGCAAATAGCAGCAGCCCCTGAGATACCGCATCGGAGCTGAGCTCTAGACCTGGGCTAGCTCTCCAGGGAAATAACCCAGCTCTCCTGCTTTACTTGGGGAGGGCTGATTTAATATCCCTACCCCAAGAAGAGGGGAAACCCCACTGAAATGGGATTTTCTCCACCTCCCCTACCTGATGGCCATGTCTGAGCCCTCACATCATTGAATGTTTCTCCAGAGGGCATCAATTTTGTTATCCGTCTTTTATCCAGGGGGAAATCTGCACCTCCCACTATCCATAAATCTTGCTTTGGTCCCTGCACAGTGCTGGCCTGCAAAGGGCATGGTAGATAAAAGGCATCTGTTTAACAGTCCTTTCCTTTCCCCTCTTCTCCCAGTGCCACTGACCTGTGCCTCCACCTCACCTCTACACTGCCATGGCCACTCTAGACACGCTGCCTGTTCTCAGTGACCCGACTTACCCCATCCCGGAGAACTTCCATAGTTTTTCTCCCCGGCCATCCCAACCCATCTCCCAGAGCACCATGGGCAGCGTGGGCAGCGGTGTCGCCAATGACCAGGAGTTTGCCATGAAGAGCGTGGGGACCCGGACGCAGAGCAGCAGCCGGCAGACAGAGGGCTCTCGCAATGGGTATTCCACACGGGAGATCTCCAACCGCTACTCCGGCGAGGAGAAGACATACAAGACAGAGAAGGTCTCCAATTCCCTCTACATCAACGGCGACCTGCGCAAGAGTGAGAAGGTGAAGATGGACATCTGTGGGAATGTGACCACCAACAACGAGAAGAACATGCCACCACCTCCCCAATACCGAGAGCCCAACAACCCACCAAAGATATTGCCAATCTCCGGCAAACTAGACCAGGTGAGAATTCCCATCTGCTGGAGCAGCTTGGTGATCGCGGCACACCTCTTAAAACACAGACCAGGAAGCCTTGGGCAATGGTGTAATCCTGACAGTCTAATTCTCACTATGTAGATGGCATCATTTATACATAGATAATAATTCTTATTACTTTCAGGGAGAATGTTAGTCCTTGAGGAACCCAAGAGCATGATCACAAGTCTTCTATGGGTAATTTTCCAGCTCATTTAAGTCACTGGCTATTCCAACCTACCCGAGATGCTGTGCCTACCTCCCTGATTAATAGGGATGGAGCTGGAGTTGGCTTTTGTTTCAGTAGGTCCAGCATCTGTGTCCCACTGTTGGGTTTTATGCCATTTATAGGCCATATCCAACAGCCCAATGCTACCGAAAGTTGTTGCTTGAAAGCAGCTCTGAACATCTGTTCAAAATCCCAATGCCCCTTGTGAGGGACAAGTTAACAAGGCTTGAAACCTATTCCTGTGAGCGTTGTTGCCCATCCAAAACCAGTCTTCATGGCTCATACCGGCTTCGGGAGCAAACATCTCCTTGATGTTTGAGGAGCAAAGCCCCAGAGCCAGCAGTGGTTTATACAGCCTAATAATGTGTGTTCTGGGGATGCTGCCGTGTGCAGTATTATTTCTGCAGCATGTGGTGGCCTTTCCTCCTGGATTGTTAATCCACTGGTCCCTGTAGTCCATCTCAGTCCCGCATGCCAGGCGCCAGGGTTTTGGTCTCCAACCTTGCCTGCTTTCCAGGGCTCTTTCTGTTTCTCCTAGAAAGCACTTCACTAATCATTTTTGCTAATAAAAAGAGCTTCCTCTGGGTTAATTCTCACCTGAAACCCAACCTGCAGTAGAGGAGACTCAATCCCATTTTGAGGAAAATCTTGTTACAGGGCAAGGAATGTGGAAGGTTTTAAAATCCTTTTCAAATCCTTTACCTCTGTGGTCCATTCTTCTCCCAGCATTGCTTATGCCCATAGAAAACCCATTCAGTTGAAGAGCAGCTTCAGCATGTTCCTTGCACTGTGTCACGGCTGGGGTCACAGCTCTTTCCAAGCATAAGCAGGACAGGTTGTCCATACAGGTGAGACATCACCCCTGTCAGGAGAGAAACGTGATGCTCCTGGAGCAAAACAGTTAATCCAAAGGTTCAGTTCCGATTTCAGCTAAAGGACAATGCACTCTCAGGGCTAGAAGTCCTTCAAAATATAATCGACCAAAATCAGAGTTGTTTTGGTCTGGTCTAGCTGGCAATTGGCAGCCCTCCTTCTTGCAAAGAGCCCAAGGACTATTCTAGGGAAAAATCACACAGATTTGGGGTGAATCAAGGTGGTTTTTTCTCACTTGGTGAAAGGGACGACAAAGGGTTGCCTTACAGGTGACCACAGGCTCCTCACATAAAATCCCAGATAACTCCGGGTGTAATAAGGCTGAGAAATATGGAATTAGCCCATGATATCTTAGACCCACCACCCGCATCCTGTGCCGATGTATCTCTTGTGTGTGTTGTTTCCAAGCTTCCTGCTGTGTTTGATGCGTGGTCCTTTTTCCTTTTTGCAGAGCAATGAGCCCTTAGTTAGACCCTCAGCCTTTAAACCAGTAGTTCCTAAAAACTTCCATTCCATGCAGAACCTCTGCCCGCCACAGAGCAACGGGGTGACAGAGAACAGAAAGAGCTTGAACCATGCCAACAGCAATAGCCCGTCCGCACCCAAAAGTGGACTCGACAAGAGCAGCCTTAACAGGACTACAAACCAAGTGGGAGGCCTTTCGGATTCAGGCCGTAACTCATTGACAAGCTTGCCCACCTATGGGACAGGCTACAGCCAGCACGTGGGTCCAATGAGCGCCTCCACCAGCCACATCAACCGCATCGGTACAACTTACGTGGACAAGAACATCGTGGGATACAACGGGATATCTACCTCAGACAGCGGGCGGTCTTCGAGCAAGAGCACCTCTTCGTTCAACAGACTGAACCATCTCAATGAAACAATGCCTTTCCACTCGCCTTCCACGGACGATATCATCCAAGACTTGGAAGACCGGCTGTGGGAGAAGGAGCAGGAGGTGCTCCAGATGCGAAGGAACTTGGACAAAAGCGAGGCAGCCATCTTCCAAGTGTTTGAGGAGAAGCAGAAGATCTGGGAGAGGGAAATGGAGGACTTGAGGCAAAACTACGCCAACAAGTTGCAGCAGGTCTCCAAAAAGGCGCAGCGGGCTCAGCAAGCTTTGCAGCTCCAGATCTTCAAGCTCCAACAGGAGAAAAAAAAACTCCAGGATGATATGGGACAACTCCTGCAGCAACGAGAGGAACTGGAGAAGAAATTCGTGGCTTTCAAGAAGGAGCAGGCTGAGTTTCTCCCAAAGATTGAGGAGACCAAGTGGGAGGTAAGAGCCTTGTTCTAGCGGACCTTGAGTGAGGTTCTTGTTGAGTGGTAACCCAAAGTACATCCCGTTTGCCCTGAGTGGATCCCACAGACAATGGGTATGGGTTGGTGGGCTCCATGTAACAGATGACACTTCAGTTACCTCTTCATTTGGGTGACCCCAAGACTATAATTCTCAATTAAACCAAAATGAGCACAGCTTTTGGGGCACACCTCCTGTGCTGGTCAATAACCTGGCTTCACATTCTGGTCACTGCAACCTGTGATACTTGAGCCCAGTTTCAGTGAACACAGATCTTTCCATACAGGTATTTGTGCTACCAAAAATGGGTTTAAGTCCATTTTAATTAAATTCTTCTAACACCTATGTTGATGCAAACCTTGAAACTGCTTTGCAAATACTTGATCCTTTTTTACTTAAGATATAAAGCAAGAGAGCCAAGAACGATGCCAATAGCCAGTTTACCTCATGCTTTCCATTATAACACTGTTTTCACTTGTTAATGAGTTTATCTCCCCTAAAAGGCTGAAAGGCGAATTCCTCTTTCTAGTTCTCCTTTTCTTACATGTTTTTCCTACTGTTTGTGTTTTTAGGCCATCTGATGGAAGTCTGTTTGCATTGCCAGTGCTAACACACTTCTTTTTTCAGCTTGATCATGTGAAGAATTTTAATCCTTCCATGGACTGGCTAGAAACTTTAAATTCATTAAGGGGGCAGAGGCAAAGCGTAGCTCCAGAATCCAGAAGAGCCTATTCTGCTAATCCTGATGGAAAGTCAATGAAGCTGGGATTAAAGAGGCTCTGAAATGTGCTATCTGCAGATGTTCAGCAGAGCTTATTAGAGGCTTGCTGGAAAATCTCTGCATGGTACATCCCAGAACAAACAGGCTGCATTGTCCCATATGATGCCTCCTTTGGCCAGCTGCTCTGCACAGGTCTTTTGTGTGTTCCAACAAGTTAGGTCTGGAATGTTCCCTGATTCACCAGTATAACTATAGATAAGCTTTTGATTGTTTGCTTCACTGCTACAGTTCTCTCTGCAACAGCTAACTCAGTGATATGGATGCAAAAGACAGGGATCCAGCTTGTGGAGCAAGACACCTAAAATGTGTAGACACCCACGCTTGTTAACTCATTAACTTGCTCTCCAGGCTCCATGGACTGTATATCCTAGATCTCCACAGCACGCAAGAAGAGGCCTAAATTTAAGTGGTTTAATCTGTAAGTTGGTTCCTATCCAAGCTGTTCTTCATCATGTATTTCTCTGCCTTTTGGGAAGAGCCAGCCCATGGAGAGCACTTCCAGTGAATTGCGCAGATTTTAGCTAAGCAGTAACTACACCACTCTAACTACAGTTAAACCAGCATGATACGGTTCTGCTGCTGCTGCAGACAAGTGCTGATGTGGATGGAGGTAGTCATAGAGTTAGGTCTCCATGGGCAACCACCATGACTGTCATCTCCAGGGGAAGGTGCTACCAGTAGGTAGCTGTAGGAGACTGTGGGTACATCTCCTAGCTCTTAGGCAGTTTGTAGTAAGCACCAGACTGTCCTAATAGCTGAGCTTCAAGGTCTTGCTCAACATTATGCATCAGGCAAGTCCTCTATAGCAGAGAAAGGTGGAGGTTGCAATGAAGTCAATGGAGAAGAGTTTGTCTGAGGAACATTGATCCAACAGGCCCAGAGAACCAGCCAACCTTGTAGGCACTGCAGGAGAGAGAAAAGGCCAAGTATTCCATGTGTCACAAGAGACAGGAGCTTCAGGACGGGACACCTTGGTCTGGAGGTGGCTACCAAGTCTACTTTTAACTATGCTTATCCCCTCTGATCACTGGTGGTTCCTTGATGCCGCTCCCCAGCCCGGGCTCCTGCCAGGACTTGTGTAGGGACTGTTTGTTTCTGCATTTATCCACAGCAAACAGGTCAGATGTGCCAGTGCAGAGCCCTGGAAACAATGGAGTTCGTGGGAAAAGGAGGGTTTGATCATTTCTTATGGTTCACTTCCAAGACTCACAACTATTCATTAAACTGTCACCTTTGATGGACTACGCAGGTGCAGAGGGGTTGTCACATTGAATTGATACCTACATAATGCAGATACACACTGGAGGAAGGGTATTTCCACTGGGTTTGCACAGTGAGTGGTAGGAGGTTCAGATTTGAATCTGAACATCCAACATCCAAGGACAGCCCATGGTAGTACCATTTCAGCAAGGGTGGGTTGCAGCTCTCTCCTCGATCTTTGGCAGAGGAGCTGCTGTTCTTCATGCCTTGCCCCAAAAGAACTAAATAGTTACCAGTCCCTGCACTGTCCCCAGTGAAGTGAACCCTAATGTTCAGTCAACTGGGTTCTTTAGGAATCTTTGGGAAGGAAAGCATCATAGGACAAGTAAGTAACATCTACTGCCTCTGCATCCTGTGGATGCAGTGCTCGGGGGAGCATACTCCAGTGCTCGGGGAGAGCCTGGATGGTCCCTGGATCTGTGATGCTTCTGTCTCAGGCTTGTTCAAGCTCTAGATCCCACTGAGGTCAGTGGGAAAACTCCTGAGAGCAAAGGGTTTGGGGGAAAGCACCACAAACTTGTAGTTAGGTGAGTAAGGTGAATGCAGGGATGGAAGCATCAGTGTCTACTCACCACTGGTGGGGACCACAAGACTTAGCTTAGCTGCTTGGTCAGCTCCAGCTGGAAACAGGATCAGGTCCCTGAGAGACAGAAAGAAATCTCTTCCGCAAATGTGGAGATAACATCTATGCCTTTGGCGTGGTCTGGATCCTGGCAAAGGCTGGAACTCAGTCCTTGAGCAGCATCGCTGCCTGTCCTCTCCATTAACTGAGCCTCCTGCCAATGTGAGGTGACACAGATGTTTCATGGGCAGTGCAGTGGACAAGCAGTATTGATGCGTCCTCTCTCTCTTCCTCCTGCCTCATGGATGCTCTCCCCATAGGTGTGCCAGAAGGCAGGTGAGATCTCCTTGCTCAAGCAGCAGCTGAAGGACTCCCAAGCGGACGTCTCCCAGAAACTGAACGAGATCGTGGGACTGCGGACGCAGCTCAAGGAAGGTAAGAACTTCCTACGGGAAAAGGAGGAGCAGATCCTCACCCTGAAGGACTCCTACAGCTCCAAGAGCGTCAACCTGGAGATCTGCGAGAGCGAGCTGCAGCGCAAGATGAGCGAGGTCCAAGTGCTGAGGGAAAAACTGAACCACTGTGAGCTGGAGGTCTCCAGCCTGAAGCGGACACTTGCCAGTGTGGGACCTCCGGGACCTTTTG
Organism: Myiopsitta monachus; assembly: GCA_017639245.1. Lineage (NCBI taxonomy): Eukaryota > Metazoa > Chordata > Aves > Psittaciformes > Psittacidae > Myiopsitta > Myiopsitta monachus. The sequence goes on along the minus strand of CM029917.1, from coordinate 114,632,214 downwards.
GTGGGGATGCTGGGGAGAAGCTGAGGGACCCTTTGGCTTGTGAGAGCGACGAAGCCAAGATGCAGCGGCAGAGCGAGGACAGCGTCAACACGCTGCGGAAGGAGGTGGAGCGGCTCCAGACGGAGCTGAAGCTGGAGCGGCAGCAGCGGGAGCAGCAAGTGATGGACTTTGAGGAGGAGCGGCGCACGTGGCAGGAGGAGAAGGAGAAAGTCATCAAGTACCAGAAGCAGCTGCAACTGAACTACGTGGAGATGTACCAGAAGAACCAGCTCCTGGAGCATAAAGTGAATGAGATGAACACAAAGGCCACCAGCCCCCCGCACACCGAGGAGAAGAAACCATGGACACCCTCCAGACTCGAGCGAATAGAGTCCACCGAGATCTGAGGTGGGACCAAGACAATACGACCTGATTTCTGTATTGCTGTGCATGTACTACCTACTCAAGCCAGTGATCTTCCGAAGGATAATACGCTACCGTAGGAGCGGTGTGAGTTTGCTCTCACCGAGCTCCATCACCCTTACTCTCCACTCTCTGTGCTCTGTAGGTAAAATAACTGTGGATGTGCGTTGTTTTTCTATGGATAATGCTACATCTCCTTTGGGTTTCTTTCCTAGTACAGCTGGTGAGGCTCTTTTGTAATCTGCCGTGACTGTTACTTCGCAAGAAGCTGCCATCCCCTCTCCTACAATTCACCCCTCTTCGGTTGGTTGTTTTGGAGGGTTGTAGTTGGTACCTTTGGGTTTCCCAAGCAGCAAAACAGTTCAAAGTGGCAGGTTTTAATCAGGGCGTTTTTAGCCACATTGGCTAACAGAGCAAAGCTCTCGCGATCGTGAGCAAACTCACTGGTCTGCATCAAGTATCCTGTCTAGACGGTGGTCTTAGTGAAGTCAGCGCGAGGTTGGCCACTGACTTCAGTGAAACCAGACATATCTCTACCAGATGACTCCCTCTTGCCAGTGCATGGCTGCCATCATTGCAAGAGGTTAGGACATCCTTGAGGTGCAGGATGAGCCTGTCCTTGTAACATAAGCCAACAAGGAATGATCACCCAGCAGGAGCCTCTTTGGGGCTCAGCAGAGCTGCGTTTTCATTTCATTGTGGTTTCCTTCCGCAGTTCCATTCCTCTCCTGGGTTGTGGTCCGCCCTCAACCCTGGGAGAATAAATACCCTCCCACCTCTGCCGTGGCCCCCCTATTCCTACCGTATACTCACGCTGGCTACAGCAAGAAAGAAACTTGGAAATCCAAGCTAGTTTCCCCTCCCAAGACCCCTCTTCCTTCCCGAAGTCAATGGAATCAAGGCTTGGGGAAGTCTCCAAACCTGTGGGATGTTTATGCAAACTGAAGCTTTAGCAATTTACCCCAACAGTGGGCAACTGTGCTGCCCCATTCCCAAATGAGTGATGCTTTGGTGCACTTTCTTGGTCCAGGGTCTCCATCAAAACTGCATCCAAGCCTCACTCAGGAGTTGCGGTGAGAAACATCAGCATCCTCGCTAGATCCCAACGGGGTGAGCGTTAGCCTTCAGTACAGCCATTTCAAACAGCATCCCATAATGATCCCATGTGGCATCACACATTCCAAGGACAGAGATAACACAGGCTTAGCTTAAGGAAATATTCTGCTACTAACTCTGAGCATGAAGGCAGTAATAAGAAGGGAAAATGCTTAAGATCACTCAAGTGCTTATGTCCTGGCAGAACAATAACCAAATCCTGTGTGCACAGTCACTGAGAATGGTGCAGGCATCAAAAACCAGCATTCAGCTTGAAAAGGTGGGCAAAGTGGGCCTGGTCCTGCCTTTCATGGGCACTTTTTTACTGTGATTCACAGTGAAGAGGAAAAACTTGCTGGGAAGTGGAGTTTGCACTGACTGGGCAGTGGCCAAGGGGTCAACACAAGTGGGAATTGCAGCTCTTTGCCCTAGGGAGCAGCTAGAAGAACAAAGAATTATAACTGGGACATCTTGGAATGTCTGTGAGGGGACTCCAGGGGGAGTTTGGCCAGATCACATTCCATATGCATACCAAGGAAGAACCTCAGGGCATTGAGGAGCTTCCAACCAAAAGCCCTGAAGCTACACATTTCCCATGTTCCCTTCCCCAAAACCTCTCCCCCTCCATCACCAGGTCTGAGCTTCAAGCTGGGGAAAAGCATTGTGGTGAGCTCCACAACAAAGCAAAGAGGCTGAGCGGGAGAGAGGAGGCTTCAGTCAGTCCTGTTAACCACCCACCAAGGCCAACAGTATTGCTGGGCAGGAGCTGCCGGTGGCTGGCAGCCATCCCTGGAGCTGCAGGAAATGAAGGTATATGATGAGACCAGGGCATTTCAAGATCCCAGTTGATGGTACCTGTCTTTTCCCACCACTTCTGCCTTTGGAGCTAGCCCATCAGTCTGGGAAACAACAGGGCAACCTAGGCTAAGCCCCTCTTCCAGGACCGCTCTCCATGTGTAGGTCAGGTCTGATTCCTTAAGGGTGTGAAGAAGAGTCCCACTATGAACCCTGCAGATGCTCCAGTGCTCTTGGACATCATCTGCACACCCTAATGAGGAAGGAGTGCAACCGACTGCTGGTACCACCCAGCAGCAGACTTGGCCATGCCAGAGGAGACACCCACATGTGCTGCACAAACTTATGCACTCGGCCAGGCAAATCCTAGAGCTGCCCCCATTTCATGCCCTGGGCCTTCCAGGTGGAGTCGAACATCCCACAATGTCAGGGTTGGAGATCTGCTGTCTTGTGTCATCTTGGCTCTCTGTGCTTTGCTTTCCACATCAGATAAACCCCCGTTGTCTTCCTTCCCAAAGCAGTTGTGAGGCATATGTGCTTGGAGCCCTTGAGCACAAAGAATAGCAAGAGGTTTACACTCTGATGGTCATATGGTGCCTTTGAGGCCACCACAAGGAAAGCAAACCTAACAGCAAGTGCCATAAGAGGGGTCCAATAACCTGAAGGCTCATTTCCACCTTTGATCCTCCTGGCTCCACTGATGTTAAGGTTCATTTCCCTCTAACCATCACAGAAACCAGCATCTCAAGAACACCCAAAGTGACTGAGTTTCAAGGGTCTGCTGTTGAGGAGGTGCCCACCACAATTCCCTGCTGTGTTAACACTCAAGGGATGGGCATCACCCTATGGGACACCTCAACAGAGCTCCTTCTCTCACAAGCAGGAGAAGCAGGGGCTTGTCTGGCCTCTCCACATCCCTGGATGCAGTCAGCAGCAGTCAGCCAAGCCCTCCAGCCTGCCAGCTTTGCTCTATCACCTTCTTCTTGCAGTGGTGCCAGGAATGAGCATGTCGTGATGGACCCAGGGAAACCTGGAGGCATACAGGTTTGTCTGACTGCTGAAGGGTGCTGAGCTGCCCAGGGACTCAATGGTCTCACAGTGCATTCATCAGGGACTTGCACAGCTCCGTGGGATGGAGCAGGAGTGGCAAGGAGAGAATGGGTTTAAACTTAAACAGAGAAAGTTCAGGTTAGATCTAAGGCAGAAGCTCTTCCCTGTGAGGGTGCTGAGGTGCTGGCACAGGGTGCCCAGAGAAGCTGTGGCTGCCCCATCCCTGGCAGTGTTCAAGGCCAGGTTGGACCCAGGGGCTCGGAGCACCCTCTCTAGTGGAAGGTGTCTCTGCTTGTGGCAGGGCATTGGAACTTGTTGAGGTTTAAGATCCCTTCTAACCTGAACCATTCTATGATTCCATGACCTAGTGTTTTGATCCAGACCTGAGCAACCTCAATTGTGGCCATTCCCTGGATGACAGAGAGCTCTGCAGACACCCATTAAGATGCTGTGCTGCTGGTGGTGGTTTTTCCCTCTTTGGGGTATTAGCCCAACATCCAAGCACTCAGCTGCCCTGTAGCAATCACCCCCTATGCTGCAGTGTCATTAAATACTGATGGTTTTGGCAAGTGCCCCAGCCAAACTGCCATGAAGGATTCCTGTACTTCTCATCACATCCTCACAATGCTAGCACTGTGTCACCACATGGTGATAACCAGTCTCTCTTGGAGGCATCTGCCCTTTGCTCAGCAGAGATGAAGCAAAATGATGGAAGGACACCCAGGTTCCTGTTGCTCGATCCAGGTGGGAGCTCCTCTGGCTCTTTCCAGACCTTAACATTTCTACCCACTGACTGGATGAAGTCTCCCATTGCCACCTAGGTCTGTATTGAGGCCCTGGGGTCTTAGCCTTGAAGTAAGATAGCCAAGCGGGGCCAGACTGGTGTTTTGATGCCATATCCTGGCCAAGGAGGTTGATATCTTGTCTCTTGGTGTAATTCTGCTCTCAAAATCTCGCACGTGGCTAGCATCTCACCGGGCACAGAAGACATCTCTAACTTGCCAGCAAAAGCTGTGGTCATAAGGGTCTCAGGTCAGTTGCCCACACATGGGGTCCTGAGACATTAGAGATGCTCTGGGATACCCAATACATGGGACTGCCCAATATTATTAAGGACCTATAGGAGAGCCAGGCCAGCGGTGGGATGACCTTGAGCACCTCTAATGGCACATCACCCGCGTGTGGGCAACTGGAGATGCTCTGGGATACCTAATACATGGGACTGCCCAATATTATTAAAGACCTATAGGAGAGCCAGGCCAGCGGTGGGATGACCTCGAGCACCTCTAATGGCACATCACCCATTGTGGGCAACTGAGTCATGCTCCGGGGATGAGAAAATAGAGAACATCAATCAGCTCCAGCAATTCCCATCCATAAGGATTTTATGTAAGCAGGTTATCCTGGTGCCAGGGAAGGTCTAAGCAGCCCCTGTTCCCCCTTGCTGTGAGCAGGGCTGCTTTGCTCCCCCATCACGTCGAGCTGGGTTGCTGTCGCTCTCAGATGCCAAGCCCGCACTCCTGTCTCACCCTGAGGGTGAACGCCGCCACCATCGCACGTTGTTGTGCTTCACACAGTCCCACTTAGCTTCTGCCACTGTCTCGTGGCAGCACCATTCCTGCTGTCGCTGGCATCCTGCCGGAGCGAGATCACCTCCCGAGCTTCCACACTTGAGATAGGAATCAAGTTGTTGCTCTTATGCTGCTACGTTCTATGGAGACAAATGTACTTGGGTGTAAATAACAGCCCAGCTCTGTATTTACTGTGAGTAAATGAAGAACAAGAAAGTTCTCTGGCTTCTATATTGCTGAATGGGATGCACAGTAGCAGATGATGCTGTATTTGAGTGCTGAGTGCTACATGGCGGGTGCTCAGCACCCCCTGAGCCTTTATTGGCTGCAGTAGAAATAGGGGGACTTGGCTCCTAGGAAGGCAATCCACTTGGAATTGACTCTAACAAAGCATCCTGGTGTCACTGTCCTGCTTTCATGCTTGCCTTCATCCTGAGCTGGGATTTGATTGTCCCCTGGTTAAAGCTGAAGTCTTCTCTGCCCATCCCTGTGCTGCACCAAACCGCCTTGCAGACAGTGTCCCCTTGAGCCCTGCAGCCCATGGAAGGACCAACCCACCCCAGTCCTGCCCTGGGCAGTGGCACTTTGTGGCTTGCTCAGGTCAGCGAGCTCATGAGCAACATGACCAATGATCTCCAGAAGGCATTGGGATTGCATGTGTGGAGCTGCCTCCAGGCTTTCCTGGGGAAGGATGAGGCTGGTGTGGGCTGAAACAGGAGAATGAGAGCTGACAAGGAACAGAAAGAGCTTGGATTTCCCTGTGTTCCACCTGGGGATGTTTGCAGGTCCATGTGCTAGACAGAAGTTCCTGGCTCAGCTGATTGGCCCCAGTTGGTTACACCAGTATGCTCCATGGCTGTGCCAACGAGCCGCACATTACCCAGGGAGAATGTGGACACGGGGCTGCTTCCAGGGGGCAGAATGGATGCAATTCCCACTTTTTTCTTGGGGAGAAGAGAGGATGCATGCCAAGCTATTACACTCGTCTTGAGGGCAACAGGGCTCCTCTAGTTTAGCAGCAGATGGTGCTCAGTGTGATTTGGCCAGGAACATGTGTATCCTGAGAGCTGGTGGTCCTGTTGGTTACCTCCTTGGTGTCCTTACCCCAGGGCATCCTCAGCACCCTCCTTACCAGGAACCACCTCTTGAGGTGAAGGCACCAGGGTCTTTGCTTCTCCTGCTTGGGGTGCTGAGGGCATCTCTCCCCACTTTAGCTCCCTGAAAGCTCCTGAACCTCGTCCCAGAGGGAGATCTGTGCTCCTGCAATCACAGTGCTCCTGTGGATAGATGCTGGGGTGGGTCTGGGCCTTGGGCACATGCCCCTCCACCATATCTCTGCTCCCATCTGTGCTGAGCTTCTCCACTTCTGCCATACCATGAAAGCCTTCTGATGTGCAGTGACAGCCCTCATTCTGTCCTGGGTGGGAGCAGGTCCAACTTGCTGTTATTCTAACCCAACCCTTCAATCTAAGCCTTGAAAGCCACTTATGGATTTGCTTTTCATCCAGACCCCTTGCTAAAGACCTGTTCATCATGTTGCCTCTGCCCTGCTACTCCTCTGCCCCAGCCCTCCTGCCTCCTTTTAGATCACCCCTATCACAGGAACAGTCAGTGCCTCTCCCAGATACATCTGAACAAGCTGGAGCTGAAGGCAAAGCCCCCACTGATAATGGTGCATCCCAACTGTGCCCTCAGAGCAGCCTTACAGAGCACTGATCCTCACCTCTTCTCTCAGTCATTCCCAGGTCGGCTAAATCAGCCCTGCTTTACCTCCAAGATCAATCTTGCTGAAGAACAACCCCATGGCTTGCAACCATTTGAGATCATTGCATGGGGCTTCACACCATCACAACACCACAGCCAGCCAGCTCTGGGGCTTCCCTGGTCCTTCCTCCCTCTGGAAAGACAGGGATGTGCGGGGTGTATGAGCATCCCTGGTCTACAGGGGCACGCAGCACCCATGCTACTCAGTGTACCAAGAGGTTGGGATCACATCGAGCTGTTTGCAGATGTTGGCTTCCCAACAGGATGTTCCGTGTTGGCAACACCAGAAATGAGCTTTTGCATGTTCAGGATAAGCCTCCTCCCTGGTTCTCCTAATGAAGGGGATGGTGTCAGGTCTGGAGCATGGGACAAGCTCTGGCATGCAGGGTTGTTGCTCCACAGATGTGTTTCCTCAAGCAGAAGGTCTCTGCTTTCTATCACAAAGCAATAGGTTTTTCTAGAGATATTCTAAAGGGACTATTCCCAACTCTGATACCTGCAGGCAAACCAATGTTCCCTTGAATACCTTCATAGCTCTAGCTCTGGGCTCTCCTTGGGAAAGGGATTTAAAGTCCAGACTGGCTCTAAACAATCACCAATGGCTTGAGCTTGGTGGTCTCCATTCATTAGGAGAGCCCAAAGCCGCCCATATCCAGCAGGCCACCAGCCTGGGTCCGCAGGAGGTCCATCCCCTTCTGGTACCCAGCCCATTACTGTCACTGGATCTTCTCCATTAGCTCACCCATATGGGAGCCAGTGGGGTGTCTGAGCACCTCGAGTCACGTTTGGTGACAACCAGATACCAGTGGGAGACCATGGCATTGGCTCTGCCATTCCTGAGAGCCAGGCTGTCCTCTCTCAGATAAGAAGATCCCCTTTCCCCCATGGATGACACTTGGGTTCCCTTCCGGAGGCTGAAGGGAGCAACACACATGCAGGCAGAGCTCCACCACCGGTGCCAGAAGCGTTGCAGCAGCACCGGTGCAATAAAATGCTGCACAACCGGCCAATGTGTCTATGCAGTCCCTTTCCACGCAGCGGTGTCCCCGCAGAGCCCAGCCCAAGGGCTGGAGCTCCTCCAAGGTGTCTTCGTTTGCACTCACTCGGACCTGGTAATCGCTGTGAGCCGAGAGGAAACCCTCTTGGTCTTTGCCTTGCCCCGGGCAGTACGCTTGTGAGGGTTTCCTCCTCCTAAACCGATGCACGTCGCTCAGTCGCCCGTCTTCTGCGTCTGTTCTCCAGCAGGTCAGTAGGTGTCCATCCCCAAAACCCAGCTCCCTGATGGGAGAACGTCAGGTTGGGCCAGCCGGGGCCCCCCGAGCAAGCCTGCTGTCTGATTTCACCAGCAATAAAAGCCCCACGGAGGAGCAGGCAGAGCTCCACATTGCTGCTCCACCACCGGGTGAGCTGCAGGCTGTGTCTGTGTGTAGGACCTTCCACATTAGACCCTTGGTCCAACTGTTTTGGACCTTCCCGACTGTAAATTCAAGCCCAGCCTTGTGCTTTCTTTCCTCTTGTTCGTTTCTTGACGCCTTTGGTCTCTCTTTCTGCTCTTTACTGTGAATTCCAAACCAGAAGTGTTCTGATCTCGACTCTGTTACTGTTTTGTTTCTGCGTTGACTGTTGCTGGGTCTCCGAACTGCGTTTAATGAGACTTTGCAAAAAGAAATGAAGATAAAAACAATAAAAAAATACGTATAAATATATATAGCTATACTTTAAAAATTAAATATTTAAAAGAGATTCATTACGTTGGGTGTCTCTCCTATCCACCGGCCACTTCCAAACACCGTTGTCTTGACTTCGCCTCTGGTGTTTAAAGACAAGAGGTCGATACAGAAAAGGGATCAAAACGCAGCGTTCCGGGGTTGTTTTGTACAGCAAAGGTGTATCTGTTTTGGGAATTCTCGTGAAAACCACCCCCACCCCCCATCTCCCCATCTACTGCTGGTCTGTTGTATGTTTCCATTGGGTTCTCGAGGCGTGAAGAGCTACTGCCTTTGCGATTTTCTACGGTGACTATCTCTCTGTACAGAGGTATGTATATATATAAATACATATGCAGATCTATATGTATACGTATCTCTCCTCTCTCCACCTGACTGTGAAGGATTTTTATTGGGCAAAATAAACTGGAGAAAGGCCCCATTTTAAAAAGCTCCCTGTGGCTGGTCTGATTGTGTTGTGGGTGGGAGAAGGGATGAGATCCACAGGGATTTCGGGAGGGATGCGCAGCCAGGCTGGGGAACTGCAGGGAAAACCTCACCTTGGACACAGCAGCACCCTCCAGGTGAGAGCTTCATCAAAGCTGCTCTAGAAGATGAAGAGGAGGGGAGAGGTGGAGGTGATCTGGAGCAGAGTGGGATGGATGGGATGCTACCCAGTCCTGCTTTCTCCCATGGTAAAAGAGCTGCTCCGGCTCTTTAAGCACTTCAAGCACCACAAGGCCACGGTGGTGGCCACAAGGCTGGAGAAGATGTCTGTGTTTAAGGCATCACCCCAGCCCATAGCTCAGATCGCTGAGGATGTGTCTGGAGATGCTGGGGATGCCCCAGGGCTGACTGAGAAAGACACGGGCTTTCCATCGGTCCCACAGCCAATGTCCAAGACCTCCCAACATAGAATCCCAGAGTGGTTTGGGTTGGAAGGGACGTTAAAGCTCCTCCAGCTCCAACCCCTGCCCCGGGCAGGGACACCTTCCATAGAGCAGAGTGCTCCAAGCCCCTGGCTCCAACCTGGCCTTGAGCACTGCCAGGGATGGGGCAGCCACAGCTTCTCTGGGCACCCTGTGCCAGCGCCTCAGCACCCTCACAGGGAACAGCTTCCTCCTTATCTCCAACCTGAACTTCCCCTGTTTCAGTTTGAACCCATCACCCCTTGTCCTGTCCCTACAGTCCCTGATGAAGAGTCCCTCTCCAGCATCCCTGTAGCCCCCTTCAGATACTGGAAGCTTCTCTGAGGTCTCCATGCAGCTTCTCTTCTCCAGGCTGAACAGCCCCAGTGTTCTCAGCCTGTCTCCATACAGGAGGTGCTCCAGCCCCTGATCATCCTCGTGACCCCCTTGGTATGAAGGTAACTGACTTGCTCCCAGGCCTACCACCCCTGGCTCCCAAGCCATGCTCAGACCTGAGAGACTTCCAGGTAAGGACACGCTGGGAATGACAAGACCCAAGTGGAGATGCGAGGCACAGCCCTGGACCCAGCTGCAGTGGTGGGAACCCCGCACAAGCCAATTCCCCTTCCCTCTTGTGCTTGGGGCAGCCCCACCTCCCACTGCAGCATCTCTCTGGGATTTCCCTGGCTTTGGGATTCAGAGGCTGCCACCCGAACCCTCTGCCACGCTGGGGCTGTGAGGCTGGGAAGGGAGAGGGATTGAGGGAGCTGCTGTCCAGGCTGCAGGGAACGGGGCATCAAGGTGTGGAATGTTCACTGATGGGCATGCCAGTGCCAGGTTGGAGAACAGCGCTGATTCCCAGCATGAAGGGGTGGGAAACAAGCAGTTGAAATGCATCAAGTCCATGTTGGATCCCCCAGTGGTTGGGATGGGGAGGAGGATGCTGCCAGGGAGGGGGTTTTGGAACCAAAACTCCTGCCAGGTTACAGGCTTTGACTCAAACCAATCCCACCCCAGCTGCTTTGCCGGTGCCACACTGAAGCACACTCAGATTAACATTCACCTTTATTAAAGCCCAATAAATCCAACACTTTTCCCAGCACCAGCTTTGCTTGAGAGGTCTCCCATCCCCTCATAACAAAGCTGATGCCTCCCAGGGCAAGTGTGTCTGCGGTTCAGTGATTCCTCTCAGACCCCGTTTAAGGTCCAACGAAGGCTGCATGGTCATGGTCATGGTCATGGTCAATGGGCTCTTGCTCAGCCTGAGCAGGGGCTGGACTTCCCATCTCAATTCAGTTTTCCTCTAATCAGGAAAGACTATCCTCGAAGACTCAGACATCCTGAAAACACATCAACATTATCAAGATACTGGCTGGAGACATTATTGTGGCCTTTCAATATACAAGGGGCTATAAGAAAGCTGGAGAGGGACTTTGGACAAGGGCCTGTAGGGACAGGACAGGGGAATGGCTTTAACCTGCCAGAACAGGGGAGACTGAGATGAGCTCTGAGGCAGAAGCTGTTCCCTGTGAGGGTGCTGAGGCGCTGGCACAGGGTGCCCAGAGAAGCTGTGGCTGCCCTGTGTCTGGCAGTGCTCAAGGCCAGGTTGGACACAGGGCTTGGAGCAAGCTGCTCTATGGAAGGTGTCCCTGCCCATGGCAGGGGCTGGAGCTGGAGGAGCTTTAAGGTCTCTTCCCACCCAAACCGGGCTGGGATTCCAAGAGATTACTTTGACACTGTCAACACAACAGGGTCAGGGTGCTCTGTAGGTGAACTATCCTCATTACACCCTCATTATAACAGCACAAATCACACTGATTCGGAGGAAACTCCAGGAACAAACTCGCCAATGAAGTTTTAAGTTGACGAGCAGGTATTCGCTATTGCAGTGCGACACCGGGATAGCCCCTCCTAACGTGTGTCCCCGTATTGCTACACCAGCCATCCTTACATATTCATGAGGCTACGTATGGATTGTATCATTCTCCAGAAAGTTCCCCACATGCATACAAAGTTGTGGTGGTGGTCTTTGGGGGTCGTTTACTTCTTCCAACAGCCTTCATCACTGCTGGCAGCCGTAGTAGATGCTTATACCAGCTTAACCAGCTCCTTACCACCATAGACATAACAATCATCCCGTCCTCCTACTTACCAGTTAGTTTAACTGCAGCCCATCCTGGGCCCCCGCCATTCCAGACACTCCTTATCCTCATCCTGTTCTTCTAGCCTGTTTTTCTTACGCTCGTGTTGTACCGAGGTCATAAGGGCCTAAAACTACAGCGGTTTGTCTCGCACAGGAATCGTCAGCACGCGCTCCAGCTGGACTCCATTTGGTTTTCTGTGAATCATGCACCTCGGTAATTTTCCACTGCTGTTACAAAGCCATCAGACTTGAACGTTACTTAAAGCTGATTCTAAAGGTGTCTGTATTTCACGTTGCGATTTCGTGCCCCCCCCCTCGTCTCAACACCTACAGGTCAGAAGAGCCCTGCTCTGATTAAAAGCCCCTTCCCTGCGCACGCGGGGTGAGGAATCACTGACGTAAGGTGATGTACATTAGCTGGCCAACCATTAAACAGTGCTCTGGGGGGTGACCAACCTGGTACAAACCCGTGAGGAGGGGTATTATGGGATGCCACCCAGCACCCCTTTTGTGCACAGCCCTGCAATAGACAAATACCTCATCTCTTGTGCACGAGCTGTGCACACGCGCACCTGAGGCTGCAATGAGGACATCACCGCGCACCTCCACCACTCTATTCCAACCCCATTCCACCCGATCCGTAGGGCACCATCCCAAAGGACGGACCCTGATACCCCTATTGAGGGCCGGCGGCTGCAGCACCCCACGGGGACAGGGATCGGCTCATGAGGGGCTCACGGGGGGACTCACAGGGGGGTCATGGGGCTCATGGGGGGGCTCATAGGGGGCTCATGGGGAGCTCATGGGAGGTGCTCATAGGGGGCTCATGGGGGACTCATGGGGAGGTCATGGGGGTGCTCATAGGGGGCTCATGGGGGTCTCATGGGGGGCTCATGGGGGGTGATCATAGGAGGCTCGTGGGGGAGCTCATGGGGGGTGCTCATAGGGGGCTCATGGGGGACTCATGGGGAGGTCATGGGGGTGCTCATAGGGGGCTCATGGGGGTCTCATGGGGGGGCTCATGGGGGGGCTCATGGGGGGTGATCATGGGGGTCTCATGAGGGGGCTCATGGGGGTCTCACGGGGGGTGCTCATAGGGGGCTCATGGGGAGCTCATGGGGGTCTCATGGGGGGGCTCATGGGGGGTGCTCATAGGGGGCTCATGGGGGTCTCATGGGGGGACTCACGGGGGGGCTCATGGGGGGACTCACAGGGGAGGTCATGGGGCTCATGGAGGGTGCTCATAGGGGGCTCATGGGGGACTCATGGGGAGCTCATGGGGGTGCTCATAGGGGGCTCATGGGGGTCTCATGGGGGGACTCACGGGGGGCTCATGGGGGGACTCACAGGGGAGGTCATGGGGCTCATGGAGGGTGCTCATAGGGGGCTCATGGGGGGACTCACAGGGGGGTCATGGGGCTCATGGGGGGCTCATAGGGGGCTCATGGGGAGCTCATGGGGGGTGCTCATAGGGGGCTCATGGGGGGCTCATGGGGGGACTCACAGGGGGGTCATGGGGCTCATGGGGGGCTCATAGGGGGCTCATGGGGAGCTCATGGGGGGTGCTCATAAGGGGCTCATGGGGAGGTCATGGGGGGGCTCATGGGGGACTCATAGAGGACTCATAGAGGGTGCTCATAGGGGACTCATGGGGGTCTCATGGGGGGTGATCATAGAGGGCTCATGAGGGGCTCATGGGGAGTTCATGGGGGGTGCTCATAGGGGGATCATGAGGGGCTCATGGGGGGTTCATGGGGGTCTCATGGGGGGTGCTCATAGGGGCTCATGGGGGTCTCATGGGGGGGCTCATGGGGGGTGCTCATAGGGGGATCATGAGGGGCTCATGGGGGGTTCATGGGGGTCTCATGGGGGGGCTCATGGGGGGTGCTCATAGGGGGCTCATGGGGGTCTCATGGGGGGGCTCATGGGGGGCTCCGGGTCCCCCCGGACACCCGAGCGACCCTCGGTCCCCCCGGCTCCACGCCGGCATGGCGGCCCCCCCCCGGCACGGCTCCCACAGGGGCGGGCCGCGCGCCGCTGCCGCCATCTGCCGGTTCCTCCTCCGCCGCCGCCCCGCCGGGTCCCGCTCGGCTGCCGTACGAACGGCAGTGCGTCAGTGTCAGGTGGCCGGAACTACCGGGAGGCGCCGGGGGTGGCCGGGCGGAGCGCGGCAGGGCCGGAGCCGGGCCCCGGTGAGTGCGAGCGGCGCGGCCCTGCCGCGATCCGGACCCCCCTTCCTCTCCTTCTCCCTTCCTTCCCTTTCCCTTCTCTTTCCCTCCCCCGTCCCCTCCGTTGCCCCCTCACCGGGAGAGGGGAACGGCGCAAGTGCGGATACCCCCCCCACACCCCCACCCCCGCCGCAATAGGGCCTGCACCGCTCCGTGCGCGTTGCACGCGGTGTGCAGGTCACGTGCGCCGTGCCGCACGTGCGTGCACGTTACGTGTGCGTTGCACGCGTGTTGCGTGCGCGTGCAACGAGTGTGTGCTTGTGAGTGTGTTCTGTGCGCGCGTGCGCGTGTTGCACGTGTGTGTGTGTGTGTGTGTGTTACGAGTGTGTGTTTATAAGCGTGTTACATGCGTGCGCCTTGCGCGTGTGTGTGTGTGCGTGCGCGTGTGCTGTGCGCGTGTATTACACGTGTCGTGTGTCGGAACGGCCATGGGTGCGAGGAGCCGCTGCACCGTCCCGGTGCTGGCCGGGCCTTCCCGGCGCCTGGAGAATTCCAGGCCCGGCAGCGGCTGCAAACTGGGATAAAGCAGCAGACAAAAGAGTGACGTTTGTTCACTCTGACGTTGGAATCTGTTGGGAGGGGGGAAACTCCTTTTCTCCTGTTCTCCTCTGCAGCGCGGGGCGGTGTTAACTGGAGGCTCTTGGCCAAAATGAGCTGGTTTTCTCCCAACGTGGCCCCGACTGCTGGCATCTGGAGCTTCTCGGTGTTACCAGGAGGTGCTGGGTGCTCGGATGCCACCAATGGTGCTGGGCAGGGGGAAGCAGGTCTGGGTGGGCTCCTAGTGTGGGTTTTGTGTGGGTTTCGGGGGCGGTGAGAGTTTCAGAGGGGCCTAGAGCACAGAGAGCGTGTCAGGGTGCAGCTGTATCCCTTTTCAGAGAGCTCATACTCTGGTGGGCAGCATCCTTCCAGGAATGCTGTCACAGAATCCCAGCCTGGTTTGTGTTGGAAGGAGCCTTAAAGCTCCTCCAGCTCCAACCCCTGCCACGGGCAGGGACACCTCCCATAGAGCAGAGTGCTCCAAGCCCCTGTGTCCAACCTGGCCTTGAGCACTGCCAGGGAAGGGGCAGCCACAGCTTCTCTGGACCACTCCTCACATCCAGCTAACACTGAACTGTGCATTGGTGTTCTTGGCCTAGAGCTGGGCTGTAAATGTGACCCAGACACTGACACAGAGATGTTTCCATCCCAGAGGACCTCCACAAAGTGCATTCACAGCTGCAGGGCTCAACTCCAAACCTCTGAGTGGCTTTTTGGAGTCACTGGAAGTGAAATCTCTGCAGAGACTTGCCCAGAGGTGGGAAGGAGTTTGGCTGCGGTTGAACAAGAAGGAAGGAGGAGGAAGGCAGGCTGATTGCTCAGGAAAACAGGAAAAGAGGGAAGTTGATGGGAGGCGTAGGTTGACTTGGAAGAGGAATGCTTGTAGAAACTTCCAAGATCACAGAGACTGAAGCAGGGGGTGGGTGAAAGTAATGGCCAAAAGGCCACTTGGACCTGTTCCTGTCAAAGGTGCTTTTGAAACGTCTCGGCCTGTGCCAGCCTCACTCCCCTGTTCGCTTATTTTGCTGGATTAGGAGTAAGGAATGAGGGGAATAATTCTCTTTACTTTGGGAATACCTTCCCAAATGTGTCACAGCTTAACGCAGAGCAACATGGATGGTGTTAGCAGCACACGACATGCACCTGTGGTGTGTGAACACCTTGACTTTGAAGTGGGTCTGTTGTCACCAAGGGGAGTGTTTCTGCTGACAGCAGAATGCTAGATTTCATAGGTAGGATCACCTTCAGCAGCAGATAGGTTTCACTGAATGGCCTGAGTAGTGCTTGCTTGTCTGTAATGGGAAGTAGGTAGGAGACATGGAAAACGGAGTCAGAGAGGAAAGTCTTTTGGAAAGCATTGGGCAGATTAAACCTCCTCCTGTCCAAGGTCATTATTGCAGCTTGAAGCAGCCCCTTGGTGTCCTCCAGGACCTCTGTGAGGTGCTGGAAGATGATGTTGGAGGGGATGGGGTTTCATCCCCCCAGATCTGCAGATCTGAGCCTTGCCCACTTCGTGCTGCCTGCCTCCAGGCAAACAGAGCCAGATCTGTCACCTGTGGCCAGTTCAGGCTGAACAGCACAGCCAGAGCTTTGAAATCCAGCTCCTGCTTGCTGCTGCTGCTGGCTTTGCAGGGCTTGGGCTGTGCCACAGCATCGCAATGCTTGGCTCAGGTTTTACTGACCAGGTTCTTCCCTCTGCTCACAAGACAGACGGTGACTGTCTCCAGAAATCTTCATTTCATCTTCCCTCTTTCCCCCCCCAGAAGCTCCTGTTCTCCACCCAGGTTGCTCGTTTCACCTCTCCTGAGAGGGTTACAGCTCCAGCAGCTTCTCCTCACCTCCCAGCTGCCTTTTGCTGCCCCAAGCTCTGTTCATGGAGCAGAGATGCGAGATCTCCTCGTCTGCCACAGTGTGAGTCGACACAGTGGATCCCAGAGGGATTGAGCCACATGACTTTGCACTGGAGCAGATGGGGAGTACTCCCATGCCAGCTGGGTGCTGAGATCGTGTCCTCAGACAGGAGCTGAGCACCTGAAGACAGAGGTAAAGGTGCCTGGTGAGGAAACAGCCTGCAGAGAGCAGCAGGCAGTTTGTGCCTGGATGGATCAGAGCTGTCTGCCTGCCTGATGATAGTTACTGCTTCTGCTGCATGTGGCAGAGTTCAGGGTGCATGATACAGCCATGGAACCATCCCCATAGCAGACAGTACCCCACATCTGGCACCAAGAGGGGAGCTAAGACCATCACTTCAACTCTCCCCATCCTCCCTCCCTTCCCCATCTCGACCTTCCTTGCAAGCAGCTGATGTTTTGCTGTTGTGATGCAGGAATGGACCAGATGATGGATCATGGGAGATGGGGAGATTCTTGTACTCAAAAAACCCAGTTTGTATTCAGCCAGAGCACATGGGATCCCATCACAGCCCTCTCCTACTCACAGCCCAGAGCCACAGTGTTCAGCCCCCCATCTTCTTCCCCCGAAGCATCCATTTTGCCGCTGCAAAACTGAGTTTCCCTGCACTGATTTGACATCTCGATCCAGGCCTAATCGAAAGCCGCGTGTATCAGCAGAGCTCAGAGGGATGCCCATGAAGGATTTAATTCCCCCATGCGGGGAGCACAGAAGCTAATGTGTATTGCCTTGTCCCTGCCAGGCTTTGGTTTTCCCCACTGCTCAGCCCCCTGTGGTACTTAAAGCACGAGTGATTTTAAAGCAGTTGCAAATGCTGGTGTAGATGCATCTTCAGGGTTGGCCACATGTGGTGGGCTCGGTGGGCTCTGAGCAGAACACTGACCTGGTGCTTCTGGTTTAATCAGCATCTGAATCATCGTAAACAGGCTCATTTGGCAGCTCCTGCCGCTGGCAGCACACAGCTTCACTCCTGACACGTTTCTCATCCTCACCCTCTGCTGTAGCTGATTTAGGCAGGAGTTAGGAAGGCACCTGGCATCTTTTAAGCCTTTATACTCTAAAACTATGGGAAGTGCTCCCAAATCTGAGTGTAAAGCTCTGTTCTCTCTGGTTCTCAACTTGGGATGTAACATCTCATAGAACCATAGAATGGTTTGGGGTGAAGGGACCTTAAAGCTCATCCGGTTCCAGCCCCTGCCATGGGCAGGGACACCTTCCATAGAGCAGAGTGCTCCAAGCCCCTGGGTCCAACCTGGCCTTGAGCACTGCCAGGACACAGGGCAGCCACAGCTTCTCTGGGCACCCTGTGCCAGCGCCTCAGCACCCTCACAGGGAACAGCTTCTGCCTCAGAGCTCATCTCAATCTCCCCTCTGGCAGTTAAAGCCATTCCCCTGTCCTGTCCCTACATCCCTTGGCCAAAGCCCCTCTCCAGGTTTCCTGCAGCCCCTTTAGGCCCTGGAGCTGCTCTCAGGTCTCCCCTTCAGGAGCCTTCTCTTGTCCAGGCTGCCCCAGCACAGCTCTCTCAGCCTGGTTCCAGAGCAGAGCTGCTCCAGCCCTCACAGCATCTCCATGGCCTCCTCTGGCCTCGCTCCAACAGCTCCACGTCCCTCTGTGCTGCTGCCCCAGAGCTGGATCAGGACTTCAGGGGGAGTCTCCCCAGAGCACAGCAGAGGGGCAGGATCCCCTCCCTGAGCTGCTGCTCACGCTCTGGGGGTGCAGCCCAGCACACAGGGGGGTTCTGGGCTCAAGCGCTCGCTGAAGCCGGGTCATGGGGAGCTGAAGCTTCAGGTCCACTGTGCAAATACGTTTTCATTGTTTAGAATGAAAGAAAAGCAGTTTGGGTCTCTTAAAAATGAGAAAGAAGTGATTTTTGTCTCATCTCCCATAGTCTCTGCCAGGTTACTTGTAGGTGCTGAGCAGCAACTGCCATGTACCCCAGCTTTGGGTGTATCAGGTCACTTGGGTGCTTGTCTTGAGCTGCCTTTGCATGACATGATGGTTGATAGCAGCTACCTTACAGCTTTGCAGGGCAACATCTGCCATGGCTCAGGGAAACACTGGCATCACCTCCCTTTTTTGGTAGCATAAAGGATAAGATTAAAAGTGCTTCATGTTAGGTGGAAGCCACTCATTCTTCGTCTACCCTTTTTTCAGTACCTGGAAGCATTTCTGAGCCCAGTAAGTTGTGATCCATGGCTACAGTGCTAATATGGCGAAGATTTCCAAGGCTCGGCAGGGTGACCACATTCTCAACTACAGCCAAGTGCAAGGCCAAGAGTGGGAGCAGCAAAAGTGAGGAGGAAAAGGAAGAGACCCCAGAAGCAGCCAGCACCAGAACCGAATCCACAGCTACAATCCAGTTACTGAATCCACTGGACTACAGAGTGCTGTATAACCCATCTGCCTATGCCCGAAGCAGAGCTGCCTCCCAGCAGCATGCTGCTAGGAGCAGTGGTGATGCTTTCACCAACCTTGGCACCACGCAGGTTGATTCCACCTCTTCTCAAGTTTGGCCACCCATCGGAAAGGCCCTGCCAAAGCCCAGGTCCAAACCACTCCTCCAGCAGACCATCTCAGCGGGCCTCTCTGCAGCACAAACCAAGGAGGAAGCAGGAAAGGAGAAATCAGAGCTGCACGACTCCAAGGAGGACCCCCGTGGGTTTCAGAAGGGGAGGCCTGAATACAGATCTCTCAGCTACGACAAGTCTGAGCCAGTAGAGACCCTTCCTTTGGAAGAAGGTGACTCCATTTTACATAGCGTGGCCACCTCCGAGCGCAGCCAGAGCCCGGGAACTATCTCAGATCACTTTGTCAAGCTGAGTCGTTTGCCAGTGGAACAACACTCCGGGTTGGTGGCCGACCCCAGGTTTAACAAACTGTGTCACTGTGCTGTCCAAAGCATGGGCTTGTTCAGCACTTCCGATCTCATCCATGTTCTGAAGGCTTGTGTCCGTCTGGTTGTCCCACCAACCCATCCTCTGCTGAACGCATGTGAGAGTGAGTTCTGCCGGCGGGTGTGGGACATGAAGCTGGACCAGGTGCTGCTGGTGGCTGACTGCTGGCGCTGCCTGGAGCGTAGCGTGCCTTCCTACCTCAGCATTGTGTTCAGCTATGCCAACATGCACTGGAAAGACCTCACTATGCCCCACTTTGTTCAGCTCCTTTATATCATAGGCGAAGGCCGGAGGTCACCCGCGGACTTGATGCAGAAGGTGGAGAGCATGATTCTGAAACACTTGGATTCCTTCACCTTGGAGGAGGTGGGTGCTATCTGCTTGGGGCTCTTTAAGTCCCTCAGTGGGATCTCTGACCATGTCATGAGGAGGATTGCAGACAGAGTCTCGCTGCAGATGGAAGACATGAGCACTTATGCTTTGGTGAACGTGCTTAAGCTACTCCGCTACACTCGCATGGACCACTTGCCCCTCTTGAAGGAACTCGGGAAGGTTATTCCTGCTCGGATTCCGACAATAAACATCCAGGGCATCATGCACATCAGTCTTACCTGTTCGTCCCTACACTACTTTGACGAAGGCATTATGAATGCTGTGGCCTATGTCATTGCCATCTAAGGTGGCTTACTGCCGAAGCAAAGATGCTGCCAAATTCCTGTGGTCCTTCGGGTGCCTGGACTATGAACCTCCGAATGAGGAAGAGTTTTACTCCAGCCTCATAGAGCAGATGCATAGAAAACTCCATGAGTTTGTCAAGTTTCCCGAGCATCTCCTTACAGGTTTGCTTGGCCTGGCGTTTGTCAAACGCTTCCCAGAGGAGCTGATAGACTATGCTTTGAGGGATGAGTTTATCCAGAGAACAAGAAGAAGTAAATACGAGCTCCAGAAGGACCTGTTCACCCTTAGTAAGAGTGTTGAAATCGAGTGCCCGAGCTACCAAGGCAGCCGCCTTCCACCTCAGCTTTCCCAAGAGATTACTGAGATGGTTTTGACTTTTGCAGAGCAAGAAATCTACGTCAGGCCTGAGATAGTGGAAGCCGCATCTCTTCTCGAGAGCATGTTGGGTGGCCGCGAGTATGTGAAGAACCACATGATCCTGCCTCACACGAGATCCAGTGATCTGGAGGTCCATTTGGCTGTGGATGGCCATCCCGTCCCTTTCAACTTGAAAGACCCTGTTAGAGTTGAGAAACTAAAAGACACTGGAGTTAGTTTAACGGACGACTTAATGTCTCAGCTTATAAAAGGGAGATCTAACAACCAGGCTCCTATGGAAGTGGATAATGAAGCCAGGGCTGCCAGACAGGAGCGAGGAGAGCAAGGATGGACCCCAGGCCTCAGGGAGGGATCGAGCTATGCTTTCGGGTGGATCTCTTGCACGTGCCTGCCTTGAAGCCACCCCATCCCTTAGGCTGAACAGGCATCCTCAAGAGGTGAAGCTGGCTATTCAGGTGTCCAACAGAAACCACTACTGCTACGGCTCCAAGCGCCTGTTGGGGCTGCACCGCCTGAAGCGGCGGCAGCTGCAGCAGTTGGGGTACGTGGTGGTTGAACTTCCCTTCTGGGAATGGTTTCCCCTGCTCAAACGCACGCGGCTGGAGAAACTGAGCTACCTCCAATACAAAGTGTTCGACCCAGTGCGGCTGAGCAGGGCTGCTTAGGCTGGTGGGGAGCTTGTGCCCAGCCTCCCCAGTGCATCTGGCTCCGTGGTTACTGGTTTGAATGGTCTGGGGGTGTTGGTTAAGTGTTCGGCAGGTGCTCTGTGTGCTCAGCTCTTGCTGTGTTAGGCGGTTCTGCTCTGCTGCGTAGGGCTCCCCCTTTTGTACATAGATGCTCAAAGTGCTTCTGTGACAAATAAAAACTCCTGGCCTGTGCATTTTTCTCTGTGGTCACTCTTCTTTCCCCACCCTAAATGAAAGTGGATGGATTTGGTGACTCCCTGAAAGCAGAGCAGTGGTGGTTGATGATTTTCAGTCCTGAAGCTGGCCTCGGTGCCAGAAGCAGTGTTTCCGTGCTGTTGCCATCACCATCGAGCTCGGTCGGTGGGCATGCAGTCTGAGCTTCTCCTTATGTGTGGAAGCTGGGGCTGAGGTTTGGGGTGCTGGGATGCCGAGACATCAGTTTCATGCTCAGCTGAAGCTCTCAGCAGTGTCTGGCAGAGAGGATTTGCATCTGGTTGACCCTGTTGATAATGGCTGCTGTCAAATGGGGCTGACAGATCCACCTCGGGGTGATTCCCCCGCTGGGTGACAATGAGTCCTGTGCGAACCAGAGTGCAAACTGTGGCTGTGTGGAGCATCTGCTGCGGAGGCTGCTGGTTTCACCCTCCTTCACATGGCTCACTGTGGTTTTCTTGCTCTGATCTCTGTGTGCTGTTCTGAGGATCGAGGTGCTGCTTCTTGGGCTTTCAGGTGATGGTTCTCTCCGAGAGGAGGGATGTTTCCGGAGGTGCACAGGGCAGGCTCTGCGTCTGACCGGAGCTGAAGGGATTTCATATGGAGCTGCATGTGAAACTCCCATTCCCACTGCAAAGGCAGTCTGACTGTTCGGGCTGGTTTGTGGTGTGGTGTTTCAAGATGCATGGAAGTGGAGGATAGGGAAGAGAGGCGTCAATAAGTGGATGAGCTTTAAGGCGCCTTCCAACCCAAACCAGTCTGGGATTGTATGATCACACTGCCTCAGTCGAAAGATCCGTGTTCACCATAGGGCAGACGCAGGCTCAAGGGAGACAGACAAGGGTCCAAGGCCGGGTTGGACAGAGCCTTGGGTGGAATGGTTTAGCAGGAGATGTCCCTGCCCATGGCAGGGGCTGGAACTGGATGATCTTAAGGTCCTTTCCAGCCCTGACTATTCTGTGATTCTATGACACTTGTGTGACATTCTGATGGCACTTCAGAGTCCTTCATGCTCCCTGAGTTGTTTGTTTTGACGAGCAGTGACTTTAGTAATGGGCTCCTGGGTCACTGTCCCCATCTGATCCTGGCTTCTCCTCTGACCCCTTCCTCTCACCTCCCTTTCCCTGTCCCTGCTGATTCTTGATCCTCAGCCAGCCCCTTTACTGTCCTATCAGAGTGTCCAGCCAGCTCTCACTTCTTTACACGGAATCTTAGTCCTTATTTCATTCCAGTTTCTCATTTCATCTGCCCCTTCATCCCCACTGTCTTCTGAGTTATGTTTTCATAGGAAGAGTAGAACAAAACACAGCCATGGGGGAAAGTAACCCAGTGACCAACTTGTGTTGCGAAGCAAGAGTGTAGCAGAGCTTGTCAGAGGAAGGGACAGCGGCTTGGACATGCAGCATGATGTCTTTTCTTACTGAGACGTTGAAGCCGGAAAATTAGCTTAAGTGTTTGTGGGTCACAAACAGGAGAAAATCCTGTAAAAGATACCTGTGTATACACATCCATACTGAATTTCATCTCAGAGCAGCCTTCCGGTGTCTGAAGGGGGCCTATGGGGATGCTGGGGGTGGACTCTTCGTTAGGGACTGTGGTGACAGGACAAGGGGTAACGGGTTCAGTCTGAAACAGGGGAAGTTTAGATTGGATATGAGGAGGAAGTTCTTTACTATGAGGGTGGTGAGGCACTGGAATGGGTTGCCCAGGGAAGCTGTGAATGGGCCATCGCTGGCGGTGTTCAAGGCCAGGTTGGACAGAGCCTTGGGTGACATGGTTTAGTGTGAGGTGTCCCTGGGCATGGCAGGGGGGTTGGAACTGGATGATGTTAAGGCCCTTTCCAACCCAAACTATTCTATGGTTGTAATTGAAAGACAGCAAGTTTAGTGAGAGAATAAACTGTGTGTAGTTAACCAGAGCCAGTTGTCACAGAACATGCTAAAAGAAAAGGATGAAGATTTAGGGTGAGACCTCAGTAACAGCTTAGGCTTGGAAGAAGAGGTGAGTGTCCTGAGGAGTGGCTTGCACCCATCTGTGATTTGTCTGTCATGAGGCAGTGCTATGGAAGAGGAGGTTGCACAACCACAAGGCCCACAGGAGAACCTGGCATCTGATACAGGCAGGATCTCAATAGAGAGAGGCTCGTGGGGAGCGAGTTCTTAAAGCAAGGAGTTTGCAGGATGCAAAGGTAAAGGGAAGGTCTCGCCACCAAGACTTGCTGAAGGTGCATGCAGTGTTCTGGTCACCCTGGAATGAAGACCTCAGGTCAGGAAGGAGACGGGAGCTGACACTAGAACAGAAGGCAAATCCTGAATCATTCCGAGGAAGGGAACAGAGAGTTGTCCTGCCGTTTGTCATAACAGCAGTGCTGAAAGCCAAGCGCATTTACCAGGCAACAGGTTCAGAAGGAACCAAGAAGAGTAGTTCTGCCGCACAGCCTGCAGCTAAACCAGCAATCTTCCTCCCACAGGATGTGGGTGCCGAAAGCAAGACCGGTTTAAAAGCCTGTAAGAGCTTCCTCGCTGGAAGCCTCTCAGGCTCACAAAGCCAAGGAAGTGCTATCAGAGGAGCATTGATTTGTGCTTGTCCTGCTCCTGTGTTCCCTGTTGAGGAGCGGGCACTGCTCCTGGTGCCTCTCAGAGCAAATACTGGGCTAGAAGAGGTGCTGTCTGGCTTGCTGCAGCTCTTTTTAGGTTCACATCTGCTTCAGTGAAGCATTGGCATTGTAACCTTCAAGCTGCGCTCTCTGCAGGCTTGGCTTCCTGTGGGATTTGTACTTCGGATCCCACATTTCTCGTTCAGACTTAGGTTGCAGCCCTCTGCTTTGCAGGCAGGCAAAGTGAGCTCCTAACGCTGTATTTCAGTGGACCACCATGCCCCCAAAAGGCCAATTTCATTTTGGCTGAACTAACAGCTTCAGCTGAAACCTATTAAGGGGCTGCTTGTGCTTGAAGGAGGCAGCGGGTTCCTGATTTACGAGGTTGCCCAAGGCAATGAGATATTAAAACTAAGGTTACTGTAAGGTTAAAACTCTTACAGATAATTTCATTCTTAGGAGGGATGTGCTATAACTGATTCGAGTCACATTCTTTTCAATGGAGGAGAAGGTGCATTCACTTGAGTTTCTTTAATGAACATTGTTAGAAGAATCAGCTGGGTTGGGGTTCAGAATATAGATCATCTCCCTCCGAGCTATTAGATGCTCCCTTGGAGCTATTAAATACCAACTATTAATATTTGGGTTTAATCTTAGCTTATCTCTAAGGCTCCTGAAGCCCTCAAGAAACGTTTCTCTTTGCAGCAGTGTCTTAGTGCTGACTGCTGTTACCCTCATCCCAAGGGGCCCCATCCGAGCTTGTGCCGGGTGTTGTCCAAGAGCACAGGCAGGTCCTGCCTCAGACTGAAGGCACAGGTAGATGTGGCACGCAGGGAGAACCAGGCACAGGGATGAAATGGGGAGTTCAGGGCCGCACAATGGGAATGGATGCCGGTGATTGAATGCCCTGGCTGGATTGCAGCCCACGTCCTCCAGTCCCAGCTGAGGCTGCCAAGAGCTCACAGTGATTCCTTTGACAGCCTTATGTGATAGAATCATAGAACCCCAGCCTGGTTTGTGTTGGAAGGGACCTTAAAGCTCATCCAGCTCCAACCCCTGCCATGGGCAGGGACACCTTCCACTGGAGCAGCTTGCTCCAAGCCCTGTGTCCAACCTGGCCTTGAACGCTGCCAGGGATGGGGCAGCCACACTCTGATGCTTTACTCTATCTACCAGACCTGCTGCCTCTTTGATAAGCTTTCACATCTAATTGCTGGTCCATCCATAGGTAAGATCATTTTAGTTAAAACAGCCATTCTCTCTTTGATGTTTCTCCACGGGTTCCCTAACTGACACAGCTCTTTCTCTCCATCCTATCTTAACCGCAGTCATTTGGGTTTATATTGGCTTCACCTCCTGGACTCAGATCTGAGCTGCATGTTAGGATCTCCCGAGCTTGTAATTCGCACAGGCTCCAAAACAAGATCCTTTCACTGTTGTTCACTTGCTTTTTCTGTCTTTTCTGTTTTTCACAAGCTGAATCTGATGCTCACAAACTGAGCTCTC
The DNA here is from genome assembly GCA_017639245.1 of Myiopsitta monachus. Lineage (NCBI taxonomy): Eukaryota > Metazoa > Chordata > Aves > Psittaciformes > Psittacidae > Myiopsitta > Myiopsitta monachus. Next base: position 114,607,152 of record CM029917.1, on the reverse strand, counting down.
TCCAGCTGCCAAGATGGTCATAAACGTCTGTCTCCCACAGTTCAAGCCAAGGATCCACTGCAACAAGGTAAAGCAGCGATATGAGGGGGTTTAGGCAGCTGGAGGGATGGGGTGGAAGCGGTGCGTTGGACTGGTTGTGGCTCAGGGGATCTATTTGCTGCTCATCTGTTAGAATTGGTGTTTCCGGAAGACTGATTTTTGGCTGCCCATGCCAGGGTTTCCTGCGAAAACAAAGCAAAAGCAGCTCACAGCAACCTCCCCTCGTTTTGTGTGGTCTGGCTGCTCCAGAGGGGGTTTTAACACGGGAGGCTGTGGATGTCCACTGCCAGCAGAAGCATTGAGGGCAGCTGCAGGTAAAGTGCAGGCGGTTTAGTCTGCAAAGCCAAGAGCATCTTTGTCACTTCGAATTGTTTTCCAGCGATGTGGGAGGGCTGTGGTTTGGGTGGGTTTGCTCAGCGCTTTCCCTTCCAAGCTCAGCAGGCTCCTGTCATCCTCAACAAGGTTGCTGGAAGCCCCTGTGTCCAACCTGGCCTTGAGCACTGCCAGGGATGGGGCAGCCACAACTTCTCTGGGCACCCTGTGCCAGCGCCTCAGCACCCTCACAGGGAACAGCTTCTGCCTCAGAGCTCATCTCAGTCTCCCCTCTGGCAGGTTAAAGCCATTCCCCTGTCCTGTCCCTTCAGGCCCTTGTCCAAAGCCCCTCTCCAGGTTTCCTGTAGGCCCCTTTAGGGACTGGAGCTGCTCTGAGGTCTATAGGGACAGGTAGGGTTGATCCCAGAGCTGGAGAAGGCAATCAGCTATCTGACCTCCAAAGGTTTCTGTGATTGGATGGGGCTTGGAGCAAGCTGCTTTAGCAGAAAGTGTCCCTGCCTATGGCAGGGGTTGGAACTGGATGAGCTTTAAGGTCCCTTCCAACACCAACCAGGCTGGGATTCCATGATTTTAGGAGCCTGCCACCTGTTCTCTCAAGAGGTCTCTTTCCACATGGATAAGCTGACATAAGGTTTCACCAGTGTTGAAGGACAGGAGACTCCCATCTCACCACACGCACGTGCTGTGCTCCCAGCCACACTCTCCTACTTGATGTAGTTCACTGACCCATCCAAAACCACAACCTAACCACACGTTTGCACTCTTCTAGCTGTTAAATCAGCTCTGCAAATGGCTGGCCAGGTGGCAGAGGGTGCAGAGAAGAGTGGATGGGACCATATGGCTGGAGGAGGGTGGGAAAGGGTCTGCTCAGCCTCTGCAGCAGGGATCTCCTGTGTGGTCTCCCTGCACGTGAACCCTCAGCCATGGTTCCCAGTTGATATCGTCCTCAGACTCTCCATCAGTGCTTGTGAATGAGTTTTAGTTTCTTGCTCCAAATTAAATGTGGTTTTCTCCTGAAACACAGATTTCTGCTGATGGTTACGAAGTGGAGAATCTCATCTCTGAAGACCTGGCCAGGAGAAACCGGGGCTTCCGCAGTGAATACTTCATCAAACCTCCGGTCCACGTCACCATCTCTTTTCCCTTCAACATTGAGATCTGCAGGATCAATATCGACATCTCATCTGGGGGATACCAAACCTTCTCTGGGCTCGAAGTTTACACCTCTACCTCATGCAATAAAACCTCTTGGCAGAGCCCTGAGGGTCAGTTCTCAGGTCTGGCCAGTCAGCCCGTGTCAGACAAAGACACTTTCACACTGGTGGGCAAAGCTGTCTTAAAAAATCAAAGCAAAGTGACATTTGGCCATAGGGGCTTCAAGCCGAGGCCTCCCTTCCATCAGGTGGAAAATGTCTTGTCCTACCCTGGCTCTGCATCTCAAGACCTCTGGAACAAAGGGCCCTCCTCGCTGAGCAATGTGTCGCACTTAAGAATCTGCATCACCCATGTGGCTGGAGGTGGCCTGCCTTGCATTAAGAGGCTGGAGGTGTGGGGACAGCCTGCCAAATCCTGCCCGCAGGAGGTGATCGAGGGTGTCTTTCAGGTGGCCTCCCAGTTCTTCACCCAGGATGTTGGTAACCTCAAGCCAGAGCTCTGGACCCCAATGGAGAGCGACTGCGTGCCCTTCAGTGCCAATGACAGCGAGCAGCAGACGCTCCGCAAGCTGGTGGATGTTGTCCAAGACATCCCTGAGGAATTCCTGGACCCCATCACTCTGGAGATCATGACCTTCCCCATGCTCCTGCCCTCAGGGAAGGTGATTGACCAGACCACCTTGGAGAAGTGCAACCGGAGCGAAGCGTCCTGGGGCAGGGTCCCCAGTGATCCTTTCACTGGGGTGGCCTTCAGCCAGCACTCACAGCCCCTACCTCACCCTACCCTCAAGGCTAGGATAGACCATTTCCTCTTGCAGCACAGCATTCCTGGCACCAACCTGCTGGGGAGGGCTCATGCCTCAGAGATGCTCGTCCCTTCCTCCATAACAATGTCTTCTCTGAAGAGGAAGATGGACTGCATGGATCAGAGCTCTGTGCAGCCACCTTACTTTTCCTCTACAAACTTACTTGTCACGTCTACCTCAGAGAACAGTGCTAAAAAAATGAAACCTGACAGTGACTCACACTTGATCCACATGGACTGTTCCACAGGTACCGGGGCTCCCCAAGTCCCTTGTGTTCCTTGAGTGCCTTGAGAGCCTGGGGCCAGGTTTTCAAGTCAAGAGGCTCCACTACAGAGTCCCATCCCACCTCTACCGAGCTTTAAGGCCGTTGTATTTTGCCGCTGATAGATGCCATGGGAGTCAGGTCATCATCTCATTCACCTCTCCTCAGCACGACCTGCCATGCTGGGTGCTGTTTGCTCCCATTCTCTTTCACCTTTTCTCATCTCTAGGCTCGGCGTTCTCGTTGTGTTACCTCTGCAGTCTGTTTCCCAGCCCTCCTGCTTGCTCAGGTCACCTTGTTCCCCTTTTAGTCTGTATTTCCTTTCCCCTCCTTGCTTTCAAGCCACTGTCCATGTGGAGACGACGTTTACCTCACAGTGTGCTGGTTTAAACTCTCTTTATCGTGGGTGATTTATTATCTCACCCATCAATGTGTTCTTGCATCAGCAAGAAGGTATCCGCAGCAGGAAAAGAAGTGCCTGGTGGTGCGGCAGTGATGGCACAGGGCGTCCTGACTGGTGTGGCTCTCCCGAGGAGCGAGATGGGGAGGAAAGCAGGAATGAGGCACTAATCCTGCTCATGGCTTTCCCTGGCCGTACTCTTGGTGGAGCTGATGCCCTGCACACTCCGTGTCCCTGCATAGATTGTGTCACCAGGGATGTGCTGGATCCTTCCCTTCTCACAGGGCTGCTCCTGCTGTGGCAGAGGCTGAGATTGGGGAGCGTGTGGCTGTGCTGCCTCCGGTCTACCCTGTCCTTAGTGCAGCAGTGCAGGGGCTTGGAACTAACAGCAGCAAGGGAATTGCTCCTTCAGAGCAGGGAGGAGGCAGCCCAGGCTGGGAGAGGCTTGCGCAGGGTTTGCAGTTAAAGCAGAAAACCATTAGAGACATTAGACCAGGGATGTGACTTGTGTCTCCAGGAGAAGGAAATGGGTCCTGGTTTCCTTTTATCCTGGTTTTTCTCAGCAATACGGTAACAGCAGCACTGGGCATGAGCTCCCAGAGGCAGAAAACCGGTCCAGACCTTCGTCTCCCAGATAAATTCCCTGGAAAGCTGAGTGCTTCCACTCACCTCAGTCCCCAGCCATGCCACAGCTTCCGACCAGGCAGGCAAGGCAGCTTTGTGGCAGCACAGGCAGACCTATGGATCCATGGAGCACTGGGAATGTAGGATGCTCCTTGTAGGTCCAGCAGCATTCAAGCGCAGGACTGCTGAGGAGCAGCCGATCTTTAGAAAGCCAAGGGGATCTGTGGGGTAAATACCAAGGAGATTCCCACCTCTCATCCCAGAATCTGTTGGCTCTTTGTGCTTTGTTCTCTAATGACCAGAGCCTTCATCCCACAGTGGAGAGTGGCTCCCAGGCAGCTGCTCCTCTTACTCCATGCTAGATCTTTCTCCCCAGATCCACATCTATTCTGCCATGTTTGCTTTCTCCCTTGTTGGCACAGGGATTCCTGTTGGAGTTGCTGGCAGTGCCGCTGTTATATCCATGTAACCGCTGCACACAGCAACGCTTAAACCTTCTCTCTGGTGCCTTAAACTGAGTTACTGCTTTAGGTAACGGTGCCACTGCAGGAAGAAGGTGAACTTAAATGGGAGCTAAGATAGGAAGGAGATGTCTTTAGCAATCTTGTATTTAGATGAGCTTGAAGAGAGCAAGTGTCTGAGGTTGTCTGTCATGTAAGGGCTGTCTCTCAAGGCAGGTAAGTTGAGTTTCCTTGTGTTCTCTAATCTGGAGGTCTGTAACATGTCAGAAGGTGGCCTGATTCCTGCTGGAGCCTGTCCCCTCCTTCACCTTTCTCCCCCAAAATGTTTATAGGAAGAAGCTCAGTTTGATTTCGTATGAAGTCTTTAAAGACCTGGTTGAAAACAACGGGTGTTTATGGCACCAGAATGAATAGGAAGAAGCCAGACCACGCGTTTCTGCTCTGATCTCTCGCTCTGGAGCTCGTTCCGTGCTTTAGGAGGACTCATCAGTTATTTTTCCTGCAGAGATGCGTAGCAGCTCCCGCTGGGGATGTACCCCAGCCCCATAGGAGCAGGGAATGCCCTCTGGGGTCCTGGAGCTCCTGAGGGAGCCGTGCCCGTACATAAACCAAGTCACATTGCTCAGTGCAGGGAGCTCGTGCTCCGGTGTTTCATCAGCCTTGATTGCTGTGGCAAATGTGCAGCACTGATTCAAAGGTCTTCCTTGGGGAGATGGATGTAACAGGATTAGTGATGCAGACAGCATCCTCTTAATGCGCAGCCTGAATGAACACCTTCGGTGGGGCACAGGACAAACGCTGCAGGGAAAGGTGCGACCCTGCGCCTTTGGCTCCATCCCTTGACTCAGAACTGAGACAGAATAACATCAGTCCCCCCAGGTATTATTAATGTCTTCAGTGTTCCCGGTTAGCTGCGTGAAGCAAGGCTGGGAGCACTGGGCTGGGTCCCGCAGTGGGGAAGGCTGAGGGTCCGGAAGCTGTTTTCTGGGTTATTTGGTGGTTTGCCCGTTTTCGGACCTGCAGATAGAAGCTGACATCTGAAGGTTTGTTGGCACTGGGGCATGGCATGAATGTCTGACAGAGATCTGCAGGGCTTTTCATCTTTAGGACGCAAAGGAGAGGCGCTACATCCCCATCCTGGCACCTCGGCGGGGAGAAGAGACCTCTTGAGAAAACAAGTGGCAGGGCTCCTAAAACGTGGAATCCCAGCCCGGTTTGTGTTGGAAGGGACCTTAAAGCTCATCCACCTCCAACCCCTGCCATGGGCAGGGACACCTTCCATAGAGCAGAGTGCTCCAAGCCCCTGTGTCCAACCTGGCCTTGAACACTGCCAGGGATGGGGCAGCCACAGCTTCTCTGGGCACCCTGTGCCAGCGCCTCAGCACCCTCACAGGGAACAGCTTCTGCCTCAGAGCTCATCTCAGTCTCCCCTCTGGCAGTTAAAGCCATTCCCCTGTCCTGTCCCTACATCCCTTGTCCCAAGCCCCTCTCCAGGTTTCCTGCAGCCCCTTTAGGCACTGGAGCTGCTCTCAGGTCTCCCCTTCAGGAGCCTTCTCTTGTCCAGGCTGCCCCAGCCCAGCTCTCTCAGCCCGGCTCCATAGGAGTGCTGTCCCAAAGGTTCAGAGACAAAGCAGTGTTCCTGTTGCTCATTCTTTCCCCCATCCTCCTCTTGAGCTTGTGCTTCTCTTTGCAGATCTGGTCTCTCACGAGCAAAAGCTCTCCGAGAGTTTGGACACTGCCTTGACCTCAGCGCTCAGCTCCATGCCCTCATTCACAGCCAAGCTGATGAAGAGCCAGCAGCAGGCGCAGAGCGAGGGAGGCTGCAGCAGTTCCTGGAGTGTGGGCACCATCCTCGGTAAGCAGCAAGTGCCTCTGGGTCACTCTGGGGAGCAAGCGAGGAGAGGAGAGCTGGGGCTGGGTTAGCAGGGAGGGTTGTGCTGCTGCGTAGCATCTGTCTCTGCATCTTCACACACCAAAATAGAACCACAGAATGGTTTGGGTTGGAAAGGACCTTAAGATCATCCAGTTCCAGAGGTGCCTTACACTAAACCATGTTGCCCCAGGCTCTGTCCAGCCTGGCCTTGAACGCTGCCAGGGATGGAGCATCTACCATATAACTATTCAGTATTAAAGCATTATGTTGGTTCCCAGCAAGCTTTACCTAGCAATCCCTAGGTCCTGCTTTTTCATCCCAGCAGATTTAATGGTTGGTTCTCCCATTGAGGCAGGTTAGACCTTGGTGGCCCCCAGAAAGTGAGGTCTGGTGTCCATGTCCTCAGTCAGGGCAGGCTTCCTGCTGCCTGAGGGCCATCCTGGATGCATTGCACTGAGACATGGTGCTAAGCCCAGCCTGCACCAGGTTAGCTCAGACTGAGAGCTTGCCCCGTGTCGAGGTTTGGCTGCTCCCACAGCTCTGTGACTTGGGCTAAGTGGCTTAAATCATGGACTCATGGAATAGTTTGGGTTGGAAGGAACCTTCAGAGGTCATCTGAGTCCAACGCCAGTGTCCCCTGTTAGCTGCACTGACTAAGCTGGGGAGTTGCCATGTGGATTGGGAAGGAGCTTGGTATGGAGATGCAGGTGGAGAGGTGTAAATCTAGCAAATACCTCTCAGCATGCTGACCCTTGACAGGAGCAGGTAATGGTGGCAGCGTCATGGGTCAACCAGCCAAGTGTGTGCCCAGAATCCCATTGGATTTGACTGTATATAGGCCAGGCTGTGGAGTCCTCCCAGTTTTCATCCCACCAGCTAGATTTCAACCCACCAATGAAGTTTTCAACCCACCGTCCCACCATGCTAATCTAGCTTTGTATGCATTCCCAAAATGATTCCATTGGGGCACAGGGAAGTGTTGAAGCTCCCTGTATCCCTCCACAGGCTGATGCCCTAACTGAAGCTTGCTCCTCTTCTTCTCTTGAGTAAGGATCTACCAGAGAAGAGCGTTCAGAGGGACCAGATGCCCCTGAGAAAGGGCTGGCGCTGGCTGTCTCTCTCAGCTTTTGCTGTTTCGCAGTGACATGAAGCTATTAAGCTTCATTCCCTGTCCCCTTTAAAATTGCTGCTGTTGAAGAGCTGACTGAGTAGCCCTTGATAGACGGTGTGTGCCAGGAATGCAAAGTGATCCCTAAAGCGTTTCACCCGGGAATAGGTGATTTGAATCCGAGCGTTGGAAAAGCGGAAGGCGCCGATTTAGCCTCGGGAGAAGTGAAAAGCCCTTTACAGTCATCTGTCCTCAATTAAAAGCCTGATGGTGCAAGTGCCGGTGTGATTCAGCCCCTTCGGAGCACGGCCCGCCCCAGAAGTAGACTGTTCCCTTTCCTTAGGGTAGTGATAAAACAGGCCGCCGTGCGACTGCCGAACTTGGGGTCCTTGGCGGGATTAGGCATCTAAGGGGTGGCACAGCATGGCCTTGGTCCGGTTTATCGATGGCCTGGATGAAGGGATAGAGTGTACCCTCAGCAAGTTTGCTGGTGATACAAAGCTGGGGGAGCGGCTGCTACAACCTGAAGTGCTGCCTTTCAATGGGACCTCGATAGGCTGGAGAATTGGGCAGAGAGAAGCCTCAGGAGGTTCAACAAGGGCAAGTGTAGGGTGCTGGACCTGAGGAGGAGGAACCCCCAGTACCAGCACAGGTTGGGGCTGACCTGCTAGAGAGCTCAGCTGAGAGGGACCTGAAGTGTTGGTGGATGGTGAGGTGACCATGAGTTGCAGCGTGCCCTGGAGCCAGGAGGGACAAGAGCATCCCGGGCTGCAGCAGGAGTGTAGCAGCATGGCGAGGGAGGTGATTCCTCCCCCTTTACTTGAGCCCTGGTGAGGCCGCATCTGGAGCGCTGTATCCAGTGCTGTGCTCCCCAGTACAAGAAAGACAAGGAGCACCTGGACAGGGTCTAGCAGAGGCCGCAAGAAGGAGCAGGGGTTTGGAGCATCTCCTGGGAGGAGAGGCTGTGGGAGCCGGGTTTGGTTTGGAGCAGGCTGAGAGGGGATCTCTCTCATGCAGACCGGTATCTTAAAGGGGGGTGCCAGACTCTGTCAGTGACAGGACAAGGACCAATGGCCGTGAGCTACAACACAAGTTTCTTCATCTCAGCATGAGGAAGAACTTTACATTGAGGGTGTCAGAGCACTGGCACAGGCTGCCCAGGGAGGCTGTGGGGTCTCCTGTTCTGAAGGCATTTAAACCCCACCATGGACACATTCCTATGTAACCTGCTTTGGGTGGCCCTGCTTTGGCATGGGGTTGGACTGGATGGTCTCCAACCCATCCCTTCCAACCCTAATGATGCTGGGACTTGTCACCCCCCCCGACCGACCCCTTCTCCTGTTACCTTTGCAGAGCATGGCAGGAGCAGCCAGACCCAGGGATGCTCTTCCTGTGGCAAAACCTTCTCCTCCTACTTCAAAACGGAGCCCGTTTACCAGCTTCCCTGTGGCCACCTCATGTGTCGCCCGTGCTTGGCCTGAGAAGCAGAAGTCTCCATCCTCAATACTCTGTGGGAGCTGTAAGAGGCCGGCTGCCACGCACGACGTCAGGAGGGTTCACTTCTGACCCCTCGGCTGCCAGAGCCTTCCAGGAGGATGAGGACAAGGAGCTGCTCCCTGTGTCTGTTGATCCATAGGAAGATGAAGGCCTTTGGAAGAGCTCACCAAGAGGAGCTTGGTCTTCTTGTGCTTACAGAATAGTGGGGGGGGGGGGTGTTAGAGCATCGCGCCGGAGCAAAGCGATCTGAGGATAATAAAAGCCATAGCTTCTTTAACAAGGAATACGTATTTATACAGGACCGATTTCCAGCTGTCACCCTCTTACCGCCATCCCAGTGGCTCAGTGGTTTAGCATAGGTGCCTTTTGGACGGTGAGTTTAGCTTCCTCGTGAGTTCAGACCCTTTACATATCTGACGCGCAGCCATTCGGTCATGGAGCAGGTGAAGTCCTCGCGGTGGACAACGCGCATCTGCCTGACTTCTCCCCTTCACCGCCTCACTCCCCTCCTCCCTGCGGTGCTGCAGGAGCGCATCGACCATCCCGGAGGCCAGCAAGTCACAACGAGAGGCCAGGGGCGCCGTGTGAGTTAAGTGGCAGCGATCTCATCCTGCTCATAGCAACTCCTGTAGAAAAGCCATCGCATCACACCGGATGTCACCCTCGGTTTGTGTCGTGTGTCTGGACCAGCTCCGTCTGGCTGATAGACATTTAAGCCTTAATAAAACCATGTTTAAAGTCAGGTTCTGACTTGTGCTTGTGCAGCTCCGTGACCCCCGCGGCGTGAAATCTCATCACAGCACTGAGGAAACGAGGTGGGAAAAGCAAAGCCAACACAAAGGATCCGTGGGTTCTAGTGGGGTTATAGCAGCAGCCGCATGGACCCCCATGGGTTGAGACTGAGATACCTAAACCTGAGGAGATCTGGTCTTCAAAGAGCTCCTCAGAAGGAAAATCACTTGGGATACGTGCTGGATGTGCCGAGGGTAAGGTGACAGCAGAGGGTTCTGTCACCTGTACCCCCCCCCCACTTAATGGGTAATTCCTCTCTGTGGAGCAGATGCTGCTCGCTGATGCTCCCTGCAGTTACTCTGAGGTAAGAGGCTGCAGCTGACTCAGTTCCCCTTTACATGAGACACTTCTGTTGTCTCTTAAAAGGCACCTGCTTGCTGAGCAATCCATAACGTTCCTGGCTCCTGGTCCTGGGAACCAGCAGGCTCATCAAGCAGCGAGAACACAGCTTTGTGTCTGCACCCAGCCGATCCCTTTGTGGCAAGAATAGCAAATTCCCTATCCTTATATCAGGAATGGTCAGGAAATAGGCAAAAACTCTCCTCAAGATCCCACAGTTGAGAGGCAGCACAAATCCTCTTCCTCGTGGTGTGTTTGCAGTGAAGCATCCCGATGTGATTCAGCTCTCACACCTCCTCCACTGCAGCTCTGAGGAGCGATCATCTGCTGCAGGAGCTCCCATCCTCACCCATCTCCTGCTTCTCTGGGATGAGCAAAGCCTCCAATGAAACCCAAAGCCTCTGGCTCAGCCTCCTGCCCAAATGTTTCTTGCGGTACCATGCTGGTAGGCAGCAACTGAGGATGGGGGACAAGGGCAGGGTGTCGGAGGTTCCCTTTGTGCTCCATGGAGGGACAGGGAGCTAGCACAGAGCCTGGTGGAGCAGAGATTGAAGGGGATGGGGTAGCAGGGGGACATCTCTGGTCCATTGCCAGCTCAGAGGAGGGCTCATCTCTTAGGGGTTTCTCAGAGCCTTCAGCTGCACGATTTCTCCTCATCCTTAACCCTGTAGAATCACAGGATCCCAACCTGGTTTGGGTTGAAGGGACCTTAAAGCTCCTCCAGATTCCAACCCCTGCCATGGGCAGGGACACCTTCCATAGAGCAGTTTGCTCCAAGCCCCTGTGTCCAACCTGGCCTTGAGCACTGCCAGGGATGGGGCAGTCCACAGCTTCTCTGGGCACTTCCCTATAGGACCCTTCAGCAGTGTGTTTCAACCCATGCATCCCCTCTCACTGATAAGGGGAAGGCAAAGGGATTGATTTCCCTCTGTGCCCACCTCTCCTTGCTTAGGGAAGGCTCAAGTGTCCCCAGCTGGGTGTGAGTCCTCCTCATCACTCCCATTGAAACAAGGGCACACTGAAACCCCTGTGGGCAGCAAAGACTCTGCACCCCACAAAGAGGGGCTTGGTGGTGGGTCACACATAGCAGAACTTCCCATGGGATCTTCTGCCAGGAGCCACAGCACTCCCCTTAATCTCCTGTGCAGAATGGGCAGATGCAACCAGCAAATTCCTGGCACAGAGCCTGCGCTCTCTTTGGGAGGTGGGGAACAGCCTTTGAAGCTGAGCCATTTCCTCTGTTGCTGCCATTCAAGCCCTTTGAGGAGGCCAAATCCATCCCTTGCTGCTCAGCGGCCTCCTGACGCGACGTCTGCATCCCAGCGGGATGGCGTTGGACCGCAGCGCCCAGCGAACCTTGATGTCGCTGCGCTGCTTTAAGCGAGCGCCATCAAAGCTGTTTCACATCACGTCATGGAAGCAGAGGAGCATCTTCAGCCCTGACGGGGGACAAGGAGCTGCTGCGCTCAGGCTGGAGGTGCAGGATCCAGCCCCACCATCAAGCCATTAACCCCCTGTCAGCCGCCAGTGCATGGTGACTGGGTGAGACACTGGTGACGGGCTGGTTCTGTGCTAAATGCCACGCAGGCCGGCCCATTTGAGGAGCACGGATGCACCCAGACAGGAGCTGCTTTCTTTCCCCAGTACATGAGCACTGTGTTCAAGAAGCTTCTCCTCTCTGCATCCCCTTCCAGCCACAGCAACGCACAGGTCAGTGAAAACCTCCCTGTTTTCCATGTGGTACCCAAGGTCCTCTGGTTAATTCCGATTGAACTTTGTCACTTTGACATCTGTGGAGCGCTGCAACATCCATGCTCTGTCCCGCCTGTGTTCCAGCTCTCACAAACCTTGATGGAGGCTTCAAACCTCACAAAGCTCCTGCTTTGTTAGTGAAGGATGCTCTTAATGAAGGATGGCGAAGAATCTACTCGTGGGTTGCCCCGACCCTATGCAAGGAAGCGATTGCGTGAGGATTGGAAAATCATTGTCATTTCCATGCGGTAAAGATGCTTTGAAGCTGCAGGTGTAGCAGGAGGGTGTTTGCTGTGGGGAACAGCACAGGAGCACGGGTCACTGCTGGACACCCCTTTTCCCATCATAGAATCACTGATTTGTGTTGGAAGGGACCTTAAGCTCCTCCAGCTCCAACCCCTGCCATTGCAGGGACACCTTCCATAGAGCAGAGTGCTCCAAGCCCCTGGCTCCAACCTGGCCTTGGGCACTGCCAGGGATGGGGCAGCCACAGCTCCTCCGGACACCTTGTTATTCCCTGTTGTGAAAAGCAGTTGGGAAGGGCACAAGCAGCGAAACTCCGTGGCTGAGCCCTTTCCCAGCCCCTGTGCTGTTGTCTCGTTATTGCCGAGGGATGGACTTGAGGCTGCTGCCCGCTCCCCGCCCCATGGCAGGCCTTTGGGGCTCTCCTGCATCAGCCCAGGCGAGCAGGGCTGGAGGTAGCAGGCAGCTAACACTGCCGATGAATGCTGCAGCACCCACATCGCCCGCCTCGCATGTCGTTAGGACATCAGCGCTAACGAAGGGGGCTCCTCTGGGGCCCTGGGAAGAGCTGGGACGTGGCAGAGCAAATCCGGTGCTGGGGACACAGAGCAGGGACCCTGTGGCCGATACGGGGGGATTTGGGGTGCAACTTTGAGTAGCCTCAGAGCATCACTTAGGAGTTGGGTGTGGGTTGGGGGCCCTGCATCGCCCCGGGTACCACTGAGCATCACTGCGCGGCGAGGATGCTGCTTACACCCCGTCACTCTGGGATCCCTTATCCATGTCTCACCCCAACAGACCCCAATGTTTGCATCCCCTAAAGCCTTTCTTTACATTTCCTACGCATTCTGTTGCCTCCCCCTGCCTCCCCCTCCCCACCTCACCCTCCCCTTGATTCCCATAAGTGATTCCGCGTTGTGGCTGCGGAGCCTCTGCAACTTGGAAAAAAACATTTTATTAACCTTGCTTGACTTTAAAGAGCATAATTACATTTTAATCTCATATTCCCCCGTTATCATTCCAGACACAGAGTCATTTGAATGCAGATCCGTCCCAGCTAATGTAATTTTACGATACAGTAATGAAGAGACGGAGCAGGAGCGCCTCACACCCAATTTAGAGATGACATTTGGGGTTCTTCTAAAGAGAAGTTTTCCCAACCGAGGCCTTTTGCATCCTCCTTGGTCCCGCAATGCCAATGGGATTCGGCTCCCGCTGCGAAGGGAAGAGTTTGGTTGGATAAACGTGGCTGGCGGTGATAATATTGGTCATTAAAGATGCCCACGGCTGCCCCGTGTGGATGATTCAGTGTCTCTGGTGGTGGGCACGGGGCAAGTTTGGGAACTCGCTGCTCCTTGGTCCCATAGAGACATGAATCAGGGGCTGCGGTTGCATTCAGCCCTCCTTGGGGGGGGGGGAAATCAGCCTCATTTTATCCATCTAAAAGACCAGAAGGGCCCCAAAAGTAGGACCGTTGCATCCGCAGGTGGATTCATCCCTCCATAATCACAGGGCAGGAGACAGGGCCCCCCCAAAATAGAATCATGGAATCAGAACGGCTTAAGTTGGAAGGGACCTTAAAGCTCCTCAGGCTCCAACCCCTGCCACGGGCAGGGACACCTTCCATAGAGCAGAGTGCTCCAAGCCCCTGTGTCCAACCTGGCCTTGAGCACTGCCAGGGATGGGGCAGCCACAACCGGGATTCACTTGGAGTGGCTGGAGCATGGCTTTTCCCCACCCTCATTCAGCATCCCTTTTAGGCTGGATCAATGCTCCATCCTTGCTCAGCCCCGGATGGAGCAAAGGAGGTGACAGTGATACCCTGGGCAGGGCAGGAGGGGCTGCGGCTCTGCTCGAGCATCCCAAACGAATCCGTGGTCCCACTGCAATCCCCGCTGGCAAAACTGAAATGCTTTGGACAGCAAAGTGAGCACCTGTGCCAGGCATCAGAGAGGGACATCAGAGGGGGATGAACCCAGAGCATCGCTTCAGTGCCCAGGGGAAACTGAGGCACGCAGGGGTAAGGGCAAGCGTCTATTTCCAGCTGTGCTCTGGGGAGACCCCCCTGCAGTCCTGATCCAGCTCTGGGGCAGCAGTACAGAGGGACGTGGAGCTGTTGGAGCGAGGCCAGAGGAGGCCATGGAGATGCTGCGAGGGCTGGAGCAGCTCTGCTCTGGAGCCAGGCTGAGAGAGCTGGGCTGGGGCAGCCTGGACAAGAGAAGGCTCCTGAAGGGGAGACCTGAGAGCAGCTGCAGTGCCTAAAGGAGCTGCAGGAAACCTGGAGAGGGGCTTTGGACAAGGGATGTAGGGACAGGACAGGGGAATGGCTTTAACTGCCAGAGGGGAGACTGAGATGAGCTCTTGGGCAGAAGCTGTTCCCTGTGAGGGTGCTGAGGCACTGGCACAGGGTGCCCAGAGAAGCTGTGGCTGCCCCATCCCTGGCAGTGCTCAAGGCCAGGTTGGACGCAGGGGCTTGGAGCACTCTGCTCTATGGAAGGTGTCCCTGCCCGTGGCAGGGGTTGGAGCTGGAGGAGCTTTAAGGCTCCCTTCCAACCCAAACCTCTTCGGGGTTCTGTGATTTTTGTGTTTCCTCCATTCTCCATCTTTGCTGAAGAGGAGTTCAGGGGGGGATGAACATCCCGAAGCTGGACCACAGCTGCCAGCACCCCCCATTTCCCTCCCCATCCCTCCCAGCACCCCCAGTCGAGCCCTCCTGAATCACCATCAGCCAGACCCAGCCTTTTGGGGGCAGAGGAGAGCAGCGGATGCTCATTAAGTGCCTGATTTCCCTTTACATATTAATTGCACGCTGCTGAGGTCACTCATGGAGTCGCTGGAAGGGGGATCTGGGACGAGCAGGAATATTCATGGCTGGATGAGGGGAGGGAATTGCTGCTGTTGTTTTCCCTGTACAGTTTCCATCAGTGACACGAGCGTTCTGGGTCTCAGCCCAGGACCTGATGGCTGCCAACAGGAGGGTCTGTGCCAGCCCCGAAGGTGCCTTCTCCTTGCTCCCTCTGCTGCTGGTTTCTTTGCTTTCTTGGATGAAAAGAGGTCGATGAGCCATGGGTGGCAATGATGGGTTCCTTTGGGCTCAGGCTGTGTCAGGATCCTGCTCTGCACCTCAGTGCTGTGTGGTCCAGCGCTGCAGCTGAGCCCTTTTGGCTTGGAGGGTGCTTTTGTGCACCCCAAAGTTATCCCCTGGCCTGGCCCATTGGTGTCCCCAGCATCCCCTCCTGGACCAGCATCAATCAAAGCAGCATCCCTCCAAACCGGCATCTTCTAAGTGAGCATCCCACCCTAAACCAGCATCACTCCAAAGCCAGCACCTACCCCCCCCAAATCTGCATCCTTCCCAAAGCAGCATCCCTCCAAAACAACACCCCTCTCTGAGCCAGCATCCTCTGCATGAGCATCTGGCCGCAAGCCTGCATCCCCCCATCCCCAAGGCAGCATCTTCCAGACCTGCATCCCTCCCAAAGCAACGTCTTCTAAACCCGCATCTGTCCCTGCCCAGCATCTTCCAAACCTGCATCCCTCCAAATCCAGCATCTTCCAAACCTGCATCCCTCCAAATCCAGCATCTTCCAAACCTGCATCCCTCCAAAACCAGCATCTTCCAGTCTGGCATCCCTCCCAGAGCAGCATCTTCCAAACCTACACCTCTTCCAACCCAGCATCTTCCAAACCTGCATCCCTCCCAACGCATCTTCCCCTCCCTAAACCCACACCCTCCACGTCCATCCATGTGGTGCCCCTTGGAGCAGGCAGGGCTCGGGGGGAGTGTGAGGGTGGGATTCACCATCCCTGAGCTCAGCTCCAGCACTGAATCATCTCAGTCACAGATTTGCTTGGATGCGATTTGGGGAGGGGAAAAAAAAGCAGCAAAGCAACAAAACAACAACCCAGCCCTTTCCTTCCTCCTCCTCCTCCTCCCCTGGGAAGGGGTGACAGCAGCATAAATAGCAGCCTGCACAGCACAGGGCCAGATGCAAAGCGAGCGGCACCTGTGGCACCATGGCAGAGCCTTCGCTGCCCCTCTCCTTCCTCTGCCTCCTCGCCTTGTCCTCCGCATGCTACATCCAGAACTGCCCCCGAGGTGGCAAACGGGCGCTGAGCGACACAGCCCTGCGGCAGGTACGGGGTGGGATGGGGGTGCGGGGGTTTGGGATGGGGGTTTGGGGAGCACAGGAAGCTCTGTGGGATGCTGAGGCTCCCCATCACCTATGGGCGCCCTTGGCTGTGCCATGTCCCCCAGCTGCACCCGCTATCTGGGAGGGTTGGGGGACATGGCCAAGGGCACACAAGCGGAGGACGAGCAGCCCGAAATGCTGTTGTCAGCACAAGCTTGGACACAGCAGAGTGGGGGGACAGGATACATCCATGGAGCAAGGACGGGGAGCACCGGGGGGCAATGGGGAGCGCCTAAAGCAGGGCTGGTGCCGCAGCATGATGACACGCTGCCGGTGATGGGGACGGAGCGGGTCAGCCTGTAGCCGGGGTGGCACCTCCAAGGGCTGGCAAAGCAATACGAGAGTGCGAGAAGGGGGTGAAAGATGGGGAGTAAGGACAGGATGGGACAAGGGGAATGGCTTTAACTGCCAGAGGGGAGACTGAGATGAGCTCTGAGGCAGAAGCTGTTCCCTGTGAGGGTGCTGAGGCGCTGGCACAGGGTGCCCAGAGAAGCTGTGGCTGCCCCAGTGTCCCTGGCAGTGCTCAAGGCCAGGTTGGAGCCAGGGGCTTGGAGCACTCTGCTCTATGGAAGGTGTCCCTGCCCGGGGCAGGGGTTGGAGCTGGAGGAGCTCTGAGCTCCCTTCAACCCAACCCGTGCCGTGATCCGGCGCTGACCGCAGCATCCCCCCCCCGCTCAGTGCATGCCCTGCGGCCCCGGGAACAGAGGCAACTGCTTCGGGCCCGGCATCTGCTGCGGCGCGGAGCTGGGCTGTTACCTGGGCACGGCGGAGACGCGGCGCTGCGCTGAGGAGGATTACCTCCCGTCCCCGTGCCGGGCGGGCGGGCGGCCCTGCGGCGACGGCGGCCGCTGCGCCGCGCCCGGCGTCTGCTGCACCCCCGGTGAGTCGGGATGCGGGCAATGGGGTAAGGGCATGGACGGGTCGGGACCGCGGGGCGCAGCGGCGCGGGTCAGGCTGCAGCGAGGGGAAGCTGAGGCACGGAGCGGCGGCGGGGGAGAGGTTCGGGATAAGCGGGGGATAGGTTTGGGATAAGTGGGGGATAGGTTTGGGATAAGCGGGGGATAGGATTGGGATAAGTGGGGGATAGGATTGGGATAAGTGGGGGATAGGTTTGGGATAAGTGGGGGATAGGATTGGGATAAGCGGGGGATGGGTTTGGGATAAGCAGGAGATAGATAGGTTTGGGATGACCGAGAGATAGGTTTGGGATAAGTGAGGGATAGGTTTGGGATAAGTGAGGGATAGGTTTGGGATAAGCAGCAGATAGGTTTGGGATAAGCAGCAGATAGGTTTGGGATGACCGAGAGATAGGTTTGGGATAAGTGGGGTATAGGTTTGGGATGACCGAGAGATAGGTTTGGGATAAGTGGGGGATAGGTTTGGGATGACCGAGAGATAGGTTTGGGATAAGTGAGGGATAGGTTTGGGATAAGCAGCAGATAGGTTTGGGATAAGCAGCAGATAGGTTTGGGATGACCGAGAGATAGGTTTGGGATAAGCGGGGGATAGGTTTGGGATGACCGAGAGATAGGTTTGGGATAAGCGGGGGATAGGTTTGGGATAAGTGGGGGATGGGTTTGGGATAAGCAGGAGATAGGTTTGGGATGACCGAGAGATAGGTTTGGGATAAGTGAGGGATAGGTTTGGGATAAGCAGCAGATAGGTTTGGGATGACCGAGAGATAGGTTTGGGATAAGTGAGGGATAGGTTTGGGATAAGTGAGGGATAGGTTTGGGATAAGTGAGGGATAGGTTTGGGATAAGTGGGGGATAGGTTTGGGATAAGTGGGGGATGGGTTTGGGATAAGCAGGAGATAGGTTTGGGATAAGCGGGGGATAGGTTTGGGATAAGTGGGGGATGGGTTTGGGATAAGCAGGAGATAGGTTTGGGATGACCGAGAGATAGGTTTGGGATAAGTGAGGGATAGGTTTGGGATAAGTGAGGGATAGGTTTGGGATAAGTGGGGGATAGGTTTGGGATAAGTGGGGGATAGGTTTGGGATAAGTGAGGGATAGGTTTGGGATAAGCAGGAGATAGGTTTGGGATAAGTGGGGGATGGGTTTGGGATAAGTGGGGGATAGGTTTGGGATAAGTGAGGGATAGGTTTGGGATAAGTGAGGGATAGGTTTGGGATAAGTGAGGGATAGGTTTGGGATAAGCGGGGGATAGGTTTGGGATAAGCGGGGGATGGGTTTGGGATAAGTGGGTTTAGGGTGGATGGAAGGGAGTTGTGTGTTGTGATGGTGCTGAGGCGCTGGCACAGGGGTGCCCAGAGAAGCTGTGGCTGCCCCATCCCTGGCAGTGCTCAAGGCCAGGTTGGACCCAGGGGCTTGGAGCACTCTGCTCTATGGAAGGTGTCCCTGCCCGTAGAACTGGAGGAGCTTTAAGGTCCCTTCAACACAAACCATTCTATCCGGATTCTGGGCTCAAAGCTCCTTCCTGAGCCACCACAAGGAGGTATTTCCCATCCAGGGTATTTTCACTCCCTCCGTGCTGGGAATTCCCCTTCCAGCCCCACTCCCTGCCTAACAGAGGGAATAAAACCGGAGCACGAGCATCTCGGGCGCCACCAACCCCTTCCCCACCTGAAACAAACCACTCCTGGTCCTGAATAACCTCCCTCAACAACCCCAATAACCTGTCCTTGACGCACCGCTTGCCATTGAAGAGACCTGTGCCATGGACACCGCCTGCCTGGACGAGAGCAGCGATGGGGCTCAGGAGGCGGCAGAGAAGAACCTGACGGTGCTGGACGGCTCGGCTGGAGACCTGCTCCTCAAGCTCATGCACTTGGCGAACCGGCAGCAGCAGGGCAAGCATCCCTCCCTCTGAGCCTGCTGTGGGCCCCCCCCCACCCCCGGGCCAGCACCGGCACCCGGACCCCGGCCTTGTAAATACCTGACCCAATAAAAGCCCTTGTGCACTGTGGTGGCTTCGTCCCGGCTGCTGGGGAGGGGTCACGGGGGGGGCTCCAGGGGACGCAGAGAGGGTGTAGGGATGGATGTGGGGCAGCACTGGAGGTGGGTGCGTCCCCTCTGTCCCCCTTCCCATGTCCCCAGCTATTCCCATGCTGTCCCTGTTCTGACAGTGCTAAGGACCAGAAGCTCAGGCAGAGCTGCCCTTTGAGTCCCACCCAACAGCCCCGGCAACACCCGTGGGTGCTGAGCTCCCAGCACCCCCGGTGATGGGATACGCCACCATCCTGTTACCTCCGGCCAAGACCCCTCCTTGGGGCAGATGTGGGGCCTCGTTGCCTTCAGGAACCATTGCAATGAGCTGCTTCGAGCGCATCTCCTAAAAACGATAGAAAACAAGGAAAAGCACCCCAAAACCCCCTAAAATCGGGAAGATTTGGGCTCCCAAATTCACACAACCCCTGGGGCTGGCGGTATCTTGCCCCATCATCATCATCATCACCAAACGGGTGATGGTGGATCAGCCCCGGTTATCCCACCCTCACCCCCGATTTGGGATGCTGTTATCCCAACCCTCTCCCCTCCCCAGGTCTCTTACCCTGCGGGATCCCTGCTCCAGGCTCTCTCTGGGCTGGGATCTGGGGACAGCTCATCCTTTATAATGTCCCTGCGGGAGGTGGCACCTTCAGGAGGTGGAGCTCCACCATTCCAGCGGATTCCATCCTGCCCATCCTGCACCTCACAGGGGCGCAGGATTAACCCAGCACCTGCTCCCGGCAATGAGCATCTTATCCCAGCCCTTTGGAGGTGGGAGACCCCAAATCACCCCCAGAACCATTGGGAAAGGGGCAACAGCAGCCTGGATGGATGATTCCAAGCTGGGAACGCATGGGATGAAGGAATTGGGCTGTGAAGCTCAGTGCTGCATCACGGGATGCAGGATGCGAACCCCAACATCTCCTGCAGCATCAGGGATGTGCGGCCGAGCGGGGATGTGGGACGCTGATGGGAGCTTGGGCATTGGGGCATCAACATCCCAAAAAGCACCAGGAGCTGATAACTGAGGGGGTTTTCCACACAAGACACATCCCAATCCTGCCCATGGGGGTCAGGGCACCCCCAGACCCATTTGGGGTGCCCCAGGAGGGTGTTTTGCCCCCCCCCCATCCCATCCCACAGCTGGGATTGAGCCGCTGGGATGCTACAGGAGTGGTGCTGAGCCCCATTTCCATCCCATTACCATGGACACCGGTGCCTGGCTCGTCCCCAGGGCCCTGCTGCCTGACCCCGGGTGTGTGAGCAGGACCCCGCTGCCCTCAGGGCCGGTCACTGCGGCCACAGTAAGTGGCACATTGCAAAGCAAGCCGGAGGGGAGGAAGAGAGGTCGCGGCTTTCCAGCTCCGCGTTGCCTAATTCCCAATTAAGGAGGCGCAAGGAGGGATTGGGATAACGGCCTCGGCATTAGGGTTTGTCCACAGCAGGGGGATTGATTCAGCTCTTAATTGCGGTAACGAAGGCGAAGGGTCGGGGCGAGCAGGAGCCTGGGCGGCTGCATCCTCGGTGCTGGTTCTCCAGAGGCCCATGGGTGACGTGGTCCAGGGCATCGTGTCCAAGCTCCGGAGCAGGAGCCAGCAGGGAAATGCGGGGGTTCAGGCCTTTGCCAATGGGGTTTGGTGTTTCCAGGCTCCCTCAGTGCACCATCGTGGTCACCATTATCCCAAAGCAGATTGAACTCGGCACTGAGCATCTCCCAACACAGGCAGAGACGGGTGGGAAGGACCCATCATTTCCCACCCCAGATCCCATGGATGATCCCAGTGGAGGACTGGGGTTTGTTTTGCTCCCACCAGAAGGGATTTTGAAGCCAAGGGAAGCACAACGCCCCTCTCACCCCTCCCCTCCGTCCTGTTGCCTTTCTCCATCCCATCCCAAATCACACCAGAACGATCCCAATCAGACCATGGAGCAACAAACCACAGCCTGAAGGGATTGGCAGAGAAGGGCCCCAAACTGATCCACAACCTCTGCACGTTTCCCTCCCTGTCATGGTCGGCCTCATCACCAAGGAGCAAACCAACACCTTGGCCTTGACCTCACGTCCTCGACCTCCGGCTATTAGCAGAGCCCTTGGTGTGGGTAGCAATTCCTTGTGGTTCTTAAGGGAGACGGGTGACGCCGGTGCCGGAATGTGTAAGTAGGAGCTGGCACTATATATCCAGGGCTGCTTTTCCAGAGGGGGAAGCTGGGAAGCCTCCCAACCCGCAGCCATGTCCTGCAAGGCGCTCGCTGTCTGCCTCTTGGGGCTCTTGGCTCTCTCCTCTGCTTGCTACATCCAGAACTGCCCCATCGGGGGCAAACGCGCGGTCCTGGATATGGATATCAGGAAGGTAAGTCCCATCCTTTCCTTTTCCCAACATTGCTGGGTATCCACGAGGGACGATGCTGGTAGAAGGTGGGAAAAGACCAAGGGAAAAGCTCAAGTGCAGCGCACAGATTGGAGGTGCTTCCCGGTTGACTCTCCTCCTATGGCTGTTCCCGAGGCAGTGCCTGCCCTGCGGTCCCAGGAACAAGGGCCGCTGCTTCGGACCCAACATCTGCTGCGGCGAGGAGCTGGGCTGTTACCTGGGCACCTCGGAAACGCTGCGGTGCCAGGAGGAAACCTTCCTGCCCACCCCCTGCGAGGCGGGACGCAAACCCTGCGGCAGCGGCGGAGGGACCTGCGCCGCCCCCGGCATCTGCTGTGGCACCGGTGGGTCCGAGCCCCTCGTGGGGGGGTTGCGATGGCAAAGTGGGAGAGGGGACGCGTCCCAAGGGATCGGCTTTGTCCCGTCCATCTGGTGAGGAATGGATGAGGGACCTGGGGGGGTTCAGACTGGAGAAGGCTCAGGGGGGACCTGAGCGCTCCCTACAACTGCCTGAGAGGAGGATGGAGCCAGGAGGGGGCTGAGCTCTGCTCCCAAGGACCAAGGGATGGGACAAGAGGGAACGGCCTCGAAGCTGCACCAGGGCAGGGTTAGATGGAGCTGAGGAACAATTCCTGCCCCAAAGGGTGCTCAGCATTGGAACTGCCCAGGGCAGGGCTGCAGTCACTGTCCCTGCAAGCGTTCACACACCACATAGACGAGGCCTCAGTGCCATGGGTCAGTGGTGGCTTTGGCAGCGCTGGGAATGGTTGGACTGGATGAGCTTAAAGGTCTTTTCCAACCGAGCCGATCCCGTGAGCCGTCCATCCACCCAGGGCAGGAGGGATCCCAGCACCAGGGAGGGTGATAACAGACCTTGGGGGTTCAGGGATGGAAGCAAGCAGCCAGCAACCAGGGGGCTGAGCAAGCAGCAGAGCTCCGGTGGTGCAGAGCAGCCCGTGCCCCCTCCTGCTTTCATCACGCTCTTCCTGCCTCCTCCCTATGCCAGACACTACCGGAGATCCCACCACAGATCCCGGGGAGCTTCAGGACACGATCTTGTTATTAAACTCCGTGTAATTAAACTCCACACCGGGGGGGCTCTGAGGGTTGGTTCGCGCTGTCTCACTCCATCCCCTTTCTCCCCCCATGCAGAGGGCTGTCTGGTTGACTCATCCTGCGACCAAGAGACGCTGTTTGCATAGACCACCCCGGAGAGAATCCCTGCAGGATCCCTTATCCATCACTGCAGCAGCCCCACGTCAGGTCGGGAACAGACGAGGCCAAGTCTGTGACTCAGCCTGAAGTGGTATCTCCATTAGAAATAAAACTTGTCCAGAAAAACAATCGCAAGGGGCTGTGGGGTTTATGTGATGGAAGGGGTTGGGTGCAGGCGCAGGAGGGTGGGATGGAGGGAAAAAGGTGGGTTTAGGGAAGGGATGGGATCCAGAGGGACCTGGACAGGCTGGAGAGGTGGGACCGTGTGAACCTCAACACGTGCAACGTCCTGCCCCTGGGTCAGTTCAATCACAAGGAACAAACACAGTCTGGGAAGAGCAGTCCTGAAGGGAAGAACTTGGGGGTATTGGCTGACCTCATGGAGCAGGTCCAGAGGAGGCCACGGAGATGCTGCGAGGGCTGGAGCAGCTCTGCTCTGGAGCCAGGCTGAGAGAGCTGGGCTGGGGCAGCCTGGACAAGAGAAGGCTCCTGAAGGGGAGACCTGAGAGCAGCTCCAGTGCCTGAAGGGGCTGCAGGAAACCTGGAGAGGGGCTTTGGACAAGGGATGTAGGGACAGGACAGGGGAATGGCTTTAACTGCCAGAGGGGAGACTGAGATGAGCTCTTGGGCAGAAGCAGCTCCAGGTAATGAGTAACGTAAGGCTGAAGGGAAGGAAGAGACACACACATGCCAGCATCAGAAGTGACTCTGCACGTGTTCTCATTTAGCCACAGCCCAGATGTGCTTTAAACCCTTCTTGGCACAAACAGGACCAACAGGTCCCTCAGCCACGGCAGGAACCAGAGGCACGATGAATTCTTACCCCCTAACAACACAAAGCGGAGGACTGGTGTCTCCTACTAAGCCACTCAGACCTGTTTCCCTTCATAAGCACCTAGAGGGGTAGAGAAACAGCCCCAGCCAGCACAGAGCCAGGATGTGCCTTGGGATCATTCCCATTTTCCACCCCCTACATGTTTGCTGTGAAAACAGGAGGGATGCTGTGGGAGGTGGAATCCCAGAGGCAGAGCAGGAGGCACACGAACACCAGCAGCTCCACAGGCAGCAGGGCTGAGACTCACTTGTTGTGAGCCCAAGTTTCTCCCTCACCCTCCTTCCCGCAGGCATTATCCCTTCAGAAGCAGCAGAGCCAGAGCCACAGGGGTGTTCTCCACCAATTCCATGTGGATTTATCCATCAGAAGGAAAGAAAGTGGCTCCTAAGTGGAGCTGTTAGGACAACACTGTCCGCTTGACAATCCGCCCTTCCTTGTCAATGGCAAAGTTGTAGTTGCGAGGGTTGTCCAGGCATTCCTCGATCCGGGCATCCAGGTTCTCCAGGGTGATGAAGGTTTTGGCTTCTTCCTAAAGGAAGGACAAGGAGCAGCTCTTAACACATGGAGGAGGCCCCGACTGGAGCTGCTGGTGCTCTGAGAGGCCCTGTGGTGCCACCAGGAGCTGCATCCAAGAGGAAGGAAACTGTTATTCCCTCCCTTGGGATGATTCCACCCTGTTTTCAGAGCTCTCACTCAACCCCCATCCCATCCACACGCTGTCAGCGCTCCTGGAAGGTGCCAACATACGAATCTCTGAGGGAATAAGGCTCCAGCTTCCACACGGCTCCCGGGAGCTGCCATCAAATCCCACGCAGGCAGCGCTGTGCTGCTCTCACCTGGAGCTGTAGAACCTCCTTCTCCCTCTCCTTCAGGAAAGCCTCCCTTCTCCTGGCTTGGGTCTCAGGCAGCCTTCAGCTTCTGCCTCCTCTGCTCCTCCTCTTCTTTCCTGAGCCTTTCCTCCCTGCCACAGGGAAAGGAAAAGAAAACAAGATGATTGATCACGCTCCGTGGGGTGGCATGTTGGTGAGACACATAATCCCTTGGGATGAAAAGCAGAGCCGGAACAAATGGGAAGGAGCAGCACAGCTGGGACTGAGAGCCCGGGTTGAACTCAGCATGGGGATGGAGACAATTCCATCCTTCTCTGAGAGGGAAAATCTTAATGGAAAAGCTTTTAAAGAGACCGGCAATGACACGAGTGCCACAGGTCTGAGACCCAGCAGGGACTGGCTCCATTTGGGAGCTCCAATGGGATTCTTCCAGCAGGATGTGGAAGCTCGGGTGCTTCGGCCACGGGGATGGGACTGATGGGCTTCTCCCTTCGACCTCCCCTCTTTTCCAGGTTCAGCAGACGCTGATTTCCTTGGAAGCACGGACACACTTCCAGTGTACCCGGAGGACACTTCCCGCGTCTGACCAGAGGATGGCGCGGGAGGGAAGGTGGAGAAACCTCCTCCCGCTGGCACTGAAAGGGAGCAGGAGGCGACGGGAGCTCCGTGTCCTTCCCTTCAGCACCCAGAAGTGACCTCTGCATGCGCAGATTTAGTAATAAAGGATGAAGTTTAGGTCACAGGATCCCAGCCTGGTTTGGGTTGGAAGGGACCTTAAAGCTCCATCCAGCTCCAACCCCCGTCACAGGCAGGAACACCTTCCATACAGCAGAGCGCTCCAAGCCCCTGGCTCCAACCTGGCCTTGAGCACTGCCAGGGATGGGGCAGCCACAGCTTCTCTGGGCACCCTGTGCCAGCGCCTCAGCACCCTTAGAATGGAAGTGTAGGAGTAAAAGGCCAAACGTCTTTGTATAAATGAAGCTGCCTCTAATTAAACCGCATTTAGTTCTACACAAGCACAAGTCAAAGCCACAGAGGGCGGGAAGCTTGCACTGATAAGAACTTTGCTTTAGAACAAGAGGAACCGGCCTCAAGCTGCACCAGGGCAGGTTCAGATGGAGCTGAGGAGCAATTCCTGCCCCAAAGGGTGCTCAGCATTGGAACTGCTGCCCAGGGCAGTGCTGCAGTCACCGTCCCTGCGAGTGCTCACACACCGTGGAGCCGAGGCCTCAGCGCCATGGGTCAGTGGTGGCCTTGGCGGTGCTGGGGAATGGTTGGAGCGGATGAGCTGAAAGGTCTCCTCCAGCCCCGCTGATTCCCTGCCTCCACCGTGCTGACCTGCGCGCCCGCTGCCGCGCGTTCTCCTCCTCGTTCCAGGCCATGAGGCGCTGATGCTCCTGCAGCAGCCTGGCCGTGTCCTCCTGGGTGAGCAGCGCCTCCCGCTTCTTCTGCAGCACCTCGGCCCTGAACTCGGCCCTGCCGGGGCAGACAAGCACAGGGGAGGCTGCTGGGCTCCTGCTTGGCGCTGAGTACCCGGGGGGGGGGGGCTCCTAAACCTGCCCCACCACAGCAGCCCCAGTCCTGCCCCGCTGTAATCCAGGGTGTGCGCACACCCCCGCTGCAAAGCGGCTCCGGAGCCACCAAACGTTTCGTGCCCTACAGGAGCCCTGTAACCAGCCCCCTGCCCCACAGCAGCCACCGGATGACATCCACCCCTGAGTCCAGCCCTGCATCCAGCCCCACATAGTATCGTAGAACAGTCAGGCTGGAAAGGACCTTAAGATCATCCGGTTCCAATCCCCTGCCATGGGCAGGGACACCTCACACTAAACCATGCCACAAAAGGCTCTGTCCAACCCGGCCTTGAACACCGCCAGCGATGGAGCATTCACAGCTGCCCTGGGAAACCCATTCCGGTGCCTCAGCACCCTCACAGGAAAGAAGTTCCTCCTCATATCCAATCTAAACTTCCCCTGTTCCAGTTTGAACCCGTTACCCCTTGTGCTGTCCCTACAGTCCCTCATGAAGAGTCCCTCCCCAGCATCCCTATAGCCCCCTTCAGACACTGGAAGCTGCCCTGAGGTCTCCACGCACCCTTCTCTCCTCCAGGCTCAACAGCCCCAACTCTCTCATCCTACCTCCGTACGGGAGGCCCCGCATCCAACCCCACAACCCAGCTGCGCACCACAGCAGCCCAAACCCGCCACAAGCCCAACGCTTCTCTGCTTCACAGCTGCTCCGCACCCAGCGCCACTGCAGCCCCAACCCCCCCCAACCCCCCGTGCCCCACGGCTGCCCGCGCCGGTACCGGAGCGCCCCGAGCACCAGGCGGTGCTGCCGGTACCGCTCGGTGACCACCACGAACTCCTCGGGGTCCACGGGCGGCGGCACCTTCAGCCGCGACGCCTTGGACTTGGCGGGGGGGTCGTGCCGCGTCTTGCGGCCCCGCGCAGGGACGAACCGCGGCCCCCAGCAGGGCCCGAGGCCGGGGCCGGGTCCCGGTGCGGGGCTCAGGGCCGGTCCCGGTCCCGGTCCCGGTGCGGGGCTCAGGGCCGGGCCCCGCCGGCACCACCACAGCGCCCGCAGCATGGCAGGGGCGGGCCGCGGATGTGGCGCGCCCCGAGCGCACCGCCCGCGGGGCGTCATGGGAAGGGGGGGGGCGGCCTCGGGACATCATGGGAAATGTAGTCCAGGGGGAACGGGGATCCCGTGGGATCCTCTGGGATACGGGCACCGCTTCCTATGGGGTACGGGATCCTATGGGGTACCTCCCGCCACACCCCTTAGGATACAGAGCACCGCGGGATACGGACCCACCCCAATGGAACAGGGGCCGCTACCTACGGGACCGGGAATCCCATCCCGCGGGATACGGACCCTTTGTGGAATAGCCCCTTCCCCCCGAAACACACCCCCCGAGGGACAGCACCCCCATTCCCTCCGGGACACTGCACCCCCCACGACACGTGGTCCCCATGGGACACGGGATACAGGACATGGAACCCCCGGGATGCGGGACATGGGATACGGGACATGGAGCCCAGCGGGGCATGGGATACCGAACATGGAAATCCTGGAACACAGGATGAGGGATACGGAACTTGGAGCCCCACAGGACACAACATCACCGGGACAAGGGACGTGGGACATAGAACCCCGGGACATGGGGTACGGGATATGGAACCCCCTAGGATATGGGACATGGAACCCACGTGGGGCCCCTGGACACGGCTCCCCCAGGATACGGGGGATGGAACCCCCCGGGATGCGGGACACGGATGCAGGACCCGGCACACACACACAGACACCCGCGCTCCGCCGCACGACTCGGTCCGGGCTCCCCGCGCCCCTTTATTGCCGCCCGGTCCCGGGGCTCGGTCGGTGCCGGTCCCCGGTCCCCGCTCAGCGCTCCCCGCCCCGCAGCGCCGCTCCCTGCGGGGGAACCGCCCGTTGGTGGGGCCGGGGATGGTCATGGAGCAGCGCCCCTCACCCCCGTCCCGGTCCCCATCCTCATCCCCATTCCCTTCCCCATTCCCGTCCCCATCCCGGTCCCCATCCCCATCTCTATCCCGGTCCCCATCCCGGTCTCCACCCCCAACCCCATCTCCATCCCCATCTCCATCCCGGTCCCCATTCCTGTCCCCATCCCCATCTCCATCCCGGTCTCCATCCCCACCCCTGTCCCCATCCCCGTCTCCGTCCCGGTCCCCATTCCTGTCCCCATCCCCATCTCCATCCCGGTCCCCATCCCCACCCGCATCCCCATCTCCATCCCGGTCCCCATCCCCACCCCTGTCCCCATCCCCATCTCCATCCCTGTCCCCATCCCCATCTCCATCCCTGTCCCCATCTCCATCCCCATCCCCGTTCCGGTCCCCATCCCCATCCCTGTCCTCATCCCCATCTCCATCCCGGTTCCCCCCTGTCCCGTTTACCAGCAGCGGCTCCTCCCCCCGAGGCGGGCATCGGGGAGGGCGGCAGCGCCAGAGTGGTGCTGAGACCTGGGGGAGAGCGGACCCGGGGGGATCCATGGGGAATCCCGAGGGAATCCGGGGTTTAGTTCCGGGGGTTTAATCCGGGGTCTTAATCCGGATGTTTAATGCAGGGGATAATATCGGGGGCTAATCCCAGGGGCATTAATAGAGGGGGAAATCCAGGGGGGTTAATCCAGGGGCTAATCCTTGGGGAATCTGTAGGATTTAATCCCATGTGGTTGATCAATTACCCCAGGGTGTTAATCAAAGGGGTAACATCAGAGGGTTAATCCGGGGGAGTTAATTCCATGGGGTTAATCCGGGGTCTTAATCCAGCAGGGTATTAATATGGGGAGGATCCCAGCAGGGCAATCCCATGGGATTAATCCAGGAGGTTAATTGGGGGGGGGGGGGGGGGATATTCAGAAAGGGGTAATCTGGGGGAGGGTAACACAAGGGGTGTAAAGGGGGGGATAATAAATCTGAGTGGGGATAACTCATGGGGGTAATCATAGGGAGAGGAATAAACCAGCAGGAGGTAATCCATAGGGCATAATTTAGGGAAGTGTAACCCGAGGGGGATAATGGGGATTGAGGGGGGGGGCAGATAACCACAGGGGGTTAATCCTGGGAGAGGGATAACCCAAGGAGGGGGATAACATGGAGGGATCATAACACTGGGGGGGGGGGGGAATAGTCCCGGTGTGTGGGGCACAAACCCGGGATAAAACAGCCCTGGGTGGAGATCACTCCACTATGGGGGGGTGGCCCCATTGCGGTGCCTACCTGCAGGGCCGGGGGGGGCGCCAGGTCCCGCTTGCCCCCCGGGTACCAGCCATGGGACCAGTGCTGGCCGGGGCAGGGGGGCACAGCACAGGCCAGCAGCAGCAGGGCCAGCAGCAGCAGGGATCCGTGGGGTGCCATGGCCGGCGGGGCTGTGGGGACAGGGAGGGACTTGTTCCATCAGCACCCACATGGGGGGGGGGGCGTTGGGGTGGAGAAGGGGATGAACACCCACGGGTGCTGCTTGGGGTGGTTTGGGGATTGGGATGCAGAGAGTATGAGCACCCGTGCGTGCTGCCTGGGATGGGGATGGAGATGCTGAAAGGGGTGATGACCCTGGGATGCTCTTTGGGATGGTTTGGGAATGGAAATGCAGATGCTATGAACACCCACGGGTAGATGCAGTGGGTATGAGCACCCTTAGGTTCTCTTTGAGGCAGATTCCAGCATGAGATGCCGGAGGGGCTGAGCACCCCGGGATGCTGCTGGAGTTTGGGTCCAGCATTGACAGCCCTTCTGAGGGTGCCGTTAGGGCCTGATTCAGGGTGATCAGGACCACATCCCCCCAGGGTCCCTGCATGGCGCCAGCACCCCCCACCCCACCCCACACCCTGGATGCAGGGGCAGGCTCACCTGGCTGGGTGATGGTGGCGGTAGCAGTGGTGATGGTGGCAGTGGTGGCCGGGCTGAGCATCTCTATTTGTAGGGCTTGGTGATGGTGACGTTGTCCCTGTCACTGCTCCCATGGGAGACCACGGCCTCACTGATGGCATCGCCCTCCTCCATCCGATAGAACCAGTACCGATCACATCCTTCCCTCTCAAATCCCCTCAGGACAGCACCCAACACCGCTCTTTTGGGGGTCTCTGTTTCATCACTCAGGGCTGGGGATCCCCAGGAATGCGCTCAATTCCCAACATGGCTCCTGGCGGCTGGGAAAGGGTTGGGTCAAGCCCAAATGGTCCCCAGCTCCATGGGCAGCACAGCTCTTGGTGAAGGATGGGGAGCAAACTCTGTGCCTCAGTTTCCCCATCCAATATCACAGTTCTCCCCTCATCTCATGCTCATCACCCCCAAACGGATGCTGGCAACAGCCACACAGCCCAAAGCCACTGGCTGCAGGGATGTGACACAGCGATGGGGATGTAGGCAGGATCCAGCCCTGGATTAGCTCCAGCAGCCGCTCGTGTCTCTGCTGTTTGCAATTGGAAGCAGCAGATGCTGCGGGGAAAGGTCAGGGCAGCTCCACACACCCCGAAATCCCTCCATTGGGAAGGCAGGGATAAAAGGGGAAGAAGCTCATTAACAGCACCATGGAGCAGCCGGGATGGAGGTGTTTGGGGTGGTCCCTGTCCCCAGGGAGAGCATCCATGGTGGTGAGTGTGAACCCTGCATCCCAGGAGGGTCCCTGCTTCATTTTTAGGATGTGACGTACAGATGCGGCCAAAACCCCCCGAAGTCAGGAGCCAGAGTTTATGAATGACGATGTTGGGGTTCATGGGGGCAGGTGGTGGATGATGGCAGCAGTGGGGTCATTAACAGGGGGTGTTCTGTGTTGTTTTGGGGGTCTCCCAAGAGATTGGGATTGAGATGAGCTCTGAGGCAGAAGCTGTTCCCTGTGAGGGTGCTGAGGCGCTGGCACAGGGTGCCCAGAGAAGCTGTGGCTGCCCCATCCCTGGCAGTGCTCAAGGCCAGGTTGGACCCAGGGGCTTGGAGCACCCTGCTCTATGGAAGGTGTCCCTGCCCATGGCAGGGGTTGGAGCTGGATGGGATTTAAGGTCCCTTCCAACACAAACCAGTCTGGGATCTCTTGAGATGCTACAAGAAATAACCTCGGGATGGAGGTCCCCTGGTCCAAGGATGGAGGCAAAAGCCTGCAGCACGCGGTCAATCTGAGATGGGTCCATCATTTCTCTTTTGGCTCTGTTACAGAGCAAGACAAGGGAAGGGTCTGGGTGGCATCTGGAAGGAGACACAGAGCTCAGACCATGGGGAGCCAGCCAGAGCCTCCAGACAGCAGCATCCTTCACTGCTGGGGTTGGCAGGGCCACCGTGAGCATCCTCAGCTCAAGGCCACAGTGATCCCCATCCCTGCAGCAGGTCCAAAATCCATCACCGACCCCATGGATGTTTCCTTCAGGGAGCAAAAACCCTTTTGTTTTTCTGGGTTTGGGGGCTATTTTGGGGGGTTAAAATCCCAACAGTTGCTGCCACCATGATCCTTGTGGTGTCCAAACCAGCAGTACGTGGTGGCTTCACCCTGAAGGATGAAACCATTTGCTTTGGCTCCAAAACCTCGGGTATTTACATTAGATAGAAGGCAGTTCTTCCTTATAGGGTGCTGAGGCGCTGGCACAGGGTGCCCAGAGAAGCTGCGGCTGCCCCATCCCTGGCAGTGTTCAAGGCCAGGTAGGACAGAGCCTTGGGTGACATGGTTTAGTGTGAAGCATCCCTGCCCGTGGCAGGGGTTGGAACTGGATGAGCTTTAAGTTCCTTTCCACCCCAAACCATTCCATGGTTCTACGACATTCAGAGCTATGCACATACACAGAAGAGGCTTTTCCCTTTGTTCTCCTGGGTTTGAAGAGTGGAAAACTGTGAGCCCATCACCCTGCAGGCCCAGCACCTTGCGCCCATGGCTGTGGGTTGGTTGTGAGATGAGATCCAGGCTATCTTTTCCTTCTTGTTTTTTTAAAAAGGCTTTTACTCCCTCCAGAGAGAAAACAGATTTACAAAGCAAATCACAGCCTGCCCGAGCTCTCCAGAACAGAGAGGGGGGGACAACCTCCATCCAAACATCACGCTATTTAATTCCCCAATAAAACATTGGAAAAAAAGGAGCCAACAGTATCCGCACTAACACTTTGCTACATATAAAATCTCCAGCTAATATGAAGCTTATGGTACCAACCTCTAAAACAGTTAAGATATATACACATATTTTGTTTTTTTTTCTGGGGGGAAAAGGGGTATATTAACAAACAGAATATTACAAAATATTAAAGAAGGCAACTCTTCTGTCATTGGATTGGGGGTGGGTTTCTCCTTGTCTTCACTTGAAGTTGGCGTAGTCTGAGAAGGCGTCGATGTATTCCTGCACCACCTTGTAGCAGAATTCGTACTGTTCCTGGGGAGAGCACAGGGTTAGAGCAGGAAAATCCACTCCTGAGGCATGATTTGGGGTATGGAAGTGTTCGAAACATGTGTAGATGGGGCCCTCAGTGACATGGGTTATGGTGGACTTGGGAGAGCTGGGGAAAGGCTGGACTTGATGATCTCTGGGACTCTTCATCAGGGAGTGTAGGGACGGGACAAGGGGGCATGGGTTTAAACTGAAACAGGGGAAGTTCAGGTTGGAGATAAGGAAGAAGCTCTTCCCTGTGAGGGTGCTGAGGCGCTGGTACAGGGTGCCCAGAGAAGCTGTGGCTGCCCCATCCCTGGCAGTGCTCAAGGCCAGGCTGGACACAGGGGCTTGGAGCAAGCTGCTCTATGGAAGGTGTCCCTGCCTATGGCAGGGGTTGGAGCTGGAGGAGCTTTAACGTCCCTTCTAACCCAAACCAGGCTGCGATCCTATGATCTCGAAGGTCTTCTCCAACCTACTTTGTTCTGTGCTTCTGCGCTGGTCTGCGGGAAGCTGGGACCAAACATGGTCAGGTGTCCTCAGCCCAGATCAAGCGCAGGAACTGGTTTTCCCCCCATAAGCAGGTCCCATCTCCTTTGTGCCCCCTAAAACTGGGCTGCCCATCTTCCTTGCTGGAATGCCATCAGCAAAAGAAACTCCGCTTTCCCATTTCTCTCTTAGGTTCTATTTTGATTCCCAAAGACCTTATTTTAAATCCCTGAGCATCCTTGAAAACTGTTCTTGCAAGACCTCAGCTAGTACTGCCTACTCCAGTGCTCCCTGCATGCCCAAGCTGCGCCACAGCCTCTCCTCAAGCCCGTAAGTATATGGGCTTTGGCTGAGGATCATGGAATGGTTCGTACTGGAAGGGACCTTAAAGCTCCTCCAGTTCCAACCCCTGTCATGGGCAGGGACACCTTCCATAGAGCAGCTTGCTCCAAGCCCCTGTGTCCAACCTGGCCTTGAGCACTGCCAGGGATGGGGCATGTCTCCAAGGAGGTTCCTCGAGCTTGTGTCAATGCTCTTAAGGGACCTGATGCCCTCATCCAGCCTACCTCCTCTCTTCCAGACGTCCTAACACGAGGATGGGGAGGTACCTCCTGACCCACCTCCACCCCTCACTCTGATGGAGAGATGAAACCTTCAAGCAGGGGTTGAGTGCTCAGTGTTGAGTCCCCAGCTCGCTCCTGCGGAGCCCTGGGGTGGCAGGAGCAGCATGGGGGCTCTTACCAGTGTCTGCACCATATGCGGCCTCTGTAGTCTTAAACTCTTCACTGTCTGAAAGACATCGAGAATCCCTTCCGCCTTCACCCGCTCCAGGACAGTGCTCAGGGCACAGAAGGTGCCTGTTCTTCCTGCTCCAGCACTGCAAGAGAAAGCAGAAGGTAAAGGACACATCCTGTGGGCTTGGCTCATGGGACAATCCATAGGGAAACCACTGGAGAACTGGAGGAGCCACCAGTGCTGCCCCAGCCTCTCCCAGATTAGCTCTACAAGACCAAAGGCTCTTTGCTTAGCCAAGCAGGAAAACCCCACAGCATGTCTGCATGGGCTGCTCCTGCTCAGTCCATGCCTTCTGAGGGACCATGGACCATCCATCTCCCAAGCTCCTCGTAGAGCAGGTCCCCATGGAGGGGTGGCCAAGCCCTGCTCCACACATGCTTTACCTGCAGTGCACAGTGATTGGGTGGTTGCCAGACTGCTGCTGCTGCTTCTGCACAGCTGCGATGATGTTGATCATTCCTTTCCCATCCCCAGGGATCCCAACTTCTGGCCAGCCATGGAAATGGAACTGCCGAATCTGCCGGCTCTTGTTTTCCTGGTGGGAGAGGACAGGCTGAGGTCAGTAAGTTGGTGGCTGACCCATACCATGAAACCCACCAGCTCAGGGCTTTGGGTAAAGCATTCACGTAGGAAAGCTGTCTGCTTATGGATGGGAGGCATTCCTATAGCATGGAGCGGGACATGGGGAACCAGGAAAGAGGAAGTCTGGGTGGTGGGTACAGAAATGGGGTAGCAGAGCAGAGAGGCTGGATGAGAAGCAATCAGCCAGACTCTTGGAATGGAAGGTAAGCAGAGGGAACAAGGTGGGATTGCAGGGCATGGACGCTGCTTTGGCATGATAGGGACATGATGGAGCTGAAGACACCAGAGGGAAGGCTCAGCACTTCCAACAGGAATCACAAAGCACCATTAGTGAGGGTTAATGATGGCCAAACCCAAGAGCATCCGTTGCTCCCTGCAGGGGGAAGGTCAGACTCTTACCCTGGTGTTTGTCACCAGCAGGTCCCGCACTGTGTAGCTCTCACATTCCTCCTCCTTTTTCAGCTCCACAGTGATGTCTCCATAGGACACGGAGCCATCAGATGGCCAGTACTGGGCACACTTCTCCTAAGAAAGCATTAGAAGAGGAGAGCGTGAAGAATCTGTCTTTTACCATGGAATTGCATAGAAGAAGCCTTCTTCAGGGGCTGGCATGCCCCAAACCAAGTGGGATCCCATGGGTGTGCTTTGGAGAGGAACAGATCACTGTGCCCAAGAGTGCTTTGAGAACTGAGGATCCGGAGTTGATTCACTGAACATCTCCCCACCCTGGGTCTACAAACAGCTGGCCTCTTTGCATTAGAAGTAGAGACTGAAATGTATTGCCTGACAGAGAAGAGGTGACACAGCACCCACCACGAGCGGTGCTGGCAGTGCCAGGGCCATAGGGAGAATTTAAGGGGTCACACTGATTTACTGGTGCTAAATGCAGCTATCCCCTGGTGCTCACCTGGCCTCTCTCCTCCAGCTCCGTCAGCATCACTATGGAGCAGGATTTCCACTCCCAGATCATCCTCCAGAAGTCCTCTATCGTGTGCTGCAGCGGTCCTTGGCTAGCGATGTAGGAGTCCTTCTGGCGATAACCCTGCATTGAGGATGGGGACAGTGGTGAATGGCAGAGCCTGGATGCTGGGAGCACTGGGAGGAATGCTCTTGGAGATGATTGGGTTACCAAGCCCAGTTAAATGTGGGGAGCATCACGACTGGCCATGGAATGACCACAGAGAAACCTGCTCTCACAGTGGGCTATGTCCCCAGCATGGCATTACCACACCACTGCTCAGCAGCTGAGGTGCCTTCAGGCAGACCTTTACCACGGCAGACCTTTGCTCATAAAGAAATGCAGCAGGAGAAGGAGGATCACATTCCCTCCACATGCACGGCCTCACCCATGTGGCGAAGAAAGATTGGGGTTTCCAGCACTCCTGAAAGAGATGTTGCAAACTGGAGGCTGCCCCATCCCTGGCAGTGCTCAAGGCCAGGTTGGACACAGGGGCTTGGAGCACTCTGCTCTATGGAAGGTGTCCCTGCCTGTGGCAGGGTTGGAGCTGGAGGAGCTTTAAGGTCCCTTCCACCACAAACCACTCTGGGATCTACGATCTATGCAGATCAGCAGCATGATCTGGGTGACTCTGCCTCTTCCTCCACCACAAAGACCTTCTGTTTCCAAACCCTTCTGATGTCCCCTGTGCCCTGGCTGCAGACTGTGACTAAAGCTGCTTCGTCATTTGGAACTGGTCATTTAAGCAAAGTTCAGCAGAGGCAGGAAATTGAATCCTGGACAAAAATCTCTTCCATGACATTTAAGCTTTCTGATGCTGGAGCAGAACACAGAGGCTGTTCCCGCTGCACTATGTCGGATGCTCACACAGCTGGAGCAACCCATAGGGACCAGCAAAAGAGATTGCAGGGAGTAATTAATTTGGGATGTTGTAATTGGGAATAAGCTGGTCTTCCCGGTTCAACCCATGGCAGTGATTGTCCTTTGGGGGGAAAAATCATTGCCATTAGGAGATGGAAATAGAAATTGGACCAGAAAAGAGCACGGCTCTGTCACGCAGCCAGCTCTGGCATCACTGCACCAAGATAAATACTCGGATGAGATGTCCCCTTGGAGTCAATAGGATTGCTCACAAGAAAGGGATGCGCAATCACTTACCTCCTCCTTGGAGTGAGGAAAACACTTAACCTCTCTGCCTCACCTCCTCCCGTCACCCAGACAGGTATAATGGGATTGACCTGGGTCTTCTCAAGGGCTTTGGGATCCGTGTATTGCTCCATTACCTAATCTAGTGGATGCTGCCTGACCAAATGAAGACTGCTGGAGAGCAATCATTGCCATGGCTACGTGCATCTGCTCCTCCAGAGCCAGCATCAGAGCCCAGAGTTGTGGAAGTGAGACCAAGATTTGGAGGCTCAGCTCTCCTCTCCTACATAGAGAGGGTTCTTGGAGACAGAAACCAGCACCATGCAGTGACACAAAGCAAAGTCAAGTGGAAAGAGCCTTATGGAACCCAGAGAAGGAGAGTTTGGGGACAAATCCTTTCCATAGGAAGCAGCATGAGGTAAAGAGTTTCGACTGGGAGAAGACGAAGAGAAGGTTAAAGAAGACTCACGTCAATGAAGGATGCGTTTACGTAGTCCGTGTTCTCTTCACCTCTCTTCACTGGAATGATAACTCGGTTGAACTCATCTGAAACAGAAGGGAAATGATCTGAGTTCTGAGGACCACCTTCAAAGCATGACTGATAACCAGGCATGGCTTTCAGCTGGGATGTCACCAAGCCTTAAGTGAGAGGACAGAGATACGGGAAAGGGAGCACTGTGTTTACAGCACCTGTCTGGGACAAGGAGGCTCAGCTCTACCTGAGCCACCCAGAGGTGGTTGCCCAGGACTGATTCTTATATCCCTACGGATGGAGACTCCACAACCTCCCTGGGCAGCCTGTGCCAGTGCTCTCTCACCCTCACACTCAAACGTGTTCCCTCATGTTCAAAGGGACCCTCCTGCATCTCAGTGTGTGCTCACTGCCCCTTGTCCTGCCACTGGGCACCCCTGGAAAGAGCCTGGCTCCATCCACTGTGCACCCTCCCCTCAGTCATCTGCAGACACGGATGAGACCCCCCTGAGCAGTCCCAGCTCTCTCAGCCTTTCCCCACAGCAGGGATGCTCCAGCCCCTGAATCATCTCTGTGCCCTTCACTGGGCTCTCTCCTGTCTGTCCATGTCTCTCTGGTACTGAGGATCCCAGAACTGGATACAGTGCTCCAGGAAGGATCCCCTTCCTCAACCTGCTGCCAATGCTCTGTCCAATGCAGCCCAGGACACCACAGACCTCCTTTGCCACAAGGACACGTTGCTGGCTCATGGTCAGCCTGGTGTCCACCAGGACCCCCAGGTCCTTCCCTGCCAAGCTGCTTTCCATGCTGATGCCTGGGTTGTTCCTCCCCATGGACAGGGCTTTGCGCTTCTCCTATAGGAGTTTATGAGGTCGCTGTTGGCCCATTTCTCCAGCCTGCCTCCTGTCCCCACACCCACCAGGCATGCCCTCCTCAGCAGACAACCCGCTCTTACATGGAATTATCTGAAGCACCCTGTTCTTCTTCATGTTCGCCGGCAGGTTGCCCGTTCTCATCTTGTCATTCTGAATTTTGATTGAAGTGAGCTTCTGCAGGGGAAGCAGCAAAAGCAGAGGCTGCTTTCAGCACCAGGCAAGCACACGGTGGTCCCCGTAGCCCGGCATCACCCAAGCAGGTCTACCAGGACAACAGCCAGGCTCACCTTAAACTCCTCTTCCAGCCCATTGCTGCTGGTCCCTGGCACTTTGTTGTAGATCTTCTGGAGGTGGATCTCTAACGAGGTCACCTCCAGCTCTGTATCACCGTAGAGATAATGCTCCAGAAGTGCTTGGTATATGAACACATACTGCATCTGCAGCGGTGGAAGGGAGGAGCCATCAGTCTCTGCTCCATGCTCAGTGAGTGCATCCCAGTGTCCACACACATTGGCTGCAAACCCACTACCCCACTGCCCACTGTGCTTGAGGGGCACCCTCTGAGACCTCAGAGAAGAGGGTAACAACCTTCCTGCTGCTGTATGGTGTCTGGGGCCTTATTTCCTACATCAGCCAAAGCTGACACAACACAAAACTTAAAGGCTCAGGGGGGACCTGATGGCTTCCTACAACTGCCTGAGAGGAGGATGGAGCCAGGAGGGGCTCTGCTCCCAAGGAACAAGGGATGGGACAAGAGGGAATGGCCTCAAGCTGCACCAGGGCAGGGTTAGATGGAGCTGAGGAACAATTCCTGCCCCAAAGGGTGCTCAGCATTGGAACTGCTGCCCAGGGCAGGGCTGCAGTCACCATCTCTGGAGGGATTTAAAGGATGTGTAGATGTGGCACTGAGGGACATGGTTTAGTAGTGCCTTGGCAATGCTGGGGGAATGGTTAGACTTGATGATCTTAAAGGTCTTTTCCAACCTAAATGATTCTATGCCCCTATGAAGGGGATTAAAAAGAGCAGGAGCCAGTGAAAGGCTTTTGATGTATCATCCTTCAAAAATCATAGCATTCCAGACTGGTTTGTGCTGGAAGGGACCTCAAAGCTCCTCCAGCTCCAACCCCCGTCACGGGCAGGGACACCTTCCATAGAGCAGAGTGCTCCAAGCCCCTGGCTCCAACCTGGCCTTGAGCACTGCCAGGGATGGGGCAGCCACAGCTTCTCTGGGCACCCCCTGACAGCGCCTCAGCACCCTCACAGGGAACAGCTTCTGCCTCAGAGCTCATCTCAGTCTCCCCTCTGGCAGGTTAAAGCCATTCCCCTGCCCTGTCCCTACATCCCTTTGCCAAAGCCCCTCTCCAGGTTTCCTGGAGCCCCTTTAGCCACTGGAGCTGCTCTAAGGAAACCTAACAGCAGTGAGCGAAGCTCAGCCCCACACTTACATCTGTCTGTACCATCTGGCAGCGCTGAGCCCGGATCCGGCTCACGAAGCCGTAAACATCCACCTTCCTCTCGGCGTGCATCATGTCCAGCATGGCATCGATGACGATGAAAGTGCCCGTGCGGCCCACACCAGCACTGCAGGAGCAGAATGGACAAGTGGTCAGGGCGGCAGCGCTGGGGTCCTTTGTGGAGCAGCCAGGAGCGAGCCAGATGCTTCCCAGTAGTGAGCAAATAGCAAAGTCTGGTTTGGAGATGAGTAGCTCTTCAGGGTACCCTGGGGTTTGGAGACTGATGCACACAGTATCTCCAGCTGCTGCCATGACCCCAGCGCATGAAGGCAGAGAGCAAAACCTAAGCCAGCTACAACATCCAGAGTCCTTATGGGCTGCCTGCTCCTATCAGTGCCTGCTGCTCCTTCCAGTCCACCTCCATCATGTGAAGCTCATGGGGAAGCCTTGTTCCTCTGCTGGTAACTCAACATTAAGGAATGGAAGAAAGATGAGGCCAGCAGATGCTAAGCAAAGACAAGGACAAAGCTCTTTTGCCAGTTGCTTCCTGAGAAGGAAGGTGGAAAGATGGACTTGGGAGGTTGCAGATGCGATCATCTCTGCCTTTAACCCTGGGCTTTCCCTTAGTGAAACATGGAGAGCCTCTGCAGCTCCCCCAGGCTTGCTGCTGAGCCTGAAACCACTCCACGTGGGGTCAAACATCATGGTCCTTACTCTCTTCTTCCAACTGCCTTCCCACAGGAGATGTTGCCCTGCCATGGCCAGGGCAGCAGGGAGCCAATACCACCAATGCCACCACTGGGGCTCAGCTTGGCTCCCTTGTCATCCAGCTAACCCATTTGAGCACTCAGCTGGAGCTGCAACACGGTCCCATCGCTGATTCCAAAGAGTTCCTTCAATTCACAAGCATTTTTGAACATTCCCATGCGGAACATCCCCATTTAATGTGGGAAAGTTAAAGAAGAAGAACAAAAAGGCCTCAGTGACAAAAATCCTTTTAGTATTCAATAGGAGTGACCCAGGAGAGGTCAGCAGTGGCCAGGACTTACCTGCAGTGCACTACTATTGCTCCTGCATATTGGGGGTTGCACGTCTTCACCTTCTTCAGGAACTTGAGCATCCCGATGGGGGTGAAGGGGACCCCGAAGTCAGGCCAGCTGGTGAAGTGGAACTGCGTCACCAGGCGCTGGGGCTTCTTGTTGGTGACATCACCGACCTGCAGGGGATGCAGGTTAATGACAAACGCTCACATTTCCCTTCTTCCCCCTCAAAACAAGGGGCAAAGGGAGAGCGACAGCCCCAGCACTGAGCTGGGTGGCCTCAGAAGCATCCACAAGCTGAAAGGGCACAGGCCGAGGCTCTGGGGCCAAATCAGACGCCAACAGGATGACATGTTAATGACCCAGCATCACATCCCATGTCCTAAGGGTGAGAGATGCCAGCCTGGACTGGGCTGTGGCTCCAATCTGCCTGAAACTGCCATGTTGCATCCCCAGGGAACTGCCACTTCACCCATACCCACGCCTCTGCCCACTGCATCCTCATATTAAAGGCAGAGGAGGAAACAGCACATGAAGGGTGAGGGCTCAGGAGAACCCCACTCAGTGTCCAGACAGGTTTCCAACCACCAGCTCTTCCTTGCTTGCCTCTAAGAGCAGCAGGAAAACAAACAGTGGCTAAAGCATCCAGAGCTTCCTTGGAGGACAAGCAACTGCAGTGACAGATGGGAATGCAATCAAAGCCAAGAGTGGATTTTGTCTTGGCTCATGGATAAATGTGATTATTTGCAGGCATTAAGTGTCTGTGGGTGAGAGGAGGAACCAATACTGTAACAGCAAGTCCTGGGGTGTTACAGGACTGACTTGCAGCCTCGGTATCCATCAGCTGCCCTGCTCTCTGTTCAGTGCATACATGCTGGGAATGGGATCCCAGGTGTTTAAGATGGGTAAATTCTTAATAGCTCTGGTTAAAAGCGGACAGCCTGGACAAGAGAAGGCTCCTGAAGGGGAGACCTCAGAGCAGCTCCAGTGCCTAAAAGGGCTCCAGGAAACCTGGAGAGGGGCTTTGGACAAGGGCCTGTAGGGACAGGCCAAGGGGAATGGCTTTAACCTGCCAGAGGGGAGACTGAGATGAGCTCTGAGGCAGAAGCTGTTCCCTGTGAGAGTGCTGAGGCGCTGGCACAGGGTGCCCAGAGAAGCTGTGGCTGCCCCATCCCTGGCAGTGTTCGAGACCAGGTTGGAGCCAGGGGCTTGGAGCACTCTGCCCTATGGAAGGTGTCCCTGCCTGTGGCAGGGGTTGGAACTGGAGGAGCTTTAAGGTCCCTTCCACACAAACCAGGCTGGGATTCTACGAAAAGAATCATCCCTTGGAAGAGTTGCGCACTACACCAGCCCCTGTTGGATGCCCAGTGCAGAAAGAGGAGGGATGGGATGGGATGGCATAGGGTGGGATGGGATAGGGTAGGGAGGGATAGGGTGGGGTGGGATGGGGTGGGATAGGAGACCCGAGCCTCAGCACCTGCTGGATGCAGAACTTCCGCACTGTGTAATCCACCAGGACAGTCACATCCTCCACGGACACTCGGATGTTCCCATATGTCCAGCAGCCCTGATCTGGCCAATACTGAGCACATTTGCACTGTGGGGAGAGAAAACAGAGCAGGGTGAGCTCTGGTTCCTCTCAAGGCTGGGACCAGCTCCAAGACATGACCATGGGCATGAGATGTGCTGGATTTGGGTGAAGCTGGGTTAGATACCAGCCCACGAAGCCTTCTGGTACCCACCTCTTTCCTCTCCTTCAGGTTGGTCACCATGACAATTGTTGCTGTGTTTTGCTCCCAAATCATCCTCCAAAAATCATTCACTGTTTCTTCCTTTGGTCCTAAAAGGAAGGTAGAAAGAAATGTTGTCTTTGGGATCAACACCTCAAGTGTTAGGACTGAAACCCAGTGTGTGAAGGCACGTCAGGATGCTGCAACACATCTTTTGCCAATAGATGTCAGCACAGGAGATGCTTTGGTGTCTAACCCGAGGAACAATCCCATCACACAATAGCTGGGCTTTCTGGATGTGTTTTATGATCAGGAATTCCATTTTTAGCCCAAGAAGGGGAAATCAGACAAATGGAGCACGGAAACCACTTGTCCATGGTCAGCCAGGGCAATTGCAGCCATACCAATCAGCCTGCAGAGGTCCTACCCTGGGCTCTTGGGCTTTAACCATGAGACCCCACCTCACTGTGGCACAATAGACACCTGTTGCCTGCCAGACATGGAGCTAACTCAGCCTACACCTCCCTTGCCATGCCTCAGGCTAATGGTGAGCCAAAGGAGCAGCAGAGCCAAAGCTTCACCCCAGCCCGGCACCACTGATGGACCAGATCCAGCCTTCCTTCTGCAGCAAGTGCCAGGCCAAAACTACCATGGCATCCTCCAGCGATTGGTATTGCACAGGTAGGGCTGCCCTTCCTCCCTCAGAACACCCAGCACTGACTGGGAAAACCATACTGAGAACAAAGTGTGGACCAACCAAGCTCCTTTGGAGCAGGGGAGCTCTGCAAGGCGCTGTGCTGTAGCCAGACTGGAACAGCTTCACACAGCAGAAAGGTCCCCAGCCCAACTGCCACCAGAGAGAGCTATGGGAATACCCAAGTGCTTACCTTGTGCAGCAATGAACTTGTTTTTCTCTTGGTACCCCTATGGAGAAAAGGAGAAGAAGGGTGTAAATGGAAGATGAGTATGTGTCTAACATGAGAATCATTAAATGCATCTACATC
This sequence comes from Myiopsitta monachus, assembly GCA_017639245.1. Lineage (NCBI taxonomy): Eukaryota > Metazoa > Chordata > Aves > Psittaciformes > Psittacidae > Myiopsitta > Myiopsitta monachus. Next base: position 114,564,652 of record CM029917.1, on the reverse strand, counting down.
ATTAACAGCCAGAGCATCACCTGCTCTGCTGCTCATTTCCCTGCGCAGACAGAGCTGCAGCCCCGAGGGGAGAAACAGCACCACCAGCAGGGCATAAATATGGGAAAATCCCTGTGGAAAGGGCTCTTGCCCCACAGCAGCACTCCACATGCTCACATAATGTGGGAATGACCCAACTTGTTGGCACAAAGCACTAAAGAAGTGGTACCCGACAGCCCTTCTGTGGAATCAGACTCTGCATCCAGAGCATCACATGAAAATCAGGATCAACCACTGAGAGATGGGGCTGCTGAACTCATGGGGATTGATTTTGTGTATTTCCTAGGAGGTATTCATTTGCTGGTGAAGAAAGGAAAAAGCTCTTTTGGGTCTTGCTTTTCTTCATGTTCCTCTACCTCTAAGGCTACTTTGCATTACCCTTCCAGTTTATTGGAGCTATGTGGTCATAACCATAGATAGAGGACATATCTCCTCCTGGGAGCAGAGCAGGGCAATGTTGCTGCTATTTCAGTTGGATTCCTTGGAATCTTTTCATCCCCTTCCCAGATCCATCCCTGTAAGCTGGGAAGTACCAAGAATTAGCTGATGCCTCATCAACCATTAGTCAGAAATTCCCATTCATAGAATCCCAGCCTGGTTTGGGTTGGAAGGGACCTTAAAGCTCCTCCAGTTCCAACCCCTGCCACGGGCAAGGACACCTTCCATAGAGCAGAGTGCTCCAAGCCCCTGGGTCCAACCTGGCCTTGAGCACTGCCAGGACAGGGGCAGCCACAGGTTCTCTGGGCACCCTGTGCCAGCGCCTCAGCACCCTCACAAGGAAGAGCTTCTGCCTCAGAGCTCATCTCAATCTCTCTGTATAAATTCCTGCAGGATCATATCCCAAACTCCTTCCAAAGCAGCTAGCTCAGCTTTGCAGCTGCCTAAGCAGCGCAAGTGCTTCTCATTATTAGAGGTGGGAAGAGATGGGACTATGGCAAAGCAGCTGAGCAACTTGAGTTCTGACTCTCAGCCTCTTACTCTGACCATACTCAAGGCATAAAGTGAAGTGCAGAGAGCTCCACCACGGCCACATTAAGGTTATGAGATCAAAACCCAGCCTAATGTATCGCTCTGGAGGAGCTGCGGAGATGTTAACGGAGGAGGTAATGTCTTAACCGTCCTCTCCCAGGCACAAATCACACTCCATGAAAGCCCCACGCTCCTGGTGGGACCAGGCACCACTGACCAGGGCACAGCCAGGGGGAATTTCCCCTTCAAATGACATGACTCACATTAATGAAGGAGGCGTTGATGTAGTCGGAGTCAGGAACCCCTTCGACAGGAGTCAGGTGAACCCTGGAATGATCATCTGCAGGGAAATGAAACCTGTGTTAAACCCGGCTCCCTCCACATAGCTGGTATCTGCTGTAGTGAGAAAGCCAGGTCTTGAAGCAGAACCTGGGCTCCCCTGAACACCAAACACCTCTGTGCCCCCAAATTCTTCTTGCTCAAGCCTGGAGAGGTTCTAGACCTCACCCAAGGACACTTCTGCAGAGGGCACACATGAGGAGGTCCCCATCCCACCCATCAACAGCGGCTGTTTTGGCATTGCCCATCCTCTTCACTTTCTGATACTGGCTCCAGGTATCTCCTCCTCATGGGCACCTAAAGCTAAAGCAGACGCTGCCACCCACCTGGGAGGTGAAGAGACCTCAACCATGTCCTTGCCAATTCCCAAAACAGGAATGGGGAGCCCTGGAATGTGCACTGGCCATGTCCTCCCCCCTCAACCCCAACAGCTCTGATACCTACAGGGCAAAATGTTCACATATCTGTTCTTCTCCTTGTTCTCCTCCTTGGAAGCAGCTTCACACGTGGCCTGTATGGGACACGCTGGGAGAGCCTGCAGTGGCAGAAAGCAGGGTTTTCCATGACGTTCTTACAGCACGGCATAACACAAATGCATCCAAGCACCCTGCCCCTTTGGATGTGTCCCTGTCTCCACCCGAGCAGCAGCTCCTCCTCCTCACCAAGCTCAAGGTGACCATTTAAACAGCATGGGCTGGACCAGAGAGGGCAAACCGCTTCCAAAACATATCTGGAACCTCAGGACCCACGAACACGAGGTGGCAGCAGAGCCTCTGACACCAAATCCAGCGATCCAGGAGCTCCTTTCTGCCTGCTGAGATTTCCTCTGTTAACAGTGATGCTCAGGATGAGAATACAGCCCCCATGGCCTGAGCATTCCCAGGGATGCAGGGAGTTGTTCTTCACCCAGCAGCACTGGGGACCTCTGGGTTGGGGTGCTGTGGGGTCACAGGCGATGCTGTCCCACGTTTCACACTCAAACAGAGGAGGTGCTTCCCCAGCACTGTTATTCCACATCTCTGAATAGAAGGAGGATGAGAACATACAGGAGGTATTCCCCATCCCTTCCTCCAGCTGACAGCATGGACGTGCCTCGGCTACGGAAGTCATCAGGGCAAGCAAGTATTTATAACCCCCAAATCCCCTCCCTGGGCATTCATTGCACCTCTTGAGTTTCACTGAAGCACGGCCAAGTTGTGCAGCAGCTGGAGAGAGCTCAATGGCTTCTTTTAATCACATATCATGCTCTGAACCAAAGGCTTTAGGTGTGTGCTGGTGACACCTTTGCAGTGCAGGTAACCAGACCGGTGGATTTGCTTTCATCAATGAGGCTGATGGAGAGTCCAGCTCCTATGTTACGTGCTGTGATACTCCAGCTTGTTATTTAGCTTTGCTGCTCACCTCAGCGCTGCTCTGCCTGCTTCTGTATTGCCAAGGTGAAACAGATTTATCACAGGAAGCTGCAGAGCTCAGCAACATCAAGAAGAGGTTGTAGCTATCTCAGCAGAGATGCTCCAGCATTGTGGGATAAGGACAACACCTAAATTACTCATTGCTGATGGCCAATTGTTGTCATATAGGTTGTCATCATTCTGTTTCAGGGTTAACAGCTCCCTGAAATAGACGGGGATGTTTCTGATTCTCTGTCAGAGCTCATTCTGGCTGTCTGTGGATTTAAACCATGAGGATTGGGTGGAGAAAGAGTGAGCCTGGGAGGAAACCAGCAGGCAGGGAAGCTCCGGAAGACCCCAAGACATCTAACACACCTCCTGAAGCCACTAGAACATAACCCCACAGTGCTGCTTGCTACAGAACCCCTGCTTTCTGTGCTGAGCAGGAGGGGCAGCAGCTTGCCACCCTCACACCAGCTTCAGAGACAGAATCAGTCCTCCCACCCCACAGCCCTCTGAACACCCCTGAGGACAGGCAGAGCATCACCCCCTCCATGAAGCTCCCAGATAAGCTCTTCTGAAGCACAGCATCCAGCACTGTCATTTCACGGCCTCAATCACCCCTTGGGTTGACGTGCCATCCCTATGCTAGGTACCACTGCACCTCCTCGCTGATGGACCAGCTATTGCGTCCCTGCTCTATGAAGTGAGACCAGATTTTACCTCGCTGTGCGACATCAGCACAATGCTGAGAGCATCCCGTGGGATTTAAGGGCAGGAAGCAAAGGGACTCACATTGAACTCCTCCCGAAAGAGCTTGTTGTCATCTGCCATGCGGCGGTTGATCTCCTCTTCCAGCTTGTCAACGGGCAGAGGGGGGTATTTACGGTTGGTGCTGGGGGAGCGGGCGAGCAGCGGCATGCTCTGAGGCTCTGCAATGACATCTGCATCAGGTGCCCACCCAGTGCTCGTCCATGCCTAGGTGGGCACAGGGACCTCACACACCTTGGGCTGCCTGTTCCTAAGCCACCTCCCATCCCGCTATCCCCATGTTTTCATCGAATCCCAGACTGCTTTGGGTTGGAAGGGACCTTAAAGCTCATTCAATTCCAACCCCTGCCACGGGCAGGGGCACCTTTGGGGAACCTCACTTCAAAAGAGACACTGAGATGCTGGAGCGGGGCCAGAGAAGGGCGCTGGAGCTGATGCAGGGCCCGGAGCACAGTGTGATGGGGAAGGGCTGAGGGACCTGGGGGGTTCAGATGGAGAAGAGAAGGCTCAGGGGGGACCTGATGGCTGCCTACAACTGCCTGAGAGGAGGATGGAGCCAGGAGGGGGCTGAGCTCTGCTCCCAAGGACCAAGGGATGGGACAAGAGGGAACGGCCTCAAGCTGCACCAGGGCAGGGTTAGATGGAGCTGAGGAACAATTCCTTCCCCCCCAGAGGGTGCTCAGGCATTGGAACTGCCCAGGGCAGGGCTGCAGTCACCTGCCCTGGGGGTATTTAAAAGACATGAGATGTGTGACATGGGTTAGTGGTGCCTTGGCAATGCTGGGGAATGGTTGGACTGGATGAGCTTAAGGCTCTCTTCCACCCCAGTTGATTCTACGCTAACATGAAACACTTTCAGCACCCTGGGATCAAGCATCACACTATAACAAGCTCAGGCATTGAGGACCAAGTCGTCAGTACTGGGGCATGAAGACCACCTCACTTCACCCTTGCTCGCACGGGAAGTCTGGCACCATGGCTGTGACATAACTCCCAGATGGACACAGTAAAGGCGGCTGTTGCTTGTGGTTCTTCAGTGAAGCCAAGAAAGGCCACGCCAGGGTTACACCAACACAGCTGATGCTCTATGAAGTTCACACCTTCATTTACAGCCATGTAAAACGGGCAAGGAAGGTCTGAGCTGCCAACGTGAAAAAAAGGTGCTGATTTTCAGTTAGCACTTGCCTGAAGGTGTTGATGTGGAAGGAGCTCAGAAAAGGGATCTGAACTGAGCTGAAGAGGTGGTGGTTCCTCTTTAGCTCTTACTTTGGCACCTACACATTGATGGAGATGCCCAACTTCAGACCTCCCTGGGCAGCACTGGCTCAAAGCTCAGGGACAGAAGAGTTTAAACACTACAGCGGCCTTGCACAGGACTTTACAACTGTATTTATGCATCTTTAAGAGGTCCAAAAAGGTTTTAATAAAGGAAAAAAGTGTATTCCCTGCTTTCTTTTGTTTTGGGTTGGAAAGGACCTTAAGATCATCCAGTTCCAACCCCCCTGCCATGGGCAGGGACACCTCACACTAAACCATGTCACCCAAGGCTCTGTCCAACCTGGCCTTGAACACCACCAGCGATGGAGCATTCCCAACTTCCCTGGGCAACCCATTCCAGTGCCTCAGCACCCTTACAGGAAAGAGCTTCCTCCTTATATCCGCTCTAAACTTCCCCTGTTTCAGTTTGAACCCGTTACCCCTTGACCGGTCCCTACAGTCCTTAATGAAGAGTCCCTCTCTGGCATCGTTATAGCCCCCTTCAGATACTGGAAGGATGCTCTGAGGTCTCCATGCATCTTCTCTTCTCCAGGCTGAACAGCCCTGATGTTCTCAGCCTGTCTCCATACAGGAGGTGCTCCAGCCCCTGATCATCCCCGTGGCCTCCTCTGGACTTGCTCCAACATTCCTTCTGTGAGATGCATTTGTGCTCTCTGGGTCCCTCCAACGTAGCCTCACCTGCATCATCCGTCCGGCCGTTGGACAACCGGAAGGAGTTGGAGTGACTCCCTGCTTGCTTGTATTTCTTGAACCTACCAAAGACAAGGGAGAGGAGAACATCAGTAGAGACCCACCAAGAAGGCCAGGATGAGAGATGCAGCCACGAAGGGGTTTTCTCATGGCTTGGTGGCTCCAAGAGGCTCCAGGACCTCTAAAACCCTACCTATGGCTGTACCATTGAACTGAGCACATCTGGAAAGGCTTCAGGAGACCAGAGGAAGGTAAAAGCCAGGAGGAGAAGCTTTAAGACTGCTTCTTATGGAGGATACCCCAAGGAGTTGCTGCAGCTTGGGCTGATTCAGCAGAGCACATCACCCCCAGCTGGATCTGTCGCGCAGCAAAGCCCTTCCTCCATGTGCTTTTAACTTGAAGCAGACGCTCCCGCTCCACTTGCCTCCAGTTACGGGTTTTGCTGAATCACTGGGCAGGCAGCAGCCAACAGAAACCCTTTCTTAAGGGCTGGAAGCCAAGCGGGGAGGACTCAAACTCAACTCCTGAGGCAAAGCTCTCATCAGGTTCACTGCTGCGAGGGCAGGCCCGGAGCCAGGAGACGAAGGGGATTTTTCCATTGCTAAGGAAATGGGTTTTTCTGTCCCTTTTTTTTTTCACTATTTAATCCCCCAAATGGTGAGTAATTTAAAATGTTTACTGCAGGTGAACCACCACCCTCTTCCAGCTGAGCAGATCCGTGCTCGGGAGCTGGGAATGCTGCATTTGGAGCAGCGTAGATGCTTGGATTGCTTAAAAATGGACCTAAGAAGGCTTTGGAATGCTACAGAACCAGGTACAACATCACCTAATGCTCCTAACAAGTTCCAGTCGTAGGCTGCTTTGCGGTGGAAGCTGCGCAGGCACAATGTGCAGGTCTGGTTTCCAAGGCAGAGCTTGGCTCTGGATGTTGGATCATGTCTGACAGCAAGATGGGAATCAAGGAATAACACACCCAGTTACACAAGCAAAGGAGTTTCTGGCTCCAGTGTTGTGTTCAGCTTCCCTGCATTACTCAATCCAACACCCTTAGCCTTAGCAGGAAACCTTACTGACTATTTAACTGCATTAACAGGACTTGAGTTTAACCTTCCCTACTAAATATGGCTTTATTCAGGAGCAGAACAGGCATTACCCAACTTTATAGAGAAAGGAATAAGCATCATTTACTAGATAACCCCAAAGCTCATTTTCATTATCCTTACAGGTTTCTGGAGTGGCTGTGTCAGCCTTTAGCTTAGGAACCAGCACAAAGGCTTATCCCTGTACATTCAGTGATGAATTCCTGCCAAACAAGGGGAATCAGCATTGAAGCATCTCTTACCTTAACATGTACAGCACAATAATAATAAATACTATGACTAGGAGGGAAGACAGGGCCACCATCACAGCTATAATTGGAGTCTCATCTGCAAGAGGAAAAGAGAGGGGTGGTTATCAACACTGAAACATCCAATGCCACTGCTGAACAGGGCAGAGATGTAGTTTCTGCCTGCTGGAGCAGCTCTGCTCTGGAGCCAGGCTGAGAGAGCTGGGCTGGGGCAGCCTGGAGAGGAGAAGGCTCCTCAAGGGGAGACCTGAGAGCAGCTCCAGTGCCTAAAGGGGCTCCAGGAAACCTGGAGAGGGGCTTTGGGCAAGGGATGTAGGGACAGGACAAGGGAATGGCTTTAACCTGCCAGAGGGGAGATTGAGATGAGCTCTGAGGCAGAAGCTGTTCCCTGTGAGGGTGCTGAGGCGCTGGCACAGGGTGCCCAGAGCAGCTGTGGCTGCCCCATCCCTGGCAGTGTTCGAGGCCAGGTTGGACCCAGGGGCCTGGAGCAAGCTGCTCTATGGAAGGTGTCCCTGCCCATGGCAGGGGTTGGAACTGGAGGAGCTTTGAGGTCCCTTCCAACCCAAACCATGCTCTTTGACTACCAAGCTACCAAGGGGCACTCTGGTTTATTTCAGCATTTGTCCCTCTGTGCTGGGAGGGTCGGAACTGTTATTCAGACCAAGAAATACGATCCTTGTGCAATGATTTGAAGGCAATGACCTAGCAGGGCAAACAAACCTTCCTGGGTTTATTCAAAGACATGAAACCCTCCTGGTCTTGCATGTCTTTGCTCTTTCCATCCACATGTTGACATAGAATCATAGAATAGTTCAGGTTGGAAAGGACCTTAAGCTCACCCACTTCCAACCCCCTTGCCATGGGCAGGGACACCTCCCACTAAACCATGCCACCCAAGACATGTCGCCAATCCCAGCAACAAAAAGCGAAGGAATATATTGGGAAGCATTTCTGCATCCTGCACACTCGGTTGTTCCTTGAGCATTAGCATTACCCACCAGGAAGCTTTCCAAAAGCAAGACCGGGAAGAAAAAGCAACCATGGTGGGTCTTAACCCAACCACAGCCAGCCCTTTCTTGTTGAAACCTCCAACCATAACCATCAGCACCATCCTGGCTGTTGGAGAGGAAGGCGAGCTGCCTTGCCAAAGCCCAGAGTGCTGCGAACTGCTATCATAGAATCATGGAATGGTTTGGGTTGGAAAGGACGTGAAGATCATCCAGTTCCAAACCCCGCCATGGGCAGGGACACTGCACACTAGACCACGTCGCCCAAGGCTCTATCCAACCTGGCCCTGAACACTGCCAGGGATGGAGCATTTACCACTTCTCTGGGCACCCTGTGCCAGCGCCTCAGCACCCTCACAGTAAAGAACTACCTTAGATTTAACCTGAACTTCCCGTTTCAGTCTGAACCCATCACCCCTTGTCCTATCGCTGCAGCCTCTGATGAAGTGTCTCTCCAGCATCCTCATAGGTCCCCTTCACTAATGCATTACTGGACCACTTCTCCTGCCCTGGCTGGTGTTAAACTCAGCCTAACGGGTGCAGCGCGGTTGTCAAGAGATGTGATTTATGGGCAGGGTGCCTCTGGCAGCAGGATGCGGGAGGTCTGGGGGTGGTTGTGCCTCTTTGCAGCCATTCTTTCAGCACATCTGGCTGGATGAGCTAGAGCTTTGCCACCGCAGCGCTAACCACTGCCGTGCTGCCCAGCCTACCCAGCAGAGCCAGGCAGGAAACGGGCTGGAGGGGCCCCAGCCAGCCGTGGTGAGCAGTGCCATCACCCTCAGCTCCTGTGCCGCTCGAGCCTCAGCTCCACGGGTGTCACACTTGGAATTTGCTTGGAGAAGGGACAAGGACTCAGTGCTCTGCTTCCACAGACCTGCAGTGCTGGAGCATCCATCGCAGTTCACAGCCTGGAAAGCAACAACTCCTCCAGTTCCAATCCCTGCCATTGCAGGGACACCTTCCATAGAGCAGAGTGCTCCAAGCCCCTGTGTCCAACCTGGCCTTGAACACTGCCAGGGATGGGGCAGCCACAGCTTCTCTGGGCACCCTGTGCCAGCGCCTCAGCACCCTCGCAGGGAACAGCTTCTGCCTCAGAGCTCATCTCAGTCTCCCCTCTGGCAGGTTAAAGCCATTCCCCTGTCCTGTCCCTACATCCCTTGTCCAAAGCCCCTCTCCAGCTTTCCTGCAGCCCCTTTAGGCACTGGAGCTGCTCTAAGGTCTGCTTCACGTCAACAGCAGCCCCTCCGCTTTTTGCTGCCAGAGTTTTCCTCCCGGTGCTGCTTCATAGTGCCACAAATTGTGACCAATCCCCCTAGAATAATCCTCCAAGTCAGAGCACTTGGAACATATTCATGATTTTATTAGCATTAATGTTAATATCAGTAATATTACTATCAGGATGAAGCCAGATTTTCCCCCGTTTCCCATTTCTTTGCTCTCAGGAGCTGGGATGAACAATGGCAGGGAGTCTGTAAAGTCAGACCTAAGCCACGGCATATCCAAGGGAATTACACTGAACATTACACCAGTGGCTTAATCATTACTTTAAATGAATTCACTTGGACCTGGGTCTCTTTTATTCCTCTGCACTAATGTGCGTTGACAGTAACTACCACAGAGCATCTCCCTTTTCCTCTGCATCAGCATGAGCTTGGCACACCCAGCACTACAAAGCTGTTTGCCACTGAGTTTACAAAGCTGAAACACCCATCAGAGCAATGATGGAAACACCCAGAGGAAGCTGGTTTCTATAGGTTACAACCACAGTGGCTGCACCTCTGCTCTGCCCACTCTGATACAGTTAAAGCCATGAGGAACTTGCAAATATTCTGGTAGCGATGCCAGTTCTCAGAACTAAGAGATGGAAAAATGCACCTAAGTGCTATTAAAGCACAAGAAATGGATTTGTGCTGCTGCTTGCCAATGGAATTATAGAGAAAAATGATTATTCACATCATTTGGAGAATGGGTCCGGGTCAAACCGGGTAAATTATAGGCAATGAAGATAATTCATAAGCAAAAAAAGAAGGAAATTGCCTGAATGGCTTCTTCTGATCATCCAGCTCTAGGGATGGTAATGATGTTTTGAGAGCATTCAGCAGGAACTCCTTGTATCTAATAGGACATGGACAGATTGGCCCAGGATTGCTTGTTTCATCATGGAATGGTTTGGGTTGGAAGGGACCTTAAGGCTCCTCCAGCTCCTGACCCCCTGCCACGGCCAGGGACACCTCCCACTAGAGCAGCTTGCTCCAAGCCCCGTCCAACCTGGGCTTGAGCTTCTAAAAAGGGAAGCCCAACATCAGTTGGGATATGAGTGCGTCCCCAGCTTGATAGGCTTTGTAAAGGCAAGTTTGGAAGCGTGGCACAAGGAGAGGTTTCTAATAGCAGAACGCTTCTGGAGATGCTTTTTACTGAGCAAAGAGCAATGAACTATGGAATTCTCACCTCTTCTGTCAGAGTTACCTGCAGAGAAAGAAAACAAGAGTCTCTTAGCAACCAAGAAACATCCATTTTAATAAGTTATGAGGGATCAAAGACCAAGACGTAACAAATTTAGTAACTCTCATCATCTGCTTGTAAATCTTGCCCTTAAAACAGCAGCTACAAAGCCAGGATGTTAAACCAAGTATCAGCCTTCACTTAGTAACAAGGAAAAGGGATCTAAGCCTAACTACTTGTCAGCAGAGCAGGGAGCTGAAGCCAAAGCTCTGACATGGATAACCACAACTTACCGCTTTTAATGGATAACATGGTCTGTTTAAGCCTATAACCAGCAAATCACTGGAGTAATTCATTAGCACTTAACTAAAGAGATAACGCTTGTGAGTGGTTTTAAATGAGCAGGCTGAGCCAAGAGTTCCATTAAGAGCAGCCAAGCTTAGGCATGGGGATGAGGAGCATCCAAGGAAAGCCTCTACCTTCTGTTTTGGGTGTTTCATCTATAGGAAACCAAATCAGACCAAACCTGTGGCAAGGAGAGCACAGCCCAGCTCTCTGCTGTAACGCTGCTGTCATGGGCACCCCACACCTTTGTTTCATGCGTGAAGAGCTGCAGCATGGGCTTGAGGACAACATTAGGAGGTTTGGAGAAGCAGAAACTGCTTGTACAACACACAGTTCACGTGGTGCCTCTGCCCCATCCCTCTCTTGAGCACCACTTAATTCTTCCATGAACCGATATCCACATTTCCCATCACGATTAATGGCAAGGGCAGCCCTAAAACTGATTTTGCTCCTTCACAAATCACTTGAAATAAAGAAAGAATCAGGTTTGGTCATTTGTTCTTGGGGCTGACATTAAGTGAGAAGCCACATGGGGTCTGGGTGGTGCAATAGCCAATGTGGCCCAGCATGCACCAAGAGTCCACCACAACCAGTAACCCCAGTGATAAAAGAAGTAGCAAGGATACAAAAGTGATTCAATCCTGTCCCTGATGGTACAGATTGTATTAGAAATCCAGATCTTAGCAACACTAATGGCTTTGGTCCCCATCACTCCTGTTTGAAGGCTGCATGTACTCTAAACTTGCACCATGCATGTACTACTGTGCATGTGAGAGAGCTGGGCTGGGGCAGCCTGGACAAGAGAAGGCTCCTGAAGGGGAGACCTCAGAGCAGCTCCAGTGCCTAAAGGGGCTGCAGGAAACCTGGAGAGGGGCTTGGGACAAGGGCCTGTAGGGACAGGCCAAGGGGAACGGCTTTAACCTGCCAGAATAGGGGAGATTGAGATGAGTTCTGAGGCAGAAGCTGTTCCCTGTGAGGGTGCTGAGGCGCTGGCACAGGGTGCCCAGAGAAGCTGTGGCTGCCCCATCCCTGGCAGTGCTCAAGGCCAGGTTGGAGCTCAGGGGTTTGGAGCACTCTGCTCTATGGAAGGTGTCCCTGCCCGTGGCAGGGGTTGGAAGTGGATGCGCTTTAAGCTCCCTTCCAGCCCAAACAATGCTGCGATGCTGCCATGGGCAGGGACACCTTCCAGCGACAGGGCAGCCACAGCTTCTCTGGTTCACCTGTCCCAGCCTCCCCATCAACTTCTTCCTAATGTCTAAGCAGCTCCACGTCCCTCTTGTGCTGTGGTAACACCACGGAATTTGCCCCGAAGTGTCTTCTCGTCCCCTTTTGTTCACCAAAACTCAAGACGAGCAAAGAAACAAACCCGGAGGCAGCGTGTCCTGGAGAAGAAGAGGTGAAGGAGCCACCTACCATTGTGTGAAGCAGAAGAGGTCTCCTGTGTTGTCATCGACTCACTGAAGTTCCTCTCCGTCGTCTCTGCTTCTGTGCTGGGAACAGCAGGTGCCTGGAGCCGGTGGGGTCCCGCTGGGCAGAGGGGAGGTGGCTGGAGACACGGGGATGGTTGTCCCCAGTGTGGAGGTGCCGATGCTGACAGTGGTGGCGTTGGGGGAGATCCTGGTGGCTGTGGTTGTAGGTGGCTTTGTGGCCACGGTAGATACAGTCACTGGAGTGCTAACGTTGAGGCTGTCTGCGCTTGTCGTAGTCCTAAGCTCAGGACCTGCTGTAGGAGCTTTGGTGGGGCTCCTGGGGGAGGTGGGCACTGTTGTGGGTGGCTCTGTGAGAGGAGAAAGCACAAGGGAACCTCCGTGAGATACCCTTCTGTAACAGCAGAGGGTTTAGATGCTGGAGTTTTGCATCATTGTAAGGATAAACCAGCCACAAAGTCCCATATCCAGGACAGGGAATGCTTTGCACAGCACTGATGCAACCCTTAAGAAGCTGGCAACTTGAACAGGCCTTATGATATTGAGGAGGTACAAAGATTAGAGCCTCTGTAAGACAGGATCAATACAGGACCTGCAGGTCCCATTTATGAGCACCTGCAGCCCATCATCCTCTTTCCAATAGTTTATACTACAGTTAAGTGGAGGGCAGAAGGAGTAAGTCACTAAGCATCACTTACTCCTTTGATCCTAAAGGTGGTTTAGGGACAAAAGGAGACAAAGAGGATATTTTACCTGTTGTAACGTTGTTAGCACCTACACTTATCAGGCCACTTCCGAGCAAAAGGAGAAAGAACCACAAATCCATGTTGACCTGGGGAAGAGAGGAAAGAACGGGTATGTAAACCCTCCTGCAACACTGTCCCAAAGTCATTCAAACGGGAGATTCCTCTGTGCATCTTGTGCGTGTAGAGCTGGGAGGGAGGAGGGAACATGTGGCCGGAGTCCCTGCAGGCATGCGGATGGGAAGGATTTAGTGCTGTGTTCCTATGTTCCGCACGGAAACATTGTTGGGATCTCAGTGTGGTGGAGCAGCAAAGGTGACCAGAGACGAAGCAGGGAATGGGTGAACTGTGGGAGAGCACAAGAGGAACAAGCAATGAAGCTGACACCACAGATAAGCATCTGGTCTTAAAGGAAATTAATGGCATGTTCAAGTAATGGTGTGCAACTGAGTGTGCTTTGAGCAAACTGAAATCATAGAATCACAGAATAGTCAGGGCTGGAAAGGACCTTAAGATCATTCAGTTCCTGGGGCAGGGACACCTCACACTAAACCATGCCACAAAAGGCTCTGTCCAACCTGGCCTTGAACACTGCCAGTGATGGAGCATTCACAGCTTCCCTGGGCAACCCATTCCGGTGCCTCAGCACCCTCACAGGAAAGGACTTCTTCCTCATATCCAATCTAAACTTCCCCTGTTTCAGTTTGAACCCATTACCCTTTGTCCTATAACTACAGTCCCTCATGAAGAGTCCCTCCACAGCATCCCTATAGGCCCCCTTCAGATACTGGAAGGCTGCTATGAGGTCTCCACGCACCCTTCTCTTCTCCAGGCTCAACAGCCCCAACTTTCTCAGCCTATCTCCATACAGGAGGTGCTCCAGTCCCTGATCATCCTCGTGGCCTCCTCTGGACTTATTCCAACAGTTCCATGTCCTTTTGATGTTGAGGACACCAGAACTGCACACAATACTCCAAGTGAGGTCTCACAAGAGCAGAGTAGAGGGTCAGCATCACCTCCCTCTACCTGCTGGTCACGCTCCTGTTGATGCAGCCCAGGATACCGTTGGCTTTCTGGGCTGTGAGCGCACACTGCAGCCGGCTCATGTTCATTTTCTCATTGACCAACACCCCCAAGTCCTTCTCTGCAGGGCTGCTCTGATGTGAAATGCAGCGCATGTGAAGCCCATGGTAAGGAGTCTTGATCCAATGTACTCAGGAACTGGAGGCAGGGAAGGAGGAGAGGTCAGCTCCTCCTGTGGTCAGCAGCCAGGGGATCCCTGCAGACTCACTGAAGCCGCCGACCACTACTGGGCACGGGCCGAAAATCAGTGCAAGGCTCAGCTCCATTCATAGAATCCCAGACTGGTTTGTGTTGAAGGGACCTCAAAGCTCTTCCAGTTCCAACCGCTGTCATGGGCAGGGACACCTTCCATAGAGCAGAGTGCTGCAAGCCCCTGGGTCCAACCTGGCCTTGAGCACTGCCAGACACAGGGCAGCCACAGCTTCTCTGGACACCCTGTGCCAGCGCCTCAGCACCCTCACAGGGAACAGCTTCTGCCCAAGAGCTCATCTCAGTCTCCCCTCTGGCAGTTAAAGCCATTCCCCTGTCCTGGCCCTACATCCCTTGTCCAAAGCCCCTCTCCAGGTTTCCTGCAGCCCCTTTAGGCACTGGAGCTGCTCTCAGGTCTCCCCTTCAGGAGCCTTCTCTTGTCCAGGCTGCCCCAGCCCAGCTCTCTCAGCCTGGCTCCAGAGCAGAGCTGCTCCAGCCCTCGCAGCACCTCTGTGGCCATAGGTCCCCATCAGATTCCCTGCACATGTAGATGAAACAAATACCTGTAAATATTAATAATCCTAATCCAGGCTCATCTCCAGGCTGCACATTCCTCAATGGATGTTTCTTTCCAGGAAGCATTCTGCTAAATTACAGGGCGATGACATCATTGAATGTGCTTCCCCTCGGCTTTCTCCCCCAGCCCTTTAAACACAAGGTCTTTGTGGTGATTCCCTTCCTCTGTGGACCTCAAACAGCTCCTGAGAAACGGGCAGCGTTACCTCCTCCCGAGCAGATCCAGATCCAGATCCAGATCCAGAGGCAAATGGCAGCACGATGTGAGACAACAGAAGAGAGCCCAAAGCTGCCAAGGCCCACACTAGCACATGGCCCTCGGCCTCCCAAGGGTGGGCCAGCATCTCCCATCTGCTACGAGCCCAGAGAGAGCTCAGAGGAAACTCTATGTGCCATTGACCAGCAGTGGCTCTATGGCTGTCCCCTGTGCAGTTGCATCTTCAGCATCTCCTGCGGGAAGGCTGCAGGACCTCACTGCCAAGATCACACTGCCAAGAAAGGGATTTATTCCTGAAGCACATTCTAAGCCTCCCCCTCTTAAACACATCTCGTGCTGCTTGTTCTCATTCGATCTCTTTAAACCTGCTTCAGTCTAGACCCATCCCAAACTCCGGGCAAAAGGACAACGCTGCAGTCATCAACGTGCTGGCAACGGTATCAGGAATACCAGGATCCTCCCCACCCCACTCGGGAGCATCCTCCCATCAGCACCACCCATTGACATGTTTTTCCTCACCCCCCCACACCCCCCCCAAAAGAAAACCTGGCAAAAATCAACCTGACTCAGTGACCAAAAGGTCAGACAAACCCTGAAGCAGCAGGAAACCAAGCTCCAGAGATAAGAGCTTTCCTTTGGCTCCCTCCATGGCCAGCCCTGCTGCTGCAAGCAGGGCAGGGCTTTCTCCAAGTGGTCCCACTGGTGCAAGAGCAGCTTTGCAGAGGTTCAAGTATCTGTCTGGATGAATCTGAACTGATTTGAGTCCTCTTGCTGCTGGAGAGAGTGGGGCTGGTCCTGCGATGCCTCCCCAAGGCTCTGCTCTGGGGTGGGACGTTTGCATAACCCACCGCAGGTGGGGTGTTGCTGACATGCTCTACTCTCGGTGCTTAACACACCCCGTGCAATATGTTCAACCACCTGCCAGAGAGATGCGCTTGGTCTGAACTGCTTTGGCTTTGGAGGAGAAACCCCCATGTTTCTAAGGAAGGAATGTTTTAGGATGAAGGTGCTGAGGCGCTGGCACAGGGTGCCCAGAGAAGCTGTGGCTGCCCCATCCCTGGCAGTGCTCAAGGCCAGGTTGGAGCCAGGGGCTTGGAGCACTCTGCTCTATGGAAGGTGTCCCTGCCTGTGGCAGGGGTTGGAGCTGGAGGAGCTTTGAGGTCCCTTCTAAACCATTCTGTGGTCCTGTGTTTTCAGGGCTGAGAGCCAACCAGCACAGCTGGAGCCTGGGGAAAAGCCCAGTGGCAAGTGCACCGGCATGTCAGCCTCTGCTCCAAGGCCACTGCAGGAGCAGTCACACTCCAGAGCTGAGATGGTCCTAAGCCAAAGAGGTTTTCCACCCCTCACAGTGTAGGAAAGGGAGCTCGTGTCCTCCCCATGTTTAATTGCAATAGCAAAGCACACAAAGCTGAGCCGTCAGCGAGAATGAAAGCGGCTCACTGCAGGAAACAGCTGCTCTGAGCATCCTACTTTGGGAACCCATGGAAATAGGGTCCTCATGGAGATGGGACCCATGTGCAAAGGCAGGAGGAAGCTAAACCCATGCTGAATCTCCAGGGAATGTAGCAGCATGGAGATGCTCCTGAAACCTTGTGAGGGGCTGATGGAGGCACCAAGGTCTCACCAGCACAACCGCTTCCCACACTGGGAGCCTGTCAAGGCAAGAAAACAGTAACAAGGGAAAAGGAAAGACTCTGAAAATGAGAGTTCCCATCCCTTTGGGACCATGTTCTTTTGGGATCCGATGCATCTGGAATGCGTGTTTGTCTGGGGACCTGTTCACTTAGGATCCCCATTTATACGGCATCCCTTTCACCTGGCATTCCCATTCATTTGGAATCCTGTTCATTTGGGATTCCCATTCACTTGGCACCCCATTCGTTCGGTTCACAGCTCGGCCAGCATTGGCTCTGCAGCAGCACTCTGGCCCAAGAACCAGTTTCTAACAGGGATGCTCCCACCACGCTGGCATCCTACCGGCTCCTCATGCTGAGAACTTGCTCCTCAATGCCATAATTGGATCATTGGAACACCGTAGAGATTCTCATCTCTTCCAAGCCTTTCTTAATGGCTTCAAAGATCCTTGGAGCTGGCTGCTCCAGCTCTTGCAGCACACCTCAAATTAGCAGGGGAATGAACTTGTTCATGGCCACTCTACAAAGGGGTGGCAGAGCTGGGACCGGCCCCCAGGACCTGATTCCTCTCCCATCTGTGGTCCCTGGAGTTCTTTTGGGAGAGTTAAGGAAGGGAAGATGATGGGTTAGGGCCATACCAACCCTGCACGCTCTAAAGCCAGCAGCCAGGTGTCTCATAGGCCTTCAAAGCTCTTCTCCCCACACTCAACACACTTCCCTTTGGTATCAAAAGCAGGTCATGGAGGGTAGGTGAAAAGAAGTAAAAGCTGTGAATCCCCTCTTCTTTCTGCCCTCCAGTAGGGGGAATTACTGCTTATACAATAGAAGAGCTTGAGTTTATTTCCATGACCACAACTGCTATATGGATGAGAGCTACGGCCAATTCCTGGACTGGCCACGGGTACCAGCTGCAAAACTCCTTTGGGATGGTGGGATGATCACACAATCATTTAGGTTGGAAGAGACCCTTAAGATTGAGTCCAACCGTTGCTGCAGGTCCCTCCTTCACTGTGGAGGATGCTCTGGGATAACAGCAGTGGGCAGGCAGCTGCTTGCCTTTAAAACCCTCTTGATAGTCACAGAATCCCAGACTGGTTTGCATTGGAAGGGAGCATAAAGCTCATCCAGTTCCAACCCCTGTCACAGGCTGGGACACCTTCCATAGAGCAGGGTGCTCCAAGCCCCTGGCTCCAACCTGGCCTTGAGCACTGCCAGGGATGGGGCAGCCACAGCTTCTCTGCGCACCCCCTGACAGCGCCTCAGCACCCTCACAGGGAACAGCTTCTGCCCAAGAGCTCATCTCAGTCTCCCCTCTGGCAGTTAAAGCCATTCCCCTGTCCTGTCCCTACATCCCTTGCCCAAAGCCCCTCTCCAGCTTTCCTGCAGCCCCTTTAGGCACTGGAGCTGTTCTCAGGAACAGCTCTCAGTCTCCCCTTCAGGAGCCTTCTCTTGTCCAGGCTGCCCCAGCCCAGCTCTCTCAGCCTGGCTCCAGAGCAGAGGTATTACACTTAGTAAGTTCATTGATCCTTGAGTGGATCACACCAGGAGGAAAGGATTGGCAAGGGGAGAGAGTACAGATTTCCTCAAGCCTTGCCCTGCTTTCACATAGAAAGCTGGATGCAGGCAGTCTATGCAGACCCTGAGTTTCTTATGGCTTTATTACACTGAATGTCAGAAGAAACAGGACACCAGGAAGCATCAGGACTCGCTGTGCAGATCATTACACAAAAACTCCGGGAGCTGCTCCTGTGCCCAGCAGCCAGCACTGCTTTAACAATCCCCTTAATGCGGATCGGGAGCAAGGAGAGGGCTGTGCCAGCTCCCAGCCCCTGCGCTTCAACCCTCCCCGTTCCCAACTGGAGCATAAAGAAACGCCAGCGGTTCGCTGGTACCCGCTGCTTAACGTAAAAGGCCTTGAGAGTCCTACCCCAGAGCTGGAGGAACCCGAGAGTCTCCCTTCCCCCTCAGCTCCCTCCCTGCTGCTTTCGGAAGCGGAGAGGAAATACTTGTAATGTTATCAACATAAACACAGTTCTTGGCTGGCTGCGACATCCTGCGAGCTGCACAAAAACACCCTGACGTCAGGCGCCGGGATCTGCTCCGCTGCTCCGGCACGGCACGGGGATGCTCGCAGCATCCTGCCTGCCCTTACACCTTCCTGCTCCAAAGGCAGGGACAGGAGCCCTCAGGAGCTGCTGCTGGTTCCTGCAATACTATAGATGTATTGATATGTATATTAGATAAATATGTTTATATATATATACAAGTATCTATCTATATGGTCATCTCTCTATACATAGTATATATATATTTATATATATGAAAGCATCTACACACATATATATTTATTTCTCTGTATACAGTATAAATATTCATACATATTAAAAAGTATCTATATATGTATTTACCTTTCTATATAGTATATACATATTTATATATATAAGGTATCTATGTATGTATATATTTCTCTCTCTATATATAGTATATGTATTTTTATATGTACGAAAGTATCTATATATAGAATCATAGAACAGTTAGGGTCGGAAAGGACCTTAAGGTCATCTACTTCCATTCCCCATATAAATATATATATATACACACGTTTACCTCCCTATATACAGTATATACATATATATTAAAGTATCTATATATGTGTATATATATCTCTATCTCTATATAGTATATAAACATTTACATATATATGAATATCTATATATCCATATATATATACCTATTTATCTCTCTCTATAGTGTGTATGCACTGCATTCTCCCATGCACTGCTCAGGATCTCCCTATAGGAAAAGCTGGGTTTAGGGCTGCAGGATGTAGGGTTTGAAATCAGCAAATCTGGTCAAGAAGAGTGATGCTGGAAGGAAAAAAGAAAGGAGATAATCTCTTTATAAAGTAATAAGGGTTTAAAACTGGTCCTTGAGTGTGTGCTGCTATAGGGGGTTAGGCTGCAGAAAGCAAGGAATTAGTATTTAGCTGCAGAAACTGCCCAGATCCGGATACAGGCATCCACAATCAAAGGCTGGATTTATCCCCCACTGCTGACATATTCCCAATTCCTGGAAAATGAAGCAACCTTCTTCTCTGTGCAAGGAGGAGACACAAACCAAATGCCACCCAGGACCCCAGGCACCACCACTGCTATCAGTAGGATGCTAAAATGTAGT
The DNA here is from genome assembly GCA_017639245.1 of Myiopsitta monachus. Lineage (NCBI taxonomy): Eukaryota > Metazoa > Chordata > Aves > Psittaciformes > Psittacidae > Myiopsitta > Myiopsitta monachus. The sequence continues at coordinate 114,544,987 of CM029917.1, read as the reverse complement.
GGCTCAGCCGAGACCAACCGAACGCCTTGTGCTGACCCCAACCACAGTGAAATATAGAAGAAATGTTACTTTTCCTCCTTTTTTTTGGCAGGGAAAAGGGCAAAACTAGGAGCGAGGTTAGTGTTTGCACCGCTTGGCTCTTTGAAGCAGCTCACAGTAGGATGAGAACAAGCATCAGCATACAGAAAGGGGAAAAAGGTCTTGTTTTATTTCCTTTTTGGTGGCAGCAAGCCATCAGCATGGCTCAGCCACCCTGGAAAACAAACCCGCCATTCCCTCTTCCTCTCCCTGCTCCTTTTAAATGCCAGTTGTGGTTTTGCAGCCTCTCACTGGAGCTGTGGTCCACATGCAGCGGAGAGCAGCTCATGGGCTCATCCGATGGCACAATGATTCCACCAGCACCAGGTTCGCCGTTCCTGTAATCCCAAACCTCTGCCGCTGGATGAGATGCCAAGGATTTCTTCTCTTCATTAACACCACACACGGAGCTCTGACCAGGAGCAGTGGAGTTGAGGGAGGAAGAAGGGGTTTGCTGCACAAAGAGGCAGTGACTAATTCCTCGCATGTGTCTCCGAAGCTCAAACAAGGCCTTTGATGTGTCACTGAGCATCATTCCCCCACCCTCTGCTTTTCCACTCCTCAACAGAAAAGATGAATCACAGCAACCATTCACCCTCTCTGAAAACCCACTCGGTTTTCTTTGCCCTTTTTGTTTGGCTTCTAACAAAACAGGAGGCTTCCACATAAGTGATAACCGCTGGAACCAACAGCGTGTGAGCAGGAGAAGCCTGAGGAAGGGATTGGGGTTCTGCTTTCTCCACCTGCCCAACCTTCAACACTTTCCTGCACTTCGTTATTCACTCATGGAATGGTTTGGGTTGGGAAAGACCTTAAAGCTCATCCAGTCCCAACCCCCTGCACGGGACAGGGACACCTTCCACTAGAGCACCTTGCTCCAAGCCCCATCCACCCTGGCCTTGAGCACTGCCAGGGATAAGGGAACACGTTTTGACCATGAGGGTGACCAAGTACTTGCAGAGGTTGCACAGGGGGGTTGTGGAGTCTCCATCCCTGGAGGCATTAAAAATCTGTGTGGGAACAGTCCTGGGCAACCGGATTGTCCTGGGTTCTCCTGCTTGGGTAGGGAGGCTGGAACATACAACTTCCAGAGGCCCCTTCCAACCTCACTCTGTGATTCCGTAACTTATTATCCTGCCAACTTTTCAGTGCTGGAGCCATAGGACAATGGGGAATAGGTTTTAACTTCAACAGGAGAATTTCAGGTTGGAGATAAGGAGGAAGTTCTTCCCTGTGAGGGTGCTGAGGCGCTGGCACAGGGTGCCCAGAGAAGCTGTGGCTGCCCCATCCCTGGCAGTGCTCAAGGCCAGGTTGGACGCAGGAGCTTGGAGCACTCTGCTCTATGGAAGGTGTCCATGCCCGGGGCAGGGGTCGGAACTGGAGGAGCTTTAAGCTCCCTTCCAACCCAAACCAGCCTGGGATTCTGTGAAGAGCATCTCAGACCTTTAGAATGGAGAACAACCGTCTGGAGAGGGTTTCCTGAAGGACACAGCATCGAGGAGAACCAAAGTGGGACAGGGAAAATCTGAGAGAAGATGAAGTTGTATGAAAAAAGAAAGCAATGAGCTAAGGCCAAGGGAGCTGTCGGGACAGAGGGATGAAGATGAAAGAACAACTCTGAGTCTGAACCAAGTGCTGGGGAGGAAGGCTTTCCCTGCAGGCCAGACTGGTGAGGGATGGTGGGGCATAGGAGCTGTGCTGCAAAGCAGAGAGGGAGGCGGGATCTCCTTGAGGGGTATTTCATGGAATCATGGACTCACAGACTGGTTTGTGTTGAAGGAACCCTAAAGCTCCTCCAGCTCCAACCCCTGCCCTGGACAGGGACACCTTCCATTAGAGCAGCTTGCTCCAAGCCCGTGTCCAACCTGGCCTTGAATACGTCAAAGAGCCAAAGCAACACCCCAGAGCTTGTAAACCCCCTTGGCAAATAGGAGACCAACCCCGTGGTCTCCCGGTGTCCCTTCCCCAAATGGGATGGGCATTGCAGGACAACACAGCTCTGGGGAGCGGAGAGCAACTGCCTGAGAGGCACAAGAGAAGCTGCTTCAAGTCATTATTCAAAGCCATGAATTAATAATGAAACAAAAATGAAGTCATATAGGAAGATATTTCTTCAAACATCCCGTTTCAGGTGTCCCCTTCTTTGTTCCAGGCATGTTTTGTAACACGCACAAAGAAAACGTGAGTGCAGTTCACATGCTAGCTCTGAAAAGGACCAGTTGCTTTTGCTGAGGAGTGAGGATGAAGCATGGCCGTGATTTAGCATAACAACATCCCTCGGAGAGCAAACAAATGGTACGTGGGGAGGAAGAAACATGGATTTAAAACAGAAACCCCCATCAATACCCCAACAACAAAGCCCAGCTTTGGGGCTCAGCCCTTTCTGCAGCACCCAGATGGAGTCCCAGCTCCAAGCTGGTGGCGAGCAGCCAGAGCATCCTCCTCTAAAACAAAGGTGTCGGAGGGGCTCATTCGCATGGCAGCGTTCAGATCTCCTTACAGAGGCTGAGCTCCAGTTACAAACGCATGCGTTCCCTCATGCAGCTTAGTGGTTCTGCTTACCCTGATATCCGCCCGGGACACTTGTAGGATGCAGGGAGCAGCCAGCCCGTCCCCCGGAGCAGCCCCTACGGGCTAAGAAAGTGCTGCGGAGCCGTGAAATCCCTACTTTACCTGCGGTGATTCTGCACCGCTGCTGGGTTCAGCCCTGTTGCCACAGTAACACTTTGTGGTGTAGCCGAGATCACTGATTATGAAACTAGGGGAAAAAATAAAACAATCAGAGGCTGCTAATAAGGAGCTACTCCAGGTCTCGGAAAGCTCCATCTTCATGCCACCAGGATTGCGGGCACAGGGAAAAGCGAGGCGCCACAAGCGGCGCCTGGGTCGGCATCAGGCGGCTGCCACCAGCAGCCTTTTGGGTGTTTTAATATGTGGGTCTGAGAATTCAGCTTGCAAATTCCCTGTAAATCCAGCTGGTTTTCCTTCCCGTGGAACAAATGTGCAAGACTCGGTGGAACAGTCTTTACTCTTTACATATATTTGCATGTATTAAGCTGGGAAAAGGAGGGTTGAGGGTGATAGCCAGAGCGGGGCCAGGGATGCATTCCCTGCATCTCACATTCACTGTGTGCCTGTTACACTTTTCCAGATGGAAAAAAAACCCAGGATCACAGTTGTACCGGTGGCTGCAAGGGTCTAAAAAACCACGTTTGCAAAGGAAAGGAACAGGAGCTGAAAGCATTTTCCTCTCTGGCTTTTATTTGAGTGCCAAAAGCATCTTGAGGCACGTCTCCTGCTGAAGGCTTCAAGCTGAAAAGTCTGACTGGGAGCAGTTGTGCTGCCAGACAGAGACGGTTTTCAACACCATCTACATATAAGATACAGAATGTATTTCCAGGGGAAAGGAAAACAGCCTGACAGGTACTTCTGGAGTCATAAACCCTGAGAGATGCTGCTATAGAAAGTCAGCTCATCAAAACGCCTGTATTTTACCCTTCTCATTGGATGATGGATCTACAAAGAGGATGAAACTTTGCTAAAAAGCAGGGACAAAGATAGTTTGATAGTTTATAACAGTCATTAATGCCATGACAGACTCTGCATTTCTCCATCATCCAGGGCATCTCCAGGGAGACCTTAGAGGAGCTCCAGTGCCTAACGGGGCTGCAGGAAACCTGGAGAGGGGCTTTGGACAAGGGATGTAGGGACAGGACAGGGGAATGGCTTTAACTGCCAGAGGGGAGACTGAGATGAGCTCTTGGACAGAAGCTGTTCCCTGTGAGGGTGCTGAGGCGCTGGCACAGGGTGCCCAGAGAAGCTGTGGCTGCCCCATCCCTGGCAGTGTTCAAGGCCAGGTTGGACACAGGGGCTTGGAGCAAGCTGCTCTATGGAAGGTGTCCCTGCCCGTGGCAGGGGTTGGAGCTGGATGAGCTTTGAGGTCCCTTCAACACAAACCAGTCTGGGATTCTGTGGAATGCCGACAGTGTGAATGATAATGGGAATCACCCCACAACTGCTGCCCCCTGAAGTCCTTTCCTTGCTGAGGATATTGCGGCTGCTCTCCGGGCACAGGCTCCTTTCTGCCGGGGTATTTATGTTCCCAGTGAACTTCCTGCTCACATCAGCATCTTGAAAAGCTTCCACCCCTCCTCGCAATCAATCCCAGCCTCAATCCCAGCTGCTGTTACCTGCAGTCCCTGTAATTGGCAATCATTTCCCTAATTGCTCACAAAAGCAGATGTTCTCTCTGTGGCCACATTGAACCAGCTTAAACTGCACTAGAGACATGAGCACACAGCATTAAAGTGCTAATTCCTGTAAATAAGCCCATTAAAAGGTTAAAAATAATGCCCCAACTACACCATCAATGGCAGCTGAATCCCACTGCCTTTATTATGTTGTTATTTGTAACATGGCAAAATCTGTCTGCGCTGAATAAGTATGCTCTTGTGCTTGGCCAGTTACTCTTATATGTAGTCATCTAATAGCCATATCTTCTCTCCTAGCATAGGAGATCAGCCCTTTGCACGGTTTCCAGCTAATAAATCATGTTTCTAGGTGACTAACAGTACACCTAACGTATCCCCAGCAGTGCTGGAGAGGAAGAGGAGAGGCTGGTTCATGTGATCACAAGTTGGGGGGATTGCGCTTGCAGGGATTTAGGTGACGCTGCTAAAGATAAAATGAATCTCACTTCTGTTCCTGCCTCAAAGGGGGAAATAAAAGTGGATCCTGAGCCTTCTCCATGCGCAGCGCTCTGCTTTTCACCCTCCATAGGGAAAGGATTATGGGCACAGTGCAGCATCCACCTGGGGGCAGCCCATTCCTGAGACACCAGGCTTTAACCTGCCAGAGGGGGACTGAGATGAGCTCTTGGGCAGAAGCTGTTCCCCGTGAGGGTGCTGAGGAGCTGGCACAGGGTGCCCAGAGAAGCTGTGGCTGCCCCGTGTCTGGCAGTGCTCAAGGCCAGGTTGGACCCAGGGGCTTGGAGCACTCGGCTCTATGGAAGGTGTCCTTGTTCAAGACAAAGTGATCCTGTAGGCACAGGCCTTAGAGCCACACCAAGCTGGGCATCTTCTATCATTGCTAAGGCTCTAAACCTATTATATATACTTATATACATATGTAGCTATAAATCTATCATAAACCTAACATCTAAAGGTATTATATATTATACGTATTTTGCTATAAATCTGTCATAAACCTAATATCATGCTATAAACCTATTTTCTGCTGACACAAGATAATTCAAAGTGAAACAATCCTGGTCTGAAACAACAGGGCGGGTACAAGCCCCTGCAGATACCAACCCAAAATCTAATGCTCAGCAATCCCTATAATTAAAATGCAGTTTCTTACCCTTAAAGTGCTTAAACAAGAGCCTGGGACAAGTAACTTTTCCCCTCCCATGTTATTCACAATTCATTCTCTATTTTAACCTCCCCAACAAAAGGCTGAACTCAACTGCATTATTGTCAGTGAGGGCTTTTATCACCAGCCTTCGGACTGGTCAAGGCATGGGAGAGAACAATGAGTCTCACAGGAGAATAAATACAGTCTAAACAAAAATACCCTGTTGCTAAGGTTTAAACCAGCCTTGTTTGGGGCACAGACGGCTAGCTGGGAATCCTGGTGCCACCCGACAGGAAAAAACAGGGAGAATTAGGTCTTGGATAAGGGAAAAGAACCTGACACTGATCCCTGTTGTGGTTTTCCCTCCAGGACGGCATTCAGAATATGAGTTTTAGGTAGTGGACTTTAAATCAAAGCCAATAGCTGCGGCATGCTGCTGTCTGCAGCAGGAGATGCTCTGCCTAAGCCCGTGTGTTGCTCCAACCTGGGCTTCACGTCTTGCTCCAGCAAGGGCAGGAGGTGAACCAGGACTTGAGAACTCCATGGTGAAACCCTCAGGTCATTGCTGATGGCTCAGGTGTTCATAAGCTTGATGTGCACTGCAGGGTTGGATGGAGCCGTGGTCAGCATGGCAAGAGGGAAGCTGAAGTTGGAGGAGCAAGATCTGCCACAGCAAAGAGGTCCATGGAGATGCTGGCCACTTTGCATGCACAGCCATAGTGCTGATGTTGGGAATGTCCAGCTGGGATCTGCCCTCAAGGAAAGCCTCATCCCAAACTGCAATGATTTTCTGGTGCAATCAACCCCAAAAGCAACTGTAGAAGAACTTGCGGGTTTTACATCCTCAGCCAATGGAGCAGCACCTGATTTTGGGGTTTGGTAAAGAAATGCTCTTCCCCAGTGCTGGTATGGAAAGGAGATGGGTATGGCCATAGTGTCCTCCCTGATATACAGAGCCACCAGCTTTGTAGCAAGGGGTTCCAACAGCAAAGCGACTCTGGGATCAAAGCAATCACAGAGCCAGGGAAGTGATGGCTGACAGTGCTGGCAGAGTGCTGAGGGGTAGAGAGGACAACAGAGCCATGGCGGTCCAGAAAGGCCACCAGCCCCCATGACCAGCCCATCTTCCTCCCCTCTAGATGGAGCTGCAGGAGAAGCCTGAGGTCCCGCTCCAAAGTGTAGGTGGATGCATCCAGCATCTCCGAGCATCACCTCCTGGTCTGCAGCTTGGTTGAGTTTGCAAAGCCAATTACATGAAACCAATGACTGCTGCGAGGGCTGGAGCAGCTCTGCTCTGGAGCCAGGCTGAGAGAGCTGGGCTGGGGCAGCCTGGACAAGAGAAGGCTCCTGAAGGGGAGACCTGAGAGCAGCTCCAGTGCCTAAAGGGGCTGCAGGAAACCTGGAGAGGGGCAAAACCAAGAAGCACAAGGGAAATTGTAAGTTTCCTTGAAGACAGCAGCCTGGATGCATAGGAAAGAGAAAACAGAGTCAAGGTAATGCTGGAATTCAGGGTTTTGGCCCATTCTGGGCTATTTTTGCCCACAAAGAAGGTCTTTATCACCTCAAGTCACTGATATTTTAGTGATAATCAAACAAACACTAAGAGGCTACAACACAGCTCAGATCCCCCTGCATGAGGCACCTTGGCCAAACAGCCACCAAAGAGGATGCTGAATTCAATCCATTTCAAGCCTATCCAGAACAGTGGAGAACTCAGTCTCAACATTTGAATTTCAATAGCACTGCAGTGGATAGCAACCGAGACATCTCCATCTTTGACAGTCTTTGCTGTCCCAGGCTTTTCAAAAGGCTTTGAAAAGCAGCTTTCCTACAAAAACACCCATTTCCATCACGCCCTGGCTACAGCATAATACACAGAAGGCTCCTCAGTATTGCTGTTAAATAGGAGACCCCCCAACCCAGGCATTAAATGGTACAGGAGCTCGCACGCAACAACAGAGAGGCTTTCTCTAGCTTGTTGCTGCACAAATACAAGACAAAGTCTGTTGCTGAAGACCAAGACTGTGTTTGGAGGCGCAATGGCTCAGCCTAAACCTCATCCATTTTCATAGCATCACAGCATGGTTTGGGTGGGAAAGGGGCCTTCAAAACCATCCAGTGCAAACCCATGGGCACCTTCCATAGAGCAGCTTGCTCCAAGCCCCATTCAACCTGGCCCTGAAACCTGCCATGGGGCAGCCACGGCTTCTCTGGGCACCCTGTGCCAGCGCCTCAGCACTCTGAACATAAAACATTTCCATAACCAAAGTCAGGAATGTACCAGCCTGGAGGGAGAAGAGGAGAGGATGTCATTTTGGGAGGTGCACAAGGGTTGAAATCAGTCCTACAGATGGAATAGGGGCGACATCTAATACATACACAAAGCAAGAGCATGTTATGAGTAGTCAGTTGATTACAGGGTCATTTTTGGTCATTTCTACCCTAGCAATAGATTCAGGTTAGGACACTGTTTCCAAAAGCACTGTCTCCAGATGATTTCTGTATGTCATTCCAGAAGTGCTTAACATAAATGTGAATGGCATGATGGAGTGCTTGCACTCGGTCTCCAACCGGCCTCTTCTCCTCTCCCCCTGTGGCTCCATAGGCATCCTACGGATTCTGGGTGTGATTAAGCTGCCTTTAAAAGTCAAGTTCTATGGATGTGATGGGATCTCTTCATATCCCTGGTGCTCCAATGCATAGACGCTTGCATGGTTATAAGGTTGCACAGTGACTCCTCCCTGTCTTTGACTGCTGTAGAACACGAGCTATAGGGAAGAAAGGTTGGAGGCTTTGGAAGATGTGGAAGCATCTCCATTCTCAATTCTTGTGCTGAGCAGCGCAAGAAAGGGCTTAGCTCTGAAGGGCTCCCTGGTTGCTTTGCTGAAGGACCACCAAACCCCTGTATCTCACCCACCACTGAGGCTGACAACATGCCCATGAGTGCATGTTTGACCATGTCTCATCTCGAACACTGAAGGCAATGGACACAGCTCAGCCTCTAAAGCAGATTTTGCACCATATGGAAAGACACTCTGGAAAGGGAGAATGCAGCCAGAAGCAGGGAATGGGGAAGCTCTTACTCTTTCCAGGTGGCTTCTCTCATCAGCAGAAGGGCATTTTAGATGTGGGATGTTCTCAAACTAGCTGGAGGAACCAGTTATAATGGCAGATGCCGAGATGCCTATTAAGAGTCAAACAAGGAGCATCAGCAGTGGCTGACTTGTAATCCTTGCTGGTGTGGACTGGAATTACAACTAATGAGATAGAAATGAATGGTTGGCCACCCCAACTCATGTCCCAGCACGTCTCTGATGATGAGATTTATGCATAGACAGAATTAATTCAATGCCATCTTCCCATGAGCTATTTGGGCATGGAGATAAGAGCCACAAAAACCACCTTGCAAGATCTGACACGGTGCCACAGCCATTGGCTGCTTTATATCCTCATCACTGCTTCTCCCTGCTTTGTCCTGCACATGGGTCCATGCAACCCCAAACACAAACACATGCTGAGTGGAGAACGGATGCAGAGGAGCTCGGAGTGAAGGACTTGGGGCTGTTGCGTGAGGAGAAGCTCCCCATGACCCGGCTTCAGTGTGTGCTTGAGCCCAGTAACCCCCCCGTGTGCTGGGCTGCACCCCCAAGAGCCTGAGCAGCAGCTCAGGGAGGGGATCCTGACCCTCTGCTGTGCTCTGGGAGGACCCCCCTGCAGTCCTGATCCAGCTCTGGGGCAGCAGCACAGAGGGACGTGGAGCTGTTGGAGCGAGGCCAGAGGAGGCCATGGAGATGCTGCGAGGGCTGGAGCTATATAGTGCTATATATATAATATATAATGCTATAACAACATTAACCAGCTCTTCAAGAGGTCCTGCTGGCTGTATCTGTGCAACAAAGGCATCCACCAGTGAGTGATCCTCAGCCCCTTTAAGCAACCCCACTGCTCAGGATCACCCCATCTGGATCAGGGTCTGTCCCTGCAGCATAGTTCTGGCTTGACCCTGGGTCTCACTAGGTGCTCATGGCCCAACAGCATCTTCCTGTGGGGTGTTTTTTGCTTCTTTTCCATTTCAAAAGGCCTGAGACATTACAAGAGCTGTGATGCAGCACACCAAGATTGGGGTTTAACAGCCTGTCAGGGAAGAAGGTAAGTCCCATGCACAGAGGAGCATATGGGGACATTTAATTCCACAAGCCCTGCAGTACATGGAGGACTTGGTGGGGCAGAAGGGAAATCCGGCGCCTCTTGTTCACACTAAGTGGGTCCCTGGAGCAAAGTATTCCCTGAATCACATCTACAGCACAAGGATCTGTTTGATTTCCATGATGGAGAGCCAGGGAGCCAGCCTGTAAGCAGGTGACAAGCTGGGCAGCCAAGGACAGTGAGGTGTCCCAAGTCCCTTTGGTCTCTACCATCATCTCCATCCTTCCTCGCCACACCAGAGCTTTGCCTTCAGGGAGCCAGCTATTGCTTCCAGCATGCAGGAATAATGGCACCACCTTTTCTGTGTCTGGCGGTGTACCCACCTTCCCTCTCCCAGCCCAAGGGAGGTTTCATTCAGGCTCCTTCCATCCCATTTTATAGAGGAAACTTCCTTGTGCTGCAGCCTCTGGCCATGTAACCGAAGTGCCAGTGCAGAAGATGCTGAGAAGCAGAGGAGAGAAATAAGGACCTGTGTTTGGATTGATGGAAGAACTGATGGCAAAATAAAAGGGTGAGCTCCTCCTGCTTCTTCAGTGTCTTTGCACTGGGTCATCCTTAAATGACCTCCATGTTGTACTGGAAGAGGATAATTTCATTTCAAGTCTTACCCTGGAAATGCTTTGGTTGCGCAAGATGAAGGAAGCTCCACTTGGGAAGTGGAGCAACCACAATGAGGAGCTAAGACCATGGTGAGCCAAGCCTCAGCATTCCCACATAACTAACAGAAGTGTCCTTTATTCCTTCCTTTTCCTCAGTAAGACCACAGAATGACAAGCATCTCCAGCATTTGGCTATCCCACTGTCACCAGCAGGGGGGGCTGGAACTGGATGATCTTAAGGTCCTTTCCAACCCTAACAATTCTATGATTCTACCTGTGGGGTGGGTGGAAGAAGAGCTAAAGGTTTCCAATGCAACTTCTCACCCTCCCCACACATCCATCTATCTCCCGTGTAGTTTTTGGTGCAAAATCCACATTAAGGCAGACAGAAGTGGATCTTTGCATTCATTTTATGGATCCTTTGTAGTGCCCTGGTCCTCAGTGCTCTTCAGCAGCTCTGAAAGGACAGGTCCAAGCCTGCTGCTTGCTTGTATATCAAGAGGGAGAGAAGAACTCTCCCAAGGATTTGCATCACTCACTTGTGGATGTTCAAAGCTGCCTCTTAACCTCAGGTCGTGTCATCTCAGCTCTTTTCAAGCAGGACTCCTCGTGTAATCATGATGGCCTCTAGCTGGTTAAAGGTAGGTCCAGGCTATATTTAAGGTGGCATCTCATTGCCAACACTCTACCTTCCAGAGTCCTCCTGTTCCCTCATTGTGTAATTAGTAGGCTGTTGATTGGGAGAGGAGGAATAAGGAATTTCACCCCATCACTGCTGTGCCTTACCCCACCATTGCCAAACCCTTGACCATGCCCAACCGCTGTAGTTTGTCACCCTATTGGAAAACACAGAAGTTATCAAAGAAAACTAAGATCCTTCTTTTGGGATGTGATAAGGATTAAGCTTCTTCCAAAGCTGAGATCCAAGGTTGCCCATAGGAGCCAATGGATAGCCCAATGACTGGTCTATAATCCATGCCAAATGGGACCAGTGTATTGGGATAACATCCAGAAACCTGGAACTCTGCTGTATATCACTGCAGAAGTTCCTCTTGGGGATAAAAAGCCATCAGCCCTTGCTGCTGCTGCTGAAGAAAGCGTTAATTCCGAGCTTCGTGATCTTTCGCATCCCAAAGGCAGCACACCAGAACACGCTGCTGGCACGAGCTGCCTGTCCGACTGACCCAGTTCCCTCCACAAAACTGGGTGAATAAGGACAAAACACCTTGTTTTCTTTGAGAAAAGTAATTCACATAAAGCAAGGGCTGTTTCCAGCATCACTGGAGGAACACACATGATCCTCTCCTGCCCTATTTAGGGAAGTGCTGTGGTGAGTGTTGCTCCAGGGGGATGGTGTTATCCACAGTGTAAAAGCTGAAAATGACACAGCCCTACAAAACCTGGGATGAATTGACCCTCTAAGCAAAGGGGTTGCCAAGCTTTTATCTTCTCTGCATTGTTAATTTACACTGAAGTGGAATAATTAGACGATCTGGGGCTATACAAGGCACTATAGGAAAGCCCTGCCTTAGCAACTCAATTGTATCTGCAATGCCCACGTTGGCATTATATGTGTCTACTGATTTGGAAAGCTGCTTCTGATTTCACACTCATAGAACCATAGAATGGTTTGTGTTGGAAGGGACATTAAAGCTCCTCCAGCTCCAACCCCTGCCACGGGCAGGGACACCTTCCATAGAGCAGAGTGCTCCAAGCCCCTGGGTCCAACCTGGCCTTCAACACTGCCAGGGATGGGGCAGCCACAGCTTCTCTGGGCACCCCTGTGCCAGCGCCTCAGCACCCTCACAGGGAACAGCTTCTGCCTCAGAGCTCATCTCAATCTCCCCTCTGGCAGTTAAAGCCATTCCCCTGTCCTGTCCCTCCATCCCTTGGCCAAAGCCCCTCTCCAGCTTTCCTGCAGCCCCTTTAGGCACTGGAGCTGCTCTCAGGTCTCCCCTTCAGGAGCCTTCTCTTGTCCAGGCTGCCCCAGCCCAGCTCTCTCAGCCTGGCTCCAGAGCAGAGCTGCTCCAGCCCTCGCAGCATCCCCATGGCCTCCTCTGGCCTCGCTCCGACAGCTCCACGTCCCTCTGTGCTGCTGCCCCAGAGCTGGATCAGGGCTGCAGGGGGGGTATCAGCATTGGGTCTTAACTAGTCTGTGACTCCCAGACAGGTTTATAGCATCACAGAATCATAGAATAGAATAGTTAGGGTTGGAAAGGACCTCAAGATCATCCAGTTCCAATCCCCTGATATGTGCAGAGACACCACACACCAAACCATGCCATCCAAGACTCCGTCCAACCTGGCCTTGAACACTGTTTAGGTGAAAGACGACAGTAAGTCACTCAATATAGGCATATTTATCACTTTTATCCAATTATCGCTACCTGATATTATGGCAAAGGGGATTAATTGTGAACTTTGGATCAAATGACTTCACAAAAGGCTGGTGGGCAATTGCTCCAGTTGCATTTTCTCGCCCTTTATCCAGTCTAGACATCCAAGCCTCAGGACACAGATGATTTCCTCTTCTCTGCAGAGGTTCTGCCATGGTATTAAAAAAAGCTCAATGAAGGGAACAATAAGCATCAAGACATGTCTAAAATTAGCAGTTTACAAAACAATCTGAGCTTATAATACCCCAAGGACAATAAAAGCAAGGAACGAGCAGGCCACTTACTTGCAAGTTGCAGGACAAGAGGAAACCTTGATCAAAACTGTTATCAGGGGAAAAATCTATCTCCATTGTGTTGCAGTTTTGATACTAAACTGAAACAACCTTCGTGAAGCTACCATTGTGCTGCTAAGAATTAGCTAGATTGGAGCAACACACCAAAACCACACTGCCTTGCCCAATGTGAGCACAGCCCTCAGTTGCTTCATCGTTTTAGGCCAACTTTTACATTGCAGTTCATGTGCCAATGGTTTTCCCTTCGTGCACCTTTGCTCCTCACGCAGGAGAGCAGGAAATGGAGGAGCTGATTTCCATGCGGTCATCAGTTCTAATCTCATTCTGGGTCTGAAGCGGTAGCAAAGCTGCAGCTCCTGGGGTGTAGGTGAATGGGGAATGGAAGAGGAGAACACAAAAGTTGCATTTCTATTGGTGCTATTATTATTTTTGATATAAATCTTAAACAAGGAGCAACTCTGATACAAGAGTGGTCCAGAAAAACACTTCCTTTTGCCAGGGAATGTCCTTTAAAAAACTGGAGGCAATAATACCTACAAATCACTGCTGAAAGGAGGGATGAAAACCGGCTGGGATTGGGGATTCATATTCATGTCCCTCACCACTGGAGAGTTCACAAGCACTTCAACTTGTCAGGGGGATAAAATCACTGTCAAGGAGAACGGACTCTTCCTCCTGAAAAGCCATCTCCTTTCCCAAGGTAAAACCAGAACCATGAGAAACCTGAGCTTGCACCTGTGGAAGGGATGGGTGCGCCCTGAGCGCATCCTGATCACAAGCATGGACCCAACGGAGGTCTCTGCAGGTGTTGCTTAGGAGAGGATACCAGAGATGGACATAGGGGGTGTTGGTTAATGAGGAGCTCAAGGGCCTGTAGGGACAGGACAGGGGAATGGGTTTAACCTGCCAGAGGGGAGACTGAGATGAGCTCTTGGGCAGAAGCTGTTCCCTGTGAGGGTGCTGAGGCGCTGGCACAGGGTGCCCAGAGAAGCTGTGGCTGCCCCATCCCTGGCAGTGCTCAAGGCCAGGTTGGACACAGGGGCTTGGAGCACTCTGCTCTATGGAAGGTGTCCCTGCCTGTGGCAGGGGTTGGAGCTGGAGGAGCTTTAATGTCCTTTCCAACACAAACCAGGATTCGAAGACAAGCTCACTATCTGTGGCTCAGTTTCTGGCACTTGAAACAAGGAAATACATGAGCATTACAGAACCATATACAGATGCTCACATGGCCTCGAAACCAGACACGTGTACACTGTGCTTACATGCACCAGAGTTTCAAGAACAAATAGAACCATGAAGTCATCAACTGCAGGGAGCTGCTGATACTCCTCAGCAGAGATGCAGTGAGCGATCTCTCTTCTGCTGGGGATAAAGTACAAGGTTTCCTTGTGCAGGTTTTCCACACGAGGCGTGCAGGGCTGTTCAATGCTCAAACTCAGCATCTCACTGCTTGACCACACCACAGATCCAAGCTAATGCTCCTCCTTTATCCAATGCTCTACAGTCCTCACCTTCCCTGCTCCAACTTTCTTTGTCCCAAGGACAAACTTCACATTCAGCACTAAACCAGCCTTTAATCCATCTTCTTCCTCTCTGCACAGTCCACTCTTTCATCTTTGCCCTCCTCTTACACCCTACAACCATCACCTCCATCACGCCATTTCTGGCTTGGCTGCAAAGTCACCCTTCCCAGGTGAGACGTATCAGATCTCCCTATTCCTCCTTGGAAATCCACACCAAGTCACAAATCCTTGCTTGTCTTCCCATCAACAGAAACACCACCTTCATAGCTACATAAGGCTGGTGGCAGACCACCTGCGACCTTCAAGCCGTGATCCAGCCACCACACATCCAGTGCCATCAGCCACATAACTCAGTGTTATGAGCAGGTCAAATCCTAACGTGCTACAACAGGTTTTCCCAACACTAGCCTGCATGACGAGCACAGGAAGAAGAGAGGGGAAATGAAACGTTCGTGGCCACCTATGTTGTGCCCTGATTTCTTGCCCACTTTTAGGGCTCCGTCCCACAAAGCAAACAGGGTTTCTTGAGGGTGGAAGCACAGGAAAAGCTACTGAAGTCTCAGCGGAACAGTCTTCAGCTATCAATCTCTGCAGCTGACACACGACTGCTGCGAGACGCCTCAAGTGCGGCTTCAGGACTGCTGAACAGCAATCGCTGCTGAGATGATCACATACAGAAATAGCTGGAGAAAGGGCTAAAATGTCCTTTGTAATTAAAATATCCCGGAATAGCAGAATCCCAGCCCAGAAAAACATGAACCCTATAACAAACGGCCAATCCCTAACACCAGCAGCCTCCCAGCAGCCCACCACCTCCCTTCCCACCACTCAGCATTAGGAAATGAAAACCAGATGAACCGGACAGGGAAGAGACCGATTAGATCATCCTGTCCTACCCACCAGGCAGCACAAGACTGCTCCCTACAAGAAACTTCCCAAATTGCTCCATCCAGTCTTAATAGTGGAGTTTCCACCTCTTCTCTGGGGATATTGTTCCTCCCCACGGCCTAAAACATCTCACTGCCAGGGAGCTTTTCCTATGGAGACTTTCCTTTTGAGAATGCCTTCATCTCATTGATGAACTACATTAATTAAATACATTAATACCCCCCAAAAACCAAAGGAATTATAATTTCAGAACAGATTAATTTATTTTCCTTTTATCTTCCATGGAAAAGCCAAACATGTCAAAGTGAGTGTGAGCCTCTCTGAAATCTTCCGGTTCTAAATTGGTCCCACTGCTCCTAATTACATCCCCCCTCCATCCGTACAAGTTACTTTGCTTTTCTTCCCCCTCCTCCTCCTTTCTGAGGGAAGGAAGTCAGAGAAAGAAGTAAGGAAGGGTGGGATACAGGGAAAGAGGAGAGGGATCCATCCCATCAGACCAGTTGAACTGCTTTCAATGCTCCCCAGGCATATGGAAATGCAGGTTATGATACCGGCCTTGCCTGATGAATATTCCCAACCCCATTTCAGGACCTGGGTTTCATAGAATTATGGAATGGTTTGGGTTGGAAAGGACCGTAAGATCATCCAGTTCCAACCCTCTGCCATGAGCAGGGGTGCCTCACCCCAGACTATGGATTATCCAAGGATTGCTTTCTCTGCAGCAGGCAATAGCTTCCACCTCACACAAATTCCAAGGAAGAGAAAGGCTCACTCCTGGACAAACTTGGACAAAGAAGGACCAAAGTGTGAAATACTGCTCTGAAAACATACTGGTTTTCCACTGAAACTGGAAGAGCTACAAGAAATAAAGGAACACCCAATTATCCATCTGGATGGTGGTTACAGCATCCATATAGGACATATAGTGGTAAAGGGCACTACAAACGCAATGGCTTTGACATCCTAAAGGAAGCCCTGACTGGAGAACTCAACTCCAGCCAGCCGCTGCCCTTCCCAGCAACGTTCAGTAGGGTATTTTATACACAGCTCTCCCTGTTCGATGCCTGCTGTTGGGGATAGCTGTTCTAATTTAGTAATGGGGTTATTTTGGGGCATAACATATGGAACTTCTCACACTTGAACAAATAATCTCCCATTCCACCCAAGAGCCATCGCGCTGCCTTAGGGTCCCGACTCTGAACACTGCCAGCGATGGAGCATTTATTACTTCTTTGGGCTGCCTGTTCCAGTGTTTCACCAAATGAAAATGCTTTGCTATACGAGGGTCTGAAAGCCAAAGGGAGAGGTTTTGGTGGGAGGGCTGCTCCAGGCAGGAATCCCCATGGAGAGGGATGGGAGGGAAGCTCGCACTGCAGAGGGACTATCTGCTTGCATTAGCAGCAAGGTTTACTTCCCACCCTTGTACAGCCTGGTCTAACATTTAAAAGTATTCAGCCGACTTCAGTGTATCCATGTCTCCCTTTATTTTCCTGATGGCTTCTCCTGGACGGGAAACATGGGAACATCCAAATAGCAGCAACCAAGCACAGAGCCAGGAACCACTGCAGACACTGGCCTGGGGCCAAATTTGGGCTTTTCTGTTTAATATACAACTTATAGAGAGCTCTAAGACTAAATATGCATCTGAACGCTCATTAGAGGTCTAAAGGAAAGCAGTCTGGGAAGTAGGAAATGCAAATCCAAAGGGAAAGAGGGAGCGGGAGCAGGCAGCCTGCCCTTCCTTCGCTGCACGTCTCCCTTTCTTGGCTGCGAGGAGCAGCAAGGAAGTGATTATAAAGCCTTTATTTGCAAAATCACAGCCAATAAATCCAATAGCAGCAACACCCTCCCTCCCATCGCTTGTTCCTTTGGGGGGGGGGGGGGGACACACACAGGCTAAGAAGAGTTCTATGTCCAATCATCACGAGCATGGATGCAGTTCTCCTTCCTGAGGCTTTCTGTGAGGCATTCAAACCCATTCGGTGCAATATTTACCCCCATCTTTTCAAGCCCTATACAATAAAAAGCCCCAAAAGGTTCTGATGGTTGTGATCTGAAAAGCTCTGAGGAGATTAAAATAAAAGGACTTAGCTGTTGAATGAGGAAATGAGTAAAGGCAAGGGTTAGGGACAATCAAACACTACAGAAAAAGCGATTTAAATCCTCCTCCCCTTTCCTGGATGCAAATTCCATCCCAGGAAAACCCTAGGAAGCGAACGCGACCGCTTTGAAAATCGCTGGGGTCAAAAGCATGACAGAAGAAAGGGAAAAGGATTAAACAAAGGGATGATGGGATCTACGGAGCGATAATTCAAACCTTGGAGGTATAAACAGCTACACTGCAGGGCTCAAGTCAACCACTGATTCACAGTCAGGAGGGGGGAGGCAGATCCCCAGCCCCACAAGCAGATGCACCCTCCTTTGAAGTACCAGAGCTGGTACCCCCTAACAAAAGGCACTGGGGAGCCTGAAAATTGCAGGGATGGGACCTGTTGATGCTTGTTCAAGGTTGTGATAGCCCACGCACAGTCCTTTTGGGGGTCCTCTGCGCAAGGAAAAAAGGAGATGGCTCTAATCCATAGGGACAAAGGATGATCAAAGCATGGTATTCGCTCGTTTCATTGGAAGGGAGGCAGGATCTGGAGGATAGCTCACATTTCACAGTGTTTTTACAGGACCTCGGTTGCAGATAAACACTTATTGGGATATTGAAGTACATCCGAGCACTTAAATCACTCCAGTAGCTTTGTAAATCCCGCTAGAAATACTCGCAAGGACAGTGTGTACAGTGATGCTGAGATAAAGAGAGCAGTGTTACCAAGACAATCAGCCAGTGGAGATGGTGGCTTTGAGAACAGGTCACCCAACCACACCTCCAGTCTTCATCCTTCCCCCTTGACTCATCTTGATCCATGGGAGAAAGGCAACGACAGCGATGGAAGCGCGACTGTACAGGTGTTTCTTCAGTCCATGCACACATCCTTTCTCCCTTTACATTGATTTGGGCATGAGATACTGCTTCACTCTTGCCCACATTGCTAACTTCTATCCATCAACACATCAGACTTTGCTTAGTCAACGACTTTCTTCAGACACCATCTGATCAGTCACCAACCGCTCAAAGAATCACAGAACAACCAGGCTGGAAAAGACCTTTCAGATCACCAAGTCCAACCTTTACCCCAGGACTGCCAAGTCCACCACCCTCAATGGTACCAACCTCTGCTACACAATACCTGCGCTCATTGCTTTTGGGGAGCATCCACCTTGGTCCCACTGTCAGGGGGCTGCTGTGGGTACCAAGTAGGTTACTTCATGAAGATGTTCTGCAGCAGCTCAGGGAGGGGATCCTGCCCCTCTGCTGCGCACTGGGGAGACCCCCCTGCAGTCCTGATCCAGCTCTGGGGCAGCAGCACAGAGGGACGTGGAGCTGTTGGAGCGAGGCCAGAGGAGGCCATGGAGATGCTGCGAGGGCTGGAGCAGCTCTGCTCTGGAGCCAGGCTGAGAGAGCTGGGCTGGGGCAGCCTGGACAAGAGAAGGCTCCTGAAGGGGAGACCTGAGAGCAGCTCCAGTGCCTAAAGGGGCTGCAGGAAACCGGGAGAGGGGCTTTGGACAAGGGATGTAGGGACAGGACAGGGGAATGGCTTTAACTGCCAGAGGGGAGACTGAGATGAGCTCTTGGGCAGAAGCTCTTCCCTGTGAGGGTGCTGAGGCGCTGGCACAGGGTGCCCAGAGAAGCTGTGGCTGCCCCATCAATGCTGTAATGGGTTCGGGTGGGAAAAGACCTTAAAGCTCATCCAGTTCCAACCCCTGCCACAGGCAGGGACACCTTCCACTACAGCAGCTTGCTCCAAGCCCCTGTGTCCAACCTGGCCTTGAACACTGTCAGGGTTGTATGGATTAAATACTTGAATAGGAAAAGCTGAAGGACAGAGCACAGATTTTAAAGGGTATTTGCTTTGCAAGCAAGACATAAACCACTGAGGAAGAGCTTCTCCCCTGCTAACATTGCAAATGAAGAGCTGTGTCCATTGGATGATAAAGCAGGGATGCTCAAAACACAGTATGCGGAGCAAAGGTGATCCTGAGCATCCTAGCGCCCATCCGCATGGCATCACTGAAACAGCATATTCAACTAAGCACTTGATAAAGATTAATGATCATGTTCAGCAGCTGACAGCCATTCAACAAGCACAGAAAGAGACACTTTAAAAACAATGGAAACTCTTCAACACCTGCCTGAGGGATGCAAAAATAAGTCTCTAACAGATAATACCTTCCTTTATTAAAGGGCAAATAGACTTGAACCAGGGAGTGGACGTTTTAAAGCAGTTAAAGCAGGGAGAAAGCGGGTTGTCATCCAACAGCTCACTAAAACATCCTCCCAAATACACATTTCAGACTGTGCTCAAAGCACATCAAGAAATAACAATTATGTAGGCTTCGACTGAGGTTCTGGCTGGTGCTCAGGGCAAGGACTGAACAGATTCACCTCTGAGAGTAACGGGAAGCAGCACTAAGAGAAGGTGGTGGCATCTCCCAGCAAAGCTCATCTTCCATTGAGCAACTGCCTCAAAACCAGCGGCACAATGGGCTTCCCGGTTTGCTTTTCTGCCTGTGGGTACCTGTTGGTGTTCCCATCATTGGAGCAGGGCCAGAGAAGGGCACTGGAGCTGGTGCAGGGCCTGGAGCACAGTGTGATGGGGAAGGGCTGAGGGACCTGGGGGGGTCAGATGGAGAAGAGAAGGCTCAGGGGGGACCTGATGGCTGCCTACAAGTGCCTGAGAGGAGGATGGAGCCAGGAGGGGCTGAGCTCTGCTCCCAAGGAACAAGGGATGGGACAAGAGGAACCGGCCTCAAGCTGCACCAGGGCAGGTTTGGATGGAGCTGAGGAACAATTCCTTCCTCCCCAGAGGGTGCTCAGGCATTGGAACTGCCCAGGGCAGTGCTGGAGTCACCATCCCTGCAAGTGCTCACACAACACATAGACGAGGCCTCAGTGCCATGGGTCAGTGGTGGCCTTGGCAGTGCTGGGGTGAAGGTTGGACTGGAAGAGCTTAAAGGGGTTTTCCAACCCGGCTGATTCCATGATCTTATGATTTGAGGGTGGCTTCCATGCTGCTGATGGCACCGAAGCCAAGCTGGGCGCAGCGGAGGCTGCGGGTCCTCACCACAACCCAACAGCCTGCACTGGCAGCTGAAGAGCAGAGAACTCATTTCCTCCAAGCTGTCATCTGGGGAAAAACCTCCTCATTACACATAATGCGCATCAGAGCTCTCCAGCAGCAGACCTGAGCCTGTGAGAGCTCTGACGGAGGCAGAGCAGCACCAGCAGCATGGGTGCTGTGGTCCCCTCGCACCCCAGCACCCACTGGGTGCTGCAGGACCAGGCTCTGCTTTTCTTCAACAGCAGTAGTTTAAACCATGGTGAGGAGGCTGATGCACATGGCTGGCGCCCCTGCAGCTGAAGGCAGCGACCCGTGGCAACTGGGGTTTCACAATGGTTTCTGACTGTAACTGGTGTCTGTAAGGGGACATCTGGTCCAGCAATAGGAGGAAAATCCCTGAACCCTCCACTGCACCTTCACTTGAAGGCAAAGACTTGGAAGAAAACATCCAGCCGACGCCACCATTCCCAACGCAGCACTCCAGGAGGATGCCCAGGTGAAGGAGCCATTCCCTTTGTACAGGGAGTCTCATGGAGAAGGCGAGCGGTGATGGGCACAACTTACTCCTGGACACAACAGGAAAATGTTTCCCAATGGGAACAGTTATCTATTGGAATAATCTCCCCAGGAAAGTGGTGACTCCCCAGCGTTGGGCACTGTTAAGACTGGGCTGGACAGGGTGCTGGGCCATCGTGTAGGTCATGCTTTGCCTGCAAAGGTTGGACCAGATGATCCTTGAGGTCCCTTCCAACCTGGGATTGCAGGATTCTACGATTCCCAGGATTCCTGACATGCATGTCCCAGTTTGGGGAAGCAGTGAGGGCAGAGCTTCAGCCCTCCCGTGTATTTGCCTTTGTTCAGATTTAACTCTTTCCTCCAGACCCTCCAGGCTCACACCATTCTTGGTCACGATGTCCCACCATCTGCCTCACCACATCTACAACTTTGGGGTGAAGGAAGCAAGATGATGGGCATCCCAGCAAACGCCTGCTCAATGCCCATCACTTCTTAGAGTCATAGCATCAACTGGGTTGGAAAACACCTTTAAGATCATCAAGTCCAACCATTCCCAGCACTGGAAGGCCACCACTAACCCATGGCACCAAGGGCCTCATCTACACAGTGGGTGAACACCGGCAGGGATGGTGATTCCACCATCTCCTGCCTAACCTCTGGGTTATCGCCCTCTCCTCCTCCTTGATGCTTCTCTACAAGGTGAAACACTACACACAGTAACGTGCAATAACTAAACCCAAATGCACGGCAGCTGCAGAGACCTTCCTGCTCAGCCACACTGGAACTCAGATGTCAGTTTAGATGCCATAACATCCACTCATTTTGAGGGGGACAACAGCTTTTCATCCTCACACCTGGTTAGTCCCAAATACAAAGCTTTTTTGTATTGGAAACTAAAACCCAAGGAGCTGCTTTCCTTTTGCTAAGGACCAGCTCCACTTGAGTTTAAAACCTAGGAGCTTCCTCTAGACCTACAGCAGTTAGACCTTGTACTTCCTCAAAGCTCAGCCCAAGGTAAGACCTGAGGTTGCCCACAACATCTGCTGAGCAAGGGGCAGTCAAGCCGGAACGATACCAGCAACACACCTCGCAGTGAGCAAAGGCGAGAGCCATGAAGGAGGTAAAAGCAGCTTCGTTGTAGTATAGACTCCATCTATGATCGAAGTCTTTCACTTTAAAAGGCCTTCTCTCTCTCCAGTTCTTCAAAGAGCGCCTTGACCTCGCTGAATCACTCATCAGGGCACTGAACTGCATCAAACGGAAGCAGAAGCCGGCCAAGCTGCAACGTATGCTCACACACAGCCCCATCCCCACAAATGCTCTCTGCAGCAGCAAAACCAGAGGGATTAAAGTGCTTGTTTCCCCAGGTACCATACGCTCTAGCTGGTGCAGCACCCTCTTCTCCACACCAGAGACAACAGACACTGGGCAGAAGCACCTGGGTAATAGGACAGGAAAGAAAGGGAATATGTCTTGGAGAACACATCAACTTCGATGGGTATCTATAAAACACATTCATGAAGCAAGTTTGGGGATTAAATTCCCTGTCACTGAGCAACAGTAAATCAAAAACTGGTTTCCCTTTAAAGCAATCTTCCTCCTTGGATCCCAGATAACCCTTCCACATTCCCCAAGGAATAATTTACCTCCTTCCTCAGCGAACGCATCCCTCAGCTCCACAGGTATCAACTCAGCTGATGCGTCTGGATGAAGCTCAGAGCAACTGGTTGAGCTCTGAGCACCAGTACCACCTTTTGTCTCAGAGCTGGAGGATTTACGCATCAGAAGCCCGTCTGCTTCTCCCCAGCTGCAGCAGTTTACCTGCTACCAAATATCACTTCCCATATGCACCTACCTTAGACCATCACATAAAGCATCTCGTAAATACTCTTGTGTTTATCTGCATGTATCTGTAAATACTCTGTTCTTATAGAGAATAATTCACTATTGCAGCCTGCCTTATCCCCCCCATGTCCATCCACGTCCCCCAACAAACCTGCTTGTCACCAGAGAACCGTGTGAAAAGGGAACAGGTCCCTGAGCAAGCACCAGCAGCTCCTCACCACGAGACCATACATGGGAGAAAGGGAGTGTGACGAATCCATCTATCCAACAAGAGGTCCACGTGTCACTGGCCAAATTCCTGGAGCATACGGGTTTGCTTTCCTTTCTTTGTAATCACGACGCACGCCACAGATTTATACATCAATATGAATGGAGAAGTCACTGGTCAAAGGAGACAGGAAAAAAGCAGTGATGGTGCCAGACTGAGGACGGGAGATTTCCGTGCTTTGCTCTTGGAAAGACCCGGTAGGATTGACAGATTTCAGCTTCCAGCAGGGAATTTCATGGATTTGGACTACGAACTGCTTAAATAACATCACAAGGGTTCCGGGGAAGGAGACATGAGAAGTTAATGGTGTTGGTAACCACTGACCTCATTGACTCTGCATCTGGATGATCTGACAGGAGCTGACAAGAAACCTGGAGAGGGGCCTTGGATGCAGGACAGGACAAGGAGGAATGGCTTTAACCTGCCAGAACAGGGGAGACTGAGATGAGCTCTGAGGCAGAAGCTGTTCCCTGTGAGGGTGCTGAGGCGCTGGCACAGGGTGCCCAGAGAAGCTGTGGCTGCCCCATCCCCGGCAGTGCTCAAGGCCAGGTTGGAGCCAGGGGCTTGGAGCACTCTGCTCTATGGAAGGTGTCCCTGCCCGTGGCAGGGGGGTGGAACCGGATGAGCTTTAAGGTCCCTTCAACACAAACCATTCCCTGATCCTATGGTTCTATGACTCCATAGATTCAGGTCCAACAGGATAAGCAGTAACTGTCTTTAGCTGCTTGATCTCAGCGCAGGCATGATGCGGAGGAAGCCCTCAAGCTTAGCAAACACCACCAAAAGCCCGAACCCAGGCTGCAGACCGCAGCTGCAACCCTCCTGAAAGCTGAAGCTGTGGTTCTACACCCTGCAGAACAAAGGCAGGCACTGTTCTTTGGAGGCAACCACCGATCTGGAGCAGTTTCCATCTGATTCAGGGGCTGGTATGAGTCTTTCAGGACTGCTTTTCAATCAGAATCTCATGTCTCAGAGGAACATGAGAGCAGTTGATGTCTGGGCACTGATAGCTGCGCTCAATTAACATAAAGATGAGGCCATCCTCAGCACCTGCAGGAGGAAACCTGCCTGCAGAACAAGCTAAGGAGGGAAGATAAATTGCTATCCAGGGAGGTAGCTGTCGGGAGCAGAGGGAGGGTGGATGTGTTTATTTATACACAGCAGTTCCAGGTACGGGTTGCAGGTCCTGACATGCTGCTTGGTGTGGTTGCTATAAGCAGTCGTCTCCCTCACATCCTCAGCTCTTATTCAGCTCCAACAGCCCCACGCTGGAGGTGCGTGCGCAGTGCTGACAGTCTGCACTGGCCATAACACTTCACACAACTCCCAGGGTACTTTCAGCACCCAGCAGTGATGTCAAATTCCATGTAGATGTTTGGAGCTTCACAGGAAAGATATGGAGGGAAGAGCCTGTGGGATTTAGCTGAGAGGGAGGGGATCCTGCGCCTCTGCTGTGCTCTGGGGAGACCCCCCTGCAGTCCTGATCCAGCTCTGGGGCAGCAGCACAGAGGGACGTGGAGCTGTTGGAGCGAGGCCAGAGGAGGCCATGGAGATGCTGCGAGGGCTGGAGCAGCTCTGCTCTGGAGCCAGGCTGAGAGAGCTGGGCTGGGGCAGCCTGGACAAGAGAAGGCTCCTGAAGGGGAGACCTGAGAGCAGCTCCAGTGCCTAAAGGGGCTGCAGGAAAGCTGGAGAGGGGCTTTGGCCAAGGGATGTAGGGACAGGACAGGGGAATGGCTTTAACTGCCAGAGGGGAGACTGAGATGAGCTCTGAGGCAGAAGCTGTTCCCTGGGAGGGTGCTGAGGCGCTGGCACAGGGTGCCCAGAGAAGCTGTGGCTGCCCCGTGTCTGGCAGTGCTCAAGGCCAGGTTGGACCCAGGGGCTTGGAGCACTCTGCTCTATGGAAGGTGTCCCTGCCCGTGGCAGAGGTTGGAGCTGGAGGAGCTTTAAGGTCCTTTCCAACCCAAACCAGGCTGGGGTTCTATGCTTCAGGAGCACCCTAATCTGTGATTTCTGGTCTCAGGGCAACCTCTGCATTCCCAAAGAGCACTCCATGGGTCAGCGCAGACATCAACAAATACCACAATTTGACAGCAATCTGTAAAGGCTTCAGAAGGAGTACAGCTCTTGGTGGCTTCAACTGAAACTAGAGGAACAAATCTTCCAAATGGGGGAAAAAGCACTTCTTGGCTTGGTCACCACCAATGCACCTTTATGAAGAGCAATCCTTGAGAGGGAGGGTGCAGGGTGCAACCACTGCTGTGGCTGGTGCCTCTGTGCTGGAGCTGGAGGGGATGGAGCTGCGCAGCGGCAGCACTCTGATGACAAAGGGAATTACGAGTTAACGAGAGCACACATACCAGAGGAAGGAGCCAACCACAATTACTGACTGTTATCAGACAGGAAAGATCTTTCAGTTATTGTGGCTAGCACAGAAAACAGCTCAGCAATGAGAACCGGTGAGAAGAAACCACACGCGTCAAGCTCCTCTGCTAATCCACAGGGCACGTCCTGGGCTCCCACCTCCCGGAAGATGCTGGCAACACAGCTGGAAAAGGTACAGGGAAGGATACGGATGGCTTGAAGGTAGTGAATGGGCCTACAAGGATGCTGGAGAGGGACTCTTCATCAGGGACTGTAGGGACAGGACAAGGGGTGATGGGTTCAAACTGAAACAGGGGAAGCTCAGGTTGGATGAAACTGTTGAGGGTGCTGAGGCGCTGGCACAGGGTGCCCAGAGAAGCTGTGGCTGCCCCATCCCTGGCAGTGCTCAAGGCCAGGTTGGACACAGGGGCTTGGAGCAAGCTGCTCCAGTGGAAGGTGTCCCTGCCCATGGCAGGGGTTGGAGCTGGAGGAGCTTTAAGGTCCTTTCCAATCCAAACCAGGCTGGGGTTCTACGATCCTATGAGATTTTAAGTGAAGATCACAGGTTTAGCACCCATGGAGAATTCTGAGTAAACCAGAAAGCTTTCTTTTCCACACAGAACCTGGTTTCAAGTCCCCCAGACTTGAAGGCATTCTTTCATTTCCCTTCCTATTCCTCTGAGACACCGTAATTTTCAGGATTGGATAATTTGAGTCTGCAGCTTGAAGGTTTCTTCTAAATGTCAGCTTCTTGCTTTTGTAGCCAGGCTGATGACACTGGAGCTCATTTGCTTAATTACTGATTTACAGAATGATCTACCAGAACATGAAACCCTCCAAACGAAACGCTTAAAGCGCAGAATCAGAGACCATCCACAACGAGTGTTTACTCCCATCTTCTACACGGTTTTGGGCCATGCTATCTCAATACCATTTCCTCTGACTGATGGCATTCTACTTACATCATAGAATCCCAGCCTGGTTTGTGCTGGAAGGGACCTTAAAGCTCCTTCATTTCCAACCCCTGCCATGGGCAGTAACACCTTCCATAGAGCAGGGTGCTCCAAGCCCCTGTGTCCAACCTGGCCTTGGACACTGCCAGGGATGGGGCAGCCACAGCTTCTCTGGGCACCCTGTGCCAGCGCCTCAGCACCCTCACAGGGAAACTTCTTCCTTATAATTGGGAAAGAAGCACTTCCTAAATACAAAACTGCACTCGGCAAGAGTGCAAATACAATTATCCCAAGTTTTTCCTAACAGGATGATGTTGCTTTGTGAGCAACCTCCTCTAGTGGAAGCTGTCCTTGCCCATCACAGGGGGTTGGAACTGGATGAGCTTTAAGGTTCTTTCCATCCCAACCCATTCCATGATTCTATGATCCTGATGCTGCCACACAGCCCAGAAGTGGTCTTCCCTTTCAGATCAGCAGCTTTGTTTCCATTTCTCCACCTTTCCTTCCCCCAAGCACTTGGCTATTGCTGACCACTGCACCCAAGCACACAAATCCTTCCTCTAACGGGTGCTCTGGTACCATGGAGCACAGGCAGAACGCTTTGCACAGATGTTCCTTTTGCACGAAACAATAACGCATGCAAATCCCTGCTCCAAGCGAATTCCACAGGAGCGCATCTTATCACGCGCCAAACAGAAAGTACAAATACATGAGAGAACTCTAAACCTGCATTAAAAGAATTTGCTCTTGTTACAGCTTGAATTTCCCCTTCTCCCTCCAAGGGCTCAGCCAGGAAACTCCTCACTGACACCAAACACCAACCAAAGCACTAATCCCACCCATGGTAACACGGAGTGTAAACCCCAACTGCAATGTAAAGTAAAGCCTGCGTTAACGTACTACAGACATAACCCAAACCACGTTCACCCTGATACTTCCTTACACATTTAGGGGCTGAATAAGTCAAGGATAAAATCCTGTCTGTGACGCTGGTCTCACCAGGCTCCAGACCTGAGTACCCAACTTTGCTGCATTTTGGGGATGGGCAGGCTGCAGAGGTTTGATACTGCGGTGGCAACTCAGGGACTGCTCTACCACCTTTCCAAGCCTGAGAATTGAAATAGTAGGAGCGTGTAGAGCGAAGCACAACATTCTCCTACCTGAGTAAAGGTAAGATGACTTTGTAAGGGGTTTTTGATTGCAGTGGGAAAGGTTGACTCATGTTTAGGACTCCACATAGTGACTACAGTCAAGACTCTCCTTCCTACCCCAAGAGGAAGCAGAGAGCAGCAGCAACCATTGCACCAGCACGATACTGCTCCACAGCCCAACAGCCAAGGCAGAAATGACCCAGCAAGGCAAAAATCCAGATATTCAAGCATCATAAAACCTACTTCTAAATACATTTAACTCAGCACCCATTCGTGTTTCTATTCCAAATTCATCCAATGCTTTCGTGCTTGTACCATCAGCGATTTTCCTTCATTTCATTAACCAAGAACTGAGCTCTCTCTTGCCACATCTGGAGATGGACCAGCTTTCCACAGAAGCTCTACATGATGAAAATAAACTAACAAACTGTATTTTTAGGTGGGATGGCAAATTAGAACCTGAATTCCAACCCAACCACTATGCTTCAGCAGAACAAGAAAATCCCTGTGCTGAGTGCTCTCAAATAAGAGCCATTCCCCTCCCAACAGAGCCCTTATTATCCTTTGGGGCAGGAAGTCAAGAGTTTTTCCACTTAGTTACGTTCCAGGTACTTCTTAAATAAGATTTCCCTTCCCTCTGTGTTTAAAGGGACACTTGAACACAAGTTAATGCCTTGGCCATGTGCTGCCATCGCTGTGTACTGAGCCCTAAAATAGAGCCACAACTGCCCAGCCTCCAGCCGGGGAGGTGTTATTTCAAGGAGAGGACCAAGGCCAAGATGCCAAATGAACACCACTTCTTCCTACCTTAATTATCATCAGTAAATCATCCACCTTCATTGGGAGCCCATAAAGGTTCTTCCAGCGGTGCCCCCTGCAAGTAAACAGAGAGAAAAAGGCTTTTAAACCCAAAGAGTCAAAACTCAGCAGCATCTGCTGCTGGCAAGGTCACTCTGCTTCCTTTTACCTGCATGTAAATGCAGCTTTTCATTGTGGCTCAGGCTAGAGACACACTTGAAAACACGAATATAACTTTGAAATACAGAAGGTGTGAGATTGTGGAGGTTTCCTGGGTTAAAAGTGCTTTTGGGCAGAGGCAGAAGCAGTTTCAAACGAGGAGGCTGATGTTCGCAGCTTCACTTGCTCCGTGCACTGCTGCATGTGGTGAAGCCAAGTCAAGGAGGGTCCACAGCTGGAAGAACTGATGATTTTTATCACGGTGAAGGCACCTGGGTCTCCTACGAGCATGTTACGAACCCAGCAACAAGCAGACGGAACATTAGAAAAGCAGTTTGTGGACGTTCACTTATTTCCACCCTTCTGGAAGGTGCCAGAAAGCTGCATGTTGGGTCACCAGCACTTCTTATGGACCACTGAGGCAACCACCAGCACTTCCCCAAGCCCAAACCCCTCCGGATACAGCCTTTGGCTGTAGGATCAAGTGCAGTCCTAAAGGGAACAGGCCGAAGATTGTCCCTGTGGTCAAGGTGACCCACAGTGACGTCTGTGATGTTCTCACAGCTCTGCACAAACCAGAAGCTCTTGGACTTGGATTCCCTGCTCCATCAGCAAAGCCGCACCACAGGGGCTCATGGATCACTCGTGGCTGCTCCTGGTTGACCCTAGGACAAACCAAGCCTCTCCCACTCTCTGCATCCCTGTTTTCCCTCCCAAATCTCTTTACCTACACCAGCTTCAAGGCAGCAGCAGGCTCCTTGCAGCACTTTGCAGAACTAACCCCTCCTTTCACTAATCCCATCTGGGCTGATGCTATGAAGTACAAAAGTAGAGACCTGAGGCACTTGTAGATTCAGGGGTGAATAAATTCCACCAAATTAATATCTTTTTCCCTATGGAAGGCTTTCCTCCCCAGCCGTGGGCAGGATGTGACCCAGCCATCTGCTCTATCAGTGCCAAGAAGCTGCGGAGCTCAGACATAATCCCTGGGTGATCTCCTCGCTGCTTTTCATCCTACTCAAGTGCGGACTCGAGCACTCGTTCAATTAGACAAGTCTCAGCACTTCAATCAGATGGGCACAAAAGGCTGATTTTTACCTCCACAGAGAAGCAAAAAGCTGATTTAGTTGAGTGTGATAGAACCAGGAGCTTCAAAGCAGCGAGAGCCGGGGATCACACCTGCTCTGAAGACTGCAGAAGAGCTGCTTAACCCCAGCAGACCACCAGCATAGAATCATAGAATCATGGAATAGTTAGGGGTGGAAAGGACCTTAAGATCATCCAGTTCCAGCCCCCTGCCATGCCCAGGGACACCTCTCACTAGACCATGCCACAAAAGGCTCTGTCCAACCTGGCCTTGAACACCACCAGCGATGGAGCATTCACAGCTTCCCTGGGAAACCCATTCCAGTGCCTCACCACCCTCACAGGAAAGAACTTCCTCCTCATATCCAATCTAAACTTCCCCTGTTTCAGTTTGAACCCATTACCCCTTGTGCTGTCACTACAGTCCCTCATGAAGAGTCCCTCCACAGCATCCCTATAGCCCCCCTTCAGATCCTGGAAGGCTGCTCTGAGGTCTCCACGCAGCCTTCTCTTCTCCAGGCTCAACAGCCCCAACTTTCTCAGCCTATCTCCATACGGGAGGTGCTCCAGTCCCTGATCATCCTCGTGGCCTCCTCTGGACTTGTTCCAACAGTTCCATGTCCTTTTGATGTTGAGGACACCAGAACTGCACACAATACTCCAAGTGAGGTCTCAGGAGAGCAGAGTAGCCATTGCCATTTGAAGGGAAGTGGAGGGAGATTAAAGACACTGGATCTGGCAGGGAGAAGGAGAGTGGGTGACCTCCCTGTCGGCTTCTGCTTTCTCTTGTCTCTGGTTCAAAGCAAGGAACCCACACGTGTGCCAAACTCCCCGGTCCCTCCATATCATTTGTGTTTTCTTCCTTAAGATTCAGTGTTTCCTAACACCTCCCAGTGATGCTGCTGTCCCGGGACAGAGGGGTTTGGAGGACGCAGCATGCAATCCACCCTTCAGCTCAATCTCTCTTTCCTGTGCAATGTCCTTTCATCCTTCAGTTAGCTCCATGCATTTAAAACAAATGGGTAGAGATAGGGAATTTGGCACAGGCAACTGTGCTGTCAGTACTTACATGGTCAATGTACTCAAGGCCAGGTTGGATGGGGCTTGGAGCAAGCTGCTCCAGTGGAAGTTGTTCCTGCCCATGGCAGGGGGCTGGAACTGGATGAGCTTTAAGCTCCCTTCAACCCAAACCAGTCTATGACTCTATATGACTCCCTTCCCTGTTGTACTTAGCACTACCTGAGTTAAAAGGGAATCAGAGTGAAGCTGTGTTGTCACAAAGCTTGGAGCAGGACACACGCGGTGTATGTTCACAGCTCCTTGCAAGACAAGGATAACATCCCACTGAAGGGAAAACACACTGGGAGGTAAGGGAAAAAAGCAACTGCAAAGGCAGAATGAAAACTAAAGAGCTTATAAAAGCTTATGAAAGTCAATGCGAAACGTTTGAATGGGTTTGGAGCAGGCTGTGTCTCCCGCTGGTTGTAAAAACAGATCAGTAACAGAAGAAGAGAGTAATTCCTGATGCATGACTTGCAGTGACTCATAAAGCTCGTTCCTCTGACAGGTAAGGAGCAGTACGTGAGAACAGAAACATGTTACACACGCTAACAGGAACATCTTGCATCCACATCTGTTCTCAGGAATCAGTCACACAGTTTGCACACGGAGGAAGTGCGATTGCCAGAGAGCAAATGCATGGCACAGCTGAAGGGAGGCTGGCGTGGCCAACACTGGGCTTACCCAGCCCCAGCCACACACCGGTCCTTCCACTCATCTGCCTTGCCCTGACCTCACTGAGCCCCGATGTGCCAGCAAGGTAAACCCCTTATGGAATCATGGAATGGTTTGGGTTGGAAAGGACCTTAAGCTCATCCAGTTCCAACCCCCTGCCACGGGCAGGGATGCCTCACCCTGGAGCATGTCCCCCAAGGCTCTGTCCAACCCGGCCTTGAACACTGCCGCGATGGAGCATTCACAGCTTCCTTGGGCAACCCATGCCAGTGCCTCACCACCCTCACTGTAAAGAACTTCCTCCTTATCTCCGATCTAAACCTCCCCTGTTTCAGTTTGAACCCACCACCCCTGGTCCTATTCGCTACAGTCCCTGATGAAGAGTCCCTCTCCGGCATCCTTGCCAGATAATCCTCCAAACCCATGGTATCCTGAGGATCCAGGGCAGGCAGCTGGCTGTGGAAGCCCTGGATGCAGCTCATCCGCCTTGGAAGCAGCATCACTATTATTTGGAATTACGATTTGATATGTTAGTTGCATATGTTTGGTTGAAAGCAATTTAACCAGGTAAGTGTCCATGCTGTTGTAGCACATCAACAGTAAGGAAGGCTGGCAAGAGAATCACAGAACCAACTGGGTTGGAAACACCTTTAAGATCATCAAGTCCAACCTTTATCCCAAGGCCACCACTGACCCACTGGCACTGAGGCCTCGGCTCCACGGTGTGTGAACGCTGCAGGGACGGTGACTGCAGCCCTGCCCTGGGCAGCAGTTCCAATGCCTGAGCAGTCCCTGGATTACGGAAGGGCTGTGGATGGTGTCTACCTACACTTTCCCACCGCATTCTCATGGAGAAACTGACTGCTCATGGCTTGGATGGGTGTACTCTTCACCGGAGGTGTCTGAAAGATGCGTGGATGTGGTGCATCAGGTTAGTGGTGGCCTTGGCAATGCTTGGGAATGGTTGGCCCTGATGATCTTGAAGGTCTTTTCCAACCGAAATGATTCCATGATTGTATGATTTCTGTGCTGGATCACTCTGTTCACCATGGAACAACTTCATGCACAACACCATTCGATAAAACCAAAGGAACACAAGCTCACAGCCTCAGCGGTCTCCTTTGGAATAACCCCACTGAGAAAGTGCTTTGGGAATGGCTGCACTAGGCGGGATCAGACAACAACAGCAGGTTTGCTAAGCAAAACCAGGAGTGGTAGAAAACATTACATACAAAGACATTGAGGATTTGGGGTCAGCAAAGGTGGCCTCCATCTCTTGTTGGAATAATGAAACTACAAGGCATTAGTTGGCGAGACAGCCCCAAATCCTGCTGCCGGCATAATCCACCTGGAAGCCAAGAGCATCCAGGCAAATTAAACCCGCCTTTAATCCATGCAAATCTCAGCACTGGAATCTTTTATTCTCTTACCTCCTGCCACGAGTTTCATCCTGCCCCACACCCCAATGGGCTGCCAGAGGAAACAACACACAGCTCCATGCTTTAGTAACGTGGAGACGGAATGCTGGAGCTGGTGGACAAAGCTTCATGGTTGCATTGAGACCAAACCCCCTTCCACCTGTGCTCGGTTTAATCATAGGTACCGACACACATAAATGAGGGCAATTTGTGCATAAATTAGGCAGCATCATTATGCTAATTGGGATGGGCTGATTGCACTGAGAGTGTTTGCAAGCTGCCACAATCCTCTGGGACAGCGCGAGCGAGCTGCTGCATCCGAAGTGATGCTGAGATGCCATCAGCATCCTTCTGCGGCAGATAGGACCCAAGGCAAGGCTAAGTAATAGAGGAGAAGGGGTGAGGAGACCTGGTGGGGTTTGCCTCATCTGGTTTCTTAGTTAAACTAAGATGCTGCCCTCAAGAAATGACTCTATTTCCTATAGAGCACATCCAAACCTTCCTTGTGATGCATGAGACAGCGGGATTGATAGATGGGGCAGAGAGCTTCTCTGGGCACCCTGTGCCAGCGCCTCAGCACCCTCACAGGGAACAGCTTCTGCCTCAGAGCTCATCTCAGTCTCCCCTCTGGCAGTTAAAGCCATTCCCCTGTCCTGTCCCTACATCCCTTGTCCAAAGCCCCTCTCCAGGTTTCCTGCAGCCCCTTTAGGCACTGGAGCTGCTCTCAGGTCTCCCCTTCAGGAGCCTTCTCTTGTCCAGGCTGCCCCAGCCCAGCTCTCTCAGCCTGGCTCCAGAGCAGAGCTGCTCCAGCCCTGCAGCAGCTCCATGGCCTAAGATCTCATCTCAAGGTCAGAGCAGCAAAGCCATACAAAAGAGCAAGAACACTGAGGTGAAAGGCTTTCAAACCTTCCATGTGGGACGCGCTGGAATTCCAGCATCACTGCTCTCTGACAACTGATTATTTTTCCTTCGTGCTGCACTGAACATACTGTATTTGCTCTCACCTGTGGCACAGTGAACGTTACCATATGGTTTGCCCAAAGTTGAGTCTTTTTACAGCTTTTAGTGCTAGGTTAGTGCTTGGGGCTCCTCTGCTCCACGTTTTATAGCCAGGCAAAGTGCCAGCACGTCTGGCAGAGGGAAAACTCATGGCTGGATCTGGGAAAATAAACCAAGTGTGAATTCCCTCGGGAGGGAGACAGCTCAAGTCCCGCAGGTAGGATTTCTCATCATAATGATCCCATCTGGCAACTCAACCAGTGACCAGCTTGGCACGACTTCAGGAGCATCCTCTGGTACCCAGGAGGAGAAGGGAGATGAACTGCAACACCAGAACCACCTTTAGCCCCTGGAGGTGGAGCTGAGCATCACCAGCAGCACCACAACCCCGGCCTCCCTACGAAGTAATACGGATCCTGGCACAGGCCAGCATCAGTCCCTTAGCATCCAGTAATTCCCAAGCCCCTCTGAACCCCAAATACCTCATCAGAGCAGCAGCTTTAAAACCTCTTCTCTCCACCCTTTGGTGACAATTAAAGGCTGTCACCAGCAGCTCACTTTTGGGTTGCAACTAAGCCAAAGCTATAGGAAAAGCCTTTGTCCAAAGACTTTCCACACCAAATCAGTTCAAAAGGGAAAGGACAAAACACGAGCTGGCAGCACCATCGGTACGAACAGCTTCTCTTGCTGAGGAAGAGAACACAGCAAGATCTAAACCCCACATTCAATAAAGTTATTCTTCGCTGTTTTATTTCCCTTTACAGCCTAAGATCAATCTGGGTTTGTTTCCACCCCAAACAGTGTCTGTGATTGTTTGTGAGGGGAGCATGAGGCAGGCACCCAGCGTGCGAAGCTGCCAGCTCCGAGTTAATGGCACAAAGGCACTGCCTCGCTGCAGCAATTCCTGTAATTCAAGCCTGGCGAACAATTCCGAGCCTGAAAATGGGACAGCATCCAATCGTTATCTGCTTTCTTGTAAAGAAGGAATTTAAAGCATCCACCCTATTGACTCTACCTGGCTGTTTGCTGTGCTGGAGGTACCAGCACCAGGCACGACAGCAGCCAAATGCCGGTGGCTCCTGCAGTTCTGCCTGGTGATGGTTCTTTCATCCAGCAAACAGCGTCAGAGCTAAAGGAGTGATCACGAGTGAGGAAAGCCCCTGGCTGCTTCACAACAACTGAACAAGCTGGGGATGGTCGGAAGGTGAAGTGTTCCCGGGCTTCTGACCAAGGCAACAGACTTTATGGCTGGACTCAATGATGTTAAAGGTATTCCCAAACATGAATCACAGAATCCCAGCCTGGTTTGTGTGGAAGGGACCTTAATGCTCCTCCAGTCCCAGCCTCTGCCACAGGCAGGGACACCTTCCATAGAGCAGGGTGCTCCAAGCCCCTGTGTCCAACCTAGCCTTGAGCACTGCCAGGGATGGGGCAGCCACAGCTTCTCTGGGCAAAGTGCTCCAGTGCCACCACCCCAACTTATACCCATACAGTCCCATATGCCAATATTTGACTATCAAATCATCACTGGTGAATGCCTCTTGCATACAGCTGTGCATCCACAGGCTTCCCAAGACACGGCTCTCGGGGTCAGTGGCAATCTCTGCGTGACTGGGGTGCTTGTTTTCCCCAACTATATCACTTCAGTTCATAAAGGATCTCTCTTTCCAACATCTTCGCCCTACCTCTTTGCATCCAGGCCAGGCTGGACAGGGCTTGGAGCAAGCTGCTCCAGCGGAAGGTGTCCCTGCCCGTGGCAGGGGTTGGAACTGGATGAGCTTTAAGGTCCCTTCCAGCATGGACCATTCCATGATTCTATGATTTTCCAGCATTCTCAAGAAACCATGAGACTTGCATTTTGTCAGCAACCCAGAGAAGATCGCCAGGTACCCATCCAGGGGAGCAGAGCCAGAAGGCAGCTCCGAAAACACAAGGGAATGATCCCTACGTGCACACGCGATACACTGAAGGAAGGAAAGCAGCCAAGGGACATGGTCTGGTTACACACGGCGTGTTTTCATGATGGATTTGGTTTCCCCTCCTCCTTCAGGATGTGGCATTGGGTTTTGGAGGGTTGAACTCTGGTTTATCTCTGGGTGTGTTGGTGCTGCTGGTTCTTATCAGGTGTGTCAGGGTGAGAGAAAGTGCTCGAACAAAGCCCTTTCACTGAGCTCGTGTTCATGTGTTCAGCCAGGGTTTGGGGCCTGCATGGGGTGGAACAGGGCCACAGGTGATGCTGCTGCAGGAAAACTGGTTATTTTGAGGGTTTTAGTTAGTTATTGGGAGGGATGAAATCCTGGGGTGGTTCAGAACGAATGAATGGAGATCATAAACAGCGGTGGGGATGTATGGAAGTACCAAAACTAAGGTGACTGCATATTAGAATCATAGAAGCATTTATGCTGTGTCCAGCTCTGGAGCAGCAGCACAGAGGGATGTGGAGCTGCTGGAGCGAGGCCAGAGGAGGCCATGGAGATGCTGCGAGGGCTGCAGGCTCTGGTTTTGGGTTCACCATCGGTTTGTGAAAAAATCCAAACAGTTTTCTATAGAATGAGGAACCATCAACATTTATTTTCTTATATTCGTTGATAACTGGCTTGAAACAACACCCCCCAGGTAGGACAGCGCTTGCCCCAGCAGCAACACCAGCAAGGCAAGGGACGGACCCTTTGCTTTCACTTCTAATGGACTGCTCAGCACATTGCACCAATGAGTAATGTGGGCTCTGTTATAGCTTTTAGGCTGCATAGAATTCAGTGCTTTGACACAAAACCCCCCAAACACCACTGAAGACCATGGGGATAAGGAGAATTATGGCACCAATCTTCACATACATCAGGTTTGATGCATTAAGCATCTTGTTAAGGGCGTCATTACATTACAAAGGGTCTATAGGACAAACTACTGGAGTTGGAGCTCAGGAGGAACCCTCTTCTTGGTCCAACCACCCAAATTCCCCCAAACAGACCAAGATCCAGGACCTGATTTGCTTTCTGCACAAGTCTGTAATGTTCCTGCAGGAGGGATGCAGTGGATGCAGCACAAAACCTGCGGGACTCATCATGCCGGAAGCAGGATCCCTGTGATACTGCTCGAGGAGTCCCACCATGGGAACTTTGTAACCTTTGGACATGTTGGAGATGGAAAACGGAGCCAAAAGCCATGGAGGGGACCTCTTCATGGATGGAAACCTTTGAACTGTGGAGCCAGATGTTGTGTGCAGCTGTGGGGCTTTGCTTTAATCCATCACAGTGACATCCTGGAGTCTTCAGGCTGATGAACACAAGAGGGCTCAGTTCTCCTCAGGGGTTTCTGCTTTGTTTCATGCATGGAGACTCTGCTCCAGCAGTAAAATAGGTCATTTGGTTCTCTGGAATTCCTCTCTATACCACTGTAATCTTTGTTTTAAAGTACAAAATGCTGCTTTAAAGGGTTGCGTTTGGGGGTTTCATGGAAATCAATACATTTTCAATTCAAATTTGCTCAGCCAAGTGGAAGCAAACCTCCAGCCAGGACTGCCTCCCCACACAGAAACCACATTCCTATCTTAGTACCATGATTTATTTGCTATGATTCATTAGCTAAGCTTTAAAGAACGAGGTGATGCTGCCCCTCTACTCTGCTCTCCTGAGACCTCACTTGGAGTATTGTGTGCAGTTCTGGTGTCCTCAACATCAAAAGGACATGGAACTGCTGGAATAAGTCCAGAGGAGGCCACGAGGATGATCAGGGACTGGAGCACCTCCTGTATGGAGACAGGCTGAGAGAGTTGGGGCTGTTGAGCCTGGAGAAGAGAAGGGTGCGTGGAGACCTCAGAGCAGCCTTCCAAAATCTGAAGGGGGCCTACAGGGATGCCGGGGAGGGACTCTTCATGAGGGACTGTAGTGATAGCACAAGGGGTAACGGGTTCAAACTGAAACAGGGGAAGTTTAGATTGGATATGAGGAGGAACTTCTTTCCTGTGAGGGTGGTGAGGCACTGGAATGGGTTTCCCAGGGAAGCTGTGAATGCTCCATCGCTGGCAGTGTTCAAGGCCAGGCTGGACAGAGCCTTGGGAGCAATGGTTTAGCTGTGAGGTGTCCCTGGGCATGGCAGGGGGGTTGGAACTGGGTGATCTTAAGGTCCTTTCCACCCCTAACTATTCTATGATTCTATGATGCTAAGAAGTAAATAAAGGGAAGGTGCAGAGTACTGAGACCCCCACCAACATCCTCAGCGTTAGTACTGCAAACCCTGCACCGCAGTGCAGACAGATTTAGAAGTCTCTAAGCTATGAGTAGGGTGATTGGCAGCAGCTACATAGGTCCTGGACCACATACAGCTTCCAGCAGCCAGCACAGCTCTCAGCATCGCATCACCAGGCTGGGGTGCCCTGGAGTCATCACCAGAAGGAGCCTACTCCCCATGGAATGCCAACTTGGAGGCTCCTGTCCCATCCACCACACAAACCATGCAGGAAAGGCACGAGGGAAGCACGAGCGTGACAGATTAGAAAGCTGATTTGCATAGAAGAGGTTTCTCTAGCAGGGCTAATTGTGGGTTTTATTACACCGTTAGACCATAGAACCACAGACTCATTTGTGTTAGAAGGGACCTTAAAGCTCATCCAGCTCCGACCTCTGCCATGGGCAGGGACACCTTCCACTACAGCAGCTTGCTCCAAGCCCCGTTCATCCCTGGCAGTGTTCGAGGCCAGGCTGGACACAGGGGTGGGTTAGAAGGGGGTTGGAACAGATGGGGTTGGAACTGGATGAGCTTTAAGGTCCCTTCCAACCCAAACCACTCTGGGATCCTATGATTCTATAATACCTGGAATTACTCCTCCAGCCGTCTTGTGCAATAGGGAGCATGATTCCACATGTGTGTTCTAAAAGCAGGAGAGAATTTTGGGTGTTGTGTTGGAAAACCAAAGCCCTGTTTGGGGGATCCCTGCGGCCTGACGATCCAGTTGGACAAGCTCAGTTGGACAAGCTCGGCATTCCCTGCAATTTAAATGTACTCATCCAGAATTTTAAGCGTGCCAGTCTGCAGAACTTCATTTTAACTCTTTAGGAGCAGGTTTCCAAGCCACCAGCGCTCAGCTGTGTAAATGCTACAGCCTCAGAGGAGAAGAACAGCTCTGATGTGCGCTCGTCACCTTCTTACTCCCCTAGAAAGCCTTTACGGTTGCAGTGGGATTTGGGATAATCCAGAATATTCCTGCACACCTCAGGAAGGTCTTTTCCTCCCCACCTGCCTTCTTGGAGCTTCCCGGTGCTCTGTGGAAATAGGGATCTCCCTCTGAGCACACTTTTTGCCCTTATTCAGCCCAGAATTCCCTCTGCATCTTTGAGGTCACTGTCTGATACCTGTAACGTCTTGGCACTTGAGTTCTCTCTTCTTGTCCTCAGGTGTTGCTGGCACTGATGTGCTCCAAAGCACAGCAGTTTCCTAACAGCTCCCAGTTACTCATAGGGAAGAGCTTCTGCCTAAGAGCTCATCTCAGTCTCCCCTCTGGCAGTTAAAGCCATTCCCCTGTCCTGTCCCTACATCCCTTGTCCAAAGCCCCTCTCCAGGTTTCCTGCAGCCCTTTTAGGCACTGGAGCTGCTCTGAGGTCTCCCCTTCAGGAGCCTTCCCTTCTCCAGCTGACCCAGCCCAGCTCTCTTAGCCTGTCCCTTGCATCAGATCTCATCTAGAAAGCGTTTATGGGATGCAGCAACTCCCACATTGGGACTATTTTCTTCAGGCAAACAACTGCTCAGGCACAGAGCAGAGCTCTGGGGTGCCTGAACCCATCCTGCCCTTCCCCACCTCTGCCTGAGCCAGCCCCTCTGACAGGGCACTGTTTCACTGCTGTAGCTATTGCCACACCTCTGACTCTGCAGAAACAACAGCACATGGTACATCCATGCACCAACAGTGAGCAGTGCAGGCACCGCTCCAGCGCTGACACAGGGATGATTCTGCAGCTTGAACCCACGCGCTCATACAAAGGCATCAGTGATTGACAGGAGCCACTTCAATAGACTCAGAGAAAGGCAAGAGAACAAGGCTGCTGCTTCCCTCCCAACAGCCGAAAGCAGCTCACACCAACCATGAGCTGCTTTTGTGTTACATCCCAATCAAAACCCAGTGTTGTTTCTGTGGGACTGAGAACGCCTGTGCAGGCAGCAGGGCTAAAACCCAACTGCATCCTGGCTACAAAATAGGCTTCATGGCGTACGAATCCCATGAATCCCATGTGAAGGGACTTTAAAAAGTAAAATAAAGGTAAGAACATTTCAATCCATAGCAAAGCCCAGAAGCAAAAGCTTCCTCTTGATGCTGTCAGAGGGCAAAGGACCATTAAGCATCTATAAACACAGTACAGTGACACTAAGGGACATTAATGTCCCCCTTCCCTGTGTTGGTGCTGAGGCGCTGGCACAGGGTGCCCAGAGAAGCTGTGGCTGCCCCATCCCTGGCAGTGCTCAAGGCCAGGTTGGACCCAGGGGCTTGGAGCACTCTGCTCTATGGAAGGTGTCCCTGCCTGTGGCAGGGGCTGGAGCTGGAGGAGCTTTAAGGTCCTTTCCAACCCAAACGATTCCATGATTCAGGGCTGCTGCACAGGGCACATCCTCACCACCCCGTTGGTTGGGTTCCCAGGCCTCGGTGGTGCATTCCATGGGGAAAGGCCCCGCTGCTCCCAGCCCCGCAGTTACCAGTAGCAACTGTGCCTAATCCAGCCCCGAGACAAAACCTCTGGGGCTCATTGATACCCACATCACGTGCTGAGCAGAGCCTGTGCACGGCCACAGTGACTGCAGGGGTTTCATTCAGTGTAACCTTGGGTTTAGAACATCTCTGTGGTTGAAATAAGCACATCTAAATCAGTTTGTACAAAGATGCAGTTATAATGGATGAGGTGGGGGTCAGCTTCAGTGTAAAAGATGCACTAAAGCTTTTCCCTCCACTCATCCATGAGGCAAACCACATTTATTTCAGCACCTGATTTCCATAGTTTTAGAGGAATTGCTGCTCCAGGGCTGACAATCCTGATTTGGGGAAAGAATTAGAAGAAATAAAGATGATGTTGATGAGAAAAGCATGGAATCAGCAGTTGCTCTCCCCCATATTCAGGTCCCAGCACTGAAAAGGTGCCTCGCTGACATAATGATGCTGGTATTGCATCACCTATTGGGTGTATGGACAGCAATGAATGTATAGATTAGAAGCAGAAAATGAACCCAATGTATTTTCTACTGAAGATATAGTAAAATGGAGAGTCCCAGACACTGGGCTGGGGATCTGGGATGAGATTTTACCCAAATGCTACTTTTTGGTGGCTTCTTCATCCAAATTTTAAGTTAAACTCTAATCTGACTGATTCTAAGTTGAGAAAGCCAAGAATTAAGCTGAAAGCAGAAGGTTTCACCCCCCGCTTTTGATCTATCAATACAACGGAGGTGGGATGGACCCAGGTGCACATGGCAAGACAAGGAAAAGCTTGCATGTGGTAGCTGCACAAATCCACATAGATTTGTGCCTGTGTTCTCTCGGGGCACACAAAGCTACTGTCACCAGGCAAGAAAGGGACCCGAGCACCTCCAAGGAGGTCAGGCAGAAGAGAGCCAGGCTTTCCACAGGACCACAGGGCAGGAGGACACAAGAGGGATGTGGAGCTGTTGGAGAGAGTGCAGAGGAAGCCATGGAGATGCTGCGAGGGCTGGAGCAGCTCTGCTCTGGAGCCAGGCTGAGAGAGCTGGGCTGGGGCAGCCTGGACAAGAGAAGGCTCCTGAAGGGGAGACCTGAGAGCAGCTCCAGTGCCTAAAGGGGCTGCAGGAAAGCTGGAGAGGGGCTTTGGACAAGGGATGTAGGGACAGGACAGGGGAATGGCTTTAACTGCCAGAGGGGAGACTGAGATGAGCTCTTGAGGCAGAAGCTGTTCCCTGGGAGGGTGCTGAGGCGCTGGCACAGGGTGCCCAGAGAAGCTGTGGCTGCCCCATCCCTGGCAGTGCTCAAGGCCAGGTTGGAGCCAGGGGCTTGGAGCACTCCTGCTCTATGGAAGGTGTCCCTGCCCATGGCAGGGGTTGGAGCTGGGGGAGCTTTAAGGTCCAACACAAACCATTCTATGACTGAAGAGCTATCCCAGCACAATGATGTTGAAAACATTCAAGGTACCAACCCAAAGTCCCCGTTTTCCTGATATTCCCTTCATGCTACACCCTGGTGCATGCACACAGCCCCCTCCCCAGCCAGGCCTGGGGAGATGTTATTCTTCTTGCATTAAAAAAGAGAAGGAAAGGGTAACCACCCCCCCCCATTGATTATTTATGCCACTCTTTGAACAACACCAACTATTGTCAGGCAGTTTTACAGCTCTCAATGTCACATTGAGAGTCTGGTCATGCCAGGAGGAAAGCCACATCCCAGCAGAAACCTCTTTATTCAAGGCACCCGGAGTCCAGCTCTGAGTAAAAGCTAAAAGGAAGCCGGTGGGTGTGACAGCCAGAGTTTGTACAGCGATAGGAAAAGAGGCAAGGAATGGTGCTTGATCTGAGGTGTAAAGGTAGGGAAACCCCAAGCTGCATCGTGCAGAGCCAGCGGGGTTTAGTGACAGAAAGCTTTGGTTCCATACTGCTCCGCAGGAATTGCGTGGAGGAGCAGAGCTGGAGCCATTCCCAGTGGGAAGCAGGGTGAGAGCGAGGAGGGAGCTTTGCTGTCGAGAAACCCAGGCTGGCTCAGCAGACAAGAAACCCGTTTCCTGCCTGATTGCAACTGTGTGAAGGGAAACAGGGCTCTGTGCAAACAAAGCCCAGCTCCATCCAGGCAGCAGCGAGAGCTTTGGGAGCACCCAAACCCCATCTAAACCCCTAAGTTAAACAACCCAAAAGCAAGAAGCCCTTTTCCACGTGCGGTACGTTACAAAACCAAACCGGATGGGTCACAATCTTCCTCTGTCACACCCCAAATGCCACGTTTCAGGTTACTTCACCCCATGTACCTGCAAGGATTGTCTCTGAAGAGCGCTGTTCCTATCGGCTCTGGTCACACTGGGCTCTCAGAGCCAGCCTTTCATCTGCAGAGCTTGGAAATGAACTGCAAAGAAAGCAAGTGTCATTTCCTTCCCCATCCCACCCCTCCATGTGCTGACGAGGAAGTTATAACCCCAGTGAAGCAATAAAGAGCACCCAGGGCAAAGGGAATGCAGCTCCCAATAGGAGAGCCCAGGTCCCTGCGGTGCTCTGACCTACAGGATCCATCCTTGCCTCCGACTCAGGAAGCAGCTTTTCATCGCTGAGCATCAAAGGCCCTCCCAGGTTTGGCTTCTCCACCTCTTCTCCCTGCAGAAGGAGTTTAAGTACTGAGGTTTGGGTGCTTTTATTAACCAATACGTGGCTATTTGCCCTGTATCCACCATTGCTGCTCCACACTTTTGCAACCACCATTGCACATCTCATGGATCTGTTCACCATGAGCAAATATCCCAGCAGTAATCCTGGATTTCTGGCTTCAGCGTCCTGGTAACTCCCCCATGGCTGCTCCCTCTAAGCCCAGAATTCCAGTTTACTCCCCTCATGCCTCGGGACACTGAGGGCTGTATTGTTCTATCTCTCCCATAATCTCAATTCACCCTGGAAATACCTATTGGAAGCTTTCCTGGTACAGGTGCCCAGACTCCACAACTCTTGCCCACACACCTCCCTCTAACATCCATAACAAAGGCAAAGGAAAGCTCTTTTTAATGTAAATACAATCCTATATCCTTCGCACCCCGGTTCCTGTTATCTTTGACATCCCAACGATTTTTTCCAGCAATCACACCATGCTGCTGCATCAATCTGTTGATCTATGCAAAACCTGATCCCTTTTCCACCCATTTTATGGATTACTTGTGGCCTGATGCTCAACTGTATCCCAAAGGGAAACCCATGGTGCCAAAAGACTTCCAAGCATATCAATCCTTCATTAAACACCACACAGAAGACTTTAGACTTCAGAGGATGAGAAGGGCATCAGGAGTAGAGACAGCTTCAATAGATACAATATGACCACCTTGAACAGTGAGGTATATGCAAGCATAACCTCCATAGCTTTCTTCTTTGGAAGATACAGCCTTTTATTCCCAGGTTTAAACAGCAGCAGCAGGGAGAGGGACTTCCCTGAGGCTACTGCAACCCATCATGCTGTACCCATGAGGTACAACTGCTTCCCAAGCCATGGGATGGAGAGGAAGAGGAAGGCTTTCAACACCAGCTCTTTGCAGCACAGGGAGCATGTGGAGTGTGCTCAGGGAAGAGCAGAGAGGTACAAAGGACCTGCACCCCAGGTACCTTTGTAAACCCCTTCACACTGAGCATCTCCTTTGATGTAGTGGGTTCACTCACTGCCTAACAGCGCGTGGAGGGAGGGAGCCTGGGCTGAGATCATTGATTACAGGTCACTCCTCAAAGCCAAGCATTGCAGTGTTGTGCTGGATGTTGAAATGATGGCGGCTTTGGAGATGTGATGAGTCTGCCCCTACAAAAACCAACTTATTTCCACAGAGCCCCATGCTGTCCGAAGGATGCACTCAAGCCAATATGAGAAGAAGGGTAAGGGCCATCCCTTAAGGTATGTGTCATAGCAACAGGGCAGAGGGGCTGCAGAGCCCTGGACAAGCTGCCCCTTGAATACTTCATACTACTTACAACATGGTTTGTATTGGAAGGGAGCCTAAAGCTCATCCAGTTCCAATCCTCTGCCACGGGCATGGACACCTTCCACTAGAGAGGGTGCTCCAAGCCCCTGGGTCCAACCTGGCCTTCAATGCTGCCAGGGATGGGGCAGCCACAGCTTCTCTGGGCACCCTGTGCCAGCGCCTCAGCACCCTCACAGGGAACAGCTTCTTCCTTCTATCCAACCTGAACTTCCCCTGTTTCAGTTTGAACCCATGCCCCCTTGTCCTGTCCATACAGTCCCTGATGAAGAGTCCCTCCCCAGCATCCCTATAGGCCCCCTTCAGACACTGGAAGCTGCCCTGAGGTCTCCATGCAGCCTTCTCTTCTCCAGGCTCAACAGCCCCAACTTTCTCAGCCTGTCTCCACACGGGAGGTGCTCCAGCTCCTGACCACCCTCATGGAGT
Organism: Myiopsitta monachus; assembly: GCA_017639245.1. NCBI lineage: Eukaryota > Metazoa > Chordata > Aves > Psittaciformes > Psittacidae > Myiopsitta > Myiopsitta monachus. Next base: position 114,500,109 of record CM029917.1, on the reverse strand, counting down.
CCTCTGGACTTGCTCCAACAGCTCCACATCCTTGTTACGCTGAGGACTCAGCTATCATGTTATAATATTCCATACACAGAACTTGGGTGAATGCGGCATTGACCAGTCCCATTGAAGGCAGAAATCCTTCATTCTTACCCTTCCCTGGGCTCACACCACTGCTGCCCACCATGTGTCCCGCTGAGGTCTTCCATCCCAGCTCTGTCCACAAGCCTTCTGAAAGGATTTCCTTGCAACAAACAGCACAGCAAAGAGCAAGGATGACTTCAAAATCCAAATCAAGCTCTTTTTCCTCCCCCCTTTTTTCTTTGGCCATGTCATTGCGAATAACAAACATATCTGTGGTTGACAGAGGAGGCAATAAACTAAAGCTAAAGTCACAAATGACACCAGAAAAAGATCCTTAAGTCATTCAATCCACAACCCCAGGATGGCTGTGGCCCCAGGGGATGCTTTTCACCCTTGTGAAGGGCTTGGAGGCCTCAGCGGAGGAAGTCCAACACCAAAAGCGCTCTCTGAAGTTGGGTTTTGCTTTGCTTCTAAAATTAAGCCAAGCCTCTGGTGCTTCCTGAGCCTCTGCTGCGGTGGCTGCAAATGGGCTTCAGCAAAGAAGCTTTTTACTGGGAGCTGAGCACTGAAGCTGGATCCTGGGCAGAGGGGTTTGTGTGTTTCCTCTGTAGCCACCTGGAGATGGCTGTGACATTGCAGGCTCTGGACAAAGCAATTGGCACTTCATGTCTTTCTAACATGAAATTGGTGCAGAAAGATGGATTTCAACACGTTTGCAAGCTGAGGATCACCAGCATTTTAACTTCCCTATGGCAAAGGCAGTCCTATGACATCCACCAGCAGCAGCAGGACCTTGTCCTGGAGGCTGCAGGAGTTCTCCTCCCCTTCTGCTACCCTCACCAGACAAGGCAGAATTAAACCCAAGCCACTCTCCTCTAGGTGTGGTCCTCAACCAAAACTCAGAATACATGGGGTGCCCACCTGCATAACACTGGTGAGTCCTCAGCACCCTCACAGGGAACAGCTTCTGCCCAAGACCTCATCCCAGTCTCCCCTCTGGCAGATTAAAGCCATTCCCCTGTCCTCTCCCTACATCCCTTGTCCAAAGCCCCTCTGCCAGCTTTCCTGCAGCCCCTTTAGGCACTGGAGCTGCTCTCAGGTCTCCCCTTCAGGAGCCTTCTCTTGTCCAGGCTGCCCCAGCCCAGCTCTCTCAGCCTGGCTCCAGAGCAGAGCTGCTCCAGCCCTCGCAGCATCTCCATGCCCTCCTCTGGCCTCGCTCCAACAGCTCCACGTCCCTCTGTGCTGCTGCCCCAGAGCTGGATCAGGACTGCAGGGGGGTCTCCCCAGAGCACAGCAGAGGTTCAGGATCCCCTCCCTGAGCTGCTGCTCCCGCTCTGGGGGTGCAGCCCAGCGCACGGGGGGTTCTGCAATCACAGTCATTGTGCCAGAACAAGTACACAGTGGGGGCTCCTCCCCCTCAGCTGAAGCTGGGCTGGATGAGGTCTATAGAGACGGACACTGCCCAAGCACCAAGTTCAGTTTCAGAGCAAGGCCATCCATTAAGACCCTTACGACTTTCCAACGTGCTATTAGGAAGAGGAAACACCAGAGATGAGAACTGAATGACCTTTAAGGTCCCTTCCAACCTAAGCCATACCGTGAATGATCCATACTGTGAAAGCCCTGGGTGATCTCAGCTGATTCAGGCTGCGCTTGCAGCCATCTCCTTACCCACGGATCGGACAGCAGCACAATAGCATGAATGATTTCTGTTGCTCACTCCCTACTAAAGGACAGCGTTGAGGCTCTAAATTAAGAACACGAACAGCATTAACATTACCATTAACCTCAGCCCCTCCCTAATTGCACTGCAGCAAAGCAGACCTAACAATCACAAAGATAACACTGTGTGTCATAAATACCACACACAGGAATACAGCACTCGCTGCATTGGTTTCCTGACCCGGGAATGCTGCTATAATTGTAGTGGGCTGTGTTCATGGAGGGTTTCGATTTGGAAGTTGGCTGTCAACAGCTCTTGTTTGCTGGAATTTCCCATTCGGGTCTTAAAACGCTTTGGGTTCCCTATCAACAGGGGTGTCAACACGCTGCTCCGAGAGCTGCACAGCAGGAACTGCGCTATCTCGGTGGGAACATACGAAGAGCATCGCCAGGATAGGAAAGCTCCATGTGGAGAATCCAGTAATTAGAGCAGAATTTGCATGTTTGAGGATTTTTCAATGCACATTTCACAGCTAAGGGCACCTAAATTAACACTGCCTTTGCTTTTGGAGGCCCTCCATCCAAGTAAAGAGCAGAAGAGCACATAACAGACTGGTTTGGGTTGGAAGGGAGATTAAAGCTCCTCCAGCTCCAACCCCTGCCATGGGCAGGGACACCTTCCATAGAGCAGAGTGCTCCAAGCCCCTGGCTCCAACCTGGCCTTGGACACTGGCAGGGATGGGGCAGCCACAGCTTCTCTGGGCACCCTGTGCCAGTGCCTCAGCACCCTCACAGGGAACAGCTTCTGCCCAAGAGCTCCTCTCAGTCTCCCCTCTGTCAGTTAAAGCCATTCCCCTGTCCTGTCCCTACATCCCTTGTCCAAAGCCCCTCTCCAGGCTTCCTGCAGCCCCTTTAGGCACTGGAGCTGCTCTCAGGTCTCCCCTTCAGGAGCCTTCTCTTGTCCAGGCTGCCCCAGCCCAGCTCTCTCAGCCTGGCTCCAGAGCAGAGCTGCTCCAGCCCTCGCAGCATCTCCATGGCCTCCTCTGGCCTCGCTCCAACAGCTCCACGTCCCTCTTGTGTAGCGGGACACCAATCCCCCCTCCTTCCTTACCTAAGGTGTTTTATACATTACATAGAGGATGCCATTTTGGGGCTGTTTCCCTGAAACCATCAGTATGAACTTTTCCTCCTGCCGCTGGCAGTTGATGCAGGTTCTCTGCCAAGGACCCTGCAAGGCTCATCCCAAGGGGAATACCAGCCTCCCAGGGAGGTTTGAAGGGTGAAGCTCAACACCAGCCATTCTCTGACAGCACCAAAGGATAACTCACTCCCTCATTAGCATGCTGAGCTACATTAGTTCTGCTGCTTATGGAGCGAAAGCCTTAAAGCGGGGCTGAATCTTTAATTTCACACTTTGCAATGTGATGCGTTAGATACTCCAGGCATTTACACAGCTTTTTAGATGGGTGAGGAGCTGCTGGTAACTCTGCTAATGCCTGCGAAAAAGGCAGCACGTGCCTCTGAGAGAACAGAGGTGAGATCATCCATAAGTACAATAGGGTTAATGCAGCACAAAGGGCAAAACAACCGTCCTGTATCACACGTGAGGCTTTGATAGCACCATGAGCTCAACCGAGGTGTCGTCACCACCCTACAAATCAAATACGGGTGATCTAAGAAGCGAATTTACACCGCAGAGCTTCCACTGAGCCTCGGAAGTGTTATGAGCTCTCTGCTCTATCTCCCTTCTGCTCAGTTTTCACACAACTTCAAAGATTTGAAGGCTTTGAAGGTGCTCAAATGTGGTCGAAATCCCTCCGTGGTTCAAAAGATTACCTGGGATGGAGGGGTGATAAATGTGGCCGAGCTGAGAGAGGGGAGACTGAGATGAGCTCTTGGGCAGAAGCTGTTCCCTGTGAGGGTGCTGAGGCGCTGGCACAGGGTGCCCAGAGAAGCTGTGGCTGCCCCATCCCTGGCAGTGCTCAAGGCCAGGTTGGACCCAGGGGCTTGGAGCACTCTGCTCTATGGAAGGTGTCCCTGCCCGTGGCAGGGGTTGGAGCTGGATGAGCTTTAAGCTCCCTTCCAACAGAAACCATGCTGGGATTCCATGATTCTTCTGAAGGCTCTTTGGAAAAGCCCATTAAGTTTAAAGCCAGGATAGCAACCCCATTGCCCCAAACACAGAACATAGGGCAGGTTCTGGTGAGGATGAAAGCAAAGGGGAAAGTATGTGGGTGAATCACATCTCAAAATGCCTTTTTTGTTGGTTTATAATCTAAACTCCAAACTTACACTGAATCCAAAGTTGTGTAGTTTAAAGAGCAAGTGAGGGCTTCTCCACCATGGAAGGATCCATACAGCCAGGTGACATAAAGACCTCGCAATAGAAGATAACTGTTTTGGTAGTGACATCTGTGCCATCCACAGCCCAAAAGCTGTCATTGGCCAATGGCAGTAATAGGTGACAGTCACAAGCGAGACACTAACAACCACAGCACCTAAACCTTCCTAACCTCAGCCCGAAATTGCACTGGGAGGCCTCAGAAATCCCACAGGATTCCAAGCAGTCTCCAATTGCCCTGGAAGCACAATTAACTTCAGTTGTCTTTTGATTTTATCTCCGTTTTCTCAGGTTCTGGGCTATTTGGGATAGCATTCCGTGTCCCTACATATGGGCATGCACCCCAATGCCTGCAGGTACTTGTCTGGAGGTACCAACTTCCCAGTGTACCTGGTTTTCTCCTCAGAAAACAAACCTTAGGGAAGAAGCCTGACCTTTGGGAAATTTCCTTTGGGAAAGTCGTCTTCTTATCCTTTACAGTCACTGATAAACAGGTTTCTGGTCCCGCTGCACCTTGCTGATAGGGATGAGCTCAAACCAAGGGAGCATTCAAGCTCAGCTTGGCTCTGTTAAGCTCAGCTCTTCACTTCCTAAGTGTTTTCTAATTGCTCCCACAGCGATTTTAACACAAGATGCTGACCTGGCCCTTGCAGTAAGGAAGAGATTTTTCCTTCCTCCTTCACCTAAATTCCAAAGCTTCCTGATAAACAGAAGGAGAGGATTTAGGGAAAGCAATGGGAAACCTGTACTCCATTCCTGGCAGTGCTCAAGGTCAGGTTGGACACAGGGGCTGGGAGCAAGCTGCTCCAGTGGAAGGTGTCCCTGCCCATGGCAGGGGTTGGAACTGGAGGAGCTTTAAGGCCTCTTCCAGCCCAAACCAAGCTGGGACTGTGTGATTTTGGCAGATATCTGAACACATTCATCAGCCTCTTGCTCCTCCAAAAAGACTTTTCTCAAGCAAAACCAGAGTAATAGTCTGGGCTATTAACATTGATGGCATGCATCACAGGGAAACTCCTTCATTTCTTCTCTCTGCCTGACTTCAGTCTCACTGAACTTAACCCTTTTCAGCTACGGAGAAAGCATGCCCCAAAGACAAAGGGCAGTTGGCCACTTCTCTGTACGCTGCTGAGCTTAATTCGGATGCTGATCTCAACAGGAGTCTCCCCCATATCAAGAAGTGAGCCAAGCAGACTAAAACATACACATAGGAAAACATAGCATGACATTCATTCAATACACACACAAACAAACCTGCAACCCATCCCTAAGTATCACACCAACCCCAAGGGAAGCATTTAGTCATCCCTAAGAGTTACGCCTGACTCCGGTTTGGCACAAGAGGCATCACACCACGTCTGCAGAGAGTTGAAAGGTGTTTTACATGAAACCATAAACTGGTGTAGTTGGCGAAGCACCCAGTGTCAGCAGGACCCTATGGGCAGGTTTTAGGGAAGTATCAAAGCACATATGGAAACTTCATCTCCAGACAGGGGGAATCTGTGAAAGCCATAGCAGAAAGAAATGTTTGAAGAGAAGACTTTGCTCATAAGCATCCCCAGGATTCACAGGCACATCTGGACCTGCTGCTCTCAGAAGCACCATCCCTGCATCAAACCTGTTCTGGTTGGAAGGTGTCCTTTGAAATAGTGAACAAGAAGTGTTGTAACACTTGTATGGTTTTTATCTATTTCTTAGAGCATTCCTCAAACTTTTCCTCATGGGAAGAGCTTTGATCAGAGCCACTGCCTACAAACTCCCGCTGGATTTAATGTTGTAAGTAACCTTCCTTCTTACTCCATGACCTTCCTTCTTATTCCATAACCTTCCTTCTTACTCCATGACCTTCCTTCTTACTCCATGACCTTCCTTCCTTCCTTCTTATTCCATGACCCTCGTTCTTACTCCATAACCTTCCTTCTTACTCCATAACCTTCCTTCTTACGCCATGATCTTCCTTCTTACTCCATAACCTTCCTTCTTACTCCATAACCTTCCTTTGCTCAAAAAGACTCTGAGTTTCTCCTTTCTCCCTTCTCAAGAAACCACTCATGCCAGAATTATGTGCCCATCTGTGCTAAGACAAAAGCAGAGGTCAGTGTATTTCAGTCTAATACGCGTTTGTATAACCAAGATAAAGAAGCCATAAAGAAAAGCCTTCTTCAAACCAGCACAAACATTGATGCCCAACTCTGCACAGCTCAGAGCACAGACTAGAGTTCCAAAAATGAAAGTAAATTAAGAGAAAATACTGGTTTCATGCAAGTTTGCTTCAAAACAAAGACAATCCCAGCCTAAGAAGACCATGCTCATGAAGCTCAACCAGGGGAAGGATGGAGCACGGGCTTCTCATTGTAGATGCAGTAAGACTACGAGAAGTGAATTCATCCACCAGCACCTCCAAAGGCTGCTCTTCTCCTGCACAGCTTAGGCAGTACCAGCTTCACACCCCAAACACCTCATTGAAGTTTCTACTATACCTTAGCAGGGACCTTCATTCAACTCTTCACCTCCCCGATGCGGCCGTCAAAGCTTTATCCGATTAAAACCAAAGCAGGACACCAATGGGGAGGACGCAATCAATCCTTAGGAAGGTTGATGATTATTCTCTATGAGCCCTGTGAGAGAGGAACACCCAGTTAATGGCAGTCCCAAGACAAACCAGTCATTTCACACCATCAGCTATATTAGAGCAAACAGGCTTTTTACTGCCCCAACTGCTTGAGTTTTGCGACGGAGCCCTGGGATTGTCCCATATAACTGAGATTGTCCCGGCCACAAATGTAGTCTGTGTATGAAATAAGTTTATCAGAGTATTACAAGCACAGCTGCAGGTACAACAGCTTGCACAAGGCATGGAAGTGGTCGAGAAGAAGACCGAAGACCATAGCTTGGGCCGTTTCGGGACTAACCCAAGGCTACTCAGTCTGCTGATACAGCAGGAGCCTAATGAGCAACAAAACTCCATACTTAAACTGTGCTGTTTTGCAGAGAGGACAAAGAGGAACATTAGTCACTTGGCCTGAAGCTGGAAAGATCATAGAATCACGGAATGGTTTGGGTTGGAAGGGACCTTAAAGTTCATCCAGCTCCAACCCCTGCCACGGGCAGGGCCACCTTCCACTGGAGCAGGCAGCAGTGTGAGTCCTCTTTATTCAAGAATAATTTGCTGTCCTAATTCCTTCCCGTTGAAGCAACTTCGTTTTGCATGGAATAATGAGGACTAATTTGGTCCTGGGATGGTAAAGGAGAGTTCTCTGACTTCAGAAGAGTAGAGAAGAGCATAACCTCTGCTGCGTGACTCAAGCCGTGCTGTGCCACCCCTCCTCTAGAGCAAAGCTAAAAGCTGTACATGACACTAAACATGGCTGGTAGGAGGGAGCAGGAGAGCACAGAATCCCAGCTTGGTTTGGGTTGGAAGGGACCTTAAAGCTCCTCCAGTTCCTACAGAAAGTAACTGAGAAACTGAATATACATATGTGGATAACTGGGAAAACCACCAGGTCCCATTAAGCCGGTTGCCAAGGGAATAATTCACTTGTCTCTCCCCCAGCTTGATGAAATAGACACTGTTTTCCTCTCCTCCTTACTAACATACCCACAGCTCGAGCAGAGCCACCCATCTGCTCCTGTAGATGGTCTGATACATGCCTAATTCCACCTCGGAGCCATTTTCATGAGCAGAGTGCAGCTTTGAAGGCACCTTCCCCTTGTGTCAGGCCTCCAGAAGGGTTTGTGTGGTTGAAAGGTTTGCCTCCTTTTTCCACTGATGCTGCCTGTCCTGCTCCTGCCCGCACCCTGCCTCCTCTAGAGAAGAGAAGTAAGGCTGGGTTTAAGGCAGGGGTTTAGATTTGGATGTGCTGGAACACGGTGCCCAGAGAAGCTGTGGCTGCCCCATCCCTGGCAAGGGAAAGGCCAGGCTGGACGGGGCTTGGAGCAAGCTGCTCTATGGAAGGTGTCCCTGCCCATGGCAGGGGCTGGGACTGGATGAGCTTTAAGCGCCCTTCCAACCCAAACCATCCTTTGATTCCATGATTTCATACATGGGACAATCAGTGTATTGGTCTGAAGGTGCTGTAAAAGGGAGATGCTCTCTGCAGCCACAAGGAAGAAGCAGCACCTCCTCCCTGGACACCCACTCCACCGCTTTGCATTCCCTAACAAATAATCCATGCTTCCTCACGGCAATGAGGATTCCTGATCCAGCTTTGTAGCTGAACAGGCTCTCTCTAATTATCCCTCATCCTGACAACACCTAAATGCTGGAACAGGAATACGTCAGGGACTCAAAATGAGAGAGTGTGAAAACAACCCCGTCTCCTTCCTCCATTCACACCGCGGGTCCCAAGCGCATGAGGACACGCTCCTACCGGAGCCATTCCCACGCATCCGTCCCACACAGTGATTTGTAAGGAATCATTCCAAATGCAAGCATAGCAGGAATAACTTTGGGACTGCAAGGAGCAGCGGTGTGCTTAGAAGGACCGCTCATGTCTAAAGAGCTGTATTAGAAGTAATTTCTATGCAAGCAAAACAAATATCCCCCTACTTTTCCAGGCAAAAGCCATACTCCACAGTGATTTACACACTCTGCAATCCCATTGACTTCAGAGGGATTGCCTGTGGTGTGAAGCACCAGGCTGTGGCCTCCCAGCAATGAGTAAATCCCTTCCTATTCCTCCTTTCATGATGATCCGATCAGGTGCAGCAGCCAAGACCCCCGGCAGCCAAAGCTCAGCCCTGCGGTGATGCTGCCCCTCTCCCCATCAAAGCTTGGGAAGGCGGTGGAAGGGAAAGAAAGGTCTGATGATGGGAATGCCCAAGTGGGAAAACTGAGGCAGGAACCCTCCTCCAACCTAATCACATCCAGATCCAAGAGCCACTCTGATCCCAGGGCATGAAGTATTTTAGGAAGGGCAGGGATACATTACCTCCTAATTCCGGCCCTAATCTTTTCTCCTTGTGGTTTAAATGCTCCCACTTCCTAAGATTCCAGACTTTCCTCGGGATAAGGAGGAGCTCCACTCATGTGCCCCTTCTCTCCAAGGCATCTGGGCTCTTCATACAGGATGTGACCTGCTTTTCCATTTACAATCCCAAGGCAAAAGGCAGCTGCTGACCCCGCTCTTCACTTGACTCACAGCTGCAGTGACAAGGGCTACCAACACGCTGGGATAAAGCCTAATAAATGTTAATTGGCCCAGTAAACATCAAGGGCTTTATCTACAGCCCATTGCAAAGCCTGATCAAATGGAATAATCCTTTGCAGGGCTGTCTGCTGCTTCCCTGGCCTCCAGCTGGATAGGAGGAGATGGAACTGCTCCATATGCAGGCCGGAAAGGGAAAATAGCCATAGGGAAGGAGGGCATAGCTATAGGGACACGGATGTTTTCCCTGCTTCCGTATCTTCTAGAGCATCATATCTCCCATATGATAGTCAAAATGAGTCATTTTGACACATTAATGCTAAGCAGTTATGGCTTTATTCTATTACACATCACTGTAATAAGCTTCCCTAAAGACCTGATGCTAAATCTCAGTCCACTGATGGTTTGATAAACTCGCATGAACAACAGATGAAGCACACCAGAAAAAGCCATGAGGCTCCAGGAAAGCTGGAGAGGGGCTTTGGACCACGGCCTGTAGGGACAGGCCAAGGGGAATGGCTTTAACTGCCAGAGGGGAGACTGAGATGAGCTCTTGAGGCAGAAGCCTGTTCCCTGTGAGGGTGCTGAGGCGCTGGCACAGGGTGCCCAGAGAAGCTGTGGCTGCCCCATCCCTGGCAGTGTTCAAGGCCAGGTTGGACCCAGGGGCTTGGAGCACTCTGCTCTATGGAAGGTGTCCCTGCCCGTGCGCAGGGGCTGGAGCTGGAGGAGCTTTAAGGTCCTTTCCAACACAAACCCATCTATGAAAATCACATCCTGGTACTGCTGAGGTCTTCTGCTACATCCAAGGCCACCTGACTCCACCAGCACCACCTGTGGGCTCAGGCAATGGGAGCACCCTGCTTGCCAGTTCAACCTGGTCGGACTGGAGGTTCCTCTCACTCCGCTCCCCGCAGAAGCCACAGGATCAGAGCAGGACTGTGAAAACAGAGGCTCGAAGCCAAACTGAAGGTGCCCGGAGGCTGGGCTGTCCAGGGCTCACCCCTGCTCCACACATCAGCCCCTTCCCTCCCTCCATGGGGCATTTCCATCAAGCACGGCCAGGAGGCTCTTGCAGAGGATGCTTTAAACCCCATGGAGCTGCCAAACCCCATCAGATGGAGCAGTGAGAGCTCACTAGAAACCCACCTGAGTGAACCACAGCGCTCTTGCCTGCTTGGCTGAGCCCAGACCTGGTGATGAGCAAAGATCTACCACCAGCTGACGCCCAAAACACTTCCTGCCTCTGCATGAGCTATGTTTGCTTTGGGGTTTGCGGTAGATGGGAACACAGAGAGCAGTTTGTGGAAGATAGGGTATTGCTGCTAATGCAAAGAGATGCTTTTCGTCCCCCTCCTCTTTGACAGATAAAGCACTACAAATGCCATTCAAACAGGCAGCATTCCCAGATGGCATCAAGAATTAGAATGGTTTATTTGTGGCTTTAGTAACTTTGAATAAGGAAAAACAGATAAAGGAAGAAATGCATCTGAATTAGGGCTCCCTCCCCTTCCTTTTGCAGCTCATGCTTCCAATGGCAGCAGCGAAAGAGCATTTTGCAGAGCTCTGGAAAGCCACACATGGAAAAAAAAAGAAGCCAGTTTAGCCAAGGAGGAGAAGCAGCAGAACAATGAGAGTCATGGAAGTCTGCTCCGAGGAGACATCTGGGAAGGTGAAAGGAGGAAGCAAGTGAGAGAAAACACTTTCATAAGGAGAGAAACGACTTCACAGCAGCAAAAGCAGCATTATTAAACTATTGTGTATTTATACAGCACACACCAAACAAGTGTGATCACAAACGGGGCTGAATGCACTCACAGCCCCGCATCAGCTCAGCCCATCCCTGTGGCTCCTGAGGATGCAGGGATGTATCCTGTTGCAGGAATCAGAGTGGCTGACGTTGGAAGGGAGCCCTGGGGATCATCTGGTCCAGCTCCTGCTCAGACAGGGCCACCGAGAGCTTGGCTCCATCCTCTGTGCACCCTCCCCTCAGTCATCTGCAGACACGGATGAGACTCCCCGTGAGCAGTCCCAGCTCTCTCAGCCTTTCCCCACAGCAGGGATGCTCCAGCCCCTGAATCATCTCTGTGCCCTTCACTGGGCTCTCTCCAGTCTGTCCATGTCTCTCTGGCACTGAGGATCCCAGAACTTGACACAGTGCTCCAGGAAGGATCCCCTTCCTCAACCTGCTGCCAATGCTCTGTCCAATGCAGCCCAGGACACCACAGACCTCCTTTGCCACAAGGACACGTTGCTGGCTCATGGTCAGCCTGGTGTCCACCAGGACCCCCAGGTCCTTCCTGCCAAGCTGCTTTCCAGCTGGGTGTCACCACGCTGTGGGCCCCCTCATTCAGCCAGTTTTCAACCCACCTCACTCTGCTCACCCAGTCCCTCCATCAACAGCTTCTCTATGAGGATCTTCTAGGTCTTAATGGGTCAGGGTCTAAGGCCATACTGAAGTGCAGGTAGACAATATCCGCCATTCTCCTCTCATCTACCAGGCCAGTCACTTCGTCATGGAAGTTCCTCAAGTTGGCCAAGCGGGATTTCCCTTTGGTGACCCCCTGCTGCCCACTCCTGATGATTTTCCCATCCAGTGTTGGACATGGCTTCCAGGCTGAAACTGTTCCATCTCCTACCTGTACTTAACAGTTCTGGCTCAGGAAACCTGGAGAATCCCACATTTATCTACTCAGTGTTCTTGATGGAAACTGCTTGGTAATGGCAGTGATAGAGACTGCAGGGAAACTCGGCACTGGTGAGGCTGCACCTCAAATCCTGTGTTCAGCTCTGGGCCCCTCACTGCAAGAGAGACATTGAGGTGCTGGAGTGGGGACAGAGAAGGGCACTGGAGCTGGTGCAGGGCCTGGAGCACAGTGCGATGGGGAAGGGCTGAGGGACCTGGGGGGGTCAGATGGAGAAGAGAAGGCTCAGGGGGGACCTGATCGCTGCCTACAACTGTCTGAGAGGAGGATGGAGCCAGGAGGGGGCTGAGCTCTGCTCCCAAGGACCAAGGGATGGGACAAGAGGAACCGGCCTCAAGCTGCACCAGGGCAGGGTTAGATGGAGATGAGGAACAATTCCTGCCCCAAAGGGTGCTCAGGCATTGGAACTGCTGCCCAGTGCAGTGCTGGAGTCACTGTCCCTGCAAGTGCTCACACACTGTGGAGAGGAGGCCTCAGTGCCATGGGTCAGTGGTGGCCTTGGCAGTGCTGGGGAATGGTTGGACTGGATGGGCTTAAAGGGCTTTTCCAACCGAGCTGATTCCATGATTCTATGAAAGAGCATATGCAGGACAGAAAACCACTTGTAGGTCACTATGAAATCCAGTATCATCCAGGGAAGCTCATCACCAGAGAGCTGAGTTTAGATGAAGAAGTGAAAGAGGCACAGAGAGCACCATTTATACAGATGACAAATAGACATCACCTCTCCAGTACTGAAGCCTAAACTTAGTGCAAGAAAATGCCATTTACCTCCAGCACAAATGGATCACAAATGGACAGAGAAGCCAGTGGCAACAGTAACTCTCGGAGCCCGGTGTGTCTCAGGAGATTAGATCAAACCCTTACCTGCTCCGTCCATCCACTGCACCCAGACCAGGCATGCAGTGGCCTCTTCGATTGCTTCCATCACCACAACAATGATGCTCAGTTTTGGCATCTTCCTTTTGGCAGAGACTCTCTTAAAAGCCCAATGAAGACCAAGTAAATGCAAGAATTGAGGGGAAAAGGTTCCAGCAAGGACTTGATGTCTGCCCCTCTTCCCTTCAGGGGGATGGAAGGTTAAGTGCTCAGCATCAGGCTCCTCAGAAAGCCTACAAAGGGAAGCACCCTCCGAGGACAATCAAAAAGCCTTTTTCTTACTAGAAACCATCTAGAACTTGGCACAAGAAAGGGTAAATCCTGCGGAAGCAGTGAGGTGGAGCCATGGATTCAGCTCCCACTTGGGCTCAGCTTGAAAGACACTTTCCACCTACCGGGGGGGAAGCCTCATCAGCCCATGGTCTTCTCTGTCCTTCCCTGGTGATGCTCTGACATCAAACAGCGAAATACACAAGTCACTACCCCAGTGCAGTGACAGACAGACTTGCTTAGGAGGGAAGTTCTGGACACGATCCTCTTTCTCAGGACTCTGTATGAGTTTTCTGTTAGATACCCACTAGATTGAGAAATCCATGAGAGCCACAATGCACAGCGCGGCTGAGAAGGGGGAGCAGGACACAATTCCGTCCCTTTCACATCCCACCAATAAGTCGTGTGCTCTCCCACATGGGTCTGCAAGGAGGGACACAGCACTTGTGCTTCAAACAGGAGAGCACTGCAGCGATCAAAGGAATAGACACCTAACACTTAGCCAGAAGCATCTCAAGGAGCTTCCAGTGTGAGCGGCCTGAGGAGCCCAGGTTGCTGGGATCACAGTTCTGATCCAATGCATAGGCAGGTATTCAAAACCATAGGTCTTCAAAAACTGTCTCCTACTCAAAAGGCCAATGGCTGCATGGCAGTGACATTCACCATAGAATCCCAGCCTGGTTTGTGCTGGAAGAACCCTTAAAGCTCCTCCAGCTCCAACCCCTGTCATTGCAGGGACACCTTCCATAGAGCACTTGCTCCAAGCCCCTGTGTCCAACCTGGCCTTCAACACTGCCAGGGATGGGGCAGCCACAGCTTCTCTGGGCACCCTGTGCCAGTGCCTCAGCACCCTCACAGGGAACAGCTTCTGCCCAAGAGCTCATCTCAGTCTCCCCTCTGGCAGTTAAAGCCATTCCCCTGTCCTGTCCCTCCATCCCTTGTCCAAAGCCCCTCTCCAGGTTCCCTGCAGCCCCTTTAGGCACTGGAGCTGCTCTCAGGTCTCCCCTTCAGGAGCCTTCTCTTGTCCAGGCTTTTAGTTAAATTCTCTTCAGTTAAACCTTTCCTCTTCTGGCACCTTTAATACTTCAGCACTAGAAACTGAACATCTGTTTCGTTTTGAGGCTTTCAGCAGTGACTCAATGTTATCTACAGTGTCGGACCACATAAGCTCCATATTCCCGAGGTTGGTTTTTCCCTTCCCTACCACAGGAACACTTCCTTTCAGGAGCAATCAGCCTGCAAAACGGTGTCATAAAATCATCAGAGCTGGATGCAAGTGAAGGAGGAAGCAGAGGTCCCAGAGAAGCTTCACCCTCAGCTGGAAACAAACCAGCAGAGACCTCAGCCTGCACATACCTGTGCCCAAAGCTCTCTGAGGGTGATGCAGAGGCTCTGCAGAAGCTGCAATCTCCTGCTGTGCTTACAGGAAGCATGATAAACACACCAGCATTCAAATGGCTCCAGTAGCTCCCTCACCATGTGCATCTCCTGGCAGCAATCCCTGAGGTTTCGCTGGGATTTAAGCTCTGCTGGTGCTCAGCACCATGTGTCACTACCAGCACTGAAGGGCCAGAGGTAGATGTGCAGCTTTTGAAAGAGGATACAGCAGCAGGAAATATCCCTGCACTGAGGGACCGAATTAACTTGCTGATGTAAGGCACCAGCATCCCATTAACAAGGCAGATGCTGTGCATGCACAAAGCCATGCCTGGGAGAAGGACTTCAAGGGGAACATGAGCTGTGTATGCACAAGGGAAGAGGCAGGACATGGTCATCATCTTGTCCTGCTGGAAGGGAAGGGATCTGTGCAATATCCAAGTGAGCTGACAAACCTCCGCTGGCAAAGAGCCATCTCCCCCCAGTTCCACAGGGACGGCTCTTTCAGTGAGTGCTTTCCCTGGAAGAGCATTGGAGGTGAAACAAATCTAAACCGAAGCAGAGGAGCAGCACTTGGGGGTGCTGCATGAGGAGAAGCTGCCCATGACCCAGCTTCAGTGCGCGCTTGGGCCCAAAACCCCCGCCATGTGCTGGGCTGCACCCCCAGAGCAGCTCAGGGAGGGGATCCTGCCCCACTGCTGTGCTCTGGGGAGAGCCCCCTGCAGTCCTGATCCAGCTCTGGGGCAGCAGCACAGAGGGACGTGGAGCTGTTGGAGCGAGGCCAGAGGAGGCCATGGGGATGCTGCGAGGGCTGGAGCAGCTCTGCTCTGGAGCCAGGCTGAGAGAGCTGGGCTGGGGCAGCCTGGACAAGAGAAGGCTCCTGAAAGGGGGGACCTTGGAGCAGCTCCCTGCAAGCACCGGGAGCTGCTCTAAGCTGTCCCCATCACCTTCTCTTCTCCAGGCTGAACCAGCCCAGCTCTCCGCAGAGATCCCATCTTGTCCCAAACACTTCTCCGTCTCCAGCATGGACTGCTTTTGCCCAGGGATCTTCCTTCCATGACTTTATCCAGTCACCTTTTCGATCCACGTAAGGTTTAATTGTCTTACAATCAAGCAGCAGCAGGGCTTAACACGTGGGGTAGAAGTGTTGGCAAACACCAACAGCACACAGGTTGGGAATGTGCCAGCAGGAGAGTACCATCAACTCCAAACCTTGTGATACCCACAGCTCACAAAGCTCCACCACGTCTTCACCCACAGCTTTTACAGCATTAGTAAAGAGCACAACAAAGAGGCATTGCCTGAAAGGTTCCAGCTGAGCTCCTCAGGAGCAGCTCTGCAGGGAAAGAAGCAGCAGAACTGGTTTGGAAAGAGAAGAGGAAAGAAAACACAGATGAGTCTGATAACGCGTCTAATTAATAAAGCATAAACCAGACAGGCTGGTTCAGGCTGTGTGTCCCAGCTGCTCTGACCTCATGTCAGGAGCATCCCCATCTCCACAAGTGCCACTTGCTACTATAGATATTCCCGTGTGCTGACAAGTCAGAGATGAGCCTTCAGCACCTGGCACATGTGCTCCTTTATGGCCTCATCTCATGTCCTTGTGCTCTTCTCTATAGGAAGAAGGGATGAACAACAAATAATGAGTGCCCAGTGTGTAAAGCCTGGTCCTGAGAACCAAAAAGATCAAACAACAGTCCGGAGAGAGGCTGAGAGAGCTGGGCTGGGGCAGCCTGGGCAAGAGAAGGCTCCTGAAGGGGAGACCTGAGAGCAGCTCCAGTGCCTAAAGGGACTGCAGGAAACCTGGAGAGGGGCTTTGGGCAAGGGATGTAGGGACAGGACAGGGGAATGGCTTTAACTGCCAGAGGGGAGACTGAGATGAGCTCTTGGGCAGAAGCTGTTCCCTGTGAGGGTGCTGAGGCGCTGGCACAGGGTGCCCAGAGCAGCTGTGGCTGCCCCATCCCTGGCAGTGCTCAAGGCCAGGTTGGAGCCAGGGGCTTGGAGCACTCTGCTCTATGGAAGGTGTCCCTGCCCGTGGCAGGGGTTGGAGCTGGAGGAGCTTTAAGGTCCCTCCCAACACAAACCAGGCTGGGATTCCATGATGTTCTATCACTTCATGCATGCCCAGAGCGGCTGCTGCCACCTGCTCCTGAGCAAACCAGCAAGAATCAGACCACGAGAAGGCAGTCTATGCTATCCTTCATGCAGCACTGAGAGAACAGGGATGGGACTAAATAAGCAATGTTCTGTTGGGAAAGTCCACACCACACCTATGATTACACACAGGCACGCATCAGCCCAGCGTTAGAGCAGCCAAACAGCGAACACCAAAGCTTTATTAAAGGAAAACCTTGAGTATCGGATGCAAACAAGCTCCTGTCCACCTGGGATGCCAAACCCCTTTCACTGTCCTTAGGATAAAGAGCTGCTTTCATCAAGTGGTGATCTGCAGGCAGGGCTGACAGGGGAAGGAGCGGGGAGGATCTGCCATTGCAGAAGCATCCTTATCCCAAGCCTCTGAGCTCGAACTGTGACTTCCCACAGTGCAAGGATCATAGAATCCCAGCCTGGTTTGTGTTGGAAGGGACCTTAAAGCTCCTCCAGCTCCAACCCCTGCCACAGGGCAGGGACACCTTCCATAGAGCAGAGTGCTCCAAGCCCCTGTGTCCAACCTGGCCTTGAGCACTGCCAGGGATGGGGCAGCCACAGCTTCTCTGGGCACCCTCACAGGGAAGAGCTTCCTTATATCCAACCCAAATCTCCCCTCCCTGAGCTGCTGCTCATGCTCTGGGGGTGCAGCTCAGCACACGGCGGGGTTCTGGGTTCAGTCACACACTGAAGCCAGTGTCAGTGGGGAGCTACTTGTCTGATCGCTGTGCCTCACTCCAGCCCAGTTCCCATCCCCACATCCCTCAAAAATCCAACAGCATGAAACAATGGGGAGCTTCTGTGTGCAAATCCCTGTTGCTACACTGAGGATCATCACACATCACAACTGCAATGTCAAAGGAACAACAAAGCAGCGATGCTGAAAACCCACAGCACGGATTTGCTCGCCAGACTTCCCTCCATGTGGGTGGCTGCGTCTTCATCCCAAGAAGGTCACCCAGCACAGGAAGCCTCTGCTGCACTGCAATAGCCAAGATCTCAGGGAAACTACTTAAAAGCAAGGACTTTTCCTCAGGAAATGGACAATCGGTTGCCAGTAGCATCCTGGAAGTCTTTCCTCTGACAACAAACAGGCTACATAGGAAGTGGAGCTAACCAGGAACAAAGAACACGCACAAAAGGCAGAAGAGAAGTGAAGTGGGACTTGCTGACTGTGTTGGAATGGTGCTGGGGTGGCAAGGGAGACTGGGGCAGCAGCCCATGCTCTGCAGTACGCACAGAAGCAAGTTTCCATGGGAGCATGCTCCTTTCTAGTCAGATGCACTAGATCATCTCATTCCCTGCAGCATGTTGTTTCCTCATGTTTTGCCCAGACCCATTTCACCCTGTCAAAAGCAATGACTGGGTTTGGGGTTACTTTATCTACTGTGACTTCCCACAGAGCCAGGGGAGGATAAGGATTTGAGTCTGCTCCGTGTTTCCCATTACAACTGCAGGTCCTGCTGCAGCCTGATTACAGCATCTCCTGCCATGCAGGAGGCTGGAGGAGCAGTTTGCCTTGCAGATGGAATTAGAAATATTCAGGAATCCTTCAGTGCTCATGTGCAATGAGAGTTAAGGGAAGAACACGCAGTCTCAAGGGAAGAGCATCCCTCAGAGAAAGCTATTCCCACTGCCTTCAGACCGCTCCAAAATAGTCTTACTCCTCCTGCTTACCATAGAATCATGGTTTGGATTGGAAGGGACCTTAAAGCTCCTCCGGTTCCAGCCCCTGCCATGGGGAGGGACACCTTTCATTAGAACAGGTTGCTCCAAGCCCTTTCCTATGTGTCCTTTTTAATCCTTTAAAGAAGAAAAACCTTCACTACAAGAAGATTTTAGATGCATGGGGCAGTTTGGGGATGGACAGCGCTGCCATACCTGAATGCATGTACAAGATCCCACAACTAACAAGGTTTGACTCCTCTTCCCAGACATCCAGGCAGGCAGCATCTTGGATTTAGCTCTTGGATAAGTGTAAGTGGAAATGAGCACTACAAGCTGGAAACATCTGGATAGAGATGTTAAACATGACAGAACTGTCAGGTCACATCTGGTTTCCACATTTTCATTTCATCCTAACAAGAAGGAAGAGTCAGGCAGTTGGGACACTGACTGGAGCTGGGAGATGTTGCACAGTGGGATCCTCCAAGCCAGGGCGAGTGGTTTCAGACCAAGGTAAGCAAGCTGAGCTGCCTTCCCCCATTGTCAAATGTGGTCCCATATGTGCAGAAAGGAAGGAGCAGAAAAATAACCCCTCCAAAACAACACCTACATCTCACACCAGCTCCCTTCTGTCACAGAACAACTCATCAGCTCTTCACACCTTCATTTCCTCTCAACACTGGAGCATCATTCTGTGGTTCTATGAATATAATGGGCAAATATTAATGGGGAAATAGGCACAGCTGCACCAAGGTTAAAGGGAGGTTATGGGACTAAAGCACTGGCTTCAGCTATAGCCTGTTCCTGGCTATCAAAGGGGACAAGGTTTAGCAGCTTGTTATTAATATGAGTCTTCTGCAGGACGGTTTCTGCAAGGAAAACACAAAAGCGATGCTTTTTCAGCTGCTCGTTACTTCAAGTGAGTTGGATGAGCCCCAATTCCGAGGAATAAATCCCTGTTGGATCAGGCAGCGGGTAAGTCGAATGGGAAGCACTCAGCATCAGTTACACACATCAGAGCTATGCTCCAAGCACGACACTTCAGGCTTAGAGTACAAAAAGGATGGAAGCTCCTTCTCTTTCATACGTCTCCCCTTTTCCCTAAGGACAGCAGGCAGCCTTGTAGGACACAACAGGAATACCCCTCTCCCTCCCTGTGTGCAAGGCCGGCTTTGATAAATGGGAGTAGGATGGTGAGTGAAGGAAAGTTCATGGAAGAGAGCTCACAGAAGACAGGAATATTAAAGAGCTTCAATCCTGAAGCCAGGAAAGACTTAACAAACAGGCATCTTAGCACTTGAAGCTGTAAGGAAGAACCCTGCCCAGAGGAAAGAAAAACTACAAATGGAAGAACTAAGTGGGCAAAGGCCTGACATAAGTGTGATTTTGTCAACGGAGATTATTTACAGAACAGCATCCTAAAAGCAAAGGATGGGAGAAAGGAGGGCAGCACAGGCACTGCCAGATCTGCCTGCAGGCACCTTGGTCCTAAAGTTATCACAGAATGGTTTGAGGTGGAAGAACCCTTAAAGCCCCTCCAGCTCCAACCCCTGCCATTGCAGGGACACCTTCCATAGAGCAGAGTGCTCCAAGCCCCTGGGTCCAACCTGGCCTTGAACACTGCCAGGGATGGGGCAGCCACAGCTTCTCTGGGCACCCTGTGCCAGTGCCTCAGCACCCTCATAGGGAACAGCTTCTGCCTCAGAGCTCATCTCAGTCTCCCCTGTTCTGGCAGGTTAAAGCCATTCCCCTGTCCTGTCCCTACAGCCCTTGGCCAAAGCCCCTCTCCAGCTTTCCTGCAGCCCCTTCAGGCACTGGAGCTGCTCTCAGGTCTCCCCTTCAGGAGCCTTCTCTTGTCCAGGCTGCCCCAGCCCAGCTCTCTCAGCCTGGCTCCAGAGCAGAGCTGCTCCAGCCCTCGCAGCATCTCCATGGCCTCCTCTGGACTCACTTGAACAGGCATTTCCAAGATCATCTTTCAGCTCTTGGCTGTGGAGATGGAGGGGCAGGATCCAAGATCCACTCACAGCAGGGAGATGAAAACAGATGCAAACAGCTTCTCTGTGTCTCGCTCCTGTGCTGCAGGACAGATCCTGGCATGACCCAGCACCACTGGTCTCAGCAGCGCTGGCTGCAGGCAGAGCAGAGGGTGAGGAGAGGTCCTGCTGCCAATCCATATGCATGCTGGACCACTCCAGCCTGGCCCCATCAGAGCGTACAAGGACATCAGTTGAGCTGCAGCAAAGCCTCGGAGCTCCCAAACGCTGGCACAAGCCAAGCTCCTGAGGCGCCTGTTCAACATCACCGGGCTCCGAGCGCAGAAGCAAACTCAGCAGGAACAAGGTTTCTCTGAAGTCATCCTGTTTTGTTGCTTCCAAACCTGATACCTGCACAGGCTCAGAGCCTGCTGCTGGCACAGGAACACACTGAGCTGCTGTCTGCCAGGGCACCGGGGAGAAGGGAGAGTTTGGGAGATGGGGCTGAGAGGGAAGGAGGAAACAATCCCCCCTGGTAGAGAGGAAAGGTGTGGATGGGCTGGAAAGAGCCCAGAGGAGAGCCACAAAGATGATCCAAGGATTGGGAAGAGAGTGAGGGAAGGCTTGAGAGATCTGGGACTGTTCAGCCTGGAGAGAAGGCAGCTCAGGGAGACCTTGTCACCATGGTCCCGTAGCTTAAAGGGTGGCTACAAAGAACACGGAGACCCCCTTTTTATAAGGAGTCCCATGGAGAAGACAAGGGGTGATGGGCACAAGTTACTGCTGGGGAGAGTTCGACTAGACACAGGAGGAAAATGTTTCCCAATGGGAACAACCATTGGAATAATCTCCCCAGGGAAGTGGTGACTCCCCAGTGTTGGACACTGTTAAGACTGGGCTGCACAGGGTGTTGAAACATCTGGTCTAGGTGATGCTTTGCCTGGAAAGGTTGGACCAAATGATCCTTGAGGTCCCTTCCAACCTGGGATTCATGGATTCAAAAACCAAGACATGAATTTAGCTCCAGAATAGGATGGACCAGACTTGCATTCAAATCAATTCAAGTGGATCTTATTAGCAAGAACAGATCTAAGCACCACACACATGTTGAGTTCTTCTCCATCCCACCACTTCCCAGTACTTCCCAGCTTCCCACTTCTCCCCAGGAGTAGATCCAAGTATCTCTGCAGCCCAGGCACAGCTCAGAGCCCATGTGTGGGGTCAGATCCAGGAGGGAAGTGACTTTGAGAATATACTTCAAGGGCTTCAGAGTGTTTTATTCAATGTTTTCACTGCTTCAAAGTAAAGCCAAGTCCCAGCTTCAGAAAATGTATGCAGTAAAACCATCAGCAATGAGAAACATTGATCCTAAGGTAACATCCAGCACCACAGCAGGATGGGATCAGTCGCAACCACACATCAGGTGACCACAGACAAATCAGAGCAGCCAAAGGACTGGCTGGAGAGCGTTGTCAGAGCTACAGCAGGGCCACTGGAAGAGCCTCAGTCAAGAGGGACACAAAATGCCTCCATTATCTTTGATAAAAGCCACCGGTACCTGATTGCTGGCCCAAAGATGGACGTTGATAGCCCATGGACTTGTGCCACAGCATCTGCCTGAAGCCACATTGTGTCCCCAGGCTTGGCCAGCATTAGCTCTCCACAAGTCCCCAAAACCAAAGATTCCCCCCTTGAGCCTTCTCTTCTCCAGACTAAACCTCCCCCTGGTCCCTCAGCCCTTCCCCATCACACCTGTGCTCCAGGCCCTGCACCAGCTCCGTTGCTCTAAGGAGCATCCCAAAAGGAGCTGAGCTGCAGTTTCTCACCTCAACAGCAAAATAACCCTCCTGCACCAAGAGGCCAGTCGTGTCAGGGAACGCAGAGCCCAAGCAATGCTCCATAACAATTACTGGAATAACAGGAAAAATGGAAGAGAAATGTGGAAGTGGAGGGCTTCTTCCCAGCCCTGGGCTCAGGATCTGCCGCTGGCAGGGTTTCTGGGAGCCTGTAAACCAGGGAATATTGCCCATGGACTCATGGAAGCTGGTTACTGAGCTGCCACCCATGTCCTGCAGTAGTTAATCATAGCATTTCTGTAACTACATGACTTCAGTGAAGCAGCAGGGGAAGGAAGGGTCAATCCTGAATACAAAGGAGCAGCCTCAGCTGGCCAGGAAAACCGTCTGGGATGTGAGTGGACGGTATTCCAGCAGACAGACATCCAGGAACTGAAATTCCCTTAAATCCGTGTCATGGTTCTTGGCCTGTGGGACACTGAAGAGCCCCAAATTAAACCCCTCTATGCTTCCATCATCACCCTCCCCATGCTATGGGCTGCATGAGGAGCTGCGCTAAAGGAGCAGAGGAGCTGCTCTCCACACCACATCATTCCCACAGCAGCTGATCTCCAAAGATCCCATGTTGGCAACTGTAAAACCACTCTGCAAAAAGGAAATCATTCCAAATAAGCCACACAGAAGCAGCTGAGCAAGTATTGAGCAACTGCAAAGTTCCTGGCTTCCTAAAGCGGTCCTCATCTTGCAATAAGCTCCAAACTCCCATTGAATAGGTCAGTTCCTGGGCTGGATGCTGGGATGCTGAGATGCTGCCCAGGAGCCCTGGCTGAAGGTTCCACCCAGCTATCACCAGGCCTGTGTGGCTCATCTCTGAAGCACTTTTTCCCCTTCCAGGACTTTCCACGCTCTCTTGCACAGGCTCCTGGTTCTCCAGCCACTAAATAAGCTGTTTTCAGAGTAAAAATTCAATCTTTTAAGTTCAAAAGTGGGCTTGTTTAGGGACTGAGCTTCTCCGCTTTGCTTCATGGGGGTGGAGAGGGAATGGAGATGGAATGACAGAGAAGACTGAGATGAGCTCTGAGGCAGAAGCTGTTCCCTGTGAGGGTGCTGAGGCGCTGGCACAGGGTGCCCAGAGAAGCTGTGGCTGCCCCATCCCTGGCAGTGCTCAAGGCCAGGTTGGACACAGGGGCTTGGAGCACTCTGCTCTATGAAAGGTGTCCCTGCTCGTAGCAGGGGTTGGAGCTGGAGGAAGCTTTGAGGTCCTTTCCAACCCAAACCAGGCTGGGAGTCTATGATGACTTCAGATACCCTAATTTCATGCTGTGTCATTGTTCAGCAGGGACAGGCTGCAAACTGCAGCATCCTGCCTACAACAGCTCTTACACTTGTGATTGAACCATATTCAGAGATGATGAGCACAAACAAGCAGAGCAGATGGGAAACTGCTTAGGTCAAGTTTGCAGCAAACAAGAGCCATGATTCTCCTTCCAGCTGCCGGGCTTGTGTTCTACAGGAGCAAAGAACCCTTTTCTGCAATACCCCCTTGATCTATGCGGGAACGGAGACCAAGAGCAGGTCCAGCCAATGGGTTAGAGTACCACTGACTTAAGGTTCCACTGAGAGGGAGCACAGAGGCTTTGCAAAGGGGGAAAAGGACATGATGGTGGGGCCTGCAGCACCTCCACAGAGAAACCATCACCCTTCCTAATTCATACCTGCTCTGCAGCCTGCTGACAGCACCCCGTGCCCTACTCCCACTGCAGAGTTGGGCAATGGGGCAGCATCAGCTGCTCCATCCCACGCTGCTCACTCAGCTGTATAGAGAGAACAGAAGCTCCCCGGATTCCTCTTTCCTCGCCACAAACAGGCCAAGCTCCAGCTGAGGGTTCATCATTTCAAAGTAGCTGTGTTTCACAATTTATCTTCAGGCTTCTACATGAAGAGGGCAACATATGGGAAGTTACATAAACTCCAACACCCCCCCAGAATGTGCTGGATGCTGGGAGAAAAAGACAATTATCTCACACAGGCACTGAACCAGGTTTAACAAATAGCAAGGAAGGCAAAGAGTGAAGCCTCCATCACACTAGGCGATAAGAGAGGAGCAAGAAGCAGCATTAGATACTCAAGGGCGATGAGGAACAGCTGAGGGACCTGGGGGGTTCAGATGGAGAAGAGAAGGCTCAGGGGGGACCTGATCGCTCCCTACAACCTGCCTGAGAGGAGGATGGAGCCAGGAGGGGGCTGAGCTCTGCTCCCAAGGAACAAGGGATGGGACAAGAGGGAACGGCCTCAAGCTGCACCAGGGCAGGGTTAGATGGAGCTGAGGAACAATTCCTTCCCCAGAGGGTGCTCAGCATTGGAAGAGGCTGCCCAGGGCAGGGCCGGAGTCACCGTTCCTGCGAGTGTTCACACACCTGTGGAGACGAGGCCTCAGTGCCATGGGTCAGTGGTGGCCTCGGCAGTGCTGGGGTGAAGGATTCCCTCGATGATATCAACGAGCTTTCCCAACCTGGTTGATTCCATGACTCTATGCCTGGGTCGCAGATCTCACCTCCAGGTACCTACTGCAGTAACAACCCCACTCACACACAACCACCTCAGAGGAAGCCAGGCACAGGAAAGCTGACACATGAGTTGGCTGAGTGCTTCCTTTCAAAGCAGTGCTGGGTAAGAGATTCCCCCACGGTCCCATGGCAAAGGCCTGCAGCTGCTCCAGACATGCTCACCAAACGGACCTCCAGAGGCCAGAAGAGGCCTGCAATGCAAATCCCCCCACTGCACAGCAGTATGAACACAATCCTGCCTCAGACTGTTAAAATGGTGGGAAAAAAATTAGGGATCCACAGATGAATGCGTTGGAGGCCACTGCCTGGGTGAAAGATCCTGAAGGACTGAGTGAAGCAGAACCTAAGCAGGAAAACTTTATCCACAAAAATGGGAAACCAAACCATGCCAGCCATGGAAACAGAATTCCCACTTCTTTTCCTAGATAACTTAAAAAACCCCATTCAACCTCTCTAGTCTCAGTCACAGCCAGCAGAGTGTCTAAAACCAAGCTGCTGCCATTGAGTCGACCAAACATCCCACCTGGCATTCCCGCTGGGATGAGAATGACACAGCGACTGGGATTAAAACCATCTCTCTGTCTGTAACCAAATGGGTTTAAAGTCTCCTCAAGAGAAAATCTGAAGGATTAGGCATGCTTTTCTATTTATTATTCATTTTATGTCAGCTCTCTTCATCTCTAATGCATCATTCCAGCCCAGCACCGATGGCATTAGTGTCTTTGAGGAGACGGGGTGAAGCAGCAGCACTCGGGCTGCTACAGAGGAACAAGGGAACAGTAAGTGTGAGCTTCCAGATAGAGACTAAGTATACAGATGGACAGCACAGCAGAGAGTGGGCTGAAAGTGATACCTGTGAGCCTTCATACAGAAGAATCACTATAGAATGGATTGAGTTGGAAGGGACCTTAAAGCTCATCCAGTTCCAACCCCTGCCACAGGCAGCAACACCTTCCACTAGAGCAGAGTGCTCCAAGTCCCATCCAACCTGGCCTTGAACACTGCCAGGGATGGGGCAGCCACAGCTTCTCTGGGTAAGGAGTGACTAGTTTGGAACAGAGTGAAATCCAGAGGCTCTGACACACAGCACGTGTTAAGCAGTGCTGGAAAACACATGTAAAATGTTTCTTTCCAGGCTTCTCAAACATATCCATAAGAGCTTCACTTCTGGAACAAACGGGAGATGATTATCTGCTGGCATGATAAAGGCATTATTGGGATTGTAAGGAAGGAGGGAGGTTTTCAGTGCTGCTTCTGCCACACATTATCACGAGAGAGATTTATGGTACCTCAAAACCTCCAGGTCTAGAGCCAGGATATGGCCATACTGAGCACACAGTGCCGGAAACAACAGGCTGCCCTTTCCCAAAGCACCACTGGAATCCTCCTAAACCACTAAAATCAAGTTTGGATTTTAATAAAAGCAAATGCTGTTCTTCATAATTATCCTCTTACTCAGTAGAATTTACTTATTCGAGGGTTTCTGCCTTCTAGAAACCTCCAACAGCATCGCTGACTGCAGCATTTGTCCCTTCTGTCCCCTGGACTTAGCTGAGTCTTTTGGACCACCCCACCACACGCAGCCAGACTGAGCTGTTTTCCTGCTTTTCCTCCACTACCCCATGGCACTGCCCAGGCTGCTCCCTTCTTCCTCCATCTCTGAACTTCTCCTGCCCCTGATCATGGGCTGGGTCTGCACCACTCGTGGCAGAGGCTTTTGTGCACAGACAAGCACAGATAGAGAATCATAGAATAGTTAGGGTTGGAAAGGACCTTAAGATCATCCGGTTCCAACCCCCCTGCAATGGGCAGGGACACCTCACACTAAACCTATGTCACCCAAGGCTATGTCCAACCCAGCCTTGAACACTGCCAGCCATGGAGCATGCACAACTTCCCTGGGCAACCCATTCCAGTGCCTCAGCACCCTCACAGGAAAGAAGTTCTTCCTCATATCCAATCTAAACTTCCCCTGTTTCAGTTTGAACCCGTTACCCCTTGTCCTATCACTACAGTCCCTCATGAAGAGACCCTCCTCAGCATCCCTATAGGCCCCCTTCAGATCCTGGAAGGCTGCTCTGAGGTCTCCACGCAGCCTTCTCTTCTCCAGGCTCAACAGCCCCAACTTTCTCAGCCTAATATGGCCAATATAAAATTATGGAATGGTTTGGGTTGGAAGGGAGCTTAAAGCTCCTCCAGCTCCAACCCCTGCCACTGCAGGGACACCTTCCATAGAGCAGGGTGCTCCAAGCCCCTGTGTCCAACCTGGCCTTGAACACTGCCAGGGATGGGGCAGCCACAGCTTCTCTGGGCACCCTGTGCCAGTGCCTCAGCACCCTCATAGGGAACAGCTTCTGCCTCAGAGCTCATCTCAGTCTCCCCTCTGGCAGTTAAAGCCATTCCCCTTGGCCTGGCCCTGCAGGCCCTTGGCAAAAGCCCCTCTCCAGCTTTCCTGCAGCCCCTTCAGGCACTGGAGCTGCTCTCAGTTCTCCCCTTCAGGAGCCTTCTCTTGTCCAGGCTGCCCCAGCCCTCGCATCATCTCCGTGACCTCCTCTGGCCTCACTCAAGCACATCTGCCCACATTAGGCAGACAGACCTCCAGGTCAATACAGGTCCTCCCTTCCCTTGTTCTGGTTTTTAATAAATAAAGAAGAATAAACACAAATCCTTCCCAGATTTTACAAGAAACCTCTTGAGGTCACATCGCTTCAGAGCTCACCTGAGAGCTCAGAAGGTAAAACACCTATTTCAAAGGGTGAAGGAAAGAAGAGATGTCCAACTGGGAGCCAGCAGGACTTCAAGCTGTCTGCAATGCAGGTTGAAGCCAGGAACACATTTCCTGGCTGCAGAACACTCTCTGACACGTACCATGATGTAATTTGCTAACACAAATCAGTAACATCAGTCTTCAGCCAGCTGCAGTTTGTGAATGAAGGGTTTGGAATCTTCAGTCTCAATTGAGATACTGACTCAAAAAACAGAGGTTTGAGAGCAAGGGATGGACCCCACACATTCCACAGGATTAGAAGAGGATCTGCTTCTTGGTCTCTGATCACTGCTCTTCCTACCGCCTGGTCAAAGTGTACATAAGCAGACCATAAGTGACAAAGAGACACCCCCGAAGCACAAGACGCAAGTGAGGATGGCTGGGTACCAGTTTTGAAGAGACCCTCTGTAGGGGGTCAGAAGACCCCCAACTCCTTGGGGGAGAACATCCAAGCACAGACTGAGGCAAACCTCCTACCTTCAGTAGTTAAACCAGGCACATCTGCTGCTTCCTGCAGCAAGGTCACTGCTGACGGGGTGGAGACCAAAGTACGCTAAATCCCTGGGGTTTAGATCATCAGAACAATCATAACTCAGAGAGGATACAGAATCATAGAATCACAGGATGGCTGGGGACGGAACGGGCCTTAAAGCTCCTCCAGCTCCAACCCCTGCTACCATGGGCAGGGACACCTTCCATAGAGCAGAGTGCTCCAAGCCCCTGGCTCCAACCTGGCCTTGAACACTGCCAGGGATGGGGCAGCCACAGCTTCTCTGGGCACCCCCTGCCAGCGCCTCAGCACCCTCACAGGGAACAGCTTCTGCCCAAGAGCTCATCTCAGTCTCCCCTCTGGCAGGTTAAAGCCATTCCCCTTGGCCTGGCCCTGCAGGCCCTTGTCCAAAGCCCCTCTCCAAGCCTGTCATTTCAAACCCTCAGGCATGCCACAGGAAGGCTGTCAGCCCAAGGGGGACCGGTTCAACCACAGAGCACCCAGTGTTGATTGATTCACTGCTCCACCTGAATCTAGGTTTCCTGTCCTCTATTACTTCACTCAGACACACAAACCCTACAAGCTGGAACACGCCAAACCCTGGTTTTAAGGCTGGTATGCTGCTGCAAGATCTCTGCAAGCTGCCTCCAATGTGCTTACATCAACCTCACTCGGAGGTTCAAACAGCATTAACCCCCAAGTTATGAAGACAGATCTCAAACCTCCCATTTGAGCCTGCAGGCAACTTCCATAAGCAAGGTTTCCAGCAGTCCCATATCCAGACACTGGGAAGCTCGTTTCACTCACAGTGTGTCATCTGCCAGATGGGACTTCCAGGCTAAACATCTTCCATTCCCACTGCATCCAGAGCTCAGCACTCCGGAAACAAGGACAAGGACTCAGTGCTTACCACCTTCACCAGAAGAAATGAACCCACCAGTACTGAGGAAGGCGGCAGTGACACAACCAAGCCTGCATTACCTTCATGCCATGCTTCCCAGGTAAACGCCAGGGAAGCCAGGAAGGACGCCTGCACCTCCCCTTCTTCTCCAAACCCACAGGGGTTTGGAGGAGGGAAGGAATTTGGCTGCCTTCCCTGCACTAGGCAAAGGAAGGGAGAACAGGGATGTCTTCCTGGAAGGACCAGAAAATAGCCTCGAGTCAGACTGCGGGGCAGGATGTGGAAGTCCTTGTCACAGCAATAAAAAGGTCTCAAGTACTTGGCTGGGGCGCCAGGAATACTGCAGACTGGTCAGAGGCAGCTTCTCACATCAGTGTGCTGGGAACGGTTTGGTTTGTTTGTTCCTCAGTGTTAGCCAAGGAGGAAGGAGGTGGTGGTGGTCCATTCCCCCTCACTGCAGACGTCCTCAGCTCCCTGCAACAGCAGAAGGTTGGAGACACCTGCATCTCCTGGGCAGACCTCAAAAGCAGCTCCAGTGCCTAAAGGGGCTGCAGGAAACCTGGAAGAGGGGCTTTGGACAAGGGATGGAGGGACAGGCCAAGGGCAATGGCTTTAACCTGCCAGAGGGGAGACTGAGGTGAGCTCTGAGGCAGAAGCTGTTCCCTGTGAGGGTGCTGAGGCACTGGCACAGGGTGCCCAGAGAAGCTGTGGCTGCCCCATCCCTGGCAGTGCTCAAGGCCAGGTTGGACCCAGGGGCTTGGAGCACTCTGCTCTATGGAAGGTGTTCCCTGCCCATGGCAGGGGGTGGAGCTGGAGGAGCTTTAAGGTCCCTTCCAACCCAAACCACTCTGGGATTCTGTGCTCTCCTGCTCCCTCCCACCAACCTGGGATGTTTGGTCTCATGTTCAGGAGGGGTACCACAGCACAGGCTGACTCACACAGCAGAGGCAGAGGTTATGCTCTTCTCTACTCTTCTGAAGTCAGAGAACTCTTCCTTTTCCATCCCAGGTCCAAATTAGTCCTCATTACTCCATGCAAAATGAAGTTGCTTCAACAGGAAGGAATTAGGACAACAAATTATTCTTGAAGAGAGGACTTGCCTGCCTGAGCAAGGAAATAAAGAGTTGCTTTCCCACATGTATTTTGGGAGGAGAGCAGTCCCCACTCCATTCTAAAAGATTTCTAACCTCCAGCCTGTCACAGTGGCCACCAGGATTCCCTACATGACCATCATGGCCAAACTCAACCCACACTTGGTTGCTTTGACTTCCACCACTAAACTTCAGCCACAAACACCACAGCACCATGTGTGTAGCCGCAGCAAAGGGGGATTCATAGCCACAAGTCATGCTCTCAGTTAGGTGAGGTTTGGGGCAAAGGAGGGAAGGGGGCCACAGGCAGCCTAAAGCAGGGTTTGCCATGACGGAGACACAACCTTCAGTCCCACCAGAGTCACCATGAGACACCACCTCCCACCTCAGCTTCCCAACCTCAAACCAGCTCAACTCAGAGCTGCAGGACACACAGGGCCACACAGACTGCAGCTCCAGGAACCACTGGTGGGTCTCAGAGCAGCCACGTGGGTTATACCAGAGCAAAAGGGTTTCCACAATGAGAAGTCAGCACTTGTGATGAAACCCACTCGATCTGCTCCTAAAAGCTGGAGACATTGGGGGAACAGGATCAGACCAGCCCCTGGCTACATCCAGGACCAGGCTGCTCCCAAGGAATAGGCAAGAAATCACTCTGGACAGTTGGGGAATCGCTTTGCTTATGGGTAAATCTCTTCCTAAGCCCTTCAGACAGTGATTAAGCACAACGGTTCATAGCCCATGTATTAAATATTAATCCTCCCTAATGTGAGTGCCGATGTTCCGGTTATCCGGTTCGGATAACCACATGCCCCCAACGGCCCGCTCCTCTTCCAGCTCAAACCACATAAACACCATGTACAAACCCAGCAGCATTTTGTGATCCAGCTACAGGAGAGCTGTGATCGTCTCCTTGGCCTCTGAGCTTTGAAGCAAACCAGAAGCAGGAGAGAATGAGTTAAAAGCAGGGAGATGAATCAGCTCATTCTATCAACACGGACATTTCCGACCTCTTCCCATTAGTGTTTCATAGGACCACAGAGTGGTTTGGCTTTGGCCGGAGCTTAAAGCTCCTCCAGCTCCAATCCCTGCCATGGGCAGGGAAACCTTCCATAGTGCAGCTTGCTCCAAGCCCCTGTGTCCAACCTGGCCTTGGACACTGCCAGACACGGGGCAGCCACAGCTTCTCTGGGCACCCTGTGCCAGCGCCTCAGCACCCTCACAGGGAACAGCTTCTGCCCAAGAGCTCATCTCAGCCTCCCCTGTTCTGGCAGGTTAAAGCCATTCCCCCTGGTTCCCTCCTGCCCACAGGCTCCAGAGGTGTCTATGGACCTCATCACATCCAAATCATCTCCATCACAACAAGAAAGCCCAGGATTTGTTCTATTTCAAGAGGAAAATGTGATCTGTGAATGAGACCACATGGGCTGACCTCCTTCCCATCCAACACCAAAAATAAAGGACCACCAGCACTGTGTACATCCACCATGCTGCTCACAACCCTATACAAGCACATGAAATACCTCACGCCACACTCCCTGCTGCTCCCTGTGATCGGGATCATGATGCAGACACAAAGGTTTGGAGGAGAACAGATGGAGGAGACAGAGAGAGGGAATTCAAACAACTCTTCCACGAGGATGTTGATGTTGGACTTGGCCCAATATCCCAGCTCGGCACAGAACATTGGTTATTTGAGAGGGACATTTCAGTATCCCATGAGCTTGAAACAAATCCAGTTGCACCAGAGCCAGGGATGCCCCTGGAAACGGGAAACATCCATTTTCAGCACCTCCCAGTATCCCCCATTGCTTTAACCAATCATTTGTATAAAGATTAGGCAAAAAAACCCACAGCTTCCTATAGCCACCCCAAAAAAAGCTCTCCAATGGTAATGCAGAGGAACATGTGGAGGGGGAACACGGCAGGAACAGCACCCCCAGGCCACAGCAGTAACTATGGTCCATGTCCCCCCAAAACATCCTCACCTCGACCACAACAGACACTGGGGGAGCTGGCAGTGCCACAACCATCCCTGGGCTCCCTTCCTCATCCCGGAGCCCATTTCCCAACCTCACCATGGGAATAACATCTGGAGACAGCATCTGATTCCTGACGGAGCCAGACATTAATCCTCCTTGTGAATCTGAACGCAGACACCGCTCACACCTCCTTCCCCACCACAGCAGCAACAGGAATCAGAGTAAAGATTAAAACCACCTTTCCCTTGAATAAGAAAGATGCCCTATTTTCCACTGCATCCTGCATGCTCGCAGCAAGCTCCCCCCAGCCAGGAGCAGGCAGAGAAAGGATGAGTAATTCCTGCAGAGAGCGTCCTGTGAACAAGCAAAGTAAATTCCTGAGGCTCTCGGGAAGGACCCGCTGCTCTTTGCGAAACTTCCCAGCTGGACCCTCCCAGCCAAAGAGGCAGAAAACATCAGGTTTTCCCTCCTCCAGCAAGCACAGGGGCTGGGATTCCTTTCAGGACACTCTTTGGATTTTCATGTCAGTCCATATTTAGCAAGAGGCAAAAAAAAAAAAGCCTCCCTTCCTTCCTGTCACATTTTCCACCCTTGATGACATCCAAGAGCAGAAATAAGCAGGAGCTGGCCGAGGAGAGAGGATGGATCTACCCGAGCGTGGGATACAGCACGGCAACTTGTACGTTCCCATTTGGGAGGTGTGGATACAGCGGGATGAGGAGGGGACACTGCCCTCAGTGTCCCCTTCAGCGCTCCAGCTTGGAGCATCTCCCTAAGAAACAGCACTCAGGGATGGAGCCAGGCCGTGATCCCAACGGTCTTAAGCACAGGCCAAGGGCTGCTGAGGAGCTCCATGGGTCCATGAGGGCAGCCGGTGGGTCGGCTGCTTATGGGGGGGATCAGTGTTGGACCCCCATGTCCTGAGTGATGGCGTCCATGGGGCTGGTGATCCTGAGGCAGGAGGAAGAGGAGGAAGAGGAGGAAGAGGAGGAAGAGGAGGAAGAGGAGGAAGAGGAGGAAGAGGAGGAAGAGGAGGAAGAGGAGGAAGAGGAGGAAGAGGAGGAAGAGGAGGAAGAGGAGGAAGAGGAGGAAGAGGAGGAAGAGGAGGAAGAGGAGGAAGAGGAGGAAGAGGAGGAGGCATCTGGTGATCCCAGGATCCAACCCATGTGCCTGACACCGGGTGTGTGAGAGGGGTGCCCAGCCCGGATCCCCCCGCTGGGTGTATGTGTGTAGGGCCGCGACAGCCCCACTACTAATCATCATCATTAACTAATAAAGCCCGCAATGGCGGGGGGGGGGGGGGTTACGCCACACGGACACCCCCCGGCCGGGCCCCGCGCCGAACCCGTCGCCATAACAACGCCAGGCCGTTCCCGCCGCCCCCCCCCCCCCCTCGGCGCTCCCTCACCTGCCGGGCCGCTCCTCCGCCTTCGCTGGCTCTCGCCGCCGCCGCCCAACCGCTCCGGTAACGCCGCGGCCGGCCGCGACCATGGACGCCGCGCCGGGAGAAGGGCGCGGGGGTCGGGAAGAAGGGAAGGGAGGGGGGAAAGAAGGGGAAGGGAAAGAAGGGAAGGGAGAGGGAAGAGGGGGAAGGCCCCGCCGCCCCTCAGAGCCCCGCCGCGGGGCTGCCGGCCCTCAGCGGCGCCCCCGCCGCCGCCCGCCCGCTCCCGCCGCCGCCGCTGCCGCCATGGCTGCGGCTCCATGCAGGGCGCGCTGCGCTGACAGAGCGGGGCGGGACGAGGGGCGGGGAAACGCGGGACGTTCCCGATGCGCTGCTGCCCCCTGCCGCCACCGGCTGAGGGCCGGACCCGTCCCGATGGCGCCGGGGGAGGGCCGGATCCGCCCCGGGACCGCCCCGATGGCGCCGGGGGAGGGCCGGATCCGCCCCGGGACCGCCCCGATGGCACCGGGGGAGGGCCGGATCCGCCCCGGGACCGCCCCGATGGCGCCGGGCGAGGGCCGGACCCGGATCCACCGCCCCGTCGACGAGAGGGCAGGCACTTCCCGCCCTCGCGTCACAGCGCCTGCCAATCACCGCGACGGGCGTGCTCGGCGACCAATCAGCGGCGGCGAAGCGAGGGGTGGGCGGGCTTAGAGCGGTCCCCACAGCGCGTAGCGGCGGCGGCGGGCGCAGGTAGGGGCTGTGAGGGGAAGGCGGTGTCGGCGTATCCCGTTGTATCCTATCGTATCCCATCGTATTCCGCTTGATCCGATCCCTCAGTCTGCCGAGCCGGGGGTCCCCCGGGGTGGTTTGGAGTTTATTTCCAGAACATTCCCAGCGCTCCCATGGGAGCAGGCGGGCCTGGCGGGGCGGGTTTCCCTTTCTCCTTGCCGCGTTTACTCCTTCCTTTGCTGCTTCAGGGATCAGCCTCGTCGCCCTCGGCCTTGTCCTTGTCCCCCTTGGCCTGGCGTGACCCCGCTCTGCTCTTGTCGCGATCCTGTCATGAGAACGCAGTGGGATCCATCGGGCTGCAGCAGGAATGAGGATCAACACGGGCTGGACGCCAGCCAGAGGGAGGTTGGGTTGCAAAAGCAGAGTCGAGAGTTCAACTTGAAGCTGAGAGTTTCCTCTTTCTGTGTTTTCCACTCCGGATTTCCCCCTGCGCCTGTTGCCACCACAAGGAGGCTGAGTGCTGAGGGACCAGGCTCCATGGAAAAGCCTGAGTTCCTATGGAAAAGCTGAGCATTACCAGCAGCCCTCCGCTCCAGTTAAATGTGTCTCTCTCAGCAGGTGCTGAGCCAGGATGGGCTTTGCCGAAGAGAAAGTGTACGACTACATTATGAAAAACCTCAAGAATTTCAGGAACATTCGTGTGGCGTCGCTGGCCGATTCCCTGAGCTGCCTCACTGATGCTGACAGAGTAAGGGCTTGCTTTCCCGAGTTCCTGCTGAGCTGCTTCCACAACAGATGAGGATGGTCAGGGGCTGCAGCACCTCCTGTATGGAGACAGGCTGAGAACATTGGGGCTGTTCTGCCTTGAGCAGAGAAGCTGCATGGAGGCCTCATAGCAGCCTTACAGTGTCTGAAGGGGGCTACAAAGGTGCTGGAGAGGGACACTTCATCAGGGACTGTAGGGACAGGCCAAGGGGAATGGCTTTAACCTGGCACAGGCGAGACTGAGATGAGCTCTGAGGCAGAAGCTGTTCCCTGTGAGGGTGCTGAGGCACTGGCACAGGGTGCCCAGAGAAGCTGTGGCTGCCCCGTATCTGGCAGTGTTCAAGGTCGGGTTGGAGCCAGGGGCTTGGAGCAAGCTGCTCTATGGAAGGTGTCCCTGCAATGGCAGGGGTTGGAGCTGGATGAGCTTCAAGCTCCCTTCCAACCAAACCAGTCTGGGATTCTATAATGCAGCTCAGACAACATACACCCACCCCACCTCTAAGCCAGACCCTCTCTTAGCTCCCTGTATTTGATTTATTCAGGATGAGCTCCATGCCCGGGAGGAAGCACGAGGCAGCCATGCCACTGTCTACAAGTTCTATCAGCACCTGAAGTGCCGGCAGGGCTGGGTGAGGGACCTCATCGAGGCGCTGCGCCAGAACAACGCTGGGGACCTGGCCGATGAGCTGCAGCATGTGTACGACTCCTGGCAACCCTGTAGGTAGCCTCAGTGTCCCCGGGAGCTGGCCCGGGGATCTGGTGGACCTGGGGATCTGAACCACATGTTCTGGTGTCTGATCTCTCCCTGCCTTGGCTTCCTGGGGGTGTCTGACTGTCCTCAGGGATGTCCATCACCCTGGTGATGTGGCTAAGGATGATGGGGTCCTTGTTTGAAGGAAGAACCTTGGGAGGAGATGGAAGGATGAATGAAGGGATGCCGTGGGATTGGGACAGAGCAGGGGCATGTGAAGGGCCTCAGCCCCATGCTCATCTTTTGCCTCATTGGCATTTCCCTCAGTGTCCATGCTCACAAACCACCTTGGTTCCTCCAGGTCCCCCAGCTCCCACTGCTGCCTCATCCTCTCCTGCAGCCAACAATGCCCGTCCCACCGTCACCTCCACTGCAGTCCAGACACTGTCCCCAGCTCCCAGCCCTGCTCCAGGTGCCCCATTGGCTGAGCAGCCACACAGAGACCTGCCCAGTGCTGCCACCACCACAAGCACGAGCCTGGATGCCAGGACTCCTGTGCAGGAATCGGTGAGTGTGACGTGTCAGATGGGGATAAAAAGGCCTTTTTTTACTGGAGCTGTGTGGTATGGGGAGCCCATGGTAGGGCTGGGCTTCTGCAGGGACATCCCAAGCAGCCTCTTGCTGCTGGTCATTGCTGCACCTGGTAACTTACACCCTATAACTGGAGCTATAGGCTGGAGCAGCTCTGCTCTGGAGCCAGGCTGAGAGAGCTGGGCTGGGGCAGCCTGGACAAGAGAAGGCTCCTTAAGGGGAGATCTTAGAGCAGCTCCAGTGCCTAAAGGGGCTGCAGGAAACCTGGAGAGGGACTTTGGCCAAGGGCCTGTGGGGACAAGCCAAGGGGAATGGCTTTAACCTGCCAGAGGGGAGACGGAGATGAGCTGTGAGGCAGAAGCTGTTTCCTGTGAGGGTGCTGAGGCGCTGTCAGGGGGTGCCCAGAGAAGCTGTGGCTGCCCCATCCCTGGCAGTGTTGAAGGCCAGGTTGGAGCCAGGGGCGTGGAGCACTCTGCTCTATGGAAGGTGTCCCTGCCCATGGCAGGGGTTGGAACTGGATGAGCTTTGAGGTCCCTTCCAGCACAAACCATTCTATGATTTCCTTTCAGCTCCCCAAAATCCTTCCGCAAGAGATGCCCCAGCTGCCCCCTCCTAGGTGCACAGTCCATGATGGAGTGAGCACTGGGCACAGCACTGAGAGGTATCTCTGTCACCCCACCGAGGACATGCAGGCACCAGCGGGGACCCCTGGGACAGGCAGCGCATCCGTGCCAGTGCCATCAGCTGTGCCCAGCAAGTGTGGCCGGGACTGGCTGAGCCGCCCGCAACACCCGGTGTGTGTGGATAATGGATGCTTTGGGAATGCCAACCACCTGCATCGTGGTGTACCAGGCTTGGGCCTGGGCAGGTCTCATCCACCACGGGATGCAGAGGCTGCTCACAGCCTCAGGCAGCCCAGGAATGAGCCCCAGGAGGACTCATACGTTTCCACTGAGTCACCCCCGAGGCTGGAGGAGGCCACTCACAGCAGGGGGATGCAGCCCCTTAACTCACTGCCACAAAACCAGGCTGTGTCTGTCCCAGAGCATGGTGAGCACCTGGGAAGCTTCATGGATGTGCGCAGCCCCCTCCTCATACAGCAGCAGTTTGATGCAGAGCAGAAGCTGGCCGGGATGCTGGAAGAGCATGGAGAAGATGGAGGTGGGTTTCCTGCCTGGCAGAGCCATGTAGCAACTGTGGTGCTGCTGGATGTTCCTCACTACAGGAGAGAGATTGAGGGCTGGAGTGGGGCTGGAGAAGGGCAGTGGAGCTGGTGCAGGGCCCAGAGCACAGTGTGATGGGGAACGGCTGAGGGACCTGGGGAGTTCAGTCTGGAGAAGGCTCAAGGGGGACCTGATCGCTCCCTACAACTGCCTGAGAGGAGGATGGAGCCAGGAGGGGGCTGGGCTCTGCTCCCAAGGAACAAGGGATGGGACAAGAGGGAACGGCCTCAAGATGCACCAGGGGAGGTTTAGATGGAGCTGAGGAACAATTCCTGCCCCCCCCAGAGGGTGCTCCGGCATTGGAAGAGGCTGCCCAGGGCAGGGCTGGAGTCACCGTGCTTGCAAGTGTTCAAAACCAGCCTCCTCATCTCTAGGAGTATCCTATTGCAGCATCCTTGAGGAATAGCAAGCTCTTGAACAGAAGTTATGAATGCAATACCTTTTGTTTTTCCCTCAGCAAACACTTGGAACAACTCTATGCCCAGAGGCACTTCCCCATCCTGTGACAGCTCCATGAAGCCTGGACAAGAGAATAAAATGCCCATGGGGGTGACAGCCACCAGCACCCCTTCCATGCCGCAGAAGGAGCACGTAGGTGACCTTTCCCATTACCACTTGCTTTCATTCATGTCGCTTGTGAACTCCCTGGCCCGGGAGGTGTTCTGCTGTAGTGTCAGGTTTTGAATTCATTCAGGGCTCTGTATTCCTCTTGCTCCTGTATTCTGGGAGAAGGGAGCCAGGGCTAGTGGGGCTTTGGCTTTTCATATCCCTCCTTGAAGTGCCTGTCAGTGTCCAGCCTTCCACCTGCCTCTTTCCACCCTTCTCCTTGCTGCTGATCTTCCTTTCTGCTTCCTCCCTTCATCCCTTTTTGCTTCCTTTCTTTTTTCTTCTTCCCCCTTCCTTCCTTTCCCCCCTTCCTTCCTTTTTCCCCCCCTTCCTTTTCCGCTGTTTCCTTCCTTTTTCCCCCGTCCTTCCTTCTTTCCTTTTTCCTCCTTTCCTTCATTTTCCCCCCTTTCCTTCCTTGTCCCCCCTTTTTCTTCCTTTTCCCCCCTTTTCCATCCTTTCACCCACTTTCTTTCCGTCCTTGTCCTACCCTTCCTTTCTTTTCCCCTTTTTTCGTTCCCTCCCCCCCTTCCTTTTCTTCCATTTTCCTTCCTTTCCCCTGCTTTCCTTCCTTTCTTTCCCCCCTTCCTTCCTTTCCCCCCCTTTCTTTCATTTCCCCCTCATTCCTCCCTTTTCCCTCCCTTTCCTTCCTTTTCCCCCGTTTTTCCTTTCCCCCCCTTTTTTTTTCCTTTCCCCCCTTCCTTCCTTCCCCCCCACCTTCCTTCCTTCCTTTCCTTCCCCTATTTCCCCCAGTCCCAAAGGCTCCCTGGAGTCCTGTTCACTCTCCCAGCCCCGTTCACTACCCATGGCCCAGCCTCACTGTCAGCATCTGGTGATATGGTTGTTGGGCGCTGAAGTGGGCTTGTTGTGTCACATGTGTGCCCAAGACCAGCCAAATGGGTGCTTCCCGTGGCACCCCGCCCCTCTGCTTGTCTTCCACAGGTGCTCCCGGCCTCTGTGGACCCTCTCCTGGACACAACTGCTGCAGGAAGCATATCTGAGAGGACATCCCACCGAGTGAGCTCTGCCACCACTATCAGGGCATCCTGCAGCAACGTGGAGGGGGACGTGTTGCCCAGCAAGCCGGGTGTCCTCCTCTCCATGGTGGGGGACAGCCAAGAGGCAAGTGGCAGATGCCTCAGTGACCCCTATTCCACCATGTCCAACAGCCTCACCTTCAGGAGTGACCCTCTCTTGATAAGCACAGAGAGGTCCAGCTCAGGAGAAGCACTTCCCAGAGTCTCCTTGGGACGCCCAGCCCCAGAACCTGGGGAAGAGGCATCAGCTGGAGCAAGCAGAGACTCTAATCCACTTCCAGGCTGGAGCAGCACCCATGAAGTCCACGTGGAGCATCACCCCAGTGCCCAGATTGAGTCTGGCAATGACCTCCAAGAGAGAGCAAATCCCAGTGGAAACTTGGGCTTTGACTCTGTGACCAGGTTGTCTCAGGGCAGTGACCTCTCAAGTGACAGCAATGGGCCATCCCTGTCATACCTCATCCCAACTGTGGGCATCGCTGTGATTTCAGTGGTGGCATTCCTGGTGTACACTCGATGGCAGAAGTGAAGGTCACTCAGCAGGTCCTCTTCATGGCAGGGATTTCGCCAACATATCTAAAGCCTAAGGAGCAGCAGTGGGGATGGTAGAGATGTTGTTAAATATCTTTCTGGAAGGCTCTGCTGGAAGAGGCCTTCGTTGGATGATGCTGTTTGGTTTAGGTCTGTTCCTCCTCTGTTTCCCAACCATGTTCTTGTCTGTAGCCTTCTCCTTTTACACTAGAGAGGGTCTTGCTCAGGGTGTGATCCCTTAAGTCAAAAATGAAAGCCCTCATGGTGATGCTCCACCTCTTCCTTGTTTGGTCTCAGGGAAATGTGTCCTGGTGGTCCAAAGGGTGACCCCCCTCACCCCTGGTCCCTCCAGGCAGTGAATAAAAGTGGACCTGATTCTGTTGGCTTCAGTCTTCCTAGCTTGAAAACAAGCCTGAGGGGCTGTGCAGTGGCCTTCACTAGGTGCCTCATATTGAATTTGCCTCACTGTTATTTCTGGCTCTACTGCAAGGACCTTTGCTTGTCTCTGCTGGGGATGAAGCTGAGGGTCAGGAAAGAGCCACATCTAACCAGCTTTGTATCATAGCATTATATCATAGAATGGTTTGTGCTGGAAGAACCCTTAAAGGTCCCCCAGCTCCAACCCCTGCCACGGGCAGGGACACCTTCCATAGAGCAGAGTGCTCCAAGCCCCTGGGTCCAACCTGGCCTCGAGCAGTGCCAGGGATGGGGCAGCCACGGCTTCTCTGGGCACCCTGTGCCAGCACCTCAACACCCTCACAGGGAAGAACTTCTGCCTAATGTCTAATCCAAATCTATCCAATCTTCTGAACATCTAATCTCATCTTTCTAA
The DNA here is from genome assembly GCA_017639245.1 of Myiopsitta monachus. NCBI lineage: Eukaryota > Metazoa > Chordata > Aves > Psittaciformes > Psittacidae > Myiopsitta > Myiopsitta monachus. The sequence goes on along the minus strand of CM029917.1, from coordinate 114,459,896 downwards.
TCTTCCTAATATCCAATCTAAGTCATGAAGAAGTGTGAGCAGTGTCTTGGTGCATCCTGTCCACCTCAGTGCACATCTACTCATGGTGTCTACTTGGTTACGTCCAGTTTGGTTACATGCCACTGGTCACATGCTATTAACCCTCAGGTCCACGGCAGGGGGTTGGAACTGGATGAGCTTCAAGGTCACTTCCAACCCAAACCATTCCGTGATTCCATGATTCTATGATCCAGATGCTCCCAGCTTCTCTGGTTGAATCAGATCCCAGGATCCTACACAGGAAAGGGAGCTGGGCCAACTTTGCCACCCCAGGCTCAGCTCTGGTTTGCAGGAACCACTCCTTGTGTGCTGAACAGCTTCAGGCTTGGCCTGGCCAGCAGAAAAGAGATACCAACATCACCAAAACCACTGCTGTGCCCAGCTCCAGCTCCCGCCTTGCTGCCTGGGCTTAGCCAGCCTGGGGCACGTGCCTTTTGGGAGCACATAGGAAGCTTTCAAACAGCAGGATGAAAACAGCCCTTTTCAGCAGCATTGCATGTCCTCTTCCACGCTGCCTCCCAAGGGCCTCAGCCCATCCCTCTGGCTCTCCTCACTTCCTGCTTTCCCAGCTTGATTTACAACCCAGGTGCATGGAACATGTTCAGGACTGGTATTAGAAACACCCTGAGCTTTGCTCTGAGTTCATTCCTTAACAAAATGAAGGCAACATTTGACTGAAGGCTTATTTTTCCTCAGATCAGTTATACTTTTATCTCATATCAGTACCAACCCCATTTATATCCTCCCTGCATGTACCCAACAGGACATTAAAATGACCCAAACTAAATCTGACCAGTCTCTTTGTCCTGGTTTTGCCACAGTGACCACAGTAGAGCAAACTCTCACTGGAATTATCCCACCTCTTTGGAATGTCACTCACTTTATATCCCTTTGGTATCGAGTTAATGCCTGAGGATTGCGGTGAGCTGAGATTAACGTGGTGCAGGTGAAGAGCACAAGAGCACCGAGGGTCACTGGGCTGCAGCTCCATGCTCAGCTGTGCTCTGGGTACACTGGACATCAATTAACATTCCACCCGAGAATCTCCACTGTGTTACAATGGGAGCTGTCACAGCATCTTATAATCTGGGAGTCTGTTTTCCTCTTCAGTGTGCTCTTCTTCGTATGTTTCCTCTCCAAGAGCTGGGCTGGTTCAGCCTGGAGAAGAGAAGTCTCCTGAAGGGGAGATCTCAGAGCAGCTCCAGTGCCTAAAGGGGCTGCAGGAAACCTGGAGAGGGGCTTTGGACAAGGGATGTAGGGACAGGACAGGGGAATGGCTTTAACTGCCAGAGGGGAGACTGAGATGAGCTCTGAGGCAGAAGCTGTTCCCTGTGAGGGTGCTGAGGCGCTGGCACAGGGTGCCCAGAGAAGCTGTGGCTGCCCCATCCCTGGCAGTGCTCAAGGCCAGGTTGGACCCAGGGGCTTGGAGCACTCTGCTCTATGGAAGGTGTCCCTGCCCATGGCAGGGGTTGGAACCGAATGAGCTTTAAGCTCCCTTCCAACCAAACCAGGCTGGGATCCTGTAATTCTCTGTGACCCAGCTGATCATTGCTCGCTCCCCTCTGCATGGTCACGTGTTTGTCCGCTGTCTGCTCGGTTACTGCTGTAGTTGTTTGCTCAGCAAAGTGTAAGGCCGGAATTAAGGCACAGGATACATCAGCGCTTCAATTACACCGTGATACCGGGGAGCGGAGGGCTGGGTCTGAATGTACCCCAGATCCTTGTCCCTCTGTCTTCCCTCCTAAACCCGATCTTGGTTCCCACCTTGTTGCATCCACCGGACTTCCAAGGTCTTTGTAGAACTGGAGTGTTTTCCTCTGCCCCCACTGGGAGTTTGGATCCAGCTTCATCCCTGAAGCCACGTGAAGGGGAACTGGTCTTCCTGCTGTCTCTTGACAACCTCAGCTCTCCCATCAAGCCCGGAGCCCCCCTATTTGTCCTCTGGGAGCATCCAATTGCACTTCACTCTGTGTCCATTCCATTAACATGGCCCGAGGGGCTGCACCCTTTGGGATAGGCAGTTCCAGCCCTGCGCTTCCCACAGGGAAGCAGTGGGAAAGGACAAGGTGCAGGGAGGGAACAGGGAGGTTTAGGCCCTGGGAGGGCTGCGGGGCACAGACCCGACATGTTGAGATCTAGCAGCCCCCAGAGCCACTCCATAATGAGGGGCTGAGGGGTCTCGCTAATTGCATCTCGCTAATTGCATCTCGCTAATTGCATCTCGCTAATTGCATATGCAAATCGTATGCAAAGCAGCCCGCCCCAGCCCCGCCAGGCCTGCTGCGGGCTCCCCGTCTGCGTTGCCATAGTGACCCGGCATGTCAATCAGCCATCCCGCCTCATCTCATTGGTTAGCTGTCCTGTCAATCTCTCTGCAGAAGCCACCCATTGGCCAGCGGTGCCGAAGTCCCCGCCCCCTCCCCAGCCCGCGCATTCCATTGGGCAGCCGCACTAGTCACTTTCCGCGGCGGAGCGCAGGGGGAGGGCCTAGAGCTCCGCTCTCGCCCAATCCCAGCCTCCCATTGGCTAACCGCCTGTCACTCCGAGCGGCGTCGCGCACTGATTGGTTGCCCCCTCACGGCCTCTCCCGCCCTGGCGGGGCCGGGGCCGCGGAGGGCCGTTAGGCGCAGGCGCGGTGCGGGCGGAGGCTGCGGCGGCTGAAGGGGAGCGCGGCACGGAGGGGCTGAGCGGCCCATGGGGCCGGGCCGCGCCTCGCATGGAGCCGCTGCGCAACGGCGGCGGTGGCGCGGAGGAGAAGCCGCGGCGGCGAGGCTTGGGGGCGGACGCCGGGCCTCCGAGGCGGAGGAGCAGCGGTGGTGGTGGCGGCGGCGGCGGCGCGGCGGGCGCTGACAGCGCGGCGGGGCCGCAGCCCCGAGAACGGATCGGCTCTGTCAGCCGGCAGCGGCGGGACTCGGTCCGCAAGAACCGCCCGCGTGAGTGCGGCGGGGACGGGGGTCTGCGGGGCGGGGCCTAAACGGGAGGGGCGGGGCCTAACGGGAGGGGCGGGGCCAGGAGGGCTGAGAATGGGGGGAGGGGGGGAATGGGGCAGGGGGGGACCAGAGGTGGGGTGAGGTGGGAGGGATGTGGGGCATTGAGGCAGCACGGTGGGGCAGCGATATGGGTCTAGTGTGGCTGGTGCGGGTGATGACGGGGTGATGACATGGCCAGTGTGGGGTCAGCACGGTGGGGCCACAGTGGGGCAATGGCATGGGTCCAGCATGGATGGTGTGGGGTCAGCACGGTGGGGCCACAGTGGGGCAATGGCATGGGTCCAGCATGGATGGTGTGGTGTCAGCACGGTGGGGCAACAGTGGGGCAATGGTATGGGCTCAGCATGGATGGTGTGGGGTCAGCACGGTGGGGCCACAGTGGGGCAATGGCATGGGTCCAGCATGGATGATGTGGGGTCAGCATGGTGGAGCCACAGTGGGGCAGTGGCATGGGTCCAGCATGGATGGTGTGGGGTCAGCACGGTGGGGCAACAGTGGGGCAATGGCATGGGCTCAGCATGGATGGTGTGGGGTCAGCACAGTGAGGCAATGGCATGGGTCTAGCATGGATGGTGTGGGGTCAGCACGGTGGGGCCACAGTGGGGCAATGGCATGGGTCCAGCATGGATGGTGTGGGGTCAGCACGGTGGGGCCACAATGGGGCAATGGCATGGGCTCAGCATGGATGGTGTGGGGTCAGCACGGTGGGGCAACAGTGGGGCAATGGCATGGGCTCAGCATGGATGGTGTGGGGTCAGCACAGTGAGGCAATGGCATGGGTCTAGCATGGATGGTGTGGGATCAGCACGGTGGGGCCACAGTGGGGCAATGGCATGGGTCCAGCATGGATGGTGTGGGGTCAGCACGGTGGGGCCACAATGGGGCGAATGGCATGAGTCCGGCATGGATGATGTGGAGTCAGCACAGTGGGGCCACAGTGGGGCAATGGCATGGGCTCAGCATGGCCGGTGTGGGGTCAGCAAGGTGGGGACACAATGGGGTGATGGTGTGCAGCATAGCTGGTGTGGGGGCAGCATGGGGTGACAGTGGCATGGGCCTGGTATGGCTGGTGTGGAGTCAGCATGGGGTGATGATGACATGGCCAGTGTGGGGTCAGCACAGTGGAGACACAGTGGGGCAATGGCATCAGCGCAGCATGGCTGATGTGGGTCCCGGTGGGGTGATGACATGGCCAGTGTGGGGACAGCACAGTGGGTTCACAGTGGACCAGTGACATGGGTCCAGTATGGATGATGTGGGATCAGCATGGTGGGGACACGATGGGATGATGACATGTACAGCATAGCTGGTGTGGGGACAGCACGGTGGGGCCAGGGTGTGACAGTGACGTGGGCCCAGCATGGCTGGTGTGGAAACAGTGCAGTGGGGATACGATGGGGCAATGACATGTCCAGTGTGGGGACAGCACAGTGGGGCCATGGTGGGATGATGGCATGAGCCCAGCATGGTCAGTGTGGGGTCAGCACAGTGGGGTTGTGACATGGGCCCAGTGTGGGGTGAGCACAGTGGGACACAATGGGGTGATTACTTGTCCAGCATGGTGGAGACACAGTGAGATGATGGGATGGGGACACAGTAGGGTGATAAATGTCCAGCATGGCTGGTATGAGGACAGCACAGTAGGGACACAGTGGGACAGGGGCTCAGCAGGTCGGGGTGGAGATGGGACAAGATGAGCTTTAGGAGCTCGGGGAGACTCAAGGTGAGCTGGTGCCTGATCCATGGGGCAAGATATGGGGCAGGACATGGACAGGACACAGAGGTTGGGGCTGTGGCAGGTGCTGAGGTGCCTGAGCAGGGGACCTTGGATGCGAGCAGGAGGGAGGGTCACTGCTGAGGACACAGCAAGGTAAAGGAGGCAAAAGGACAGACCCAGGGCCAGGGTATGCAGCCAGAGCCAGGAGGGCAGGGCTGTGCTGCTGGGCTTGTGGCTGGGGGAGAAAAGCAACAGAGAGCAAAGAGAATGGTGTCAATCTGGGGAGGGGAGAGCCCACAAGTTTGGAGGGGCTGGGCACAGAATTGGCAATGCAAGAACCACCCCCTGGACCACGCTTTTGAATGCTGTATCAGAAGCTGTCCTGGAGCGAGTTAGGTGCAAAATGGATGGCAGCCTTCATTTTGGCAGCAGCAGGAGCTGCCTTGAGGTGGCTGCTCACTGACTTCAGCCATGTTGGAGGTGGGACTGAGGGATTATTTCTTTCCTTGCACTGGAGTCCTTCCTATCGGAGGCAATTGCTGTACCCTGAGGATGAAACAGCATCAGTGTGGTTCCCTGGTACCTGCACAGCTCTTAAAATGAGTCCAGGCTGGAAATGGAAATCAGAATTGTCCTGCAGCTTGTAGCAAAACAGTTTGTTGGCTGGAAATGCTGAGATGTTACTGTATGAATGTAACACATGAAATAAGGTTCCTTCTCTTTTTTGGATGCTGGGGAAGAAAAAAGCTTTTCTTTTGCCCTGTCATAGTATGAAAAATAGGAATTCTAGATGAAGACTTAGGAAGACATTTGCTGCACCGGCGGCTGCTTTTGCAGTGCTAATTCCAGGCAGTGCTAATGCAGTGGCAGCGTGGCTCTGCCTCTCCCTTCCATTCCTACGTCTTGCTGTATTACAGGATTGATCCCGCACCAGGGAATGGTTCTAAAGTTAATCTTTGATAACTGAGGTCGTTGCAGGGGTTTTGCTTGCTGGAGAATCCGTAGAAGCAGAGAGGAATGTAGTGGAGGTGTAAGAGCACCGGCAGTGAGGAGCATTCTGCACCAAAACCAGCTTTGGATGTGGAAGTCCACGTGTGGGGCTGCTGTTGTAAGGAATCACCAGTGGGAGCTGTGGTTGGAAACGCACTAGTTAATAGGTTGCAGTCAGTCATCCCCAGGGAAATGAAGGGGATCTCTGGAATGACAGGGTGGACTTAGGGGGAGCTGGGCAGTAGGTGATTATAGTCTTTTGCCTCAGTTTCTGGGTATTCTGTGGAAGATGTAGATGAATGTTGGCTGTTGGGTTTGTGGTTTGCTGGGGTAACATTAAATGCAGAGTCTGGTTTGGGGTGCTTTTAGGAAAACAGGTGTTTTGGCAGCTTCCAAGGCAGGATTTGGATCCAGGCTGGAAGGTCAGTGTAGTACAAGTGGGGATTACAGCATGGCCTGTCTTTCCTGAACGATTCTTGTGCTAATTGGAAGAAGAAAGTGCTGGAACAGGACATTTGTTAACAGGGACGACATCTGATGTGGGAGTAAATTACATTTTGAAGTTAAAATGCTTGATCCCAGCATGGGGAGCATTCAGGGAAGCCTAAATGAAAGCACACTGCTTGATGGGGGTGTGATCAAACATGTCCTACTCCAGCTCCCACTTCCCTGCTGCTGGCACATGGCAGACAGGCTAGGTGACCTTGACATTTGTCTTGCCAGCCTGTGCTGGCAGATGCCCTGGCAGATGAGCACTGCTTCCCCAGGAATGATGGGATTCCTGCAGGCTGTGCTGGAGCTCATGGTCTTTCTTCTTTCCCATCATCTGTACCAGTAACGTGCAGCGAGGGCTGTGTCACTGCAGAGATGGGGAGGTCAGAGCCCAAGGGGGATTTAGTACTGGAGAGGGGCTTTGGCCAAGGGCCTGCAGGGACAGACCAAGGGGAATGGCTTTAACCTGTCAGAGGGGAGACTGAGATGAGCTCTGAGGCAGAAGCTGTTCCCTGTGAGGGTGCTGAGGCTCTGGCACAGGGTGCCCAGAGAAGCTGTGGCTGCCCCGTGTCTGGCAGTGCTCAAGGCCAGGTTGGACCCAGGGGCTTGGAGCACTCTGCTCTATGGAAGGTGTCCCTGACCATGGCAGGGGTTGGAACTGCATGAGCTTTAAGGGTTCTTCCAGCACAAACCAGTCTGGGATTCTATGAACACAACACTAGAGCAGGTTGCTCCAATCTGACCTTGAACACTGCCAGGGATGGGGCAGCCACAGCTTCTCTGGGCACCCTGTGCCAGCGCCTCAGCACCCTCACAGGGAACAGCTTCTGCCCAAGAGCTCATCTCAGTCTCCCCTCTGGCAGGTTAAAGCCATTCCCCTTGGCCTTTCCCTACAGGCTCTTATCCCAAGACCCTCTGAGGTTTCTTGTAGCTCTTTTAGGCACTGGGAGCTGCTCTGAGGTCTGTTGATGGGGTGTCATGAGGAGCTTGATGTGATTTGTAGTGCAAGCAGCAAGGATACTACAGAAAAAGATCTATCTGCCCCAGGGACCATACAGAAAAATTCCTTTCTGGTAACAAATTCCCAGTACCGCTATTGAAATCTACACTTCAAAACTGGACTGGAAATGCCCCGGATTAGTAAAGAGGATATTCATGTGGTGTTTATTGTAACTGTGGGACCCCACGGGGCTGCTGTGGGCAGGGTGAAGTGCCAGGGCATAAACCAGTGATGACCACATCATGATAAGGCAGGGAGTACTTTTCGTAATGGGTCTTCTTTATGACGAGAGAAACAGGTCAGAGTTCCAGTTTATCAGCTTCCCCCTTTTCCCTTTCTCCCACTCTTCCAGCAATTCCATGCTTCTTTTCCTTCCTGAAAACCTGTTTCCCTGCCAGAGAGGAGTTTAGGAGCAGCATCCTGCAAATAGTGTCTAAAAATACGTCCATGCGAGGTTTAAAACCTCAAAAAGCATTTCCTTCTCTGTTCGCCTTTATTGAAGTGTTAGTATCTTCCATGGGACTCATGCAAAGCCACAATGTACGCGTTGCTTTAACCTCTCCATATACACAGTATCCACAGAGAGCTACAATTAAGATGCCCTTTGGGCAGCTCTTTTGCAGTGCAACATTTTAAGCTTTGCTTTTTCAATACCTCTTTTGTGTTTTGGAATTGTGGATTTAAGGTGAATTCCCAGCAGAGCCTATTTTTAGGGATGGGAGGATGTGTGGGCTTAGTGTCACTCTCTATTAAATGCTGCTGAACATTTCTTTCTTCCCCAGCTGTAAGTGTTCCATCATGGTATAACACTATTAAATATAATATGGGCTATTTTAGAGGAAGCACAGAGCTGCTGTCATGCACTCAACTAAACTGTCAGTCTTTGCTGCTCCACTGCCTTTATCTTTGTAGCTTCTGATATAATTGGTTTGTAACTTCAGGATCAGGCTGAAATAGGGCTTGAGCTGCTGTCATACAAAGAAAGTCCACCGTGAGACCTTTAATTCTATCATCTCTTTCATCATTCTGCAGCATTCAGAAGAACTCTGTTGAGTTTTAGTTACGCAGTGTCTAATTTTATAAAGTCATTTCCACAAGAGATAAAGGCATTAGATTCTTCTTGCCTCATGGAGCCCACAGTGTAAATCTAAAGGGGATTTGGAGATGAAGGGAACACACAGCATCCTTGAGCTTCTCTGTGTGCCAGGTATTTGGTATGAGCTGTGAGCCCTTCGCCTTGTTTGCAGCCTGATCTTCTGCTCCTGTTGTGTATCCATAGGTCTGCCCAGTGGAAGGTTTATGTTTAAGACAAGAGAGTTGAATGTACATTGTGTATACGAAAATGTATGTATAGAGCTGCTTTTGGAAGTGTCTGTGTTAAGAGAGGGCAAAACTGTGTCAGGCCAAAAGATGAAGAATATTTTTCTTTGAGAGGAAAAAATGGCTTTAAGATACTTTATAGCAGCAGTTACAGTGTAGTGTGTTGGGGAGGAAATGAAAGTAGGGCTCATGGTTGTGAGCCTGAGTGATGCTGCAGTCTTGCCAGTTCCTTAAGTCACCTTCTTCACCTGCTGCTTTTCATGGCATCATAAGAGTGCGTTGGAAGGGACCTTAAAGCTCATGCAGTTCCAACCCCTGCCACGGGCAGGGACACCTTCCATAGAGCAGTTTGCTCCAAGCCCCTGGGTCCAACCTGGCCTTGAGCACTGCCAGGGATGGGGCAGCCACAGCTTCTCTGGGCACCCTGTGCCAGCGCCTCAGCACCTCTCACAGGGAACAGCTTCTGCCTCAGAGCTCATCTCAGTCTCCCCTCTGGCAGGTTAAAGCCATTCCCCTTGGCCTGTCCATACAGGCCTGTGGTCCAAAGTCCCTCTCCAGGTTTCCTGCATCCCTTTAGGCACTGGAGCTGCTCTAAGGTCCAAGGTCCTTAAGGAGCCTTCTCTTCTCCAGGCAGAATCAGCCCAGCTCTTTCAGCATGTCTATAGAGCAGAGCTGCTCCCATGAAGCACCTGAACATGCTTTTCACACTGAGCCCACTTGGATTTACTTTATGTCTTACACAGTGTAAACACTGTCAGATGTTTACTGTCAGGTTAGTGGCCGTTATTGTGCTAAGAAATTACTATAGGGTTTCTTTAAGGAAAAAGATTGTAAGAGGCTTTGGACAGAGAGCACTTCTGGCTATGAGGAGAGGATTTCCTGCCTTTCTTTTGCATGTCCAAACACCCAGTGAGAGACTAAGCACTTCCTGGAAGATGCTGGGCAGGAGCAGTTCAGAGGTTCATCCAGTGATGCTCTTCCCATCCCAGAGGTTTCTCATCCTCCTCATCCCTCTCTGACTGGTGAGTGCTTGGAGAGATGTGTGAGGCTCTTTTCCTGCAGGGAGGGCTTCAGGTGGCAGCAGAAAGGTGGCTGAAGAGAAGCAGCATTTGCATTTTTTATCTTGGCCTTTAAAACTGGTGTCTTCTTGCTCTGGTTATTTCAGCAGAGCCTTCTAACTGGGAAAAATCACCCTCTGGCTGCCCAAAGGCTCCTGGATGCTGCTGGTTCTCATACTGCTCTAATGTGTCCTCAGCATAAGGAGGACATGGAGCTGTTGGAGCAAGTCCAGAGGAAGCCATGGGGATGATTAGGGGCTGGAGCACCTCATGTATGGAGACAGGCTGAGAACATTGGGACTGTTCACCCTGGAGAAGAGAAGCTGCATGGAGACCTCAGAGCAGCTTCCAGTGTCTGAAGGGGGGGGCTACGAGGATGCTGGAGAGGGACTCTTCATCAGGGACTGTAGGGACAGAACAAGGGGTGATGGGTTCGAACTGAAACAGCGGAAGTTCAGGTTAGATATAAGGCAGAAGTTCTTTACTATGAGAGTGCTGAGGCGCTGGCACAGGGTGCCCAGAGAAGCTGTGGCTGCCCCATCCCTGGCAGTGCTCAAGGCCAGGTTGGACCCAGGGGCTTGGAGCAAGCTGCTCTATGGAAGGTGTCCCTGCCTGTGGCAGGGGTTGGAACTGCATGAGCTTTAGGTCCCTTCCAACACAAACCGTTCCATGATTCTATGATCTTCTGCAGCAGCTCACTTGGAAAAGATGCGTCAGATTTAAAGGGGACAGAGCTCTTTGGGTGCTTGTGGCTGCACTGTAGATGCTGGGGAAAATCAGTGTTTTAAGAGAGATCTTGGTAGCAGATGGTGTTGGCCTTCATCCAGGAGAGCTTCCTCCTTCCTCCCTTTGAAGTAGGAGGACTTTTCCAGTTCTCAGACATGGAAGAGCTGTCACTGCCCTCCATGTTCATGTTGGATGACTTCCTGTAAGTGCAAAGCAGCAGTTCTCCCTGTCACTGAGAGAATTTCCTCCTCCTGTTTGCGTGCTGCGCCCATGTCCTGCAGAAAGGTCTTTATAGAGGAAGTTCTGTCCCTGCCCTGGAGAATTGGAGTGCTCTGTGTAGAAAACTCTTTCCAGTACAGGGAAGAAGTATCTCATTTTGAGCAGGCACAGTGTTTCCTTGCATTCCTAACCTGTGGCTGGGATGTATATAACTGAGAACTCCATAATTAAGAACCATTTGGTTTAAGTTAATTACATTAATGGGCTCTCTTCAAGTTCATCCCTGGTGACTTACTGAAGGTACAGCCGAGCTGTTCCCAGATAGAGAATACCAGAGGCTTTTAGCACCTGGATGTGTGAAGCCAGCTCCTGTCTGAGACTGTATCCCAGCACAAGGGGTTGGATGCTCTTTTTGGGGGCCGGCACTCTGGTGCTGAGTGAAGATGAGCAAGCTCTGAGCCCATCCTGCCTGCAATTCACACCCAGCTCTGCTGCCATCTTTCCTGGTTCCCTGCTGGCCATGTCTTCTGGTGTGTCCAGCAGTGATAACTGGTGGGGTTTAACCCACGCTTGGCGTTCTGCTGGTTCAGTGGCAGCTGTAACAAAACCCGAATAAAAAGTGAATTTATATATTTAAAAGTTTGAAAGCTTTGAGAGCACTGAGAGTCACAGAGTCATAGAATGGTTTGGGTTAGGAGGGATTTTAAAGCTCATCCAGTTCCAACCCCTGCCACAGGCAGGGACACCTTCCATAGAGCAGAGTGCTCCAAGCCCCTGTGTCGAACCTGGCCTTGAGCACTGCCAGGACACGGGGCAGCCACAGCTTCTCTGGGCACCCTGTGCCAGCGCTTCAGCACCCTCACAGGGAACAGCTTCTGCCCAAGAGCTCATCTCAGTCTTCCCTCTGGCAGTTAAAGCCATTCCCCTGTCCTGTCCCTCCATCCCTTGTCCAAAGCCCCTCTCCAGGTTTCCTGCAGCCCCTTTAGGCACTGGAGCTGCTCTCAGGTCTCCCCTTCAGGAGCCTTCTCTTATCCAGGCTGCCCCAGCCCAGCTCTCTCAGCCTGGCTCCAGAGCAGAGCTGCTCCAGCCCTCGCAGCATCTCCATGGCCTCCTCTGGCCTCGCTCCAGCAGCTCCACATCCCTCTGTGCTGCTGCCCCAGAGCTGGATGCTGTTTGCAATTCTGGAATTCATTTCAGGAGTGCAGGATGAGAAACTGCCATAAAAACGTCCTTGAATTGCTCCTGCTTTCTTTCTCCATTGGCCCAGTGATGCAGATGCGTCTCTCTCATTCATGAGGAGTTATTTTTATGCCTGTTCTTGTTCGAAGTAAATGCATCAGAGTTAGAGAGTGATGGGATTTGGATGTGCCTCCTAAAATAGTTTGCATCTTCTTTCAGCATTTCTTTTGGTAATGGCTGGGGGTGGCCCCTCTGTAAATATATATAATAATAACTCCGTGGTTTATAAATATCCTGGGTAAGTGCTGGATGGTTCCAGCAGCTCTGGGGAGCTGTGATCCTGTGAAAAGGCAAGTTCCACCTCTGTTCTGCACAGCAACCGAGTTAACCCGCTGAGGAGAGGCTGCATTCACTTCAGACATGTCCTTACCTGCAGGGTTTGTGCCTTTTCGAAGATCATTTGCTTTGGGATTGAGTTCCCCTCCTGCCTCTGAGCTGTTTTCTTTGCTCTTCAGCTTTTTTAAGCGCTGCCTCTGGGTATTTGGGTATTGCTGTCTTACTGCTGGGATGGAAGGGGACAAGGAACATGGCTCTTGCAGTTTTGGGGTAGCTGCTGCATCCTTAAGCTTAACCAGAGGGATTCCAGCTTCAAAATGGTGGGAGGGATGAAGACTTCTCTGTGTGGCACACTTCTGTCTGTAGATCAGCAAACATGTATTGCAAAACTAACAGTAGCATGTTACCATCCCTGTCTGTTGTAGAATCATGGAATGGTTTGGGTGGGAAAGGACCTTAATATCATCCAATTCCAACCCCCTGCCACGGGCAGGGATGCCTCATGCTAGACCAGATTGCTCCAAGCCCCGTCAATACCGAGATGTAAGAATTGTACTCAAACCTGAGCTCCTTCTTCCCGGAGGAGCATTAGTAACCGGTTTATATTCTAAACATTCCCTTCTTCCTTATGGAGAACCCCTCAAGGCTTTCATCCTGCTGCCATAACATGTGGCTACATTTTCTCTTTGCTCTGTGTCTCATTAGCTCTGGTCTATCCTTAACTCATTAATACTAATGTTAATCTGTTCCGCTTTTCATCTCTAATCACAGATTCCATCTGATCAGGGCTTTCTCTTGATCTTTTCCGAGCAGCTCTTTATCTCCCACAGCTGTAAATGGTGCTGAGCCTGACCCTGATGCATACTTTTTACCAGGGGAGGAATTTGCCTAATAAAATAATCCAATTAGACATTTGCTTTTGTCTCCCTGGGGCATTTTAGATGACTTGTCTGCCTCAGTTACGTGTTGTAATGTGAGGTACCGCGTACCTCACTTATGGGCTGTAATTAGTTAATGTGTGTAACATCCCTTTGATGTAAAAGCTCTGGTGTTATCCTTGGCTCTGCTTCTGGATGAGGACTTTATAAAAGGAATAGCTGGGGATTAAATTTACAGCAGTATCTAGTGGGTGTATCTGTGCTGGGTGTATCTTCAGTGCTGAGTGTACTTTGAGCATTGCGTATCAATGCAATTGGAGCTCCCAGACACGAGGTATCTCAGAACAGGAGTTGTCCCCACTGACAGAGGAGTCTTGGCCAAGGACAGACCAGGCTGGTAATGGTTCTCCCTTCATTTCCCAATTGAATAGATCAAACAGGATATTGCAGCCCCTAGAGAGCTGCATGGATTCGTTCAGTCTGGAACTCTTTTGCTGATGATTCAGTTTATAACTTGTTTCTTTTTTGTCTCCTGTCTTTAGCATTCCCATGGTTCGGTTTGGATATTGGAGGCACCTTGGTCAAACTCGTGTATTTTGAACCAAAGGACATCACAGCTGAAGAAGAAGAAGAAGAAGTGGAAAACCTCAAAAGCATCCGTAAATACCTGACATCAAATGTAGCTTATGGATCCACAGGCATCCGGGATGTGCACTTGGAACTAAAGGACCTTACCCTGTGTGGACGTAAAGGCAATCTGCACTTTATACGCTTTCCTACTCATGACATGCCTGCTTTTATCCAAATGGGAAGCGAAAAGCACTTCTCAAGCCTCCATACTACCTTATGTGCCACGGGAGGTGGAGCGTACAAATTTGAGCAGGACTTTCTCACAGTAGGCATTTTTGGCTTCTATACGGTTAAGGATCTGGGAGTGAAGTCTGGTTTAAAGCTTAAAACTAGAAAGCTTTCTCTGCAGGTGCTCTAAATCTTAGCTTTGGAAATGTGTGCCTAACCCAAATGAAACTTGGTGCGGGAAACAGCAGGTGGAGTCGAGTTTGCGTCTCCAAATGAGGATCGTTTCTTCCCTACAAGTGCATGTAGCATTCCTCTAGCTCTAAAATTACTCACTGACTTCCATAGTATTACCTCTTACAAGCTGTTCCCTCTCTTTCTTGTAAAATCATGGAATGATTTGGGTTGGAAGGGACCTTAAAGCTCATGCAGTTTCAACCCCTGCCATGAGCAGGGACACCTTCCATAGAGCAGAGTGCTCCAAGCCCCTGGGTCCAACCTGGCCTTGAGCACTGCCAGGGATGGGGCAGCCACAGCTTCTCTGGGCACCCTGTGCCAGCGCCTCAGCACCCTCACAGGGAAGAGCTTCCTCCTTATCTCCAACCTGAATTATTAATCACTGCTTATGCTGATCTCAGTCTTACGGGGTTTTTCCTTACTGCTGTCTTTCACATGCTTAATATTAGATTTATTGTTCCTCTGCTCATGTGGTTTCATTTCTAACACACGTGAGCTGAGCTATAGAGTTTCAGTCTGATGTGGTGGTAAACTGACCGAAAGGAGGTTAATAGTTGGGGTTTGATATCATCATGTGGCTTCATTGTAAGTTTGATTCATGTTCATAGGTGAAAAACGGGTGATAAAGCCTTTCTTTAACCAGGGCTTGACAAATTGTACCAAATACAGAGGCTTTTGTGCAGTGGAGGCAGTGACATGAGGGGAAGGTGATTCATAAATCCCTCTTTTGGTGGTTTATAGGGATGGGTCTGGGGGATTCTTTTGGTCAAACACTTCAGTCCCTTCTCATTTTTCCTTGTTTCTCATGCTAGTGCCTCAGCCTACATCAGACCCGTGGTAGCTGCTGGGATTCTCTCAATGTCCATCAGTGCATCCAGCTCTTTGTATCCCCCCTCTGTCCCATCTGCACACTTCAGGGGCAGTTTGCGGCCCATGTGCATGGAGAAAGATGGAACCCTCCCATGATCCAAACCCCTGCACTGGGATGACTGCATTTAGCTGGCAGTGAAGGCACTTCTCTAGCCCTGAGCATAGACACTTGAGATCCCTGGCTGAATTCCTCAACCTTCTCCTTTCTTTCTCCCTGCCAGATGGGCGACCTTCAGCTTTGCAAACTGGATGAACTCGATTGCCTTATTAAAGGAGTTCTGTACATTGATTCCGTTGGCTTCAATGGACATTCAGAGTGTTACTATTTTGAAAACCCAACGGATGCTGAGAGATGTCAGAAGCTCCCATTCAACCTGGAGAACCCGTATCCTCTCCTGCTGGTGAACATTGGCTCAGGGGTCAGCATTTTGGCTGTGTATTCAAAAGACAACTATAAGCGGGTGACAGGCACCAGGTGAGTGCTGGAAGGGGGAAAATTGAGTTTCATTTTAGAGTTTGGAATGTGTTTCTGCATTGTAAATGACGCTTTTAAGGACCAACTGCAATAAAGGTGGTGAGTTGAATGACCAAGCTCCTGCTTTGACTGCAGTCCCTTATCTCTGCCAGCAAAGATCCCTCTTGGATCAGAGAATCTGGATTCCATGGTTTGGTCTCTGTACTGCAGCCAGGCTCTTTAGAAGCTGGTTTTGCCCTGCTGCAGGAATTCAAGTGGTTTATTTGCCATCATAGTTTGGGATTATCGCAAATGTACTCACAGTAATCCTGTTGACAACTGTTAGCTTTGATCCTGGCAGTAGAGATTTGCGTCCTGACTTCCAAAAGTTACCTTAGTTTGCTGGCAGGGACACTGGCGCAGCAGGAATTCCCCAGGCAGTCTCTGGACTGCTGCAGTTGCCCTTCTTGAAGACAGGATATAGGTTTTCCCCCTGAGTTTTGAATTGCTGTGCCCTGGCACTGCAGTTATTTCTCAGGACTAACATTTCATAGAATCCCAGCCTGGTTTGTGTTGGAAGGGACCTTAAAGCTCCTCCAGCTCCAACCCCTGCCACGGGCAGGGACACCTTCCGTAGAGCAGAGTGCTCCAAGCCCCTGTGTCCAACCTGGCCTTCAACACTGCCAGGGATGGGGCAGCCACAGCTTCTCTGGGCACCCTGTGCCAGCGCCTCAGCACCCTCACAGGGAACAGCTTCTGCCTCAGAGCTCCTCTCAGTCTTTAGTGGAATGAGCCATTTGGAAGCAAGGTGGGTCACAGTCATTTTGCTTTCCCTTGCAGCCTTGGAGGAGGAACCTTTTTTGGTCTCTGCTGCCTTCTGACTGGTTGCTCCACCTTTGAAGAGGCCCTTGAGATGGCATCCCGTGGGGACAGCACCAAAGTGGACAAACTGGTGCGGGACATCTATGGAGGAGACTACGAGCGGTTCGGGTTGCCAGGCTGGGCTGTGGCATCCAGGTAAGGACTGACAGTGTCACCTGCACTGGGGATCCTGCAAGGAAGGGACCTTGGAGCTCCTCCGGTTCCAACCCCTGCCACGGGCAGGGACACCTTCCATAGAGCAGTGTGCTCCAAGGCCCTGTGTCCATCCTGGCCTTGAGCACTGCCAGGGATGGGGCATATATATGTATAGGGGACATATATAAATACTCCAAGATGAATCACCTTGGTTAAATGAGGAGTTCCCATTTTCTCCTGCAGTTCTGATGCAAATGGACCTTTAACCTCAAACCTGTCTTTCCAGCTTTGGAAACATGATGAGCAAGGAGAAGCGGGACTCTGTCAGCAAAGAGGACCTGGCCAAGGCTACTCTAATAACCATCACAAACAACATCGGCTCCATAGCACGGATGTGTGCCCTGAACGAGGTACTGGGGGGAATCTGTGTCACTGCTTCCCATCTAAAGCATCCCTGGCGTGTTCCTCTCACATGGAATCTCTTTCCCTGCATTGGCTTCTGTAGATGGCGTGTTCATACTCTACTCTTTGGATGTTGAGGAAGTTGTAATCCACTCACTTTGGATTCTGCAGTATATTTTGTCCTTCCTTTGTGTGGTTTGAGGCAGATCTTTGTGCTGTGAATGAATCTGTGGTCTCCTGAGGTCCTCTGCTCGCTCAGGAGTTAAACAGCTTCTCTGGGGTGGTTTGAGGAGCAGGAGGTGTGTGATGAATCACAGCTCTTGGGAGTGCTGAGGGAAGGAGAGGTGGGATGGAGGGATGTAGAGGCTGGATATCTTTCCTGTGTTGTTTCCACCAGTTCCTCTCGATTTCCTGGCCAGGCCCCACCACTTCCACAGCTGTTCCTGGATCTTTGTGCTTTCAGCTTCTTTACAGTGCTGCCTTGTTGCATTCATGTCAAGCAGCATTGTACAGGGCTATGAGAGAACAGAGACATGCTCTCCACTCCATTTGGAGCCTGTTCCTATGGGATGAGCCAACGGGGGGAAGCATCCTCCTGACTCCTGTGGCTGTTACCTTCATTTACTGCAGGCACCAGGCAAGATATTAGAGTCTTGCTCACAATACATCTGCTGAGTCCTCACTTTCGAGTAGGCAGCTGAGTGCAGAGAGGATGCTGAGTAGTTAGGGGGAGGTGTTAGGAAATGTGGGGTGGAAGGAACATCCATAGAAGGCTGCGCCCCCAGAGCATGAGCAGCAGGTCAAGAAGGGGATTCTCCCTCTCTCCTCTGCATATGGTGTTTAAAAGGCACTATAAGTGTAACTTTATTCTTACTCTAAGGTGGGGGGTTCATCATTACAAGCAGGAAGTGGGATTTACCCTTAATGTTCCTTCTGTTTCCTTCCCACTTGCAGAACATCAATCGAGTGGTGTTTGTTGGCAACTTCCTTCGGATCAATACCATCTCCATGAGGCTCCTGGCCTATGCTTTGGATTACTGGTCGAAGGGACAGCTGAAAGCACTTTTCTTGGAGCACGAGGTGAAATCACCCTTTACATCTCTCTTGGGGCAAAATGCACATCCTTTACACGCTCTGGGAAGAGCCACGGGGAGTCCGTACCTGTTGATACCCATTGTGCAGTGGGTTCCCAGTACTGAGTTCCTGCAGTGCCAGTGTAGGGGCAGAAGAATCGTGTAGTATTTCAGTAGTTATTTACTACCAGTTGCATCTCACTTGTGCACTTTAAGACCATGAGGCGTCCCTGCCCGTAGCAGGGGGTTGGGACTGGATGATCTTAAGGTCCTTTCCAACCCAAACCATGCTGTGATTCTCTGCGGCAGCAGGAGGATTGTGTGCAGCTCTGTGTTCCACTACAGCAATGACAGTTACAGCCTGTTTTCTAATGCACCCACCTGTAGTTATGTGGTGAATTGACCCTGGCTGGACACCAGGAGCCCCCCAAAATCACCGTGTCACTGCCCTCCTCAGCTGGATGGGCAGAGGGGAGAGGACATATAACCAAAGGCTCCTGGGTCCAAATAAAGGCAGGGAGAGCTCACTCACCCCTTACCATCATGGACAAACAGACTGCAAGTGGGGAAATGAGTTTGTTCCCAATCAGATCAGAGCAGGGTAATGAGAACTAAACCCAAACCTTAACACTTCCCCCTCCTCCTCTTCTTCCTGGGCTCGACTTCACTCCCCAGTTCTCGGCCTCCTTCCCCCCCAGCATGGTGCAGGGGGACAGGGAATGGGAGCTGTGGTCAGTTCATGCCATGTTGTCTCTGCCGCTCCTTCCTCCTCAAGGGAGGATCCTCACACTCCTCCCCTGCTCCAGCGTGGAGTCCCTCCCACTGCAGGGTCCTCCAGGGACTTCTCCAACGGGAGTCCAATGGGCTGCAGTTCCTCATGAACTGCTCCAGCGTGGGTCCCTCCCATGGGGTGCAGTCCTTCAGGAACAGGCTGCTCCAGCGTGGATCCCCTGCAGGGTCACAAGTCCCTGCCAGCAAGCCTGCTCCAGTGTGGGCTTCTCTTTCCATGGGGCCACGGCATGGGCTTCCCATGGGATCACAGCCTCCTTTGGCCTCTGGCATGGGGCTGCAGGTGGGGACCCAGCATGATGCCTCGCCATGGGCTGCACCACAGGCTGCAAGGGAACCTCTGCTCTGGTGCCTGGAGCACCTCCTGCCTGCTCCCGCACTGCCCTTGGGCTCTGCAGCTCTGCTCCTCTCGCATGTTCTCCTCTCTCCGCTACAGCTGCACGGGGCATTTTTCCTTCTCGAATCCCTTATCCCCCAGGAGCTGCCACCATAATTGGCAGGCTCAGCCTTGGCCGGCAGCGGGTCCGTCTTGGATCCAGCTGCATTGGCTCCATAAGACATTAGGGAAGCTTCTGGCATCTTCTCATGGAAGCCACCCTTGTATCCCCCTGGTACCAAACTCCGGCCACCCAAACCCAAACCAAGTTCTTTCTTTCCCCCATCCTTTATAAGCTGTTATAATCACACCCTATGTGTCAGATTGTCCTTGCATCAGGTGTCTGCCCATGTCCGAGTCTTTAATGGATCGTCCTCTCTGCTCCTCAGGGTTACTTTGGTGCGGTCGGGGCTCTGCTGGAACTCCTGGATTCCCCGTGACTCCGTGCAGATTCCTGACATTGGATCTGTGAAGTCGGGGCACTTCCTGGCTCCCCACATTTCATTGGAAGCAAAGGGAAGGACTCGTGCGTTCGTGTCGGTGTGAAGCCCATCCTCAGTGACAAGCAGGTTGGTTCAGGAGGAGAAGGTGCAGCTGCAGTGCTGAACACGGTGCTTGTGTCTGGAACCTCTGCAGGACCTTTAGCGCCCACGTCACATCCCGCTTTCCCTGTAGCCTGTGTGTTTAATGGGGATGGCACAGCAGGAATCCGGCAGGATCCCTGTGAGTGCAGCGTGGGCTGGGGTCATGCTCCCAGAGCTCGGCCTGCAGCGTTCTGTGTCCCCCACGTGAAAGGCGTCGTGTCCTTGGTACGTTGTGTGTCCAGGGGAACAGAGCCCAGCATCCCAAATCCATAGGGCTGGAATCTGTGTCCTCGGAACTGCTGGAACATGCTGTACTCTCCACAGGGCTTCAGTCCTGTTACATCCCTTTCTTACCTGGACGCTGGAGGCAAAAGGTGAGGCACGAATCCTGTGTCAGAGGTTCATTCCCAGTTTGCCCTCCAACACTTCCATACAGACCACAGCGCCCTTTGGGATGTGCTGGAATGGCAGCACGGTGTTGGGAGGCCTCAACCTCTGAGCTGGACATTGCTAAATCGAACGTGAGGATGAAATCGTGGGTTTTGATGTTGTGTGTTTGCTTGGTTTATCTTCGTGCTCTGTTGTACACATCTGCTGCATAGAACCATACCAAAGAGCTCCTGGTTTTCACTTGGACACTTGGGATCTGCTCTGGAATCTTCCTTTTACATGTACGGGTTGCTGAAGTGTTGTAGCTTCGGGGGGAATCCTCTCTGCTTCCCATGCACGTGCTGCACTGCTCTGCTCCCTCTGCGCGCACAGCCTGCGAGGTGGAGCCGAGCGCAGGATCCCTGAGGATCTCACACCTCGGGATGTGGATTGTACTGAATAAAGGCTCTTGGAACAACCGTGACGCTGAGAGTGGGGAGCGGCTTCAGTAAGCACAGTCTGTAATCTGTAATGCAAGCTTTCTTCCAGGAATTCTTCCCAGACTTGGGATCATAGAATCATGGAACGGTTTGGAAGGGACCTTAAGATCATCCACTTAGAGCAGAGTGCTCCAAGCCCCCGTGTCCAACCTGGCCTTGAGCACTGCCGGGGATGGGGCAGCCACAGCTTCTCTGGGCACCCTGGGCCAGCGCCTCAGCACCCTCACAGGGAGCAGCTTCTGCCCAAGAGCTCATCTCAGTCTCCCCTCTGGCAGTTAAAGCCATTCCCCTCTCCTGTCCCTCCATCCCTTGTCCAAAGCCCCTCTCCAGGGTTCCTGCAGCCCCTTTAGGCACTGGAGCTGCACTAAGCCAGGTTGGACACAGGGCTTGGAGCAAGCTGCTCCAGTGGAAGGTGTCCCTGTCCGTGGCAGGGGGTTGGAACTGGATGAGCTTTAAGGCCCCTTCCACCCCAGACCTGTCCCTGAGTCCCTGATGTTGGTGCTGGATCCGACTGCGGCTGGATCAGACCCTCTGCTGCTTCGTCCCACCAGCCAGAAGCTTCCCTCATGGCCACAGCTGTCCAGCGCTTCCAGAAGCAGCCTCAGTGCAGCAGGTCGGTCCCTCCTTGTGCTTCCCTATGGAGAAGGTGCCACCGGGCATCTCCATGCGGAGCTGCCCCGGCCCCGCGCAGCACTAGAGGGCAGCAGCCCCCTGCGCTGGGCAGGGAGAGCAGGGAAGAGACAACGCTGCCTCCACATCAGCCTTGTGCTGGTGGTGGCTGCAGCTCAGCACCCAGATGGGGTTTGAAGAGGAGGAAAAGGGGTTTTCCCCACTCATTTTCCACCTGATGAAGAGCAGGGTGAGTTGAGATGGGATTTGGAGCTGGAGTCACAGGCATTCCCATAGGATGGAGGCTGGGAGCTGGTCTCCAATCCCACGACTGGTGGGAAGTCGGCATTAGCCAGGCCTCACTGCCCACAACCCGGTTGTGTTGGATGGGGCAGAGGAGGAACCAAACCAACCTCCAAACCCCCCCCCCCCCCCCGGGCCAGGGATTTCCAGTGCACGGGGGGCCACGAAGCAGCTCCACCATTGGGAATTCCCTCATCCAGCTGGGAGACACAGAAGGGGAACCCCCTCCCCAAACCAGCCCGGTTTTGAGGCCCTTTCCCTGCAGAAAGTCCCAGCTGGGGTGGAGCATCCATTGGTGCCATAGGGCCGAGCACGTTAGGATGTCCCTTTATCCCATGGGCAGCTCCCCCCGCAAACACACCCCCACTTCCAAAACCTTTTTATTTACATTCCAAGTCAACTCCCATGCAAACCGTTGGCCTTTTCCAGGTCTGTTTTCCTTCTCTCCCTTTCCAAGAGCGGGATTAGCAAAAGGCGCCGCAGTCGGAGTTGAAAATAGCCTTAAATATACAAAAATAGAGCTTACAAAAAAAACCCCACCAACAAAAAGAGACAGAAATATTCTGCTGCAGAATCCGTAGTGTACAAACGCGTCTATGAGGCTCCAACGCTCCATAAACAGGCTGGGAGAATCCCGAGGGATTTCATCCCGGCCCCGTGCCTGGGAATACTGACACCCCCCTCCGAGAAGAAGAGCTGTGGACATGGAGGTGGGAGCTCCGGTGCCCGAATACACCCCGCGAGGTGGTTGCCACCCCCAAATTGGGTTGGATTTGGGGGTTTGGGCAAGGAAACCACCCCCGGCTCCTGTGTCCCTCACCCAGACCTCCCCCCGGGCCCGGCGGAATGGGATGGATGAATCCCGAAGATGGGATTCGCTGCCCTTCCCATGGTTCCGTGGATCACACCAGGATGGTGCGCAGCGGAGGGTGAGGTAGCCCATTGTGCCAAGGAGGGGATGATGGCATCTTCCATGGGTGACACTCGTTCCTCCACCCTGGATAAGCCCTTTTGGAGGGGCAGAGGGTGCCGAGGTGGCTCCAAATCCCGGGATCAGGGTGCCTGGAATGCCGAGATCCCATCTTCTATGTAGGGATCGCAACGGCAAAGGTAACCCTGTGCAGAGGAGAGCGGCTGCGATGCTCTGAGGTCCCCACGTGTATTTGGGTGCCGTGGATGGGTGCAGAGCCGGGAAGTGAACCAGCCAGAAGCCCCGGAATTCCCGTAGGATGACGGCTGGGAGCTGATCTCCAATCCCATGGCTTGTGGGAGGTTGGCATTAGCCAGGCCTCACTGTCGGTGGGGACATCCCGTTGTCACAGGAGGCTGCGGGATGGCTCGATGCTGCTCCGTTATCACTTCCCAATGGATATCGTGCGGGAGAAGGGATGTGCTGGAAGAAGGCTGAAGTGCAGGCACCCAACAAGGACCCCGAGTCCCCTCCTCACCTCGGGAACGAGGAATCGAGCTCAGGCTTGCGCGCGAGAGGCTCCATCCCGGCACAGCTCCATGGAGGCAGCGATGGGGCATCACCCAGCGGGTCCATGCCCCGCGCTAAAGTGCTCCGGGCCCCCCCGTGTCCCCGCCTGTCCCTCGGTGCTCCGGGTGTCCCGGTGTGCCCGGGGGGGGGCCGTGGGGCGGTCCATGGGGTGCTGGAGCTATACAATGTTCTCTGCCCCGGGCAGGGGGCCCTGGGGGGGGCCGGGGTCCTGCTGCTTGTGCAGCTGCGCCAGCTGCAGCACCGGCATGTTGCAGAGCGGGCAGACCTTGCGCACCTCCAGCCACTTGATGAGGCACCTGCGGGGGGGGCACACACAGGGGAAAGGGGGTTACGGGGCGCTAAGATGAGAAACCCACAGCTGGGACCCCAACACGGCGGTGCTGAGCCCTGGCAGCCCCTTTCAGTGCCTTTATCGGGCCTTTATCTGTGCGTGTGTAGGCACGGGGAGTATTCATAGACTCAGCGTGGTTTGGGTTGGAAGGGAGCTGAAAGCTCATCCAGTTCCAGCCCCATTTCTGCCCAAGATCCCATCTCAGTCTCCCCTCTGGCAGTTAAAGCCATTCCCCTCTCCTGTCCCTACATCCCTTGGCCAGAGCCCCTCTCCAGCTTTCCTGCAGCCCCTTTAGGCACTGGAGCTGCTCTCAGGTCTCCCCTTCAGGAGCCCTCTCTTGTCCAGGCTGAACAATTTACATGCAACTCAAATACATGTGAAATGTTTACATATATTTATATATACATGGATTTTATATGTATATATAAATGTGTATTAAGTAGATATATATGTATATATGCATCTATTTTACATATATACATATGTGTTTCATAGACTCAAAGCCTGCATTGGAAAGGACTCGTGAGGAGCATCCAGAGCAACTCCCAACTCAGCCCAAGTCAAAGCCCTTATCCAAGAGCGATGTCCAAACACTCCTCAGATACAAGCAGCTTCGGGGCCCCGGCTGTTTCCCAGGCAGCTGCAGTGCCTCTAAATGGCTGCTCCAGCAATAGACATCAAATTATACATGTAAATATGAATATACACACATAAGGATGGGCATGCCGAGAATCTTGGAATGGTTTGGGTTCAGAAGGACCTCAAGATCATCCAGGTCCGTGTTTTGGAACATCAGAATTAGAATAGAATAGAATAGAAAATGTACTATAATAATGTGTGTGTATATCTATATATACGTATATATATCTCTATATACAAGTGGTTTTGTCAGCTCACAACTTGACCATCGCTGCTCCAAATGCTCATTCATCCCCTGGGACTGGGATTAGGGTGGGATAAAGCCGGGCTGAGGAGCAGGAGCAGCGGGAGCCTCCCCGGGGAGTGCCTGCAGGCAGGATGCCCCTTGCCCGCACTCACTTTCGGTGGAAGGCATGTTTGCAGGGGCAGATCCCCAGCTCGTCCTTGGGCTTGAACTCCTCCAGGCAAACGGCACAGATCTGGGAAGGGGGAAGCAGAGAGGAGCAGTCAGGAGTGGCTTTGTGCACATAGAAACCACACAGACACCTCCAAACCGACCTAAATCGCAGCCTGGTGTGGGTGGAAGGGACCTCGAAGCTCCTCCAGCTCCAACCCCTGCCACGGGCAGGGACACCTTCCATAGAGCAGAGTGCTCCAAGCCCCTGGCTCCAACCTGGCCTTGAGCACTGCCAGGGATGGGGCAGCCACAGCTTCTCTGGGCACCCTGTGCCAGCGCCTCAGCACCCTCACAGGGAACAGCTTCTGCCTCAGAGCTCATCTCAGTCTCCCCTCTGGCAGTTAAAGCCATTCCCCTCTCCTGTCCCTACATCCCTTGGCCAAAGCCCCTCTCCAGGGTTCCTGCAGCCCCTTTAGGCACTGGAAGTTCCCCCTTGGCCACTTCCCACCTCCCCCCTCCCCCCCCCCCCCAGCGCTCCCCTCATCCCTGCATTTGCTTGGGGGAAAAAAGGGGAATGTGGGTTCTGACTCCAGCGCTGGGGTGGGGATGGAAAATCCTCCCTTTGCCACAGGGAATTCCCACTCCTCCGGAGCTCCGAACCCTCCAGCCTGACCAAAGCCCCCCTGAAAGCCTTCCCAGGCTTCACTGCACAGCCTTTGGGATCGCAAGCTGAGGCTTGGGTCTCCCTTTCCCAATGGAGAGGACTCTGGAGACTCCCTGGAGCAACAGGCACAAGGCTGGGATGTGCCAGGAGGCTTTAGTGTGCACGAGGGCCAAAGCCACACTGCTGCTTGCTGCCCGGGATGGAGCTGCATCCATAGGGATAACTGGGATGAGAAGGCAAAGGGTGCATCTCTATCCCAGCGCTGGGGAAGTCGATGGCTGTTATCCCAGCTGAAATGCTCCCCTACACTGTTTTTTCCCGATGCATTTTGGCTATTCCCAGGGTTTTGGGATATTTCCCAGCTCAGAATGTCTGTCCCAGCCCCCCTGGCTTGGGAGTCTCCTCTCCACCATTCCCAAACAATGGCCAGCTCCGCTGCCAAAATCCCTTGGGATGAAGCAGGCGGGTACCAACGCCACGGGAGTCGTGGCGCCTGTCCATATGTTCAGCCACCAGAGCACCATTGGCTGGGATAATCCTCAGGGAACACACACATGTGGGAAGCCCTGGGAGAGGCGGGTGATGGGAAAAGGGGAAAACCCAAGCCAGATCCACAGGGATGAGGAGCGCAGCGGCACTTTCCCCTCCTCTGTGAGCTCCTTGTGAGCGCTGGCAGCAGCCCCTGGCGTTGCTCAATCCCCCTCTGGTTCTGCTTCCCAGCACTGCCCATCCCAAATCCCTATGCCCAAAAAGGGATATTTTCCATGGAGCTGGAGCTAAACCGCTTCTTCCAGCCTTTCCCGAATGCCAGGGAAGAGCTGGAGCTGCTCTACCCCCTGCCCTATGGACCCACCATCCTCTCTGAAAGCATTTGGGCTGCGGATGGAGGAGACGGAGGAGGACGGAGGGTTATCCCAGCCATTCCCGGGCACATTCCCAAATCCCTCCTGCAATGAGCTTCTCACCCCAGGAAGTGCTTTTAAGCCTCAGTGCTGGCAAAACCGTGGCAAGTCACGTTAATGGGAGTGGATCAGAAGTAGGAGCCTCGAGCCAGGACCGTTCTGTCCCTGTCTGCAACTCCTGCCCTTGGGAATCAGCTCCCGAGCCGTGGGGAGCAGGCTCCTGTTGCTCTCATCTCAACCTCCCCTCTGCCGGGTTGAAGCCATACGGATGCAGGGAAAGCTAAAAGGAGCCAGGAGGAGGAGGGTGCTGGTGACTGACTGCATCCTCCTGCCTGTGCCTGGCCTCCATCCCCAGCGTGAGGAAGAGGAGGGTGAGGGACTCTTTGCCACTACTCACCTCGTGTAGGTTCAGCTCCTTCACCTTTTCCTTGAGTATAACCTGTAAGAGAGCACTGGGTCAGGACACAGCTTCTGCGAAGGCACTCACAGCAAACCCCTCCATGGGGATCCCAGTTGATTGTCCCAGTTTAACCGGACCCCACCAGTACACGCAGCACAGCCACCGAGCACAGGGGACCTTCTCCCATGTGCAGGACCAGGAGGAAGGCAGCGCTGGCAGAGCTGTCACCGCCGCCCCAAGGACCAAATCCCCCCATATTTAAACCTCTTGTGCTTCCTCACTCTGCCATGAGCTCCTGCATGGGTATCTGCTGCTCCGTCTTCACTCCGTCCAGGCTGAACGCCTGGAGAGGGCTATAAATCCAGGATGACCATGTGTCATCATATCATATATGGTATCACATCGTATCGTATCATATCATAGATCATAATCAGCCCAACTCCAACCGGTTTCCTGCTTGAACAACAGATTGGAGGCAGAAAGATTCCACAGGCCCTGGAGACAACGGGACATCGAAGCAGGATCCTGACATCAACCTCTTGGCTGTGCTCCGTCAGCACTGGTGTGTGTGGAAAAGCAGGTGATGTTCCCGCTGAGACATCCCTAGGAGAGCCCCGTGGCCGTGGCTGGATCCAACCCCAGCGCAGATCTGGACCTGCATGGTTTGACCGTGAGGAGCGGGGATACCGCTTACAGCGGGGCAGAGTGGACATGTCCATGCGTGGACATCGCAGACACAATGTCCACGTGTGGACATCGCAGCTTCTCTTTGATGGCCAAAGGCCTCCCAAGGAGAAGAGCAGCAGAAGGAAAGCTGACGCTTCACCGTGGATTTGGCACTAAGCAGAAGAAGAGGACAACTCACTGCGTGTCAATCACCTCACCTGTTTGTAGGCGTAGAGCTCTTTGTGTGCTTGGTGCCTGAGCCTGCAATCGGAACAAGGAGAAACGTGAAGACGGGCAAGAAGCAGGGACTCTGCAACCCCTCCAACGTTTCAGTTCCCTCCTTCCCTGATTTAATATCCCTTCCTCTTCACTTCCGAGCTGAGAACGGCCACAGGAAACGATGCACCCAGGCAGCAGCGGGGAGAGCGGCATCTCCATCCGGAGGCACACAACCTCTGCTCCGCTTGGACCTCCCTCATCTTAACGCAGGTACCATCTGCACCACCAAGCCCAGCAAAAGCTGTTGAATAAACCAGGAGCTGCCGCAAATCCCTGCTACAGATCCCTACTACAGATCCCTACTACAGATCCCTACTATAGATCCATACTACAGATCCCTACTACAGATGTGTACTACAGATCCCTACTATAGATCCCTACTATAGATCTCTACTACAGATCCGTACTACAGATCCCTACTATAGATCCCTACTATAGATCCATACTACAGATCTCTACTACAGATCCGTACTACAGATCCCTACTATAGATCCGAACTACAGATCTCTACTACAGATCCGTACTACAGATCTCTACTATAGATCTCTACTATAGATCCCTACTATAGATCCGAACTACAGATCTCTACTATAGATCCCTACTATAGATCCGTACTACAGATCTCTACTACAGATCCGTACTACAGATCTCTACTATAGATCTCTACTATAGATCCCTACTATAGATCCGAACTACAGATCTCTACTATAGATCCGTACTACAGATCTCTACTATAGATCCGTACTACAGATCTCTACTACAGATCCGTACTATAGATCTCTACTACAGATGCATACTACAGATCTCTACTATAGATCCCTACTACAGATCCTTACTATAGATCCCTACTACAGATCCCTGCTATAGATCCCTCCTACAGATCCCTCCTATAGATACCTATGACAGATCCCTACAACAGATCCCTCCTACAGATCCGTCTGACAGATCCCTACTATAGATCCCTACGACAGATCCCTACGACAGATTCCTCCTACAGATCCCTACTATAGATCCCTCCTACAGATCCCTCCGACAGATTCCTCCTACAGATCCCTACTATAGATCCCTCCTACAGATCCCTCCGACAGATTTCTACTATAGATCCCTACGACAGATCCCTACTACAGATCCCTATGACAGATCCCTCCTACAGATCCCTACTATAGATCCCTCCTACAGATCCCTCCTGCAGATCCCTCCTACTAAGCTACTGCTGCTGCCAGCCGTTCCTAGACTGCATGTGGTACCTTAGTGCTCAGACGCAAGGGGGAAGGAGACCCCCCCGGCACAGAGGTTTCTCGCTGAAGCCCCATCACAATGCTCGGGCAATGCTGGGCTCCCCAAACCAGCTTTATCCTCCATTATCACATCAGTGCCGCTGCCTCCGCCTCCCACGGTCCTTACCTGAGCACCGGCACAGACAGCTTTGGAAGGGAAGCCCCAGGACATCTTCCATCTCCAACTCCCTATCTCAGGGGCAATTTGATAGCCAGAGATAAGGAGATGCCAAACCCCATAAGGGAACAAACCTTCATCTTGGGAATCTGGGGGCTTTCTGTCTTCTTTCTCCTAACCAGGAGGGGGGTGTGTGCTGTGTTAAAGCATGGGGTGACCGAGCGAAACAGCAGAAACACATCACATCCCTGCACAGCTGTCAGCCCAATCCCACCACAAGCACAGCCTGAACGGAGAGCGGATGGAGCAGCCCAGAGGAGAAGGACTTGGGGGTATCAGGTGAGGAGAAGCTCCCCATGACCCGGCTTCAGTGTGTGTCTGAGGCCAGAGTCCCCCCATGTGCTGGGCTGCACCCCCAGAGCCTGAGCAGCAGCTCAGGGAGGGGATCCTGAACCTCTGCTGCGCTCTGGGGAGACCCCCCTGCAGTCCTGATCCAGCTCTGGGGCAGCAGCACAGAGGGACGTGGAGCTGTTGGAGTGAGGCCAGAGGAGGCCATGGGGATGCTGCGAGGGCTGGAGCAGCTCTGCTCTGGAGCCAGGCTGAGAGAGCTGGGCTGGGGCAGCCTGGACAAGAGAAGGCTCCTGAAGGGGAGACCTGAGAGCAGCTCCAGTGCCTAAAGGGGCTGCAGGAAAGCTGGAGAGGGGCTTTGGCCAAGGGATGGAGGGACAGGACAGGGGAATGGCTTTAACTGCCAGAGGGGAGACTGAGATGAGCTCTGAGGCAGAAGCTGTTCCCTATGAGGGTGCTGAGGCACTGGCATAGGGTGCCCAGAGAAGCTGTGGCTGCCCCATCCCTGGCAGTGCTCAAGGCCAGGTTGGAGCCAGGGGCTTGGAGCACTCTGCTCTATGGAAGGTGTCCCTGCCCATGGCAGGGGTTGGAAGCTGGAGGAGCTTCAAGGTCCCTTCCCACCCAAACCATGTGATTCTATGATTAATAAAACATCCTTCCCAACAGCAGCCCGTTTCCCACATCCTGGCGGATCGCTCTGGCTGGAGAAGCCGATCCTCCTCCTCACATCGATACCTTTAACCCCCCCCCCCCAACACTGCTGCTCATTACAAGACGTGGCATTTAGTGAGGTGCTCTGGAAGCTCTCACAGCGCTTTCAGTCAGACGCCCCTGAGCGCCTGCAGGGCCTGGACAACCACAGCAGTATTTTCCCCATCTCCAGCGTGATTTCAGCTGGGAAACTCCCTTGCCTGTAGTTTCACTTCCCAAGGAGCTATTCCGGGGCTGGCTCAACCCCTGCTGGTCTCACCCAGAGCTCCCAGAGGCTTCCTGGTCCCACAAGGCTGCAGTGGGTGATACGTAAAAATAGGATGTAAAAGACATCCCTTTTTCTGCTCAAACACCCCCCCCCCCCCCAAAAGAGTCCTGGACCTTCAAAGTCGAGGAATGTCCCCCGACATTCCACAGGGAGCCATCCCTCCCCTTCCAGTGCTGCTGCCTGGCAGGGAACCTGCCTGCAGAACCAGGGATAAAAGTGGGGTCAGAATCCCTCCACCAACGCCCCCGAGCAGAAACATGAGCAGAAGATGCAGGAACAATGGAGCAAACAGGCTGGAACCAGCCCGATCCGCAGGGATGCCGGCGGCTGGGAAACTGGTTATGAAAGACAGATGGGGCAAAGCAGGATGCAGGGCTGAAGGCTGCATAGGAGGGGAAAAGCTCTCCCGGCATGGGAAAAGGAATCTGTCTTACGGAGCACTGAGCATCACAAAGCCACCAGAGGGAATGTGTTGTGTAGAACAAGCCCAAGACGTGGTGGTGGCATCTGGACCAGCGGTGGGGAGAAGCGAGCATCTGGACCCGGATCCATGCAGCTCCGTGTTGTCGGATGCCACAATGTTATGGGATCAAGCTACATCGGGAGAATGCGCCAAAATCACCCCCTCCTTGAAGGTTATGGGGAAGGGCATGAGCATGTCTGGTCCTGAAGTGTGTCAGCTCCGTCTGCTCCTCCATGCTCCCCTTTCCAAGCCAGGACCCGGGGCCAGACGGAACCCAGTTGGACCTTACACAGCTGCTGTAATGAGACTCTGGATCCTGGCAGGCGTTATTCCCTGCTGGACACAGGGCTCCATCCATCTCCTGTCAGAAGCTGTGACTCCAGAGGAATGTCTGGCAGATGCTGGTTTAGATAAGGGGCCACACAGCGGCTTAGGAACCAGCGCAGGGCTGGAGACTGCATGTGTACGAACACCATCACCAACCATGAATGCAGGAACCGCCTTCCGTGGAGTTTGTGCTCTCTTCCCAAGCTTTCCATGCTTCCCACAGGAAAGGGAGCACCTCACTTACCTGAGTGACTCCAAAGCGAGTGAACAACTGCAGGAATAAATTGGAGGAAACCCTTTGGCAGGTTTACCTCCAGGATCTGCTTGTTTCATAGAATCCCAAGTTGGTTTGGGATGGAAGGGACCTTAAAGCTCCTCCACTTCCAACCCCTGCCACGGGCAGGGACACCTTCCATAGAGCAGAGTGCTCCAAGCCCCTGGCTCCAACCTGGCCTTGAGCACTGCCAGGGATGGGGCAGCCACAGCTTCTCTGGGCACCCTGTGCCAGTGCCTCAGCACCCTCACAGGGAACAGCTTCTGCCTTATCTCCAACCTGAACTTTCCCTGTTTCAGTTTGAACCCATCAGCCCTTGTCCTGTCCCTACAGTCCCTGATGAAGAGTCCATCCCCAGCATCCCTGTAGCCCCCTTCAGACACTGGAGCTGCTCTGAGGTCTCCATGCAGCTCTCCAGGCTGAACAGCCCCGATGCTCTCAGCAGAGATGAGGCCCAAACAGCCACCTGCAGCACTTCCTGTCTTCTTTCTTCCCCTTTTTCCTCTTAACTTTTCCAAGCAGAGGTGGGACCACGAGGATGGGACCTGTGCTTTGTACCAGAGTGGCTTCCAGCAGCACAAGAGCTCAGGACTCACCTGGACCGCACAGCCCGCGATGATCTTTGCTCTGCTTTTGGCTGAAATTCCTACTGGATTCCACTTTGATCCAACCTGACTAAAACCATCACCTTTCCTCCCACCTGAGTGGGCAGCGTGCTCTGTATGGAGGCAGTTGTGAAGCAAAGCCCGCTTGCTCTCGCCCCTGGCACATCCTTTATTTAATGCCATCAGCTCTGTGATAGAGGTAAACACACCGGATATTGGCTCTTCCACATTCCAGCTGGGGATGTAAGGAGGGTGCATGGGATGCTCTCATCCCCAGGGCCCCCAGGATGGTGCCATGAGCTCCACTTGTTGTTTGCCAAACAGACCATAGAATCACGGAATGGGCTGCGTTGGAAAAGACCTTAAACCTCCTCCAGTTCCAACCGCCTGCAATGGGCAGGGCCACCTTCCACTAGAGCAGCTTGCTCCAATGGGACCAAGACCCATCCAACCTGGCCTTGAGCACTGCCAGGGTGGAGACACCAGCACAGTTAATCCGGTGGCACAGCAAACCCCTTCAAAACAAGGGCTGGAGGCTGCTGCTTTGGCTCTGCTTTGCCAATAACAGAGCTGGGGGCAGCGATTTGAAGAGCAATTCATGAAGTCTCTCTCGAGCTCAGTGCTATAAAGGGATCATTAGATGATCTAATCCAACCTCCCATCTATCACAGTGCGTTACATAGCTCCTCAGTAACAGGAGCCAAAGCGTCTCATCCAGAAAGGCCCCTCTGTCTTCATTTAAAGACACGAGGAGACAGGACTTGCCACTTCCCTTGCTGGCTTGCTCCACCGGTTACTCACCCTCTCTCTTACAACATGCCTCCAACTTCTATATTTAAAGGTTTTCTGGCTTCATCTTCCAGACATTACCACTTGTTGTTTCTTCTTAGGGGCAGAACACACCCGGCCAGACCTGGTGCCCAGGAGAACACTCTGAAAGCCCAAACCACCTCTTCATTTGGCAAGTGAGCTGTGTAGCTTCAAGCTTCATCTGGGCAAAACACATCCTTGAACCTGCTGAACACCGGTGGTCTATTTGTGATGCATCCCCCTCCCATTGGTGTCCCAGTTAAAACGGGAACACTGGATGTGGATGCACAGATTCGTGTTAACATAGAGCACTGAGATACAAAGCTGGCTGGGGGGACCCCTTCATCTGGTTCTGCCTTACCTGCTGGGGTGGACAGATGTGTCCACCTTCAAACACCAGTTTCTTATGCATAACTGCAGGCAAAAGTGAGGATTGATGCCCAGGCAGCACAAATAACTGCTGGGTAACCCTGCCTTTGGGCTCACCTGCAAGTTTTATGAGGTTTTGCTTCATACAGAGCTGAAAACAGATGGAAATGATCAAATATTCAGAGGGAGACACTGAAATCCTGCTTCCCTGCTCTACAAATGCACGACAAAAGCCTCTGGATAGAAAACCTGGTGAAAACCTTCTTCCTCTGGGATGGAAGAAGGGACCAGGCACCTGTGTTACGGGGACAGACGGAGGGGATGGGATGGACGCATGGCTAGCAGAGAGCTGAAGCCATCTGAAAAGCCAGAGGGGATGGACAGAGGATGGAAAAGCTCTTCGACAAGAGGGCTATCAGTACAACTTGCCCCCATTGCTGCCACGATTCCCAGGCACTGTGCTTTTCCCCACTTCCCTGCACCAGGAAGACTTTCTCCTCTCAATGAGTGGTCCAATTCTCTCCCCAGTGGCCCACAAACTAATTAACACAAGCCCCAAATGGGATCAACCTTTACCCCCCCGACTCCTGCTCCCCATTGTGCAGATTAACGACTCAACCCTGCATCATTAATCTCTAAACTGTGCTGTTGAATGAGCAATTTGTGCCCAATAACCAACCTGACAGGTATTAAACATGCCTTACACACACAGGACACAAGTTACTCATTAAAGAGCAAAACGTGTTGAAACATTAAGCAGAAATGGAACCACAAAACATCCTTTTTCAGCCTTTTTGAGCAGCCAACTGTGCTTGCAGAGAACCATGGAATCAACTGGGTTGGAAAAGACCTTTAAGATCATCCAGTCCAACCAGTTCCCAGCGCTGCCAAGGCCACCACTGACCCATGGCACTGAGGCCTCGTCTGCACGGTGTGTGAGCACTTGCAGGGACGGTGACTGCAGCCCTACCCTGGGCAGTTCCAATGCCTGAGCACCCTTTGGGGCAGGAATTGTTCCTCAGCTCCATCTAACCCTGCCCTGGTGCAGCTTGAGGCCGTTCCCTCTTGTCCCATCCCTTGGTCCTTGGGAGCAGAGCTCACCCTCCTCCTGGCTCCATCCTCCTCTTAGGCACTTGTAGGCAGCCATCAGGTCCCCCCTGAGCCTTCTCTTCTCCATCTGAACCCCCCAGGTCCCTCAGCTGTTCCCCATCGCACTGTGCTCCAGGCCCTGCACCAGCTCCAGTGCCCTTCTCTGGCCCCGCTCCAGCACCTCAATATTCATGCCTTTAGGACCCTACAGACAAATCCACCCTGGTTTTAAAGCGGATAATGTAATGGCCTGTGTGGTAGCTCTGAGATGCACTGGGGAAGAGGATTTCAGTACTCACTGCATACACACTGTGTACATTGGCTCTGTTAGGGATGAACATTTGCTCTCCCGCTACATGGCTGAGCAAATTCATTGGTGATGAGGGAAGTTAAACCACTTCAGGGATCACATCAGGTTGGCACAAGACACGTTATGGAAAGACAAGGTGATGCCATCCTCTTTTTGGCATGCAGGGATGAGCAACAGGCTCATCCTGAGCAGCTCTTGAATGCAGCTGGGGAAGGTTCCCTTACCTGATCAAGTAGCAACAGAAGAGCAAACTGAGGATGAAGACGAAGATGGCCGTGCCGAAAACCACGATGTATATGTTGAGAGGCAGGTTCTGGAACCCGATGTTCGGCATCCTGAAACTGTAATGCTGGAAGTCCGAGCTCATGGGTAGGCTGTGGGAGAAAACACATGGACGTGAGGCTCCTTTAGCAGCATGGGATGCCCTTTGGATGCCAGTGGTCCCTCTAAAGGGAGGATGTGGGATGGAGAAGGCAGTGAAGCAGCGCTGCCTCCTTGCTTGTCCCCCCCCGGGGTGAAGGCATCCTTGCCCAAAACTGAGCTCCCAGCTCATAACACTGAAAACAAAGCAGGGCTGGATCAGCCAGGGCTGGGATTCTTCTTCTCCCGCTGTGGTTTCTCCTCCAGCTATTTTCCCCTCTTCCCTACACACATCATCCTTCAAGTTAACCACCACAACAGATGGACGGTGGGGATTTGCGTCCAGCTGCAGCCAGTGTCCCCCAAGCCCCTCATTACTTAGGCCAAACCACTGGAAGCAGCCAGAAAACCCAGCAAAGCAGGTTTCCCTTCCCTTCCCCTCCTGTGCTTTCCAAACTGATTCCTCATTCCATAGAAATCCCCCCTCCAAAACCACGGAGCATGGACACGAACCGGCGTGGGTTCAACACGCTCCACACAGAAAGAACGACGACATTCCCATCCCCACTGCAGCGCTGCCAAGAAATTATGGGAGCCATAAAAGAGATTTGGTTGGGGTTTTTCCATGCGAGACCCAGGGAATTTTTGCAGGTTGCAGCCCTATTCCTCAGTCCAACCCCAAAGCTGCTTCCCCCCAGCAAACCCCCAAAGAAGATGCAATGATTTGAGCTGTCCACGTACCGCGTCTTGGACCAAAACCTCCCTCCCCTTGGAGAGACCCAACTAAACCGGGAGCAGCTGCCGGGAATAACGATTGCAATGGATCATCTCTCGCGTGGCTTTAGTTTTATGATTCATTGCACAGGACATGAATAGGTTACCATAAGCCTCACACGGGTGTTCCTGAGGAGTAAGGCAGAAACCAACCCGGTGTCTCTGCCTCACCCCCTCGCTGCCCTACCACCACGTTAATACTCAAAGCCCTTAACTGCAAAGCACCTATTAACTCCTTCTCTTCATGACTCCTTTCTTCTGCAATCCTTCTTTGAAGCACTCACCCTTGAAGGATGACAACTGTCCCTGGCCAGGCAGAAAGTTCACCCCCAGCTTGGAAAAGGAACTTAACGAGGTCTGGTTCGTGTTTTCCCTTCTGCCCACAGGAGAGGGCTGGATGTGGCACGCACCGAAGTTTCCCAACAAGCAGGGAAAGTACCTGAAGTCTGAGCCCTGTTTCCTAAATACAATTACTGAAGGATAACAAAACCCTCCCCTGGAGCAGGGAGTTTTCCACGGAGCGGTAATTGCACCTCTCCCACTTGTAACGGGGTGAGAAGATGGCACCTCACTGGTTCAGTCTTTACCAGGAGGGTGCTGAAGCGCCTGGCACAGGGTGCCCAGAGAAGCTGTGGCTGCCCCATCCCTGGCAGTGCTCAAGGCCAGGTTGGACCCAGGGGCTTGGAGCACTCTGCTCTATGGAAGGTGTCCCTGCCCATGGAACTGGATGACCTTTAAGGTCCCTTCCAACGCATTCCATGGTGATTCTAAACCCAAACATACCAGGGAGCAACACCAAAACTCAAAGCATCCTCAAACATCCCACTGCTCCAAGCAGCCTCCTCGCTCCTGCATCTCCTTTCCCCCTTCAGACCCGGTTTTTGCTGAACCTCCTGGTCCTTCCTCTCCTCTCCCATCACCTCTGCACCGCTCACACCCATGCTGATGGGACACACTCACCTTTCAACCCCTTGCCCGCACCCTTCTCGCGCCCCTCGCCGAAGGCAGCATCTCCACCATTCCAGCCCGGAATTCCAAAGCCCAGAGCCTCCTCGCTCCAGCTTTCAGATTCCTCGGCTCGCTGGAAGTTTGGAGGCGATTTCTGGGAAAGCCTGGATTTCATTAAAGCCTCCAGAGACCAACACGCATGTTCAGACACTCCCGGCCAGCGTGGATATGCTACAGGAGCTAGGATGGGGTTTTATAGCACAGCAACCACCCTGCAGCTCACACTCCTCCACCAATGCTTAGCTCTGCTCAGCCGAGCCTGGTTTGCTTTGCAAATCAAGTAGGAAACCCAAACCAGCCCTGAAACCTTTGTTCCCAGCTCTTGGCAGGGTTAATGCACAGCTCATAGGCTTTGGTTTGGTTTCCATCCCCTGCTGGGTCAAAGGGATTTGACACGGTTCAGGGCCTCTCCCCTCTGTCACACTCATCCGTGGAGGATGTTTTGCCTGGAGGATGAGGCTCTGTCTGTCCCTGCCTGCACTGGGGCTGATGGTCACTGGTGTTGGCCAAGGTTTGGTTGGCTCCAGCTCCTCCACCACCCCAAGAGAAGGTCAAACATGCTGCATCTGGGAAAGCTTCGGGTGCAAGGAAGGAGAAACCATTCTTGGAGAAGAGACAACAAAACCAACCAGCACTGGACTATTGATTTCCTTTCCATTATAACTCCTGTAACTGGGGATGCTCTTCCTTCGAAGGGCAGGGGGTTCAATTCAGCTCTTCCACCAGGACATACCACAGAAGACCAAGCACAAAAGCAGACGATGGGTAAGGAAGATCCAGGCTGCATCAAGCCAAGAGAAACTCCTTATGGTCATGTCCAGCCGCTCCCTGCAGCTCTTCCACCAGTCCCCATCACCACAGCTACAAACCATCCCACCCCCAACAAACAACTGATCCATAGAAACAAAGCTCCATCCCACACATCCCATCCTCCTTTCTTCTGCCAATGATACCCAATATTCTGCCCCAAAAGGACATCCCAAACGCAGCCATGACCTACCTGCCAGCCATACCGCAGGGCTCTGCCCCCTTTGATCCCCCACGGTGCCACTCCAATGAGTCCCACACCAGATTCATCCAACCCCTGGGTGCAACAACCTGCTCCGCATCAGAGCTACCCTGGTCCACGTCCTCCCCTCCTCATGCTGAGGAAGGTTATGGCAAACCCCACGGATGCTCGAGGGGAAAAACTGAAGTTCTGCTGCCCAGGATGCAGGAAACTGTTAACTTGAAAAGGCTTCAGTGAAACGGGATGATTTGAAGCAGCCAAGCTTTGGGGTTGGGCTTTTTTTGGCTTTTCTGGAGGGGGGGGGGGGGGGAGAGGAGGAACTGCATTTTAATCTGCTTCAGATTTGTGAGAGCACGGCCAAGAGAAATAAAAAAGGAGCCATAAAGGATGAAAAGTTCCTGGTGCAGAACAAAAGCCTCCCTGTCGCTCCCTGCGTGGCCACGGCATTGCAGAGCGGGCAGACGATCCTCCTGGGGCACCCACCGCTGCCCAGGGATGGAGACCGGGACGAGCTGCCTGCAGAAAACGGGCTTGGTAACACAGAAACCTCACCCAAGAAAGGATTCCCCCTGTGGATGGGACCCTCTCTGCAGTGTGAGGGGGGAATCCATGAATCCCAGGTTGGAAGAGACCTCAAGCACCATCTGGTCCAACCCTTCTAGGCAAAGCATCGCCTACACTAGATGTTCCAGCACCCTGTGCAGCCCAATCTTAACAGTGTCCAACACTGGGGAGCCACCACTTCCCTGGGGAGATTATTCCAATGGTTGTTCCCATGGTGAAACATTTCCCTCCTGTGTCCAGTTGGAATCTCCCCAGCAGTAACTTGGGCCCATCACCCCTCGTCTTTCCCATGGGACTCCTTGTAAAAAGGGAGTCACCATCTGCATCGTAGCCACCCTTTAAACACTGGAATATGGTGACACGTTGAACCTGAGCCTTCTCCAGGCTGAACAGTCCCAGCTCTCTCAGCCTTTCCTCACATCCCAGGAGGATGCTGGCTTGCTCCTTGTCTATAAAAGGAACTCGCCACGATGGCAGAAAAGAAGCAGTGAGGAATGTGGGCAGGTGCCTGCATCGTGCCCCATTTCTGCCCACGTCTCTGGCTGCAGATGGGTCCATCAGGTCTGTGTGCCCTCAGAGCATGAAATGAGGGGGAGAGGAGCCCTAAACATCGAGGGCCGGGAAGGCAGCACCACTGCTCCTGCCACCAGCAGCACTCGGGGCAGAAGGAATGAGCTCATTGAAGAAACACAGAACTGGGGAAAGAGTGGGAAGAAAAGAGCCCTGAAGCAGGGCAGTCCTGTGAGAGTCTCAAGGGGTGGCTGGAGAAAAGCTGCTCTGGGACAGATGAACAAAAGGTCCATGTATCTGCATACATGCATATTTCTTTACAATACATATATGCATAGAAGCCAGACTGCTTTGTGTTGGAAGGGACCTTAAAGCTCATCCAGATCCAGGTTGCTCCAAGCCCCTGTGTCCAACCTGGCCTTGAGCACTGCCAGACACGGGGTAGCCAAAGCTTCTCTGGGCACCCTGTGCCAGCACCTCAGCACCCTCACAGGGAACAGCTTCTGCCCAAGAGCTCATCTCAGTCTCCCCTCTGGCAGCTTAAAGCCATTCCCCTGTCCTGTCCCTCCATCCCTTGGCCAAAGCCCCTCTCCAGGTTTCCTGCAGCCCCTTCAGGCACTGGAGCTGCTCTCAGGTCTCCCCTTCAGGAGCCTTCTCTTGTCCAGGCTGCCCCAGCCCAGCTCTCTCAGCCTGGCTCCAGAGCAGAGCTGCTCCAGCCCTCGCAGCATCTCCATGGCCTCCTCTGGCCTCGCTCCAACAGCTCCACGTCCCTCTTGTGTTCTTCCTTCTTGTCCTTCTTACATTGCAATATACCAGTGTATGATAGCATACAAATACACTATATACGTACATATATCAAACAAAACCACCTTCACCTAAAGCAAAGGAGAGAATATCGGCTTTCCGCAGGCTGCATGAAGGGAACTGGAGGGTGTTTATTTACAATACAACAGCTTCCAAACTTAAAAAGGAACGGGGCTGTACATAGGCACAGGGAAGGAGCCAGAGATGAGAATGCCACAAAGCACAATGACCCCAGCTCTTTCTTTACACCTTCCAGTGAATAGCCCGAGCGGGGCTGAGCACATCCCCGATTCTTTGATGCCAACAACGAGCTTTAATGAAAAGCCAAGTTATGGCTAATGGCACATTGGGAAGTCAGGGGGTGAAGTGCTACAGGTCAGCATTAGCTCACTGGCTTCACAGCGCCCTGACTGCGAGCTGAGTGGTTAAGGCAAACCTAAACAAACCACTGGGTCAAACTAATCCCTGTTGTAATCATAGCAGCACTTCATAAGCCAGACCAAGCTCTGCCCCAGAGCTTTCCTGAGGAGATCTCAAAGGCACTGATAGAGGAGGCCATTCGTTTCTCACAGGTAGAGAAACTGAGGCAGGGAGGAGGGGAGCAGGGCCAGGGTGACACCAGGAATGCTGCTGGACCACTGTAGGTGATGCCATGAGCATCAGTGATGGGCTAAAAGCCACAAACTGGCTCTTTCCAGCTGCTTTGCTGTGTGGTTTTGAACCTGGTCTAATGGAAGGTGTCCCTGCTCACAGCAATAGGGTTGGAATTGGATGAGCTTTAAGGTCGCTTCAACTCAAACCGACCTGATTCTGTGAACCTTTAACTGGGGAAGCTGGATGGAGCTGGTGATCTCCCACAGCATCCCAAGCGGGCGACTCCAACCCATCTCCAGGTAACACCAAGCTTTAAAAACCCAACCCATCCAGGCACAGGCAGGTTCATAGAGACCAGGAATCCCAGGGAAAAGCAACGTTAATCCCTGGCGAAACTCCAGGATGAAACACTGGATCGATGGGAAAGGTTTGAGGAGGGTGTGAACGGCGTCTCCAGTTTCAAGGGCGTTACGCAAGTCCACAATGGGTTTAATACAGGTTGAACCCAAACGGTTATTAACTGGGTTGAAAGTTAAACTGTGAGCAGCTGACAAGAGCCTGCTGAAACATCCCGAGCTGTAGTGGGCAGCAGAGCATTCCTCCATGCAATAAACCCACAGCATAAAGGTTAATTCACGGCTATGACTAATGGGATAATGCATGATACTTGCCGCGCAGAGCAGCTACAAGAGGTGCCTGAGTTTAACTCGAAGGCAAAAAACCCCCCTTGTGAACCCCAAAAGGAAAACACAGCCCGACCTCGAGCAGCTGGAAGGAATTTCCTTCAGCTCCACCTCTGGAGCTGGTCCAGAGCAGTGGGAAAATCACAAGCAGCTGCAGAGTAGCCCCTAAAACAGCATCAGGGTCACCCGAGAGATGCTGAGATGCCACATGGCCACGCTGCCTTCACATGGGATGGAACAAAAGGAAATCTATGTGTTGTTCCAGCTGGAAGCGATCCTTTGCCATCCCAAACTGGGACAACAGGACTGAGATGGGTTGGAAGGGACTTTAAAGCTCCTCCAGCTCCAACCCCTGCCATGGGCAGGGACACCTTCCATAGAGCAGAGTGCTCCAAGCCCCTGGGTCCAACCTGGCCTTGAGCACTGCCAGACACAGGGCAGCCACAGCTTCTCTGGGCACCCTGTGCCAGCGCCTCAGCACCCTCACAGGGAACAGCTTCTGCCTCAGAGCTCATCTCAGTCTCCCCTCTGGCAGTTAAAGCCATTCCCCTGTCCTGTCCCTACATCCCTTGGCCAAAGCCCCTCTCCAGGTTCCTTGGGGGTGGTGCTGGATGCTGTTGTGTGCCCAGACAACCAAAGACACCAAAGTGACCTCCAAGCACGAACCGCTTCAAACCTTTGATCCCTTCTCCTCAAGAGTGAATCCGATGCTTTTTTAGTCCTGGAATCCGGAAATTTCCTGGCTGCATTCCCTGGCTGGCTGACACCCAGCACGAAACCTTAACCCTCTCCACTGCCTTCGGGTGGGGGACACCGTGACAGCGAAGACATAGAAGAGTCTTTATAACGAATAAGCGGCAGCACAACTGGTACCAGTGCAAGTGTCAGTGAGGGCTCTGGATTGCGGAGTTTAAATGATCCCGAGTGATAACTGAAATGATCTCATGATCCTAATGAACAAAAGCACCTTTAAATGGGGAAGTTCTAGTGATCACTGGCAGAGAAACCTGCAGAAAACAGCTCAGCTCTCCAGGCTTGGTTTGAAGGCAAAGGCTTTCACCCACCAAAGGCGGGCGCAGGGCTGATTTTGCAAGTTCCAGGAATAAAGGCAAAAATAAACAGGGAAAGACAACTCCGAAGCACAGATCAATAGTGCCTTTAATCCAGTCTGCAGCAGGGGGGATGGAGTTTGGAGGAGAGCCCTGCCTGGGTCCTGCTGGATCATGGGAAGGAGGAATGGAAATCACTGCTCAGGAGGGTTTGAAGGGGAGTTGGCGGCTTCTCCCTGTGAAACACACACACAGGCTGCCCAAGTAGGGTCCTGTTCACTTCTCGGTGATGAAATAACACTTGAGGAATTTTTTCCCTTTGACCCTAGGGATATTAAAGGGTTTTTTTCCCCTTTTCCTGGCAGCAGCTCCAACGTCACGACTCGCTGAGCTCACTCTTCCTCCCTAACATGTGGTGGGAAAGGATGTGCTGCTCCCTTCTCCTGCCTCCGGCCCATATCATAAAGCGGTGAGCGCAGAAGGCAGCAGCCCCCTGGTACCCTGCATGAGGTCTGGGTGATGGGACCACACAGAATCATAGAATAGTTAGGGTTGGAAAGGACCTTCCCTGCCTCTATCCCTGGAGAAGCATCCCCAAGCCACAAAGCTCAATATTTACTAACATGCATGTTAGTAAATGAGCTTGTGCCCAAGCAGCCAAGGGCAACAGCATCCCAGCCTGGATCAGCACCAGTGTGGCAGCAGGGCCATGGCAGGGATTGTGCCCCTGCGCTGGGCACTGGTGAGGCTGCACCTCAAATCCTGTGTTCAGCTCTCGGCCCCTCACTACAAGAGAGACATTGAGGTGCTGGAGCGGGGCCAGAGAAGGGCACTGGAGCTGGTGCAGGGCCTGGAGCACAGTGCGATGGGGAAGGGCTGAGGGACCTGGGGGGGTCAGATGGAGAAGAGAAGGCTCAGGGGGGACCTGATTGCTGCCTACAACTGTCTGAGAGGAGGATGGAGCCAGGAGGGGGCTGTGCTCTGCTCCCAAGGACCAAGGGATGGGACAAGAGGGAACGGCCTCAAGCTGCACCAGGGCAGGGTTAGATGGAGATGAGGAACCATGCCTTGCCCAGAAGGTGCTCAGGCATTGGAACTGCCCAGGGCAGGGCTGCAGTCACCGGCTCTGTTCACACACCATGCAGACGAGGCCTCAGTGCCATGGGTCAGTGGTGGCTTTGGCAGTGCTGGGAACGGTTGGACTGGATGAGCTTAAACGTGTTTTCCAACCTGGGTGATTCCATGATTCTATGACATTAACCCCAACAAAGCAGCAAAAGCCAGGGCTGAAGTCAGACAGCACCACAGGGTTGGCAGCTTCCTACCACACACTGCCCTATTGCTTAATTTAGTGGGAATAATCTTCCACCTTCATCTGCAGTTTCATTTCCTTGTTTGCAGGAAACAGGTTCCTTGGGGAAAGTGAACTGGAACCTCCATGAGAAAGACTCCGTCTGTGCTGCTGAAGGGTCAGAGCAGAGAGGCTGGTGTTAAACTACCCAGGGAATTCATAAATTCCTGTGTGATGACACTGAGAACTGGGCGGGGGGAAGTGATGGGAGCTCCCAAAACATCACATCTGAAAGGAAAATCCCACTTTGATCCAGTCATCTCCAGGCTGAACAAAAGCACACGGCTTTCTGTGGAGCCCATGAGCAACTGGCCTCGTCCTCTCTTTTCTACTGAGAAGCAGATGGAATAACTGACCTCCTGCACCCTTCTCCCCCTGTTCCCTAAGCTCCTTTAATGGGGAAGAAGAAAACCAGTGCAACACCCAGGGATCAATAATCCCTACAGAATCCCGCTGCCGGCGCTGGGAATCCCAGCTGCCATCCTGTAAAGGCAAGGAGAGGAGGCGAGCACAAATTGGGATGCAGGAAGGCATAATGCTCTCATTTACACTCCATAAGGTTGCTAGGTTATGGATTTTTGGGGGCATAAGCTGAAAGGGGATCCAGATGGCTCGAAAGCCTTGTGGTGGAAAAGCAGCGTGAGGCCAGAGAGGGAAGAATTCCTCTTTATGCCACTGCCGGCTGCTCCCAGATCCCGGATTTCAGTGCTCAGGAATGCTCTCTCCACAGACCCTTTTCATGGCATCGTTTCTCTTGGCAGTCAAAGTTAAGGCAAAGAAGTAGCTGGATGCAGAAGTGTCTGGGTATGGAAAAGAGTCACTAAAGCAAGTCCCAGTGAGGAGCTGCCCCCAAAGCCCACGTCAGCTCTGCAACGGTTTTATTTTAGGATGCTGAGGGCATGAAAAAGCCTTCAGGAAAAGCCAAACCAACCCAAAGCTCATCCTGTTGGGAATTTACACTAATGCCACGTCACTGCCACTGCCTGGTTTCCCTAATGCTTCCAGCAAAAGGAGCCTGTGCAGCCTGCCAGCCCTTCCCTGCTTCCAACAGAACTGGCTCGGGGGGGGGGGTTGTCTTCTTATTGCTCCTTCTCCTCCACTAACAGAAGCCAGGAGGATTTTGCAACACTTCAGAATCCAGCTAAAAGCCCTCCCCGGGGCCATATGGATACAGGACACAAACTGCTTCCCTCGCGTGGGATCCACGCAAGCAAAGGTGGCTGCAAGGATTGCAAATCCCTCAGAACTGAGCTGGAAATGGAAAGTGGAAGTTTTCCACTCCCAGACTGCAAAGCCAAGTGCTATAACCTCAGTGCATGATGGAGATAAATAGGCGTGAACCCAACATATGCATCTCCTATGCCGTCACACAGGGCTCAGCACTGACAGTGATCCCGTGGGATAGCACCCTTCTCCCCTGCTCTCCCTGGCCTCATGGCCTCACCTTAGTGGGATGGAGAACATGGAAGGCCCTTAAACTCAGGGGTAGCAGCACCCTGTGGGTCTGTAACATGGAAGCAATGGATAACCAGATGTGCACTGTCAGAATTAGACACCAGCACCAAGAACTTGGCTTCTTAGATGGGTTTCTCACACTTTGAGCCCTAAATGAGTAAAACCCCAAGTTCAGGATGTGCTGCTGCTAAAAACCCAACCAGCTTCCAAGGAGGTTACTTAAAGCTTGAGTTTCTCTTGCAGCTGACAACCAAAACCTGCTGAATGCTTCCCAACTGCCTCAAAGCTACCGGGGCTTC
The DNA here is from genome assembly GCA_017639245.1 of Myiopsitta monachus. NCBI lineage: Eukaryota > Metazoa > Chordata > Aves > Psittaciformes > Psittacidae > Myiopsitta > Myiopsitta monachus. The sequence continues at coordinate 114,415,366 of CM029917.1, read as the reverse complement.
CTCAGGCAGTGAAGCTAAAATGCACCAAAGCAACTCTCAGGCATGAAATACTTTGGTGTCAGATCCGTACACATTCCCAGGCACTGAATCGCCCTCCTAGAAGGCAAAATAGATGAGTGGCACTAAGGAGCTGGCTTAGCAACGAGCAAGTAGAGCGTCTGCTTAAAGGTCAAGAGAACACTTGATGCTGGGAGCTCTCGTGTTTGGTTTTACTGAGGTAAAGAGACTTGCAGGGAATCTGGTTATTACATACATAGAATCATGGAATGGTTTGGGATGAACTGGAGCTTAAAGCTCCTCCAGTTCCAACCCCCTGCACTGGGCAGGGACACCTTCCATAGAGCAGCTTGCTCCAAGCCCCTGGGTCCAACCTGGCCTTGAGCACTGCCAGACATGGGGCAGCCACAGCTTCTCTGGGCACCCTGTGCACCAGCACCACTTAGAGCCAGTCTTTAAAACCAAGACTTTCCCCTCCTCAGACATCATTATCCACCCTTTCAACCCATTCCTACCTTTCCCTATCTTCTCCAAAACCATGACATTTGAGGGGAAAACCCGTGTCGAGATGAAACACAAAGAAAGGTCCCACCACTGTGGGGATTTTCGGGTAGCATCACCAAGAAGCATCATTGAAATTCCAGGGGAGAAGTCACTTTTCCTCCGCTCCACAGGGAATGCCATGTTAAATCACATTTGGATTCACAGAACAAGGCTGCTAAAACACCACCGCGGCGTCTATTGGCACAATTCAATGAAAACACCGTGGCCTCATTAGTATAGTGGAAATTATGAGCTTGTCTTTGTGTATATTTCAAAGCTTGCCTCTGAAAGTAGGTTGGGTCGGGGCCAGGAATCCCTGGCTAGGAGCTCCTACCACTCAGCACTTGGGGAATGCCTTGCTCACACAGGTCAAGCGGCCCTGCAGCCACTGACCCAGGAGAAAGGGCATTTAAATTATACCCTGTGGGGAAAAGCTCAGGACAATATTGTGAGAGGAGGCAGAGCAACAGGGTTTGAAGTGAAGCCTCCTCCAGCTCAGCTCCATGCATGGTTTTCCTCCTGAGTATGCCCTAATGAAAGCACAGAAGGTGATTAAGAGGATGCAGGAATGTGGGTGTGGGGAGTTGCACCCTGTCCCACTGCTCTGAACAGCCAGGGTGAGAGCATCCCAATGACCAAAAAGCTCTGCGCCCTTTTGGGAACCCCAGACTGGTTCGGGTTGAAAGGCCTTCAACACTGCCAGGGATGGACCTGATCGAGTGAGGCCAGAGGAGGCCATAGAGATGCTGCGAGGGCTGGAGCAGCTCTGCTCTGGAGCCAGGCTGAGAGAGCTGGGCTGGGGCAGCCTGGACAAGAGAAGGCTCCTGAAGGGGAGACCTCAGAGCAGCTCCAGTGCCTAAAGGGGCTGCAGGAAAGCTGGAGAGGGGCTTTGGCCAAGGGCCTGTAGGGACAGGCCAAGGGGAATGGCTTTAACCTGCCAGAGGGGAGACTGAGATGAGCTCTTGAGGCAGAAGCTGTTCCCTGGGAGGGTGCTGAGGCGCTGGCACAGGGTGCCCAGAGAAGCTGCGGCTGCCCCATCCCTGGCAGTGCTCAAGCCAGGTTGGACCCAGGGGCTTGGAGCACTCTGCTCTCTAGGAAGGTGTCCCTGCCTGTGGCAGGGGGTTGGGACTGGATGAGCTTTGAGCTCCTTTCAACCCAAACCAGTCTGGGATTCTATGATCAATAATTTGTTTGGAAGTAGAAACGGAATGGGCCAGGAAAGCCCAAATCCTTCACCATAAGAGGCAACCTCTTGAAATAATATCTTTTTCAGGACCTGCTCCTCTCCAGATGAGACTTTGCAGCCTCTCTCAAGGAAAGCTTTCAGCTCAGCTCCCTACTTACCCGCACGGGCGCCGCAACGCAGCCACGCCACACAAACCCAACGTATCTCCTGAACAGCTACTGCAGTTTGGGACCAGGGATGCTGGAAAGAAAGAAAAAAGAACCCTAATATTGCACAAAAAAAAACCAGAGGGAATGAGGGAGAAGATGAAGATATTTGGTTTAAACGTTTTGATTCACAAAGGCTCCTATAAATCATTTCAGCTCTTAGTAACAGCACAGAGATCCCCTTTGAAAACGCATCCATGACGTTATGCAGCACAGACAGAAGGGGGGGGGGGGAAGGCACAGCTAATCCTCGTAATTTTATAAGCATCTGAGACGCTAATCCCTTGATCTCATTGAACAGGATTAGAATTACTCCCTCACCAGTAAATGTAAGGAGTTTTTGACCAAATGGAAACAAAAGCAGAGAGGAGCCCACAGAGCCGGTGCCACACAGCGAGAGCTTGCCCAGCAGTGCTCACCAGGGCTGGGTTTGGGGTGGAAAATAACCGGGATGCTTCAGAAGGAGCGTGAGCTGCAGGTCATGGAGGTGATTCTGCCTCCCTGCAGTCCTGATCCAGCTCTGGGGCAGCAGCACAGAGGGACATGGAGCTGTTGGAGCGAGGCCAGAGGAGGCCATGGAGATGCTGCGAGGGCTGGAGCAGCTCTGCTCTGGAGCCAGGCTGAGAGAGCTGGGCTGGGGCAGCCTGGACAAGAGAAGGCTCCTGAAGGGGAGACCTCAGAGCAGCTCCAGTGCCTAAAGGGGCTGCAGGAAACCTGGAGAGGGGCTTTGGACAAGGGATGTAGGGACAGGACAGGGGAATGGCTTTAACCTGCCAGAGGGGAGACTGAGATGAGCTCTGAGGCAGAAGCTGTTCCCTGTGAGGGTGCTGAGACGCTTGCACAGGGTGCCCAGAGAAGCTGTGGCTGCCCCATGTCTGGCAGTGCTCAAGGCCAGGTTGGAGCCAGGGGCTTGGAGCACTCTGCTCTATGGAAGGTGTCCCTGCCCGTGGCAGGGGTTGGAACTGGATGAGCTTTAAGCTTCCTTCCAACCCAAACCAGTCTGGGATTCTATAATGCATTCAAAACCCCTCCCAGCTCTGCCCAATCCCATCTCCCTTTGCATGGCCCTCCCCATCCCCATCCTCAAAAGTCTCATCTTTTGTCTCAGACACCAAGGGCGATGCTGGGGCTCAACCCAGCACTTCTCAGTTCAAAAGTGAAAGAAAAGAACCCCGACCCTGCCGCAGAGCTGATAACCACGAGCAGGAAGCAGCCCCAGGGGAAGCCCAGCCTGGCAATGGGGCTTTACACACAACAATGGAAATCGAGAGGCTCTAAAGCCCGAGGAAGCTTTTGCCTGCTACCGACAGAGCTCTGGGTGGAGAGAAGTTACATTCAGTCCTCACAGGAATACTGGTGCTCCTTCCCATCCAATTTTGATGGGAAATTGGGCTTCATCCATTCTCTTACCTGCTGGGCTGCAGCTCCTGCCCTCAAAGGGGCTGACTGAAGAGCCAAACACTCCTGCTTCCACCCCTGATGGGAATCTTCACAGCCCCATAGTTCTAATGTTTCCTCCTAAATGCTCCTCCAAGCCGTGAAGTTGGGAATGCCATGGCTGGTTAAGGGCAGGGAGAGGGATAATGGGGTGATGCCTGAAATGAGGAGGCCAGCAGCTCTCCCTGCTCAGCACTGTCAGTTTCTCTCTCGCAAACAAACTCCTGCTGGTTTCCTCTAAGGCGCTTTGGGAGTTAAAAGCTTATTAACAGCAAGATTAATGCTGCACAGGGATAAAACCAGATAACCACAGGATCATTTAGGTTGCAAAAGACCTTTAAGATCATCAAGTCTAACCATCAATGCAGCACCCCCAAGGCCATCGCTAAATTATGCCCCTCAGTGCCACTATCTCATGTCTTTTAAATACCTCCAGGGCTGGTGACTCCAGCCCTACCCTGGGCAGCAGTTCCAATGCCTGAGCACCCTTTGGGGCAGGAATTGTTCCTCAGCTCCATTTAACCCTGCCCTGGTGCATCTTGAGGCTGTTCCCTCTTGTCCCATCCCTTGGTCCTTGGGAGCAGAGCTCAGCCCCCTCCTGGCTCCATCCTCCTCTCAGGCAGTTGTAGGCAGCCGATCAGGTCCCCCCTGAGCCTTCTCTTCTCCATCTGAACCCCCCAGGTCCCTCAGCCCTTCCCCATCGCACTGTGTTCCAGGCTCTGCATCAGCTCCAATGCCCTTCTCTGGCCCTGCTCCAGCACCTCAGTGTCTCTCTTGCAGTGAGGGGCCCAGAGCTGAACACAGGATTTGAGGTGCAGCCTCACCAGTGCCCAGCGCAGGGGCACAATCCCTGCCCTGGCCCTGCTGCAGCACTGGCGCTGATCCAGGCCAGGATGCCGGTAGCTTCTTGGCTGCCTGGGCACAAGCTGCTCATGTTCAGCTGCTGTCAACCAACTCAACCAAAACACCCCTATCACACAGGACCACAGCACCTTTTTGGGTGGAAAAGCCTTAATTCTTCCATGCCCATTCTCAAGGCAGTTCTGTGGTTTCTAACACATCAACAGCCCTTGTGTCCTTGCTGCTGCATGCATCTCCATCCCCTGCCTCCACTGAGACAGCAGAGCAAAGGATCTCTCTAGCACACTGTAAACCAACCCATGATCAAAAGACAGCCCCAAATAAACCAGGAGAGTTATTTCTAATGCTTTCCACATTCATAATCCAGCAGCTGGAGTAGAAAAGACACCAATGAAAGGACCACAGCCCGGCCCTCCTGCCCTTAGCATCTCGGCCACTTTTTCCAAAGGCTGATCCAGTTTTAGCTCTGGTGTTGGAGCAACCTGAGACCCCAGAGCCTCCGGATCTGCCGAGGCAGCTGCTTGCAACTAATCTGATCCCTGAGCTCTGGCACCAGCTCCTGCTGCCCATCCACGCATCAGTGTGGATCCTTTGCCTCCTCCTGGAGCAGCGACACCAGGCACAGGGTCACCCATCCTCCACAAGCGAGTCTTTTCCTCTCCTGCCATCACTCATCCCTACCCTGGAGGCTTCACAGCTGCTCTGCCCTCATCACTGATATTATTGCTGGTATTCTTTGAGGTGCTGCAGGTAGCTCCTTCCTCCCATTGACATCCCGCTGGCACCACAACCAGTTCATAGACAGGACACAGGAGCTCTTCACATGTGGTTGGAGCTGCTCAGGTTTCTTTTCATTGATGGAAATTAAATGCATAATACAGAGAGAAAAGAGACACATTGGATGGCCCATGTCATTGCTTTGGCGTCAGTAAAGCATCCAAACCCGATACACCTCCATCCCTAGGGAACACATGGGTATCACTACATCCCAGAACAGGATGGGGAAAAAGGCTTTTGCTCCAACCTCCCGTGCCTGATGGAGAAGATCATAGAATGGTTTAGGGTTGGAAGGGAGCTTAAAGCGCATCCAGCTCCAATCCCCTGCCACGGGCAGGGACACCTTCCATAGAGCAGCTTGCTCCAAGCCCCTGGCTCCAACCTGGCCTTGAGCACTGCCAGGGATGGGGCAGCCACAGCTTCTCTGGGCACCCTGTGCCAGCGCCTCAGCACCCTCACAGGGAACAGCTTCTGCCTCAGAGCTCATCTCAGTCTCCCCTCTGGCAGCTTAAAGCCATTCTCCTTGGCATGTCCCTACAGGCCCTTGGCCAAAGCCCCTCTCCAGCTTTCCTGCAGCCCCTTTAAGCACTGGAGCTGCTCTCAGGTCTCCCCTTCAGGAGCCTTCTCTTGTCCAGGCTGCCCCAGCCCAGCTCTCTCAGCCTGGCTCCAGAGCAGAGCTGCTCCAGCCCTCGCAGCATCTCCATGGCCTCCTCTGGCCTTGCTCCAGCAGCTCCATGTCCCTCTTGTGTTGGAGGCAAAGATGCTGAGGCTTCCCCATTGCCTCAAGTGAGGAAGCAAATGCTCACCGGTATCATGACACCACAGGGGTTTCTCATCCTCTCCTCGAGCACATTTTCCATGGGATCACCAGCACTTCCCAGCCAAATGAAAGGTTCCCACTGGGGTCAGGCTGAGCTCATGGGCTGATATAGCCCCACATAGCACCATCAGTGATGTCATTTCCAATCAGTGCTATTAGGGTAGGGACAAGGGCAGGACCGGCACTCCCAACACAAAGTCTGAGAGGGTTCAGGACAATGTTGTCACTAGGAAGGGGCAGGGAGGGAAGTGTGGGCATGGCAGATGTTATCTTATGTCAACAACACCCCATGTTTGAGCACAGGCAACAAAACCAAACAGGAACAGAGCTTAGCTGCACCAACCGCAGCCAGACCACGAGGGCTGAAGACCAGGGGAAGCTTCAAAGTCAATAAACCACCCTTCAGGGTTTGACACTGATGGGCCCAAGGTGGGGTGAAGGGCACCAGAGCATTGGCACCTCCTGCCCCAGCCTGACAAATGGGGTTGTCTCGGGTTATAGTGCAGGTGGGTGGCACAGGAAGAGTCTGACCTGGTGGGAGAGGACCTTCTCTCAGGGGTGCCAAGCCCTACCAACCCCAGACAGAAGCACAGCCAGGCTTCCCTTCAGCTTGTCAACACCTAGGTGGGGTTTTATGGCTACATCACTCCCAACACATCTTCTGCCATATAGCCAACGTGAAGGAGATGACTGGGTTGTTGGGAAGGACATCCTAAGATGGGACATGTGGAGTGGTGATCCATGAGCATGAAAGCTCTCCTAGCAAAGCTGGGTGCCCTCGTATCATCCCACACATCTCCGCATGGGGAGATCAAAGAATCACAGCATGGCTTTGGTTGGAAAGGACCTTAAAGCTCATCCAGTTCCAACCCCTGCCACGGGCAGGGACACCTTCCATAGAGCAGCTTGCTCCAAGCTCTTGTGTCCAACCTGGCCTGGATCCCACCATCCCTCCTGGCTGCTCAAGCCATGCAGGACTGGAAGGATTTCCTTTGTGTCTGTTAAATACCTCAATTAGAGCATTTTGGGTTCCTTCCACCTTGCCCCCACGCACTTCTTCTGTCAGGGGCTATATACTTCCTTGGAGGCAAAGCCTTGCTACCTCTCCAGGCTGAAGGCCAAATCTGTGTTTAAGTTTTGCTCCAGATGGCAAAGCACCCTGGATGCATCAGCTGGAGCATCCAACCTGGCTGAATAAAGTACTAGAGCAAATAACCTGATTTACTCAGAGGCTGTCTGACATGCTCAAGGTCACTCTTTTTACACCCACTGTAACACAGAAGTGTTAATGTGAATTCAAGCTGAGTGTGCTACCAAACCAAACTGAAACAGCAACAGGATCATAGAATCCCAGACTGGTTTGGGTTGGAAGGGACCTTAAAGGTCCTCCAGCTCCAACCTCTGCCATGGGCAGGGACACCTTCCATAGAGCAGAGTGCTCCAAGCCCATGTCCAACCTGGCCTTGAGCACTGCCAGGGATGGGGCAGCCACAGCTTCTCTGGGCACCCTGTGCCAGCGCCTCAGCACCCTCACAGGGAACAGCTTCTGCCTCAGAGCTCATCTCAGTCTCCCCTCTGGCAGCTTAAAGCCATTCCCCTATCATGTCCCTACAGGCCCCTGGCCAAAGCCCCTCTCCAGGTTTCCTGCAGCCCCTTCAGGCACTGGAGCTGCTCTCAGGTCTCCCCTTCAGGAGCCTTCTCTTGTCCAGGCTGCCCCAGCCCAGCTCTCTCAGCCTGGCTCCAGAGCAGAGCTGCTCCAGCCCTCGCAGCATCTCCATGGCCTCCTCTGGCCTCGCTCCAACAGCTCCACGTCCCTCTTGTGCTGCTGCCCACAAGGAAAGGAAAAAGCTCATTTTGCTGTCAAAGCCTCAGGTCTGAGCCTGGACCTGGGTTTATTTCACCTTCCTCTGTCCTCCCCAGCACTGCTGGCAGCGAGTTGTGCAACTCAGGCTTGAACTTCTCCCTCTATGAGGCAGGAGCCAGGGTTACTGAACCCGCATTTCAGTGTGCGCTGCTCTGAGCCCATGGCCCTGCTCACCAGGGGAGGACACGAGAGGACACACGCAGGATGCTCCAGTTTTGCTTCTGGCTAATTCGTCCCGTTTCTGGGAAGCTGCTGCATCCCCTCAGCACAGCCTGCAGCTGGGACATGCTCCCTGCAAACTGAATCATCTAAAACAACCCAGAAAGAGAAGTAAAGGATAAAATAAGCTGCGGGAGTAGTTGGTTTCTCTGTCTGGACACACAAAACACTGCCTGCAACCAGCTGAGCCTGCAGCCGCTTGGAAACAAAGGGATGAAGGGGCTCCCTTCAGAGCATCCCCGGGCTCCAAGAGCCCAGAGACAAAGGAAAACCAGGAGCCAGCAGGGGAAAACCGGGGTGAGGAGGAGGAGGCACCACATCAGGCGCCGGAGCCCGGCTCGCGTGTTGCCAAACACGTTATCCATGGCAGGAAACTCGGGATCAAAGGAGCGGAGCGTGCCAGAGCAAGATGTCATCCCAACCTCCTGCCAAAGGTGCGCTGGGGAGCAGGGAATAACCCCTCCCAATACACACCGATGCTTCCCAAGGATCCCGCACCGCTTACAGGCAATGGGACCCATGGAGATACTCTCTTCCACGCACAACAAGGAGGAGCTGAACTAACCCAAACCGGCCCCAAAACCCCACAAAGGGCATTTTTATCCCTTGGGTTTCAGTCCCATAGGATCCCACATGTATCCCCTTCCAAAGTGGGCACAGTGTGGATACCGGGAGCGCACTGGGAGCGCTCGGGACGTGCCTGTGCAGCAGGAACAGCAGCTCCGGGTAACTCCCAAAGCAGCTTTTCCCATTTCTGAAGCCAAAGAAACCCACAGCGTTCCATCCTGGCCCCAGGAAGGCAAAGGGATGTGCCTGGTAACAAACAAGGAATGAGGTGATCCACGGACACTGAGCAAAGTGTGGGGTGGGACCCACAGGAACTCCCCTTATAAAGGGGGTCCAGATGGGATGGGAGCTGAGGGGGGGGGGGGGGGATATTCGTTGTCTCTTTCAGTATCCCAGTCTCTTCCAATGTCACTCCTGGGTGATATTGCTCCATGTCACAGTCTGCTGCTCCTTCCTCTGCCCCACAAGTAGGGACCTTATGGGTCCTAAGTGGCACCTTATGGCACAGCTATAGGGGTGCCAGACACCCCAACGGCACACCAAGCACTGCCCTATAGGGGTCTGCACGTGGGGCAGCAGGGACAGGCTTTGCCCTGCAAGCCCCATTTCCCTATGGAGGTGCCTGCCCCATAGGGGACTGTGGAGCCAAGGGAGGGCAGTCTGTCCCCATGGAGGGTGCTGAAGGGGGGTGCCCCTGCCCCTAAAGGAAGGTCCCAGCCCCACAGAGCAGTTCACAAGATCCCTGCCCCACTGGGGTGCAGAAGAAGGGGTCCTGCCCCATACAGCAGCGCATAAGGGCCCTACCCCATAGCTGATGAAGAACGGGTCCTATCCCATAGACCAACGCACAGTGAAGGGCCCTACCCCACAGAGGTGCCGACGGAAGGCCCCTGCCCCACAGGACAGTGCACAAGGAAGGTCCCTGCCCCACAGAGCGGTGCAAAGAAGGTCGCTGCCTCACAGGGCTGCTAAGATGGGTCCTGCCCCACAGAGCAGCGAGCGGAGGGGCCCTACCCCACAGAGGTGCTGAAGAAGAGACCCTGCCCCACAGAACAACGCACAGGGAGAGCTCGCTGCCCCACAGAGGCGCTACGGGAGGGCCCCTACCCCATAGAGCGGTGCACAGAGAAGCCCCTACCCCACAGGAGTGCCGAGGGGGGGGCTCTGCCCCACAGGACAGCGCACAGGGAGAGGCCGCTGCCCCACAGCGGGCCACGGGGGAGCTCCCGGGTCCTCCGGCCCCCCAGGGGGCTCCCGCCGCCGCCCCGCACTCACCCGCCGCGGTCCCGCCGAGGCTCGCGCCGCCCGCACTGCCCGGCGGCGGGGAGGGACCCGGATGGAGCCGGCCCCGCCCCCGGCCCCGCCCCCTGCCCGCCGCCGGGCCCCGCCCCAGCGGCCCCGCTGCGCCTGCGCGGGAGGGGGGCGCGCCGTGACGTCACCGCCGGGAGGGAGGGAGGGGAGTGGGGAGCCGTTGGGGGACGTGGGGGCGTGGGGGAGCATGGAGAGGGGGAACATGAGGGGGCATGGGGACATGGGACATGAGGGACATGGGGGACATGGGGGACATGGGGACATGAGGGACATGGGACATGAGGGACATGGGACATGAGGGAGATGGGACATGAGGGACATGAGACATGATGGACATGGGGGGACATAGGGACATGAGGGACATGGGAGACATGAGGGACATGGGGGACATGGGGACATGGGGGACATGGGGACATGAGGGACATGGGGGAACTTGGGGACATGAGGGGACATGGGACATGAGGGACATGGGGACATGAGGGACATGGGGGACATGGGGACATGGGGGACATGGGGACATGAGGGACATGGGGGACATGAGGGGACATGGGACATGAGGGACATGGGGACATGAGGGACATGGGGGACATGAGGGGACATGGGACATGAGGGAGATGGGACATGAGGGACATGAGACATGAGGGACATGGGGGGACATAGGGACATGAGGGACATGGGACATGGGGACATGAGGGGCATGGGGGAACTTGGGGACATGAGGAACATGGGGACATGAGGGACATGGGGGAACTTGGGGACATGGGGGGACATGAGGGACATGGGGACATGAGGGACATGGGGACATGGGGGGACATGGGACATGAGGGACATGGGACGTGAGGGACATGGGGGAACTTGGGGACATGAGGGACATGGGGACATGAAGGACATGGGGGAACTTGGGGACATGAGGGACATGGGGACATGGGGGGACATGGGGACATGAGGGACATGGGACATGAGGGACATGGGGGAACTTGGGGACATGAGGGACATGGGGACATGGGGGGACATGGGGACATGAGGGACATGGGACATGAGGGACATGGGGGAACTTGGGGACATGAGGGACATGAGGGACATGGGACATGGAGGGACATGGGGACATGAGGGACATGGGACATGGGGGGACATGAGGGACATGGGACATGGGGGGACATGGGGACATGAGGGACATGGGACATGGGGGGACATGAGGGACATGGAGATGAGGGACATGGGGGAACTTGGGGACATGGGGGAACCTGGGGACATGAGGGACATGGGGGAACTTGGGGACATGGGGGACATGAGGACATAGGGGGACATGAGGGACATGGGGGGACATGGGGACGTGAGGGACATGGAGATGAGGGACATGGAGGAACATGTGGGGATGGGGGGACCCAGGGATGGGGTGGCACTGATGAGGTGTAATAGGGTGGGAGATGGCTGTGGGGACAGAGAGAGGGAGTGGGGATTGGACTGGGAGCAAGAGATGACGGGAAACTGGCTGTGGGGACATGAGGTGGCATTGGGGACATGAGGTGGCATTAGGGACATGAGGTGACATTGGGGGCATAAGGTGACATTCGGAGCGTGAGGTGGCATTGGGGGCATGAAGTGGCATTGGGGGCATGAGGTGGCATTGGGGACAGGGATGGGGGTGGCAGTGGTTGGAAATGGGGACAGGGCATGGCAATGGTGCCAAGGCAGATGATGGGTGATGGCAGTGGGGCTGAGGGGTGTTGTAGAGGGGCAGGAGGTGGCACCATGGGGACAAGTAAGCAGGCACCATCCTGGTCATCACCAGCATCTACACCCAGCCAGCTGCATGGAGGGGAGAAGGATCCGTCCCTGTCCCCATCAGTGTCACCATAGGATCATAGCATGGTTTGGGTTGGAAAGGACCTTAAAGCTCATCTAGTTCCACCTCCACTCATCACTTATGACATCCTGGAATGGCCCCCAGCCAGCATCACCTGCCTGGGACAAGCTCTCACCCGCGCCCGCAGGAGGAGAGAGTCCATCCTGCACCTCCATAGCCAGGATCTGCATCCCAATGGAACAGGGACTGAGCGATGTGATGGTGACACTGCCTGTGTGCACGTGGCTCTGAGCCCAGCAGCCAAGATGCTCCTCTGGAGCCAGGCTGGGTCAGCCTGGACAAGAGATGGATCCTGAAGGGGAGAGGTCAGAGCAGCTCCAGTGCCTAAAGGGGCTGCAGGAAACCTGGAGAGGGGCTTTGGACAAGGGATGTAGGGACAGGACAAGGGAATGGCTTTAACTGCCAGAGGGGAGACTGAGATGGGATCTTAGGCAGAATCCCCTCCACCAGCTGCAGCTCCGGCTTCGCCCCATGCCAAGCACTGGGCGGTGTGGGAGGAAGAGCAGAACCTGATCTCGGAGTACATTTGCTTCCCAAATGCACGCTGCCAGCTCCTGGCTCTGCAGGCTCCCCGCTCCCGCCCGCGCTCCCAGCTCCAGCGTGCTCAGGCACATCCCATCATGTAAAGCGGGGATTCCCACAACGGGAATGCAGCAAACCGGCCCCGTCTCATGGCTCCGGCATCCCGAGGTCAGCGCCAGCGCCGGCTTCAAAGGTGCTGCACCTCCTCCCACAGCGCCTCCACCGGGAATTCCGCTTCCTGGGCTGCGTGGGGAAGGGGAGGTGGCAGCTGGGATTAGCTCATGGTCCTGCAGATCCGAGGGGCGCTCGTGTCCGGCCCTGTGAGAAGAGAGGGGATACAGGAAAGTGGTGGTGTTCCCGCCGCAGGAGGAGCTTCCCATCATAATGTCACTGGCAGATTCCATCTGATTCCATTGGGATGTGGATGTGGCCATGGCACAGCCGGTGCATGCAGCTGGGGGAAGGAAACACCATGGATGAGCTGTATTCCCTGGATCCTCCTTAGAGGCTCACAGCTGATGGCAGCCCTGGCTGCTCTCCTGGGCTCACCCACCATCAGATCCAGCCTTGCCGGGCTTCATCTGCCCAACTGGGAAAGGAGATGGCAAATCAGACTCTCCTTGGACATTGATCATAGGACAGTTTGAGTCGGAAGGGGCCTTAAAGCTCAGCCACCAACCCCCTGCCACAGTCAGGGACACCTTCCACTAGAGCAGCTTGCTCCAAGCCCCATCCGACCCATAGGAGAGTCATAAAGCCCTGAACCATCCCCATGGACAGGGATCTTCTGCCTCTGGCTGTCAGCTGCCTGCAGTCAGGGTGACACTGTGACTGCCAGTGCCGGCACAGGGCTCCAGGCTCTACTGCTGCTCATGGCAAACAGCTCCCTGTGGAGTAGTGTCCTCCTTGCCTCAGTTTCCCCTTTGGGAAGCGCTGCTGCCTCCATGGGACATGGCTGAGAAAGTCCCATTTGTGGGAGGTGAGGGATGGGATGAGCAGTGTCCTGCCTGCGGGCTGGTGGAGTGAGTCCTGTGGGATCGGGGCCCCCCGAACCAGCTCATCTGGGGGAGCAGGGATGTGTCTCCAAGCTCTGATTCTCCACCCTGATCATGGAGGAGACCACGCTGCTCGCTTTCTCCCTGCTCTCCTGCTATTAATACACCAGTTGATGTAGGAGAAGATCCAGTTCTTCCTCACTCAATGAGTGAAGGCATTTGAGATACAGCACATCTGCGTGCCTGGATCTTAAAGCAGAGAGATGATCTGATAAGAGAGGGTGGATCTCTCATTGAGAATGTGGAAGATGTCTCCTTTCTCTTCTCATTCCTCTCCAGGATCATGGAATCATGAAGTGGTTTGGGTTGGAAGGGACCTTAAAGCTCATCCGGTTCCAAGCCCCTGCAGGAGGAGTCTTGTTAGACCTTCTCATCAGTGAGGTCTGTGCTGCTGAAATCTCAACCCTCAACCCGCCTGCCAGCAGCAGCAGATGTGGTTTGGACTCAACTGTGCTGGCAGAAATGGGCTTTGGTCTTCTTAGCATATGTCAGCAGGAGAGAGGACATAAAACCAGCCTTCCCGGAACATCTATCCCCATATCTTGTCTCTGGCTTTCAAGAGGACCTTCAGCCTCACCAGCCTGGCCAAGCCAGTCATACCAATGTTGTGGATGGGAGTCCTGGTGGGCAGAGGAAGAGAAGGGCTCCTGCAGACCATCCCCTTCTCTTGGTCCCAGCACCCATGGTATATTGCTGTGTGGTCCCGGACACCTTCACAGTGCAAATGTCCTCCTCCAGCTCCTTCTCTGGGTACAATCCCCCTTACTCTGCCCCTTTTCCCTTCTTCATCCACCATGTTTGGTCTCCCCACTCCTTGGTTTCTTTTCTTCCTCTTTTCATTTGAGGTCTATGGTGGCCAATCCAAGAGGGTGCGTGGCCACCAAAGGACTCTTGCTGGTGAACATCAGATACGTGCAGAGTGTGCCCATCCCATCTCTGCCTCCCAAGTGGGATGCGAGGAACCTTCCTCCCTGCATCCCTGCTGCCGAGGTGTTGAGCCGGTAGCACCGGCATTGCTCCACTCCTGGGGTGCAGGATTGCTTCCTCAGGCCTCTCCTCCACCCCTTCCATGGTGTCAGCAGCACTTTGATTTTGCCCCTCGCCAGATTGCTGTGGAGCGGGGTGGAGCAGGGCAGGTTCTTCCTCTTCCTTGTAGCAGGGTGAGATTTGTCTCCTGCATGGCTTTGTGAGTCAAGGAACAGCGCTGCTTCTGCAGGGCTTGCCCAGGGGGGACCCACCTCCTCATGATCTACATGCTCGGTGCTTACACCCACCCAGGGTGATCTTGCTCTGGGCGTCACGTCCAGTGGAGCCAGTGGAGCAGGAATTGCTTGTGGTGGCAACCAAAACCCTGCAGCTCTTCCTCTGCATCAGTGTGCTGTGGGTGCAGGATGCTGCAGGGCAAGGGAGTTTGACAGAATCCCAGGCTGTCAAACTGTCCAACGCTGACTGTGTTGGAAGAGGCCTTAACCAGGTCCAACCCCTGCCACGGGCAGGGACACCTTCCATAGAGCAGGGTGCTCCAAGCCATCAACACTGCCAGGGATGGGGCAGCCACAGCTTCTCTAGGCACCCTGTGCCAGCGCCTCAGCACCCTTACAGGGAACAGCTTCTGCCTCAGAGCTCATCTCAGTCTCCCCTCTGGCAGCTTAAAGCCATTCCCCTGTCCTGTCCCTACATCCCTTGTCCAAAGCCCCTCTCCAGGTTTCCTGCAGCCCCTTCAGGCACTGGAGCTGCTCTCAGGTCTCCCCTTCAGGAGCCTTCTCTTGTGCAGGCTGCCCCAGCACAGCTCTCTCAGCCTGGCTCCAGAGCAGAGCTGCTCCAGCCCTGCAGCATCTTGGCTATAGGGCTCAGAGCCACAGGCAGGGGCTGATCCCGCTTTGATGTCCAGCCCCTGGATGTTTGGGGTCTCCAGCACAGCCTGGAGCTGAGCTCAGTGCAGTCCCTATGGAGAGCCCATTGCTATGGGTGTTTTCCTATTACTGAGGACAGGAAATCTTTCCAAGTGCTGCCTTTTGGTGAAGGGACTTTTGTTTGCCGGTGGATGCAGGTGGTTTCCTGAGAAGCACTCGGGAATTCCCGTCAGGCAGGCAGACCCTCCCTCACCCCATTAACACCACTGGGCTCTGCCTCCTGCTCCAGGAAAAAGACCCTTATCCAGTATAAGTGCCCTTGTCCTGTGCAGGATCCGGCACTGGCACAAGGAGGGACAGGCAGGGAAGGGCAGAATATGGTTGGCAAATGGAGAAGTGGATGCAGCCCCAGCAGGTTTGCAGAGGGGAGAGAGCAGGACTGCTCCTCAGCCTCGATGGTTAGGAACTGCAGAGGAATGAGGAGGAAGAGGGACAAGGAAGGCCTGTCTTTGGAAAGGAAACAAAATCAGTCTATAAATAGTAGATGAGAAAGTTCCCTCAGAGGGGGTCAGACCTGTTTGTCCCAGGCAGCGAGCACATCTGCAGGGTGAGTAATGCATGGAGAATGCCAGGTTGGAGCACCCTGCTCTAGTGGAAGGTGTCCCTGCCCATGGCAGGGGTTGGAACTGGATGGGCTTTAATGTCCCTTCCAACACAAACCAAGCTGGGATGCTATAAAATGTGATGCCTCCTTCTGTTGGGGACTTGTGCCATGTCCTGATTTGGGATGGAGCCAACAGGGACCAAGCTGAGAACTGCCACACTCATTGCCTACAGGGACCAAACTAGAGCTGAGAGCTGAAGGAGTGGAACCAAATTCCCCTTATCCCTCAGGAGTGCACCAAGCCCATCATCCCACCCATAGAATCCCAGCCTGGTTTGTGTTGGAAGGGACCTTAAAAGCTCCTCCAGTTCCAACCCCTTCCCACAGGCAGGGATACCTTCCACTGGAGCAGCTTGCTTCCAAGCCCCTTCCAATCTGGCCTGAGCCCTTCCAGGATAGAAGACACACATGGAGTGAAACCATCCGGGTCCTTGTTTGCAACCTCCACTTATTCAACAGAATCCACCCAAACTGGGCGATGGGGGCAAGGGACACGCACACAAGGTGGGATGAGAGCTCCTCCTGGCTCAGAGCCACGCTCTGTCTCTGCTGGTATCCGTCTGCTGGCCAGGACCCAAGGGGAGCTGCTTGCAGGAATGCAAGGCAAGAGCCAAACCTGGGTAATGCTTTCCACATTATATTCACTGAGTTTCCGGCAATTTGCTGCTTCGGGACTTCCTGAGCCAAAGGTTGTATCCGTATCTTTGTGTTCAACAGCGCTTGGTGCACTTGTGGGGATGGGGTGGTCCCACCTGTGGTGTTTCCTTGGGAAAAAGGGGTCAAAAGTAAGAGCCAGCGTTAGAACCTCTGCGCTCATGGCTCTGTTTTAATGTGCTTTAATCAGGGTAAAGCTGCGCACACAGCGCTGTAACATCCCCTCCTCCTCTGTGCATGTGGAGGGCTGAGCAGGGTTCAGCCCCGGGGCCATTGGATTTCCACATGAGGCTGCAATACAGAACATCTGGAGAGCATCAGCCACAAAGAGACAGGAATGCTGCAAACTAGGAACGGGTCCAGCCTGCCCTTTGCAGGCTGTCTGACACACACACAGAGTCTCACCCCAAAGCTCTGGATGGGTTTGTGCTATGGGAGCGTTTGGGGTTTGCCTGTGGGATCCATCCTAGGGGTGTTTTGGGGGCAAGCTTGGTCACAGCTGGAGTTCAGAGCTCCTGTGATCTTCTGTCTGCTCTGTCTCGCCAGCATCCCCCCCCCCCCCCCGAGACTTGGAATTTCTTGGGATTTGACACTCCCCTGTGCTGGAAATAAAAGGTGATTCCCACCTTGCCAGGAGCAACCACTTTCCTCTAACACATGGGTTTAGGGATGAGGTGGGGTGATGGACCAAAGGTCATCACCACCCAGGGGTTCTGAGGGCAATTTGCTTTTTGGGGTATTGCTTTTCTGTAGAAACAGGGGTCTTGCAATCGCAGCAGGAATTATGGGATCAACCAGGTTGGAAAAGACCTTTATGATCATTGAGTCCCACCATAAACCCCAGCACTGCCAAGGCCACCACTAACCCATGGCACTGAGGGCCTCGTCTACATGGTTCTACTTCCAAGGATGGTGATTCCACCACTTCCTAAGATCACATCGCAATCTCCCCTCCATCAGGTTAAAGCCATTCCCCCTTTTCCTTGTACAGACCCTCATCCAAAGCCCCTCTCCTTGTTTCTTGCAGGTGATGACCAGAGCCCTTCCAATCACTTAGTGCTTGTACTGCTGAGGACGCTGCATTTGGGACCCAGCACACTCTTTGGTGACCCTCCTGCCCCATGTGGAAAGCAAGTCCTGCTTTAGGTAGCAAAGGTGTGTGCAGAGCTAAGGGATTTATATCCTGGATTGAATTTAAAACAATAAAAGGGGGGAAATAA
Source organism: Myiopsitta monachus (assembly GCA_017639245.1). Lineage (NCBI taxonomy): Eukaryota > Metazoa > Chordata > Aves > Psittaciformes > Psittacidae > Myiopsitta > Myiopsitta monachus. The sequence goes on along the minus strand of CM029917.1, from coordinate 114,397,743 downwards.
ACCTGGATCCCCTGCAAGACACATCCCCAGCCCCGTTCTCATGGCTACCAATGGCTCCAGGCCAGAGGGGACAATTCACTTGCCTCTTCCACGCCTGAAAGAGACGTGGTGAAGTGGGCATCGTATTCCTGCCCTTATTGTGGGCTGACGAGAGGCAGATGCTGCTCCTCTGAGGCTGCCTTGAAGTCTGGAGTGAGGAAAGTCCCCACCCTTTGTACCAAACACAGCTTCACCTCCTGCAAGTATGGGCAGAGCCGGGACTCCTGATAGCATCAGGCCAGGAAGCACAGGGAGCAGGCACAGCCTTCCCGTGGAGCCGGCTGAGCCTGGTTGGGATTGCTGGAGAAGGGAATGCCACCCAGAATGGGTCTTCTCTAATCCTACATCCAATGCTTCCCTCTCCAGAGGGATTTTATGGGGTTTGCCCTTTCTTGGAGCTGTTTGACTTGTGGCTACGGGACATTTTGCCGCTGTTTATATCATGAGTCAAAGAAGACTGCATCCTTGACTCAGGAAATGCAGTCTGCCCTGAGCATCTTCCAGCTCCGGGTGCTTCCTACGCAGCAAGGAAGGAAGGAGCTGAGGACCATTGCTGCCCATGGGTCATTTCTAACCAACCTTTCTCTTGCTGAACCTCCTCATTGGACCCAGACACCAAAGCACCCTGCAAATAGGGTGCTCTGCTGGCAGCAGCTCAATAAGTTGGTCACCCTGAGCTTCTGGGTCTGCCTTTATTCCCTATGGGAGTTTGGAGCTCCAGCACCATCATCACCCCCTTGCACTAAGGGAGGGTGAGAAGGGACTTCTTGTGCCACCTGCAGACAATGCTATGATACTCCTGCAAAGCTTCCCAGGCCCTGGTCTGGTATGGAGGAGAATGGGTGGTTTGTTGGGCAGTGGCGACACACAGGGACACAGAAATCCTTGTGATTGAGCCAGTTGGAAGCATCAGAGCTGAGTTTGCAATGTGAGCGTGAGGAGAGGAACCCAGATGTCTCGTTACCATGTGCTGTGGGAAATGATCCTAAGTGATCTTCTCCGAGCCATCCCGGCCCTGTAACGGGAGAAGGTTACGTCCTCAGCAGGGATTAGAGCTGCTGGTGGTAAATCAGTGTGCGATGACCCAGCTGGGAACCATGGAATCACAGCATGGTTTGGGTTGAAGGGAGCTCAAAGCTCCTCCAGCTCCAACCCCTGCCATGGGCAGGGACACCTTCCATAGAGCAGAGTGCTCCAAGCCCCTGGGTCCAATCCTGGCCTTGAGCACTGCCAGGGATGGGGCAGCCACAGCTTCTCTGGGCACCCTGTGCCAGCGCCTCAGCACCCTCACAGGGAAGAACTTCTTATCTCCAACCTGAACTCCCCCTGTTTCAGTTTGAACCCACCACCCCTTATCCTATCACTGCAGTCCCTGATGAAGGGTCTCTTTTCAGCATCCCTTGTAGCCTCCTTCAGACCCTGGAAGCTGCTGTGACCTCCAATGCTCACAGGTAACAACATATGGGAGTCCCTGTGGCCAAACTGCATCCCTGTGCTTCAGTTTCCCCGGTGTAAAATGTGGATGAAAACCGTTAAGGGGCCTTTCCTTGCTCTTGGATGGGTTTGGGGCTTCATAGATAGGGAGATAGGGGCTGATATTAAGGTGGCTTTCTCCCCTCTTCTATGAAATCCAGAAGGAGAAATCCCAACCCAGAAGCACCTTCACAACATGAAAGTGACGCCAGAGAAGGGCTTCACCTCTCCTCTCGCCCTGACATGAGGTCTATAGGGCAGGAACGGCACTGGGATTCTCCCCATAAGCCCCCTCTGTATTTACTCTCCGGGTAAATGGGGAGGCTGGAAGAACCAGGGCTCAGCAACTGGGGTAATTTCCGGCCATAGGGAACCCCGTCACAACACTCACTCACCCCCTGTGATGCCCCTGCCTGTCACTGGGCTATTTGGGAAGGCAATTCACCAGATCCCTCTTCCTGGGAGCAGCCCAGATAAGCTGTTGCCTCCGTGATGCTTGGTCCTGCCCCTGAGATGTTTATGACACCCTGGAAATGAGCTAACCCTCTGCTGATAGCTGGGGAAACTGCCCATTGGAGTGACCTGTTCTCCCCAGAGACATCCGGCTTCCTGCTGCTGTCCTTGTCAGGGCACCGGGTGATGGTCTTTAATGTTACCCTTGGGAATAGAGGGAAACGACCGGTAGCTCCCATGGGAAACGGAGAGGAGAGAGCAGGAGGCTCTAGAAGATGTATTGAAACTGGAGGTCAGCGCTTTGGCTTGAGCTGAATGGGGTCGTTCCCTCTGCAGAGCAGGCCTGGGAGACCTGCAGCTCCACACTAGGTTGTCCCGAGGCTTTGGGAGAGGCTTGATCCTGAAAGCTTGGGATGTGTCCTATTGAGGCCAGCGTTGGGTAACCTGGCTCAGGACCTGAACCTGGATAGGGCTCCAGAAGATCCTCTTCACCATCTATCCCACCATCCCAAGGGAGAGCCAAGAGAGCTCATCGCAGTCCTTCCATCCAAGGGCTTTCCCATGGGATAAAAGGAGCTTTTAAGCTGAGCATCCTTTGGGATCACTGAGGATCTATGGACAAGGCTGGTCCTGAGGAGGCACCTGCCTCCATTCACGTAGGCAGTACCCTGTTCTATGCACGGATGAGGAGCACTTGACCCAGGCAATGCCTCACCTGCCTCTTTGGCTGGATGCCCTCCTTCCCTGTCAAGCCGGGGTGCATCCATCCAGCTGGCATGTGGGCAGGGAGCTTTGACTCAGCTGCACTTGGCTCCAGCTCTGAAACTCCAACCCAATCGCTCATGAGAACCTGCTCTTCCCGCTGCAAGGAATGTGCTGGATGAGCCTCGGGTCTTGCTGTGTCTTATTATAACTCTATGGGTGGAGAAACCTGAGCCACCACGTGAAAATCCCCATCGGAGAGAAAAGGGATCCGGATGCTCGGGTGGAGGGGACACTTTGTCCATCTCCACCAGCCATTAAGTGGCTTTGGGGGCTGGAGGGTGACACCTTTCCCTTCCCAGGTTGTATCCCAACCCTGAGGAGGGGTACTTGGTGGCACAGCATCTTCCCACAGCATCCCTGAGTCACTTTCCCACTGGTAATCAAAGGCTTCAGTGCTGGTGCTTTGGTGTCGAGTGGTTGTGTAAAGCCTGGGGGTGTCTGTGGCTCTGCGCTGCATCAAGGATGGGGATGGAAATAGATCCCCCAAATTCCAGCTCTTTGATCCCTGCCTTCCTCTCTGTGGCCATGACAGGGGCCTCCAGTGTGGTACAGAAGGGATGGATGGAGCTGCTGCCCTGCGGAAGAGGTTATCCCACTCCATAGAAAGGTGGTCACAGGAGCAGTATGGATCAACACTGCTGGTCTCCCTTATAGACCTTACATAGACCATCGTATAGATCATATAGGACCTCATGTAGACCATATGGGGGACCTTAATATCCCACACCACCCGTGTCCTGAGGGGAGCAGCGAGCGCATGTGTGCCGATCCCTGTTGAATCCGCGTTGCCGCTCTCCCAAAGGGGCTGCCTTTGCTCGGGATGGGACGCGGAGCTGCGGGCTGGGAATGTTCCCGTGCGATACGGGTTTGAGCGATGCGGGATGGGCGTCATTGGTGGGATCCCCATAGCGCCCGCTTCCAAAGCCGGATCCCGGGGATTCCCGGCGTGCGGCGGTGGCCGGGATGCTGGCGTCCTCTAGCGGCCGCAGCCGGAAGCACAGCGGTGCTGATGGAGCTGAGCCGTCCCCAAGGGCTCCAGGCGCAGTGCAGGGCGATGGGGAGCATAGGGTTGGGAGGACCCATACGGATGCTCCCCTTTCCCCTTTCTCCACCAACAGTTAAGGCCAAGACACCTTTCCTTGCCTGAAAAGGGCTCGGTGTCCACTAAAACCTGGTTTTAGAGCCTTGGCTTTAAAACTGCTTTGCTCAGGGGTGGATGCTTTGCCCTGGTCTATGTCAATAGGGCAAGTGGAGCTGTTCCATGACCTGCTAAGTGTGGAGACACCAGCACTGCCCTGATGAGCTCCTAGTGTATTTACCCCATCATCATCTGCGCAGGTTCTGGAGAGAGACCCAAACCCATTCTTCACTGTGGGCTGGTCCATGTGGCGATAGGGCAAGTGGTGATGGGTTCAAACTGAAACAGGGGAAGTTCAGGTTAGGTCTAAGGCAGAAGCTGTTCCCTGTGAGGGTGCTGAGGCGCTGGCACAGGGTGCCCAGAGAAGCTGTGGCTGCCACATCCCCGGCAGTGTTGAAGGCCAGGTTGGATACGGGCTTGGAGCACTCTGCTCTATGGAAGGTGTCCCTGCTCATGGCAGGGGTTGGAGCTGGGGGAGCTTTAAGGTCCCTTCTAACCCAAACCAGTCTGGGATTGTGTGTTCCTATGTACAAGTCCTCGCATCCAGACTGAGGTCTGCAGCAGACTCCACGCTCCTCCATGGGCTTATAAAAGGACCCAAAATGTGGCTGGGCCCTGAGCCAGATCCCATCAAACCCTGGCAGGGACACGAGTGCCACAGAGCCTGCGATGCGGCTGGCACAGGATATTTGCTTTGAATCCTGCAAGTGCTGCTCCTCGGCCTTCCTTCCTTTCCCAGACATGATCCCAGCTCACCGCAGGATTTCCTGCAGTGATGGATGCAGCTGTCCCAGACACACAGACATCCCCTATGCTCATAGTGATGGAGATAGATATGGGAGTGGGGGTAGAAGGGATGAGGGACTGACCCTGACCATTCCTTCCTGCAGGTAATGATCATGCCCTGAGCTATAACTGCATCTTCTGGCTCCATGACGGGAAATGCGTGTTGCTGGATATACTTCAAATGTGCCTTTTGGGATGCTGACCCCACTTCTTGCCCAGAGAGGTGGTGAATGCTCCATCCCTAGAGACATTCCAGGCCAGGATGGATGTGGTTTGGGCAACCTGATGTTGTCGGAGACATCCCTGCTCATTGCAGGGGGTTGAACTAGAAGGGTTTTGAGTTTCCCTTCCAGCCCAAACCATTCTATGCTTCTACTCTTTGATTCTTCGTCATTCCCTTGACCAGGGGTGCAAAGGTTTGAAATCTCACCCGATTGTTAAAGTTCGGTGCAAACTTGAAGCATGGTCTGAAAATGTGGAGAAGTCCTTGATCTTCACACCAGAAACGGGTTTCTTTCTCTTGCACAGAGCAGTCCTGGTCTGTGGAAGGACCGCTCAGGAACCGAAGGAAGAAGATCAAGTCACAGGGAAATGAATATAGCAATGAATGAAGAGGAATACAGCAGGGATGCAGATAGTGGTGGATGTTGGCTGAGATCTCTGGTGCTTTTTATTACTGCCCTGACTTGTATGAGTACTTGAATAACTCTTCATGCAGCCTTCCGGTATCTGAAGGGGGCCTATAGGGATGCTGAGGAGGGACTCTTCCTTAGGGACTGTGGTGACAGCACAAGGGGTAATGGGTTCAGGCTTAAACAGGGGAAGTTTAGATTGGATATGAGGAAGAAATTCTTTCCTGTGAGGGGGGTGAGGCACTGGAATGGGTTTCCCAGGGAAGCTGGGAATGCTCCATCACTGGCGGTGTTCAAGGCCAGGTTGGACAGAGCCCTGGATGACATGGTTTAGTGTGAGGTGTCCCTGCCCATGGCAGGGGGTTGGAACGGGATGATCTTAAGGTCCTTTCCAACCATGACTGTTCTATGATTCTGTGATTCTAAATGCAAGAAGGCAGAGAGAAAAAGCCCAAATGAGATACTTTAACAGCCCAGGAATTCCTGAGGTCTCAACGTGCTGGTCTGTCCGTCCCACTGATCCCAATGGGATGCAATTATTCTTGGCCAAAGCAGATCTGGGGCTTGTTCACAGCTTTTGCTGTGTCTGCAGCTCCAATGAGCTGTGGTTTCGATGGGAATCTGCTACCCTCCAGCTGCCTGTCACTGGGTTACAGCCTCCTGCTGCATTTCTCACAGCTCTGGTGTCAGCCCAGAGCCTTTCGAGCCACCCACCCATGCAGAACTCTGTTGGATTCATTTGGTAGCATTGTCCCCTTGTTAGATCCCAAAGCATCCTTCTTATTTCAGGAAGAGACCTGTCTTCTACTGAAGATGCCATCTTCCACGGTCCAAGCATGGAAAGGCCGTGTATGATATCCCTGTGGTTCTATGTGCAGCTCAGAGGGAGCATCACCTCTGGGCAGTCCAGGAGCTGCTCATGGGCTGGAGGAGACCAAGGGCTCCTGTAGATATTGGTGGAAAACAATGAAATGGGTTAGTTTGCATCCACACCTCTTCTCCCAGTGAAATGACAACTGATGACAGCAGTGCCAGGGGTCATGGGGAGCTGTGAAGTGGAGCCTGAAGTGTGTAAGTGGTTGTGCTCACAGGGCTTTATCTGAGGATGCGAAGGGTTCCCTGCCCTTCGTCCTGAGTGGGGAATGGGCTTCTCTGGGTTTTAACCACTTCCTTCCATCCATAGAATCCTAACCTGGCTTGGGTTTGAAGGAGCTTAAAGCTCCTCCAGCTCCAACCCCTGCCACGGGCAGGGACACCTTCCATAAAGCAGAGTGCTCCAAGCCCCTGGGTCCAACCTGGCCTTGAGCACTGCCAGACACGGGGCAGCCACAGCTTCTCTGGGCACCCTGTGCCAGCGCCTCAGCACCCTCACAGGGAACAGCTTCTGCCTCAGAGCTCATCTCCGTCCATCCATCCATCCATCCATCCATCATCCATCCATCCATCCATCCATCCATCCATCCATCCATCCATCCATCCACCCATCCATCATCCATCCATCATCCATCCATCATCCATCCATCCATCATCCATCCATCCATCCATCCATCCATCCATCCATCCATCCATCCATCCATCCACCCAAACACCCATCCATCCATCCATCCATCCATCCATCCATCCATCCATCCATCCATCCATCCATCCATAACTCACTCCTTCCTGGTACCCCAAGGCAGCTCCATTTCAGTGGCTGGTGAGGTGCTGCCTGTCTAAAGGGAGAGCTTGGATCTCATTTCCGTGCTCCTTGTTTCCTATTATGATAGAGCTTTGCCTTCAATCACTGCTCGCTCTGTCAGACTCTGCTCTTTCTCCAGGCTGGAATGTTTCTGGAAAATTTCAGCTAAAATAGCTCAGCATTTTGCAAGACTGAGATTAAGGAGGAAAATCCCACGTTTTGCACCTATTGGGCGGGAAGGGAAACTTCCAGCTCTTTGGTTCCTTATGCATCAGAGGGGCCCTGAAACCCGGAGAGAGGGAAAGTCCTTGCACTCCCTGTACTAGCAGTGCTTGCCAAGGACACGGTGCTGTCCTCGAGCAGATCTGGTCCTTGGCTGGCAGCTGCCTCTGTTGGCCATGAGCCCATTGCAACCTCCTGGTGCAGCGAGGCTGCTTCTTCCCGCAATGCTCCGTCAGGGAAAAGGGCTGAGGGAGCTGCCCTGGAGCTCTTGATGGCTTCCTGACATTCCCCTTCAGTCCCAGGGGAGTTTGGTACGTGCATTCTGAGCCCCCGGTGCTTCCTGCAGCCATAAGGTTCAATAGAGCACGCTGGGCTCTGGGGCAATGCTCTGGGGCACCAAAACATCCCTGTGGGGTTGGTAGGGTTAGCAGAGGATATCCAACAGAATTGGGCTCCTCTGGAACAGCAGCAGGAGGCAGGAGGGATACCCCAGTCCTACACAGCTGGACCTCTACACAATTCAACCTGGTGTCCTAATCCATCTCCTAGAGTGGGAAGATGGGACTGTAATGCCATGCAGAGTAAGTACAGAGCTTGGGACCCTCAGTAGAGCATCGGGTTCTTCATTTCACCTTCTCCTTTTCACTATAACCACACTTTGCTGCTTGTGCTGGGCCTGCTCAGCTGTGCGGTTGCACCTCTGGTATATATGGGAAGCCTCAATGCGGTTGCCCAGCTTGCTGTTCCCAAGAGATGGATCCCCTCATCCAGCACATTTAAACACATTTATGAGGCATGATCTCCCTTTGCTGGCACTGACCCCTAACACATGAACCGGTCAATTTCAGTGGGGAGAAGAGGCCCCCATTGCTGCCAATATTGACTCTAAGGCAGATGTGCGCAAATTCTATTTCATATCCGGTGCCTAAAGGAGCTACAGGAGAGGGGCTTTGGCCAAGGGAATGGCTTTAACTGCCAGAAGGGAGGCTGAGATGAGCTCTTGGGCAGAAGCTGTTCCCTGTGAGGGTGCTGAGGCGCTGGCACAGGGTGCCCAGAGAAGCTGTGGCTGCCCCATCCCTGGCAGTGCTCAAGGCCAGGTTGGACACAGGGGCTTGGAGCACTCTGCTCTATGGAAGGTGTCCCTGCCCATGGCAGGGGTTGGAGCTGGATGGGATTTAAGGTCCCTTCCAACACAAACCATTCCATGAATCCCAGATCCTGTCTTTGCAGCTTCCTTGCTCTGAAGCACAAGGCCAAGGCTGAGATGTGCTCCTCTGTTGCAGGGCATCTTGGGTGGCACTTTTGGTTGACCCTGTGCATGTCCCTGTGCTCTCCATCCCAAGGGGCTCCTGCTCCACACCGGCACGTGCAGGCAGCTGTGCAGATCCTGAGCTTTGCCTGCAGTAGGAAAGCAAAGGGGACTTTGGGGCTGAGTCACACAAAGCAAATAAACACAACCCCTCCCCTGGAAACAGAGACTGGGGCAGGGAGGGGGCAGTGCCCCAGACCTGGAGCTCAGGGATTGTTCCCCAGATCTGGAGCTCAGGGATCATGTCCCAGACCTGGAGCTCAGGGACCATGTCCCAGACCTGGAGCTCAGGGATCGTGTCCCAGACCTGGAGCTCAGGGATCATGTCCCAGATCTGGAGCTCAGGGATCATGTCCCAGATCTGGAGCTCAGGGACCATGTCCCAGATCTGGAGCTCAGGGATCATGTCCCAGACCTGGAGCTCAGGGACCATGTCCCAGATCTGGAGCTCAGGGATCATGTCCCAGATCTGGAGCTCAGGGACCATGTCCCAGATCTGGAGCTCAGGGATCATGTCCCAGACCTGGAGCTCAGGGACCATGTCCCAGATCTGGAGCTCAGGGATCATGTCCCAGATCTGGAGCTCAGGGACCATGTCCCAGATCTGGAGCTCAGGGATCATGTCCCAGACCTGGAGCTCAGGGACCATGTCCCAGTTCTGGAGCTCAGGGATCGTGTCCCAGACCTGGAGCTCAGGGATCATGTCCCAGACCTGGAGCTCAGGGATTGTTCCCCAGACCTGGAGCTCAGGGATCGTGTCCCAGACCTGGAGCTCAGGGACCATGTCCCAGATCTGGAGCTCAGGGATCGTGTCCCAGACCTGGAGCTCAGGGATCATGTCCCAGACCTGGAGCTCAGGGATCGTTCCCCAGATCTGGAGCTCAGGGACCATGTCCCAGACGTGGAGCTCAGGGATCATGCCCCAGATCTGGAGCTCAGGGACCATGCCCCAGATCTGGAGCTCAGGGATCGTTCCCCAGACCTGGAGCTCAGGGATCATGTCCCAGACCTAAGCGCTGCTTTGCTTTTGATCCCATCCCTAGCTGGGTTCTGGTTTAGCTCTGTAGGTGTGAAGAGCCTGGGACAGATTTGGCTTTCCTGAGCAGGCCCTGACCTCTGTGTGGCTGCTCTTGTTCTGCTGGCATTGGGCCACAGCTGTCTGCCCTATTCATGGGTTCTCTTGGCCTATCCCACCCCATCCCACCCCATCCCACCCTCTCCTCTCCTCTCCTCTCCTCTCCTCTCCTCTCCTCTCCTCTCCTCTCCTCTCCTCTCCTCTCCTCTCCTCTCCTCTCCTCTCCTCTCCTCTCCTCTCCTCTCCTCTCCTCTCCTCTCCTCTCCTCTCCTCTCCTCTCCTCTCCTCTCCTCTCTATCCTAACTTATTCTATCCTACCCTATCCCATCCTATCCTATCCTATCCTATCCTATCCTATCCTATCCTGTCCCGTCCCATCCCATCCCATCCTATCCCATCCCATCCCATTCCATCCCATCCCATTCCATCCCATCCCATCCCATCCCATCCTACCCTATCCTAACTTATTCTATCCTACCCTATCCCATCCTATCCTATCCTATCCTATCCTATCCTATCCCATCTCATCCTATCCTATCCTAACCTACCCTATCCCATCTCATCCTATCCCATCTCATCCTATCCCATCTCATCCTATCCCATCTCATCCTATCCTATCCTATCCTATCCTATCCTACCCTATCCCATCCTATCCTATCCTACCCTACCCTATCCTATCCTAACCTACCCTATCCCATCTCATCCTATCCTACCCTCCCCTATCCTATCCTATTCTGTCTTATCCTACCCTATCCTATCCTACCCTATCTTACCCTCCCCTACCTTATCCTACCCTACCCTATCCTATCCTATCCCATCCTATCCCATCTCATCCTATCCTGTTCCCTCCTATCCTATCCTACCCTATCCTACCTTATCCTATCCCATTCTATCCTATGCTATCCTATCCTGCCTTATCCTATCCTATCCTACCCTATCCTATCCTATTATTCTATCCTGTCCTATCCTATTTTCCTCTCCTCTCCAATCCTATCCCATCCCATCCCATCCCATCCCATCCCATGCTATGCTAAGCTGTTCATTTGTGCTACTCAGGTAGAAATGAGCTGGCACGCTGTGACATCTGCAGGCAGGTCTGGACACTTCCCTTGGACCACATCCTAGTGCCGCATCCCTGGCAGCTGCATCCCTACCTCAGGAATTGATGCCCCTGCGCTCTTTCTCAACACCACCAGCTCTGTTGGCCACGAGAAGGTGGGAGAAGCTGCTTTTCCCAAGTGTTTCATGATACAGCATCTGGGACAGAATAATGGGACACCTTCTGCTCCTGGATGGTTTCCCAGGTCTGTCTATTTGGGTTGGTGTTTAATGGGTGCTCTGAGATGCTGGGAGACGTGGTATAGATCCAGGTGTCCCTGCCCATGGCAGGGGTTGGAACTGGATGATCTCAAGGTCCTTTCCAACCCAAACGAGCCTGGAATTCTATGATTCTATACTGAAGGGGGGAGTGCCATCAGAATGGCACTCGCTCTGTTGCCAGTGGTGCGCTCCATAACCCATAGCAAGCTCCAGGCCTTTAGGTGCAGCATGCCAGAGGAGTGGGGGGAGATGGAGAAGGCTCCTTCCTCCAGCCCTGCTGTCCCTGTGTTATCCTTTGCTGTTTGAGGCTTAGGAGGAGAAGTGATGGGAAATGTGGAAAAGAGCAGATGAGCAGAGGGCCCATGATTGATGTGAGTGCAAACCCACATGTGGAGAGGACCCTGCCAGCATCCCCAGCTGCCCACAGCCTGAGATGCAAGGTGTGGAGCAAGGAAGGGATGGGAAAAGGGCATTGGGTTGTTGGATACAGCTCTGACAAGGAGGGAAACTGAGGCAAAGTGTCTGCTTCTCCGGTGAAGTATGGCTTGGTCATGGTGTTCCCATGGAAAGCTTCTTCCCAGGCTTTGGGCTGGGCATTGTGGGTTAGAAGGAACTCACAGGGACTTAAACAAACCCCATGTGCTCCAGCAAGAACAAGGTAAGCGTTTTCCATCTCCGTGAGCTAATCTCAACAGGAATTACACAGGGAAACCACTGCATGATCCTGCTTTCCAGGATCATTCCTTGGGCAAAGCAGCAGAGCTTTAAGGCAGTGGGAGCAGGGAGCACATTGCCTTCAGAGGAAGATGACCCAGACACACGGCTGAGGCTTTAATTCCATGCCACCAGAGGGAATGGTTTTAGTTCCATGCCACCAGAGGGAATGGTTTTCATTCCATGCCAGCAGATCCGAGCATGCCCAAGTGTATCCGGGCTCTCGTTCCATGTTGCCGGGTAAACAGGATGTTGATATAATTAGCTTTGCTGTCATCAACCCTACAGTAGCTGTAGAGTGGAAACAATTCCTCTTGGCAATGATGGGCATTTCGTTATGGAAAGATCCAGTGCCTGATTTCAGCCCCCTCATTCCTTCTCCTTCCGAGCTGCAGTGGGAGGTCGCAGAGGTCTCCTTCTTTGGCTCTTTAACACTTTGCCTGCCTCCCCATCCCTGTGTGAGCATGAGGAACAGGAGGAAAGACACTTGGAGCTTGGCACAGGGGGGAAAAAGGCTTGGAACATGGTTCCTGAGAGGGTGGGTTTGGGTTGCACCGAGGTGCCTAAGGACATCTCATCCATGTGATGAGCTGCCTCCAGCCTCTGCTGCTGGAGAGGAAGGGGATGCTTGTGGAACAGAGGAGATCTACTTGCTCCCTTCCAAGGATTTATATGGGAATGGTGGGAACAAAGATCCCGCCCTTGAAGATATACCCTTGATCTGGAAGGGAATGGTCTGTGTGCCCTAAAGGAGCTCAAATCTTGAGCTTTAAAGCCCCAAATGGAAGTGACACGTCCCAAACTGCTGGTACAGGGATTACTGCAAACACAACGAGAATCATTGCCATGACCCATCAAAACCTGAGTGGCTGCCCCATCCCTGGCAGTGTTCAAGGCCAGGACGGATGGAAGCAAGCTGCTCCAGTGGAAGGTGTCCCTGCCCGTGGCAGGGGTTGGAACTGGATGGGATTTAAGGTCCCTTCCAACCCAAACCATTCCTTGATTCCAAGGAAACTGAACCCCAAACCATCCTCCCCCCATAATGCTGCGTTTTAGGAGGATCCAAAATGGGATGTTTGCAGAGCATCAATGCTTCCCCAACCGCCCTGAGCTGCGAAAGGCAGTGCACGCTGCTGAGATACCACCCTATACACTCTGTAACCTGGGGGAGCGAAGGCAGGTCTGCCCGACTACTCCTGACCTGCAGCCTGGAGGCAATGAGCAGAGCCCCGTGCTGGGAAGGGTTGCAGCGGTGTGGGGATGTGTGTACGTGCTCATGGCTTCCCCTACCCTTGGCTTGTGGTTAGGCTGCGGTGGGGAAGGGACAAAACTAAGCGGGATGAAAGATCGTGGGTGGCCACGAAAACTCCCTTTGGGACAGGCTCCACGGTGCTAAATCAATGCAGCTCTCAGCCTGCCTGCGCTGGTAGTGAAGGGGGTCTTGCTCAAACCCATGTTCTCCCATGTCCCACATTGCTGCCATGTAAACGTGCTGCCGGTCCAAGCTTAAGCCACGCTCTGGGTCCTCCAAGCCTTGGTGCATTAATGGTGTCCAAGGTCTTGCTCACCCAGCCTGTTGGGTGAGGTTGAATCCAACGTGCGAGAACGATGGAGCTTGTCCATAGGGGCTCTTCCGGCCTCCATTCACCCACTGCATGATGGAAACAACGCGGATGGTGCTTTTGGTCTGCAGGAGTCTGCCTTGGGCTTGCTTTTGCCTTGAAACTCAGGCAGAGCCTTGTCCGTGTCTGAGCCTTGCCACAAGCCGTGCCCTCTCTGGAAACAGGGGGCCGGTTGACCTCGACAGCTCAGCGCTCTCCCTCTTTATTTTCCTGGCAGAGACATCCCTGAGGGTATTCCCAAGCTGGGATAAGCCCAGCGAGCCCTGGGATTACAAAACACAGCCGCAGTCACAGCTTTTTCCTATGCTATTTTCCTACTCCCTCTCTCCCCACCATCCCCAGCACAGGCAGACCCATTGGAGCCACTGGCACTAAAAATGCATCCGGCATCCTGCAGTGACCCATTGGCTCCCAGAGAGCCAAGAAACTCAGGATCAGGAGCTGTTCTGGGAAGAAACAGCAGCCAAATGGGGGGGCTTAGGCTGGTTTGACCAGGAGGTGAGTGAAGGAGGGGATGTAGAGAGGAACTGAAGCACTGTGGTGAGTATATATCTATATCTATATCTATATCTATATCTATATCTATATCTATATCTATATCTATATATCTATATCTATATATCTATATCTATATATCTATATCTATATCTATATCTATCTATACCTATACCTATACCTATATCTGTCTATATCTGTATCTATCTATATCTATACCTATACCTATATCTATATCTATATCTATATCCGCATATAGCAATGGGCAAACCTGATCTTCCCTGTGCTAACCAGTAGAATGTGTGTCCTGGTGGTTCTTGCATCCCTCTTAGAGGTGAAATTCTGCTACAAACCAGGTACAGACACAACCTGAGCTGCTTCAGGTAACATCTGCTGTCACCGTCATAGAATCACAGCGTGGTCTGGGATGGAAGGGTACCTCGAAGCTTATCCAGCTCCAACCCCTACCACGGGCAGGGACACCTTCCATAGAGCAGAGTGCTCCAAGCTCCTGTGTCCAACCTGGGCCTTGAGCACTGCCAGGGATGGGGCAGCCACAGCTTCTCTGGGCAAACAATTCCTTAGTAAAGCCTAAACGAAAGTAGAGCCGGGAATGGTTTCTGCGGAGCAGAGCTCCCATGCTGCTGTTTTCCTTGTGAAGTCTTTCACTGGTTTCCAAAGCCACATGAACTCCCTGAGATATACTTTTGTCACCTTGTGGGTCAAAAGAGATCTTGGGTGAAGTGATGAGGAGCTGGGGTTAGGTTCTTGCCTTCCCAATGCTGTGTCCTTGGAATGGGAAGTCCCCACTCATCCCAATGCTGTGAAGATTTCTGGTACAGCTCACGCTGAAACAGCGTTCCCTTTGTGAATCAGTACAAGACTTCAGCTCACTGCAAGATCTCCATTGCTGCCTCATACTGCTGAGGTCTCCCTAAGGCCCAGCCAGCCCCTTGGCAGCAATGTCCCAAGCCAGTGACCCTTCCTGCGGACACGGATGCTTCACATTGATGCTTCCATAGGAACTGACCTTTCCTAAAGCTGAATTTAGAATCCCTTTTTCAGTGTAAAAAGAAGACTGCCTTCCTTCCTTGGGTGGGACTCTTTCCCCATCAGGCCACATGCCTTTGTTTGCTCATGGGTATTCATGTTCAGAAGAGATAATAGCCCCAAAGCCATGGGTTGGCGTCAGAGCAGAGCAGTTTCCCTGCTGGGCTGCAGTAAAACCAGGCACTTTTGGACTTAAAATGTCAGGACTTCTGAGCTCCTCCGTTTCCAGTTGCACTGGGCACCAATTGGATGATTTCCACCCTTCGAAGGGTCATAGAAACATGACGCAGGCTTGTGGTGTACAGGTGTCTTCTGCACTATCGCGGTCCTGCTTGCTCGAAGGTCTTGAGTGCTTCACTGAGTGGACCCTACGCAAGGCCCGGAGTTGGGAAGGGGCAATGGTGAAGGAACCACCCCTAAAATAAGGGTTTACAATGTACAAAGACAGGCTGAGAGCATCGGGGCTGTTCAGCCTGGAGAAGAGAAGGTGCGTGGAGACCTCAGAGCAGCTTCAGTGTCTGAAGGGGGCTACAGGGATGCTGGAGAGGGGACTCTTCATCAGGGACTGTAGGGACAGGACAAGGGGCTGATGGGTTCAGACTCAAACAGGGGAAGTTCAGGTTGGAGATAAGGAGGAAGCTCTTCCTTGTGAGGGTGCTGAGGTGCTGGCACAGGGTGCCCAGAGAAGCTGTGGCTGCCCCAGTGTCCTGGCAGCGCTCAAGGCCAGGTTGGGCACAGGGGCTTGGAGCACTCTGCTCTATGGAAGGTGTCCCTGCCTGTGGCAGGGTTGGAGCTGGAGGAGCTTTAAGGTCCCTTCCATCCCACCTACTCTATGATTCTATGCAAAGTAATACACACAAGTGTCTGCCATCAGAGGCATCCCTGGTGTCAGGGCTCTAATAAGCCTTAATGGCCATGACCAGCCTCACCTGTGGCCTCCACCTCCACCTCCACCCATGGTCCCTGGAGCTCTATTTAAGGTCAGCCTGGGATAGTCACACTGTTTGGGGTGTTTTGGAAGGGTGATGTTCTGCTTTTCAGTTTGCTCATGAGCAGCTTTTAAGCCATGTTGAGGCTCGTGTGTTTTGTGTCTCTTGAATGTGTATTAGCCTTGACTGAAGTATAAGAACCTACAGCATCTCTGGGTCCTTGTTTACTGGCCACAACCAGGACTCTGAGCATCTGCAGGCAGGAGCCAGAAGCCGTGTGTGGGATTTGCCTCATGGACTGGGATGCCTATGGGCAGAGGTATCAGCATGCTGGGGTTGGATGTCTCAAGGTAGGTGTGCTGCTGTTTGAGATGCCTGAGAGTACCCCAGGCTTCCACAGGGTGTTCGGCTGGGGCAAGGCTGACCTTGCTTCTCCAGGCTGCCCCAGCCCAGCTCTCTCAGCCTGGCTCCAGGGCATAGCTGCTCCAGCCCTCGCAGCATCTCCATGGCCTCCTCTGGACTCACTCCAGCAGCTCCATGTCCCTCTCATGTTGGGGGCCATCACATCTTGCTCCTTGCAGCTGAGATTGCTCAGGGTCCTATTAAGGTCTTCATTCTGCTCCATCATCGCAAGCACTGTAAAATCCATCTGCTTGGTCTGCTCTGTGACCGAGAGTTGTGTGGCCCATTGGGTCTCAAAACCAAAGAGGAGCCAATGGAGCCTGGCCAGAAGACCTTGCTCTTGCTCTATGGGGCGGGATTAGAAGGAGTGTGACGTGGCAGCTGCCCTCCCAGAGCTGAACTGGGGCCATGCTCCTGTCACCAGTGCCCTGGCACAGCTGTGGGTGCCCCATGGGTTCCCCAAGGCTTCACTTCAGGGTTGGCAGTATAAGCCAGCTCGGTGGGGTTCAGCCTCCTCTGGGGTTCGGTGGCACAGCTCAACCCATAGCTGTTGGTGTGGACACTGAGTTAGGTGTTCGCAGGCTGGGCTCTGCTCATAAGGAAGCGCTGGATGGGACAAGAGGGAATGGCCTCAAGCTGCACCAGAGCAGGTTTAAGGGCGGTGCTGGAGTCACGGTCCCTGCGAGTGTTCATGCACTATGGAGACGAGGCCTCAGTGCCATGGGTCAGTGGTGGCCTTGGCAGTGCTGGGGTGAAGGTTGGACTGGATGAGCTCAAAGGTCTTTTCCAGCCCAGCCGATGCAGGCAGCATCCTGTATCACCCCCCAGCATCCTGCAGGCAGAAAGGATGGGGTCATCTTGAACATTAACCTTTGCCTCTAAAACAAGGGGTGCCCTGGGGAGAAGGAGATCCACGCTGCTCTTGCAGGCTGGACTTCCACAGGGCAAAACTCATCACACACATACAGAGCCTACAAGGAGCAGGGAGACTGCTGTATTTGTAAGGTGCAGGAGCGGCAATGGATGGGGAGCAGATTCTGCCTTGCATAGCTGCATGTGCTGTTTGCTTCAGGATGAAACGTGCTTGTGATCTCAGCCCTCATCTGCTGAGGTAGCAAAGACAAAGCTGCTGGTGGGCTTTCTCTGCATGAAGGCTGTGAGGTGCAGCAGCTGCTGCTTGTGGAGGCATCCAAAGGGTTAATCCTGCATTGGAAACCATCTGTGGCGTCATTGTGAAGGAGATCAAAAGAGCGCAATAAAGGTGTCGGGATGAAACCAGGGATGAAGGGAAGTGGCTGGCAGGGGATAATCATCAAACAGAGCAATGAGCTTTTCATCTCTGGGAATTCCCTGTGCTGTGGAAGTCAAAGGCCACTGTATTCCTTACAGCAGATCCCCCGCCTCTGGGAGAGCTGAGATAATTCCCTTTGGGAGAGAACCTGGCTCTTGGCTCCTGCGAGCCGCAATAAGCAATATGGGTTTCTGGAGTGTGACTCCAGATTGGTTTCGTACTTTAGGGCACTTAAAATCCAACTGACTTTTTCCTCGTTGATTCTCTTGTGAACTTTGCATTTCCTTAATTATAGGACCACAGCCTGGTTTGGGTTGAAGGGATCTTAAAGCTCCTCCAGCTCCAACCCCTGCCACTGGCAGGGTACACCTTCCATAGAGCAGAGTGCTCCAAGCCCCTGGCTCCAACCTGGCCTTGAGCACTGCCAGACACAGGGCAGCCACAGCTTCTCTGGGCACCCTGTGCCAGAGCCTCAGCACCCTCACAGGGAACAGCTTCTGCCCAAGAGCTCCTCTCAGTCTCCCCTCTGGCAGTTAAAGCCATTCCCCTGTCCTGTCCCTACATCCCTTGTCCAAAGCCCCTCTCCAGGTTTCCTGCAGCCCCTTTAGGCACTGGAGCTGCTCTCAGGTCTCCCCTTCAGGAGCCTTCTCTTCTCCAGGCTGCCCCAGCACAGCTCTCTCAGCCTGGCTCCAGAGCAGAGCTGCTCCAGCCCTCGCAGCATCTCCATGGCCTCCTCTGGCCTCGCTCCAACAGCTCCACGTCCCTCTGTGCTGCTGCCCCAGAGCTGGATCAGGGCTGCAGGGGGGGTTATGGATCAGATCTTCCTTTCCCGGGTGGAGCGCTGTGCGGGGCTCTCGTTGCTGGCACTGCCTTTTCCCGTGCTTGTTGGATCAGGTCTTTCTGCTGCGCAGGTGCCAATGTAATCCCCAAATCATTACCTCTGGATGAGCTGTCGCCGGCTGCACTTTCACACATGTTTTGTGCTGGGTATGAGCAGGACCGTGCTGGGCACTGCCCGCTCCTGCGTGTGGGGCTTCAGTTCTAGAGCATCCTTTTGGCCTGAGCAGGCGTAGCAAAGGACACGTTGTTCAGGGAGACGGACTGGGATTGAATTCGTGCCCTCTGGATGGGCTCCACACCTGTACTGGAAGTGGGGTGGAAAGCCAGGGAATGGTGCACTGGTGTCTTCCCTCTTCAAGCTCTACCGTATTCTTCCTTTTCTTAGGCACCTGGTAGCATTTGGTGGGTTTTATCTCCTGGCCATATGGTTCTTCATAGCCATAATGCAGAGGGAGGATAAAATCGCTATGGGCCACAGCAGGCTTTGGTACCGAGTGTTGTGTTGGGTCTGGAACTGTTCCCTGTGCATCCTGAGTGAGGGATCCTAGGAAAAGCTCAGTGTCCTCAATCTCTGTTCTTCTGTGCATGATCCTTGTCCTCCATTTTTCCTATTGAAATCATTTCTGTCCCATTTTCCAAGGGATGTGGCCATTTTCTCAGGAAAAAGCAGCATCGTAGCAGGGGACTGACATGAGCTGTTTGTGGAAGGTGATGCGCATTGGTCCAGAAAGACCCATCTCCTAGGATAAGCAGCTCCTATCTGCCTCCACAGATGTGTTTGGGATAGGAACTGCCCTTTGCAGAGGAAACATGGAGTCACAGGACTGGTTCGTGTTAGAAGGGAGCTTAAAGCTCCTCCAGCTCCAACCCCTGCCATGGGCAGGGACACCTTCCATAGAGCAGAGTGCTCCAAGCCCCCCGGTCCAACCTGGCCTTGAGCACTGCCAGGGATGGGGCAGCCACAGCTTCTCTGGGCAAACCATGGCATAGTAAAGTCTAAAGGGAGTAAGGATGGGAATGGCTTCCATGTGAAGGTCTTTCCAATGGCTGAGCCCTGGTGTGATCTGAGGTCCATGTGTGGTGTTTGGGGATTCATTGCCACCAGTTGAAAAACTCCATTTTAAACACAGTGTTTGTTTTCCCAGCAAAGCCAGCGCAGGGAATTCACCTGGATGTGATGTGATGTTGCTGCAGCTGGTGCAGAGGCTGTTTGTGGGGAATGCTGATCTTGGATAAGAGGTGATCCAGGCAAAACATGGCTCGCACCCAGCGCTGACACAAGACTTACGCTGGAGCAGCGGATGGGGTGGAGACCTTGGGTGCAACTGCAGAGGCTCCTCTGAAAGCTGGCACCCTGGCTTTGGAAACAGGTCCCCGGCTGGCATCCGAGGCCCCTCTGCTGTCTCCCATCCCTGGCAGTGTTCAAGGCCAGGACTGGATGGGGCTTGGAGCAAGCTGCTCTAGTGGAAGGTGTCCGTGCCCATGGCAGGGGTTGGAACTGGATGGGCTTTAAGGTCCCTTCAACACAAACCATTCCATGATTCTCTGGCTACTGGGCTCCTGTGAATCCTCACCACTTCCGTCTGTAGAAGTGGGTATCTGCACCAAGAAAGGGAAAGAAGCAGGAGCAGCTGGCTTTGGAAAGCCCTCAGGTGGCACCTCCCTACGAATTGTATGTCTTCCGGATGAGCTCCCATCACTGTGACTTGCAATACGGCATTCCCAAGCCAGCGTGCTCTTGGGGTCCCATTGGCAAAAGCTGGACCTGCCCCTAAATCACCCACTGGAGCCAGAGCCGCTCCCTCATCACCAGCTACATCCCCAGGTCAGGCGCTGCCAGTCCACATGCATCCACCTCATCTTCAAATCACAGCTCCCGACCAAGAGCTTGAAGGCTGCTTCCAATGGGCCCGGTCTGAGCATGCCACTGTGCACTGCTCGGGGTGATGGGTGGTGTTTTGTAGGGATGAACCTCAAACACAGGCACAAAGTTGGAAAGCAAAATGGGAGATTAAATATCAAAGCTGACCCTGCTGAAAACAACCCTGAAAGGGCAAAATCCCCCCCAGCCCCAAAGCAGCCCCAGTTCCTGGTGGGGTTCTTGACCAAGCTTAGCCCAATCTTGTCCAGTTTTCCTCTCAAATACGTCGTCCCTTTGGGCCCTTATCCAAAGCCCCTCTCCAGCCTTCTTGTTGACTCCCTTGGACTTATCGCCAGCACTTCGGGGTAACTTTCCCAATGGAGCAGATCAAAGCAAACACTTACAACAGGGCGTGAGAAGCCGGATCTGATTCAAGGCATGGGGTGATCTGCCTTTGGTCAACCACAACACAACAGCTTCCCGCAGATGGGGCCAATTGAGACCAAGCCTTTGTGCTTCGGGGTGGCCGACAGCCTTCCCAGGCTACAGGAACTGGAATGTCCTGTGATAGCCTGGCAGCAGGCTTAAAGCAAACAGAGGAAGCTCTGTTTCACGCCACTCGCAGGGATGGTGCTGCTCATTGCCAACAAATCCAGCCGTGGTGCATCCACGTAGGCAATGGGGGAGCAAGGAGATTGTGTTCTGGCCCCCCTCTGGCTCGATACTCATGCTTCCATGAATGCAAAGTGCTTCCTTCCCCTCTGTGGTCCTGAAGGCACAACTTTTGCTGGTTTAACTCTTCCCTGTATCTTTTTGCATGTGTTTCACCAAGGCGAGTGGCCCAATAGCATCACCTCCACCCTCTACTTGTGTTGCTTTCTCCTTGTGTCTTACTGATGTGTGGGATAAAGGTAAGAGTGAAGAAAGCTGTTCCTGCTCTGCTTTCCTATGACCTCTAAATCTTGGCACTGCATTTCTTTCCTTTTGCCTCTTTCTCCTCTCTGCTTTTTCCATCCTTCCCAGTGCTCATATACCTTGGGAGCCTACAGGAATGCTGGAGAGGGACTCTTCGTCAGGGGACTGTAGCGATAGGACAGGGAGTGATGGGTTCAGACTGAAACAGGGGAAGTTTAGATTGGATATAAGGCAGAAGCTGTTCCCTGTGAGGGTGCTGAGGCGCTGGCACAGGGTGCCCAGAGAAGCTGTGGCTGCCCCATCCCTGGCAGTGCTCAAGGCCAGGTTGGAGCCAGGGGCTTGGAGCACTCTGCTCTATGGAAGGTGTCCCTGCCAGTGGCAGGGATTGGAACTGAATGGGCTTTAAGGTCCCTTCCAACCCAAACCATTCCATGTTTCTAACCTGAGCCCTCCCACCAGCCTTGCCTCTGGAAAGCCAGGCCTTGTTGCTGCCCATCCTCTCTTCTCCTCCTTCCTCACGGATATTAAGAAGCCAGCTCTCAGAAGCAGTATTCCCACTGGAAGCACAGCCTGGTGACGAGGGGAGCCAGAGCAGCTGGCAAGCTTCCCTGGCCAAGTTTCACACCTAGAATAAATCAAACCACCTTCCTTCCTGCTCGGGCAGCCCCACGGAGCCGCTGGCTCCTGCCACGCACACACTTTGCTGTTCTTTCCAAGGGAAAGCTTGTTTCCTCTGGGAAGTTCGCACCGTGAAACCTTTTATGTTTGACTGACCCCCTTGACCATGGCTTCGGCTGAGGGCTGGGAACAGGGAATGCTGCTCCCTCTCCTGAACTGGCTTCAGGCACACTTAGCTCAGGAGGTCTGTGCCTCTGTCATTAGTTAGGGGTCCACAGTGGGAAAATATGGGATGAAGTCACAAACAGCTCAGGGTGAGCAGAAACGTTCTCCCATTCTTGCCATGATGGAATTTCTTTGGCTTTATGCAGCTCAGTGTTTGGTCATTGCCCAGCTATGGAGTCAGGTTGGAGGGACAAGGTCCTCTCAGTCTGCCTTGCCACTGATATCCTGCTTACAAGCTGGCTGGCTTCAGGGGTGCCAAGTTAGGTGGTCCTTGGCTTTATGTTGCTTTGAAAGAGGGATTATTTGCAGGAGAGGATGAGAAACATAATCAGGGGTTGGAACTGGATGAGCTTTAAGGTCCCTTCCAACCCAAACCATTGCATGAACTACGGTGAGCAGTCAATCTAGAGTTCAGAACAGATCCATAGGGAATCAATCCAGTGCTATGTGCTCATATGGAGGAAAATCACATCATCTCCAAGTCAACCGGCTGTCCCACCACTGCTCCCACCCTCCCTCTTCCCTTTGGCTTATCTTTATGATCCCCATCCCAGACAGCTCATTTCAGCTACCGAAGCATAAGTGCCAAGTGCTGTTTGATGCGAGCTGGGATATTCCATCTGTCTTCTGGTTGTGATTCGGAAGCGCACGGGGCTCTTGCAGGTTCTCAGTCAGGCATCTCACATCCCTATATCCCCATGAAGATGGCAAAGGACTTCTGTAAGAGGGATGGGCAGGCAGGTCAGGACTTCCTAGCTTGGGAAAGAAGGGAAGCACAGCAGATCCATCAAATCCAGCATGATGCGGAGAGGTGGGAGGGAATTGCTTCATTGAGAAGCATTTTCTTGGAGGAATTTTGGCCCACGTTTGAGGGAGATTCATGGACACCTACACCAGATCTATGGTAGTGCATTCTGCATTGCTGGAGAGGATTGCGTGTGCTGCTGCAATAGCAAGGCAACCCTCTGCTTCACCTTCCTATCATGGAAAACGGTGATTTCCAAAGCCATTCCCAGGTTGCAAACTCTTTGTCAGCCCCATCAGGCTTCAAAGCAGGAGGAAGGAGGAAGCTGATTCAATATGTTTTGTACAAGTACGCACTTGGAAGAGAAGTATCCTATTGTATTCCTTTGGAAGAGGGGTAACTCCATGCTCCTCCGGGAGAGAAGGGGCAGCAGGAGGTTCAGCATCCTGCCGCATTTACAGCATCCTCGGGTGAAAGCTGACACAAGGCTGCAAAGTGATGGGAGAAACAAGGATGACTTTTACATCTATTACAAATCTTCCTCCTGAGCAGCCTAAACCCTTACATTTGGAATTACCTTAACAGCTGCTTTAGTGTCGTGTCCCCCCCGCCCTATTGAGAGGGAAACAGTGATTTCATAGCAAATGTCTTTCAGGATCGCTCTCCTGTCAACAGCAGCAGCAGCAGAAAGCAATGGGGAAGAATACATTGTGTTGTCTCTGGCAATTTCTGCTTCATTTGAGAACAATGAGGTCCTTGTCTCAGCTACTAGCTCCAGTGATTGACTGCCTGCCAGTGATTTATGACTCCTCTCAAGCCATTGCCAGGGTTATGGGATTGACATCATCAAATTACCCCACTTAAGAGCAAGCAGAGCCCACAGATAAGCGATCCCAACTAGTTGCTACTGTTCCAGGCAGGATCTGCTGCAATGGCAATGGTGTGAAAGGCAGAGGTTGAGTTTTCTCACCCATTCCTTCCTGTTCCAAGCTCTGCTGGTGGAGGGTGAGCTTGTGCTTCACCATCATGAAGTTCCATTGGTGGTTTCCAATGGATGAGAAAGGCAAGAAGCGAGTAGCTACATGATGCCCGTACGATTAGGTGCATCCAGAAGATGACAGCCCTCAGGATGCGAGCAAGAAGTGGAGCATCCTAAAATTGGCACCTTCTTGCACCTCTGTAGTTGCTCTGCACAGCAGATCTTGCTTTGCCCTCATCATCTTGAATCTCTGCTCTTCTGGGTCTCTGCCCCATCCGGGACCATGAAGCTATCTTGTAGGAAGGTCTCTGGTGGTTTTGCCCTTGCTTCAATCGTTCTTCCTTTCCCATTTGGTATCATCTCCCAGAATGCTTCCTTCTGGAGCTGGAATACCCTCCGAAGCAAGTCTTTGCCACTGTCGTTGACCTGAGGAGATGGAGAAGGTCTCTGGTAGGATCAGGGCTGGGCGAACACTTGGAAATACCCAGTCGGTCGGTGTGTCTCATTCCCCACTTTTCCAGCTCTCCTTCTCCTCTCCTTTCCACAGATTCCTTTCATCTTTGGTGTCCTGGTGGCTGCAGGTCATGGTTGAGCTGGAAGCTCATCCGTACAAGCTGCAGTGCCTGCAGCCTGCGGGGTCACCTGCATTTGCCATCTGTATCCTCCTTCTGGTCCTCAAATGGAATGGGGCCAGGTCTGAGGCTCTCATTGCTCTGTGAGCTGCCAGCAAATGTTCGTCCGCCTGGGGTTCCTGCAGAGGAACATGGCTCCGTGTCATCAGAGCTGGTTCGCTGGGCATGCCAAGAGGGAAAGCATCCAGGAGGGTGTCGCTTTCAAAGCGGGTGCATCCTCTTCCTTCCCTGGGCTGCTCTCCTGCAGTGCTTCACCCCTTGTTCAGGGAGGTCGCACAGCTCCTGCTGTGTTGTCTCTTTACCTGTGTCATGGACTCATAGCATGGTTTGGGTTGGAAAGGACCTTAAAGCTCATCCAGTTCCCTGACAGTGGGACAGGGCCCCTTCAGGCACTGGAGCTGCTCTCAGGTCTCCCCTTCAGGAGCCTTCTCTTCTCCAGGCTGCCCCAGCCCAGCTCTCTCAGCCTGGCTCCAGAGCAGAGCTGCTCCAGCCCTCGCAGCAGCTCCATGGCCTCCTCCGGGCTTTACAGTCCAACTCCCTGTGGATTTACACCCAGCTCAATCCTCAATGGCTTCTATCGACCCAAGCTGTTCTATCATCCCAGCGCTCGCATTGCTGCCCCTTGGAGATGTGGGGTTGCCAGACAGCACCTGAGCTGGCAGGGATGGGCATCAGCGGCAGAAGGGTGAGTGAAGTGACCACCTATGAGCAAAGGCTTTGCTGTCCCGTTCCCACTGGGAGCTGATTGTCCATGGATGCTCAGTACAGCTCTCGAACAGGATGAGAGCTGTTTTCTTTTCAGGGCAGCCACCCTTGTCAAAATAAGCCTTTGGAGATAAGATAAACCTTGCTGCCATTCACCCCTGGCTCATAGCTTCAACCAGCCTGAGGTTATCAGGTCCAACCTGGCCACGGGTGGGAGATGACCTGGACATGGTCATGTCCGGCGTCTGTTGGGTGGTTGGAATGTGGTGGTTCCTCCACATGTGTTATGGATGGATAGGACGCCCCCATTGTATCTCTACCTCATGGTGTCATTGCTGCTGGTCCCTGCAGGGGAGCTAAGGGCTGACAAGGGAGCAGCCAGAGCCTCCAGGCATCACCTCACTCCTACAAATGTATTGAACCCAACCACACTCCCACTCCTCTATAGCAACTTCATCCTCATGACAGAGCCTGGGGATGACATTCCCAGTTTACCACTAAGTAACTAAGCAATCACACTCCCATCCCAGCCACTGCGTGCCTCAGTTTCCCCATGTGTGAATCAGAGGTGGGTGATTTCACCCCTATGCTCTTCAGACCATGGTCTCCTGCTAAGCATCCTGGGGGACTTGGGTCCCCTATGGCACAAGGGGTGGCTGTAGGATTATCATAGCTGTGGTGCCCAGAGAAGCTGTGGCTGCCCCATCCCTGGCAGTGCTCAAGGCCAGGTTGGAGCACAGGGGCTTGGAGCACTCTGCTCTATGGAAGGTGCCCCTGCCCGTGGCAGGGGTTGGACCTTAAGGTCCCTTCCAACCCAAACCCTTCTGTGGTTCTATGAAGGCAGCATGCAGTGCTCGCAGAAACACCTTCAGAATAAACCAGGACAAGGCTGCTGTGGTACCCATGATTTCTGCTTATGTGACCTGGGTGTTATCCCACTGAGGGCGGTGAACATAGAGGCAGCGAGGGAGGTGTCTGATGATGTTCCTGCACTTGGTGAAGGCATTTCATAGGATCATGGAATAGCTGGGGTTGGGAAGGACCTTAAGAACATCTAGTTCCAACCCCCTGCCATGGGCCTTTGTTTGGTCTCGGGACACAACCCTTGCCTTTCGAATAAAAACAACCCTGCAAGGGTGGAAAACAAACCAGGAACTTGAATCAGTGTGAAGTCTGTTCCCGTGGATAGCGGGGCTCAGTCTGGTTCAGCATCCATAGTCTGTTGGAGGTGCCCTATGCTCTGCTGGCCTCCAGCCGTGCTGGTCTCCACAGGACCTGGGCCATATGCAGATGTTTAAGGTATCCCGGAGCATGTTGTATGCCACCAGGCACTTACAGGGAGCCAACTGACCCCTTAATCCCCAACACTGTACCTTGCCAGCCAAGGGATGTGCCAAATCCATCCGCTGCTTCGGGTGGCTTCTCATCCCTGCCAATGCACTTTGGGTCAAGTGGGAAGAAGCAGCAGCAGAGGGAGCTGCTCGGCCAGTGGATGGTTGGATGTCATCGCATGAAACAGCGCTCTTGTTTCCCTGGGCAGGAGGTGGCCTGGAAACACTGCACCCTGCTGCTGTGCCTCGCCTGGGTCCTGCCTGGAGACCCGGAAAATGACCTTCTGTGCCTGCAAATAACTCTGGGAGCTGGAGGAGGGATTGTGGAGTCTGACCCAGGGGTGGCTTGAAGGCAGCAAACGCTGGGCTGCGCTCCATCAGGGCAAGTAGTGCGTCAGCACAGCCTGTGCTGGGTAAGTAAACCCCATCCCAGTGCGGGTGCCCTCAGGGTAAGAAGGACGTGGAGCTGTTGGAGCAAGTCCAGAGGAGGCCATAAGGAGGATCAGGGGCTGGAGCACCTGTATGGAGACAGGCTGAGAACATTGGGGCTGTTGGGCCTGGAGAAGAGAAGCTGCATGGAGACCTCAGGGCAGCTTCCAGGGTCTGAAGGGGGCTACAGGGATGCTGGAGATGGACAGGACAAGGGGTGATGTGTTCAAGCTGAAACAGGGGAAGTTCAGGTGGAGATAAGGAGGAAGTTCTTCGCTGTGAGGGTGCTGAGGTGCTGGCACAGGGTGCCCAGAGAAGCTGTGGCTGCCCCATCCCTGGCAGTGCTCGAGGCCAGGTTGGACCCAGGGGCTTGGAGCACTCTGCTCTATGGAAGGTGTCCCTGCCTGTGGCAGGGGTTGGAGCTGGAGGAGCTTTAAGTTCCCTTCAACACAAACCATTCCATGATCCCACAGTGTCCCACCAAAGGGCAACCCTGGAGCTGCGCTACCAGCATCAGGGATAAACCTCACCAGGGCCTGTCAGAGGGAAAGGAGCGTTGGACACGGGAAGTGGTTTTATTTCTGCCTCATTCAGCTTCTCAGGTCTGGGTAAGCAACGTTCTGGACCCCCCATTCGTAATCCCACCCCACCAGGTCCACATTAGCTGGGTCTCCCAGCAAGCGGGCTTTGTCTCTGCTGAAGGAGAAGGTTGCTTAAGCTCCTCTAGACTGGGCTTTTGTTCTACTTCATTGGAAACGCATTCAAGCTGAAGATGCCTCCTCTCTTTGCAAGCAACATCTTCTCAAGTCTGCCTCTCCCCTTTCCACAGGGCAGATGTTGACAGCAGCTGCAATTTCACATCATTGAAATTTGCTTTGATTTCGTTCTGGCTCTCTTTTCCTTTAATCACTTATTTGAAATTAGAGAGGGGAAGGATTGCTCCACAACTGGGGAAGATGTTTGTGGCTTGGGAAGAGCAAAACATTCAGTCCTCTGGTTCAGCAAATCTGAGCGATCTTGGTAAATGTTTAGTACTCACTCTTAGTCTGTTAAGGTTTATGTGCTTTGAATAAGCAGGCATTGGTCAGGGGGCCTCAGGTACTTGAGGATTTGGGTCTAAATCTGTCCTTGCCTCATGGGGGTTGGAACTGAATGAGCTTTAAGCTCCCTTCCAACCCAACCCAATCTGTGCATGAGTCTCTGATTCTGTGTCTGCCGGAGATGCTCAGGGGGTGCTGAAGCTCCCATAGGCAGCAAGGCCATGTGTTTAGGGCATCTCCTTGGTCGCATCCCCTGATGTGGCTGTTACACCCTGTACCTTAGAACCATCGGGTGGTTCGAGCACCCTGCGGTGTATCCTGCTGCCCCATCTCCCAGTGGAGGAGATGTGGTTTGGCAAAGAGGTTCCCAGCGTGGATCTTGCTTTGCTGTGGGAGCTCATGGAAGTCTCCAGCCAGCTCCTGCCTGTGCTGTTTCCTGCACATCTTTCACAACTTATGCACTTTCAGACAAGGCTTTTCCTTGCTTAAACTGGATTCCTTTCCTGGGCTTTAACAGTGGAAGCAGATCGATGTCTCATGGACCTCCTCCATGAAGACTGGCTGCGATTTGCTGCTGCTGCCTCTGCCTGTGCTGGAAGCTTTAGCATCCCATTCCCCATCTCCTCTCCTTATCTCCACCATAACCACATTAATTCACAGCTCAGGCAGAGATCCGTCAAAACTTATAACTGCTGTGGATGTTTCCTTAAGTGTCTTATTCAGGGGATGATGAGGCTTGAGTGCTTCTCCTAATGCAGTCACAATTCAAAGTTAGTGGTGTGCTCTTAACTAATGAACCTGCAACTGCAGACTGGAATAGAAAGCTCTGTAATCACCTGAAACTGCTTTCTGATGGGTGAAAATGCATGAGCCTGGGATTGAGGTTTGCTTCCCTTCCCCCTTCTCCTTCCTTAAGGCGGTGAACAGGAAGGCAGGGATTTTCCCATGTGTGGAGGGGAGAGGAAGACAGGAGCATATTCCCTTTGCTGTAGCAACAGCTCTTTATGAAGCACTCAAACTGGGGTTTGACATTGGTTATCATTGCAAACTGTGATTATAGGGGAAGGGACAGGACCCCTCTGAGGCACTGTAGAACTTCCCCATTCCAGACTTCATCCACCTTAGCAACCCAGAGGTGCCAAGTTCCCCCTTCCCTGGAGAGGAGCATGCCAGCATCCCGAGGAGAGGTGATCTGTGCTGCCAGGATGGGACAGGACTGGGAAGCTGGATACCCTGCAATGAGCCTGGTGGCCCCATCCTTCCATCCATGTTGTCTGAAGCATCTGTGCTGTCATCTTGGGATATGTGAGCTCCAGGGAGAGCTGGGAGAGACATCCCTTAGGGTAACACCAGAGCTTGGCTTGAGAGTGGGCGAAGGGCTCTCCTGATGGATGAGAAATACTCCAGTGCCTCCAGGTGGAGAAATCCCAAGTGGTTAAACAGGGAACCTGGAACAGGGGAGGTTCAGGACTGAAGCTGTTCCCTGTGAGGGTGCTGAGGCGCTGGCACAGGGTGCCCAGAGAAGCTGTGGCTGCCCCATTCCTGGCAGTGCTCAAGGCCAGGTTGGACCCAGGGGCTTGGAGCACTCTGCTCTATGGAAGGTGTCCCTGCAATGGCAGGGGTTGCAGCTGGAGGAGCTTTGAGGTCCCTTCCAACCCAAACCAGGCTGGGATTCTACGGTCTGCAAGAGCCAGCGAGGGAATGGGCTTTTTATGTGCTGAGCTATGACCCTGTGGGCTTAAAGCTGCAGATGCAACGGAAGGTGCTGTGCGCACATGTCTATGTGCAGATAAGGTTCCCTCACTGTCAGCGCAGGATCAGCTCCCTCCATGTCCTCCTGCGGGCTGCACAGCTCACCCAGAGGAGCCGACGTGTGGCCCTGCAGGCAGCACATCCCCAGTACGGCGGGCCGAGATTCCGAGCCCTCTCCAAGGAGACTTCCAGCTCCAGGAGCACACGGGGTCATCTCCCTGCCGGTTACACACGTGCGGAGCGGGAGGCGCTCCCTGGACACCAATGGAGTTATCCTGATGTCAGCCCGGGTGATCACAAGGATGTGGCCAGGATGTTCCCTTGGCTGGAGCCTCGCCTGGATGAGGTTGGTTTCCAGGAGCAGGAAGAATAACATCCCCAGGGACATCTGATGTGTGCAGTGATGGTGGCCAGCCGACAGTGGCTTCCTACCTACATGGCTGAATCCATGTGTCTCCATCTATAAAGCACAGCTGTTAGATGCAGCACATCCAATACAGGCACAAGGCAGGGAGGGAGGATGCCCAGCAGTTATAATTTACATGTTTGCAGCTCCAAAGTTGAACTTAAACTCCAAATTTGCTCATAAAAGAGCCATCTTAGATCCATATTTCCCTCTGTGAGGTTTGGCTTAGTTGGGACTTCTGTGTTTGGTCTGAATTATTCATAAATGTTAATTTCCTTTTCGTACAGGCTGGTTTTGCTTATGCTGCTTCATCCCGAGTGTCTGGCATTTCAGGCTGTCTCATCTAATTAGTTGGCACCTATGAGTGCAATATATATATGTGAGGCACAAAAATCCCACCAAGCCCTTCCCACAGCTTTATATCTACCCAAAGACTGAGGTTCTGCCTACTAAATAGCAATACTCATTGAGTAATTTTTATCCTTATCCTCTTCCATTCTACTTTCTCCTTCTTTATGCTGCTCTTCCTTCAGTAACTCCGGATGTATCCATCCCATCAGTGTCATCCAAAGCCTTCCTGGAGGTCCCTGCTTTGCAGCTTACCTGGAATAAGTTGATAGCTACATTTCAAAACACCTGATAGACTTTAATAGCAGAAATCAAGGTGCTCTCCCAGTTGGCCTCTGGCTAATGGGAGGAATGCATGGTCTGGAGGATGTGTACCCAGAATGGGCACAAAGGTGGCTCAGCCGAAAGGATGTGCTCTCCATGGGGACCGTGACTACTGCAGACTCCAAGCCAGGATGGCCACCTTGCAGGTCCAACTTATGGCTTGGACCTTAAGGTTGGAGAAGACCATGCATGGCTCAGGATCTTCTTCATCTCTTCTTTCATGTGTGCCTCATGCCATTGAGTGGTGGTCGTAGAGGTGCACTCAGAAGGCACCAAGGGATGTGTGACAGCCAGCACCAGGCCATTGCAGACATGGCTTCCCATGGTGCTGGTCCCCTAAGGAGATGAATGTTGATGGCATGAGAGTGTTTCCAAGCAATGTGTTGTGTGTTCGCTCCAAGGCGAAGCGAGTTACAACCATCGAGCCTATGGATCTCTGATCTGTGGGAAACTGCATCCAGGTCCAAGGATGAGACAGATGATGAGGTGCCAGATTACGATCAGAGCTAGCAGGGAGGGAGCGTGTCTTTCCCATCATGGGGAATGCTGCTGGGATGCTTGGGGGAATTGAAGAGGACAGAGGAGCCGTGGGATGATGTGATGGTGTGAGGGCAGAGGGGCAGGACAAGGGGTAGATCTCCAGTGGCCACGGCTCCATTCACGCTCTTGTCTTTGCCTCTCTTCCTCCTGCTGTGTTTGTGCTGGAAGAGGACCCTCTTAGCACCCTGCCAAGGGGAGGGTCAGGGCCAGGACAGGGGCTGCATCACAGGACCATTCCCATAGCAGTGGTGTTCTACATGGGAAGGTGTTTGGCTCCTGGAGGGGGCCCCAATGCAAGCAACAGACCCCAACCTCTCCTTGTTGGGACCAGTGAGAGTCCCCTCTGCTATAGCTCAGAGCTGCTTCTGGCTTTAGAGCAGTTAAAGAGTAAATAATGGAGTGCAATAGGCACAAACAAGCATAGGGATCAGCATCCAAGACTCCCCAGCGCTTCTGGCCCGGGACTCACAACAAAACCTTTTCTTTGCTGCCTTTGAAAGGGAAACCCACACAAGCTCCTTTTGCTATTCAGCCCAAACACAGGGCTGCTACTCATTCGAGCCCTCTGCGTGTTTTCTTAGCTCCCGGGTCCATCGGGCTGAGCCAAGAGCACAGGCACTGAAGCCACTGGTTGTAGGTGGGCAGGAAGCGACAGTGGCAGTGTGTTTTCCAGAGCAGGGTAACCAGGGCACGTCCCAGTCCTCTCATCCCTGGCTTTTTTCTTGCTGCAGCAAATAGGGAGAAGTGGATGGGAGGACATCCTGGAGTCTGCTCAGCTTCCTCCTGTCATTCCTATTAGGGCTTTGGTTCAGTTTGCAAGTTAAGGCCAAGCTGTTTATCCACGTTTGGTTCCAGCACAGAAACCTTGCATCTGAGCCATTCATATAGATCTGGGCTTGGCCAGAATGGCTCCAGAGCCTAACCATGCTTTGGGAACTACCTGCTGCTGTATGTGCCTTCCTCATCTGTCAGGGAGCATGGATGCTTTGGAGGAAGGCGCTGGACTGGGATCCTCTCTTTGGGATGTAGAGTTTGGCTGTGCCTCAGTTTCCTTTCAGCCTTATTGCTGCCTCACTGGGGTGATGCATCTTTCATCAATTGATGCAATGCAGGAAGCCCTAAAATTAGGTCCTTTTCCTCTCTATGAAGATGCTGACGCCCTGATCAAACCCTGGTCCAGAGGGATGCTGAGCGCTGGGAGCTCAATGCGCCCAGGAGACCCTGTGCAGTTAGACCTCAGCAAACCCACCTCAGGCTGCTCATCTACGCCAGGCTGCAACCAACAGTAACATCAGGTCAGCAGACCATTAGGACCAGTAGGGAGACACAACCTGGTGTAGCTCAGCTGCAGGACACAGCATCCCCACGGAGCTGGAAGGGTGGCAAAGGCTCACAAGCTCCAAAACCACATGAGGTTTTCAGCTCACCTCCGTGCCCTCGGGATGCTGCCCAGTTCCGCACAGGGATGAAGCTATGGGGTGATGTCCCCTGGATCGTGTGGGCCCACAGCATTAAAAGCGATTTTGCACATTGCCTGCATTTCCTTTTCTGCTCAGGAGGAGGTTTGGCCTTTATCCATGTGTTGTGGCCACCTTCAGGAAGTTCTGGATGCACCTCCAGGAACCCGTCTTGAACGCTTTCATTTTTAGCCAGAAGAACGTCAGCAAGAGGAACGGCTCATCCTCATGGCCAGGTCAAGGAGAAGGTGTCAGGTTGTAATCCATGCTCTTCCTCTTGCTAGTCCTTGAAGTCTTTGCTTTCTCCTGTTATGAAACGGAGGTTACAACACGGCTTCACCTCCAGAGGCGCGTTAACACACAGAAACCCTGCCATCCAAAGCAATGTTCCTCCCAGCACCGTGGCTTTTGCTCTGCTCTCTACTACAAAGCCAGCTCCACATAACCCACAGTCACCACTTCCTTATCTTCCCTTCTCCATCACCTGGGTTTCTCCCAAGGAAAGACCCTCAGAACCCCCCTCTGAGCATGCCTCTGATGCCAGGCATCACCACCTTACAGCACTGCCCATCGGTGCTGGTGCTGCTTATACATGACTTTACATCTCGTCTTAGCTAACAATGCAGGGATTCGAGTTTCCAGCTTGTAAGCGTGGCCCGTGCCAGGAAATTCCTTGCATTCTCTTAGGCAGTTTGTTACTCTGTGCCTCCTTGCTGGAATGGGCTCTAACACAGCTTTTGTTCAGTGCAGTGCTGGAGAACAGAGCTATCAGCATTCCGTGCCTCCGTGGGTGAAGCCTGTTCCTTGGGAAGGGAAGCTGGCATTGTCAGGAACCTGATGAACTGGCACCCTGGATGCCAGTGTTCTCTCAACCCAGAGCTAGCAGAGACAAATCTTATCATCATCCAGTTGTTTTGTGCTCAATATGGGAGGGATGCACCTCTGGACTCACGGAGGCACTTAGGCAATGGTTCAGTTGCCTAAACACAGGTTTCCAGTGCTGATTAGATACCCAGGGTCCCCTTAATGTTATATCTCTCCCCTCCATCCACTGATTCAATGGCCATGTCTCCATCCTTGAAAAGCCTGTGCCACATCCCTATAGGGTGTCCCAAACACCACAGCAGCTCTCAGGTAACACTGGACATCTATGTTTTAGCAACCACATCGTGTCTTTTGCCAATATAGGCAATGACATCTATAGGTAATTCACCTGACCACATATAGGCACTTTCTACAGAGGTGAACAGCTCTCTAGGGTCCCTTGATTAAAACTCTGTGAAGCATAACAGGCCCTTGGACACCTCTGGCTAAATTCAGCTGCCCCAGTGGAGACACTTCAGGTCTTTTGAGAGATGCTCTACAATGCCCAGGACATCCACAAGGGTTGGCAGGTATGGCATTGGATGCACAGGATGCATTTCCAGAGAGGTGGGTGGGATACCCAAGGGTAGGAAATAGATGGCTACATTTAGGTAGCTGAGTCCTTCCTCTAGATTCCAGGTGGACACCTAACGCTACTGGGGTTGGCATCTGCAAATTCGAACCCCATTCCTGCCGCAAAAAAGATGTTCTGAAGGACAAGTCCTGAAGGAGAGGAATCATTGACATGCTGACACATCAGCAAGAGGTTCTTTCCTCCCTATCATGGTCCATACTGTACATTGCATTGAGGACGATCTTCCAGCTCATTCACAAGCTGCATCCGTTTGATGGGAGATGCCACTTTCGGCTTTCTTTAGTGCAGCAACCGGCAACAGGAGGTATGTCAGGTTATGTCCTCTGCATAGGATGGGTTTGTGTATGGTGTGCTTGTTGGAATCAGTGGCTCTGAACATCCCACAGCTGTGTGTAAGATGGAAACAGCCCAGAAGACAGATGCTGCTCTCTGGCCTAAAGCCTCTTTTCACCCATCAGGTGAGCTTGGTGTTGGCAACATCTCTCTTAGCTTCACTGAGCAGAAATGAGATTTGGGACCTGCTCTGGTAGAGACAAAAGGGCTTTGGACAACAGGTGGGGGAAAGACAAGGGCCACGGGCTGTCCTTACAATATCTGTGTGCTGAGAGGGTAGCAGTAGATGCTAAGTTCCCTATGCCAGAGCTTGGGGGAGGTGGACGACTTGTTTCATTCCGGTTCCTTTTGACAGCCAGAGTAAACTAGGATGTTGTCAGGGATAATGAATGTTGCTAAGCAACACGTGATCCCAAATCAGTTTCATCAGCCCAGAAGACAAAGGGGATGTGAGCAGAGAAGATCAGCAGACAGCTCCTGGTAAGGGGATGGGGGACAGAAACAGCCCTGGTCACCCCAGGGACAAAGCCCATCCCTCTGCCTCCATCACTTGGCAGAGCCAGGGACTGTCTGTGATTGTGCTTGTCCCAAGTGCAGCATCACGGAGAAGTGAAGGTGGTAGGCTGATGTCCAGAGGGGTTTTCCCAAGGAAGAAGAACACAGGAATTGACCTCTCTTGCTTTTCCATTCCTCTTGGATAAGTAAGCCACTTCTACTGCCATAAGCTCACACTGGATGCTCACCACAGCTTGTGTTGCATCACACGCGTGTCCCTGAGCATCCCTGTGTGTGCCCAAGCACTTTCCTGCCCCTGACAGGTCCTTGGTGTCTTGCTGTAGGCCTATCTCATTGCAATGGAGATGTGACCATGCTCATTTACTCCTTCCAATGAGGTTATGGGGGCTGGAGGGAGGATGGTTTAAGCCTCTCCATCCCCATCCTCCTTGTCTCTCCATCAGAGGCACGTTCCCAGCCACCGAGTCTCTTTCTCCATGCCCCTCCTGCTCAGATACATTGACTCTTGGGAGAAGCAGTCTCCGGCACGGGTGAGGTGCCAGGAACTCAGAACATGGAATTTAGAACACAGAAAACATCACAATAGCTCTGTGCTGCACCATGGATAAAGTTCCTTGTACCAGAGGAGCTGGAGCTGGGAAAGGTCCAGAGAAGAGCAGCGAAGAGGTGTGGGATGACATTCCCGTGAGGATCAGCCAGGTAGGTGCTTCGCAGCTGTGAAAGGAGATAACTGTGGGAGGACATAAGAGAGGTCTAGAAAGTCATGAGTGGTCTGGAGTATGTGGATGAGGACTTGCTCAGTCTGTGCCTCATAGAGCTCAAGGACCGGGACTTCATCAAGTGAAGCTGGAAGAAGCAAACACTTCCAATCTCAGGAAGTCCAGGAGATGATTCCTTCACCTTCCTTGCTTTGGCTGTGTTTCAGTCACTTGTTAGCTCTTAGAGTGAGATCAGAATGGTGACCACAGGGATGGCTGTGTTGCCTTCTGCTGAGGAGACTGCTGGTGAAGGAGGGATCAAACCCCACAGGGCTCTGAACAGGACTGAATCCTGCATGGTGCAAGAAATCTGGGTTCCTTGTCACCCACTGGGTCATTCACCTCCTTTCCACTTCCCATTTGGGTTCCGGTTCTCCTTTGCCTGCCCGCACAGAAGCAGCATGGCTTCGCTCTTTAGCACCACTGCAGGTTATTGTGTTTAAACTCATTTACACTTCTTTTCCTGGTTGATTGGCTTTAGATTATGGTCCCAGCCCAGCAGCTCTCCACTTGCTCCCCACCGGGCAACCTTCGTGGTGTCCTGGAGACCAACGTTCATTGTGATGTGAAGCCCTCAAGTACTCATGGATATGGTTTCAGGGGCTGCCCAAGATGCCCTCACAGACCCCAGAGAGAGAAACGGAATGTTTTATATGGTCATTATCCCAAGGAAGGGAAGGACGGGAGCTCTTGTTCCCGAGTAGCTTGTTCTAAGCCTTCTCTTCTCCAGGCTGCCCCAGCCCAGCTCTCTCAGCCTGGCTCCAGAGCAGAGCTGCTCCAGCCCTCTGATATTGCATTGGACTGCAAATAAGGAGGATGTGATGTGATTGTTGTAGGCACCTTAATCTCTATGTTTTCTACTACACTCTAACACACAGTTGGTGGACTCTTTGCAATGCAGCTGCAAATGGTTGGCAGTGGGGAGCAGGATGCTCCACGATGGTTTCTTTGTGTGCCTCTGTGTGCCTCTTACCAAGGGGGAACGAGCCATGGATCTTCATGTAGATGGGGAGTCTCTGTGAGAGGAGTGGTGGCCACTAGAGGGTGGCCATGTCATAGCTGGTGCTGGCCTTAGGGACAGTGACTTCATGGGGCAGCTCCGCACATGGAGAACCTCATCAGGGTGGGCTGATGTCTGGCTTTGGGTATGTGACCTGCCTGGGTACAACGTTTCTGGTCTGAATGAGGTTTTGTAAGCTCTGATGGCTGATGGATAGGCGGTAATGTCATAGCTACTTATCCACGGATATCCATGATATCCATGGATAGATATCCAACCTATCCATGATTGATGGATAGGCAGTAATGTCATGGCTACTTGCCATGAGTCTCCTGATCCAATCAAGATAGGGGTACCAACTGCAATATACAAGGGGGTGATGGGCAGAAGTTGCTCCTGGGGAAATTCCAACTGGACACAAGAGGAACATTTTCCCAATGAGAACAATAATCTCCCCAGTGAAGTGGTGACTCCTCAGTGTTGGACACTGTTCAGACGGGGCTGGGACATCTGGTCTAGGTCATGCTGTGCCTGGAAAGGTTGGACCAGATGATCCTGAAGGTCTCATCCAACCTGGGATTCTAGGATTCTATGATCCACAACTGCAGTGCCAGTTCTTTAAGCTCCAATTTTTATCTGCTTGCATCATGACCTGACTTCACACCCAAGCCAATGCAAACATTGGCTTTCTGAGTTATTGCTTGAAAGCCACAATACTGTCACGGAAC
This sequence comes from Myiopsitta monachus, assembly GCA_017639245.1. NCBI lineage: Eukaryota > Metazoa > Chordata > Aves > Psittaciformes > Psittacidae > Myiopsitta > Myiopsitta monachus. Next base: position 114,360,409 of record CM029917.1, on the reverse strand, counting down.
ATAATGAGTCCTCCACCCTTCATGTTATTGCAGGTTCTGGTGGTAGGACTCGTACTGCTACCTGGGAATACATTGCATAAGGAATTCCTTGGCTGGAAGTGGCCCTGGGTTAAGGCATGGTACGGACTATGGCTGAAGAGGGACACAGCACATTCTCTCCTCAGTGCCTGGCCCTCTGCAGCTCACCGCAGGTCCTTTAGGACGTCCCTTCCAGCCTCCTCTTCCCTCCTTCTGCTCTCCTGCTGCAGGATACCTCTTGCTAAAGCTGATTTCCCCATTCATCCTCCCCTCCTCCCTGCTTTGGCTCCGAACAGGAGCTCTCTGTTCTCTTCCAAGGAGACTTTGGCAAAGAACACATTTGTTCCTTTCCCTTTAGCAGCCCCTTTCCTGCCTGGACTGTCCCCTCCATCCTCCTCGCTCTGTCACCTGATGCTCCCTTCTGCCTTGGCTCTCTTTTTGCTTACCCTTCCACTGGCTTCTGTTTCTCCTCCTCGCAGCCCAAACACGTTTTAATCTCTCCCATCTGAAACAACTCTCCCTTGGCTCCGATTTCCCCTCCAGCTCGATGCGATCGCCACTTCTGTGCATGCTCTATGCCAAGGCCCAGCTCATGTCTTCACTAAAACCTTGGCTCGTGTCTGACAAGACCTCAAGGCTTTTGGGCTGTGCCCAGTATAGCTAATTTGTTCCTCCTGTGCTGAGTTGGTGTCTTTTCTTGAAGCCTGAGGACACCACTGCGTGTGCTGACACAGTGAATTTGTCCCCTCCTGCTCACATACATCTTATCCCAGCCCCTGGAAACTGCGTGGTGTCAAAATCCTGCTGATGCTTTGTGTGCTGTGTCCTTCCCACCCCGCTGCACAGCTTCGGGTCTCATTCACCGCCCTTGGCATCTGGTACCTTCATCGCTACATGGATGTGTGGCTGAGGACTGCCTTTCCGTACTGAACGGCTGATCCCTGGTGTCTGCAGCCTTCTGCAGCCCTTGTTCTCCTTCAAGTACCTTAATACACCACAAGTTACTGCTGGGGTGATTCCAAGTGGATACAAGAGGAAAATGTTTCCCAATGAGAACAACCATTGGAATAATCTCCCCATGGAAGTGATGACTCCCCAGCACTGGACACTGTTAAGACGGGGCTGCACAGGGTGCTGGGGCATCCAGTCTAGGTCATGCTTTGCCTGGAAAGGTTGGACCAGATGATCCTTGAGATCCCTTCCAACCTGGGATCCGAGGCTTCTATGATTCCCAGTGCTGTGGTGGCTACAAAGTTGAAGGTTTGGGAAGACCCAGGCTTATCCCTTCTCTCCGTTATACTCACTTCCATTCATGTTGGTGTCTACGGATGATCTCTGACCGTATATTCCTGAGTCCTGGGCTTAAGGAATTTGAATGAACATGAATTTGAATGAGCCTGGACTTAGGAAGTGTCTCTAATTTAAACAGTCTCTTTTGCTGGAGTCGTGCTATGAACAGAACTGAGTCTGGCTCCAATGGGTATCCCAGACAGGCCTAGGAAGGACACGTAGGTGCTGGGGAGGCAGATGGCTGTTTGCGTGGCAGGCAGGCTGCTATTGCCAGCCAGCGCCAGCTGCTCTCAAACAGGACCTGCTGGTGAGGTTGTAGTTCAGTTTAAGCCTCCTAAAGGCTTAGCTGTGCTCGTAGGAAGGGCTGCTGGTATTGTACATCCTTGAACACACCGCAGCTCTGTGCTCTCATCACCTCTTTGGATGCTCTGACAACAAAGCAGCAGGGAGATGGGCTTTGGATGGGGCTTGGGGCAGACTGCTCTAGTGGAAGGTGTCCATGCCTATGGCAGGGGGCTCTATGAGAGGGGTGAAACGGTCTCACATCAGCTCTGCAGGTCTGTGATTTCATTGCAGAGGCAGGAAACACTCCACAAGTCCCCATGCACTTCTCACTTTCGCAGGCCTCCCAAGGATTAGTGCACTCAGCTGCACTTCCCAAGGGCCTCCTGCCTTGGCTGCGAGAGGTTCTTTGTGTGTCAGTGTTTGTAGAATGAGCCTGGCCCTCTGGGGCCGGCTCCTATCTCTGCTGACTTGGCAGACATCACGCAGATACGGATGTTTGCCCAGCGAGGCACGTGTGAGATGTGCCGTGCCCTGCTCGGAGCAGGGCAGACATCGCTTCCTCAGCAGTGTGGGAGCCGCAGCTCCACGGCTCCTGTGCTGATGCAGGCAGGAAGGGAGGAGGGAGAGGTCCATGGAGGGTACCACTGCCCAGGGATCTGTGCATGTCGTGTCAGCCACCCTCTGGCTTCCATTCAGAGAAAGGTCCTATGCCTACAGCCGCAGGCACAGCTACAGCTTGGGTGGAGAATGGATTGAAACAGCCTGAATGGAGAAGGACTTGGGGGTGGTGGGCGAGGAGAAGCTCCCCATGACCCGGCTTCAGTGTGCGCCTGAGCCCAGAGCCCCCCCATGTGCTGGGCTGCACCCCCAGAGCCTGAGCAGGGGCTCAGGGAGGGGATCCTGAACCTCTGCTGTGCTCTGGGGAGACCCCCCTGCAGTCCTGATCCAGCTCTGGGGCAGCAGCACAGAGGGACGTGGAGCTGTTGGAGCGAGGCCAGAGGAGGCCATGGAGATGCTGCGAGGGCTGGAGCAGCTCTGCTCTGGAGCCAGGCTGAGAGAGCTGGGCTGGGGCAGCCTGGACAAGAGAAGGCTCCTGAAGGGGAGACCTGAGAGCAGCTCCAGTGCCTGAAGGGGCTGCAGGAAAGCTGGAGAGGGGCTTTGGCCAAGGGATGTAGGGACAGGATAGGGGAATGGCTTTAAGCTGCCAGAGGGGAGACTGAGATGAGCTCTGAGGCAGAAGCTGTTCCCTGTGTTGGTGCTGAGGCGCTGGCACAGGGTGCCCAGAGAAGCTGTGGCTGCCCCATGTCTGGCAGTGCTCAAGGCCAGGTTGGACCCAGGGGCTTGGAGCAGCCATACTCCATATGAGATACACACCTCATGGGAAGGGCCCTCAGCTACTTGTGATCTCTTCTAGGGAGTATCTGGAAGATGTATCCCTGGCCTCTAAAGGCAAGTGAATGTAAAGTTGGAAAAGACTCAGGACACCAAGGTGCTCCGTAGTGGCTCCCATGTCATTGGGTAGATGAGGTGTCATCAGGCTGGAAGGGAGATGCATGAAAAGGGTGATGACAGAGGGCTATAAATCACTGAGTGGTATGGGAAGGGTGGACAGAGAGAGTGTGGTTGCCATCCATATCTGTCCAAGGATTACAGGACATCAGGTGAAACCAGAAATTGCAAGTCCAAAGCAAACAAAAGTTGTTTCTTCTCCCAGTGTATAATTAATCTGTGGAACTCCTTGCAACAGGATGTTACAGGTGGTGAAAATTGATGGGGGGTTCATAAAGCAACCAGATCGATTCATGGGAGAAAAATTCCCTATGGGCAATTAAGTATGAAAACACCCACTGGGCACAGGAAGCCACACATTGTTGGAAGCTGACTGGATATTTTGGGAAGTAACTCAAGTTATTTGCTGTATTCTGACTCTCTTCTGTAGACATCTACCCTTGGCCATGGCCAAAGACAAATCATTGGGATGAATGGACTTGGACGGCTATTCTGAAGCCTCCACATTTTCTACCTCCATATTGATGGTAGGTTAGGGCCCCCAGGACTTTCTAGGTCTCAGTTTCTCCTGTGAACATGATGCTGAGATCAATGATGCTGAGATCAATTACTACAGAGGTTTTGTGCAGGTAGGGGGTAAGTCCCCTCCACAAAGACCATATATAAAATGGCTTATCCATCCCTGTGTGCTTCATATTACATGCTCACCATGCTCTCCAAACCTTCTAATACCATGTCAAAGTGCTTGTTTAGCCTGACTTTGCAGACCAGCCATGGATCCCTTACAGTGGGACTCTCTGGGCTCAGTGGGAACAATCACAGTAGTCGATAGGTTTCAGCTGCACCTATATTAGTGTTTGGTCACCTACAGCAAGGCTGGCTGCGATGAACACTTCATTGTGTTCCTGATCCTCATCCACAAGAGTGACCTCAGCAAGGCTTAGACCCAGCTTTGTTATTTCTCTATTTGCAGTTTTGAGCATGTGCTTGTTTTATAGCTGAGGCCTGTAAGAGAAGATGTCTGAAGGGGGCCTATAGGGATGCTGGGGAGGGACTCTTCATTAGGGATGGTAGTGATAGGACAAGGGGTAACGGGTTCAAACTGAAACAGGGGAAGTTTAGATTGGATATGAGGAAGAAGTTCTTTACTGTGAGGGTGCTGAGGTACTGGAATGGGTTGCCCAGGGAAGTTGTGAATGCTCCATCTCTGTCGGTGCTCAAGGCCAGGTTGGACATAGCCTTGGATGGCATGGTTTAGTGGGAGGTGTCCCCTGCCCATGTCAGGGGGGCTGGAACTGGGTGATCTTAAGGTTCTTTCCTATCCTAACTATTCTATGATTCTATGATTCTATATTGTTGCCCTCTTCCTCAGCCTTGTGTGGTCCAGAAGCAACAGGCAGATCAGTCCCAAAGATACCTTTGGGACCTGGAGGCACGCTCCTGCCCTTCTGTCTTCTTAGCCCAAGTGCCTCAGCACTAGTGTGTCGTAAAGATGCACTCCCTTCCCTTTGGCCATCCCCACTTCTATCCATGCCATCTCCTCTCTGTCTACTGCCTGTACAGTCAGGCAGAGGTGCAGTTATGGGAGTTGGTAAACACCAACAAAGCAGCCTCAAGCTGCACCAGGGCAGGTTCAGATGGAGCTGAGGAACAATTCCTGCCCCAAAGGGTGCTCAGCATTGGAACTGCCCAGGCCAGCGCTGGAGTCACCTGTCCCTGCAAGTGTTCACACACCATGGAGAGAGGCCCTCAGTGCCACGGGTTAGTGGTGGCCTTGGCAGTGCTGGGGAACAGTGGGACTGGATGAGCTTAAAGGTCTTTTCCAACCCAGTTGATTCCATGATCCTATGAGAGCAACAGCATATGTGGCTGGTTTGAAAGCTGTGCTGGTTGCAATTGAGAGGTTGAGGCAGTTGCAGTGTGTGGTGATGGGTGGGGAAGGAGGAAGCAGCAGTGCCTTCAGCAGGTTTATCTGCAAAGACTTGGTGCTGTGAATCACAGACTCAAAGCACGTTGGTGTTTGCACAATGCCATGAGCAAGTGAGATGGGTTTTAAGGCAGGTTGTGGTGATGTCTGGCTTCAAGTGTCCTCAAACAGGCCTTGTGCTTTGGTCAGGAAGAATGAGGCCTTGAGGTAAGCTCTGTTCTCCTTGTAAAACTGGTTTCTCAGTGGGGAATATTGGGGAAAGAGCAGGGATGGAAATTGCCACCCTCGTTTATGGATGTGATCAAAGCAAGCTGATAGTGACGTGGGTTAATGGTGGCCTTGGCAATGCTTGGGGTAAGGGTCGGACTTGATGGTCTTGAAGGGCTTTTCCAACCTGGTTGATTCTATGAGTTTATGAACCATGCTGTGTGCTGCCTGTGGTCCCCTCCAGCCCTGTTCAAGCTGGTGACCTTTAAAGGCTTAGCATGCTCCCTTCAAGTATCAACGGGTGACCTATCGAGGCAGATAAAGAGCCAGGGGTGCTCCAGGCAGTTGAGTTTCCCCATGCAGAGCCTGGCTGTTGCGATAGCTCTCACACATTCCCAGCTGAGGGTCTGAAGGCTCGAGGTGAGGCTGGAATTTAGAAGGCAAGAAGTACTTTTCTCAGTCCTTGGTGTCCACATCATCATCATCATCCCATTGTGGGCAGTGAGACTCTGTTCTGAGCCTCTGACAACCATAGAATCATAGAATCAACTAGGTTGGAAAAGACCTTTAAGATGATCAAGTCCAACCACTAGAGCATCAACAGGGAAGCCACAACTGAGCAACGCTAAAGCTGTTTCTTACATGTAGAGGCCAGTCCCAAGCACTCCACTGGGACACAGCAGCTCCAGGTCAGTGGAGACCTCTGTCCCCTGAGCTCACAATGAAACACTTGGGTTCAGCAGTTACCCCCATATTTACCCTCCCAAGAGCTAAAAGGCAGCATTTCTACCCCAAAGTCTTGATATGTCTCCTCTGCTGCTCATATCTGAAACCCCTGCAGGTTCCCAACCCTTGGAGGCAGGGCTCGTGTGGGAGCTGCTTGTGCAAATGTGGTGTTCATTAGCCTGTCCTGACCTAAAGGACATCATTGGGATTCAGGAGCATGAACTTCATGGGCTAATAACAGACAGAGGTTTTGAATAGCTGCAGACTGCAACAGTGCAGCACATAATGTGCTTTAAAGTTGAGATCTCAGTAGCCTTTGTAGAAGGAGTCCTGACCCTATGAATCATGGAATGGTTCGTGTTGGAAGGGACCTTGAAGCTCATCCAGTTCCAACCCCTGCCACGGGCAGGGACACCTTCCATAGAGCAGCTTGCTCCAAGCCCATGTCCAACCTGTCCTTGAGCACTGCCAGGGATGGGGCAGCCACAGCTTCTCTGGGCACCCTGTGCCAGCGCCTCAGCACCCTCACAGGGAAGAGCTTTTGCCTTGTATCTAATTCTCTTAGATTGGAGGCTGTTCTGCTTTACTGGGAGATGGGCACCAAGAACGGAAGATCTGGGAGTCCAGGATCCAGCACTGTGATCATAACTTGGCTTCTCTATAGCATGTGTGATGTGTCCTGTCGAACTGCACTAAGAAGGCACCTGAGGCTGGTTTAGTTCTCGCATAAAGAGTTAAACCACCCCTTGATTTTACTCTGGTTTAGTTGTGCTGCTTGGTCAATGCTCTGTAGGCTGAATGGTTGAAAAAGATCCACTTCTGCTGGGGCCACATTTACCCACTAGGCACCAAAACAAGAAGCCAGATTGACAAGAGAGGTCTGTGGAGGGTGAGAAGGGCTCTGATTTGCTCTGAAGTGTGGTCCAAAGGCTATCATGGTTTGCAGTTCTCACCTCTGCTACACATTGTGCTCAAAACCTGTGCTCTGCTTTGGTGCCTAAGTGAGATCTGAGCACCGCAGGCATCTGTTTGTGGTTGTGTGTGTACATGTGTGCGCATGCACATCTACCCAGGGTTGCAAAAGAGCTGGATATTGAGTCCTCACAAATCCAGCTGGACTCAGATGGGGCTGAAGGATGCTCACTTCCCCTTGTTTTCTGTCAGGAGACTAGAGAAGGGTTTGTTTTCGCATCATAGAAGAAGCCAGACTGCACCACCCCGAGGCCTGCCAGGCTCTGCCAAGGCAGATGGTACCATTTGGCCTTCTTCAGTCACTTCCATTTTCATCAGCTGCTTCATTGGAGTCTTTGGGCAAAGAGACATAATCTTGCTCTTAACTATTCTATGTTTCTATGATTCATTTGATGATACCTGCCAGGAAAAGCCTCCCCAAGGCAGCCCCTCAATATGTGACTGCTCTTATCCATGGCACGAAGAGGATGAGTCTTGTTGGGCTGTGTATTCTGCTTCTTCTGCTGTCCTAAAAGGTCTTTGGAACCATTCAGCATCCCCAGCTACTGGTCTAATTAACCGAAGCCAATTCAGATATGAGGTTGATCCTTCCAAACCTTTACCTGAACCTCTGGGCTTATGCTGACATGACATAAAGCTTAACAGGTCCTGTATAGAAGGCAGCAGAAAGGCTTCAGCAAAGGGTGAATATGCATAAAGAAGTTGGTAGAAATGGTACTTCATGGTAGGTGTTTCATACTTACATGCAAAGACTTTCCGTTGGGATTAATTTCCCTTACCTTTGGCCATACAAAAGTCAAGAATGGAATCTAAATGCTGCCCAAGCTCAGATGATGGGCTGAGGTTTTACCCCTATGCAGGAGGGAATGGTTTGGCTTGCAGGAGATGTGAGGAGCTGATGCCCAAGCTGTTTAGCAGACCAGGTATATCTCCACTCCACATGGTGACAGGACAAGTAATAGTGTGTAGAGCATGTATGTGCCCCATGTGTGTATACTGCCAGGACCTCTGGGACAGCCAGGCTGGGGGTTGATGTCCCAGCAGTAGATGAAGCTATTAAGGCTGTCCTGGGGATTATGAACTGGTCCCTGGAGTGACACCAACAACACACTGAGATGGTGATGACTGTGAGCTGCAGGTTATAGTGGGCACTGACAGAATAACCCGATCATGGGGAATTGCTGTCTTGGCCCATGTTTGTCAGCCTGCTGGGGCTGAGGAGCCTGTGGCTGGGGGTAGTAATGTGACTTCATTCCATATACCTTGCTGCCTTGGTTTAGGCCATCATGGCTTAAAGCATTCCAGTTGTAGACTGTCTCCTCTAGCACTATCCCAGCATGTCTTACACCATCTGCCATGCCCATATACCAACAGTTTTGTGTAAGGGCGCTCTACGCATACCCTGGACATCACTCTGGTGGGTTATGATATAGCCCTTGCAAGGTCTTTGAACTGAAAATTAAGAAGAGTCATTTCATTTTGTGCACAAAAGGACCAGGGCACCCAAAAGAGACTTGCAGCAAACACAGTTCAGAGTGGATGCAGTCAATCTGTTCCAGGCAAACAGCACAGGCAAGAGCCCACAGCATTTAGCCTGGAGACCAGAAACTGCTTCCTAGAGAGGGTGACTTCGATTGTATGGAGGTGGTCCAAGTCAATTAGATCATGTGTAGCTTGTTCAAGGGGCGTGAAGGACCTCTTTGACCTTTTGTAATGAAAAAGCCTTGTTTTACAGAGTAAGATGGGAAGGTCGAAGCCCTTGAGAAAGTACTTGCACTCAACAGATGTGGCTGGCCATATGGATAGCTGACCTGTAAGGCCCTTGGTTGCAAAGAGGGGTTGAAGCAGAGTGATTGGCTTTGTTTAGGGGTTTCTGCGTGTTGTCTTGCAGTGGGAGCAGTGAGTGTGAAGGGCATTTCCCAGTGGGAAAATGGGAAGGGTCCCTGACTCCCTCTCCAGTGAGTAGCCACAACCACCCTGGTTTTTAGTTTAGAGATGAATATAGACATAACATAGCCATAATACCATCCAGCTCAGTATTCCCTGATCCATTAGCAAAAGCAGAGTATATGGGAGTGAGTAACCCACAGTAGTCACAGCTTCTGGGATGGCATCCCAAACCAGTGAATTTCACCTTGTGTCCCATTGTTCCTTTAATGCTCCTTTACTGTTTTTGATTGTCCTCTTGTTCTGACTAACCTAAACTCTGAAAAGCTGCTGTGTCCCTCCTGGGCCTCTTAAATTGGGTCACCAGCCTATTCAAGCATGAGCTCTTATCTGGCACAGTAACCAAGTGATTTGGAGGGGGAAAAAGGAGGGAAATGACAGCCAGCTCTGTTGGCAATTCTGTTCCCTCCAGCAACAGCAGCAGGAGGAGCAGGCCTGGCTCGCCTGGACTCTGCTCCACTCCTTTGTCCCATCTCCATTCACTTCTACTCTTTTGAGGGAAGGCACCAACTCCTTATCCTATGAGAGAAGCTCTGAGCATGCTCTAGGTGCAAGGCAACATGAATCTGCTGTGGTTTAACCTGCAGAGGCAAAACCCTTTACCCATTGGTACCAAGTGCTCTACCAAGCCTATGAAAATCCTTTGCCAGTCTCCACATCAGGATAAAGACTGTTGTTCGCTTGGTGCAGGGAGCTGGGCTCCTTCCTCCCTTGGGAATCTCTGATTCCTGAGGAGTCAACTCGGGATATCAGACATAACTGAGGTGTACATCCATAACTGTTCTGTAGGGGGGTTTTGATATGCCTGGCTCAGCTTCCCTGTGGGGTTTGCAGTCAAAACTCTGCAGGATGATGCTATTGAACATGTTCTCCAATGCAAAGGAAATGCCAACAAGAAACCTGGAGAGGGGCTTTGGACAAGGGCCTGTAGGGACAGGACAAGGGGAATGGCTTTAACCTACCAGAGGGGAGACCGAGATGGGATCTTGAGCTTCCCACAACTCATGGTTGCGGGTCTCTGTCCCCTCACCTGTGCTTATCTGTATACATTAAATTGTGACCAGAATTGCTAATCCTTGACCCTGAGATCAGGAAAACAATGGATATATAGCATATTAGAAATGTAGCTTTGGTGGGACCATATATCTCAAGGGAAGAGACATGTGGAAGAAGACATCTCAAGGCATGGCTTGCAGATGAGGTTGAAGGGCTCTGGGCTGTCAGAGCACGAGTGTAGCCAGCACCAGAAATTTCTTGGAAGGTTAAGTTTCATTTATGTCCTCACTGGCTGCAGAAATACGGTTTTCCCCTTCCAAATGGAAATCTCATAAGAGTTTTGTCTGAAGCCGTGCCAAACCCGAGTGCTTCCAGGCTCAAACGTGGGCCCCAGGATGCAGCAACGAGGACTGGAGCTGCTGTGATTTGTGCCAGCTTTCAAGCTGCTTTCTGTGCTGGTTTCAGACGGTGGCTCCAGGGATTTCTAGGGGTAAAAGGAATCCCAAGCAATCCAAACAGATTTAGGTCTATCGTGGTCATTCGGGTGGATGGATCCTTGGGCTGCTGTGGACCTTCACAAAGGACAGTCCAGCAGTAATAATGTCAGTAGGGATTGGACATGCCCCAGGGCCATAAGCTGCTCAGCTTATCCCAGTATTTGACTAGGAGCTATAGGAGAGACTCTGTAGAAGCTTTAAGCTCATTGAATCATAGACTCATAGAATGGTTTGGGTTGGAAAGGACCTTAAGATCATCCAGTTCCAACCCCCTGCGATGGGCAGGGACACCTCACATTAGACCATATCACCCAAGACAAATCATCAACCTGGAATCCTGATGGGAAATCTACAGAGCTGGCTCCCTGGAAGTATGGACAAGTTGGTTTGTAAGGAGTTCCTCGCACCACCACATAGGCTGGCAGTCAGGTTCCTGATGGAAATGTGTCTTGGAAACCTCTCCCTGCCTGTGCTCCATCAGAGGGTCACCAAATGCAATGTGTTTTGTGTGGAATGTTCCGTGTTCCACAAATCTGCACATTCTGATGGGAAAAATGCTTGTCTGGGAAATCCCCAAGGAGCCTGACTGGGTCTGCATGGTGTGAAGCAGGCCTGGGATGGGGTGGTGTTAAGAAACATGACTGTGCCATGCTGTCCATCCCTTCTCTTGGGTGTAACCTCGTCCCAGACCTGAATAACCTGGTTAAGGGTTCTGGCTTTCTACCCCTGCTCCTTCCCCCCCTGTCTCTACTGAGCTTGTATCCATGGATGGCTTCCATGGATTATCCTAAGGGGATAATTTCTGCGAGCACTCTGCACGTGTATGGACTTATCTGTGGCCTTCGCTACTTCAGCTCCTCTTGAAGTGTTTGTTCACCTTTCATGGCAGAAGAGTCATAGATACAAAGCTTTTACAAGCTTGCAGTCAACTTCTACCACAGTGGGATCACAAGGCACAAATCCATGTGGAATCTTTGGGCATTATCAGCTCTGTTGCATATTGAACTACTCATTCTTGCTGCCCATCTTTTCCTGTCCCTGCAGGGTGAGCCTGAAAGTGTTAGGAAGGGATGCACAGTCCCTACCTATGGCTGGAGGAAGGAAGCTGCAGGGTTGCCTCCCTTTTGCCTTCCATGTGGGGTCCATAGTAGCTCTCCCCAACTGAGAGTCAGGCTGAGTCCTTCTCTCCTTTGGATATTGCTCAGCAAAACAGAGACCTGATGATAACTGCCCTCCAGATCATGTGCTAGCCTCCAAACCCCTCTGAGATTCTACTGCTTTATAGAAGGAGGAGATGTTGATGTTTCCTGTTAATGAAGCACCCTCTTAGGTAGCCATAAGCCTACACTGTGGAAACAACAAACGTTCCTGCTTGAAACCATGTGTTCCTTGAGGAATTGCAGGGAAGCTCCAAGCGCAACCAGCTCACACATGTGTAAGCTTCAAACTCCACCAGGCCGGAGGCTGGTAAATTCAAGGGATTCTGGTATGTAAGTGGCATCATAAAACCTGGGTTTTCCCTTCAGTTGAGCAACTGCAAGGATGGGGTTTAGGAGGGATACAAAGATCAGGACACTCCTGATGACAAGGTATGAGCTGGCAATGTCCTTGAAACACCTCAGGTGGATGGAAGAGGCGTCAGCTCAGAAATTACGTGTTTCCTGGCATCTGATATAACCTGTGAATTCTGACATCCGGACTCTGCCTTGCTTGTGAATGACCACAGTTACCACCAGAAGTAAGAATCATGCACTGTCCATAGCTGCAGAGGTCTGGCACCAGCTTCAGGACTCACCTCCCACAGGGAATGCCAAAGTCATTTGAGGATGGAGCCCGTACGGAGCTCAGCTCTGCTGGCAGTATGTGGGCTGAGGGGTGACTCTGCTTCCTGGAGTCCTGCAGGGAAGAGGGATTGTGTAATGGATAGCAATCGCCCATGCAGACAAGCCAGGGATGTCTTTGGACCACGTCCTGGTGCTGCCAAGCCAGCTCTACACCTGATCCCTTGACTCCATCCCTATGGTACTATGGCTTTCATTTCCTTGCTTGTTTTGCTTTGTGGCTCTACACTGGGTGCTGTGCTAAGCAGACTGCACTGTCCTCTGGCCCTGCTCTTCTGGAGACATGACACATCTGCTCCTCACATGCCTGGGTTTGCAGAGCAGTCCCCTCCCCAGCCATTGAAATGTGCCAAAGAGGCTTTCACAACCACTTGCGTGTCATTGTGGACGTGGGGAAAGGTGATGTCAAGCGTGGTTGTGGCAGGATCCCAACGTCAGCGTGCGTGCTCCCTTTCCAAGAATGCAGTTGTGGTGTGGACCTGCCATGGAGTCATAGATGGAGCCCTCAGACAAGCTGGGTGAGATCCAGATGATGCTGGGGCTTGTTTGGAGGCAGACAGGAGTGTGCCTGAGTGTCACCACATACAGGGTGACTCCTTCCAGTGCATTGCTGTGGACATGGGGAGGGGATTTCCAGGGAAGAGCTGAGTGTGATGGGTAGTGATTGGATCTCTGCAAGGGTCCATCCTTGTCCTGGAGAACCAGACAAGGGGATCAGCATGGTTTTAAATCAGACAAAGCAGGAGGAGAAGTGTGGTGAAGAGCCCCAAAGGAATTTGAGGGGAACAATGGAATCCATGAAGGACAGTGTGATTAAAGGCCTGCTCTTGGTGCTAAATGCCACCTCTGGGAGTGTCCAACAACGAAGGAGTTAGTGGCATTTGACCATCAAGCATTCAGTTTCTTGATGAGTTGGTCTGACTGGACAGAAGGTGACACCCAGAAGAGAAGGTGTCACCCAGTGACAGAAGGTGCTGCTCCTGCATCCCTGGGTGATGTCTAAAGCAGAATGGAGACATATATCTCATTAGAATAGCCTTAGTTAAAATAAGGTGAAGGAGATGGACGGTTGCCCAGCATGGTGGCACACGGCTGGATGTGCTGGGGTGCTTCTGATGTGTTCTAATATGCACCCCTCCATACCTTGTACTTAGATGTCCATGCTAGAAGAATGGCCATTGCTTGGGCTGCATTGACTTTACATAGAGATCACCTCAGCCTTGTTTCTCACTTTCACCCTCATCCGTGGCCATGCAGGTCTCCCCTTTCCACTGCATCAGACCCTTCTGAGAGCACATTTAACACCCTTGTCTAACAGGACACTATCCCACTGCTCAAGGGCAAAGAGGATGGGGGGAAATAAAGACCCTACTTCTAATGCAGGGAGCTGTTAACTCACCACATCTGGTGGACTTGGCTCTTAATCTGAAAAGGTACCAAAATGTTCTCTTGCACAGAAGGAACAACCAGGCATAATTCAAATCCATGTCCAGGCTGCCCACTGGACAGCAGCCCAGAGGTGCTTGGTCTTCAAGTAATGCTGTCAGATGTGAGGGATTCAGTAAAAATAAGCATATCTATCAAATAGCCTATGTACAACAAGGACAGGGTTCAGCCCTCTGTTGCTTCCTGAACTCACTGCTGCATTCTGTGAAATGGGTGTATATCGAACAAGAGAGGTGTGCCAAGAGGTGAGTCAACAGCCTTGATTTCGAGTCCCCCATTCCACTGGGTTCCCAGAGGAAAACCTCCAAAGAATCACACAGTCCCAGCCTGGTTTGTGTTGGAAGGGACCTTAAAGCTCCTCCAGCTCCAACTCCTGCCACAGCAGGGGCACCTTTCCCTAGAGCAGGGTGCTCCAAGCCCCTGTGCTCCAACCTGGCCTTGAGCACTGCCAGGGATGGGGCAGCCACAGCTTCTCTGGGCACCCTGTGCCAGCGCCTCAGCACCCTCCCAGGAAAGAACTTGTGCCTAAGAGCTCATCTAATTCAACCTTTTTCCAGCTTAAAACCATTCCCTGTTGTCCTATCACTATTAGATAGAGTCCTCTGCTTCCCAAACACACAACGCAGCAGATTGAAAGGGCTTCCTCAGAGTTCCTCCAGGCAGAAACTATTACCCAGACATTACTATTTTCTTTTAATGGAATAACCATATTATGCAGGCCATTGATGCGATGTTTCTTGGTGAGCAAGGACAATTAGGTCCTTGTTACTATATGCTGCGAAATGCTCTTGCTACTACAAATAAAGGTCAAACGCAAGACACTTCCTGCTACTTTTGCTGCCACGTGGCTGCCATTCAGTGATTCATCATCTCTACACACGGCTTGGCAAACAGAAAGGGGTTTTTTCCTTCTCTTTTTTTTTTGTAGGAGCTGGTTTCCACTTGTGCAAACACAGCAAAAGGATTTAAAGGGACCTGGTCTGATCCAGCTCCATCACCAAGCAGAAGGTAACTGAGAACCATGGGCTGTAGGCTGAACTATGCGCAAGAGGGATCTGATCCTCCACTAGCTTTTAGGGGTCTTTAAGCTGAAAAGAAGTTTAATGCTACGTGTATTCTTGCACTTATATAGCATTATTCTGCTGCATATCACAGTGCCTTTGTAACTGTATAAACACTGATAGGACTGAGCGGCAGAGGGGGAAAAGGGATGTTGGGAGATAAGAAAGCTGGCAGTGTTTGGGTAGGATTGCAGTGGGCTTCTGGTCCACGGGCTGGGCTTTAGCTGTGAGATGGGCTCTGATGAGATCAACTCCATTATCTGGACAGGAATAGGGAATAATTGTACATGAATCAAGCAACCTTTCCACATTGGGTCTGTTCTGTGGCTTGTACAACACTTTGGTAGCAGGAATATCATGGCAGCCTTGAAGTCCAGGGGCCATCACTAAACCCTTCTTGTTTTTAGGAAGACAACTGGACATAATGTGCTTGTTTCATCAAAAAGAAGCTCTTATGTTTGAAGCTTTAACTTGTGTAGGACCACAACTGGCACAGCTTTGTGTGGAAATGATTCCGACAAATGCTGAAACATTAGGGCTCGGAGAGCTGTGGGTTATTTGGGTGTTTGGATAGTTGGGTATTTGGCTTGAATGCAGAGAAGAAGCAATGACTTTTTTAATGGACTCTCACCATTTCTCAGATCACATTAATCTGCCTCACCTCCTATTTAGATCTGGTTTAATGAGCTGATAAGAATTTTCCAGTTGGAGCTGGACTGGGATATGTGACTCGGGATACGTAATGACCCAGGATGTGCAACTGGGATGTATGACCCAGGATGTGTATCTATGAGCAAGTAATTCCATGAAGAAACATCCTTTACCTTTGATGGTTGCCCATTTAATCTCCTTTTGGTAAGCTTTTTATTAATGTGTATCCATAGAAGTTCAGGGGACACGGTTTGAATTCTGTTTGAGTGAATCCAGTCACTTTGGTGGTTGAATTACAGCCCAACTTAGAGATTCCACTGTGCTGGGCACCATTCAGCTGTACAGCAAGAGCCTGTCCCTGCATGAGGAATTAACAGGGGAGAAAAACCTGGCTGGGGAACAAAAATCTGGAATAAGCATCCAAATGGGAGACTTGCAGCCCATGGTCCTACCGGCTGAATCACGCTCCTGATGTCATTTGTTAAGGCTGAATGTGGATGAGGAAGAGACATAGCACCAGCACAGGTCACCAGTCACTGCTGGGACACTTGGGAGTGATGAATCACTGATGCTGTTTGTTGAGCTGAGTCACTTGTGTGGACAGAGCCTTTTTCATACAAAATGCTCCTTGGTGAACAAACCCCCCATCAATTCAGTAAAGAGCCCCAGGTCTGGTTCGGGTACCCTTTGTAGGACGAAAGGAGTGTTTTGCTCCTTGAATATCACCTCCATGTGAGGCTCTGCTCCATGGTGGTGGCTGCGTGCAGGATGACCTGTGGTTTCAGCTGGCAGAGCAAAGGCAGGGATGGTGTTTGCAGGCTGTTTGTTCAGTAACAGGACATTGAGCACCTGGAAGCTTTGGCACAGAACTGCTACAGCATTCCCTTTGTCTTTGCTTCTGAATCCTAAAGCTACTGAGGGAAACAGAAGTTTTAAGTTTCTTTTCTATTTAACAAAAGAGCAAATTGTGTGAGGAGGGGTGGAAATTGTCCTGAGGCCAAATTATCACCTAAACCCCAATTGAATATTGGCTCAGATGAGATAGGTGGAAGCAGAATGTGGGCCTAGATACTGAAGGAGCACATGAAGGAGGCCTGGAATACCAGGAATGGGGTGGCATAGACGTCCAGTGTCTCATCACTACAAGAACTAGTGGCCAGCAAATGAAGTTAGGGGGATAGGGACACCAAGCAAACCCACGGAGGTGAGTCCTCATGCAATGTGCAGCGGAGCTATAAACTTCTTGCTGAAGGGTATTGTGGATACAAGAAGGTTCCAAAGGTAAACAGGCAAATAGAAGAGAGATTGCTGGGATTTACTAAGTAGGCTAATCCCATCAGGCTCAAGACATCCCTTGTGCTGAATATAAAGGAGGCAGGGAGAGTTTTGGGGAGAAGTATCCTATGCGTTTGGCCTGCTCATGGCCACTGGTACTCTCTATCATCTCCTTCATCCTATTCACTTGAAACTGCAGGAAACAAAATGAATTTAGCCACCAAAGCCACCACAGCTCATGGTGTGCAATGGGAGTGGGGAATGGCTGTCCTTGGCCACATGCAGCAGGAACACGTCCTCCACAGGTTTCTGTGTAGGTAACCTCAGGTTTTGAGGTGCCCTAAATGCTATCAGAGGGCACCTTAAGAGGATGATCAGCTTTGTCTTGCATTTTCTTCTTCCGGTCCCTTCCCACCCTTATGTACACCCACGAAAGCAGCTTCAGTGGACAGAGCACGGGCTCGAGCAGTGTGGCTGCTTATATGCTCTTAGTGTGTCCCAGCAACACCAGGCAGCCAACCCCCTTTTTGATTAACATTTTGATGTCTTCCTATTCCCAATTCCCTCCTTCCATTTGTTTTGCTTTTTCATTGGACATTAGGACAAAGAATCTGCTTCTACAAGAGTGATTTGGGCGCTACTGCCCATCACCAGGCATCGTGTGCTGCTACCTTTCTCCATCCCCACCTCAGATCCAGGCAAACGCACGCTGTCCTTTAGGGATTATATCCTAGAGATCTGAATGTCACAGTAGGCTGCAGGGTTTAGCACAAGAAACATTCGTGCCTGCTATTTAAGAGAAATAAGTTGCTCATGTTTCCCTGGGAACCAGCCAGTCAATCGAGCTCACTCGACTCCCCTGTTATTAAAGTGAAATGTGAAAGATTAAATGGGTATGTTGCATGTTGCGGAAGGGTAAAATGCTCTCTGTCTATGTTTTGTAGCCAAAATACGTAAAGAAAGGGCTGAATTTGAGTGCTTTTTCAGGTTATTTGGAAGTATCCTTATTCTTTTGGGTTCCTTTTGCTAGCAGCGCTTGTATCTTCATGCACAGAACTTGGAGGCTGCCTATAAAAACCAAGCCCCGTGGCTCAGCAGTTGTCACATTATGTCTTTGTGCAGGTTGTACATAATACTTGCTCCCTGGGCCCCTTGCCACTGGTTTCCTCTGCTGCTTGTGAGTGTACCGAGGCTGTATTCTTTATTATACACTATTCCTTCAGTGCTTTTGCCTTCACCCACGGAGTGTGTTTGCTTCTCGTTTTGTTTTATATAAGGGCTTATCTTCAAGACCTGTGACTTTTAGAGGCTGCAGGTTATCTGTGGAGCGAGCTATTTTTAGGAGACGCAGTACCAGGATGGCTCATAGCCCATGGCACTGTACACGTGCACAACACAAAGGCAGCCTCTGTGCTGGATGGCTCATGAACTCAGCATCGTCAGGAGCTAGAGACAGGCACAGACAGACAGCGGGGCATAGAGAACAACGGGGCTGTTTTAGTCAGTGAGAATGGCTGTAGGCCGGGATCAGCCATCTGTGGGTATCAGTGACCAGAGTGAAGGCAGTCAGGGCTGCTGAGACTGGAAGCTCTTGGAATCATTCACTGGCCTTTGTAGGTATCAGCCCTTGGCCTTTAATAGGGGAAATTCCAAATCAGCAAGATATTGGCTGGAAGAGAGATATCAACTGGAATTACTGCTGTCACCTGGCCAGCGCTGGGGGTGGAAACAAGACTCGTGGGACTAGTTTGCATTTTTCCACTGTTCTCATTGTGTTTGCTGTTGCTTGCGCTTTCCTCTGCTACCCACAGTGCGATAAGGCAGGAGCTGCGGCTCTGTCATCGGCAAAGCCTCCTCCCAGATTTCCACATTCAGCCCTGGTCCTTTGCACCTGGCAATTTTTCACTTCCTGGATTCTTTGTGTTCCGTATAGTTGAAGTGATTCTGGTTTCATGCAACCTACGCTGAAATGGTGGCAAAGTGGAGGAAAGGTCCATAACTACTTTCATAAGAAGGTACATTCGGTGAGCTAGGTCTGTCTCTCCTGGGGATAACTTATCATAGAATCATGGAATGGTTTGGGTTGGAAGGAACCTTACAGCTCATCCAGCTCCAACCCCTGCCACGGGCAGGGACACCTTCCATAGAGCAGCTTGCTCCAAGCCCCTGTGATCCAACCTGGCCTTCAACACTGCCAGGGATGGGGCAGCCACAGCTTCTCTGGGCACCCTGTGCCAGCGCCTCAGCACCCTCACAGGGAACAGCTTCTTCCTTATCTCCACTGTTTCAGTTTAAACCCATCACCCCTTGTCCTGTTGCTACAGTCCCTGATGAAGAGTCCCTCTCCAGCACCCTTGTAGGCCCCCTTCAGATACTGGAAGGCTGCTTGCAGACATATCAGATCTTCTCTTCCAATATAAGAACATGGGGGCATCAAATGAAGATAACAAGCTCCAATTATATCAAAGGATGTCACTGATATGGTTCCTTGGTGGAACTCCTTGCTGCAGGGTATGGTGGTCATCAGTATTTACACAGGTAGAGTGGACAAGCTCATGAAAACAAGACCCATAGAAGGTTACTGAATACAAAGGAACCATCTTTATCTCATGGAGTCCCTGAGCAGAAATAACTGGGAGCTGAGAGAGGGGAGTCTTGTTCTTCCGCTTGTGGAGGCAGCAGACCTTTGTTCTCACCCAGCACAGTTCTGCAGTTCTTTGCCAGCCCAGTTTCTCTTTCTCTTTCTTTAACCCTTTTCCCAAGGCTTCTGCTCTGTGCTGTGGCCGGGTACTGCTGCCCCTCCTGCTGTCTCCTGAAGATGACTTTCTCCAGGGTTTTTGAGAGACATAGCAAGGGAAAAGAGTGCAATAAAAGCATGAAAAGCCAAAGCAGGATCTATGCACTCGTAGCCTTGCCCACCAGATGGTGGCAGGGATGAAGGTCCAGGAAGGAATTACCTCCTGTGCACTTTCTGTCCTCCAGGACGGACAGACAACAGCTTTGGCTGTAACCACGCATGCTGTTGCACCTGGAACTGGATGATCTTAAGGTCCTTTCCAACCCTGACTACTCTATGATTCTATGAAGCTTGACAGATACAAGCTAGAAATAGCGACACATCTCAAGCACTTCAGGTGCATGCTCCCTGCAACAATTGATTGAGGACTGCAATGGATCTTCCACATGGAGCTTTAGTTTTTCCATTGCTGAGATTGGATACTTCTTGCAGCAGCTGCATCCTTCCAGGAATCCTACATAGGGAAGTGTTAGAGCCTGTAGCTCTCAGGATATTAGAAGCTATTAAATATTAGCTATTAGAAGCTATTATCTCAGGATATTGAGCTGCATCATTCTGGAAATCACCTTTCCTAGAAGGGAATAAGGAAGAAACTACCTGTGAGGGGAATTTCACCTGGGCTTGTTTCGTTTCTGACCACAAAGATGAGCTGGAGGCTTGCTCTGTATCTCCATTGGTTATCATGACAGGGTAATATTTGTGATAGATTTCCCTGTCAGGCAGCTTTGTCAAATGATGGCTGAATTGTAAACATCATTATTACTCATTCCTGTGAATTACTGCAGTGCCACTGGCATGAATGGGAGGTCATGAGGCCTTCTAGTCAAAGGGCAGACTCTCTGAAGTGACTTTTGAAACCACCTGTAGCCTGATTATACTTTCAAAAGGAGGCTGCTGGGCTTCCAGTTTCCCTTTGTGGTCTTGGTGAAGCCTTTTATTGCCTTATTGTCAAGGGACTGGGAGGAAAAGGGGGAAAACACAAGAAGCGATCCTGTTTTATCTTTGCCCTTTCTCGCTGCGTTTATGGATCAGTAATTTTGCTGCAGATAGAACCTGTAATTATCTGGAGTAGTTGTATCTTTGCTCCGGGTTTATGTCAGGAGGTTTCTCCCTCCTGCACCGGTTGTGGTTTTGCTTTTCCTCCTGGGAATGCATGGTTTTTTGACTGCTCAGGTGGGCGAGTAACTCATGGAAGTTCTGCATTATGTAGGGATGGGATGGTGACACAGCATTATATCTGAGCCCTCGTGGTAAGTTTGCTGTTCTGCTTTGCAGGTAAAATGGGTTAGTCACTCTCTAGTAAACCAACAGTGTGGAGGATGGAAAAGTCAGCTGGGCTGTTTGGAGCTGGTGGAATGGAATGACTTGACACTGGTATTTCCAAACTGTACTTAGTGTCCTGCTTGGGGTAACATGAGTGGCTCTGGTGTTGTGTGTCATCCGGCCCAGAGCAGGAGCCAAAATCAGCTCCCAGGTGCCCTTTAGGATAGTGATTTCCTGGGTTAGAAAATCAGGGGAGACCTTAGAGCAGCTCCAGTGCCTAAAGGGGCTACAAGAAACCTGGAGAAGGACATTTGATGAGGGTCTGTAGTGATAGGAGGAGGGGAATGATTTTAAGGTGAAAGAGGGGAGATTGATATTAAATATTAGGAAAAAAATCTTCCTTACGAGGGTGCTGAGGCGCTGGCACAGGGTGCCCAGAGAAGCTGTGGCTGCCCCATCCCTGGCAGTGCTCAAAGCCAGGTTGGACCCAGGGGCTTGGAGCACCCTGCTCTATGGAAGGTGTCCCTGCCCGTGGCAGGGGTTGGAGCTGGAGGAGCTTTATGGTCCCTTCCAACACAAACCGTGCTGCGATTCAATGAAAACCCCTCTACTAAGCTTCATGGCTTGTGTTTGCTCTTGATTTCAATTTTACCTTGACCAGGGTCCTGCTAGATACCAGTGTGTGAGCAGATCCCCCAAAGCTCTGAGCATGTGCCAGACTCCTGACATTCTCAGAGCCTTTTGGCTGCAGACACATTGTTAACACCAGCTTTGAACCTGAGCAGCACTGGGCAGCCCATAAAGCAGCAGCTCACCCTGCGGCTTGTATCAGATGGCTCTGCACTGAAGGACTGCTGACTCCACGCTGGATCACAGGGCTCTTTTACCAGTGGTTTTAACGCTGAGGATGAAAAACGCTGCATGAGAACGGTAAGAGGCAAAGCCTTTTGGTACTGGATGTCAGGAATGGGGTGTTTTGGAGCATGGAGGGGCATTGCACACTGCCTTTCATTCCCATTCCTGCTCTCTTTTCCGGGCAACTGGATTTTTGTTTTCCTATAAAAACCCTTCATGCCAGGCTTGATCCTCATCTTGTCTGACAGTCCTAGGAATGGGGCATTATGTTGGTCATAAGGAATCTAAAGGACAGTTGCTTAATGGCTTTAAATCGTTATTTTGCTTGGCAGAAAGAAAGATCAATCCACCCAACAGATCCCCTTCGCAAGACCCTCAACTCATAAGTACAGCTTAATACAGTGTGTTTGTACCCTTTTGCCCTCTTTGTGCCCACCATGAGCTCTCCTGACTTGTTTACTAGACTCCCTTCGCCACTTGAATGTGTGTGTTGAATGTGTGTGAGCTACTTCTGTCTGTCCCTGGGAGATCTTGCTGTAGTGCAATAAACACAACAACCCTTTCAGGAAGAGATCTTCCAGGCAATAATACCCTTTCTCTTCATGCTGATTGCATCTCTGGCTTGCAGCTCGTGGCAATCTTCTCAGGTGGGCTGCACAAGGACACCTCTCCCCCCAGCTTTTAGGTTACACTCTCTGGACTTTTATCATTCACTTTATATTTCAGTCATAGACCTGCCATTCATGGCTTCTTCCCAGAAAGATGCTCTATTCACTGTGAAGGCCAGCTCTTCATGGACCACGAGCTAACAAAACAAGTGTCAGAGGCACAAAAAGTGCTCATTTCAGGATTTAATCGAATCTCCGTGCAACTACTCTCCAAGTACAGCACCCACATCAGCCTCATCTGTCATTTCCTCTTTCTTAATGCACTGAACACTGCATTAAACATGTGCTTGCGATACATTTTAGCCTTATTCTCCCACAGGTAATTGCATTTCTATGTAGCCTCCAAATGCCTTGCGAGCGTGCCTTTGGGCTGGCGGGGCTCTGCTGCCAAATTTAAACTGCAGAAAGAGGCTAGAGCCCAGGGGACCCCAGTTACTCAGAGCTTTCTAGATTTAGTTCAAACCCTTCAAATTGCAGCCAAGCGAGCCGGGAGTTAGTGCAGTCCTGGAGCACGGCTGTTTATTTGCTATGGAGGAAATAGAAGTGCCATTCAGTAGGAATTGGCTCTCCAGCTTTCCCAGCTGCTGGATGACTAGCATCTCTCATGGGTCAGCTTCTCTGTGGGAACAGGGAGCACCAGGCTGTAATTCACCGTGGCTCCTCTTTGGCTACGGACAGACATGGCCTCGGTCAGAGGCGGCCCCAGGGGCAGGTATTGCTTTGTGAGATGCTGAGGAATACAGGCAGGAAATCCCAGGTTCCCATCCATCCCCTCCAGATAGTTGCACCATCAAACTGAATCTATTTCCTCATCATCTCAGACTCTGTCCGGTCCGGTGGGAAAGGCTGCTCTTCCCAGCCAACATAACCAACCTCAATGCCAATTCCTCTCTTTCCAGATATAGCTGGTTTAAAAGGGATATGGCTCTTTTCCCTAAAGTCCTTTAGTCTGCAAACCTCTGCTTCCATCTGTAGGCTTGGTGGAGACCCTGAGCTAAGGCTGTGGGATATGCGTGGCAGGGCAGAGCTGCTGCTTTTTCTTGTCAGCACCTCACCATGCCCAACCTGGCCCAGCAGTGCTGGTTGGATCCTGCAGCATGCCGGATGGGAATAGCCATCCTTACAGCTAGCAGGATTGGGAACCACGTTTCAAACACAGTGGTTTGTGTTGGAAGGGATGTTCCAACCCCTGCTATGGGCAGGGACACCTTCCATAGAGCAGAGTGCTCCAAGCCCCTGGGTCCAACCTGGCCTTGAACACTGCCAGGGATGGGGCAGCCACAGCTTCTCTGGGCACCCTGTGCCAGCGCCTCAGCACCCTCACAGGGAACAGCTTCTGCCTCAGAGCTCATCTCAGTCTCCCCTCTGGCAGTTAAAGCCATTCCCCTGTCCTGTCCCTACATCCCTTGGCCAAAGCCCCTCTCCAGGTTTCCTGCAGCCCCTTCAGGCACTGGAGCTGCTCTCAGGTCTCCCCTTCAGGAGCCTTCTCTTGTGCAGGCTGCCCCAGCCCAGCTCTCTCAGCCTGGCTCCAGAGCAGAGCTGCTCCAGCCCTCACAGCATCTCCATGGCCTCCTCTGGCCTCGCTCCAACAGCTCCACGTCCCTCTGTGCTGCTGCCCCAGAGCTGGACTATAAATCCTACCATGCCTTCATCACCTGGGTACTTTGAGGTGCTTTGTAGGCATTGAATCCAGCAGGAAGGGGCAGCCAGAAGGTCTGGAAGAAGGCAGCCTGCACGCACGGTACATCTGAGACAGTAAAGTCTGCGCAGTTATTAGTTAGCATCTGGTTGAATGGGGAAACCCAAACACCCCCCGTTGTTCTCACTCTTTTCTCCAGAGGTTTTGGCTGGCTCAGCAGCCTCACGCCAGCCGTGCAGGTGAGAACCTCAGGCATGCAGCTGAGTGCGGTTTGTGTAACCTGAAAACGCCTGAAGGCAATTTGCAGGCGCCATTCATTCCCAATGAAAGGCGCAGTCTTTTCTCCAGGCAGGCAAAAGCAATTCCAGCCGGCGTTGGATGGGAAGGCTGGGGGACAGGTCCGAGTGCTTCAGAGTGGATCCTCATCCTGTGTGTTTTGCATTGCTCCTTCCTTGTCGCAAACCTTATTTCGGAAGCAGTATATAATTAATAAAACACACTGCTTACGGGGCTGCTGCTTGGACAAGACTTTTACCCTGCAGCTGGGTGAAAGGCACCCAATTCAGAAGCAGGAGAGCCTGTTCCCTCTGCTTTAGGGCTCTGAACGCTGTTTTCCAACTCGTAATGAGTCCTGTTTTTGCTTTTCCCTGCCTTTGGGAGAGTCTTCACTGCCAGAGGCTCTGAACCCAGATCTATTTCACAGGAACACAGCGTGGTTTGGGTTGGAAGGGACCTTAAAGCCCATCCGGCTCCAACCCCTGCCACGGGCAGGGACACCTTCCATAGAGCAGAGTGCTCCAAGCCCCTGGGTCCAACCTGGCCTTGAGCACTGCCAGGGATGGGGCAGCCACAGCTTCTCTGGGCACCCTGTGCCAGAGCCTCAGCACCCTCACAGGGAACAGCTTCTGCCTAAGAGCTCATCTCAGTCTCCCCTCTGGCAGGTTAAAGCCATTCCCCTTGGCCTGTCCCTACAGGCCCTTATCCCAAGGCCCTCTCCAGTTTATTAATCAGTATTTATTAGCATTTAATGTAATATATTGGCATTTATTTCTCAGTATTATCTGTATTTTCTGGTATTTATTAGTACCATTCAGTACCATTGGTGTTTATTAGTATTATTATATTGGTAACTTCTTAGTATTTAATCAATTTCTTAGTATTTGGCTAGTATTTAATCTTTTTGTATTTAATCGAATTTATTAGTATCTAATTTACTCATTCGCATTTATTTATAAGTATTTATCAGTACTTATTCATTACTATTTAACTTCTTTATCAGTATTTATTCCCCATCACCAGTGTTCTATATGTCCGAGGGGCACTGCGGGCTAACCCTGAGACCCCCAATGCCTCCCCCTTCCAGGCCCGTCCTAAAGGACCGGACGAGGCTTTACCCTCCCCGGGCCTCCGCCTCTTCGGGGCGGACCGTGGCCACCCGTCGCCGGGGCAGGCTCCGGCACCGCGGGGGGAGACTCTCCGCCATCCCGCAGGCCCCGGAGGCCCGAGGCGGCCGCAGGAGGAGGAGGAGGAGAAGGAGGAGGAGGAGGAGCAGGCGGGGATCCTTGAGGCGGAGCCGGGGCGGGCCGA
Organism: Myiopsitta monachus; assembly: GCA_017639245.1. Classification (NCBI taxonomy): domain Eukaryota; kingdom Metazoa; phylum Chordata; class Aves; order Psittaciformes; family Psittacidae; genus Myiopsitta; species Myiopsitta monachus. The sequence goes on along the minus strand of CM029917.1, from coordinate 114,334,952 downwards.
AGGGGAGGCGGCTGGAAAACAGGCCGGCGCTGGTTCTGTCCCCGCAGTGCCAGCAGCCGCTGCAGCCGCGCCGGGAGCCGCTCAGGGAGGGAGGGCAGCGAGGCGCTGAGGCGAGCCGGGCGGGCGGCCAGACCCCGTCCCCTCCGGCCACCGCAGAGAGAGGTACGAGGCGGGTGGGGACGCGGCGGCCCCGCTGCCGGGGTTATCCCCTCCGTCGGCGGGCACAGCGAGGGTTCCCCTCAGCTCCTCCCCGGTTCAACTCGTCCTCCCCTCGGCGGCACCTGCCGCGCCCCGGCCCCGTGTTGGCATCGAGAGGCTGGCGGCCGCCTCGGCTCCTCCGCACGGCACGGCCGAGGAGGGCTCCTGCCCTGCGGGGAGGAGCGGGCGGGCGCCATGGGGGGTGCTTCTGCCCCATCCCATGCGCCCAGTTTCGTAAATCACCTCAGAACCGCCCTGAACCTCGTTGCTCAGCTCCAACGAGCCCATGGCGAGCGCAGGTGGACCGCGGGAGGGTGGCTTTAGCCATTCCCAACAGCGTAAGGACCGCCTCGCTGCGGGGTGCAGGGTGATGGGTCCGGTTGTGTTGGGGTTTTGGGCTGTTCTGGGCTGTGTTTTCCCATCTCCCATGTGTTCATATCAGCTTATCGCCCTCAGCATTTCCGGGCAATGACATGAAGAAGGAAGGATAAGTAGGGAAAAGTCACTGTAATCTGGCCCGTGAGGTGGGATGTAAACTACGGAGCTGTGAAGACTCGCGGGTGGTTTGGGTTTTGGTGCTGCTTGTTTATACCAAGCTGTTACAACCCCGGGGGCTTTGGCAGCGCAGCCCCATCTCGTGCTTTCAGTCCATTGACTCCTATAGAATTGCCTTTAAAACCCCTGTAGCGGGTGGGGGATTAGACCTGGGTAGCAAAATGCACAAGAACCAAATGCCGGTGTCCACACCTGACCTCAAAGTGAAGCTTTCCGGTATCCTCAGCCATAGGAATACAGCTGATCCACAGGTTCCTTACTCTCTGATCTCCGTTAAATATCCTTTGCGGGGTGTATAGGCATGCTGTCTCCAATCCACAGCTGGGACCAGCTGTAATTGCCCTGTATATTAGATGCAAACGCGAGCTTTACATAAAAGTGAAACCGTATGTATAAGCTAATGCGTGTCCACTCTGTGATCCTGCACAGGCAAGCCCAGAGCTCTGTCCTCAGCTCACCCTGTTGATCCACTTTTCCTTTAGCCTCTACAGCACGGTCCTGTTCCCAGTTACCAGACAGGTTTAGTGGAGGATGAGGGATCAGCCTAGGAGCGTTTTCTGCATGTTGTGCAAGAATGCTGTGTGTTTTCAGCCTGTAACAAATGTTGTTTATTGACTCAGTGATAACATTTTGCTCTCCGAGCTCCTTTTCCCTTTCCAGATTGTTAGCCCAGCACTTACTAATCTTTTATGGCACTGCTGTGGAACAGATGTACGGTGTTTTGCAGTGAGTAGCAAGGTCTGTAGTTTCAGCTGGCTTTGCCTCTAAACCACACAGTTCTGCCTTTTCCTTGCACCCCGATCATGGAGTGGGTAGCTGGACTGGGAAACTGATTTGGATGGCTACTGGGCTGGGAAAACACCAACATGCTTGGGTCTGGCTCAGTTCCTGCATCCAAATCGTTGCATTGCTGCTCAAATGTTTAACTGGGTAACTAGATTTAGAAGAACATCTAGCTGGTATAGTGGCCACACAGTATGTGGAAGTAGGCACAGAGGTCTGGGTGTTTAAGTCCTGAAAATGCTGGCTGATGGCACTGTGGTTGCTTATCCTTCTCAGCCCTTTGGAGCAACTGTGCTGCTTTGTGCCACCCTTTCTTGAAACATCAGCGTGGGTTGGAACACCACAAACACAGAACACATGTCCTGGGATCCCCTCTCCTCATCTCTGCTGATCCTGAAGGCACTCGTGTGTTGCCCTCTCAGGTTTTCCCTTGAAGGGCTCTGTTGTGTCTCTCACACCAAAATGTGCTTAAGTGCTGTCAGAGCTGTGGGGTCTTTGAAACAGTCTTTTCCTGGGATGAGGGAATCACAGCTGAGTTCACGGGGATGGAGGGGTTAAGGTGGAGTTGGGAAAGCTCTGTCAAATCGCTAACATTCCTCACAAATAGGAGCTTAATGCTTTAGGGGCTCCCTGCAGCACTCTTTGATCTAAAAGGTGTGATGGTGCTCTTTTACAGGTCTCCACCTTAGACAAGCAGTATGACTTGGGTCTTTCACAGTCCTCCATCCTCAAAAGGCAGTGGACTCCTCCTCAGAAGCTTGGAAGGGTATTCCTGCATGTAGTGTGTTCCTGCTACAGAAGGGGTTTCTACCCTACCAGAGGAGAGACTGAGATGAGCTCTTAGGCACAAGTTCTTCCCTGTGAGGGTGCTGAGGCGCTGGCACAGGGTGCCCAGAGAAGCTGTGGCTGCCCCATCCCTGGCAGCATTGAAGGCCAGGTTGGAGCCAGGGGCTTGGAGCACTCTGCTCTATGGAAGGTGTCCCTGCCCGTGGCAGGGGTTGGAATTGGGGGAGCTTTAGGGTCCCTTCCAACCCCATCCAGTCTGTGACTCTCAAAGTGTGGCTGCCTCAGCCCTAGTTCCGTCGCTTCATGCTTTCTGTGACTGTCATCCCACATAAAAATAAGCTCTTTTAATGAAATCTGAGATTCTCCAGCTAATTTCCTGCTGGCCTAAATGAGGGTGTGAGGAGAATGGCCATGCTGGCTTCTGAAGTGTGTGGATTTACTTGCTTTGTATGACTGGGTTATATAAAAAAGAAATAGAAGTTATTTTCTCTGTGCCTTTGACAAATAGTAAAACACAGCCTGTTGTATTTCGCAAAGCAAACTGCTGTCTCCTTCTGTCAGGAGCCATAATTAACAGACCAGAAAATGGAAAAATGTAGAAATACCCTTTCCCAGTGGCCACAAACATTAGTCCTCTCCAGAAGTTAACGAAGTCAAGTCTAGTGGAAATTAAATATCTGATCCTTTTTAGCTCTGTTGGTGAGCCAAAGCGTTGTGTTAGATTGGTAAATAATAACGAGGTATAAAGGTTACCTCTTGGAAGTGAAGTGGGTGAAGAGTGGATTTGAACTCTTCTCAAGACAGAGTCTAAACCTCTGGCTTAAGGATCTGGCTTAAGGATCTCTCCTGTTCTGCTTGGGTGGAAAAACGAATCTATAGCACAGCAGTAATGTGGGAGAGGGGAGGTATCCCACCACGGTGGTGAACAAGGTGCTGTATCCTAGCTGGTGGAAGCTGGGGTTCAGATCCTCTTGCACACCAAGTATGCTACCAGGTCTGTGATGAGGGGATAGCAGCATAACCATATAAAACACTAATAAATGCAACTGATTCCTTGTGTTATGGACTCTTAGAAGTGAATAGTTTAACAAATGCATGTTTAATATGTTTCCAGACCATTTTATCATCCTTGTGGTGCTCCTGTTGAAGGAACATAGAACACTTTCAGTTACATTGATGATGTGTCCCATTTTCACCAGCTCCTACTGATGCTGTCCGAGTGTAGCAGGCTCTATGTTGAGGGCACATGTATACATAGTAACTCCACTTGAGTTTAGAGTAGTCGCCATGGAAATTGGTTCCAAATCTTTGCTTGTTTTTAAAGTCTAATGTTTCTGTGGTTTCTTTTTATTGTAAGAAAAGATTCCAGAAATAGTATGGGTGGGAATATGAACTACTTGGAAAATAAAATCATCATGGTGACTCCAGTTATCGCCGTGTGCATTGTGGCACCTGAGGAGCGTGTTGCTGTGGTGCTCTAGTTGCACATGATGCTCTGGAGAGTGGCTTTGTAAGAACCCAAGTTCGATGTCCTGTGTTTGTCTCTGTGTACAGTTCTGAACATGTTTTGGGGAGCCTGTGGGGTTCAGCTCCTCCCTGTACCTCTTAGAGGCTGTAGTAAAGCCTCCTGAGGTTAAACTTGACACGTACAAGCTAGGATCTCATCGTTTGGTGTGGCAGTTGGTTTCTTCAGGGCTTTTATAACAACCTGTTTGCAGGCTGAGCCTGACAGCAGCATGACAGAGACATTGCTTTGGGAGGTGCACTGTATCCTCCTAGAATCCCAGAGTGGATTGTGTTGGAAGGGAGCTTAAAGCTCCTCCAGCTCCAACCCCTGCCACGGGCAGGGACACCTTCCATAGAGCAGCTTGCTCCAAGCCCCTGGGTCCAACCTGGCCTTGAGCACTGCCAGGGATGGGACAGCCACAGCTTCTCTGGGCACCCTGTGCCAGCGCCTCAGCACCCTCCCAGGGAACAGCTTCTGCCCAAGAGCTCATCTCAGTCTCCCCTCTGGCAGGTTAAAGCCATTCCCCTGTCCTGTCCCTACAGGCCCTTGTCCAAAGCCCCTCTCCAGGTTTCCTGCAGCCCCTTTAGGCCCTGGAATATATTGCTGACCTTTTCCTTTGGAGATCTTTAAGTGCAGTAGATTTTTAAAACATGGGGTTGCTTTGGTGAGTTTTAACCATGTCCTTGCTTTTAAGTGCAGTTTATGTGTTTTGTCTTTGTGGCCACTGGAGTTTCTGTCTGTGGCATCCTGGGCCCCGGGACAGGAGGCTGTCAGGATGGATTTGGCACCTGAGGAACTCCTGGGCTGCTCTTAAGGCGGTGAGTTAAGCTCATGAGCAGGAATGTAGTGCAAGAGGGGTCAAAAAGCCCCTCCCTGCTGCTCGCACTGGAGTTTGATCCCTGAGCTATTTCAGGGTAGTTCTCTGTTAGGAGGCCATGCTTTAAGTCTCAGTAAAACAAGACAGCTATTGTTAGTGCTCTCAAATAGCTCCAAACGATGGTGGCTGGAGCTTGCAGGGCCGGAGGGGAAGCAGATTGGCAGCCCTGGAGTAGTGATTTACACAGGGCTTTGGGTGTCACATGTTCCTCTTCAGAGCTCTTTCTCACATCGTCCTCTGAGACCACATTTATCTCATTCCTGATGTAGGAGGATGGAGGGAAAGAGTGAGCTGGAAGTCCCGGAGCAGATAGTGACAGCATAGAGGTCACAGTAAGAGAGGCAGATTCTCACCTGTGTAAGACCTGAACTGACATAATTAAAGACAATAAAGCTTAGGGGGAACCTTTGGGTTTGGTCACTTGCATTGCTTTGTGTTTAAAGGACTGCAAAGTCTTTATAATGGCTTAAAAATGTCATTAAAATGGGGGGGGGGGGGTGTGTTGTGCCTCTGGAGTTCAAAGGCAGGAACTACCTTCTGCGACATAAGACAATATTTGTTTTCCTGGCTGATGAAGCAGAGAGCTAAATGGAGGTGGGTAATTTCTGAAGAATGGAGAGTTAGGTATTCATTTCTTCATCATTCATTACTCTTCATAATGCCAGCTTCTTCTGTAGTGCGTCCTCTAGGTTTAGCTGGGTGGCATTTCACAGCGTAGGTTGTGGTATGCTTGGAATGACTGAAGTGTTGGACAGGATATGATGATGTTTGCACACTGAGGAGAGAGGGGAAGAAAACCACTTTGATTTGGATCATTTCTGTTGTGAAGGACCTACCTAAGCTATCTGGTAACCAGAAAATACCTTGTGCTAAGCTAATCAGGTAGCCCTGGCCTATCCTTAAGCTGCGAATAGCATAGGAAAGAAGTTTCTTTGCCTTTGTAAGCGCTCTGTTCAGTTGATTGATTTTCAAGGGCAGGTGGGGAATGCTTTTTCTCCCAAAGAGATTGCGCAGAATTGGAGCACATTAACCCAACGTGTCTGTTGGACAGACATACATTTAGTCTGAAACTGAATTAAAAGCTCTTCCGTCCCATGGGCACACGTGTTCCAGGATGTAGGTGTGACCTCCTGCTTTGATCACCAGTCTTTTCCAACAGGATTTTCTCTTTTGGAATCGGTCACAGTTGTGATCCCAGAGCACTGACAGGGAGAGAGCTGGGCTGGGGCAGCCTGGAGAGGAGAAGGCTCCTCATGGGGAGACCTGAGAGCAGCTCCAGTGCCTAAAGGGGCTGCAGGAAACCTGGAGAGGGGCTTTGGCCAAGGGCCTGTAGGGACAGGGCAGGGGAATGGCTTTAACTGCCAGAGGGGAGACTGAGATGAGCTCTGAGGCAGAAGCTGTTCCCTGTGAGGGTGCTGAGGCGCTGGCAGGGGGTGCCCAGAGAAGCTGTGGCTGCCCCATCCCTGGCAGTGCTCAAGGCCAGGTTGGAGCCAGGGGCTTGGAGCACTCTGCTCTATGGAAGGTGTCCCTGCCCGTTGCAGGGGTTGGAACTGGGTGTGCTTTAAGTTCCCTTCCAACCCAAACCAGGCTGGGATTCTATGACTCTGCCAGGGCGATGTGCATCATTAGCCTGTCTGGTAAACCTTTGGTTAAACTTAAAGTCCTGGGCCCTTTTGCAAAGCCTGGGGAGCTGGAAGGAGCATCTCTTTGTAGGGCACTGGCTTCAGCAGTGAAACTGTGTTGAGACATTTTCCCTGTTCCATCCTGTCTCTGACTGCTGTTTCCTCTCTTGCATAACTCCTCACCCGCATCGGGGCATAGCCTTACGGGTGACTTAGGCTCCCAGTGAGAAGGTTTGTCCTATCCTCATGTATGCTGTGGTGTGACTGTGGAGGAGCGATCTTGATCAGGCAGCCCACGCTCCTGGCAGCAGATTATTACTTGTTTTTATAGGGTTATTTTTCAGTTGGATCCAAGCCCTGGCTGGTCCCGTGGCTGCTGCTGTCAGCACTCCACACACAGCCAGGGCCGTCCTCCTTAAGGACAGTGTGATCTTGGATCTGAGTTTCCTGGGATTACAAAACTATGCTTCTAGATGTGTACTTAAAAAAACCACACAGACATACACGAGTGGGTGTTTCTGCCTTGGATCACTTCTGTCACCTTGCTTACGGTCTGCTTCCATAGAATCAATGAATTCCATGGGCAGACATGTCTGAGAGCAAGATTTACAAGGATGAGCTAGGAGGAATTGTGGACGGCACACAAGGAAGCAAAAGCTCCTAACACCCCTTTGCTGCTGAAGTTGATAGGTCAAGTGTTAACCCAGAGATAAAGGTTAGTACTTGGGGGCTTGCAGTTTACACTTTGCTGCTTGGATGGTCAGAACACTGTGTACCCTTAATGCTTACAGAAGCACAGGGCTTCCAGTACTGTAGTAGACTAAATGTGTAGTAGCTAAATCAAATACCCGCTTTATAGTCACACCGTTGCTCCAGTTATACAAGAGTATCTGATGCCTCTGTTTGGACTTGGAAGAGAGCTTGACAAAGGGCTGAATGTGACCGTGGCCTTTAAAATTAGTCACTGAGTCATTACCCTTTTTGTCCCCATAACCCTTTGGGGTGGGATCTAGGGTAGTTGTGGGCTCCCTGTGCCACAGGGATCTTAGGAAGGTGGCCCAGGTTTTGATGAGAGCACTGTATAAAGTCAGCTTTGCTCTCAGTAGCTGGGCAAGGTGGTAGGAAGCACCTGGAGGGTTCAGTTCTTGGTCGATAGCTAACTTGGTTTTTCCACATGAGGAGTTTATGCAGGTGGGATTTCCCACACCAGGTTCCCGGTGGAGCTGAGGGACAGGCAGTGCTGGAGGGGAGGTGGGAATCTGGATGTGCAAGCTTTGTTGTTAGAGAAGCACAGACGTTTTGCTCAGGGCTTCCCCAAAACATGAAAGGGATCCACTTCTGAAGATCTCACACATGGAAATGTTCCAGGCAGGAGCAGAAGAAAGACCTAAAGAGAAGAAAAGAGAAAGTGGCTGCAGGGTGAGATGTAAAGGAGGTAAAATGGGAGTAAAAGCGCAGATGGGCTCCTGTTAACAACCATCCCTGTGCTGTGGGATGTGAGAGGGACTATGCCACAGTGGGAAGCTGTGCTGGGGAGCTGCTGTTCTGCCAGGCTGGTCGGTTGTGTCATCTCTGTGTGGCTTCTCCAGGAGCGGAGGGAGAAGTTCATCCTGTGTGATGCTGCACGCAGGCTCTGACAGCATTGCTCTGGCGTTACAGGAATACTGGGGAAGCTTCTGTGCTCTGGCGTGCCCCTGCGATGTTCTATTGTCGTGTTCCTGTTACGAGCGAGGCCAGAAGGGTCCTTCATAAATTGTCTAATGTGACCTCCTGGCCCAGCGCTGGGTCAGCTCTATCTAAACTTTCCCAGCAGATATTTGTCCAACACAGTTGTTAAAGGCCTCCAGTGATGGACTTTCCCCATCCTCCGTGGGTGATCCTGTAAAGTCCTTTCTTGTTCTTAACCATTACCAGGATTTTCCTAGTTTCTGACTTCCACTTCTTGTGCTGCAGTTGAAAATTGCTGACCCCTCGTCCTTTTGTTACTGTACAGAGAGTGCAGTTCGGTGCTCTGCAGCAGACTTTGGGAATGCTTGGGCCCTGTCTTTGATAGAGTCCCAGACCGGTTCGTGTTGGAAGGGACCTTAAAGCTCATCCAGTTCCAACCCCTGCCTCGGGCAGGGACACCTTCCATAGAGCAGAGTGCTCCAAGCCCCTGTGTCCAACCTGGCCTTGAGCACTGCCAGGGATGGGGCAGCCACAGCTTCTCTGGGCACCCCTGTGCCAGCGCCTCAGCACCCTCACAGGGAACAGCTTCTGCCTCAGAGCTCATCTCAGTCTCCCCTGTTCTGGCAGATTAAAGCCATTCCCCTATCCTGTCCCTACATCCCTTGGCCAAAGCCCCTCTCCAGGTTTCCTGCAGCCCCTTTAGGCACTGGAGCTGCTCTCAGGTCTCCCCTTGAGGAGCCTTCTCTTGTCCAGGCTGCCCCAGCCCAGCTCTCTCAGCCTGGCTCCAGAGCAGAGCTGCTCCAGCCCTCGCAGCATCTCCATGGCCTCCTCTGGCCTTGCTCCAACAGCTCCACGTCCCTCTGTGCTGCTGCCCCAGAGCTGGATCAAGACTGCAGGGGGGTCTCCCCAGAGCGCAGCAGAGGTTCAGGATCCCCTCCCTGAGTTGCTGCTCATGCTCTGGGGGTGCAGCCCAGCACATGGGGGGGCTCTGGGCTCAGGCGCTCACTGAAGCCAGGTCATGGGGAGCTTCTCCTCACCCAGCACCCCCAAGTCCTTCTCCTCAGGGCTTTCTTGAGCTGCAGAGCCCCAGGCTTGCCTGCAGTGCTCCATCTGGTACCTTCCTCTGCTGAGCTCACAGATACAATTATATGATGGATGCAGTACTTTTCTTCCTGACTGCAGCACACTGTGTTTGTCATGGCAGGTTTCTTTAAGGCTTTGTCTCTGTACCCACTATAAAAACGAGGCAGGTGCTCTTCAAGTGCCCTTTCCCACAGGGATGTGTTATGGATCTTCGCAGAATGTTCCAGGACAGAAGAAGGAGAAGGTCTTTGCCAGCTGCTCTCCCCAAGGCTTTCCCCAGGACCTGCTTGTGCAGCTTGGGCAGCTGTGCTTTCCTGAGCTGACCTTCCAGCTGTAGTTCACAAGTGACCTTCTACCTCCCTGCGCTGGTTATGCTCTGTGCATCTGATTTGTACATACTTCTACTTGTTTCTGTGAAGGGTACAGTGATTCCTGCATTTCTAAGGCTGGTAAAGCTGTTTCTGAGAGGAGAGGTAGCATTTAAACATAAAGCATGATAGGAAACACAGCAGATAAGCATTAGAAATGTTACTTGCTGAGGTAAACTGGGCAACAGCCCAGCCAGCATTAGTAGAGCATTTGGCCATTTGCCTGAAGGTGGTTGTTGTTTGATTGTTGTAATTCCAGGAAGATTAGCCCAAATGGTTGTGGAGTGACAGGGACAGACCTGAGTGCTGCTGCTCTGTGGGTGCAGTGAATTTGGGTACAGCTGCTTCCAGGTGGATAGATGTCCATGTTGCACAAAGCACCACAGTTGGCCTTCACTGACCTTCTTGTGCACTGTTTTCTGTGTTGGCAGGTTTTAGAGGGGTAATTTTACAGGATACTTGGAGAAAGTTTCATTTGAACTGTATTAAAGTGCCTCACTTTATCTTGAGGGGAAAAAACCCCACTTGTCTGTGTTGTTACAGGCATTTGCTGTAGACCTGTTAACACCTCTTACACTCTTTCAGTGGGAGAGAATGGGAAGTGTGTGTGAAAGGCATGTCTGCGTACAGAGAGCCTTTGTGCTGTGACAACTAAAGAAGCTAGCGCCAAAATGAAGGCTGGTCTGGACAGGTTTGAAACACCTCCTGGCATCGACTCGTGTTTACTGTGGTGGGAAGAACAGGTAGGGAGGAGCAGTCTGGATTGTGTTTGAACTGTCAGTATGTATCTCCTTTGAATTCCTCACAGTTTCCTTGCAGAGCTTTTGTATGATAACTTGTGTGATGTGAATCTCCAGATTCTCTTGTTTCAAATAGCAGTGAAAGCTTGAAGTGTTTGCTTGCCTTTTTTCTCCCTTAATTACAGCTCCCGGGATCTCTAGTCATGTGGAAAGTATTCTATTGGCAGCTTTTGAATCTAAAGTACTTCTTATCACTGAACAGGTATAGAGTGCTGTAGGTTACTGGGCAAAATCCCTTCCTCAGTATTTCTAGGTAACAGTCTCTTAGAACTGAGGTGTAATATGGTTTGCAGTAGGATATCTGGAGCTCTCGTCTGGCCTTCTGCTCCAAGCAGGGCCAGAATCAAAGGTAGGTTTCATGTGAATGTTTCTGATTCATGTTTCAGACCTTTTCCAGGCGGTGTGGCAGGTTTATGCCATGCTTAGTGCTCTCACAGCGAGGAATATTATCCTCTTACGTGATTTTAAGCTGAAAGAGGATAGATTTAGATTAGATGTAAGCAACAAGTTCTTCCCTGTGAGAGTGCTGAGGCGCTGGCACAGGGTGCCCAGAGAAGCTGTGGCTGCCCCATCCCTGGCAGTGTTCAAGGCCAGGTTGGACACAGGGGCTTGGAGCACTCTGCTCTAGTGGAAGGTGTCCCTGCCCGTGGCAGAGGTTGGAGCTGGAGGAGTTTCAAGCTCCCTTCCAACACAAACCATTCTATGATCAGCCTTTCCCTTGCTGTGAATTAAGCCTATTGTTTCTGTCGTTCTCTTCCTACTCACTGAGAAGAGTCTGTCTCCATCTTCTCTGTAATGTCCCACTTAGTTGAAGATAGACATTAGATCCCGTCTAACCTCCATTTCTTCAAGTTAAACAAACCCCATTCCCTCATTCTCTTCTCTTCCATCATGTATTCCAGTGACCAGATCACCTTTGTAGTGCTCCACTGAACTCTGTCCAGTTGTCAGTGTATTCTTGGGAGTGCAGCTAAACTAGATGGTGCTCCAGACGCAACCTCCTTGGTGCTAAGAAGAGGAGCCATTTCCCCAAGCTCTTGGCTCTTGTCCTTCTCATTATAGCCCAGTGTATTGATAAACCCATGGACTCTTGTTCTTTCCAGCCACACTGATAGCCATTAGTTTGTTTTTAAGCAATGTCTGCTTAAAACAAATACTAAAGCCTCAGTGTTCAACTCAGAAGAGCTAAACTCCCCATGGATCATCCCTGCAGGCTGGGTTTGCCTTTATGCAGCTGTGGGATATTGAACTGCACAATTACACCTTGACTCTCTAAAATGCCAGAGGTTTTTCTGAAGTCCCTATAGGAAATTGCTCCCCATTTTTGCACTTGTACCTGTGACTTCTTTCTTAACTATTCCCTCTTGTTGATGTTGGATCAGTGTATCAAGATCATTTGGAAATGTAAACCTGGACACCATAGTACTGCAGATCCTCCCAGCTGAATCATCTGATTGGTTTCTGGCCATACATTCCAGTCTGTCATCCATACTGGTAATGGAAATATTGCACAGCTCTTCTGCCTGGCTGGACCCACTTTCAGTGCTTTCCCAGTTAGATAAGAAGCCCTTGATAATATGCTCCAGGAACTATGTTGTCAAGCAGCCACTTGATGCTGATTACATCTAGCTTGTTTTCTTAGCTGGATCTTATGGGAAGGTGATGTGGAACAGTGTCAGAGCTAATAAAGATTGCATTTCTGAATAGCGTTATCACTTCTGGGCAGGCATACATTTCATTTCCTGCTGATACATGCGTCCTTTATTGTTCCATAGAATCTGGAATCTAGAAGGGACCTGAAGGGTGGGGAGAGCTGCCCCTGTCCCCACTGAGGGTTTCAAGTACACACCAGATCTATCAGGAGTTTCATAGCGGGACAGTTGCGATAGGACAGCGCCAGGAGATCAAGAGGAAACAAACGTGATGTGTTTATGGGTCCCAAACAATATTAAACAATTACCTGGATCCAGCCTTCAGAGCAGCCTTTGAACGAATCCCAACCCCATCTTCTGCAAGGGCTGGAAGATAAAGAACGTGTCTAATCTGTACCAGGTATCAGGCAGCGGTTATCGGTGCCTACGTGCTGTTACTCAGATCTTGTTAGCTGTCTAAGTGGATAATAGGCAGTGCGCTTCACAACTACATAAGTAGATTAAGCTTAATCTGCTTTGGAGCAGGGAGGGGAAGATGTGCTTGGTGACAAATGGACACAGATGATGTGCAGTGGAGCAGCGGTGTAAATATGGTGCTGTGTCCTCATCACTTCAGAAACTTTCTGAGGCAGAGGGTCTATGTCAGCAGCATTTATGCTAATATGTGAGTCCCAGAGCAGAGAGCTGCAGCAGCTTTCAGGCTTTGCCTGTGTTAGCCAGGCAATTTCACTTTTACAAGCAGTTTTTCTAATGGTTAAATCTTCCAGAGGTGTCTTTTAATAAAACATGCGGGATAACTTTATCCCTGCTTTTAAGTCTAGCATGGGACTATAGTGATAGGAAATAGGGTGCTGGGTTTAAGCTTAAACAGAGGAAATTCAGGTTAGGTATAAGGCAGTAGTTCTTCCCTGTGAGGGTGGTGAGGTGCTGGAACAGGTTGCTCAGAGAAGAGGTAAATGCTCCATCCCTGGTGGTGTTCAAGGCCAGGTTGGCCAGGGCTTGGAGCAAGCTGCTCTAATGGAAGGTGTCCCTGCCCATGGCAGGGGGCTGGAATTGGATGGATGAGTTTTTAAGCTCTGGGATTGGAACTGGATGAGCTTTAAGGTCCCTCCTAACCCAAGCCATTCTATGACACAACTGAGAGTGACATCCTGTGTGTGTTACACCTGGATTTTGCAGTAGGTTCCTAATCCTAACGCTTCTTTCCAGTAGAGTGAAGATGCCCAGTTAACAGGATCAGAAAGCTTGCATGGGGCTCGGTGTGACAAGTTCTGTGCATGGAAGGAAGAAGCTGTTTGGAATTGGATGATCTTCAGGTCCTATCCCATCCAGGCTATTCTGTGACTACTGAAATACCCTCCCCTTTCTTTCCTGGGAAGATGCAGTCACTGCATTTACCCATCTTAAAATGTTTGGAGGGGACTGGCTCTTCCCAAAGACCTAATGAAAACAAAGTCAGACTCTTGTAGATGGCTGTTTATGTTTTCCCAGCAGCCAGCTCATTTATTGACAGCCATGTGCTCAAATCCACAGTCATGAGTTGTCACCACCCGTTATACTCTCAGGAGAAGGTATCGGCAAGGGACATTGCTGGGTACAAAAGCTGCATCTGCCAAGGGGATCTTTAGCTCAAGGTAGTGGGTGTCTATGTGAAACACACCCTGTCCAAATGTTTTGTGGGCTCCCTTGGGATCGATGGAGGGGTTTGACACAAGGCTCAAGTTGAGCTCAGCTTTTGACCTCTTAGGTCTTTCACTTACAGCCTGCTTACCTCATCTAAAAAGTGTCTTCAGCTTGTCATGCTGTCCAACATCTGGCTGTAGTAGTAAGCAAAGACAGTAGTAGACCTCTTAATCTTTAAGTGTCTTAAGCAAATGTAAACTCTATTAAGTGTGTTTGTCACTGAGCAGCTCATTTATATGGGAAGTTTAGAGGGTTCTCTGATGCTTTCTGTCTTGACATCTGTGATTTTGAGGCCAGCAACGGTTAAGAGGTTGGCACTGGTCCATGGGAGGAACTGATTCCACTGTAAAGTGGGGTGCGAATTTAAAGCATGCTGGCTTTCTGTCGTGGTTTAAGCCTCTCAGGCAGTTCGCTCGCTCACTCTTCCCTCTTTCTTCCCCCCAGCTCCCTAGGGGATGGGGAGGAGAATTGAAAGAATGCAACTCCCATGAGCTGAGATAAGAACAGTTCAGTAACTGAGGTATAACACAAACCACTGCTGCTACCACCAATAATAATAATGACAAGGGAAATACAAGGAAAGAGAATACAACCGCTCACCACCTGATACCAAGCCCGACCACACAGCCAACCGCCTCTTCTGGGACTCTCCCCTTGTCTTTTACATCCTGGGCATGACGTGCTGTGGTATGGAATACCTCTTTGGTCAGTTTGGGTCAGGTGTCCTGGCTCTGCTTCCTCCCGGCTTCCCCTCCTCCCTGGCAGAGCATGGGGCTCAGAAAGTCCTTGGTCAGACCAAAACATTACCAAGCAGTAACTGAAAACACTGGTGTTATCAGCACAGTTCCCAGGCTGAAAGTCAAAACCACAGCACTGCACCAGCTACCAAGAAGGAGAAAAATGACTGCTGCTGCTGAACCCATGACACTTTCCCATGGAAAATCTGATTAAATAGCAAAACCCCTTAAATCACTTTTATATTGGATGAAGGGAAGAGATCGCAGGCAGCTGATTTGGTCCATTTCAGTGTAGACAAACTTCCAAACCACCAATTTATTTTAGATGAACTAGAGAATAGCTGTTGAATGCAGAAGAGTTTTTATAGCTTATTACAAGGGCCTGTAGGGACAGGCCAAGGGGAATGGCTTTAACTGCCAGAGGGGAGATTGAGATGAGCTCTGAGGCAGAAGCTGTTCCCTGTGAGGGTGCTGAGGCGCTGGCACAGGGTACCCAGAGAAGCTGTGGCTGCCCCATCCCTGGCAGTGTTGAAGGCCAGGTTGGAGCCAGGGGCTTGGAGCACTCTGCTCTATGGAAGGTGTCCCTGCCTGTGGCAGGGGTTGGAGCTGGAGGAGCTTTAAAAGGTCCCTTCTATCAAAGCAGACTGATTCTATAGTTTACTCACACCTCATTTAGTACCTGAACTAAGAGCATGGCCAGCAGGGAAAATCCTGTTTTTTCCAAAGGGTAGTTCATGTTCAGCATCTAAATTACTGGAACAGGCTCTGGAGAGGGTCTGCGTCCTTGTATTCACTAAAAAGAAAGCCCGTCCTGCTAGCTGAGGCACTGGTGGTGGGTAGCTCCAGGTAACTGTTGCCTTCTGTGGCTGTGTGTCTTGGTCACATTTCAGTTTGAGGCATGCAGAGAGTGCTCTGTTACAGATGGTCTCCCCAAGGTGTTAAATGAAGTGATGGTTGCATGCTTGCTGTAGCAATATATATATATTAGCAACTGATAATGCTTTTATCTCCCATCCCAATCTGCTGTGTATTGAAGTAACCTCCCATAGTCAATCCATCATCAACTTTGAGTTGGGCTTGGCATGGACTTACATTAAAGGGTGCAGAATGCTCTGTCATACACAGTTGATAAGGGAAGTCAGAAATAAAAGGACATATTAAATTGCCAGTGGCCTTTTTTCCCCTTTAGCTGGAAAGAGATAATGGTGGAGGTTGTTCTCCTCCCATGTGGGTGGTATCTATAGACATGCACTTTTCAAAACCAAGGCCACCATTGTGGTGGTCTTGTTACTGCCTGCTGCAGATCAAGCCATGAACACTGCTTGGTTGGGCATCAGTGTCTTCTTTACAATGTGTTTTAAGCCCCAAACCAGATGTGCGAAGCTGTATGTTTTCAAGAAGACAAGGTGGAGAGATTTGTGATGCTTCTTGCCTCTAGGGGAGGATTCATCTTGAGGTTGTGGCTGAGCATGGATCCACAGTGTTCACAGGATGAATGTGTCACTCCAGGCCTTCCTTAGGGTCTTTAAGCACTGTTTTAAGTTGCCTGAGCCTCAGTCCTAGGCCTTACACTTGACATCTTCTGTCTGGAGCCAAGGCATTGACTGTGGCAAGCAGCCCTTTGGAAAGCTGTGCAAAGACCCTCGTGTCTGTCAAAACCCAGTGGCCTGTGTTTCAGAAAGGGCCATTGTGAGGAGGAGAACAAGTTTCACATCACATGTGCCCCAGCAAGTCCTGTTCTTTCACTGGGAAGCCTTGTTGGAGAATGTTAATTGAGTCCCTTGTTCACTGGAGGAGGCTTTGCTTCCTTCCCAAGTTTTCACAACACATTGTCCAAATACACAGCCTATGCTTCATTCAAGTGTAAATCCTTTCTCTTTAACCTGGAAGTTATCCCAGAGAAAAAAAGCCTTTCCATTCACTGCAGGACAGACCCTTGTGCTTGCAGTAGAAAAAAAGCAGTGGATCAAACTGTCCAAACAGGAAGGGAATTAAGAAAAGACTTTGCTCAGTGGGTCTTTGCTTTCATTTAAGTTTAAATGGTTGTCCTATAAACTCCACTTTATCTCTCTGTTTCTTTTGAAGCATCATACAATAACTGAAGTGTCTGCTATATTTAGAAGTGACATTTTTCTTGCTGTATAGATTTTAGTATGTAGAGGATGGATGCAAGCAGTGAGTTCAGATTTGCTTCCTTACCTCTTCTTTCTTCCCCATAGCTCAGTCCTGGTGGGTATCTAATACTTCACACTGATTCCTTTTCAGTTGAGGACATTAATCAATCTGCTTTTCTGGCACAGGTGGGTGCTAATGCTGCTCTACATATGGTGAAGCTGAAGTATTGAAAGGATAAAGCATGATGTGCTGCATGAAACAAGCTCCCATCTAAACACATCACAATTGTGCTGTATTTTTAGCGAGTTATGGATAGAGTTGTCATTCTTTTGCTCCCAGTCACATGGGAAGGCTGTGGAAGAACAGATAAATCACCGCTGTCACAGTTCCTGCTTTCTGCTGTTTACCACATGACAGGTTTTCCTGCTCTGTGAAAAATCTCTTGATCTAAAATCTCTCTTTTTCTCCCCCCTTTCAGCCTGTGCTATTTAACTTTTCTCTTTCCGAGCAATGTTTTATCTCCATTCTGCGAAGCTGTTGGAGGCACGGTTTCCTGAAGAGGAGCAACGCAAAGTGAGCATCCCTTTGTTTCAGTCAAATGGCTTGATTGTCAGAGAAGAAATGGTTTTAAGTTGAGGAGGAGTGAAAGGCACCTTGCAGAAGTGATAGTCCATCAGTAGTGTGCATCCTGCGGCACTCCAGGCTGTTCTTAGCAACCTCAGAGCACAAGAAGTGATCTGGAGGAGGTTTTATGTTGGAATCTCCAGACAAAAGCTCCTTGGTCTTTGTTTTGAAGGTTGCAACAAGGCAGAAACAAAGCTGAAGGTGTTACCATTGTGTTTTCATCTCTATCCTCACCCACCCTTCTCTTTTTTATCTTTCATGAGCTATTTCTGCTCCCCTCTCTGTCTCTGTGTCCCTAGCACTGAGGAGGATCACCCAGCAGAGTGAATTGCTTCTGTTGCCTTACAGCAGGGGTATCTATGCATGTAATAAAGGGTATCTTATACAGGGTCTTCCTGTATAAGATGTTGTTTGTAACCATTGTTGATACCCCTTGGGTATCTTTAGATGACCTGAATGCAGATAGTGATCAGTTAGGAGAAGGTATATATAACACCATACCTCAAGCACCTTGGGGCAAACATCTGTCTCCTTCAAGAAGAGCTTCTGGTGGGTAAAAGGCTCAGAAAGCCGGTCTGCCAACCATGATCCAGACTCCATAGAGATCTAAGGTCATGCTTCCCAAGCTGAATTCCCCTGCCTTGGGCTCTCGTCTGAGGTGTGAGGTGTTTGTGCAGACAGTGGGATGGAGAAAGGTGTGTGTGCTGCAGTGTGCTCTGGTTATGTGTCTGCTGTCTTAAACTGGAGCATGTGGTTTACCTTTTAATGTGGAAAGCACAAACCCAGGAGAAGTCCCCTCAACACAGCTCCACCTGGAGAGACATAGAATGGATCATAGAGTCACAGAATGGGTTGGAAAGAACCTTAAAGCTCATCCAACTCCAACCCCCTGCCACGGGCAGGGACACCTTCCACTAGACCAGCTTGCTCCAAGCCTGTGCAGCCTGGCCTTGAACACTGCCAGGGATGGGGCAGCCACAGCTTCTCTAGACAACATAGTACTTTTCCTGTATCCTTTTCCTGGAGTCATGTCTAGTCTGTTCCAGGATGAAGCCAACCCAGTGACTGTGGGAGTAAATCCATGTCGTGTTCAGCTCTTCTAATTCTGCTCCTCATCCCT
The DNA here is from genome assembly GCA_017639245.1 of Myiopsitta monachus. Classification (NCBI taxonomy): domain Eukaryota; kingdom Metazoa; phylum Chordata; class Aves; order Psittaciformes; family Psittacidae; genus Myiopsitta; species Myiopsitta monachus. The sequence continues at coordinate 114,316,774 of CM029917.1, read as the reverse complement.
TAATATTTCTGTTGTCTTTAAGAATTTTCCCTGTGGCTTGAATGGTAAAGATGTGGTAAGTGCTCCGGCATGGCTTGAAATCAAAGATTCAGTGTGGGTGTTGCTTTCAAAGAGAGACCTGATGCTATTTAGAGAGTGGTGCTGCTATTTCAGGGCAGTTTGTTAGGTCTGGCTTCTAAGAAGTGGTGAGGAAAAACTAATTGCTTTTGGGGTAGCGTGTCTCATATGGTGTGTCCTGAAATGCTCCTTATGTAAACATTGCCTTGGAAGCAGTACTGAGCCTCTCTGCATGTGGATCCATTCTCTGTCTCACCCTCCTATTACAGAAGATGAGAGGAGAAGAAAAGATGCCTGTTGGAACTTTGCTCCCAAAGCTTGCTGCAATGAATTTAAAACCCCAAACCACAGAGAATTCCCAAATGTAATATGGATCCCAGTGTTTATTTGACTGAGACCTGATTGTGTTCAGAGTTGTGCAAACACGGGCACCGATCCTAGTTAATTCAGCTGCTTTTATCCATTAAGTTGCCCAAACAATTGGAGCAACAAGGAGGGTAGTGAAGATAAGATCACCCAGTTATGCGGATGGGACAGGGTACAGCTCTTTTTGGCACTCAGAACACAAGATCTACAGGAAACTTGTTTGCAGCATTGTTCTAGCCATTATGCTGGTGTTTTCAGTTTATAACCTCTTTTTTTCCTCCATAGCTTACTGTCTGTATCTCCTTCCTTTACAGTCCTGAAAGCTTTGCTTTCATGAGAAGCTTAGCAGGTATCTCCCAATACTGAATGTGAGTGAGGAGCTGGAAATAAGGGGAAGATTCCCACCCCGGGGGCAACCAGAGCTTGAAAAGCTTGCAAAGACAAAGGGGAAAGCTGGCCAGCTTGGGTCTGCAACAGCTCTGTGCCTGAGCTGTTGGAAGGAAGAGCTTCTGCCTAAGAGCTCATCTCAGTCTCCCCTGTTCTGGCAGGTGAAAGCCATTCCCCTTGGCCTGGCCCTACAGGCCCTTGCCCAAAGCCCCTCTTCAGCTTTCCTGCAGCCCCTTTAGGCACTGGAGCTGCTCTCAGGTCTCCCCTTCAGGAGCCTTCTCTTGTCCAGGCTGCCCCAGCCCAGCTCTCTCAGCCTGGCTCCAGAGCAGAGCTGCTCCAGCCCTTGCAGCAGCTCTGTAGCCTCCTCTGGACTCTCAGTCCCTGCTGGTCAATAGGATGTGGAAACCAAAGGTGTTAGCGCTTTTGGCTGGATCGTGATCTCTGCAGCAGGGTTAAGACGGGAATATCCCATTCTCTGCAGCAGGGTGAATACCACCCTGGCGTTCCTGTTCTCTCCACCTTCTTCTGGTGCTGTACAGGACTGTTCTGAAAGTGCAAACAATGTAAAGCTGCTTCTGGTGATGGAGTAGGTAGATGTTGTCGGTTGCCCTCTAGGTGGGTCTTGTATTTATCTCTTTAACCTTCCAAATCAAAGGGGATGCTACAGCATATACTCACCCTATCTTCAGGCGATGTGTAGAGCAGCAGATTTACTGGATTTGCTCCTTTGTTGTGCAAAGAACATGCCAAAGCTCTGCTCTTTGTCACTGCGCTGAAACTCCTTTTAACTGTGTCCTGTGTAATGCTGTAGCCTCTGGCACATGAACCACAGCATGACAGTGGTCTAATCTCAACTAGCTGCGTGGGCAAGGAGAAGCTCCATAGCCCAGACTGGACGGCACAGGGAAGCCATTGTCTCAGCAGCAGAACTAACCAGCTTTGTGTGACCAGAAGAAAAAGGGCAAGGAAGAGACTTATGCCTCCAAGACCGTCCCAAAAGCTCAGTCTGACCACGATTTTACCATCACAGGGTGCCCTTGCTGTGTCTTTGAGAAAGGCCTTTGATTTCATTCTCAGCTCATTCCTCTGGGAATCACTTGGGGATGATGGCTGCCTCCCAGCACTTCCATGGGAGCTTCTGGTGGTGAAGGAAATCATTTATACTGTAAATCAAGATGCTGACCCACTGGCCATGGTGTATTCCAGCAGGAGGACGAAGATGTTGCTTCAGTACAGGAAAGATATGGACCTGTTGAAGAGGGTCCAGAGGAGGGACACAGAAATGATCTGGAGGATGAAGCACCTTTCCTGTGGAGACAGGCTGAGAGAGTTGGGCTGGACCAGCGTGGAGAAGACTCCAGAGAGACCTTATTGTGGCCTTTTAGTACTTCAAAGGGACCTGTAAGAAAGATGGGGAGAGACTTTCCCTGCTCGTTGCAGGGAGCTCGGACTAGATGACCTTGGAAGGTCATTTCCACCCCAAACCCCTCTATGATTGTATGATTTTCGTGGTAGAGAAACACACTTGAGAATCAGCCAATTATTTTGATTCATTTTCATTTCCCTCAGATGAGGATTTGAAAACCGCATAATGGTGCATTCTATCAGCCTGAAATGGGGTGATTCATCCCCTGTGATCTTGGCATGATGTTATTTGGTTTCTTTTTTGGATATCCTTGCGTTCTGTTAGTGCCAAGCACTGTATGGAAGTGCCCCGTGGCAGACAACCTGCTCTACCCATATGTTAGCTTTAAAAAGACCCAACTCAGAATAGGAAGTCTTTATACTCTGTGCCAAGATGCTTGGGGCTTGTTAAATATATTCTACTTGTCAACAACTACCCAGTTGAAAAAGTAGCCTTGGTGTGAATCGGCTTTGAACAAGTTCATTTGACTCGAGGGATGTTTGCAGGCATTAAACCAACTTGGATCGCTGCCATAAATGTGCAGCGGTTTCCTCATCAAAAGCACCCCCCTTTTTGTTGTGTTTTTGCTTTAACCGCCTCTAAGCATTCAAAAAGACAGAGATTTTTCCCAATTAGCATGTTTTTGGTGACTTGGGAATGTGGAGGAGACTTATGGGGCTACTTGGTGTGTTAATGGATCACTTGCAAACCAAACGTGGTGCAGGGGCATGGGTGTAACAAGGCAAAACATCACAGGCTGGTTTGGGTTGGAAGGGAGCTTAAAGCTCATCCAGTTCCAACCCCTGCCATGGGCAGGGACACCTTCCTCTAGAGCAGCTTGCTCCAAGCCATGTCCAGCCTGGCTTTTAACACTGCCAAGGATGGGGCATGATGGGCAAGGTGAGCATGGTCTTCTCTCTGTCATCAGGGCTGATGGGCGAAGGTGTGGCACACGGGATAACTGGATTGTACTGGTGGTGTGGGATGCAGTAGAGGGGCTGCTGCAGAGGTTATGGAGATGCTCCGCTCAAAACCTGTTGTAGTCCAGGGAGAATTGCTCACTTGGGCTTTCCTGTCCCCATGCAGTGTTGGCAAGGGTTCTGGCTCTGGTCAAGCATGAAGAGGTGATGAGGAGCAAGGGAATGACATCACACTGATGGGAAAAGCAGGGTTTTGGGATCTTACTTGTTTAAGTACCGGGAAGCACTGCATTCATGGAGGCCATGCTGGTGGTGGTCCTCTTTGAACCAGGATGGAGTAGAGATCATATCAGGGGCTGCTTCTCATCACTTCCAGTGTCTGTGAGCTGTCGGAACAGGTCACCACCACCAAGACCTGCTGCCTGCCCATGCCTGCAAAAGAGGGCAGCAGGACTGGTGTGAGCTGAGTGACATGTTCCAGTTGCCCGCGTCCAGCTGACAAACCTGTTTAGACTAAAACACTGAGCTGGATAAGGCCTAAACATGAGAATAAGGATGAAATGGCCCTCTCCAGGTGGCATCCCAGCCACTGAAGGTGAGTTCCCACAAGGCGTAGCACTGGTTAACCTTGATCTCACTGGTGCATGTGCTGTCATTGACACATATGAGCTTGGGAAGGGCCCTGGTATGTACATGGGTGGCTGCAGACCATTATCCTGCTCCTGCGGCTCTCCAGGTAGCTGAGTAAATGAGGTGTGTCTGCTTCTGATGCCATAAACCTCGCTGGTGTTTGCACAACTACTGCACAAAGGCACTTTATAACAGCAGGTTTGGTTCACTCACTGACTGATGTGGAGCACTTGGTTCCATTAGTAACACTCCTGCCTTCTGTGGAAAGGGTGTCCATGCTTAGCCCATGTGGTGGAAATAGGGATGCTAAAAAGGATTTTGGGGTGCAACCTGCTGGATTAAAAAGGAGGTAGACGGGTGAGAAGAGTCACATCTTCCCCTTTGACATGTTTACAGCCTGGAGAGCTTGGAAAGAGCATCTTGAACTAACAATGAGAATTAATGTGCTTGCTTCTGAGAAGGCTGATGGAAAGTGAGAAGGGAGAAGTTACAAAATGCTTATTTGTTGTGCCAGGAGCTGCAGAGAAGCGCAGCAATGGGAGGCATTGGTGACATCTCCTTCCTCTTCTCTTCTGTATCTATTCAGAGATAGGATCTGCTCTGTCCTGTGCTCAGTGGACAGCCTGAGTCTGAAGTCCACACAGGTGTTAAAGGAGATAAAATTGCTCCAATTCGAATAATCCTCCCAGGCACTTCTCCCTCAACTTAAGAAGAAAAGTGCATTAGAGATGATGATTGAAACTGTTGTTGCTGCAGTTGCTCAGCTAAAGGTTACTCATTACAGCCATGCACTAGTACAAGTCGTGCCAGACTGAGTAATGAGGTAATATAGCCTGAGCACTGGAGTGCCTTTACAGCCACTAAGTAAATCACCTTTCTGATGTGGAGCTTTTGCATGTGGGTTCTGCTAACAGTGCTTTCAGTAACTGCTCTTCTGTGTGCAGTGGATGAAATAATAGAATCACAGAATCCCAGCCTGGTTTGTGTTGGAAGGGAGCTTAAAGCTCATCCAGTTCCAACCCCTGCTATGGGCAGGGACACCTTCCATAGAGCAGCTTGCTCCAAGCCCCTGGCTCCAACCTGGCCTTGAGCACTGCCAGGGATGGGGCAGCCACAGCTTCTCTGGGCACCCTGTGCCAGCGCCTCAGCACCCTCACAGGGAACAGCTTCTGCCTAAGAGCTCATCTCAGTCTCCCCTCTGGCAGATTAAAGCCATTCCCCTGTCCTGTCCCTACATCCCTTGTCCCAAGCCCCTCTCCAGCTTTCCTGCAGCCCCTTTAGGCACTGGAGCTGCTCTCAGGTCTCCCCTTGAGGAGCCTTCTCTTGTCCAGGCTGCCCCAGCCCAGCTCTCTCAGCCTGGCTCCAGAGCAGAGCTGCTCCAGCCCTCACAGCATCTCCATGGCCTCCTCTGGCCTCGCTCCAACAGCTCCACGTCCCTCTGTGCTGCTGCCCCAGAGCTGGATCAGGACTGCAGGGGGGTCTCCCCAGAGCACAGCAGAGGTTCAGGATCCCCTCCCTGAGCTGCTGCTCAGGCTCTGGGGGTGCAGCCCAGCACACAGGGGGGGTTCTGGGCTCAAGCACATATTGAAGCTGGGTCATGGGGAGCTTCTCCTCACCCAACACCCCCAAGTCCTTTCCACCAGCCCGTGTTTGTGCTTGGGATTGCCATGACCTAGGTTCAGGACCTTGCAGAGATAATTACATCTATTATTCTTCATCTCTACATCACTATAGACGTAAGACACTGTGATAATACCACATGTGCTCACAGACAGATCCACATCATGATATATCCCTGAGGTGCAAAGGCCACAAAGTTCCAAATCTGCCCATGTCCATCGGATAGGCAGGAGCATTCCCACCACCACAGCCTTCTCTCCTGGGGACTCATAAATGTCCATGAGACATTGGATCCTGATTTAAAAGCTTCAAGCAGCATCCTGTCTGTGTTTAGTGAGAAGTATTTCAACAGCTGATTAGTGCCACTGTTAAAAATAGACATTTCTGCTCTGAATTCTTCCAGCTTCTGCCTTTGGTTGCTCAATCCCCCTTTGTCTCTGCTTAGATTGAATTAATCTTTGGTGTCAAGAACTCCCTGTTTGCAAACACTTGGAGGTTGTGATGCCAAACCTGCATTATAAACATGTGTGTGCAGTGCCCCTTCATGTGTTGATAGTATCTTGAATAGCACACTTAAAACAATAATAAGAGAGTAGTGTGTTTATTTCTTGTGCTTCCATTTAGTCTTTCAGCTGAAATGAAGGCTTCTTTTTGTCCCAGTTCCTTTCAAGCACACACAATATTGTTTAGGTTTCTGGTTATGGATGATGTTTAAGTGCCCGTCAATTGAAAACCTAGTGGGAATAAAGTGATCCTGGTGACTTTTGGCTGGTTTATACTGGAGCTGCTTGGTCTGTGTGGCCAGCAGGGTGTTTGTGTTGATGCATTACTCGCCCTCCAGGCTGGCTGTTGATGTGAAGACTGTCAACTCAGCAGTCTCCACAAGAACTAAAACATTCAGGCCCACAGTGTGGTTTGGAAGGAAAATTGGGATCTTGTGCAGGAGTCTCAGAAGAGCGTGTGGAACTAAGGGGAAATCCTGCCTGACCAATCTGGTGGCCTTCTACGATGGGGTTACGGAACTGATGGACAGGGGTAGAGCAGTGGATGTCATCTCCCTGGACTTGTGCAAAGCGTTTGACACTGTCCCACATGACATCCTTGTCTCTAAGTTGGAGAGACATCAATTTGATAGGTGGACCACTGGGTGGATGAAGAACTGTCTGGATGGCCACATGCAAAGAGTAGTGCTCAATGGCTCAATGTGCAGCTGGGGACCAGTAACGAGTGGTGTCCCTCAGGGATCAGTGTTGGGACCGGTCTTGTTCAACATCTTTGTTGGTGACATGGACAGTGGAATTGAGTGCGCCCTCAGCAAGTTTGCCAATGACACCAAGCTGTGTGAGACCTCACTTGGAGTATTGTGTGCAGTTCTGGTGTCCTCAACATCAAAAGGACATGGAACTGTTGGAACAAGTCCAGAGGAGGCCACGAGGATGATCAGGGACTGGAGCACCTCCTGTATGAAGATGGGCTGAGAAAGTTGGGGCTGTTGAGCCTGGAGAAGAGAAGGCTGCATGGAGACCTCAGAGCAGCCTTCCAGGATCTGAAAGGGGCCTATAGGGATGCTGGGGAGGGACTCTTCATGAGGAACTGTAGGGATAGGACCAGGGGTAATGGGTTCAAACTGAAACAGGGGAAATTTAGATTGGATATGAGGAAGAAATTCTTTCCTGTGAGGGTGGTGAGGCACTGGAATGGGTTTCCCAGGGAAGTTGTGAATGCTCCATCGCTGTCGGTGTTCAAGGCCAGGTTGGGCATAGCCTTGAGTGACATGGCTTAGTGGGAGGTGTCCCTGGGCATGGCAGGGGGTTGGAACTAGGTGATCTTAAGGTCCTTTCCAACCCTGACTCTTCTATGATTCTATGATTCTAAGTACAGCCTCTTCTGGAGGTGCAGCTCATCTCAACCCATTTTAGGTGCAAAAACCCTTTTCTAGATCAGTATGTCTTGGTATTATGAGGTGGCATGTCAAGTGAAAGTCAGTGCTGACGTTTTCAGTCTGCAAGTGTGTGTCCCTGGAGCCTCCAAGTTGGACTTGCTGTGCTCTGGTCCCATAATGAATACTCCTTAGTGGATGGGCCGTGTCTTGGTTCTCCTGGAGTGCATCTTCTAGTTTAGTTTCATCTGCAAGGAATTAAACTGGTTGCTTTGATACCACTGCACAGCATGAATGAAGACATGGGAATCATAGAATGGTTTGGGTTGGAAGGGAGCTTAAAGCTCATCCAGTTCCAACCCCTGCCACAGGCAGGGACACCTTCCATAGAGCAGCTTACTCCAAGCCCCTGGGTCCAACCTGGCCTTGAGCACTGCCAGGGACGGGGCAGCCACAGCTTCTCTGGGCACCCTGTGCCAGCGCCTCAGCACCCTCACAGGGAAGAACTTGTGCCTAAGAGCTCATCTCAGTCTCCCCTCTGGCAGTTAAAGCCATTCCCCTGTCCTGTCCCTACATCCCTTGGCCAAAGCCCCTCTCCAGGTTTCCTGCAGCCCCTTTAGGCACTGGAGCTGCTCTCAGGCCTCCCCTTCAGGAGCCTTCTCTTGTCCAGGCTGCCCCAGCCCAGCTCTCTCAGCCTGGCTGAGAGATTACCCTGAAGGGATTACCATTTCCGGAAGGGTGGAACTGGATGATCTTTAAGGTCCCTTCCAACCCAAACCATTCTGTGATTCTGTGATGAATTGGGATGAAGGTGGGTCCCATCAGGTATGACCATGGTTGTGGTCTGTTGAATACTGGGAGCTCACAGCTCTGGCTCCTGACTGTAAGATAACCTAGCAGTGTGATATGAAGCCCAAAGGGTGAGGAAGGATGCTTTTTTGTAAGACAAGCCAGTCCTGGTGGAAAACACTCCAAACAAACCCCCAAACCCCAACCAGACTAGACAAGCCTTTACCCTGCTTTGTTTTCAGTATGTTGCCTTCCCTAAGTCTTTGTGTCATCACAAAGGATAGTACTATAAGAGTGTTTGAGCTAAGAATAGCAGATTTCCTTGAGAAATGGTCTTGTTTATTTTGGTTTTGTATTTTTAAGTTGCTGGAGCCTTGGTGACCTTTTCCTTAAAGGTCCTCAAAGAATAGCCTGGTCGGAGAGTATTGTAATACAGAGAGGAGTTGTGAACTGCCTTGATTCCCTGGCTTCTTCCTTGTGCCCTGCAAGGTTTTGTCCACAAAATGAGAGGAAAATACCATGAAGCGGACATTCCTCTGAGCTTTATTACTGTTTCTGCTGGATTAAAGGTAGGGAAGGGTAGCGTAGCATTTGCATTCATGCCGTTTCTAGGTTGCCATTGACATAAGTAGAAGGCACTCTACATAAAGGAATATATGCAGAATACATCTTTAATAATAGGATGAAACACAAGAATATGTTTAACGTTATTTCTCAGTTATTGCCAGGGAAGTGCTGGCATTAAGTCCTGTTAACAGATGCTGATGAAAAGAGCCATTTCCTTTGGAGTGTAACTAAGATCAGCAGAGAGGAAGGGATGGGGAGCTCATAGGATTGAAGGGTACAAATGCCAGGAATGGAAACCCATGATTCTGGATTGGTGGAATGATGCCCATCATAGAAAATGTATCTCTGTGAAGATTTGTCTGCTGGAAAACTGTTGTGCTCAGGGGCTTTTTTGGGCAAAGGTTGTTTTGAGGGACTTTTTAAAGGTATTTTCTGAATCGAGGGAATGGACAGTAGTGAGAAGGGATGAAAATCTTGGAGCAGATTCTCCTGGAAGGCATGCTGAGGCACATGAAAAACATCAAGGAGCTTGGTGACAGCCAGCATGGCTTCACTAAGGGGAAATCCTGCCTGACCAATAGAGTGGCCTTCTATGATGGAGCTATGGAAGTGATGGACAGGGGTAGAGCAGTGGATGTCATCTCCCTGGACTTGTGCAAAGCGTTTGACACTGTCCCACATGACATCCTTGTCTCTAAGTTGGAGAGACATCAATTTGATAGGTGGACCACTGGGTGGATAAAGAACTGTCTGGATGGCCACATGCAAAGAGTAGTGCTCAATGGCTCAATGTGCAGCTGGGGACCAATAATGAGTGGTGTCCCTCAGGGATCGGTGTTGGGACCGGTCTTGCCTAACGTCTTTGTTAGTGTCGTGGACAGGGGGATTGAGTGTGCTCTCAGCAAGTTTGCCGATGACACCAAGCTGTGTGGTTCTGTTGATACGCTGGAGGGAAGGAATACCATCCAGAGGGACCTTGACACGCTTGTGAGGTGGGCTGATGCCAACCTGATGAAGCTGAACCATGCCAAGTGCAAGGTCCTACACCTGGGTCAGAGCAATCCCAGGCACAGCTCCAGGTTGGGCAGAGAAGAGATTGAGAACAGCCCTGTAGAGAAGGACTTGGGGGTGTTGGTCGATGAAAAAATCAACATCAAAAGGACATGGAACTGCTGGAACAAGTCCAGAGGAGGCCACGAAGATGATGAGGGGACTGGAGCACCTCCCATATGGAGATTGGCTGAGAAAGTTGGGGCTGTTGAGCCTGGAGAAGAGAAGGCTGCATGGAGACCTCAGAGCAGCCTTCCAGTATCTGAAAGGGGCCTATAGGAATGCTGGGGAGGGACTCTTCCTTAGGGACTGTAATGATAGGACAAGGGGTAACGGGTTCAAACTGAAACAGGGAAGTTTAGATTGGATATGAGGAAGAAATTCTTTCCTGTGAGGGTGGTGAGGCACTGGAATGGGTTTCCCAGGGAAGTTGTGAATGCTCCATCGCCGTCGGCGTTCAAGGCCAGGTTGGGCATAGCCTTGAGTGACATGGCTTAGTGGGAGGTGTCCCTGCCCATGACAGGGGGGGTTGGAATTGGATGATCTTAAAGTCCTTTTCATCCCTGACTATTCTGTGATTCCATGAGTGAAGGGGGAGGCAAGGGAAGGATGGTGATAAAGACGGAGAAAAGGGAGCAGATCTGGAAGAAGTGATTAAAATATAATGAGCCACTGATGCACAAGAGGTAAGAGGATCAAAGCTGTATTTTTCAGACAGAAAGAACATGTGTATTTGGGTATTTCTTTCTTGTGGGTAACCAGCGCCTGTCAGTTGTCTCACATGAAAGTTGTAAGCAAGACAAAGCAGGGAGAGTTTTGCTTTTAGCGCAGCTGTGATTTAGCTCTTGGACCCAAAGTCAAAGCACAGCCTCAGGGAGATTCACAGTACAACTACTCATACGCAGGTTCAAAAAGAGAAGGAGCAGCCCCTTTTTGGCAACCAGAAAGTCCAAAGCCGAACTATTTGCGTGTTAGAAGGCTAATATTGTAATATATTAATACTGGCTAATACTGTAGTATAGTAATACTGGCTCAAGCCCTGGCTGGTGGCTTGGGAAGTATTGAGGCGGAACATTGCATCTAATGTGTTTTGTGTGCTTGTCTTACTTATATGCCTAACAGAGTGTATAATTGGTACTGAAACCAAGTGTAGTGGAGGTTCCTAAAGTTATCTCATTTGTTCTTTCCCCATGGAGCATGGATCCTGGTTGGAAAGCTCAAGCTCTTGCTCAGTTTTAATTGCCTTCCCCTGCAGATTGTTCAATGCAGGTTGTTGGCTACTCAAGGGTGGTTTCTAAACCAGGATTCTGAACACACAGAATACCCTGGTATTGTCTCGTCTGTCTGGACAGGCCACCTAATCCAGTATTGAAATGCTGGAACAGGAGGGGAGAACAAGAAATTGAAGCTTTCATGTGAAGAATTCACATGAGTTTACCCAAGCCAGGATTAGGAAAGCTGTGCTTAAAGAGCTGAGCTAGACCAATTCCATTCTATAGGATATAGATGGCAGAAAAGATGTTTCTTCACTGTGGCAATTAAAATACATGGATTGACATGTTTCCTGGAGACTGGCCGAGAAGTGGAGAGTGTTGTAGAATATCTGTGGGTTGTAATAAGTCCTGAAGAGATGAACTAGATGATATTAAGGTCCTTTCTAACCCTAACCATGCTATGATTGTAGTAAGAGTCATTTCAGCTGGGGGTTTATAATGGCTCACAAAGGACTAGCCAAGTTAAGATTTATTTCTTCCTGAAATAGAGATGACTAAGATAGTGTATTAAGGTCTGTAGCACCACAGAGAATATGAACAAGGAGTGAGTGCTCAGTGTTTCTTCCCACATAGTTTGGGGGGATGTCCTCAATTTTCATCACATAGTGGTTTTGAAACCACCAAAAGAACGTTAATGTTTGCATTGGGGTAATAGACTGTGGAGCTTCTCACCAAAAATGGTTGTGAAGGCCAAAAGTATAGAGGGATTCAGAAAGGAGTCGGTAAATGCATGGGGGAGAAATCCATGGGCTTGTCAGGCTCAGAGGTCCAGACTTTAGTGGTGCCTTACAGCATCCGTATTGAATCCCTTACTGCTGGAAGCTGGTACTGCCAGAAGAGGGTCATTCCTCTTTGAACCAACCCTAGGCTCTTCAGTATGACGTAATGTGGCATTTCCTAGGTATCAGTTAATAACTGTGCTGCTTTACCCTTCATATCCTGGTGGTGGACTTCCCTGAAGCTCTGAATACCAAGATTCCAATATTTGGGGCCCATCTTTAATAGATGTTATCCCAGAAGAACATCACTTGTTAGATTAGAAGTTAAACTTGTTATATTAGAAGTCAATAAATGGACTTGCTTGGAAAGGGATGTAAAGGACCAGCGATGGGCAGTGCTCAAGGAAAGTCCACAAGAGTAATGAATCAACATCAAAGCCAAATAGTGCAAGTCTTGAGGTGTCTCCAGCTGGAAACTTGACCAGCTTGCTATAGGGAAGCTTTGCATCCTCCACCTCTCTGCCTGCTCCAGATCTCTGCTATTCTTGTGGAACAGGGAAGAAACCATTCACTCCTACCTCTTGTTGTATTGCTTTCAAATCCAGCTTGCTCAGAAGACCAGTGCCTGGCTTGGCTGCTCACAGCTTTTCAGCTTGTCAAGCTGATGAGAGTCGTGACTCTTTCCCCATGGACTAGAAAGCATCGGATGCTTGACATGTTTGACTTGAGCTTGGAAATAACTCTCCAAGCACTAGTGTCTGGCTCCCTATGACAAGTGTCTGCTAGCTGGGATCTGTTGGTCAGGAGCTGAAAGCAGTGAGATGATTGATGCAATTTCAGGTAGAAGGTTGTATCTCGGCTGCAGCCAGAGCTGGCTGAGTGTCACTTGTGCTGTTCAGTGGCAGTTGGAACTGTGTTGGCAGAAGCAGAGTTAGTTACAGGGCCTCTTACTACAAGAGAGACATTGAGGTGCTGGAGCAGGGCCAGAGAAGGGCACTGGAGCTGGTGCAGAGCCTGGAGCACAGTGTGATGGGGAAGGGCTGAGGGACCTGGGGGGTTCAGATGGAGAAGAGAAGGCTCAGGGGGGACCTGATCACTGCCTACAACTGCCTGAGAGGAGGATGGAGCCAGGAGGGGCTGAGCTCTGCTCCCAAGGAACAAGGGATGGGACAAGAGGAACCGGCCTCAAGCTGCACCAGGGCAGGGTTAGATGGAGCTGAGGAACAGTCCCTTCCCCAGAGGGTGCTCAGCATTGGAACTGCTGCCCAGGGCAGGGCTGCAGTCACCGTCCCTGCAAGTGTTTGGAAGATGTGGCACTGAGGGATATGGGGGACATGGTTTAGTGGTGGCCTTGGCAGGGCTGGGAATGGTTGGACTTGATGAGCTTAGGGATCTCTTCCAACCTGGTTGATTCTATGATTCTCTATATAAAGACATCCTGCACTGCTGATCCCTGATTAAGGTTTTTAACCTTAACCATGAGCTCAGGCCATGACCTAACATAATGTGATGCGACCTGAGAGCTAATGATGTACATGAAAAATAGGACACTGCTTGGAAGAGCAGTTGGACACATTGGGTAGGATGGATGTAGAATTGGACTAGTGAGGGCTGGTATAGGTTTGGACCACTCTTCATTGAAGACTGAGGCCGATCCTGATGTGGCAGGACAGGGGTTACCTCACGTGGCTGAGTTTTTTGAGCTGGCCCTTGTTGGCTTTCATCAGTTGAAACATTTCTATCTGTACCATTTCTGTAATAACTGGTTTGATCTCTGATCTCCATGCTTTGAGCTAAATCCTCTTTACCTAGTCCCCTAGTTATCTGATCTGCAGCTTATGCTTTGTGGTTGCCACAGAGGCAAAGTGAAGCTTTGTCTCTGTGTTGTGGGACTTGTCAGCAGTGGGCACGTGGTTTTCTTTGTCTTTACCACAAAATTGCCACTTTTGGAGGTTATATAAAGAGATGGGAGGTAGAAAATTCTTTGACTATCTCCTCAAATAGTCTGCATGGTACAAGAGGGTGGAGGTGTCTGGAGCCTCCAGTACTGTTGCTCCAGTCTAAAACGTTGTTGCATCCCTATTTGACCTCAGTTATCCTTATGCATCCCACTTTCGACAGCTGGGTTTAATTCATACGTTTCCTTTCTTTTCTTTGATTTTGACTCAGGTTTTTGAACTGCAGAGGAGAAGTTTTTGCCCTGAACAAACCCTTGTTTGCTTCTTCCCCTGCAGGTTCCTTAGAAAGAGAGCTTGGACGGCATGCAAAGTTGTGACATATCTGCAGACAGCACGGATGATCCTCTCAGTAGTGGCCTACGGAGAAAGCGACAGCCTCGAATAGTGATCATTGGTGCTGGGCTTGCAGGCCTCTCAGCAGCCAAAGCGCTCCTGGAAAGCGGCTTCACGGATGTAACTGTCCTTGAGGCGACTGACCGCATCGGAGGCCGCGTGCAGAGCGTGAAACTTGGTAAGAGCAGCCTCTGGGGAGCCCTTGGGCTGGGTTTGCTTTGCTCTGCTCACGAGGTTTAGTGCTGTCGTGAGGTTAATCTCACCTTAGGAACGTGCTTTTCCAGCCAGAAGAAGGCTGGTTGAGGTGGGATGCTGGTGCGTTTGGAGGTGGGTGGTGAACCTGAGCTGTGCATCTCTTTGGAGGGAGGGCTGCTCCAAACCCTATGAAATAAAGATGTCAGTGATTTACCACCGGTACAGGGAGTGCTCTGTTTAACAGGTCTGGGATTAACTGTATTGGGAGAGTTTCCACCAGTGTTTTTGAGCTTGACTTGGTGAAGAGCCATCAGTGAATCCGGCTGGTGAAGGGCTGGTTCTCTGTGACTTCCATCACTTCCACAGGGGCAAGCTCCAGGCTATTCTGTTTCACAAATAGCCCCATTCATTTCCCGAGGACTAATTTAGCGTGTAGGGCACCACCCACTGTGAATCAGGCTGCTGGAAAAAGCCTCTTCAATATATCCTTTCATCCTGATGTGCAGCTTTCCTACCTCTGGAGCTTCCTTTCTCAGCGTGTAATAAAGGTGCAGACACTGGGTATTTTAATCCAGCGTCAGTTGGGTTTGTAAAATCTCTAAATGCAAAACTACTGGGACAAAAGTTGTGCTCAAGGAGACTTTCCCTGCTATCTAGAGGGGCATTGCCTGTCTCTTCTCTGCAGGAGGCAAAAAACTCTTCGCTTCTACCGAGTTGCCTTCCTGATTTCAGTTACCCGGCTCTGTTTCTGATCCCACTCTCTGTGTTGTTAACTTTGGCCTCTTGCTGCCCTTCTTTCTATTTATGTGTAGGTGCTTGCATCGCTGACCCTGTTTTACTCTATAATAAACAGCAGTGTCCTATGAACTTGCAGAAGGGAAATGAATGAGAAGGCAGTCAGGACAAATCTAATCTCCAGGGTTGGAATAGGGCACTTTCCATGCTGCCGAGACTTGGCATAGAGGTTGGAATGGGAAGTGTGTCCTTTACTCACAATACACTGGATTAAAAATATCCTGGATCATGTCTGCAGGAGAAGGGAAGTGTTAAAGACCTGGAATCTTGAGGGAGAAATTAATCATGTTGCCAGTGCACCTGTGAAAATAGTGTTGTTGTAGTGGTATTGAGACCAATTCCTGTCACCTTTGCACACCCTCACGTGTAACTCATGTCTTTGCTGGGAATATACCTCCTGTCTGTTAACTAACATGAGGCAAGAGCAGTCTGGTGGAGATCTGGCAGTTTGTAGATGTGATTTGCGGAGCAAAGGAGTGGAATCCAAGGTCTTGATCTTTTAATGTCTTTCTTAAACCCATCTGTCTTATCCTCTACAAACTCTCAGTTACACTGTGGGTATGGACTGCAGTTCTCTCCCAAGGTGGGGCTGTGTTCTGGCCCCTTGTGTGCTTTGCGGCTTCATGTGTCCTTTAGCTAAGCACTCTTGAAGCTCTGGTGGGTGCTGATCTTCATAGGCAGCACATACTCAGAACTTCCTTATTCACTGGTGTAAGAGCAAAAGGGGCGGCATGGTCATGTGCTGTGTTCTCTTCTGTACTACCTGCTCATTTCTCACAACTGGCTAAAGCTTACAAAATCCTTTCATAGAAGTGGTTCTTCCAGGTCTTCAACATAGGACCATTTCGATTTGCTTGTCTGGGATACTAGAATCCCAGGTTGGAAGAGATCTCAGGGATCATCTGATGCAGCCTTTCCAGGCAAAGCGTGACCTAGACCAGATGTCCCAGCACCCTGTCCAGCCCAGTCTTAACAGCGTCCAGTGCTGGGGAGTCACCACTTCCCTGGGGAGATGATTCTGATGGCTGATTTTTCTTATTGGAAAAAAATATTCCTCTTAGTTCCAGCTGGAATCTCCCCAGCAGTAACTTGTGCCCATCACCTCTTGTCCTTTCCATGGGACTCCTTGTAGAAAGGGAGTCTCCATCTTCTTTGTAGCCCCCCTTTAAATAGTGGAGCATGGCGACTTCTTCTCTTCTCTCTCCAGGCTGAACAGATCCAGCATGTCTAAATGTCATTTAGAATCATAGAATAGTTAGGGTTGGAAAGGACCTTAAGATCGTCCAGTTCCAACCCCCAATGTTAAACTTAAACATTTAAATGTTAAACTTTTCTGGCCATTCCCCTGTCTGCACACTTGACTAAAGATCTGATTTAAATCTTCAACAGAGCTACGGTAGCACCTTCTCGGCGTTGTATCTTGATATTTCCACTCTCACTAAGCTGTGCTATGTCTTGCAGGGAACAGGATTTCCCCTCGGCTGCACAGAGCATCCCCCTGTGCTATCAGCCCAGTCGTGGCAGCGCTGGTTTAGGGGGGATCAGAGCCCTGGTGCAAGCCTCATTCATTATGAGAATCATAGAATCACAGGATGGTTTAGGTTGGAAAAGACCTTAAAGCTCATCCAATTCCAACTGGATCCACTCAGCACAGGGGAATAGTTTGGATTTTCAGAGGTTTGCTTCATCATTTCTAGCTCAGGTGAGCCAGAGAGTTCGTGTGTTTGTGGGTTCCAAGTGTGTTTCTTGTATGTGAGCTAGAACACCTGTATCCATGATATTTCATGACAGGATGCTCAAGGATTAGTCAGGGCTGCAAAGTGAAATGTGGAGATTCCCAAGTCCACAATCTCTGTGTTCCCTTGGAAAACTGCTGGCATGGTGTATTGTTGTGCATTGGCCTGTTTTGACTGCTGTTTGTGTCTCAGTGAGGTTTAATAGGAAGCAGCGGTTTTTCCATTCCTTGTTATATTGAAGGATTCATTAGAAGCAGATTTGTACTGAGACCAAAGTCTTTTAAGGCCCTGAAAGTAAATTAGTTATCTCTATTTTAAAGGTGTTATTTAATTTTACACTTCAATAATTCAGCATGTAACTTACACCATGTACAAGTGGCTTATCTGCTTGCTAGCAATGATAGTGAACTTCTAAGTCTCACAGGTAAGAATGACTGTTCCTAATCTATTGCTATTTGCTTATATCCACACTGAAAACAGGAGAACTTGGAACACAGCACAGTTGTTACCAAGCACCAAAACAGTGAGAGGAAGATTTCTTACTTCCAAAGCTCAGGTGCCCCATAGATAAAGAGGAGGAGAGCAAGCTCCTGACATAAAGCAGTACTGCTGCTGCTGATCTGGCATGTGAGGACTCGCAGGAGGATTGCATTAACAAGTGGCTGCCACATGCAGTATTTATGAGCTCTGTACCTTTGGCTGTCAGGGTACAGCAGTTGTTTCCACTGGGCTGGGTCCTGTGGGAGTGTAGTGGAGTTTGTGGCACCTTAAATACACTTGATGTTGTTTGCTCTGAAGCACATGCTTTGTTTTAGGGACGCGTAGAAATCTTGTGCTCCCCTGTCCTGTCATACATGTTTTGAAGGGAAATCAGTGTGTTCCTTAATGAGGAGGTGGCTGTGTGCTTGAAAAACAAGACACATGGAACTTCCCTTGGAGGCAGTGTCTCAGAGCAGCATTTCCTGGGGCTCTCACCCATTACTTGACTGCATTACAGCAGAGTGCTGCAGTGTTGTTCTGCCTGAGCGTGTATTTACATGTTAAGCAGTATGTGATGTCTGGTAACTGCATGATCCTTTCTTCATCAAGCAGGATCCTATTAACTATAATCAGGCCTTCACACACCTGGGCAGTGAGCGGCACAGCATAGTGCTGGCTGGGGTGCTGGGAGAGCTCAGCTTTGGCAGACTTGAAATCAGCTTTGGAGTTCTGAGAAACTAAAACTGTGGGTAGGGGACATGACCCAGGCTTAGTTTTAGCACCTCCTTTGTGCTGCTGAACATCTCTGGGTCCAACCTGGCCTTGAACACTGCCAGGGATGGGGCAGCCACAGCTTCTCTGGGCACCCTGTGCCAGCGCCTCAGCACCCTCACATGGGAAGAGCTTCTGCCCAAGAGCTCATCTCAGTCTCCCTTTGTCAGTTAAAGCCATTCCCCTTGTCCTGTCCCTACAGGCCCAAAGGGAGAGAGGGGGGCTGACCAAACCTTTTGGTTATTTTAGGCAGCGAGTGTAGATGATGAAGACTAAATGCCTTTGGTGTTCATCCTGATAGTGCATCTTTCTAAAGAACCTGATTGAAGTTTTCAAAGGCATAAATAATGAAATAGAACCTCTTTACTCATCTGGGGAATGGAAATGCATTTTTGCATTGCAGTTAATCTGAGGTATACTTGTAAATGACATCCATTTTTGATCACAGGACAAGGGTCAGTGTGCAGGCCAATCCCAGGGCAACCCAAATTTTCCTACATGTCCCTGCTGTAGATACTTTTCTTCCTGTGTCTTGGTATCCGTCCCCTCTTGAATACATATCCTCTTATATATCCTCTTGAATGTAGTGTTTGAAGTCTTTAGGTTTTCTGTTCTTTCCCTACAACCATAGTATTTGTGCAAGTATTCTTGTATGTCCATTTTGCAGCAGTGCAGTGAGGTTTCTTAGAGCCTCTTCCCTTTGATCAGTTCATCGTCTGCAATCTGATCATGTTCTTAAGTGCAGGTTTGGAAAGGCCAAGTAGCAAGGATAAAGCAGTTAGCAACGACCACGATAAACACTGGGAACAAGGAGATTCTGGATTCTGCCTTAAGTATCAGAGGCGTGTCACTGTGATGTATCTTCACTGAAAACATCCCATCCTTCTAGCACTACCTGAACTTGCATCCTGAAAGAAAGGTGTGAAGAACACTTCATGTGTTAGACATGTCCTAACAGAGGAAGCTCACTGAAATGATGCTCAAACTTGTGTTGTCCTTGGGCCATTGGTCTGCTATTGCACAGGTACATCCAGGGTTGAGTGTGACCAGCTTTCAGGAAGCTGGGCTTCACTAACTGCTTTGCTTGCTTTACTCTCCTGCAGGGCACGCCACTTTTGAACTGGGAGCTACGTGGATTCATGGTTCACATGGAAACCCAGTCTATCATCTAGCAGAAGACAATGGTTTACTTGAAGAGACCACTGATGGCGAGAGGAGTGTTGGCCGGATCAGTCTTTACTCCAAGAATGGGGTGGCTTATCATCTTACCAACAACGGGCAAAGGATCCCGAAAGATGTGGTTGAAGAATTCAGTGATTTATACAACGAGGTTGGTGTTCAATTGCTTTGTCAGGTTGTAGATTTGCCTGTAACAGTAAGGATCCTTGAGAGTTGCAGTGTTCCAGGTACTGGACAAAGGTAGAAAACCAGCAATGTCTTTAACCCACACTTAGTTTGCTCTCATCTGCTTAACTGTACCCCATTTGATTGTGATATGGGATTGACTGTTGTTAGGAAGAACAATCTTTCCACATTTGTCATCAGTTTAATCACTTCCAACAACTATTGCTGAGGAGATCCAGTCATTTACTCTAGAAAGTTGTGACACAATTAGAAGAGTAGAGGAGGGATCAACTCACTAAACATAGTAGAATGCAAAACCTTAGCAACAACCAGCTAAATAGTGTAGCCCTCTGACATGTTATTGATGTTATAAATACCATAGTGTGCTGCGAAAGTGTGCCAAAGTCAGTGCTGTGTCAGACGAACTGCAAGTTTAGTTCCATCAGAAGGAAAGGAACATGTCTTCTGGTAGATTCAGGCCAGTGTGGGTTTCAGTTTGAGGTTATTTTCACTTCTTCTGATCAACATTCAGTGACGTCCTCTTCAGTTCAGTTTAGTTAAGGGCTTCAGAATGTGACAGAAGAGCCAAATGGAAAAAGAAAACCAAACAAGTACAAGCAGAGAACCTAAAAATACTAAATAGAAGCCGGCAAGCTGGAAATTAAAATGCATGTGGAGTGGAAAGATTAACCTCTGCTTAAAAAGCAATGAGCCAGTATTAGGCAAAAAAGGTCAAATTTGCTTCCATGTAGCTCGGCCCTGCTGCTGTCATCCTGGTGGTTCTTTCAGAGGGTACATTGGGTTTCTTACTGATCTGAGTGTTAAACACATGTGAAAGGCTGGTATTAGTTCTGTCTGCTTTCAGTGGGAAGATTTGGCTTTAGGTAGAGTGATGGAAAGAGGCTTGCCAAAGTTAATTATAATTAACCTTAGAGCAGTTCCCAATGCCTAAAGGGGTGACAAGAAACCTGGAGAGGAGCTTTGGCCAAGGGCCTATAGGGACAGGACAAGGGGAATGGCTTTAACCTGCCAGAACAGGGGAGACTGAGATGAGCTCTTAGGCAGAAGCTCTTCCTTATGAGGGTGCTGAGGTGCTGGCACGGGGTGCCCAGAGAAGCTGTGGCTGCCCCATCGCTGGCAGTGTTCAAGGCCAGGTTGGACACAGGGGCTTGGAGCACCCTGCTCTAGGGAAAGGTGTCCCTGCCTGTGGCAGGGGGCTGGGACTAGATGAGCTTTAAGGTCCCTTCCAACACAAATCAGGCTGGGATTCTATGATAACTGTTTCCTGCCTTTCTTTCATGTCACTTGTGAAGTACCTGTAGGGAGGTCAATGCAGAATGTTTAGTCCTTCAGGTAATGTGATCTATCAGTTGGTTATAATATTGTTTGGTCATAAAGTTGGTATAAAATGGAGCAAAACACTGTGATTTTCATCATACTGTAGCCATGCCTAAAACCTTCAGGTTTTCATCTGAGAGTGAACTCAGAATCATAGAATCATGGAATAGTTAGGGTTGGAACTTCACCAATATCTGATGCTTGGTTAAGCACACACTACATTCAGGTTACTCTTGCATACTTTATGTTTAAGAATATGCCTATGAGCATTTGGAAAGCCACCAAAGAGTACTGTAGCCTGTAAAGGATTACCAAGAATTGAATAGGGAGCAGAAATGGCTTTTTTGTTCGTTTGAAAAGACTTTTGATGTTGTCCTGGGTCTCTGAACTGGAATCTGTGATGGGATGGCACAAAATCATTCCCGTTTGAGAGAAGGCTTATAGGAATTTCAAAGAAACCTCATTATGGAAGGAATTTAGCAACTCATGGCAGGGAGGGAATTCTTCTTGGACAAAGGTGGAGAGAATTCATCTGAACATCTGATTGAAGACAGAATCAGATCCATCCAGGGGAGATACGCATGGAGCAAGATGAGCAGCAACTGCGAGTAAAGAGGAGAGAAGGAGTAAGTGAAAATACTGCGGTGGGCAGCATTATTTATGTAAATGGAACACCACCAAGCTGCATGTACTTCTTGGTGAGCATCCTGCCTCAAAGAGGGTAGGAGAATCTCCAGCAAAAGCAAGCGGACTGAAATGGGAACACCAAGATGAGAGCTGAGTAGCTTTGAGATACAGCTGATGAGATAAAGGCTATAACAAGGTGCCCAGTGTTTGAGAAATTATGAATTTGGTAAATCTGCCCTTTCTTTTAAAGCGAGAGAAAAGGGGGCAGCCAGTGACAGGAGAGAACAATGCATTAAAACTTAATATTCTTTACCCAACACACTATTAGCTTATCATTGCTTATCTTTATCACTAGGAGATAGAGAAGGCTTTCGCATTTATGGATTGTAAAGATGTCTGCAGCTACTCACTGTCATAAAAAATATGTAAGGGCAACTTAAGCCGAAAAGAGGACATCAGCTAATTCCTAATTGTAGTTGTTAGGAGGTGCTTTCACTGTCTTCCTTCCAAGTGTGCTGGTTGCAAGGGCAGTTGAGCTTCTTGTCTCAGCCTCCCTGGGGTGTCAGATTGGACCATCTTTATTGATTGAAACAGATGATGGTAGTTTCTTCCCTGTGCTGTGTAGGAAAAGCGGGGATTAAGGTGAGCTACATGATCTGAACATGTCCAGTTCAAAATGACTGCATGAAGCGCAAGTACCCATGGATACTTGTCAGGAGCCTGGGGCTTTGGGGACATTTTCCTCTGGCATGAAGTGCAGGGAATGTTTCTCTTCACACAGGCTGAGTCTGCCTGGTGCGTTTTTAGTTTGTATTTTGTTGTTCCCCTGCTTCCCCAGGATTTCTTCTTGCATTTTCATTGAGTCCATTCCATCATTTCATGTTTCACCCTAGCTGGCCAATACTCTTTCTTTAACTGATGATGAAATGGGTGCTGGGCAGTAACGGTAGGAATTTACTCTTCAGTCTGTTTCTAGCCCCAGTTATCTTGTCATCTGGCCACCACATTCAGTGAGTGCCAAGTGCAGAGGGTCTCCCTTGAGTGTTTCACTATGTGGAGGCGCTGATGCTGGAGCCAAGAGAGGTCTCTGTGTGTGCTGAGTTTTCCTGTATGAAAGGCAAAGCTGCCCAGTACCTCCATCTCTTTGCCTCACTAGTTCATTTGGAGAGTCCTTATGCTTTTTCCAGGCACATGTCCAATCTTTTTTGGCTGCTGCTTCTACTTCAAGTTTGGCTTCTTTTTGTTTGCAGTAGCCTGAATGTTAATAGCTGTAGGGATGCCTCACAGGAGCCTTTATTTGGTTACCTGGAAGCTGAGCAGTGAAAGCGCTCAGCTCTTCTTTTCTGTAGCAGGAAGTGCCCTACAAGAGGCTGTTGCACTGCAGTGAAGTCAGTCAAGATCTACCAAGAGCTTGTGTATGAGGTGACTATTCCTTCTCCATATGAGAGCACCAGCAAACTGAGCAGTGCCTGTAAGGAAGGTCTGGTCCTGCAGAGCTGCTGCCTGGGTTTCCAACCACACATTGGCAAGTGATGCACTATAAGAAGCATCATTGAGCCTGCTATTGGCAGAACAGCTCTCCATCCATTGCTGTTTTAAGACAAACCTTCTTAGGCTGTGTAATGTGTGGGGCTGGCACTGCTCAGGGTCCTCATCAATCAAGCCATTTGGTCAGTCTCTCAAAGAAAGGGGCCAACAGCATTGGGAGGTTCCACAGGGTATGATGTCCATGCCACGTGTTCATAGTTTTTCCACCACTCCTACTGGGATAACTGGGGCAATACCCAGAGAAGCTGTGGCTGCCCCATCCATGGCAGTGTTGAAGGCCAGGTTGGACACAGGGGCTTGGAGCACTCTGCTCTATGGAAGGTGTCCCTGCCCGTGGCAGGGGTTGGAGCTGGAGGAGCTTTAAGGTCCCTTCCCACGCAAGCCATTCTGGGGCTGGGGGAGGATTTGGCCCTCTGCCAGCTTACACCACATCTACACAACCCTCAAAGTGATGGAAATGTTATCTTTGAGGGTAACATCTGCACCTTTAGGGTCTGTGTGTGCATTTAACTACTGGGAAATCCCATCTCAGGGCTGCTCTTTTGTCCCCGCTAAGTCCTCATGTCTCTCTCCAAAGAGGTATTTAAAGCCAACTCCCAGGTATTAGTGAAGTGTGAGAGGGAAGTGGTGAGCTTGATAAGTTAAATGCAGTGAAAAATCCCCCTGCTTTGCCTACCCAGGAATGTCACAGTCCATCAACCAGCCTGATACAGAAATGCCTATTTTTACTTGGGCTTTCCAGTGAGAACGTGGTCCTGCTTCACAGGAACCCTCCCTTGAACAATCAGCTTTCTCCTGTG
The DNA here is from genome assembly GCA_017639245.1 of Myiopsitta monachus. Classification (NCBI taxonomy): domain Eukaryota; kingdom Metazoa; phylum Chordata; class Aves; order Psittaciformes; family Psittacidae; genus Myiopsitta; species Myiopsitta monachus. Next base: position 114,293,186 of record CM029917.1, on the reverse strand, counting down.
TGCTGCACAGCTTCTGGGGCAGGGATGCAGCCAAAGAATGACAAAGTTTTCCACCCTTCTCACCCCCACCCTGTGCTGGGCCTTGTGCCATCCCCAATTAAGCTCCAGCGCCTTATGTTATCATAGAAAGCAGGAGCAGAGGGCCACCGAGTGTCACTGTTCCTTCCCTGTCTCTCTATTGCACTGACAGATGTCTGGCCTGGTAACAGCATGGACCTATCTCCAACAGGGATTTTGTACTGACCGGGGATTAAGTCACTGCAGTTTTTAAGCCAAGTGTGAAAAAGACAATGCTGTGGACCGTCAGCGGCGCTGACAGGAAGGAGTGTGGATTGGGATGTGCTTTCCTGACCTCCTTCAGTGCTGAGAAACTGCTTTATTTAGATTTGCTCTTCCTAAGAGCCTGCCTCGTCCCATGGTGGAGGAGCACGTATGTAGTAAAGACGTTGTAGGTGGAAGCCTGTAGGTAACAGACAGGATATTGTTAGTGGAACCCATGTTCTCTGCAGAGAGCCTGGTTGTGGGATGCCCCAAAGTTGGTCAGAAAGAAGCTGAAGGATGCAATTAACTCCTTTGAATTTCTGACCTTCAGTCCCATTTCCGTGTAGGATTGTATGTGAACCCTCAGAATCAGGGAAGGATATCTGCTTGGAATGAATAGTCATTTGAGATGTTCTGTGTCTTTTGCTTCTGCTGGTAGTTCTTGTAGAGAGGCTTCTAAGGCCAGTTGTTCTGCCCAAACCCAGAGGAGCTTTAGGGTGAGAAGCAATCAGGTCATTGTGCTTGGATGTGTTTGCCAGTGGTGGCAGTTGGGAGACGATGGAATCTGTCCTTTTTTTCCTTCCTTCTTGTGTCAGATCTGTGATAATAGAAAAGAGGGATGAGTCAGGGCTGTACATGGTGCAGGTCTCCTTGCTGGTGGGCACAGCGCTCTCAGTTTGGATGCATGGATATTTGCAGGGTTAACTGGAAGATCAGCAGGATCATTCTCAATGCTACTTTCAGCAGGATCTTTGAGATAAAGCCCACTTGAGCACTCTTGGGATCCCTTCTGTCATCACACCATAATGAAATGATAGGAGAATGAGTTTTCAGATCTCACAGATGCTGTTTCCAGTGATTTCAGAGATGGTCCATAGGCCCGATGATGGTTTCTGTTATGTGAGCAGTTTCCCAGCTGGGGAAGGAAAGCCTAGGTAACTCCAGCTCTGGACAGTGCAGTTCTGCTCCTGCTTCATTGGAAAGCTACCTTAAATCAAGGCTTCTAGTGAACCTTTCCCACAGTCTCTTACATAGGATGTGTTTGCTGCGTGTGTATATTAATACATATTGAGTGTCTTTTTGATTCTTTCATTATGCCAATGTATCTCTTAATGTAGGACTTGCTGTTGTTTCTCCTTGTGCTTCTTGCCTACAACAGCTTTGCCTTCTGTTCTTCATCAGATGGTTCAGCAACCCCAAGAAGAGAAAAGTAACAAAGAGACAGGGATTCTGAGAGAAGATACTAAATCCTAATGGTGATTATACTTACCTGCTGTCTGATCAATGGGGTGACCTACGTAGGAAAGACTTTACCTGATGCTTACAGCATGGATAGCTCTGCATTTCTGCTCTTTTCTCTGTTGGGCAATGAAGAATACAGGGGTTAATAAAACCAAAAGGCTCACTTAACCTTTTGCTAAATGGTAGCTGGATTTTAACACAGCTTCGCTTGTCTTGTGAATTTGTTATCTGCTTACAGCATGCAATCAGCTTATGGAAGCTGAGCTGCATTGTGCTGACGCAAGGGTCTATGCACCTTGTGCCTTCAGCAAGTGGTTTGAGCCTCAGAAATTGGTGGACCTGAGAACTATGAGATGTTAAAATTGCCAAAGAGCTCTTGCCATTGGGGAACAGAGAAGGTTCTGTATCCTTTCCTTTGCTGAAGGCCTTCATTTCATATAGGGCATTGGTCTTCACCGTTCTTGTCTGCAAATCTCCTTGGAAAGGCTGTGTCCCAGTCAGTGTCTGCAACTCTGTTCACCACTTCTGTTCATTTTCCTTGTGATTACTTACCTGGTTTTGTACTTTTAACCTTTTATTTTCTTTCTTTCGCTTATTTTCTTCTTCAGTTTCCTCCTCATCCCTTACTTGTCCCTTTCTACTCACCTTCCTCCTTCCCATACAGACCTTCTTCCTCTTACTCCAACCACTGCCATGCATTTTTCCTCACCACCTCCTTTCCTCATCATCCCTCTCTTGCCTCCTCAAATTCACATTATTGCTAAAACCCAAGAGAAAATCAAGCTTCTGGGAAGCATCAGAGCAGGAGGAAACTAACCCATGGTGGATTATCCATATTGGCAGAGAATGGGATAGGAGCATTTGAAGGAGAGGCTCCCACAGCTTCCTACCAGGCATTTACTTTTGAATTGAACTCAGTATGTCCAGCTAATCTGTCTCTACAAAAAGGATCATAAGCAGTAATCAAACTACCTTTGAAAGGAAAAACTCACCAAGCTGGGATATTGCCTCTCTGTTTGTACAAAGAGTACTGTGCACCCGAGTGCCGTCATATAAATGAGAAGTTGACTCATTCTGGTCACTAATGGGAAGAGTTGTACTTCTGAGAGGCATCTTTTAAAAGCTTTCCTGTGTTAAAAGATTCCTCAGAGTTTTTCTAGGGAAATGAAAGGCCGTGATTCCATCTCAGGCTCTTCTGATGATATCACAGGCAGAAACAGTGATTACTTCAGACAGCCACAAGCAGATGGCCAAGGTGGATGGTGGTTTTCTTGCTTTTAAGTAGCTTTTAGGGTGGAAAACTGGGGTTAAAAATATGTCAGGAAGATCTTCAAAGAGCATTGATTTCTTAGAAGGGGATTTTCCTTGTGGGCCCTTCTCAGGCTGGTGGGACATGTCATTGTTTTCCATGGATCTATACCTGTCTTTTACTCAATAAGTAAAACCTTTGTGCATACATCATTCCTTTGCTAAGCCTGTGTGGGTTGCTTCCTAATTTTCAGTGGACAAGAGAAAAGCAGCTATAAAACTGAATTCCTCGTGGGTTGCTGGGCATTATGCCTAAATAATGGAGAGAGTGGAAGGGCTGGTTCCAGGTTAGAGCAGTCAAATGCATGGGCTAGGATTGCATCTGAGACATTGAGCTGTGAGAAGAGCTGGTGCTTTGTTGTCAGATGAGAGGAAGCACATGGCTCCTACTGCTTGAGTTCACTCCCAGTAGGCTTTGGATGGAGACTAGTGGCTGTGATACTGTTCAGCAGAGCCCAAAATCACACAGAGGAAACCCAAAGCTGTTCTGCAGAGGTGCTCTACAGTCTGCACTTACTTGCCTTGCTGATCCAGCTGCAGCATCTAAACATCTAGTTGAACAGCATGGTTTACCTACTGGGAATGGAGTGACTGCCTCAGATGGTGTTCTGTAAGTGATAGGATGGACGTGCTTGAGTTAAGATATAACTCACAGTAAGTTAATAGGAACTTAATAATAGTAACAGGTCTATTGCAGGTGAGTAAGGGTGGTTATCTTTGCCTGCAGGGAAATGTTGCTTCCTGCGTTCTTATCACCATCACTGTGGGTGCAGCTTGACCTGTTGCTGGGGCAAGAGTGCAGTTAGAGTTGGCAAGAGGAAGTGATGAACGTGCTGGGTTTGGATGGAGGAAAAAGCATCCTGCTTGGGTTCTGCTGTGAATCACCTTGTCCATCTTTCTGCCCTGTCTCTGGCAGGTCTATAACCTGACTCAGGAGTTCTTCCAACGAGGTAAACCAGTCAATGCTGAGAGCCAGAACAGTGTGGGTGTCTTCACACGGGATGTAGTGCGCAAGCGCGTCAAGGCCGACCCGGATGACACAGAGGCCGTCAAGAGGCTGAAACTAGCCATGATCCAGCAGTACCTTAAGGTATGTGTGTGTTCATGTTTTGTTTTAACTAAGAACAGACAGTTCTTGAGCCTCAGACACCTTGCTAAGCCTTGCCCATTGCTGGGGAATTGCCTTCATCTCTTGCAGCTGGGGCAGCTTATGTTTATATGGACAACTTTTCCTCATGAGGCATATCCAGAGTGGCCTGCAAGAAATAATACCTTTATTCTTTTATCTTCTTACCTTAAACTTCCAGCTTTCTACTTAGAAGGGGATTTCCTGGGCCCTGTTAGATTTTCTGGTGTGATTTAATGTTTTCTTACTGAAACTACTGGAAACTACTTGACTGTCAGGTTCTTTTAGTAACGTCTTGTGCCTTACACCTGGGAGCCCATAATCCTTCCTGAGTGTTTTTCATTCCCTTCCACATCTATCCATATCTCAGAGGCCAGAAGAAATGTAACTTTGATCCTGGTAATTTGCTGAAGGAATCCCTAGAAAGCATTTTGAAGGTAAAGCAATAAAATCAAAGGTCGATCGTATAAACCCATGTCATAATGATTTTTCCTCACAGCTTCCCTAGTTCTTTTTATCTCCTTGATGCTTTGGCCTAAATGAGATCTCTGTGGGATGAGGACTTAGTGCTCCATCAAGCACTCCACAAGTAAAGTGTAACAGTCATTCCTATTTCAAGTATAATGACTTAAAGGCTTATAAAATGAGGCAGGGGAGGCAAGGAGCATGCTGTGATGTGGGGAAGTGTATGATATTCACTACTTACAGGTAGGAAGCTGAAATAAAGAGAAAGATCTAAAGAGCCTCGCAGGGGGTTGTGATAAAGCCGAGATTTGAACTCAGGCATCCTGAGTGCTGTTCTGATATCTCAGTGTCTAACCCAAGAGCTTGGGTGTCTCCCTAGCTGCCACATAGACCAGTGATTGTGTTATCCATGGAACATCACCCATGCAGATGATGTTGGTCTGATATAGCTCTGGTTTTCCTGGTGGTTTCTTCTGTGGTTGCTACAGGTTGCCACAGCCAGAGACTTTTCTGCAGGCCTGGCAAATCCCTTCTCATGTGTAAATACCTGAGAACAACAAAGCTTCTGGTGCTTAAGACTATCAGATTGGAGTTGCTGGGAGAGTGAGGATTAACTGGTGTCTTAGGCCAAGTAAAGTCTTGGTAGTTGCCTGGTTTTCTTCCTGGCTTTTGTCCTTCATGGTTGAAAGAATCAAATAGCAGCCACCATTTGATGTGTTTAGCATGTGGAGCGTCCTGTTGGAGCACCCAGGTGGGATGAGTGGCCTGTTGCATGACCCAGGATGTAGCGTTTGTACTGTGGACCAGCTAAAATAAGCTTGGGTGAGTGTTGTGAGTGCTTGCTTAGCCATCAGATGGGGTGGAACCTTAGCAGATTCAGAGAATAAGCCTTCAAGAGGAGATGTGGCATAAGAGTTGTGCGTGGAGTCATGGGGCAACAACCAGGAAGGGGCATCCCCTGTTTGTCAGAGTCACAGCCTGTGAACTCCTGAGAACAGCTTTGACTTGTTTGCTTAGCCCAGCACAGATTCCTGCCCTACACCAAGATGCTCCGCAGGGAGAGGGGTCTAAGCTTGCCAGGCTTCCAAAACATGGTCATTAAAGTGTGGAAAGGCCTGGAAAATTGGCCAAAGGGTGAGGCAAGGAATTGTAATGTAATATAATTTAAGCCTAAAATGCTTAAAGAATTGGAGCGTGCAAATCACCGTGACTCCGGTGATTTGAAGATTTTAAGATCACTGTGTCCCATGCATCAGTATTATCATTAGAAACTTATCAGAGGACAGGCCGAACATCCTGCCTTTGTTCCAGGGATTGTTGGAAGCTGCAGCAATGCCTGATACTCCTGCAAACATTAACCAACAAGTCCTGAATCGAAAGCTTTGGTAATCGCATCAAGCGAATCAAACACGAGTCTCTCGCATCTTTGGCATTTCCCTTTTCTGTCTCCTTCAGTTCCTTCTGTGTTGGGTCCTCTCACCTCTGGCAGATTGTTAGCTTGCTGATTGCTGTATGACAGCGTGCTGAAAGCTGCAGGCAGCAGGAATAGCTGCCAAAAGCTTTTCATGGCTCCTCATGGGAACATTTATTAACATTGGAAAAAGCATCTGATTAACACAGCTCCAGCTTGTGTTGTGGGAGCACCAAGAGGCCAGTCTCCCTCCAGTGGGGTTTAGATGATAGAAACCAGTCTGAGCTTTAACCACAAATCATGCAGAAGCAAAGACATCATCTCTGAACTCTGGATGATGCAACCTTGGCCAATGCAACCGAAGCTGATGCAGCTCTTCCCATGACAAAATGCTTTCTCTGGTTGGAAAGAAGGCTGAGTATTGATTTTGCCAGGTCCTGTGGCCAAAGACTCCTTTAGCAGCAAAAATAATGTGGTTTAAGTGTGGGATTCAGGACTCCCAGCAGCATCTCTGTGTCCTTGTGGTGCTGTGCTGAGGCAAAATGAGTTGCTCTGTGGCAACGTTGCTTTTGTGTTGCTTTTCCCTCAGGTAGAGAGTTGCGAGAGCAGCTCCCACAGCATGGATGAAGTGTCGCTCAGTGAATTTGGGGAATGGACCGAAATCCCCGGGGCTCATCACATCATCCCTTGTGGTTTCATTAAAATCGTGGAGCTCCTGGCCCGCTCCATCCCCGAGTCTGTCATTCAGCTCCGCAAGCCGGTCAAGTGCATCCACTGGAACCAGTCGGTCAGCAAGGAGATCGAGAGGGTGGCTGACCACAACAGTGACCTCCCCGAGGAGGACAAGGGCTCCAATGTCTTCGTAGAGTGCGAGGACTGTGAGTTCATCCCAGCTGACCATGTCATTGTGACTGTGTCCCTGGGAGTCTTGAAGAAGCGCCATGAAAGCCTGTTCCATCCCCGCTTGCCCGAGGAGAAGGTGATGGCCATTGAGAAACTGGGAATCAATACGACTGACAAGATATTCCTGGAGTTTGAAGAGCCTTTCTGGAGCTCTGAGTGCAACAGCATCCAGTTCGTCTGGGAAGATGAGGCAGAGAGTGAGAGCTTGACTTACCCTGAGGAGCTGTGGTACAAGAAGATCTGCAGCTTCGATGTACTCTACCCACCAGAGAGGTATGGCCATGTCCTGAGTGGCTGGATCTGTGGAGAGGAAGCACTGATCATGGAGAAGTGTGATGATGAAACTGTGGCAGAAACCTGCACCGAAATGCTACGTAAATTCACAGGTCAGCCATGCTCTGGTTCCTCTGGTGAGTGGAGAAGGGAGGGAGATGGGGCTGGGGTGTTGAATAGCCGCTAGGAAGGAAATGCACAGAAGTCATTTTTAGTTCTTTGGCATTCTATATCCCTTTGAATGGGCTGTGTTTGTTGCTTCCAGCATCCCTCCTGCTTGGGTGTGCCTGAAAGCTATTTATAGAGGGGCTGATAACCAGCTCAGGAAGTGGGGGGCAGAAGTGCTTGAGGATTCCACATCCTCTGCTCTATTCAATCACAAGTAACTCTTCAGCAGCTGGAGCTGTCAGGCTCCGTACTCCCGAGGACTGATCTCAGGGGTGGAAAGCAGCACTTTCAGAGCCAGTGTAGTTGAACCTATTTAGATCAGCTGAGGTGTGGTTGAATCACATCCCCGACTTCCACTGAGCTGTATGGAAATCTCTCTGGCCTAAATCTCGAAGAATCCATTGATCTTAAGAGTTCCCATGTTCCGGTTACCTCACTTAAACCTTCTGGACTTTACAGGTTTCACATTTACTGAGCACACATCCCATTAAAGGCAGCAGTTGGAGCAAGGCAGATCTTAGGTGCATTATACTGAGAAAACCCAAGATGAAATCACTAAAAGTAATACTGGGCCTTAGTTTGCCTCCAGTCACTGCTCTGGAGTTTCACATGTTTTCCCATGGAAAGGGCTTTTTGTATCTATGGAATCTTTGAGATCCCCTTATGGAAGGCACTGTACAAGCACAACTGGCAGGTAGCAGTGCTGAAAGAAACAGTGGTTGACTCAGCCTGGAAATAAGGACTTTGAACTTATACATAGTTATAAGCAATTATAAGAGCAGCATCCTCCAAGATTAGATGTATTTTAAGCTATTCTAGAGATGAGTCCTGTGATTAAGCTATTTATACCTGCCTGCTGCCTCGTGTTAACCAAATCTCGACACTCAGTGCGTTTCCAGCCTTACTTCTTGTCCACTGAAGAAGTTTGCCTTCACAAGTGTAGCTTTCCCCTGTCCTTACAGACCATTTGCTGAATGCAATGTGAAGATGTAGAGAAAGGGTTCTGGAAGCTGAGGACTACCTATGTGGCTGGCTACTGCCAACGGAGGTTTAATTGCTCTCTTCAAAATGCAGAGGATAGGCACTAGGTCCAGAAACCTCAATGCAGTGACCGAAACTGAATCGTGTTTGCGCTTAGTGTTGGATGATGAACCTGTGGCTCTCCTGCAGCCCACAGACAAGTAGAACAAAACAGTGAATGCTGGATCTGGGCAGCTTCTGTTTGTTTCCAGTGGTGCTGGGTATCCCTACGTCACGTTACACTGCCAGTACATACCTCTTTCCTCCTGACCTCAGCAGCCAAACTGCTCCACACAGCAGAACAGCAGGCTCCTCTCTCCAAGGCCAAGTTGTTCCAGTGCTGACGTCTCCCAGAACATATAAACAGCTTGGTTTGTGCAGCTCTTCTTACTTAAGACCTTTGTTTTTTTTAAGCCATCTTGATTCATTAGGGGGAATTTGGCTCTTTTGGTCTTTCTGTAGCAGATGGAACATAATCTCCTTCCTTTTTGGACTCCTTCATTGTTGTTATTGTTTGCATGTGTTGGATGTTCCTCTCTTCCTCTGAGGATGGAAATATGTTGGCACCGGGTCATGGGTATGCGCTGCAGTTGCTGTTCCAGCTGATGCTGCACCTGATCGCTGTCCATCAGACTCAGCAACGCTATGGGCTCTGCCTCAGCCCTCTGCTAATCCTGGGTTATCCGACCCTGGAGAATTCCAGACTGAACTTCCCAGGGCCTTCCCCTGCAATGAGCGTTTTGTGCATAAGCTGAGAGGTGGCCTCGAAACTGCGAGAAAAAAACCTGTTCTTGGAGCACCCATTACACAACATGTTCCACTTTCTGCTCCCAAAAACTTGTTAGTGTATAGAAAGCCTTTCCATAGATCTTCCAGCATGGCCTTGCTAAGGTGCCTGGGTTTATCCTGTTGCCCTTGCTCCTGTTTTCCCTAGCAGGCTCCCAGAAAAAGCAATACTTGGCTAACCTGGGCCAAGTGCCCGGCAAGCTGAAATAGCAGAAGCTTTCCATGCACCTAATGTCTTCTCCACTAATCTGTTTCACTGGAAGTGGGAGAGTGGGTTAGTCCAGCCAGGGAATTGCTGGGAGGGGCTCAAAGCAACCTTCTGTCTTCAAACCCAGCTTTTGAAGCATTTCCCAGTACCCAACTTCATGTTAAGTCAGCTGTGTTGGGAAACTAATCCTCCTAGGATTCTGAGCTGACTGGAAAGGAAGACTCTTCCATAATGCAGTTCAGACCTTCCACACCTCACTTGGTGCTCTGTGACATCTTCTGAAGAAGCTTTTTCTAGAAGTATAAAGAGAGCCTTATATTCAGTAATGAAAGCAGGTAGTATGAACCTTTTAATGTTCACTTTGTCTTTTGTAGCTTCCATGTTCTGAGTCTAAAGTCCCCCAGGTTCTTTTTTCTTCTTCTATTAAAGAATTAATGCATTATCGGGTGGGTTCCCATCTTCAGCTCTGTTCTTCTAGTCTGTTGCTCATGGAGGCCTCTGGCTTCAGAGGATGTTAAATCCTATGTGAAATCCATTCTTTAGGGTCACACTGAGAGGTGACCTTACATTTCACGTGCAGGTCAGTGTTGTGGATTATCTGGCTTTGCTGTGGAAAGATCTGAGGATTGTTCTAACCTAAGAACCATTGACAGTTGCTGCTTTTCACAACTGAAAAGTGGTGTCCTCTAAATCTGATCAAATGGGCTGTCTGGGAACACTTACAAGCCTTGCTCTGCTCTCTGTGTTGGCTGAGCTCAAGTGTTAGAAGGCAGTAGTTGTCCTTCCCATACCCCAGCTATTTCTCCATCCGGAAATGGCTCTCTATTAGGTTCTGTGTTACATCTACCAGCCCCATGGGATGCCTGGGCTACCCTGATGTCTCTCTGGTGGCTGTAAACACAAATGTGTGTGTAGAGCCACAGATCTCTCTTTGCCTTGATGGGATTTTAGATACCCTGCTCTCAGGTAGGCAACTGGATTTGGGTGTCTTAATTTAGGTCTGTGAGCTGCGTTTATTATAGATCGATATTAAAGATAGCTGGATTTATACAACTGTTGATTGGGCTGATTCCTTTTGTTAACAAATACCAGTCTTTTAGCAGATCTGTGGCCTTGCAGGCTGACAAGTCCTCATCTCATTGCTTGTAACACTGTGAGTTCCTAATGTTAATCCTTTTTACCAACATCTTGTTGGCTCCTGTATTGAAAACCTTCTGGGTTCCTTGACAGAGGAACATGAGAACAGGCACCAGCCACAGAAGAGACCCCACTAGCCCACTGCAGAGACTCCTTTTATGTGCGAAGACTTCGTTACGTGGTTGGTTTTGTGTCATGCGATGTGATGGATGACTGCCTCATCCCTGGTTGGCGCTGTGTTATCTGACGGCTTTCATGGTGTGTTCTCCTGGGCTTTCCCACAGCCCTTCAAACTAAAACGTGATAACTTACTTCCTTGCCACATCTGAGAGCTCCTTGTTCTCACACTCCCTTGGGCTTTTCACTTCCATCCCCAGCTTTGAAGATCCTTGCAGGAGCCTATTTAGGGCCTTTGTTATGCTAAGCTGTTATTCCTGAAACAACATTCAGTTGTAGGACGTGTTTTGTTTGTAGGGTGTATTTATTTGCTGGTCTGTGGCACTGCTATTTCGAGCTGGGGTTGGTGGTTACGCAGTGTTCACAGTGCTCTCTGGCAAGTCATCCAGGTGCCTTTGCTCTGGTTCAGCCTTGGACTTCATAGTTGTGGTTGAGACAGGATGTTCCTGAAAGCAGTAGCTGACCCAGAGGAGTAACCTGCTCCTGATTTTAAGGAATTGAAGCCATGACTTAATCATTGTGGATTAGAACTAAGCAATGTAGTACCTAACCAGTCTTTACAGTTGGGTGTCTCCCTCTCCAAGCTGTGCGGGAATTTGGATCATCTTCATAGCATGCTGAAGGGTTACAGTCAGGCTCTGAAGCAGACACGGGAGCTGTACAAGATGCAAACACGTCTCGGTACTCTTATTTCTTGTGCTGACAGTCTCTTACAGTCATAGAATCACACTCATTTAGGTTGGGAAAGGCCTTGAAGATCATCAAGTCCAACCATTACCCCAGTGCTGCCAAGGCCACCACTAAACCATACCCCAAAGCATGGGGGGCACATCTTCTAAGTGCCTCCAGGGATGGTGACTCCGCCACTGCCCTGGGCAGCTTGTTCCAATGCTTGACAACCCTTTCAGTGAAGAAGACTTAGGTTCAACCCAAGCTGAGCCTTGCCTGGATATGTGAGGTTGCTCCTGTACTCTTTGGGATGGGGACAGCGTCCCTACCACTGGTGCACTCAAATGCCACTCACCTCTAGGTCCTCCATCCTCTTAGCAGTGGAAATCCTACAGCTATCCTGAAATCCCACTTCCAGCCTCAAAAGCCTTATTTCTGTGCCATGGGCATTGCACAGAATGGGTTTGTTGGATTTTAGGTTCATCTGGGGGGCAAGTGGGTAGCAATTGGAGTGAATAATACAGGTTCTGAGAACTTCCTGGCAGGTTTTCCTATCCCCCTGCATAATGAGGATTTGCCTTCTAACAGCCTTATCTCTGCTCCTTTTTGGAGGCACACTTCTCACCAGACTAATGATCTTCCCCACAGTGGAAGATAGCAGCTGAGGTTAAAGGGCTGCTGTTTCTGTTGTCTAGATACTTAGTAATAGGAAAGAGATGTGGTTTAGAGCCTTTTCCCTGTAGCCTGCAGGCTCTGCTAGGTTGGATTCTCAATAAATCAGACTGAAATCTGCCACCCACACCTTGCACAGGCATTGCTGTGTTTTCTCCTGGACATGGTCTTACTTCTTGTCCTCTGCTTTCCACCCAGGGAATCCAAACATTCCGAAACCTCGTCGGATCCTGCGGTCCTCCTGGGGCAGCAATCCCTACTTCCGGGGATCCTACTCTTACACCCAAGTTGGATCTAGTGGGGCTGATGTAGAGAAACTTGCTAAACCACTGCCTTACACTGAAAGCTCCAAAACTACTGTAAGTATGGCCCAAATCAGTTCTGTGGCAATAAGAGCAACATGGTGTTGGGTGGTGGGTTCTCAGGGAGGGAGGTCAAAAGAGTCGATCTCTGGTTAGGCCTCCAATAATGTGGTTTTTAATATCTGGACAAATGATGTGTGTAGGATTTTACCTCTAATGCTTGGAATGCCAACATCTCAGGGGTTCCCGTATCTCTGAAATCATCAAGAGCTGCTCATCCATGTGGCTTTGGAATTGTGATCTCTGCATTTAATAACCATTAGCCTGCAGGGACAGGGGAAGGGGAATGGCTTTAACCTGCCAGAACAGGGGAGATTGAGATGAGCTCTGAGGCAGAAGCTGTTCCCTGTGAGGGTGCTGAGGCGCTGGCAGAGGGTGCCCAGAGAAGCTGTGGCTGCCCCATCCCTGGCAGTGCTCAAGGCCAGGTTGGAGCCAGGGGCTTGGAGCACTCTGCTCTATGGAAGGTGTCCCTGCCCGTGGCAGGGGTTGGAATGGGATGAGCTTTAAGGTCCCTTCCAACCCAAAGTGTTCTATGTTCTATGATGTAGGCAGAGGTGTGCTGCGCTCTTAGTGCACCATGTTGGGATGTCAGGAGCCTGCGCTCTGAAACACTGCCATCAGCTCATGGGGACGTGGGAGGACACAAAGGTTTGCCTCCATTTAGCTTTCCAATAGGCGCTGCTGAGCTTTCTGCTTCTCTCCCCCTCTGCAGCCAATGCAGGTGATGTTTTCAGGGGAGGCCACTCACAGGAAGTACTATTCCACTACCCACGGTGCTGTGCTTTCTGGGCAGAGAGAGGCCGCTCACCTCATCGAGATGTACCAGGACCTCCTGCAGTGCCGGAGCTGAAAAGCCCCATGTTTGTGACCACCACCACCAGCTCCCAATCCCTTGTGCAGGTGTGGAGGGATTCCTTTTTAATTTCAGTAGAACAGCCTTTATCTTTTTCTATTAAGCAAAGTCCTGTTTAAAGAGTTAGTCATCGATAGCTTCATTTCCATGTGCTCTATTGTTAACAGGGAAGGGTGCTCCTTTTTAGTCTGGTAAACTGTTTCTTTGTCATTTGAATTCAAACTTCACTTTCGGTGCCTATTCTAGTTTACTTTTTGTTTTCTTTCTGTATTGTAAGTGCCTTCTATACTGAAATAAATGTCATAGAAACACTGGGTGCTTTGCTACTTCCTGGACACTTCACTCAGTGACTTGCAACTCGTTCATCCATTATAATAATAGGGATTTTCTCCCTTCCTAGAACATTTGGAGTAGGAGAATCTTAAGGTAAATGTGGATACTCAGTGTTCTGCTTGATCTTAGTTCACACAAAGAATTCTACCTTAAAGCCACAGTCATTTCCCGTATCCAGACTGGCACAGAAATGTGTCTCACTCCATCTTTAACTCTGTGTGTCACCTGCCAGTCGGCTCCTGTGGGCCTTTGTGCTTCAGGAAATCTGCTTATAATTTCATGGAGGAATTTATCTTCCCTCTGGGCTCTCTCAATCCATGGGAAGTTGTCAAAGGAATCGCAGCGCTGCAACGCAGAGAGATAAACAGCCTTGATGAACACAGCATTGGAAACTGCATCCCTGTCTGGTCTGGGATAGTATCTTGGATTTGAAGGGAGTGCCCCAGTCATTCCTGCTTTTTAAAGCTTGATTTGGGTCACAACATGGTTTTGGTGTGTGGGAATTAAGCTTCTCTCTTAAGGAAGCTAAACTGGGAGAGCTTCTCTGGGATCTGGTGCAGTCTGTAAAGGGAACATCAAATTCCAACCATCCTTCAGCTACAACCACATTGTGGAAGGAGTGTTCATGTCTATGCACAAGATCTAAGTGCAAAGTAAAGCCTCAGACTGCCTTGGTAATGCAGATAGAGCTGCAGTGTACCCTACACTGGAACTGGGGCAGCCAATCCAAGTGGAGAAAGCACACGGAGTGATGTGGGAGTGTGGGCAAGAAGGAGAATCATGAAGCAGCCTTCTTGAACTACCTCTGTGATGAAACTCCATCTTTTGGACATCGATACCCAAAACCAGGTGAGGTTTTCACCCCCTCCTTCCAGAAAAGAAGGTCCTAAAGAAGGTCCAATATCACCATGGATGTTAAAAAGTTTCCACAGGGAGGTCAAAACCATTCCCACTGGTAAGGAATTTTGAAGGAATGTGAAAGCTGGACTCAGTCATACTACATCTGGGTTAAAAATACGTTTCCATGGAGCCTCCCTGTAGTACCTGACATGGCCTTCAATTGAAACTGCCTAAATGCAGGTATCCCACATTTATGCTTAGTCCAAATAGAAGCTGGGTTGTCCCTGAAGAGTTGAGACCTTAGGATACAGCTTGGAAAGCCCAATTTCCCTGTGGGATGCTGTGTCTCACACTAAAGGGATTTGTACTTTGTCTGAGAGGAGGTAATGCCTCAGAACCTCTCATACACAGTGTTCCTTCCTTTGTGTTCAGAATGGGCCTAGATGTGTGTAAATGTGCTTGGTTTATCAGCAAGGTTCACTCTTATGTTAAACTATTTCTGCAGTAAAGGCAAAGGCTGGGGGACACTGAGGGGACAGGGAAGGCTCATTGAGTTGATGTCCTTGCTTCCTTTGCTTGAGGGGAAGCAGCCTCTGCTCCATCTTTTGTGCGGATTCAGTGCTGATGAACCACAAGAGGACTAAACACCAGTGCCAAGGGTAAGGAATACTTGTCAAGGTTTGTTTGTGCGCCTTCCAGCTGCTCCTTGTGTGATCTGGAGAGCACATCTTCATCTGAAGAGCATCTCTGGCAGTGACACCACTTGCAATGGCTGAGAACTGCTTGAGAATGCCTTCAAATGTGCTTGAAAAAGTGGCTATGAATAAAGTGGATGAAAAAGGGGAAGTTAACAAGAAAAATCTTTGAAATTATCTTCGGATGAATGAATTAAGACCATAGAATCATAGAATGGTTTGGGTTGGAAAGGACCTTAAGATCCTCCAGTTCCAGCCCCCTGCCACGGGCAGGGACACCTTTCACTAGAGCAGCTTGCTCCAAGCCCCATCCAACCTGGCCTTGGAATCCATCACATAAATGGTGTTTGTATGGCAGAATCTCTCAGAGCTGGGGTTATCCTATTCCAGCAACGTGCTCTGGACCATAGGGCCCTGGTTAATGCCAAGCTGATGGGACTGTGTTAAGTGGGAAACCATCATGTGCTGTATTCACGCTGCACCTCTGTTTAGGGGGAGAATTCCCCATTGACCTAAATAGGCTTCCTGAAACAAACTTGTTGTTCTAGTGTTAGTCATTGAAGCATACATGCGTGTGTACGTGTGTGTGTGCAGGGTTTGCCTCCTATATAAAGTTTCCCACTTGTGCAGGCACGTATTTCCTAAGGCATATGTTCCTTTGATAAACCGTAAGCCCAGTGGCAGCCACACCAACTTCCAGTGTGTCCTGAGGAGGAGGAGTTGGGAAACTCATAGACTTCACAGATCATCAGGGGTGGGATCCCCGGAGCTGTGTGGAATTAGAGAGTTAGCTTTGGATAACTCCTGGCTCTGAGGCACTGCCCAGTTCAGCAGCCACAGCAAACGCAGAGCGTGCTGCTCTGGTTGATAGGATCATGG
Organism: Myiopsitta monachus; assembly: GCA_017639245.1. Classification (NCBI taxonomy): domain Eukaryota; kingdom Metazoa; phylum Chordata; class Aves; order Psittaciformes; family Psittacidae; genus Myiopsitta; species Myiopsitta monachus. The sequence goes on along the minus strand of CM029917.1, from coordinate 114,277,398 downwards.
AATGGTTTGGGTTGGAAGGGACCACCACCACCACCAAGCTCTTGGCCTCTTGCATCATGGCTCATAATGCACTGCCGTATGTGCCAGGTTGGATGAGGCTTGGAGCAATCTGCTCTAGTGGAAGGTGTCCCTGCCCGTGGCCTGAGCTGATGTCCCAGCACCCAGATCTATTGCAAAGTGGAAGCACAGCAGCAAACCAAACCTTTTGGGCCTATAAGGCTGTGAGCCAGGAAAAGCCAAAGGGCTGCTTTCTCCTGTGGCTTCTTCGTCATGGGATATCCCAGACAAGCTGCTGTGCTGGTAATGAGGGTTTCAAAGCTCCTGTTTCTGCTGTGTGCAGACAATATGATGGTGGTGCCTGGGTTTGCTAAGTAGGGATCTATGTTAGCGCTCACTCAATTGACACACCTCAAACACTCAGAATCAAATGTCCTTGGTCCATGGCTTTTCGCACAGGGTTTTCTCTGCATGGCTTGTTTCCCTCTGTGCCCTTCAGCTCTGGGTCCTGGTGTACACCCCACGAGCAAGGGGTGTTTGTCCTGCTCTTACCACCCAGCTCTATGGACTCACCTCTGCCTGGTGTCTCAGGCTCAACCTTGCAGAACGATTCCCCCTCTGCCTCCATCGCCACCAACCCAACCTTTACACGAGGCTCCCGTTTCTCACAGATGCTCTAAATTTAGCATTTGTTTACTAAGAGGTGCTTAAAATTAGCAGCAAAGGCCACTCTGAGCATGTGACATGGGGAGGTGGCATCACCACAGGGCTCTGTGACAGCCGCTGTGGCCCTTCCCTGCTCTCCCGTCTCCAAAGCCTGCAGCAGCATCTCGCCAGAGCATCCACTGGGAGCATCATCAGGGTGAAGGTTGGTACAAAACAGACGTGGTGCTGTAATGGTAAGAGAGACCTAATAAGTGCTATTCTGTATCTAAAGGGTTCCTATAAAGAAATGGAGATTCCCTTTGGAGTCCCATGGGAAAGACGAGGGGTGATAAGCACAAGTTACTCCTGGGGATATTCCAGCTGCACACAAGAGGAAAATGTTTCCCAGTGAGCACAACCATTGGAATAATCTCCCCAGGGAAGTGGTGACTCCCTGGTGTTGGACACTGTTAGGATTGGGCTGGACACGGTGCTGGGCCATCCAGTCTGGGTCATGCTTTACCTAGAAAGGTTGGATCAGATGATCCTTGAGGTCCTTTCCACTGGGATTCATGGATTCTAATTTCCCAGCAGTAATTAGAAGTTGGGAATGAGGTGGTGGGAAGGGCAGGGTGCTGATAGAGATGTCTCCAAAGCCCCATAGGTGATGGTGCCATGGAGAGATGTGCAATGTGTATCCCAGGTTACTCATTCCCTGATGATCATTGAGCTCAGTGGCAAGAAACACTTCAGAAGGGGTTGTTCGAAGAGTTGGAGTGCTCAAAGCTTCTGTTGCAGTGGGAGGGGTGGTATGAACCCCTGTGTGTGACCACCCCACGTCACTGCCTTGGCTCATGTGCACGCCTCTGATTCTGCGGCTGCTCAGGGCTCGCTGCAGCCTTCACCTCCTCTTTCTGAGCCCCAGAATCCCCTCTTAGAGGCTTTTTTCCCGCATGAGGATGGAAAACTGGGGAAAAGAAGGAAAAACCCCGCATGGGGAGAGCTGCAGCTTTCCTGGGGTGTCCTCAGGACTGATCTGCACGGTTAGCGGTGGGCTTAGCACCGGGGCAATGATTGGACTTGATGATCTTAAAGGTCTTTTCCAACCTGGTTGATTCTACGAAGTCCTGCACAGTAATGCCCATGCACAGTGATGCCCTTGGCCTTTGGTTGTCTCACCTGCAGTGGCTAACACCCCTCAGCATATCAAACTGGCTCCTCCCGCACCTCAGTGCTGCGGGTGGAATGAGGAGTCTCTGGGCGTCCAAACCAGGCTGAGCGTCCCTGAGGAGGTATCAGATGTGTGCTCGAACGAATGATGGACAAACAGCGAAAGCACTTCCAAAGAGTGGGTGCTGTGATTGCAGATGGTGAAGTGATTGCAGATGGTGAAGTGATGAAAAGTGAGGGTCCTGGCTCTGTGCTTGGTGGGGTTGGGCGCTCCCTCCTCCTGTGGCCATCCCTGGGCTGAGACTTCTCCACAGCGTGAGGTCAGGGGACCCACAAACTGAACCCGAACCAGGGAAAGGTGATTTTTTGCTGCCATCTTGTGGCGTTCAAACATTAACCAGAAACATCCATAGGATCCCAGCCCGGGTGGGGGTGGAAAGGACCTTAAATCCCATCCAGCTCCAACCCCTGCCACGGGCAGGGACACCTTCCATAGAGCAGAGCGCTCCAAGCCCCTGTCTCCAACCTGGCCTTGAGCACTGCCAGGGATGGGGCAGCCACAGCTTCTCTGGGCACCCTGTGCCAGCGCCTCAGCACCCTCACAGGGAACAGCTTCTGCCTCAGAGCCCATCTCAGTCTCCCCTCTTTGGGCAGCGGCGAGGGCTGAGCCGGAGGGACACCAGGAACGCGGGAGGATGCTGAGGGGAGGACGCAGGAGGCGGCAGCTTAGCAAGGAGCGGGCGCGCAACCTGCGACGGGAGCGCGATGCCCGCAGCAGCGCTGTGCTCAGACTCACCAGCTGAGGGCCTTACATCCCCAGGACATCAGCTCAAAGCCTCTTCCCCCCCCGCCCCCCCGGCTCCCCGCATTGGGAACCCCGAATTAACTGCTTACACTTAAGCAGGCTTCAAAGTCCAAACTGATGCTCTCCCCCTGACCTGGGGATGTTCAGACCACCTTGGTAGCACACGGACTTGCTTGCGCTCGCAGTATGTGCAGCAGCCTGCCTATTCCTGGTGGTGCTGCTGTATCCCAGGTGAACGGGTGGAATTTTTGCTTCCTTTTGTGATGACAACCAGTTGTGTTTTCCTGTGGTAGGAAGGGAAGCGCGGAAGCTGCGCTCCTGTTCAGTCCCACCTTGCTGCCTGCTCCTATCTGGACCACATCTGCCCGCTCCTTCCCAACCAGAGTATATCTATAGGGACAGGCCAAGGGGAATGGCTTTAACCTGCCAGAGGGGAGACTGAGATGAGCTCTGAGGCAGAAGCTGTTCCCTGTGATGGGTGCTGAGGCGCTGGCACAGGGTGCCCAGAGAAGCTGTGGCTGCCCCATCCCAGCATGGAGAAGAAAGGGGCTGTATCCTACAGGAGTTGTACTCAGATCCTGTCTTTTAGGAATGTCCCATCACATGTTTGACCATGACACATGGCTGCCATTGTCATGAGTTGAGCATCGTGTGTGTTGGTCCCTGTGCATGGGTCTGCACCCATCCTGCTCGTTCATCGCACGTCAAGTCCCTGTCAGACCCTGATACCTTCCCTCTTTGCCCAGGCCCATCGCCTTCGTCGCAGGGCCAGGACTCATGTATGCACCAACAGGAACATGTGGTGCATCATCTCCCTGCTCCCAAGCAAAGCATCCTTTTTGCATCTTAAAGAAACAAAGGTTTGTTCCTCCAATTCCTGTTGCCCTTTCAATTCAAACGCTGATTTAATCCCCATGTAGTAGCCTTCAATGGGACTGCTGGGAAGGGCTGGGTCATTTCGTGTTGCTGAGCCCAAGGAAGCCATTGTCCTATAACTTTCAAACAGCAGAAAACTTTCCCATCCCCAAACAATAGGACCATCAAGCTGCCTATTGCCACAATTGGCTCTAAATGGGCCAGGCTTTCAGCATAATTGGGACAGAGGAATGACAGCTTTTACCTGTAATACCTTTTCAGACAAGGATTCATTTTAGGCTGATGGAGACAATGCAGTTGGTAAGGAACAGCTCTTCTGGGCAGACCCATTTCTTGCCTGCGCCTCATAGAGCCACATTTTTAGGTGGCAAAGCTGTATTTGGAGCACTGCACAAAGCCTCACTCTATGAAAGAATTGCTACGGGATGCCCACCTTCAGCTGAATTGTCCTCTCTGATAATCTGTGCATGAATAAGAGGCAGCAGGGTAAGAAGAGAGATGGAATAGGTAAAGACAGGTCAGGGGTGGGTGGAAAGGGTGGATGTGGATAAAATGCCCTTAAAGTTATGTGGACCTGTACACAGTTGTCACTGCAGCTGAGTCACGGTTGGGTTTCCTTGAACTAAAGCATCTTGATGAATATATATATATTCAATATATATTATATATATATATTTCCTTCTTTTCCCCTTAATTCCCCATATATTATGTACAAATATACACATATAAACCCCCAACATATTAATGTAGAATCACAGACTCATAGAATAGTTTGGGTTGGAAAGGACCTCCCTCTGCCATGGGCAGGGATGCCTCACACTAGACCAAAATCTAAACTTAGTTATATATATATAAAAATACATTTTCTTTATATTCTAATAGATATTTGTTTTATTTCCTCTATATTTGTATAATTATGTGTCTAGATAATTTGATATTTATATATGTGTGTGTATATGTGTACACATGTATATGTACATATATAATTGCAATGACCCTCACTTCCGGACCTCTCCTAAGCAGATACTATCCCACATCAGTGGACTTTAAAGTGTCTGCCTGACCTTGAACTCATCAGAACTCCCGGAACTCATTGTCCATGAGGATCCCTCCCCACGCGAGCTCCAGCCTTCACTCCCCACCCTCCTCCCTCCAGCCCATGCACAGTGTAATGCCTTTGCTATGCGGTAGGACCACTGCAGCCGTGCCTGCTCCAGGACAAACACTTCCACTGGGAAAAGCAGGAGTGGGACAGAAGGAGCTTTGTTGAGCCAAGTGAGGCTCATTGCCATCGCTGCTGCTCTGAGGATAGCTGAGATGTGTTCTTCTCTTCCTAAAGCCACCCACCTCAGTTCATCCTGGGTTGGGGTAGGTTCCCTTTTGCTAGAGGATATGGGTTGGGATGGATGGGGCCAATCATTCCAGGGGACACCAAAGACGTTTCTCTGTGGGCAAGGAGGACAGACCAAATAGTCAGATAATGTACAAACGTTGCCCTATACCAATATTCCAGCACGGTTTCCGAGATGAGCTGGCTCACTCTTGGCTCGCTGGCAGTCTTATTTTGGGGTTAAATGTAGATGAAGTGGCCATGTCATGCACCTGCCCTGTCGACCTGCCTTCAGACCATCAGAGAGAGACCCAGCCATTATCTTCCGACATCCCCAGATCAACTCCGGAGGCCTTTCCTGGGGTCCGCATTGTCTGGGCAGGCATTTTTAAGCAATTTAAATAGGATTTGATTGAATTTTAAGGAAAGAAGCAGGGACGGGATATAGGGAAGGTTACATTTATATTCAAATAGCCTTAAGGTGAGACCGGGAGAATTAGAGGTCACCCCTCCACACACACGTCCTGGGGAAATTAGTTGGAAATGGTATTTAAAAGCAGGACAATGATGTTTCAAGGGAGATGGCTCATGGCAGAGGAGCATGGGTCCAGCAGCTCCGGGGAGCTCAGGGGTCATGGGATGAGGGGAAACTATTGCCATGGGTCTACAGCTATCTGGGGAGAAAACAAAGAGGATTAAATGGTCGATAATGGCACAAGGTCACAGTTCAGTGCTTAGTCCCAGGCGTGCTGTGCTGATTAATGAGCTGATACATGGCTTGGAGATAGAGGCAGTTGAATCCATTGGTGGCACAGCACTAATGTAGGGAGCCAAATGCAAGGAGGAGCTTCAGAGACACCTAAACAAGCCATGGGAGTTAGCATCAGCATAGCAGAAGAAATTAAGCACTGATAAAATGCAAACTAGCACAGAAGGGAGGAGAGATAAAGCAAAGCCTGAGCTGGATGGGATTCTGGGACAAAGATAACCCGTGCCTGGTTGTTGTGGTTTAATCCCAGCTTGGAGCTGAGCCCAATGTAGCCACTCGACTTACTCTGCCCCAGTGGGATGGGGGAGAGGATGGGAAGGGTAAAAGGGAGAGAACTCGTGGGTTGGGATGGAGCCGGCTGAACCGTAAAGCAAAGGCTGTGCACAAAGAGAGCCAACCAAGGAGTTCATTCAGCACTTCCCATCGCAGGCGGGTGTTCAGCAGTACCCAGCACAGCAGGGATCCATCACGAGTCATGGTGACTTAGGAAGATGAACACCGTCACTCACAATGTACCCCCCTTCCTCCATCTTCCCCAGCTTTATATGCTGAGCGTGACCTTGTATGCTATGGAGCATCCCTTGGAAATGCAAACCAGAGCCCCATACCAGCTACAGTGAAGGAAATTAACTCTATCCCAACCAAACCCAGCACACTGGTCAAGAGTGACACCTCTGTATCAGGACAGATCCTGAGGCAGATCCTGACAATCCAAACCTCTTTTCACTCTACAGTTGCAGTCAAGAAAGCCAACAGAAGAGGATGTTTCATAAATGCTGAGATGCTGACTAATACTGATGGTGCCTTCACATAAAAATCAGTGTGTGGTCCTCAAACAAGTAATGGCAAAGTCACTCCGGGTTTGGTAACCTGGAATCCAGGGCTCAGATACAACTCACAGGCAGAGACTGAAAGCATTTGTGTTATTTACAACACAAATAAGGGGATATTTTGTGAACACATATGAAATAGTGCAGACTGTTTGGGGTCACAGGATGCTGAAGACCACAGGAGTGCAGGGACTTGGTGTCTCACAGCTTCCAAACACTGATGGTGGCAACTGCTATGGATCCCTGTGTCTCCTTGGTCCAGCCTGTTTCCTTCTGAGGGCTGCAAAGCCATAGAAGAGCCATAGAAGTTCCATTTTGAAATGCTTGGCCATAAGCACTGTCCCTCTTCCAGAAAATCAGAACCTCTGGTAGGGACAACCATATGAAACAGCTTCTCTGCATGTTTTATGTCATTCCCAGAGGGATAAAAATAGACTTTGCTGGCTCTTTCTTTCTGATGTAGGCATTTAGTGGTGGATCTGCTCTCGATTTTGTCTCTTCATGTATGATAATTTAGCTTCCTTCACTGATGGATTTAGGCAGGTAGTTGGACTCGATGACCCTGATGGGTCCTTTCCAGCATAATATTCCATGACTCTAGGTGGGTGCAATAAAATGCTGAAATCCCTCTCAAGTACTTGGCAGGGAACAGCAGCATTTCTGGCTTAATCTGGTGGCTTTTTCTGATGTCCATGTCACATTAGGTCTTCAGCAGGTCCTTGAGAACCATGTGCGTCCAACAGAGACACAAGACAGCTTTCCAGACCCTGGCACTACTGTATCCTCTGGTTTCATCCCACCTCTGTGCCAGGGCAAGAGCGGACATGCTGGGACGTCTTTGCTCTTGAGCTGGAAAGATACCCAATGTGCATGGGTGATGATGGGGAGCGCGTCACCAAAGGTGATGCCCATGTTAGGACGGATCCCAGAAGGGCTCATTGGACCTACTATTCCCAGTGGCATCACCCCTGTCAGGGGGTCACACGCACCTTTGGTACTTGGAAGCGTGGTTGTCTCCATGCTCATCCTCCTTGCCCATGGGTTGCTTGGTCTGTGGTGCAAAGAGACTATAAATCTTTCAAGGTTTAACGAATTCCATGTCATTAATGTGGTCTTCAGGGAGGGATGGTGGCCTGGAGCAGATGTCTTTGCTATGGTGGAGGGAACAGTTAAATGACATGGTGGAGAAGGGGGTTTGGGAGTGGGGAGGTTTTCCCAATCCCTGCACGAATTAAGGGTACTGACCACAATCAAAATTGTTGAAAGGAGGGGGAGATGCTGATGTGATTCATGACACTCCTGGTTAGAAGAAGATCTGAGCCAGCTGCAACTAAGAGATGCGAAAGTGTTAGGTGAGATCAGCTGCAGGATCAGCGGACTTCAATATGGGAATGCTCAAGGCAACCCTCCAGGCAGATCAGAACAACTGTAGGATTTATATCTATTTCCTCTGGAGCTGATTTTGCCGCTGTAGAACAAGGAGTTCTGAAGCTGAGTGTGCTTTGCGCTCAACTTCATTAAACCAGACCTGGTTTATGTGAGAGTAACAGCTTTTCAGTAATTGCAAGAGTTTTCTTCTTCTCTGCTCAGTCACTGAGGAGGAGGATGAAGAGAAGAAAGCCATGAAAAATGAAGTTGTGCGCCTCAGCAGTGAGGCACAATCAGTGTCACCCCAGTCACAGGTGACCAGGGACAAGGAAGAGGGAGGGATGGTACACACCTGAGCCAACCTCTGCCTTTCTACCTGTGCTTTGCTTGAAAGCAACACTTTCCAAAGGGAAAAGAATGAGGAGAAGTCACAGAGAACAAAAAGGGGGAGAAAACAAGGCTTTTTTTTTCTCTGAATTCCTACATACATGAAGAAAATGAAAGCTCTTTTATCATAAACTTCAGAGACAAGAAGTAAGACCCTTGCGCATGTTCCTTGGGAAGGATTGATGAAGATGTATCAGCATAACAGTGACTCTTGTGAGTACAGCCCATTTGTTTTCCACTTTTAATGGCAAATTTCACTTCCCGTCATCAGCATTTTTGCCTAACTGATGGTATTTACACAACTTTTGGAGTGAGTTCAGAAAAAAATGGCTTTTTTGGTTAACTTTCTCTGTTATCTGGGTAAATGCTGTTTATGCCACCAAATGACTCCCAGACTCTGCAAGGCTTAAAAACAGGAGCTCTGGGAGATGTTGGCCATCACCCATGTGGGGTGTCCTGGAGATATGGGTCACAACCAGCTTGTGCTGTGCATCACTGCCTCCTCTCCTATCTCCTGGTACCCTCCTTGGCGAGACTTAACCGGTAAAACCTGGGTTGTCAGGATGGGAAAAGGATTTCCCTTGGAAGTACATGGCTTGACCTCAGTGCCCCTTTTGTTGCTGGCCCTTCTGATGACAGGACAGATGTAATGAAGAGCTATAACGAGTCAGAACAAAGGCAGGTGATGAAAACTTAGGTCATTGAAGATGATGAGCAACATGGGAGTGCCGGGTGTGCCGATGTTCAGAGAACATCTGAAATGAAACATCAGGGACTGTGTCTTCCCCTTGATGCGAACAAATCAGAACCAGCAGGGAAGAAAAGCATTTTTAGGTTTTATTATGTTTTTAATATTCAATGTTTCTCAATGAGATGTGTTTAAAAACTGCGCCCAGCCAACTCTGAGGCTGTTTGAGGGGTGTCCATATGGTTACTCTGGAGCCTGATAAGAGCTCTTTCTTCTAAGGCTGTTCAGAGCCTCTAATCACATCCTCCTGTTACTCCTCTCCCGAACAAAACGACTGCTTTAAAGCTCTGTGTTCTGCATGCCATGGAAAACAGGATGGCATTCCTCAGTGGAATTTAACCCAGCACAAATGGGAGCCTACCAAAAAAAGCATCTCCGGAAGGGAAGAGCTGGAAACCTCACACATATGGGATATATTTTCTGCAGAATCTTGAGGAATAACCTAGGTTGGAAGTCTCTGTTTCAGCCCTTTGGTCAACGTTGGGCCAACCTCAAGGTCACTCAGGGTCTTCTTCAGTCTAGTTTCAAGTCTCTCCAAGGACGGAGGCTGCACAGCCTTCCTGGATGGTGGTCCAGGGATGCACTGTGCTTCGAGGGAAATATTTTTTACTTGGTATCTAATGGGATATTGACTGTATGGAAAAGGGAAGAGGAAGTGGAATGGATGATATCACTAGAGAGGAATTTGCATCCTCCAAGGAGAGCCTGGCTCTGTCTTCTCTGCAACCCCATGACAGCAGAGCAACCAGATGCCCACCTAAACCCTTCTTTGCTCTCGACTGGATGACCCCAGGTCTCTCAGCATCTTCTTATGTGCTTGCTCCAAACCCCAGACCACTACTGTGTTCTACCCTGGTCTCTGTTGTCCAGGTCCCTTTGCAGGGCAGTGAATTGACAGCCCTCCCCTAACTGATGGATCCCAGGAACATCTCCTAGACATCTGCTGATGCATGGGGACCAATGGATCCTGGATGAGGAACCACAATACTTGTTTAACTGTTCTTTTCCTGGATTATTTATGGCCTGTGCAAAGGTCAGGGTTTTTCCTCTCTTTTTACTTTTTTCCCCTTTTCTTTTCAAGTACTGATGACATTCTGACTGCTCTGTTTGATCTAAGACTTTCAAAGCAAGAGGTTCATCCAGCTCCTCTTTCAGCCTCTGTCATAGTAAGCTATAGAGTAGGAAGCCTTTGTTTCTGTCCTGCACTCAACTGAGAGATTCCAATTGCATTTGGAGATAGATCCAAATACTGTTTCAGTTGTTTTGGTGCCTGATCTCCCCATTAGATATTACCCCCTAAAGGGTCCTCAGGGTTGGAATATTTTCCAGCTGCATTAGGCGTTTCTAACCCAGTAGTATTATGGATTTTGTTATCTCATATTTACTTGAGTTATTAATAGGAATAAACTAATTCATGCAAAGCCTGACTTGCATCTCTTCACTGCTCAGTACTTCTTTGTTTCTCTGCTGCTAACAGTATTTTTGGGAATACATTGGCACAAGCCCCATTTTCTCGCTTAAAAGCAATGTGTGACCCTTTTCCTTTGCAGATCCCTGTCATATTGACTTTTGCTGTTAGGCTGTCTATTGCTCCCATGGAAAAACGTGTTTGCTCTAGTGACATGGGCAAATGACACATACTGTACACAGCATCCACACACTAGTGGCTTTTGCACATTCCCCTCCAATGATATCATCCATTCCTCTTCCTCTTCTCTTTCCCATACAGTCAATACAGCCTTCTGTTATGAAGGTTTCATAGTGTTTAGTCTTTTGTCTGTTATTAGCAGTCTATTCTGGTAAACTTCCTATCTCTCTAAGCTTTTATGGGATAAGGTAAAAATTCCTGTGGTTTAGTGATGGGTGGAATAGATTCATGGAATCCCAACCTGGTTTGTGTTGGAAGGGAGCTTAAAGCTCATTCAGTTCCAACCCCTGCCATGGGCAGGGACACCTTCCATAGAGCAGAGTGCTCCAAGCCCCTGGGTCCAACCTGGCCTTGAGCACTGCCAGGGATGGGGCAGCCACAGCTTCTCTGGGCACCCTGTGACAGCGCCTCAGCACCCTCACAGAGTAAACAGGGAAAAAGCAGAAGAAGTGTGATTAAATAGTCATTTCTCACAGTGAAGGCAGTTTATTGTGAATTTCCTTAATGTAATGCTAGTGCTGGGTCACTGTGTTCCATAACAGATCTGGGTAAAAGGTGTAAATAGGCTGGTGGCACTTTGCTGTCAAACCTTCATTATCCAGAGCAGTCAATGCTAATGCTTAATGTGAATATTTGTGGATGAGACGTCATGATATTGGATGAGCAGGTGGTGAATTTAGTACTGATGAATACAAAATCATGTAGATGAGGAAAACACTATGCATAGGGGGTCATGCGCTCAAAAAGAAGCCATTAGGCTTCAGGAAAGAGATGCTGAATCTTTGTGAATAGCAGAAATGTGCTCAGCGGTGGTCAAAAAGGCCAATAAAATGTTAGGAATTGCTAGGAAAAGAATAGAGAATAAAGGAAAATATCAGTATGCTCTGTGTGTGAGGATGGTATGCGCGTAGTGGTACCCATGGTGTAACTACAGGAGGAGCAGTCAGGTTAACTTTGGCCACACACTCTCAAAAATGATGTGATAGACCTAGAAAGGAAGGAAAGCAGCAAGAGATTTGGATCATATTCTGATAGTCTGAATAGGATAGGACTCCTTCATCAGAAAAGAGATGGTGAGGAAGGACATGAGGGTATAAACAGTGAAATTACACCCATCTATAGCTAGCAGACAGGAACAGTGATTCATCTCATGTCAGAGGCCACGAGTGGAGAAGCACTGAGCAGCCTATCTATGGTGGGCAGAAGCTAATGCCAGAGGGTATCTTGGAGGCTGAAAATAGACATGGGATAAAAAGGGAATTAGAAGAATCCAGCAATCTGATGCCCATTGGTGACCACGTCTTCACATGCCCTGAGTGTCACAATCCATTTCCTAGGCTTTAAAAGAGGACAGACAGAGACGTGTCAGGCTGTCAGTCAGGTTCCTGCCTCTGGTAAAATATCCCTCCAAAACAAATAGCTAAATGTGAAAAGAGTGAAAAAACAACTTGTCTGGCCAATTCCCACCAGCTAAAAATGACTGCAGGGGCCCTCGATAGAAGCACGTAATGCAAAGAAAAGGGATGCTGAAAATAAAGTAAGGAATAAAAGGTTACTGAGAGTAAGAGGAGAGGAGAGGAGAGGAAAGAGGAGAGGAGAGGAGAGGAGAGGAGAGGAGAGGAGAGGAGAGGAGAGGAGAGGAGAGGAGAGGAGAGGAGAGGAAAGGAGAGGAGAGGAGAGGAAAGAGGAGAGGAGAGGAAAGAGGAGAGGGGAGGAGAGGAGAGGAGATGGTTTCGCATTCCTGTTCCTTCAATTCAGCAGTGTATTTTCTCCTTTCAGCAAACCAGGTCCACTCTTTGGGCAGTATTTCAAGCTCATCAGGACTTGCCAAGTCGGGCAGAAAAAACCACTTCTTTTTAAGGGCAGACAGCATATTTTGATAATTTGGCCTGACCTCCTGTCTAAGCAGGGCACGAGGGCAAACTTTTACATCACTCCCAATACTTCTCCCTGAGCCAGATCATGCCTTAGAAAGTAATTCTCTCTTTTAATCTCTCCCAAGTTCTGCACTTCAGGAACCCCTCACATCTTGGAGAACATTTGCTCCACGTGTTAAATACTCCTTGCGTTTGCTCTGATTTAATGTCAAGTTTGCCCAATCTCACATTCCTGCCACTGGATTTCCAAGTCCTTTGCCTGTGGATTTCCTTGCCCTTGAATGACAGACCTGCTTAACCAGATCCCAAGAAGTCACTGCTGTAGATGTGCTCTGCAAGAGCGAGGGCTCAGTTGAAGCATGTGAGGCTGTCAGGAATAGCACTGTGCTAGAGGAAAGTTCATAGAATCCCAGCCTGGTTTGAGTTGGAAAGGACCCTAAAGCTCATCCCATTCCAACCCTTGCCATGGGCAGGGACACCTTCCATAGGGCAGAGTGCTCCAAGCCCCTGGGTCCAACCTGGCCTTGAGCACTGCCAGGGATGGGGCAGCCACAGCTTCTCTGGGCACCCTGTGCCAGCCCCTCAGCACCCTCACAAGGAACAGCTTCTGCCTCAGAGCTCATCTCCATCTCCCCTCTTGCAGGTTAAAGCCATTCCTCTTGTCTTGTCCCTACAGGCCCTGATGAAGAGTCCCTTTCCAGCACCCTTCAGACATTGGAAGGCTGCTATGATGATCATTTACAGTCTAATAGGAGAAATTAGAGACGGCAAAGAAAAGCTAAACCATGTCTACTAGCAAACGAATCAGCAGGGGAATATTTGTTCCTTTTTACAGGCAGTTTGTTAACACAGTTGTTCATGCTTGCCTGGTTTGAAAAGCTGGAGGGGGCAGGGGGTCGGAGCTGGACGATCTTAAGGTCCATTCCAGCCCAAACCATTCCATGATTCTGTGGAACCTCAGAAGGCTGAAATTGCCCCACCACCTGCAGCAGGATGCATCCTGTCTGAAATGGTACCCAAGATAAATATTTGCCTGAACATCAGTGATGGGAAGGCCACATCCTTTCTCGGTAACTGATTTCAGTAATGGAGTATTAGACAACTCATTATTGACTCCTGCGTCACCATAAAGTCATTCAGCACCTGCACTTCACATGTGAGCTTTGGGGTAGCAGCTTCTGGCTCTGGAGGACATGGGACGCAGCCTGGGTATGAAGTTAGCCACAGACAACAGAAGAGAGCACAGAAAAGTATTTGAAGGATAAAATTTATACATATTTATATGTGTATCCGTATAGATCTACACAGCCATATCTATTAATGCATATATATGAATATCCACTTGCATCAAACCGTATTTGTACCCTGCCAAAGCCCCTCCATAGCATAAAGCTTTGAGAAGTCATTTAAACTTGCAAGTCTAAAACAGGCTAGAAATGAAAGCACTGCAGCAATCACAGTTAAATTGGATTTCTGCTGTGAATCATCTCTTGCAGGCTGTAGTAATAAACATGCATAAACCAGTGACAATTTACTCATGGATTAATATTAGTGCTGTCAAAGTAGCAAACCTTTTAAATCCATAAACCTACCTTGTGTTATAAAAACAAAGGTTACCCAAGGGCATTCCCGTGTCTTCAAGGATTTGTGGAGAAGTTCCAGTCTGTCATGGCAACTTGTAAATGGTAAAGAGCTTTTGGGGATGACTCAACGTAAGCGGAGTTTTACTTTGCGTGTTCTAATAGGTGTATGCTTGGCTTTGGGGCTTTGGGGGTCTTTGCTATAGAATCACAGGATGGTTTGGGTTGGAAAGGACCTTGAGATCATCCTAGTTCCAACCCCCTGACATGGGCAGGGACACCTCACCCTAGACCATGTCACCCAAGGCTCTGTCCAACCTGTCCTTGAACACTGCCAGGGATGGGACATTTATCACTTCTTTGGGCAGCCTGTTCCAGCGCCTCACCACCCTCACCGGGAAGAACTTCTTCCTTATATCTAACCTAAACTTCCCCTATTTCAGTTTGAACCCTATCACCCCTTGTCCTATCTTGGCTTCCTATCAGGTTTCTGCATTTCAAGCGCCTTTGGGAAACTCTGGAACTGGAAAGTCTCCATCAACAAGGAAAAAGGCTCTTGCAGTGGTATTCCACTTCTACCCATGCCACCTGAAGCCTCTTGGCTGTGGATGAGGCTTTGGGAACTTTCACTTTCCAAAAACACCCTTCTGCCATAGTAGAACTCAGATTTCTGATCCATGTGCTATTCCATCAGGCTTTAAAACAGCCACAGGTCTGCTAGGAAAGAGCAGAAGAGTTTGAAGCAGGCTATACTGGCTCTCTGAGCAGTGATGCTGCTACTTAGTTATGGTCAGATTTCAATGAGATTTCTGAATATATATGTTCATAGAATCATAGAACCACAGCATAGTTTGGGTTGGAAAGGACCTTCAGGTCACTCAGTTCCAACCCCTTGCCATGGGCAAGGGCACCTTGCACCGGACCATGTCACCTAAGGCTCTGTTCAACCTGGCCTTCAACAGTGCCAGGGATGGGGCATTTATTGCTTCTCTGGGCAACCCATTCCAGTGTCCCACCATCCTCATTGGGAAGAACTTCTTCCTTACATCTAACCTGAACTTCCTCTGTTTCAGTTTGAACCCATCACCCTTTGTCCTATCGCTACAGTCCCTGATGAAGAGTCCTGCTCCAGCATCCTTGTAGGCCCCTTCAGATACTGTTAGATATTAATACATATATATTATACACAATTATATGTCACATATATTAGTTATTTATATATATATAAATATATTATTCTGAATATATGTATATATATAAATAAGTATGATAACTAAAATAAGTACAGCCCTTAAGAGATTTTTCTTTCTATCTAAAGAGTAAATATTCAGCACAGCAGCTGAATTGGGCTTTGATTCGGAAATACCCAAATGCTTTCTCTAAGGTCCTAGTGAGATATTTAGCACTGGTTAACTGGACCTGTCATGGCCAAAGCCCCTTCCTTGCCTCAGTCTTTTTGAAGGTAAAGAAGTGCAGCAAGCCCAGCAATATCCAAACTGTGTGAAATGTCCTGATTGGGACTGTGCTGTGAAAATTTAACCGGAGAATTGGGCATAATAAATGCAAGATAATGTTTCCAGAATATGCACTAAAATTATTTTTGATGCCTACCCGCTGCCCTTCAAACCCCAAGACATCCGTTATCCACCAACATGACACACAGGAAACCTTTAATGCTGGCTAAGTTTGGTTTATTGAACTGAACAGAACTGGACATTTTGCTATAAACCCTTTTCTTTCTGGCCCCATGGGACTTCAAGATAGGTCACTCTCTCTGACTTGATCTTCCCACCCTCTTGGCAGGACTCTGTCTCCCAGGATGCTGGAGGGACTGGGTGGCATGGTTCTTCCTGCAAGTCAAGCCTTGATCTGACTTTTGATGATCTATTCAACCACAGTAGGTATCTCGTGTCCTTTTTCCCCTAGGGAAAAGGGGGGATCAGACCTTCACTTTCTGCCTGTTCTTCGCCCAACATTTACTTCTGCTCCCAGTATACAGATAGGTCTTTTTGTCATATTCCTGAGTCAACTTTGCACAGGAGGTTTTCTGTCCTATTTCCTGGCCATGTGCAGATGTCTTGGATAGCCCAGGATGGCTCAAATGGCATGAAACACATGAATCAGGGAACAGTGTTCTTTTGCTCTAGAGCTCCATAATGAAGTTTAAACATCTGGCTCGTACATGGACACCTTATTGGAATGGAGATATCCCAGTCTGTGAGCTGAATCCCACTAAAGGTACCTAGGAAAAGCAAGCCTACTTGTCAGTGGCCTTAACGCCACTATTCATGATGTGTACCTCTATGGAGGGTCGTTCAGAGGTCTGAAAGTGGAAAAGAAATGAAACCTTTGCAAAGATGACTGAAGTTTCTTGGGAAAATCACTGGGCAGCTCCCAGATCACTATGGAAAGATCTTAAAAGTCAGTCTCTTGAGCAGATGGTTTTCAATTGATGAGTGGTGTCCAGGAGCAGGAATTAACATGCAGTAATGGCAGAATGGTGGGAACTCGTTCATTTAATGTGCACTGGAAACTACCCTTGGGCTGTCTGTGTAGAGTCTTGGGTGACATGATCTAGTGTGAGGCGTTCCTGCCCATGGCATGGTTGGAACTGGATGAGCTTTAAAGTCCTTCCCAACCCAAACCATCCTATTATTCTATGATTTTCTGATTTTAACTTATGGGCAGAGAATTGAATGATGTAGTTGCATGGATGGGCTACCCAGCACAAAGATGAAGGGTACGCAAAGGTCTGTACCAGTGCAAAGCGTGGGTCCTTCTACCTGAGTCCCTGCTGTCTGATGATGGAAATATCCAGAAAGGAGAGAAGTAAAGAAAAAGCCTATAGTGGAATATCCCCTGGAATATTTTCCCATCTGACAACTGTTGCCTCAGGGGCTCAGATGGTATAGAACTTTCAGTCATGAAGGCGCCTAATTGCTGTTCCAACCCCCATAGACTTCTGGCAGATGCAGTATCTCGTTCCACCATTTCAATATGTGCTGTGTGAAGAATTACCTCACTTTGTTCATTTTGATAATTGGATTTGATGTCATTTCTTCTTGTATTATGAGAAACTGAACAATCATCCACTGTTTGTCTTGTCCCTGACAATCCAGATTTTATAGACTTCCATTGTGTTCTTCTACAGTCATCTGTGTTCCAGGAAAGTGCCCTTTGATTTAATTGTTCTTTGGATGGAAACTCTCCCGTATCTTTGGTCATCTTGGTCAGCCTTTTCTGAACCCTTTCTAAGTCCATTCTATCATTTTTGACCTGGGCTTCTCAGAAAAGCAAACAGCAGTCAAATCACATCTACATCATCGTTCTGTTCAGAGATGCAAAGATATTTTCAAGGTCGTTCCCCATCTCTTCCATTCTCCATTTTGTTCCCCAAATTCCCTAGCATGCATTTTTTGCCTGTGACTGCTATCAAATATTGATCCAATGTTTCTATATTATATCCCCATTTGTTTTTCCTTTTTGCTTTTCCTTTCCCTGTCTCAGATATGTACCATAAAAATATATATTACTATAAACGTATATGTTACAGGAGGGTGCTGAGGCTGCTGGCACAGGGTGCCCCGAGAAGCTGTGGCTGCCCCATCCCTGGCAGTGTTCAAGGCCAGGTTGGGTGGAGGCGTTAACAGATGCATGGGCTTTTGAGGGCTGCAGTGAGGTGGGGTTGACCCAGACCAGCACCATCCGAGGTCTGACAGACATCAGAACTGCATAGCCATGGCCCCTCATCCTGTCTGCATAGCTCAAGCCACACAATATTCTCATGCATTAAATATGGGGTGAGGAAGGATGCCAAAACCAACATGCCCATGTTGCTCCAAAGGCTCATTGAGTCCTTCTGGCCGTGGCATGGGTCTTTCTAATCATACCCTTGGAGAATTCAAAAGCAAAGCACCTGAGGCTTTCCTTGCGGCATCCATGCAGCGCAGCAGCCTGGCTTGACAGTGATACAGAAGGGAAAGAAATCCCTTTAACATGAGCAGCATCCATCAAGAGCATCCTTTGCTGCGGGCTCACCGGGGAGCACAGCATCCATGCCCCTTCCCCAACATCAGTCTGACTCAGCCACATATGAGCATTACAAAATGCAGGGTGAAGTCATGACAATCTTCCCTGGAGCTGATGAGTGATATTTGTATATGTATTTGTAGCTGTATATGGTGCTCGTTTTGCCTCTGCCTGGAGCCATCCCTGAAGGATGAGCCAGCCTTGGGCTGTGTGTGTCATTTGTTTTGCAAAGAGATATTCATGGCATACTTGTTGGATGCTTCCAGAGCTTTGTTTCTCCCCTTACTTAAAGCAGTGCTCAACATTGCTTTAACATCCTAGAGGTGATTTGTCTTCTTTTGCCATTCTCCCCTTTGAGCTTTCCACTCTGAGTCCTTCCCATGACACCCAGCCCTGAGACACCAGTGCCCATATCCAGAGGTGCCATCAGGCTACATCTTGTGAATCACCTCGAGTGAGATGGGTGAATAGAAAACGTTATTTCCATTTCACCATCAGCAGTGGTTTTGTGAGTGATGCTCAGATTTTAACTTCAGAAGAAAAATGAAATCTTCAACGAGTTAAAATTTCAGTTTTCAATTAAAACCCTTACTTTTATGGAAATCCTTTCACAAGAGCTTGTTTCAGACCACCAACTACACAACAACCTTCCCTTCTCTCTGCCTTCTTGCTCATGGCTGCATCCAGATTCCTCTTGTTCCATGAAGCATCTGGGGTAAGATGTGACTTCATCCCGTCATCCCTGTATAGCATAAAGCTGAAACTGTCCTCTTCTGTTGTATTCGTACCATAAATTCTTGCATGTAGGGGCAATTGTCCTGCTGAAATTGCATAAAAGTCTTTAAGGAAAACCAATAGCGGATAATTTGCAGGTTTCTCTCCCTCCCTCCCTCCCTCACCCCCCACAACCTCTGTTGTAAAAATAAGACACAGCCACAACTCACAGCAAGGTTTTAGACAGGTTTGTGCATGTATTTGGTACAAAGGAACAAAAATGTGTGCATTCTGGTTCATGGAGCATACATCAATCGGACAGGACTTGAATCACAAACCAGAAAGACGCCGGCCAATAAATACATCTGGGGATGAAAAATAAAAATCTAGACATAAAAAATCCCAATGTCTGCTAAAGAAAATGTACACTTATATACACGCTGTAAACAATAGGAATGCAACCCAACTGCAGGCCAGCTCAGGCTGACAGGGACCTTCCTTCCCCCTGAAATAGGACTCGCGAGAGCCTACTGACACACCAGCTGCTGTTCACCATCCTCATCACTTGGTTTGTTGAAGCAGCAAGGTCTGATGATGATATTGGTGGCAAGAAGCCAGTGCAATGAAGTGAGGGCTGCTGGATAACCAAGGTATGGGGGCTTTGGGAATGGCCTGCTTGGTAGAGCTGCAGAAATGGGGCCATACCCTCAGATGGTCAGACCACTGTGGGCCCAGAGAAGTCAGTGGGATCAGACCAGATTTACCTCCTGAAAGTCTGAGCCCATTGTTCCAAGCTTGGAGAGTTTGGAGATAAAGGGAATCAAAGAGAAATGTGCAATTTTAGATGCCCAGGTCATCCTTCACGCAACACTGCTCTTCCTCCCCTGCCAGCAAAGGCAACCTTGTCTACTCTAAATGAAGCTGTACATGAGCAGCCTCAGAGTCCAGTCTTGGCATCGCTTCTTCTGGTGCGAGATGCTAAATGAAAAGGGGGCTCTACCTTAGGTGACAAATAAGCATTTTGCCTGAATGCAGCACAGCAGAGCTCAAGACTTCCCTACAGCACCTTTCAGGGTATATCTCAGTGCCAGATCAGATGCAGTAGGTAAATAAGACAGTTTGGGTATTTATGTATGTGTATGCATGTGTGCTTAAATTGCCTTTATCCTCATTTTCTCCCTTGTAGATCTGTAAGGAATTGGGATAGAGAGGCAGTAAACCTCCAGATTAATCCTTGTTTCCCTTCTGGTTGCTTCCAAGGGGCTGGAGGCTGACAGTGGAAGTAATCATGTCAACTCACTCACAGGAATGAACTGCTTGCCAGCAATTGTTAAAAGCCCCTGCAAGGTCTCCATTTATAGGATGTCTGCCCATCTATGGGAGAATGTGCTATTTTGGAGGTGACACATATATATATAAATAAAGTGTGTGTGAGTATCTTTATGGCCATGGATGCAGATGTTACCATGTGCTGTGGATATCTGGTTGTGGAGAGACACCAGATAAATCCACTCCTGAGCATCAGAGAGCATTTAATGACAAATGTCCATCTTCCCCCCTTGCATAGACTTTCAATTCTGATAATATCTGTAGCAGCTTGTCCTAAACTCTGCCCCAAAGCACTTTCATTATGCACTTGCCTGTATTAGAGTTTACAAAGCACTGTCACCAGAACAGGGTCCAAACATGCAGATTTGGGAGCATTTACTCTCTCTGATAGTGGCATCTGTGCACATGCATCCTGAGACGTGAGTGGGAAGCAGAAGTAATGCTTTCACCTTGACCTTCCAGGCATCTCTGCTCTCTCCCTAATGCCTCCTCTGCTACATCCCCTGTGCCAGCAGCATGCTTTCCCATCAGGGTCCCAAAAAAGCCCAGGAAACCATCAGCATCTGCAGTATTTACTCTGTAAAATGACTTTTGTGTCACCCCATCATCTCTGTAGGGTCTCACTTCCCTTGGCAGCCAAAGTAACAGGGACAAATAAGATGCATTTCCCCATGGAGGCTCCCTTGGGGTATTGGACCATTGCTTTTAGTAGGGTTGAACCTCTCTAGCTGGGCAGCCTCTGCAGACACTGGGCAATATGCAGGCAGTAAGGAGTCCGGGTTCAGTGTAAGTGCAATGCTGCCCATGTGCCTTGGTGCTGGGAGGAAGATACCTGGACAAAATCTGCAGGTCTTTGTGCAGTCACTCACCCAGTTTGGAGTCTTGCCTTGAGGAAAGGGCAGAAGGGTGTTAAGGGTGTGGAGATAGGGCCAGCTCCAGACGTCACATCTCAGTATGCATTATACATAAAAGTAAGAAACCAAAGATTGATTTTTCCTCTGATTTGGTTTCTTTTGAAACAGAAGAAAGAAAGGTGACATTCTCTGTGCTGTGCCTAGGAGCCTTTCATCTTCCTTTGATAGCCACCCTTAGCTAGATGTGCTGCAGGCACTTTCGTGAAAGACTCCTAATGGGGTTTGGAGAAAGTGCTAATGTGGATGAGTTCTCATCCAGGACACATTCAGTTGCATGTTTCCACTCCTCAACTTCATATTCCTGTTCTTTAGTCACTTGTCTTGAGACATCGCACTTCAGATCCAGACTTTGCCTCCATCACCTGTGTGTCTCCTGCCTCTGCTCACAGCTTAATCTGCTGGTTGCTCTTTGTGGCTCATTGATGTACGAAATATGGTAAAACCAGTGCCTGCAGTGCATGGTCAAGTAGATTTTGGATGATCTTCTGAATTGCAAAGCACTATTTGTGTGAGCCTGGCTGAGGTGGGGCTGTCATGGCTCCAACTTCCCTGAGGTCCCCCAGGAGACCATGGTGTCCTCCTGAGGACAACTCGCACTCTAGGGCTGTGAGCAGGGCAAAAATCCACCTTATTGACATTGCTTTTGACCATGCTAACAGACATAACCAAGAGCCATTGCTGACAGCCACCAAAGGCTTTGATGTATCACCTACTTGGGAAGTCACTTTGAAGAAGCATCATGAGCACGACCCTGATGGGGGAGAAGATCCATCTACATAAGGGAGCTCCGAGTGGACATCAGCTCCATTTGAGATGGGCAGTAGAGGGCTCAAACTGAGCCATCCCACCATTCCTGAGCCGCAGAGCAGGTTGACTACAGACCTGAGTGAAGCCCCTGGATACATCTTTATTCTGTGTTGTCTGAGAAAGACAATAACAAGAGCAAGAAAAGGGTCGGAAAAGGTGGGGGATGATCAACATGAAAAGGAGCTGCTTTCTCTCTGCATCGCAGACTGATGTACATTAGAGCAAGATGGGTTGCGTCTCAGTCGCAAGTGAAATGAGAAATGCACCACAGGTTGGAATTACAGAAGAGAGAGCTGCACAGCCATTGGCATCAGTGTACACATCTGGACTGCTCCTCTGGCCTAAAACCAGGTTACATGGAAGGGACAAAGCTGTGGTCACTGCAAACAATGATGGGCAGAGAGTAAGGGTCCCCCCATCCTGCTTGGGAATACCACAGCCTGCTTACCCCCAAAACAAAGGCCTCTCCTGAAGGTCCTATCCAACCCTGTAGACCTACAAACTCCCAACCCATTATCTAAAGGATGAGCTGCCAGCTACTGCTCAGCAATGTCCTTCCTGGGTGCTGCCTCTGGATAGGAACATGACCATATGTACTAAGGCAGGGTTGGCATCTTCTGGGGTTTGATCTTTCCATTAGATTTGATGGTGGTGTTTTTAAGGCAAAGGAGACATCCTGGTTTCCCTTCATAGAGCAGCTTCTTCCAAAGTCAAAGGTAACCATCCATTGGAGGAAGCAGCTCTTGTCCTAAGGCCATTTCCACCCCCCATCTTCCTCTCCCACTGCAGCTGGTTAAAATGGGATGTGCCATTGACTCTTATTTGAGGAACCCATGATCCCACAGAAGGAGCTGACCTCTGCGTGGGGAATGCTTTGATAACCTTTGGACAACTGCATTTTATACCTGATTGCTGCTTCCAGTCCACCTGATAGACCCACAGATGGTATCCCTTCGCCTTCCTGCTAGATACCTCTAAAGAAACCATCAAAAGCTGTCCCAGTGGCTTCAAATATCTGTTTCTCTCAGCCCGCAGCAGTCTGTTAAGTCATAGGTTTGATAGTCAATGGTTTCCGTGAAGTCATGAGGGATCCCGATGGAGACAGACTCCACCTCTGTTTTGTAGGTGGCTGTCACCCCCCCTTTGCTGGAGCCACCCCGGATTTTGTTGGAAAGGCTGTTCATCTTCTCCTTCAGTTGGGTGGATGCTGGTTTCTGGAAAGGAGTGAGCATTTTCCAGCCCTTGAAGCTGAGCGTTCGCCTCTTACCGGGTCTCTCCTGCAAGGAGGAGTTAAATAGGCACGAGCTGTTCAAGGTGTTAATCCTGGGCCTCAGGTCTGTCTCAGAGTCTTGCACTGAGCTGTTCATGGAGGCCCCTCTCCATTGGTGGTCATAGACGCGCCATATGGGTCTTCTTCTGCGGTGGCATTGGCACTTGAGCAGCCTGATGAAAGCTCGCTTGAACTCTTTGCTGGAGCACGGGTAGATGATGGGGTTCACGCAGCTGTTGAAGTATCCCAGCCAGAAGATGACCTTGAAGACAACTTCGGAGGGCTTCAGAGATGGGAAGAAAGAACCTTGGAAGAGATGAAAAGAAATATAGTTAGAGGAAGGGGAAGGGAATAGTGGTGCAGGGTATGGTCAGAACAGTCTGGAAGAGGAGAGACCTGTGGAGAAGATGTGATTCTGACACTAGCTCCTTGGCTAGCAATGCTGTTACAACCACAACGAAGAGCTGGCCATGGCACAACTGCAAGATATCAACCCTGAAGTGATAAGAATGGGTAATACTATGTCTTTAGCAGGAGCCTCCTAGTCCCCATTGTAAAAAGGCTGCTAGCAATGGACCCAGCACCCTCAAACACATCTGTGAGCCATCATGGCAACCACATGCAGCTTGGAGGGAGGTTGGTAATTGTTTCACGAACTGCACAAGTATGAGGGGTGGGGATGGAGGACTTTTCTCACACCTTCTCAGATAACCATTCAGATACCGCTCTCCCCAGTCCAGCTCACACCGGGTTTTGAAGAGCATCCACTCTAGGGGAGGACCCAACAGCCCTATGGCCAAAGTTGTTTGCATCACTGTGGGCTCAGCCATTCTGCTCTGAACTGATGCAGGTTACTTGTACCCAAGAGGTATCTTCCATGCCTAAGTGCCAGTCTGCTTTCTGAGACCTTAGAGAAGTGGATGGGGGCATCACTTTGGGGAACAGGTTCAGTGGACCCCACACTTCCCTGGATTATCAGCACAAGGCCAACAGGCCCCATCCCATTCCAGATAAGACAGGAAATTGTTGCTTGGCTTTTTTGCACGGGTCGATTCTTGGTACCTGCTTTTCCTATCTGTTGCACTGCACAGTTCACCCTGCAATGTAAAAGGGTGGATACAGCCCTGTCATCCTTACGGATGAAAGAGCAACACCTCTTCACCTCCTGCATGTATTTTGGGTCATCAGTGTCACACACCCTCTGTTCAAAGGCCATACTGTTGCTCATGTAGACTGTTAAAGCAGGCTCAGATCCACCACTCCAAGCTCATACCTGCTACTTGTAAACTCTTACTCCACTCCAACCCCTATTTATGCTTTAGTGCTGGAGGTTCCTGGTGGGTTTTCCTTGATGGAAAAGCAAGAGGTGTTTCCTGCAGCCTGAAGATGTCAGTGTTGCTCCCGCATGGCCTCATTGCTCTCAGCATTCCCCACTCCCATCTGAAATAACTTTCTGACTCAGCCTTAATTCCTTGTAATTTTAGCTGGATGACAAATCGTGCCGCCATGTGACCGAGCGTTAATTTGTATTTTAGTAAATAACATTAGCTCTGGATATCGTTATTATTTGCCCTGCGCTCAAAAGCCTGGTGTCAAAACAGTAAAACAGGTGCCAGGAACAAGAAATTCAGGACTGACACTGCATAAAGGCTGTCCAAGCTGACTGCTGTGGGAAAAACATCCTCCGGGAAAGCCAGAGCACTGGTTCCAGCCGAGCTTTCTTGCACTCATCCCTAAAACGTGGCCAAATTGCAGCCAGACTCAGCATTAGCTATATGGGTTACTGCATCACAGGGGTGTGGGAGAAGATAGACAGATATCAGCATTTGCTGACTGTTAGGAGGGAAAGCATAGATGAAGCCATGCAGAATGTTGAAGGCCAGCCTTAGTCTTAGGGCTGGAGTACACACTGGGTGTCAATATGTGCTGAGGAGGCATTGGATGAAGACAATAAACAGGACGGATGTCTCTGGGCTGGCAAGACCTGGGGCCTTCATGGAAATGCATGGTATTAGCAGTTAAATGAGCAGCCTCTGGTGGTGTAGATTGTGGTTTTGAATAGAGCAATAACACCAGGGTTAGGTTTTGTAGAGGCAATGGTCCCACCTTGGTTGCATTTGATTAAAGAGGTTTATTCTTTCTGGGACAGTGGTGAGCTTTACAAGTTGGTGCAAGGCTGTTTGAATCACCACATGAAAAGCACAGCACCCCCAAGTGTTTAACCAGGAGCTTTGAAACACCCCAGTGATGCTAAGGATAATTCCCCTTTGTGCTGCATGTAGCATCTCCTCTGCTCTTCATCCAACTATGGCTTTGAGCCTTCCCACTTTCCCACTCTCCATTGTGAGGGTGGTGAGGCACTGGAACAGGGTGCCCAAGGCAAGTGAATGCTCCATCCCTGGCGATGTTCAAGGACAGGCTGGACAGGGCTTGGAGCAAGCTGCTCTAGTGGAAGGTGTCTCTGCCCATGGCAGGGGGTGGAACTGGATGAGCTTCAAGGTCCCTTCCAACACAAACCACTCTGTGCTTCTATCTCAGGTCCTGGCAATAGCGGAGGGGTCTGTTTTCCTGCCGAGGCTCCCCCTCTCCATCCTGCCTGGGACCAGCCTCTACCCTGTGCTCTCTGCAAGGCAATCCCTGGCTCTCAGTCCTAACATTGTGTTGTCCAGCTTGACCCTGCCATAACTCAGTGTGATTGTTTGGAGCCAAAACAGGTGAAGGACTTCATTAAGCATATAATCCTTTTCATTCCTGTGTCAGGGAGAGGTTCTGTGCCTCAGCTTCCCCACTGGAAAAGGACATTAATCACCGTAACCCCTTTCAACAGCATTGCTGCGAGCCCTGCTTCCAACGCACACTGGGTTCTCAGAGGAGCTGCAGATTTATGCAGCATTTTTTCAACTTTCAGAGCGAGGAAAAGAGAACAAAAAGCTATGGTAACAAAGCAAATAAAAGAAGGGTCCCTTTAGAAATGAGACCAGTAATTACTGCTTGAGCCGGGCGACTTAAGAGACTGGTGCTTGCTTAAACAGCCCGATGGTTGCTAAAATAATAACGCATCCAGTGTTCAGCAGCTCATTGGAGTTCCTGTTGTACAAGCTTTGTCCAGACAAAAAACCACAAATTGAAAAGAATTAAACCCCAACTCTATGAATTCTCTGAAGTTCAGCTTTGGCTGGTATTCACTGGCTAGAACCTCGTGTACATCTGAAGACAAGGGACTCATTGCTCTCCTCATTACCATGCAAATAAGCATGCCCCTTGAAAGAGACGTGTGCTGAGTGCATCCATAGTTTCACCATTTGATCACACTGGGATGAACAGAACTAGGCACGGGGTCCCCCAGAGCAGGTCCTTGGCTGCTAAATTTGTACATGGTGGAGCATAAGTCTCTTGATATGCATTGGGAGGCTGCACGTAAGGAAGAGTTGAGGGGACTTATTTAGGGAATGAGTAAAGAATGGAAGAAATTAGCTTTCGATTTCATATGCACAATTATGTGACAGCGTTTTGAGAGAGGGAGAGGTTTTGGACTGGGCTTTTTAACAGTCATTATGTAAAAGCATAGATATTACTAGGATTCATGAAAGATTGTGTGGAGTAATGGGCGCTTGAAAAGCTCAGGAGGAGTTGGATGAGTCCGAGGTCCAGAAATAGAAAATATGAGTAAAACCTCAGGTAAAGGAACAGACAGTGATGCACCAGCACCAGATATCTCAGTGTAAGAACACTTTTTGATGATCTGGTCCCAAAAGCATCAAAGCCAGAACAGGGCAGTAACAAAGAATGGGAAGAACAAGTATTGTAGGACTGTGACATAATAGAGATTTGTGAAACCTGGTCTTGTTCCAAAGAGGAGCTCTTCCTGCTCTCTCATAATCAGCCCTCTGCACACCTTTCTTGGGCATCCAGCTCTACACACAGACAAAGCTTGGTGTGCTTTCCAAAGGAGGAGGTGGTGACACACATCTTGGGGACATCCGCCCATGCGGTGGTCTCGGTGTGGGGAGCACTGACAATACATGCAGTATGTGTGCTGGGATCCAGCAACCCCCTGCCATGCTGGAGCATCTGGGACCCCCGAGCCCTCACAGGGAGAAGACAACAGACTTGACTTGCCTTTGCTCTGCTTCAACATCCAACCTAATCAAATCCACGTGTTTAACACAGAGGCAGCCTGGGGAGTAGGGGCAGACCCTCTGAGATGAGCTTTCTCCACCCTGACTGACCACGCGGTGATGCTTGTTCTCCTGGTGGATGGAGGATGCTGGCTGTATCTCAATATAGGATGCTATAATGTAGGATAGGATGCAGAGCCTCATCCTTAGTATTCTCCACTGCCTTGCTGAGATGACTCCACGTTGGTTTACAAGATCTTGCTGAGGACTTTGTCTTCTAATAAATGGCATGGTTTAGTATTTGGTGTCCCTGCCCATGACAGGGGACTGGAACTAGATGATCTTAAGGTCCTTTCCAACTCTCACTGTTCTATGATTCTAATACTGCTGGGGGCTTGAAAGTCAGGTTGGAGCCTTTACAACTTTCATCAGTTTATAAAAGGTCATTCCACATCTTTCAATGCCTGAATCCGAGTGACAGAGCTGGGTCTGAGCATCAGCTGCAGGTCCTGTTGTAACCCTAGAGAATTACCTTCAGGATCACTAAGAAATTAAGAAAGCTGCAGATGAGCTCAGGCAAAACTGTCCTGCACTGTGCAAAGAGACTGGGCTCAGACCAAACATGAGCTGAAGGTTGGATTTCATTCTCCTGGTGGTGCCAAAGCTGAGCCGATAAAGTATGTGCTCTGAAGTGAAAGCAAAAGAGTGATTTATTTGCCGTCCTTACTGCCTGTGTGCACAGGACGTATGTGTTTATATGCTCTGTGTGTGCCTATGCATTTTTTCCCCTAGTTGATATCACTCTGCTCACATCAGAGGCAAAACCACCCAGGTACACATCACTGAAGCCATGGAAATGGTCCCCACCACTGTTGCACCCTGCGTTGGCTGGGAACGCATGCAATCCCCCCTCCACGTATCCAAACACATATCCCATTTATTTTTTAGCTTGTTTGACTTAGCACAATCTCATGATCTTTCCTTGCCTGCACTTCTCCACCCTGCCCTCCCCATGACTCACTCGAAGGTGATATCACTTGGATTGTTTGGAGAGTTGCTGGTCCCAGTGTTCAGCGCTCCGAAAAATAAAGCAAAACAAGAAGAAAAGACAAATGCACAAATGAAAATGGACCCAGTCCAAGCTAAATTCTGGCCCTGGCTCCCAGTACACAGCCAGAATCTGTGAGCAGGCTTGCTTTGTGCTGCAGTAGGCAAGGGCATCCTTGTTTGAAAAGGTCCCTGCTTTAGAGCATGTATTAGAGCCCATGGCACAGAAATGCTGCAGACGTGATAGCAGGTGGGAAAAACAACATGCCAAAGTCATGCCCCAAGTGCTGTCCCATCGGGAATATGGAAAATGTGAGGACAAGTAGGATTGCTCACACTGACAAGGGGTTTTGCTGTTGCTTGGGGTGGGCTTTGTATCAAGAACCCTTCATCCTTATCAGGATAGCTTTGTATCAATCCCTCCACAGTAATAGCTTACGGAGAGTTGGACCTTGCAGGTATTGCTGGAATGCCATGGAGAAGGTAAATAGAAATCTGTTATTCACTGCCTTTGCACTGCAAGCAGCATCACAGGAGATGAAGACTACCGGCGGTAGGCTAAAAGTAAAGAAGAGACAGTTCATTTCAGAGCGTACTGCTCAGCTGGGAACGTCCCTGCAGCAGGAGGCTGCTGATGTTCAGAAATGCTTGGCAAAACTCATGGAAAAGAGGAAAATCTACCCAAGGGGCAAACCATTCTGCTCTTGAGTGAGGAAGCTCCAGAAATCCATATGTAGGATTAGGCCATAGGTGTTCCATCACCCAGGCTTCTCCTGAATGCAGGCAGTCAAAGGTCAGGAGGTCTCTGAGGACTCCCTCAGGATGTATTAGAGCAGCAAGGTAAGAGAACTTCAGCTGGTATAAGAAAAGCCCCGCTGCAGGAGGTACTGTAGGTGCTGAAGCTCACTGTGGGCTCTCCTGGCCAAAGAAAGAGTCATTCTCTTTGTTCTTTCCTTCTGGTTCTCATAAAATAAATTAATTAATTCTGGTCCAAAGTAATCATAAGCTGCCTCTCTATGGTCATCATCCAGCTCGCATCCTTCCTTGTCAGCTCCTTCCCAGGCTCCCATGATGGACAAGCTGCCTGATGCAGCTGCCAAGCTATGGGAGGATGGGCTGGACATCAGCATTGACTTCTGCCTATGTGTGGGACTGGGAGCCTGAGCTTCTGACCAGTCTTTCCTGACCTCCTCCATCAACTGTTGACCTTCTCCATCCCTGGCAGTGCCCAAGGCCAGTTTAGATGTGGCTTGGAGCAACCTGCTCTAGTGGAAGGTGTCCCTGCCTTTGGCAGGGAGCTGGAATTTGATGAGCTTTAAGGTCCTTTCCAACCCAAATTATTCTATGATTCTATGACCAACTCCACTGTACATGCCAGGGTCCATAGAGGGTTAACATCTCCTTACAGCTAATGGTGTGTCTTGGAGCGATGAGGGAGTTCACTGCCCTCCCAGGACGGATCCAAGAGCTGCTTGGCATGGGGAGGAGGACAGTGTGTTCACAGGGACTCCAGCTTTTTCCCCAGCGAACGACAGCATTGGGATATCAGGCGGAATTCCTCAGGCCTGTGAGCCTTTCAGCTGACTGCATAAACAGTGTCACAGATAAGTGACAGCTTCCATCATGCCAATGGAAGCTGCAGTGAGCTGTCTGCGTGTCTCAATGTGCACAGAATGCCTGCTTAATCATGGAATTATAGAATCATAGAATGGGTTGTGTTGGAAGGGACCTTAAAGCTCATCCATTTCCAACCCCTGCCACGGGCAGGGACACCTTCCATAGAGCAGCTTGCTCCAAGCCCCTGTGTCCAACCTGGCCTTGAGCACTGCCAGGGATGGGGCAGCCACAGCTTCTCTGGGCACCCTGTGCCAGCGCCTCAGCACCCTCACAGGGAACAGCTTCTTTCTTATTTCCAACCTGAACTTCTCCTGCTTCAGTTTGAAGTCATCACCCCTTGTCCTACCAGTTGGCTTGGTCCAACTTCTGCACCCTTATCTGGCCAAAACCAGGGATAAACCTCCCCTCCCTGCCTATTTCTGACCTTCTCAGCAGTGTTGCATTGTCCCAGGTTGATGGTTGGAGAGGCTTTTCCTGGCCATGCCAAAGCCCATGGTGGGCTGTGCATATCTGGAATGCAGGGGCTCCATGGGGAGTGGGGGCAGCCTGTGGTGTGGTGGGGTGGCTGCAAAGGCAGGAGAGACCAGACTGGGAGGGGTTGAAGGGCTATAGAAAACACTAACACTCTCAAGCAGGATCTCAAAGCTGTGGTCTGAATGTGGCTTGCCTGGCAGCAACAGAAGGATAATGCAATAGAGCCTTGTTTTGATCACTTACTGTCTAATTCATGGTTCTCAAGCCAAACTGTCCCCTAACCTCTGGGCAGTACAGTCCCAGTGATGTCTAGAAAGCTTCTCTCTAAGTTGCAGCGCGTCAGCAGGACTTGCCTGAAATTGCTCTTCATTCCCCTGCACTTCATTCCAATTAAAGCTCACGCTGGAGCTTTTCTCAAAGCAACCCCATGAATCTGGACCTCTGATGGGAGTCACTGCCATGAGGATGTTTCTGATGCATCAAAACCCTGAAAACTGTGGGTATTTTGTGAATCACCCAACTGAATTTAGGTATCTAAGAAGGTCTCAGACTCCTGGTTCATGGGCAGCACATCATGGGCATCCAAAGTTACTCTGGATGGATATCACCCTTAATGTCATTGGTCTCCTCTCTTAGGAGGAGTAGCCAAAACTTCTCATACATCAGTTTCTCTCCTGTGCGGGATAGGACTTTTATCACTGGAAGAGTTTCATCAGTGAGCCTGCCATAATAGTGAAGAGTAACATAGTGCAGAGCCACACAGATGCATCTACACTAATATCTAACAGAAACCTAGCTAGTCTTGGATTGTGCACAGCTTAGCATGGTCCAGCTAGACCTTTCCAGATTAATTTGGTCCAGGGAACAGTTCACTTCAGAGACCATTCCCAAAAAGCCATAAGGACCTGGCTATGCAGCCCTCTGGCATTGTCCCAGCATCCTTAATCACCTCCATATGCCCTCATGCCGCATCACAGTGTGTGCAATGCAAACCATGTGTTTCAGAGGGCAGATCCACTCTGGTGGGCTGCCACACAGCACCCCGTGCTCTTCCAGAGATTCACAACTCCACCAGAGTAATTATGCTATATGACCACTGGGAGCCTGCACAGGGCCCAAGAAGGGCTTCGTGCCAGCTCCTATGAAGGACTTAGTCCACTCCACTCCGCTCTACAGCCCTCGCTCTGGGGGATTGTGACCATAACGTGGCTCTTTTATTCTCTGTTTCCTTGTTGCTGTAGTTTCAGAAGTATAACTAACCCCTAGAAGTTAGCTTGGCTGCTGAGCAAGCTGTAGCTAAACTCATTTGCTGGATACCACTGAGAATATACTTATGTAGGTAGGCGAGGGGACCCACAGAAGGGTCAATATACCAGGCTTCTTGGGAGGGCATTGACCTTTCATTAGGGGACATAGGGCTGAAAGCAGCAGTGGTAAATAAAATCATAAAATCATAGAATAGTTAGTGTTGGAAAGGACCTTAACATCATCCAGTTCCAACCCCCTGCCATGGGCAGGGACACCTCACACTAAACCATGCCACTCAAGTCTATGTCCAACCTGGCCTTGAACACTGCCAGCCATGGAGCATTCACAACTTCCCTGGGCAACCCATTCCAGTGCCTCACCACCCTCACAGGAAAGAACTTCCTCCTAAATCCAAACTAAACTTCCCCTGTTTAAGTTTGAGCCCATTGCCCCTTGTCCTGTCACTACAGTCCCTCATGAAGAGTCCCTCCCCAGCATCCCTATAGGCCCCCTTCAGATACTGGAAGGCTGCTATAAGGTCTCCATGCAGCCTTCTCTTCTCCAGGCTGAACAGCCCCAACTTTCTCAGCCTATCTCCATACAGGAGGTGCCCCAGTCCCCTGATCATCCTCGTGGCCTCCTCTGGACTTGTTCCAACAGTTCCACGTCCTTTTGATGTTGAGGACACCAGAACTGCACACAATACTCCAAGTGAGGTTTCACAAGAGCAGAGTAGAGGGGTAGGAGCACCTCCCTCAACCTGCTGTCACACTCCTTTGGATGCAGCCCAGGATATGTTTGGCTTTCTGGGCTGCAAGCACACACTGCAGCAGGCTCATGTTCATTTTCTCATTGACCAACACCCCCAAGTCCTTCTCCTTGGGCTGCTCTCAGTCTCTTCTCTGCCCAACCTGGAGCTGTGCCTGGGATTGCTCTGACCCAGGTGGAGGACCTTGCACTTGGCATGGTTAAACTCCATCAGGTTGGCATCAGCCCACCTCACAAGCGTGTCAAGGTCCCTCTGGATGGCATTCCTTCCCTCCAGTGTATCAACTGAACCACACAGCTTGGTGTCATCGGCAAACTTGCTGAGAGCACACTCAATCCCACTGTCCATGGCACCGACAAAGATGTTGAACAAGACCGGTCCCAACACTGATCCCTGAGGGACAGCACTCGTTACTGGTCTCCAGCTGCACATTGAGCCATTGAGCATTACTCTTTGCATGCGGCCATCCAGCCAGTTCTTTATCCACCCAGTGGTCCACCTATCAAATTGATGTCTCTCCAACTTAGAGACAAGGATGTCGTGTGGGACAGTGTCAAACGCTTTGCACAAGTCCAGGGAGATGACATCCACTGCTCTACCCCTGTCCATCAGTTCTGAAGCCCCATCATAGAAGGCCACTAGAGTGGTCAGGCAGGATTCCCCTTAGTGAAGCCATGCTGGCTGTCACCAACCACCTTGTTGTTTTTCATGTGCCTCAGCATGCCTTCCAGGAGAAACTGCTCCAAGATGTTGCCAGGCACAGAGGTGAAGGCTGACTGCTCTGTAGTTCCCTGGCTCATCCATTTTCCCCTTCTTGAAAATGGGGGTTCTATTTCCCTTTTTCCAGTCATCGGGAACTTCACCTGACTGCCATGATTTTTCAAATATGATGGACAGTGGCTTAGCAACTTCATTTGCAGCTCCTTCAGGACCCACAGATGGATTTCTTCAGGTCCCATGGACTTGTGTACTTTCAGGTTCTTAAGATGGTCTCGAACCAGATCCTCTCCTACAGTGGGCCCAAGGTCTTCATTCTCACAGTCCCTGTGTCTGCCTCCCAAGACTTGGATGATGTGGTCAGAGCATTTGCCCGTGAAGCCTGATGCAAAGAAGCCATTAAGAACCTCAGCCTTCTCCAAATCCAAGAAATCTCCAAATCCCAAGGAGGTCATTACCTTTATTGCATTCTCTTTCCAATGACCTGAATGTCCCATGTAAGCACTGCACACAAAGCTTCATTGCCCTGGGTATACTGAATATCTTTCATTTGGGATCTATAAAGAAGAAAGTTGTGCTCAAGATAATGCAGGAATAATTAAGGAATTGTGGCCTGCTACTGCAGAGGGATTGATGCATAGATATATAGAGCTCTGGGTCTGTAGAAGGGCCATGAATGGATTCCCTTCAACAGTGCTCTTGTGGTGCGCATTCATTCCACAGAGAATGAAACACCTTGGACCCTGGCAACCTATGAAAGCAGGACTTTGCTTCAACATTAGTACCAAAACTAGGTATGAAACTTTAAAATCTGTAGACACCCATGATCAAGGTCTGCAAGGAGAAACTGCCCCAGCAGCATGCACTGATACCACCAAAAGGAACAATGAGTGCTGGCAGTGGGTGACTCTGAATGGGCACTGAGATGCCCATCTGCTGGCCTGACGTGGAGTCACAACAAGCATGCTGTCTTCCAAGAGCTTGCTGCGATGGTGCCACAGCTTGTCAAGGGTATAGATTACAGGTATCCATGGCTACTCTTTCATGTGGGTGTGAATTACAGAGTTTTGAAGATGGTTAAGTCAATGCTTTCATGCAAGAATGAAGAGCAGGACCAAATATCTCCTTTCCACATTGTGGAAGGCAGTGTTGGCACATCAGCTTTCTCATGCCTGTTGTGAAGCGAGGACTTGGGCTCTGTCTGAGGACTGCTACTGACCATTAACTGTGGGCCGCTCATCATCATGAGTGCTCTTCTTGCTCTGTGGTGAAGAGTATGGCTGGTTCAGCGTTGAAAGGAGACTGTATAGAAGGCTTGGGACCTCCAAGCTTGGTGTTAGACATTGTCTTCACCATGTCCTAAAACTAAGCTGTCCATTACCTTACCAACACCGCCCTGCCCAGGGGTTGCCTTTATAGCTGCTTGGTTCATCCTCCAAGAAGAAGGACTGGGCAGTAGATTCAGGGCCACAGGCAATGCTGAACACAGCAGGGTCAGTAAGATGGTGTCATGGGTTCATCAGCAGCAGTAATTTTTCTCCTTCTTGGTAGCTGGTGCAGTGCTGTGGTTTTGATTTTGGGCCTGGGAACAGCGCTGATAACACCAGTGTTTTCAGTTACTGCTTGGTAGTGTTTTGGTCTGGCCAAGGACTTTCTGAGTCTCATGCTATGCCAGGGAGGAGGGGAGCTAGGAGGAAGCAGAGCCAGGACACCTGACCCAAACTGACCAAAGAGGTATTCCATACCACAGCACGTCATGCCCAGGATGTAAAAGACAAGGGGAGAGTCCCAGAAGAGGCGGTTGGCTGTGTGGTAGGGCTTGGTATCAGGTGGTGAGTGGTTGTATTCTCTTTCCTTGTATTTCCCTTGTCATTATTATTATTGGTGGTAGCAGCAGTGGTTTGTGTTATACCTCAGTTACTGAACTGTTCTTATCTCAAGCTGTGGGAGTTGCACTCTTTTGATTCTCCTCCCCATCCCCTTGGGAGCTGAGGGGAAGAAAAAAGGGGGAGTGAGAGAGTGACAGCGTGAGGGGCTTAAACCATGACAGATGGTCTTTGGAGTCACTCAATGAAGATGTAGGCTTTTTTCATCTTTCTTTTAATACAAAATCCCCTAAAGGTAATATTTTTGCAATGTTTCCTATGCTTGGGAGAGATATGTGTGTATCCAACTGCCCATTCCTGAATAATTCACAGATTTCTGTGAATCTGACTCCAGATTTGGGGCTGACTCCAGCCCCAAAGGGGACTTTAAAACAAATCTTTAAATCATGAGACTCAGAAAAAGGACATAAATGAAATTAAGATGATAATAATGACTAATAATAATAATAATAATAATAATAGAAAAAACCTGGAAGATAGGCCAATCTGACAAATCCAAAGGGACATCTCAGGAAGGTTCTTATTTGCTAGATGCTAATGAAGAATCAGAGTCTTCTGAGAGAAGGAAAAAGTCACGGTAACTCAGTCACATGTCAAGAGCTCTGGTCTTGTTATATGAGCAGA
The DNA here is from genome assembly GCA_017639245.1 of Myiopsitta monachus. Lineage (NCBI taxonomy): Eukaryota > Metazoa > Chordata > Aves > Psittaciformes > Psittacidae > Myiopsitta > Myiopsitta monachus. Next base: position 114,241,805 of record CM029917.1, on the reverse strand, counting down.
AAGACTGGAATCCACGTGCTATAGCGTGAGCATGGCAGACACCACAGTCCTGGATGGTTCAACAGAGGAAACACGCTGTGAAAAGCAATGTTCCATCTGGCTCGGGATGAGGATGAACACAATGGCCTTGTGGGGTTGTCAGGTTCCCTCCAGGGCAATGCAAAAAGCAGCGTGTCAGTCAGAGAGGAACATTCCCATGGCTTCCTGAGCATGAAGGTCCTGCTGCATCTGAGGCTGAGTCTTCCCTGCATGATGGCATCTCAGACACACTTCCGGGTAATGCAGCCAGCATGACCAGCTCTTGGGGAAGGGAAGCATTTATAGGCAAGCTGGATAGCTGTTATCTGCAGCAGGAGTAAGCCATGGATAGAATGTCTCATGGGCAGAAAACCAACCGTAGGAACAGGTTGTGAATAATAGCAAGCAAAGAAGTTTTGCTTACTGCAGGTCTCAGCCTGGAGAAGAGAAGCTGTGTGGAGACCTTAGAGCAGCTTCCAGTGTCTGAAGGGGTCTACAAGGATGCTGGAGAGGCACTCTTCATTAGGGACTGTAGGGACAGGACAAGGGGTGATGGGTTCAAACTGAAACCGGGGAAGTTCAGGTTGGATAAAAGGGAGAAGCTCTTCCCTGTGAGGGTGCTGAGGCGCTGGCACAGGGTGCCCAGAGAAGCTGTGGCTGCCCCATCCCTGACGGTGTTCAAGGCCAGGTTGGATGGGGCTTGGAGCAAGCTGCTCTAGTGGAAGGTGTCCCTGCCTGTGGTAGGGGTTGGAACTGGATGAGCTTTAATGTCCCTCTTAACCCAACACTCTGTGATTCTATGTTGCTTATTCAAGACCTGTGTGAGCTTGCCAATATGACACTAAACTATATCTAAACGCTAAATCAAGTTCTTGGCCTTGATTAACTTTGCCTGTTACTGCTGGCTTGCATAATGCTCTCTTTCAGTAGACAGTAACTATTTGCAGTAGGAAACAACTTTCTTAGCTTCCTGATGCATGCATTCCTGTCTCACTGGTGTGACTTGGGTGGTTAAACACAGGAGGCTAGAGCCATGTTAGACATCCCAATGCATCTTGATCTATTGCTAGTGTTCCAAAAAGGGTGTGGGTCTTCTCTAAATTGTCTCCTATCAGCCAGATCCGTGCAGGTGACTCTGAGACGCTGGAGTGGTTCAGATGGCACTAGAGACTGGTGTTTAGGCTACTGAATTAAGCCCTGGATGTGTGGCTTTTATTTTAGCACAAATCCAGCTCAGCAAAATGTATCTCATGCAACGGGTGACAAGCTGCCTTGGGCTTTGACATATCCATCTCCCAAGGAAACCTGTGCTCTGCTAAGTCAGTGCTGGAGCCGAAACCACCTTTAATCTGGTGCTTCTATGCACAGAGAAGCACGGAAGATTGGCTGCTATTAACTCCTTGCTTTAAAGTCTTGTTCCAGTTGGTTGGGGGGGGCAGTAGATCACCCCCAAAAGTCTTCATCTCCTCACTGGGTGACATGAAGAATTGCCTCAAGTGATCCCTTTTTAGGAGACACAAATACAAGCCACCCAGCAACACAGGACATCACTATCATCAGTGCCTGCCATAGGTTTCTGTTCTCTTCATGGTGGGCTGCAGGATTAGTTGGGAAAGTAAATTCTCATGTGGGATTTCTCAGCAATGGAGGCAAAATTCGTTGTAGGAACATAGCCTTTATATCCCTGTCTGTCCAAAACCTCCTGCAGAAGGAGGTGTGTGGCTTATGGGGAATTTCTACTTCTTTGAGGTCCCAACCAGATCCTATTGGCAATCCAATGGATCTGAGTTTCCATCTTTTGCCGGGGCACATCACAGCTCAGGCACTACCCTGATATACTCTGAAACCATCCTACAGGGTTTAGCTTTCAAAGCCTGGGACAAACAGAGGAAAGAATCAATGCTCCTGGTTGGATGGAGGTTGCAAACTGTAGAAGGGACAAATGTTGTGAGAGGTTCCTAATAGATGTTACATTAACATAACATCTAATCAGTAATAGGAAACACTGCATGACCTTCTTTGTTAATGTTCCTTTCATGGACTACTCCTAAAAATCAATCAGTACTTCATGATCATCTGCGTTGTTATTTAGAGAGATGAAAAAATTGTGTATACAGTGCAGAGAACTTACCTAAATCCATACTGAACTAAGAATAAACCCCAATAACTAAGGCAGAGAGGTGCTGAAAGGGACTTTGGTGGGTCAGTTGAAGATTCACCACAATAATCTGCTAGAGAAAACCCTAGGTATTACAACAAGAGAAGCAATAACAAACTTCTAAGCAAGGTGGTAAGTTAGTAGAAGCCCTTAGCCCTGTGATAACTCCTTGGACACATATATTTAATGCGTTATCATCAAAGCTTCCTTTGCAAGCTAGCAAAAATGCTTCTTCAGCCCTTGCCACAAAGAGCTCTTTGCTTCTGTGTCTATAAATACTGAATGGACATAGCACAAGGTATAAAGCAGTGATCGTCCAACTTTCCTGAACCAAAACCTGTTAATCCTCATAATTTTCTTGCAGACTGGATTGGTCCCTTATACTCTAGTTTTCCATGAACCATTTACCAAGCCTTCATAGACCATCAAGATCTGAAGACCACTCTTCTGGCTCCTGGCTCTTGCATTTATTGGTGGAAACAATGGCACTTTGTGGTAAACACTCCAACTGGCTCATTCTGCGTTACTCCTTTTAATAGCTTCCTTAAGCCTTCCCTTGCAAGTAATTACGGTTCCTCTCCAGCTACTTCAAACAGAAGCCTGCTTTCAGCTCACCTCGACAATAAAATGTCTCTTTCTATCAAGCTGTCTCCTCTACTCTTCTCAGGAGCATTGAGAACGTGCATTTTTCCAACTAAAGAGCAAGCTTGGGAAATCCTGTACAAAAGGATGGAGGGGAATGATTCTCAAGCAAGCCATCCAAGACTTGGAAAAACCACAGTGTTTGCTGGGTCGGACCCAAGACTACTCTTTGTTTTTCCAACTCAGAAGTTCTTTTCTCTGCACTTGGTTTTCTAAGAATGTGAACTCACCCACCCCGTCCTGTTTACAAGCTCGTAAATATGTAGATCAGATTTGGCTGCAGGGTAGGCCTTGGAAGGGCTGAATCCTGCTGGGAACACATGGCATTTTATGTACAGTGAGGCCAGATCCGAGCTGCACAAAGGAAAAAGGCAATTTTTCATTGGCCTGACCCAAATGAGGAAAAAACTCTCCCCCAAAGTCAAATGCTTGAGTCTTGGCTTTAATTTACAGCGCTGGGTGAGAAGAACTCACTTTGGGTGCGTGAGCATCGCCAAGACCCAAGTGGAGATAACACCATTGATCTAGAAGGATGATGCTACAGTGGAAGGTTTAGTTTAGCTCATTGCTGGCAACAGTGGTGGCCCCGAATCTGGAGAACATGCTAGTGGCAGGAGGCCAGTGTTTGGAAAACACGCTATCAAGGGGAGGTGTGGGAGCTTCCTCAGTGCGTTTCCACCGTGCCGGTCCCAAGGACATTCTGTTTATATCAGAACTGGTCAGACAGCACGTCACTGCCCGTGGAGCCTGGCACCACAAGCACTGGCAGCCCATGCCCTGCTCCTGGCTGCGAAGGGTGCTGAACAGCACCCTCCAGAGAGCCACACCACTGGGCTGGGGTGCTGCGATGTCGTGGAGGAAAGGGTGGAGAAGAAAGGATGGGGGAGGTTGATATTTTCAGCTCTGATGAGGAATTCAGGACCAGCTTTTGCAGTCTCAGGAGGGGTTATTCAAGACCAGCCAGCCAACTTCTTGTTTCTTTTCAAACTTGGAGGGGAAAATCCTCCGACGCCTGCCCTGTTTCCGCACCCAGCTCCAAGGTACAGCCCTTCTGGCTTCAGCTTGCATGGAAAAAACTGCAGTTTCTCATCACTCACATTCTCTTTCTGGTTTTTTTTTCTCTATGACAAGAAGGGAAACTTACAATAAATTAGTATTTCCTTCTTCTGCCCCAACCTGGAATTATTCAGGGAAGATAGCAAAGAGTTGCTGTGTCTCTCCCCAGCCCTGAAAGCCAGCTTTTAGCTGATTACCAAGCTCTAAAAACATTGCACTTCAAAAAGAGACTTTTCCCCCTCTCAGAAAACAATGGGTCAGTGTAACAGGGCACCAAAAATATAACAGGAATGATGAGATAACAACATCCTCATTGCTCCCGACAGTTCCTGAAGCCCTTAGCTTGAAGGGATAAAGTCCCCTGCTTAATGACGCATTGGTTGACTGCAAAGGATCCTTCTTAGTCCTTTCTCCCTTCTCCACAGGAAGGGCCATGTCCTCTGTCTGACGTGACCAGCTGTGCATCTCTTATCTGGTAATTCAGCAGTGATGCACTTCAGCCGTATCTCTGTGGATACAGTAAACAGAGATAGGATAAAGGACCAGATTTCGGCATCCAGGCTGTTAGCATGGACCCTGGCATAACTCTGACCTAAACATTGTGTAGTGATAGCAGAGCCAAGCGTTTTACCTGCATGTAGGTCTCTGTTTGGGAGAGTTCAGCTGTGGCAACGCCAGGCGCACGGCCAACAAATTAACACTAATCCCTTTTATTTGCTAGCAGCGATGTGATGGGGGAAACTCCTTGTGCTTTGTGCTGTACAAACAAAGACAAGTCCCTGAAGGGGGTGTTTGCCACCTAATGCTGAACAGGGGTTTCCTGCACTTCTGCAGCGCACACAAGACTTGTACCCTACAATTTGTGGTCCACAGCGATACGTCTGACTGCGCATCAGAAGAGATGAGATCTTGTGATGCCCAGACTAGAGCAGTCTCCAGCAGAGCTGGTGGCATAATACAACCATGCACAATGATGTAAGGACCTCTCAGTGGGAAGGGGTGACAAGCACACAAAACCCAAACTATAGACATTTTTTGTTACCTGAGCAGTCCACCTGGATGTCATGGCTGAGTAGAAGGTAAAATGATACAAGAGACGAAACTGCTTGCCTGGTTGTCTTAGCCATAGAACTCAGCCTAAGACAACTATGAAAACAGTGCTGGGAAAGATCAAGAAACATGGCAGCAGAGACAAGCTTTACAGCTACAAGCAGTTTTAAGGAGATCTTTCAGGGGAGAGAACACCAGAAACTTGCTGCATTGCCTGGTTTAAATGCTTGCAAAGGGCAATAGGATCTCTTCTGAGAAGAGATGAGTGTCTCAAAGAGCTTCATTATGGTGATGGGGCTCATTCTCCACTGATATGCTGACTGCTCCATCTCTGCCCTATCTCTATTTCTTTTTTAATCTCTGATCCTGAAGGGAAAGGATGGAAATTAGCATTCAATTTTCCTGGCAATTTGAGTACCTCCCATGAGATATCTGCCTGCCTCTCTCTTGCCTTTTCGTTAGGTAAATAAGCCTTTTAGCTTCGTGTGCTCTTCACTCACTTCTCAGAAGGAGCAGACATGGGATCTGGGGTGCGCTTCCTGTCTTGATGTAGCCTTGACTCCTAATTAACTTTTGGATAAGCTAACTTTACATATTCACTTCTTGTTCCAGGGAAATACCTTAAGTAGACTTCCTGCCCCCTTCTTAGGGAAGGTGCTGGTTTTGTGGACAAGCCCTCTCAAGGTAGACATCATCCCAGGTAATTGTTATGTCTTCTTCCATCATCAATAACTACTTTCTGACTTGCCCCCACCCTCTTAAGAAATTTTGATATTTCTTCATATCAAGGGAACAAGAAACTGTGGCATCTCTATCTCTCTATCTCTATCTCTCTATCATCTCTATATCTCTATCTCTATCTCTATCTCTATCTCTATCTCTATCTCTATCTCTATCTCTATCTCTATATCTCTCTCATCTCTATCTCTATCTCTATATCTCTATCTCTATGTCATCTATTTATATCTTTATCTATATCATATACATATAACTTGCTTTGTTTGTGCACTTCCATCAGCAGTGTTGTCTAAAGGAAGGGAGTCTGGGGGTCCAATAGAGGACTCCCAGTGGGTCCGCAGGATGCGTTGGTTGGTAGGTCTTCAAGCAGAGGTGTTCAGTCTTGCCTTGTGCAATGGATCTGTGGCTGGGTAAGGAGATTCTACATTTGCTGTGAGACAAGACCCAGCTTTCCTACAACGCAGATCCCCTACAAATTGCCTCCAGGTATTCAAAACACCAAAAAGAGCAATTTCCCTGGCAACTGAAACCATCTGTCTCAGATGCCAGTGATATGCTTCTTCAAGACTATCAATTTGCTTGCAACTAGAGACAGATATCTTATAATATTGGGTGAAGCAAAACCATCTGATGATCCCTCACATAAATGTCAAGGAACAGATTTTAAAGGTAGTTACACATTGAATTCTCATTAAACTCGTGGGCATTAAGCATGAAAATATCTTCTGAACACAAGGATGCCCAGTATCAATCCCAGCATTGCATACATTAGCAATACTGGCAGTTCTGGATCAGCATTTGTGCGTGCCCTGAACAGTAGCATATGGGAACATTCTGGTGAAATGGTTTATTACAGGAATATCTTCCCTTCCAGTTACAGCTGATTAATTGCTCTTACGGATACCTCCTTCACAGAAAAGCTGTCAAGGCTGTTGGCAAAAAGGCATCTGTGATCTACCTAGGTAATAACAACACAAGCTCAGATCATAAGAAAGCCAAGAACAGAAATAGAGGAACTAGACCAAAGAAGACTAAAAAATGGAGGTTGCTCATATGGAAAATCACATCCCATGTTGATGCCCACAGTGCAGAAAAGAAACCAAGGAGACAGGGAATGCTCTGAGGAGCTCTATGAGACTGCACAGAAGACTGGGAAACTTGACTTTATAGAGCATGAGATTAAAGGATCTTGATCTATTGGCATTATCTGGGAGAAACTGAAGCAACTTGCTCCAACCAATGGTGGTGAAATACAGGGGAAGCTGTTTCTGATAGCAAACATATCTTTTATCTAGCTAAGAAAGGTAGAAAAATTTAATGGCTTGAAGCTATAGCTAGATAAATTTACCCTGGAAAGAAAGTGACATTTTTAATAGCAAAGATAACTAGGGACATGGTTTCTCTGTTATTTGCAGTCCTGAATTAATGCTGAATGTCTTTCTAAGGAGACAACTGGTTTTGAGTAATGGGGGAGTTGTTGAAGAAATTACTGAACAAGGTGCTTAGGATTATAGTCCTGTGTAAATCACAGCAGGCATTTGGAGCAGCCCGTTCTAGCCTTGCACACTACAGCTGTGATGAGCAAACTCCATTCCAAACTGTGGTAGGTCTTCAATATAGAAGAGTTGTAAAAATCACCATTATCACAGGGGGTCTTCTGATGTGATAAGTGCAAGAACTGTTTGGGAAACAGCTGATCTGTTCCAGAAACTGCTCTAACTGGGAATAGCAGTGGACCTTTATTCCCTGCTATAAGATCTTTCCCTGGGTTTTACACATGTAAGCTGTGATGTCTACATTTCTATGCATTTGGTCTTAATTAGAGGCACCGACAATGAGTCAAGCATCTGTGTCAAGGGGTTTAATTGTGTATAATGAAGGTTTTGCTTGTTGGGGACCATATCAACATTTAATTGATTACAGAGAGCTACAGCGTTGGTATTTGAGATTGGTTAAGTCCCTCCATGCTCTCACATCCAGAGCTAATATACTTTAGTGCGCTTTGTAATTACCCAGAGCAAATAAAGCTATGAAGAAATAAGCACCATAGAGTGCTTTCTGGGCCTTTGCTCTCAAAGCAAGCTGCTGGCACTGGTGGCATGGTCTGCAAGGATCTGTGGATGCCATGAGCAGAGACCTGAGGTAGATATGAACAGTAATTCAGGTCCCAGCAGCATTAAAGCTGCAGTTTTTGTGCTGCTGAAGAAATCAGTGTGTGATATGCTAATATAGTGCTTTGCAGCTCTGGGGATTGCTGGAAGGAGAAGCCTGGGTGCTCTTGTGCTGTACTCTTTGGTGCCTCCCTGATCTGCTTTGTGCTTATGGGGCCCACAGCCCACTTGGGAGTGGTTCTAAGGGCTCCCAAAGGAGCTGGAAGAACTGCTATATGTATTTATCTGTTATGTTATATATTGGATGCCAGAGAGGGACTCTTCATCTGATAGCGATAGGACAAGGGGTAATGGGTCTAAAGTTAACCAGGAGAGATTTAGGTTAGATATAAGGAAGAAGTTCTTCCCTGTGAGCGTGCTGAGGTGCTGGCACAGGGTGCCCAGAGAAACTGTGCCTTTCCCATCCCTGGCATGTTCAAGGCCAGGTTGGACACAGGGGCTTGGAGCACTCTGCTCTATGGAAGGTGTCCCTGCCCGTGGCAGGGGTTGGAGCTGGATGAGCATTAAGGTGCCTTCCAACACAAACCAGGCTGGGATTCTATGATTTATGTAAAACTCCATGAAAAAGAGCTTTTCCAATAATAACCCTTTCCCCTGACCTTTGAGCTTTCCCCTTTCAGTCCAGTGGAAAAAAGTATAATCAGGAGAAGAAAAAACCCTCAAACAACCAAAATAGCTTATTAATAAAATAATATCTCCCTCCATCCTTCCTATATCTCGTGCTTTTTCTGAGGAGCCTTTTGATGGAGGCCCCCATTAAAGTGGTCCCTGTCCCCTTTTGGAGAGAGTAGGTAGCTTCCACCAGTGACTCCTGTGCTTTCCTCTCTGCAGTTGCGTCTCAGTCTCACAGGGATAGGTGCCAAAGGACACACGCTCGCTCCTGGCCATGCCCAAATGAGGACAATCAATCCCAGGGCAACCCTGCCTGCAAGCACTTGGAAAAATCTGCTGGCTGCTCAGTGGCACTGGAGCCCTGCACGGCATCAGCACAAGGAGCTGGGATGCTTTGTGTCCAGCATTCCCATTGCCCAGCATTGTTCCCGCTCTTGGTGGTGGGCAGGTTACTGCTTTGTTTCTCCGTTCCCTCTACCTGATTCCTCTCCCTAAGTTATTTCTACCTTATTTCCTTGTTTTCTTTGCCTAGGTTTTCACTTTGTTTCCTTAGCTATCCTGTTCAGTGCAGGCTACCTGCGGCCTTTTCCTTTGCAATGCCCCTGCCACACATAAGGGTAGAAGTAGACATGCTGAGAGCCACAGAAATGGATTTAGCCATACCGCAAACCAGCTTAACTCTTCAAGATAAGCCACAGGGACAAAAGCAAGTGATGAGATGGCATCCCATAAGCTGCTAAGTTGCTCTTATATTTCCCAGGAATATACCTGTTTCCCTCAAGAAGAATATTTCAGCCCCATGAAGATAGGTCAAGGAGAAAGCGACAAAGCTGTCCTCAAATGTCTCTTAGTGCATCTGTCCCTTGCATGCCTGCCCATGTAGATCCATGTAAAAGGAAGCTGTTACTGTGGCTTTTTTCACCTTACCTGAGTTCTTTGACTCCAGGTCTCAGATACCTTGGAGGAGATATGGGATTACTCTTAGAAAGATCTCAAATTAAATAAATGCTTTAAAAAGATCTCAAATAAAACAATTTAAGAGATCTCAAATCCCATGACTGCAGCACAGAAGCATCTGGGATATTATTTTATCCTTTAACCTTTATTGCACCTTTGCATGCAGACGTGAGTCTTTGGTAATGACCACCTTGCTTCTGTCTTCGAAAGGCCCCTGCTGGCCCAGAGATGGGGCTGCTCTCCTTAATGCCTCAATTGGGGTGAATGTCATCTGGACCTCAGCAAGGTGCTGAGGGAAATCCTTGAGGGATAGTGCTTTCAAATCCTGACTGCTCTTCCATGTTAGACAGGACAGCTAGTGCTGGTCCAATCCAAAAATGTGATGGTTATTAAGATCATAATAGTAATAGTGGTAATAATAATAATAAATATAATATAAAAGAATTGTGATTAATTTGCCAGTTTTCCTCAGTGGTCGATCTCCATCTGGAGTGCAGTCCTGGACTTGTCCTGAATGGCTGGAAATGGTGTACATGAGACTATGAAAACTCACGCCGGCATCTCAACACTCCTTCTTTCCAGGAGTCATTTCTGCAGGTCCACCTAGCACTTCAGATCACACCCTCAATGCTGTATCCCTTTTTTGGGATGAGCAGTCTGTTATGCTGAGCGCCCAGCTGCAGCTCTAAAAGTCTTTATGGAGCCTGGCCCCTCCTTGTGTCTCTACTGCCTGCCAAGAAATCACTGCTGATGAGTGCCTTAATAAATACCGTTTATTCCAAGTGCACCTTGGATGCTGAGCTCCCTGTTGGGCTAAGCCTGATGACATACAGTGTGATCTCCAGGCATTTGTCTCCAGAGAAAAGCAGATGAGTCCCCTCATCCCAGCTCTTCCAACTGTATATGCCAATGGATGCTGTCTCCCAGTTATGCATCAGGCCCTGTAGTACCACTCGGATCCCCATGCCTTTTCAGTATGTGCATCTGATTTCCACAGTGTGTGACCCAAGATAGCAGGAATGGGGCAGGAATTAATGTTTGCAGCCAGAAAACTCCTTTGCTATTAAAAATCCCCTTGCTTTTCTAGCTGAAGAAAGTTCTTACTTAAAATCTGGATGGACATGTGTGTGTATTGGGATGTATGCATGAAGAAAAAGGTGTTTGGGCTGCTGTTGCTGTATATGGGGCCCAAACCACAAAGAATATATGAGGCTTGGTACTTCTGCCTTCAACCTGGGACATCTGGAGGTGAGACCTTCCCTAGTGCCCTTGAGTGGCTTTTGATTCTTCCATTACACTTCCTAGGTGCAAATCACTCCACTCCATAGATGAATTTTCCATGAAAGGAGGGATCACAGTTCCAAAACTGCACACATGGGGCTGCCCAATGTCTAATTTCTAGGGTTGAGTCTTTTATTCTTTTCTTCTACTGTCCTTCAAGTTTGAAAGCTCAGATTAGCTCAGCTGTGCTTGCCTTGTAATTTAAGGCAATCATAATATCTGTATAATATCTGATAATCTGTTTAATACCTCTTAGAAGTAATTACAAAATGTCAATACATTGTCATTACTAAACTATTAACTTCATGTCTGAGCAGAAAAGAAGCCTCTTGCCAGGGATGGAGTTGATCCTGGATCCAAGCAAACCCATTTTGGATTTGCTGACAGGTATCTGCACAAAACATCTTGTGACAGATGCTGTATTGATGTAGGAAGAGATAACCAGGACTGGGCTGAAGTGCATTGGTAGTGGAAGAGTCAATATCAACAATAAAGACAAATAGATCTCAGAAAGTGAGTTAGAGGCTCCCACGTACCTCCATAACCCCCTTGAAGAGAAAAGCTCAGCTTGTAGCCGACATTTCAAGCTGTTGTGTTGCTCAGGTTGCTTCTGGAAAATCACAGTCCCCAAAACTTTGCTGTTTCTCCAGAAGTCTTCTCCTACGAAGTTCTCTCATAGACCTGAAACACAGCTTGGAGCAACCCCAAGTGTCACTGCAGGCTCACCAGGCAGAAGGAAGTTTGTTCCATTTGGGCAGTCAAGCCATTCCTCCTGAGTTCAGTTGGATTTCATCCCCTTCGTGCCACCAAAGCCAACATGAAGGAGCCAAAGATCAGAATCTGCACCACTCCTCTACAACCTGTTTTTCACAGCTCTATGAAGTCTATGTAGTTCCCCAGTTAAAAATGCATGGTAAGGTGCTATAGTCAACTCTTTTCTGCAAAGCAGCAAGCTGTTCAGCAGATGTACCTTTACTCCATGCTTAGGGAAAATCATGGACAAATGAAGAGACTGACATGTCTCACTCCTGTTCCTGTAGTGAAATGGGAATAGCAGCTCACAACCCTTCCTTGATAGTGGCACGTCCATTTAAAACAAAGGATGGGCTCCATGGATCTCAGTTACCTCTGGAGGTGGTGCGTACTATAGCAAAGAACAGGAGAAGTAAGAGACCTGCACAATGTTTACCTAGGTGTATACATAAAATTAAAACTCACTTCAAAGTGGAGCTGTTGGAATAAATAAAGGCAATGATATGGAGGGAATGGACAAAGTATTTGCACAGTACTAGACTGTGTTAATCTTCATGGATGGAGTGAAGCAAACTGTTTAAAAAGGAGGAGATCTACTGAATGACAGAGGAGAAGCATAGAAGAGATGATTTCAACGCCCCAGAACAGCCAAGACCCAGATTATTAGGGGTCTTCAAGGGTAAGATTCATCTCACAAATTGACACCCATATTTAGGTGGCTCATGTGAGTGAAAGGCTCAGTGCTGATGCCTATGCAGGAGTGCCTTGTGCTGCTTGGCATGACAGGACATCCAAAACTTGCACAGAGGACTGGCTACTGTGACTGGACCTGTTGCTTTCTGAGTAGAAATTGGAGGCTAGCTGGGAATTCCTAGTACCTCTTTAATGGAAACAACATGACATCCCATACCACCTTTTAATGGTAATGAGAGTTCAGTTGTGTAGTTCCTGTGTGACTGGCTGTACGTGCTCACCTATCTTCTGGAGCATTACTATGCCAGCCAGTTTTCCCTGTTTGTATATTCGTTGTGAATTTGAAGCTTGCCTATGAACATCCCCACCACTAGAACAGACAAGAGGAACTACTATGGACCATTCAACCAGCACTAGACATAGTGTAGAAAAGAAACCTCCCAAGGACCAGTCCCGACAGGCAGCTTGCACAAAGCCACCCTGTTTTGAAGGCTACCAGAATTCACTAGCAGAGATAAATGCTGTCATCTCCCAGGTGGCTTCAGCATCTAGGAAACTTCAATTTATTCCAATAAATGGAACTTCAAAATTCCATTTATTTTACTGGTAAAATATTTTACTGCAGCTTATTTCACTGAAATTTTGACACATGGGTGGACATCAACTATCCAATGATAGGAGCCTAACATACTGGAATGAAAGGCAGAGAGTGGAATAATTGAAGGATAATAAACTTTATCACTTATAACTTTTATGACTTGCATGGTTGTCCCTTTGGATGTGAATTTAGAGACAGAATAAGTGAGTTTGGAAGGGATCTCTGGAAGTATCTAGTCCAATCGCTACAAAACCCGTGGCTAACCAGGTTTTCTGTGAAAAATCAAAGAGCAAGGCATAGATGCCCCTCTCTTCCATTGGGTTTCAAGTGTCTGGTCAGAAGTCTGGCTTTTTTCCTAAGTCCCTAAATCAAGCAAGGCATGGAAAAGCCATAGTTAAGGGCAGCAAAATTCCAGCATGACATGAATGACACTGAATTTCAAACAAGTGACAATATTCACCAGCTGTACCAAAAAATAGACTCAAATCAGGCTTTGTATCTAATGCATTTTAAAGAGAAACAATTACTTCTGCCGAACAGATACCCTGGTTTCATGCATTTCATTCTTCTCCAGTTGGAGACCAGTAACGAGTGCTGTCCCTCAGGGATCGGTGTTGGGACCGCTCTTGTTCAACATCTTTGTCGGTGACATGGACAGTGGGATTGAGTGCACCCTCAGCAAGTTTGCCAATGACACCAAGCTGTGTGGTTCAGTTGATACACTGGAGGGAAGGAATGCCATCCAGAGGGACTTTGACACGCTTGTGAGGTGGGCTGATGCCAACCTGATGGAGTTTAACCATGCCAAGTGCAGAGTCCTCCACCGGGGTCAGAGCAATCCCAGGCACAGCTCCAGGTTGGGCAGAGAAGAGATTGAGAGCAGCCCTGTAGAGAAGGACTTGGGGGTGTTGGTCAATGAGAAAATGATCATGAGCCGGCTGCAGTGTGCTCTCACAGCCCGGAAAGCCAACGGTATCCTAGGCTGCATCAAAAGGAGCATAGCAGCAGGTCAAGGGAGGTGCTCCTACCCCTCTACTCTGCTCTTGTGAGACCTCACTTGGAGTATTGTGTGCAGTTCTGGTGTCCTCAACATCAAAAGCACATAGAACTGTTGGAACAAGTGCAGAGGAGGCCACGAGGAGGATCAGGGGACTGGAGCACCTCCCGTATGGAGATAGGCTGAGAAAGTTGGGGCTGTTGAGCCTGGAGAAGAGAAGGCTGTGTGGAGACCTCAGAGCAGCCTTCCAGTATCTGAAGGGGGGCTACAGGGATGCTGGGGAGGGACTCTTCATAAGGGACTGTAATGACAGGACATTGGGTAACGGGTTCAGACTGAAACAGAGGAAGTTTAGATTGGATATGAGGAAGAAATTCTTTCCTGTGAGGGTGGTGAGGCACTGGAATGGGTTGCCCACAGAAGTTGTGAATGCTCCATCGCTGGCAGTGTTCAAGGCCGGGTTGGACATAGCCTTGAGTGGCATGGTTTAGTGGGAGGTGTCCCTGCCCATGGCAGGGGGTTTGGAACTGGATGATGTTAAGGTCCTTTCCAACCCTGACTATTCTATGATTTTATGATTATAGTTAACCTGCACATGAGAGAACGTGTACTCCTTTGACAGTTATGCTGCTTGGACACATCTGCTGGTAAAGCATACTTATGGCCAACTCATGCTATAAGACAATCAGCTCTGTTTCAGGGAAAGCATGTCAATATGTGTGTTGTGTGTAAGATAGTCCTAGAGTAAAGAAAGCCTGCTAAAAGACTAAGGCACAGTTACAAGGCTGAAGTATTAATCAGGAGTCAGATTTAGAGTCAATTTTTATCACACAGTTCATACTTGTACTGCTGTTGGATGGCAAAGTTTTCTCCTCAATGGTAACCCACACAGAACAGATTTAAAGTGATGCAGATACTGCCTGAATTACTTAAAAGAGCTAAAGTAGACTTGCATGCTGGGAATAGGTTCATACCAGGGCAACCAGAAATCCCCAGGTAATGGAAATACTCTGCGACATGCTCACTCTATAGGCCAGATCCATTTTCTCTAACCCAAGGAATGGAATAGATCATCTCTTAAGACAATTTCCAACCCCAACCATCTGTATTTCTACAAAGCCAATGGTGCAAATCATAGAATCATAGAATAGTTATGGTTGGAAAGAACCTTAAGGTCATCTAGTTCCAACCCCCATATCCCCCTGGTTTTAATGTGACAGGATGGAAATGTTAAGACTCAGCTCTTGCAGAGTGTGTCAATCTATGCTTGGGAACAGAGCTATCTGGAAACCTGGTTTCTAGGAAATTTCAGTGTTTCATATTTGCTTTCTTTCACAGAAACAGAATGTAATAAAAAATATCATAAAAATTTCTGAGGAACAATAAATTAGAAGTAAATGAGAAGAATTCTAAGAACCTCAGTGCACTTGATGTCTGAAAGGGATGAATCGCTGGAAAACTGATGTGGAAACACTTGTTAATCCATTGAGACAACGATGCCAAATGCCAGCCACTGCAAGATGGATCTGCACTGTAGAGCAGAGTCCCCCTATTTCCCTTCTCAAGCTTTCCCAGCCACGCTGTCATCAAAGATGCAAAGTCCTTGGCCAACAACATTCCCTGGGCTGAGCAATGCAGGAGATCAGGCAATAGAAGTCCTGAGGTCCTTGGAATTTATGAATCTGGGAATCTGGAGTGTCTTAAAGTTCCCTGAATTAACATACTTGTAGCAGGAAGCCTTCAAGCATGAGAAAACTCTTTCTGGAGCCAGGGTGGTCAGAGCTTCCAGGTTACTTGTGCTGGATCCAGGAGCTGACCCCGGGTTAGAGCAGAGCTGCCAAGGCTTCCACTCTGCTCTTTGCATGGTAAGAAAACCATGGAAACTTGGCACAAATGGGCTGCCCTGGAGCTATGAATAGCGATTGAAGTAGAGGTTGTTAAACCTGGGACATTTCCACTTGGTTTTCCAACTGGCATTTTCCAATGAAATCCTCCTTTGCTGGCCTGCATCCAGACCTGACACTTGGGCATCTCGTGAGCTCAGCATCTGCTTCAATGCTTTGCTTAACTTTGGGCCACAGCACCCAGGAGAACAGCAAGTGCTTTGCAGATGTGCAAGAGGCTGAATCCATGCCCCAAGTATCTGGTCAAATGTGACTCATTTGCATTTGCTGATGACTCTGAATTGACACTGGGGAGCACAAAACCTTCTGGCATGAGTGGATAAATGAAGGAGAAGGGGAGAGGTTGCACAGATGGATCTTTCCTCCATCCCCATTTTAACCCCTGCCTAATGGCTTTCTTGTTTCTCAATCCTTCCTCACTTCCGTAACACATTGTTCCCCAGTCATTTAATGCAAAAGATGCCAATTAACCACCTGCAGGCAGCTAAAATGCCAGTTTTGTATTTGGAATAGCCATTTTCAGGTTTGCAAATGCAAATACATACAGGTCTGCAGGATGTTGTGTTTGGATGTCATCAAACATTTCAGCCCCAGACCCCTAACTGCTGTAAAAGCCAACACTTCCATTCCCAAACATGCTGGACTGGACACAAAGGTAAGTTTCTGATTTAGCCCTTCCAGTTATTGGAAAATCAAACCGTGCCGTGACAAATGGACATTGGCTTTCAGGTTGTCCTAAGCAGGATTTACCATTTGGGCTCTCTAATAAGGTAATTTTCATTTCTGTACAAAATCAAAGCACAGAGGCATTCTACTGAGATGCAGAATATCCTACACTGACCCTGGGGAGGAGACAGATCATGGCTGCCCCTCTAAGCCAGAGTTTCTGGATGAATCCCAGTCACTGGGGTGACAGAGCATCACAGAATGATAGAATGGTTTGGGCTGGAAGAGCCTTTTAAGCTCCTCCGGCTCCAACCCCTGCCATGGGCAGGGACACCTTCCATAGAGCAGAGTGCTCCAAGCCCCTGGGTCCAACCTGGCCTTGAACACTGCCAGGGATGGGGCAGCCACAGCTTCTCTGGGCACCCTGTGCCAGCGCCTCAGCACCCTCACAGGGAAGAGCTTCTGCCTCAGAGCTCATCTCAGTGTCCCTCTGGCAGGTTAATGCCATTCCCCTTGTCCTGTCCCTACAGGCCCTTGTAAAGTCTCTCCATCTTTCTTAAAAGCCTCCTTTATATAATGAAAAGCTCCTGTAAGAAGCTTTTCTTCTCCAAGCTAAACATCCCAACCCTCTCAGCCTCTCTCCATCACCAAGGTGTTCCATCCTCTGACCACCTTTGCAACATTCCTCTGGACCCACTCTAAAAGGTCCATGTCATTCTTGTGCTGGGGATGGACACTGTACTTCAGGTGGGGTCTCACCAGAGTGGAGCAGAGTGGGACAATCCCTGCCTAGACCTGCTGTTTGTGATACAGCCCAGGATACAGCTGGTTTTCTGGTCTGCAAGTGCACACTGATGGATCATGTCCAATTTTCCATCCACCAGTACCCCCAAGTCCTTCTCTGCAGGGCACTCCTTCATCCTGACATCCTGTCCTGCCCTTGTATTAGGCTATTAAGAAGTTGGGTGAAATGAGAGATTCCCCTGGGTGCTGGCTGACAAATCAGTTCAGATTCCACTGATGGACTCTGTCCACAGGGAAGAGGGATCACTGAACCAGCTAGGACATTGCTCCCTGGAGGAGACCCTGTGGTGAACATGGTCTCTGTCCTCCTCACACCATGGGACATCCATGCTCCTTTGTTCATTTCTTTCGACCTCCCTTGGCTTGTTCCCTCAGAGACCTCCCAGAGGACTAAAAAGGACTGGTATCAATTAGCTGCATAAGACAGCTGTTTGTAATTCCCTCTTTGATGTCCTGGCACGAAGAAATCCCTGGATGCTCCCTTCAGCAGAGAGGAAACAATTGAATTTATGGGCTGGCTCTGCAGGCTGCCAGGGCTCCCTTGGTACTTAGCCTGGGAACCTCCATGGTCCCAAGTCTGCCCTTGTTCTTCATCTCCTCTGCCATAAGTATCCCAAATGTGGCCAGCATGAGGAGGTGTGAGTGATGCCATCTCTGCCCAGAGCTCCAGAGAGGGATTTTGAGGCAACACTGGGAAGAATTTCACCCGATGGCTGAGCCTGACCTGGTGTTTGATGCTTGATGCTGCTCCCACTGGTCATTGCAAACCAGCAATGTCAAACTGATCCCTCCTGCCTGGTGGTTATTTTGTCAGGGCTGAGTGACATCCATTCTCACTCTCTGCCACCAGTAACAGCCTGTGACTCTCCTTTCAAAGAGGTTGCTTGCTCCCCTAAAATGGTTTTTGGGATATACAGAGCAACAAAGATACATTTCAGTCTGGGAATCACTCTGCAAAGGGAAGTCAAAAATAGGTAAGACCGAAAAATGTCACTGTTGCTCCTAGCAATAACATGTGTCTGCTTCATAGAATCATAGAAGAGTTAGGGTTGGAAAGGACCTTATGCTCACCCAGTTCCAACCCCCCTGCCATGGGCAGGGACACCTCCCTCTAAACCATGCCACTCAAGGCTCTGTCCAACCTGGCCTTGAACACTGCCAACCATGGAGCATTCCCAGCTTCTGTGGGCAACCCATTCCAGTACCTCACCACCCTCACAGGAAAGAATTTCTTCCTCATATCCAATCTAAACTTCCCCTGTTTCAGTTTGAACCCATTACCCCTTGTCCTATCACTACAGTCCCTCATGAAGAGTCCTTCCCCAGCATCCCTATAGGCCCCCTTCAGATACTGGAAGGCTGCTACAAGGTCTTCACGCAGCCTTCTCTTCTCCAGGCTGAAAAGCCCCCACTTTCTCAGCCTATCTCCATACGGGAGGCGCTCCAGTCCCCTGATCATCCTCGTGGCCTCCTCTGCACTTGTTCCAACAGTTCCACGTCCTTTTTATGATGAGGACACCAGAACTGCCATTATTATTATTCATTATCCAACCTTCTTAATCATTGCATATACAATGAAGAGATTCCCAAGAGCTTTCCAGCCTGTACCAGGATATCTCTCCTGGCACCATTCGCATTGCAGCCCACCAGAAAAGTAAGACATCTGATGATATCAGGACATAAATATATTGATTGCTTCTTTCATTCACTGAAAAGAATACAGACTGGAGGAGACAAACAGAGATTTTCTTATAATGTGACCTCATCCAATTATTTTGGCCAAAGCAGATGGGAGAGAAAGAGATTACGTGAAAAATAAATGCAAAGTTTCAGTATTAAAACTTTTCTAAGCAAAACCTTTCTTTTGGGGTATGGAGGAAGAGGCATCACAAAGTACATTGTATTAAAATTCACTTGCATTTAAGATTACAAATCAAACTGAGCCTAAACAAAGCACAAAAGGGAATAGGACACTAAGGGTCAATTGGGGTTTAATTTTCTTTTGTTGACCCAACAATTCTTTCTCTTTCTTTGCTAGTTCCTAAACCTGTTGATAAGGGACCATTATCAGCTGTCTGAATCTCCCTTGGGTGATGTGCCAACCTCATCATCAAGCCTTTCACTGACAACATCCACATTGTAATGCTTGATATTCTTCTGTTCATCTGCTGTGGACCTCTTGTGATAGTCCCACAACCTAATGATGCCCAGAGGTTAACAATTTGCACAGTTGAGCTCTCCAAACCAAGGGAATAAAGCCTTTAGAGTGAGGAATTCCCATTTTACTATGGGAGTTCCAGCTCCTACACGCATGTTCCGCAGTACAAATAGACTTTATTAGTAGGAATAACAAATAATTACTTGTTCCCAAATGATCACATTCTTTTATTCTCTGTTGTTTTGTTATTTGTTTGGTTGTGGCTTTTTTCGCTGTTTGTTAATGGCAATAAACAGCTCAGTTTGCTTTTCTGCAGGGTTTTGCAGGCATTCCCATACTTAATGGAAACAGCTGTCTAGTGGGATGCTTTTTGCTCCTCCCCCGTATTTTGGATAATAGAGGCACAGCTACTGCTTAGCGCTGATGTCAGCTTTGGTGGTGTCTGCCAAAATTTGTGGGACCCAAACTCCAGTTTGCATATCAAAACCTGCCAGAGTGATTCTGGTTTGTGTAGGAATAAACTGGAGCAACATGTAATAAAGATAACTTAAGAGACGAAGAAATGAAGGGAAAACTTGCTAGTGCTGCAACTTTCCTGAGTCACCAACCTGGCACCAGCAGAGTTGGTTAAAAGGGGCATTCAGAGTGGGATGGAACCCAACAACCACTAAATGAGGAAGGATTCAACCTTGTGAAGGAAGGAAACATGCTCTGGGTACAAGGGTCTATGCAGGTATTTACAAGGGGTAATGGGTTCAAACTTAAACAGGGGAAGTTTAGATTGGATATGAGGAAGAAATTCTTTACTGTAAGGGTGGTGAGGCACTGGAATGGGTTGCCCAGGGAAGTTATGAATGCTCCATCGCTGGCAGTGTTCAAGGCTGGGTTGGACAGAGCCTTGGGTGACATTGACATGGTTTAGTGGGAGGTGTCCCTGCCCATGGCAGGGGGTTGGAACTGGATGAGCGTAAGGTCCTTTCCAACACAAACTATTCTATGATTTTATGATTCTAGGAGGGTGACAACAGTGGTGATGCCTGTGACCACAACACAGACACCTCAATTCTGCAGAGCCATGAAAAATGACCTCACCATTGCCGCCAGACACACGAACAGGATTTCATCTAATATCAGGAGATAGAGATGTCCATTGCTATGAGAAGCAATGGGCAGAGGAAGAGGAAAAGCAAAGCCACATTCCGAAGGGCTGGGAGGTGCATTCAAAGACAAGTGAGTCCCAGGGAAGATTTTGGGCAGTGTAGATGGGACAGGATGGGATACAATGGATAAGCATAAGCAAAAGGCAAGCGAAGAAAAGAGATTCCTAAATCTTTCATCCAAGGGGGGGGGTGTTCCTAACCTTAAGATCCTTTGCCTCTGTGACTGGTGCAAAGATGTTTTTCTTGGGTAGAGGTGAAATGTGTGATCACCTATACTAAAGAGTCCCTACTTTACTGCAGCGCAAGCTGACTTCCAATGCCTGTCCACCTGAGAACCTTACTGGTGGAGTATTTGGTAGGAAAAGCATAAGGAAACCAGATCCTGACACCATCTATGGCTGTCCCAGTCCCTCTGTCTCTCTCTTCCCAAGCAAAGTGATTTCTCATGGACTGTGAGACCGTTTTCAGATACATGTGCTAGAATTGCCTCCTTGATGATTGCAGTCTGGAATGAAATAAAGTCCTCTTAGTCACCTGCAAGCTGATTTACCCTTGAAATGCAGGTCAGTCCTGGGCTGGAGAAGGAGAAGGGTCAGAGCAGGCATTTGGAAATGACCAGAAATCAATAGGGAGAAAGAAAAATGGACTTTCCCAGATAATTTTTCAGAGGTGCTTGACCCCGTCACCATGGTGACCATGAGCGGGTGTTAGGGATGCAGGATGACTCATGTCTGGCAGTGGAGCAGCAGTTCTTGATCAACATTTCATCACTTGCTAATGGCAACCACCTCCAGTGACAAGGGGAGCTGTTTCCAGATGAGTTTGGGAAGGGGGGCACTTTGGAGAGTCCCTTATGGAGCAAAGCACTAACAAAGAAAATGAGCTTGTGAAATAAATTCTATGCTACAATCTTGAGCATGCACTTGGGCATGGCAGGTAGGATCCATGTATTTCTTTAGACATTCTCCCTTGGAGATCTCTGTGGCATGACTCAGAAGAGTCCAAATCCAGTGTTGACTTAACAGACACAACACCAAGCTATATAGGTTTCATGGTGGCAATCACAAGGGGCATCAACCACCACAGTGAGGGTGGTTGTCTCCTTCTCTTCTCCGGGTGGGAGGTATGATCTGCACTCCTGTTGCTAAGAGGGATATCAGGATTACACAAACGACTCCTTGCTCAGACACCCTTTTGTCTGGTGCACCTTCAAGAGTATGAGTGTAAAGTATAAGATTGGTCTCCCAAAGCACCCAAACCATCAATGATCTCTGAAAGGGAAGTAAATCCAGATGAACCAGTGGAGGAATATGGATGATAAAGGTAAAAAGGAATTCAGTAAGTGGGATGAATCTTCACTTGTTCAGTGCAGCAAAAAGAAGCTACAGGGGAAGAAGACCTTTCACTGTTATGGAAGACCACTTGCCATCCATAACAGTGAAAACCAAGGGAAGAATATAGCTACTTAAGGAGGAAGATGATATGGACAACAAACTAAATGGTTGCAAATGAGGCACAGGTATGTTCTCATGGCAAACAATAATGTTTCTAAGAGTAGGATGCAATGAGATCCAGAATGCCCTCCCCAAAAACACAGGAGCAGAGGGTCAAGGACTGGGACACATATGGAGCTCAAGTTATTTTGGACAGGATCATGCAGCATGGTGATCTGCAATGGCAGTCGGTCCTTGATATCTGCACACCAGAGCCACAGAAGGGTGCAGATAGGAGGAGAAACAGGGAGCGGAAGAGGAAGATGAAGAGCTATAAAGCAAGAAAGCACCTGAGGGATTGCCAGTACACTTGGTGGAATGGCAGATGCAATCACATTTCTGGCGATGCTGCTCTCCAACAGCTCGTCTGAACTCTGCTGTGAGTCACCCAGCTCTGCTTTGAGCTGTACAGGCTTGCTTTTGGAGCAAACTATTTAATCACCTGTGGTTTCTCTAAGTGCATACTGATGGATGTGCAGCGAGAGTACACAGAGAGAAGGAATAGACCCTTTCCAGCTGAACGTGTGGAATAAATCCTGACAGGCTGATGGCCACATTCAATGTAAACAGTCTCCACTCAGCCCCCTTGCCCTCGCTGCCTTTGACTCAAACAGCTTCAGACACTGGGAAAGTTCTGTTTTCAGTGTAAATACTTTCCCTTGCCCTGTTGTTGCAGCAGGAAAATGAAACCACCCACATCCAGATTCCCCTGACCTTTGGGGGAAGTTTATGGATCCATCCTGTAGGAGAGCAGTGGCCATGCTGGGGTCATCAAGGGATGGTATCAAAGCCCAGGAGGAGGCTGCACATTATACGTGTCATGCTGTCTTTTTCTGAGCTGGTTCTCACGTCTCAACATGTAGCTGGTGGGAAAGACCTAAAGCTGTGATGGGACAAGTTTTGTGCACACCATCACCCTATCCAACAGCCTTACTATCGCTGCATGTCCTAAATGGAGCGGCTGGCAAGTAACTCCATATTTTCCATCTATTTGGCCAGCTGGATCCTACTTGCCTGGATAAACATGTCGAAGTGAAGAAGCCTAGAGGAGAAACATACAGGTCAGACCAGTAAAGGCACTTATATGACTTCTCTATCTGTGCCAGTTGTCAAAGATTAAGCCATTCCTTCGAAGACTTTTCCATACATTTCCTACTATTCCTGCAATGAAGCATTAGGCATTCTTTTAATGCTTGCCAGCAAAGTAAAGGAAGCCAGACTGATTCCCCATAGGCCATGTAGAGAAAGCATTAATGGCCTCTTCATTTTCAGGACACAGCTTCACAATTAGCCTTTGGAAGGGTGCATCTGAAGGAAACTTATTGGCATACCAAGTTACCAAGCTTCAGGGCACAACCTACACTCCAGTCTATGCGACAGAGAAAGAAATGATAGTGTAGGCAGGTTACCAGGAGAATTTTCCTCAAGAGTGTCTGGTTTTACTTCTAATTTCTTGGGAAAGCAGGCCAGGATGCAATCCAGGTCATGCAAAAGTAGACATTGAGGTTGCCTCTGTAGCTTGTACCACTGGAGATAAATGCCGCATGGTCGCTGGATGTCCCTCTAGGAAAGCACAGGGTTTCTCTAAGGCTTGTCTCGCAACCAAAAACCCCACCTGGTCACTTCATCTACTTTAGGGGATTTTGGACAACATGGAGCATGTAAACTGCAATCCAGACCTTGTTAGCTTTCTAGCTCTCTAGACATGGACAATAAAGGTAACTGAGACATCCAGCTCACATACACACACCTACCCGCAGACCATTACACATAGATGTCTTCACCTGTGAACCTGGTTCTACCCCTAACCTGTTTGTCTACCTGCAAACCAGAAGCAGTTACATGCCTTATTTATCAGAGGCATGGATGGAAAGGGGAACACTGGTAAGGAGGTATTCTGGGAAAGGGACCAGGGATTAACGCTGGTGGCCAAGGAGGTGATCAGATCCAATGGGAGTTGGTCCCTTCTTGGTTGCTCTCTCAGGACAGCAGAAGCTATCTACCAACAGCTATACCACTAGTTCCTTTCCTTTGCTTCAATGCTGGCTAAACTGCAGTCTGCCTGCACGCAGATCCCACTGGGCGCAATCCTGCCTCCCACATCCATCTGGATACGCTACTTTGAGCTCCTGAGGGTTAGAAATAGCATTACTGTTTGTAGAGCGCCTAACACAAAAGGGGCTGAAGCACATGACTAATGAGCTTGAGCATCATTAAGGTTCTCAGATAGGACCAGCCTGCGAGAGCCCTGAAGTGCTGTCACTGTGTGGTGTTAATGAAAGGGAAGCGCAATGTGATTTAATCCCAAATAACTCTGCTATTGCACAACAGAAGAAAGGGCAAGATGCACTGTTTGGAAAACCCTGGGCTCTGCTCCCTCTTCCTCTGTCTCTGTGTGCTCATCTCTCAGCAAGGAACACATGGAAAGCAAACCCTCATTCTGTGTTGTTTCCCCAGATCTCCAGCCTGAGTGCACTATTGAGGGAGGCAGACAGGCCTGTGGCTGCTCGCCAGCTTGACTTCACAACACATCCTCACAGCTTTCCAGATAATTCCTATGGAAGGAACCCTGGGAACAGAAATAGCCCATGGCTGAAAAACTTTGCTGGTGCAGTTTGACAAGCGTCTCCTAGAGAACTTGGCTTGAAAGGCAGAAGTGGAGCTGGCGGCTGCTCTGAACCCAAGTCCTCTGCTCTGCACTCAAAGTAGGTCAGTGAGCATCTGATGGTGTGTCCACTGTTGTGTTGTGAATGTATGAGCCCCATGACATTCCAAATTGAACACACATATGGGGTGGAATACATGTCAGGCCCCCTGCTTGGGACTCAGGCAGGAGGGCTCTCACCTAGGGCAAGAGATAACACCATTGCCAGCTTCATCTGGTGACCTAGAGGCTCCGAAGTGGCTCTGAGTCCCTGGATTTTGGCACCAATGCCCTCTGTAATCCCTGTTGTTACCCATGGGCTGTTTCTCAGTGACCCGAGGAAATCTGCAGCTGGAAAACAGCCAAGGATGAGATCTACCATGAGCTCACGGTGCTTGTTACCTGCTACTTTCAGTCTATCCTGAAAATGCCTGGCTCCAGACCAGACCACTCCTGCTGCATTGAGGGTTCCTGTCCATTTCCCAGTCATGTTGCCCAACCTCCTCTTGGCTCATTGCTTCAAGAAAAGATAAGCGTGCCACGAATATATCCCCACTTCTCACTATACTTTCTAAGAGTGAGAACTCTTACACAGTTTCTATACTACAAATCATCAAATTTAGGCTCTAGGCTACGAATTTCCATCTAAACAAGTTTCTCTGTTATCTTTTCCTGTCTAAGTGCTTTCACAAAGATCTTTTCATGGCAGGAGACCATGGAGCTTCAGCATAGCAAAATTGGGCCTTGCATGGGAGATCTTTTGCAAGGGCTTCCTTAGGTGTTTTGTGTTCCCACCATGGATAGGTTTTGGAGGATTTGCACCTTGGCTCTTAGGCTTTTCACCACCTGCAACTTTGCATTGCAACAGTCTTGTAGGGGAATGCAACCATGAGTTCCTTAGATCAGATGAGAGAACCTCTGTGATTTGCCCCAGCCTTTGGCTCCCTAGGGGAAATATAGATCCCATTAACTGCTGAACAGAAGAGGGACAGCTCTGATTCCAGGTCCTGAACTCAAGTGGCACCAACCAACTCATGTTTATGCTGCTCCAGGCACGTTTCTTGGTGAGATTTGTGCTGGAGAGAGCTGGCTGGAGCTATTCCCTACTCGCTACCTCCTGCTGTCCTTCCTTTACTGAGTGTCATCTATCTACCAGCTGTGAGCAATGGGAAAGTCACTTTGGACTTGTCTGGGGCAGGGATTTCTCCCAGCAGGAATCCTTTGGAAACGTTTTAGAATCATAGAATCAACCAGGTTGGAAAAGACCTTCGAGATCATCAAATCCAACCATTCCCAGCACTGCCAGGGCCACCACTAACCCATGGCACTGAGGGCCTCTTATCCACAGTGCAGTGAACACTTGCAGGGTCAGTGACTCCAGCACTGCACTGGGCAGCCTGTTTTGTGGCTTTTGGTGTTTTGGTTTGGTTTTTCCTCAGCTACTGGAGGGGGTAAAAATCAAAGTTGCATCTCAGAGTCCTTAATGACCGAGTTGTGAGTTGGAAACTTCCTAGCGGGAGGAAATGCCCTGTCTTTAGTGAGCTGGCAGTTGGTTTTCTGCCACCAGACCTGGTGATTTCTCTGGTTTGGCTCCAAATGCATTAGCTAAGGAGCTCTCTTGGAAAAAGGCTATTCATTAGGAGTAGTTAAAAAGCCATATCCTGTTCCAGCCATTTCAATCAATCCATTCTTGGGCCAATCGCACCCATAGTTCAAGGTGCAGGGAGAAGTGTGGTCTTCGGTGACTTTCCATGTGGCAGTTTTATACAGCACTGAAACAGAGGAAGCAGGACAGGCAGAAGTAGCTGATGTGTTAGCGATACTGAAGAGCTACGAAGTGACCACAGGTATGTAAGTGGTGCCTCAGTTTCCCCACACAAAAATGATGATCAGAGAATCATCGAATCATTTAGGTTGGAAAAGCCCTTTAAGCTCATCCAGTCCAACTGTTCCCAGCTCTGCCAAGGCCACCACTGACCCATGGCACTGAGGGCCTTGTCTACACAGTGTGTGAGCACTTGCAGGGATGGTGACTCCAGCCCTGACCTTGGCAGCAGTTCCAATGCCTGAGCACCCTTTGGGGAAGAAATTGCTCCTCAGCTCCATCTAAACCTGCCCTGGTGCAGCTTGAGGCCGTTTCCTCTTGTCTTGACTCTCCCCCTGATGACGTTTGTGTGTGTTCCTGTTCTTCCTATTTAGTCCCGTGAACTATGAAGCTCGCACCACTGGGATAAGTTTATCCTCAGCACACATTGCCTGGGAAGATGGGAATGCTGCCTCTACCACTCAGTCAGGTTTCCTTCAGTCATGGTAGGTCCTCACTGTGATAGTCAATGCAACAAATCAATACCCGCCAGAGACTTCATTTTTGCATTGCAGCGGTTGGAATTTGCTTTGGAGGAAGGAGGAGATGAGGATATTTGTGGATGTGTGCTCAGGTACAGGTGCAAAAGGCTGAGAGCTCTCTGGATGGCAAGTGCTCATAAAAGCAAAGCGTTCAGAAGGAAAAGCTCATCGCTTATTGTTCCTAGAGGCATTTTAAAGCAAATATTTACAGCGAGTAAGGATGGCAATTAACTGCCAAATTGGAAAGTAGCTCTCCTGTGGAAGCAACTCAGCCAGCTGCTGGGCTTTAGTACTGAAGCTCTTCCTCCTGAGCTATCCTCGCTCCTAAATCCTCAAACCCCTTCAGCTACAACCAGATTAAGAGCAGGTGAGTAAGCGAAAACAAGACCATAAGCACGTTTGGCTCTTGGAAACACTCCTGGGAGATTGAGTATTAGGAGAGAGAAAGGACAGTTCTGTCCTGGGACTCAGCAAACCCTCTGTTGTGGGGTCCCCTCAGTGAACTTTAAGGTCTTGTCACCAGCCTCCTTAGCACCTCACAAGCCTCACTGCATCCTGAGTCTTCTGTTCTTCCTCCTCATCCTTTACCGTGCCTTCCAGATCTCCAACTACTTTCCTTGCTCCCACATCCCAGTTCTTGCACAGAAACAAGCTACAGTGGATAAGGGGCTCCACCATAATTGGTTGTCTCCTGCCCCATGGTCAGATGCAAGAGAGGTGAGGGATGCGATGACAGCACTCATCTCTAATTGAAGAGATGGGGGAGAGATGAGTGCTCTCACATACTCCACAGAGACCTTGTCCACAGCGACTTAGAGCCCAACAAGTGTTACATGGTAACTTGATGGATTGGATGAGCCCCATCTATGAGGTCCTCAAAAAATAGCATACTCAGTTTACCAAAATCCTTTTTTGACAGGTTGCCTTCAGCTAATAATTTATTGTAGATTCTTTTGTATTAAAAATGGCTCAAAATAATCATTAAGTCTTAAAGCCACTGAAATACCTTGTGAAATCCAGAGATGACCCTGTGTTGATGTGCAAGTGCAAGTCTCCTCTGAAGAGGACTAGCCCTAAGCTATGTGGATGTGAGTCAACTGCACTGCTTTGCTGGGGAAAACACAGGGTTTGCTTCATGGAATGGGTGCATTGTGTAGTAGATACAGTGATAATCCTAATGTAACACCTCCTCTGAAGAACAGAAAGACAACACCCTGAACTACATCAGCCGTTTTCTCTAGGTACTGGCCCATCAGCATGTCACTGACACCTGCACTACCATTTAACAGCCAACACGCAGAAGAATAACCCACTGATTATCCTCAGAAGAGCTCTTTTGAGTTGATGTGTGCAATAGATCTGCCTCGGTGACAACCCAAGAGAAAGGGAATGACTATCTCAGGGTTATGGCCCCACACTTAGCTGTGTCTTATAATCACCTGTCAAGGAAAAGAGGTAATTTGTTCACAGATAGAGCAGGAAACCACATTTTCAAAGTGTAGTTAGTACAGAGGCTTTCTGGGAAAAGGTTTGGTCAGAGATTAAAGCAGTTTCACAACCTACAGAGAATTGACTGAATGCAGGAAGAGTCAAGTTATCCTGTAAGGAGTGATGGATAAAAACACTGCTTTGTACCCTCAAAGCCAGATATCTTAGGAGCACTTATAGAATCATAGAATCAACTGGGTTGGAAAAGACCTTTAGGATCATCAAGTCCAACCATTCCCCTAGGACTTCTTAGAAATTTTATATGTAAAAAGAATAAGGAGGTAAAGCAACTTAGGTTGGTACAAATGTCTAAACATCTCTTAATTAGAAAACTGGATGTTTCACTGCACACATTTTGTGCCAGAAGCTCTTTACAGCCTTGTTTTGCCCAAACACCAACCAACCAAACACTGGAATATTTTGTCAGCAATAACATTATTCTACTGAGAGTTGCAGTTCAGTTGCTTTCCTATTACTACTTGTCTGGAGATTGGTAAAATCTGTGATACGACATAGCCACCACTTGTATGTTGGCTAAGTGGGAGACTATAGGTGTGGGTGTCCCAAGAAATGTAGACCAGTTAGGAGGATCACCTCATAAAGAGCAATAAGGTCCATATGTATCCAGTGATGCTCCATACAAAAATATCCAGGGGTATTTTCCTGAATTAAATTCATGTGGAAAGAGAAATTTCAAAGAAAACCCCTGTTCTTCCAGGCAGTTCCTGTCCTCATCAGCCACTTGAATTTAGGAGTTTAGATTAAATAGATATTGCTGCAGGCACCACCTGAGATCCCACCAACGTCCACGGGTAGGTGATTGCTGAAAATCTGATGTGCAAACCACAGCCTTTGTAACTGTTGATTCTGGCCTTCAGCTGTAGCAAAGATGTATTATCTCATACAGAGGACAAATATTTTAAGAGATTTTCACATTCTTTGCTTTGTAGATGGGTTATGTGTTTAAAAATGTCTTGTTTAACGCTACCACTATGGTAAACATTGGTTTCTGTTGAACACAGAAAACAATGTCTTGCAAGGAAGTTATACTGTATGCTGCATAATAAAACTGCTAAATGAGCACTAAGGAACTTGCAAAGTTAAGGACTCAAAAGATTGAGTACGTCAAAGCAAAAATCACATTTGCAAAACTTTAGTATCTCACATTTAAAGAGTTTAATTTCAGGATCATGCTCTATTTGTGCAGTGTCCCTGGCACATCAATTCCAAGGAGAGGCGGTGTTCAATTGAGCTTGGTTGAGCTACTCAGTATCCCCTCACAGATCATTATGTGGCTCCACACTTTACAAACTCACCCGGCTCAGCTCTGCTCTGGTGACAGAACTATTTGTCTCCTCATGGGTATCTGAAGGTACTTAGCTCAGTTATGGCCAAACAGTTTTGCAAACAGATACACTTTTCACATCTCTCCAAGGAGAAGAAGATGCTTTAGAGCCATTTTACCATCACAACTACAAAACAACGTCAATTCCTGAGCCCTTGGTGTTTTGGAGTACTTCACGTCCTTATAGGTTAACTCCTGTCAGTTCCAAATCCAGCTAGAAGTGTGTTGGACTTTGGCAAAACTAGTCCCATATTTGACTTCATATTGGGATTCATCTCAGCTAGCTGGGATGTGTACTGTGCACCTTGGAGCTGGTGATCTTTGCCTCCCTCAGAGGCACTGAGAGGACAGTGGTGCTTTCAGGGTGCAACTCATCTGACTGGTTTAGATAGCAATACTGGGATAAGATGAGCTGCAGCCTCAGAATACCTACTTTTTAGTGCTGATAATGTAGAAAGCTGAAAAGCAGTTGGCTGAACACCATATTCTGTTGGCACTCAATGACAGGGGCTGTCTTGACATTGGAGATGGGAACGGTGTGGAAATGGACAGTGCAGAGGACTGCAGAGGAGCAGAAATATCCATCAGATACCACCAGGTCATTGCTTTTAAAGGTCTTCCTCAGCAATCTCAGTTTTGCTAAACTGCCCATCCTTGATAGCACCTCAGAAAGGTGCTTTCTGCACAGAAGTTGGCCATATTGGGACACCTTTGTCTAATTCCTGCTCTGTCTTGACATAAAACACCCCCCAAGCATGAAGGAATAAAATGTCAGATCTTTGCTCGGACACATGGCACTGCCAGGGCTTTTTAAACGCAAGCCACTTCTTATTAGGAATCAAACACCATGTTTTTTCCTGTCACCTTTCTGTCTCATTTTGTCTCATGCTTGGCAGAACAAATTCAGCCAGTTACAAAGACAAAGAATGGAAAATGTTACCTACTAGATGACATTTGGCACCAGAAATAGGACTTCATTCTAGAAGGGTCCCCTAATGTTCGTAGGTACTATCAGCCCTACCTAGAATATAATACTGCAATGACCTGATTGATCCTGACTGATCGATAGGAAGATAGTTCATGTTGCTTTCTCAAGGAAATATAATCTTCTTCTGAAGAGCCTTGAACAAAAGTGCTGTATTCACTGACTAAAATGAACACACTTCTAATTAAAACCCTACAGGTAGCATGAGGCATTTACACCCTTACTTGCTAACATAACACAGTTGCTATCACTTTGTTCATGCTCTTTGTTGTAATAAAAACCATTTAGAACCAAGCTGGTAACAAGAGATTAAGCAACCACCTTGCCTGATCATACCAAAGAGCATCCCCACCCTTCTACTCAATCTTTGCGACATCTCATTAACCAGATTAACAGAATTAATGAGCAAATATTTATCCAAACATAAATTAATGGAGATAGATCAGGCTAATTAAAATCTCTTTCCCAGAATAGCCAGGACAAAGTTTTCTGTGTACAAACATAATAAAACCATCAGGCCCAGCTTAATATAGATGCATTTAATGTTATACGGTGTATTTTGGTACTGGTTCCAAAACTCTTGTTTTATAGCATTTTGCCCACTGAACCACAGTGGTTTTGAGTTTTTCAAGATCTATTTTTTTCCTGTTTGTGATACATCCTTTATAGCAACTGCGTCCAGATGCGTCAGGATAACATAAAATGATATAAAAACAGACATTTGGCTTTAAATAGATTTATTTGGTGGTGTGGTGGGTGGACTGGAAGCAAAGTAATCCCGTGCATAGGTCATGGGAGATTTGGGTTCTATTCCCAGTCACTTCAGTGAATCACTGCATTACTTTGCCAGGCAAACGCATACGTTCAGACCTGGGTGCCCAAATAATTATTTGACATCCAGAAAGCTGTATCTTTTGTAACAGCAAAAAACTGCTAAAATCTTCCATCTGTCTCTGGCCTTCTACACTGGGTAATGGGTAGGAAGGGAGCCACATGGACTCATTTGGGCTCAAAATGACCATTTTTTTGGATGGCTATTTCCAAGAACACATAGATTGCTTCTCTGTTTTGCACTCCGGTGGCTTCCGCACCAGGGCACAAGAAGTGAATCAACACCATCAAAAGCTTTAGTTACTTAATTTATTCACAGACTCATTATCCATGCGCCTATTTGGAATTCTCTCCTGTGCCATTCTGCAGGAAAATAATATGTTCTCCCTGGAAAGAAACCCAGGTTGCTTTTCCATGGTAATATCTCCAGACAGACACAGAGTAGATGAGTCCCAGCCAGGTCTCCTGTGCCTGGACTATTCCTCCAGCGCTACTCCAGTTGTCCCTATGCCATGTCCACACACACCCTTGCTATCATGCCCTAGGAATGACATTCTTTCAGGCTGCAACACAACCCTAATGCTGTTGCTCAAACTCTGAACTGGAAAAGAAGAGGAAATCACATTTGAGAGCTGCTAAGCAGCGTTATCATTTGCCTTGGAAAGCAATGGGGCTTGCCTTCACTGCAATGCTTTAAGAATAGTCTTGGAAAACAGATCAGGAATGCTTTGGGGCCAAATGATGTTTCCGTAAGAAAGGGATACCCCATCTCATTTTTATAGGAAGTAGGTATATTCAGGACTTTAAGACTTTCTCATTGTGTTGTGCTCTACTGCATACCCAGCACAAGACGCAACCCACACAAGAGTTATGTGTGTAATTAGAATTTCATCTCTTGTTGAACAACCAGCTGCTTAAAGAGTCTCATTAGCCACAGAAAGATGTTAATTGTGCTAAAAGTCCTGGTGATGGCATCCTGTGCTTGGAGATGTGTCTCACAAACCTGAGAATGAGCTACATTATTCAGCTGATCAATGGACTGTAGAGGTATTGGGGGGTTTGAGCTGATGCAAAGAATCTTCGTAGATTACTTAAGCATAAAGGAAAGGCTGACAATATTTGACACGTACATAGGTTTTGTTATTTATAATTACTGGTTGTTGCAGCTTCTCAACCATGATGTGATAAATATTACTCCTGTGTACCTAATAGCATCATAGATTAATAGAATCAGAGAATCACAGACTGGTTTGGGTTGGAAAGGACCTTAAAGCTCCTCCAGCTCCAACCCCTGTCATGGGTAGGGACGCCTTCCACTAGAGCAGGGTGCTCCAAGCCCCTGTGTCCAACCTGGCCTTGAACACTGCCAGGGATGGGGCAGCCACAGCTTCTCTGGGCACCCTGTGCCAGAGCCTCAGCACCCTCACAAGGAAGAGCTTCTTCCTTGTATCCAACCTGAACTTCCTCTGTTTCAGTTTGAATGCATCAGCCCTTGTCCTGTCCCTGCAGTCCCTAATGAAGAGTCCCTCTCCAGCACCCTTGTAGCCCCTTTCAGACGCTGGAAGCTGCTCTAAGGTCTCCATGCAGCCTCTGAGCAGAGATGTGTGCAGACTCACACAGACATTGGTGTCGGAGCCAGCGCTGAAGTTTCTCATTGCTAAGTCAATGCTAAGTAGAGCTGCGAGTCTTTTATCAGCTGATGAATTTACTTATCCCTAAAAAGTTTCAGCAGTCAACAGCGTCACTGACAACTTCTTGCAATAGAAAAGAGTCAAAACATTTTGGTATTTTCATAAGGAAATACATCACTTGTTTAATTCTAATGTGACAGTTCATTCTGGCACCTCTCTGAGCGCTCATTGTTTAATAAACTGCCATTGAAACAGTGTTTCACTTCAATTGAAAGTGATTTGTGCTCCCCACGAGTGTTTCATTTTCGTTTAAAATGCGTATCAATATCGCTTCCACTTGGCTCCAAATTGTTTCACCTAAGTTTGCTTGAGAGGCGAATAAAAAAGCCATTATACTTAACCATTTCCTACCTTCTTTTCAAGGAGAATTGACTCCAGTATGTTTCAGGTTCTGGATTTACAGCGAACTTTGCTGATTTCTCTGCCTCCTGAGCTTTAATATCAGAGGTCAGACCTGGCAGAAGTCTCTGTTCTCCTCCTGGAGGGCACTGAGTGATTCTTCGGTTTGAATAGGAAGTTGCAATTAGTAAAAGGGGGGTGTGTGGTGTGGGGAAATCAATGGCAGCATATTTCATAGTCATAAAATAAATGAGCGTCTGCTCTGTTTATATTACACGTATAATACAGCAGGAAGTAAAGATCAAAGCCATGTTTCTAAAGGACTTGGCAAATTGTGTGCTTGGAGGAAGAAAATGGGTTCATGATTCGAGTGTTTTAAGTATGAGGTTTGGATTTTAGGTGGCGTAAACCAGGGTATCTCTTTTTAATCCAGCGCGAGGGTTGTGATTTACATCAGTGGAGAAGCTGGTTCAAGGGTTTCAAGGGAGAACAGATATGGTAAAACTAAGTATTTTTTCCTACTGAAAAGTATTCACATGTGTTTGTTCTCTATTTCTAAGTATTGGGAATTAAATCAGAGGATCAGGATCCCAATTCCCAGCTTCATTCACTGTATAAAGGTGCAAATGATGTTCAGAGCCAGTTCCTGCCTTGGCCAAGGAGGTGAGTATCAGGATGCCCACAGAGCTCTGCTTTCAGGTACTGGCATCTCCCTGAGCCCCGCAATTCCCAAGCTATTTGCAGGCTACAAAAATCCCCCAATGCACCTGACCAATGAAAGGGAAACTGAGGCACGGCCAGACGGGATAATTCGTCTTGTAGTGAGAGAAGTTCATTGCAGCCTTACTGCTCCCTGCCTGCGTTACACCAGAACTCCCATCTCCACAGCAGCAATTTCACCCTTATGGAGAGCTGAGATAAACTCACGAATGCCACCCTTGTCCTGAGAGAGAAACTGAAGCACAGAGGCACAAAACAGCAACACGGTGATACCAGAAACCCACAGCCCTCATCCAGCACCCCAGGGTCACCCCCGCTCCCAAAGCACCACCAGTCCTGGTGAGTTATCCCACTGGGGATTGAATGGCCTCGGTTAGGTGTCTGACACCCTAGGGCTCCAGCTGTCCCCAGGGAGGCAGCTACAAAAGCTGGAGGGAGAGCAAAACCTCAGCAGGGCAAAATCTATGGTCATGGAGCTGTTTGTATAGACTTCAGAGGCAGCTTCAAGCAAAGAGGCTTTGAAAAGTCCTGATTAAAAGGGCAGAACTGGCTATCACGCTTCCCTGGCTGCAGAATTGATTGGACGCAAGTCCCAAGGGGGCTGTGGGACACATAGGTCCCACCCAGCAGATGGAGTGATGGATCTCTCTGCTTTGCTGAGCTCTGTGCAGAGCCCAGCATCAATATTCCGGTTATATTAATCTCTTTTCCCCTCCCCTAGGTTTAGCTGCTCCACTCCAGAGGGTTCGTCAGGTCCCGTGAGTTGGGTGCCTGTTATTAGATGAGGAGGCAATGAAGAGCAGCGGCTCTCCTGCACTTCATGGGCCATGGGTAGCACTGATGCTGAAAGGGGACATTGTGTTGGCGGTCACAGTTCCCCAGCGGGCTCTCTGCCTGCTCATCCTCCTCTGCACGCAGGGAGCTTCATCCTTCCACCAGAGCAAACAACTTGCCTAAACTTTAGAGCACAACCCATCGAACAACCCCAAATGAGCACCTGGTGACATGGGCACCATGGCAGGGCCAGGAGCTGAGGGCACGTCTCCTGAGGGAGGTGAATCAGTCCTGGGTGATCACCCAGGACATCACCCTAGTAAATAGGACCTGGAGCAGACCAGGTCCTATTGCACAGCACTGGCATCCCGGGAAGCCAGCGAGACTTATGCTTCAGACTCTGACATGCTCCTTGAGGGGATCAGACCTCACTCATGTGCAATAGCATCACCAATTCCCAGTGGAATTGGAAGTGGAATGGAATTGGGATCACGGAAGCATATCCAGGTGCCCTTTCCCAAACTGGGACAAAGGGAGACTGGGAGAAAGGATGGTGAAGCTGTTTGGAGACCACTGTGCCATAATTCCAGCCTGTTTGAAACAGAGCAGCTTCCTCCTTAGCCTGGTTAATTAAGCTCCTGAGTGCAGAATGAATTAATTAAACCAATTACTGTGTTGCTATTTTATTCATTTGCTATGTACTTTGATTGATTATATGGCTCTGATTAATAAATATTGAATAAGTGTTAATTAATTAATTCATTGCTGGTTTATTCACCTATCCGTTATCTCCCTGCAATGAGTTGTGTCCTGAAAGTTTGTCCCGCTGAGCAGGTCCCCAGGGGCTCAGCCTTGGACAGTGGGGCTGGGATAAGGGATAGGATCACTTACCAAAAGGCAGGATGAAGAAGAAGGGGAACCAGCAGAGGATGAAAACACCCACGACGATGGCGAGAGTCTTGGCTGCTTTCTTCTCACGGGAGAACTTGAGGAGCCGGACCGAGAGGGAGCTCCTCAAGTTGTGCCCCTTGCTCCGGGTGCTGGAGAGAGGCTCTTCCAGCACGCTGCGGCAGTGGATGCGCAGTACCACCTCCATGGATTTATTCCTCTCCTTCTTGACCCCTGCTTCCAGGCTCCGGGTGGTCCGCCTGGCCACCACGTAGATCCTGAAGTACATCACCAGGATGACCATGAGGGGCAAGTAGAAGGAGAAGAGGGATGAGAACAGGGCATAGCCTGGCTCCTCTGTGATGCTACAGATGCTCTCATCCGGCGGTGGCGGCTCCTTCCATCCCAGCAGTGGCCCGATGGAGATGACCATGGAGGAGAGCCAGACCACAACGAGGATGACCCCCGCCTTCTTCTCGGTCATGATTGTGGGGTACTTGAGGGAGTACTTGACACCGATGTACCTGTCCACGGAGATGATGCACAGGCTCATGATAGAGGCAGAGCAGCACAGCACATCCACTGCTGCCCAGATGTTGCAGAAGATGCGCCCAAACACCCAGAACCCCAGCACCTCCAAAGTGGCCGAGAAGGGCAGCACGGTGGTGCTGAGCAGCAGGTCGGCGATGGCCAGGTTGACGATGAAGTAGTTGGTGACCGTCTGCAGGTGTCGGTTGCAAGCCACGGAGAGGATGACAAGGATGTTCCCCACGATGGCCGAGAGGATGAAGACAGCCAAGAAGACCCCGACGCCCACCGCCTGCACGTCCAAGGCGAAAGTCAACGAGGTGCCGTTGCCCTCGGGGGTCTCCTCCCCTTGCAGCCCCCAGGACCGGTTGGCACCGCTCTGGCTGCCCTGTCCCGTCCTGTTCCCACTCAAGCTGCCATTGCTCAGCTCAGTGAAAGTCATTGTAGAAAACGTCCGGGCTCCATGGAGAGAGAGGAGAAAGCGATGCCGAGGCGCAGCCCCCCCGGCATGATCCCCGCAGCCCCCTCCGAGACTCGCTCAGCACCCTCAGCGGGGCAAGGCTGGGACCCCGCAGCCGGGATGGAGCGATGGAGGGAAGCGGGATGCGCTGCTCTGAGCCTCCCACCCCTGCCCAGCTCCCTCTCCCCTCCTCCGGCTTCGGCCGCAGCTCAGCCCCGCCGCCGGCCCGCCCGGGGGGGCAGCGAGCTCGGTGCCCCCCCGCTGCCCTCTCATGCTCCGGGGGGCTGCGCCCTGCGGCTCCGCTGCTCTGCCCGTTCAACGGGGAGAGCTCCGGGAGCGGCGAGGGGAGGGAGCGGGGGGACGGGCCGGTGGGGGGGACGGGAGCCCCGCGTCAGGTGCCGGAGGAGGAGGAGGAAGAAGAGGAGGAGGAGGAGGAAGAAAAGAGGGCGGTAGCAGCGCTGCTCTGTGGGACGAGGCGAGCCCGGGGCAGGGTGAAGCCGGGGCAGCGCAGACCCAGCGTTGGGGGTGGTGGTGGTGGGGGGGGGTAAAGCGAGACTGTGGGAGGAGCAGGGAGACACTTGGGGGGCAGGACCCACTCGTGGGGGGTAGGGACCACTGCGAGGGGGGCAGGAGCACACGGGAGAGGGGAAGGAACACATGGAGAGGGGTACCAGGATGCATTTGTGCGTTAGATACCCATTCCATAGGAGAAGGGACCCCAGGCAGCCATTCGCCGGGGGTGGGGTGGGGGGGGATCAGGCAGTGAGGGGGTGCAGGCACGTCGGGGGGAGGCTGGGGTACCGCTATAGAGCCACCCGCTGCCGCCAGGGGGCAGCAGAGCGCAGGATTTGCCCTGCGGGTCCCGGTCCCTCCTTGTTCCCGGGGGTCCCGGCGCTGCGCGAGAGCGGCGTTCACCTTCGCATGAAGACCACCCTGGACCACGGCTACAGTACCCCACCAGGAGGATGCTCTGCAAGGCTGGAAGGTCCCCCCCAGACACAGCATCCCACCAGCAGGGTGCTTTTCAAGGACAGAAGGTCCCCCCAGTCCCAGCATCCCATTAGGAGGATTCCCTGCAAGGCTGGAAGGTCCTCTCCAGCCCCATGATCCCGCCAGGAGAACGCCCGGAAAGGCTGGAAGATGTCCCCCTTCAGAAATAACATCCCACCAGGAGGGTGCTCTGCAAGACTGGCATGCGCCTCTAGCCCCACGGTCCCACTAGGAGGGGTGCTCTGCAGGGCTGGCAGGTCTCCTTTCTCCCCTTGCATCCAGGGCTTCCAGCAAGCATCCTTCCCCTGCTAACCATGGTCCTCCCATCCTTCCACTCCATCCCAGGCACGCCGCTGGGGCTGCAAGCAGAGGATACCCCTCACTAGTTCCCCACAAAAGCAGAAGGGACAATCAGTGTTCTGCACTCAGGCACAGTGCGCGATCGGCAGCTCCCGTGTCTGTGACTTAACCCTGCTGCAGCACTGGGAAACGGCAGCTTGTGTTCAAAGTACATAGGCACAGACTTCTGGCTAATTTAAACAGGGTTGTTTTGTTTTCCCACTGATAGAAGCAGATCCTGTTTACACTGGTTTCCTCCCACAGGCCCTGTTCTCCTGCCTCCATACATTGCGATGGGGACTGACCCCAGTGTTGAATGGGGGCTCTCCCTCGGGTCCTTCCTACTGTACACAGGAAATATTTCCTTGGAGTGTGTTTATCCCTAATGTGTCAACTTTTCTCTCTTCAAAATATGATTTTAAAGGGAAGTCCAAGTGGACAGTAAAGTGATTTAAATCACTGCTGCTCTGTCAGAGAAGAGATCTGTTGAGCCACTGGTTATGAGAGTAGACAAAAAGATATAATATCATATTTATTCCCTCATTTTCCCTGACAATCATTGCAGGAAATGACACATTTTTGATCCTCCTTAGTTCTTTCATGCATTTTCTCTTACTTTAGATTTCACCCTCTTTCCTGGAGCCGGGGTTTTGACCCCGCTGGCAGCAAACACAAAACAACACTGGAAAATACAAGAAAAAGGAACAACTACTGTGCAAGGGATAGCTCAAAAGGATGGTTTTACTTAAAAATACCCTTGAATTTCTTTTTTAATGCGAATTAAAGCCCGAACAACCGACACTCAATGTCAAATTGGTCATTTTCCTTC
Organism: Myiopsitta monachus; assembly: GCA_017639245.1. Classification (NCBI taxonomy): domain Eukaryota; kingdom Metazoa; phylum Chordata; class Aves; order Psittaciformes; family Psittacidae; genus Myiopsitta; species Myiopsitta monachus. The sequence continues at coordinate 114,202,699 of CM029917.1, read as the reverse complement.
TGTTTTGATGAAAACATAACCCCCAAAATGAAGTATTGCTTCTTACTGGGATGCTAAACTCAGCATGGGATGATCTCAGCCCATGGAATTTTGTAGCTGTGTCTTTGCAGCTACGCAGATTGCTGTCTAGATAAACATATCCCATGTAATCTATCCAGTGACAGAGAGAGATAAAGAAAACGTGCCTTTCTCCAAAGTTAGGGCTGGACTGAGCTTCTCACGTACAGCGGGATTTTAACCACCTTTTTGGTCAGAAAAGAAAGGTTTCTCCCAAATGACATGATAGGAAATGCCATTAGAGTGAAGATTGAATCTGCCCCGCATCTTGCTTTCTTTGGGTGAGCTCTTCTCCTCATCTCTTTGAAGACAACTTGACTATGTTTCTGAGAGGGTTGGGCTGGTGTGGGCTGCAGGGTTTGCATGGGATGCAGGTATAGCATCATGATCTCATCTATCCCATACATTCATCTCATGGATGTGGGGTAAGACTGCCACCTTGAACGCTGCTCAGGACTGATGGACCTGCCCCAGGTATGCATAAAACCTCTAAGGTTGCATGGATGCCTTTCCACCCCCCAGCCAGGGCAGGAGAGATCATGTCACTTGTCATCACTGCAGCTCAGCTAGTGAATATCAACTCATTAAGATCCAGTTACCTTATTGCTTTCCATCTGTCTCTTGTTTCAATCTAAACCAGGGCTATTATGGTTAATTGAAACTAATGAGGAACAGGTTTATAATGTACTTAAACTCAAGTAGAAGTGCTTGGGTAGGTCTGCATGGAGGAACTGATGGGCTTTTAGTAAATGCTCATGGGGATCTGCAAGCCCATGGGACCTTGCCAATCCTTTCACATGGAGAAGATGAGGGGTGATGGGCACAAATTACTCCTAGGAAGATCCAACTGGACGCAAGAGGAAAATGTTTGACAACAAGACCCACCCATTGGAATAATCTCCACAGGTAAATGGTGGATGCTCCAGTGTTGGACACTGTTAAGATTAGGCTGGAAAGGGTGCTGAGCAATCTGCCCTAGGTCATGCTTTGCCTAGAAAGGCTGGACCAGATGATCCTTGAGGTCCTTTCCAACCTGGGATTTTAGGTTTACATGATTCAATCTGTGGGTTTGAGGTGGAAGGTGGTACAGCTCTTTTCTCCTTATTTTTCCCTTTTAGGCAGAATTTATCCTAGGGCTTGGATACCGCCATATAGTGATGTGAGCAGGGCTCTTTAAGAAAGGACACCTGATGAACAGTGCTTGTCACTGGGGTTATGGGAGGAGTGGTGAAGTGTGTCTAAGTTGCTCTCCTTTGGTGGTGTTGTGATGGTGCTATTTTGACTTTGGTGTGGGGAATTCTGTGGTGTAAATGGGCTTTATGATAAATGTGTGCTTGCAATGCTACAACAATACCATTTAAATTTTATTTGGAGTCTAGGAAAAAAACAGGCTATGCTGAATGCTTATGTCTTAATTAATGAGGTGAGAAGAATAAGAAGAGGAAATAGCTTATGTTAGCTGATGGTTAAAGAGGGGAAGGGAAGGATGGCATTAAACATTAAACATGACAAAGCATCTTTCAGGCCATCGGCAATCAGTGCCTATTGACAAGCGTGGGCTATGGACAGTTCAGGAGGAGCAAACCTGCACCCCAAACCCCAGACACAGCCTAGTACAGTGGACAGGAGCCAAGGAAAGAGGCCCTATTTTCTGTGTGCAAGGAGAATTGCGCTGAATGCCATGCTGGTATCTGGTAAGCCAGTGCAGGTGGGATGAGCAGATAGAACAAGCAGATAAGTGTGGTTTATTGGGATGGTTGGACATGTTTGTTATTTCAGTGGGATTGTTGATGTGTTCGAAATGAAGCATTCCTCAGGGATGTTCTTTTTTTTTTTTTGGTCTTTAACTCTGTTGAGAACAATATAATAAAATGCTTCAATACCAAGAACATTTTAGATAAAGCACTTTTTAACATGGGGGGAATGAACAAAACATAACACAGATTACTTGAGAAATCACTAATAGATTTAGCAATTAGCAGAACAATTGCTAATGACGATGTAAAAAGAGCAGTCACTGATCAGCAGTCACATGAATAAAATAGAATAAGCAATAGCATGAAAGATAAATCACAGCAGAACTATGTAAATAAAAACGCTACTAAAGGTCAAAACTGCAGTGAAGAGTTTCTCTGTTATCACAGAAAAGTATTTCTGTTGGCAGTTTGGATTCTTTGAGAGATTTCACTTCCTGAGACATCAGCATTTATTTGCCATTACTGTATTTTTAACTACCAGTTAGAAATTGAGACCATCAGTTGCCACAAATGGTGGGTATGATTTGAGCCTTGAATCAATGCTCCCCTCATGTCGAAGGTCTCTCATGGTTGACTCTTTTGCTCATAAATGAAAGTCCTGAGAAGCAGCTTTTGGGAAAGGATACCAGACTTGGTGTTGAACTGCAAAGAAGCCGTAATGATGTCTTTCCATCCTAGCAGTCATAAGATAATCGTAAAGCTTGAGAAAGTTATAGTCCCAAGAGCTACTGTTTAAATGAACAGGGGATATGGGAGATGGGTAGAGAGAGGGAGATGTCAGGAGCACTAGGAGAAGGGGAGGGTCTGCAAAGAGGACCCTGGGTGCTTGGCTTTAGGACTTCCTTTTGGCAATGCATTTCTGGGTCTTTTTGCTTTAATCCTCATGTGGTTTGGCTTGGCTTCTGCAAAATCCTCCCATTAAATCAACAAGGAATGTCCCCATGAGTGATGTCAATTTAACAGTTCCCAAGTCTGGGAATATTATTTCCAATTATAAATACCAAAAGATTTTAGAAGAAGAGGACAATAACGTCTCTCTGGCAATCAGCAGGGTATGAGGGTCTTTGGGCTTGGAGACCACATAGTGTCTGCCATGGGGCATGTGTGTGAAGCACCTCCAGGCTTGGTCCTGCTATAGACCTGTCCATGTGTCATCCTGGACATGAGGGCATGGATATGGGCAAAGGGGAAGTAGTGTGGCCACAAGGAAAGAAGAATGTAAGACAGAGGCGGACACGGGCTGCTTGGTTGGCAGAGGTGAGGTGATCTGTGCGTGTTAGTCCAGGCCAGGAGTGTGCTTTAGAAACAAGGTAATCTTGATTCCAACAAACCCCAACAGCCTAAAACCTTTCAGTGATTCATTTTGCATAATGCATAAATTATCAATCTAAATCTAAGTATAAATGTAAGTGTAGGTATAAATGTAAGTGTTGATACAAATATAAGAAGAAATATAAATATATAAGTATTAATATAAGTATGAATATAAATGTAAACATAGAGGTACAAATGTAAGTATGGAGATAAGTACAGATAGAAGTCCAAATATGATAAATAGAAATTCTATAAATATAACTGCAAATGCAGAGAAATATGTACTACTTCTATAAATTTAAGTTCTGTTGTGATTCCTCTCAGTAAAAGAAAGAAATGTCTTTTTTTTAAGTGAACACAGGAACCTCCCAGGTTTCCACCTTCAAATTTAGCATAAATAAATGCAAACAAATATGAGTACATGCAAGAAAATGAGACTAAAGTTCAACTCTGCAGACCGGGTGCTGTTCCTCAGATTTGCCTTCAGTTAGAAATAACCAGAGTTACTTTAGCAGCTCCCTCATGACAGATTAAAAAGATCTGGATTCAATGTGCGTGAGGTTTGGGGTTCTTTTATAAGCCACCAAAATATTAAAGAATGAGAAACAAATGTCAGGGTCACTTATTTCTGTGGCAATAAACAAGTTCAGCCCCTGACTGGCTTCCTCATATTCACCTTGAAGTGGGAGTCAATAAAACATGCTTGATGCTGGCTACCTGTGGGCAAGGACGCGAGGTGAAGGTACAGCTATGACCTGAAGCTTGATGCCCTGTGGAAATCCATCTGGGAGAAGATGTCTCTTGCATTAATATCTTCAGTCACCGGCTTTGTTTGTCTCCTATTTGGTGTTTTTTCAGTTTCCTATTCAGTTTAATGCCATGCATATTACAGAGTCCAGATGTTAAACAGTGAAAGTTGAGCTTGTACTTAGATAAAAGCAAAGTCTTTTTGTTTGGAAAACAAAGGGGATGTAGGGGAATAAACCAACAAGGCATCCTTCTTTTTCATGTTTTTAATGCCAACAGTGAGTGGCAATGCTTAACAGGGGCTTGATCAGTAAAAAGAAGGGCATTTACCAGCTCTCTGGGAACAAATCCAAGCACCTTTTCCCCCACAGAGGTAAAAGCACCATTCGGTTTTATATCTTCTGAGGAATTTGGCCCAGTATACCAAGATGCTGACCTGATGGTTTTCTCCTTCATCCAGCTGAAACAAAATCCTCTTGGCAGAGGTTTGTCTTGCCAGTTGAGATGACATGCAATACCAGCCAGCCTGGGCTTTGCTTGTGCTCCAGATGTGGCTGGTTTGGGAGCTGGCATGATATCTGAGAGTGGGCGAAGGCTGGACTGAGCTCAGCCACCTCTCTGCTTTGAAACCTTAAAGATCTTTTTTGTGTCTGTAGCCTGGGTAATTAAGGTCTGAGAGAGTTACATCTCCTCTGCCTGCCTTTCTTTTTCCCTCCAGTCAAATGTAATCCATTGCGAAGTGGAATCTGTGGCAGCACTGAGAGCAGGAGGAGGATATCTCCTTATCCCTGGAAGTCAGAAATGCATTTCTGTGTCTTTTCACTTGAACTCTCATGTGGTTTATCTTGGCTTTTGCAAAGCCCTCATTAAACCAACCAGGAGTATCCCCATGAGTGATGTTAACCCAACAGTTTTCTAGTGTGGGAGTATTGTTTCTAATAGAGGTTGCACATGTATAAATACCCAAAGTAATTGGAAGAGAAGAACATTATCTCTAGTTGATGATGTAACCTACAGAGTTAAAAGTGGTAATGGATTTAGCAATAGGTGTATCAATGGGCATGTAAAAGCATTAGCCAGATGTTTGCTTTTAGCATGACACATGTAGGTTAGGCTCGCTCTTTTCCCCCGGCTCTAAAGTGACTGCATGACTGTATTCTGATTTAGAGGCCAGAAGGGAATATCAGCTTTGTCTTGGCTAGTAAAAGTGAGAAAACATTGCTGATACCTCTCTAGTTTGGAGGCGAACTAGGTCGAAGAAGCACTATTAAGATAGGCTTTGCTAAAGGAATGAATTTATTGCAATGACTAGGCTGTTTGGTTGGCAGAATCAGTTTCTTATTGGTTATTCCCAAGTGACTCTGGGCTGCTTTGTCATTTGCAGTCAGTGAACTTGGCCTTCCAGGGCAGGGCTTTCTGTTAGCAAGCAAAGCCAGGGAGGAGAGCAAGCAGTGACAGATAGAAGTATGCCTCCAGAGCTTGAAAGTGCAACTGCTTTGGGAGCCCATGCCACATGCAGATGTATGCAGCAGGTGAATGCCCATCCAAGGATATAACGCAGAGAATGCTCTTGCTAGGCTTAAATCAGGTGCCTTGAATCAGACTTTCCAGTTGTCTACTGTCAGGATGTCTTTTCAGATGGGAAATGGTATACAGCTGCAGTTCCCGTATTTCTTCACTGATGGCTTTAGACAGCATATTTAGGTGAACTTTTAATCAGGGTATTTCTGAAGCTGGAACTTCTCAAGAAGCCATCTGGTAATTGTAGCATATACCTTATTTCCTGATCTCTCACAGGGAGGAGGGCGGGAGACCCAACCCCCAAATGTGGGATCAGTTCCCCGTTCCCTCTGGTGAAGGCCTAGCCTCTTTTACTGAACGCCTTTCAAATTACACATCCCAACTGGAAGGAAGGAGTTAGAGATAGATTTCAGAAATATTTTACATACTATCCCTAAGTAAAAGACAAAGAAACAAAGGTATTAACCAAGAGCCTTCAGGGAAAGGAGCCAAATATTCTGTCTCCAGTGTTAGGTTTCCTGGATCACCGTGGTCCCTGGTGAGCAGGGCTCAGTTGTCCCGCAAGGCTGCAGGTTGCAAGAGCTGAGAGAGTTGAACTTAGTCCGAGGATATCTTGGTAACGTTCATGGTGCAAACAGTCACTATTTTACAGAGACTCTCTTTGCTTGGGGTTATCCCACATACCTCCCCCCTTTTCCTGTTTGAGCTGGAAGTCAGTCCTTGTTGTGGGGACACTGACAGAAGGTGGTTGTCACACAATACGCCAGCAATGTCCCAGGTGTAACTCTTGGGACATTTAGTAGGGTCATGCATTCTTCTGGTGATAAATCCACAGGGTTAGAATACATTGCTACTCTCAAGAGAAATCCAGGTCTGACATGCAAGTCAGGAGCAAACTCCCAGAAGGTATTATCCAAATCAATCTTTCTGACCTTGGCTATTAGGGAGCTCGAAATCTAATGAGTCGATCAGACAGGAGACATGACTCCCAAAGACTCATGGAAATTACTTTGGAGAAGACAATGAATAATCTTCTTGCGTCAGCCAGCTAAAGAGCTAAATCAGGGCAAGGGAGATCAGTCATTATTAAAGCTATCATCATTATTTTTAGTAGGGGATAGAATATAACTATACAGAGAGGAAAAGGAGAGAAATACATTTCCAGAAATATATGTATTATGAGCAACTTGACAGTCTCTGGGAGATGATGATATAGATCAGAGGCAGCAACCAGGAAACTGAGGTAGAGAGAAGCTAGTGAGGCCACATTAAAACCAGCAAGAGTGCAGTGCAGATATTTTCCATCTCTGTTCCAGGAAGGAAATGGGATTTATTGTTTGCTGTGCAGTGTTTGGATAAAGAAGCATCCATAAAATCCTTGCTGTAGAATTCACATTGCAACACTATCAGAGAGGGGAAGCCTGGAACAGTTTTGAAGTGTGCAGCTGCTCCCAGCTCCTGGTTTGGAGCAGTGGCTGATTGCAGGCCATGATGCAGAAGCAAAAAGGGAAGTGCAGTAATCTAATACAGATGTTTCATCAGCAGTGAATCTTTGGTTTTGACAGCAGTTCTCTGGCATTCAGGAAATTACTGTGGTTAGATATTAATGCTTTCTACTGCTCTGCTTTGCTTCTGAGGATGAAGGAAAATAAAACATGGAAGATAAATCCAGAAGTTATCAAAAGCTGAGGGGTGGTCTTAGAGTTTGTTTTCCCACTCCATGTTTAAAGTCGTATTTGCTGGAGAAAGTGTGGGAAGCAAATGCTTGTTTTAGAATGTAAGATGAACATAGCAGCCAATTGCTAAAGCCAACAAAGATCAGAACTCGGGTCCTCACCGTCTAAGGGTGCTTCCTAAATCCAAACAATTCCATGTAATGGGAGTACTTTAGCACAGCTGTGAAAGGAGAAATGGTGAAGATGAGCAAAATTAGAATGAATCTTAATAGCTTATTGAATGCTAGGAAGAGAATTTGCTTAGGAAAGCTCTTTGCACCCATTCCTGTATTTTTTAGCATGACAGTGTATGAAAACCCCTCTGTTTAACAGTGACCCACCTCTGATCACTTCTTATGCTATGAAATACCGGGGGGTAGTACTGTACTGGTGAGGAATTATGGATTTTTTCTGAACAATGGCTATACCTTGACAGTGATGGCTATGACACTGCTGCCAGATGATGAGTGTCTGAGGATGAATATCTTGGCTGCAGATTGGCTGTTATAGCAAAATGCAGCCAAAATTTCCAAGAAATGAACTAAAAGAAGGAAAAAGGGGCTGGTAAGTACATCAAACACAGATATTTCACCTCTGCCTCTGGTTGGAAGAGGAGTAATACATCTATATACTCTGATGAGGGTATAGGTGGTTTATACTCATCGTAGTATCTAGGTATATTACCATCTACCTGCTCTGTTGTTATGCTCTTTCCTGGACAGTTTGCTACTGTCAGAGGCAGGACTCGAGACCTTTTTCTTCTCCCAGCAAGTCCACTCTTCATATTTGTACCGGGAAAAGAGGTGTGAGGCCACTGCATGAGAAGATGTGCTAACCTTTTCCCCCAGGATTGCCAATGAAAATAGAATCAAGAAGTAATTGGAGAGAAAGCAGAGACAGAACAGCATGCCACAGGCCAGGCAGCAGGACGCTGGTAACACTTAGAACAGATGTCTGGCCTCCTTAGTTTCCAACAGGTTTCATCTTCTTTTCATTGTACTAATGCAATGAAACTTCAAACACATGAAACTGATAAAGAAGGGAGCTGATGGCACAATTTAATGCAAAAAAATCCCTTCATGTTCATAGTCTGAGTGTTTTTGGAATGCTTTCACGGACATCACCTAATTCTTTGAAAGAAATTAGCTGGATTCAGAGTAAGGAAACCTCCTTGTATTCCTGGAAGCAAAATTAATCCTGGTTTGTTTGGTTTCTTTACAGCATGTTGGAATTGTGAAGCTGAATGTGGTGAGAACAGTGTGAAACCTTCAGCTGAAGGAATGCTTTAAGGTATCGGCTGTAGGGACTGCTGGGTTTACCTCTTTTCACACTAAAAATGCAGAAAGCTCTTGGGATTATGATCGATACTTCCGTAAATACCTAGGATTTCTATGAACCAGCCCAAAGCTCAATAGAGTAAACCATAAAGTACCACAAAAATTAACAGTGGAAAAGAAAACACAGAATGTTACAACACAGCATAAATCCTTAATATTTGGACTTCCCTACATCTGTAATACTACGTGCAAGTTTGGCACCCTTATCTCAAAGAAGATATAGGAGAACTACAGAGGAGAGCAATGAATCCATGCACCTGTGAGCAACAGTTAAGACTCCTCAGTTTGGAAAAGAGATCCTTAAAGATGAGGATAAGAATTAAGGGGGAATGGAGGTGGTCAATAAGAATCAACTATTCTGATCTCTTTCAAAGTGAAAAATAGGAGACATTTTGTTAAACTAGTACATGTCAGATTAAAAAAATACCACTTCTTTGCCAGAGGATGTTGTGGCACAGGAAGGTTATTTGGCTGCTGGAAGAGTTTGCACAAGTATTTGAAGAAATACATTACTAAATTACATCACATACAGGAAATATTCTGAGCTGAAAATAATGGCAGGTAGTGGGAACGCACAAGGAAATGCTGTGATTTCATGCCATGGTAGAAAACTCCCTGACTCTGAACAAGGTTGACAATTTTAAAGGCAGCTCCAGTAACATCACCATCAGAGAGCCCTTATTAGAGTCCTGCCCCTCTACTCTGCTCTTGTGAGGCACCACTTGCAGCACTGTGTGTAGTTCTGATGTCCGCAACAAACGGACATGGAGCTGTTGGAGCAAGTCCAGAGGAGGCTATGAGGCTGGAACACCTCCTGTATGGAGACAGGCTGAGAACATTGGGGCTGTTCAGCCTGGAGAAGAGAAACTGTGTGGAGACCTCAGAGCAGCTTCCAGTGTCTGAAGGGGTTTACAAGGTTGCTGGAGAGGGACTCTTCAAGAACTGTAGCGATAGGACAAGAGATGATGGGTTCAAACTGAAGCAGAGAAAGTTCAGGTTAGAGATAAGGAAGAAGTTCTTCCCTGTGAGGGTGCTGAGGCTCTGGCACAGGGTGCCCATAGAAGCTGTGGCTGTCCCATCCCTTGCAGTATTCAGGGCCAGCTTGGGCAGAGCCTTGAGTGGCATGGTTTAGTGGGAGGCGTCCCTGCATGGCAGGGATTGGAACTAGACGATCTTAAGGTCCTTTCCAGCCCTAACTATTCTATGACTAATAAAAGGCACACCTTTGATGCCAGTTAGGGCTGATGTGCCTCACTGACCTGCCCAATCCATCCCCTTATCTACCCCAAGGAATAGTCTAAGGCAAGAGATGGTTGGACTTGCTGATCATAAAGGTCTTTTCCAGCATTTTTGATTCTATGATTCTAAGAATGATGAGGTCAGTGCTCTGAGGCTGTGGGTGCCAGAACCAGCAAGGAGAGAGGTGGATCTGTCACCATACTGATGCCACTCATAATCCCATAACAGTCTCAGTGGATGTTTGGCTCCATATGTCAAGATGAAAAAGGTGGGGAGGATCTGGAACATTCTTCTGCAAAGCAGCCTTCAAGGTCTGTCACAAGACAGACAAAAGCTTGTATCTGAAATCTGCCTTGGTCAACTTCTCTTTTGTGGCCTTGTGCCCTGTATTTTCCCATAATGGCTGGTTCAGGATCACTAGTCTGGTTAATGAAATGGAACGATTTCATGAGAGATGAACCCAGACTGGAATTCAGCCAAGAAACATAAATGATTCAACTACCTGATTAAGTGATGAGCTTAAGCCAATTTGCAAGCAAAAACAAGGTCTGTGGGATTTAAGTCAATTCTCATTGTGGTCATCGTCTCAGGACGTGAAACATAAAAGACATGAATCTCCATGTGGTTGGCAAAGATTAGAAAATGTATTATTTCCTTCTCATATGATACACTTAATTCCCAAGTATCTGTTGGACAGCTTAAGTGGATTCTTTGCAGCGCTGACTTTCCCAAAGCAATGCTATATTCTTCAAAACTCTACTTCAAGCAACATATTCCCATTAGGTAAAACTACATTGCCGAGGCATTTGCTCAGTTGGAGCTTCTTTCCGGAAATTAGGTTAGCTCCACAGCAGCAAATCACAGTGATGCTTGTTTAACTGGGAGGTGTAGCCAAAGCAGGCTGTGCCAGGTAAGGCCTGTGCCAAGTGTGATATATGTTCAGGTGTGTGGGACACTCATTGAAATGATGTTGAACAAGTTGACCAATGCAATACTTGATTCATTTTGTACATTTGCATTGTATGCTTGCCTTTAACTCTTGGCACTCACAACCATGAATCATCATAGACACTTCACTCAAGCTACTTTTTTTAGATGCATTGAAATCAAGAAGAGAAAAGCACGGCATACTGATAAAGGTGCAAGATATCAACAAAATCCATAGGCAGCAGTGCTTTGCCTAACAGACAGTAAACTTGAAGCTTCAAAAGGATGTTTTCATTTATGAGTAATTATATCATACAAAATTAGTGAGTGGATTCTGAGATGAAGAACAGTTTGGGCTGAAATATGGAGATAACGATAGCCGTTAAACAAATTACAGCTAATCCTTTAACTCTTCTGGTGCAAGTTTCCTTGAATTGGATATATCTCCTTTTGTTCACAGCAAAAAGCTATCATTGAGGTTCTTGAGTTAAGGACCGCTGTCTTTTCTTTCTTTCCCTTGATCCTGACTTTTTAAACACCGGTGTGTAGCAATATGTCTAATATGGATGGTGTCTTCAGTAAATAAGTTAAAAAACCAGGAAAAGACTCCATGCACACAATGGAGGGGGAAAGATGAGAACAGTATGATCATGTAAATAATGCAAGTCACATAGCTTAATGCATTGCCAAGAACTGCTCAGACAGAAAGGTGATGAGCATAATACAGATGAGCATGCAGAATGGGAAAAAAACCTGAAGAGATAATCCATGCAATCAGTAATGTTCACCTTTTAAGCTTATCCGAATAGCAGGATCCAACCAATTTTCCTTTTATTGTTCTTCTGTCAGCTGAACGCAGAGCCCTACATTAAAATAAGCTAAATGTGAGAAAGCTTCTAATTGAAGCATTACAAGAAATTTTCTAGAGGATATTAAAACACCCAAGAATCAGCTTGTAGAAAAAATACAGTGCAAAGAGATTTAAGCACTAATTAAGCAGACAAATAAGCCACAAGGAATATAAACAATCCAGCCGATAAACTAGGGAAAATGTGGAGTTTGGTCACAACCTAGGTAAAACTGTACCCAAGGACCACAATCAGAGTTGATGCTGGAACTGGAACAGCCTCAGCTTTCCTATAAAGCCAGGATGAGAATGACCTCCAAAACCATGCCAGCAACGAATGGCCCTGTTCTGCTGAAAGCAGCCTTTCCTGCTGTGTGTACCATTTGGCTTTCTTTGATGTTTGATTTGGGTTTAGAGTTTATGAGGGGTGCCAGAATTGATATGCTTGCAGAAAGGTCTCTTGTGTAGCAGCAACTCACTCTTTTACTAAACACTGATTGTATCTTTGGTATATGCCACAACCATCTTCCAACTCTCAGGGTGAAAGATGCACTTTACAGCTTTCAATTCATTTATGGAAAACTAACAGAATTAGTCGTAGTGATACCTATTAGTAGTACCTGGGGGATGTGAGACTGGAGTTCTTTGACGCAGATGTGTCTGGGAGGAAGAGTACGGCAAGGTATATAAAGAACCCAGAAAAATCTGAACTGTAATAAGCATAAATTTTTGATGGGCAACTAAAAAAAAAAAACCCAATCAAAGAGAAAAGGAAATTTTATGACTTTTTATAGAATAGGTAGGAGCAGGCTGAGGACATGAAGATAGAAGACAGCTTGGATGAGACTGGAACAGTATGGTTTGGTCTGGAAAAGAAGGCAGATATTGATAATGGTCTTCAGAAAAAAAGCATTTCTCAAACTGAAGCAGTTAAGACCCAGGAGGGAACTATTTTAAAGATAAAAATTATGGAGAACTGGCAATGCCTTAAGAAATTTTTGTTAAAGGAAGACATACAGACTGCCCCAACATGAAAAATGGCCTAAGAAAATTGTATAAAATGTATTTGGCCAAACAGACCTTTAAGGAACACAGAGAGAGGTAAAAAATATACAGGATTCAGAAAGTTCATCATAACACTATGGACAAGTTTATTAGAGAAGCACAGATATAGAGGGACAAAAATCAGCTGGGCAAAGAGTAATAGAAAGCCTTTGATCAGAAGGAGATAAATGTCCATGACATAGTTGCTCCTCATCTCAAGAGAGTGGAGGATGGTAGCCAAAGACATAAAGAATAATACTGTCTCAAAAGTGATTGGGTGTTTGGCACAATGGACATCACTGAAAAGAAGAAGTTGGGTTACAATGGGAGAAAAAAAGATGAGCGATTCAAATGATCTGTAGTAGACAACACCCACCCATGTGTTTTCTGGGAGATAGCCGGAATAACCCAGCTAGTGACCTTTGAGAACACTCAGTGGGAAGGGCAATAAGGAAAGATGCAACGCCAATCTTTGGAAAGAAGGGTGAGGTGATGCAGTGAGTTGGCATGGTTTCAGTTTCCAGATTAATATTGAAATAAATACTTGGTCTGTAAACGTGAAAAAGACAAGTGAGGGATGAATAACAGCCAAAACACTTTTATTTCTTCTTTAATAACAAGCTGCGTTGAAGAAATTGGATTTCTTATTCTTTTTGACAAAGCAATAGGCCTGAAGGAGGGGAAAAAACCCATAGATGTCAAATATTATGACTTAAGGTCTGGACATTATTTCCCTAGATAGTCTCCTAAGCAATTTTGGGAAACAAGGATTAAATAATGCTACTATTTATTATAGTGACATTTGACTGGAAAATAACAAAGCATTAATAACTGTTCTTTGAGAAGTATCAGACCAGAGTAATGCATTAAGAAATAAAAGCATAAGCCTGCTGTAGCACAGGTACCAGTCAATGTTTTTGTTCATGGCTTTGGTATTCTACAGACTGATGGCATTTGCAACCCATGTGAACAAGCAAGGTGACAAAACGGATGTCCAAAATTGTCTTGACAGATTGGAAAGATCGCTGGAAAAAATGAAGTCTAATTCAACAAGGTCACATACAAAATTCTGGCCCTCAGAAGGAATTATCAGCTGTACAATACAGTCTGAGTGGCAGTGGCCAGTGGAGGAGAACTGTGGCCTTGACAGGCACATAATGAACATTTGTCAGGAATTCACATTGCTGTGGAAAAGGAAACTGCCCTGAAGAGACCGGAATCCATCAGGCTGTAAGCAAAAGTCAATCAAATTCATAGCAACTCTTTTTCTCTCTTAAACCATTCTAATATAATGTAACAGTCTGAAAGGGTGGTGAGGTGCTGGCACAGGTTACCCAAAGAAGCTGTGAATGCTCCATCCCTGTCAGCGCTCAAGGCCAGGCTGGACAGAGTCTTGGGTAACAGGTTTTAGTGTGTAGTGTCCCTGCCCATGGCAGGGGGGTGGAACTGGTTGATCTTAATGTCCTTTCCAACCTAAACCATTCTACGATCTGTAAATCTATTGGAAATTGATCTAATTTTTCACCATTTTGTCATTTTGCAGTCTTTAGGATAATCTTATTTAGTCTTATTGCATTTTAATTTGGATACTAACTAAAAAAGGACATGAGAGACAATGGGAATGTTGTTTAATGATATGGTCATGGCTACGACTGATTTCAGCACAGACATACTGGTAAGTTCGGTCTACAGAAAGTCTGTGGCTTGTGATGAGCTCTCCTAATAATTCAGAAAGATCATAGAATCATAGAACCATAGAATGGTTTGTGTCGGAAGGGAGCTTAAAGCTCATCCAGTTCCAACCCCTGCTATGGGCAGGGACAGCTTCCATAGAGCAGAGTGCTCCAAGCCCCTGAGTCCAACCTGGCCTTGAACACTGCCAGAGAGGGGGCAGCCACAGCTTCTCTGGGCACCCTGTGCCAGCGCCTCAGCACCCTCACAGTAAAGAACTTCTTCCTTATATCTAAAGATGCTGAAAAGAATGAATTGAAAATGTAAAATAATTAAAGAAAGGAAAAGGATGGGAAGGAAGGGGTAAAGAGTTAATCCCTCTTTTGTGTGGACTGCAATATGTGCAGACAAAGAGATAAAGGGGTGCTAATATCCCAAGTTCTTTAATGTTTTGATTGGCATGAGCAATGTAAATAAGTCAGTTATGGTTAGAGCTTGTTCCTACATGTCCAGACAGCTCTGTAAAAACATAGAAACTTAAGGAGGGGTGAATCCTGCCAGTGCTTACCCAGACATGTTAAACTGCTGAGTTCAACACCGCTGCTTCGGTGAAGGAAAGTTTTCAAGACAGTGTGCCAGTCACGTCCCTTAAACAGATTAGTTTGTGATCCTTGGTCAACAGTCTTTTGAAAGCATATCCAATTCCCAGGCCCTTTGGAAACCTTACCTGGCATTAATTCCATTTGCATTTACCAATGCTGTATATTAGAGGTGTCACAAGGACTGATAGCTGCAAAAACAGGCTGTTATTTTTCATACTCTAAGGGTAGGAATAACAACTCTGCTTTAGGGCCAGAAAGCATGATTTCCAATTTTGGAAGAATTTAAAGAATTAATTATTTGGCAGAACAAATGTACTTGTAAAATTAAGTGTCAGAACACATTTTGCCCTTTGATTCCCTCTAAAATTCTCAGCTAAACCAACTTATCCCAGATACACAAATCACATACATCAGCTGTCTAGCAGGGAAAGGGAATGCTAGGTCAATGAGTAAAATATCCCTGGATTTTTAAAGAGATGAAGTAACCTGAAATCATTTCAATCCACAGACAATTAAAAATGTTTGATAGGCATTTTTTGTCTTGGTTTTGTACATGTTTTTCCATGGTCATCAAAAACTTTATGTCTGGAATACGTGAGAGCTATTCACAGTGAGTTTGTTGAGAACGGTGTATGTACATCCACTTCTAATCCCAGAATCCAGAAAATACTGCAATAACTTGGCAGGCAATAATTTCACTAGGAATTATTACGCACTTCACTAAGAATCATTCCTGCTTTCCAACACCATGCTGAAAATCCTAGCAAAGTATATGAGGAGGGTTTATGTGCATACCTATGTATTTTAATGTATTTATTAGTTAAACGTACATTTTTGTTTTGCAATGATTTACAATAGACTGCATCAAGCAAAATAATTCGTTGTGAAACTGGGGGAAAAAAAAAAGCAGAAGAGCAACTGGAATTCACTGAGGCCAAGGAATCTGGCATCCACGTCGCATTTTGGAACCGCTAAAGATTCCCAAGACAAAAAGCAGCTCGTTTCTGGGACATATCACCCAGCTTACAGTAGCAGCAGATAAATTTAATAGTAAAAGAAAGCTTCCAAACAACAGCGGTGATAAAACCAGGTATGTTAGGCTATTTATTTGTTTTGTGTTGTATCTCCAACCTGCCTAACGCTGCAGGAGATGACATTCTGCCTTTTCCTTTTATTTATGAAGTAATTGTGTGAACCTGATGGTTCCAATATTGGACCACCAAAATTATGACTATATTTAGATGTAGATGAAACCCAGAGGGTTTTCTCGCAGCTCATACTTATCAGAGCAGTTAATAAGGTAGTGATTGATGAATCAGGTGCTGACAGCGTTTGTGCTGTGATTACAATTTGGTAATTCTGGGTTTTATTTGCATAATCACCCCATGCCAGCCACAGTGCCCTGACACTGACTGAGCTTGCAATAGCACCAGGAATAACCAACTGATTGAGTTACCGCAGCAAAACACTTTTGTTTGCTATAATGCCTTCTAGACACAGGGTACACTCGAAATGCTTCACAGCATTAAAGTCACAACAAGCACCAAAGTGAAGCACAACTTCCCTTGGGGGCTTTATGCTTTACCCCATAGCTGACCATGGGGGGTATTTTTAGTGCTGGTTGCAGAAGATGCAGCCTTTGTAGGCTGCTGAACACAAAATGGGGTGGTGGTATAGAAGGTGAAGCCAAGGGAAAAATAAAAGGTGCCAGGCTGGGTTTTTATATTGGCAATAAGGCTTTTAAGAACACGAGGAGTTAAAAAAAGCTCTCTGAAACCATCAGGAAGTCTTAGAACATCTTAGCCCGCATCCTGGGTAGAGAGTGTCAGGGAAAGGCAAAGGGTATGAAAAAAAGCACAGAACTTAAAGCTGTGGTTGCAGTGGGATAACTGAAGAGATGGGAGGAGGGAGGAGGTGAGACCAACTTGTGGCTTTGCTGGTGAAGAGAAAGGAGAGGGCAGTGACAGATGTGTCTCTTATAGGTGGCTTTCCATTTGTGCATGTTTTAGGATGTTTTCTGTGATGAAAAAATGTCATCTTTGGACATGTAAAAGGAATTATAGTAGATTTTTTTAATAAAGAAGTTACAAGACAGACTCAGAGAATACAGCTGCAGTCTGGAAAATTCAAAAGAGCTGCAAAACCATGTTTGCCCTGAACAAAAGCATGGAGAACAAAAGTGAGAACACGCTTCTTCCTTTAGTGTAGTCCACCTTATACTGTTGGTGCCTTTTTTAAGTTACAAATAAAGTGGTCATCTTTGTAGATATCATTATGTGTAACTGAAAACTAAGGGAGACGGTAAGGAAAACACATCATCTGAATCATCCCTTACAGCTGCATGAATGGTATCTGTGTTGGTCAGGATATCAATAGGGCTGAAGCACTGGAGTCGTGGATTATGAATGTGACCACTAGAAACTACAAGACTGCACATAAGAGAAGCTTCTATGAACTGCCAACACACTAGATTATGTTCACAAATTCATGTTCACAGATTTCAGTTTGTACATTGAAGGCACTAACATCAGAGGGTAAACTGTGGCACTGGTTGCTGTAAAGGCTTTTGGCCAGAATCAGGTCTCTGGTTACTTATGTGGCCATTAAACTCTGTGGCCACTGCCCCTGGCAAACAGAATAGAATATGAATAGTATCAGGATAGAACAAAGGCAAGAGCAAGAATAAGAGTATGAATATAATAGAATAAACCGCACCAGACTAGAATGTAATAGAATGGACTTATTATGAGAAACAATGAAATGCTGACTATTAAATGCTTGCATTTATTTAGTTTGGGGTTGTTTTTAGAAGAATAGCACTGCAGAGGACATCTGGATCTACCAGGGATGGTGGAGTTTCACCCAGCATCTGGCACCCTGAGAGCACTGCTGGCAGCCTGCTGCTTGACAAAGAGGGATTAATCCCTGTGCAGCACAGTGGCTTTGGCATGGATCAACATGAGGGATGTCAACTACCACTTATCTGTTAAACCTCACCAAAATTATAGCCACCAAAATTATATGGCAGTGGAGGGAGAACAGACTTCCAGAGCAGACAGTCTGTAGTAGATAGATGCAAGTCACTGAGATTTTATACATCTGTCTTGCTTGCAAAGGCGTTATTCTGTCTTTCTGGTTTCACTCTATGGACATGTAGTTTAATTTGCCAAACTGTAATCATGCCAATATTAATTATCTATAATGAGTCAGTCGTGCAAAGTAAACCCTAACCACTGGGGAGATATTAGAGGTGATGTACTTATTTTTTATGTGCATATTAATCTGTTGACTTTAAATCTAAAAAACACTGTTTGACTGAAAAGGTTCTCATTATTAAAATTAAGCTGGAAGTTATAAGGCAGAAAATATGCTGAATGTGGCATCAGTGGCAGCAGTGATTTACAAATACTCATTATAAAAAACAGAGAGAGGTTGAATTTCAAGACTTGAATTATTCTGTGAACAGTAACTGATTAACTAGTATTAATCTTATGTTTGCTTGTTTTCTTGACCTGTGTAAATGGCCCAGGCATTCATTAGCATTTGTCACTTATATCCATTAAGCAAGGATGTCAAGGGAATGAATAACTGAGCTTATAGGGTTGGAGGGGAAGAAAGGATAACCAATGTCTACTTAGCAGAGTGAACTTAAGCAAAGCGCTGTGAACTGCAGCCATGCAATGTTTTAATTTATGTTCAGTTTGTCCAAAATCACACCATTTCTCCAACTTCATTGTGGTGCAGATGACTCCACTAGTACTGAAAACAGGTTTGTCACGTTAATAAGTATTTAAGCTAAGTAAACTATATAGTTGCTGACTTTGAGATATGTAAAGATTTCCCAGAGACAAATAAGATAAGGGTAAAATCTGAAGCATTTTAGGAATCCTTGTGCTTAGTTTAAGTCCAAAGGGATAACCATGTGTCTTTTTTGAGCATCCTTTGCTGAGCGGATTTGAGCTAACCCTCGCGACTCTGCTCTCCATGGAGAGTGCTATGTCTAATGCATTGTAAATCTGTCTGTGCCTTTTACTAATAATCTTATTGACTGAGCCCAGCTCTGAAATTTGGAGTGTCGTTAATATTGAACTGTGCATTTATGGCTATTAACATAATATGAAATAACGCCATCTCACAGTGACTGATGAGTTGGAGAGGGGATAGTGTCACAATCCAGCAGAGAACAATAGGGGACTTATAAGACCATGTCACTGTACAGTCAATAATTATTAAACAGCCAAACACATGGGAGCAATTTGCAGAACCCACTCCCCCCTTTGTATGCAATAATGGCAGTCTCAGCACGTAGGAGGTGAACTGGAGGTAGCTGTGAAAGGTGTCAGGTCACAGACCACTTAGAGGGTCCAATAAAACATCTCAGGCTCCAGCTGTGTCAATCAAAGTGCTCTTATCCCAGCAAGAATGCATTTTAGAAGACAGCGCAGCACACAGCATTCACTTTGCTGTTTTAAACTGTTTGCACATTCAGCATCATGGAGCAGGAGAGCACCAGGATGTGGTATTCACACTGGAATCCATTTAGGAGATGTTCACTACATGAGAGGAGTCCAGAGAAGGGAGATTTGACCCAATTGCCTGGGCTGCAGAACAGCTCTGAGCAGACCCCTGTAGGGTCAATGAGTGGTTACATTGAAGAGCTAATAAAAATGGCCATAAGCTACGAGGCACTGAAGTCTAGTTAGCTCTTATCCTCTGGAAAATGAGACTGAGTTTTCAGGTATATTGGTAACAATTACCCCTGAAATAGTTTCAATCAGCCAGTTCTGTGAACTCTGGCGTGTACCCAAAGCTCTTTGTCCCTTCCATCAGCCATCCGACCTAGCATCAAGACTCCCCTTTGGCAGCTTAACCTTGCACAACAAAATGTCCCCAAAAGGTCCTTGATCTAAGCGTGGGCTGAGAAAGATGTTACATTAAATTGTAGTTAAACACAGTCATAACAGTCATTATCCATTTGGGTAAACTCGGAAACGGAAGGGAGAAAAAGGGCAAAACCTGCAGGAAACCAATTTGAAAGCTGCACTGCATCATTCCTGGGAGAGCAGGTAAGGAGCTCATGCAATTTCTTGCTGGGACAAGTACATGTGATGGGGTCTACACTTCTGGATTTCAATGCATGCAAGTTCCAGTTCAGCATTTCCTGATGGGTGAGAGCTTCCTCACTGCTATTGATTAATGTAGAGCCTTCTGGGCAGGTTTCTAGAGGAGGAAAATAAGGAGAAAAATCCCCAAACAAGTCAAGGAACTTAATTGCTTCAGCTCTTATGCATCTGAAAATGCAGGAAAATGGCTTTATCACAGCACTTCTGATGTCTGCATTATAATACCCCCTAAGCTAAGGTAGCTGAGGATGATGTGAAGCTTGCTGGGTTGACTACAGGGTCTAGAGGATGCGGTGGGACGTGAGACCCTGAGCAAGACTCCCTGACCCCAGAGGTCCCTTCCTGCTTGGGGTTCCTATGAGAACATCCTGACCTCCCTTTTCCTCTTCTCCAACATCCCCTTCCCCCTCCATCACAGTCTGTACAGGCAGAACTGCCCAAAAGTTAGCCCAGCCTGAGCCCATTGTCATCAGAACATGCAGAAATGGGTTCCAACAAAGCTTTTCCTACGCTGTGCTTCACCTTCTGCCTCCAGCACATCTCTCCTTCAACAGAGAAATGGAGAGAGACTGCTCTTCACATACATTTTGTTTGATACTCTACAAATCTTGCGTTTTCTTCCTCAGAAGTCAGAATAATTCTTACCCCCAGTCTCAATATGTCTGCTTGTGGGCTAAGTCACACCTTGGGAGTTTCCTGTGGAAAAAGCAGAGCCATAGGGGAGGTCTGAGTAGGGAAAGCAGCAGAAAAGCTGGAGGTGGCATTTATGCGCTGTTTAAAGCCATTACTGCCTCTTTCGCTCTTTCTTGCTGCCTCTGGGGAACTGCTCTGTAGAATGCTTTAAAACAGCTCGCTTTAGTAATACTGCTTTATGTTGATATATTTGTTTTAAATCAGTGGATGTCAAAACATTTTTCTGAGTAAGTAAAGCAAGATTCCTTCCCTCATTTAACAGCAGGTGAACTGAATTATTCCCAGACATGTATTTTATGCCATTGTTAGAGCTTAAAATAGAATCGAGTCTCTTGTGCAATGCACTGCCCACTCTGCTCCACTGTCTGAGAAAGCAAGAAAACATTCTTTAAACCTCAAAATGCCTTATAATAAGTGGTCCATAATAACACATTGGCATAAAAATGGTCATTTACTGTGCTATAAAGGCCCTTCAGGCATTTGGTGATTGGCAGCCCCATAGTGACATACAAAACCCCTTTGTGTCATCAGTGCCCCATGGTGTGACGATCTTTGTGTCCTGCCAGGTTCTGCCTATGAGCAGGGACTCATCAAGGGAAAATGACAATGGAATTTGGGCAAAGTAGCTTGAAAATTAACACATAGGCACAGACCCTGAGGGAGAGGACTTCTCACCCAAAGTAGTCGCAACGAATGTTTCATGGACCATAAAGATTGTGAGGGGCCATTGCGTATTTCTCCCATGGGTTCCCTTGGAACATGAGCAAAGACTAATTTGGCATTCGGATGCTAACCACTTTTGGGCTGCTCTATCTTGTTTTGCCTGCTCTATCTTATTTATAGCTTACTGCTGATAGATATCTCTTATTTCCTGCTAATTTCACACTGTGGCAATGCTTGCCTGACTTAGCTGGCCACGAAGATGCAGTAAAGAAAATCAACCCGAAACTTGGCACACAAGGTCACTTTACTTAACTTCAGAAAAACCTTCAGGAGCAGTTAAAGCAAAGCACGGGGAACAAACTATCCCCATCTTTAGCACACTTCCATCTGCTTTAAAACTCTGGTTGTCACTTCTGTGTCTCCATTTAATCTGCCTTCAACTTCCTAACACTGTCAATGGTTATAGAGGGGCAGCTTGAACAAAATGCTTTCAATGCTTCCAGTTATCTGTCAGCAGCCTCTTACAGAAGCAATACAGTTTTCTCCCAGAAGAGACATTGGGTTTACTGGTGATTTGCATTATTCCCCTCTCTCTTGTACATGACAAGAGAATACAGGCAACATATGGTTTTGATTCGCTCTGTTCTCCCTTAGTTTAGTAATCTCTAGAGATGGAAATGAGTGGTATGAAATTCCCAGGGCAAGTTGTGCTCTCTGCCAGTTTATCATCAATCCTAAGTGACAGATCTTGCCGTTGTGTTTTTGGGCTGGCCACCCCTTTACAGCAGAGGTCTTGGGGACAAAACTGAAGTTAATCAAGAGCTTATTGAAGAGCCTATCACCAGCACAAGCTGAGGACTGCCATGCGTTGCTGCAGACAGCCAGGACATGTTCTCAACCCCAAGGCACTGCTCATTCGCATCCATGCATCCCTGCACTGTGCAAAAGAGCTGGTTTAGGAATGCCATCACACACCAGCATTATATGTATCTGAGCTCCTGAACAGTCCCAGGGCACAGTCTCTAGCCCTGGCTCATCATCCTGTACACCTTGGTGGGATCTTACCCTGTGCTGGTGCTTCCTGGAGTGCATGACTTCAGGGGATGACAGTTGCCAAAGACCATTCCCAAAAGGCAGGACTGAGAAGGCAATCCCGTTTGGGAAGACAAAAAGTGTGAAAACAGTGTGTGCCTTGCATCCAGTAAACAATCTCTGCCTCCTTATACTCACCATAGTATGTGTTGAAAATATAAAAATAGAATCATGGAATCATAGAATAGTTTGGGTTGGAAAGGACCTTAAGATCATCTAGTTCCAACCCCCCTGCCATGGGCAGGGATACCTTCCCTCTAAACCATGCCACCCAAGGCACTGACCCACCTGACCTTGAACACCGCGAGGGATGGAGCATTCACAGCTTCCCTGAGCAACTCATTCCAGTGCCTCACCACCCTCACAGTAGAGAACTTCTTCCTCATATCCAATCTAAACTTCCCCTGTTTAAGTTTGAACTCATCACCCCTTGTGTTATCACTACAGTCCCTCATGAAGAGTCCCTCCCCAGCATTCTTATAGGCCCCCTTCAGATACTGGAAAAATAGACAAAAGGGAATGGCCAGAGGGGAAACTGAGATGAGCTCTGAGGCAGAAGCTGTTCCCTGTGAGGGCACTGAATCGCTGGCACAGGGTGCCCAGAGAAGCTGTGGCTGCTCCATCCCTGGCAGTGTTCAAGGCCAGGTTGGACACAGGGGCTTGGAGCACTCTGCTCTATGGAAGATGTCCCTGCACGTGGCAGGGGTTGGAACTGGAGGAGCTTTAAGCTCCCTTCCAACACAACCATTCTATGATTCTATTGGATAATTTGTGAAATCTGTGTCTATTCCTTCTTTACTACTGATGCAGCAATTGGCACCTGTGGTCAGGAGGGTGCTCAGCACTGGGTGATCACATTTGGGATGGGAGTTTATTTGACTGCATGGCTCATTGGCAGATGCCTCCCAGTTCAGCCCCATGGCATCTCCAAACAGAGATTTGCAGGACAGGGCACTGGCAAGGGAAGGAATTCTTATGGCTCAGCCCTGAAAAAGGGTGAACCACCTGTTAGGACAGTTACAGCTGCACCTCCTATTCTAAGAGTATTGGCTTATTCTTCCATTATCCACAGATTGCTTCTGCACCTCGGTTTACTCAGCAGCAAAACAGAGACCGTCCCAGGGTGCAAGGACTCTGCATGCTGACCTGGCCATTAGCAGGATTGTTCTGCTTTGGGGATTCTGCAAAACGGTATTATTGATTTTCTGCATCATGCGACAAATGCTTAGCGCAGCTCTCGAACGTTTGAAGTCCTTTCATGCTTGAAAGAAAGCGTGGCTGTAGGAGTCCCATCCACAGCAGAGCAGAAAGAGCTTGAAAGCCATTCACAATAAAAAGGAAACTTTTGGAAACGAAACCTTTTATTTTATCTCCTTATGTTTTTAATTTACCAGACAAGTGGGAGGGAAGTGCTGAGAAAGACAGCACAGTGAATAACAAAGCAAAGATAAAAGCCACGCTCTCCTCCTGCTTATACTTTAGTTTTTCTTAGCCTTTAGCTCACAACATAGTGTCTGCAGCATTTTGCCACTCTGGGCTAAATAGGATTAGCAGAAAATAAAAGCTCTTTTTCCTTAAAGAGCAATTCTGGACATGTGGTTAAAGAGCACCTCGTACAGATGGAAGAGAGATACAAAGCAGAGGCCCGGATAATGTCCAGCTCTCCTGAGTAGAGGGTATCTGATATGAAACAAGCTACACACACATCACAGAGGCTCTGAAGGTCATTTCCACCTGGTATTATCATGAAAATGTTGTCTTTAGGACTGACATAATTTCCTTCAGGCTTTATCCTGTGTGTCAGATTTGATATTAACTCTAAAAAGGGCTAAAACTGTTTTAGGGCTGACACAGGAAGACATAACGCACACAGTGGGACTCTGCAGCCTTACTCCCATAGGAAAGTAGGCTAAAAAGCAAGAAACCTGGCTCATAGTACTTTATTCCTCAGTTTACCTACTCTACAGGGATGCCATAAGATGTTTATTCTTTTCCAGAGCAGTGAGCAGGACTCCTTGACTAGTGCAAATCAATACCACTAAAATAGGACTTAATTTCATTTGTTCCTCCAGCAAATGAATAATACCCTCACTGGAACTATTCTGATCCATATGTCTGCAAGACATTGCTACAATTACTGAACATCTGGCCTTCCACAGGTATGGGGACATTACAGAACCCTGCAAAAGTTTTGTCTCAGTGTCTGAGGCTCTATTAAATCACTTCAAGTATGCCATTCCTTTAATCTTCAGTGTTAATTGTCAGCATTTCTCTTAAGGCTTTTGTCCTTAACAATTTCTGGAGTCATCATATTAAGTGTGTGGATCACTGGTGTGATGAGCTCAGTTTTCTCAGTAGCTGTCATCTGCTTGTGCCTTTCTTTGTCTTTCAGACTTTGGGTGGCTGCCCCCAGGTTTATCCCTAGTGACCCTCGTTTGATCCTTTTTCCCCTTCAAATCCAGTTTAAAGCTCTCTCATAGAATCCCAGACTGATTTATGTTGGAAGGGACCTTAAAGCAGTTCCAAACCCCTGCCACAGGCAGGGATAGCTTCCACTAGAGCATGATGCTGCAAGCCCCGTCCAATCTGGACTTGATAAGCCCCGCTAAGTGCAGGGCCTTGATAAGTCCCTTCCAGCTCAGACCATCTGATGATTCTATGATTCTATGAAAGCTAAGGTGACACTATCAAATACTGGTCATCTTCTGAATGCAGTTGGGGTGGCAGGAATGGTGGCGATTCCCATACTTCCCGGCCCATTTGCTTAGTGTTATAGTTAGGAGGATTGGCTTCATCTTTAACCAAAATCTTTCCTGAAAAGGAAGCTGATTACTTGATGTCCTGCCCCAAAAAGTATTTCCCAGAAACAAAGAACAATGATCCGCCTTTTTACATGCAGTATTCTTTCAAATGAGCAGAACATTATATCCTCCCTTCAGTCTTCTTATTTCTAGACTAATACAGCTCAGTTCTTTTAGTGATTCATTAAAATCACTTTTTAACACACTTGCCACTCTTGCCAACCTTGAAATTCCTCCTCATCATTTCTGACTTTCTTCAAGAGAACTCCCCTAGACTGGATGTGAGATTGCAGGCAAAGCTGCGCCCATTTCTAAGCACGGAGAATTAATTCCTTCTCATATCTAACACAAAAGACTTTTTAAAGGTCCAAGGAGGAATTGTTAGCTTTTTTCGGCAACACTGTGAAAAGAAACTGAAAGGGGACAGAGAAAAGGAGAACCCTTTTCACAAATACAGCCTGTCATCTGCATCACCCTTCACTGCAAGATGCTGTGGATGCCCAGCAGTTATATGGCTTCAGAAAGCAAGTGGATGGACTCATGGAAGAAGAAAAAAAATCATTGAAGAAACATCCACTCAAGGTTATCAAAGTATGACAGCTTTGTGACATGACAATGGTGCATCCTTATATGCTCGACCCATTCTCAGCCAGGCCCCTTCCGCAACTGATTGAGAAATTGTGAGGCCGTGCTTTAGAGTTAAATTTAATGGTCAATAGGGATGATCCCCTTGCTGGGAGATGTTACCTTGGTGCAGAAGAACTCTGTATATCCCTGTGTCTGACTATTTTCAGACTAATGATGCTGAGCTGGGAAGAGGAGAAGAATGAAAAGCGGAATATATGACTTGTAGCATGAGGCGCATGTGCTGCTTCCTGACCCGTGTCTGCAGCTCACCATCTTTGTTACTTCAGGGATTTCCTTGTGCACAGAGGTGAGCAACAACTCTTAGTGCTCAAAAATTCACCCACCATAGTTGCTGAGGTGCTGAGGAATGGTCTCTTATTTTAGCTGCATACAGGGATGGGTTAGAAAGCATCCTCCCCTGCTTGCTGAAAAAGGGAGAGAGCAGTTGTTTCAGCCCAGGCTTTGTCTGTTGGCGTCGTTATGCAGAGTCATCTTTATCTCCTTCAGCTGCACGGTGTTTCAAGAGAGTTTGAGTGCACTGCATTTCAGCCAGTCCTTTCCATCAGTAAGGATCTGTCCCTGCCTCTGTCTCTGCAAAGTCTGCTCCCACGGAGGCTCAGCCATCAGCATTTGTGATTCCAGTATGCTCAGTTTTGTTCTGTTCATGCATTTCTCACTTTACTGTCCCCAAGGACCAAGGTGGTTCCTTGTCTGGGGCTTTGCCACACTTAATGTGCTGTGACACAGGTAATAGGCAACCAGGCAGGCACCAGTTTCCCCATACTTGGTCTCTAAGTGCAGTTATGCTTGTGAAGCAGGGGCCGTCTGGTACAGCCTCATACAGCCAGCTGTGCTGGGCAGTGATCTCTCTGCAGCTCAAATAAAAATGGTTTCTATCTGCCTTTAATAGTGGGAATTATTTCATTATCTTATCTTACAGACACCACAAGTCTACGTGAGTGAAAGCTACTTATGGGAGGTGACAATGGAAAGAAACTCACTGTTCCAGCAGCAAAATCTCTGATGCATAAGGGAGCAAGAAAACCACATCTGCCCAAAAGGGGATGACATTTCAGTTACAAGGTAAAGATGGAACAGTAACAGAGCGAGAAGCAAACACACATCTGATTGCAGGTAGCCCATAAAAATCAGCACAGGCTGGAAATGACATTTCTGCTGGGGAGTTTTCACACAACCAATTGAAAAACAAAGTGTTTGGTGTTACTCACAGAATAAAAGAGCAGTAAAGCTAGAGCTAGTCCATGGACGGCAGGAGTTGCAGGAGTGCAGCTATTCTGCAGGGGTTGTAATCATAGAATCATAGCATCATAGAATGGTTTGGGTTGGAAAGGACCTTAGGATCACCTAGTTCCACCCCCCTGCCATGGGCATGAATGACTCATATTAGGCAGTGTCGCCCAAGGCTCTGTCCAGCCTGGCTTTGAACACTGCCAGGGATGGAGCATTTATCACTTCTCTGGGCACCCTGTTCCAGTGCCTCACCACTGTCACAGGGAAGAACTTCTGCCTTATATCCAATCTAAACTTCCCCTGTTTCAGTTTGAACCCTTCACCCCTGGTCCTATTGCTACAGTCGCTTATGAAGAGCCCCTCTCCAGCATCCTTGTAACCCCTTTCAGACACTGGAAGCTGCTCTGAAGTCTCCACGCAGTCTTCTCTTCTCCAGGCTGAACAGCCCCAACTTTCTCAGCCTATCTTCATATGGGAGGTGCTCCAGCTCTAGAAGAAAGAAGTGCACTATCCCCTGCAATGTTCTGGTCAAGTGAAGGTATTAGAATTAACAGTTCAACAGAGGTTAATGCTGATTTTGGTAATTTCTGCACTTTTCCTATTGCAGAAGTTCTCAACATCTTTTTGGTGTGCAGGTACCTCAGCTTTTTCTGCTGAGTCGCACATCCCTGAGCAGCAGACTTGAGCTTACTGACAATAGTTCTGATTTCTTAACTACTTTTCATGGGCTCAGAGGCAGTTCAGAGACCGCAGTTTGCCCCTGAGGTTTGTAAACAACAGCCTGAAGGCAACTGATAAGTTTATTAAGGTATCTGCTGTTACGCTGAAGCCCTGGAGTTCCTATTAATAGTCTAGTGATATTGCATATGTGCTTAAGGGGAGGAAATTGTCCTCCCCCCCAATTATCTGATCTTGAATAAAGCTAGTGGGATTCTGATGCTGTTCACATGTCTTTGTGGAGGATGGTGTATGCAGCACAGGCATTGTTTCATTCTACTTATGGGTGAACACCTTTGGGAAAGTAGACAAACTCATTCCTCATTAGCTTGGGCTAAGGGCAAGGGAAGCAAGTGACTGTTTACCCCAAACGCACAGGCAATTTTGCCTGTGCTTAACCTCTAGCTAACAGCAGAGAAAGGACTTCCTCTGCTGACTTTTGAACAGAGTCCAGTCATTTGTTTTCTTAAGCAAGTACTTCCAGCCACGTCATTCAGGCATGATAGCAAGGCTTCAGGAATGAAGAGGCTGTTTGCCATAGCCCTTCAAAACTTAACTCCTGCTATTATAAAAGAGAAGCTAAACCTCCGTTCTCATTCAAAAGCTCTCATTTGAACTCCAGAACCCAATTATGCATCTTCAGGGAGTTAAAGGATAGAGTCAGTGTTTTCTCTCTGAGAATGTAAAAACAAGTTCAATGTTCTTATTGTCATCTTCATTTAGATTAAGAAGTACTTTCAGATCCACAGGGTGAATTACTCAGGCCCTGCAATGGAGTGAATAATTTGCTCTATTGCAAAGGAACTCTGCTTTCTTGAGAGCACCTGATGCTTGTTTTTTCTCCTCCACTTTTCTTTCTGCACCTTATGGCATAGATCAGCACTGACCTCAATGAGTCAAAGTAGTGAGCGGCACACGCGGACAAACAGAGTATGGATGTCCCTGGCTCTGCTCTCTGTGCTATTCTCCAGTGCTTTGCACCTGGAGCAAATCCCAATCTCATTACACCACTGCAAAACAGCTGCATTTGTGGGGTTGAGATTGTTACCAAGGAGGCTCTGAGCAGAAGCTGGTCCAGCAAGAGCCTTGGGATGTAGCAGCACTCCCTGCTTTATGGGACAAGCATAGACAACTGCAGAATGTACATTAAGGAACCAAGCATAACGAGTCTGGCTCTGGGGATTTCAGTGATGTTCTGAGATGATTTTCAGCCAATCTCAGTAATTGAAAAACAATATATATATATCTCTATATATATCTCTACACTTGGGGATTCTCTGCCCTAACGAAGTTTCATAACAGAATTTAATAAATGAAGGGTACAGGGGACTGTAGTTGAAAGGAGGTCAGATTAGCAAGTTCTAAACAAAGAATCTTATTTCCTTAAGCTGCGGCTCATGTAAGAGATAGCATCTTTCCCCAGCCTCTGCTGTTACTGGATGGGATTTGTTTGTTTGTTTCTTTTTCAGCTGCACTGGCTGACCTAAGAAAAAACATTGCAGCACTTACAGACCTTGCCTTTTCTATGCCCTGTGGCCACTGCCTGCACTTCCACCATCACTTGGTCAAATGTATCACTTCCACCATCCTATAGTGGCCCACCAAGCAGTCCTTGGACTTAGCAAGCAAATGAGAGAAGGGAAATCATCGCCTGTCCTTGTAATATTTCAGACTGTGCTCATTAAGGAGCCTTTTGCCCAAGAAGCAGGATGCTTCTTCTCTTGTCTTTCTCTCCCTGCGCGGACTGAAAGCTTGACCCTTTGTCTAACATGGAAATGGACTCTGGAAAATGTGTTGCTGAGAGCAATTTTGCAGTGCTGGTGATGGGCGGGTTGGTCAGTAAGACATCAGGTCTTTTCCATCCATATAGTCTATTATTCAGTATCATAAGCTTGATTTTTCTAAAGCTCCCATCTTTTCTAAAGCTCTCTTGCTCATCTACCTACCATCAAAGCAAGAGCTCTCTGAAGATTTCATCTGCCATTTAGACTCTGAAACAAGCTTCCAGAAAAACCCCTCTTTGCCTCCCCTCTTCTAAGCCAACCCCTTTGAAAACCAGCATTAGTGCTGAATGGAAGGCAAGGCCTTTTGGAGAGCCTCAGGGAAGCCAAGGTAGGCAAACTTCTGGATATATACCAGAAAATGGGCAGGGATGGTTTTCAAATGAGATGTCTCATCACTTCCCTGCAGCTCGAGTGGCGGCATTTCTATTTCATCAGCCCCTCTTTGTTTTCCTCCACTAATTACTGCTTCCATGCACGTTTGGGGTGACGGATGTGAGGAGAAGAAGGTTTCATTCAGGGTGAGCAAATCTCATCCTGCTTTTCCAATAGTGTAGGAGTCCAAAGACTCTATGACGCAAAATCTTCCTCTGTCACCTCAGAATAAGTTGCTACTTGTAAGGTTTCCAACTGAAAAGGAAAACCAGACTATAATTCATGAAACAGGAGCACACGTCCTTAGTTTACAAGGGAGTTGAAATGGTAGAAAGCATTGCTGGAGCAATGATAAGTCAACATCTGTTTACAGTTAACACATCCCAGACCACTCAATGCAAACATCACTGATTAAAAAAGCAGCCAAAAAACCACCGACCCCCAAACCCTACTGCAATTACAGGCAGATGTAGTGAACCAGCTTCAAAACTGCTTTGTCCACACACCACGTCCTCCCTCAGGCTGAAAGAGAATACACAATTTCTTGTACATTTTTCAAGACATATGTAGCAATTCCCAGAACAAAGCTAAGGTTATGTTTTCTGGGGTAACTTGTTTGCTATACCTGGGATGGAATATCACCAGAGGTAACCTTCCCTCTCCCTTGCATTTGCAAGTCTTGAATACACACAAGAATGTCAACAGACTGGGGTTTCCAATTTCCTAAAGAAATCCTTAATCATCCTTGATGATCTGAATCTGGCTGGACTCTAAACTGAGCATTAAGCTTCAAGGCAGCTTTTATTTTTCAAAAGGAAGTGCTTCTGCATGACTAAAATTGATGCCATTTTCCTTGCTTGTCTATCGCTGAGTTTTCTCTGCTTATGCAAGTTAGAAACGAGGAGCTGAGCATCATCATGAGGTTGCTTGTTTCTGGGATAACACAGCCTTTGAGCTATTCTAGAATCAATTCTATTTGGTTTATGTCATAGTAAATACATGTTTTGGTGTGTTCCACGGTCTTGTGTGTCCACCCAAACCTCCCAGGGGTTATTATTCAGGTAGATCATGTTGCAACTACTTGATGTTTTCTCACAACCAGACTGCATTTGACATGATGTCCTACAGCCTCAAGGGCAGAAAGTCTTCTCTTCTGGTAGGTGGAGGCAAAGAAAAAGAGAATTGTTTTGGAAAGCAAAGGACCACCAGAGATCCTTGTGTATAGCGAATAATATTCATAAGCAATGTTCAAATGGAGGTCTTGGATTCAATTTCCAAATGTTCCAAAATAAATTAAAAAGTAATTTCCTACTAAAACTTGACCGACTTTTTTTACACAGTGTCCTTTCTGCGGTCACTAGGATTTGGTTCAACGCAGAGTTGACATTTCCCAAACAATGCATCTAATCACTTCTGTCTGCTGAAAGACTTTTTCATTTGATGCTTCCCTTTGCCTGAACCAGATGTGTTCCTCTTGCAATCCTTTCCTAAAACAGGGGCTGCAATGAACCTTCCTTTTCTGAGTGTAACCCTGATAGTGGCCGCAGTCATTCTTTGTGCAAGCATCACTGCTTGCTTTGGCTTTTGTTGGAAGTGTTTTCCTGATCATCACTTTCCATGTGTACTGCTGATAATATCCCACAACTGTATAAATAAAACGTTTTATGTATTCCTTGTATTAGTGCAGATTTAGTTTTCAGATGGAGGAAAAAATCCCAACCAAACCAACAACAACTTAGTACTTAAATTCTAAAGCCATCTGGATTTAAAGGTAAAGTCCAGACTAACTTTAATACCTGCAGTGGCTTTCCCATGGGGATAAGGAATAGCTATAGCTCTGATTTCCCCTCCACCCTTCCGAGGCTGGTCAGAAAACTCACCCTGATCACGGGGACATTGCAAATGAGAGAGGATGTGAAGAATGGCCTTCCCATGAAACCAGTCCTCTGCCCAGCAATACTCACTCTCCCAGCTGGCCCCAGCACGTACAGCTCCTGTGAGCTATGATCCAGCCAGCAACTGGAGCATGTGGCTGAGAGCTAGTTAGCAAAGACACTCCTCTGAACTGGATGCTCAGGCTACACATAGTGGTACTCAACAAGCGATCAGGAGGAATGGGTCCAAAACCTCATGAAGCAGTGCTGAAGGTCCCCAGTTCCTGGAGAGGGCCCATAAGACTTGAAGGGATGATGTTCTGTTTTAATATATGCTGTAGAAGTTGGCTGGCTATGGGGTTTTGCTTTTATGGTGGCTCCAGAGAGAGAAATTGGGATTATTACATGCCTGATTATTGCATAAAGAGGAGCTGAGTGTGTCCAGGGTGGTATCTGCACCACAGGTAGCACTCCAGGCGTGAGGATTTATAACAATGCTGCAAGGCAATGTGAATTATGTTGAAGGCATGCTAGTGCCTGAATATTCTTTATCTTCTGGTCTATATGGAACATGAAGGTGGGTGAGAGCACAAGCTGCCGCAATCCATCTGTGCCCAGCAGCAGTGCACACCCTGTGATGGATGAAAAACTTACCTTCCGAACTTTCCACTTGCTTTTCCACCTATCCACAACACAACTTCCTTCTGACACAATAAGCAACAAAAATCCCTCAGAGCAGGGTTTTCTGCCTTGGTTTATTAATTACCTGCAAGTATCCTTATAAATACCTTTTGATTTTCAGTGTCTATTTTCTTGTCACTTGTATTTTGTACCCACTACACATTTCACACCAACACCATGTATGTATTGGCCCTGTCATAATTTTAGCGCATTTTTCTTTGATTTACTTTTTACATTGTGAAGTATGTTATTATATAAATCTCTTGTTTCTTAGGATGGAAGCCTAATCACTTTGACGGATGTTCCTTGAACTCTCTCCTTTCACAAACAGTGCCTGGGATTCAACAAATATAACCAACAAAGTCAATGAAACTTGAAAGAGCATCATCACACTTGTGAGTGCCTCATCCTATACACTGAGTTAAACGAGTTCTAACAGTGTGAGAGCATTGACAAATGGCAGTTCACATAGGAAAAACTGAGATAATCTCTTGGATGTTTCAGTAGATCAACGAGGTTCTGCGATTTCTGATGACAGCAGATGCAAACTGCCTATGGAGGAATCCTTGATGCATTGCACGTTTGGCTACATAGGAGTCTGCAAAAGCTGTAAGGTAGAAGTGGGTGTTGTGCTTTGGGAATGAAAATGTGCTAAATCTCAAATCGTTACAAGCCATAAGTTGATGGGGAACCAGATGGCTCTTGTCTGCATCGGTTTCCTCTTTCTCTGTTTTACCCATGCTGAATCTTCTCTGTGTTGTCTGGGTTACATTCTTTTGATCATTTTACAGATTGGGTATTTTAGTGATGTTTTGCTGCTTTATTTTCATGTCATCGGTGAATTTTGCAGAGCTTGATCTTCACGAGAAAATTAAAATAATGGAAAAGCAGTGTTGAAAACCTCTTGCTGTGTGGGGTTTGCTCAGTCAGAAATTACCCAAGATCCTGGTGGTGGAATTTACTGTTTTGTGCCCAGACTTGGACTGGGCTCTGGTTTGGAGTGCTGCTGTCTGAGCACCAATGGGTGCATTGTAAGTATAGTAAGAGCTGTTCTTCTACAACAAGAATGACTCACTGGACCACAGAGCATCCCTGAAACAACTCTGAGGAAGTGAGGGTATCTTCCTTCGAAACCAGCATTGACTTTATCCATGGTTATGGAGAGCTTTCACCCTCTGGCATGCAGATATGGACAGCCGTGAGTACTTACAGAGTGAGTATCCCTGTTCATCAGGTTGCCAAGTAGTTTAGGGGAGGTAAGCAATGGGAAACAAAGCCAAAACCTTGGATATCTGCAAGCAGCTGTGAAGCTGCTTGGGTGATCCCGACCCATCTGGCTCCAGCAGGGAGGCATTAGCACTGGATTCCCAAAGCAAAATTCCCTGTTTTACCTCTCCTCTGCCTCTGAAAGTGCTTGCTAACCTTGCGTGGTTGCCAGAGATCAGCCTGTTCCCTGAATACTGTTGAAACAGGACAGGTATTCCTGTGTGGATTTTCATTTCTCCACATGGGATAGACCCTTAGGGAGTGTGCCTTTTATTTTCAGCCACGGTTGCTTGGAGGAGGCTGTTTAAGGAGGAATTTCCTGTTCAAAATGGGAAGCAGAACGGAATCTGACCATTTGGTGTTTTCTTCTGTGAGGGAAAAAAAGGTGCAATTTTAAACACATTAAGCAGCAGCGCTGAATTGTTGGTTATAAACAGATATGGAAAAGTTCTTCCTGCCTGTTGAGGTGGGCAAGTGTAACTCCTCACAGCCTCATGGAGCAGAAAATGTTAACGCTTTGGTTTTACATCATAGATATGCAAGGAAAGGTTCTGTGGTTTTCTGAGCCTTTCCTATAGCAAACCTAAAGGTCCAGCAAATGACACAGGATCCTTGCTTGAGTAGCATGAGATGTCAGGGGAATCAGACCCTGCAGGATGAGGTACAAGGAGCAAAGTCGTCTTTGCCTCCACATGTGAAAAAAGGAGTGAGAACAGTGGAGCAGCCAAGAAAAAGAAGTAAAGAAGGTGATTACACAAAGGTTGTCAGCACTCAGTGAATGATGTGGCTTAAAGTCTCAGCAAAGGCTAATACAAACATGAGGAGGAAATAGGCTGTGGGAAGGGGATAAGAAAGGCAAAGACAGGCAAAGATCAGAGGTTTTACTCATCACCAAGGGAAAAAAGTTGATTATATCCATCCCAGACATGTGGAAGGATTCCTGTGGGATACTGTTCATAAAAAGGTACCATAAACCTGAACCTGACTTCTGTAGCACAGGGGACGTTTGGCAGGACATTGTACTTCTGACTGTGGTGCTGCTTGTATTGCCCTGTCATGCTCTGCAATATTTCCATACCTCTTCTTCCAGTGCAGCAGGCAACCCTTTGAGTTTCATACCCCAGCATCTGCACTGCAATGCTGTCGTTCGTGATGTTGCAGCAATGCATGGTCAGATTGGGACACTTGTGTTTAGCACAGCACACGCATAGGGGAAATTAGCTCTCCTCACTCCTCTGCAGCCAGACAACCAAGAAAGGGTGCAAAAAAGGAGGTGATCAGGCCATTGTTAGCAGAGAGAATTACCTGTCCTCTGAGGAATGTCATCACATGATGTGCGCTGCATGGAGGTGTTAAAAGCCTGAGACGTCCAGAGGCAAAGGAAAGAAGTGCCATTGCCTTCACTTTGGTGTGAGCTGGGAAGGCAGGGGATTAAGCAGACTATCTGTGCTCATTCAGATTGCAGTTTGTAACTGAATCTGTCTCTGCACGTCAGTTTGATGACAAAAAGAGCCCATTAAGTGTGCACAGAGAAAATCAGAAACTCACATCACCCTCTTGCTGCATCTCCACTAGTAAAGTAAATGGAACCAGGACACAGCCTATGATAGACCCAACTTCAATTTTTAATGTTTCCTCACACATCTTCGGCCTATGCCAGCTTGGATTCTTCTATACAATGCTGGGGAAAGTATAAACATGGCCTGTTTGGGGCACTAAGTTTTCAGACTAGTTTTGCCTTATTTATTGCAAAAGGTGAAACAAACCGCAAGGGCTTTGCAAAGGTCTTGTGGTTACTCAGCTACTCTGGTGTGATGCTGCTGAAAGATGCTGTGTGAAATCTCAGCCACACACAGTTCAGCATTTCACAAAAGAGTGATGATTCCAAGAAAATGACGACCGGCAGAATTTGAAGTTGCCTTGTTCTGGAGACTCAGAAATATTTTCCTCTTGTTTTTATTTTCCCTTCCCTTCCCTTCCCTTCCCTTCCCTTCCCTTCCCTTCCCTTCCCTTCCCTTCCCTTCCCTTCCCTTCCCTTCCCTTCCCTTCCCTTCCCTTCCCTTCCCTTCCCTTCCCTTCCCTTCCCTTCCCTTCCCTTCCCTTCCCTTCCCTTCCCCTTTCTTCCCCTCCCCTCCCCTCCCCTCCCCTCCCCTCCCCTCCCCTCCCCTCCCCTCCCCTCCCCTCCCCTCCCCTCCCCTCCCCTCCCCTCCCCTCCCCTCCCCTCCCCTCCCCTCTCTTTCACTATTATATTTGAAAACTTATAAAGAAGTTCTTATAATACGTACAGAATATAAGAGCTGAAAACTCCATCTCTGCCCATCAAGGATGTGAGACCTTACTTTCATAAGCAAAAAAATGCAGAAGGATGCTATGGCTTAGAGTTATCCTTAGGACATCCCTCATCACCTGACCTGCCATGCAGATTTATGGTTATAAATAAACCACACATAAAATCAACATACACGATTGTCAGTTTGATGGTGTCTCACCATCTTACGTTCCTTCTTAAAAGAAGGAAATTCCTTCAAGCGGAATGTTCAGCAAGAGCACCCAAAATAGGACCTTTTTTATTCCCTAACCAGCTTTGGCTTCAAGCTTCAGACTCCTCCCAAGCATATTTCATGCAAGGCTCCAGGCAGTCTCGCCCCAGTAACTGGGCACTTGGTTGCTTGGCTGGGTTGCCTACTCCAGGCTTGTTTGGAAAGACAACAGGTAGATAGACAGGCTGAGGACTGCAGTCCTTCCAAAAGGCTAAGGGAGCTGCTTCCTCGGCCAAAGTGTGGTCTAGTGACATTAATGTATTGCATTCTATGCAGTGAAATGAAAACTAGTTTTATTTAGGCAATGGTATCAAGAGAATAGCTCATGGGGTGATTGAAAGTACTGAGCGTGAGTCACCAAGGTCTCACGCAGCCCTTTGCGCAATGACTACATAACTGGAGTCGCAGGCTCATATGTGCTGAAATAAATAGTTACGCCAAGGGCAGCTTATCGGGTACAACTGTTCTCTGACCCTGTTTATGAAGCCATCTTTGCTGGATACAATTTTTGCCAGTCCCCTCAGAGGCTGAATAAAATATGTTTGCAATTTCTTTTGCCTGAAGCCATGGGAAAGCTTTTGCTGTTCTGGAGGGATGGGAGCATCAGGTGCAAAACAGAAATGCACATAAGCTGCATGTCCTGTGGAAAGGATGGAAGTGAAGGAGGAGAAACTTCTGCAGGAGAAGGTTTTGCAGCACCTGCAAATATGGAAAGGATCATTTCTAACTTTAACACCTCTATCCCTTTTTCTGTGGGGATAGATTGAGATTGTCACAGAACGCATGAATCAAATGCAATTGTGTTGAGTTCAGGGGTTCTCCATACTCGCATCCATCAGCATGAGAGATGCTACCTCAGATGGCACTATTTAGAGCCAGGGAGATTCCAAAACTTAAAACCAGCCCCAAATAAGGGCCTGCATCCCAGATGCACATGGGGAAATGAAGGGCCAAAAGGGGACTGTTCAGTCATATTTTCCTGCTCATGCTGGGAAAGAACATCCTCTGTTATGAGAGATCCATGTGTCTACATCTGTATGACACTACTGCACTTCTCCACAGATAGCCCATGCAGCTGATGGTAAAATCAACTCTATTTGTCTCATTAGATTGAGGAACTGAGGGAAGTCATGTAAGAATACTGCAAATGTGTATGTCTGAATAACAAACGCTAGTTTTACAGTATGTTAGGTTGTGAAGATGCTTGTGTATTAGTTGCATGCACAAACCTGAATGATTTCCCATGAGAAGGGGAGGGATGAACACAGCACCCTGGTAAACCTTCACCTGCCTAGCTGTAAGGACTGTGTAAGTCTGTCTGTAGGGTCTATGTCAGTCATCCTGCTTTTATAGATGATGGGAGAGGAGAGCTTTACAAGCATCTTAAAGGTTTTTAGGAGAAGCACTTAGCTACTTATTCCCGCTTTTGTTTCCTGAATGTCAGGACATGCTGCAAAGCCCAATCTATGGGTAAACCTTGGACACTTGAAAGGTGTTTCAGTCTGCTGGGTTGCAGAGATTTATTGACAGATAACTCTTTGGGAAGGAAGAAAAGGTTCAGCTCAGTATAAATGCTTTGAAATGTGCCCTAGAACTCCCTTTGAGCAACAAAAAGCTGAGGTTATTGTCTTGAACAAGGATGCATGAGGAAAGTAAAGTGGATCTTCTAAAAGGGACACAATTGGCTGTCACTGTTTTGGACAGCAGAGGTGGATTGTCCACACTGCCCAACCTATCAAATGCAGTTGTGCAGCAAAGTACTTTTCTCTTCTGGATGACAATGTTTTACCTACCTATTCCCAGATTAGGGGCAGACTTTTGTTGCTTCTACAGATATTGAGGTCTCAGTCTCTGGTGGGTTTTCGAAGCGCTACAGTGCTCTTGATCAACAAGGATTATTCCTTTGTGGTTCCCTATAAACAAATCTCATCTCTCATCACGAATGAAGGCATCATTTGGAAAATTCCAAGTCTTTTTGTCTCCACTGGTGAGTTCTATCTATTTTGCCTCCAGTGAGCAGTCTGAGCATCCTGACAGTGGTTGAGATGCGAGCTACGACAAGAATGTGTCTTGGGATTTTAGTCTTCCTTGAGACCTTTGCTTGCAAACATCTGCCTGTTTGTGTAATCTGGCCTCTTGCAGCAGAAAATTTGTTCTTCAGAAACATTGTGATGAACCCTGGGGTTAACTTGCCTTTCACATGTGTGGTTTGTCTGACCACAGAGCAGGGGGAAGGATGGGAAAGGGATGGGGGGGACTCTGGCAGCTGCAGGGAAACTAACTCTGACCTTCCCGTCATTTCAGGGTAGGATGTTAGCAGAGGGTTTCCCTTGGGCTTCATCCACACCATCCCTGCCGCTTTGCATTGACGACGGCATAAACAACAACGGCTCCAATGTCAGAAAACTTGCAGCTGCATCCTCCCAGGGAACGTGATAGTGAAGTCACCTTGCTGAAGGTTGCTGTGGGCAGAAGGCAGCTGAAGCAAGAGCATGTCTGGCCTAGAAGAGCGCTGTCTCCTTGTCCCACTGCAACTCAATTGACCTTCATCAGGTCCTGCCAGCTCCACACTCTGCTGCCACTTCCTGGAGAAAGTACTACAGTAAAGGCACTGGGTGCTAGATGAGAGCAGAAACCCCTGGCAGCAATGGGAATGGGTGAGCAGACCAGTGGGCTGTTACGGGTTGTCCTCTACTAGTTCAAGATTGGAAGAATGATGTCCCAACAAGGGCAAACTCAGTGCTAGGTGATCTTCTAAATCAGGGTCATAACTAAAAGAGGATTTGAAGAGCCTCCTTCAGACAGGCCTTAAGGAACAGTGGCAGCAGAGGTGGGACTGGCTGCAGAAGAGCTGCTCTGCAAGTTCCCCACCACCTCCCACCATTCCTTTGACAACAAGATTCTGTCCCTCCAGGCTGGCCCTGAATGATGCACCACAGCAGTCCTGCTCTTCTGGGCGAGCATTCCTGCTCACTGTAGACCTGGGTATATTGCTTTGCAAATACATTGATGAGATCAAGTCTCATGAGCAAAGATTGATCTGGCTGAAACCTGGGGTGACATACATCATTAACAAGAATTTCCCATTCTCCCATGAAGCTTTCTTTTTGTCTTCAACCATTCACTGCTGAAGCTTCCCTGAGTTGCACAGAATCATTATTCTCATTTTACAGATACCAGGCGCCAAGGAGAGTTTACACAGGGGTATTCATCTCACTTAACTCTAAGAAACTTAAATGCTCTAAGCCAGTCACTGTGATCTTCCATTAGAGTGAAAAAGGAGCAACTGGTGCCTGCAGGGGAAAATTCTTCCCGCAGACTGGTGATAACCAAGTTTAGGAGAAGATGCATCACCCTTTACTATGTCTGTATCGCTTTTCATGGATGCTAAAGAGATATGAGGGTGACTAACCTGCACCAGGCAAACTGGTGATTCTGATTCAAACTCACCTGCTGAGTCTGAAACAGACCTAAGAACACCCAAGTCGTCCTTATTTTCTAATCATCCTTATTTTCTAGGGCTACCCAGCTTCATCTCATCACTTAGCAGCATGCTTGAGGATTTGAGACATGCGCTTAAGCTCTACTCTCGGCTGACTCAAGTCAATGGCTGTCTTTTATCTTATTAATAGAAACTAAACTGAATACAATACTGGAAATGTGAAGAATAAGCATCTGTAAAGCCTCAGAGTGTCAAACTACAACAAATAGAACCTGTTTCAACAGGAAGCACCTTCTATTACACTTGTTTTGTGTCAGTGCAACACTGCTTTGGTACTGTCTTCTTTACTGGTGCTACGCTGAGGTCATTGTGCTTTACTTTGAGATCTGACACAGCCTCTCACATTAAATCAAACTGTAGGAACTGCTAGCTTTGATAAAATACTCACTGCAGGGAAGTGTGGATTTATTGTTGAGGGAGAAATAAGATTCCTTTTCTATGCTTTCTGTCTTCTGCTTGATGGATGTGTTAACCTGACAGATGAAGACATGGAGGGTCTTCCTCGTACACCCCAGTACAGAACGTAGTTGTGCCAGGATCCTCTGGATGGCTACATCATCCCTGTGAACTAATAGGTGCCTTCATACAAGAGCATGAACACCCCCCCCCCCCCGAAAAAAGACTCAGCCAGGCAGATATAGCAAAACGAGAGACAGATTCTGTCTGATTTTGTCATAAAATCACAGCCAGTTCCTAAATAGCCTCACTGTTCATAACCTGTCTTCAGCTTCTGGTCTGTCTTCCCGAAGTTATTGCTGATTCTCACCAGATCTTTCTGCAATAGCTTGGACTTCAGAAGACTTTGCCTCCCTCTGTGTCCACGCAGAAGGGTGTGAGGTTTCTGCACTGCCTGCTTGTTCCCTGCCTTGACTAGAACCCCTTAACCATTTGAAAACAAAGAGAGAATTTAATCTTTGATAGGGGCACTTTGCACCTTCTTTCCAGTTGGAATAGTTCAGGAGAATAGGCAGAATGAATGAAGACAGAGACAGCACAGTTAAATGGGTAATGGTTTCGTGGTCCAAAGATAACAAATCATGTGAAAATCAAAACAATCAGCATCTGCTCCTCCCCAATAGTTCCTCCTCTCTCCATCCAACTACTGGCAGTCACTCCAAGAGGAACTTGAGGACAATTTAACAACACAGGGCAATGCCCTTAAAGGTTGAGTCAGGTCTGGGACATCAGCAAGCCCAGCAGAAACATTTCTATTTGCCAAGAAGGGTTCAGTGACAAAGAGTTGAAGTGAAAGAAGTGCTGAAATCCAAGCACGGGTGACTGATGCCCTGGCTGCATGGTTGAGTAGCATGCCTGGAAAAGCAAACTGATATGCAAGTTTTCCCACTGTATTCCCAGCTGGAGCAGAGTTTTGCAGCCCTACCCTAATTCTGCATTTTTTAAATGGCAACGTTGAAAACATCAAATACAGATAAAGCTGGAGGGCCTTGGAATAACACTTGTAATTGTTATGAAGTTCCCTTTTGAGGTCAAATCTCATTTTCAGCTGGGTTTTCTCTTTTGTGCTGGTTAGTTTTCCAACTTCTGAAACCTCAAAAGTTGGCTTTGTTTTTTCTTTTTAATTTGTTGCATATTTGGGAAAAAAAGAAAGAATGTTTGTAATTTACAAATCTGAGTTGCAGTAAACTGAGTTCAAGAGGACTCATTAATCTTTTCAACAGATGTGGACAAAATATGTTCTTTCGTAGACGGAGAAGTGTTCTTTAATGCACTGCAGAAAGCATCTGGCCTACATCAGGGCGTGCAAACCCTGCTCTTACATAAGGATCTGGCAAGGTAGACTTAGCACAGAGTCTAGCTTGATTAGAAATACTTGAAGCTCAGTGAGGATTTCAGTGTTAATATGTGAACACCAGCTTGGAATGAATACCAAAGACCGAGATTATTCCTGTCGTATCTGGTTGATGCAACTGTTCCCTGTTAGGGGTGGGTTTTCCCACCCTGACAAAAGAAGCTCAGCTTTTTAAAATGGACTTTGTAGGACGTGGTGCATTAGTCAGGAAGGAAATCATCGTGCTTGCTCTGCTGACTTGCTGCTGTACATCCAGGCTTCCCTGCTCCCTTCTGTCCAAATAAACTGTGAGTACGGTCCTCCCTGCCAGACTTTTCTAGGGGCTTGTGGGATGAGACCTTGATACAGATTCTCCCAGTTTCCCCTTAAAGCAAAGCAAAACTCTTCACAGTGATGGTACTATGATGGGTGACTCGGGTTTTTTTTTTGTGACAGAAAAGGGGAGACACAAAGCTTTCCTTTTCCTTTCCCCATGAAGAGCTTTCAGCAGGTCCTTCCCTTCCTCAACACAAAGATGCTCAAACTGCCTTTCTTTTCTATCTGCTCTTCTGGTTCTGTTCTCCTTTATGTTCTTTGTTAAGCCAAAACCAAAACAGAATCAGCTTTAACCAACACTTTGCCCACCCACAAATTGTAGCTTTTATTTAGCATGGACCAAAGCTTTCTATGTAAAAGGAATTGCAATCTGGAGTAGGTTTTTTTTACAGCATGGTGTTTTCTGCTCTGTCTGGTGACAAATATGACGGTTCCCTTTCAGAGGAACCAGCACCAAGCAGGCTCTGAGTTTTTGATTGAACATTCAGGAGCATAAGGACTAAATCTGCACTTGCAGCAAAGCAGTGCACAGCACTGTGTTATGATGCTCTGTCAGATAATAGGATCATAGAATCATTTCAGTTGGAAAAGACCCTTGAGATCGAGTTCAACTGTCAACCCAGCCCTGCCAAGTCCATCACTAACCTATATCCCTCAGTGCCATATCTGCACATCTTTTAATATTCATAGGGGTGGTGATTCCACCACTTCCCTGGGCAGCCTGTTCCAGTGCTTGGCAACCCTTACAGTTTAATTAGGTCCCAAAGCTCCTATGTCATTTTTACATCTTCTTGGGGCAGTAACTAGTTTGGATGGGTCCCAGGGTCCCTGGTGAATCAGGTTGGAGGACTGGTGTTTACTCAGTCTCTCCTCCAAACACAACCATGTGCTGCCTAATTTGATATCATACTCTGTTCAATCCATTTCCTCCCCAGGATGACTGTTCCTTGAGCTTTCTGCACAGCAAATATTCCAGCAAGCCTGGAAGTACAGCCAAGAAGACTTCAGTATTGTTTGCAGTGCCAGGAGACCTTTTTGGAGGTATGTGGCCTTACCCACAAACCCCAAAGGTTGTGAGAAAGGGAATGTGATTTAAATGTCAGTTGGTATTGGGGTGATGCATGTGGAAGTAAGGTGGATGTTGATGCAGGAAGTGATCCAGTAGCTTTGGCTTCACTCAGTGTGAGGTGGGTAATGTGAGCATTGCTCAGACAATTGACAACCCTTTTGGGGTGAAACCTCATCTCTCCTCTGCAGCTTGTGCTTTGACCATTATTCTTTTGTATTGCTTTGTATTTTAGAGGCTGAGGCCATCACACACAGGGCTGGGGATCATCTTTAGTTTTGTGCCACCCTGATACCTGTGGGCTGCTTCATGCTGGGTTCATCATTAGGAGACTAAACTTGGCCAGTGGAGGGAAGTTAAAGGGCTGCAAGTGGTGATTCAGGGCAGATGAATCAGACTGATGCTCTGAAATTCCCCTTTGTGAGTAACAACTTCACAAACAACATTGAACCCACTGTCTGCATTCACTAACTGCCTACAGAGGACTTTGTAGAATATCCCCACAAAGGGATTTTCTTCACCAGAAAGAACTATTCCAGGGAATAATACAGTACTACCAAAAAAAATAATTCAGTAAAATGCATTTTTACATTGTAGAAGCCCCTGTGGCAGAAGCAATGGCTGCAATCAGAGGTATTACAGTCTGGCTGGTTCAGAACAAGGTTGCTCACTCTTTTAGTCTGTGCTTCAGGGTAGCCTAAGGGAGTAATCCTCAAACACCTTCCAACTTCCAACTCTTTCACTCACATACTTTTTGTCCAAAAAGAAAGGCTTTGTAACACCCATTTTATATTCAGCCTTTTGGATATATGAACACTGAAATGTACACAAAGTTATGGACTTCACTTGTACTGTAAGAATCAGGCCTGCCAACTTGATCTCCTGATTTATTGACAATTGCTTGGGTAACATTGACCCTAGATGCACTGTAGCTCTGCAGCAGAGTCTTGTCTGCCTGGCAGATGTGGCTTCTTGATTAAACACACTGTGTTGAATAGCTGTGAGTACAAAGAACTACATGACGGCAAATAATGAGATCTTTCCTGATACAGCCAAGGAGAGACAGCCAAGTCTGCTGACATTGAAATGGAGTACTATCAGCTTGCACCAGCTGAGCATCTGGACCTTGTGATTTCCAAACTTCTCCAGCTTATGCAGCTGTAAAATTGCATTAGTGGAATTAGAGGCATCTGTGTTATGAATTTCAGCTGACTGACAATAGGTAGGGATATTTCCCACACCCATCAGAGAGGTCCATGCATCGTAGTTGGAAACCACTGGCAAGTCAAGACTAGTAGTCCTCTACATTCACTGACATGAATACTAATCCAAACAAATAGAAGACTTCCAGTTTTCACCCAGAATAAACAAAGGGAAACACCAAACC
The DNA here is from genome assembly GCA_017639245.1 of Myiopsitta monachus. NCBI lineage: Eukaryota > Metazoa > Chordata > Aves > Psittaciformes > Psittacidae > Myiopsitta > Myiopsitta monachus. Next base: position 114,158,357 of record CM029917.1, on the reverse strand, counting down.
CCATTATTTTCTACAGCTCTTTGTTCACAGAGCATTTTTAGTCCAGTTGATGATCTTTTTATGTAAAGGTATTTATATAAAGTATTTTTAGTCCAGCTGATGATCTTTTTTATATATCCATAAGGTTTACTTAAATGCATTCATCGAATGAAGACACCAAGGAAATTTTGGCATGACTCTAGCATGTCACCTCCTTGCAATGCCAATTTTACATGTCATTCCATGAATCCAGGTGTGGTCTTATTATCTTATTATCAGAGTTCTGTGACTAAAAATGTCATCATGTCTCTTTCTATTTTCTGGAGCTAAAGCTCTTCCCATCTGTGATCACCAGGGAAATGTGCAGAAGAATTAGGAAAAGGAGGTACAATATCTAGTTGACAAAACATCATGTACTTTTAGGATGAATTTATGGAGCAAGAGGTGTTTGTTAGGTCACTTAATGCTTTCTAGACTGTGTTTCAGCCCCAAATCCTATTCATCTGTTCTTCAGGATCCTATCAATTTGCTGAAGGTCTGTAAGATATATGTATTTCATGATGCCAATCAAATCTCAGGGTCCTGTTAAGCAAGAGTGACAAAACTGATTCATGGGTCTGAAGCAGAGGGCATGCACAGAAACAGAGCAGGAATGTCTGGAGGAATACCAGAAAAAGCAGAGGGCTAAGGTATGTTTAATCTTCTGCAGCAGATCTGCACCTAAATTTTTACCAAGAGGTGATGGGCAGACACTATGTGATGCGATGTGTCTGTGGTAGAGCTTGTAATGCTCCCCATCACAGACTGCTGTTTCCACATCTACACAATTAACATATTCCTACTTGGAAAGTTACTGGATTGGATGTGGCAAGTGCTACATATCAGCCACGTAGGGAGTTTCTGCTGTGGTCTGACTTCATCAAATCCCAGAGTGAAGGGCAGGAAATATACCTGTTAGGCAGTAGAGTTGCCCATATGTTATTACCACTGCCAGTGCCAGGTTCGAGCTTGGAGAGGAACATTGGATAAAATAAGAGGATGATGTTCAAAGTGCTTAAACTCCACCTAGACCATCCTACCACCATTCATGGGCTCTTCACCAAATTGGCTTGGGGATTTAATATCCAAAAATAGCCCATGACATCGTTTGAGTTTTAAATGTCCTCTTTTTTCCTTTTGGAATCACTTGAAAATTCATTCCTAAAGCTCTAAGGCATGAAGACCCATCTCATTCCTTGACACCGTGCTGCTTCTCAAGCAGTGGCACATGAACTGTGGCAGGAGGGGGAGTGGGAGACTTGACTTAAATATCATTTCTGTGACTCCACTGCAGCCATGGAGCAATCTGGACTAAATCACAACCTTATCACTCCTCCACCTCTCTTCTTCCGGAAGCCAGAAAAGCAACAGCACTAGTGCTCATTTGTTTGAGCAAAAGCACAAGATTTACTCTCTCCTGAGCTTAACCCTCAGGCTGTTTGGAGCTCTGAAATCACAGCATGGCAAAGGGCCAGCTCTAAATAATAGCTCATCACTTCAGCTTGTTTCCAAAGAGGAAAAAATAAACCCAACAACATCCCCCCCCAAATAAACAAAACATGAAAGCTCCACCCATCCTCTCTGCAATTCCAGGCACTGAATTCCAGACTTCCTAGCAGATGTTAGTACACAGCAGTTACATACAGAGGAGACAATCTTTGCTCCTTCATGTTTCCAAATGACTTCATGCTGAACATAAGAAGATGTAATGGTCTCTCTCCTTTTTTAACTCATATGGAGCTCAGTAGGTAGATAATAAAACCCCAGCATGAAGCCAACTCCAGGAAAATGTTCATTTTCAGCTTATAATAATAGTATCTCCTAGAAGATGTCTGGAAGAGAACATGACAACTTGCCCTTCTACATACTGAAGCACCACATCAGGAGGTTAAAACTCCCCTGAGCTCCTCATCTCTTTCAGATCTCCAGACCATCAGCTGGGATCAGGCACTCATACAGCCCTGCCTCACAAGCCTAACATGCACAAGGGAGCTCAGATACCAGGGTGACAATGTCATGGCTCAGTGACAGTGTCATGGCTCAGCGACAGAGCATTAGGGAGCCCCATGCATGGTTGAGAGAACATTTCTCTGGGCTTCCTGAGTGTTGCATGCTTAACCCCACAGCTTTACTGTTGGATTAGCATTACATTTTCATGAGCAAGATCATGGCTAAATCCAGAGGTCTAGGACTGAAGAACAAAATATCAGAGTGAAGATATTTTATCTTCATTTCAGGGTAAGGTTGCTAGCAAAGGTGGGTGTTGAATGGGTCTGCTTGGGGTTTACTGGTGCAACTCTCTGCATATAGTTCAAAGCTGTAAATTGACTTTGCAAATCACAGGCCAGCTGCTAAAGAGGACGAAAGATGGCTCTGTTTATCCATGTTTCAACCTTTAAGAAGAGATACTTGTATGAAGCACCAGCTGTTTGATCATGAAAGCTTGCACCGTATGAGGAAACACCAGTTTTTCTTGTGGCAGTGTCAAGGATGGGATCTGTAATATCACAACTTTCCTCCTGCTTTCTCACAAATTTTCTGTTTAAAACCCAGGCACTTCACTGAAATCAGGCGCTTTCTGTAAACAGTTTTGATTGCATAAAATTGGTGTAATCCTGAAATCCAAAATAACCTCATTTTTGTTCCTTGGGATTGTTGTCTGTAGTGAGGTTTGATCGATTGAAACATGAAATAAAGGAGAGAAGATGATAATAGTAATTTAAAAAGCCATTCAGTTTTGCATAGAACAAAATCCTATTTCAGCAATAAATGACAAATCTGAATAACTTTGTACAATATTTTAGTTCAGCTCTTATGCCCCTAAATTTGAGAGATTGTTAAGGTCATCAAGGAGGTGTCTCATATGCATGTGTCCCCTGCAGATGTGTAATGAACCAAAGTGTCACCTGGAACAAGGAGGCTACTGAGATATATAGTAGCTGTAATTTTTGGCCTTATCTTTATGTATTTACAACACCACCCATCTGTGTTTTTCTGGCTCAGCTTTGTGGTGTAGTTTGGGTATCTGTCCTTCGCAAGAGACCTTTTAGTAGGGTGTGTTTTGAAGTGAAGTGGGGTGTTGTCTGGTAGCCAATAATGGAATGAAGGTTGGCACAGCTTTTGGAAGAGGACTGGTCCATGCGAGGACATGGGTGGGACAAGAAGGACCACAATGAGCTTGAGGAAGTTGGTTAGGTTTACCAAGCTCCACAGTATGAGATTTGATGTAGGGCAACAAGGCAGCAAGGGGACATATGAACAAGAAGGAACATGTCTGGGAGCACAGCAAGGGTGAGTCAAGAGGTTATGTCAGAATAACACTTGTGGTATTGAGACCACTGCTTATTGGAGCCAAGTGTGTGCATTAATGAATCAAAGGTATGCTCTCAGGAAAAGGAAAGGGAATATTAGGGGGGTTTAGGTAGACCATGTATAGATGGATACGTGTGCTTGCATCCCTATACCTGGTTAGGACAGAAACAGAAGGTCATAAAGTGCAAGGTACAGAGGTCAGCGCAGGCCGAATGGGAAAAAACCATTCTTATTTTGTTCAGAAAAATAGCTGCTGGTTGCTAAAGCTGCTACCTGCTTCCAAATTCACACCAGCTTTCAGGGATGATGGCTCATTCTCTTCTGCTTGCTTTGCTGCAAATCATGGTTTCTCCCCTTGATTTCCCAAGATCCCATCGGGTGGCCCAGAGGCTTCTTCTGACAACTGGAGAAACACTAATGCCAGTATTTATAAGCCTCAGTTTTTTCCTCTGAGACGCTCACCAGGCCCATTGTGTCTACAAGCACAAAAGTGCATCACCAGCTTTTGTCTCTCCTTTGGAAACATGAGGGGATGAAGACAAGTCAGTTGCTCTGTTGCCTAACTGAAGTCTCCTATCCCTGGGGCCTCATGTACCCAGTCACCAGTACGTGTTGGGGACCACTGAGCTGGAAAGCAGCTTGGCAGAGAAGCACCTGGGGTCCTGGGGTCAAGTAGACCATGATCCACCAATGTGCCCTTGGGCAAAGAAGGCCAATGGTGTACTAATTGGCTAAGGGCTAAAGGGCTACATTAGCCAAAGCATTGCCAATAGGTAGACGAAGGGGATCCTTCTTGGAATTCTGTGTTCAGTTCTGCGATCCCCAGTGCAAGAAAGACATGGGCATACTGGATAGAGTCCAGTGAAGGGCAACAAAGCTGAATGGACTGAAGCATGTCTCATATGAGGAAAGGCTGAGAGAGCTGGGACTGCTCAGCCTGGAGAAGGCTCAGGGGGTCTCATCAATGTACATGAATACCTGAGGGGAGAGTACAAAGAGGACAAAGCCAGGCTCTTTGCAGGGGTGTCCAGTGACAGGACAAGGGGCAATGAGCACACACTGAGATGCAGGAGGGTCCCTTTGAACATGAGGGAACACGTTTGAGTGTGAGGACGAGAGAGCACTGGCACAGGCTGCCCAGGGAGGCTGTGGAGTCTCCACCCTTGGGGATCTTCAAAAGTCACCTGGATGTGGTCCTGGGCGACCAGCTCTGAGTGGCCCTACCTGCGAAGGGGTGATGGGCAGGATGCCCTCCAGAGGTGTTTTCCAACCTGAACCATTCTGTGATTCCATGACTTAGCTTCACACAACATCCCCAACCCTGTTTCTTCAGACTGATTGATGTCTATGCGCTGACACTTGCACACAGATGAAAGAAGAAGTTATTACATATATTAGGCTCATTCTGATCTCAATTCTACCTGCATAAAAATCTGGATCTGCACTACTGAAACCTGTACAGCAAATAACCAAGGTGAGAACTGACCCATTCACCTAATGTTCACCTGGTACTAAAAAGATGCAGTGCTATTTTTCTCTTTCCAAATCTGAATGCTGTTTTCTTTTCCTCTCGTTGTCCTTCCTCCTTCTTTGTACCCTGAATTTCTGCAGCAGAGCTAAGACTGTTCAGAAGTACTCCTGTGTGCTGTGGGTGGTGATGTGATAGACCCACACCACGCAGGCACATAGGTATATAAATGATGGTATACATGAAACACCGACAGACTCCTTTAGTAGCCTGCTTCATCCTCGCATCTTATAACTTGGTGAGGTTATTTCACAGAATGCTTGACATCAGTTTGATGCACATTGTTGCCATGGCAACAGCTCTTTCTCACACTTTCTGTTTTGCTTTGGTTTCTTGAAGTAGCTTATTCTTCTTCAGGATCTGACATTGGAAGATGCCTTCCTCCTCCTCCTTTTCAAAGGAATGAAGGCAATCAGGGAAAACTTCTTAGCCTAAATGATATCTCATTCTCTCGCCATTTTTCAGGTATTTTCTGGTGTTTATTTGACAACATGAAATAAAAAGACCAAAAAAAAACCCAAACCTTGCAAAAGAAAGCCTTCTAATCTTAGTGCATTGAGAGGCGATCACTGAACTCCACATGCAGAGGCAAGATAGCTCATCCTGCTATGGACTGGGACTTTTGTCTGCTACTGATGGAAAGCAGTGGAAATGGCTTGTTACACCAGGAATTCGGCCTCTTGTTCAGAGCAGGTACATTGCTGCTCTGTTTCATCATGTTCTGACCATGCAAACCTTTCTCCTTAAATGATATCCCATGACACCACCCTTCCACACTCCATCCTCTAGCTGTTATTAAAAGTAAACCCTTCTCTTCCACAACAACTCAGACGGCATGGAGTTATGGGACACATATGAGAAAGTTTATTTCATGACCCCTAGTGTCTTTTGATAACCTATACTCACTCTGCCTCCCTTCTCTGCCTCTGATGGTGTTGCATCAGAAGATAAAATACAGCAATGGGTTTCTTAGGTTTGTGTTGAGATGATATACAGCTCAGAATGCAGAATTTAATGGTAGGGCATGGGCTTGCAAAAGGTTTTATATTTAATGACCTAAATATAGACTTGGGACCCATCTTTCAAAGCTGTAAATGGCATAAGCATGTCACCAAATGGCAAGGACTGAGGATGCCCAGGGGTCCATCTGAAGCGTGTGAAGGGGGTAGATACCAGAGAGAAAGGAAATGGCAAGGGTTTCCCCTCGGGGGCAAACATACAGCTTATCAGGAAACGTTTCAAAGCAGGGAGAGCTATTTGGCTGCAGAGTCATCTCCCAGAGGAAGTCCTCTTGGAGGGTCTCCAAACAATTGCAGGGGCAGCAGATGCTGTATGGGAACATAGTTGGGATTATATTATTGATCATGTTTTCCATGATGGCACTAACCAAATCAGCATCAAGTGCAGAAAAGTTAATTAGTGAAAACTCCTGTATGGACATAAGGGCTGGAAAAAGCCATAGCCAGGGACAGAGTGCAGCAACACAGCCCTACTTCTCTCATGCTGTTCCAAAATTGTGAATACACTTCCCCTAGGACATCCACAGCCAATATATCAGTACTCATGTCCCTGTCTTCTTAAAATAGCAAGTTAAGGAGGGCTGGTGAGGTTTGGAGAGCATTCTTATGGCACTCATTACATGCCTTTCAGCTGCAGTCAGCAGTAGCCAGGTTTGGAGGGTGGGATGACTCAATGCCTTTGGAGGTGAAGCTTTCCAGCTAACAAGCACCGGTTGCATGTGGGAACTGGGTGAAAAAGGAAGAAATAGAGGTAGGAAAGAATAAGGATATTTTAAAGGTAGGAGCCTTGCTGCAGTAACTATCCTCTTGGGCATCTGGAAACCTCTTTAACAAAATGTGCTATAGCACCCTGTTCTTTTCATTGTTATGCGGCTTTTGTTGCTGGTAACTGATTATAGCCTCATCCCCTCGCTCCTCAGCGTGCGGGCAGAGGAACTATTAGTCCTCAAGTTTCCTGCTCTAACTAAGCAACTGCAGTATGGGTAATGATTAGAGGCATTAAAAAAGGGTTATTAGTAAAAGACACTGTACAGAGTAAAGTTGTGCTTTTTCATGCTCATTATTCTCATTTTTCCTTACTATTTGTGGGAAGTGATAAAATGAGCTTCATTCAACCCCAGAATGAGGATTTCTACACAATTTTTTGAACGCTTTTGAATGGCCATAAGAGAAGAAAAAACCAAATATCTCACACTAATCTTAAGCAAAAATGTCTTTCCAGTTGCAACAGGTTTACAATGAACTTAATCTGGACATGGTTTGACTGCTGGGCATCCAGTGAAGTGCTCCCCAGCACACATGCACTACACCCCCAAGCAGCTCCTGACAGTTGCAGCTCACTTGGTCGGTCTTCCTGACCCTGTCCCATCATGAAGCTTCCACTTGAAGAAGGAGAAATGCACTTTTAATAGAATAGCTTTGTGCAGCAAGTGCATAAGCAGGAAAACAGGGATGTGATGGGACAGGAGCTCTGTATTCAGCAATTTACCCTTTTAAATTCTTCTCCAGCTTCAGGCATTTTATTTATGTATTGCAAGCATAAAGTAAAGAGCTCAGAGGCTGGTATGTTGTCTGCCACTTCTTTATTTTTCCCTAGAAAAATGAGAAAGAAACTTGGGTGCTGAAACCAGCTGCATTTGAACTTTTTCAGTGTGACGGCCTAAATGCCTCAAGTATTGAATAATTTTCATGGTTTTTCTTATCACAACAAATTCAATTGGTGTCTTTATGCCTTCCCAAAGTGGAGACTTTGACAAAAGAGAAATTTAACAGTAAGACATGCTCTGTGTAAGTTGCTCTTTCATGTCCCCAGGGCTTGCTTCAAAAGCCATTCACCCATCCTTGGAACTGGCAGGGTCCTCTTAATGATGGGTATGACCAGCACTCAAATGTCATTTACCCTTGCAACACCTCTGTAAGATAGAGCAGAGCAAGAACTGCAGCAGAGGTGATACTGAGCACTAGAGAACCCAAAGACAAAGCCCATGGTTAGCCATGTCTAACTTTTACCTTTGCATTTTTAGGCAATGAAGAGGGAACAGGGGGCTTTACATTCTTTTCCTCAGAAAACCTGTAACAGTTTAAATTCTGCTTCTTATCCAAGCTGGATCTGAGATTGAGGAACTCCACAAAACCATATTGAGCCTAAATAATCCCTGGGATTCACGGGGTAGATCTTTCTCCCCAGCCTATCCCATAGCTGTGATCATGCCACGTTTACAGACTGACAGTGCCGAGTGAAGCAGAGAGCAGTAGAATCATAGAATTGTTTAGGTTGGAAGAGACCTTTAAGATCATCAAGTCTAACCATTAACCCAGCACTGCCAAGGCCACCACTAAACCATGTTCCTCAGTGTCACATCTGCACATCCTTTAAATCCCTCCAGAGATGTGACTCCACCACTTCCCTAGGTAGCCTGTTTCAGTGCTTGACACCACTTTTCCTAATCTCCAGTAAAAACACCCCCGGTGCAACCTAAAGCCATTTCCTCCTATCCTATTATTTGTTATCTTAGAGCCGAAATCCCTCTCTTTTAAACCCTATCCAAGAGCAAAAGCACTGGTCCCCTTTTCGCAAGCAGTGGTTTAGGTATTGGAGCTCTCCCTTGTCTGGGAATGTTCCCTTAACCTTGAGCTTTTAAGCTGCACTTACAAAAAGTGTCCCAGACATTGGACAGCAGAAGGTTGGAACGTCATTATGATCCTTTCTGTCCATTAAAGTGTGCTGCCATCGTGAAAAAGAGAGAAAGAGAAGCTGCAGGTATGAGACCGCTTCCAGGCTTACCAGAACATTGTAGTGAGCCATGAGAACCTTTGACAAAGCAGGCAGAAGAAAAATTAATGCATTTTTTCATCATTTCATTAGCAGTTCACATTGTCACAGCCCCTGCTCAGCAGCTAGTTCTGGTAAGGATGGAGGGATAGGGGTCTTTAGGAGAAAAACAACCAAGAGAGGAAAAACAGCCCCTGCCAACTTGTTAAGATGTCCAGGCATTGGGGCTGGAACTAGATGGTCTTAAAGACCCTTCCAACCCAAACCATTCTGTGATTCCATAATTCTGTGATTTATGAATAGAGAATGCTAAGCAGGAGTTCATTTCAGTCTCTTCCTACCTGTGAGTTATCAGCCTTGCTTTCAACAGCTTTTTCCATAGCCCAGCACAGTTTTAACTAGCAAGCCACCTCTAGGTGCCCACGCTTATTGGCAAGAGTTTTATAGTAACACAGAGAATAGGTGTTTTTGCAGCACTCTCCAATTACTTCTGACATGGTTCATTGCATCGCAGAATGCTTGGGGTGGAAAGAGACCCTGTGCAAACATTTTCTGTGCAATTAAATAGAAATAGCTGCTGTCCCAAGCAGACTGAACTCAATGGTGCAATGTGAATGCCACCAGCAAGCCCATCTTATAGCTAGTGATGTGTCCTGGCATACCCAGTTCCCTGATTCCTGTTCACAGAGACATCATAAACTTTAGCAAAAGCATCCTGTGTAACAGGGAAATAGTTGAGCATTTCCTCTTCCCAGGCCAGGGACCTCCTTTAGCATTTCGGAGGAGAAAGGGATTAAAGGCTGTTATTGCAAGGTATTAGAAACTGAAATAGCTTTTGCAGCTGCCCCCTAAGAAAACATTGGTCTTTTATCAAGACAAAGAATACAGCAGTTTACTAAGACATAAGTAACCTGGGCTTCTGCTAATCCATGACATGGATATGAAAATAGATTCATCTCATGATACAGGATACTACAAGTAGGTGTGACTCATTGCAAGTGTTCATCTTCCTTTGAAGCAGATAGCACTGATCAGAGAATGAAGCCTAATAATAGTGGTAGGAGTCTGAAGAGGAGAAAAGGAGGGGTTTCTAAGAGACTCCACAGATTAATTACATTGGGAACAGATTTTCTTTGTGATATTGCATTCAGTGGAGGAGCTGTGTGACTTTAAATCCCCCCTTATTACTGTGCCATCTGTCTTTGCTTGGCAATTCTGCATTTGCAGTAACCTTGATAGGTATATAGTAAAATAGCTCTGGTTTAAAGATCAAAAAAAGAAACGTCTGTGCCATTTATGACTTGACTTCTGCCAAAATTAACTTATTTGTCTAAATTAGGTGCTACAGCCAAGTATAAATAGATCCTGTCTAGACACACAATGTAATAGAGAAGTGAAATGAAAGGTTTTAACTGTACCAGGCTCCTGACTTCAGAATACTGATTCAGAGACACTTACAGACTAAGATAAGCTATACTGAAGGGAAAGTGGAAGTGGTTCACTAACCAATCATCTGTTAGTTGAATTAGTACCTTGAATTAAAATAGTCTGGGAGAATAGACCCAAAATAAAGGGGAGCCCACAAAACCAGGCAATAGCAAAGGTAAATGGAAACACCCTGCTGAGTGACTGCTTCTGTGTCTAAATCCCTGTGTCGGGTGTCATCTCACTGTAGTTCCATGTCACCAAGAGCACAGTGAAGAAATAGTGCTGCAATGTTTGCTGATTGAAATGAAAGCATTTCAGGGTTTAGGCAGCTGAAGTGAGAGGTGAGCTATCAATACTTTGATGGATGTGGCATTCCCACATAGGCAGGTTTTGTTTGACGAGGGCAGATCACCTTTCCAGGCACTTTCAGGGCAGGCACCTACCCATAACTGAAAAAGGAAAAGCAAAACCAGTGACACCATCAACAAACTTTATGTCATTGAACCCTTAAATACAACGAGAGATCAGAGGTAGTAGGATCACACTTAAACCTTCTTCAAGTTTATCTTCCACTCACTCTTGAGGAGAAGTGATACTTCCTGCATTTATGACTTTATTTCACTGCTGTGGGAAACAGTATTTTCTGATCATAGGGGGCATAAACACCAGCATTTTCTGTATCTTCCAGAGGATTTGAAACTGCAGCACTAAAGGGGTCAATAACACCTACTGAGCATTACAACAGTGTTGTGGTGGAGAAACAGTTGAGAAACACTGAAGCCTTTCATATATGGCCAATGCCATGCTCTGACATGCTAACAGAGGATTTTCAGATAGGTTGTATTATCTTGAATTCAGCCTTAGTTGGATGATTACAAATGTATTTATTCAATCCTGATATTTATGTTTCAATGGAGAATACTGAAATGTGAAAAGGACATTTTTAAAAGCAGCAACAAGTGTGTTCTAAATGATGGCTTTAATAAAGAGATTAAAGAGAGGGTCTCTTTGGCTTCACCATGAGAGTTAATAGTTGTCTTGGTCTCATTTCTACAAGTATCTCTACAGAAGTACCCTTCCTGAGAGAATACAGCTCTTTAATCTAGGAAAAAAGGATGCTGTAATAGGTGGAGGTCAGGCTAGAGTGAGCTGCTGGAGAAATTCGAGCTAGAAATGAAGAAGAGATGTTTTTATATGGAGAGAAATTAACCACTGGAACAATTCCTCTAGGGTTTTCATGTTTCTTTAGCACCTGTTTGCTCTAAATCACAAGGTAAATGTGTTTGTTTGTTTGTTTATTTTTTTCCCTAAAAGAAACACACTCACTCAAAGGGAAGCTGTGGGCATTTTGTCACCCAGCACTGTTACCTGGTTTGAACTATATGATCTTAAGGTCCTTTCCAACCCTAACTATTCTCTGATTCTATGATTCTATGGGTTGGGAAGTGTTAGCTTGGATAAAAATGCATTTTTCTGTTTTAAGCAGAGAGGATTGCACAAACCAGGAATTGTACCGGGTGCCCCAGCAGTTGGCATGTATGAAGTAGTAAAGATGTTAGCATGGGTCTTGTCTGGTCTTAGGCGTGTTTTGCCCATTTGTTTGACTGCATGTAGGACCTGGCCTTGAATTTGCTTGTATGGCTAGGAATATGAAAGTAAGCTTGCATGTTTTTCAGATATGTAAAGACAGATCTTTTCTTTTGGAAGGCTGCCACGTTAATTACCAGAATAAATTAGAGATGCGGTTCTATGACAAGAAAGAGCAAAAGAGCCGCAGAGAAAAGGAAAGTTCATTTCCTGGTAGTTTACAACTGCGAGTCAGAATCGGAAATCAAGAAGAGTGTGTTGGACTTCCATAACACACGAAAAGGAAACGCCTCCTCTCTCTGCTTCAGTTTTTAGCCTGGGCAGCCACGAGTAGTAAAATCACTTTCTGATATGGCCATATTCTCTAGATTGCATGGTATTGTGCAGGTAATGTGGCAGGGAGGATGATTCACTCATCAGCCAGTGTGTATGATCCTGCATGCACAAACAAGTGGTAGTCTCAGAAGACATCCCTGAGGTGGAGATTTAAAAGTCAGTTTATTTCAATTTTAAGTATTCTCAACCAGATTGTAAAAATAGTTCTCCACCTGGTCTCACTGGAGCTCTTCAGAAACCCAACCGGGCTAACAAACATCATCTAAAAGTGATTTATTCAGAAAGCTTGCATCCTGATGGCAAAAATGCTTTGAACACGTAAAGTAATTAGGAAACATTGGATTGATACCCCACCACAGTAAGTGCTGATCTATTTGGCCATTGAAATGATAGTTACGTGTTAAAAGAGTTGCTTACATATCCCTGATTGTAAAAACATGGTAGGAAATCAGAAAGCGGTTAATTTGTGGGACAAGCTGATTCCAGGTATCCAAGAAGGAAGTTTCCATCCAGGAAAATGAAGCCTAGCTTTAAATTACTCTGGAATTTCAGTTATGGGAATAGATCTGAACAAAACCGACTGTGATTATTATTCTGTTTAGCAAGATGACAACTTACCAATGAAAACATCGAAGTTTCTGAAAAAATTAGCTGGAAAAGTGTCTCCAAGGAACATATGAGAGTTTTAGAATTGATTTTACACAGAGAAAAAGATATGGGATTTTGAAACCGATACAGAGACTTCAACTGTTTGATAGAAAGGGCTGAGTGTCCTCAGACACTGTCCTCTCAGTGTCCTGTTTCCCCAAGCAGTTATGGCAATTTGCTGTGTGGCAAAGTGCTCCATAACTGGAAGTATTTGAGCTGTCTTCCCAGGCCCATACATCTTTTTCAACTCAAGCGTCAACTGCAGTAGTCCCATTGCCTGAGCCTGGACTATGGTTACAATTAGTATGAAAGCTCTGAAGATGTCTGAGGAAGGCTGAAAGCTTCAATCAAGTCAGGGATAATCGTAGCTCTACAGCGTTGAAGGAATTACATGGATTTAACCATCTGAGCATCTCTTATTATTGGTGTCTGAGTTGTGAGGGAGCTGAGGGTTTTGTTTGCACACATCACCCCTTCCTTAAAGGTCGGAAAAGAAACAGGAAAATATGATGGGTGAAATTCTGAAGGTTTGGAAATCCGTCAGAAATGCTGACTTCCATGGAGACAGGATTTTACCTCTAGACAAAAATCTGATTGTATCATGAAAAACTAGCAAGCACTTCATGAAACAAACGATATATACATCTCCCCATTTATATCTGATTTTGAGATGATGTTTCATGCAAAAGAGATGTGCCTTCCACCTGATATCTCAAGTGCAGAGGTCTGGAGGGTTATATCTCCTTCCCCCATAACCTCGATGGTTCACCACGCAGGGGCTTCTAGAGGTGTCAAGATTGAGATGTGAGATTTCTCACTTCAAGAAAAGACTTCTGTCTCTCTGTTTAGAGGGAGAAACCTTTTCTTTTACTTCTGTTTGGTGGTACGAATTTAAAGCGTGTTTTGTATTCACAACTCATCAATGGGAACTACTGAAGTGTGGAAGGGTATTTTTAGGAAGGCCGAATAGTTAAGTTTGGAATTCTGTGTCTAAAAATACCACCATATATTTGAAACACTCCAGCATCTTGGCAGGATTCAAAAATAGAACATTTAACCCTTTAGACCCTGTTCCTGAAAGAAAAGCCATTGGAAAAAAGGCTGCTCTTGACTGTGAGCTGTTCATGACTGAAAATGGGATAAGCACAGGAGTTAGGTATCCCAGATCAGACACTGAGCTCAAGGTAAACTGGGAAGTGTTTGGCCTTGTTTGCTCTGTGAGGCACATCTTATTGTCTTGAAACCATATTCTATGAAAACTAGGTGTTATATGAAGGCTGAATGTTTATGGTCAATGACTCAAGTTCCACAGTGGTTTGAAGAACAGCCTTGCCACTCCGAGTGTTATACTTACAGCTACTTCTACACAATGTTTTACACATCTCATGCTCTCAAAGTGCTTTGCTCTGTATTGAGGCTTTAGCTGAGTTTGATGTGCAGGAGCTGAGGTTGTCAGTGGGAATATAGTAGGTTTGCATGGCAAGGCTTTGGAAGTAGAGAGCTACAAGGGTGTCTTCTGTGAGAAGCTGACAGAAGCTTCCCCTGCATCCAATAGAGCCAATGCATTTGGCTCCAAGATGTACCTAACACTGGCCAAGGCTGAGCCCATCAGCAGCAGTGCAGTGCCTCTGGGATAAGATTTAAGAAGGGGAAAATATACTGTGCATGAGAAACTGCATCCTGAGAGAGATGGGAATTTTGTTCACATTTGTGAAGCCATTTTCATACATCTGGAAACAACCTGCCAAAAGACAACTGGGCATGAGAGAACTTGTGGATCTGATACTCCTCACAGAGCAATGATTATCATATCTCTTTGACAGAAAGTCTTAAACAGTCATTCAGAATATCCATGGGTGAGGGATTCCTCGTTATTTTTCAGAAGTGGAGTAATTGATCACCAATCATGTAGTTATTTTAATTGAAGAAAATTACATGCCTGGCACATCTTAGCATTACACCTGCCACAAACTGTTAGGATTCCTGGGATCTGATTCCAAGTCTGCTTCATCTAAATCATGAGTATTCAAAAATAACACTGCATTATGTCAAACCTCTATCGTTTTTGGAATTGACTCTAGTTTTGTTGTTATCTATTCCTGAGAGAGCCTCAGCCTCATATTTTTGCCTCTATCCTGCTAATGAAGTTTTTAGGTTTAGAAGAAAATAACTTAAATGTGTTATAGTCATTCTACATGAAGGAGAACACAATTCCAGGAGTGAAGATAGCTCTCTCTAGCACAAGCTTTGTCTGAGTGCCAGGAATCCTATATCTCTAAGAGAATACTACAATGAGATGCGGAGATCAGTTCATGAGCAAAGGAATGGTGGACTCAGGTTTGCTGAAGTGTGTTTTCTCGTGAGCATTTGAATGGGTTCTTTCAGAGAGGTCATTAAGCAGAGTTTCTCTCTTCTGCATAGTCACAAAATGATAAAGCATAAGAAGTTGTACTATATCTGAGACTGCTCTTTGTCCATCACGTTTTATTGAAGTTGGCTTATAAGTTCAAGAGTTGTAGAGTAGGGGAAGTGCCTGCCAGTGTTAGTTTCATCCACACATTGGGTTTCCACAGATCTTTTTCCAGTGTCTAATCCAGGCTTGAAGAATTGACAACACTGAGGCATTTCAGAGACATGCAGGATCAGTTGAAACACTTGTTTTCCCTAATACAGCTACGGATGTTTCATAGTTTAGATTACATCAAGCAGCATATAAAAGACAAAGAAAAAGATTCTCTCTTAATTTTCCTGTTTCACACCACTGTTATATTTTTGAGGTAAACATCTCAGCCAAGGACTAGCCAATTTTTGTCCCCAAACAGCTTGAGTTAAAGGTTTAAAGTCATTTCCAAGCCCATTCCATGGTTTGTATGGTTTTCATGCTTTGGGTAACCTTTTCAACACCTGGGCAGGGGCAGAGTTGGATCTGGGTATATTAACATCCCCAGTGATGATCTGGAGGGCTGTCAGGAGAACATTGGGAAAAACCCGTTGCGGGGCAAAATCATCAGGATGCAGTCATCTACAGAAGCAGACAGCTTGAGAACATTATTCCTGTGTAAATGCTGAAACTGTAAAAATGTGCCATTAATCTGCTGGAGACAGAGAAAAGATTAAAACAAAATCAATATAAAAGTGTTTGGTATGAAGCCCAGCTGAAGAAAGGGAATCTGAAATACTTACTATGTATTTATAGACTCAGGATTTTAAGCAAGGAAGGGGGTATGCACAGATCTATGCATGCATGAACAAAGGACCTTTGAAAAGAAGCACTTTTGACCATAAACAAAGATCCATCAGTGGACCTGCCAATAAATTTTCCTCAGTTCTTCAAGGATAATGGTACCAAGGGATGATAAAGGTGCAAGCGGCGCAGGGTTCTTATATGGATAATGAAGAGATGAAAGGTGTGGAGGGAAAGTGAAGGTTCAAAAACAAGAGATGCAGAGAGAAGCCAGCATGCCTTCTCTTGAACCTTCACCTTTGCTTTCCTTTCTGCCTGACCAGCTTTCCTCTATCTTGCCATAATACTCAGTTCATTTTTATATCTCTGTAAGAGATGGGAGGAACAGATCTCTTCTCTGCAAGCAAGACAGTGCAGTGGGGAATATAGCCCACCATTCCCTGCTCTGAGTTGGCCTGTAAACACAGGTGCAGAAAAAGACATGTCCTGTGTGCCCCAGCATCTCTTTACGTCTTCACAATGTAGTCATCATGGAAAGTATAGCAATGTGTCTCTGGGGTTTAAGTTGGAAAATCCTTCTATTGAGCTTGTTTGAATGATGCAAACATCCAAGACACCCCCATAGGTAAAGCTCTCTTGGCAAATTGAGGACTGTTCTTGTGATAGACTTTGATACATCATCCACTGGTGCTGCCAGGTGTTCTTCCTGGGGACATAAAATGTCCTGGCTGTGCATTGCTCACATTGTGTGCAAGGGCTGAGACTGAGTGCAAGACAGTGCTTCCAAGACCAACATTTCCCTTCCTGCATGGACAGTTGTCTCTTCCCAGGTTTGAGGTAGAGCAAGTGTAGACTTCCTGGTTGACCACGGAGGGTAAAGTATGTGTTAATGTGGACATCAAACTCATTATCTTAGTTCTTGTGTTCTTTAGTAATCTGAACAGTGAGACTCTTGATGCTTCAGTAGAAATACCATTCTTTCTTTGCGAGGACACTGTGATAAGAGAAAGTCATCCCAATGGGCAATGCTGCTTCACTTAACCACAAAATCCCATACATTGCTTTCAGAAGAAAAGGGCAAGTTTTTATTACTGTTTAAGGATCATATCTTCCTAGGTTTTTTTTAAAGAAAATAATCACTACATGCAATAAATTCCTCTATAAACGAGGCAGAAAGAGCACTTCGTCTGGGAACAGAATGATGTGCACAGAAGCAGTCATCCAAACGGATGACTACCAACTATGTATTTTTAGCAAATACATGTGTGTCCTTTAAATGTCATGCTTCTGTACCTTTTGAATTCCGTCTTTTGAATAGTCAAAGATTTTTGTGCTTTAAGGTCAGGAGTCATCTGGAGTGACTGACGTATTGCAGAACAGAGGTAGGAGGGAGAATTTCACTGAGTTTTAAGAGCACTAAATGGTTGAGCTGTGTCGTGTTGCTTTAGAAAACTAACCTGCCTTGATTTAAAGACTTAAGAAAAAGTGAGTTTGTTACGTCCTGTGGTAAACGGATGTAATGTGTAGTTACTTTAGAAGACAAAAGTGAGTCTTGCTCTTCCATCTTTGCTCAACATTCGTGGCAGGTATTCAATCGTCTTGTGAATCTTTCCGATAAATGAAAGTGTGCAGTCATATCAGAAATCTTTACTCAGCTTCGCCAAAGACCTGTTAGCAGGATGGCTTCTAACTTTCTACTGGGCAAATTAAATTGAACTTCTATACCTTCTCATATCCATGAATTTGAATGACATTCAAACATTTAGAGAAATGCAGAGAAAAGTACATGATAGCTATTGCAGCAATTAAAACTCATCTAGACTTTCACAACTATTTCCCCCAAACTGTTGCTCTTTCCAGTTTCCCCCCTCCACATCCTAAGTGATCTGTCACTGTATCTTCACCGCCATTGGCAATTCTACATAAAGTCCAAGCATAAAGGAATCATATCTCCAAGTCAGGCATTAAAACCCCTTGAAATGAGACTCACAAAATGCCTATGAAGTTGCATAGAGTCTTAGTAGTTCTGCTGTTCAGTACTGCTATGGTCGTACACAAGAGCAGGAAAATCAAGAGAAAAAATAAGAACTTATTTTCTCAGTCCTTGCACTGAGATGTGATTGCTTCCTGTCTATTTTTAGAAAGTCAAAACCTAGTGTGTCGAGTCCCCATGGATCACCAACATGCAAGATGTTCCCTGCCTTATCCTCCACCACCACTGCCTTGTACTTCAAAATATCCCTCAGTTCCATATCCACTGGTGCAATGATCTTATCTGTTTTGCAAAGAAGTAATTTCTCACCAGTAACCAACTGACCTAAGTCCACAAAGGAGAGTGATGGCATGTAGAGCTGCCCTAGTTGATCTTAGGGCAAACAGCAACCTGGTGATCCACCATAAAAATGGAGTCTGAAAACCAAACATTAATGTTACTGCTACACAAATAATTGCTTAATGTCAAAATCCAACCCCACATCCTATGTCCTATAGAGAATAACAGGAGAAGGAATAGCTACTATGATACGTCTTTTTGGTCAAGCACATACTGGAAAAAGTTAATTCTGAACTCACCTCACTGTTTTCAAGGCAAGGTCTTTTCAGAGCTGTATCACCAGAATGAAAGATGCAGAAAATGATGATGCATTTATTCAGGAGCTGAACTTTGAAGTTGGTGCACTTGAAGTCAAAGTGCATCTCACTCCTTATTGCTAACTGCAAAAAGTTAATTAAATGTGTGCTAAAAAGTTAATTAAATTTGGTGTGCAAAAGTAAATTAAATGCCAAAAGCAAACTGTTCTGGATTTCTGATTGTCTCTGTGCTAGCACAGAGTGGAGGTAAAAGGAAGATTTTGACTGCTTTTGTGACATCACCTAAAAGACTACAAATTAATCACAGACCAGATTTCTGACTTCTAAACTTTAAAAGATGCTCAAGAGGTTTTCAGTCACTGCTGCTATTGGCCCATATTCTGGAACAGGGCAACTGAACACCAATCCATCTCTAAGACTTTCTGTGTGTAAAGAAAGAAAATTAATTCAAAGCTCTTCAGTCCTGTAAGACCTAAATTGCCTATTTTTTCACAGAATAGTTGACTAGATATAAGGGAGAAGTTCTTTATTAAGAGGGTGGTGGGGCACTGGCACAGGTTGCTCAAAGAAGTGGTAAATGCTCCATCCCTGGTGGTGTTGAAGGCCAGGTTGGACAGAGCCTTGGTGACATGGTCTAGGGTGAGGCGTCCATGCTCATCGCAGGAGGTTGGAACTGGATGATCTTGAGGTCCTTTCCAACCCAAACCATTCTATGCCTCTATGACTGTGTTGCAGAAGCTGGCAAGTTTTCCACCTCATCTTACCAGAGATTCCATCTTGAGAAAATCAGCTAAAGCTAAAAGTACAGCTGAAGACCAGGTAAGAAAAACAAGTGAGTTATCAGCAAGGTTATTTATCATAATTTTATCTGTGGTTATTTTCTTAAGAAGTGGATATCTGTGCTCCAGAACCTGAACTAAAGTAAAATTATTTTCAAAGTATGACATGTATCTTGGATAAGGGATCATTGCTGGTTAATTTTCTACACTAATTCGCACAGATATTCATTTCACTAAGGGGTGCAAATGAATCCAAACCCATTACTTTCCTCGATTGCAGAATAAATGCTCTTAAACCAGTTAGGCTGATTGCTGATAAATAGCAGATCTCAAGCCAGTGATTTTTCAATTCTGCCTAATTTAATTTTTTTTCCAGGAAAAATAGACTGCCAGTTCAGAGTCTCCTGCATGAAGGGGAATGTAACTGTGTCTGTGGGGTTTTGTGCTAGTGATTAAGTATGCTTAGAGAAAAAACACCCAACTGTATAATAACACATTAGAGCTTCGCTTGCTTCAGCTTCCAATTTGTTTTTACTTTACAGGATAGGAGATTAGCGGGAAACTAGAGCTTGATTCACATGAGAGTACTAGTGAGATCCAGAGCTAGCAAAACTTAGCACCCACATGATAGAGGAGGATTATGATGTATTTTCCAATCTTAGTCACCTGACCTTGTTCAGAGTGACAAAGGTTAATTTACTCTGTCACATACATCACTTGACAATGTTATTTCTCTTCCCCCTCCAAAACATTTGAAAGGGAATACCATCTCCTTAAAGTTTGTATTATGATAAGCCACTAATGAACTACAAATGGATAAGCTTTAGCTGTCAGTGAGCTGCGTATTTATTTGGACAGGTCCCACTTTTTGAACTGTCTGTGAGAAGTTTCCAAGGAAAATGCTCTGCTTCTTTCCTCTAGCACTAACTCATATTTTCATCTCCTTGCTCTCTTTGAAATACAATACACAAATCTCTGTCAAGGATCAAGGCTCCAATAAACTAAATGTTGAACCTGAAATCACTTAAACAAAAACAAAGGCCCTTTGTACATATAGTTTTTTTGTGCTAAAGGTCTTATCTCAGAGATGCCAATGAGAGAGCCAAGAGAGATTGTGTTTTATCCTAGAATGACTTCACACCTCTTTAGTAATGCGACTAGTCCATGGAGAGAAAAGTGTCCTGCAAGGTGATCTACACTCACTAGAATATGGAAGACTAAAACTGTAACTCCAGATTCTTGATGTTTTCTTCTTCCCTCCCCCCCCCCCCCAATCTCTAAAGATATTCATCTCAAAGTGACTCTTCTTTTTCAATCACTGCTGTTCCAGTAGCCCCAAGAGCATTGAGCAATGTGGAAATGGCACACAGTGAATCATATGGTGCATGTAGCCAAGACACTTAGCAAACTCCATGGCTTCCCCATAAGGTCTTTCCATTATCCGGGGATTGTTCTCACGCTATACAAGCGGTAAACTTAAAGTCACATCTGCTTTGCTGACCTTGCCTGAAGACTGAACATTGTTTGTGTGTTCTCTGGGCTGGGACATGCTGTGTAGCTCCTGTGCTGAACTGGGAAGGAAACATTTTTCTCTGTTTCCTGTGTGAACATTTCCATTGTAAAATGTGTGCTGTATTGTGTGGGTTTTTTTAAAGAAATTGACTGAAAAATCAATGCTTTCCCTCTGATGCATCCATTTAAAATTCACTCATAAGAACACTGTGGAAATGTTTTAATAAACATTTGCTTTTATAAAACCCCGCAAATAAACCAATAATGACAGGGGAGACTTAGGAACAGCCATAACTGTTGTTTGTTGGATAATTTGTGTATATAAGGTGCCTACTACAAAAGATGCATATATATCACTTTTGAGATAAACTGAAGTCTATGGAAAAGTTAAAAGCAAAATGTCTGCTTTTAAACATGGAATAGGTTGTACATGACAAATGCACAACTCCAGCCTGTCACATTTCTAAGATTCAGATGCCATTGTGCAAGCAAGTTAGGCACATACTAAAAGGCAGCCCTACAGTGGGAAAATTGCTATCTAAATAGAGAAAGCAGACAAAAATATAGATGAGCTCATCAATTACTTCCATTTTTATAACAGCCTCACTCAACAAGCTAAATGGTTAAATCCAGCAGAAGTTGGGTGCTCTCAATAAGATTTATCACCTAAATCAGATAGGATTTATTTCATCAAAAGTAAAACTTTTTGATGTAAGATGCTGGGTCTGTCAGTACAATGCAACCTGTCTTACCCTGGAAGAGCCCTTTTCTACACAAACCTTACGTTAGATGACAGTTTTGACAAAAGGCCTTCTTTAAAAGGAATTTAATAGGTGAGATGAACACCACTCACAACATCTAGCTTGGAGTTTCCTGATTCCTGAGCTGGTTCCTTCAGCCTCAGGGCTTCAATATGCCCAGGTAAAAGAGATGGCTCCAAAAGGGATACTCAGTGTCTGACAGACACAAGGTAGTAGACATCAGAATAACCTCCGAGAGTGTCTTACCTCTGAAAGTGCCTTAAACTCTTCCCATAGGCTTCATGCGTGGCTCACAGACACAAAGCCACCTCTTCTAGCATCAATGTGTACATTTTTGCTTTTAAAAGAATGAAGCAGGATCTATCTGTTCTCTTCAGGTCCTGCAGAATGAGTAGATGTTTGCTGCCCCCTTTCAATCATATTCTGGGAGGTAGAAAGCATTCCAGCCCCTATCATCTGTGGAGGTTCAAACCCTCCTATGAAGCTCTGCTAATGGCTTTGTCAGCAGACAGTCTACGTGTTGAGGAGACAAGGGAAAGCGTTCTTTGCCTATCATGCTAAAAAATTGCCTTTATGCAGTAAATCTGGGATCAAATCTGGGTAGCAGGAAGGCCATCTGCTAGCCAAAGCAATAGGACCATCACCTGAAATGTGGAGGCTGGTTTCCAGTTCCTGTTCCAAGGGTTATTTATACCTTATTATCTAGTAAATTTTTAAAGGGTTGATTATGATTACGTGGTGTCCTTCCTATGCTACACAAATAGGTTGGAAAGCCTGGAGCTAAGATATGGGACGGTCCATGTTGGAGAGGCAAAATCTGGAGCCAGCTTTCAGATCAAACATCCATTCTGTCTCCATCCGACTGCAATTACGAGATAGAGAGGCAGGAAATCTCTCACTCTTGGATTTTCAATCTAGCAGCATTTTCTGGAATAAAACCAAGTTGCATTTAGAAGCTGGAAGAGATCACATGGACACAAGCTGCAGGAACAAGTTTCTTTCCAAAGTAAATGCTTATGGAATGAAACTTGGGGTTCCGGTCATGGGAACTTCTTATACAGTGAATTTTTATAGAGTGGGAGACATGGAGATGTTGGGACAACATCTCCCATGCCTTTGTGCCATGGATTTGCAGTCTGAAGGTTGTCAGATACACCATTTCCCCCTTGTATTGAAGACTATTCTGTTTCTCTTCTGTTTGTTACATGAATGAAAGTCAGATACCAGTAAATCAGATTTATCAGAGCAACTCTGAACTGTTGATCGAATCTTGCTTTCAATGAACTAATCTTGAAGATACCTGAATTTTTTAAGTAACGTTAAACTAAAATATATGCGACTGAAACGAATATTATGGGCATTGCTTTGTCCTGCTAAAGTTCAGGGGGTAGCAAGTTCAAAGCCAGGCTTTAAAACATATTAGCTACTGAAACTTTGCTGATTTCAGGTTACAGGATATTGACTGAGATCCTTGGGAAATTCCACACAATATGAGCAGCATGTACATATGGACACCAGCTCCACTGTGCTGTTTTACTCTGCTGTGCAGAGACCTGTGGGAGATTGGGAAAGGGTCTCAGAGCCACATTGGAGACACTGGAAAAGTAAATTATTTCCCTTTGAGCTTGGAAAAGGGAATGGCTGAGTACCATGGAGGAAAACTGAGGCGGAAGAAAGCCTCTCACCCTATGCAGTGCTATGCTTGAAGAGCAAGGACGTGCGCAGTTCATGTTGAAGCTCGAGGAACAGGACCTGAGCACACTCTGCCAAAGGCACTTTCTATAGGAAAATCAATTGGTTTTGAATCAGAGAATTAAGTTCAGGAGAAAAGCAGTCATCATTCAGCAGCAAATTTAAAGGCAAGAACATCTGAATTTCTTTACTGATTATATACAGAATAGCTCAGTGCAGAGATACTGGAGAGTAAGTTTCTGGAACAACTGTAGGCAATATCAGGATTGTAGTAGGATTACTTTATCTTTTTAGTACCTAAAAATGATTTTTATCTCACATCTATTATGGGATTAATGCTGGCTGTATGAAACAAAGTACCCAGGGAACTGTTAGATAACGATATAGAGAGCATAGTTTATCTTCAAATCCTAGTTCTCTCTGTTCTTAAAACCGTAAAGTTTATTGTGTCCCTAGGACCTGTTTAACAGCACTTGTAAAAGTTTAGTCAGAGATCAGAATTATTTGTTCCAGTGAAACATTTTTCTTTAGAAAAGAAAGATGTGCTTTAAAGTGAGAGCCACTATGTACCACTTTCAGTAATGCTTTCATGCTTGCCATAACTGAATTCAATGTGAAAGCAGTAAAAAAGCACCTTACTAGAACCATGTCCCTCGCTTTTGCATCCATCCATTTACGTGCATCCACACAAACACACACACATACAGACAAACAGCTTTATTTTTCTCTCACACTAGAAAGATGATGACTCTACATTAAGGATGCATGTACTTTTTCAGGTGGAAAAGCCAAAAATCATTGGGGAAAAGAAGGCAACTGGCAGAAAGCCGTAGTGATTGTTTACTACGTCCCCCTTCGAGAGGTGTGACAAGCCTGTCCCCTTTCCAAGGGATTCCTCTCTCTGCTGGTGCTCTGACTCGCTGTAGACACAGCTGTATCCAGAAGGGTTAATGAATTCTTAGGCTCAGGATTTTGTTCATGTTTTGTTTTATGACGTGTCGCCTCCAGCGACAGGAGCATAGTTTTACCAGTCAAAGTTATCTATGGAAGCCAGGAAATGGGAAGGACTCCTTGTCCCCATGGCTCTCCCTGTCCCTGCTGAGGTATAATAATGTCAAACAAACATAGCTGTGGTGCTGTGGCTCCTGCAGGGTGGCTATTTAAACAGCTGCAGACTTCTGGGAAAAGCCATCCGTACAACTCATCTGCCACCATATGACCAGGAATATTCAGAACTGGCTGCACAGTCAATATCAATTAAGAATGACCCTATTGGACTCGACCAGATAAATCACACACTGGAACAATTGTTGTTTTTTGCACGGCAGGCCTTTTCTCTCCCCATAGAGGATGTTAGGCTATGGACAGGCCATCATACATACCCCACCTACCGCTAAGCATGCACACTGAAGACCAGACCAGAGTTGGAGAAAGAGATTTCATTGACATTTTACTTCTATACCACCATCTCTGTTTTTTTGGCAGACATTTAATCACACTATGTGATCCCTCCTTGGTCAATACATGCTTAGTACTTTATTGCATGTCATGGGTGCTAACTGTGCAGGATGCCCTAAGCCTTCCTAAGCATAGAGGTGTCAGGAAGAGGGCTTTGTATCTTACTAGCAGTTGCATCAAGGAAAAGCTAAATTCCTGCTTTCTTCTCAGTTCGCTTAAACAGGATTCATACAGTGGTGGTGCTCTGTAGTTTACTGGCTGCTTTATAAATCTAATAATAATAAAAATTGGCACTTTCTAAGTTCAGTCTCCAAGATTCTGTACTTTATCATCAACTTCTCTAAAGGCAATAGACACTTACTATAAAGAAGTACAGAAAGGCATATTTTCAAGTGAAACCTGATCTTTCAAAAGCTGAATTTGCTGTCTTTATTATTCAAGGCAGAAGCTCAGACACAACAGGACAGCTTTATTAACATTCTTTCTATCAGTTAAACACGATCAACTGGCAAATGAAAATTGTTCTGCCATTAGCAGTGCCTCATGCATGTGCTAGTTTTGTTAAAATTGACCACAGTCACTTTTCATCTCAGAATGTGTAGAACAATATTCTCTTTAACGACTAATGAAAGAAGATATTTGAGCTTAAATATTTGCTGTGTGTCACAGTCAGTCCTCCTCCACAGAGTATAAGCACTCAGATATAGCGATGGTTAGGTCATGGCAGTGTCTACATATGCATTTAGAGAGATCAAGCGGTGCTTAATGCTTTCAGAAAGTCTGCCTGAGTCTTTCTGTGTCTATCAAGTGTCCTTTACTTATTCCTACTATTTCAAAGAACTGGAGCAGTGGAGCCCATCCTGCTGGGCAAGGCGAAAGCAGCAAAGGATTACTTTTATCTATGATTATATGAGTTAATCAACTCATGTGCAACACCAAGAGGACCAGGATGCTGAGGCACATATCTTCCGGTTGGGAGATTTTAGAGAGATAGAGAAGTGCTTCACCCCTACCAGTGTTTTTACAAGTCTAGGAAGACAAAAAGAAACAAAACTCAAGGAAACTTCAGAGGTTAAGTTGTGATAGTGCTAAAGTAGCCAACAGACCTCTTCCACATTTCAATTAGTCCGTGCTGCACCAAAATCTAATGCAGTTGCCTGAATACGTAGTTTATCACACCAAGAGCTAAAAATTCCTTTCAGTAGATAACTTAGGACTAATATCATCCCAAACCAACTCTTTGGGATCTGAGAAAAAGTTGCCTGAAGCAAAATGTCATTCTCCCTTTTCCCTTTCTTTTATTCAATGACAATGTAAATCATTCAAACAAGTCTGTTCATCAGTAGTCCCAAAGAACCAGCACGTCCCGTAGCCCAGAGGTTTTTCATCACTTCTGTTATAGCCTAATATAGACAATACAAGTCAGAACTTCTTGACGGGAAAAATAAAAAACACCTGAAATGTGTCCAGATCCCTTCCACTACTTTATGCTCTATGGGTTTATCACAAAAATCTTGACATTGTGTTTCATTCAGTAAAACATATTCTAGAGGTACTTGATAGCTACAGCTTATTGCAGACATCAGAATCAGGATGAGCACAAGAACTAAAAATGCAGGCTCTTCGGCCTCCACATCATGATTTCTATGTTTGTGGTTACCTTCACATCATCATCGTTTGCAAAGATAACAGGCTATTTTGGGCTCTGCTTATGAGACTCATAATTTGGCATCTGCCTCAGCATTTTTGTATCATGCAGCTTCCTTCCTGGTCACAAGAGCCAAAGGCAGCTAAGGCTGCTCAGATCCATTGACCAGCTGTGGCTGGTGTTTGTGGGGATGGAGCAGAAAAAAATCCTGTAGAGCTGTGCTTGCATCTTAGGGGAAAAATATCTAAAAAAACCTGAAATTCAGATTAGTGAGACCTGCTTCACCCATAGCATCATGTCCTGACTCCTCTTCTGTTGGGTGACCCCTGTGGCAGTCATATCTCCAGTCAAATGGTCAAACTCAAAGCTGTCTCTGGCCCAGGGAAAGGCAAAGTCTGAGTGGCCTTCCTGGATTGTATCATTAAATCATAACAGGAGGAACATTTGAAGTCATATTTACTCCAAATATATAACCTAACCTACAAATCCTGTATAATTTGCCTTTTTCACCAATAGATGGTGCCAATAATTTATTCATTCATGTCTTCTGCTGGGCAAATGACTTAGAATAGATAATTTAGCTGCACAGACTGTGAGCAGACCATCTGTAGGGAAGAGTTTTGACCCAGTAAACTGCTAGGAAAGTGGATTTTGTTGGTGCAGCCATAACATACAGGTGAAGAGTGGTGAGGAGAAAGCTTTTATGTTTCAGGGCCAGAGTCATATGGTTAAACTATATTATCCTTCCTTTGCAAAATCTAGAAAAAGATTAAAATCTCTTCTTGGCAAAGCATACATCAATATGTGCATTAATCTACATAGGACTTACAGAAATGCAAGTCATCCTTAGCCTTTCCTTTTATGCTAAGTCAATAGTTGTCTGTCAGAGAAGGCAAGAGGAAAGGTCAAGAGGGAATCCATTCATTGAAAGGAGAAGTGTCAAAAATATCCCTTTGACAAAGCCTTTTACATTAGAAACCCAGAGCTGGCATTTCTGTTGGGGCTTACATTCATTTTAGCTGGACAGCAAAATGCTGAGGCTTTCTTTTTCAGGCTGGCTATTAAATTTGCTATTTAAAATAATTGGTATTATTGCATTTTGGTTATTTGGGGTTGTTTTACATTCTGTTGGGTTAAGCTTCTTGACCCTTTCCCATTATAAATTTGCCATCTTGGGTCAATGTTATAGTGGAATGAAATGTCACTAACTATATAAAAGGTAAAATAACCTTTTAAATATGCTTAAGAAAAACATCATATTTCAACCCAATGTATTCCATATTTGATGGGAGAATGAAGGACCAGATGATGCCAGCAGAAATCTAACAGTGCCAGAAAGCAGAATCTAGAAGCCAAATCCTTAAAATTAAGTCTTGTTGGCTTTGGAAAGTCATTATCATTAGAGGTTACTAAGTATGAGTTGAATGATGTATGCTTGGGTATTTGGAGAGGTGATACCATTCCCTGGAAGGAAGAGACATTAGACAAACTTTCAGCAATCCCTTTGGAAGTGCTTGTATGTATCACCAAAAAAAAGGTACAGTGAGTTTTACCCTCCCAAACTGAGTAAGGAGGAAACCCTCTCCTCCATAAACCTCACAGTCTGGTTTCTTTCCTGCCCTCTCTTACGTCTTTACTACTGTTACTTGAAATCGGTGCCCTAGCTCTTGTGCTGAGTGTTGAGGGTCAGGGAGGCTGTGGTCTTGTGTCTTGGCCAAACCCTACTTAGTGGCCCAATGCCTTGATTGCCAAACATGGAAAAACATAGCAGTTTCTTTTGTTGTTGTTAATTTACTACTAAAATAGGTTTTCCTATTCCCTGTGGTTGAGTCACAGTGGACCAGGCAGCTTTTGCAAGCTATTTTTATGTCAAACTCACAATGGATACAGATTTTGAAGTGAAATTGTACATTCTCAGCAGGAAAGTGGCTGTAGTGAAATAGGTCATAAACTCACAGCCACCAGTGTAAGAGTGCTTATACCCTTTAGTCACTGGGCCTAACAGTTAGGCAATTCAAAAACAGGATGAGATATAGTTGCAATTATGATTAAATCAGTGCATCTATTGGTTTCTGCCAGTAATTAATAGAAATCTGTAGATGGCTGGTCCATATCTAAAGTATTTATTACCAGTTTCTAAACATATCAAAGAAGAGGAAACAGATCTTCAGGGGATAGGGTCACATCACAGGATCTGTCATCCTTTGGTTTCTCCGGTCCCTTTCTTTACAGTCACTGAAGTTAATAATAGAATCAAGAATCAAAGATTCATTGAATCACAAAATACCAGGTAGGAAGGGACCTCAAGGATCATCAGGTCCAAACGCCAAAAATCACATATAAAAGTCATCAGTTCAGTATCATCCTCCTCATGCTACTGTGACCCTCTGCATTCAGACAGCACAGAAAATCTGGGTACCCAACAAGTGCCAAGAGTTTTTGCTTCCCCTTCCAGTTCTTGACCCCAACCGTAATAAAGCACAGTATTTCTTTTCTCACTGTTGAACTCTGGAGAATGTTGGCCCTATAACCTGACAAAGTTTTCAAAACAAGGCAATCTGATGTCCATGGCTGTAGCAGCAACTGCACCAGATATGCTCTCAATGAAAAGGTGTTAACTGAAATGGAACTCTCGAGCACTGAATTTAATGGAGTTTTTCTTTTACACAGCTACAGGCCTGACCCTGTGGTCACTGCTTTAATTCTTTTTGGCTGGAGTGTATCTTGCTAACATGGTGTACTTTTGAGTGTCTACCTCTTATTTTTCACCTGTGCTTGAAAATATCCATCATATTTGAAAAATCATGGCAGTCAGGTGAAGTTCCCGACGACAGGAAAAAGGGAAGTATAACCCACATTTTCAAGAAGGGGAAAATGGATGAGCCAGGGAAACTACAGAGCAGTCAGTCTCACCTCTGCGCCTGGCAAAATCTTGGAGCAGATTCTCCTGGAAGGCATGCTGAGGCACATGAAAAACAACAAGGTGGTTGGTGACAGCCAGCATGGCTTCACTAAGGGGAAATCCTGCCTGACCAACTTGGTGGCTTTCTATGATGGAGCTACGGAACGGATGGACAGGGCTAGAGCAGTTGATGTCACCTACCTGGACTTGTGCAAAGCTTCTGACAATGTCTCATCTGACATCCTTGTCTCTAAGTTGGAGAGACATCAAATTGATAGGTTAATCATTTGGTGGATAAAGAACTGGTTGGATGGCCACACACAAAGAGTAGTGGTCAATGGCTCGATGTCCAGCTGGAGACAAGTAACGAGTGGTGTCCCTCAGGGATCAGTGTTGGGACCGGTCTTGTTCAACATCTTTGTTGGTGCCATGGACAGTGGGATTGAGTGCACCCTCAGCAAGTTTGCCGATGGCACCAAACTGTGTGGTTCGGTTGATGCACTGGAGGGAAGGAATGCCATCCAGAGGGACCTTGACACACTTGTGAGGTGGGCTGATGCCAACCTGATGAAGTTTAACCATGCCAAGTGCAAGGTCCTCCACCTGGGTCAGAGCAATCCCAGGCACAGCTCCAGGTTGGGCAGAGAAGAGATTGAGAGCAGCCCAAGGAGAAGGACTTGGGGGTGTTGATCGATGAGGAAATGAACATGAGCCGGCTGCAGTGTGTGCTTGAGGCCCAGAAAGCCAACCGTATCCTGGGCTGCATCAAAAGCAGTGTGACCAGCAGGTTGAGGGAGGTGATCCTGCCCCTCTACTCTGCTCTTGTGAGACCTCAGTTGGAGTATTATGTGCAGTTCTGGTGTCCTCAACATCAAAAGCACATGGAAGTGTTGGAATAAGTGCAGAGGAGGCCACGAGGATGATGCAGGGAGTGGAGAACCTCCCGTATGAAGATAGGATGAGAAAGTTGGGGGTGTTGAGCCTGGAGAAGAGAAGGCTGAATGGAGACCTCCGAGCAGCCTTCCAGTATCTGAAGGGGAGCTATAGGGATGCTGGGGAGGGGCTTTTCATGAGGGACTGTAGTGATAGGACAAGGGGTAATGGGTTCAAACTTAAACAGGGGAAGTTTAGATTGGATATAAGGAAGAAATTCTTTCCTGTGAGGGTGGTGAGGCACTGAATGGGCTGCCCAGGGAAGCTGCGAATGCTCCGTCGCTGGCATTGTTCAGGGCCATGTTGGAGAGAGCCTTGGGTGACATGGTTTAGTGGGAGGTGTCCCTGCCCATGGCGGGGGGGTTGGAATGGGATGATCTTAAGGTCCTTTCCAACTCAAACTATTCTATGATCCTATGATTGTATATATTAATAGTTTTTTGCCTTTTCAAATGTCCATTTGTTTCAACCACATGTAAAAAATTGCCTGAGTTAATACTGAATTATTTCTTTTGGATAGACTTACTGATGTTACAACTACCTCGGATTTTCTTCAGATATTGATCTCTCTGCAGCTGCCACAGGACCTTTCTAGAGAAAATCAATGAGCTTCAGCTGAAGAAAGGAGGAAGAGACTGAAGAGGCAGTGTTTTCATATACATAAATTACCACATTTATTCATATGAAAAACAAAAAGTAAAATAAAAGTCTATAGGAACATATTTTACAAGATCAAATGAGTCTTTCGTACTCCTGTAGCAAATAACATTAAGAGGCTCATGGAAGAAGGAAGGAAGTCCATATAGAATCATAGAATAGTTTGGGTTGGAAAGGACCTTAAGATCATCTAGTTCCAACCCCCCTGCCATAGACAGGGACACCTCCCACTAAACCATGCCACCCAAGGCTCTGTCCAATATAAATGCAATGTAATTCTTTCTTCCACAAAGCACTGATTATAAACTTTCTATTTTAAGTGCAGAATGAAAGTAATAAAATATATGCACAAGAAATATCTTTAGTGGGTAAACTTCTGCATCTCTAAATATAGTAACTCAGTACCAACTGTATTAAGCCTGTGAGCCTTATCTGGCACAACCAGAAGATGGATAGTCTCAGTCCCTCATATTTTACCATCTCAGGGACTTTATGCAGAACAATAATTAGCTGTTGACGTGAGACACCAGTAGAATCCAGTTTACAAAGCTCCCAGGAGTGGTATTTGTCCAGAGCTGAGCTGTTGGTTTGTTTGGGGACTGTTTTCTCTTTCAGCTAGTGAGATGTGCCAGCTGGCTTTGGAAAGCCTTAGGCAGCCCGGTTTCTGGCCTGAGCAGCCCTGCAAATCCTGTCTTCAGTGGCTGCCTCATGACTTCCAACTGTCCTTGCAGTTCTCTCTGAAGATGTCTACTAAACATTTGTTGCTTTTATCTTACATCTATGCAGTAAAGGTCTCTTTCAAACCTAGAAATGCATTAGGCTAGTGCAGTTGTTAGCTTTTTTATAGTGCATTTATAGTGCAGTTGTCAGCAAAGTTGTTAGAAAAGGAGATACCCCAGCTCTTTTGACCTCTCAGGCTGAATCCACATCTTCTTGCAATGGCAGAGACTAAGAGGAGTAATAGGAAGAAATCATACATTTGCTGTCTCAGCCTGGAATGTCCCAGGATATAATCATTATTAATTTCTTTGCAGATGAATGTATTCTCTTTACTTAAAGTTGTTGCTGAGACCTACTGACCAAAACACCATTTAAGAAACAGTCCTATAACATGGATTATATGTGTTTGAGTACATCTATGAAATATTATCATTTAATTTTCCAAAGCAGCACAAGCTCCCAGATCTGCCTTATCACGACTAGCAGGAGTATGAAAACTTCACTTTCTGTCACTTATCACCAGGAGCAGGAAGATGAATCCCTGTCTCCCATCAAGCAGTTATTTTCTGCTCCTTGTCTTTCTGAGCTAAGCTGTAAGAAAATACATACATGTTGAGTCTGAGTTTTTGATTAAACATTCAGTAACATAAAGACTGAATTTGCACCTGCAGCAGAGCAGTGCACAGCACTAGGTGTGATCCTCTGTCAGATAACAGGATCATTGAATCATTTTGGCTATAAAAAAACTTTAAGATCATTGAGTCCAACCATTAACCCAGCACTGCCAAGGCCACCATGAAACCACGTCCCTAGGTGCTACATCTACACATCTTTTAAATACCCCCAGGGACAGTGACTCCAGCACCGCCCTGGGCAGCCTGTTCCAATGCCTGAGCACCCTATGGGGAAGGAATTGTTCCTCATCTGAGAAAGTTGCGGCTGTTGAGCCTGGAGAAGTGGAGGCTTCATGGAGACCTCAGAGCAGCCTTCCAGTATCTGAAGTGGGCCTATAGGGATGCTGGGGAGGGACTCTTCATTAGGCACTATAGTGATAGGACAAGGAGTAACAGGTTCAAACTGAAACAGGGGAAGTTTAGATTGGATATGAGGATGAAATTCTTTCCTGTGAGGGTGGTGAGGCACTGGAATGGGATGCCCAGAGAAGTTGCGAATGCTCCACCCCTAGCTGTGTTCAAGGCCGTGTTGAACATAGCCTTGGGTGAAATGGTGTCCCTGCCCATGGAAGCGGGGTTGGAACGGAGTGATCTTAAAGTCCTTTCCAATCCTAACTCTTCTATGATTCTATCTCCACCTAAACCTGCCCTGGTGCAGCTTGAGGCCGGTTCCTCTTGTCCCAGCCCTTGTTCCTTGGGAGCAGAGCCCGGCCCCCTTCTGCCTCTGTCCTCCTCTCAGACAGTTGTAGGGAGCAATCAGGTCCCCCCTGAGCCTTCTCTTCTCCAGACTAAACCCCCTCATATCCCTCAGCCATTCCCCATCACACTTGTGCTCCAGGCCCTGCACCAGTTAAAATTGCTCATCTCTGGATCTGTTCCAGCATCTCAATGTCTTGACCTGTAGCCTTTGTTCTAGCTTTTCTTTCTAGCTCCTTCTGATGCATCCTTACAATAACGTCAGGATTAGGTCTTGTATTGCAAAAACCCTCACAATATGTGGTATTACTTTGTTATGAATCAGATCAAAGGATTGTTGTGAGCCTTATTTCAGCAGCACAATCAGTGATCTGGCTCCCTTTATTTGTTTCATAAAAACCAACCAGACAAAAAGATTAAAAGTGAAAGACTTGTTCTGAGCCACAAAAGAAGATGCAGTGAATAGGTGGCTATTTTAGAACCTCTGAGAATATCGGAGGTCTAAGGATAAGTATATCCATTGTGATGGTTCTACGAAGAACACCACCTCTCACTGAAAAGCAATGACAACTGCTCTGGGATTTGGTCTCTAGAAAGTTGGAATGTGCAGGAGAATGAACCAGAAGTGAAATCCTAGAAAGACAATGCATAACTTGTGCTGGTCTCGTACACTGAGTTCTCAGCTTAGGGAAGCTAAATGAGACCTCATTAAAAGGTCAGCTTGGAAAGAGAGGAAACAGGCCAGTTCTCAGGAGACGTTTTTGACAGATTTCCAAGAATCCAAGTGCAGTTTGGTCTGAGAACGGGCCCTGTTCAATATAATAAACTTCTAGAAAAGAGCGAGAGGGTGAGAGCTGTCACTATGTGTTTTTTACGCCTCTGAGAGTCACATCGCAGTTGCACTGCTGCTCTGTCAGAGGTCTTTTCCTCAGCACTTCAGTGCAACTCTCCCAGCTATTTGTTTGTCACCCAAACCTCCACTTTCTCCTAATTGGATTTTCCTTTTGTCTTCCTTCCATTTCAAATATTATTGTTTATTATTATAAGTCATCCTACAAAGACTTCTGGTTTTTACACTGAAGAATCTGTGCTTCAGACTCTTCTTTCAAGGACAATGTAAAAGGAGACAGAAGAGAGCTAATTTTACCCCTGGTTCCTCGTCACTCTCTCCTGGATTTGTGATGGAGCAGAACTGTAATCCTTGTGGAGGAAACATTTGGCAACCAACCAACCAACCAACCAACCAACCAACCAACCATCTCTTCTTGCTGAGTGTTCTGCCACTTCTAGAAAGGCTGATGAATGGGAGGAGGCTCAAGCTGAGAAGTTCACTAGGTAGAGATACTTTCTTAAACCCTGTCTATAGTGAACCAGCAGCTAAAGAAAGTTGCTAGCACCTTCCTACCATCTTGCAAATCATGTACAACTGGCAAAAGAGCATCTTTAAAGACCGTGAGCTGCAATATAAGTGTTTGCCTTCTGGCACACAAGAAAGTAGTTGCAGAGAACTGTAAGTAAATAGATGATGTCTTCAACTTCTTTTAAAGACATTAGTAAGATAGCCAGCTTGATATAGATATGAGTAACTGCATTGAAATCTGTGACATAGAACCATTTATAAACATTGAGTATCACTGACTCATCCTTGCTGTTTTCTGAAACATTTCATTGAGTTAGATCAGTTGAAGTAAAGGTGAATGCAATTGATCCAATCAATAGGTATCCAAATTCATATAGGAGGGCTCTGTAGGCTCTGATCTGAACTGCTGAAGCCCAAATCCAAATAAACCTTAATTGGATCTGGAGAGAGAACTCGCATTTACTGGGAAATAGCCGAGAGAAGAGTTTAGACTGTACAGTCCAGCTACTAAGCAAAATCTACCATTCTAGGACTTAACCCAAGTTTCACTTCAATTTGACAGGTGGACCATTTGGTGGATAAAGAACTGGCTGGATGGCTGCATGCAAAGAGCTGTGGTCAATGGCTCAATGTCCAGCTGGAGAGAAGTAACGAAAGATGTCTCTCAGGGATCGGTGTTGGGACCGGTCTTGTTCAACATCTTTGTCGGTGACATGGACAGTGGGATTGAGTGCGCCCTCAGCAAGTTTGCCGATGGCACCAAGTGGTGTGATATGGTTGATACACTGGAGGGAAGGAATGCCATCCAGAGGGACCTTGACACGCTTGTGAGGTGGGCTGATGCCAACCTGATGAAGTTTAACCATGCCGAGTGCAAGGTCCTCCACCTGGGTCAGAGCAATCCCAGGCACAGCTCCAGGTTGGGCAGAGAAGAGATTGAGAGCAGCCCAAGGAGAAGGACTTGGGGGTGTTGATCGATGAGGAAATGAACATGAGCCGGCTGCAGTGTGCGCTCGCAGCCCAGAAAGCCAACCGTATCCTGGGCTGCATCAAAAAGAGTGCGACCAGCAGGTCAAGGGAAGTGATCCTGCCCCTCTACTCTGCTCTTGTGAGACCTCACTTGGAGTATTGTGTGCAGTTCTGGTGTCCTCAACATCAAAAGGACATGGAACTGTTGGAACAAGTGCAGAGGAGGCCACGAGGATGATGCGGGGAGTGGAGCACCTCCCGTATGAAGATAGGATGAGAAAGTTGGGGGTGTTGAGCCTGGAGAAGAGAAGGCTGCATGGAGACCTCAGAGCAGCCTTCCAGTATCTGAAGGGGGCCTATAGGGATGCTGAAAAGGGACTCTTCATTAGGGACTGTAGTGATAGGACAAGGGGTAATGGGTTCAAACTGAAACAGGGGAAGTTTAGATTGGATATAAGGACGAAATTCTTTCCTGTGAGGGTGGTGAGGCACTGAATGGGTTGCCCAGGGAAGCTGCGAATGCTCCATCGCTGGCATTGTTCAGGGCCATGTTGGAGAGAGCCTTGGATGGCATGGTTTAGTGTGATGTGTCCCTGCCCATGGCGGGGGGGTTGGAATGGGATGATCTTAAGGTCCTTTCCAACCCAAACTATTCTATGATTCTAAGAATACTACAATAGTCAACGGGTAACTTTGAAATCTGAGACAAATCAAACTAAAAATTAGGGACTGCAAATTTCTCTGATCAAGTTAGATCATAGTATCTTAAATGTGACATGTGTAAGGAAGGATATTTCTTTTTCTGAAGTGCTTAGACTCCTAGAAATGCAAACAGAGAAGGCTTTCAAAAGTCCCAAGCTCCTCTGTCATGCAGTACTACTCCAAGAAGGGGTCATATGTCATAAAAAAAATTTTAAATATGACAAAAACATGTGGAACTGAATTGACATAAGCATTCCCATGCTCCTGAGAGTGTTCGTTATGTCTCATCCTGACTGCTTTACAGTAAGCTGTGAGTGCAGAGTGGAAAGTGAGAGAAGAATATCATGAATGTCATGGCCTGATATCAGTACAGAGCCCATGGTCTCAGAAGACTTTTTTTCTGTGATATATATACCCTTGACTGAGAAAGATACTGGAATAAGGATTGAGACAGATCAATGAGAAAACTAAGAAGGAAAAATCTGTTGAGAACTCAGGAAATACCTCCCGCTGAGCTAAGGAGAAGGCTCAGTGACACAGGTCCTTTCAACCACCAGCATCTTTGTTCAAAAAGCTGAATAGGTTTTAAAATGCCAGTTTCCTAATAGCAAGTTCCAATTACAAAGCAGAAGGAAGGACAAAATGCTCATGCAAGGACAAAACTCCCTTTAAAGTTTAAAGGAAGGAAAAGATAAACTTTATTCTTTTCATTGACCTGTCATAAAGAATTCTGCCCAGGTTGAAAGGCGGGAGTGAAATGTTAACTCTTTTCTCTGTTTCAGAAGGCATTCAGCAGGGATCTGAAAGGCCAAGGCCTGGCAAAGTGCATCTAAAGAATACAAGAATGCCTTGTGCTCCTCCAGTGCTTTTCACCCACAGACCTCCCTGTATATACAAGGGGCTTCCTGCAGTGTTCTGGAGAGATAAGAGCACCAGGAGAGGTCCATCTTTTGGGGAGATCATAATCTGCAATTGAGGCTGCATTGGGTGAGTTTTCAATTAGGTATCAGTGCTAATGTTCGTATGTAGCATAGGAAAGACATGGACCTGTTGAAGTGGGCCCAGAGAAGGGTCACAAACAGTATCTCAGGGATGGAGCAGCTCTGCTCTGGAGCCAGGCTGAGAGAGCTGGGCTGGGGCAGCCTGGACAAGAGAAGGATCCTGAAGGGGAGACCTGAGAGCAGCTCCAGTGCCTAAAGGGGCTATAGGAAACCTGGAGAGGGGCCTTGGACAAGGGTCTGTAGGGACAGGACAGGGGGAATGGCTTTAAACGGAAATAATGTAGATTTAGACAGGATATAAGGAATAAACTTTTTGCAATGAGCTTGGTGAAATACCAGGACAGGTTGCTCAGAGAGGTGGTAGATGCTCCATCTCTGGAAACATTCAAGGCTAGGTTGGATGTGGCTTAGAGCAACCTGGCCTAGTGGATGGTGTCCCTGTTCATTGCAGGGGGATGGATTATGTAGCCTTTAAATGTCCTTTCCTACCCAAACTCTTCTATGATTCTGTATTTATGAAACACTCAAGAACACTGAAGCATTGTCAAATATTCCCTTGTAAACTGTTCCTGAGGGTGATTTTGACTGAGGTCGGGGAGGCAGATGAAGCAGTCTTTTCCAAGGTGAACTAAGCAGAGGTCTCTCTACAGCAGCTTTCATCAGGTCAAGACCCTTTTTAAAACCTTCTTTGCTCTAATGTGAACAGGGTGACACACTAAGTGTTGCTTTACTGAAGACTGCTACCCTCGAGAGCCATCCTTGCTGGTGTTCAGAGCATAGTTGCTGCTGCTAACGCAGACAAGACTGCTCATTCAGTTATTTTCTCAAGTGTAAGTTTATACACTCATATAATTTTTAGCATGGCTGAGCAGGTATCTGAGCTGAGTTTCCTTGCTCACACTCTTTGTTGTGAGATGCCCTGCAGCCTTGCTGCTTTGCAAAAGTGGATGTTACTCTCACTGCCCCCTTACACCTTCTGTTCCAAGCATCTTACACCACCTTGCATTACTGAAGAGATCCTTAAAATATCTTTACTCAGTAGAGGTATGCTAATATCATGAGTTTGCATATGGTAAGCTGTGGCAGACTAAGGGCACAAAACCCACCAGGAGGTGTAGACAGAGTTCTTGGATAATCCGAGCTGTAAGTGTAAGGCTCTAGCAGTGATGATTGAGAGACTTTATATCCCATGACGTCCAACTGGGTTTATAGTGTCCTGCTCAAGCTGGTTCTGATCTCCAGCATCCAGGGCTCTTGCACAGCTTGGGAAAAACTGGGACCTAGATTTTCAGAGTGTCATCTATTCTGCAGAACTGGAATAGCATCCATCTCAGTCAATATTAGACAGTTCTGAATAAATAGCTTGGTTATCAGTGTTGATGCCCTGAATTCCAGTTTTGTCTATATGGGTCATCAGCTCCACCAGTGAATATCTAACTTCAACATTCTGGGCATTTTCCAGGTTCTTTGCATTCATTTGTGAAAGCACAGGGAGTGCACAGCTCAGAGTGCTGGATGGCATATTAAGCTTAAGTATGACTATCAGTAAAGATGTTTCTCAGACCCAGGTTGTTCTTTGGCAAATATATTTTGCCCAAGAGGTGAAAAGCATGAAAAACCCCTCCAGACCCAAGAAAATCTGCATGCTCATGTTCTTAACTAGTGTTAATCAGTGTCTCCTTAGTAGGAAAACAGTTGAGAATCTGGCCTTAAATCAGGGACTTTTGATTTTTTAAAACAGGAAAAAGGAAATGACAAGCAATGAGTTAGAAATACATGCAAATGATGTAATCAGTTATTTCTATCAATAACTGGAGAGCTGGCTGAATATTTGATCCAGAAAACCTCAAACCCCTTACTCCAAAAGTTTTCCAAAACAAGATCGTTTTCACAGATACTATTGGAAATCCATGAGCCTGCACCAAGGGAAGCAGTTGCCTAGAGAAAGGGAAGAATGCTGCTTGCAAAGCCTGACTGCACAGATCACACATATTATTGCTGTATAACTTCACCAGGCTGAGAGATGGTGACCTGACTGGCACCTGGAGGAGATGAACCTCATCTCTGATTTTGCTCCTTGTCATCAAATCTGTGACTCCAGCCTGCAACATCCCAATGTGCATCATTCCTCATTTGCATTAGAGTGTGGGTTTCTGTAGCAGCACTCACTGCAGCCAAGAGGATTTTACTGAGGAAATGGAAAATGCTGCTTGCTGGACACACAAAGAGTGAATATTCCAGCTGGCACTGTTTTCTAAACTACTAAAAATTTCCATCGGATTCAGAACAACGAACCCATCTATCGGTGGCAGAAACCATATAAGTACTGAAAGTAGAACTTAGTATCCATTGAATCTGAGGATGTGGAGGGGCTTGTGGGAAAGAAATAAGGGTGTCTTGATAAGGTAACATCAGCCCAGAGGATGGTATGGGGCTGTCCTTTCTCATCATGGTAATGAGGATTCTTGAGGAGACTGCAGGAATGAGTCCTCCCTTGGGCTGCCCTAAGGACTATTAAGGTTGTCTCCTAAACTGCAATGAGCGCTACGTTCAGTTCAAGACTTGGAAGAGCTGGCATTGCTTTTTCCACTAGGAAATTGTGCCAACTTACTCTAAATACATTCAGTGGGAATGGGAAAGCTGTTTAGTTAAACTATCTAAGCCAGAGAAAGAGACCAGAATCAACTGGATATTGCAGACAGATGTCCTCTTTCGTGACTCTCTGTCATTCTCCTTTAAAGAAGAGACTGTGAGCAACCCTGCGGAGAAGGACTTGGGGGTGTGGATCGATGAGGAAATGAACATGAGCCGGCTGCAGTGTGTGCTTGCAGCCCAGAAAGCCAACCGTATCCTGGGCTGCATCAAAAAGAGTGCGACCAGCAGGTCAAGGGAAGTGATCCTGCCCCTCTACTCTTCTCTTGTGAGACCTCACTTGGAGTATTGTGTGCAGTTCTGGTGTCCTCAACATCAAAAGGACATGGAACTGTTGGAACAAGTGCAGAGGAGGCCACGAGGATGATGCGGGGAGTGGAGCACCTCCTGTACGAAGATAGGCTGAGAAAGTTGGGGGTGTTGAGCCTGCAGAAGAGAAGGCTGCATGAAGACCTCCTAGCAGCCTTCCAGTATCTGAAGGGGGCCTATAGGGATGCTGAAAAGGGACTCTTCATTAGGGACTGTAGTGATAGGACAAGGAGAAATGGGTTCAAACTGAAACAGGGGAAGTTTAGGTTGGATGTAAGGAAGAAATTCTTTCCTGTGAGGGTGGTGAGGCACTGGAATGGGTTTCCCAGGGAAGCTGTGAACGCTCTATCGCCGTCGGTGTTCAAGGCTGTGTTAGACAGAGCCTTGGGTGACATGGTTTAGTGTGAGGTGTCCCTGCCCATGGCAGGGGGGTTGGAATGGGATGATCTTAAAGTCCTTTCCAACCCTTACTATTCTATGATTCTATTCTACGATTCTATAACTGTGGCAAGGCAAACGAAAGCCAAACCAAGTTATGCTGAAGCAAAGACAGGGAGTTTGGCTGATTAATGGGTTTCGCATACCTCTCAGGAGGAAAAGAATCACCTATTTGTGAATCAATCACTGTTTTTGTAGAGTTAATGAGCCAAGGTGCATGAGCAAAAGGTACGAAAGGCTGCTGCTGACTAAGTGTGGGCTTGCAATTACTGACTATTGCCACAAAGGGATTTCCAATTATTGGATTCCTTGTTCCATCTTCTGCAAGCTACCTTATTAGGCCTGAAATAAATAAAAGATTAGTATATCCTATGGCCTAACGCAGTATGGAAAGGAAGATGTAACTTTATGATCCACAATAAAGATGGTCCAAATCATTGCTCTTCCTTCTTCTCTTTGAAGGAACCACACCATTTGAAAGATGCTCATGAGCTCTCTAAATACCTAGGTAATTAATATAATGCTTGCATTGTAAAGGGTGTTGGTGGGGTTATGAACCTCTGTAATGCTGTAGGCTATTTAACTTATTGCAAGTGTAATGGATGGGTTTTCTGAGTAGTTTAGGCTTTAGAAGCTGGAATGACTGGTATGTGCTCTGGCCTTAAGCTGACAAAAACTCTGTCCATTTCATAAGTTTTGTGGCTGTGCTGATTTCCATCAAGTGAGGATTAACATTAAAAGGTCAACTACACCTGACTTTTTAAATCACTTTTTGTTGCTCTTAGCTGTACTTTGCAGCAGGGTTGCAGGAAAGTAGAGAAGTCACAATTGGAAAAGGGTAAATATGAAACCATAATTATTGACACCTTCTTTAACATCATTTTGTCCTCCCCCTGAGAGAAGGGAGAACCCTAAGAGAGGCGGTAGCTTGCAAGACTGAAGACAGGATGGTAGTGTCACCATCATCTCTTCATCTTCACATAAATCATGATTGCAGTCTGGAAAGTGTGCTTGCTCTGGAACTTAATGGAGCTGTTGACAGCTACCCAGAGAAGCACAGAACGCACTTGCTTGTCAGGTGCTGGAAAGAGGCCAGAGGGGTTGCAAGACAGAAAAGAGGAGGAGAATAGATGTTGGTAGGAAAAATAAAACCAACTGTATTCTTGCTAGGGCTGAGAGGCAGCTCCTATTTGCGAATAAGTTGACATTAATTTGCTGCCAACAGGGAATGTGTGCTGCTCCCTGATGTGCAACACTGCTGTTAAACTGGAGGAGACCTGCCCTCTGCCTTTAGACCTGTCATCTTGCAAAGAAATGCAGCCAAGCATGTTAGCAGAGAGGATTTTGACAGCAGAGAGCTGGCAAGGCAGCATGTGTGCTCTAAGGATCTATTCCAGAAGGGACATGCTTCTTACTTGCAAAGGAGAAAGAAAATGAAAAAGGTGTGATTCACATTCTGTCATTTTAGATGTCTAGAACATTGATACTTAGCCTAAGTGTGCAACTAGAGTCCCTCTGTAAAGAGGGGAAAGGTGAGGGCTCTCTATGGGTATGTACATTTCTCAGCTGCTTCCAAACACAATAGTTCAGCCAGCAGCTTCCTCAGTGAACCCAAAGTCCTCCCCTGCAGGCATTATGAGCTGCTGGTCTTTTGCTAGAATATCCTCAGAAACTAGATGTTCTTTAGTGATATTTCAGCCACAAAAGGGAAGCTGAAAGGAGACAAATCTCCTAGCCAAGCCACCCAATCCATATCTTCATGGAAGAAATGGTTTTCTGTGGTACTTTAGTAATAAACAATAGATGTCTTCTCTCTTGAGCCCTATCATCCAAATCATCCTTTGCCAATGAATTCCCAGGCCTACCTTCATGCTGTAGAAACACTGCCTTTCCTACCCTACTTCCTGCTAGATTGGGTCTTGAATCTGATGACAAAATAAGTAATTCTCTAGTCCTACTTTTCTACTGTTCTGTGGACCTCTGTCCAATCCCCTGGAGTCATCTTTTCCTCTGGAAGAAGAGACACAGTCAATGCAATTGCACTGCTATGGAAGTCACTTCATGTCTTTAATTGTCCTTATTGCCCTCCTTTGTAGCTTTTCTCTTTATAATATGGTACTTTTGCATACTGAGTGGCTGAATAGTTCACGGTACTCAGCATCTGAGAGAACCATGAATTTAGAATACCATAATGACCTATTTTACTTTCTATTTCTTTCCTAATGATTCTTAGCATTTCATTTTGCATTTTTTGATTACTGTTAAGCTCTAAGCTGATGGTTTCATGGACCTGTTGCTGTAACATCAAGCACTCGCTAGAGCCATAATGGTTTGATGATAGCCCATCGGATTTGTTTTCAGTCATCCTCCTTCACTTCTTGTTTATCCACAGTGAATATATTCCGTGGTTTTATTTCTCACTCAGCCTTGTAAAGTGTTTTTCCAATTCTTCACAAGTGGTCTTTACACTTATTGCTCTGGGATAGCTTTCTATTTGCAGCAAATGTTGTCTGTTAATATTCTTTCTAGGTCACTAATGAATGTCTTCAGCAGCGCAGTTTCCTTTCTGTTACTTCCCTCTGTTATGAATGACACTCATTTACTCCTACTATTCAGTTCCCATCCTTTAACCATATCAAGACCATGTCTCCTGGCATGCTTATCCAGTTCATTTTTTCATGTATAATAGCAGAACTATCCTGAAACACATCTGAAGTGGTTCCTGTTGCTCTGTAGAGTAACTCATTAGGTTGTGTATTGCGGTGGGTTGAATAAAGGGTCCTTATCCTTGGTAGACTTGTTAAAATCTTGAGGAAATCTCCACCTGGCTAATTCTTTTGTGGTTTTTGGAAGGAGTTTGTGGTTTAGAGGTGGATTTTGTTATTCTCTTCTCCTGCCTCACTGTGTCTTGAAAGTTCCTTACTCTAAAAGTGCATGTATCCAATGAATTTTTCACTGATACAGCATGTCCAAAGCCAGAATCATCTTGGATCAAATGAGTCTAGATTTTAACTGCAATATTTCCAATCTTCCCCTATGGTCTACAGAAAAAGAGGTTTCTTTTCCTATCTGCCTATTTCGGCATAGAAGGGATGTCTAAAAGGTGTTTGTTGATTTCAGGGATAATCTTGACAGCTGGTTTAACTGACAGAGTTAGTCTCCCATAAATGTAGCTGCGATCAACCCAGCAAAAATCATATCATGTAGGGCTTTGATGAGGTGAACCTTTCAGATAATAGTACAGTTTTTGCTGAAATAGTTTTTCATTTCATGAAGTGTCTTCTGCTGACAGAACTTTACCAGCTGAGAGGTGTATTGTGTCCTGTCCATCATCTTTGTGATAAGATGATGGTTCTGGAACAAGTATTTGGATTTCAGGAGCTCATGTTGCATCAGTTGGACTGACCTCAAAGCCTTGCTTCTCCTGGGAAAAACCTTCCCTTCTAGGAATCTTATTCAAGCAGATCCCAAAATTTCTGGTGTTCTGGTAAGCCGCAGGTTGCTTCTTTACTGTGGAGGTGGGTACAGCACCTGCACCCAAATGCACTGGTTGAAAGGTGAAGCTTTACAACAGAGAAATGTGCTCTGTGGGGGACTGACAGACCCTCTTGAAGGACATACAAAGTCTTTCAAATATAAACTAGCTCAAGCTCGATGCAGGGGTAGGAAGATTGACAGTGTAGAATGTCCGATATTCATTGAAGATCTGAAATGTAAACAGATGTAAGTCTTTATAAATGGAAGTGGTCCAAATAATCAGACCAGAAGAGATCAACCAACAAAACCCAGATGAGGTCAGGACAGCTGACTGGGGCTACAGAA
Organism: Myiopsitta monachus; assembly: GCA_017639245.1. Taxonomy (NCBI): domain Eukaryota; kingdom Metazoa; phylum Chordata; class Aves; order Psittaciformes; family Psittacidae; genus Myiopsitta; species Myiopsitta monachus. The sequence continues at coordinate 114,114,250 of CM029917.1, read as the reverse complement.
GGCAGCTGGGCTGAGCAGTGTAGTCAGGAGATTTCCATCCCTCATATCTCTCCTGACTGCTCTGTGGGAATGAGGGGAGGTGGCATCAAATGCCATTCAGATGCAGTCACTCATGTGAAGGAAAGGACTTTCTTAGATTTCAATTTCTTTCTTGTGCCAGAGGAAATTCAGTCCTAAATCTCCAACTTGAGGATAAATTGCCATAGCTGCACGAGGGTGCTGATCTTTTCACCTTACAATGCACTATGGTGAAGACTGCTCTCCCTCTATTAAAGGTGGTATAAGACATCCTTGCTCTTCCATCTAAACCATAAAATTTGTAGTTGCTTTTGCTTTTACTCTGCCTGCAGATTTCTGAGTACCAAGCAGACTGAACTCTTCACAAGGAAACTGCCAAACCTTCATGCAGTTCATCCCTTAACGAGTAGATAAGTAGCACATCTGATCCATGATCTCCTCCTGCTGTTTTTTCTCTGGCAGCAGTGCACAAAATGAGTGCCACAATAAGCTCCTGGAGAGTTGGCAGTGTCTCCATTGACTGGCTCTGGTCCTGATGCTCCAGCTCATTGTCATTATGGGCAGCTGGAGTAACTACAGAGACCACTGAATGAGAGGAAGCGCTGTCATCCCAAAAGCACTTCCCACTTCCCAACAACAGAGTAACTAACTCTCTAACACAGTGTTTGTGAGAGACTCAAAGATCTGGATATTGCCATACGATACCTGAAGGCAGTAATTATCCAGGAAGGAATGGATTGCCATAGGCAACATATTTTTCTGAGATTAAAAGCAATTCATAAAAGTATCCAAACAGATGGGATGGGATGAAATGATGAGCCTGGAATGAGAAGTGAAGATTTTATAGGTATTGCATCTACATGAAACAGAGCTGAGTTTAGCAGTAAAGATAAGATATTTTACCCACCTTTGTGAAACAGCCAGAGCTCAAGAGACTACAGCAGCTGTGCAAGATTACAAGGAAGTGTTGTATCCTGTTCTAGTTGAGAAATCAATAAATAATATCGACTAAAGTATTAAGGAAGATATTTATAGGATATACAGAGTATTTTTGTGTTATCTAAGATCTGGCATTGCATTAATTATGTATCAGACTCAAAAGATAGAGTTAGCCTTGACCCATTCCGGTGGCATGAGTAAAATGATCAAACAGGGTCTCTTCTAAACACAGCATCTTCCACATTCACGTTATTAACTAACAGATGTAGAAATGCTGAAAGGGAACTCTAAAGGTCTTGAGTTACTCTTTTACAGCATAGCCATAATGCAGGCATTCCAGTGTCCTCCTAATGAATTATATGCACATGCCTGAGTTATGTAGCGAATACAGGTTAATATTCATAAGTGCAGCTTTCATTTTTCAAGGAATAGAAGACTGTCCTAAAGAGAATCAACCTGGACTGTTATAGAAAGCCTCATAAATAATACATCTGCCGACACTCCCCGTTTCAAGGCAAGAACATTATGTACTTTTGGCTCAACTTAAAACTTGTTATACATCACAGAAACATCAAAACTTTGGTTATAATTGCAAGAACTAATTAGGAGATAGTCATTAGAGGAGGTACAGATCTCCTGAGAAACACCAGTGTGAATTCCTTTTTCAGGATTCGCTGTGTGGGTTCAGGAGCTGTCAAGGTCATTTAATACAGTCAGCAAATTATCACACTCCCACAGAAATCAAGACATTAGTCTAGCTTCAACATGAGCAACTAACAGCTCTAGAAATCAGGACTTGAGCTCCCTCTTGTTGGCATTCCACCAAAGTCAATGGAGATGTTCCAATTAATACCTCTTGACCCAAGGCTTCCATCCGCCAAGCATATGCAGCATTGTAAGTATCATCTTTTTAGTGCCTTAGCAATCTTCCTGAGCTATGAGATGGCTATACAAAGGTAGGCTTCTGTGATGAATTACCAAAACATCCTACCATAATAACCTCTGAATTTTAGGGCAAAGGTTGCTTTTTCACTACAGAACATAGAGGGATGTCTCGTAGGACCTCTTGCATTTGCAGAAACTTCAAGAAAATATCCAGATCTTACTTTCAGGAACATGAACAGTTTTGATGACCATAATGTGTTGAAACATGAGAAAGGTTCAGATTTGGAATAACCATACTGCAGGTGTTTTAGACACAGGATCAAGGGTGAAGCTGTAGAACAAAACATCAGTAGCATAAGATAATATTCCTATGGAATCATACATTAAGACAAAAAATTACAGAGAAATCTGTTCACACAAGACAGTCCTGCCATTCACTTTGTATTATTTGGAATCTAAATCTCTCATTTCTTTTGATCTCTATCAAAGGGATAGAAATTACAGGGCGAGAAAATTAAGTGAATGCATCTTCAGAAGAAGCAAGCAAAAGAAATTTTTTCCACACCATTTTCCTAGTTTAGGTTTGAGTTTCTTTCTTCTGTGCAATTCTAAGACCCAAAGAGGTTTGCAACATGGCAGTGTAAATTGAAGGGGAGTGAAAGGAATATACATATATATATGTATAGTATATATACACACACACCACCCCCATTTCCTAAAGACATATTGGGAAACAGATGCTATTTTTATGGCCCCATTTGTCTTTGATATATTTCCTTTGCAGCTGCTGATCTGTGCAAAAAGTCTTTTCTCCTTCTTCAGCTCATTTGTTCTGCAGTTTGATGTCACCCTTAATTTTATTGTCCCTTTCAGCAAATTTTCTGTGGTTTAATGGAGTTTCTTGAGTAATTTTGCATCACAGCATTATAGATAATGCAGTTACTCATGTGGAAAGCCCCATTCTGACTCCTGGAATAAATATTGACTTTTGTACATTATAAGCTTTCATGTTCTTGGAATTACTGCTTTTTGGTATCCAAGCAATGCTTCTACAGGATCAATGCAAGGCACATGCCATCCCTCTTTTCCTTTTCATGTCTTAGCATACAATATTTCAAGACACTGTCGTCACAGAGTATGCTCTAAATTTACCGCATCAATTTCAGGGGAAGTAAATGGAGCTGTGCATGAATCCCAGGTAAAGGTTTTAGAACACAGGGAATGCTTGTGTGGGCTAGGATGAATGGCAAGCTCCCTTCTGTGGACAGATTTATTAATGAGGGGAAGCAGCTGTCTTTTCTGCATGGGATTGTCTAATGGAATTGAAATTAAGGAAGGAGAAGAGATGCTGGTATGCTTTTCCTCTGTATTTGAAAGCTTTGATAAGTATAAAGTAGTGTTAATAGTCCCTGAGGACTCAAATCAAGATGTACACTTGGTTGTACCTCCTTTCCACAAAAGAAAAAAAGGAGGCTTAAGCGTGCTAAGTTTCATGAGCAAAGTACTTTTCCACAGTATTTTCTGAGCTGTCCTGAGGCTTCAAACTTTCTGCACAATGCTTAGAACTCCATTAATAAAATTAAAAGCATTCATGGCTTTACCAATCCCCAGACTGTCTATTAGGTGTCACAAGCAAGCACGTAAGCATGCAGTAATGTGCCAACTATTTGCAGCAGTGCTGTTTCCTCCTTACATCTTTGGAACATCTTCAGAGTGTGCCATGTGGATTCTGTCAAATTAGTGCAAAATTCATGTAACCTCTATCCTCTCCAAAGCCCATCACAACCAGACAAGGTTTGTACTTATTTTTCTATCCTTTACAATAGCATCAGTACTTTATATTATATGAGTATTTATTCCAGCATGACGCAGAATCTAGGGTAGTCATGAGGTGGTCATTCCTTGGGTTACTGGCCCGCAGGCGTGTCTATGTATGTGACTTGAAATGCACAAGCAAGTCTTTCTGAAGACCATGACCCATCCACCCACCCATGCACCCACCCATCCGTCCATCCATCCATCCATCCATCCATCCATCCATCCATCCTTCAGTGAATCAACCTTGAACCCCATTTGTGCATTTGGAGTGTAGTCAGTAAATTTCTTCATCAGCTGGGCATGACCTGAATAATTTCATTTTTTAAGCACCTTGGATATTTACAGTGGGAGCAGCAGTAATGTTACTGGGAATACACTGGGCATACACTTTCGTTTTAGAAGAGCAGGCTGCTTCAGTTCAGGGGTGCTTATTTGCACCTTTCTCTGCAAAGTGATGCAAATCATGTTGAAGATAGTGGGCACCTCCCTGACCAGCAAGACCTAGTCATTATAGCACCAACTGGCTTTTTTTCTGTCTGTCCTAAAGCCACAGAAGCAAACCTCATCAATAAGAGACATTTGTTTTATGTAATATATAATATATAATTATATGCATACATATTATCACAAAGGATGATATATTTTATTATTCTTGTCAGTTATAATTGCTAGAAGTATAAAGAAGCAACTACCTGCACCTGAGTGCTTCACCTGTATATAAAATTCTTCACGAAGCTAGTTTGTCTACTAGAATACATAAGTTTACATCAATGTAGGATATTGCAGTTCATAACTGCATCTTTTAGATGCAGTCTTTTAGCTGCATCTTTTAGATGCAGCTCATCTTCCATTTGATGCATCATGTTGACATATTGCCTTTGAAAGAAGTATGCAAGTTTACAGTCATGCACTTTGTCCCACCTTCTCTGTCCTAAGTGAAATCAGAGTAAGAAATCATGAACCAACCTAGTCTATATGTTTGGATTGTCAGCTTCAACATACAGGTGCAGTCCTCTTACAGAACTGATCAATTTTAGAAACATATGCAGGTATGTGAAACACCAATATCATATCAAATTTGATAGCAGCAGTCAAAACGCTAACAAAACAATGAAACACCAAGGGTCCCTGGGTCCCTGGAATCCTGTTTTGCAATTAATGAGCTGTTGGTTCCATTCATTATACATATCCTGCAGAGCTTTTTATTTCTGTGGTAAAGCACTCCTGACATCAGAAGAGTCAGATCAGCCTCTGAATCCAATTTCTCTCCCTCCTCCCCCAACAGTTGTGTTGCTATAGAATAAAGAGTAGAAGGTCAAATAGCTGTAAGTGTCCAAATAACTTCCCTTAATTCTTTTCTTATTGCACCATTAAACCAGGGTGGCCATTAGTATTTATGAAAAAGTGGATCTGCACCTTTTACTGGGAAAAGATACTCTCTGGTTCCAAAGGTAAAGGTGAAAAAGGCCAAAGCTACTATTTAATAAGAAAAATCATTCAGTCTTGTGGTTTAGCCTTTGAACAACAGTTCTCCAGCAAAGGAAACTCTCTTTATCAGGCACCTGGAATATATTGTCCCTGGTGAATCTGAGATAAGAAAGCGCAGTCTCAGCTTCACATTCAGCCATGGTGTGATCTGAAGGGTGATAGCATTTCTCCAGCTGGCTGTGAGAATCATTCATTTACTATTCAGCTCTATCTCCAAGACCCCTTGATCAAAGTTCATTTTCCTCTGTCAGGCAGATGCTGTGTTACATGTTTCTGACTTCATATCTGACTTCAGCACTGGTATCTCTAACTTAGACTATCCCAGTGTTCAAACACTGGGTCCTTATTTTACCTTTGTAAGAAGAGACAGGGTGAAAAACAATTATTTGATGAGTACTTAATGTATTCCCAGGAGATCATTTAAGTCTGGACTTACCCTCTACTACAGTTTGAAAAAGACAAAAAGCAAAACAAGAGGGAAGCTACAATTTTTCAACACTTGCTGTAAACTCTTCCACTTCACTCTTTTTCCTGCCTTTACAATATAGTTCTTAATGATGTTTCCTAATTGCTCTTATCAATTTCATCCCCCTCCAATCTTACTTGAAGCTACTTCTGTGATCTGAGCAGGCTGAAGAAGTTTATTAGCGCTGAGAGTGGAATGCGTCACTGCCAGTGAGGCATTCAAAAGCCTTTTGTAACATTTTAAACATGTTTACAAACAGAATCCATTTCATTATCATTCCAACATAAATAGAACAATGGATTCATTCTGATGGCAAGTTTCATTCCTGTCAACAAGAAGCTGAATTCAGATTTTTTTCCTGGAGTTTCCTTCTGGGACCGCCTTTTGATATCTCCAAGGGTATTAAGGCCTTCACAGCCCTCCAAAAACCACTCAGCTACAGAAGGTAGTGGGGCAGCTTGCATGAGCTGCAGATTGAGGTAATTATACACTTGACTGCTCAGTCTTGGCAGATGATATTGCGTTGTCCTTGTAAGATAGACTGAAGCTCACCATTATGTGCGTTTAGAGGTAGTGAACAAAATATTTACATCAACCTTTCAAACAAAATACTGTTCACATACTGCAAACCATTAAGATATTTATGTGTAGTGTTGCTAAGGTTTAATTTCAGAAGGGATAACATTGAGGACAGTTGATTATTTTGCATTGTTCAGATGGAACCTTCTGCATTTCAGTTTGTGCCCATTGCCAATGATGATGGACAAATCCATTGCCAAAGTTTATTGAAGACTGATTCAAATCATGTCTCAAGACGTGATTTTAGCTATAGATGTGCACTCTTCAGTATGTACCACGTACCATTAAATTTCTTTGCTTTAGCTTGTAAACTCTGGAATGTGCATAAAATTTAGACTTCTATAAAGCAAAGTCTTAATGTCTTAAGAAATATATTTACAACTACTTTAGAAGAGATTTACTTTAGCATATAAACTGAGGCTTCATTTGTCATGAGCTCTGTAGAAGAGAAAGAATAATTTGCATTTTGATGCTTTCTAATTCCACAACATTGGGAGCTTATTAGAAGACAATATATATTTATAATGGCTAGTTTTACATTTTTATACCGTTCAATGTATACCTGTCATTACTTATGGTAGAGGATCCTTGGGTCAAACAGGACCCTCCAACACTCATTGTGTAAGAATATGGTGGTGAGGACAATTGAACAACCTATTTAGAAGATAACGAAGTATTACTGAGCATATACCCTAACATATGGTTATTCTCATTATAAGCTTTATCCACGACATAATGTGAACATGCCATATGGAGACTTATCTTTAAGCCAGTTGATGCAGAACCATTTCATTGAAGTAGCATCCTGAGAACAGGGTTTTCCCCTCAGTTTACACCAAGACTGATCATTTCCATACTCCCAATTCCTCCATCACAGTTTTCACATCATCATATTAACCCTTTTCTCAACAATCCTATGCAGGTAGTGCCAATGGTTTCCAGCAGGATTAAGGTCATTGCTTTCCAAGTGAGAAACACCATACAGAAGCTATAGTCCACATTTTACCCTCTTATACACTCTGATACGCTCAGAGACTTCCTTAGAGAACAATGACCCAGTGAAAAATGTGATAGATATACAGCAGCCAAATGGTAATGGACAAATGTTAATGACATAGGGTTCCTGTCCATGCTTAAATTCCACCACAAGATGGTCTATTTCATTAAAAACACACTAAAAAAGGTCTCAAACCCCCTTATTGTAGAAAGGTTGAGAAGCATCTGCAAGAATCACATTTCCTGTTTGTTCGTATCAGTGTATTGAACTGTGCAGTTTCCCTGCAGACTTGGATCAGAGGCTGCCAGCTAGGATGTCTGCTTGCACAAACTTCCCTGGTCACAGTTCACAGACACAGCCTACTGGAGAGATTCCAAATGCCCTCAGAGAAATAGACTTCCAGTTTCCTATCATTTTATTTAAAGCATCCTGCCTGTTGTCAGCTTAAGAAGAGCATTGACCCACAGTCATGAGCACCCCATGACTGGTAATTGGCCTCAAATCAACTTGGGTTTGCCTCAGCCATTTGTCAGTGGCTCGATGAATTGCAGATTCCACTCTTGCGAGGCAAGGGCAAGACAAATTGAGTGAGAATATTGAATTGTCATGGGATCTCAGAGGCTATTCCTTCCTAGTGAAAGCATTTCATAGTGACAACTTCTATAACATGATAATTTACCTGCACAGAGAGTACCGGCTCCCTTTGGTGCTCTCTGTATTCCCCATTTCCTCCCCAGGTCCTTGCCACAATGAATATCATTTTGGGCATCAGCTACAATACTCTACCGGAATATTATCCCTGTAGCTGCCTGTCATTGCACGGAGTAAAGAGCATTTTGCTTCTTGATTACACTACTATAAGAGGTAAATGAGGAAAGAAATTGGAAGAAAAATGTTTGCTTTTAAAGTTAGATCTTCAAACACTGGTAAGCAGTGAACAGATTAAGCTATTTATATGTATTTAATGCATGAAATCATATAAATATTACTTGGAAGAAGGTTCTTGAGGACTCTAGCTCCAGGCAAAGTTTTCAAGGGGCACAAATACACACCGGCAGCAGCTGAAGGTTTTTAGTGTTCAGTCTGCTGCTACATTAGGACTATTTACAGCAAAACTGAATCAAGATAGTGAAGGATTTCTTCACCAAGATGAAAAACAAGAGTTGTGCTAAGTGTGATGGGTGCATTCCTGTTACAGAGAAGAGCAGAAAATCTGAAGTGTAGAGCATGCTGCTGCCCCTACCAGATTTTCATGCAATCGTTTTCATTCTACAGTGGTGAAATCTAGCACTAATTATACACAACAGCCAGTTCCCTCCCACTTTACAGTTTTCTCAGGGATTCATATACCAGCTCATTGACTGTTCAGTTTCACTACAGGCAGAGTGCAATGCCATCTATACCATGAAGACAGCTTGGCCTCTAAGCCCTGCAGGTATGTGAAGGCAAAGGCATTATCCAGGGCTGACTGTATTTTACAAATGAGAAGCCAATGAAGCAGAGGCTCTATAGGGTGTTCACATCCCATCACAAAGCAGGAAGGGCATGGACACTTTGTAAAGTCTTTTATGCACTAGGATGGACTGTACTTAATTTCAGATCTCCCCAAGTCACCCAAAAGGAATACAGGTCTGAGGTCTGAGTTACTTCAGCATAACTGCTTCAAGGTACCAATCTGTTCCCATCCTTCCATGCGGGCAAATCACAATGGTCCAAAAAGGACAATGAGTTTCTGAGGATCTCTTTGTTATGTGGTGTGGAATGAGCTTGAGAATCAGCAAAGAAATGCGATTTTCAGAACCAACTTGGCATAAATGACCCACTATTCTTTCAGTAGCCTGTAGGACAAAACCAAACGCACCTAATTTCATTTGCCCAGCCACCAGGTCTGTCATGGCTTCAAATGCCTTGTCAAGACTGCACTGATATTTCTGGCTTTTCATTTCATTAGGAACCTGTCTGGAATGTTTTAAAGGACTGTACCTCAAAGCTGGATGTGGATACAGCTTCTAGATGGTAAATGAATAGCTCTGGGGCTCCTTTTTGACTCTGTAATTCTCTAGCACTGATTGATAATCTCCTATCCAGCTCCTGATTCCAGGTTCCAAACTGAAAACAAGGGCAGAAGATTTTGACAAAGTCAGAAGAGGAGTTTAGAGTGTTGCGGTTCTTGGTTTTCAACATGACAATCAAGAATGCAAAGTGTATAACACTTCCAGGACAGCAAATCTTAGTGCATAAACTCGAACATCCCCAAAGTCAATTGAATTCTCTTGTCTTGGCCGGTGTTGCTCATAAAAACATTATAATGAGCTCCACATATATTTCTTTTTTAGCCTTCTAGGCACAAAAGAGATAAAGAACACATTTCATATCTCTTACTGTGCTGCAGGACATACTATCATTGCATCTTCAGGCATTAATAATACAAATATCTTTGTGAAACGTTTGCATCCTCACTTCATTTTTCATACCAGTCAAATCTCGCTGCACACTTACAGGCCTTTTCCTTTATACCCAAAGTAGGAAAGCGTATTTTCTTGTAGCCTTTCTGAGAAGTTTTCTGCAAGCTAATCTCCATTCTTTCTGGGCACAAATTAATTGCTGTTAAAAATAAAAGCTGTAAAGACATTGACACAACAGCTGTCGTTCTGCTGTTTGACTAATCGTGAATGTCACTCATGGTATGTTGAACAGAAAAACGCTCATTTTAAGAAGCAGTCACAGTAAAAGTCCTTTTCTCTCAGAAACCAAGATTGAATGGAAAAAGCAGTCAAGTAGGGTGATTTTCTTAGTAGTAAAGTTACACTTTTGGAAATACTCAGAAGAAAGTTATTCTCCTTTAGCATGAGGAAAAGATGACACCTCCCATAGAGATCAATTACAAATCTTCCAGCAAAGTGTCATTAATTTTGTGAACATCAGATATATAAAACCTAATTTTATACATATAAAGGGAAGTTACAGTGTAGGCAGAGAAACTACATTATAAAGAAATTTCTGCTCCTAGTCTCAGTTAAACTTTGATCAGGACCAGTTGCTGAATTGCTGTGTATTGACCTCAAAGCTTGTAAAAATGATGAGCAAAAACTTCTTTCAAAACACTTGTATCTAGTTGAGCTATGTGAATTGTTCCTTCTCAGCCATCACTAGCCCATGGTGGAACTGAGCAGACAGTATGCCGGAAGCAGATCATCATTTAACTTCCCTGTCAGCATAAAGAAACAGGTCATGAGCAATAAGAGTCTCACTGCTGCTTTTTAACAATGCATTAGAAACCATTCATCTATAAACACCACACCTAAAGCAGCAAGAGCCACAGATAGGTTACACTTTCCACCAGCCTACATGCATCTGTTTAGACACGCTCTTGAGGAATAAAGAACTGCTTTTGTTCATTTCTAAAACCAAACATTACTGAGTGATTTGAAAGCAAATCCTCTCCCCAGCTAGAGAGTTTCCCCCTATAAACTGTTTGAATAAAAGGAAGCCAAGCAGAAATGACCTTGTCAAATTGCACAATATCTTGGAATGTCCTTTTACCCGAATCATAAAACCACAACAAAACAAGAAGTAAAATAGCAGTAATTTTCCAATGAGTAAGAGGAGACACATTTCTTGCTGCAATGCCATAAACAGTAAGAAGATCCACAGCATGCTAAATATTTACTGTTACGTGCACCTGCTCTTGGATACATCACATTATTGGGTGAGAACTTCCCCATTCATATGTCTCTGCTAGAACTGATGAGCAGCTTGGAGTAGCAGCTAAGGCAGAGGATTTTTTTCAGACCACTTTACTAAATTAATCTTGGCTGTAGCTTTCTATTTAAGCATAGATATAAACATTATGCTTATTTTTAGCTCACCACATCCAAACATAGAATTTGTGGCAGATATATTGGAAAGATTCCACCCTGTATATAAGTGGTTGAACTCATTTAAGTGATGCAACTAGCCTTTAGTCAGGAAAACTAAATTTATCACATTCAATGATAGGAATGAAGCTGAATGTAGACAGTATTCTTTTTCTTCTTAAGATGTACGAGTTACTGAAGTCATCTTAACCTGTCAGTGCTAAAGAATGTTCACCATCGCAGGAGGTAGTGTAGTAGATGTTATCTGGCTTTATTTCATGAGTGCAAGAATCCTTACAGGAGAAGAGAGCCAGCCTGTTCTCAAGTAAATCAATTTCTAAGACAGTTGCTTGCAGACTGGTTCTGTCTCTGAAGGGGTTTTGGCCAGGCAGTAGCACCAGCTGTGAGAACTCAATTTGAAAAAGCTGTTGAAAGAAGCCATGTGAGAAAGCCTGCATTTGAGCAAACAAGAGCACAGTGGTATGGAAGGGATCAATGGCTTGGAACAGCGGAGCACAATGTCAGGGAGTGGATATTCCATGCCATCCGAATACAGCTCCAGTTTCACACACGTCCCTTATATAGCATTTCCTGTTAATGTATTCATGAATGCCTAGCTAACAGAAAACACCAGACTTCAGGCTTGCAGGCCATGTGAAAACTGATGTATGAGCTAAGACAGCAGTTTTCTCCTTAGCCTTGGCTCTGTCCCAAGCAGTTCAGCTGCTTTCACTGGCCAAGGAACCAGAGGATGGTATAGGGAGAAGTGTGAATTAAACCAGGGCTGAGCATGCATTTGAGGATCTGCTGGAAAGTTTCCAGCTGCATATGTGTAGGTCTCACAGGGTTATCTTCAGTGGCTAAAAAGTAGGCATGAGAAAGGTGACAGGGTGTTTTGGTGCTAGCAATAAAATACCTGGTTGCCAGTCAAGAAATAAGAAGTGACTACCTCAGAACTGAAGGAGGTTGACACAGGAGATAAGTAAGTTTATGAAGAGCAGAAGGCAAAAGGGATGATTTGATGCACCAAGCAGTTTCAGCTCCACATCCTCACCTTATATTTCCGATACTGCCTTTGAGCCCTTGCTTTCATCCTAGGCTCTCACTATAAAGGGGCCACCTGTGGCTCAAGCAGAAAATACACAAGTGTGAAGTTCTCTGTTTTCTCATCCTTTGCCATGTTTCATTTGTGGATTATGGTCCTCTATTAAGGATTTCTAGTTGGCTACACAGTACTGAGGGGTATTTTCTGAGCTGTTTCTGAGCCACAATCTGGGCTGCAGCTTTGCCAGCCGCAGCCACATCTCATACAGTGTTTGTTATGCGCTTTCTTTCCACCTGCTCCTTTTTCTACTTAACTTTCTTCATTACAAACCCAGAGAAGTTGTCTGGGTTTACTTTAAGTCATAATTTGGTCCATAGTTTGCCAGAATTTCCTCTGAGAGCTCTTGAATAGAGATCCTGAAGGTTCTAGTATTATCTGTGCCTTCAGCTACGGAAAGTGTCTCCCTTGGGCTTCAATCCCCATTCTACAGAAGGAGAATACATGTTTACACTGGTATTTGGCCACCTCCTCCACAGACCCATGTTGTAATCCTCTTGTGGATCATATATTGTTGGCTGGGCATGCAACAGCCTACATACGCTTTAATTCCTATGGCAAATTTAGCTTATTCTCGCTAATGACAACCAGTGGTATTGAAAACAAGGCTAAATCAGGATGCCTCCTGTGCCTTAAAATCATAGAATCAGGGTAGCTGTGAACAAGGGTTCCCTTTGCAGCTAGGATTCTATTACTTTTTCCTACTGCCATAAAATCCACTTGTCCCATTCCAAAGGATGGGACACATCCTCTCCTATCAGACTGCCACAGGCTGATCGAAGACCCAAAATTCTGACATACTTTTTCTCATCAAAAAATGCTTTACTTGTTACAAATACTCTGTTTATAACCCCCTCTGGTACTATTTCCTATTAACACATCTTCCTGGTGTGGCATTCCAAATTTTGTCAGTTGGTTGAGCAAGAGAAAAGGAACTCTTTAAATGCTGAAACTATCCTTGGAGCAGGTACCCATGAGTACTCGATCCCAGAGGGTCAAGAAAGGCTCTGGTGCCTTTCGGTAAACCAGATTTCCTCCACATTCCAGCTGTCAACACAGCCAGTAGCCCCATTAACGGAACATTTCTAATCATTCCCTGAGACCTTTTCAACAGCAGTTAACTGGTCCCTGGAAGGCTCAGTTAAGCCCATTGTAAAGGAAATTGTTAGCAGGCTTGTTAGCTGTTTGTTGTTGTGCCTGTGGGAACAGTTTACAAAGACAATGTGGGCACTTTCCTTTGGGAGCCATTGGGAAAAAAGAAAGTTTAGAAGATTCATTTGCAAAATGAGTGTTTGGGATCCCTGAACAGCAAACATTTGGTTTTACTGGGGGATATTTTTGTTAGTTCAGACAACTGAGTAAACACAGTGCTCACAACACCTCTTACCCGTCTGCTCGGAAGCAAGTGTAACGTAAGTATTGCTGTTTCCTTCCAGGACAGCCTACCCAAACCCTGACTCATGTAAGCAGCATGTAAGTCGAAGACAAGTCATGCACTTCAGCAGGCCAGCCAAGTGAAGAGGCAGGTCATGATTTTCTCAAATCCTGGGATATTGCCCCCAGCCTCATGACCCTATGCTGTGCCTAACAGCAGCCAGTCTGCAGGTTAAACATGGCACCCAGCAGTATCAGGACCCATCAAGAAATGTCCCAAGGTTAGCAAGCTTCTACTGAATCTCACCTCAATGTGATGCTGGCCAGACGAGACAGGGGACTAGGTCCATGGGCATGACAGTTTACACGCCTTGAAGTTGTTACAAGAAGCAGAGAGAGACCAAAGTTTCCCTCTGAAAGCATGTGCAAGTCACTTATAAGCTGTCTGATTGAGATATAATCTGGTTTAGGAGCAGCCTCAGGTGCACTCTGTCTCAAAAGCATAGGAAGTATTTAGTAGAGGGTATCCCTGCCCATGGTGGGGGCCGGAATTGAATGAGCTTTAAGATCCTTTCTAACCCAATCCATTCTATTATTCTATGATTGCTCACATGCTCAGACACCAAAGTAAAGTACTTGATGGCATGTCTTGATAAAAGGACTATAAGCCCATAGGTTCCAATTAATTTTCAATAACAATTATCCCTTGAAGTTGTTAGGTATGTTCATACAATATGCACTCTTCATGTCTCTTCCAGCACTTTATTTCTATGAGATTGCATAGCAGAAAGGAGTAATGAGCCTGTAGGTGTTTGTTTGGAAAAATACTTTTTTTCCCCACTGAAATAAGCGAGTTAAAAATATCCTCCACACAGACTTCAGCACCACAGCAATGGCAACTATACGACAGTAGAAGATATCTCAATAGGAGATGAGTCAGGTTGCTTCTGTGAAAACAAGTACACCTGTAAGCTCGGTTTCAATAGCCACTGACTTATATGATGAGGGAAAATCCCTAATTCTTTTCCACTGAAAAAAATCACTTTTATGTTGCCAGTGCTACAGCATCACAACTTGAAAGCAATCACCATTATTCCAACAAATGATTGATCTCCTCTTAACCTCTCAATGCAACTGACAACTCTGCATTCATTTTGGGAGCAAATTACACAAAATTGTATAGCAACAGTTGCAATAAAAGCCCAGATTTGTGTTTTAAGACTTTTTTTTTCCCCCTGTTTTCTTCTTCTTTCTATCTAATCCAAAGAAGATTTGAGTGCATAGTTCAAGTTCACAGTAGGAAGGAAAAAAACCTGATATCAATACACCAAAAGAACTGAAGAACTGCACCATTTTTCTGCTGAGCAAGATGCATCACCTTAATTTGGGTTTTCTGAATACTGACAAAATGACTTCAATGCAGTGTTCAGTCTTAAAAATCTTCTATGAACAAGACCTTCATGCCCCACCTCCCAGTTTTCTAATACTTGCTATTCTATAGCCCAATGTAATCACATTTGGAAAGGCATAAACTTCAGAGGAATGCTTCAATGCCATGCTGCCTATATATCCCATGATATATTATCCTAAGCAGATGGACATCCACTCAGACCAGAATCTACGTCCAGGAGTTTGATGTTAATTCAAGCAGATCAGTCACATCTACCTGATAGACTCTATGTGGAATTTTGTATCATGTACCGCAGAACAAGATGTGAAAATTATTGGAAAAAAAACACCACTTTGCTAAAACAACACTGAAGAACAAGAAAAAACCACGTTTTGGGATTTTTTACTTACTATAATATTAGATATTTTATTCTACATTGTTAACATTTTTGTGTCATATGCAAAAGAACTTTTATTAGTGGAAATTAAGACCAAGGAAGAAACATTTTCCACCCTATTTCTGACTGTTCCCAACTGGGGAACTTGTCAGGCACAATATAGCTTTGCAATTGCACAAGTCTTTAAAAGATGCTGGCAGATGTTTTCAGAGTTTGGCATTCAGTAGGAAAACAAATCCATGACAATTTCCCATTGAGTCAGAACAATACGAGAACAGGACAGAATATTTTTAGCATACTTCTATTGCATACCACACATCTTAGGCTAAATAATTTCTCCTGTCTGTTTTCTTTGCAGGAGTTTTCTAACAGTACATTGACCAATTTATAATCAGATGCAGTTAGAATTCATTGACAGATTTCTCCTGTGACTCAGACCTCTACTAATAGGATTTTTTCCTTCATTGTTAAAGAGAACAGAATGAAAAACTGTGAGACTTTAAGGATCTTACCCTAGAGGGCTTAAGGACATCCAGGGACATCCAGTGTAGCATCTCCATAGCTCCTGGAAGGCAAAGGTCTCCTGAAACTATAGGTGTTAGGTTAATCTTCTTTTGCCAAGATTAAAATAACAGTCAGCATTGCATCTGGAAAATGGACAAATCAGACAGAAAGGAGGAGCTTGCTCTCCAGGGATGAATTTCTACGGCAAATAAGCTCTTTCCCCATGAAAATATTTGTTAGAGCAATTGATGCTTTGAGAGAGGAATCACCCATGAGTATAACTTGTTTTCCTTTGTATAATTTTATTCTTTTATAGTTATATATATCTAAGTATAAGGTCCACCTAAGGCTTCCTCTTCACTCTTGAGGATCTTTCTCAGCAACATTTGCATTTTCCCATTATTTTTATGTTAAAACCCTCAAGTATTCAAAGACATTTTCTTGTATTGTTAACACACACTTTTCCTCCTATTTGTCTGTCAAGGATCTGGAGGTGCCAGCAACAAAAGACTAGTTTTTAGACCAATAATTTCATGATATGTTAAGAATATTTTGAGGAGTAGACTACATCTCCAGTAATAAATACGAGAAGATTTGACACTCCAGAGGTTGTTACTCACGTTTTCCTGAAGGCAGAACTTTAATTTAGAGAAACCGCAACTTGAATTCAGAAAGGCAACACTAAAATAAGAAACATACAGGGATTATGAAGAAGTTGGTGATTCACTAAGCTGGGATAGAAGATGACAGTATGTTGCCTTGAATAAGAATACAGTTGATTCATAGATTCATAAGATCGTTTAGCATAGAAATAACCTTTAAGATCATAAATACAACTGTTAACCCAGCACTGCCAAGTCCACCACTAAACTATGTCCCTTGGTGCCACATCTACATATTTATTAAACACTTCCAGGGATGGTGACTACATCACTGTACCTGAGCAGCCTGTTCTGGTGCTTGTCTACCTTTCATTGAAGAAATTGCTCCTAATCTCCAGTTCAAACCTCCCCTGGTGTAGCTTGAGGCCACTTCCTCTTGTCCCTTCCCTTGTTCTTTGGGAGCAGAGCCCAGCACCCTACTGGCTCCATCCTTCTGTCAGGCAGCTTGTAGAGAGAGACAAGTTCTCCCAAGAGCCTTCTCTTCTCCAGACTAAACCCCCCATGTCCCTCAGCTGTTCCCCATCACACTTGTGCTCCAGGCCCTGCACCAGCTCCATTGCTTGTCTTTGGACACACTCTAGCATCAGAATGTCTCAGTTAGTAGAAAACCCTCATAATCCTGGAAGTCAGTCACTGCAACATAGTAATGCAGCTGGAAGAACCGAAGAGGAAAAAAAACCCTGATTTTATGATGTGTCTACTGGAGGACCAGCACACTGGTTTTGATATCCTAGTCTTCTATGGAAATACCTAATGGTCAGAGCACTCTGACAGGAAGAACCAAAGAATGGGGGTCACCCCTTGCCATCAAGGTGATTTCATCACTGTAGATATAGTGAAATAAAAGATTAAGCTAGCTAAATTTTATAGAAAAATAAAAATCTGTGGGCACATATGTTGGAATAGTCCTGATACTAACTGTATTTTCCATTATCTTTGGTGAAGCAATAATTTATCTTGCTTGTGTATGTTGAAAGTTAAAGAGGTTCTGTTCCAAGTTTTTACTCCACTTCTCTCCCTGTGTTTTTAACCTGGGCACATTCAGTCTTCACTGGGTCACATGCTGTTATCATGATAAGCTATTATTTTTCCCAATATTTTTCACATTTCCTAATACTATTCACTGCTTTTCTCATCTCTGATGTGTTTTCTCATCTCTGATGTGCTGCCCAGTGCTCACACCCTGGGAATAACTCTTTAGGCCCATCATATCCCTGGTTTGCGCCATGATATAAATGGGATCATGATCCACAAAATTTAGTAATGCACAAGGGAAAAAAATAAAAACAATCATCTCTTCTCTCATGTGTAAGATAGTTTTCATGCCGACACATTCATTTTGTAGCAGAAGAATAGTCAGTGTATTTAGCTTAGCATCAATATCTATTCCTATTCACTGCTGTGCTCAATTGCATTAAGAATTCAATCGACTTGAACATGAGCCTGAGTTTATTCAGTATAAGTACGTGTCTTCTGAGCAGTGAAGCTATCAATTGAATGAGTTGGCACCAGCTGAAGTGTTGTCTTTTATACAACCAGTTATTAACTTGAGATCTACTAATTCCTGCCATTTTAAAATTAAGCCTGGTGAGCAACTACATGGTTTTAAACACTTGCTGACCAATGCAAAGCATCACCTGAACTATAATAATAGAATAAGGTTTTAGACTTCTCAGAAGCTGCTATAGGTATAAAGGAGACAATGAAAAAGTTTTAAATTTAAATCTGTAGTTGATATCTAAGATTAAATCTAATTTTAAATCTAAGTTTAAATCTGCAGTGGCCCCAAGGGAAAGTAGTTGTTTAGAGCAAGCTCACAGTTGCCTTAGCTTAGTGAGAGATTTCAGTGAGCGATCTCCTTACCACTGAGCATCTGAATGTCTTTGTATATTGGAGGTGGCACTGGAAGGCACACAGGTACTTCCACAAGTGCAGTCTAAGGGATGAAGAGCTGGTGCATATTTATAGCCCATCACACTGCTGTAGAAATATGATTCAGTAGAAATACCCTCAGAGAAGTGTAGCTCTTGCAGGAGCATGAGGAGTCAGGCCTAGTCTGAAGTACTGAACACTGGTGTACCTTGCATTCAGGAGAGAATTCACTATCCTTCTGACACAAAGCAGCTAAAAGAGTTTGATTTGTTGAGAATAAGGGTCCTTTCACTTGTCTTTAGATGTTTACATCCAAGTTGAAGCTATTTGCGTTGCTTCTGTCACCAGTAAGGCTGGGAGAATATAAGGGTACTTCTACAAAGCACTTCTTGCCACCTAACAAAAAAAAACCCTCACAAATTAGAGTCTCTAAAATTTATGTACATGGCAAGAGCCAAAATGTTCCTACCATTAATTTTAAATACATGACAGATATTGCTGTCCATGAAATATGCAGTGACTAACTAAATATCAGGAACAACGAATCAAATTTAAGGACACAGTCGGTACAAGAGCAGATAAAATAAGCTTGTTCTGAATGAGTTGGCATGGAAATTAAGAGCTTTTGTGCCAAGTGAATGAGTTAAGACTCCAAACAATTTTTCAGAAGAACTGTTGGGACACACACCTTAACTATTTTGGCAGATCAGGAAGAAGTTTGCTATAATTATGTACATGGTTATACACCCTGGTTTCATCACCGGAATAAATGACATAGTTGAATAACCTGAGCTTTATATCAAACAACTGTGTTTCCTACCCTCTGTTAAAAGTAGGTTAGAAAAAGTCACCTTGCAATATTGACATGAGTGACTCAATGCCTAAAGAAATGTCAGAGAGAAGTCTTATCGGCTATAAAATATCCTGTAAGCATATGCAAAATCAAAACAAAAGCCCTTTGGGGGTATTGAATAAACTACTCAGCTCATGCTAAAAGAATTGATGTAGGGCAGTAATCAGCCTTTTCAGAATTATATTGTAACTGTACTTAGTCTTTTGCTATCGAGTCAAGGAACTCATACCAACATTTTGCAATGTAGCTAAAGCTTCCTATACAACCTGATTTGTCTATTTATAAACCTCATTGGAGGTAAAATTAAATTAATGGATAAGTCTATCTCATGTTTCCTGAATACCAGAATATATTCTTCTTCCACCACTTTTATTGCTGAGTATTTATTTGCCAGTTCAGGCATCACTCATCACTTTATTGAGAAAACATTTACTTTCGATCCAAGCGGCTTCACATAGAAATGTTAGCAGAAGAGAAATAAATGCTGAATAAAAGCAACAAATAATCTTTTAAGAATCCAGAGAAGTTAATTCCATTTAAATACTTGATGAATAGACCATTAAGGAAAAAAAAAAGGTTTATATTTCTCATTAGCATTGACTCCGTAGTTTAAAAGTTGATGAGACCAAAAACAAACATGCACCTGCGTGAGCTTAGGACTTTTTAAAATATGCTAATAAAAGTTAATAATGCCCATTGCATGGTACTTGCAATCATAAATTAATGCAAAAGAAGTTGCTTCTGAGCAGTGTCGTGCAGTCTCCATCCTTGGAGACTTTCAAGACCACACTGGATAAATCCCTGAACAGCCTGGTCTAAATTCAGTGTTGACCCTACTTTGAGCAGGAGGTAGGATCAACGACATCCCAAGGTCCCTCCCAGCGTGAACTATCCTATGGTCTCTGCTCTGACAACAACACCAGCCAAGTAATTTTTATTGAAGAGGGTAAAACTACTGTCCAACCTGGTGTTTCTTCATTCAAATTGAAATAAGAAAACCTCAGAAGCTCTAGGCTGTCCAGAGTGAAGGACATTCATGCTGAAGGGTTAAATGCCCTATTTACCATTACTGGAAAGCAAAGGTTTAGCTTACCAGCTCTTGACTGCTCCAGTTCCACTTGCTCAACTGTATGAATAGTAGGGAAAAATTTAAACCCCTGAAAGTTTCGGCATGTTTCTCCCTATCAGCAGATCTCACAAAGGAGTATTCATGAAAATGACTCAACACATGAAGCCTAAATCACTTTTGTGCTCACAACAGTTAAATCATAGAATAGTGGGGTTGGAAAGATCCTTAAGATCAGCCAGTTCCATCCCCCCCGCCATGAGCAGGGACACCTCCCACTAAACCATGCCATTCAAGGCTATGTCCAACCTGGTCCTTGAACACCGCCAGTGATGGAGCATTCACAACTTCCCTGGGCAACCCATTCCAGTGCCTCACCACCCTCACAGGAAAGAACTTCCTCCTTATATCTAATCTAAACTTCCCCTGTTTAAGTTTGAACCCATTACCCCTTGTCCTATCACCACAGTCCCTAATGAAGAGTCCCTCCCCAGCATCCCTATAGCCCCCCTTCAGATACCGAAAGGCTGCTCTGAGGTCTCCACGCAGCCTTCTCTTCTCCAGACTGATAAGTATGCAGTTGTGTTCCTCCTAACACTTCATGTAGTGAACATTACATGTTATTAAAGAGATTACCACTGTCGAGAGCTGAGCCTCCTTCAATGCAGGGTATAGGCACTGTTGCAGGAGGGCAAGGAGAAATAACTACACTAATTTGAACAAAACCAGAAGGAGCAAGTCTGATAATAGGAAAAGCTGAAAGGTGGTGTAACTGGTCGAATTAAACACATTGTTTTGTCAAACTAGTCGGTTTCATTGATTGTGGCTTGTTTAAAAAAAGACTTGCATGCATTTTTGTCCACTGGGGAAAAGGTTATCAGGGTATTTTTGTTGTTCGTGTGTTTTTTCCCTTTTCATTTGACAAATAGTTTGTGGGAAAATGTCTTTCTGCGCAACAGGACACAAACAGAGCTCTGTATAAGGAAGGCTTCATGCCTCTTCTGACAGCAAAATGACACGTGGAGTATCTGCCAAAAGTCAGTCAAGGCTGTCAGCACCATTTCTGGTTATATCTTACTGATTTCTTTCCCCATACCTTTTGCTCATTTCTTTCACTGCTCACCATGCACTCCTGCCAGCTCAGTGATACAGTAAGAATGACTTTTTCTGTCTTAGAATAAAGCTGTATTACGGAAGCTTAATGAAAGGCAAGTGCTAAATCACAGTTTAATTCTGTTTTTAGCATTCAGGCACATATCAGGTTTTTAAAAATAATGCCTTTGAATACCTCTTATTCAAGAGGCTTTCAGGTTCCTTCCTGCTTCAAGAAATACCACCGCTTCCCTCCCCTGAGAGCTACATTTGGAAACAAGATTGCCTGTGTTTATGAAACAGGTAACACATATAATAAGGAGCCCTGCATGACATTCTAATGGGCTTGAACATCAGGAGTTTTTCAGGTATGGTGGAGGTTATAGAAAAATATATCAATAATAAGTAACATCAAGATTTGTCCAGGAAGTCTTTATTCCACCCTCCCCTGCAGATGCATTAGGAAACTGTTTTTAACAATGTTTATGACTTTCACATAGAATCAATGCATCCTTTAATGGATGGATATTTATTCATAGACTATTTTGTGTTCTAAATACCTGAATAGAGGCAAATCAAACAAAACAAAGGCCCCACCAGGATCAGGAGAAGGATGCTACGTGGAGGTACCCACTGTAATGTATGCAGACCATGCCAAATCAGCTACTCCCACAACCGCTGGAGGAGAAAAATTAGACTTGTCCTCCTTGTGAAACCCACCACAGCAGGTCAGTCAAAGGAACTCCTTCTCCAGAGTGCTGTACAAGCTAACGTGTTATTGCCTACAGGGGTATAGAACTTTTTATGGGGTGCAAGAATAAAGATTTTGGGGTTGGTATAGAGGATTTTGGGGATGTATAGAACTTATGGGGTGTTTAGAGAAAGGGACAACCTCTCATCTCCCAGGCCTGGTCAAGGAAGAACATGTGTCTTCCTGTCCACCCAGGTTTAGCTCACTGATGTTTTTCACCTTTACATGACTGAGAGCCCATTTGGTTGATGCAAATATGTCCGTATCTCCCTGAACGCTTCTATGGAGTTCACAGTTAAAGAGTGATAACCCCCCCTCCATATATAAGCAGTTTTCTACACCTAGACTGAACACAGAAGCCTGATTTCCCTCAGTATTTGATGTTTCTCCAATAATTTTCACGTTCAAAGCACACAGTTGCCAGAGAGTAGCAGCTAATCCGCATTAGGAGCAGTGGCTCATATTCATGTACCCTTGATCCTGGGCATCCAAGAAAGTGAAGAACAAAGAACAGCTGATTGGAAAAGTAATGTCTTGTTCACCACAAAGTAACAGGGACTGACTTCTCCAAGGCAGTATTTAGCGATCATAACAGTTGTTTCTCCTCCTCACATGCTCTAGCTCTTCTATACCCCTTGTGAAGGCAGCATCTGCATCCTTTCAAACTTGCAAAGAGGAGGGAGCCTGTGTCAGGAGCACCAATTCCAGGTGTGGTTCTGTTACCTGAAACTGTTGAAGCTTTACACGAGGAAAGTCTGACACAGGGCAGACAGGAATTACTGGAAAATTCCAGCCTGTATGTTTTAAGTTTGCCCAGCAGAAGGAAATTCAAATTTGGGTCTTCTGAGTACAACTGGACTTCATTAAGTATAAGATAATATTGTCGTTTCTAATTTTGGACTGAAGAACTGCTTTAGTAATTGCAATTTTGCAGGTATGATTTTCAACCGGTAGTAGGGACATTTCATTACACGCCATTTAACTCTTTCGTTCCACAAAGCTGTGAGGACAATATTAAAAGTTAATGCCTGTGTTTCAGTATCTAAGAACCAGAAATCATTCACCTATTTTACATGGCTGCTTCTCTGAAAGGAGAAAAAAGGCCAAATTTCTCTTTCTGACATTGTCCATCTTGTCTTATGGGAATAAAATTCTGAATATCTTATTCTGGTGAAATAAAGCTGAAAACTGAACAGTAGAAAAGCCCCCACATATGTGAAAAGAAATTCACAGCTCCTGCGTTTTTATTGCAACAACACAGAAATGCCATATGTCTTTAACTTTCAAGTTCTCACATTCCCTTAGTGAGGGCAATAAACCCATCTATTTCTGAGATATTTATACAGGAACAAATCAGATCAGAATTAAATGAAGGTTGCTGCCTGTTCTGCCTGGTAGAAGTTCTATTAGGGAACTAGGAACATACCAAAATTAGGAACAATAAAAGCAGATGTGTTATTGTGAGGGAAATCAAACAGTTTAATGAAAGAACTCAAAGCTGCTCTAGGTCACATTAATAACGATAACCAATTAAGCAATCCAGCACAGGCAGAATACACCATTCCCATTTGTCATCCCTCTTGGTGTTGTCTGAGATAGAATCATAACTGGTGAGTAGAACCCAAGGCCAAAGCAATGCTGTTCTGGTGTGCACATACATGGAAACCTGCATGCAGAGTCCTTGGGAGCAATCAGCAATATTGACAGCAATTGCCAGCCATGAGGGAAAACACCTAGCTAAGGCACCCAGGCTGCTTGACTGCAGTGGAGTCCAGGCTAGGTTTACAGAATCCTTCTGAATAGCAGATCAAGTTAAGCCCTCCTGAACTCTGTGCTGCAAAGGCAAAGATGACTTTTAACTCTCAAGGGCTTTATCTGGCTTTAATGCAGTATTTTCTATCAGTGCTTGCATCTGATCATAAAGCTTAAGTGCTGCATGATATGCAGAGTCACTACAGACTGCCACTTCCATCAAATAAAAGTATTTAATCGAAATGACACATAAAAGGTGTCTGCATTTTCATGGTTAATGTACTGGCAGAGCTGACTGACAGCTAAGATTCACAGGCAGCAAATCACACTTGGCATGTATGTGCAGTGTTTGTTTAAAACTGCAATTGAATTACATTCCTTTCTAAAAGCAAAGGAAAAATATCTCACTGGAGTCAGGAAAAAATTCCTGCTAAATGAAGGCTGTACATCAAAACTCTGAATGTCAAAGCATCTTTCCCAGTCTGATCTGTAGGTGGAGAGGTGAATATCATAGAATGGTTTGGGTTGGAAAGGACCTTAAGATCATCTAGTTCCAGCCTCCCTGCCAAGTTATGTCTTGCTTATATTTTAGGACCATTTTGTGATTCACAGGATTCCCAAATCTGTTTCTAAAGGAGATGGGGACATAGCAAATTTAAGCCTGTAGATGTAATCTTGCACTTATCTCTCCTTGACCCAAGCTCTAGTTCAAAAGCTCCCCAGTGTCTAAGGCTATAGGTAGACAGGCAGTGATCTGATATAGGGATGATCTTGTCAAGCTGTCAGTCACCACTGAATATAGTTGTGTTTACAGTTACCAGAGAGTGCAAGGAAAAAAAAGGCACACAGGTCTTCATATCTGGGGAAATATATATATAAATACACTTGAAGGAAGATTCAAGACGAAAGGAAGGATAATTTATCTTATTAAAAGCAAGCTATATTTTAAGATGCCCCAATTTTTAGCAGCAGGATATTAAGGAATAAAAATGTGAGATTCTTTTCATCTGTTCTCTGACCCTAGACCCCTCATTTAATCTTATTTCTCAAGAATTTAACTGTAGACTCCAGATTTTTGAAGCAATCCAACATTAGAACTAAAGTCATAGGAGACATGACTTGTACTCCAGATGTCATGAGAATTATATGAACACAAACACCATCACATTTCAGGAATTACATGCAATTCAGATCATAGAATCACAGAATAGTTAGGGTTGGAAAGGACCTTAGGGTCACCTAATTCCAACCCCTATACCATGGGTAGGAATGTCTTACCCTAGACCATGGCTCCCAAGGCTCTGTCCAGCCTGGCCTTGAAGACTGCCAGGGATGGAGCATTCAACACTTCTTTGGGCAACCTGTTCCAGTGCCTCAGATGAGAGGAGATGATTAATAATGTATCATCTGCTTAAAGTATCGTCGGGCAAAGAGAAACCCTCATGGCTTTGCACCCAGGAATTAACCACTGTAGCATTATCTTGATCTATCAGATATAGCAGCTCCCTTAAAAATAATAGAATACAGCTGGAATTCTGACAAGCAGTCCATTTTTGATTGTTGATAGGAAGGTTTCACTTCATTCAGAAAATGCAGATACTCCATCAATAGCCTGATTTAATTACCAATTTATTTTTTCTTATTAAAAATATCGGTCATTTTAGGTGCTCTCCTTGGATTCCTTTTAAAATAGAAAAATCAACTTGGCCTTTAGGGAAAATAGTTAAAATCAGTGAAAACATGGTGGTTTAGATGAATTCAGTTGGTTTCTATATTGAGAAGAGCAAGCCCAGCAAGTTTCCTTTCTATAGATCATGCTGGGTTTATATAGATGATGGTTTGGGTTGGTTTGTGCTCCTTAGTGTTGTTGAACTGCTTAGTATGTGGCCTCAGAGGAAGTGCTCAGGGCACAGAGTCCTTGACTATATTTCACTTCCCCATGCCATTTGACCAGTGTTTATATTACAGTAACCATCAATCTGGTGTACACTCTTTTTGGCATCTCTCCTCTGTGGTTTCTACAGAAGGAGGAAGGGAAAGAAAAATCTGCAGATGGTGTGAAGGCAGAACATGGCAAAACTCAGATTTATTTTTCAGGGCATTAATATCTGACATTTATAAAGCATCACATACCATAGCAGGAGCTTTTGCCTCCATCAGCAAGTCTCTGCCTTGTGGGAAAGCAGCTAGCTTTTCAGCTCTTAAGAGAGAGTTGAAACTCAGATGAGGTTATTTCCACAAGGATTTAGCAGAAAACAATGCCCTGACATTTAGACACCCTAAAGTTATTTTTTACAATTTGGGCATGCTGATAACTTGTTTGTGACAGCACTTGCTGAGCAGAAGTTTGGAACATGCCACAGTGACTTCCAGCCCTTGAGTGGGAGAACATTGCAGAAGAGAGACAAAACAAGAGGGAAGAAGTGGAACATCTTACTGTCCATTCCACCCCATGGCACCCAGCTGGTCCAGGCCATGGAAAGAATTGGCTAAGGTGGAGCTGTGAAAACACACACTGCTATTGCTTTGTAGAAGGGCAAGATAAGACCAATGTGGTATGGTTGCGTAAAGTTGATCTGAACTAGCTGAAAAAAGGAATAGCATGAAAAATCAGGTGGTCAGCAGAATTATTTGGGGTGGTTATTTAAGAACACCCTTCAAGAAGGGAGGATGAGACCTGCGGTTTCAATTGTGTAGAGCATTATTGCCAAATAACGTGTTTATAACCTGCTGCAAACAGCAAACCAAGAATTACAAGTCCACAATCAGACGGGCAGCGCTGTGGAGCAAGTGCATAAGTAAGTGCTTAAGTTAGAAGAAATCAAATGCAGAATGGGAGAGGCATCGAAACAAAATGAGCACAAAGAGAAATATATGTCCCCCCAACTCAAGACAAATATGCAGCAATTTCAAGAGTTTTAGATGAATATTTTATTATGAAATAAGAAAAGATTGCCAGCTTCAATCCAACCGGTTTCTCCCACAGAACTGCAGAGGAAGGGAAATTAGACACAAGAAAATCTCAGGTCCAAGGAGATTATTTAGCAAATGAGTACTTCAGGTTTACTGTCTAATCCCAAGTGATGACAGCTTCTTCCTACAAGCCATCTGTTTTTCCACTGTCGCCCCTCTTCTGAAAACACACAACAACCTTGTTTTAGCAGATGTGTTGACAGACAAGCAAACAAGGTTTCTAACCACCATTGAGAGGCAGCAATTACAAAGAGCCCAGTGCACAAGATGGCCAGTTATATATGCAATCTGCTCACTAACACCACATGCAGATTTCTTGAAGGGCTTTGAAAAAGCTAATTCTATGCTTGCAGTTCAACAACTCAGTAATCCGCAGGGAACCCACCACTTTGCATTCAGATGAATCAGTGACCAATAAAAACCTTAGTAAGATATAACCTTGATCTAACTGTATTCAAGTCTCAAGACAGTTTTAACCTGAATGTAAACACAAGCAAAAATAATACATCCCGGAATATAAAATGCCTGCTTGAGCAGAAGATGGGTCAACTCTTCTCCCCGCCATTAGTAGAAAACACACTCATATGGACAATTCTGAAATAAAGTGGGACCCAGGCAGCTGAATTTCACATACAATTGAGACTTGCAGTACCATGTTACTTACCTGCCTGCCTTTAACTTTAGGGACTCAAAGCCGTGCCCACAAACATAAAGTTGAACTTCCCTCTTCACACCCAGTAAGAGCTATTTCAATGTCAGTAGGGCAGAACTATCCAGCACCAAACACCAAATCAGCAAAGGGATACTTTTTGTCAAGCCTCCAGACAAACTTGATAGGAAAGTGTTTACAGATACCTTGTTTTGCATAACTCCACAGATACAGTCTCTCTGAACATATATTCATATTTGATCTTATACAAGAGGCAGGACACTACTGAGTTCACTACCTACAGCCGATAAGCAGAATCTTGGCTTTTCTTTTCCCTCACTCATTAATACTGAGGAAAACCTGTATAAGTTGAAACATGTAAAGGATTTTGTTATTGACAGAGTCATATAGCAGGTTTACAGCTTTCAGTCATCAAAGGGTGGAATGTGAAGTACCAAGTTAAATTTTTGGGTAATGATTACTTTACTTGCTACCACCAATGTGTTTGATACTGTCCACTTGAACTTTGAAGGAAAAAAAGCATGAATTCTACATTACTCCAATGTCTTCTCAGTTTGTCCCCTAATCAGATGCTTCTGGCAATTTCCTCAGAGCCTGGCAATGTGTATGCAAATTCATGCAAGAGTCTTAAACTGTACTGCGAGATGGCATGAATAAAAGTTCAGCTATAGAGTTCAGTGGCTTTTGTATTCCCAAAAAGAATTTGTTAATCTGAGCAGCTTTATTATCTCCTAGAGGAGAGAACACCTATGCTGGAGAACAGCACCAAAACATTTTTAGAATTCAAATTGACAAAATGCATCTGCCTGTAAGTTCACTTGGATACAACCCTGTGATAAGGAGTTCGAGGAAGGAGCACACCTAACAGCGTGGTTGCTAGTAAAACCTGCAGCAAGTCAACTGGATGAAAACAACTATTCTTGATGTAATTGTAGCTGAGACAGTTTGAGTTTCAGTGTTTTTTATTTTGCCTATAAGGGAGAGCTACTTTACAGCTTGTCTTTCACCTTAGTAACAGGAGATGAAGAAAGACATAGCAACATATTTCATTCCTACCTTAAAAACATTATTTCTAGGCTCAGATCCTGTGATACTAACAGGTACTCACTTCTTTACTACAACAAAACCTATACAGGTCACAAAACAGCTAATGATTCAAAGGTGAACAGACCTATTTTCTCCTTACTTTGTCCTCAGATCTTTCTCTAAAGTCCAAAACCTCCAAGTCCCTCAGGAATTCTAAGCACATTGTACCCTTTCATACATTGAAAAGCCTATCACATTCTAAGAGTCAGGTCCACAAAACCAAATAATTGAGTAGTAAAACATTTTGGGATGTTATTTGTGACAGAAGACAATAAGTTACAAGCCATTTAACTTTGTATAGGTTATTGTCAAATCAAGTAGAGATTAGAATAAATGCAGATAATCTATAGGCAGTTATGTAGTATAAAAGAAGATGGAGCAAACTGTTAAGATATTAGGAGTAACATACTAGCGGAAAAATTGGCAGTTATTAACCAGCCTAATAAGTTACCTATATCATAGATAATCTCTCTTTTCCTCAATTAGCATGAAAAAAACCCAAGCGTAAAACACTAAATTATGAAAGACTAATACCTTATAATTATAAATACTTAACTATTTTTAGGACCAACATTTTAGTTACAAGAAAGCCTTGAACAAAGCTACTGCTTTTCTGCTGACCCAAGATACCCCCTTTTATAAACAACTAAAGGGTCCTCAACAGAGAATACACACAGCTGCAAGTATTCTCTCTATTTATAATGACCTGACTAATTAGTGGAGCTCCTACCAGTGGGGCTTTTTCCCCTTTCAAATGGGTTCTGCGATCACAGGAGTCCTTCTATAGTCTACTTTATTTCTTTATATGTATTCAAGCTAAGACGCGTAATGGGTTGAATTGGAAGAGAAAAGGAGAAGGTAAAGCTTGTTGTTTTTTTTTGTTCTTATTGTACTTTGCATTCATTTTATATTAGCTGTTGCTGAGCTCTTTTTGTTGAAAGCTAAGTCTTTGAGTTTTTTAATAAGAAAATGTGTACTTCAGGTCAAAGTAGTAGAATTAAACTCTTTTGATACTTTTAAGCTTAGATGCAAAGGAGAAGAAAGGTAGCTTTGTTAAATAAAGAATTAAAATCACATTTTTAACTGACAAATCTCTTCTGAATGTTACTGAGATGAGGCTAAACAGTGCAGATAACAGTCAGCTTGTAATTATTAGATCTTTCACAGATATTTAGTGCACAATTCTTGCTGCAAACACAGCAAGAAGTAAAAGTTATTGAAATACTGTTGAGTTCTAGGCTGAAAGTAGGATTTCCATCTCCATATAACATAATTCTGTTTAAAGAAATCCTTCCACGATTCTTTTACTTGTCTAATACCAAAGAACTGTTGCATCAAATAAACATATCTTGCTTATATGGCATTATTCTTTAACCAGTTAGAAATTTTTCCTTATTAAATAACAGCATAATAAGATTATCTGTTTTTATACTTTAAGTCTAAAGCTCCTTATAAAATATTGGAAGAGCTAGGTGCGTTGTTCCTGAGA
Source organism: Myiopsitta monachus (assembly GCA_017639245.1). Lineage (NCBI taxonomy): Eukaryota > Metazoa > Chordata > Aves > Psittaciformes > Psittacidae > Myiopsitta > Myiopsitta monachus. Next base: position 114,084,170 of record CM029917.1, on the reverse strand, counting down.
ATTTTTCATATGCAGTCACCTAAGAAATGGTGTTTGTAAGAAGTGACTCTTCTGTATTGCGGTGTACGTGGTTTAGATCTGATGTTCAGATGCTGTGAGACATTAGATTAGATGATCATGATGTAGCCGTATTGGTTACAACATCCTTGAAATTATTTCAAACCAGAATTTGGGCTCTAGTACTAGAGTACCTTGTCTGTATGTCCCACTACAACAGGTTTCTTATTCCAGATACAGAAAGAATTGGGGGGAAAAGGCAAAACAACTCCTTCCAATTTTTCATATACTTTACTGTAGATATTACACTTAAGGTATTCAATACCAGTGCAAGAATACTTAATCAAATTCAAAACTTGGTTTCAGATCTGCCAGGTTGTTTTCCATCAAGCTGAGACTGAAAAGCACTGCAGAGATCTACATCATTGGAGGAAAATACAAAGAACATCTGGCTTACTCATTCCTGGAAATCAGTCCCTGGAAATCAGTCCTGGAAATCATTTGCTACAGGCAAATGCATACAAATAATTATGTTGTTAGAAAACTTTATTGTTATTTACACTTGTGTTTCCCTAATATTTGCATAAAGTAATTGGTATAATTGGGCATCCTGTACACTGCAATTCTGTATATTTTTCCTCACACTCAAACTGTTTCCTTTTGCTTTATTCTTTTATTGTTATTAAATGAGTTCCTTTCTAAGGGTACTACCACGCAAGCTCTGGTGGAATATTCAGTCTTCCCTCATTTCAAAGACATTTATCACATTTGCTGTTCTATTGTAGTGAGTAGTCTTGTGACTGTGTAAGGATGTTCTTTTTAGGAAAGTAAGATTTGAGGGTGTACAACTGACCAAAACAAATTCATGGAGCAGCATGGGATGAGGACTTCAAGCTTTGCAGCTGGAGGAGCTCAGATCTCACCCCTCACTCTTGTACCTGCCCTCCAAGCATTTGGTTACAAGCTTGTAGGAAATATGCAGTGAGGATCTGACTAATCTCTGGCTGTATTTAAAGAAAAAGAGGAAACTAGTTATGGAATGGTCCTGATACAAATGCAGCAGTAAGATCCCTGTAATGCTGGAGATCAGAGAAAATGGTCTTGTCTATTTGGGTTTCCGACTGAATTTTTCTTACCATTATTGAACCCCTGGGGTGAATTTAGCCCAGTGCAGAACATCCCGTTCTAGTTTTCAGGTGCCCACAGTTTATGATTAAAAATTCACCAAGGTTTTAATATAAGTATTGTTGCTATTTTACTTCACTGTAGGAAATACTTTTTCACTTATGTATTGCTGCAAGGGCTGAAGCTTAAAGCAAAATATTAGACTGAGTCTTGCAGTAAAGCTGTGAATGGTGGCAAGGAGACCCTATGTATGGTAACTAAAATTGCCCTTCAGGAGAGTTATTTTAGCACACATGAGAATCGTCATGACCTGTGTCTTTTCTTCTGTGGCATTAGATGCTATTTACACATTTTCCAGCTCTTCTAATCCTGTATTTATGTTCTACCAGTTCGTAAAGGATAACATTCTCTAATGATCCATCTCATATACGTTTGAGGAATTGAAGAGGTCCTGTGATGAAGCAGCTTCTGAAGATGAAATGGCAAGTGGGCTTCTGAAGTAGTTCTTGTTCTTTACTAGAGCTTTACCCAAATCCTTCAGTAACAAAGGTTAAAGATCCTAAATCAAAGTGAAAGCCACTGCCAAACTCAGCAATTTGACTCTTAAGGAAAGCACTACTTCCAAATTGGGTTCATGTTCTTAGAAGTTCAATCTGAGCTTTAGTGCAACTCTGATGGCTTTGTAACTGGATCTTTTACGAGAATCATTCTAAATGCTCAAGTGTGGTAAGTTTTAAATAGCTTCTGTGTAATGATCATCTTGTTTGCTATTAATTACCAAAAATTAATGTTTCTATTCATCCATCTACAAGCCTTCCTGAGTATTAAATTCCTTCACTTACTCAATAATGTTATTAATTATTCTATAACCTTGTAGATGAATGTATTTTCATCTGTGTAATATAAATCACTAGAGAGCTGTAGGGCTTGATTCCACACCATAAACATTTAATTAGATGACTCATTCCTCTTGCCTAGTGCATGGCTTGTTTAAACAAGAATGCCAAGGTTTGACCTGACACTCCAGAAGCACATTTGGGTGGCAGCCTGCTTGGATATTGCTGTTCAGATACAGAAGCAATGTTCCTCTGTTATAAATCTGTTTTTAGAAATATAGGTGCTGTTCATTTCCCATGACCATTGTGTCTTTCAGGGATGACACATACATCTGTTTCCTAGTTATCATCATGAAGAAGTCCTCCTTTTTGCTTATGTGCTCAAACTTTTTGATATCAATAGAATGTCTATCTCATCCCTGTTCCACCTCATTACTCACTGGAGCTCTCAGATGCTTGTGCTGAAGCTCTTAAGTTTTCATCCTTGTACCAGGTAGGCAAAACCACCCACATTCCTAATAGGCACTGCATTGCAGTTTTCCAAGAGAAAGTGGCTGCAGGTGAAGAAAAGGAAAAATTAATCTTTTTCATCAATTGGCATCTTATCCTGATGACTGAATGAAGTTTACAGAACAAGTTTACCTAAATCCAGGAGGAAGGCAGTGATGACAGGCATACCCATAGTTTGAATGTCAAGGTGTCAGGAAGCAAGTCAGTATATCAACATTATATTTGTTAGTGCAAGTGTACACACTTAGAAAATTAAATCACTATTGATACTACTATTACCGTAGGATCACAGAGTGGTTTGGTTTGGAAAGGAACCTTAAAGCTCATCCAGTTCCAACACCCTGCCATGAGCAGGGACACCTTCCACTAGAGCAGGGTGCTCCAAGCCCCTGTGTCCAACCTGGCCTTGAGCACTGCCAGGGATGGGGCAGCCACAGCTTCTCTGGGCACCCTGTGCCGGGGCCTCAGCACCCTCCCAGGAAAGAACTTGTGCCTAAGAGCTCATCTCAGTCTCCCCTCTGTCACTTCACAGCCATTATAATTTAATCAATTCAAGTTTTTACCTAAATTCAACAATATAAATGTGAGGGAAATCGAGGAGGCATGGGACTCTTTGATAGCTAGTGGGAGAAACAGGAAACTTGGGAAGGACCTTCATCCCATGAAGTACATTTTTATGAAACCGAAAGCCCTAAGGAGCTGCTTATTATAATTCATTTTGGGTACCTGAGCAAATTTTGTCTGGTTATTCTTTGAGTGTGATCAGAGGAAGAATATAAATAGATGAAGTTACTATAATTTTCCTACCCTGTGAGAGTCTTGTAGGGGCAAAATGCATTTCAAAGCAAGGTATTGCTTTAGGTGGCAGACAGGTAGTATGTTAGACCAAGTGATGTTGAGCTTGGCCAGGATCGTTTCACACAGTGGTAATATCAAAGGGGAAAGGCAAAAACCAAGCTACATCTTAATTTGCCTGCTATACTCCTCTGCACACAGATGGCCATCATGATCTGTATGCAAGGTGTCATGGTTTAAGCTGTAAATCTCACGCAGCCTATTAACTCACTTCTCCCTCTCTCTTCCCCCCCCCCCCCCCAATGTGGGGGGAATGGGGAGAAGAATCAAAAGAATGTAACTCCCATGGGTTGAGATAAGAACAGTCCAGAAACTGAGGTATAACACAAATCACTACTGCTACCACCAATAATAATAATGACAAGGCAAATACAAGGGAAGAGGATACAACTGCTCACCACCTGACCGAGCCGAGAGAGAGAGACTTCCGGGTTCCTGCCCACAGTATTTTACATCCTGGACATGACGTGCTATGGTATGGAATAACCTCTTTGGTCAGTTTGAGTCAGGTGTCCTGCCTCTGCTGCCTCCCGGCTTCCCCTCCTCCCCAGCAGAGCATGAGACTCAGAAAGTCCTTGGTCAGACCAAAACATTACCAAGCAGTAACTGAAAACACTGGTGTTGTCAGCACTGCTCCAGCTACCAAGGAGAAAAATGACTGCTGCTGCTGAACCCAGGACACAAGGATACCTGTGAAATCCGCTGCAACTGGGATAGGTGTGTTACTGCTTTTCAAGTATTCTTAAAGATGCAAAATTAGGCTTATCTCTTTCAAAAAACAATGCTTTTCAGATGTCAATCAGTGCAAGCTATCATTGCAACTGTCATTAGTATAGCTTGCAAATATTTAATACTTATTTTCAAGTATCATCAATGCCACCCTTTGGCAATGAGTTCTATGACTGGTTTGTATATTTCAAGAAACAGTGCTTCCGTTAATGGCAATTATCATCTGGAGATGTCTTTTATGGAAAATTCTTTAAGTGTTTGGACATGGCAAAATGAAGGATAAGCAGCTTTTCCTCTAACTTCGTATAACTTACTATATTTTCATCACAACTCCTTGTATCCATCTCTGCAGTCACACAGGCTTTCAATCTCTTTTTATGAAATTTTTATTCCAGATGCCAGGGTTTTCATAACCCATTTGTGAACCCCTTGTGATTCCACAATATACTTCAGGAAGTCCTCCTGTATTTTTCATGAGAAGTAGAATAACAGCATCTTTAGCTGGTTTTTTCTATTTAATCTGCCTTCCAGCCTCAAAGTAGTTTCATTTTCACTACCTGCTCATGGCATTTTACCTCTGTTTTGTGCTGCACGTACTTTCATATATCTCTAAACAGAAGATAGGATTGTGTCAGATATTGCTGATATATTAGACATCTCCATCTAAGTTGCTGTTATAGTCAGAGCAGTTTATATACATTTGCTTTCTGGAGTTGCCCAAGATGCTTACCTTAAGATGAAAAATATTTAGTGCCCTTTTATTTCAAAGAGCAGAAGAGAATGAAAGCTGTTGGTGTTTAACTGTTGGCAGGTAGGAGCAAGAGAAAACCATTTAGAGATTCAGTACAGTCTGATTAAATGTTAGCAGTCTGAATATTTTTTATATTTAATTTCAAGTATTACCTCCCAGGGTATGGTGTTAAAAGTACCTGTAAGGGACCATCTAGCCCCTTTTTGCTCCAGGACATGGTTGCCTCTATTAAAGCTATTTCCTACTAGGTGATTTTCTATATACTTGTTCTTAAGATCTTACAGTAATAAAAGCTCAAATTGTCCCTTTTAGCTGCTTAACTATGTTCACTTTTTTTACCTGTTGTTTGACCAAATCTCTTGGTCTCCATTTTTCACATTCCCTCTTGCAATGATTACTTTTTTCACTTGATCCTGTATGTGCAATTTTAATTCCATACCCTTAAGAACATACCTGCTTTCTGATCGAATAACTGTGTAGTCTTATTCCATCAGATGGATTCTGAAAGATAACACCCTGAAAGTATGGAGGTGTAAGCGTTCTGTTCACCACTAGTCCAGTGTCACTGTAACACTAACACTTGCTGACATCATAGAATCACAGAATGGTTTGGGTTGGAAAGGACCTTAAAGCTCATGCAGTTCTAACCTCCTGCCATGGGCAGGGCCACCTTCTGCTAGAGCAGCTTGCTCCAAGCCCCATGCAACATGGTCCTAATCATATTTTTCCTCTTCAGAGCTCAATGGTCAAACCCAAAGTGGGAAGGATAATTATTGGTACCGTGTAGGTGGGAAAACTGACCAAGAGGAAAGTAGCTCACCCAATGCTGTGTTATTTTTCTCTCCCAAGGAGTCAGATTTTATTGTACACTTCTAAACAATCTGCAGATCATATATCCAATACAAGGCTTAGCATGTGCTTCTGGCTACCAGATCTCACAGAGGAAGTATTTTGATGCTTTCGATCACTTAATCCTCCTTTTCTGGAAGTTACTTCTTACAAGTAGTTTCTAGCCTCAGCTCGTCTGCCATCTGATAGTCTCAGAAAGTACATCAATCAGGTCAAGATGATCTTGAGCAAAGATTCCTGCTTCCTACAAATTTCTTGGGTAGTGAAAGTGAAAGAGCAAATGCCTTGCTTTTGGAACAGCAAAGGAATGCATCTTCAGGCTGATTTCTCCTCATACTACTGCAACTGAGGAGAGTTAAACTTCCAAACAAGATCTCAGAAGGAGGAAAAAAATATGAAGATCTGACTAAGAAGTGGATGGGAATAACAGATCCAAGAATAAATTGCATTGACTTCAGTTGCATCAAACAGTCATTAACCTTGTCCAAGGGTAGATTTTTTTTTTCAGGGTTTTATTGCTTTTCACTGATGTCTATGCAAACTGCTTTCATCTCTGAATTTTCATTAAACATAGGTTATTACTGAACACACATCTTTTATTGTCTTGTGGGATGCAATTCATTGTTCTACACTCAGCTTTTGTCTTTTTCTGTCAGGACCGAATGAGTTAAATGCTCATTTTTTAACTTGATAGGTACCATTATTTCTGTACTTTTGGCACAAAAATATCTTGACTGTTGAAGAGATTTATTGTTTCATTATAATATGCTCCCAACTATGGTATGAGTGAAAACTCTCAAATAGAATTCTGCCGGAAAGCTTCAGTTTTTTGTTAATCTTACTATTTTTGCTAACGGTTTAATGAGAATTGTATCATGTAAAATAATTAATAACATATATAGCAGAATTTGCCATGAGATTTAAACGTCTGTATTTCTCTGTTCAGTCCTCAAGCTGTGGAAGGTTAGAACCAAGTTTGAGGAAAGAGCAGCTACTTCTGATGCCACTTCTGAAAACTCCAATTCTCTCTTCATTCAGCATTTGAAGAGATTCCACTGAGAGTACATTTCAATCTTCTCTAGGTGCATCCCTTGAGCCTTTCATCTAATATGAAAGATGACTTTGTTTTCAATGGACGTTCAATAGAAAAAGTTCAGGTTTGAAGGTTTTAAATACATACATACATATATTGCCTTTGTGCTAATATTTGTTATAGTTCTTCTTTCCATATGCCAATTATTTAGTTTTCTTTACCTTTGCAGATGGATTTATTCATGCTTTCATATATGCATGCTAGCTCCCTCTGACATATTTGGGACAAGACCAGAGAGGAATCTGTACAGTATATAAATGTGACTGAAGATAATGATGTCCCAGAGTGAGTTAGCTGCTAGTCGTTCAGGTGATACCAGCAACAGAAATGTAATAAGGAATAAGGAAAACAGCTGTAAAAACCCCAGGATCCAAACTTCTTTCAGATCCATGGTTCTCAGATCTTCCTGTATGGGGGAAAAGACTCCAATTCTATCTTGGAGAAGATTGCTCCAGAATCATCAGAAGGTTTAAATTCACTTCTGCTCAGACGGAATCAGATGAAGAGAGAAATGTTTAATGTGTGGAAGGCAGGGCATAAGAAAAGCATTGCAATTACAAGATTAGAAAATAATTTTAAAGAGAAAGAGGAACCATCACTAATTTGCTTAGGTATTTTGATATGTCTATGCATATCCTTTGTAAAAGCCATATGACTTTGATATAGACATTCACCAATTACTCTTAAGCACATTATCCTGAAATTATTCTGCAGTCCTGTCCAGTACTTCTATCCTTTATTCTATGGTGCTACAGCAGTTGAACATATAATAGGAACTTGATTGAAGACTCCAGATGCTATTATAAATAAGTGTAAAGGCAGCCAAGAATGTCTGATTCTGAAGAATAAGTCTCCCATAGAAACAGGGCTAATTTAATGCAAGGTCATGAAGAATGGTTGCATCCTGTAAAGATTAACTTTTCTTCTGGAAAGATCTTTAAGGATTGGAGTAATGGTTATTATTTCATTGGTTGTGTATCAGATCGGATTCTTCAAGCTGTATTCTCTGCTCTTCTATTCACAGTGATTTGAGAAAGAATCCAAGACAGAAGAATGTCAGGTGAATTCTGCTCTATATATCAATAACTTTACATATGATACAATTTTCATGAAATCATTAGCACAAATATTGAGTTTAACAAAAGACTGAAAGTTTCAGTAGATTACTTTTGGGATTTCAGCATAGGTCAGTTGCAGAAAGAAATCTCTAATTTAGAATGATGTTAATAATAAACTGAATCAATAAGTTTTTTAGTAACAGAGGAGAAAAGAAAAAAGTTGAAATTTTATGATCAAATAAATGATGTGAGTTTTCCTGTTTCTTAACTGATACTGAAAAAATAAATAGACCAGTTGTTGCTGGTGACAGTATGAGTGAGCTTAATGGGAGTCAATGATTTTTGTATCAACTTGGGCTTTTGGTCCAGCTTATTCTTTGTATACCAATGACAAAACCTGCCTCAGAAGTGATTGCTGTAACAGGCAAGTATGTACAGCAGCAAGTAGCTGTTAAATGAATTATCTGATTACACTTACTTTGGCTAAGTTCTTGCTCTGACTAGATGAAAAGCATAAAAGGAGGCAGAATACCAGTCTTTACTTAATGGATACGGTGACAAAAATAGACACAGAAAATAGTGTTATTGAGACAGCATTTAGAATTTATTTTGTGACTTAAGGAAGAAGTAATTGCTGATGAATTTGTATCCAGTGTTATCAGCATTGTTAGGACATCAGCAGTACAGGAGGTTTTTCTGACAGCTGTTCTGTCTGTGCTTTGAATCTCAATCAGGCATTTTTGCCACAGAGTTGTAATTTCACTCACCACATACTCTGCTTTGCAAACACTACTTAATTAAGTAGAGCTCCTTTGAAACAACAAACTCAAAAACATACAAAGCAAAAATGGAAGGTGAAATGAATAAAACGAGAAGAAACAAGTGAAGGCAGCACATAAAAGCTGCACTCTGAAAGACTACCTTGTATTGTGGTTTTGACTAGTTGTCGTGGTTTAAGCCCAGCAGTAACTCAGAACTACGCAGTGGCTCGCTCACTCCCCCGCTTTCTTCCTCCCCCTTACTCCTGGAGGGATGAGGAGGGGAATCGAAAGAATGCAACTTCCACAGGTTGAGATAAGAACAGTTTAGTAACTAAGGTATAACACAAACCACTGCTGCTACCGCCAGTAATACTAATGACAAGAAAATAACAAGGGAAAAGAATACAACCGCTCACTACCTGCTGACTGATACCCAGGCCGAATGAGCAGTGATCTAGCCCTTCTGGGTAACTGCCCCCAGTTTTTACATCCTGGGCATAATGTGCTGTGGTATGGAATAACCTCTTTGATCAGTTTGGGTCAGGTGTCCTGTCTCTGCTTCCTCCCAGCTTCTCCTCCTCCCTGGCAGAGCATGAGACTCAGAAAGTCCTTGGTCAGAGTAAACATTACTGAGCAGCAACTGAAAACATCGGTGTTATCAGTGTTGTTCCCAGGCTGAAAGTCAAAAACACAGCACTGTACCAGCCACTCAGAAGGAGAAAAATGGCTGCTACTGCTGAACCCAGGAAACCAGTGCAAATCAAAAAGCTCTGTTGACATGTTCCAAACAACACCGACATCCACAAGACCTGCAGAGATCTTTGCCCTAGAAGATATTGTCCCTGATGAGTCTATTTGCTTCAGCTACTTGTGTTGTTTTCAGCCAGAAAAACTATTTGTTCCCTTTGCCTTTTTGCACAGGCTTTGGTAGGTCTAAGGACTTGCCTTCTGCCTCAAGTCTTGAATTTCAAGTATTTGTTAAGTTGTGTAGAGAATACCCTGCTGCTTGTGATGTAATGTGTGCATGCTATTGATTATCCGGACTGAGCTTTTCAAGAATTACATTGTCAGCTTAACTGTATTTTTGTATTGGACAATTTCCTGGTGAAATAAGGATCTGTGCTGACAGATTGCAGTCTATTGCTTATAAGTCAGAGCTGTTGGGACTCACATCATATGCCTTAATAGTTGAATTAATGAGCTTTATTTTATTATTTTGATATATTATGCAGTAAATCTAGATAGATATACATACATTATTACCTATTCTTGTCAAGAACCTCAAATAACACCTATAAATCTCAGTAGGTAAGCACTAAAACATTGTAAAGTAGGTATTTTGACAGGAAAGCTTTGTTTTCCTAGTTAAGGCTGGTTCTGTTTGAAGGTTGAGCTATAATGGGTCTCCAATGTCAGCTTCAGGAGGTCTGATGTAAGCTATTTTTGTTGTTTTAATGAATAAAATATGGTCACTGAGCAACCATCAGTAGAGGGAACTTTTTGTTGTCAAAAGAAACATCTTGAATCTGTGAGTACGCTTAGTGGAAGAACTGAAATTGTGCTAACAGAAAGTAGAGGAAGGTGGGATCCCATGGACTGCAGCTCAGGAGTAAGCTTGAACAGGAGTTTTGAGACAGCATCAGAGTTCAATAAAGCTTTCTTCTGCGTGATTAAAGGTCTGAAAGATACCAGGAGAAGGAAAGCAGAGTTTATATGAGATCAGTCTGTAGCAAGTGATGTCTGATGATGGACCTTTTCTTGTTACAAGAGTAAGCTATGTTAAGATAATTAGCTGTATATTTAGAATGGGTGTGACTTTTGTCTCTGATTCAGTGAAATTTATAGATCATATATAGTTCTTCTAAAACTCAAATCCTTTTTCTCAGTGATGCATTCACACCTTTCATTTTTCCCTTGTGGTATGTAGAATTGGGATGTTTAAAATCTCCTCTGTATTTCCCATTCCTCTCTGATATACGCTGTCCCTTTGTCATTAAGTGGGAGAAATTACTTAAAGACAATTGTTCTTTTTCATCTGAATGCTCCAAATAGTGGCATGGCTAATTCATCTTCATACTTTCCAGTATGACCATAGGCCCAAAGCTCTCACTGGGTTCACAATCAAACTCCAATCTTGCATTTTATGTTTTTCATGAGTTTGGTAGGATAGAGCCCACATCCAACAAGAAAATCCCTTTCTCCACATACATTGGAAATAAGAAAGAAGTAGAATTTTAATCCCAGGAACCAATATATCCTCTCCTTTCTCTTTCCAGTGCCTGGAGAGTTATAGTTCTAAGCAACACTCAATATAATTTCCTTGCTTCAAGAAGCTCATCTTTCACGGATTTCCAGATAGTGTTCAGATAGTCTAGAGCTGAAAAGGGGAGGACTGAGTTGTTCTTCACATATTGGAAAGGCTTTGTAAAATGAGTTTTTCATGATGTGGTGGCCTTGGCAGTGCTGGGGTCATGGCTGGACTTGATGATCTTAAAGGTCTCTTCCAACATCATTGATTTTATGATCCTGTGATTCTATGGTGCTCTCCACTTTTTCATTACTCTTTGAATGTTTCGTATTTGGCTTGTGGTTGATTTTCATAATCTTCTTTCTAAGCCTCACTTAGATCTGCGTTGTCCAAAGGATTTGAGCTAGGCACTGATCTCTTTGGACTTGTTGCTACATATCATCTCACTAGTTCTCTTAATCAAAAATTTGTATTGGGCTTTTTCTACTTTGTGATCTACTTTGTTTAAAGATGGACAGTAATTGCTTACTGCTAACCTTTGGATTTTCATCAATGAATGTTTTGTCCTTTTATATCTTTACTCTTGTGACATTCACCCATTCCTTCCTAGAGCACTAGTTACTAATGCCCTTTTGATCCACTTCTCTTTCTTTTCCTCTTCCCCTCTTCCAGTAGTATTTCAAAGTTAAGTATGGCATGGAAGCTGATGTGGCAGTGTCGTGGTTTAAGCCTCTAAAACTCACGAGATTTTACTCACTCACTCACTCCCCTCTTTTTCTTCCCCCAGTCCCGGGGGGATGGGGAGGAGAATCGAAAAAAAAAATGCAACTTGCACAGGTTGAGATAAGAACAGTTTAGTAACTAAAGTATAACACAAATCACTACTGCTACCATCAATAATAATACAAGAAAAATGCAAGGAAAGAGAATACAACTGCTCACCAAGCCCAACCCAGCCAGTGCACCCCCCAGCAGTGAACCCCCCAATACCAAACACCTGACCATGCCGTGCACCCCCAGTCCACCACCACACCCTTCTGCGTCTCTGCCCTCCCTATTCACCTCCTGGACATGATGTGCTATAGTATGGAATAACCTCTTTGGTCAGTTTGGGTCAGGTGTCCTGTCTCTGCTTCCTCCCAGGTCCCCCTCCTCCCTGGCATAGCATGAGACTCAGAAAGTCCTTGGTCAGACCAAAACATTACCAAGCAGTAACTGAAAACACTGGTGTTATCAGCACAGTTCCCGGGCCCAAAATCAAAACCACAGCGCTGCACCAGCTACCAAGAAGGAGAAAAAACAACTGCTACTGCTGAACCCATGACAGGCAGCAAGGAAATGAGTCACCTGCTAGAACAGGGACTTTTTCTAGTCTACAGCAGGAATTTCCTTGAATTAAAAGAAAAGGTCAGAATTCAGTGAACAACAGGCAGTGACAATGCAGTGAATAATGAAACCGGTGCATAGCAAAAGTGCATGTGACAAGGATTTAAAGAGGGGGAAGAAATAAGATTTCTTTTTTGACAAATGCTGCTGTAGATGTGACTAAGAACTAATGTCCTGAGCATGATGACAGCTTAGTGTATGTGTATAGTTCTTTTGTTCACTTACACGTTATGCCCTGGCTTTCAAATGCTTTTTAGTCTCACTAATTTTGTCCTCTTTCGATCTAATCTCTCTGATCTTCTTGTCTCTCCATGGCAGACCCTTTGCCTTGCAGATATTTTTCAACTGAGGGGTTTTGACTTTTGTAAATTATGGCAGAAAGAAATACTCTGAGTATATGATATGTACGCGTGCGCTTCTGAGGAAGTAATTGTCTCGAAATTACTGAAAACATCAGATGGTTGCAGAAATGCCCATATCAAAAGAGCTCTTCCTTTTCTATTCCCTGATCCAGGAAAAATCAACTGTGAATAAACCCAAGTACATTGGAACAGGGTGAAGAACAGAAGAAAAAGAAGAACAAGGCCCAGTGGCCTCACTTAGCACAAGAAATGCCCAGCTGATGAAGAGTGTTTACTCAGTATTTTAATTACAGGGGGTTAGAACAGCAGTGGTACATGGGGAAGGGCTGAGAACAAGAAATAATTGTGAGGGTGAAGATGAGTAACAACTCCTGTAGTGTAAAGCTTCTCAGATCCCTGAAGCTGACCTAGCTCAGCTCCTATCCACCCCCAAAGGCTTGCTCTTGATAGCAGTCAGAGAAGCTTTCTGATTTATTCAGTAGGCAATTCTTTGAATGAATTCTTGGTGCCACTGCTGCAGCATGAAAACAAATGATGAAGGCTCATTAAGCTTTTCATTTTCACCCTGACAGGAGTCATAACACACTGGGAACTGGCATATTAACTAGAGATGCCAGTGACGGGCTTCTCTGCATCGCAGATTTGTTTGCACACAGAGGGAATTAGCAGAAAGAGATCATTATGAAGGCTATCAGGTCCTAACCAAAGTCCTGATTTGCTTTGGCACAAATGCAGATAGACACAGATGAGCCTGTTCTACCCAGCCCAGAAAAAGCTCTGGTTGGGATATGTCAGCTGTAGGAATGGGTGCAAATAGTCAGGAATCTGTGTACAGTGAAGGAGGCAACAAAGTTTTCCTTCTTAGGCTTTGATAAGGCCTATTAAAAATTTAGCTAGGAAATACATAATGCTTAAGACAGAAGCATCCTGTTGAAAGGACTATTGTAGCAGTCCTGATTATAAGATGTATGCTTGGATTTCAGTTGCCCAGGGAAGTTGCGAATGCTCCATCACTGGCGGTGTTCAAGGCTGGGTTGGACATAGCCTTGGATGGCATGGTTTAGTGGGAGGTGTCCCTGCCCATGGCAGGGGGGTTGGAACTGGATGATCTTAAGGTCCTTTCCAACCCTGACTATTCTATGATTCTATGAAAAGCAACAGAATGAGGATACATAATTTACTTGCTTGGTTTTAAATGTCTGCATGTCCCCTGTGAATTACATAGCCTCACACTGTGCTATGGACTTTTGGCAGTGTTTCTGTAAAGGCACAATGGATGTCACTGTCAAGTGAAACTTGGAGCTTTTAGACAGTGGCTTTTGCTGCACAAGGAAACCAGGGCTACACTACGTAAAATAGAAGCAGGTATGGACTTTCCCTTAGCTTTCACTTCTTTATTCATGTGGCAAGGTTTGAACGCTCGCAATAAAGAAAGGCTTCATTTGGCGGTGTGCTGTGCAAACCCCTTAAGGAAATGATGCCCCTTTGCCAAAAGAACTTCCTGGGTAATTTTTGGCAAAGAAGCTGCTTACATTCAAATTGTGACTGTACTTTTTGGTGTATGACAGTGCCTTCACAGCAGAGCAAAAGTCAGGCCTCTTATGAGTATTTCTGCAAAGTTTATTCAAATCTCTGCAATTATGTCTCTCCTGAGAGCACCTTGATGGACATAGCATGTTGCTTAGGAATATCTAAGTATAAAAAGAGAACACTTAACTTGTCCATCACAAGAAGTACAAGTGAGAAACCTTGGTCTTTGGTCATGTCAGACTTCATGTGTTTTTAGTGTGATAATGATTTGATCCTCTAGAGTTGTCAGAAATGGTCTAGCAAAGTTTTCAAGGCTGGGGAGAAGAGTATTTGCATATTGCAGTTGAACATGTTAAGGTACATACCTTCAGTATTTCCTTTTTAGTAATATAGACTACATTCCTTCCAATTACAAGTTCTTAACCAGAGATGCTTGAACTCTATGGAAAAGAACAAAACTTGAAACTGTAAATAAGAGAGCTTCATAAAATGATGCTCAAGGTTTAGGCAGAAAGGCTCAACATCCTTTTCCAGTTACAAGGAATCTAAATCAAGTTAATATAAGGGTAATGATGTCAATCATCTTGTTAGGAACTGAAGAGCTATGTAACACTGCAGGGCAGGGTTATCTCCTGATGCAGTTCTTCAATGGAAAGATTAAATGGCTTCTCTATATGCTTGTATTGCTCTTATAATAGACTTAAAAAGACCTTCTGTAAGAGAAGCATTGTATAGAAATCTGCAGCATACTAGTGAATAAACAAATGCAGAGAAAACTGGCAACTGGTGAGGAAAAGGAGCTGATGTGACAATTTCAAATAGGTAGTAGTTTATTACCAGCATCCTACTGAGGTCTTGACAGAATATATTTACAGATCTCATTTCGCAAGGAGAACTATATCGCTGTTTGTAATAGACTTTGCATATTAGATCACAAAATCAAGAAGAAAAAGAAAGGGGAGGGGGGGAAATAAAAGGTTAAGGACCCCTCCTTGTTCCAGGTGTCATCCAAGAACCTGTGATCGCTTTGACTGATAGACACTTGCCACTCTGAATGGTCTCTGACTGAAATGGTCAGTCTGAAAGGTCCTCTGAATGCCTGTCAACCCTGTGCCTGCCTGGTTCTTATAGATGGTAACAGATTGTTGTAGCTCTGTATGGATCTAGCCAAAGGGTTAGATAACCTGTAATGTATCTTTCTTCTAAAGCAATGCAATAAGTTAAATTAATGAAGGGCTTTTTAAATGCACCTCTAGAATAATGAAGTGAACCTTTTAAATCAAGTCTGGCCCAAATACCAATTAATTTGGCACATGGATAATCTCCATCAGACTCTTACTGGAGTAGAAAATTCCTCTTTCCATCTCTGGTGCTTTTTAAAATGCCTTCAGAGCCAATCCTGGAAATGGCAACTTCCAACCAGAAGGTTTCACTAATAAATCAAAATAATAAAAAATAAAGAGAAAACATTAGAATACCTAATTTCAGGTAAAATGACAAGGTTAAATGCCTTGCTGGCATTTAGATATTGTGCTGAGTGCATTAGAAATGCAGATAGATTGCTGGGGTATTGGGAAGGCAGTGATCCTAGGACGTAATTATAACCTGTCAGAGTAGAAATTATTTAAAGGAAAAAGGAACATTACTGGGGATCTCAGTAATATATACAGAAAAAAAAACAAGAGCCAGTGAAACTTAGTCAAAAACTTAAGCCTTTGAGATGGGAGAGATTTTGAAGTAAAAAATGTTTCATTAAAACACAAATGAAGAACTGTTAAAAAATAATTTGGATGGCTCGTAGAACTTGAAGAACTTACAGATGAAAAGGTGAAAGAAGTACAGGAAATGTGTCATTTCCTGAGAATTTGAACTAAACAAATTTAGCTTATTTGTGCTGAACATTTAAGCATAATGGCTTCAGATAAGCACAATAAGCATTTCTGCTTATCCACATGCAGAAGACAATTTATGCAGAAACAGTCCAGTTGCTCTTCTGCCTTGAGGTCCTAAACTGGACGCTGTCAAAAATGCAACACAAGAGGGAAAGAATCACTGGACATGCTGCTTGTCCTCTTGATAGCACAAGGATATATCTGGCCATTTACGGCCACAAGGCCACACTTACAGGACTTTTATTCATCTTTGTGCCCACTTGGACCTTCAGGTCTTTTCTTTTTTTTGAGAACTACTCCTGCCATAAACCACTGGATTCTATTCCTTGTAAGTACAAGAAATAAGAAGAGTATATGCAATTGCAGAGCCCAAACTGGAAAAAAAAATGAAGTGAATCTCCAGAGCTCTCAAGAAATCTCTCAGAGATCTGTCTGTGCCATTAACTGGTTCTGTAGGACAGAAAAATGATGGCAAAATGCATCCTAATAACTTCATTTATGCAGTTTAATCTGTATAAACAAGGATGCTCTGCCTTTTCATCCCCTTCTCCTGAGCCCCTGGCAAAATATGACAACATAACTGTTCTTTGGCAAGAGGAACACATATTTCTTCTTAACATATTCCTCTGAGTACGTTGAAATGGCAAAACCAGAGAAAGTCTTCCTGTTATTGAAAAAGAAACTCCAAGCAATTCAAACCTCAAGATCATTATGATTGACAGGATGCGGGAGAGTCACCAACACTGAAGTATTTGACAGCCTTTCAAACAGAAATCTAGAAAACAAATGATAGTTTTCTTTCTAAATTAGAAATTTGCTAGTAGAAATTAAATGGAGTCAAGAGATACTGGATTTCAGAGTTTAGATGCTTCTCACTTCTCATCAGCTTATCATAGACATCACATTTTGTGCAGCATCTCCTCTTTGCTCCTGCTGAATCTTAAGCAGATGTTTCAACTCCCACCCTGCAACATCTACCTCCACTGATGTCTGTTGTACTTTTCTGACCACTGCATTAGATAATGGATTGGTAACAGTCTACATGAGCTGTTTGCAAATCCAGAAGCACTTGATCTGCTGGCCATCAATGTGCTTGTCTTTCAGAGAAGAGCACAGCATATAAAACAAAAGGGAGAACTTGGCAAAGACAGAGCTAAAATGATGGTGACTTTCTGTTTGGTGCAGGGGCTGAGCTGGCAAGAGTATGTGGTGTTCACCAGAGCTCACAGGGGCAGCAGCTTCTCTGATGGGGCTGAAGCATAAAATGCTGCAATTGCTTCCATGAGCAAGAAGTGGTCAGCAACAGTCCCAGTAGAGCTCTTCAGCAGCAGGTTAAAGAGGTGAATTCACTGTGGGAAGCTATATCCTTTTATAGCTTTGATTCATGAGGAGAAAGAGATAATTGTGGGTTTTTTTTCCTGTATCATCCAAAGCATGAGTTAGCTTATGTTGGGTCATTTTCTATTTCTGTTTCTCTACTAGATGTCTTCTTCAACAGAGTATGCAAAGTAAGAGATTGCAGAGACATCAAGTAAAAGCATGTTGGCTATGCCTTGAGTACACGGGCAGTGATTTCATGGTTTATATATGCCTTAGTTCTTGCTGTCTCAGTCAAGCAGTGAACTTTGTCTATACAGAATGCAGCTATCTGAGCAAAGGTTTTGTTAGAGAAGAATCTTCCCAATAAAACCTCCATTGGATGCTTGGCTTGCATTCCTGTCACTTCCCCTTCCTTCAGTCAAGGATTTCTTACATAAATACTACACTAAACAGAATTTTACAAACATCTTTTAGGGTTATTTAAGCACTGATGAATTGTGTGTTGCTTACATATTGAAAATGATCATATATTGAGTGCCTTATTGAGCATTAGGGTAAGAAAAAGCATGGGCTCATGTTGAACATAGAGCCAGAAAGGACAATGTTTTAAAAGCTGAAACTTCAGAGTGAATGTTTTGACTCATGTTGAATATTTCACTCCATTTTTAGCAGATAAATCTCAGGGGAAAAAAAGGACATAATTTCTGGATGTGTCAATGTGGCTGATATAATAATGGAAATAGATATGTTTCCTTTCATCTTAGACATTTGAGCTCTACTGCAGCAAGTAATGAAGGGAAAGTATCCACTCATGCACATACGATTTTTCAAAAGCCTACAATGTCTTCATCAATCATATTGGTCCTGGATGACATTTTGCCTTGGGAGGTAAATTTTGATCTGCTTGCAATGTAGGTTTTTCACTCCCTCCTATGTCCAGAGGACTAGAGCAGAGCTTGCTGACTGAGGAGGAGGACCCATTTTTCCCTCCCACATACACATGACTGAACAATCAGAGAAAGGAAAGTCATCTGGACCCACAGTTCTCCAAGCAAGGAAGTTTTGTAGTGTGGGGGTCCTCACAGCTGACTTTAGCATCCAGGTCTGCAGTATGCTGGCCCCACAGCACAGAAGTGTGCATGCTGCTTCCATAGCAAATGATAAATGAAGAGCTTGGATGAGTGCTAAAAGTTCAAAACTGCTTTCCTGGAAAAGCTGACTCCGGAGTAACAGAAACTTTTGAATGTTTTCTGCTCAGTGGATTGCTGCTTGTACTGTGCTCTGAGATCTCAGCTCTCTGACACCATCATACTAATGAGTACATGACATGCAGGGTCAGGATGTCCAGTGTCTGTCATTTACTGCTTTCATGCCTATTTTTATCAAACACACATGAGGTCTGAAGGAACCTTGGGTGGTCAGTTAGCCCTGCTGTCACCTCCAACGGAAGAAGCAAGAAGAGATGGATCTACTGGCGTGTTTGCCAAGTCTCTTTTAAGCTCTTTGGTAAAGGAGGTACTTTAACACTCCTCTGACTGTTGGAGTTACTTTACCACCACTGTACTTTGGGATTCTTTGCTATTCTTACCACTGCAGCCTTTGCTGGTGACACTGATTTGTTCTCACTCCTTTCTACTTGGGAATGTTGAGGATTCTCATTTGTATGATAGTACTTCATGTGTCAAAACCCTGAAACTTCATTGCTAATCCTCTCCTTAGACTAAACTGAACTCTGTTCCTCCAAACCTTGCTTCATAAATCACACTCTTACACCTTTTCTCATTTTTAGGACAGTTCTCTGAACTCTGAAGTTTGACTAAATTTGCAATTACAGTGCCCAATTTCAGTATTTCAGCTGAGGCCATCACTGTACGAACGGAGAATAATAATTACCTTGTACTAACGTAGTTTGGGCTGGAATTTTCCTTTTTTTGGCTGTAAAAGAGACAATTATAAAGACCCCCTTTTTGCATGATTTCAGTTGCTTAATTCTTATACCACCTGTATTTTTTTAATTGCATGTCACCATGAGGATATCTGAACTTTTGTCATATTAACCAAGGTAACTTGAAATTCTGGTTCTGGTTTCCAGGGTACTTTCAGGCTTTTTTCTCCTAACTTATTAGCTGCAAATAGTATCAGGCGGAGATACTTTGTTTCTCCATAGGGGTCACCATTGCCCATTGGTATGCTAAATAAAGCCAGGTTGAAAACTGGTTCTTTAAGACCTCCCCCTGAAGCATCCTCCCATTTACAGAAATGCAACAGGATGTCTTTTTCTTTTCCTCCAAGTTTTTAGGCAGTGATTGTTTGATTTATATGTAAAATGTTGTCCATTCCTTGGTTTGTTTAAGAACTTCTTAACAGAGAAGTATAAAAAACTTTAAGAGCTGTTGCCCCTTCCATTCTCTCCATTTATATAGGCTAAATGATCAGAGAGAGAAATCAGGTTACTTTAACATAATTTGTTCTCTACAAGTTCCCTATTGGCCATATTTTTATCAGCTTACTGTAATGTAAGTGATTATGAAATGTTTAATAATTTAACTATTTGCAGAAACTGAATCTTCAGGAGTTTGATGCAGCTAATTCTGATTCTGCCTTAAAGCATATCTTTGCCACTCTCTTAAATCCTCTCCCCTCTCCCATGAACCAAAACCTTTCAAGGATAGTTTTTACTGACATAGATTTCCTAACTATCTGTACAAAATGGTGTCTTCAAGGTAGGGGGAGAAAAGATTGTGAAAACCCAACATGTCTAAAACCTGAGATAAGGTATGCGTTGGAGATCGATTTGTGTATGTCTTATTTTTCATGAAGGCAAAATTAGGCTGTTAGTGTCAGGAAAGGTATAAATCTTGGAGGCAGCAGCAGAAATTACTCAGGCTTCTGAAGATAAAATGTGAGAGATGTTTGAGCTGAAATTAAAGAGCCTAAGAAAGGTATACATAATAATAAAGTTGTGTAATTGTATCTCAGTTATCTCAGAACTGTTCTGGCCATAATTTAAAGGCAACTGGTAAGAAATGCTATTCCTTTCTTAGAGTGAAAAAAGTCTTAAAAGTGATTAATCACCTCACATGACCTTCTGTAAGTAGGTTTGGCAAACTGGTAAAATAAACTGCTGTTTTCCTACACTCATTATCAGATGATTTTCTTTGACTTTATTAATATTATAGTTGGTTTAATATGCGCTGTTATAAACTGACAAGTATTATGCACTCCCCGCAAACAAACCCTATGGAGCATGTTGCATACTTGAGTGGCATCTCTTCTTTACAATCCGTCCTTTAGGCTGAAATATAAATGAAGCTTCAATTAAATGAAGCAATGAAACATAACTTCATTTGTACTTTATTTCTTCATCTATGTGCCTGTTAAAGTTCAGCGCTAATTTATGGGCAATAAATATTGTTCTGCTTTGGAGTCAGGTTTCGTTGAAGTTTAGATTTCTCATATGATTTCTTTTTCTTGAGCAAGTTCTACAATGCATTAAACAAAGAAAGAATAATAAAGACAGGATAAATTAAGTTCATTCCAGAATGTCAGTCCAGTACTGCTCATGTCTTTGTCTTCTACATCCATAGCTGACTAGCTTGTGTTGGAAGGATACAGGGGCAGATCAACAAAGATCTTCACCACAATTACATTATAAATGTCCCCACTGTAATTAAAAGTCAAATAATAATATGTAGCAATCATATTTTAGAATACTTTCTATTTAATTCCTGTGGTGTTTGATCTAAAAACACTTGCCAGGTTTGAAATGTGGTTAATTTTATCAGTGATGCTCTTCAATATCACTGCAGACTCCATTCCAAAATCTTGAGCACTGGAGCTGAAACTAAAGTCTGTTCTAAAGCTGAGGGATTATTGCTTTTTCGGCTTGTGTATTTATTTTATATAGATGTATCTATATAAATGTAATATATAGTATATGCATATAATATATGCAATTTAACAGTGTAATAAAATCTCCATTAAAGCATTTAGCACAGTGCACAAATACATTTAGCACAATACCCTTCTTAGGAGACTTCAGCTACAAACCAACATGTAAGAGGAGTCCAGATAAATCGAATACTTCATTTCTTATAGCCTGCAGCCATGTGAGGTTTTTTGTCTTTATTATAAAGAACACTTAAGTGTGTGTTTATGCTATCCACCAAATTTTCTCTACAGCCCTCAGCAAGGAAAAGATGACAGAGTCAGGAACTGAGTATTTCGAGAATAATACAGTTTGAGTCTTTTTTTTTTGTTTTGTTCTCTATGAACTATTCTTTCCTAAAACCAAACCAAAAACACCAAAAGAAAAAGGGCAGAAACAACCTTGCAATGCCAAGTAAACAAGCTAACAGGCAAGGTATAAGCAGCTGCTTAGATCATAACCACTCTTTTTTCACAAGGGAGAGACAAAGTACATCAATAATGTCTCCTGAAGTGCACAGTAATTTCTCTTCCTTTTCCACATAATAACGGAAAACAGGGTAGGCATTCCTGAGTAGCCTTAGGGTGAATGTATGCAGCTGTATTTTATCCTGTTATGACAGGAAGAGTGTTCAACAAGAACCACTACTGGAAGGTTCATTTTAGACAACTCTTCAGTTAGAAAGCGAAGAATTAACTTCTTCACTTAACAAAGACTTTCCCTGAGGTTCCCCCCCCACCATGGCAGATCATGAAAAATATACTTTTGCCAAAAAATTTCACTTTTCTAACCAAAATTTCCCAGTTCTTAACTGAGTATTAAAGCGATGTAATTCAGGTCAATGTGACTGACACTAAAATAGTTCAGTTTGAAATGATCAACCAATTTCTGTTGCAAGGCAGCTGAAAACTCATGAGTAACATCGTTGTGATTATTGCCTCTCAGAAGCTGTTTTCCAGAAGCACTCTATTCTTCTTTCTTAGTCCTCTTCTGTTTTCTCCTTTGTTAACTACATATTGCATGATGCACTTCTCCCTCGTGGTCTGTGACTACAGTTATAACTTGCAGAGAAGAATCTGTTACAAAACCTTGAGGACCTGAAAAAGAACTTTCTTATTTCTCCAATGGACTCATTACTATTAGAACAATTCAGTTTAATCTGTAATTTTTCAGACTGTAGAATCTATAATGCCCACTCTTTCCCAATTTAAATTCTAATTTTGGAAATACCAAGTGCTTTAAAATGTGTTCATTCCTGCAGTGAGGAAGGTTCCAATTTTCTGTCTGCTCCGGATCCAGCTCCCGTCATTGGAACACCAAGTGTTGAACAATGCTTAGAAAAAACCTTGATGGGTTATGACAGATTGCACCTGTAATGAGGCTTTCAAGTCTAAACTCTTTAGCTGGAAATATTCAAATATAAAGAACAGGTTAAGTGTGCAAATGTGAACTTTTCTAGTTGCATTTTGCAGAGCTTGGAAAGCCACCTAAAGCTACTTCTGGCTTTAGCATGGCCCTCATTGGTATATGTTCCATACAGCTCTGCTTCTGAAAGCACTCTGAATTGAACTGCACCTTTGCTAGGCTCAACTTCAAACTGGGATTTTTTTTCTCATCCAGCTTCTGAAGGCTTTGAGCATACGTGTAATGGCTGGCATAGACTATTTCCAAGAAGTGGAAAAGAACAAGAGTGAGGAAAGCAAAAGGGACAGCAAAGAGGCAATCCTGAAATAATCACTTTAGTTTTTGAGCATCTTGACCTAAGTCCTTAAAGTTTTGCAGAAGGCACACAAAAAAGCTATTTGATCTCTAATGGTACAAGTGTTCTGGACCCCTGGTGAAGAAGCTTGTTTGTCACTTTATGTAGGTGGAATACAAAGTTTTAATAAGCTTTACCATTCTGAGTCATTCTAATCCTATTATCTGTCAATCCCCTTAGTATTCTCTAACGCATACTTAATTCTTAGAGGTTGGGCTGACTTTTTTACTACTCAAATCACCTCTGCTACTTTCACACTGGGCAGGGCACTGTGAGTTTAGCTCCACAATGCCAACTGCAATACAAATTCGCTTTTGATGGGGGCAGAATTACCCTTACATCTCCTTTTGTGCTTACATTTTGAGTACAATGTGATTACTGGGAAAGGTACAAGGTGTGACACCATCTGCATGAGGTGATCCCATCCTTGTTCTGTTTTACTGTAAGACATGATTTTTTTCCCAGTGACGTACTTGCTTGAACAAATAAAACAGAGCAAAAGTGAAAAGCTCTGCGTATTTACTGATGTATACTGAAAACCAGTGCTTCTTGCTGTCATCATTCTAACTTTGAATTTATTCTCATTATCAGTGATTAACTTCCAGGCTTATTCATAGTCAGAAAACAGTACATTAGCAACAGAGGTATTTTCCTGTAGGGCTATTTCAGTGCCTAATTCTCCTCCTAATGGTGAAATACCTTAAATAAGTTTATGTCCTCATATATTTGAATACCATGGTAATAAACAACACTGAAGAGTCCAAGTGAAAAAGCTAAATGAAGTATTACATGAGAAATCAATATTTATAACACCTTCAAGAGGCAGGTTTACTATTGGCATAGGAACTTAGAAGTCAGTTACATGTGGTAATGTTGCTTTGTGGTAATTTTGCTTTATGGTAATTGTTCATCACACTGGAGAACGTCTTGAGAATTTTACATTATAGTATCAATTAGAAATTACAGAGGAAGATAAATAATGGCTTCTTACTGTGTAGAAATGCCTACAAGAACTCCAGGGCTGCTTCTATTTGTAGAGCAGCCTGGGAAAAAGTGAAATATTTTTTATTTTTGTTTCTTTTGCATAACAAATAGAATTGCAGAATGGTTAAAGATTATCCAGTTCTGCTAGACTGGGTTGCTCAAGCCCCTGGGTCCAACCTGGCCTTCAGCACTGCCAGGGATGGGGCAGCCACAACTTCTCTGGGCACCCTGTCAGCACCCTCACAATAAAGAACTTCTGCCTAAGAGCTCATCTCAGTCTCTTCTCTGGCAGTTAAAGCCATTCCCCTGTCCTGTCCCTACATCCCTTGGCCAAAGCCCCTCTCCAGGTTTCCTGCAGCCCCTTTAGGCACTGGAGCTGCTCTCAGGTCTCCCCTTCAGGAGCCTTCTCTTGTCCAGGCTGCCCCAGCCCAGCTCTCTCAGCCTGGCTCCAGAGCAGAGCTGCTCCAGCCCTCGCAGCATCTCCATGGCCTCCTCTGGCCTCGCTCCAACAACTCCATGTCCTTCTTGCCCTGGGCTCCCAGAGCTGAACACAGAAGTCCAGGTGGGGTCTTACAAGAGCATGAGACCAGTCCTGATTTTGTTACTGATGACTGTTCGGTTCCTGGGAATCTATTAGTTGTTACTTTTGTGCTAGCTTTTGATATGTAAAAAGTTTGATACGTTACTGCAGATATAACTCCAGGTGTGTCTTACTTGTGACATGAATGCAGTCTGAAGAAATAATGCCCATGATGTGCAAAATTGTATTAAGAATCATTGCTCTTTTGTTTTGAGATTTTCTAAAATATTTGCTTGGCACAAGTCCCAAATAAACGAATCACAGCAGAATGCCCAACTTCAGAGGAAAAAAATCAATCATGTTTTTCAGCCCCACATTGACGACATTTATTTGAAGCAGTGCTGTTTCCCTCAAGCTAAACTTCACTGAGTTCCTCTGGCTTTTTATTTAGAAGCTCCATTTTCCAAAACTTTCAGCATTCTCATTGCCTTTTTTTAGACTTTGAACCCTTCATGTATTTCTGCAGTTATTGTGTCTGAACTGTGACTGGGATATTTCTGGTGCTTGAGAAAAGCAGGATGCTTTTCTTCACATAGATATACACTGACAGCAATGTTGTAGGCATCTTGGTAAGAAGTGTAGGCTCTCCTGGTAAGGAGCTTTCACTTATCCACTCTTATTTTCTACAGAATAACTTGTAACTGTTTAGTTTTCTATGGAACTTTGTAGTAAAGAATTTTTCATCTTGCTTCCATGCAGTTGATTATTCCCAGGTACAAGCAGTATCTTGTAATTTCCTGCATTGAACCACATCCTATTTATTTCAGACCATGCCTTTAATTTGTTCAGATCATTTTGAATGTTATGCCTATCTTTCTTGGTTCTCATGGGATCTGCGAGACCTTACTAGTTTATTATCTTCTGCAAGCTAATTTCTTTTGCAAGTCCTAATGGGATGCTGTTCCAGAACTTCATTGCTCTGAAATAGCAAAAAACTTACTAATTTCCAACCCAAATATATTACTGGTCATGTTTGTTCTTGTTCCTACCCTGTCTTAATTTCACTAGTGATTTAAATTCTAGCCCAGTGCATTTATGGATGGCAATCAGATCTTCCATTCAGCTTGTCACATTCATAGACTCAATGAACAAAGTTGGTGTTGTTTCTTCCCATAGTGGGGTTTGGGGCTGTCTCCCTCCTCCCAGCCTTTCTGAAAGTCTCCAGTTTGCCTTGATTTTTCTTGATCTTCAGAGAACAACTACTGAAATACAACAGCTTCATTCCTGTATTTTCAGTTGCAGTCAGCCTTTAAATGTAGCTTATTACATGCTTACAATTCTATTCCAGAATATCTATGTCTGTTTAAAAAGAAATCAAAACAGTTATTATATAGCACATGGAGTTGTTTATGGCAGGCAAATTTTCTACTATGCTCACTTTGCAGATTAAGTGGATCACTGCATATGCTTTGAAGCCCACACAGAGTTCTTTTGGGTCAGGAAAGGTAGCTTTTTTACTTAGAAGCACAGACCAGAATGGAAAGTTGTAGACCTTCAGTACCTGTCATGCTAACTTTGACAAACATATGATGTATTCATCCTAACAGGCTTTCGGAGATCAGCAGTATGGATTTTGTTTTCATGGGAAGACTCCCCTGAAGATTTAAGTCGCTCTTCTGTTCTTAGAGAAGAGCATGGGCAGCAGCTGTTCAAGTTCTTAATTTCTCACATCATGAGGAGAAAGGCTGAGCAGGGAGCACTCAAATATTACATGGGAGAAAGGACTTCTGGTCCTCACCTGGTGTGTGAAGCCTCCAGGAAGTCCCTTCAGATACACCTTAACTTCTTCAAGCACTGATGAACCTGTTCTATCCACTTCCTATGGTCCAACCATAACCAGCAGCTGGTTTTGGTAAATTGGATTGGTTTTCTCTATTCAGACACCTCACACTGTTTAATCCTCCTGTATATGGTCTTACAAAGTTCACTGAGTGAAATAAATAAGAGGCAATTCCAGAACAAGACTGTAACAGCTCAAGGTTACTATTGCTTTCATAGGTATTGATCCAAGTAAGATCCCTCTGGCCTGTTTGTAGCCAAAGCAACAGAGAAGAAATACTAATGATTTTAAGGCTTCTTTGAGTAGTCATCCACTCTCAGAGCTTTGATATCAAACTTTCCCTTTGTTTAGGTAAACCATCTTTGGGGCTTGCATATTAAAAGAGACAGAAACAGAATGAAGCTGACTGATGGATCTCATGTATCGAGATACATGACTTGTTTTTCTGTATCTGGTTACTAACTTCTCTTGTGGCATAGGCAGTATTTAAAAGAATTTGAAGGATCCCTATCACTTCTTTGCTGTTCTTGAACACTCATTCTGGGTTGTCTTTCTTGCTGTAATTCTTGATCAGATAAAATAAAGAACTTTAGGAGGAATTAAAGATGTAAAATATAAGATGCTCAGGAAATCTGTGAGAAAAGTCTTAACAGGCCTGGGCCTGTTAGAGGAGAAGAAGGGCTACTTCACATACAGGAAATCTGTATAAATGTTGGAAAGGCAGAATAGATTGATGCAAACCCCTCTTGGGTAAGAGGGAATCATCAGCTGCCGAACTCAATGTCTTACTTTTTGGCTTGGCCCATTACTGCTGTTTTTTAAAAACAAAAGAAACTTCTTTCTACCAAAACCAAGTCATCTTGACCTGGCTTGATCCTCCCTTCAGTTGTGACAGCACTCCTGGGACTGCTTCTCCATAGCTGTGTTGTAGATGTGTTGGGCATCAATAACATTGCCTAACAATCTAATCTTTTTTACTACCTGAAACATTAAAAAACAAAATTAACTCACTAAATTTCATTAATTCCCAAAGACAACAAAATTAAGATGGCACTAAGTCTGAAAGCAGAAACAGCAAATAAAAAAATAGTTGTTGTAAATTCCAAAATTAAGCAAAATAAAACCAGAAAAGTGGAGTTAAGAATGAACTTAGAACTGCAGGGTATTAAAATAAGCAGAGTTAAGAACTATTATTCAGGTAATAACTATGTAACTAAAGGGAAATTAATTTTAGTTTATTTAATGCTTGGATACTCCCTCTGCGTGACACCGCACTTCATACATATAATTTGAACAATCAGCTTAGAAAGAACTTCTGGACATCCCTCTTCAAACCTCTTTCTCAAAACAAAACTAGCTGCAGAGACAGATTGAGCTGCTTTCAGCCTTGCCCAGCTGAATTTTGGATGTCCTGAAGGGCAAAGATTTAACATCTCCTTAGGGAACCTATTCCCATGCCCAACCCATTGCTCAAATTCATAACATTTCCCTAAAAGGAATGTCTGAAAGGAATTTTCTTTGCTGCTTTGCTTTTTGGCCTTGCACTCTGCCTGTTTGAGAAGTCTGGTTTCATCTTACCTATAAGGACACACTTCACATAGACTCCTCTCTGGGGGGAGTTCAGAACACAAAGGGGTCCTTTCTGAACCTCCTGGCTCAAAGGGAGAGTCTCCAAGACATATTTGTCTCACCCTGTCCTTTATGGATTAAATCATCAAGTGTATCTGGCTATCAAATCTTGTCAAAACAGCGTCACATTTAACATTGAACTTCATTATAACAATAATATTGTTGCTTCTCTCTTATGAGTGAAGTGCATGACTCTATCCTCAACAAACGTGACCATAATTTCAAATAAGATTCCATCTGTTAGTCCTCAGCCCATACATAGTCCTGACCAGCTGTCCATCCAACCTCTGAAATGTTCCCGTATCTATAAAACCAAGCTAACTAATTCTCCCCTGTTTATTTAAAATCTTAATGATTCAGCTTTACCTTTTTTATTGAAATACCTTGTGTTGTTCATGATCTGTGGTTAGTTACATATTGTTTCTCTCTACTTCTTATAGAAAAGCCAATAGTACTTGACCTTGCTGGTGTTCTTGATGGCCCTTTCTTAGTATCACTTGTTCTTTCAGAATGCTGTGCTCCCAAACTCTCTGCAGTTGCATAGAGTCATAGAAGAGTTTGAGTTGGAAGGGACCTTCAAAGGTCATCTAGTTCCAACCCTATGGTCATATTCATCCCCACAATCAAACTCCAAGGCCACCAGCCACTTCTGAAGAGCAAAGAGATGGTTGACAGGCAGCAACTGTGCTGGGGGCTGAGAAAAGTTTTAACACACATGGCATCATGGTCTCTCCATGGCCCTTGTGCTTAGGGCAGTATAAGCCTCAGTGACACAGTGGCTATAGCCCAGATCCTTCAGTGTCACTGTCCTCTTCTTCTTCATCAAGAAAAGAGATTTAGCTCAAAAATTAAGAGCTCAGGCAATCTGCAGGGATTTGGTACTTGCTCCAACAACTGAACTCCAGTAGGAATTTGACTCAAGGCCTTCCAATGCGCACCATCAATGCTGGCTTAAGACAAATGAAGAGACATAACCAAAGATATCCCTAATGGCTGTAGGTTTGCTCTCATAGCAGACAGTAAAGTCCATGACTATTTGTCCTTTGCAAATATCAAGTCAAGCTTTGAGTTCTTCATGTTCATCCTTGAGATGGAAGTCTTGATAGTCTTCCCATGTGTCTTGTTCTTGTCTGTTTCTTGGTTCAGTTTGTTGTTGTTTTAATACAAGCATTCTTTACCGCTTGGCGGATGCCTGAAATATTTCAGGCGTGAAAGATGTTGCCTATGAATCACTCTAACACTCTTCTTGCTCCAACTGCAAAATCCATGGTGGGATATATGTTACCTAGAGTAAAAGACTATCAGCAGTTGCCGCTCAAGTATCCTGCTGTGATTTATAATCCGGTCAATGCTAGTTGGACAATTTTCAAAATGTCCCATTTTGCAGCCTTATTTCATAGTTTAATTATTATTTGAATTAACTTTACTTACAGGACTTGGAAAAATCCCTCTGACTCAAAAGAGGTTTGGAGATTTCTCGCAGAGCTTTGAGGTCAGATGTAACACATCTCTTCCCTGTGTCTCCAGCAATCAGAAATAATTTCTCCATATTTTTATGGATTCTTTTTCTAAGTCTGCTTATTTCAACTCAAGATCAACCAGAGTCTTAGGTAGTTTGCAGACTTTCATGGAGTTCTTGTATTCAAGCCTTCAGTGCTTACCTTGTAAACCTTACTGTCACTGGTTGTAAATGAGTTGTGAGTGGGTTTAATGTGAAACCATAGCTCTTTTAATATGTATCTCCTTATGTTTGCAGATGTGGCAGAGGAAGCTATGATGGTTTTCATCAGTTATCCCACATAAGGGACATCAGAGTGTCGGCTATTCTACATAGAAGACATCCCCAATACCGTGGCTTTTTTCCTGAGTGCATGGCAGAGTTCACCGAGTCTCAGTATACTGGATGAGTTGTGTTATTATTAGGGAGTACCACTAAGGGAACTTTCAGGTCTCCTTGGTGGAGATGCATCAGTAGCATAACTGGAGAAATATATATGGCTATGTATTTTTAATACAAATAAGTTATTTTCTATAGCAACTGAGGCCACCATTTCTATGTAAGCAATCTCATGTCCCGATAGAATGCTTATATGTTTAATTAAACTAGAGGTGGGCTTATGGCAGAGTAATTTACCTGATTCATCGACTGAAAGAATCTTTTTTCCCTATCAAAGGTTTAGGCACCTATTTATTAGCCAATATTCTCCATTTTAAATTTAGAAGGAAATTTAAGGAGAAACAATCTTATTTGAAGACACTGAAAATGCCCATCTGTCTTAGTGGTCCAGCTGTCCTTGATTCAATCTACCTGGTCACTAGTGATGACACCAACAAAGCCTTCTTTCCTGGAGTATGTGAAGATGGTTTTTGAACCAAAAATGTTCTTTTGAACCATTATTTTAATTCAGAATTCTTTGCTCAGCTGCTAAAGTCCATTATCAGGGAAAGAAGGGTTATTCTTCATCTACTGCAAGATTTGATACAGCTCCCATACGTAGTCCAGGCTTAACTAAAGTGTATACTATTCACATATGCTCACTACTTGACAGTGTCATGCTAATGTGGTGTTTTACCTGTTGCTATATATATCTTAGATGAGTCTTAAGCACTGTTTGGCTGGGCAATATATAAATTTGCATGTATGGGACTATCCTTGTCCCAGAAAATTTACAAAAACCGAAGCAGAATATGTTTCAAAATCATCATCAGGAACAATGTAAGAAAATTTATATTTTTTCTGTCATGAAATACAACAATTGTAATGCAGAAATGGACTTACCCTATGGACTTTGCTTCCTTCTTCTCTAAGTATTTTGAGAGCTGAATTTAAAGGACAGCAAGGTGACTATGTGGATATTTACTGAGTTCTTCCCACTCTTGAGGGTGGCGTGGGATAAAACATGACAACTGCTGGGAAGCTTGAATATCAGGTCTTCGAGAGGGCATCAAACCTTTAGATGCCAATCCCACCTATGACTAATCAACTATGACTCATCAGAGGCTTTGGTTTCTTGTATTAAGACTTTTCAAAGTCCCTCCATCCTAGGAAACAGAGGCATTATGCAGGTATGATTAAATCAGAGCAATCCACAGTCTTTCAGGTTATTATGAGAAATAATACCATTAATTCTCCTAAGTGCTTGTATACAGAAATAGCCAAGGAATATGAGCAACTTCAGGAGCTGCACAACCTTGTATGTAATAGCATCATGTCACCTCAAACAAGCCCTCGCATCCTAACACCAAACTTTCTCAACAGAGGAGACTGTTTACTGGTGACTTAGACTGCACTATGCTTTTTATAGACATCACTATTCATAAGCTAGATCTGAAAGTGAAAAGGAAGCACACAACCAATGCCTGGTTTTTTTCTGTCTATTTTCAACAAAATCATTTGAAAGTCTACCTAATAATTTTTATAGTTTATCTGATTTCCAAAGCTTTAGGCTATCTCATGCTGTAACTCCAGACTTGTTACTTCAGCATACAAAATAAGAACTGTTTCATCAGAAAATACCAGCTTCTCCATTGGCCTTGTATACACACATCTCACCTCAGACAAATCCATCAGTTACTTCACAGCTCTGCCCAGTATTGGAAAATTAAACATTTAAAGTGCAAAAAACACTATGACAAATAATCTGTGCTTTTTACATGTGTGACATGTGCCAACTTTTATAGCTTCTTACAGCCTCCCCTCTCCTGCACTTTTTCCTGGTTGCAGCTCTCTATCTTCCCTCACAAAAGACTATCTCCAGGAGACAGGGAAAGTGAGTGACGTGTATATCACCTCACCTCATTTGTCTATTTGGTTTTTGAAGGCTGAGTCTGATCCCTGAAGCACTCCTTTTAGTTTCCAGCTAGAAATTGAAGAGTCTTTGCATGTCTTTTCAAGTTATTATCATAACTGAAATGTTGAAAGAAAAGCCTTATAGCACAAGAGGCAAAAGCCCTGTTACTGTTGGCTTGAAGATCCTGCTGATCTTTGCATATGAGAAGGTGTTGAGTACATCTGCTGGTGTCTGGATCTCCATAGCCTTACCAGAGACAACACACACACGACTCAGTGGATCTCCTCTTACCTAATGTCTGCACATGCTGGTTGCTCTTCTAAAACTCTTCTTTTGGGAAGAATTGATCAAGCTCTATGAAATGCTTTTTTCTTAAGAGAAATGCTTTTTCTAACAGCTAACCCTCATTTGTTTTCATCTGTAGAGCAAGGTGTTCACTCTGCCAACAAGGGTAATGACAATCTAGCTGTTGTGGAAGGGAACAATGAGTTGGTATCCTAGGTTCAGCTGTAGCAGTCATTTTTCTCCTTCTTAGTAGCTGGTGCAGTGATGTGTTCTTAACTTGAGAACAATGCTGATTACAGTTGTTGTAGCTGGTAGTTTTGGATATATCACTACTAATGAGGAACTATCGATCTCACCAACATTTCCCTTTTCCAAACCTTCTACGTGTAGGGTTTGCAAAAAATCTCACGTCAAGATGTGCCTTAGGATTCCCACAATTATTCTTTTCACTCATAGTCTTGAAAGCTGATTAAATCAAGCTTCTCCTTTATTCTTTGTTTGCCCTGATGAATGGTAATTAGTGCCAGATGAAGAATAAAGCCTGACTATGATGGGGCTTTCAGAAAGGCAAAAAGTGGACTTTATCTTCATAAAGAAGAAGAAATGTAACATATTCTTGACTATAGCAGGATGTGCATTCCTGATGAGGGATTTTTAGGGAAGTAAGTTCATAATTTTGTAAAGCTGCAGTTTCTTATGAAAAACATTCAGTTGTATACGCTTAATGACTAAAATAGATAGTTTCATTTTAAACTCCCTTTAAAACCAAACAAATATGACCATTAAAATTTACCGATTTAGAGGTTTCTAGAACTTGGATTTCTTCATTAATGTACACAGTGCTCCAAACTGCTGCCTAGATCCCAATTAAAAACAAGTTGTCTTATAGCTTCTTCTCTAGCCAACACAATTTTCTTGGCAATCTCCACGCTTTGCTGCAGTGTTACTGCAGTTTGACTCTACTTAAAAGACAGCTAATACATATTTCGACTAGGGGAGGGAATTGCTGTCTCAGTATATTCCTACTTTATTTCACACTTCCTTTATCTTACGTTCTTTCAATAAGAACGGAAAGAGAAATGCAAAATTATACTGGCAAACTTATTTCCTTGGAATTTAAAATAATCTAATTGTGTTTTAATCAGATGATGGGATATCATATGTTTTGGGAAAACATAGGTGTTTCTAGGACTGGCGAAAAAACATACGGGGTTTTTTTAGTCTAGAGAAGCTGGAATTCAGAAGATTAGCAGTAAATGTGTGAATATGCTGCTATTACACTAAATTTCTGGTCACAGATGACAGGGACTTGAAACAACCCTCAGATTCATTCCAGCATCTGGGACATCAAAGTTCCTAATCAGTGTTTTGATAGTACTGCTTATCTTGCTGTCATTTGTTAAAGAAACATCTCTAAAATGAGAAATGCCACCATCTTACATGGTTGCAGTGGAGAAAAACTCTTCAATGTCAGAACAGATGATTGAAGAGATAGCTACTGATTAAAAGGTTTTGTTAAAGCTGTGTTCATGATACCATTTCATTAACTGCGTTATAAGTAGATTAGCTCTTCTGAGGCAGTCTTGCCAATATTTTTACCTACCCTTGTGATTTGAACTGTCTAAACAGCATGAGAATTATGTCCCCATTTTTCCTAGCGTGTTCTACTGTTTTCTCTATGCAGGTGAATCTCACACCCATCAATGGCTTTGAGAAAATAAGTAAGTGCACTGAAGCACCTGCAGTTTCATTTTCAGGTCTTCTAAAACTAACACCTGAATGTCTAGGACCATTGAGTAGT
The DNA here is from genome assembly GCA_017639245.1 of Myiopsitta monachus. Classification (NCBI taxonomy): domain Eukaryota; kingdom Metazoa; phylum Chordata; class Aves; order Psittaciformes; family Psittacidae; genus Myiopsitta; species Myiopsitta monachus. The sequence continues at coordinate 114,050,331 of CM029917.1, read as the reverse complement.
GTCTGTTGCTCTATTGGAAAGGTTTGGGATCTAATTTGCTGAAAAAGCTATAGAAGCCCTGACTTATTTTTCAGGTACCTTATACTGCGGAGAGTAGACAGAGTCTGCACAGTCTCCTGGACCTTCTGCTTCAAGCTTGAGCCAAGAGGTAATACAGTATTATTGATCTTTTTTCTACATGTTTCTCTTCAAAGCAGAATGCTTTCTGCTATCAGTTTCTTATAATCAGATTTCATTGCTTAACCTAGGAAAAGGTTGGTATAGATAGTCAGCAGAGCTAGTTAATGATCTTAGAGTGAACCGAAGTTGGTGGAGAGTAATTGTTATTGGTTATTGAGATCTCTTCTACTGTTTAAAGCCAGTACAACATGGACCGAATATTCTGATAACAACTTCTTCCTTTATGAGTTGGGGAGTTTTAGTTTACTGAGGTTGGCTACCCAGGAGAGATGTACATCCTACCCATACTTTCACTGGGAACTTAGGAAGCAGACAAGGAAGTTCTTCTGTCCCAAGAGGGCACAACTGTGCCTTCCGTCTCTTTACAAAGGCAAAACTTCAGTGATTTACAATTGAAAGTATTTCCGATAAACTAGGTTGGCTCCACAGGAGGGAAAATAATGTTTCTATGGAGGAAATTTTGTGTAATTTCTGAGGAAAAAGAGGTTTTTTTTTATTTTTTTTTTACTAAGTGTCATGGTTTAAGCCTCTCAGCCACACAGTTTTCTCGCTCACTCACCCCTCTTTCTTCCCCCAGTCCCATGGGGATGAGGATAATCGAAAGAATGCAACTCACACAGGTTGAGATAAGAACAGTTCAGTAACTAAAGTGTAACAGAAAACCACTACTGCTACCACCAATAATAATAATGACAAGGCAAATACAAGGAAAGAATACAATTGCTCATCGCCTTTGCCCAGCCCGACCAAGCAGCCTATCCCCCACCCTTCTGGGTCTCTGCCCTCCGTTTTCACAACCTGGGCATGACTGTGCAGTGGCATGGAATACCTCTTTGGTCAGTTTGGGTCAGGTGTCCTGCCTCTGCTTCCTCCCGGCGTCCCCTCCTCCCTGGCATAGCATGAGACTCAGAAAGTCCTTGGTCAGACCAAAACATTACCAAGCAGTAACTGAAAACACTGGTGTTATCAGTGCTGTTCCCAGGCCTAAAGTCAAAAACACAGTGCTGCACCAGCTGCCAAGAAGGAGAAAAAATGACTGCTACTGCTGAACCCAGGACAACAAGAAACCAGAAGGGTCAAACATAAAAAACATGCTTTCTCTCCTTAGTAATCTCGTGACTGTTTTCTCTTCAGCCCTTTCTAAAAATATGAAAATTTGGGTGGTGGGAATCTGAGCTTTGCAATCAGTCTCCTGCTAAGGAATGACACAAACTCTATGTAGAGTTGCAAGCATCTATATCATAGCTAATCACTGTAGAATCCCTTAGTAACTGATAGGAATCAAGTGAATAAACTCGAATGGAGGATGAGTCAGCTCATGATGCAGGTGTGTACAATTGGTCGGATGATTCATGATATAAAATTGGTTCTTCCCTTTAATTCTTAAGAGAGCCTTGGCTGATTAGCTCATGTATGACTGTCTGGAAAGAAGAAAAGTAAAATTCTAGACAGAATAATTCTGTCTAAAGAAAGTTTCTTTTCTTTTTCTTTTCCTTATTGTTAACTACCTTTATAAGTTAATATCATCATAATTTCTGTCAGTGTTAGTAGATTATACTCGCTAATCACACAAAAGAATGCTCCATGTTGCGGGGCAGGAAGAGAGGTCAGACTTGCTCTTCTCTATATACTCTAGACTTCTACGGAATCACTTCTTTATGTGAAACCATCCCATGCATCTTACATTTCAGAGGAAACCTGTCACCACAGCCTGCAAGTCCTCATTACGACATTATAAAAAGATAGTATTGTCTATTAAAATAATTATAGGCTGCAAGCACAGGGCAAATTAGGGACATGTTTGGGATTCTCAGACCTTGAATACCAGCAATTATGATCACAAGATTCTCTGTTAGCAAAGGTGTGTAAACTGGCAATTGCCTGTGAACAGAGGAACCTCTGAATGTTCTTCTGAAATAGTTGCCATGCTTGCTTTTTCTGCTTTAGATTTCTCTCTTATATACCATTTCATGAGGTGCTGAGAGGCTGGCACAGGGTGCCCAGAGAAGCTGTGGCTGCCGCATCCCTGGCAGTGTTCAAGGCCAGGTTGGACACAGGGGCTTGGAGCACTCTGCTCTATGGAAGGTGTCCCTGCCTGTGGCACAGGGTAGGAACTGGATGAGCTTTAAGGTTCCTTTCTAAATTAAACCACTCTGTGATTCTATGATTCTGATTCTCTGAGTGTAAGATTAAGAAGCGTTAAGCTTGTAATTTGAGCTTGTGTCTACCATGTATTTGTGCGTCAGGGATTCCAAAAGCACTCTCAACAGGGGACTCAGTTTCTAAATCTAGACTTTGAATTCAGCCTTACAGGATCCAAATAAATATGCAGCTGCTTAAGAAGCCTCCAGAAATTTTTAGAGCAGCTGTCTTGCCATTTTCATGATGTGTCACTGCCTCCTCTAAATCCTTCTTTCCAGCTCTCTGCGATAATACGTGCTTTGCCAGATTTCACCACTGTGATCTGGAGTAACCTAGCTGTAGTTTAAACAGGAGAGATCAATTACCCAGTGGCTGAAACCGTCAGTTAATATTGGCACTGTGAAAGAGAACATAATGAAAAAGGATGATCCGAACTGACATTAAACCAATTGAGTATGAAGCACCTAAGCTAAAAACCTACCTTGTAAATGCAAATGGATATGACGGCTGACAAGGCAGTTCACATCTTACAGCTCAGGCCAGTATGAGCATAGCTTTGGATAGCTGCTTGCCATCCGAAGTCAGATACACCCCTGGCTTCTGTCAAACCCCTCATTGTCTCAGCTTCTCAGTATAAGATATCCTTCAGCACTGGAAACTAAACCTTTGATTGGAAAATCAGTACAGGCAACGATATGATTACAGAGTCAGTCTGTCTCCAGCTCTGTCTGCGCACATCCTTGCCTTCAGTGTCCTCTCTTTTCCTAAATAGACTCATCCAACCAATACTGTCATTGCATTGTTAATTCTGTTTGCAGTTTCTGTCCTTTCTTTTTTCTCTATGTCATCTTTATTTAGATATCATTCCTTTGCGGTAAGGATTGTACTTACTACGTATGAGTTTTTGGAGCTCTTTGGTCCTCAAGGAATTAGCATACTGGACGTGATTAGTATGCTCCTGACCCTCACAAAATCCGTAACACAATGCCTGCTGAGATGTTCTCTTCCATGGAAGGAACTATAAAGCTATGCGGGGAAAAATTAATCAAAGTTATCCACTGGGATATGGGGATGCACATTTTTTTTTTTCTTAGGACCTCTGTTTAATGTATTTGGAATGCATCACAAAAATAAAACATTTTTTGACAAGAAGAAGCAGCAGGATTTTGATCATTAGTTCTGAAGTTATGTCTCTTTGGGGTAATAGAGCCCATTTTGGCCTGCTGAGTACAGTACATATACTAACAAAGGATGGGGCTGTCAACTCTATTGATGATAAATAGTAGGGACAGGACAATATCAGGTCAAGCAGCATTCACCTTCCTAAAAATCCTGCACATAGCTCCTAGCAGGAAGGCTACAATGGGGAAAAATCCAGACTGCCAATATTCATTACTCAAGGAGAAGCTGTTCCTGCTTCTATGTGTCTCAAAAGTGAGAGGCTCAGTTGACAGAAGCAGTTGTTGATTGAGAAATAACTGAAGTAAAGAAGCTGTAATTCTTTCTTTTGCAGGTCAGAAGGCAAATTGTCATGCAAACATCTCCTCTTTCACATGCTTGTTAGCATCAGCTGTGAAAACCTTTGCAGTTTAATTAGCAGCACTAGTATGAATCAGTGCCTGAAAAAGAGATATAAAAATCCAAAAGGGAATATACATCTCCATGATCCTGGCAGCTGTGCTTCAAGGTGCAAAAGAGAAGAAAAGCCGTGTTGGACATTCTGAACATTTAAAATCCCTCCAGTTATCAGGATTCCATACTTAAAGAAGATATTTTCATAACTACTTCTGTCTTGGTGATCCGTGGGTAGAACAAAATCCATTAATTCCTTTCTGCACTTAAGGTCACACTCTTTCTCTTCAGATAAAAGTAAATCAACTGTCTAGAATAAAGCTAGAAGGCTTTATCATCTTTCACTGGCTGTGCTAAAATCATCAGCCTATGCAAAATGGAGAACTGCTCAAAATCAGTACAGTCATGCAACTAGCAAACAGTATACTAAAAGCTCCAAAACAGATTGTCTTAGATAAGTTTTAGAATAAAAAATGAATGAATAAAATAAAACTAGAGAAGTGCTTGACATTATATCTTCAGCTGAAAACAGCAGGACAAGAATACTGCAGATAAGACTCCTTGAGTAAGAAAAGTCTTAAGTGAGTGAAAAGAAATCATAGAATCATAAAATAGTTAGGGTTGGAAAGGACCCTAACAGCATCTAGTTCCAACCCTTCTGCCATGGACAGGGACACCACATAGGCAAGACTACATCCAACCTGACCTTGAACACTGCCAGAAATGGAGCATTCACAGCTTCCCTGGCAACGCATTCCAGCGCCTCATCACCCTCACCATAAAGAACTTCTTCCTTATACCTGACTTGAACTTCCCATGTTTAAGTTTTAACCCATTAGCCCTTGTCCTGTCACTACAGTCCCTGATGAAGAGTTCCCCTCTAGCATCCTTGTAGGCACCCTTCAGATATTGGAAGGCTGTGATGAGGTCTCCATGCAGTATTTGAGTCAACATAATATTGCAGTTTCTTGATTAAGGTATGAAGAAAGAAAAATGAAGTTGTTTTGTAATTCACCAGCTTAGTGACCCTCGTCATCTTCAGCGAATAAGATAAATTTTATTGCAGGTATGGTGTAATAGCAGTATTTGGTGTTTTTCTAGCACCTGGTCTGTGAGTAGAAATAACTGTGTTTGATAAAAAGTGTCTCAGTGTCTCACACTTATTCTCACTCTTTACAAACATCAGCTTGACTCAATACAGTATTCAAAACAAGGAGAAAGAGTGATGAAAACAATGTGCCAGTCCTTGTAGGAGGCAGGGCTTTTTCAAGAAGTAGTGCTTTCACTTAGTTTAATTGAGATGAACTCTGATCCAGCTCAGAAGTCCCTTCACCTAGATTTCAAAGTGGTTTCCATTAAGGCTTCAGAATTGCTTTAATACTGACTCCAGGGTCAAAATGTGATCAAAAGGGTATTGAATTTTTCTGCTTTTCTCCTTGTTTTTACTCTCTTGCAAATCAAATTCCTTTAACCTTGTTCTCCTTAGATTATTTCCTTGCTAAAGGTATCCAGTTTTTACAGATCAAGAGCCCAGAAAACACCATGAAAAAGCATCACAAACTTAAGAGAGACTTAAAAGACAAACTTAAACAGCATCACATCACATTAAGATCATGAACTTTCAGAGACTATGTTCAGTTCAGGCTTTAAAAGATTTACTTTAATTAATAATACAAACATCACAAAAATACACATATAAGTGATATTTTTCTATATAAAATTAGCTTTTCTCATCTCTGAGCAATATTGATTCCAAATTCTGCTGGTTTATCATGGGATATAGTTTTCAAAATTTAAATATTTCTTGGGGTTTTATTTTTATTCACAATAAAAATCTAATATAGTTCCTGCTTCATATGCTCTGTACTTGGATTTCCATGTAGTTAAAGGCTGAAAAACGAACCTGTAGAAGCCAGTGAGATACTAACAGGCATGAAGGCGGGCAACTGCCTTTCAGCAAGACATTTTAAACTGACATTTTCTCTCTTTCTGAAATAAACTTTGGAAGATAATGGACTGAAGGCTGTCTATTTTCATTCTAAATCTGTTTCTGCTGAGGGCTTGTTTGAAGCCCATAATAATCTCTTTCAGTACTGAAAACCTTAACCAGAAATCTAAGGGCTTTCCAGTAGGGATTTTGCAATTCACACCTTCTTCTTGAAGGAAAGTCTCTGGATGAGGCCATCATGTTATGTTTGTCATAACTTCAACACAGCCTGCAATTAAGCACTACACAGGTATTCACACCCTCCCTCTATGCAGTGGGATGGGGAAGGGAATTGGGAAGGTAAAAGTGAGAATACTTGTAGGTTGAGACAGACACTTTAATGGGACATAAAAGGAAGATTAATAATAATAATAATCATAAAGGATTAAACTATATAAAGTGATGTATATTGCTGTTGCTCACCACCCACAGATTCATGTCACATTATTCCCCTCACACACTGCAATTTCAGAAGGCCAAGCTAGAAGTCTTCCTGTACCAGTAGAAAAGGTGTGTTCTGCTCACATACACAAGAACACAGCAAGAGAAACATGCTTAACTTAAATGGATGAACGAAGTTAGCTATCACCTGAGATGTCCAAACGCTTGGAGAATGTAGTATTTAAATATGAAGTATTTAAATATGAAGTATTTAAAGCATGTTGCATTCTGTACTTCAGATCAGCACGACTTCTTTTTTTTTGCTGTGCCCTGCAATCTGTCAAGCCAAAGGCTTTATTTCTGACATATTGTTTGCACATTATGACTTATTTTAGTGCTCTATACAGTTAGGAAATGAGGGCATAAACCTAAAATGTTACTTATTTCCTTCGCCTGCTACAAAAACGCCAGAACAAGTTGTCAAAAAGGTTTCTTTATGCAAGTCAGTTTTAAAATGTTCTTAATTAGGATGTGTACATGTTCTGCCGGCCGTAGCTCATACAACTTGGATAATAGTAGGCAATTTGACACAATCTCTGCAGTTTTACTATAATTAGACACACAAAACATACTTCAGAGTAGAAAATGACTGGTAAAATAGATAATTTACTGACAGGCTTTAAAGATCTCATATTGTCATCTGCCAATATCTATTCTGTCACATAAGCTCACATAATGCTCACATAAGTCCATAAGAGCAACACATCCCTGAAAATGACCCTGCAACACATTGCTTCATGACAGCATAGCTCATGGTGGATTTCACGGTCTTTTATAAGGAGGCGTTTCAAAGTATAGATTTAGGCAGAATCACAAAGACAAATTGCTGATGATAGAATCATAGAATAGTTAAGGTTGGAAAGGACCTTAAGATCATCTAATTCCAACTCCCCTGCCATGATCCACTTGGATAAGTTATTGTTTCTGGTTTAGGATTGAATTGAGGGTTGAATTGGTCTTCTGTGAGATAGCTCTTCACAAAGAAGACTGACCTATTCTTGTCCAGTGGCCAGATTCATGGCAGCTGCTGGTTTGGTGTCACACTGCAGATCTATGAGTGTTTAGCTGGCCCTGTCACTTCTCTGTAGGGATCCAATGGTAGTGTCTTGGTGATCCACTCTTTGCTTACCAATGCATTGTCCCACAGCTAGGTCAGTGGATATTACCTAAATTTCTATTTGCTACTTTTTAGGAAAATCAACAAGGGAGAAGGAAACTTCCTTTTGGCAGTTATAGGATCAAAATGCTGCAAATGGGACACAGGTATACTCAACAGATTAAGACCTGAATATTTTAATTCATAGCCTGCTTTGAGAACTGTGTTCTCTTTTATTCGTAGCATCAAGATCTTTTTTCTTCTTGCAGCTGCCCTTAGCTTTACCTCAGTGCTCTGCAGGGGTTTATGAAACAGTGCAGAGTGACGAGTTACTGTAAAACCAGCAAGGAAAGTGATGCCTTTTCCACCTTTATATTTCTAAATCCAAAAGTAGATTACTAAATTTGGAAGCTGGTCTCCTCTTTACTGAATTCTACCTGCCTCTGGCAGGTGATTGATTTAGTCTGTCTAAGATTTATGTCTCTGCAGATGATTGACTTCCTCCAGTGATTGTATAGGGAAGTGTAATGTAAATAAACTCATGTACCTCTCTGTTCAGCACATAAATCTGGGCTGCAGTAGTAGCTTCTTTTTGTTAGAGACTTCTTCAGAAAAGAAGCTTTGTCTTGGCAAAATGGAGTAACATGGGAGTGTTATTCCAGATCTCTGCCTGAAATGAGTGGAAAAAAGAGTTATATAAGGACAATGGACACCCCAGCAGTCATCTAACTCAGCTTTGTCAAACCAGGGCAAGTTTGTGCTGCATAAAAAAATTCAAAATCATTGCTGTTCTTCCAACCTAACTTCAACGATTTATGGCCATAAGCATTCAAGGTACTTCCAAATAATAGATCGGTTGTCCCCATCTGGGCCACAACAAATTGTGGCCATGTCCTTACAGCCCTATTGCAAATGGGAAGGAGCACATACTGGCATAAACTACCCTCAAGCTCTGAAACAACAAAATGGAAAGTTACATGAGCACTCCCTGAAAAAAGTGATGTGTTGTCCAGCAGCAATACATGTTAATGCCCCCTTACTAATGCATTATGCATCACAACTAAAGACAATCAATACCACTTTCTGTGACTTCTGCCTATTGAGACAGAGTGACTCATTGTCAGGCCTCTGCATGGGTCAGCAGTCTGACACTTTTCCATCCACTGTAGAGAAATGCTGCTAATCTGAGGCTTTTTTATTGTGAAGATCACCCATTTTTTATAAGGATGCTAATACTGATCTCTCTCTTTTCACCACAGAGCTTCCAGAGATTACAAAATCAGGTTCAGAAATCATTCACCTCCTTTAAACAAATAAATAAATTAATAAGCCCTCTTATCTTCAGATTAAAGGTTAATAAGGTAGGAAATAAGAACCTGATTAAGAAATGAGCAGCTAAGAATGAGATGATAAAGTGTAGCTGATGATGTTTTCTTCCTTAACTGAGTGCAAAGTGCAAAAAAAATATGCATTAAAAAGACAGACTTATAAGTCTCTTTTCAGTTGGAAAAGAGCACAGTGAGAAATCAGTAAAGCAAAACTATGCAGCAGTAAGCAGGGCTGATGACGTTCTCGAGCCTTTTCTGCCTTTTAGGCCAAGTTCCTCGTGGAGTTGTGAAACTCCTTTGAAGATTAAGTGCAGTGTATCCATGTCAGTATATCAGTACATATTGTTGGAACAAGTGCAGAGGAGGGTCACGAGGATGATCAGGGGACTGGAGCACCTCCTGTATGAAGATAGGATGAGAAAGTGGGGGCTTTTCAGCCTGGAGAAGAGACGGTTGCGGGGAGACCTCATAGCAGCCTTCCAGTATCTGAAGGGGGCCTATAGGGATGCTGGGGAAGGACTCTTCATGAGAGACTGTAGTGATAGCACAAGGGGTAATGAGTTCAAACTGAAACAGGGGAAGTTTAGATTGGATATGAGGAAGAAGCTCTTTACTGTAAGGGTGGTGAGGCACTGGAATGGGTTGCCCAGGGAAGCTGTGAATGCCCCATTGCTGTCGGGATTCAAGGGCAGGTTGGACAGAGCCTTGGGTGGCATGGTTTAGTGTGAGGTGTCCCTGCCCATGTTAGGGGAGTTGGAACTAGATGTTCCTAAGGTCATTTCCAACCCCAACTAGTCTATGATTCTATATTAATAGCTATTTGGAAAGATGACAAATTTCAGTACACCTCTAGAAGTGTAAAACTTAAATATGTAGAACATGGACTGTGATTTAAGAGATGATAACTCTTCATACAAACATTTGTTGACCAGCCTGTTGGCACTACCTCTTGCTTTCTGCCTCCAATCACTTCCAGATAATCCCCCTTCAGTTTTCAGGCTTAATTTAATGCCTTTTTGGTGGTTTCAGAGAATAGAGGTAAGCTCAGTCTCATGAGAAAACATTATTAGCCAGGAAATCTGCTTAGTTCTTGTGGCTTTCTGGGATTTCATGCCGTAGCATGAGTCATAAACAATTTTTCCTCTGATAGTTATATGGTTTAGGAAGGTCTCTGGTGAACCTGTAATTATACAGAAGAGTTTCTCGAAGGTAGGAAGTATTAACGGGTTATGCTCTGTGTTGCTATTTAGCTGTCTACAGAGAAAATACATATTCAGAAACTTTTATCTTTGAGAAAATTGCTTTTGTAAGAGACGGAGTGGTTCCTAAAAAAATTTGTGCCCAATGAGGAAAGCCTGAAAGGATGGAAGCATTTCATTCTAAGCAAGAGAAGACTGAAAAATAATATCCGTAGTAGTCAAATACAGAACAGCATGAAAGGGGAGGATGGGAAGAGGTTTGGAGTCTGACATGAAAAATGGGGAAGAGGAAGGCTAGGAAAGACCCAGTGCATTGTCATACCATGGAGACTGTCTGCATGGATCAGGTGGTCCTGGCTCAAAGACATACAGCAATCTTTCAGCTTTTAAAAACAACCAAAATAAGAAAGCATAAAAGAAAAGCCCCATTCCGCCTATTGAATATATTTTGCATCATCCTGGGTATAGACGCAACTTGAGAAATGTCACCATAGTCCTCCCTTGAGTGCATCAGTAGCAGTGATAAGTCTTTCTGGGGAACTTTAATGCACTACTGACATTTCAGTAATCAGAGGCTTTCCTTTAATGTGGTACTACTACTGCCTTCTTTCTGATCTTTCCAGTGCAGCCTTCAGCAGAGCTCCAAGAGCATTCAGCAGCTTAAACAGATGTGTCCTGGCTGCATACCTGCTCATCCATCAACCAGACGGCTTCATGATCCTCAGCTTTTATGATACTGCAGCAACTACAGGTCGAAGAGAAGGGTGTCTGCGGCTGCGAAATAGTCCCTTTTCCTCACGTCAAAGTGCCTGACATAGAGCAGGACAACCAGATAGTGTGAAAGATTACACACTGCGCTTCAGGGTCTTCATCTCTATAGGACAGGTTTACTGCTATGAGAGCAGCAGGCTCTGAACTACAACCTGTAGCTGGGTTATATTGCAAAAGGTGAATGGCTTGGAGGACGCAGACCCAATGTTCCCCTGTATGTGAGCAGGATACCCACATTCTTCTTTTAGTAAAACAGTGTGTTCATAGGCTGCCTGTCTGAATCAGGAGCTGAAGGCAGAGCTTCTAGTCCATACCTAATCTTTGCTTTTAAAAATCTACGTAGGATAAACCCCAGGCATGCCTGAAATTATCCAGGGAATGTTCTTGGAAATCTCATAGTTCCTGCTCTGAGGGTGATTCACCTTCATTCTGAGGGCGATTCACCTTCACTTCTTCCTTCCAGCATCAGCCCAGATTCATTTGAAACCCTGATATAAGTGTAAGATCCTATTAAAATGCTACTGCTTTCTCCAGTGCTAAGCAGTGATTTTACCCTCAATAGAAAAATGTTCCTTTGCTTCAGGCTTGTCTTCCCTCAGTGACGCATCTTGCCAGCTGCACTGGTTTGGGAAGGGAAAGGTCGCCATTTCTTCACTAGCAAGCTGGACCTGGAGAATTAAATGCTGCAAATATCCAGTTCCCAAGACTGAAGTCTTATTCCAAATTTATTCAAATATAAAGTTCCTCGAATTAAAAAAAAAAAAAGGAAAAGGAAAATATGAGTCTGTAATGATGTTCATTTGAAACTAAGAGCTTTCAGGCATGATATTCTAGAATTAACAAACATGAGTTATCTGCACATCGTCAGAAAGTTTGCCAGATTTCATCTAAGCCTCAATATCCCCTATTGGCCAGTATATACCTATTGGCTCAGTACTGGGTGGGAGATACTTCTGCCAGTGATATTGCAGAGGATTTCCCTGCTGATTTGGGATGCTGCAAATCTGTCTCATTAGCTTGATCTGCAGGTGTGTAAAATCACTGCCCCAGTGCTGCCAACTTAGGGACCTCATTAAAGTGCAGAAAATATCCAGATGTTCCTCCTTCGCCCCAGGCTGGATCATCATTAAGCTTCCTTTGGGCTAGATGTCAGCTTTATTGGACACATGGGCATGAAACCTTAATGCCAACTAAAATGACACTTTTGGTTATGAACAAAAGACTAATTGATAAAGTGCAAAGCTGAAAGGGGGTTCGAGTTTTTAACTATCATTTCCAGAAGTCAAAGACACAAAGAAGATAGAACTAATGCAATTTTTAATGCTATTTATTACAGAGGAGAAAGTGAAAAATAAGTGGATTTTTGTATTTTGACCTTGGTTAGAAGGGATTTGGGTATTTTCAGCACAGCAAAGCGAAAAAGGTTCCCATGAGCTGTGCCCATTGAAGACAACCTCTTCTTCAGGAGCCTCTTCCTGTCCTCCAGGACATCAGTGGATAAACACCGAAATATTCTGTGATAGGAAGAATAAATCTTGATGTCTGTTTTCCTGAGCAATTTTACAAATTTTTAAAAAGGATGCTTTAGGTCTTCTCTCCCATGATGGCTCTGAGCACTTGGAAGAGATTGGAGACTGAATGCAATAGTAATGAAATAGCTTTCACCTTGGCTTTAAAATTTGTTATGGTGACAGAGAATCAATGAAAAATCAAAAGAAGATGCAAAGGCTGCAGCTGGTTAAAGTTTTAGGAATCCAGGACCAAACAACACTGCCAATAATCACAAATAACCAGCTTCACAGCTATGTGTGTGTTGGGTCTGGCTGAGATGGACTTAATTTTCCCATCACAGCCTTCATCGAGCTGTGTTTTGTATTAGTAGGTAGAAAGGTGCTGATGTCACACCAGTGTTTTGGCTACTGTCAAGCAGTGCTCCCACACCATCAAGGCTGTATCTCCAACGTTCCTCCTCATCAGTGGGCTGGGGGTGGGACAAGATCTTGGGATAGGACAGAGTCAGGACAGCTGACCAAAATGATATTCCACAACATATGATGTCTGCTCAGCATAAAAGCCAAGAGAAACTGACCAAAGGGATGTTCCTATACCATATGACTTCTGCTCAGCAATAAAAGCTAAGAGAAATGAGGAGGAAGGGGGAGCATTTGTTATGTGTAAAGTTTGTCTTCCAGAGCAATCACTATGACTACTGAAGCGCTGCTTTCCGGGAGGCGGACAGACAGATAGGAATTGGAGAATAAAATCTTTTGTTTTCCTTTGCTTCTGTGTGTGGCTTCTGCTTTTGCTTTAATAAACTATCTTGACCCACAATTTTTTGTTTCCATCTTCATTTCTCCCCTCTTGCTGAGGAGAGAATGATAGAGCGGCTCAGGGGGCACGTGGAGTCAGCCTACCACAATGTGTCAGCTGCCTTTTTCAGTAGAATTTGCTTTAAAAAACCCAAAACCAAACAAAGATTTGCATGCTCAAAGTCACTGAATAATCCTTCTGCAAGTATCGAGAATGTGCTGATACCAAGCAATGTTTGGGAAGTCTTCACTTGGGATATTCAAGACAAGGCATCACAAATGAACTGGGGGCAGGGTATAAAAACCTGCTTTGTCAGAGGGAAATTCCTGGGTATTTTTCCAGGGCTTTTTACCTTTTTCGAGCTATTGTCAGTTCCTATTTGACAGGTCTGCACCCCTGCAAAGAGAGTAAGTAGAAAGCACCTGAGACCATTGTTTCTCACTATAAAGGGAACAAAGCACAAAGGCAGAGAAGTTAATATAAAGCTTTCAAAACAAAGCTTTGTAAAAGTTCCTGGAATACAAACATTAATGGCTTGCAGCCTCTCTAGTCCTGTGAAAGTGATTCTTGCTGTTTAAAATATGCCTATGCTTAATGTTGCATACTTTCAGATTGCTCATCATGATTTGCTTTAAATAGATGCTGCATTTAGTACCCCCTCTGTTGCACAGAGGACAATGTATTCAATGTATTGACTTTTCATTGAGGCACTGTAATGCCTTAATACCATTTAGCATTCAAAATAGTGATGAATAGCATTCAAAAATGTGCTTGATGTGACATACAGCTCTGAAGAGACCTAGCCCAGGCCCTGGAGAGGTCTGGTTTTAATGGGATTCTAGAAGTGACATTAACAACAGGCTTGGGGCAGCAAAACATAGAGATGACAAGGTGCTTGGATAAAATGTGTTTTCTGGAGGTTTGATTAATGTGTTTTGGCTCTATGTGCCCTCCAGCAGCAGAAACTCTTTCTGTCACACTCCCCTGCCTGGAGGGGAGCTGCAAAAGTCGAGCAGTTGATGAGAACATCCTGTCCCACAGCATCTGGGGAAAGATTTTCTGACATCTGGGCTGACCAAAACCTACCACTGGATGGGTGCATTGCATAGAAGCGATAAGTGAAGGACTGAACTCTTTGCAGTACTGCATTCCCTGAAATCACAGCCAGGAGGTCTGACTAATTCAGTGGTATTTGCCTGAAATGCGCCCTCTTCCTGAACCTGACTTAGACATTGTGTCAAGTAAACTGACATTTGTGCTTATTTTAGCTGCAGTAGCTAAAAAGAAAACAATGATTAGTTTTCTTCTTGCATAAGCAGTTAACTTATTTAAAGACTTATTCTGACTTCCCTGAATCTTGTCATTCTAGATTAAGCATTCTCTAATAACTTCCATCTCTGAATTGTATTTTGTAACAGAGTCACCCATCACATAGAAGCTCAGTTTTGGGGTTATTGAAGAAATCCCAATTGGCTTTGCGCTGGAAATCGATATAGTCAGAAAAACCTTCCAGTTAATAAAAGAATATGGAGAGCGCTTGAGAGACAATGTTCATTTCATGAGAAAAGTGAAAATCTGGTGTTGAAGCACCATTGAGAAAAAAGGCCTCTGTCTCTTTCTTTTTAATGTTCTACATCTGTTGCAGCAGACCCATTGTTGAAAATAAACAGAGAATAAATTAATACTACCTCTGACCAGTAAGTTGTGTCTATAGAATGGAAAAACCACACTTTTTGGACTTAAATAGTTTTTGGCTGTCTAAAGAACTGAGAATACCTTCTATCTTTATAGAGAGACGAGTTTTATGATGACTTTTGGGTTCTTGGCAGAATTTTTGAAGTGCAGCCTGAGCAATTCATATTCATTAGGAATTGTTCTGCACTTGTTCAGCTACCCCCGTAAGTTAGCAGATTTGTCTAAAGTGACTGTAGGGAATATGAATTGCAGAAGTACCATTCAACTTTAAAAACATTTATCATGGCAACAACTCTTGAAGACAGAAAAGCCTTGTTTTTCTCTGTTGGTTTCAAGAGAGTGGCAAGATTGGTGCTTAGTAAATTGGCAGATGCTTTACAGGAAGATAGAGATTGAGAAGTGAATTAAACACCGGATACCCATGTCCTGGGTTAACATCCTAATGGCAAGAATGTTTTCCTCTGTGTAACTGAAAGGAAATGTCTCTGCTCTCTAGTGTGTCCATGCATACTAAAGATGATTAAGGCTTAAAGCCTATTGCTTTGGCACACTGCTATTATTCAGAAAATACAGGAAATCAAAAGTTCTTTCTTCTTGTGTTCATTAAAAAACTGATGGCAGTATTTTAGTTGCTTTTTTACAGGAGTATTCCTTCCTGCTATCTGGAAATTCAAGTTTGTGTCTGTGTGCATTTCATCTACCAACATACATGTGTACACCCAGCATATATTTAAGCAGCTTATACATATTCCTCTTCACATCCTGTCTGTCTCTTCTGTTGTGACATGTGTGCTTCACTTCCATGGTAGCAATGCATCCCATTTTTCAGTTGAAGAACAGAGGGGGGCATCATTCCATCCCAACACTCCCAGTCAGTTGCCAGCACCTATAATAAATGCTCGGAGCAATATAGAGATATTCCAGCTGCTCCAGCCAATGAGCTGGCTTCAATTGGAGCTCGGCACAGATGCCTCTATACAAACGCCTGTAGCATGTGGAACAAACAAGAGGAATTAGAGATGTGTGAACGTCTATGGGGGTATGATATAATAGGCGTCACAGAAACATGGTGGGATGACTCCTAAGACTGGTGTGTCAGAATGGAAGGTTACAGGCTCTTTAGGAAATTCAGGCCCAGAAGGCGGGAAGGGGGAGTTCCTATTTATGTTAGCAATAAGCTGGAGAGTATGGAACTCTATCTGGGGAGAGGTGAGCAGTCGACAGAGAGTTTGTGGTTCAGGGTTAAAGGGAGAACAGTGATGGGAGACATTATTGTGGGGATCTGTTACAGACCGCCTGACCAAGAGGACTCGGTGGATGAAGTGCTCTATAGACAGATAAGAATAGTTTCATGCTCACAGGCCCTTGTCCTCATGGGGGAGTTCAACCACCCTGATATCTGTTGGAGGAATGGCACGGCCCAGCACAAGCAATCCAGGAAGTTCCTCGATTGTGTGGAAGACAACTTCCTTCTGCAAGTAATAGAGGAGCCGACAAGGGGAGGTGCCATGCTTGACCTTGTGTTTACCAACAGGGAAGGGCTGGTTGGAAATGTGATGCTCCAGGGCAGCCTTGACTGCAGCAATCATGAGATAGTTGGGTTTGAGATCCTCAGGACAGTGAGAAGAGCGTGCAGCAAGCTCTCTGCCCTGGACTTCAAGAGAGCAGACTTTGGCCTCTTCGGGAACCTGCTCAGTAAGATTCCATGTGATATAGCCCTAGAGGGCAGGGGGGCCAAAGACTGTTGGTTGATATTCAAGGATCACCTGCTGCAAGCTCAAGAGTGTTGCATCCCAACTGGAAGGAAGTGCTGCAGGAGGGCCAGGAGACCTCCTTGGATGGATAAGGACCTGCTGGGGAAAATTTGAAGGAAAAAAGAAGCATATAAAAGGTGGAAGCAAGGACAGGCGGCCTGGGAAGACTACAGGGATGTTGTGTGGGAAACTAGGGACCAGGTTAGGAAAGCTAAGGCCCACTTAGAATTCAATTTGGCTAGGGATGTTAAAGATAACAGGAAGGGATTCTATAGGTACGTAACGAATAAAAGACAGACTAGGGACAACATGGGGCCTCTCCAGAAGCTATCAGGAGAACTGGCTACCCTGGATTTGGAGAAGGCTGAGCTTCTGAATGACTTCTTTGCCTCAGTCTTCACTGGCAAATGCTCTGACCACACCACCCAAGTCTTGGGAGGCAGATGCAGGGACTGTGAGAGTGAAGACCGTGGGCCCACTGTAGGAGAGGATCTGATTCGAGACCATCTTAAGAACCTGAACGCATACAAGTCCATGGGACCTGAAGAAATCCATTCAAGGGTCCTGAAGGAGCTGGCAAATGAAGTTGCTAAGCCACTGTCCATCATATTTGAAAAATCATGGCAGTCAGGTGAAGTTCCCGATGACTGGAAAAAGGGAAATATGACTCCCATTTTCAAGAAGGGGAAAATGGATGAGCCAGGGAAACTACAGAGCAGTCAGCCTCTCCTCTGTGCCTGGCAAAATCTTGGAGCAGTTTCTCCTGGAAGGCATGCTGAGGCACAGGAAAAACAACAAGGTGCTTGGTGACAGCCAGCATGGCTTCACTAAGGGGAAATCCTGCCTGACCAATCTGGTGGCCTTCTATGATGGGGCTACGGAACTGATGGACAGGGGTAGAGCAGTGGATTTCACCTACCCGGACTTGTGCAAAGCGTTTGACACTGTTCCACAGGACATCCTTGTCTCTAAGTTGGAGAGACATCAATTTGATAGGTTAATCATTTGGTGGATAAAGAACTGGCTGGATGGCCGCACGCAAAGAGTAATGCTCAATGGCTCAATGTCCAGCTGGGGACCAGTAACGAGTGGTGTCCCTCAGGGATCAGTGTTGGGACCGGTCTTGTTCAACATCTTTGTTGGTGACATGGAGAGTGGGATTGAGTGCACCCTCAGCAAGCTTGCCGCTGACCCCAAGCTGTGTGGTTCAGTTGATACACTGGAGGAAAGGAATGCCATCCAGAGGGACCTTGAGATGCTTGTGAGGTGGGCTGATGCCAACCTGATGAAGTTGAACCATGCCAAGTGCATGGACCTACACCTGTGTCGAAATGATCCCAGGCACAGCTCCAGGTTGGGCAGGGAAGCGATAGAGAGCAGCCCTGCAAAGAACAACTTGGGGGTGTTGGTTCATGAGAAAATGAACATGAGCTGGCTACAGTGTGCGCTCGCAGCCCCGAAAGCCAACTGTATCCTGGGCTGCATATATCAAAAGGAGCGTGACCAGCAGGTCGAAGGAGGTGATCCTGCTCCTCTGCTCTTGTGAAACCTCACTTGGAGTATTGTGTGCAGTTCTGGTGTCCTCAACGTAAAAAGGTCATGGAACTGTTGGAACAAGTGCAGAGGTGGCCACGAGGATGATCAGGGGACTGGAGAACCTCCCATATGAAGATAGGCTGAAAAAGTTGGGTCTGTTCAGCCTGCAGAAGAGAAGGCTGCGTGGAGACCTCAGAGCAGCCTTCCAGTAGCTGAAGGGAGGCTATAGGGATGCTGGGGAGGGACTCTTTGTTAATGATGGTAGTGGTAGGACAAGTGGTAATGAGTTCAGACTTAAACAGGGGAAGTTTAGATTGGATATGAGGAAGAAGTTCTTTACTGTAAGGGTGGTGAGGCACTGGAATGGGTTGCCTGGGGAAGTTCTGAATGCTCCATAGCTGGCGGTGTTTAAGGCCATGTTGGGCAGAGCCTTGGGTGGCATGGTTTAGTGAGGGGTGTTCCTGTCCATGGCAAGGGGTTTGGAACTGGATGATCTTAAGGTCCTTTCCAACTCTAACTATTCTATGATTTCATGATTCTATAGGTTTTAAGGTTTTAAAAATATCAGTAAAACAAGGTGGTCCTGGTAATTGCTTGATCTGAGATGCTGCAAAGCTGTACCCTCAAGTACTGAATATTTTGTGGATTTAAAGCTGTACTAAGTTATCTAGTGACTAAGGATGGAATTAAATCCTGAAGTTCCTTTGCAGTTGTCACTTACTCAGATATTTTTCTTCACAGAGAAGAATATTATTTGAAACTTAATTACAAATACACTATATATGTTAGCTGTAGAACTATTGCAGCTGGATTGACACTAATGTTTTAAATAAGCAAACACATCCAATTGTTTTTGATAAAGAGTTAACCCATGTAGGCGTTTAATACCAACTCTGTAGCCCAGTGTTTTGCTGACATGCAGGGTATGCAACAGAGCAATTGCACACTAGCTAGATAACACGCACAGTATATTAACCAAGCATACTAGAGCAAGTGAGCACTTCAAAACACAACAGCACACTAATGCGTATTGGGTATATATCGCTCTTATTATATATCGCTTACTTATAAATTATTGAGTACAATAAAGCAAATCAGAGATAAATACATATGTAAGTCAAGTTACAAGAAAATTAGCAATGCATCAAATCATTACTGCACAGAGAGTAGAGACTAAGAAGAAATACATCACCAGTTGCTGCTGAATCATCATCCAGGCCCACACTTCATCTGGGAAGCCCCATTTCAGCCGATGCCAGGAGTCTCAGGTAATCAGGAAAACTCCTAGGTGGTGCATCCACCCACAGGTGAGGTTTTGGATTTGGCTACAAGAGGGTCCTGCTTTTACATCCTTAGAAAAGCAACCGACTTTATGCCACATCTCTAATTGTTTGCTCATGGGGCTGTGCCGTTTCTCATGATCTCACTGTTGTCCACACTGAGAGCATTGTTGGCCAAGCACTCTGGTGCAGCCAAGTATGAAGGTCATAGAATAATTGCACACCCCTGTTTTCCTGCCTTTTTCCAGCAGTCACAGTGAACATAAACATATGTACTCTACCAAAGAATGCACTTTGACAGAAAGCATACTTTGTTGTGTCTTTCAGTCATGAGATGGAATCAACTCCCAACTATGTTCCCATCCATTACACCCAGAAGGGGGTATTTTATGTACAAATCATCTGCATTGTGGATATGCAGAAATTAAACGAACAATGACAGATGCTTTTAGCTGCCCACTCACGGTTTAGTAACATATGTTCCAGTCAGGCAAGGGAAGAAAGAGTCTTGGAGGGAAACCAAAGTCCTTGGAGATACTGGTTCTACTCCCTGTTTTGTCCCAAATTCCCAAAAGGAAGAACTGAAAGAGCACCATAACTACTGCCCAAGACATTCAGTGCCATCTCAGAGATTAGGAAAAATGACAAGGACACTGCTATCATGCACGACAAGGACACTGCTATCATGCACGAACACTAAGTCACTACTAGGTTGAAAAGTTGAGGCGCCATAGAAGTGCCCACAGGGATGGACTTTGTTTTTCTTGTAGTACCAGAAAATTGCCAAAACCAACTGAAATTCATGAGGAATAATTATTTAGGATAGAAATAGCTCGTTGTGCAAATAATTTACATAGCTGTAAAACCTAATAATGTTCCTGCTGTTGATCTAACTAAAAGAAGATGTTGATCTGATGATGTTTAATATAATCCACGCAACAAGTGACTCATGCAACTCAAATCTGTGTTTCCTAATTTTGGCCTTTTTGACTAAAAGAATCCATGCAGCCCTATATACGCAAAGGAAAGAGATGTAGAAGGAGACCTGAAAATCACAAGGGAATTGAAAGCAATCCTAGAAAAGCCAGAGTTGTGGGAAAGGGAAGAAACCCAGTCAAACAATAGTCTTCGTACAATTGCACATGCCCATAGCACCCTTCTTTTCCTACTCCTTGCTCCTACCTTTGTAGGTACAAATCTGCAACTGGAAAAAGGGATGATTCCCTGATCATCTAATTCAGGCATCCATTATGTGTTTGTGTTTTGAAATTAGAGAATCACATCTTGGTTTTATTTTTGCAGGAGCATTACCTCATTTGTGACAACCGTTGGATGGCACTCCCTAAAGGAGAAACTATTCATTATTTATCTTCCCCTTTCACTACAGTTGATGCTCCTGTCTTCTGTACAGCACATGGTTCAAATGCATCAAGTTAGATCTTACAGAGAGTCTCATTAATATAGTGCTCTGCCTTCTGAATATGAATGTATTTAATTTTCACAACACCTAACTGGAGTGAGCACAGGATCCCTTATTCCTCGGCTTGTTTTGATTCAAAACTGAAACACAGCAAAATCAAAGTCAAATGTATCTACTAACTTGGAATTCTCGTTTTAAGACTTGTAATATAAAGGAGGTCAGAATAAATGTTATTGTCTCCCCTAGCCTTAAACTTTATGAAAAGGCTGGCTGGTTATTATATCCTGGACATCTCTATGTACAGAAAACATATTTCAGGCAGATGCAAAATTGCTTCTGAATTAGTAGGACACAAGCCAGCCCCACACCATTGTGTAGCAATGCACTTAGGCTACGCTGAGTACAGAAGCCATGTACATTTGGGATTAAGGCCTGCTCACGTCCAGCTGGCCTGAAAGAAAGCATGTTTGTATTTGGGTATCATGTGCCATGATTTTGAGCATGCCATAAGTCCAGAAGCTTTAGGATAAGATGCTTTTAATTTCTTAAAAGGCTTCCCTGTGCTGTGAGCATGGAGAAAACCAGGGCTATTGCAGAAAAGGAATAGGTGTGGGATTCCTGCTGCATCTGAGCAAAAAGAAAAGGGGCAAAGGGTGGGTAGCAACAATCCCTGTGATTTCTTCCTGAATCCCAGCCTGATGCATGCTGCTCACACAGATGTGAGTAAAGCCTCCAAGATGGTATGTTCTCTGTCTGCTCCAGTGCATGCTGACCTGTGTTGTCCCCTGTCCTGCCTTCAGCTACAAGCAATGAACCCAAAACAAATCACAGATACACAGATATATCTGCCCAAGGGAAATTTTGTACCAAGAGAAATTTAAATCCTGCACAACTCACCTAGGAGACACAAAATTCTGCAACATGAATATTCATTATTAGCATTTTCTTAATGCTGAGCAGAAATTACCCCAAGAATTTTGAGGGAAATAAAAGTGCATTTTATTTTGTCTCTAGTCCAAAATCTTTTGCTGAGATTATAGCTGAGTTTATGCTGAATTTATAGCTGAGATTAATTTAAAAATATAGATTGGAGTAATTATTCAGTCTATGAGTCAATATTGATTGGGCAGTTTTAGATTTAAACTGTGTGCTGGAAGTGTCACACAACATGTAAAACAATTACTTTCAGTGACCTTTTCTCCTAATTCAATCTCAACTTGAGGATGACAAATGAATGGGGTAAATGATTTAGGTGGTTGTATTGGGTTTCTGTAGTAAGGTTTTGGCAGCAAGGAGGGCATAGAGGAGGTTTCTGTGGAAGCTGCCAGGAGCTTACTCCATGTCCAATATAGCCAATGCAGATGGCTCCAAGGTGGACCCACCACTGGCCAAGGCTGAACCCATCAGTGAACTCTGGGGTAACGTGTATAAGAAAAGGTAAAAAGCCTGGCCCCACATCAGCGTTGGTGGGTACCACAAGTCATTAGCTGATTTCCTAAGAGATTTGCGTATTGATGTCACAGTCAGTTTTCCTGCTCTAACTCCAAATTCTCAGCCTTGTGGTGCTGCTCTGTGCTTACTTGGAAGCCTAGTGCCAGGCACCTTGTCCCTCCTTAAAGGGAATTACAACTCCTCTTAACCTCTCCAGCAACTGAACTACTGGACTAAACACTTTCTCAGTGTAGGGCATACTTTTATCACCTTGAATTATTTGCATGACTTTCCTGAATGTTAGAATACGAATGCCTGACTGAATGCAGCTTTCCAACTGTGTCAATGTGCTCCTCAAAGGTAATAGGACCTCCGGTGTTAATCGGTGTTCTTTGTTAGCAGGGTATATTTCTATCTGTGCTTTCTTCCATCAAACATATGCCTCCACCTTGACCACAAGGAAGACCTAAAAAAAGAAATGTGTAGGTAGCACAGGTTGTTTATCTGCTTTTTGCTAAGACTGACCTGTTAATTATCTGCTCTTATTCAGGCTGGTCTGTGAAGAACAATTGGTTTCCCATTGCTTTCCAGGACTAAACAGGATTGTCTTTGATCTCTGCTGCCTTATTCTGCTATCTGCTCCTGAATTATGCCTTATTGAGCAGAAATGCCTGTGCACTTAATGTGCAGTGTGGGTTGCTCTGAGGGGAGAGAGGAGTGGACACTGAGATGAGGGCAGAAGCACTCACTGCTGGGATTCATATGCAGAAGAGTGAAGATGGGGCTCAGCAGCCCTGTGGGGAAGCTCAGGTGCTGGGCAGATGAAGGAAAGAAGCAGAAAGGACTAGATTCCTCTACTGATGTCTGGTGGGGGTGAAAGAAGAGATGCTGCAGAGCAAGTCTGTGCCTGTACAAGCTTTGTCACGCCTGCCCTGGTTTGGTTTCATCCATCTGAATATCCAACTGGCTCATTCCAAACTGAAATCCAAAGGTAAATATACAGACAAACACTGCAAAGGATTAAAGAGCTCAGCCTCATATCTGTGAATTCAAATCCTCCCCTGACAGTGAAGGTGCAACTTGGTCTATATTAATGTAGTGATGAAGATCTTTACCCTACACTATCTTTCATATTCTTTAGTGGAGATCTAGTGGAGATCTACTAAGTAGAGCAACAAGCAGCTTGACCAGGCTATAAAAGTTCAACACAAACCTGCATAAATGCCTTGAGAGGTCAGTGAAAGCAAGCAGCAACTTCCATAGCTAGAATGATGGTGGTATCATAGCTCTCTCAACCCATGTTATTCTTGAGTCATTGCAGGATCAGATATATGCCTATGATAATTTTACAACCACTGGGAGGTAAGATGGGAATTTTGCAAGACCTCCAAGAGAGGTATTATAGAGATCCACCAGGGATGTGTCTTTCTCAAATGCTTCAGGTCTTGCCAACTTGCTGGAACAGAGCTCAGAGTTCAGGACACCCTGGAGCCCTGATTCCTCCTTTACAAAGGGCCACTCTGCTTCTAAGTCTGGATCATTTCTCCCATCAACAAAACAAGCATAGTTTGTTTCTACAAACCTCATGTAGCCATCCAAGTTTTCCCATTTCATAATAGAGCTTGCTGGAAAAAGATATTTCCTAGTTTTAGAAACCTTAACTTCAGGGTCAGTGAGGAATCTCTTACCTAAACACAGAGTTTTAAGAGCAAGTCTGCCACGTTACATTTGTGTCTCTGTTCTTACAGTAATAATAATAATAAAAAGTTTAATGAGCCACTAAACAATTTACTTTTAGTGCTGACTAAAACAATTAAATATTACTATTACTATTTATAACATAAATAGCCCAAAGTGAGTAATGTTTAGTCTTCTTTTCAGTTCTGTCCCCAGCATTTGCATTTTCCTGCTCTACTGGCAGGTTTTAGCTCTTACTTTATTTTTGTCAGAGAAATCAGTTATTTCTGACATCATTTCAGTGCCTTCAGGGCCTAGAAGTTAAACAGCTGGTCCTTTCCCTGACATTTTCCAAGCCCATATCAAGTTTCCTCGCTAACCAGAGAAGTTATGGATGGAGGGCCAGAGAAAGGAACCTACTGGTAGGGTTCACTTTAAGAAAGCTATTTCATGCTATGTATCCACTATTAACTCCATATTTATAGATTTCTTTCTATATAGATTTATAGATTTCTTGCCCTCAGCAAGTTTGCTGATGACACCAAGCTGTGTGGTTCAGTCGATACAGTGGAGGGAAGGAATGCCATTCAGAGGGACCTTGACACGCTTGTGAGGTGGGCTGATGCCAACCTGATGAAGTTTAACCATGCCAAGTGCAAGGTCCTACACCTGGGTTGGAGCAATCCCAGGCACAGCTCCAGGCTGGGCAGGGAAGAGATTCAGGTGTTGGTTGACGAGAAAATGAGCATGAGCCAGCTGCAGTGTGCACTTGCAGCCCAGAAAGGCAACTGTATCCTGGGCTGCATCAAAAAGAGCATGACCAGCAGGTCGAGGGAGGTGATCCTGCCCCTCTACTCTGCTCTCGTGAGACCTCACTTGGAGTATTGTGTGCAGTTCTGGTGTCCTCAACATAAGAAGGACATGTTGCTGCTGGAACAAGTGCAGAGGAGGGAGTCAAGAATGATCAGGGAACTGTAGCACCTCCTCTACGAAGACAGGATGAGAAAGTTGGGGCTGTTCAGCCTGGAGAAGTGCATGCCCTTAAAACATGGATGAGGTTTTCTAGATTTCTGATGCTTGCTTTTGGACTTTTTTCTTCTTTTGAGGTTCCCTCTTCCTGATATCCACTAGAAAGCAAGCAGAATGCAAGCCAGGTGATCTCAGGCGTCGCATTTCTTAAGGGCAATCTCTACGGTCCTTGATATCAACAGTCTGAGATAATCAGTCCAAGACATCCTTCTCCTTGTGTCCAGCCCAGCCTCTAATGGGAATGTCAGTGATTTTGAAAGTTTCCAGGCAAAGTTGTTCACTTTTTTCCCCTGTAGCATCATTAGAACACTGACAATGGTTTTCTAGATGAATTGGCAAAGAACTCTGACAGTTGTCTCTTGTCCTTGTGTTCAGATTTAGAGGTTACTCCATAACAACTGTCTGGAGCAATGGCTAAACTTCCCATCAATAAAACCAAAAGAGGGAGTTTTGCTTCAATGATAATCACCATGGGCTGATTCATGGCAATGGGTGCCTCTCCTAATAAAAATCTTTTCAGAAACGGATTTGCAGCCTAAGATTTCCAAGACTGTCCCAGTCCAAGGTTTCATTTCTGCTTGACACTCCAAACTTTGTTTTTTTCTCCACAGAAATACTCCAGAATTGTTAATTCTTTTCAGATACAGAGAAGGAACAAATCCTATTACTATTTTCCAAGATAAGGCTGAACTTACCAACTAAATACCAAGCATTAACAACCTTCTGACTTCTTGCAAGCACCAGGTAAACTAATAGATTTTTCCTTAGATGTGTCTGTTTCTTTAGTCTTGCTGTTTCTCCATCCTTAAGATGAGTCACTCTTGATGGCAAGTATAAATAAAACTGAGATCTTTAAACTGTCTTCTCTTTCTCTGCAGTTCCTCCAATTCGTATACTTAATTGCAGCAATTATTTGAGCAAATTAGGAGAATGGGTCTGAAAATAGGTACAGTGGAGATGTTGACTGAAAAGAAAGGTCTTTATTTCTCATTTGAAGGTGTTGATGCCAAAAGATATTGAACACCCTCAACTTTGCTTAACCCCATTGAGAATCAATGTAGCTTGGCACTTTGCTGCGGTGCTTCCACCCAGGCAGGAGGCATTGATTCATATTTGTTTGCACTTTGATATTCATGGGGGGACTGAGAAGAGCAAGGGTGGAAGGACTGAGAGATGATTTCTCCTTTGAACTCCAGTGAATTTTTCACTCCAGATAAATTTGCCAATTACCACTTGAATATATCATAATGTTTTCTCTCCACTCAAGGGCAGAACAGAGAGAGCTAAGTCTGAACAGAATGTTTATCTTGATAACATTTAATATGCCAACATTCAAGTTATAAAAAATGCCTTTCCAATTACTCTAATCTCTTTTAATTTGTTTCTGCAAAGCAAGGAGAGTTAAGGTTTATAATACTACAAATGGCTGGGTACTGCATTACGTTTCCAATACTTGAATATTTTGTATATATTTAGTGACTCTTGAATATTGGAACTGGGGATTTATAAGCTATTATGGCATCATGTGTATCAGCATAAAATGTTTTATCTGGGCTAGTTTGCCTTATATTCTGCTGCCAGTCAAACTATTTTAGTAATTTACTTTAAATTGTCCTCACATTGGTTGATATTCACATAACAGAGCTCTTCATCTCAAATCAGTAGCATGCTTTTTCCAAATGCTGTTTCTCTGGGTAATAACTAGATGAAATGAATTTATTTTTTCCCTTTATCTCTGTGAAGCTTATGCAGCCTGGCTTTCCTATTTGGAATGATACATCCCAGCACAGCCGAACAGAGTGCAATCTTGGTTGCATCATCCCTCAATCTCCTATGCTGGGCCTCTTATGAAAGATGTGAACCCAGGACATTCCTGCTGTGGATAGTTCTGATACAGGGCAATTAATTTGTGATTTCAGAATATTGTAAAATAGCAAGCAATTAATTTCCCTGGAGCATAACTCCTTTAGGAGTTAAGAAACTTGGAAGATATAAGTCTGTTCCCAGACAAGTATTCTGTATTACTTAGGTGCTAAATATTTATTATGTTAACAGATATTAATAATTGGCATTAACAATACCAGAAAGAAACTAAATGGTAGTTAATAGTATCATATTAATACATAATTTAAGATTATATATATATGCATCTGAGCTTAGATTGTCATTACAGGATGGAGAGAAATGGATACTTTCATGCCTAAATTCATTTCCATGCAAAGGTAGGAATTTACCAGTATAAGATTCAGTCTTTCCCAGTGTTTAGGAAGAAAGTCTAGATGTAAGGCTTAAATCATGACATTTTCAGTTATGTTAAATGAAGCCTATTGCAGTCTCCTGGAAGATACCAACCAAATGATTTTTACCTTTTGTGTCTGTACAGTAATTCTGAAAAATATTTTCCATGTGGAAACTTTTCCAAGCATTTCAATTTACGATCTTTTCACTGTGATAGAAGTTAGCAGTGAACTGTATGAATGTGCTCAGAATTGCTTCATGCAAATGATTTCCCAAACTGTTTTCACAAAGGCATTTTGTTCATTCATTGCCAGAGAAGCTGTGCATCAGTTTGAGAAGCACAGGGTTTAACTCACTATTGTCAAGCATTTCCTCTTTTATTTCATCTTGCATATACTTAAGTCTGGTTTTAAAATGCCTCATTTTGCTCTTGGCTTAGTAAAAATAAGACATGTTCTTGTATTATCCCTTGTGAAGGCTTGTTGATCTCAGAAGTATCGTATTTACTACTTCATTATTATTTTCCATAAATCTTACAGGTGATATTAATGTAATTATGTATAACAGGCAGTGAATTGACTTTGACTTGAAAAATAATAATTCTGAGATCATAACCAAAAATAGCTGTGGTTTTAGAGAAAGCTTAATAACAACCATATTTTCCTTTTAGCATGATGCATAATCCCATTATATTGAACAAATAACTTAAAAAATAATAACAATGGAAAGCACAAGACATAATTATTGACTTGGTTTAGCCTGAAGGAATAGAACTTGGTTTCAGCCAAGCAAGAAAGCATTGAATCTGTATTCCTTTCATTTCACTGTGTATGACTCATCCCTGGTCAATCTAATTATAATTCTAAATACTGCAACTGTTTTCAAAACGTATTTCACATTTAGACAACTTCCCCTGCGCTATTTCCCAGAATCAACCAGGTAGGGAATTCAAGCTAGATGCTTTATTAATGAGTGCATTAGGAAAGGTGGGATTGAGCACTAGTTTGTCCAGAGAAATAACAGGAAAAGATAAAATAAAGGAGAAGGTCTCAGAATCTGAGTTCAAAAGCAGATGACAGCAACAGCCATATGAAAACTCAGAATATACTCTTTTCGTGCACAGGCTATAGAGAGCCTGTTGTTTCTTTTTAGGAAGAATGAAGCAAAAGTATAACAGACAAGTCTAGAAATGAATTAAGTAACTTGTCATCAGATTTCAAGTTTTGGACACTTGTGGAAAATCAATTACTTTGGTTTGGTTTGAGGTAACTTTGTATTTGCTCTAAAGCTACAGATGTAAATCTGTCTTTGCAATTTTGGGATTTTTTCACTCAGTAAGCAAAAGTGGAGGTTACGGCACACAGAAGCAGAAGCTTCGGCAGTGGTGCTCCTGGACTTCACTTATCTCAGTAAATGTCCTAATCTTTCAGTTCATGCAGATCTTTAAACCTCATGTAACCCTTTTTCAGCTGTTTGAGTAGAAGGGGAAGGCCGTTTAGCCTACTGTTTGATATCAGCTACCCCATTTCTGCAATGGAGTGCTTGGAGAGATGCCTGCAACCCATGTCAAGACCTCTCTGCTTTATGCTTCTGAAAGCTGTTTTCTAAAGGAACATGTCGGCAAGTTCTTCACAGATGAATATATTAACATTATGGTTATAATTTAGTCTACTTCTGAGTTTTCTATTTGGGCTTTCTTTGCCTTTCCAGCTCCTGTCTTTTTTATCCGTCATAACTCAGAGCTGAATGTGTAAATTACATCCATCTTCTTTTCCTGCATAAAGAATTACATGGTTTTACTTACCTTTTGACAAAAGACACAAAACTCCCAGCTTCTGTTTCCCACATTAGAAGCCCAGAGCAGTTGGCCACAATAAATGTATGAAGAAAGATATGAACTGGCTGATGGTACTGGAAACAGGCATCTGATTCTTGATGTGCATCCTCCAAATTCAGCAGAGCGTAAGTACTCAGAAAGACAGCATCCTCGTGCAACAAAACAGTATACAACATCTGATAACAATGTAATTCAAGCAGTTATTTAGTCCTAGAGACTTATAGGAACCTAAGTAAATTCTGAATAGAAAACTTTTATTTGGATACAGTTTTAAAGGCTATTGAAGGGTGCCATGGAGGTGCCTGAACCAGGACTGTACTTTCCCAGAATACAGTCAGGATTATGCCTAGACTTGGAGTTTCATCTTGGTTTATCCAGAAGAATTTGTTTTCTACAAAATATACTCTATAGAGTGTGGATTTACAGCTCTTTAGCTCCATTTGCATTTGTTGCAGTGTTTAGGCAAACACAAACCAAATTTGTCCTGGTCCTGTAGAGCCTGGTAACCTGCTCCAAAACGTGGTACTCTTTTTTTGATTAAACTCTAGGGATGAGAACAGATATTGCCACAGATATCTAACAGGTGAAAATTTCATACCTAATTGCTTTATAGTAAGTTTCTGTGGTTGTTCTCTGGCCCATGATACTCATTTGAAATAGATTCTTGTGTAGATACTGAGTGGAAATCGGAAGCACTGCATGACTTTTGCACCGTTGCTATCAAATGGGAAATATTTCAAATGCATTGTAGTCAGGAAAAAAAATCCTTAGAGGGTCCCACTCTCACATACTGTGAGTTTCATAATAATAAACTAACTGGATGAGCTCATAAGAGTAACAAATCAGTGTACAAATGTGACAACGGTTCAAATTTTCCCTGGGTGTATTATCTGAATAACACTGATTTAATATCCAGGTCCCTGTTGGATTAAATGAAGTTCTCTTAAGCACATCATATTTGAAGCAGCTGTATTAAACTCTTCCCTCACCCCAAAGAAAAAGAAGAAATTAAAATAGCTATGAGTCATGTCTTTTACTCATTACTCTGAAATGTTGCAATCCAGGATTCTCATAATGCCAAATGGCATTTTGAAAGAAGACATGTACCATAAAATAACATAGAAATCTTTTCCAGGGAGCTGTTCTGGTAGGTATGAATGCTACCCCACACTGACTTTGTGTTCCCCTTGACACCACAGAGACAGTTCAATGTATCATTCACCCAACTTGTACAAGACTTCTGCAGGAAGAGCTGCAAAGGGACAAATAGCATTTTTAGCAACAACAAACTGGCAAAGACTGAAAATCCGATTCTTTACATAAGTAGATGGCTTTTTAAAGGACACAAATCTCCATTGCAGGAACATTTCATAGCTAAAAGAAACTAAGAGCAGATTTAAAGATCCTGTTTCTAAAAATTATCATTTTTATGGCAATTCAATTGCTGTACAATTTGGAAAGTTGAAGGTTAATAAACACATTCTCAATGACGATTGTTTTTATTTAAGTGCATTCATTTGGCAATGATCATAGATAATGAAATCCCCCTGAGAATGAAGTCTAAATGAGATCAAATAGGAAAATAACATTAGAAAGATGTGTGACACAGCAAGGCCAATGTTAGTACTCAGCTCCTGCTGCTCCTCCTTGCCTGTCACTTTTGGAGAACTGGGACTTGAGAGTGATTGTTAGGAGCAAACACCTCCACATTTGCACAAATCTCCTTCTAATCCGAGTGTAATAAAAGGAAATCACACACCCTCCTGCAGTGCAATGACCAGTGATCCTGTTACCTCATGTCTTCCCAAATACTTTGATTTTCCCTTTAAAGCAGTTGGCTTTGGCTTCCTTTAGTTTTTCAAAATGCTCTAAGACATGTAATGGTTGTGTTTCGAACTCCAAGAACTTCTCTAAAGAACTCAGAAAAAAAGAAACAATCAGGCTGGTCTGCTAATTAATAGAGAAACATAGTATAGTTAGGGTTGGAAAGAACCTTAAGATCATCCAGTTCCAACCCCCCCTACCACTGGCAGAGACACCTCCCACTAAACCATGCCATCCAAGGCTCTGTCCAACCTGGCCTTGAGCACTGCCAAGGATGGAGCATTCACAACTTACCTGGGCAACCCATTTCTGTGCCTCACCACCCTCACAGTGAAGAACTTCTTCCTTATATTCAGTCTAAACTTCCCCTGTTTCAGTTTGAATCCGTTACCCCTTGTCATACCAATACAGTCGATATCTTAAAATATCTTAATGCCAGTTAATATCTTAAAAGATTAGTCTTCTTGACCAGCTGGTTGCTAAGAGGTTAATGTATGGTTTTGCCTCTGAAATCAGAGACATCTCTACTTCCAGTATAGTTGTGGATGGTTATTAAATTATTCACAAAGTCTTTATGCTATGGTTGATACCAAAGAGTCTATGGAGTATTTAATTTATTGATATTTTTTTTTAATAAGGAAAGATAAATCACTGCAGGTCAGAAAAGAATCAGTAATATCCTGTCCTCTATGGCACTCTACATTACCCGAATATAAACTTTACTGTTACCTCTTTTAGTAGATACTGCATTTTTATTCCAGGAGCAAGACAATCTACTTTTAATTAATTAATTATTCTTTTTGTAAAAATGTGACTATTTTGAAAGAAATCAGTGCCCACAGACTTTAGTTTGGGTGACTCATGTTAGCTACCAATATATCTGTACTTTATGGTAGCTTTAATAACCAGTAATCTCTAACATTCAAATTTACTCATATATTTGCTAGGGCAAAGTCCTTTTTGTACTACATGAAGTTAAAAATCCAATTTCCATAATGTTAAAAACCTATATTAAGGAGCTTAGCTCAAGTCTGTATAACCTTTAGATTGCCATAGTTTCTTAAAAATCTGCTTAATGGATTTTTTTTTTGATTATTTGTTGATCACAATTTATTTGGTGGTATTTCTTGCTGCTTTTATGTCAACATTTTAAAGCTGCATATAAAACCAGAATATTATTTTCTTAAGGTTGGACTTGATGATCTTAAAGTTCTTTTCCAACGTAGTTGATTCTATGATTCTGTATCTTGCTTTAAAATAAAGAGAAGACATTTGGTTAATTCTCTAAAAACTGTGTTGCAAATAAGCACAATGCAAAATGTTGCACCAGTTTTGCTTAACTACTGCAGAACCTCAGCTGGCTAAAATCCTACTTTGAAATTAGCTATGGATGTTTATAATAGCAAGTAGTAGAGTACTTGAATTGTATTTAGTATTTTGGGCTTCAGTGGTGGTCAGATAACTGTAATCATTTGGCTGGAATGATATATTTCTCCCCTTTGCTTGTGAAACTGTAATGATAGGAGATTATATATTAGGAAAAAGTAGATGGGCAACTAGCTATCTTGACCAGTGCATGTAGAAAAGGCACTTTCCAACAAAGTCTTCCTGCAATTGCAGAAATAGACAAATAGAGCAGTCCTTTTTACACAGTCAAGATATTTAGGAATTGTTTTGCATTTATTTTAAGATAATCAATAACAATCAATCGTGCATGAGTGGGACTGGGCTCACAGGATCACCACCCAGCTGTATGTGAGACATGAACAAAGATGCCTTGGCAAAGACACCCTATGCAAAGATCCCAGTAAAATGCCATGGGATTTTCTATAGACACAGAATGTGAGAGCCTATGTAACAAACTAGTGGCCTGATGATAATATATTCAATAAAACTGCTTTCAGGGAGGCAGGATAAAGCTGTTAAAAAAGGGCTTGTTTCTTACATAGCTGTCTAAAAAATAAGTCACTGCATTTATCTTTCTGACTTTCACGTTACTGCTTAGGAGCTCTATATAAATTTCAAAGCAAATGGAAAACAAAGCAGAAGGGCATAACTGCTTCTTTTTAGCAGTTTTCCGACTATTAGCAATCATGGGATAGGCAGTTTTAAGGCAAAGAAATGTTTCCATATGTGGAAAAGTGTTTACAATAGCCAAAGCATCTGAAGGCCCTCAGTGACATGATTTAGTGGTGGTGTTGGCAGTCCTGCATAAGGTTGAACTTGATGATCTTAAAGGTCTTTTCCAACCTAGTTGATTCTATGATTCTATTCTATGATTCTAAGGCATCAGGCTTGAGTCAAACTAAGCTTCATGGTGTTCATGCTTGGTGTAAAATGACCTTCACATGGCATGTATTTATTCTCTATTCAATGCAAAGCTTTCATCCTGTGAGAAACTTCATTTTTTTTCTTCATTTTTTAATATATATATGTTTTCTTTTTTTTATTTTTTTAATAGAATGCCTATGTTAACAGTAATGTCAGACTGGCCTATCTTATGACACAGGTTTGACAGCATAGGCTGAACCACACCAAAACGTTCCCCATATCCATCAACATAATCTAGCTTTTAGGATGATGTAACTTTAACACTGACAGCTGAATTTATTGTCCAGGTAGAGGTGGGTTTTGAAAAGGATTGCGACTATTTATGTCTCAAGGGTATTTTAAATCTGCTATTATTACGTGAGGCTCAGGTGAGAAGGAATCTAGTTGTGAAAGCATGAAATATTCTTCATTAGTAGATGTGAATGAGCAAGAACTGAGTCATCGTCCGGCAAGTACTTTATGCTTTCCCTTCACTGTAGGATTTTAATTGGCAAAATACTTCAGTGTTTAATGACTGCAAATACTAGGTGTTATTTCTGTTTTCCACACATTCTTGAGCTAAACTTACCATTACAGTCTTAATTCTCATCCAAGAAATATTTGCCATTTATCACTATGATTTGAAACTTTTCTACATGAACATTCTTGCTAATATTTGCTGGCAAATAAATCACTGTGGAGCAGAAATATGCCAACCTGTCGAAAGGAAAGGGACATACTAGTGTTCTGACTGCTGCATTAGAAAGTCACTGGGTAAAATGTAAAACAGCATCTAAATGTCCCCTGAAAGTTTGGTTTTTCAGTGATTACAACACAGAGGTAGGTTTACAAGCCTCAGGTCTCTGACTCAGTAGATCTTGATTTTTATGTTATTTACTCTGAGAACCTAGGTTGTTGGATCACTTACAGTTCAACCTTGCATATTACAGTTTTTTCAGGGCTGGATAGGACTGAAGATAGGCTTCCCATTTCCGAAGTACCCTGCATTCTCACATATCGCCTAAAGAGTGAGCTCGGCCCCTGTCCTAAGACAAAATGATGACTACCAGTGCATATTGCAAGTAGCCTAATTTTGTTGTAGAACAGCTGTGGTGTTGGATAATGGCCCAGCATTCTGATGTTAGCTGTATACTGACTCAGATGGATAAGGTGCTGCATTATGCTTTTTAGCATCCCCTAAGGCACCTGTATCTGGATTCTGCCTAGTCTGGATTAAGAAAAGGGCTGCAGTACCAGGTCAGGCTTTCACTACAGTTCTCTTGGTGTGATTTTGCCATCTAGCCGTATGACAAAACTCAGCTTCCCTTGCTGCAGTAGATATGCTGAATGTAGATGTGGTTCTGATGTCCACTCGTTGCTTTTGCCACTTATGTAGCAACTCTGGAAGGGTGGAATAACAACCATGATAGGAAACCTTCTACTGGCTTGTTTTTACTAGCAGTCTCTGTAGCCCTTAGTCCTAGCCTGAGCCCAGTCTTTGCGGCTTTTGGGACTTGCCTAGTTGAGACGGATGGAATGATGCGCATACACGAGTGTAGAAAATGTAGGGCAAAGGAAAGGGAACTCTGGATTTAGGCACTGTTAGGATTAGACAGCATTTGGTTTATATTTAGCCCTTATTTGTTAGAAGTGTGATGAATCAGACATCTGGGAACAGAACCCACTTTGATAATTATTAATCAATATTTGTTTAGCAGCAATCCCAAGCAAGACCCATCTTAAAGCAGGAATCCCCCTGTACTTGATGCTGTTCGAAACAAGAACAAGGAGGCTCTAGCACTAGCAGCACTCTGACTTTATCAACACCATCTTCTTCTGTAAGGAAAATGGAAAATTAAAACAACAAGCTCAGTCAGGAGTGCAGAGCTACTTTACTTTACACAGGAGTTTCATAAGCAAATCGAAGATTTTTCCAAAGTATGGAATAGGCAAAGTGCTCTCATTTTTTAATAATATCTGATTGCTTCTCATTCAACCTGTGACATAATAGAAAAAGTAATTAAACCAAATGTCACTGTAGCCATATCTGTAATGAAACTCAGTGCCCTAAAGCACTCCAAAAATTGACACAAGAGCACAAGAAATTGTATTAAAAGGCTATGGCATTTAGTAAAAACCTGATAAAGGGTAATGATATAAGTTGCACCAACCGTTTTAGGTACTTGAAATAAGCATTTATTTATACACAGCTGTACTCCCTGGGGCCCCTGGCTGGGACTGCGGCCTGCTGTATCATATGTGGTGCTGTATCACATGGTAGGATGGCTACTGTCCTACAGAATTCCCTAGTATGAGAAAGCAAGACAGAAGGGTAAGTGCTGGGGTGCAAAATTCCTGACTTCACAAACTGCTGCTAAAATCCTCAACTGGCCACCAGCACCTAAGTAGAAGGGAAGAAGGGATGTTTGTTAGGTGCTGCTCAGAACTGGGAGTTGA
The DNA here is from genome assembly GCA_017639245.1 of Myiopsitta monachus. Taxonomy (NCBI): domain Eukaryota; kingdom Metazoa; phylum Chordata; class Aves; order Psittaciformes; family Psittacidae; genus Myiopsitta; species Myiopsitta monachus. The sequence continues at coordinate 114,014,817 of CM029917.1, read as the reverse complement.
AGACTACTTTTGAATGAGTCTCCCACTTATCTGTGGGTGAAGGGATCTGTGGGCACAGAGTGACTTGGAAGTCCGTTATAGCTCAATTTACTCTATCCTCATATATAGCATTCGCAGGGGCAAAATCAAAGGGAACCATCTGGGTCATTAGTTCCATTCTGTGATGGGCACTGGCCACAGTGTAACAGACGTTGAGACTTGCAACATCCCTAGAGCATTGACTCCACCTGTTGCAGACTACAAAACACTTCTCAGAGCATGACTAGTAAGAAGCTTGTAAACCTCTGCAATGAATTCTCCTTCCCCTCCCCTTCCCTCCCCTCCCCTCCCTTCAATATCTACATGAGCACATCAGAAACATTAAAAAAATCTAGAATTTGAGGGTTGAGAACATCATTAGTTTGGCCAATGTGGCAAATTTATTGGAGGCTCCTTGTTTTCTCTGTCTTTTCTTGTCTAATTATTAATGCTCTCCTTTGTGTTTACCATATCTTCCAGGCAGAGTCTATAGAGCAGGACCTCCTTCTGTGCCTATGTAGGTTGTTTGGTTTGATATGGGATCTTTTGGTTATGTTCTTCCTTGTGTTATTCAGCAGTGATGACAATATGCCTTAGGGAGCTTAAATCCTTCTTGCAGTTGAACAAACAAAATGGAGCAAGCTTAGCACACTCTTTCTCACTCCACGGTTTGTATCCACTTGTTTATAGCTCTACAGAATTCGGCTAAACTCCATCAGCCTGTTTTAAAAGGACATACAAAATACCTAAGCACCAGACACAAATTGTCATAACTGGTGCCCACACGGCAGTTGTAAAAACAGAAATGTAAAAAATTCAAGGCAGACCAAAAAAAAAAAAAAAAAAAAAACCAAAAAAAAACCAAAAAAAAAAAAACAACCCTACAAATTTTAGGATTTTTTGCAAAAGTTTTCACCAAATGTATCTATCTTGTCACAAACTATCATGAAAGTTTAGCTTCCAGTTGTGCATAAGATAGAAAAGTCCTTTACCTTATAAACCGTCCTTGTTATTACAGCTTTCATATCTCTTTGGGTAATACAGAGCATCATACACTACATAGAATTAGCAGAATTTCTCCTCTTTTCCCACCTAAACTTATTCCGAGTTGGTTTGTATCCAATTGGCCTTCTGCCAAAATTGCCCTTGAATTATCACTATGTACACAGGCATTCAGAGTCAAGGCACTGTAGCTGCAGGCATAGCTGTGAAGTAAGTTTGAGTCAATCATGAGAAGAGAGTAAGTCGGCGAATGAGTTGGATTGGAAATGTCAAGTGAAAGAAGTGGATTGTATTTTCCCTTCAAATTACTCAACTTGCAGAGTGACAGAAGTTTCACGTTTCAGAAACCCTTTGTTTTCTAAGTTTTCAGTATCTAACAGTTATGGGCTATAGTGGAAACTCTCTTGCTTCTTTTAGCTATGCTGTAATTTTCAGGAGAGGACAGACAGCATAACAATAACACTTACCATGTCAGGCAGTCTTTTAAAGTCTTTCACAAATACCAAGGAACTCTGTGGAAGATTAGGAAGAAAATCATAGTTCAACGCAGCTGCATCTTAGTTAATATTTTTGAATATATGTATTTCCAAGAGACTTGTAATTAGAATTGGGAAGAGAGAATTCTGCTTCGCTGCCGAGTACAGTTGTCAGTCAAACCATTTTTAGACCTTGGTCTGAGGCTGTGCCTATATAGAATACTTAAGATTGACAGGCAAGTGCCATCTCTGTGGATGCAGCAACCTGGTTTTGTATAATAATGTGGGGTTTGACTGGCAACTCATCAATAGCATCAACAGCAGAATTCAGCCATCCACATACCTGCTTTATTCCCTGGTTATCTGTTGCTACAACACTCTACTGTTGTACACATACAAGCTGTCAATAAAAATGGGTCTAGTGCTCAACTCTAAGGAACTAGCACAGTCCCGAAAATCTGAACTCCTAAATAAGAATATTAAAAAAAACCAAAACAATAAAAAGAATAAAATAACATAGAAAAATATTCTGCCTTCCATAACTGATTTTCTGCATCCCGAACAGTGTGACTAGCATTTCCATGTCTTTTACAAATAACATCTTTGGTAGTATAACCCTGGCATTGATTACAATTTCAAGGATCACACAAAAGAAGCCCAGAGAGATATGAGAGTGAGATTGTAATGTTCAGTAATTACCAATTCAGTGTGTCTTACTACCCTCTTCACCTTTGTACTTTGGATGCAACGTGTTGGATGGACAAATCCAAAACAGGTCTGAGTTTCACACTGTGATCTTCACTGTTCAGTTTCCTCACATTAAAATGTTGCTTTAGGTTACCAGGAATGTTCTTCTCAGGTTTTATAATGTTTAGAGAATTCAAGCTTGTGGTGAGGTTTTATTCTACTGTGGATAGAACATCATCTTTCTTCATTTAACAGCTCTTGCTTGGCTCATATTGTGGTAATAGAGGTGTTTGCATGCCAAACCATTTCTTGCATTTTGAAAAGCACGTTGTCAAATTTAGTCATTATATCTTTGCCAGGAAGCAATACAGCAATTAATTTACTCGTGGCTTTTAATGGTAGGTGAGTAGAACTCTTCTTTCTTGAAATTTTATTGTTTGGTGCAAGTTATTCTTACAAATTTCCTTTAGTTTTCAATAAGGAAAAGGAAAGATAATTGGAGATTGATTGTTCTTATCCATCTCCATTGCAGGAGAGGTAAGCTGCCCCTGTGTCTCTGGTAGTTGGGCAGTAGCGTGCTGTATAGTGCACTCTGTGTTGCTTGTGATTTTTCTTCTTCAGTATCGTGAGCAGCTGATGACAAGATTAGATTTTTAAACCAAGAATTGCCTGATCTCAACCCTGTTTTAAAAATGTACTGTATATATTTGTAGGAGCAATTAAATATAGACAAATATGTCTATGGCAACTTCTGAAGGCAGATGTCTCTTACTTGATTCAGACCTCCAACTTTATGTACCCCTAGCAGATAAACCATTCCCTAACAGTATCCGGTAAAAGAAGATGTAGGGAATTTCTCAGGTATCCTAATCTCTTCCATTCCCGTTTAGCCTCAAAAAACAAATTGGCTTTTTTTTTTTTTTTTTTTTTTTCTGCTTAGTAACTATCTTTATGACGAGAATTTCTGGCAACAACTTTCTGTAAGAACACAGAAAAACTTCTCCAACTTTAGGTTACTTGAGAACTTCAATTGCTTGGTTACTCAAGACCAGCCTTCACATCAGGGTCAAGCCTGGTGTCCCCCGTCCAAGCTTTGTCTCAGTTCTTAATCTACACCCACCCTTTGAGTTGCTTAAAGGAAAGAGGAATGAAGAAGGGATTAAAAGTTTACTTTGTCAGTATTGTCCTGTGGGCAAATGATGATTTTCCAAGGAGCTGTTTGGGTGAAAGCACTATTATCACCATTACCTCGAAAAAAAGAAATTGGGATAAGGGAAGATTGAAGTGCAAAGAGCGCAAGCAACACTAGGGAGGACTTGGAAGAACAACAACTGCAGAACAGGTAATACTAATAGAGATGTGGCTTGAAGGAGAAAGGCTTTAGCAGTTATCCTTGGTCTTTGGTCATCATATAGCTGTCACGATAGATTCTAATAGGGAGTGTGACTTCTCTTTCCCTGTTGAATGAGTGAATTGGCAGTGAAAAGAGGCTGACAGACTGTCAGTGGTATAGCAGTAAATAACAGGATGGCTAACTGCTAAATGTCTGGTACTTCTGACTGCAGGTGACTTGTGCAATCAAAAGAAGAAATTCATAAACGCCAAGTCCCAGAACAGTATTTTCCAATGCAGATAGGTAAAATGAAAAAACAAAGCCAATATCTGAATTTTTAAATCTGAAATTAGTTTTCAATTGGTGCCTAAAATTCGAACTTCTGAACCCAAAAGTCTTCGTTTGCACCTGCATTTTTAGAACATGTAATGAAAATTCTTTCGGATTCTTTTACAATTCTATTGCCTTGTGGGAAAGATGATTCTGTGGCCAAAAAGGGCGCGTAATTTTTGCTTATATCACGCTGCTTATAAATGAGAGATAATATTGCCATTCAACCAAAAGCCTTGTAAATCATGTAGTATCTCAAAAAATTGAGTTCCACCACAGGTTGTAGAAGACATCCACTACCTTTCCTAGAAAATGTTCAGCTTGTAAGCACATTCATTTTTCTCTTCAATTCATTGCTTAATTTCTTCTTCTACAGTAAATCTTTACTTTTGTTTTCAAGGAAGGCTGCAGAGTTCAGTTCAAAATGCATTTTGATACCTTCAGTGTGCAATAACCTCAGCTGTAAAGAAAGAAAAAATATTTCTCTTTTTGGAATAAAGTACTTGTAAGTTAGCTTCAAAATTTCAACCAGTTCAAGCAAGGAGATTTTCCTTTATTCTTTTTAATTAATTTATTCAGCATAATTGACTGATTTATATCTTGGTAATAAAATTTTATGCTGAAGAAAGCTAATGTGTGTGAAATAATTAAATTTGACAAGTGTCGAGCAACTCGGAATTGCACTGGGATGCACTTGTATTTGCTAATATTCCCTCAAGAAATTCAGAAGTTAGAGTGGGAAATGTTTTTGCTAAATATTACCAGACTTTAGTAGAAGAAAATAGGTCTGAGAGAGTTCTATGACTCTGTTATGTAAAAAGCTCTTCTGTTGTTTCATTTCCTAGCACTGCTCAGATTAGGAAATGAAACTAAAGTAATTTAGTCATGCCATGTTTGATTTATGGTGGACGTATAGGTTTATAGTATGTAAGAGGGCTTGTGCTCATCTTCTAAAATGAACTATGTATGGCTTAAAGTGAATGGAAAGATTATTAATTTTCACAAAAAATAATGAAACTGACTAGGCTTACATGATAAATATTAGCGAAAAAATGATGTGAAGTCAGTCTACCAATTGATCTACATGCAGATTAAGAACATAACATTAAAAAATGAACTATGATGTTAGCTCAAATAGTAGAAGTCTCTGCTTGAATTGCAAGGTCTTACCCCTCTGTATAATCCATGAAGCAGGCAAGTCTTTTCTCCATAGAACACTGTTTGAATTGAGTTGTTTATCAAAAAATCTGTAAGACAATGGGTTTTTTCCAAAGGTGCTCTGGTTGCAGTCAGAGACAAGGTTTTGTGCACAAGTCATTTGGTGACAACTTTTTTCTGGGGGTGTCAGAGTTGACAACTATGAAACTTGCTTTGCTCTTGAAATTTTATACTGTTTTTATTGTTTTCCCTCTCAGTATAAACACAAAACCTTTAAACTATAAGACAATATTCACAGCAAAACCTACTTACATTGCATTTCAACTAGTGTGTTATTGGCCATCACTCTACCCGGGCAGCAGCAGCAGGTTTTCAGCAGGTGCCATAAACAGGGTTTTAAGACCCTGTAAATCTCTTTGTGGTAAAAATAATAACTGATCAGCAAGCAAAGAATGTGTACTCGAGTGTTTGTTAGTTTAGAGTCACTGAGAACCAGGCATGAACAAGCATGCTCCTAGTCTCATAAAGTAACTGGTTGGAAGAGACCTTAAGGGTCATCTGGCACAACTTTTCTTGGCAAAGTGTGACCTAGACTAGGTGTCCAAGCACCCTGTTCGTCCTTAGTATGGCAGAAATTCACTTAAGATGTTGTATAGAAACAGTGGCATTAATTGATGACAACGTAGCATGTGCTGCAACATAGTGGTTCATTTAGACCAAGGCATGAGTTTGAAACAACCTGCTAAATTGTCCCTTGGTATTGCCTGGAAAGCTTGTATTAGGCCTATCACTATATATTTTGAAGAACAATACAGACAAATATTGCAGAATTACACCTGATGCTGTGTTGGGTTATGGGATTCATTACACAGCCACTCCAGCTCTGTTTTCTATGTTTCAGACTGGTCTATGGATCTGCACCATCAGGCTCTCTGTGGGCTCTGGACAGCTTGAATGCCCAAGCACTCCATGACTTTGCCTGCATTTATCCTATGATGAGCAAGCACGGATAGGTTTTCATATGGATTAAAGATACAAGCATTTCTGCTCCAAACTAGTTGAAAAATCAGTTGAGATTGTATTCCTGGAGTGTGCTGTTCAACTTTGCTGGTCATAAATAGCTCCAGAAAAGAGTCTGTTCTGGGCTGGAGAAAGCTTACATGTGAGCACTGTTGAAACCGTGCTCTTGTTACTGGCTGGGAGATGCTTTGGTACATGTTAACATATCATTGCTCTGTTTTTCTGACTATTTATTTTATCTCCCATCTGCCCTTATTTGTTCTTCTGCTGGAAAAACAATGTTCCTCTAGGCTATGTTGAAACCTGGTATGTTCAGATGAGGAGAGCAAAAGAGAAGATGCAGTAGGTGGTTTGTCCCCTCAGGCTGAGCTTTGAGATTTCAAATATGATTTTTAGAAGAAAATAGGGAACTTCTTGTGTAGATGCCCTGCCACCCTGACATAGGAATTGTTTCTGCTGCAAGCAAGGGAAAGGATAATAACTAAGAGTCAAGTATTGTAGCACCAAGCGCTGCAGAACAGGTTATTGGCTGGATTGTAACTATCATCCACACTCTTCCTAGAGAACATCATGAGCTATAGCTTATTTTCCTTTCCACCAAAGCAGTGCAGTGTTCAACCTCATGATTCAGTCTGATCCATATGAAAAGATGTTTATTCCTACATGGAGTTGTCAGGTTAAAGGGTACAAGGGGAGTGTTTATTTCAGCTGCACTTTTCTAAATGCTGTAGCTGTCTTTCACACAGTGTTTGAGAGTTTGCAAGATTCTTGAGGTTTTCTTCTTAAAAGATGACTGGGCACAGGAATTGCACCCAAGAGAAGAAGTGGTGGTAGAAGCTGCATATGTGTGAAGAGCAGATGCTCGAGGATCTAAAAATGATGAAGCATTTTGCTGGGGTAGAGAAAATTCCTTACAATGGTGTCCTAATAAAAAATATTACTGTGATGCCAAAGGAAGCAAAAGACGAAGAAAAAAGAACTCATTAATTTTCTGCACTGAAAAAGCAGGTAGATGTGACAGTGCCAGGCAAGAGGAGAGGAAAATAGATGCAACCAGGCATTAGAGCTCCAAAAAGAACCAGAGACCAACAGAGGAACTACAGATGGAAGGAAAACAAGAACCGGAAAAGTGATATCAGATTGAAAAAATATGGAAATCTGCTAGCCAGGCACTCATTAAGAATTTGCAGCCTCTGAGTGCTTTCCAGGTGTGCTGCCTCCCAGGAGGAACAGCACAAATGTAGATCCGAGGCTGGAAAATACCCTGAAGGGAGCAAAGAAGAATGCAGACATCACCTGGGACAAGCAAATGCTTCCAAATAATGGCTTTGTATCTCTAGGAGAAATATTAGTTATTGGAGTCTTGGGGCATTATTCTGGTTGGTGATCTTGCACTTCACAGAGGAGGAAAAGATGATACTAAGGTGACGGTCAACAGATGGTTCAAGAACTGGTGTTCTCAGGGAGGCTTGAAGATAGTGACTACTGGAAAGAGGGTCTTTCTCAACTTATACATGGCCCTACAGTAGTACATTTCATGGGAAGATAACTTGAATGATAAAGAATTTCAAAATAAGAAAAAATGGGAGAAGTTTGGTATTAGTTCAGAGAAGAAAAACCAAGCAAATGATTTGACAGTGAACTAAAGACAATCACTGAAATCCAGACTCAATTGTCTGGCTCAGCAAAAATAAGTTAGGAAAAAATTGGTGTTTAAATAGCACTGGGACACTTAGGAAAGGATAGAAATAGACTCACTGAAAATAAGACTTAAAAATTCCAAGGCAAAACTGTCAGTGGCTGAAAGAAGTGCCTAGTGGTGTTAATTCAACTGAGAGCTTTGAAGACTTGTATACAAAAGCTTTGTAGATTTTCTTTAAATTAAACCAGAAAAATAGGGAGGAAGTTGTGTACTAAACTAAAAGAAGTAAGGAAGAACTCTCGACTTCTCTCTCTGAATGACTAGCTCTTAAAAAATGAACAAGGAACTTAAATGGAGTAGCAAAAAGGACTGATCCGCAGAGAATAAGCAAGCTCTTAAGGACAAGAAGGATATTATTGTAAAGTAAATAGCCAAAAGTCAAGTGGGTAATTATGAAACAATTAGCAGAAGCTCTTCAGTCCTATAAATAAAAGAAAATAAGGAAGAAATAAAAGATATTACTATGCAGAAATACCCCCAAATTATGTTGAATATGGCTAGAAGACTAAATATTCCACCTCAGTATGCAACAAGAACACATAAGCAAATGAGAGGAAGAATAACAGGAACAGGACATGGCATAACAGTGGTAGAAGGAAAATGTGACATGCTCGAAATAGGTGAGTCCCATAATTTTCTCATGATGGCCGTAATATTATGAAGCGGGAAGCATGACTAAGGAAAGGCAAGGACATTAAAAATGGGACACCATTTTCAATGGAAGTGTGGTGAAAATCACTATGTAAATATGTGAATGAAGTGTGGTGAAGATCACTATGTAAAGTTGCAAGATTTTGTACTTAGAAATACAAAGAATATAGAAAACTTCTTGAGAAGACACCAAAATAACTTAGCTTATTTATCTGAGAACAAGGTTTGAGAGAGGATGCAATTTCTCTCTGTATACTTGCCAGAGCAACTGACAACAAGGAAGATAAAAAGATCTGTTGGTGCTAAAGAGCATGTTGGCACAAATGCAAAAAGCTATATTGTTTTCCATGACCTATCTGTTCTCAGATGAAGTTGGGAAGAAGTTAGAAGAGGGCTCATAACTCATAAATTTCCAGAGTTCTGAAAAAGTCTTTCTATAGGACAATAGGACAATAAAAAATCTGTACTTTAGTGGATATAGAGGAAGGAGTTAGAATTTAGTGAAGAACAAAGATAAGGTAGGTGGAGATCATTGGGATATTTTGTGAGCAACGAAGGACGGTACAGGAATTCCATAGTCTCTGCACATCTGCCAACCCAACTTAAGTAAAACACCAAGATGAGTCAGTGATTGTTTAATTGAGCAGATTTGTTCAGATCTGCATCTCAAGGGTGGCTCATCTCCTTCCATGATGTTCAAAGCATTGGCCAGTCATTCTACCATATATCTCTACATGGCTCATCTTTGAGTATTCAAGAGTGAACAGTGGCTCCAGAGATGAGGATGGGTGTGGGCATGCATCTTGCTAACAGTGGATTCCTGATGAGCCAGACGCATGATCCAGGCGTCTACAAGGGCGTTGAAGGTCACCTTGGGCCCCAGCAAGAAGGAAGAGGAACTGCTGAAGCAGCAAGTAAACAGGACGTTGTGGCTTGAGGCCTGGATCTGGGCCTTGCTGGACATAAAAGTGAAGGGCCTATCGGAATCTGTAAAAGGGCGCATGGACAGTGCATGCAACCAATTACAGTTTGCCTGATCGCATAAAGGGGTGGAGTTCTGTCATATAAGGCAAACTTTGCAAGCAATAGATGGCTTCTGCTTGATTCACATTGAATTGCATGGAGTCTGTAATTTCTTCCCACAGATGGGGATTACTGGTTGAAAATTTACACTAAATTGATAACTGTTGCTTGTTCGTAAGTTATGTTGATGCTTGGTGTAAGCATCTCTCTGCATGCCACCACATGCTGTGTGTTTGACTACCTTTGGGGAAGACTCTATGTGCCTGTTTGCACTTTACTTCAGCACAGGAAGATCCTGGCATTGACTGCAGTCTGTGTGACCTCTAAGTCATATCTTATCATGGGGTCTTTTTGAAGAGCATCATGTTCCAGCTCATCATTTTTTCCCCCTCTGTATTCCTAGCTTTTGAAGTCTGCAGTGCTTTCATAGGTTTGAATATTCTATTCTGTGAATAATGGCTCTCAAATGACACTCAAGTCTCTGCATTTTCTCTTGCAGTGGCTGTGTACACTCACAAACCTCAGAGAAAGAAGAGGCAATATGACATGATCATGAAAGGTTGTATATTTTCCAAAAGCTCATTCTAAAAGCTGTTGTGGGCTCACCATCACATTGAAATGTTACAGGAAGTTTTGCCTTCTCCCTAATATTTCCTTATGCCCTATCTGAAAAAGCTGTAAACCTTTTATGGCAGATGTGAGTACGACCAGCTTGTGAATTCACAGTTCACATACCCAAACCGAAGTTACTGCCATTTCGCTACATACCTGTGAAGGTCTCAGGATCTAGGAACCACCAAACAGGACAGAACAGCAAACAATGTCCTGCATTATTCAGTTTTCATTTCTTCTGAAAAATACATAAAAACATGCTGATTTTTGCTGCCAAGAAACTGGTAAGCTCTTCCTGAGATAAGGCAATTTAGGCAATGAGATAGATGTAGCTGATCCTAACTCTAGACTTCTATTATCAAACCTTTAAAGGTGCTTGTAGCACTTTTTTTTTTCTTCCTGTCAAGTTGCAGTATTTTTCCTGCTTGCATTGTCTCTATGAGTTTGTAATATTTCCTGGAATTCTGCAAAGATTTGGGAGCTGACAATATTACGATGTCTTCTAAGCAAACATTTCCATTTACCTGTTGCCTTCTGATGGTTTTGCTTTCTTTCCTTTTCCTTGCTGTAAAAAATGAAGCATATAAGAGTGTCTTGCCTTGCCTACCTTTGCTAAATAATTTATTAGTGTGTATACCTCTTTCTTATGCCACACTTGTTTCAAAACCAAATACTGCCCATGTTAACAAAGATACCAACAGCTCTTAAGGATTGGAAAGTTCCTCTCATTCATTTGCTCTTCAAGATTAGCTTTCTAATCCATCCACTTTGAATGTCTATGATTTAATTACCTAAATCCAATTGTATTTAATTCCACTTATTCACTTATTTTATGGTACAACCCAAGACTGTCACTTAGGATAGCCGATTTTTCAAAGTGTTTTAAATCAATTTAATTAATTTCCATGTAATCTCTCCAAGAACTTTTGGGATGTTCCTTCCTACACCAATTAGTCTCTCAAATTAATGGCATGTGCTTGTTAAGAAATTTCCTCTTATCTTTCAGTTTCTGTGAATGTGACTGTTGAGTTCATGGCCCTTTCGTTAGCTGAGTGAGCTTGCAAACCACAGCCCATGCACTGCTGCTCTCCCTTTCTATTAATGGATTCTCCTTTGCCTGTTGTTTGCAGAACAAGATCACAAAATGGAGGTCAAAGAGCTATTTGGCATGATAGGTCATGAGCTAATTTGGGGTAAATATGTGCTTCACCCTGAATTTTAGCCATGCATCAGGTTAGCACAGGCAACATGCACTGAAACTTGGCCTCAGTCTGAACAAATTTATTTTTCTTTGACTACTATATGGATACTTTATGTGTTAATGCATATATATATATATGTATCTTTATAGAATCATAGAATAGTTAGGGTTGGAAAGGACCTTAAGATCACCTAGCTCCAACCCCCCTGCCATGGGCAGGGACACCTCACACTAAACCACGTCACCCAAGGCTCTGTCCAACCTGGCCTTGAACACCGTCAGAGATGGAGCATTCACAACTTCCCCGGACAACCCATTCCAGTGCCTCACCACCCTTACAGTAAAGAACTCCTTCCTTGTGAAATCCAACTTAGAAACATGTACATGAATCATGTCTAAATAAATGTCTTTCCTTAATATTTGTAATGTTATTGCATGTCATCTGTAACTAAAAAGTTTCAAACTGCATCCCTACCACCAGTTTATGATCTGTTGATTTAGAGACTGACATTGGATCATCATCTAACCTGACTGGCCAGATGAATACGCTAGCACCTCAGTTTCTTCTTATGATTATTTAAGGCAGAAAGAGGATTTTGGCAGAGCACAGAAGAGTGAGAACAGGACAGCACTTCCTGAGCCAGGTTACAGTCCTACCTGGGGATGGAAACAGGGAAAGAAGAGAACCACACACTGGATGTGGGAAAAGCAACAGCACGGCGAAGCAGAGGTCATGGTGATATGTCAGTATGATGACTCAGTGCTGGCTTTATGCACCTCAAATGACCCGGTGTGATTAGATATGGGCTGTATTTAACTCACTGCTTGCAGGAAATTAGTTCCCTTTAGCGTTCTTGGAAGTCCTTTGGTAGGAAAAGGACAGATACTCCCCCTAGTGTCCTACCAGACCAGGATGAAGTTCATTCTCTTTCATTTTGGGGCATCTTCCTTGATTTGTCACATGAATGCTGATTCCATCCTGCCTTTCAAAATTCTTTAACCCAATTTTCTTCAAAATGATTGCGCTGAAATGAGAGGAATTTCCCTGTGAAAGTTCCATTTGAATCAGGAATGGGACTAATATTAACAATAGTCTCTAGTATCATAGGACTTCAGCAGGCTACTCAGAACCCACGGGTGCCCAGCACTATGAAATCCAGGAACAAAAAGACTGGTCCTGCTGGAAAAAAAATTGTATTTGATATTTGAAGATGAAGGGAAGCTTCCTAAAGTCTAAGGGAAGTAAAACCCGTGTTTGACTTCACATTCATATTGGGATCAGAAATGCTTCAGGGTGGCTAATAAACACACACTTGCAGTGGGCTTAAAAGAACTGAGGTTTCTTACTGTCCTTTGTAGTGCCGGTAGGCAGCACATACACAATGCTTTACACCCTACACAATGCTCTTGTTAAGGAAAAAGCTATTTTGTACTGTCCAGTGGAGCTCCACAGTTAGTTTGCTTTGCTTTTAACACTGCCTCCTACTGTAGAAAAGCTAAGCAAGTCCTTGGGCTGTAAATCCAACCCCAGTGTCACTGGAAATGTTTTAATATCCCCCAGTAAAACCTTCTCGAGTTTCTCTGATAGAAAATCTGGGTTGAAAAGGACAGCGTTCATACCTTGATTGCAAATATCCAAAATTAACAATACCCCAATTCCTAACAGCTGCTCATGGTCAAACTTGCTTGGTTCTGGTATTCTGTTGCTGTACTTCTTTGTGTAGATACATTTTTTGTTTCAGTCAGGGGATTATGGAACTATTGTTTTTCATACTAACACTCCTGTTCAGCTCTGGATGGACCAATTTATATGGAAACAATAAAAGTCTTTGTCCATTACTAACTATTCGTTGTGTTTCCATGTAGAAGCCCAAGGAACAGAAACATAAGGTAATACCCAATTATTCAGGACAAGTTGGTGTAATATTGTAGCTGAGCAATTTATGGAATTAGACACTTAAGCGTTTGTTTGTCTCTGAGTGGGTGAGAACATAGAATTTTAGAGAACAGAAAAGCTCTGATCAAATAGCTTATTGACCCCAACTTATAACTTGGAAAATTACAGGAGAACTCTCAGAGGAGTAAGAGAAGTAACCTCAGACACCAGCATGCGACAACTAACTATCCCTCTTCTCTGTTTGCAGAACCCAATTGAAAGTCCTCAAAATGGTAATAAACATGAAATGGTGAAAGTTTCACTGTCTCCAAAGAGTTTCAAAAAATAGCAATTTTAACTTTCAGATCATCATTGTGCCGGGTTTGAGGGTTTTTTTCACTTGCTTTAGTGAGGACAGTGACAACTTCATTCTTCTAAGGAGTACTTCACTTGCATAATCTGACATCTGTATATAGTCGTAAAATCATAGAATCCCAGACTGGTTTGGGTTGGAAGGGACCTTAAAGCTCATCCAGCTCCAACCCCTGCCACGGGCAGGGACACCTTCCACTATTGCAGCTTGCTCCAAGCCCCTGGCTCCAACCTGGCCTTCAACACTGCCAGGGATGAGGCAGCCACAGCTCCTCTGGGCACCCTGCGCCAGTGCCTCAGCACCCTCACAGGGAACAGCTTCTGCCTAAGAGCTCATCTCAGTCTCCCCTCTGGCAGGTTAAAGCCATTCCCCTTGGCCTGTCCCTACATGTCCTTGTCTAAAGCCCCTCTCCAGGTTTCCTGCAGCCTCTTTAGGCACTGGAGCTGATCTCAGGTCTCCCCTTGAGGAGTCTTCTCTTGTCCAGGCTGCCCCAGCCCAGCTCTCTCAGCCTGGCTCCATAGGAGAGCTGCCCCAGCTCTCAAAGTGTCTTTATGGCCTCCTTTGGACTCTCCTGATTGCTCTGGAAAGTTAATGAGCTTCTTCATTCCCTCTCAACCTTTGCTCATCTGTAGGCAAGAGTGAGAGGTAGTGATTTCCGGAGCAGCCTTTTAACATCACTGGGAGCCAGCAGAGATGAAGATGTCAACCTTCCAAAGTGGCCCTCAAGTGGCAGCAGCTCTCCAGCCCTTTGAAAAGGTATGTTTATATCTCCACTCACACAGGACCTGGAGCTGGTATGTTTGGCAGCACTGTGGTGGTGTTTTGGCCACTCAACTGACAAGCTGCAATGGCAACTGACAGCACAGTCATCCCATCACAAGAGATGCAGGAGATGTGCCCCCTACACAGCACTGAGCCATGCAAGGATCAAATAAGCCCCAAATTAGAAAGCAGGGTAAGGGGAAGGAAGACTTAGAATAGATCACAGGTTTTATGTCTCAAAAATTCCAGTTCATAAAGTCAGTGTGTGATGGAAAACACTGCGTATTACTTGGGTTATAGGTAAAAGGGGTAAAGAAGCTGCAGGTATGACTGCCAGGGTAAAAATTGCAAAAACCATGGGGTGAGGGGATGCAGGAAGAGATGAGGCAAAAGGAGCTCATGGAATAGAAATTGATTGAAGAAATGAAATGTAGCAGAGAACTGGGTGTTAAGAAGGATTAAATATTTATTTCTGTTCAATATTTAAATGTATATCTTCCTGGTTCACTTTCCAGAACAGAGAGTGCTGGAAGAGGGTTTATGTTTTGTAGGAATGAGAAGCTTTACTGTCAGGAGTCAGTTGATGTCCCCATGCTTTTTTTTGTTGGCCATATAAAAGAAAAGTCTCTCTTGTGGGGGCATGGAGTGGTCCATATGTGCTTAAATACTGCACATATCCTCAGGTGAAAAGAAGAGCACTTGCCAGGAGAAAGAGGTTGAAGGAGCCACTATTTTCCATCTCCCTGGGGAGGTGGTTCACTGCCTGCTGCAAAGGTCCTGAGAAGGATTCTGCTCTCAGGTTCATCTGCTTTCAGTTTACTTTGAAGACAAGCAGCTGTGGAGAAGTAGGAGGCTGTATTGTCATGAAGCTTTCATCCTCCAATTTTGCTGGCCGTCATTTGTCTCCTATTGCTCTCATCTGGCTTCAGCTTTTTCTCAGTGCTCTGAATGCAGCCTTTCTGGATGAAATCCTACAGTGAGAACAGTCTGAGTGCTGTGATCATAGTAACTGTGGCATTTACTTATCCAAATATATTCTGGAAGAATACTGTTTTGTTTAGCAGATATCCATTGCTGCAAACCATTTGAAATCCATGTCACATGGAGGCCGAACTGTGTGTATTTTAAAGGGACACAATCACCTTCTCTGATTTTTCAGTTTAAATTTGCAGTATCTTTCCTTCTTTCACAGGATTCCCCAAAGGAGACTTTGTGCATACTGCCACTTACGAGATTTTATCATTTGGTACAGCAGAGACTACCCAGCCCTGCCAACATCATGATACTGCCCTTTGTGTAATGCGATTAAACTCTATTTTCAAAGTATATAAGGCTTCCAGTTTTATGATTTAGAGCTGTATTTAAAGTGGCACAAACTGCCACACATTTTTTCTTGCAACTCGCTGATGTGTGAAATACTTATTTCAGTCTTGTATATACTTGCTTTTCATCTGAGTCACCTATTCAAATACTCCCGACTGTGAACAAGTGGCATCTCCCACGTGTCTGGTTTATCATCCCATGCCTCCTCTGTACATCCCTTCCCAACTGTGCTGGTGTAACAGCAGAGTAACATCTTTTCCCATTATTGCTTATTGGAGGCTTTGAAAAATATACTAGTGAGAAGCAGTTTCTAGCCCCAGTTTTAATTTTGCACCGAAAACATAAGTGAGAGGCTTGGTCAATGTGTTTGGACTGTCTTGTACTGTACATCTTAACACTCTGCATAGAACTGAAACCGGTTCTTATAAGAACTGTAATAAATGTGCCCCTGAAACTTTCCGTGTCCAAGACGAAATATGTAAATAAAGCAAAAAACACCTGTTGAAACCTCACTGAGCTTGTCCTTATTTTTCTTTGAAGTGAATTAATGTGCTGAAGTCCTCACCATAGTGCTTTGATGGACAAGTGTGTATGTGGGACACTGCACCCACAACGTGCCAAAGCAAACAAATGTCAGACTGGGACAATAGACTGCCCCTGAGAAATCCGGGGTCTGTCGCCTTTGATTTGTGCTGAAGTTTTAATGCAATATCCTTGTCTCTTGTGAGACATTCCCTCGCATATCTTCCCCTGCTAATAATCTCATGCACTCTGGGGAGGCAGAAGGATGTGGTGAGACATGCAGTACCGTCTCTGACAGCATCCCCTGGCTTGGTACCAACTGTCCCTGAGCATCAACTCTGCCAATCACTTTGGTTCCTCTCATGTCAGCCTGTCATAAAATGAAGCTAGTGGAAATAATCCTGTGTGCAAAATAGGCCTCCGGAAATGGGTTTTCTAACCTGCAGGCTTAATACCTCAGGGATTACTGTGTGTGACTAAGCTGCCTGTTGACAGTGGGTACCTGTATCTTTCTCATATTATCAATTATCACTCCACACCTTCCCCTCCTTCTTCCCCCCCCCCCCCCCCCCAGAAGGCATCTATGTGCCCTTTTGAATGGGAAGAAAGTCAATTTCTTTCAAAAGATGCTCTGAAGTCCTGCCTCTCTGACAGGTCTCGGGCTCTGTAAACCATTACCAGGTTCCTTTTGAACAGTCGAAAAGGTAATACTTTTCTCCTGCAGCCTGCCTACTTGCCCAGTTTTGAAGCCACTAGCTCAAACGCCTGTGTGCCACAGTATGGCTTACGGCAATAAATTGTTTTGCTCATGGGCGTCTGTGTGCCACAGTATGGCTTACGGCAATAAATTGTTTTCTCCTGATTATTTTTCTCATAATTGTTGCTTCCCCCCCCCCCCTTTTTTACTTCCCCTTTCATGCTGATTTTATGTTCCTTCTCCTGTTTTTCCTCTTTTGGCAGTTGTGCTTTGCTGCAAGGCATCATTAGTGTAAAGACAGTTTTAATGCTGGATTATCTGTTCCTTGCTTCTATTAGCCATGGCAGTAGAGCTTTGGAAAAGCTGGGAATCCATAGCACTGGTGTTATGCGGGTGATCTTTATATAGATTTGAAATCAAGGAACTGAGTGGGGGAAAGGAAATATCGTTATCCCCATTTTGCAAATAACAAATGAAAACACAATGAGCCATTCAAGGAAGCTTGCAGCAGAGTTGGGAGCCCAGGGTGGTGCGTGTGGCCCCTGGGGTATTGCCTTGTGAAGACCAGGTTACTTCATGCCAGCTGAGCCGTGGGAGCTGGCCACATGCAGACATAGTTTTACAGCTTGGACCCAGCATATCACAGGGGAGAGGAGCTTTGGGCAACTGCAGCCCAAAGTATTACACATAGGGATGGATATCTTCTTGAATCAGATAACTTTATAGATGGTTTTCCCATATGTAGTGATACAAGATATGGGACTCCTTGACTGCACAAACTTCCTTTTAGCTTGAGCTGGATTCTCCCCTAAGGTCTGGGCTTGCTGGGCACTGCAAGATCCCAAATCACAGTCTGCTCCCTCTGTAGTTCTTGACCAGGAAGAAGAACTTCCCATATAGGTTATAGGTACCAAGATTGGCCAGTGCTTGTCAGTTGGCTATGAGAATGGCACTTAGCTACTTGTGTCTTTAAGTCAAAATCCATCCTTCCTCCTCATTGCCTTTCCACTTTATTGGTATTCCATCCCATCCCACATCTGAGGGTTGTTTCAAGAAAAAGCTTGGGGTAAGACAAAATTCCTGGAAAAATAACCACTTATTTTGGGTACATTTTATTTATACACTTTTATTCTCCCTCCTTCCTTCTTATTGCCATCTGTATTGCAAAAGCAGCAGCCCAAAATTTACATGTATCTCATGAACTGAACCATAAAGAACAAATGAATGCAAGTGATTAAAGTGCCTTGGGAATAAACAAGGCCTGTCAAACCAGCACTTTTCAGGACACTATATAATCATTAATGAAGAAAAAAAGGAGAAAAAAATCTGCATTTCTCTAAAGCCGGCAAACTGCCTTTATTTTTCGTCACATGGGGAGAGAATAGGGCTCACAAATCAGTCCCTTTCAGCTGTTAATTATGCCTCAGTTTCTGTATTTCTGCGTTGTGTTTTTATGGCCAGAAACTGAAATATTCAGGCCAAGAATTTCAAGAGTTTCCAGCTAATCTTCCTAGATTTACTGTGCCAAGAGAGGATTTTTCTACAACTTTTGTTACAATCTGCCAACATCATCGTTTGTTAACATTTTAGATATGGTGAAGATACTTAAGCCAAGTTTTTATCAGGAAAGTTATGATGGATTTATTGCAAGATAACAGAAAACAGAGTTCGGATCATGTATTTCTAAACTAGGATTTCACTCAAAATGTCCAAAGGCATTTCGTTACAATCATAAGGCTCCTTCTCAGGGCACTAAGCAATCCCCAGACTGTCATATTTTGATTTACTTTGAGTGCAAAGCCTTCAGGGCAGGTAGCAGATCTTAATCTCTGGCTTCTTGAGATAAAGCCATGTTTTCCACTTCGAACTGCAGTTCAAACTTCAGTTTGAAGTTAACTTGCAACCCTTAAGGTCTTTTATTTTTTTGCTGTATATATTTATCACTTCCATTAGCTGTGGGATACTATGTCTTCCGTAGATTTTTTTCTTCACATGTCTAATTTGGCTGTTTAGCATTATTATTATTACTATTATTATCATTGCTATTACTATTAATAAATTATATATTGTCATAATTATGCAGTAACTGATAACAAAATACGATTATATAATAGATAATTGTTGTAATTATTCTCATTATATGTTATATATATTATTCATGGTGTATATACTGATATGTATATAATAACGTATGTAATAATAAAATATAGTAATATAATAATAATAAAATAACTATAATTATAATAATGATAATAGTAATTTTTTTTCATCTGAAATCTGATGTCTGTCACCTAAACCAACATCCTTTCCCAGATTATATCTGTTTTCGCTAAGACAACTTTTGTACGATGCTTACAGAAATCTGTCCTCTTAAATTCTCCTTTGAAAAGCAACTAACAGCTTTCTTAATTTGGCTCTAAGCACTGAACTGACTTTCTTGCTGCTATTTCCTTTGACAGTTCTGTGACGCGTGCCTCTCATGCATCCAAAAGTCTTGGATAAAACAAGGCAGATGATTCAGAAAAGAGCCACAAAAATTGCTTTAAAGATATCACAGAGGGGGAAAAAGATCTATCCTTTAAGTTATGGGAGGAGAAGATGGAGATTTGCTTTGGTTAAAGACTGTAAGTACCTGAACAGAGATACATACACAAGGGAATCAAATACTTTTCAACAAAACAGAGAAAATCTGAATAAACGATAGACAAATTCCAAAGAGAATTACAGCATCAACTGTTACAGCAACTGGAACTGTCTATCCAGGAAAAACAGCAACTATATTAACTTCTGATGAAGACTAGATGTGTTCTGGGAAGATAGGTATTAACCAAGAGAAATACAGAATAAAAGAGGGAAATCATGGAAGAGCTCCTAGGACCATGTCTGGAAGTTGGCCCTGGCATAAGATTAAGATTACTCTTCAGTTGAAAAGAAGCAGGGGGCAGGGGGAAGCCCAAACCCCTCAAATGTGGCTGGAATTTAATTTGTGTTTACAGTACATACAGATGTACATAATAGAAAAGGAGGGGTTGGCCCTCAAAACAGCTTTGGTACTGTTGTTTCAGGATCTTGTTTTACTTCATACATACACACAAATCCATCACCTAAAATCCTAACCTTGGTTAAGCCTATATCCTGGATTATTTTAAGCAGATTTAAAGCAGCAATGTCATTTCAATTTTATTTAATCTTTCTGGTCCAGTCAACTTCAAATCTTCAGAAATCATGGCCAGGTGGATTGGATTAATATTATCATACTGAGTTGTACTAATATTTGCAGGATCACGTTTCCAACTTTTCTTTCCAACTTCAAGACATTCTGCAGTTGAAAACTGATATTTCTTATATCCGGAATCTTTAGCACTGTGAAATGGTTTATAACACTAACAGATCTCTAATATACTTTGAGAGTAGGCAATTCTGACACTTCATCTTGTTTTCAATACACTGCAAGAAGCAAAGTGACCTATGATCAGTAGAAACTGATCTAAAGTCAAGGGATATTACAACTGTTTTCTACCTATAAGTATTGGTCTAAGAACTTGATAAAAAAGACATCTTTAGTTTGGATTTCCAGCATATCTTGTATCACAGCTACAGATGCCCTTTAACTGTTGTGAAATAAGCAGTGTTCATTCACATTGCTGGCCTGAATTTTCAAGGTTCATAATTATGAAGAAGGAATATGTTTTACAAGGGTATGGGGCTTTTTGAAAGACAGGAATCACCAAGTCGGTTTTGGTAAAAATATTATTTTTAGAAATACAAATATATTTTCATAATAATTTAATATTTTATAGGAACAATTAATATATCTTTTTATATCTACAAATATACTCTTCAAGCAAATATCTGTATTTTTCCTGAGCCATATATTGTAAGTGGGAGGAAGCAAAACAGACGTTCCCTCAATTAATAGGAGTACTGAAGATCTCTCTTTTCCAGTTCCTATATCAGCTTGTTGCGATACTTGCCTTGGAAATCCTGTTGCTAGAGTATTTAATAGAGAAATAAAATCTCATCCCAGTGCCATAAGTTTCCAAGAATCCCTGGATAAGTACTTCCAAAGCTGAAAGCCAAACAGTGGAAGAGAATGTAAATATTATTTGGAAGAGACAGAGATATGAAAATATGGACTATGGAGGATAATAGTACTGCCTTTTGCTTTACAGGTAAAGACAAACACTACAATCTTAATATGGAAAAAAACAAAAGTAACTGGGGAAAAGAAGTACTGCTGGGAAAGATATGTGAAATATTATGCTCCAATAGTCAACCACAAATTACCTGTTTGCCCAAGTAGTGGAAACTGGCATAGAAAACTCAAGACTAGGGAGCTGGTACATATTTGAGTTCTAATGAAACACAAAGGATACTTCCCTGGATGTGTATGCACAAAACAGTGTTTTCATGCTGTTTTCATATGATGAAAGTTCATATACAACGTACTTGTTATTAATTTTTCAATCTGAGAATGCATTTTCAAGGAGTAATTTTTGACTGTTCAAAGGAAATGACAGCAAGCATTAAAGAAAATAGACCTGCTGGGAAAACACAATTCCATGCTTTGTTCCTTGAAAGGTAGTTATTTCAGCTATTCTTGTGTGGCACATTAAGTTTCCAGTCTAGCAAAAAACCTCTGCGCAGGTGGTCCCCTCGTGTTTATCTGCAAAGTTAAGCACGTGCTTATGTCTCCCCAGAACCAGAACTTCTAAATGTTTTAGTATACATATCTACAGAAACCTTTAAGTGGAAAACAAATGTGTCTTCAAATATTGTGAAATTCATGCAATAAATATAAGAAATAATTTTTTTTTTGCTCTGTGGTATTTAATAAAGGAAAGAAAAAAGATATTCATTTGTCTCTACTCTGTGACTAGAGAGAGAAAATATCCAGGGAAACAAAGAATCTTGCTATAAGAATATCAATAATATATCTATAGGAATTAGCACAGTAGTGGCTGAAACATGACATACAGGCAGGAGAACCTGAGTTTGTCTTCAGGACAAGAGGGGATGATCTTCTCTAAGGAACTTCTGGGTGCCAGACAGCATCATAATAGCGCAGTCATTATAGTTGGCTGGTCATATACCAGTGGTAATGTTATGGAGGCTTTCTGTTCTTCAGGTGAGCCTTTCTTCAAAACTTAGAAGTACAATCTGCACTATCCTAACTCGTAAATAAGAAGAATTAACAGATTCATAGTCCAAGGCCAAAATTATTGCAGGAATCAATGTCCCAATCTCTTGCTGTGTGAAAGTTAAGATTTTAGCTTCAATACAACCCATTAAAAAAAAACCCTTTGGTTGCCCAGAAGTTCGCTGCATTAACTTTGGACATACCATATTTATGAATAAAGAATTTTGCTTCAGAATTCATTATCTTGTCAATGAAGCTGCTTTGCATAGTGTTACACCCAAGTTAATGATGTCTTCAATGAATGCAACTTCATTTAAATAAAACTTAGACTGCATTTTCATCTCCAATCAGCAGGGTAATTTCTGTACTTCCAGGTTAAGTTTGGATGGGGTCATGCCAAGTCTTTCAGATTTAACTTATTTCCACCACTTTAATTGGCTACTGTACTTCTCAATTGGGAAAAAATGAGTTTAAAATTGAAAAAATGGAGTTTAAAAGGAAAAGCAACTAACAATAGTGTATAAGAAGTGGTTCAGAGTCAAGTGTCCAGCTTCAAGCATGCATTATATTAGATGTTATTCAATGAACATTCGGACAGCACAATGAGCTGAGCAAAACCTAAGCAAATGTTCCTTGGTGAAGGACATCCAAGACATATATATATAGAGAGATATATGTATATTTTTGTGTGTGTATAAGAGCTCTTCTGCTCTTGGTTATAACAATACAACATGAAAACAACTGTAGCTAGAAGTCCATCTAAATCTTTCTTCTATTTTGCAAAGTGGCCAATGGCCTATACCTAGAGATATATATTGACAGAGGGTGATACTACTTTTATCTTCCAGACTTTAGCCCTCTGCTTGTGTTACCTTCTTCACTACAGCTGATGATTGGCCTCTGTGATGGCCATCTTTCTTTCAAGCTTTGACCTTGAGGATGGATCAATGGCTTGCTACAGTAATAATTTGCCTTCCTCTGAACATTACATACTGCCCTAGACCTGTCTGCTCTTCACAGATGACAAGTGATGCTCCATTTTATCAATGGTCATTGCAGGACATGACCTTCTTCAATGCTTCATAAATGAGCAAAGAATTTTCTGGGCTTAAATTTGGTCTGTCCTGAAATACCAGCTGACCTTTGTCTGACACAATTGGTGCACCAGGTATCTTCGTGTGCTTTTGTCCTTGTATTGTATTCTCTTTTCTGCCGACTGAACATGAAGAAGCAGGTCTCATTATGTTCTTTTCTGACTGGGACATATCTCTCACCAGCAAAAAGCCCAAACCCATGCTAACTAAAGCCCCAAAGGCCAACAGAGCTATGCAATCTATTCAAAGAGGACAAATTTGAATAGTAATTAGAGATGAAAGCTTTGTCATGCTTATGTAACCTGTAATAGCACAATTTTCCCATGACTTGCTGCTTATAAGGTAACTGACCTGTACAGCTAGCCAGCTCTTCACAGATCTGCACAATGTGCTTTTAATTAGAACTTGCTTCTGAAGCTAGGTGCAAATGAGTTATCCTTCAAAACAAAACAATGAAATAGGACCCATCTTTCTGGTTTTACTTTGAATCAGATCCTGCATGTTTTGTTCCCACCATAAAAAAAACATTCCTCTCAGTGTCATCCTTTTAAAACGAAGCTGTAAGTTGAAAGCTGGTCTCACCTGGAATAGCAGTGACCAGAAAGGGGTTTTTCTTTGTCAAGGTCACTTAACGACCATGCCAGGCCCTCCTTCAAAGAGAGAGAAAGATGGAAAGCAGGACAGTGTTTGTGAGGTTTTTTACTTTCTCAGTGTGCCTCTAAAGCTTCTGATTTTCCCAAGTTGCTGATCAGCAGGAGATATGGGCATAGGAACAGGGCCTTGACCTTCTCAAATAAGGAAATAATGATGGAAAAAAAGGAGAAACAGCTAAGAAAAGGATCCCAGCAATCTCTGTTAAGGGAAGATTGCACTTTTCATAGGTACTTGTTACACTAAGTGCCTTCTTAAAAGATAGTTAATGAGACACAAGCAGCTCCAGGAAAATGGGGAAGTGCAAAGGATGCAGTGTAACTTTTTAGAGAACACCTATCAAAATGTAGGTTTGCAAGCTCCTCTCCAACTGAAAAGAAAGTCTGTCTAGATCAGTTATACGTTTCATGTTGCACATGTTTAAAAGTAGTAAGGAGAAGGCATCTACATAGTCCACATGAGAATCTCCAATATTTGTCTCCAAAGAACAGTCCAGGGGACAACACCAGGGTTTATTTCTTGTCGTAAGTGAAACTTCAAAATCACATCACGAAGCACCTTTCCATGCTGCACACTAAAAGCCTACAGTGGCAGTTTTCATTTAAACAGAGTAGAAGAAGCAGGAGTCAAAGTTAGGCAGAGCAGCAATATAAGGAGCAATGAGCAGTGATCAGAGAAATATACGCAATGATCTTTAAGGGAAATCCCTTTTCCTTTTCAATTTGACTTCAATTAACTGAATTTAGATATATACATATATATACATATATATATATACACACTAGGAAAAAAAACCCTTTTTGCAAGATGAGACTATGATATCTCTCTGCCTCCACCCAGAAACAACTAGGAGCTGAGCATAAGCGAAATGATACACAGGGCTTTTTTTCCAGTGGCTAAGAGGTCATACGGAGCCAATACTATGTTTAATGAAAAATGTCTGAAATTGCAAGATTCTAGAGTAGAGCCACACTTTTAAATTATTATTACTGGTCAGTGGTATAAATATGTGAACTTATTGAGCAGTTTAGGAGCAAGGTGCATTGATCAGGGTGAGTCAGATAGGAATTCATCAGCATGTGCAACCATTTCCTGGGGTCATGAGAGAAGAGTCTTTTGTCATTGTGCCTTACTATATGGTGGTAAAATAAAACTTCTAGAAGTGCTGTTATTTATCATGTTGTAATGTAGCATTAGTAATTGTTGCTCAGTTTCCTTTGAGCTTTCTTTTAATTCCAGCCTTCAAGGTAATGCAGCTTTTAGGATAGACAGCTTTAGGGTCCTGATGTCCCCAGCTTCATGTTATTGGGAAATTGAATTAACATAGTGTCCTTTTGTGTCAACTCACAAAAGAAATCACAAAATGAGACGAGGTCTGAGCCTTATTTCTTGGGGAACTTCCCCAGGGATTACCTGCTACCTGTTGTTATCTCTCCTTTTTCTGTTATCTTCTTACCACAGAGTTCTGGTAGTGTCTCCATGGCATTGCATCAGATGCTATAACCACACTCAGATAGATTAAATGTGCAACACTTTTCCTGGAAAATCTCTTTCCAGGGAAAAAGTATCAAGTTGTTCCGGCATCATTTACCCCTGGTAAATTCAGCATGCTTTTTATCTTGGTTTTTACTTGTTTTTCTTTCTTTACATACCATGGTTCAATGACTCCTCCAGTGTTACACAGTCTAAAACCCAACTTTTCTAGCAGGATAAAACTTTATTTTTAGGGAAAACTCAGTATCAGATGCACCATCAACCACGAATTTAGTGAAAATCAGAGAACTTTGGGTATTTTTAAGAAGACTAGGATGGAGATTATCTGAGTCTCCAGTTTTACATGAGCTTTTTGTGCTCCTCAAGATGCTGAATTTTCTTCTTTTGTCAGGATCTTTCTGTGTTTTCCAAGCTGTACACTAAACACTTCAAGTACATTAGTCACTTAGGCATGACATAAAATGGGTTGGAAAATGACAGTTCTCCACTGATTGTGAGGTACTTAGAAATACAACGAAAAAGAGCTTTAGACATGGAAATTGTTCTTTTCATTGATGAATCATAGTCTTTTGAAAGAATCCTGGCTGAAGTGAGTATTAGATGGGTCTGCAGCATATCTGCTTCTAAGCTTGCACTGTGCTTCATCTTTATTGCTATGGACAGGCATATATTTTGTGAAATAGATTCATGTTATTGTGGTCCATATAGTAAAGGATTTAATAAGACTTTTTAAAAGCCTGAATGTGGATGCCCAAATTGAGTTTCTAAGTGAAAATAACAAATGCACATCCAGACAGCTAAACAAAACTGTATTATTCTGTCTGAATATCTATATCATCCCCACAACATGACAGTACCAACTCTTTTACCGGATTACGAGCAGATTCTTGCATTTCACCAGAGAACTCAGCAGCAAAAGTGTGCATTTCTAGCAGGAAATACCAGATAAAAATCTCATATCCAAGTACATGCAAGGATTTCAGTCCATTCAGATACGTATCTGCTGCTGTAGCACCTGCATAGGTGCCATTAAAGGTTGCAGTGGCTTTTTTATCTTTCTTTTTTTTTTCTTCTTTCTGGGAAGCCCCAGTTCACTCTGGGAGACCCTGAGGACCAGATGCATTGAGGCAGCATAGATACCAGTCACCTTCATTAGGAACTGCAAAGACTAAGGATCAAATACTTCTACTACCTGTTTATTACTGCGTCTGAAGCTGTATCAGACACATCAGATGCTGGTGGTGATAAACCTCCAGCACCTATGTATGCCAGTTTACTTTAACATGAAAGTACATTTGTGCCAAAATTGTTTTCTAGTCTAAAATCTTACTTTTGAGGGGTAAGAGGTAGAGGCTGCCTCTAGAAACAGATACTATTCTGCATGCAGTAATGGTCGTCTCCAGTTTTATGGCAGCTTTTGCCGTCTTTGAAAGCTCAATCATTATTCTTAAGCAGTCACAAAGCAATTTCTAACATCTTTTGGTTCTGTGAGTGTCTTGGAGTGGAGCTAATTTATCCCAGGCCATTGAGGACATTGAATGTATAAATGAACAACTGAATCCCTTCCTTATTGGAGGCTGACTATTTCCTGTATGTTACAATGCTCCGGTACAGGAAGACATTATTTAATGACAAAATGTTGATTAAAGTTTTCTCAGAACTTTTTATCTTGCAACTTTTAAATAACTTGTTTACATTTTTTTTCAACAAAGCTTTGCAATATATGAATTTCCATCTATTGTGAGAACTTGTTCGAATCTGTACAATGCTGAGCATAACTAATTGACATTCATGCAGTTTTCTGGTTCAGGAGTGTATGAAGATCCCAAAGACACGAAGAAGACTATGAGCACAGGCCTGAATAAATCAGTGTTACAGCTGTTCTGTGGTCAGTCAGTGTACACAGGTCTTTCTCCGCAGTTTCTTCCGACCAAAAAGTTCCTGCATTGCATGAAAAATCACCAGTATTGACCCTAGAAATAGAAAACCTTCATTTTTTACTGTTAAATTTTGTTCTGGTAAGCGCATTACTATCGGGCTATCTTCAGTTCACTTCAGTCCATAGAAGTGAAGTTGGAAAGAGAGAACACGAATCATTCTGGCATTGTAGTATTAAATCTCTTTGAATGAAGCCTTTTTCCTGACCACCCTTTAAAGCAGTGTGATAAACACTGTTCTTTCATAGTCATGGAAGGATGGTTGCATTTATTTCCTTGAATTTCTTAATTTAAAGTAGTGTTCAATTATATTCAGGTGATTTTTAACTCACAGTGACAACTAATTATACAAGGTAAAAAATAAAAGGACTGAAATATAATAAACACAAATGTGGTCAATATGCCTGAAAATAAAATCTCAAAATCTGAAACCAGACAGGTTTTTCTTTGAACCACTTTGCTCTTCCTTTTCATCTTATACAGTAAAGTGCATCATGTAAGGAAAATTAGGGGAGAAAAAATACAGCCACTTGACTGTCCTTCTGGAATAAGATAAGAATCATATTTCTTATATACTGATGTGCAGAAGGACAGTAAAGTAATAAACTCACTTCAGAAGAAAACAAAACCCACTAGACGTGTGTAAATAACTACATGTATCCTATTGCATTGCTCCTAAATATGTTCAAGCTATGAGCTATATTCATGTGCTGCAAATACACCTTGGAAATGATTCTTTTTGGCGGAAACTGCTCCACACCAGAGTATTCTGGAATGTGCTAATATTGCAATATGAAGAGACAGTTACCAGATCTTCCTTCCTTCCTTCCTTCCTTCCTCCTCCTTCCTTCCTTCCTTCCTTCCTTCCTTCCTTCCTTCCTTCCTTCCCCTCCCTCCCTCCCTCCCTCCCTCCCTCCCTCCCTCCCTTCCCTCCCTTCCCTCCCTTCCCTCCGATGAGCACGTCGGCATACATCCCTAAACAGCATAGTCTCCCAAAAACTGAGATGCAATTATCTCTAACACAATCAGAGCTTTTATGAAAAACCTATTCTTCCATGAAAAAAAGACCGGTTGAGCATCAGCAAAGTCGCATGTAGTGAGGAAACATGACGCTTGTAATTAAATCTGACAGGAAGTTAAACTAAAAACTTCCACCATACACCATTAACAAGAAGATGTTTAAATTAATAGAGTCAGCTGTAGCAAGAAGTTGAGGGATGATGAAGGTAATGAGAAAAAGATCTTTAAGGTGGGAAAGAAGCTTGATAAAATTCTCCAGAACAAGGGAAAAACCTAAGGGATTTCTTCTGTTTAATGCAGAAGAATCTGGATAAGAAAATGTCACAGTTCAGAAATTCATCTTCTACACTATTAAGATATTTCAGAAATTCCATGAAAACCTTGTAATGAATGCGATTATACTTGAAAGCAGGTCTGAAGCTTACATAAATAACCAAATATCTGCACTGAATTAATATTGAATCACAACCCACAGGGTTGGAGGGCACGGAATCTATTCTCTAGCTTCTGTCCTCATAGTGAATATCTGTTTCCAGCAATGTCATGTATTAACAAAATTTACCTAGTGCACTTCTGGATTATGTTTGTCTTTAGCATGTAGAAAAAAATGATAATCTATCCTGAAGGTCAGCCATGTTCTCCAGGCCTGTAACAGCAAACTTTCCACCCTCAGGTCTACAGCAGATCTTTGCTATCTCTAAGAACCTTAGCTCAACGTCATAAGTGAATGTAATAGCAACTGATAATGCTGCAATCCATAAATCCATTTCATAATAGTATAAAGGAATTCATCATGGTATAAAGCTATTCCCTTTATTTTGCAAGTAAGCTAATTATTTTAGTGGGGTGAATGAAGGGGTCAAAGGATCTCTGTTGCTTTCATTTTATCCTGCATCTCTGCTCTACAACTCAGTGATCTTTGAACAAATGCTGAGGCACTAAATATGCATTTTTCCTTTTCCCATTTGTTAGTGTATTTTAGTATTAGTCAAATGTGCTTTGATATCTCCAATAACTATTGTGTGTCTGAGGGTCACAACAGATACTTTCCTTGATTTCTTTACACTTGCTAAAAATCATCCAAGTTCAATATGGTTGAATTCAGACGCATAAACCAGTGACCAGAAAAATATTTCAGGGTCTTGTCAGACTTCAATTCTATAATTAATTTGACAGCTATAATGTTGGAAAAAGAATATTTCATTGTATTGCCCATTTGAATAGAATTTCTTTATACAAAACATGGCCTCAAAATTACAGCAGTCTACCACGCTCAGTGTGTTCTTTATGTGAACTATTCTCAATGATCTTCAATGGGTTAATTATTGTTATAAATAAGCCCTTGTTGATAAGGTTGGTGAGTCTTGTCGGTATGAAAGGCAAAGGGAAGGGTTTTTGCTCCTAGTTCAATGGAAACATGTCTGTCCTCCACAGAAACTGAAAAAAAGGAAAAAGAAAAAAGAGTTGCTATTATTGGCAGATCAGTAAGTAGCAAATAGCAATGAAATTGGTTAGGTCAAAGTTAAAGACAGTAGGAGTCTGTGGTATTGAAAACAAGTTCCTATATGTCTATCGTAGAGTGCACATTGTCTAGAAAAAATTATTTTGTGAAAAGCAATGTCACCACAATACCAGTTATTTCATTAAACTCTTTTTTAATTCTGCAAACTTGAGAATATCACTTTGTTTTCTATCATATCTTCTCAAAAATTCCCTGGAGTTATCACTTGTTAAGGTTTTAGCTGACTAAATGTTCTATTATATGTCCTCTTAATTCGAGGTTAATTGGCCTCTGGAACTGGTTACACCAAAAAAAAAATTGATCACCTGACTTCTATCTTATTTTTTACATGTTTTATTTCAAACCACAGACACACTGGAGCATCTTATCTGGCTGTGTGAGTCATCTGCTTGCCAGTGCTTATGTCTGAAGTATCCTGGTGCATCTCAAAAGTCTCTGCATGTCTATCTTTGCACAACCACAGCTGCTCCTTAAATGGCTTTTCTACGTGAACCAGGGCTTATCTCTCCGGGGATGCTTAGACATGCTGCTCAGCAGGCAATGGGATGAAGATCTATGGCATGTCTGGTGTGTGCTTTATGCATTCAAGAAATACTGCTCAGTATTTAAAGGGAGGCTACAAAGAAGATGGAGGCTCCCTTTTGACAACGAGTCTCATGGGAAAGACAAGGGGTGATGGGCACAAGTTACAGCTGGGGAGATTCCAACTGGACACAAGAGGAAAATTTTTCACAATGAGATCAATCAGCCACTGGAATAATCTCCCCAGGGAAGTTGTGAGCTCCCCACTGTTGAACACTGTTATGATTCAGCTGGACAGGGTGTTGGGCCATCTAGTCAAGGTCATGCTTTGCCTAGACAGGTTGGACCAGATTATTCTTAAGGTCCGTTCCAACCTGGGATTCTCAGATTCTATGAAAAGTTCTCTTGGCTCTCAGTTTATAAGAGGTATCTCCAGATGCGTAAAACCCTGAATGTTTCAAAGATGTAAATATGTTCAGTTCAAGTTCAGACTGTTTTATCATGCTGGCAAGCTGGTAAGAAATGCTGTGTTACTGACAGAATGGTGATGTTTTCTTATGCAAAGGATTTCTATAAATCACAGATGTGCTGTAGTAGAACAAGGATCTGCTTAACAGTGTGGCATATCCTGCTGTCTACTAAGAGCTGTTAACAATCATTCCCATTCTTCAGCGGTCCTTTAGGGTTTTACTGGCTTTCTCTGACCAGTTTAAGCACACTCTGTTCATGCGCACTGAGTCCCACTGGTTCCACTGCACAGTATCTTCACTGTAGTATTCTGGGCTATAAAGATGATTCAGTGTCGTGGTTTAAGCTGTAAATCACGCAGCCCATTCACTCACTTCTCCTTCTTTCTTCCCTCCCCCACTCCGATGGCAGGGGGGGGAATGGGAAGAAGAATCGAAAGAATGCAACTCCCATGATTTGAGATAAGAACAGTTCAGTAACTGAGGTATAACACAAATCACTACTGCTACCACCAATAATAATAATGACAAGGGAAATACAAAGGAAGAGGACACAACTACACACCACCTGACTGAGCCGAGAGAGAGAGAGACTTCTGGGTTCCTGCTCCCAGTTTTTTACATCCTGGGCATGATGTGCTGTGGTATGGAATAGCTTTTTGGTCAGTTTGGGTCAGGTGTCCTGCCTCTGCTTCCTCCCGGCTTCCCCTCCTCACTGGCAGAGCATGAGGCTCAGGAAGTCCTTGGTCAGACGAAAACATTACCAAGCAGTAACTGAAAACACTGGTGTTATCAGCACTGTTCCCAGGCTGAAAGTCAAAAACACAGCAGTGCACCAGCTACCAAGAAGGGGGAAAAAAAATGACTGTTACTGCTGAACCCAGGACATTCCGTCATACATAGATCATTTAAACATGAGGAAAGAGAAGAGGGTGGCCTTTGCAAAAAGAAGAATAAAATACATTTCCAGAATTAGTACTTACGGGTAGTCCAAGTAATTAGTTGCATACAAAAAGTTAACAAAAAAGCTGTGATGATGTGCTCTTCAGGAGATACAATAACCTGGAGAAGAGAAGGCTGTGTGGAGACCTCATAGCAGCCTTTCAGTATCTGAAGGGGGGCTATAGGGATGCTGGGGAGGGACTGTTCATGAGGGACTGTAGTGATAGGACAAGGGGTAATGGGTTCAAATTTAAACAAGGGAAGTTTAGATTGGATGTAAGGAGGAAGTTCTTCACTGTGAGGGTGGTGAGGCACTGGAATGGGTTGCCCAAGGATGTTGTGAATGCTCCATCACTGGTGGTGTTCAAGTCCAGGTTGGACAGAGCCTTGGGTGACATGGTTTAGTGGGAGGTGTCCCTGCCCATGGCAGGGGGTTGGAACTAGATGATCTTAGGGTCCTTTCCAACCCTAACTATTCTATGATTCTATGATTCTAATATCAGCACATGTATTGTTAAGAAGAACCAGCACCGCTGCCTTCAGAGTAATATGATGATGACTTCTTTACCTTCATTTTGTTTGACTGGTTTTCTGGGATTGATTCTGACTCATAGCTGGAAATTTTGCTCAGGCAAAATCTCATTGAGCTCAGTAACTTCTTGCTAGCAAGGATTTGGAAACGTAAAACCCCAAGAAGCTGTCATTTGTTGTCTTTTCATGAGAAATATTTGTTGCGTGTAATGAATAAAATTGTGGCCTTTTGTGATGTTTTTCATTAAGATTAATTGATTTAATATGATTTATACCTGTGTTCAGTTGAGGGAAGGTTGTTAATTCAATGAACTGGTACTGATCATTGGATATGTAATTTATATTCATTAGAACGAGTAAGGGTTCCAAATCTTTGGTATTTCACTTTGACAAGCCTAGTGCAGTGAAAAATTAATTTGCAGTGTTATAGAGATTCTTCACTTGAATCAACTCAAGATTCATGAGCGTTGCTTAAGCAGTCAAGGCAAATTTCTTCTACGGAAGGTGAGTAAATGACTGACTTTAATGCTATATTTAAGAAGTTTATTTTTTTCGCAGTCAAGTCTTGATGTTTTCTGTCTTTAGATTCATGCAGGTCAAATCTAAGGCTTTCTTAAGAAAAGAATTAAAGACTCAAAGACTAGGGATAACAGCAGTCAGAATTACTCATTTTCCCTCCCGTCCTTATTTTAGCTGTCATGGTTGTTAAGGCTATTCTCAGTTTTAAACCTTGCCCTCCCTCATTGTATTCACTGCTCTCCTCTCACACTGGAAAACGACCACTTCAGCAGCACTTAGCCTTGGCAACAGAATAGAGCTTCAAAGTGCTGCATACTTTGGAACAAAGAATCTGAATTTTCATTAAAGATTATGCATCTCAGTGATGGAGAACAATTGCACCATGACTCAACCTTCACAACTTATCAAATGGCAGGAAAGGGTCCTCTTTCATAAAATCTCTTCAACACGTATTTTCCACATTAAAACACAATATTTCATGCAAACATATCTTCCTATAACAACAAGAATACCCAAACCCTCAAAGTGAATAGATGCCGTTAGGCAAAGCACAGGAATGTTCATTGAACCCTAGTGGCTGGTTTGTCCAGATAAAAACAATCCATCTCAGCACTGCTCACTTGGACATGGACAACATGACAAATTGTCCAAAAATTTCCATGAGCAGCCATGCTTATTGGTTGTTTATGAATAGTGCAGCTCCTGCCCTCCTAGGAATCAACTGCACCCTGTCTTGGAGTTGAAATCCGTCTTGCTATCTCCATGATACTTCTGTCTACTTCTGATGAAAAAGAAGGTCCAGATGGAGCTGCTCCTTTCTCCTTTGTTCCACTTAGCATTTTCTTCTTTTTTCCCAAAATGACTCCAAAGATTGTCACTGTTGCTCCATCCTATGCACCTTTAGACCTATGAACCTTCTAGTTCAAATTCACCAGTTCTGACTTGACAGGATATGGTGTTATTTTTAACTTGTTTCTCATAATCAAGTTAAGAATTGTTCTCATAGCCACTGGTCTTGTATGGTTCACGTAATACTAGTGTGGTCATTTTCCTTTTGAGCCACAAGTGCTACTTGTTTGCTTTTGTTCTTCACAGCAAATTGCCTGTTGTGTTACATACAGTCGCATTGCTCTTGCGTTACATCTTTCTACTAATTGGTAACCAAAAGGACCTCCTGAAGATGTGGGATGAACTTTCTTGATGATATTTGGTATTTCTTGGATCTCAGATGTATTTATCCTCTTTGCTTCTGGAGAGGGAATAGTTAGACTCAAAGTCAGTGTAAGGATCTGCTGACTACAATGAATGAAAGACACTGTTCACAAAGGACCTGATAAGTGTGAAAGCATAGTGACAGAACTACCATGGAATGGCCAAAGCTTTTAAGAATGTGTCTACTTACAACTTGAAAAAAATAGAAGTAGTAAATCTAATTAAAAACAAAAAATACCATGAAGTTTCTTCTTATAGTTTTCTCAGGGAAGGAAGCAATGTCTACCTCATCACATTTTGCAAGATTCAGTTTCCACATAAGACTCATTTCCACATTTGATGTGGGGTACTTGCGACTGTAAGATAACAAAAGCTCATGCTGATGCTTGTGTGGAAGCCCATGACTAGACACTAACTGCATTTCACTCTCATTTTTAGAGATGCTCTTCACTGTTTTCCTAACAAGTCAAAGAAGGATGTGGCAGAATGGATTATCTCTGATAGGATATCTGTGCTATCTCTCCCATGACTGTAGGGGTGACCATCAGAAAATGCTAGACACTTCCCTCCAGTCAACATCCAGCCCACCTTAAGGAATAGAGCCAGTTCCTTTTTGTATCCTAATGATGATTCCAATTCTATCTCATGTGCATAATTGCACAGTGGTCCGTGGACATATGTAGAGCATGAGACAACTGGCTCTTGGTCTTTTCTTCTTTCAATTGCTTTTGGCTTAAGCTGAAAGCAAAACCTCCCCTGACATCCCCAGAAACATGTAAAAGACATGACCGACTGGCTTTCTTTCAGTACTGTATGCTACTTTCTTAATGAAGCCCCTGCTCTTATCGAAACCAAACTCTGCAGCTACACTGAGAAAATATCTTTTCAGAATTCTGTGTTTCATAAAAATTCTGAAAATTTGGATCTCAGAACATCTTCTGCTGTTTGGACTGAAAATTTCATATGAAAACAACTTCCTGAAACTCAGTGATTTTTCCAGGAAAGAGTTGGTTTTACCTTAGCACCACTGCCTATATGGATAATTTCAGAAAGACTTAAACTTTGTTAGAGGGGAAACCATCTCCTGTTTGCATTGGAAATCAGGGCTGACTGCCTTGTGCTGTTTAGATTAACAATCAGTGGCTTTGCTCCACTTTGTCATTACTCTGAAGTGTAAGTTTGTGCCTTTAATTGTGTAAACATTTAGTGCATTTTGATAATACCCTGTGACCTGCCTTTTCAACTCTTAAGTAGTTCCCAACCCATTTTTTTTCCCCAAGGAATAGGAATGTAGGTAGACAGCACCCTCTGCAGTGAATGACAGGGAATGAGGGTTTGCTCTATGCCAAGGACTTTTTCGCGCTGTATAGGATCTCTCTGCTTGGAGAACTCTTCCACATTCTGCTTTCAATGGACAAGGAAAATAATAGAGTTCGAAGATGGTGCGAAAGCTGAGACAGGCAGTGGCATCCCAGGATAACTTGAAGCACGCGTGGAGTTGCAAGGAAGGGAGATGATGGCTAAATTGAGTTCAGAATATCTAAAGCTTAATGGCTCTTGCTGTTTCAGATGCTGTTGTCTCCTGTATCCCTAGGGGTTAACTTTTCTTTCCAAGTATAACCTTGTCTTATGCTGCAGATAAGAGATTTAAGAAGAGAAAGCTGCATGAAGGCCTCATAACAGCCTTCCAGTATCTGAAGGGGGTTTATGAGGATGCTGGGGAGGGAGTCTTCATCAAGGACTGTAGTGATAAGACAAGGGGTAATGGGTTCAAACTTAAACAGGTGAAGTTTAGATTGGGTATAAGGAGGAACTTCTTTACTGTAAGGGTGGTGAGGCACTGAATGGGTTGCCCAGGGAAGTTGTGAATGCTCCATCGCTGGCAGTGTTCAAGCCCAGGTTGGACAGAGGCTTGGGTGACATGGTTTAGTGTGAGGTGTCCCTTCCCATGGCAGGGGGTTGGAACTGGATGATCTTAAGGTCCTTTCCACCCCTAACTATTCCATGATTCTATTCTATGATTCTAAGATTTTTTTCCTAAGTTGCAGTTGTTTTACACACAATGTGCTAAAAGAATCACAGTCATAGAATCATAGAATAGTCTTCTATGCCCTTTTTATGCTGAGGACACCAGAACTGCACACAATACTCCAAGGGAGGTCTCACAAGAGCAGAGTAGAAGGGCAGGATCACCTCCTTTCACCTGCTGGTCATGCTCCTTTTGATGGAGCCCAGGATATGTTTGGCTTTCTGGGCTGCAAGCGCACACTGCAGCCGGCTCATGTTCATTTTCTCATTGACCAACACCCCCAAGTCCTTCTCCTCAGGGCTGCTCTCAATCTCTTCCCTGCCCAACCTGGAGCTGTGCTTGGGATTGCTCTGACCCAGGTGGAGGACCTTGCACTTGGCATGGTTAAACTTCATCAGGTTGGCATCAGCCCACCTCACAACTGTGTCAAGGTCCCTCTGGATGGCATTCCTTCCCTCCAGCATATCAACCGAACCACACAGTTTGGTGTCATCGGCAAACTTGCTGAGGACGCACTCAGTCCCACTGTCCATGTCACTGGCAAAGATGTTGAACAAGGCTGGTCCCAACCCCAATCCCTGAGGAACACCACTTGTTACTGGTCTCCAGCTGGACATTGAGCCACTGAGCACAACTCTTTGCATGCGGCCATCCAGCCAGTTCTTTATCCACCGAGTGGTCCACCTATGAAATTGGTGTCTCTCCAATCAAAGACACATCTCTCATTCGCAGATTAGGAATATGATCCAGATGCTAGTCAAACCTGTGTCGCCACAACTGTGGTCGCCCCTATGGTTTAGTCGTATTTCCTACTAACAAGGAAAACAAGTGGTGTGGACACACTGATACAAAAACCTTGGGTTCAAAGTACTTTTTACCAAACCACAAAATAACAACATGATTTCATCCCAGTAAGAGTGACAGCAATGGCCACATCTTCCTCTATGTTAAAATGATCATGTTAAAGTGATCTTTCTCACCAGGCAACCAGCCTTTACCTGGATCAGAAGTTTAATACCATTCTCCAGATCTTGTTTTCTTGGAGGATGCTCAGCTACTTCCCAAAAAACACTGGCCCAGCTCCCAAACATGCAGCTGTCTTCTATACCAGCTCCAATTAAAACAGGATGGAAGCAAGCGTAGAAGCCCAAAATTTAACGAGTTTAAGAAAATGCAGTTGTTTGATGGAAAATAAAAGGTGATAATTTCATGTATCATGGGGACTAAGTGGTATTGTCTCAAGTCATTTCAGGGTCAGCAGAATCCTGAATATGTAAACCTGAAGATTGCACACAAGTGCAATCTAGTAGGCAGCAGCTCAGATTTATGTTGTGGGCCTTGTGGAGGAGGCTTACCCAGGTTTTGGTCTGTGTTGCTGTGCTTTGAACTCCTTCTGATACCTAAATAAACAGGTCCAAATGTAGTTTTGATACTTCAGTGTTCTACAGCATTTTGTTTGATGGAAATACGTGCAAGTTATCCACATAAGATGGTAATTCTCTTCTTCTCTTTGTTGAGCTGCTATTATGAGTTAATTCTACTCTTTGGCGTATAAATCCATCAGGGAACACTCTTTTGTATGAGAGTGAACTCTCGAGATTCACAAACTGCTAGGGCAGAGTGGCAATAATGCAATAATGTGGTTTCTATCTGCTTTTTCCAATCTCTTTTGGGAAGATAGAGATGCACTCAAAAGCTGGAAGGGTTTTAAGAAATAAACAGTGATGCTTGTAAACTATTTAATTCAGTTTCAAACTTCAAGGACCCTCAAGGTTTCAAATAAACTTAAAATCAGCCATGTGCAAATGTGTTCGCATACACACACATTTCCATGTACAGAAAACCTGGCACAGAGACCCAGTAAGTTTGACTATGCCATGAGCTGAAAACTTCATAACAATTCCCAAATTGTGATTTCATGATGCTGCAGCTTGCAGAGAAAATGTGGAAAATATACCATAAGTGTTATTTTCTTCTCCTTGAAAAATGTTTTGTCTCCCAAATCACTTCCACATTCTTTTTTCAGGCTTTCCAAAATAATCTGTTTCTAAAGTCATACAGAGGTCTAATTTCATTAAGGCTAGGGCAGTCATGGTCACAGATTAATAATGGATTAGTCTTGTGGCTTTTTCGATTATGGAATGCCAGTTCTCATAACTTAAAGCATGTTGGAAATGTGGGTTATTCCTCTTTGATGAGAAGTTTGGTTGAACAGGAGGAAATTGAATCAAATGTGGCATAAGATCCTTCTTGTTATGTAGCCTTACATAAAATTTCATGGTTTAGCAGTTTTGACTGAAATTGTTTTCTGATACAAAGAATAAAAATAATCCTTCACTCCCAGTGTTTTTCCTCCCTCTACCCCAAAGCATACAGGAATCTCCACCCTAGATGAGCCCAAAGGACCACATAGGATAACATTGCACCTCTGAGCATGGTGTGTAAAGGAAGTTGCAGGACATAAGCGGTAAATAGGGCATGAACAGAGCAAGTTCTCCTCCAACCTTCCAAGCTTATGAGCAATCAGATGTTTCGAGCAACCGTTTACCATGTTACAGCCAATAAAAAAAAAATTCCCTGGAGGGTGGTTTAGTTTTATTTTAGGTTTGGTTTGTTTTATATTAGGTTTGATTTGGTTTGTTTGGGGTTGTTTTCTTTTCTTCTTCCTAGTGTTGGTTGAACAAAGTCAGAGTGATTGCTCCACTCATCAAGGAAATTCTTTCAGTCTTTTTCTTGCATAACTTAATATTGCACTTGAAAAGACTGAAGGCTGCTGATGTGCATGCGCTTCAAGGCACTCCTAAAACACATTTTTGCAAACTCTGTAAATGCAACCAATTAGATTTCAATAAAGAGTCTATTTTTTAGCTGGCTAAAAGTATCCCAGTGACCACAGCTAAGGATGGAAGGAATTAATTGGATTTCATAATGGTTTTATTGTTTGAATTACAGGCACCATTGCCTTAGGATGATCGTATTCAAGCTTGTTTCCAGGTAAATGAGCCATGGGTTGAAAGCCATTATCAGGTCAAGGAAGGATCATGAGTTACCTGAAAACAGTTCAGGATGGAGAACATGGTGCTAGTCTATATTAGTTGGAAAGAAAAAAGCTCCAAGGAAAATCTTAAAGCAACCCTGTTATTTTACTCTAGAAATGCGTAGAAGCAAAGTTGTTTTCCATTATTCTGCTCTGATGAGTCATGGTAAGGAAAAAGAAATGTCATTCCTATATTAAACAGGGAAAAAATACAGTACAATTTTTCTAGGCTGCTCAGATTTGCAACTACAGTTGATGGATAGAAGAGGATAGTATCATGTGCAAATTCCAAGAGCAGTCTAATGAGGGATTTCTGCTTAAAATCCTCTTTCAGGTGATTTTTAGAATTTAAAATAATGATAATGGTGTTGAACTCCTTTGGTAAAGTGCTTAGTGATGTTCCGAAGAAAAACGAATATATGGGGTATGTTGTTATGATTATTGCTATTAAATTATTATTATTAAATTGATAATTTAATTATCATTAAAGTATCATTAAATTAAAACATTATTTATTAATATTATTAAATTAATATATTAAATTTAATAGAATTGTGGTCAATGTCTCAATGTGCAGCTGGAGACCAGTAACAAGTGGTGTTCCTCAGGGATTGGGGTTGGGACCAGCCTTGTTCAACATCTTTGCCAGTGACATGGACAGTGGGACTGACTGTGCCCTCAGCAAGTTTGCCGACGACACCAATCTGTGTGGTTCAGTTGATACGTTGGAGGGAAGGAATGCCATCCAGAGGGACCTTGACACAGTTGTGAGGTGGGCTGATGCCAACCTGATGAAGTTTAACCAATGCCAAGTGCAAGGTCCTCCACCTGGGTCGGAGCAATCACAAGCACAGCTCCAGGTTGGGCAGGGAAGAGATTGAGAGCAGCCCTGAGGAGAAGGACTTGGGGGTGTTGGTCAATGAGAAAATGAACATGAGCCGGCTGCAGTGTGCGCTTGCAGCCCAGAAAGCCAACCGTATCTTGGGCTGCAACAAAAGGAGCATGACCAGCAGGTGAAAGGAGGTGATCTTTCCCCTCTATTCTGCTCTTGTGAGACCTCCCTTGGAGTATTGTGTGCAGTTCTGGTGTCCTCAGCATAAAAAGGACATGGGACTGCTGGAACAAGTGCAGAGGAGGCCACGAGGACGAAGAGGGGACTGGAGCACCTCCCGTATGAAGATAGGCTGAGAAAGTTGGGGTTGTTCAGCCTGGAGAAGAGAAGGCTGCATGGAGACCTCAGAGCAGCCTTCCAGTATCTGAAGGGGGCCCATAGGGATGTTGGGGAGGGACTCTCCATGAGAGACTGTAGTGATAGGACAAGGGGTAACGGGTTCAAACTGAAACAGGGGAAGTTTAGATTGGATATAAGGAGGAACTTCTTTACTGTGAGGGTGGTGAAGCACTGAATGGGTTGCCCAGGGAAGCTGTGAATGCTCCATGGCTGGCAGTGCTCAAGGCCAGGTTGGACAGAGCCTTGGGTGGCATGGTTTAGTGGGAGGTGTCCCTGCCCATGGCAGGGGGGTTGGAATTAGATGATCTTAAGGTCCTTTCCAACCCTAACTGTTCTATAATTCTATGATTATTAATAAATTCTTAAACACAATATTATTACATTATTATTAAATATAATATTAATATTAAATTATTAAATTAATAACATCATAAAAATATTATGAAATAATTATGTTAAATGAAATCTAATATTAAATTATTAGCCTTATTCGGCATTTATTGAGTAGATCAAATGACTACTAAATTTGCTATTTCAGCCTGTAGATTTTTATATAGTATCCATGTTTTCTATTAATAAACTAAGAACTTTTCCTATTGAACCTCTCTTGTTTGTAATTTTTACCTCAAGATCATTAGAGATTTTCGATCCATTTCATAGACCCTCAGAGACTGATAATAACTTTTGAAAGCTGCAAGGTTTTTATTCTTTCTCTCCAAGGTGTTTTGTAGAACATTGATTTTATATAATGCAGTACAACCACTTAGGAGGTGTCCATCTCTATCACTTCTCTATCATTGTCACTATTTGTACTTCCTGGGCATACTTATTTTGCTGAGGGTTTGGAGTAGCCTTATCTGTATCATCATTGTTCTTTGGGTCTGCTGCCCAGGGAGCTGCCCATAGATTTATCTTCAGTGCTGATGTCTTCTCATCTCAACAATCAAGGTGTTTCATGGGGTAAATCAGTGCTTCAGTGAATTATCACATGAAGCTCAAAACACCTTCCAGTCCAGTATAGAGGAATCCATGAGATTAGACTGCAGATGCAACTAAAGTGATGCTTCCCCTCTGATGGATTTCAGGAACTAAGATAGCAAAACTGAGTACCCTTAGGGATTTATGTCCCTGTCCTTCTAGGTTGCTTTAATTTCTGCCAGCCTCTCTTTTGTTTTTCCTTTTGGCTGAAAAGAAATAGGCACGTATGTACTTCTAGAAAACTCTGTTCCATTGCTAAAATCTCAATTTTCTGACACTTAGCACTGCCTTACAGCAGGGATTTGGCAGGACAACTCATCCTGAAATCAATGATGCAGTGCATGCGTATATTACAAGTGTGACTTCCTTTATTTATATAGCTAGATATGTTCTGGAATAGAGGTCATCATGGGGGAAATATAGGCAGAGCTGCCTAGGAGAAATATCAACTCCAAGTACCTTACGTAAATAACCCAGCGAAACAATTTTTACTGTACTAAAATCTTTCTCGCAGGCTTTTTCTTTTCAATAAAACCAAACTGTAATTGAAGAAAAGATGACAGCCTGTATATAACAGTGTCACTTGGTAACCATGCAACACCCTCTGGATATCCCAGACAAACTGATACATATCCAAAACCTAGATCTCTGCTCCAGCACCCAAAGAAAGTCTTGAGAATGCTATTTGTCCCAGATTTTAGGGACAAATGTGACACAAAGGTTTCATAAATCTTTTGCCCAAGACTTTATTTCCTTCTGGCAGTTTGTGAAATCAACCCATCAGCATAGCAAGAAT
Source organism: Myiopsitta monachus (assembly GCA_017639245.1). NCBI lineage: Eukaryota > Metazoa > Chordata > Aves > Psittaciformes > Psittacidae > Myiopsitta > Myiopsitta monachus. The sequence continues at coordinate 113,972,929 of CM029917.1, read as the reverse complement.
ATAGGAGGCAGTTACTACTGAACATGGAAATCAGCTGCCCGCTATACAGAGGACAAGAAAATATCTGATCTGCCATCTAAGATCCATTTGAGGAATTGTTTATCGCATGCCCTTTTGTAATGGTAACATAAATATTTCCATACCTGGAGTATTTGGATACTTACGTTCCACTACATAGAAATGCAGAAATGAGAACCAAATATTAAAAAGATAGAGGTTTATACCAAGACAAAGGACTATGCTTCTTTGCTTCAACACTGTCTGCCCTTGAAGGCAACATGGAGCTCCAAAGCTCAAGCAAACTTTTGTGAGAGATACTTCTCTTTAAGTTCCTCCCTCATAAAACTTAGGACAGTTCAAATACAAGTGAATTAGGATCTTAAGTCCTTTATAATTTGAAGTTGTCCACTCTGACCCAATCTGAGTGAAGCAGGCAGAGTGATACTTTTCTATGCATTTCAATATCAATTTCTATTAGCTCTTTGAACTCTTCAATGTAGCAGAATACCCGATGACCACTTTGTGTGTTGTGGACTACCTTGCAGCATTGATGATCTCTTCATTGCTCCCCCATTTACTTTGCCTATCAATTAGGCTGTTATTGTGCTTTACAATAATTGGCAAGTTTTGCAGACATAGCTGACAGTCAATACACTGAAAGGGGGGGGAATAGGAATAAATTTAAATACATATGCATGTTGAAAATGAGAACTTAACACTAAATACACAGTTAAAAGAAGTCAAGGAGAATGAACCAAATTAGCCCACTGACTGTAACCTGGGAGCTTAGGAGATGATGGACCCAGCAGCCAGAGTGCAGAAAAACATTGGGGCATTTGGCTTCTTACCTAGTCTATCAGACACGTTTTGTGTGACTCTATGCTAGACATTTCTATAGTTATTTTCAAAAGGATGTAAACAAGATGGAGCACTCATGTTGATTTTGGTGTCTTCGTTCCTTTCCATGAAATGGGAAAAGAAACTGATATGTAATGAAAAGGGAAATGACAAAAACAGAGGAATAAAACCCAAGACAGACAAGTAATGCACAGTACAATTGCTCACCAGCTACTGACAGATGCTCAGTACATCCCCAAGCAGCAATTAGCCGCTCCTAGCCAGCTCCCTGAAGTTTCTATACAGGGCATGACGTGCTTTGGTATGGAATGCCCATTCGGCTAGTTTGGGTCAGGTGACCTGTCTCTGCTCCCTCCAGCCTTCTTGTGTCCCTCCTCAGTGGCTGAGCATGGGAGACTGAACAGTCCTTCAGCTGGGTAAGTGCTACTGAGCAACAACTACAACATCGCTGTCCTATCAGCATTGTTCTCGGACTGAAGCCAAAACACAGCCCTGCACCAGCTGCTAGGAAAGAAAGTAACTCTATCCCAACTGAAACCAGGACAGGAGAGCAATTAAACTCAAGTCTCAACGACATTAAACCCACTTTGATGGAACTCTAATATTAAGCTGCTGAGCCTTCAGGAGTGCATGATGCCTACCAGGGTTTACACATCAGAGTTGCAGGAGGTGGAAACTTGCTTTGTAGATGCAAAGCAGAGTAGTCTGGTATTAGTCAGAGCTGGCTGTCATCACGAGAACTAGATTTAGAAACAATGACAATGTACAGAACTTCCAGCCTTGGAAAAAGCTAGAAAATGCTAAAATCTGGGGAAGAATAAAGTATTTAGGGCTTGAGAATTGAGAGAACAAACAAACAAACAAACAAAAACTTTTAGGGTAGGGGTTTGATTGCTCTATGTCTTTTGACCTTGAAATGCCTTTTAGCAGTATTGAGGATTTATGTTGGACAGATTTGTCCTGTAAAGGACCATGCTTTTGTTTTAACCTTTGCATGTTTTATGGTAAAACTGGTGTAAGGGGTGGAGACATGCTTAAAGTCTTATTTGGTGGTAACTTTCCTTCCTGTACTTACTTGCATTGAGCTGCTCTGACATGACAGCGAATAAAAGAACATATTTAAGTCTGAAAGTAAATCAAATCCTCTGAGGCAGATTTTGAAGGGAATATTTTATTTCCTCCTTAGGTACCGCTGGTCCTACATACTCGAGGGATCTGCATCATCTGTTGGGCTACGGCTGCAGCTGGGATGCATAATCATGCTTCTGTGGACTAGTTGAAAGCTTTTGTCTCTATAATCATGGGTCTGGGGGCTGGTTGATACTTCATGTCTGCTCATTTTGGAAGTTGTATACGTTTGACCTTGCCCTGGTTGGAGATGGAGCTGCGAAAACAGGGCTGGGATCCCAAATGTTTCACAGAGCAGAGGCCCAGGTCTGTATTTCCTGATTTAAGTGTCTGTTTAAACTGAATATGTTCACACATTAATATGACAGGTTCCTTAAAAACATTACAAATGAAAAATAATGAAGGTGCTTGGCATTTTCCTCGATCATTTCTTTACATAGTGGCACAGCATAATAAATTATGAGAAGCCTGCAAAACTGGGCAATCTGTTTGTCTTTTTCTTTCCCTTACAAACTGTACCTGTTTCCCAGAGATGATAAATGGAAATCTCATCCATCAAAGGATAAAATGAAATTAAATGGAGCTCGTGAGTACAAAGTCAGAAAAAAATGGACTAATGTTACAGAAGAGAAAAAGAAGTGGTTTTGCAGACAGAAACAAAATAGCATTTTCTGAAGATCTGGAGAGCAGTTAGTGTAAGAAAAAGCCATAACACTGCAGCGCACTGTCAGTATTTATTTGCATGAAATCCCCTAATAATACCAAAGCTCTCTAGATGTCAATGTCAACATATGTTTCAGAATATCATGCAGGTGCCTCTGCCTGTTGCTTACTATTTCAGGCTAAATGAAAATGCCTTTCATACATTTTCAATTGCTAAAATAAGATGGATCTCACAAACAGAAGGTAAAATAAACCCATGTGCTGAATCAGCAAAGTGCTGAGGTCTGGATTTCTGTTTAGTCATGTGCTTATTGAAGAATCATAAAATCAAAGAATCATTGACATTGGAAAAGACCTTTAAGATCATCAAGTCCAACTGTTAACCCAGCACTGCCAACTCCACCACTAGACCACGTTCCTCAGTGCCATATCTACACATCTTTTGAATACCTCCAGGAACGGTGACGCCACCACATCCCTGGGCAGCCTGTTCCAATGTCTTTCCATGAAGAAATATCACTGATATAAAACATCAGTATGTTTACCAACATTATTCTCAGACTAGAGCTGAAACACAGCACTGTAGCAGCTACTAAGAAGAAAGTTAACCCTATCCCTGCTGAAAACAGGACAATGCCATATTGATTAATATTTATGCCATATTTATTCCACTTACACTCCACCTTCAGTACCTGTCCAAAAGGGAGAACTCCTGCAGAAGAACCAATAAAGGTGGGACAGAAGGAAAGAATGAAGAGTCCGTTAGTCAAGAGCGTGTAGCGTTTCTTTGTTTGCTTGCTTTGTTTGTTGTTGCAGGGCTCAGTAATTCAACATCCGTTAAAGCACAGACAATCTAACGGGATCTCTTGTCAGAGCTACAAATGTTCTCTTTTTGATGGAATTGTATTCATCATAGCTTGACAACAGTAATTTGTATTGTCTTCATCTCCCCACTCTCATTTTTCTCAACATCCCAAAGAGAAGCTTCTATACTTTACAGATTTAACCCACAGGATATTCCCTGGGATTACATTTTCATGCATAAGCAGCTTGCCTGGCTTTCCCCCGTCGCAAAACTGTTTTTATTACCCATGCAGCATGCACTGCATGAAAATCAATGCTCTTTAACTCAGGAGCCAATTAGCCAATCTTTTGGATTAATTAGTTTGAAGTGTGGTCTCCATGTTTTAACTTGCACTTTAACTTCTGTTTCTGCCACTTTGTGAGGGCTGGCTTCATTACTTTTCCATTTCTCTCAATGCATCTTCTGCTTTGTTCTCCACAGGGAAATTAGCTTTGAACTCAATTTTTGTTGCAGATAAAGAATAACTCAGTAATATTTATTCGCAGGATGACTAGAAGGTTTCGTGAAGCCATCCTTTACTGTATCTGTGATTCAGTGGCAGAACTGCAATCTGTTGTGTTGACGAAACAGGAAGAAAGAATCACTTTCAGAGGTGTGGAGTCAGAGGAGATGTTAATCACTACAAAATCTCTTCCTGTATTCCTTCTGCAAAGTGAACTTCCAACGAAGTCCTACAGATTATTTAGTACTTCAAACTGGGCATGTTGCATTAATTTAAATCAGTTGAAAATATTACCTGTGACAATGTGTTCATAGAGTTGGCAAAACCCCACTTTTTTTTTTTTTGTTAAAATGCAATTTATTTTTGAAATATTTATCGCAAGCTCTGCTTGACCTTTTATTTTGTTTTAAATTGTACTTCAATATTAGAGGGATTTCATATTGAACTACATCATTACATTGCAATTACAAGACTATATACGCACAATTAAATATTTGGTGTAGAAAAATTTATGTTGAATATTGATGAACTTTTTTTCTGGTCAAAGAAGGAATTACAATCTGTGAACATTGCTATTACTAAACGCAGCTTCAGTGAAAACACTGAGTTATTTCTTTAAAGGAAATTGTATTAAAATCTCAATAATGCATAAAGTTAAGTATGAACTTTTAGCATGCCGAAATAATAAGTTCACATTCATCATCTTATTTCTTTGTTTTAAATTCCCCAGAGTGAAATGTACTCAAATTATGTATTCTGCCATATAAAATTGATTATCAGATAATATCTACCTGGACATGGTGAGATTGGTCTTTGGTGTTGTGATGATGTTACAATGTGAAGATGTTGCCCTGTTACAACCAAAAATAATAACAAAAAGATATAATAATTAACCTAAGAAGATAGGGCTGTCATTTTGGCTTGGACAACTCTAATTCTTCTGATGGAAATAAGAAAACAAAATCTCTCAAACACCTCTTTCCAGACACTATTGGCAAGACTCATATTATGCCATTTCCCTTTTATGCTTTATTTTCACTCTGGCAATAATGACGGTAGATAACTGCACCCTTGAGAGCTCATGGGAACGTGGTGATCATTTGCTCCCTTGTTTGAAGTGTGGGATTGAAAACATTTTAGGCAAGCAAAACAATATGAACTAAATGGTAGCAACCAGATGAAACTGGAATAAGATGTTGGACATGTGGTAAATCCCATGTAGAGTAAGGGCTCTCCCATCCCGAAGATTAAAGACATTATATCTAAAGTGTTTGAGGTCTTTAGCATTTAAAGTCTGTGGGGTATTTTTGTTCTGCTGCAAATTGAAGGCTAATCGTTTCACCACCTGAAAGACTGTTACCTGAAGAGTTCTTAGAAATTAAGCATAAATGAGATAAGATTACTGTGTTAACATGAGTAAATTCTTTTCCTTTGATAAGACTGATTAATGTGAACTGCTCTCAGCTTGTTTCACTATTTGCATTTTTAAGTCCTGCCAAGACTGCAAAAGCCTGGCTGACTGTATCTAGAAATCAAAACCAGTGTGTGCTCTAAACCCAACAATTCACACTTGCTCACTCTTAAAGACCAAGCAATTTTGGCTTTTAGTCAGAGGATACAACTGTCAAGAGTTATCTCAAAGAACTATTTGGCAACAAATTTCTTGCATTATCCCTTCATTTCTATTTTCTATTTCAACAAGCTCTGCACCTTAAGCAATAACCTAGGAAGATGTAGATAAATCAAAAGAACGAGAAAATGTGCACACATACGCAAATACGCCAGAAGACTCATTTCAATTTTTGGCTTTTTGCAGCATGGTTTCCATAGTTCCACCAAACGTTAGCCCTTATAAGGAATTTAGTGCCATTTCCATATCAGTTCCACATAATGCCCCAGGGAGGCCAGAATTTGCCCACTGCAACACAGATGCATCACAGGAAGAGAAACCAGGGCAGGAAGGTGAAGCAGCTCCTATGAAGCCATATAGACAGGGGTTGCCTAAGCCAAGATCACTGCCCATTTACCAGCTGCTGAAGATGCTGCCTTTTCTGTAAGTCTTTTGCATACATAGTTCTTCAGACTTCAGCACAACAGGAATTTTGAATTTGTGTTTATCAAATCATGCATGATTTTACACTCAATTTTTTCCAAGACATGAAAAATAAGAGGCCATAAACTAGAGGTAATTGCAAGTGTGGGTTTGTCACATCAGTCAATATTAAAACTACCTCAAAATCTTTATCCCTCCTCCTAGCTTTTCCTACTCACAGGATAAATCCATGTCTGTCAAACAAGCAATAAGTTTAGAAGGACGTTGAAGAGTGCAAGCTGTCACTGTTAAGACAGTAACCAGGAAAAAGTGTTTGCATCCTTTCAGAGTGACATAAGAAGAAGCTAATGCAATTAAATGCTTAGAGGCAAAAGATATCGTGCATGTTAAGAGTAAATGAAGAATACTGATGAATAGACATGCAGTAGGTTTTGCATCCCTCTATGAATTCCACCTGTTAATCAGAAATCTTTAAAATCAGGATTTATTCAGTGTTCTGTCATTATCCCAAGACAGAGACAAAAGCAGCAGCTAGCTACAAGAGTTGAAGCTGTATTGACATACTCTGGGAAAAGGAATTGGGAAAAAGGAAAGGCAAAAAGAATCAGGGATACCCTAAAAATGATCCTAGAGTAAGAAACCTTAACCCAAACTGTGAGCACTTTAATAGCACAGAAGACAGATAAATCATTGTTCTGTGTTGTCTGGAAGGCTTCTCTGTCATACGATCATTCGATGATTAATGTATTTACCTGGTGATTAATGCAATAATTACATTGTGAAATAATAGAGGGCTCATTAACGTCAAATAATGTGAAGAAACATTGGCAAAAGTGCATCTCTAACTCCAGAGAGAGATTCATTCGACTGAATGAGTCAGATAACAAATAATTAGACTTATACCAGCAAAAATTCCACAGAATGTCTCAAGATTTAAAGCAACTTCCATATACTGTGGGTAAGAAAAGGCTTTCTCAGGAGATGGTCTATTCTGTAATTTTCTCATAGTATCACAGAATGGTTTGGGCTGGGAGGGACTTTAAGACCATCTAGATTAAAAACTAGATGGTCTAGTTTTGGACCATGGGCAGGGACACCGTCCAGTAGACCAGATTGCTCAAAACCCCATCCAAACCAGCCATGAACACTTTCAGGAATGGGGAATATTTAATGCAGAATTCTACCCTGAATCTTTCTCATGCAGTTTCCTGTGAAACAGACTGATGGTTCCCAAAGCTCAGGACAAAATGAGTGAGTGGCCTGGTCCAGCTCAAAGCCAGTTTGTGATGCTTCATCAAGGCTTCAGTTTAGAGAGGTCCCCATGCCACTAACACTGAGCTTGTGATTATGGCTAAACTGTGTTACTCATGGATCTGAAGTCAGCCACCAGGGATCTTTGGTGCCAAATGGTTATTAGTCCCTTTTCGGAGCAGCTAATGAGCTGAGACACAATAATAAGATTCCTGTAATAGTCTATCTGTGCATGCCAGTGTTTTTTTCTCCTAAAGTTTTGCAGATAAATATTCCTATGTCCCTGTGAGCTTGCCTCTGCGGACTGAGAAACCTCTCTTCTCTCATCATCATTTGTCTGTTTTGAAAGGTGGGAGATACAGTTAGTGTAGCTTGTGATTGTGAACCTTATTCAAAGCTGATTACAATCAACAATCACCCTTCCGTAGACTTGGGTGAACACTAGATCCAATATTTGGGTGTTTTGGACCTGCAGTGATGTATATACCACGAACTCATCAGGATTCATAGAAAAATGATTGTTAATTGACATTTATTTATGTATCTTATACAGTTTGATTTTCTTAGCCAGTGGGAGATTCAGAAGTAGATGAATATGTAAGCAAATTAATATGCAAGTAAATTAATATGTGAGTAAATGAAAGCAACTGCAATAATCTATTTGGCAGCAAGAAGAATACACTTCATTTCAGGTTCTTCCTCATGATATTTATTTGGTTTTGGAACTTACATTTACATCCTTTATTCCAGTACAGACAGCAAAGTTGCTGTGTACCATGCTGCTGCGCCAGGGGAAGAAAAGGAAGATAAAAGAAGGGAGGAACTCTTCAACCTATTTTAAAAGAACTGACTGAAGTGGCTTTCTTGGTGAAACCCAGACTTCAAAAATAATTATGAGACAGTGGAAGGGAAATAATAGAATTTTTTTCTTTCCTTTTAAGATTGATTTTTTTTTTCCAAAGGCAACATCAATTTGGTCTATTTTTAGAACTATTTTTCTAGCTGGTTTTAAAGTTGCTCTATTCTTGAAGAAAGGTTTGTCAAATCTGATTTAATCAGAAGGTTTCTTGGGTTTGGTGGCTCTTTTTCCCACTGGATATTGAGGAGTAAGGCTAAAAAGCAAGCATGATATTAAGGACTCCTGAGAAATAGCATTAATGGGGAGCTTCCTCTTTCATTTCTTTGGGAACTGACTGGTCATTATGAATTGCAGATGATGTTGGAGGAAGAACAGGTTAACCACGTTACACCAGGATACTGTCCCATCTCCGGTAGACTCCACCATGTGCTATTGGAGGATTAAGAGGGACTAGAGAAGGAACATCCAAATTCTCCATCTGGCAGAAACAGCAGCAGGCAAAGCAAAGACTCAGTGGTAAAATAAGGTTGTAAAAGCTAATAACCAAACTCATCCTTCTTCCCAATAAACCAGTGGGTGTGGGATGACATTGGGGAGAACTCTAGCCAAGACACACACCCTTTGGAAACACCAAGGAGTGGATTGATTCCATTTAGCTTTAGATATTGGTCTAAAACCCCTGTGCCAGGCAAACTATACTCCCTCTGGAACTGGTTCATCATTAATGGAGACAGAGAAGGAATTTTAAAGGAATTTTGATATCTTTGGCCTCCACTTCCATCCACTAACTACAGCAAATGCAAGGCAATGGGGTCTCTAAATAAGGTGCCTTGGTGGAATGACTGGTTAGAATTCACCTGAGTTGAGACATCTGGATGGAGGGAGATGTCTGCAGTGTGCAATTTAATTCTTCTGCTCCTTTCTCCCTTGATTCCTCAGTCCTTCCTTCCCTTTGCAGTTCTCCACTTTCCTTCCTTCCTTTTTTCTCTATCTGATTCTTTCACCTTCTCCTGTTTTTCATTGTCGACCCTTACTCTCAAAAACAACAGGAAAGAATGAGAGCACAATATCGGCTGTCACACTCTGTGTGCTACAACTCTCCCTCCATCCTGGCTGTAACCTTTCTACTTAAATCATAAGCTCCTTAGCAGAAACACTGTCTGCTTCTCTTAGTACAATGCCAAACACATCAGGGACCTCTAAGTCCTTCAGTGCAAATGTAATAAAAGCAGTAATAATAGTAAAGAAGTGAGTGGGTCAGGCAGCTTCCCTCTTCCTTTATTCTTTGTGAGCTGGAAGGTGCAAACAGGAACACAGATGAATGAGGGCTCTTCTTTCACATAGCAAAATGTCTGCAAACAAACTGCAGAGCAGGTGTGCAGAGAAATTAAATGATTCACAGAAATTTACAGTGGCAGGAGCATCAATTTGAGAATTGCTAAACTGTAGGCACTGAAACATCATATTTTATTATATTTTCAACTAGTAAATATCAGCTTCTTCAATAGTTTTAACATCCTATCAAGTACACCAGTAAATTTACTAAACGCACCACTTGGATTTCTAATCAGCATGGACTACTAATCTTAAACACCATTTGTTCTGCTTCATTTGTGAGTGCCATGAAGTTAGAGATGTATTTTAGCTGTGATTCCCTCCCATCCTAATCAGTTTCATAGCCATTTATAAAACAATTTTTATGTGTCAAAAACAAAGTGGCAGTGGTTAATAGATCACAGTGTTTGTTTTGTTTTGGTTTTTATTCTATTAACAAAGATGTCATGAGTCAGATCTAGAAGAATAATAAAGCTGATTTTCCAGCTAACATCTTGCTTTTCAAAGTTAGAAAATAGAGGGGATACCCAGCTAAAATAGAGACTTGGCTTTAAAATCATGAACTGACCAAGCAATCAATTAAAGACATGATGAATACCAAAATCAATTGAAAGATCTGACTGCAGACTTAAATCTTCAGCTAATGAAAAGGGAGTGTTTCATATTTGTTAGATAATGGTGAAAAAGGCAAAAAATCCATTAGCGTAGGCATCCTAAATCCATTTTTTAATGCAAAGTAAAAATACCCTATGAATTGCTTGAAAGCGGAGCTTGGTGTCTAATAAAAAACATCTAACCAAGGTCACTAAGATGAATTTTATGCTCCATGAGCATGACACTGACCCTTTCCAATGATACCATATGTTGCATTGCAATTCAGGGCTCTCTTTCCTGTTACTTTTCAGCCATGGCATATTATTCTCCCAAATTACATAGTACTATTAGGCATTGTTTGAACCTCTTACATTTGAAATATTCCAGAGAGCACTCTGTATGTATAAATCTATCCCTAGGGATTGCCTCAACCAAGAGTGATTTGGAGGTGTCTTCAGATGGAGGAATATGCTCACCTTCTCCTTTTTACAGCACCATTGTGAGTCACATATGAGGGGGATTGTTGTTGCAGGGAAAGTTTGGATGGGTGAGGTGAATTCAGTGTGGGTGGTGGGTCAACTCATACACAAAATTGCCAGTGACAACAAGTGGGAGGAATCAATTTTTCCTATGCTAGCTAGAGAAACTGTAGTGAATTCAATCCAGCCTTCTCTTTCCCTCCAAACATAAAGGAAGGGTGCCATCTAATGAGCAATAGCAGCAATTCCTGCCATGCTGCAAGCTTTTCCTGCCTTATAGGAACAAACTTTATTCACTACGTGACAGCCTGTTTCTATCTGTAGGTTCATCAACTCAGCTACTGTGGAACTTGACCTTAAAGTAGTTAATGGCATTAGGAGCTGGCCCCTGACAGAGCACATGAGGAGAAAGATGCTGCCTATGAGTTTTTAAATGTCATGTGTGTCTTTTTTTTTTTGCATTCTTGCACCTCAGTGGGTATTGTGAGGATGCGTTTGTTGTCTCCTATATATCACCTTTATCCAGCTTCACATAAAACCACAAGGGTCTTACTGCAATGAAGAAAACCACTATAATCGCCCAGAAGAACATACACAGGTATCCATTCCTCGCAATGAAATTATTATCAGAGGTGGTTTCTTTTTGTGTATATCACCTTCTCAGTGAAAAAGCTTAGAGGTTTCTAAGAGTGAGGAATGCATCAAAACTATGTTTTGAGCACTTCACTGCTTCTGGACCAGCAGTCTCTTGTATGAGCCATTTGCTACTGCTAGGACATCAGAAGCTCTCTGCAATGTGTTACAAAGGAAAGATCATCCACTGCTGACGACCCCATGTTATTCACCACTCAGCATGTTCTGCCACGAGCCATGAATTTTCATGTATGGAAAGTGTTCCAGCAGAAAAACCTGGATCCATATTTGTAGCATATAGAAAAAGAAGTGAAAAGCATGAACTGCAACAATGACAAAACACATTAGTAAGAACTTCTCAAAGGTAGATATAGGTTAGTGTAGAAATTAACTGTCTGGGATATTACTAAATCTCTATCAATGGGGTCCTCTGAAAGCAGATTGGGCAAAACACATGGTATGGTCAGAAATTGTACTTGGTCCTACCTTGGGACAGAAAGACAGACTAGTTCATCTCTGGGGGCACACACAAAGATTTTGTGCACGATTCTAGCCTTTAGTGCATTAAAGAATGGAAAAGGCACAAGTTGTTGAGATTTTATAAATATTTTTCAGATTCTTTAAAAAAAAAAAGAAATTATTTTCAAAATGAATCTAATTTCTCCCACATACTTGTGAAAATACGTCTGCTTTACTGCCAGGACTAACACTCCTTTTTATCTAATAGAGGAGTAAACATTACTGACCTTCAGAATATTTCCCACCTCATGACATGTTCTGAAGCATTCAAGACTCTCAGATCAAAGGCACACAGCTGTATAAACGGTTCAGCATGGGTAGTGGAGACTCAAGCTGCCACATTTAGGCAGCAGCTTGCAGCTACAAGTAAGGTCATTCCATCTCCTCTTGCTTAAATCTGTCTAAATTAAATTCTCGATCAGATCAAATGTTAATTTAGGAAGCTACTTTTATTGCAGTAGTGCTGTGATTAAGTGACCTCAAAAGGTCCAAGTTAATATTCCCAGGTGCTGCCACCACCTTTCCTTTATTTTTTCTTCTGATACAAAACTTTTTGCCTCTTTGGGGCCCATGATATCATTGAATGTGACGAAGACCAGCTCACACAAGGGACTTCCTCTGGAAAAAGAAGTAGCTTTTAAAGCAGCACAAACCCCGTCAGACTCTTGTATTTTGTTTTAAAGGAGAGGTTCTTCAGACTTTAAACTCAGCAGGGACCAGGGCAGTCCCTAGGCTCAGAGATTTGTTTTTCTTCCTCCATGGTGTCTTCAGAAAGTGGTCTCAGGCCCTTTCTAGTCAGCCCTTGCTATTCATGGGTGCCTGCCTCAGGCAGTGAGCTTTAAATAACTTCCTAATCTTCACCACCCCATTCCAGCACACATTTTTCCCAAGCTGGAGCTTTATTGCAGTTAGGGGTGATCAAACACATCAAGCTCCAGCAGAAATGTCTCTCTAGAAGAACACCATGGGGAAGAAGGAACAATCCACAGTGTATACAAGAATGACAAAGCTGACAAACTCCTACACATACAGTGCTGAAATATTGGATGCCTTTACAGCACATAGTTTAAGGATGAGAAAACTGGTCCTGCCAGCACTGAGTGAAGGCTGCTAACTCTGGTCTCCCTTTGTGTAAAATGCATCTGCAATTCTGTCACCCACAGTCCCAAACAGATTTTTACTTTCTGCCTTACAACCAGGCATCTTCACTCTAAAGAGATGTTTCAGCAATGAACTGATCAGATTAATTAGTTGATAAGCCAATGTAATCGTCAAGAAGACTGAAAATTCATATTGGGGATCACAGCGTTATTTATAGGGTGGTAGATGGTGAATTAGTGAGTGATGGCGCTGCCTGATGCAGAATTCTGTCTGGCTCTTCCTTTCCACTGCTGCACTGTAAGTCATCTGAATTCAGTCCTGTGAAGATTGAATGTCCACACTTTGCAACTGAATCAGGACATCTGTAATCCAAATAGAGAAGACAGCATGCCCATGCACCTGGCCAAATGATACAGGTGTGTGTGACATGCCAGTCACCATCAACATTGTGGCTGAAACTTTCTCATCCCCTTTAGTGAGCAATGCTGAAACTCAGCATTTCTGAGATACACTGTTAGGTGAGCCAAAGAACTGCTGTGTAAGCCCAGAACGGGTGGCAAATATTCTATACTGGAAGGCTACCACAGAATGAGAACCAAGGACTATATACACATTGCACAAACTAGTCATGAAGTGTTTGTGAGTTTTTCACCTTTCTATGGCTAAAGATGTAGCAGGTAGCTTCTGGGAGATGCAACATCCTGCACCGAGCTAACTCCAACTGAGAAGTGCAAAATTCTCCTCCCATTTAACTCGCTTTGCACTTGCCTGGTGGTGGTAGCTACCAAGGTACTATTTGCAATTTGACAGTTAGAAACAGGTGATCTTAAGGTTCTTTCCAACCAGAACTACTGTATTCTATGAATTTGTCATTCTATGATTCAGAGTGTCAGAGGTCCAAAAGGATAAAGGAGAGCAGCCTTGCATTTTATAGATCATAGAATAGATCATAGAATAGTTGAGGTTGGAAAGGATCTCAAGATCATCTATTTCCAACCCCCCTGCCATGGGCAGGGACACCTCACACTAAACCACGTCACCCAAGGCTCTGTCCAGCCTGGCCTTGAACACCGCCAGGGATGGAGCACTCCCAACTTCCCTGAGCAACCCATTCCAGTGCCTCACTACCCTTACAGTAAAGAACTTCCTCCTGATATCCAATCTAAACTTCCCCTGTTTAAGTTTGAACCCGTTACCCCTTGTCCTATCACTACAGTCCTTCACTACAGGCATTTTCTTGCAAACCTGTCTGTCAAAGTTATGGACTTAGTTATGGACTTAGAGGTCTTCAGAAGAAAACGGTATCGCCCAGCAAAACTCTGAAGTTCCCAGAACAAGCCTTCTAAGCAAATGCATATTCCAAGCTCAATATTGTCTGCCTCCGGTCATCCAGGGTATCATATTCATTTTGTTGAACAGGCTGACAGCAGCTTCTGCTTATTCTGCAAAAGGAGGGTATCTGGGACAAGTCTATAAAGATTAAAAGTGCCTATGAGTAACACACTGTTGCATCATCAGGTACAGCAATAGATACGGCAGGAGCAAAGCAGAGTTGTGCTGCTGTAGGCCTAGTAAAAATGTCTTCAAACCTTTACAATATGAACAATTATATCAGTCACTTGTAAGCCAGTCCATGAACCAAGGACTGTCCCCCAGAAGGGATCAGTTTCCAGCATCCTACATCCTATCTGAGTTCCCTGATGATGAGCAATCAGGGAATCATCAGAGAGTTAGAAAATTCCTCTTTCAGAGACTGCTGACATTTCTCTCTGATATCCCTTGGTGATTTTCCTGTTGGAGGCATGCTAACCAACTTCAGAATTATTTCCTGACAGTCCACATCTCACAGTTCCACTCTTTGCAGTGGGATTGCAGCACAATTATGAGGAAACCACTTTCAACTAGTTCACAACTGGCTTCAGTCCATCCTACTTATTAGGCCAGTGAATGAGCTTTGTTATCTGATCATTGTACTGAGGAAGGGTAGGTGATGCTCAAGGCATGCGAACAACTTTCATTGTCAGGAAGACAATGCTTTAATCTTTGAACTGGATCATGCTGCTGTGCAGAAGAATGTGTTGTATATAGATGAAAGGTATCTGGTTTTATTTAATTTTGTGCCTTGTTTTAAATTTGCTTTTGTTCATTTTTGTTCTGAGTGGGAAGAAAAGGCACTGTTTTTTTAACCTGTTAATACAAACCAGAATTATTAAATACATATATATAATACGTATATATGCATATATATATTTATATTAAAATTCATGTGCACTTATCTGTGTTTGGATGTAGCAATCCAGAAGAGGGCCATGAGGATAATCAGGGGCTGGAGCACCTCCCATATGAAGACAGGCTGAGAAAATTGGGACTGTTTGGCCTAGAGAAGAGAAGCTGTGTGGAGACCTCATAGCAGCTTCCAGTGTCTGAAGGGGGCTACAAGGATGCTGGAGAGGGACTCTTCATCAGGGACTGTAGTGATAGGACAAGGGCTAATGTGTTAAAACTGAAATGGGAAGTTCAGATTATATAAAAGTTAGAAGTTCTTCCCTAGGAGAGTGGTGAGCTGCTGGCACAGGGTGCCCATAGGAGCTGTGGATGTCTCATCTCTTGCAGTGTTCAAGGCCAGGTTGGACAGGGCTTGGAGCAACCTGCTCTAGTGGAAGGTGTCTCTGCTCATGGCAGGGGGTTGGAACTGGAGGAGCTTTAAGATCCCTTCCAGCCCAAACCAGTCTGTGATTCTACGATTCTAATATAAAATAACTTTATATATAATAGCACTCTGAAATCATATAATCACAGAATAGTTTGGTTTGGACAGCTCTGGGGCATGACACAAGAGCATGGGGATGCAGGTGACCCAGAAGCTCCAGACAGAATTGTTGGTGTGGGGTCAACCAAACAACCCAAGAGGCATGCTGGTGGTCCATGTGAGAACCAGGCAATGCTATGTTCCACCTGGAATGGCAGGGTTGTGGACTTACCAAAGAAAACTTCATGAGTGGAAAAAGGTGATGGGCACACCTTGATGTAGTCTTTCTAATGCCTCAGGGGTGCTGCAGCTGCACAGTGTCAATGTGGCTTTCAGACTGACTCAATAATGAGCTGGAAAAATATGTGTATAAAAATAAATATATTTGCAGGGATGACAGGGATGATTTGGGAGACAGCTGCTGAATGCTTTTGAATCACTGTCTGAATATGGCTTTTTTTATCCCCTGCACACCTCTGCTTGACATTTACTTTAAAATCAATGACTATGCCAAAGCTGTGCTGTTAGAACTCAGAACACAACCATAGAACACAACCTCAGAACACAACCTCATGAGTTTGCCAAGAAAATGAACACTAAGTGAAAATACAGTTTGTTCCTCTCCACGATTTCTATTTCTGTCCTCATCTTCAGTTGTACTGCTACATCCTCAACAGACCAGGCAGTACTCGGCCAAAAAAAAAAACCCTAAACCCAGAAAACTGGTCAGAATACCCCATCTACTCCTGTCTGTATTTATATTTGCTAACTGCATATCTCCAAAGTATCAGAGAATCAAATGCTCTAATTTCATTGAAATACTCTTTCTCCATAAAATGTTAACACTGATGTCCTGGGTTCAGCAGCAGCAGTCATTTTTCTCCTTCTTAGTAGTTGCTGCAGTGCTGTGTTTTTGACTTTCAGCCTGGGAACAGCGCTGATAACGCCGATGGTTTTAGTTGCTGCTCAGTAATGTTTACTCTGACCAAGGACTTTCTGAGTCTCATGCTCTGCCAGGGAGGAGGGGAAGCTGGGAGGAAGCAGAGACAGGACACCTGACTCAAACTGACCAAAGAGGTGTTCCATATCACAGCACATCTTGCCCACTATATAAACTGGGGGCAGTTACTCGGAAGGGCTGGATCACCGCTGGGTCGGGCTGGGTATCAGTCAGCAGCTGGTGAGCAGTTGTATTCTCTTCCCTTGTTATCTCCCCTATCATTATTATTATTGGTGGTAGCAGCAGTGGTTTGTGTTATACCTTAGTTACTGGACTGTTCTTATCTCAACCTGTGGGAGTTATATTCTTTAGATTCTCCTTCCCATCCCTCCAGGAGCTGGGGGAGGAAAGAGGGGAGTGAGCAAGCAGCTGTGTGGTTCTGGGCTGCCGGCTGGGCTTAAACCACGACAACTGATCAAACTAGTCTTACAATACATTCATTCTACAAGTCATCACAATTAATGAGCAATCACAATCAATGAGCAATCACTTCTTCAGTTTAATTTTCATTCCATCATTCTTATGATAGTCAAAGCAATTTACTGGAAACAAGCAAGCCCTTTGGGACACATCTAAGGCTGGAGGCCTTGAATATTGTCCACGTGAAGGCTTGTATGGTTCAGATACCTGGGTGAGATACCATTACAACATATAGTGTCTTTATTCAAGACATCAAGATGTCGAGAAGTAAAAATCTCCACTTCAGGGTAAAGCTATTATCTAGTGCAACTTGAGCTGAAGAGATGATCTTTCAAGGTGAGAGTAATAATGCAGTGTGGCTCCAGCTGAAGAGGACTTGATATGCCTGTGACACAGGCACTGCTGAGGGTTATACAGCACAGGCTGTGGGCATCAGGAATACCGAGGAGGTAGCTAATGCAAGAAAGGCCAGATGTTTCCTTTCTGTTATGTGAGGCAGGAAGCATCTCCAATTTGCCCTCCCAGATGCGTCCTTCAGAGGTTAAATTCCGGTAGTCTGAGCTAAAGCCTCTGCTGTTGGCAGCTTTTATGACACTAGGTTTCCCCCGCTACTGAGCATTGCTTGACTGCCTCTTCATGCATGCTAGCGTACATTAACCAAGGTGTACCTGAAAGGGTTTTACACATCAAACAAACTCCTGAAATCCCCTGGGAAAATGTCTTCAAGCCTCCATGATACTCTCTTTGCCTGGATTGGAAGAAAGAGTGAAAGATAAGTCTTCTATCAGCATTTTCTCTGCATCTGATGCTTCTTCAAAAGTGATGAGCTCATAGTCTGTCACTTGGAAATATTGCAAACACAATTTACAAGAAAGCTGGGATTTTAATCTAACACACAAAAGGTCTACATTTAATGGAACAGAGCTGAAGAAATATATGAGAATAAGAAAGCACAGATTCAAAATCTGTGTGAATTATTTTCTTTCCAATGGTGTCATGGTTTAAGCCCAGCCGGCAACCCAGAACCGTGCAGCCGCTCGCTCACTCCCCCCTTACCTCCCCCAGCTCCTGGAGGGATGGGGAGGAGAATGGAATGAATGCAACTCCCACAGGTTGAGATAAGAACAGTCCAGTAACTAAGGTATAACACAAACCACTGCTGCTACCACCAATAATAATAATGATAAGGGAGATAACAAGGGAAGAGAATACAACTGCTCACCAGCTGCTGACTGATACCCAGCCCGACCCAGCGGTGATCCAGCCCTTCCGAGTAACTGCCCCCAGTTTATATAGTGGGCAAGATGTGCTGTGATATGGAACACCTCTTTGGTCAGTTTGAGTCAGGTGTCCTGTCTCTGCTTCCTCCCAGCTTCCCCTCCTCCCTGGCAGAGCATGAGACTCAGAAAGTCCTTGGTCAGAGTAAACATTACTGAGCAGCAACTAAAACCATCGGCGTTATCAGCGCTGTTCCCAGGCTGAAAGTCAAAAACACAGCACTGCAGCAACTACTAAGAAGGAGAAAAATGACTGCTGCTGCTGAACCCAGGACAAATGGTTACTGCACGTGTGCTTATGAGGCATATCAGAGACACATTCACAGCTTACAAGTATTATTCTATTCAAAACAGTGTCTTTTGGAGTGGTTTTATACTAAAGCCTTTTCTCCTCTCAACCTTTCCAAGTGCTGTTGATGATAAGTGACATTTCAGAGGATCTATTAAAAATGTTTTATTTTAATACATGTTTATTAATTTAGAAATGCTCTTTTGCTTGTTTGCAGCTACTTGGCATGGAATAATGTGTTCTTTACCATATTGGATAATGAATCACTTTCTGAGATGAAATCAACTTCTCATTACTCTTCATTTTCTTCCCACTTCCATCTCCTGTTTATTTTCCTTCAGGAAATCTTACATATTGTATTTGATGCAAAAATACATTTTAACATTTGCAAAATAATAATTCTAACAGTTTAATGTGGTTAGTTTGCATAACATAAAGGCCAGATAAAATAGTCCAACCCAACTGTACTAACGAAAAATGACACTGTAATATAGTCACAGAATCATAGATTTCCAGACTGGTTTGGGTTGGAAGTGACCTTAAAGTTCATCCAGTTTCAACCCCTTGCCATGGGCAGGGACACCTTCCATAGGGCAGCTTGCTCCAAGCCCCTGTGTCCAACCTGGCCTTGAGCACTGCCAGGGATGGGGCAGTCACAGCTTCTCTGGGTACCCAGTGCCAGCGCCTCAGCACCCTCACAGGGAACAGCTTCTGCCCAAGAGCTCATCTCAATCTCCCCTCTATCAAGTTAAAGCCAATCCCCTTTTTCCTATCACTATTTGCTCTTATAAAAGTCCCTTGCAACCAAGGGAAGACCTACTAAAATTAAATGGCACCAATTAATAGGATCATTGGTTATTATTTTTGCTTTAGTAGTCATAAAATGAAGCTAATGTTCTGTGGTCTGTCTACGGTCAGGAAAATTATATAGGAAAATCTTTGAATTGTGACAGTGTAGGATGAAAAGCAGAATAAAAAGCATTTCTGTATTTACTTTCTGATCAAACTGTGAAAGAATGATCAGCAAAAGGTGAGCAGAGGTTTACAGGGCCACAAACAGTCAAATCATGGATAACTGATGACAGGAGGTTAATAAGTGACAATAGAAGTTACTTGGTGCTCTTGGTTTCAGGAGCTGCTATGTCACAGGTATTTGCAGTGACTTGAGAAGAGAGCATGGTGCTAGCCTTGCGTTCTGCTCTGCTATTTTAGAACTAACTGGGGGAAATTTCAGCAGGCTCAGGATCTCTTGGGTTTTGGGTGGGTTGTTTGAGTTTCAGAGCAGGATTTAGTCTTGTGGATAATAATATCAGATGAGATAAATGGCATTTCCCACTGATTTTCTGATCACAGTGAGCAATTACTGCTTTGAGGAAAAGCAGAAGAATTAAAGACATGGAGAAAGGTGTTTAATTTTATGCTCTACGTTGTCCTGAATATCTGTTTTGCACAGTCTGGGTTTTGTTTTTCTCTAAGGCTAAAGAGGAAGAGCTATGTCAGTTTGAAAACTTCTTTTGTATTGATTTATTAGACCATCTAATTCAATTATATTTTAATTTTTTATGGCATGTTTCTCAGATTATAAATTGATGTCATCTCATCAGATATTTAAATAACACAAACTAGTACTTTATCTTATGTCTCCCTTCAACAAGCCAATATCATGTGATTTATCTGAAACTTTAAGATTCAGTTCAAAGATTTCAAATTTCACATAGTCCTTACCAAGATGTTCACATGGTTAATTGAAATACGGTATGAAGTATTTAGACTTATTTATAAGTCTGAATTTTCCTAGATTTAGTTTCCAGCCATTAAATCTTTATGTCTTCATCTGCTAGATAGAAAGATGCGTCTGAATGACTAACCTGATGCTTTTTAAGTCCAATTTTTAATAGTTTGCTGATGTTAAATCAGATTGGCAGCGTATCTAGTCCACTAAATACAACATCTAAAATTAGTGGATGTTACTTGATGAAAAATCTGTAACTTCTTCAGATAAATAGACTGCGCTGTAGAAATGGGAAGAATTTTTTTGGTTATATTTTTAAATTGCACTACATGAATTCTTCAATGCTAACAAAATTGCTTGTTGAAGCACTGGATAAGCTAGCCGCCTGGACTGTACAACCCTGTTTGAGAGCAACTGCTAGCTTGGATAGAAGGCAGAAGAGTTCAGATAAATAACATACTCTGACTTTACATTCATGTTAAAGACCTTTTCCATTAGTCCCTGATGGCTGAATGGGGGCAGAAAAGTATCTAATTCTATCAGCTGCAAACCCAAAAACCTAACAACAAAGAAAGAGTTAACACCCTAACAAAATTTACATCTCTTGCATCATCACCAAAAATGCATATTTCATTAGATAATGTGAGCAATATTTTCATACCTTTTGAAGGTGGAGGAGAGCTGTGCTGTGATTTGAATAGCCAAATACTATAATGTCAACAACACATTTTTGTAGACAGAGTTTAAATTTAAAGCACGAAGCTGTTGAGTAATGATGCAAATTAACACAAAATTAATTTTCCGATTTTTAAGATTCTTTTTCTCATAAACCTAGTTTACAAAGTCGTGGACTTTTCAACTAGCTTAGCAGACTGAAATAAAGACTTTTCCAAGGCACTAAATGAAATTCTGAGAACTTTCTCTGTCTTCTGCCTCCAAGCTTTTACATACCTTGATTAGAATTCGGTGTTAATCTCAGACAAGTTGTCATGAAGCCATCAACATTTATTGAGATGGAAGTAGCAGAGGGTCTGTTGTATACAGAAAAATGACTGAGAAAGCAGCATGGGCAGTTTGGAAAAAAACAGAAAAATAGAACCGCCCAAACTCTGCCTCTCAAAACCTAAGGCGAAAGGTTTGTTTAATGTTAGGCAGTTAACAGACACAGTTACATTAAAGTCCAATTGTCACAGGCTTCCTCTATAGTTATTATATGGATACAGGACAATTCAGCCCACTTATGATGTGGCAGTTCCTCTGGCACTTACTACTCTGCATTGACTACAGGAGCAACCTAGAGTACCTAGATCTCAATTTGCCTGGTTTTGGCTATATATTTTGGCATATTTGCCTAATCTGTGCCATGGTATAATCAGAAGCAGTTTAGTAATTTATAATATAGCATAAGGAGGACAATCTAAATCTTAAATGTTCCTCCATGGGCATCATGGTTGAGGGTAAAATGTCATTTCTTCATGGTGAATACATTGGATATAGACAACATTAATCTATATAAATACCTTATTCTGACTGCAAATATTTCTTATTCTGTAGACTGCTTGCTAAATCAAATGTTTCATGTCGCTTCCTCAAAACATATCACAGCACTACTTCTGTGGAGGAATGGCTCAATGAGCAAGGGCATGTTGGGCATGTTAGCATGACTGAGCTGCTCATGTCAGACGAGTTAGCAAGAGTAAGGACTCGAGTTGTATAGGCCTCTGACTAGGCCGCTTAAAGCTGCTGACACATGCTGACTGATGAAGTAAGGCTAGAGCAACCTTGGGCATATATACAGTGTTACACTATAATACAATGTGGTAGTCAGTAAGACAGGATCTTGAGTAGGACAGACACTGCAGGAAATGCTAAAACTATCTACTCTTGTGACTATAGTGGGTGAATCGCTTATTGTTGTAATAACCAATGACTAAACTATTGCTGACACTTGGCTAAAAGATGTATCCAATTAGGTATTTGCTGAATGCCTTAGTGTTTCTGAGACCGCTAGCTAATCTACAACCTATAATGAGCTCGCTTTTGTGCTATGCATGAGGCTAATTAAAATGAGTATAATAGTTGGTGTGGTACTAATAAAGTTTGAGGTTTGTCTATCATTCGTATCGAGTGCTTCATTCCTCCCGCCGATGGGAACAAACTGATAACTCTATGAGTACGAGTTTGATTCCCGCTCCCGCGACATACTTCAATAACACCACGTTAACTTTGAAGGCCAGCAGAAAGACAGGCCCTAGGAGATAAACTGGAGCATTCTCTAACTCTAAGTTGGTTCCAGTCAAACAATTTCTGAAACCAGGAAAAGGAATTTCTTCTTTCTGCTTGTTCTCTGCACTTTTGAAAAGCCTTTCAGTTTTGCTTGAATGCCTCCCAGCCAAGTTTCAATTTTCATAGGAAATCAGATCTCATATGTCTTAACAGGCAAATATATGTTTAATGTCCTTGTGTTTATTTTTCAGTAAGCATATGCCCTCTGAAGAAAGCCAGCCATGTGGGAAAAAGAGAATTGTTACTGGGAAACAACTGCTATATTTACCTTTCATTTTTTCCATCTGGAAACAGCTTTCTTTAGTATACAAACATGAGAGAGTGGGGGTAAAGGAGCACATGAAGGAAACCCATTTAATTCAGTTGGAGTGGAAATTTAATTTAATACAAAAAAAAAAAGGATTTTCTTTTGTTTCAAATGCATAAAGAAGCTGATTTTATCCTTCATTTCAGCAGTAAAAACCAATGAACCAAGCATCTAAACCAAATTTCTTTAGCTTAATTAGTTATACGAGCCCTCACACAAGTATGCTCCACTCCTATGCACTTGGAATAAAATGCTTATCTTTTCAGACTCAGCTCTCTGAGGACCACTTCACAGTGCTGCCTAAGGAAAGGTTAAACAATGGCCCTGATAAAGCATACAGCTGGTGTAATGAAAATGCTGGTCTTAGCTAGATGATCGAAAGGTCTTTTCCAACCCTCACCAAATGAAGATCTAGACTGTTTTCTTTCATGCTACCCCTGAAAACTTCAGATAAATTCTCAGCCCGTCCGTTCAATACTTTATGCTAACTTAGTTCCTATCCCAAAGCTGGATTTCAATTTGATTTGGGAGCACAAGCAAAGATCCTTCAAGATGATGATCAGTGGAATATGCAACAAGCTGGTTATTTATGTAATTCCAATGACCTTAGAGGACGTGGACAATACTAGAAGTGACATTTATATGTGACCTCTTCAGGCAAGCAGTGAAACAAAGCCATCTGCTGCTGTAAAAATGTTCAGAGCACTGAACACATGATAGAGATTATGTAGATGATTACTACCATTGCGTAAGTCTTGCAAAATTCATAGATGGAAGTTGGAATGGAAGAAGCAGAAGGGAAAAAATTAATCCTCTTGCTTGACCTCTGGTATAACATCAGCTGATAATCTCACCCACTCATTTGTGCATTGCTTCTGGATGAAGTTTACCTTCCAGAAAGGCACCCACTTTTCATATGGGGAGTTCAGTACTGTTCTCAGTTGTCATCCTTGAAATTAAACATATACTTTATTTCTAATTTGCATTGATCCTGTCTTACTTTCTAGCAGATGGGCAAAGCCCACAATAAAAATGGCTATATTCCAAGGAGGTTGCATTGTTCTGCAGGGAAAAGATGTGTTATATAAGGTGAGAATAAGACTTTGTACTTAAAAGAAGAATGAAACTGCAGTATACAGTAAGTAGACGTAAGGGAGAGAAAGGGCATGAGTTACAATAACCCTACTTTGTACTCATTTTACCACCAATTCACTTTTTATTCTTACATATGTTTAGTTTGACTTCCAACAGCAGAAGCTGAGGTGAAAACTGGACTATTGGACAAACTCAGAAAGCACATTGCATCTTACTTAACCTCAAAATTTCCTGATTATTGAGGAAATCTTGTGCTTTTTCTGAACACGCTTCTCAGCACTCCTGACCTGTCCATTAAAACAAAGAGGTGTTTTGTTACAATCAAGGACACTTACCCTTAAGGACAATTATAGCAACCAAATAGGAGTTTTCAGGCACAGGCTGGTTACCACATCAATTTTGACTGAAAGGGGATAGAATTTTTTAAAAAGGCCTTTTTTTTGTATGCAGTGAAAACAAAATTAAACCACTCACCCAAGCAAAGAACTAAAGATGAAGAACACAGAATTTCAGATTTGGAAGTGGAAAGGGTGGAAGCAGTGAAATACGAGCAATAGCTGATGGGGTCCTACAAGGATGCTGGAGAAGGACTCTTGATCAAGGACTGTAGTGGTAAGACAAGGGGTAATGGGTTCAGACTAAAACAGGGGATATAACAGGTTACATATAAGGAAGAAATTCTTTACTGGGAGGGTGATGAGACACTGGCATAGGTTGCCCAAAGAAGTTGTGAATGCTCCATCCCTGTCAGTGTTCAAGGCCAGGCTGGACAGAGCCTTGGGTGACTTGGTCTGCTGTGAGGCATCTCTGCCCATGGCAGAGACTTGGAACTGGTTGAGATTTAGGGTCCTTTCCAACCCTAACTATTCTAGGATTCTATGATATGTAGAGGAGAGGCAACCCACTCCTCAGTAAATATTATTTGACATGAAAAATGATGTAACGACTGGAGCTGGGCAAACACTAATGTATCAATTGGAAAAGTCTTTGTCCAGAAAAAAAAAGTAGATTCTACAGTTTTTTTGCTTGGCTTTTTGTTATATTTTCAGAAAAATGTATATATTCTTAATGTTCTTGTTGTCACTAGGATGTGAAGATCCTTTTCAATCTTTAGTTGGGATTTTCATGAAGCACTTAAACTCTTTATGTCAACATCTAGCTAGAAAATTTTCCTTTTTTTTTTTTTTTGTTTCCCTTCTCCCCCTAGAATCTCGTTCAATAAATAGCGAGAAGATGCTGTTGTTCTAAACTGGAATATTGAATATTTCTGTGAGAATTGGCAAAGCTGCTAGGGGAATGATAATTATAATGAACAGCGCTCAAGGAATCACATTCTGCATTGACCCACATGCTGTTTCACTCATGCAAGTCACTAAGCTTATACAATGGATTAGTTGATGACAAATCCGGTCTATGGATTACAAATGGGAAAATTACAAAAACATATCAATATACAAGCAATGTTATCAGGTATTACAATTGATTTTCAAGGCAGTGCATAGGATTTAAGTTGTTCTTTCAAAATGCATACATCTCAAACCAAATGCTAAGGGAAATGGTAAATTCTGGCCTCTGGTGGGGAAAGAAGAGAATAACTACATCTAGAGAACGTAGAACTATTTTAGATATTGAACTGGTATGGAGCCCATGATGGTGATGACCTGATCATGGCATAGAAACAGATTTATTTACCTAGCACTTTGTATAAGGGAAAATATGTGGTTCTAATAGACTTACACATGATTCTAGAGCTATAAAGAGTGAACCCTCTGTGATTTATTTTCCACTGTTTTATAAACTGAATCCCAGAATAACGAAAGACTCAAAAACAGGGAGAGGGAGTAAAATACGGAATTCAAGCTTCTACACCACTTGGAAGGAGGCTAACATTACGCATCAACCAGTTTGGCAAAAGGTGTACAGACACTTTAGAGGTGAAGCTAGAATAAGGTGGTTTGGATGTCACTGTCTTTCCTAGCTGTTATGATAAGAGCTATGAAAATACTCTTAATGGTAAAAGAATCTAACTGTCATTCTCAGTGAGGTTTGAAAGGAAGCTGAGCTAAAATGAGAATCTTTTGTCCTTGCTAGAAACCTTGTCAATCAATGTTATTCACACAGGAACTTCCTGACGTGCAGATTAACTGCAGAATGGTTTTGGGGGACTGTATTCAGGTAATAGGCGAACATATGACTGATTGTTTTGACATTTGTAATCTGCCTGGCAGTACAACTTCTTCCTAAAATCTAATCTTAATCTGCCCCCTGGCAGGTTAAAGCCATTCCCCCTTTTCCTGTCCCTACCTGCCCATGTCCAAAGCCCCTCTCCAGCCTTCTTGTCAGCCCTTTTATGTACTGGAAGCTGCTCTAAGGTCTTCCTGGAGACTTCTCCTCTACAGGTAGAACAATTCCAGCTCTCTCAGCCTGTTTTCATAGGAGAGGTGCTCCTCCCTTCTTCCTCATTCCTGTCCCCTGAGAACATTTAAATACAAATCAGCTCTGCAATATGCCTCTACCTGAAGCTACTTCTGGAAGTTTTGCAAATGTGTGTCTGGGTGTAAAACACACACCCCTATATCTCTATGTACGCATACAGGTGTAGAAGTTTCAGCAAATTAAATGTTCAGGTGAACGTTTTAAACCAGGTGTCATGCGTAGAGATAACACAAAGCAATGAAAGATCCTGGCTGTCTGATTCTCAGAATACGGACAAATCATCCCAAAAATCATTGAAAAGGCACATGGACAAAAGGAAAGAGGTGATAAAACCTTATCTCTCTTGCAGAAGTTGATACCTTTGACTGTAGCCATATTCTAGCAAAGATACTGTGTTTGCTCTGAAACAGAAAGGCTGCAATTACTCATTCTTTGGAGGAAAGACTCATGTCATTGCCTTGAGTTGGAGCAATTTGATATCTGTGAGCTTTTCCAGTCAACGATTATGTCTTGGATTTTTCAACACACTGAAAGCAAGATTGCACAAAGTTTTATCTGGAGACCCTAAACTCATGGGAGTAAGTAATTGATTTGCGGGAGGATTTGATGCATTGCTTGTCTCTAAAGAGCCGATGTCCTTTCAGGCTGTGAATGGCACAAATTTGAATAGTTGTGCTGTGCAAGAAAAAGGGTTTTACTGTGTGATTTCTGGGCAACTCCTTTGACTCACTGAGCTCTTGGCTTCTTCGAATTACATGGAAAAAGCCCCTGGTAAAACACTGACTTTATTACCTGGTTTTGGCTGAAGGAACTTCAATTGCACAGTATGAAAAAGAAAGCAGGACTCACATTTCTCGTAGTTTCTCAGAGTTTATGTCTGTAGGGTGCAAATTAGAAGTGTGACCACTTAGAAAAATCCTAACAGAACTACTTTGAAGAATATGACTTCTCTCTGTGCCTTGGCAATGGTGACATTTTGCTTCATGCTTTAAGCTATTTATGAACTACACCAAACTGTTTCCTTTGACAAGCTTGTAATAATGTTTATAAGTTATTAAAAAAAAGGAAGGGAGCATGGAAAATGCAGATATTCATAGGATTTGGAGCCAGAAGGAATTTTCTTTATTCTCTTGTTTCTAATCCTGCAAAATTACTTCTGCTTAAGAATGAATCAAGGCTTGTTACTGACATCGAACTCCAGCTTTTGAAGGGCTTGCATGTTAAAAATCAGTGGCAGCATAAGAAGTTGTCTATTAGAGAATGCATACAGAAACTTTAAGATATGTTTCTTGAAGGATAACACTGAAAAGTAAATCTGGGTTTTAAATCTGGTCAAATATCCCCAGCAGGGTTTCTGAAAGTTACAATTCATCCACTAGTGAATGCACAGAAGGAAATTGTTGGCCATGGCCCTGTTTTAGGTTGTTGGAGGAACAGCAGTGGGCACCTCTGTAACCGTCATGCTGGAGTCCTCAAAGAGACCTTTCTGGAGAAGCAGGTAGCTGTGTTGGATACCTACAGAGTTTAAACCTCGAAAACAGAGAAGAAAGAATCAGGAAATCATTAAGGGCTGAGAAGCAATAAACCATTTTGATTCCAATAATAAAAACATCAGATTTGCAGAAGTGGAAATGAAATTACTGCAATTAACATGAAAGTCCCAGAGAGGCTTGTGTCGGCAAGATATTGGCTCATGTGCGACAGAGAAACACTAAACTGAGTCCTTTTTCTCTCCTTTTTCTTTCAGTGAATGTAGAAAAGCAGGTATTCCTGGATGTTCCTAAATTGTGGATTACTGGAAAAATGGCAGGAGATAGATAGCCAGGAAAAAGTTGTTTGTATCTGCCCTTTTTCTTATGCATTTTCTAAATAGTTTTTAATGTTCTACCCAAAGCAAAAAAAAAAAAAAAACAAACCCTGGATTCAACTGAATTCTTCTGGGATATTTTACGGGCAAAGGGAAGAAGAATAAACAATTTTCATTTCCTGCAATTTTAGCAGGATGGAGAAACTCCTAGGGTCCAAAAGCTCAGGTTTTGACTCATATTCTCTCCCCAGCTCTTTGATGTGCAACCAGATAATGTTGTTAATTAAAATCAGTCCCCAAAGTCCAGGATTGTTGTTGTGTTAAAAGGGAGAGAAATACTAAGCAACCTATCTAGTTTTGCATCGCGAGGGACCAGAATAACACTCTTTAAAATTAATTTCCACTGAGGGCATTGCAATCTAATTACTTGTCCCCAGAAAACATGATTGTTGGGCCAAATATTCAGGTGGTGTGAATCAGTGTGGCTCACACTGCATGCACGAAGGCTGCTACAGTGCATGCAGACTCTTCGTGCCGCCTCTCACAGTGCTGTAGCAATACGTTAGTTAAAGTGCCATTAAGAAGCATTACACAAACCCAGAGATTGACAGGCAACCCAGACACAGCCCCAATAACTTGGCTTTCATACTTGTTGACCAGAGTAACTTCTGATTGATTTAACATGTATTTTCTATTCCCACTCCAAGGCTGCCTGGACAATTGTTTTGCAACTGCTTCGTATTACAGGATGCAGTTCTTTCTGGTTCTTTCTCACTCTTATCCATAAGGCTGTGGGCAATGAAATAAAAATTGAGCAAAAAAGTACAGATTTGTATATAAAGGAAAGGAAGTGGTTTCAAAGAAGGAATGACAATGACATTGACAGGATCATCGTAGGAGATATTGATCTGAGGTCTTTGCCAAGGAGCTTCCTTATCAAATATTGCAGTAATGTGGTGAGGTTTCAGGTAAAACACCACGTGTCTGAGAGGATGCTGGTGTAGAAAACAGTCTATTCTCAGACTGTTTACTAAATGAACTGGAATTCTGTTTCCACTTATTATTGGGAAACTGTCACACACAAAGACTGAGGAAGGTGACAAGAACATTATTCTACCTGAACTGAGAAATGGTATAAAGGACTAATCATAATCATAGAATGACAGAATAGTTTGGGAAGGGACTAGATAATCTTTGGTGCTGCCTTTTCAGGAGCAGTTTGCAGGACTGTCTCTGTCTCCCATTTTGTGAAACATATTTTATGGGACATCTCAAGGTATTTTTTTGTGATAATACTTTTGGCACCCAAACTAAACAGTATTCACAGGCCACTTAGTGTAAATCAGGGCAGGAAACCCAAGTCTCCTGCACATCAGTTCAGTTTCCTAAGCAGAAGTGATGACTTCTTTTCTCTCTGCTTTTCACTTATGACTAGAAATAATCTGCTTGGTTCTCTAGGGTCTGAGCACTGGGACCTGTGGGCTCAGCTACTTCTCACGATCAGCTTGGTCTGCAGACCAGAAACAGCCCTCTAGGTGTGCTGCTGTCTGGGTAAGAAACACCCCAGCTTTGATGGAGCTAATGTAGGTGCATACAGAGACAGGGGTTGATTTTGTTGTTATTGTTGTTCTGTAATTCTTTATTAAATAAAAAAAGAATTTCCTTATAATTAAAAACCTCCCTTCCTGTTTGATTTTTCATTTTCGCCAGAGGTTACTCTCTTTACCTACAATGTAGTTTGTCATGTTTTCCAGGCCAAAATATTCAGTTTTCCAAAGGATCTCATCCATAATCTGCCTCGTCTTGGAGCAACTGCATAAAATTAAAGGATGTGCAGTGCAAAAAAGTTGCAGAAAAGCAGAAAATTAACCCCAGTTCCAGGAACTCATTTATCACAGCTGGGGCTGGAATTTCACAATGCCTAAAACCTCTAACAATGAGTACAGACTCAAAAAAATCCATCTTCTAATATCTAAATAGAGCTCCCAAACAGATCAACTGGTTTTAGAGTATCTTGGGTTCAGCAGTAGCAGTCATTTTCTCCTTCTTTGTAGCTGGTGCAGCAGCGCTGTGTTTTTGATTTTGGGCCTGGGAACTGTGCTGATAACAGCAGTGTTTTCAGTTACTGCTTGGTAATGTTTTGGTCTGACCAAGGGCTTTCTGTAGTCCTCATGCTCTGCCGGGGAGGAGGAGAAGCCAGGAGGAAGCAGAGACAGGACACCTGACCCAAACTGACCAAAGAGCTATTCTATACCACAGCACGTCATGTCCAGGATGTGAAAACGGAGAGCAGAGACCTGGAAGAGTGTGA
This sequence comes from Myiopsitta monachus, assembly GCA_017639245.1. NCBI lineage: Eukaryota > Metazoa > Chordata > Aves > Psittaciformes > Psittacidae > Myiopsitta > Myiopsitta monachus. The sequence continues at coordinate 113,942,440 of CM029917.1, read as the reverse complement.
TGGTGCACTGGGGGGGTTCGCTGTTGGGGGTGCACTGGCTGGGTCGGGCTTGGTGAGCAGTTGTATTCTCTTTCCTTGTATTTCTCTTGTATTATTACTGGTGGTAGCAGTAGTGATTTGTGTTACACCTGAGTTACCAAACTGTTCTTATCTCAACCTGTGGAAGTTGCATTCTTTCGATTCTCCTCCCCATCCCCCCGGAACTAGGGGAAGAAAGAGAGGCCCAGTGAGTGAGTGAGAAAACTTCGTGGTTGACTGGGCTTAAACCACGACAAGAGAGAAAAAGAGAAGCCTGCTAATTCTTCATTTATATTCTGCAGTATCACTGGTGTTCAACAATGGTCCTTTGCGAGGAGTTAAATCAGTGTAGTTGGGAAGGTGTTAACATAATGAGATTATATAGTCAGTGCACAGGGTTGCAGAATGTATCTTGCAAAAATTGATGGTCATCCAAAATGAGAACTATAATGAGTTTGGGCTGAAGCTCCCCATCATAGTATTTTCTAGAATCCTTGAGTAATTCTATTTTGCTTTCTTAAGGCTAGGAAAAACATTAGAAGGGGATGGAACAGTTGGTTCTTTTCCTTAATTTTGTCTAAAGTTCTCTATGTGCTTCAGGAGGAATTTATTAAAGAATTTATTTTCTCTTTGCCTATCTTGAACCAATATTTATAAAAAAACGAAACCAAAGCCACGTCCAATTATATGTTGCTCCTCTCATTCTTTGAAGCAAGGATCTGAATTCTATCAGTTTGGGGGGTTTTATATTGTCCTACAATCCAAGTTGTTATAAGTTTCTGAAAACTCTTTTTCTTTGCGTGTTCATTAGAGACATGTCTTAATCCAGTGATGAAATACAGTGACCTGCACTGAATATTCTCCAGCTTTTCACCATCTCTTTGAAGATAGTTGTACTTACAGCACAGACCTGCTGGACCTCTCTTGGGCTTATGAGAAGCAGAATTTTCTCTAAAGCTGGGTTTCAGGCTGAGGAGAAAACAGTAGTCTCAATGAAAAACATTGAATTTGGCATCACATAATTAATTCAGCAATAATGTAATACTTCAGGCCTGAAGTAAGACTTGGATGTGATGCTTAACTTGGGCTGTTCAGAAATCAAGAGTCTTTACTTTCCAACTGGACACTCTTTTTTAGTTTAGCATTTTAACTAGTGGATGGTATTTGTTGCTGTCGTGGTTTAAGCCCTCCACCCCCGCAGTTTTGCTCACTCACTCACTCCCCCTCTTTCTTCCCCCAATCTCTGGGGGATGGGGAGGAGAATCGAAAGAATGCAGCTTCCACAGGTTGAGATAAGAACAGTTTAGTAACTAAAGTATAACAGAAATCACTGCTGGTACCACCAATAATAATACAAGAGAAATACAAGGAAAGAGAATACAACTGCTCACCAAGCCCAACCCAGCCAGTGCACCCCCCAGTAGCGAACCCCCCAATCCCAAAAACCTGACCATGCCGTGCACCCCCAGTCCACCACCACACCCTTCCGGGTCTCTGCCCTCCGTGTTCACATCCTGGACATGACATGCTGTGGTATGTAATAACCTCTTTGGTCAGTTTGGGTCAGGTGTCCTGTCTCTGCTTCCTCCTGGCTTCCCCTCCTCCCTGGCATAGCATGAGACTCAGAAAGTCCTTGATCAAACCAAAACATTGCCAAGCAGTAACTATAAACAGTGGTGTTATCAGCGCTGCTCCCAGGCCCAAAATTGAAAATACAGTGCTGCACCAGCTACCAACAGGGAGAAAAATGACTGCTACTGCTGAACTCATGACAGTTGTTTACTTATCTTGCAGAAATGTAGGCAGGATTGGAGGTTGGAATGTGAGCTATAGTGGAATAGAATTAAAATGAACAAATAAATGACAGTTTTTTTAGCTTAATTCTGGTTATTCTTTTGCACTAAATGGCATTCATGAAGGTTGATACTTTAGAAGTACATATTCAAACCTTAATTTTGCAAGGGTGTGTGTGATGCTGCAAGGACAGGAGCAGCTCTGCTCTGGAGCCAGGCTGAGAGAGCTGGGCTGGGGCAGCCTGGGGAAGAGACAGATCCTGAAGGGGAGACCTGAGAGCAGCTCCAGTGCCTAAAGGGGCTGCAGGAAAGCTGGAAGAGGGGCTTTGGCCAAGGGCCTGTAGGGCCAGGCCAAGGGGAATGGCTTTAAGCTGCCAGAGGGGAGACTGAGATGAGCTCTGAGGCAGAAGCTCTTCCCTGTCTTGGTGCTGAGGCACTGGCACAGGGTGCCCAGAGAAGCTGTGGCTGCCCCATCCCTGGCAGTGCTCAAGGCCAGGTTGGACCCAGGGGCTTGGAGCAAGCTGCTCTATGGAAGGTGTCCCTGACCATGGCAGGGGTTGGAACTGGATGTACTTTAAGCTCCCTTCAACCCAAACTAGTCTGGGATTCAATGATTCTATGAACCAACTCCTTTTGCTAATCAGTTCTTCCTAAGCTGTGAAATAATACCCCTTACCAGCAAACATCCTTTCTCAGGAGAGCCAGTTGTGATTACATGCTCTTTCCTATTCCGGTTATTATTTCAGATTAAATCCTTATGTCTAATAGGAATGTTGTCTTTAATAGAATTCTGGTTTAATGTTGTGAATATACCCCAGTGGATATTACATTTACAACTCGTTAATCCCGAGAAGCAACATTTATGTTTTGGTTCAGCTAATGTTGAGATTGCAATAGCTACATTCTCTTACTGTTTTCTGTGTGATACTGTTTTCTTTAATGGAAGAAAGTTGCCACAAAAAGGAAAAGTTTTCCTTTTTGCCAAAAAATACTAATAATTAAAAATCTATGAATCTGGAAGATCAGCTTTATTAGTTTATTTTTATTTTACACTTTTATTTGGTTTTAATACACTGGTACCCAAAGTTATCTTTAACGTTTTAACCATAATATTAACATGTTTTAACCATATCATTAACATATTTTCTGATCAGCCAATATAGTTGAATCAAGGTAATATTCCTGGCATTAATACATTCCTGCTTTTTCTAAAACAAAGGAATAAATCCTGCATAGTAATGTTGAATATTCTGGCTTGGCTGCAAACAATTCCTTGTCATTCTTTTCTTTTAAAAAAAAAAAGAACGGAATTTCCATCTGAGATGCCAGGAATGCTGTCTTGGTTTTGTTCTCATATATAATTAGAATGTCAGGAAAAATAAAAGCTTGCACCTAGTTTAGTGTTGAGACCAGGGCTTTCTCTTCCGGAGGAGCAGGACATAATACCTTCATCAGGATTAAAAACATTAATATGTAAATACTCACTTGAAAAGCCTTAATGAAAAGTGTTCTTAATGCTGCAGAACTATTTCTCTAATCAGAACATTTTCAAGTTCAAGGGTTTAATTGCAGATATAGCTAGTAGATATGGAAAAATCACCCAGCACTCCGAACTCTGCTAAGAAAACATTATTGATTAGGTAAATATGATTAATGGGACCTAACCTTGGCCCCATAAGTTGAAAGGAGTGGATGTATGAAATAATATTTATAGTTTAAAGGTATGTTTGTGAGGGAGACAAAAGCTGAGAAGTATCTGGCTGGGGCACACCATGCTCTATTGGACTGTCAGAGGTGATGCACCAACCTTGACTCTTAAACACTCTTGTTGGTCCCACAGTGTCTTTTTCTCCTTTGCTGTCACCTTGGCAACTGCTACTGCTTGATAAACCACCTTTTTAAGCAATACGCACAATTTTTAGGCTTCATTTTTGCAACAAAGTCATGTCAATATGTTGCCTTTTTTGCAATGGTTTGATGCAAGCTAGAAAAACACAGCCATTTTGTTCCTTTAATGAAGCCCCGTACTCGAATGAGAAATGTCTTTGACTGACCCATAGCTCCTGGCAAAATTTTGGAGTGATTTGGATCCAGTGATGTACCTGCTCCTGCTGTATAAGTGCTGGGATCCTTGCCACGAGATGCTACATCGTCTGCTGACACAGCCCCTCACAATGATGATATACTGTAACTAACAGCATCAGTTATTATGCTGGCTCAAAAATAAGCCAGCTGTAAAACTTCCTACTGAATACACGGCCCATTCACACAAACATCTTTTCTGTTGTTAGAGCTGGAGTATTACTAAGTTTTGTATGGCAAAAAGACTGAGAAGTTTGACTTAGATGCTCTGGTTCGGTGAATTCAGTAGGTAATACACACAGTGTGCTATTTCCGAAAGTCTGCAGCCCTCCTTGCTTTTTATGACGGATCTTAGATTTGTATCTGGCTTTTTTTTAGCATCAAGGTCATCTGAATGAAGGGAAGATGTATTATGTGTGCATCTTCCAATTCACATTTAAATAATTCTCCCAAAAGCCTCTAACAATGGAAGCACATGAATGACATTTAATATTCTATTACAGAATTGTCAAAAGATTTGCCAAATGTATTCAAAAGTCCTCTTTAGTGTTTCAGAAAATCCTCTGCCTGGATAAAAAAGAAAGGGAAAGAAAAATAACATAGTAAACCCCCGAAGACTTTATAATTATATTTTAAAGTGAGTAGTGTTGCACCAAAACTCTTGCCAATGCACATATATAAGGATATATCCCTGTTGATAGCAGGTGTTTCCTTTTCAAAGGAGAAAATTTACAGCTTGATCTAAGAGGCTTTCCTCTGATACTCCAAACCTTTCTAATCTATGAGCAGTTTGTTTCTGAGTCTTGAGAGCCCTCTAGGGTTAGTTCATGCACTCAGGGCTGATCTAGACAGACTTCAGAGAATCACAAGGAGCAGCACAGAAACTGTGCCATGTCACAGTTGGCTGGCTGGACACGGGCACTTTTGCCTACAGATGCAATCACCCGTAAATCTGTTTCTGTAAAGAGCACAATTTTCATCCCTGTGTTCCTAATCCCCCAACTTAAAGAGATCTTGTCTTAAAGTCAACATTCCCCTTCCTTAATAAAGTGGGACCCATTTCCAATATTGCTGCATTTTGTTGTTTTGATTTTTTTCCCCCCCAGATTTTCTAGTTTCTCATCTTGCCAACTTTTATCTGGGCCGCTAGCAAAGAGGAATCCTTCTGTCACGGTAACAGAGATAGGGAGTTGAGCAAGAGGCACTGATAGGTAAGTACCAGTGTGCAGCTGCAAGGAGGAACTGGTGGCTCGTACCTTGTAAGGTTTAAGCTGAGAATAACATTCCCTTATTTGTCCTGATAAACAGAATATCAGGGCTGCAGTTCCTGCCAAACATAGGTCCTCGCAGGACTTTTCCATCTTGTGCCACACTTCTCCCCAAAGCACGTATCAGTAAAAAGACAGAAAATGTAGTGGGCAATTCAATTCACAACATACTCAGAATATGCTCTTTTACATACTTCAGAAGTCTTGTTTTTCTTTCACTTATAAATTATCAGTGAGGACACATACACTAAGGGAAAAATCAGGAGAAACAACAGGCAGCACAGCAAAAATTAGTCCACATTTTCTGATATGACTATAGGCAGATGTTGGTCCTATACCATTTCAAGTAAAAAGTCCCAAAGATGTCTGTTTTTACAGGAACAGGGCTGTTGTACCAGCCACAGCCAAGCAGTGGGGTTTAAATGCCTGTCTTGCAAAGGCGGCAAGCCCAAAGGAGAGACAAACCATTTCCCTGGTGGTCTCTCTGTGTCTCAGAGCTTACACTCCCTACCAACATCCATTTTTTCTATTCCATTGCCAATTTCCCTCCAAATGTCACATATCTGTAAGCCAGGTGTTAGGAAAAGGAAAGCAATTCCTATGGGTGATGTTGTTTCTCACACTTTCATGCCTAAAACATAAAAACCTGGGTACTGTGAACCACACAAGTCTGATGATGCTGCATTTGTAAAAGTCAAATGTCAACAGCCTTCTCTTTTTTTCTTTAAAGAACTAAACAAAGTTACTTAGAGGCTGGTTTGTGATAGAAAGGCTCAGAAAGCCAAAGGTAAAAGAAAGAATACAAAAGGTGTTCCTCATGTCAAAGTTGCTCTACAGGAAACTCAAATTCCCATCTGATTTTGATGTCAGAATTACTTATAGAAGAACAGAACAGTGTAAGTTGGAAAGTCCTTTAAGATCACCAAGTCCAACCAGCACTGCCAAATCCATCACTAAACCATGTTCCCACAGTGCCACATCTACAGGTCTTTTAAATACCTCCAGGTACAGTGACTCCAGCGCAGTCCTGGGCAGCCTGTTCCATTGCTTGACAGCACTTCTGGAGAAGAAATTGTTCCTCATCTCCATTTAAACCTCCACTGATGCAGCTTGAGGCCATTTCCTCTTTTCCCATCCCTTGTTCCTTGGGAGCAGAGCCCAGCCCCTTAGTGGTTCCATCCTCCTCTCAGGCAGCCAAAGGGAGCGATCAGGTCCCCCCTGAGCCTTCTCTTCTCCAGACTGAACCCCCCAGGTCCCTCAGCCCTTCCCCATCACACTGTGCTCCAGGCCCTGCACCAGCTCCGTGCCCTTCTCTCCCACTCCAGCACCTCAATGTCTCTCTTGTAGTGAGGGGCCCAGAGCTGAACGCAGGATTCGAGGTACGGCCTCACCAGTGCCCAGTGCAGGGGGACAGTCACTGCCCTGGCCCTGCTGCCACACTGGTGCTGATACAAAACTTTTGATACAAAACTTACTGATACAAAAGCCTTTCTGGATATTTTAATGATTGGTAATTCAGTAACTGAGATTTAGGGTTTCTGAGACACTTGTGTTGGCAAGTGTGTAAAATGTGCAACTTAGCCAGAGCTGAGCTTGAACAGCTATATCAGAATATCTAGTGTAATAACCTGCACATATTTACCCATTCATATTTCCAAATCTCCTTCATTCCCCCCACTGTGTGTATTAAACAGACACCTGGTGAGTATTCCCAGTTTCAAGCCAGTGAACAAAAAACGGGAAGAGGGCAGGACAACTGGATTCAAAACACCCACTGTTCTGTGCTTCATGCTAGCACTTGTAGCCATGTGCTGAAAAACGTCTTCTTGACATGTCCTTTTCATACATATCCCCTTCACCACCTCACAGCAGTGATGATGGTGATGGGGGATGTTGATGGTGATAGTGATGGTGATGGTGAGCAGCAGCATATTGAGGATAAAGCGCGCTCCTTCACACTGAGCCAGAAGAGGGAGACCAAGGATGCTCTAAGCAAGATCCCAGCTCCTTTCACTGCTGGCTATGCCCCTGCTCACTTTCCCTTTTAGGAAAACTTGGCTGCAATTTCTTTACCTGTATAAGCTCTAATGTCTGGAATTGGTCTACAAACCATAGGGCTGGAACTGTGCAATCGCACAGTCTTCAAATGAATCCAACACATGTAACACAGCATTTCCAAATGCTCAAAATTGTCAAAGTACACGAAATACCTGTACAACCTGCTAGAAACACAGCAAAATGGCCTTAATAAATACTGATTTTTTAAAGCTGGGAAAGTTAAATGCTGGTACAAGAAACCTGTTTGGTCTTAAGAGGCAGCTTGTTGTGTTTGTGAACAACACTAAATCACAGGACTACCTGCATTACTAGAAACTAGACCATAGCAAGAAAGGCTTTATATGATTCTTAATATTTGGGCTTCTCTGGTTCTGCTTTATCAGCCTTCTCTTGATATTCACATTCCAACATATGCGTTCTCATTAATTTTTCTCATTATCATTATCGTTTTATATTCATAATAGTTTTCTCCAGTAGGAACCACTGAAATGGACCAAAGCCACTCTGTGGTGGATGGCATAGAGATACATAACAAAAAACAATTCCCTGAGACTTGAATCCTGCAGTCTAAGCAGATATGTAACAAGAGTGGACAGAACAGTGCATGTTTGGAAGGTCTGTAAGTGCCAGCAAAGATACAGTGACTTCTGTAGCAGGGTAATTTCACATCAGCTACTCTAGGCACAGTTAGAATATATGTGGGAGCATCTGAAAGTATTGATTTAGAGAAAACTCCAGGAACTCGCCAACAACGTTTTAAATTGACAAGCAGGTACTCTTTATTGCGGCGCCAGGAGACACAGGGGATAGCTCCACCTAACACATGTCCCCCTGTTGCCACAGAGGCCATCCTTATACAGTCACTTGGGCATACATACATATTCATGACGCTACACATAAACTACATTATTTTCCAGAAAGTTTCCTGCATAGATGCAAAAATGTGATGGTGGTCTTTGAAGCACCAGTTTAATTAACATTGCAGACCTAACAATCATCCTGTCCTTCTACTTATCAGTTAGTTTAACTGCTGCCATCCTGGACATCTGCTAGTCCAAGATACTCCCCAGAAGATGTCCTACACCAGCTTAATGGGTTCATTAACACCACAAACATAGCAATCATCCTGTCCCTCCACCCATCAGCCAGTTTAACTGTGCCCATCCTAGCCATCTGCTAGTCCCAGACACTCCCCATCCCTAGGTCCTGTTTTTCTATTGTTTTTCCCACATTTTTTGTACTAAGGTCCTAAGGATGCAAAACTTTATCAGCTACCTTCAAGCACCAGTTATTTTCCATTACAAAGCCACCAAACCCAACCTTACCCAGAATTGATGACATTTGGTGCCTCCTTGTCTCAGTATCTTACTGCAAACAGAATGCATGATTTCCTAGTCCATAATACAAGATCTCAGAGCAGAAATGGAGCTCTATTATTGCCTTCATTGTGCCTGAAAAAGACAAGTGTTAGAAAAAGCCACCTCCAAAGAAGATACTGCATTCCCTTGTCATGACAAAAAAAATTAAGTGCAGTGTTCTCAGAGGAATGGCAAATAAAAATAAACATCCAGTTCCCCAAAATGCTGCTCCAGGTTTCAGCCAAGGTCTACCAGAACATTTCTGAGGATAAGAAACTGCTTCAAAACCTGAGGCAATGCTGGAAAGCCTTTTTTGACCTCATTGAGGGGCTGATTTGCCAAAAAAGAAAAGTGTTTCAAAGTGTCAAAATAAGTGCCTTACTTATAGCAGTTCCAGTTGTGACATTCATGGGCCACCCCTTTCCTCGCTATTTGCTCTTGTGAGACCACACTTGCAGCACTGTGCGCAGTTCTGGTGTCCTCAACATATGAAGGACTATGGAGCTGTTGGAGCAAGTCCAGAGGAGGACATGAGGTTGATCAGAGGCTGGAGCACCTCCTGTGTGAAGACAGGCTGAGAAAGTTGGGGCTGTTGAGCCTGGAGAAGAGAAGGCTGCATGGAGACCTCAGAGCAGCTTCCAGTGTCTGAAGTGCGCTACAAGGATGCTGGAGAGGAGCACATCAGGGACTGTAGCAATACGACAAGGGGGGATGGGTTTAAACCGAAACGGGAAATTCAGGCTGGATAAAAGGAAGAAGTTCTTTACTGTGAGGGTGCTGAAGTGCTGGCACAAGGTGCCCAAGGAAGTTGTGAATGCTATGTCACTTGCAGTGTTCAAGGCCAGGTTGGACAGAGCCTTGGGTGACATCGTTTAGTGTGAGGTGTCCCTGCCCTATAGGAGGGGGTTTGGAACTGGATGATCCTAAGGTCCTTTCCAACCCAAACCATTCTGTGATTCTATGATTCAATTACATTCATTGCAGATTCTTGGATTTTCTGCTTGCATCCTCAAATCCTTACCCAGAATCCACTGACATCTATAAAAGTGTCCCCTGTGGCTTAGTGGGTTTTGGTTCTGGTCAGTTCTGGACTGTATTTCTACCTGATCAAAAAGGCAGTATAATGCATTTATGTTACCATAAGCAGAATAAAGAGAATGGTTCTAGCTCCTTCTTGATGAAACTTGGAAAATGCTTCCAAAAGATTAAGTTCTTCCAGTGTCCCCCACTTTCTAGCCTGTCCCAGTGAAGTTAGATGACTTGCATAACGCTGGGAAGCAGCAGTGAAAGACAAAGGTGCAGACTGATCAGTCTGGGTTTTATCCTGGTGCCATTTTTGTTTCAGATACTGTTATACAGAGCACTGGGTAGCGGCAGTTTGAAGCTGATGGCCATGTCTATCCTTCCTTTAGCAGAAATGCGAGTCATTTTTTCCAAAGTCAAGTAACTTGAGCAACAGGAGCCACCAGCTAAAATCACAGGTGGGTACAGATGAACATAAGAGGTGTAGGAATGGCATATAAGTAGACAGAACTAGAAAGAGCCTGCAGATGAATACAGGACATAGAAGAAAGCAGTGGATTAGCAGATAATCCAGTGAGACAATTTGGAGAAGGTTTATAGCAAGAGTGCTGGCATGTGGTCATTCAGGAACTGAGGAGGGAAGAGGAAGCTTCTCCTGAGCAGAAAGAAACAGGACTGTGTGAGCACTTCCTGTAAGTAAGAATCCTTGAAACAAAAGAAAACCTGAGGCAATGTCAAGCTCCCCTTGTAATGGGAACAGCAAGGCTATTAACAAGCTGTTCAGATTAAATGCAGAAACAATTTGGGTCACCAAGCCCAGAGTCACAAGCATTCTGGTGTCAAGTCTAAGATATAAAATGTGTTGATACAAGCATCTGATCTGAATGGGTATAGCAAAGGGGATACCCAACATCAATTTTCGATGCTGAAGCTTGAAATTCAGGTGCAGAAAAGATTTCTAAACCCCACTTCTTTTCCACAGGACCTCATTGTGACTTATATTCCTGCAGCTCCTGATTTTCTGTGACAGGGTTTTCCAGGTATTTCTGTCTGCCAGAGGGCATGCATGCCATCACCTAACAGCTTGTGCTGCTCCAAAACTTCCAGGAGATCCCATCATTCCTGGAAAGATCTTCTAGGTGTTCCTAAGCATACTGCTGAGACATCACTGTACATAAAGGCATAGAATCATAGAATCAGCTAGTTTGGAAAAGACCTTTAAGATCAAGTCCAATCTTTACCCAGCACTGCCAAGTCCACCACTAAACCATGTCACTAAGGGGTAGCCTGGGATAAGCCCTTTCAACATGGACCTTATTTGATTTTATTTATTGATGGATGTTCAATAATTAAGGGACTCATCTGGCATTTGGGAAACCTGTTTTTGTTTCCCCTTGCTGTTTGATTTAAAACAAAGAACTGATACAGGTTTCCTGAGGTCAAAGAGGTTGCTCTAATCATGAAGTGTGGGGTCAGTCTGGATAAATTAGTCCTACTGAAGTTGCTCTGTTTTGTATAAATAATTCAATATCTAATCCACCTAAGAGTAAATAAGCAAAAAAAAACCAAGTTAATGTCTGGTTATTAGAGTATTTTACCAGTATCTTGTTAGGGAGACAAGGTCAGGCACTTGTTCCAATTAATATTTATTTATAAAGAAAGGAATAGCTTTAGAAAGTGATTTTATGAGATGTCTTTACAGAAAGGTCTGAGACTCATAGTTCTTTTCTGGGATTTACAAAGGCTTCTTCTAAATTGAACAGAGAAAAGCAGAGATTTGTGAGCATGTCTTCTACCTTCCAAGTGGTATCTCTTCTCTACCTTCTCCCCCCTGCCTGGGTATTAAAATATAATACCCAGAGATAAAGACTGGTCTGTCTTTAGGATTCAATACCACCCAAGAGCTTGAAGATGAAAATCTAAATTAAAGTTAGGTACTAGATAAACATTGTTTTGATACTGGAGCTCAATTGCCTTTAAATGCCTTTAATGTTGCTCAAATGTCGTTAAATCCAGACTTAAGGACTGGAAACTAATCCATCATCTAAGTGCTGAATCATATTTCTAAATGTCTTTGAGACATTTATCACACTGCTTTATGTGGTGCAGCATTAATTTCTGTTCAGACTCGGTTCTTCCCGCAACATTAAATATTTCTTTCTGAGGAAATGATGGAAAAAATAATCAAGCAGTTGCGCAGCCTAATAAGGCAAAGAACCATTTCAGCAAACAGAAAAACACAACTGAGCCCTAATGAAAGAAATTATAGCAGAAAGGAGCAGTTACAGACTGCATTAAACACACATCAGGAAGCAATTTAACAACTGAGTAACCAGAGTCATGTTCAGACTCAGTCTCCACCGAAATGAAATATTGTTCTGTGTTGACACCTGGTGCTCAGGAAACCACAACCCCCCACCAGGCATTCCTAAAGCATCTTTCCAGCCCAGAGAGGTTAGACTTAAGCCTTCCTAATCATCTGATGTTTACAAAGCACTTAAGAGACAGGAAAAATTGTCTGGGAATGATGTTTTTCCTGCGCAGTTAATTTCCATCTATTTACAAGGCCCATCCTGCTACATTAAGGATGTGATTAGAGGCTTGGGAGGGGTATTTTCAAGGGCATAAATGGCAATGGGAGTGCTTGACTCTGGAATACAAAATCACAGAATCACAGAGTGATTTAGGTTGAAGGGAGCTTAAAGCTCATCCAGTTCCAACCCCTGCCATGGTCAGGGACACCTTCCATAGAGCAGCTTGCTCCAAGCCCCTGGGTCCAACCTGGCCTTGAGCACTGCCAGGGATGGGAGAGCCACAGCTTCTCTGGGCACCCTGTGCCAGCGCCTCAGCACCCTCACAGGGAAGGGTTCCACCTAAGAGCTTATCTCAGTCTCCCCTCTGGCAGGTTAAAGCCATTCCCCTGTCCTGTCCCTACAGGCCCTTGTCCAAAGCCCCTCTCCAGGTTTCCTGCAGCCCCTTTAAGCAGCGGGAGCTGCTCCAAGGTCTCCCCTTCAGGAGCCTTCTCTTCTTCAGGTTGGACAAGCCCAGCCCTCTTGGCCCATGTCATTCTTCAGGGTTAGAACCAGACATGTTTCTTTTCTATACCCTATCATACTCCATCAAGCATCCACTACAATTTTTCAGCAGAGTAGGGAGCAGCCTTCTCCACTAATGTAGCCTAAACAATTCTCTGAATGGCCCAGTGCTTTTTCTCTTTGTTGGTTGTGCTTCCACGTGCTGCATGGCAAAGTAGTACCTCATTTAAAGGTCAGGCACTGCTGCGATAATTTGTCATACTGAGCACAATTTCTTAATGAGCAACCCTTAACCTATATGATGCTCTTGCAATCTCAGTCACTATTACTAGAGAACTATATGCAATTTTCTCTTTTGATCCTTTCATGCAAACACTAATTTCTTTTTTCAAAAAGCATCATGAACCCTGTTGTGTTTCCTTACTTGTACTTTAGAGATTATTGTATTCAGGGATCGTAAGGTTTCATGTAGGATGAAAGAGTGACCCACCAAACAGCCTATGATATGAAAGGGGCCTTTTCCAAGTTGAGACTGTATGTTCCTGTTTGGCTGCAAAGTGCCCAGCCAATTAAAATAATAAATGACAATTATTGCATTTTTCAGGCTTCCTTTAGACCTCTCCTATTTAGCTGAGCTGTAAAATGTACACTTGATCACTAGGTTTGGGAAGAACAGATTCACCTAGACATGATGCTTTTCTGTGCTATGGACGAAGTTGTGTTATAGCCGGATTAACCCTGTGGCCTTGATTCTTACTTACGATTGTCCTTATTCTACATTCATCTCATTGCAAAACCACACAATTTCCCAGCCTTTTGCTCTTCAAAGGTCTGTGGATGACCAGTGAGAATCTGTGGTAGTGTGCAGCATATGTATATCACGATGTACATGAGATGCATGCTGCTGACGAGAGCAGTTCATTGCAATTACCTATGCAGGCATGGTGACCTGAAAGACACATTACACCACGCAAACAATTTCCAACAGCAGTGTGCTTGTTTACTTGCCTTGGAGCTTTGTTAGGCTTAATCATTTTCTTTTCTTTTGCAAATTGATTTATAGCATCACTTTCCAAACTGAAGCTCCTTGCTTTGATTTTTTTAACACTCCACTTTACAGATTGCTCTTCACTCTGCATAGTGTTAGGTTCACTTAGCACATGTACAAGAAAAATAGCTCCATGTTTTATGCATTATTTTTATGTTTTATGAGTATAATGTGCTTTATTTGATATGGAATTGAGAAGCAGGCAATAAACTGTAAGAACCACATTTAATTACCTCTTACCTGTGGCTTCCTTTGCGTATATCTAATCACTATTTCACTTAAGCATGCTTAACACACAATGACAAATCATCCCCTTGGGACCCTGCAATAGATTATTTTCCTTAATCCTTTAGAAACTCCACTCATTACCCGGGGACATCTCTGCTCCACAGTCACTGGGTGCAGCACAGAGAGAGCTGACACCAGGTAGAGGTTTTAGACATAACCAAACCACCTTTAAATGAAGCGGCTCAGCTGTTTGCAGCAGTCAGACTGGATAAAGGAAGGCCAAAGGCAAAAGGGGTTCGTCTGTGATGAGCCTTGCGCTGCTGTTAACTTTTGCAACTGTTCCTCATTGCATTGGAGCACTGTAAACAGAGTAACAGGTGACAAAACGTGGGCTTTTATCTGGGCTCCAGTGTGAACCCAGGTCATATCTGAAACTTGCACAGTGAGACTATGCTCAAAGCCAAAAGCTGCAAAGCTGTAAAATAATCCAAGTCAGAAGCATGGATACCTGAGTATGTGGTGGCAGTGTTTTACTCCTATTGTCATACAAATTGTGGATGTTTGGTTCTGGGTATTAAACCATCCATACAAACTGCTGCAAAATCAGAGCCTAGAAAGGGCTCAGTGGGTGCGTTTACATGCAACCCACTGTCCTCACTATGGTCTTAGCCTGCTCTGAGCAGAGCAGGGTGGTGGCTCATTCGGGTCCAAGCCTGCATGTCCCCTGTCCTCCATATGTTTCTCTTTGGGAAGGAAGCAGAGCAGAAAAGTAGCAATAGACTTGCAAGATGCTATGTTATTTCTCCTGGGTGATGGTGTGACATGAGGCGTCTCTGTTGCAGTTCAGGAAATGCCCATAACTCTCTAAATTTTGGCAGTATCATTAAAGTTTGAGACTTGTGGCTTTCCTGCAAGGATTGGAGGAAATACACCTCCCCTCTTCATCCCAGCAGGGAAAATACCCACTCCTGCAACTCACAATGGGCTGCCATTTCCGGGGCTGCTGTGTAGCCACCAATTCACTCTCAGCTGCTTTTCTCCTCATTCAGCAACACAAACCACTTGCACAATAAGTTCCTCATTAAGTGCTGTTTCACACAACTGCTAGATATTTCAAGGAGATGCTCAGTGCAACAGCTTTTAAGATGCATAGTGGTACTGACTCTAGCTTTGCAGGCATTGATTAAAGGAAACAGAGGGGGTGGTGGTTATGCCTCATTTGTGAATGGATAGGCCCATAAGAATGAAAGTTTCTGCCTATTGATCCATCAACCAGGCACAATTTGCCTCAGAAACATGAACCATTTCACTAAACAAAGGATGCTCCCCATGGCACCCTCCATGCACATCTGTGCACGGATATATTTCCTGTACTGACTTCAGCACACTGCACAGCAGTTAACATCAGAAGCAGAGCCCAAGGTTACCATTTAGTTTGGTCAGAATTGCAGGAAAAGGATTGTAAGAGTAAGTCATGTGTGAAATAAATTAAATAGAGAAACACACTCTGGGTTGCAAACAGATTCAGGCAGGCAGCTAATTAACATCCCACAGTAACCTTGTCCCTGCCTGGCTCTGCTCTCTCTGCTATTACTGAAAACACATTTCAGAAGCTCGATCCTGTAGTTTCATACTTCCTCTTACAATGCAAGGAAAGAAAAGCAATAGATGTTAAAGATAGGGCTCGAGCACCTCCTTGTGTGAAGACAGGCTGAGAAATTTGGGGATGTTCAGCCTGGAAAAGAGAAGCTACATGGAGACCTCAGAGTAGATTCCAGTATCTGAAGGGGGCTACAAGGATGCTGGGGTGGGCCTCTTCATCAGAGGCTGTGGTGATAGGACAAGGGGTAATGTGTTCAAACTTAAACAGGGGAAGTTTAGGTTAGGAAGTAGATTCTGATGCGGACATTTTAGCATTTAAGGAGCCTCAGAGAAGTAGATCATTATTTAGTGAGCAATTCACATCCATCTCTGTGTCCAGGGATAAAGGATGTACATCTATTGCGTCTGTCACTCATGATACTCTGCCCTTCAGCTCATGCAAGAATGCTCTGAACCCAGTAATAATCACAGCAAAATCTCTTATGTGAGTACAGGTCAAGACATTTTCCATATAGTATTTGTGGAAAGCTTGATTGAAAGCTTTCCCCTGATGCTCAGAGCTGCAGCCTTTGCTGGGTTAACAGTTCCTCCCCCTGCACCAGCACAGCTCACAAATTATCTGCAATGCAAAGTGCCAGGTCAGAATTCTTGAGCAGGATTTATGTTTCTGCAACTAATAAATCTTCAGTAAGAGATGTGATAAGCTCTCTGGAGCTTTCTTTTTAGATGCCTCGAGATCTGAGCTCAGCAGGGAAACTGGTGACTTCTGCCCTTTGCCCTTTTTAGGATCACTGGAGTGGAGTCAGCACCCCATTACAAAAACAGATAGTGAGAACTGGCAGTGCTTTCCTCACTGCCAGGAGCTTCAGAATAGACCTCTTGGGGAAAATACAGTTAATCAGGTCACAAGAGTGCATGTAGCCACAATTCAGTACATGGTAAGTGTCCAAGACTCCTGTGGAAAGTGCTGCAATGGCATCATCAGACAGTGAAAACAACACGCTGCAGGACTTCAGAAACTGCCCTTGAATAGCCAGCAAGGTTGATCCTTACCTAATACTAGTTCTTGGCTTTGATGATATAATTTACAAGTGAACAAATAAACTTGCCAAAAATCAAAGCACTCGCTTAATCCTGTGCTCAGTATGGTCAGTCCATATGTAACCTTTGGGAGGCTTTGGAACAGCTCTGTCCACAATAAACTATTGCTTATTTCTGTTTTATCTTGATTTATGAGATGTGGTTTGGGTTATTTCACTTCAAATCAGATATTCTGGCCATTGACATATCTGCTGCCAAGGAAATTGCCCAGGACAATCTCAGTAAGAAAGATAGTGTGTTGCCTGGTGTAAGATAAATAATCTGGTTATGTGCCATATCCCCTTAATACTACCTCATCCTTCATGAGTGGGTGCAACACTGTCCCACAGATCATTATGCGTCACAGCCCAGATGTGTTTTTAATTGCCTTGGGCAGCATCTATGGAACCTGGAGGCCTGAGAGTGTTTTAAGGTGTTGCATATGGCTAAACATAGACTCTCAAAACATTGCAGTCCATAATTCATGCAAATCTGGTTTCCTGGTCCACATCAGGTTAGGTCATGAAAAGCAGCATAAATGTAGTTAGAAACGAATGGCAATGCTGAAAGCTCAATTTTGACTAATACATGATGTATGTCCACTCATATTAACTTTTCTGAATCTTTACTTTGATGATTCTTGTTTTGAACACAGATTGAAAACTTGATGCTGTTTTGCATAGAAACATCAGCCTTCCCTTGCCACTCCTCTGCAAATCATGCTTTTGAAATGTTGCCTTTTTCACCTTAAATTTGTTGACTTTTTTCAATAGATTCCGTCATTTTATCTATTACACTGGGTTTGGGGTTATTTTTAATCTTTAACTCTGTTTTATTTCTTTTCAGGTCTGCTTGACCATCAGAAAAAACCTCACAGATTTGTTTCAGTATTGCATTCCCAAAAGTCTGTAAAAATAATCACATAATTATAATTACCCCTTCTATGTCCCTTTTCTTTGGATTTGCAGTAGTAAATTCATGCCTGGCAGCAGTAGTATAGTTTACTGTTATTAAACCGTGCCAAACAGATATTTTGTGTTCAAATACTTCTATTTAACTACAACTTTGTCTTTATAGGTTGCCCAGATAACTTGTGAAGTTTCCTTCCCTAAAGATATTCAAGAGCTGTCTGGATACAATCTTGAGCAAAGTGGTTTAGGTGACCCTGCTTGAGCAGGGAGGTTGGGCTAAACGGCCATAGTGGTCCCTTCCAACCTCAACCATTCTGTGACTCTGTCACTCTGCAAAAAACATGAGCAAAGTCAGTGGAAGTTTTCATATAGTTCCCCACTCTGTAGGCTGTGATCTTGAGCTTATAAGTATTCTCCAATAAGGGTATCTTATGATCTTAATTAACACGGGGTTTTTGAATACCAGGGTTGATTTAAATGGGTTTTAGAGTCCCACCAGGGTTGGAGTTTTTATTGTGAACACCTCTTTTCAAAAGCCATCTGATGGCGAAACGTCTTCTCAATATATCTCCATAACTCAATATCTCCATATCTCAATATCTCCCCATACCAACATATCTCCTCACATGGTTTAGTGTGAGATGCCCCTGCCCATGGCAGGGGGGTTGGAACTAGATGATCTTAAGGTCCTTTCTAACCCTAACTATTCTATGATTCTATGATCTCAATGTAAATATCATTATCTTTCATACCTACTTCCTAGGCTGAAAGACTGTGTTCCAAGACTTGTTGGCTTTTCAAGAGTGGTTCAGATGTCTGGTCTTCACCCAATAATCTTCAAAAAATGGAAGGTGTTGAACTTATATTTTTCCTTAGAAAAATCCTTATCTTGGATTCTTCTTTTGCCCAACTTGTGTAAGGCCATGCCACAGTTGGTATAGAGTTGCTCAGGTCTACAACTCTTCAGGTTTCAATATAAAAGAGATAGCTAAAGTGAACGGAGATAAATCTCCTAAAAAACGTCCAGATGGTTATGTCCTGATGTCTCCATGAAACATTTTAAGTGTCCAATCCTACAAACAATGCCTATGTTGAAAAGAAAGCCAAACACCAGAATAATCAAAATTCAAATCACCGAGCTTGGATCATCAACAGCTGGCTTTCCAACCTATCATTTTGTCTGTCTTCTATTGTATGTTCCATTAAGCAGTCATTGTGTCTTTCGTTCTTGTGCAGATGAGCACATCATGTGATATCAACCAATAATAAAATGAGAGTTGCAAGCAAATGGACCCATAGTAGAGGGGCAAAAATGATGGGGACCAAGTTATGGTGGGAGCTGAACTAAATGCATACCTACACACGAAACCTCTGCAGAAACATATCCATTGAATTACAATATTGAGTACTGCACCTGAAAAGACCTAACCCTTCATTACGTTTTACTGAGTTCAATGATCACCTGGCATCTGCCCCAGTTCCTCAGCATTTCTGAAATGCCCCCTCTCTGGTGACTCAGCCTCGCCACTGCTGTCATATCAGGCCCAACTCCAACGATTTTCTGGCTTTCACAACATGTTGTTACGATGCTTCACTGAGGTTTATAAGATGTGATTTCTTAGCAGCTCCAGAACGTTTAGAAGCCTACAAAAGCCTCTTCCAAAGATGCACTGACTCAGGGGAGTCTCTTTGTACCACAGCACCATTTTTACGTATTAAAAGGAACATAACATTCAGTAAAGAATTGTGAAAGCACCGCGAGAGCTTACAAAGGTATGGTTTTCCCAGAGTCTCACCATTTCCCTAAAAAATAAGGCAGACCTGGGCTGTCCCATGTGCCACTGCTTCCCTGGCATAGAGCTTCACCTGCTACCTTTAGAATCCGTTTATTCACCAGATTCTGCTTTTTAACCACCTAATATTTCTATTTATTTCCCTAAGGCTCCAGACACAGTCTGGTCAGTTAATGAAGTACGGGTAGTAATTTCTAGGAGCTCTGAGAACTGTGATGCCTCTGATGGAAAACCATCACTTGTCTTCCCGCCTGATTGCTGCTCAAAGTACCAAAGAAAATAATAACTCTCACATAGACACCTCCTTCTTGAAAACAACATAGATCATCCTCATAATTTTCACTGACTTATTCTCGTGAAGAAGGTTCATATATATTCTATTACTTTTATCTTTTCTTTCAGCAGAAAACTGCATTTAACTAAGGAAGACAAAAGGGAGTCCTGAGAGCAGCAAGAGTTCTCCCCTGGGTGAAGGTGTTTGTTGTACTTAATGTAAAATTGTTAATGATTCTTTCTCAGAGAAAGCGGTCTTCTTGCTTCTCAGGAATTGTTAAGCTAATTTAACCTCTGCTTTTTTCTTTCCAAACTCCTACAAAAAGCTCTAAAATTCCCAGGAAGTTTGTCTGGATACCAACAGTATCACTATATGGAAAAAAAAGTCCTGTAACTACATAAATTAAAATATCTAAAATATATTTTTGTTAATCAGAAAGAAGAGATTAATTTTTAAATAAATAATAAAAAAAAATAGTGTTCAACTTTTGTGTTTGTGAAAAAAAATTATACAAAATTGCGATAAAGATTAATTTCTTTCCCTTTCTCTACCTGCCACTCCTTTTCACTCAAAGGAAGGGCCAGACTTCACACTCAAGTTTGTCTTACTTTGAATTCTCTCACAGCAGCTTCAGAACATAGAAAGATGTCCTGCATGGATGTGGACTGACCTTTCCATTGAGACCTCATTCTGTTCCTTGTCACCCAAAAGTCTCAAAGTCAGTTGCATGTGCCGATTTTTGTTTGCAAAGAGATTTAGAGGGCAATAATGGGAAAAAAGATTGACACAGACAGAACAAATATGCGCTGAAGATTAAAGCAGCTTTGGGGAGTTTTAAAATGTGACCTGAAAGTAGAATTACATTATATCAGAATTAATAAGAAATTTATTTAAGCAAGGAGAAAATCAAATGCCAGGAAGTGATTACATTAGTTATACTCAAACCTGGTGACCAGGATGTCTCTTTGGTTCATCCATCCCTGGCAGTGTTTCAGGCCAGGTTGGGCAGGACTTAGAGTAACCTGCTCTAGTGGAACTCCCATGGCAGGGAGTTGGAACTGGATATTTCTTAGTTTCCAATTGCCTTTCTCTTTGGTTCCAAGTTTTTCAGCTGCTTAGCTGCTTTAGAAAATATTTCTGTCCTTTTAAAATAAAATATAAAAAACTTTTTTTTTTTTTTTTATGGTAACAACCAACAATGTGCAAAAAATGTGACTGCTTCAACAGGGAAGTTCTGGGTAAACAATTTATTTCTTATTCATGTGGGTGAGCAATTCTCTAAGTTTAAATGATTAATAGACCTCCAAAGGCAAAATTTCCTCCAGTTTTATAGCAAAAATCTACAAAATAACCATTTTCCAGTGTTCTTACACAAAGGGATTGTGAAATTATGAGCTGAGCATGGCATGTGGATAGGGTGCAGCCTGTAACAAGATGCAGATACAGGGAATTCTTGCGGGCAGGGGATTGATGCCAAAAGCCTTAATTTAGTCTAATACAGACACTTGATACAGTGTCATGTGCGTGAATGTGGCTTCATGCCACATGGGTGGCTATTGAGGGGGCTTAATTTGAAAAGGGTGAGAAAACAAGGGGACAAATAAGGCGTAGAGATCTGAAAGAAATATATATGTAAAGCTCAATATCTGAACTGTTTTGCATTGACTATGCATTCTCACCAGAACTAGCAGGTGCTGCCATTGACTCCAGGGTGCAGTGAATTAATGTGTGCACAATGACTTTTAAATTCTTGTCATAAAACCTCTCAGTAATAAAATCCATTTTGAACCAATCATAATTTGAAAAAGGAAAGTGTGATAGATTTTTCTTCATTATTACCATATAATAGGAGTGATTTTTATTAAGGAAAAGTAATAAAACGCTTCTAGCAGATGCTATATAAATACTTTCTGATGCAAATAGCAACACTTCCTCTCTGGCTAATATGTGGGTATCATAAATACACAACTTATGGCAAAATTCTAATGAGAAACTTTTGGAATTTTGTTTTATCAGAACAAACAAAAAATCATCACATCAATATATATTTAATTTGCAACAACATAATCTCGCAAATATCAGGTTGACTTCATGACTCAATAAAAATGATGTGGTAATTCTATAGATGGGTACATCAGCAAGATAGCTCATAACAGTGTTGAGACTTTATTATAAATGATCATCACAGCATTTTGTTGCTCAGAAAATCTCAAATAACATTAAAAACCTTCTGCGTATGCTTCTGTGCCACCTTAGCTGTTCTGATTCACAAGATCATTCCATGTTCCTTCTGACATCAGAAATTAATGTTTTGAGGGAGCAATACTCGCAAGCAAGAGCCACCTGAAGGGTGCTGGGTTGCCCATGAGAGAATGATACGGAATGAAAAGGAGAAAACACTGAATTGGTGGCAATTGGGCAGAATAAAAGAAACTCCCAAATGAGGAACAGTTCAATAAGGTAGGACTTTTATGACTACAAGGGCAGCTGAGGAGGACTGTGATATATCTCAGTAAAGTCATGAGTAGTGTGAGGTGGATGGATAGGCAGTCAGCATCTCTAATGGAGCAGTTTCAAAACAGAAACAGATCATTCAATTAAGATGTGGAACAAAGATGCAAAACTTTACAAGGAGTCAAGGGGAGACTTGACAAGTTCATGGAGTAGAAATCCATTGAAAACTATCATATATTTTTACAGTTTTATTAACCTTAAAAAAAAAACTGCAGAAAAAGCCATGTCTTACTTGAGGAGTCTGGACACTGGGAGAGATACTTCTTGGGAGAAATACCACTTTTGTTTGGTTTAGTACTCTTCTACAGAAAGAAGCTTTTAGGTATTATTTGAGACACACTGCCCCTGGTCTTACCTGGTATGGTCACTTCTCTATTCTTGTTTGCAGTTAAATATGAGGCAGGGCTCATCTCACCATACTAGTCAGCTAAGAGTTATCTGCATGCTATAATTTGTTTATCAAGATTCTCTTTATAACTAAATGAAAGAGATGTGTGCCGGGAAATTATGAATTCTCTCTATTTTAGGAAGAGATGAATCATCAAGTAGAGTTGACTTCTGAAACTGCGGCCACAGCTGTCATTGTAAAAGGCAAACTGTAGCTCACAGTCAGTAGACTGAATTATGCTACTTTTTGAGCATACTCACATAAGAGTTTAAAAGCTCCCTGGCTATGAATGTGATTGATAACCTAACCATAGGTGTCCCACAGAGCCTCTTTCTTGGCCTGTTCTGATCTTCCAGAAATGGGCTCTACTGCCGTAAGAAAAGCATCATTCCCACTATTGCTTTGTCATGGTCTGGATAACAATTATGGGTAAAATTTTATACAAATGCATTCTGCCTGCCTGTATTTTGTGAAAATTAGGCAATCAGAATCTGATTCTTTCCCCTCTGCAATTTTCTCATGGGGTTCATCAAATCTCATTGCATCCTCACTGAAGAGGACCCTTCTCTTTAAAGCACTAGGAGTGCATCCCAAAAAGATGACTGTCAGGGTAGGATCAAAAAGCAATATCCACAGGCTTGGTTGCTGTCTATAGGGAGGAAAAAAAATGCACAGGAGAAGTTTCATAATATGTGAGACATAGTTTATCTATAAAAGACTGTTTTGGAGTCTTAAAGTCAAGGTGATGCTATTGAAAAGGGCAGCTGGATTTCTTCCCAGCCTCTACTTTAGACATTGCCTTGGGTTCAGCAGTAGCAGTCATTTTTCTCCATCTTAGTAGCTGCTGCAGTGCTGTGTTTTTGACTTTCAGCCTGGGAACAGCGCTGATAACGCCGATGGTTTTAGTTGCTGCTCAGTAATGTTTACTCTGACCAAGGACTTTCTGAGTCTCATGCTCTGCCAGGGAGGAGGGGAAGCAGGGAGGAAGCAGAGACACACACCTGACTCAAACTGACCAAAGTGGTATTCCATACCACAGCACGTCATGCCCACTATATAAACTGGGGGCAGTTACCCAGAAGGGTTTGACCACTGCTGGGTTGGGCTGGGTAGTCAGCGACTGGTGAGCAGTTGTATTCTCTTCCCTTGTTATTTCCCTTATCATTATCATTATTGGTGGTAGCAGCAGTGATTTGTGTTATACCTTAGTTACTGAACTGTTCTTATCTCAACCTGTGGGAGTTACATTCTTTAGATTCTCCTCCCCATTCCTCCAGGAGCGTGGGGGGAGGAAGGGAGGGAGTGAGAGAGCGGCTGTGTGGCTCTGAGTTATGGCTGGGCTTAAACCACCACAGACATCCACCTCTAACTCTGATGAGAGTATGCTCAAAAAGTAATACGATTCAGTCCATTGACTGTGAGCTACAGTTTGCCTTTTACAATGAGAACTGCTATTGCAGCTTCAGAAGTCAACTCTAAATCAGAAAGTACAGGCTCTGTTAAACAGCTGCTTATCCTTGAGGAACATGATGTCATCAGTAAATTCAACCAAGGTGGAAAGCAGAGGTCTAAACAAGAACTTGCTTATCAGGATTGCTGAGCTTAGAGGGTTAAAAAAAAGCAAACACAAAAACATACTTAATCCAGGGAGGGAAATATAAGTGAGAAAAGCAGCTGGAAAAATAAAATTAGAGGTATTCAGATTACTATCAGGACGTACATTTTAACAGTGAAAGAGGCTCCCAAAGGAGGCAATAGTTTTTCCATCTTTGGCAGTCCACAGATCCAGAGTAGATGTGTTTCTGTAAGCAGTGCAGGACAAGTGCGTGAAATCTCATGAGCTTTGTTTTGCAAGATGTCGGACCGATTGATCTGTTGATCCCTTCTGGCCATTAACTTGCTGTTTGTTAATCCTACAGAAATGACTCAATTCCCAGAGCCCTGTCCCAGCAATGTGTAGAGCTCAATTAAAAATCTGCGCTGGATTATCTGGGATCATTCTAGTTCTGTGATTAGTCTAACTCTGGGCCAAAAGCAATATATGTTCACAGCTAAACACTGGAGCATCATTGCAATGTGAAGTTTCATGTTGACCTTCTTATTAACCTCATGGCTTTTTCTCTATTCTTTTTTTTTCCATTTCTTTACATAAAGGGTTACGAAAGAGTTGTTCATAACTGGATTACAGATGAACTTTGATAGATTTTCTTTTTATTTCTATTTTGGTATTTAATAACTTTAAGAAGAAATGTGTCTCTACATTTGAAAAAAGAAAAGTTGAGGGTGAGCCCCAGGAAAATTTTGTTCAGTGAAATGTTTAGTCAGAAATTCAACATTATTTTTAGACCTTCTCCATTATAACCAGATATCTATTAGCAGTGGGTAGCAGATGGAAAAATCCTTTCTGGTTGGACATAGATCATCCTCTCCATGAATAACTGCACTTTTCCTTCAGATAGTAACCACAGTGGAATAGATTTCCTGTGCGGCTGTTGCCAGAAAGTGAAGTTTGGTAATGAAATGCAAACTGACAGTGTACACAATCTTTTTGACCAGCAGCTTCACTCCTGTAGTGGGTAAAATCAACCTCCTCAGCAGCTGCACATCTACACTATATCTCTGGGAATCATCTCCTGATACCTCAGCATGCTTTCTCCAGCCTGGCTTAGCTATACTTTAAACAAGATGTTGGAAATGAATTCACTAACCCTCCACTGTAAAAGAATTTTACCTATTATGTATGCCAGGCTGGATAGGGCTTTGAACAACCTGGTCTAGTGGAAGGTGGGTTGTAGGGCTGCAACTAGATGAGCTTTAAAGTCCCTTCTAACATTCTGTGATTCCATGATTCTATGACAAAATAGAGGAGCTGCTGACTTAGGACACCTGAAACACCATTCACTTCTCCAGTACAGCTTTCTATCCTCTTATTTCTGCATGTCACACTCTTTCTACCCAGACCAAGCCCATCACTGTATTTGCAGGACAGTGCTGAGCTGCAGATCTTTTCTTCTGGTCCAGAGCCAACTCTGTGTGATGCCCACTTATTGGATTATTCCAGCATAGGAGCGTGAGTGCAAGGTCCTGTTGCCTTGAGCATTGCAATCCTGCTAACACAACGAACTGTTGGAAATGTCAGACTATAGAAGCCTAACTTTTACAAAGTTCTCGCAAAGAAGTATTTTTGGTCTATGATGTTCAACACTTGTGGTCACAGTAACATGAGCAGCTGTAGGAAGAGAGTTCATAGAATACCAGGTTGAAAGGGACCTCAAGGATCATCTGATCCAACCTTGGAAACAGGGCAGTCACCCAGCTGAAATCTTCTTTTCTTTGGGACCTCTGTCTTTTCCCTGAATGAGCTATGCTTCTATTTTACTTTATTTTCTAGTATTTTGGGTGTGAATCAGAGCTTTCATATGATCTTAAGGTCCTTTCCAACCCTATCTATTCTATGATTCTATGATTCTATGAACTCTAGTGGATGCAACTGGGGAACTATGAAGACCTTCTGCTTCCTCTAACCTTCTTCACTAATTACAGAATGTTGCTCAAAGCAGGTGTCTTCAAAGATTTTGGGGTTTTTAACATATAATAAAGGTGGTTACATGGAAAAGTAGAGGATACTATTTTTTGACAAGAGTCTCTTCTAGTTGCTTCCTGATAGTAACTCTGAGAATGAAAGTAACTCAGGCTGACAGGTCCTCGCTGCTTGTAGAAGAACATACAGAGAAATAGCAGAAGACTCCTTAAATGTACAGTGATGAAAGCCATGCCTACTTCAGAAATGCATATTGCAAGGAGCACGATGGTACTTTAAGCAATATGCATTTCTTGAAATAAACTGACTTCAGCAAGTAGATAAAAGTTTGTGTCATTTCTGCAGCAGAATTTCATCAGTAACATGAACAAGACTCTTGAAAGCTTTATTCCTGGAAAGTCCATCTGTGACTGAAAGACTAGAGAGAGAGAGAGAGGGATTAAATAAATATCCCAAATACTCTGAGCCAAGGATGTGGTAGAGAATTTAAATAACATTTTACAGAGGATCACACTTAGATGTGTTTCAGCAGAGATGTATTTGTTCTTTATGATAACCACATTACTCAAAGCAGTTTAGCAACAGGCGGGAGGGAAGTGCCTCAAGGATAAACAAAAAACATTGAAAATGGTTGTTATAACCCTGCGAAGCATTTGGTAGACTGTAAAAATAATAAAGATAACCAAATTAAATAGAAAGCAGAACGGTTATGAAGTAAAATCTGGACATCTCAGGCTATGCCCTGAGGTCTCTACTTTGGAAAAAAGAGAGGAAGGATGTGGCTGATTGAAATAATGCTTTTACTTAAGTGAAAGGTGCCAGGTTGATTGCCAGATTTTCTTTGCTAAAAGCACCTCTAAGGCACTTCTCACTCTGTTAGGAAGAGTGGTCCATAATCATGTCTTCTTTCATTCCCTACGTCAAGAATACAGCAATACCTTGTGGTTGACCCATACCTGTGAGCTGTGGGCAGTGTCTGTACCCCTGACAGATGGAACTTTATATCTGATGTGCACTGCCTGGTGGCTGGTGAGTGACTATATCCAGCAAGAGTCACAAGAGCCCCAGAAATGTGGGATGTAACTGAGCAGCTTCCATTCAGGCAGCTTCAAGGTTGCTGATAAAAGAGACAGCGTTGGATGATTCCCTTAATGTTCACTGTTGCATATGTTATTTTTCACCTTATGAAAGCCTTTTCTGCTATGGTCACATGTATGTCACCATGGTGGCCACCACTAATGTCATTCCAATCTGCAATGAGTGGCATATATATATAGATCATCGATATATTTGCTTACAAAGGTATGGCCAAGCACCGTTTCTTCATTATGTGCTCAGCTACATTACCATAAGATATTGGTGATATACTATTCTCCACCTATGGTAAGAACTTCAGTGGCATCCTTATCCCTACTCAACCTTGACAAAGTGTTTTGACAGCTTACAGAGATTGTGCATAATGGTCATAACAAAACATAGAATGTTTCTCAATGGAGTTTTTTGACTTTACTTCTGTTCCAGTGGAGACAGAAAGAGATATTTATCTAAAGATGAAGCCTTTCACAATTGTCCATGCAATAGTTTATTCATCCTAAAAGCCTTACTTCTTATTTGCTTCCTTCTAGTCCCAGGAAGCTGGTTACTGAAAAAAAATAGCTATTTAAAAGACTATTTTTTTCATCTTGTGTAGGTCACCATCAACACGTGTAGCAAAAAAAATCCGTGTATAATCTAGCACATACAAATCATAGTTAGTTTATGTAAATTGAAGCATATGCAACTATGAAAGGTTCCTTCGTTCATCTCTTCTGTTGTTTTCTACCTTTCCTAGATATTTGGTTACACCTCCCAATCATAATCTGTGTCTGTAAAGATGACTGACACATGAAAAGGTCTTCCATAAGGCTCTGCAATGTCTAGTAAAGTAATAGAGTATCTGAAGCTGTTCCCACTCTTTTCTGAAGCATTTCTTGACCTAAATACTGTCTTATTCTCCAGGTGATAGAAATTCTAATGGGAAAAAACTTACATTTCCCCAGGAAAAAGTGTTTTAGTACTGTACCAATGAAAAATGTTGAAGCAAAAGGCATTTAAACGAAATAGCCGGACATAGACAGCAATTAGTTTCCTTCCTTTCTTCAAGGGTTTTTTATCTAAATCCCATGAGGTTTTTGCATGTACCTATTTTGTTACAGACCATTTTGCCAGATTTAAAATGGTCTTCAAGGTTTTTTTTAGAAAGCTATTACTCAGTGTAAGGCTTGAAAGATATGACAGACACTGAGTATTCAGCACTCAATGAAGATTGCAGCAAATAGGACTGAACTGTTACAAGATGCAAAGAAGAAGCGTGAGCAGTGGGAAAGCTGCCAAACTTCTCAGAGGGGCAGAGGTAATTCTTTCACCATTGTTGTAGCTGGTTCCCAAGTCAGGCTAGGTTTATAATAAACAGGGGAGTTGATTCATAAGAAAGCGAGAGGGTATTTTACTGTGCAGTCTCTGAACTTAAATTTGTACAATACAACTAAGCAACCATAGGACTATGACATTTATCATATTAGGGTTATTATACCTTCATCTTCCTGCAAAACAATTCACTTTCAGTAGCTATTTTCTTTTTTCTCTTTCTAATGCTCACTCTCCTCTTTGAATCCAGAAGATGAATGGAAAAATTACCTTTTCTCCCCACAAACAAATTCTCTCCCAGGCTTGTTCATTGAACACTGAATCATCTTGGTGTGCTAGCAACCTCTGTGCAGCACATGAATAGGTTCAAATTGGCTCTTTAGAGAACTTCCCGAGGTTCATTTCCCACTAAAAGAACTCATTCAGTTTTCTTCTTTGTGAAGAGCTGAAGCGAGGAGAGGCTGTTGTCCTGCTTTGAAGCTTCTTTCTTGCCACTGGTCCAGGATGTAAGAAAAATTGTACAATGACAATAGTTTGCTGTTATGAATCAGGAAAGACAGTGCATATTAGTAAGTTGGAGTGTTAGAAGGAAAAATGGGCAAATGCCATGCCTGGGACCTCTGGTACTTTCTCATCCCCGAGCTCCATCAATAATAAAATAACAAGTAGTTGAAAATATTTTGCCTTGGGCAGTTTTACAGAGAATAACATCATATGCAGTGAATACAGTATATAATGATTATATATTATAATTATTATATAATTATTATATAGTATCATTATATACATTAAATACAGTGAAAAATATTAACATGCATAAAAAGCCTGATTTTCCTCTTGGTAGCTAGCTAAGTACATGGGGAAAAAGAGCGAAGATGTCATTAACATGTACAAGGGCCAAATCTGAAGTGATATTTAGTCTCCCATGGATTTTCACAGGAGGTGAATACATCTGCAGAAAGCATTGGCTGAAATGGTTGCACACTAAAACTGGGACACATTTAGCTACATGATAAACTTCATTTTTGTTTACTTGTGATTCTGGAGTAGTTACTTTCATTAAGTCAAAATATTGCACTGCGAACCAAATGATAGCTAATGGGACTTCCCTCAGATTTCAATACCAGCCAAACCAAACTCACAGCAGGAGAAAGTAGCTCATACTTCCTCCTTCTGAGCCTGGATGCTGCATTTTTAATATATTACACTTCAATAAACAGACTCCTGCATGTACCACATTCACCTAAATTCTGCAATCACTGCAAATCCATCTGTTTGTTGTAAAATAATAGAGGTCCTAACTTTTGCTAGGCGCTCTGGAGTGAGGTGTGTGACCATTTCCAAGTAACTCTGCGAGACATTTATTTCCATAAAAGAACGATTTGGCTTCACTGAGGCATTGGCCTTACTCCTGTTAGTTTGTACTCTTTCTCTGCAGCACAGCTGCCACCATGCTGAGACAAGGGAGTTGTGATCCAGCCCCATTTGTGATTCTGAATGCAAACTTCCAGACAAGCTCTAATGCAATCCAGTTAGGTGAGGTGGAAAACCAGAGCAAGAACCTTGATTAGCAGTTACATGCATTAACATTTACAGCAGGCCAGACAAAGTAATAAGTTCTTCCCAAAATAAGCAAATGATTTGCCTGGCACACGCAAAACCATGTAGTTGATTAAAATCTTGCAGCTTCACTGCTAGTGTCTACATATTACAAGTCAGCTCCCAAACTCTCCTCCATTCTAAGTCACATCATGCTGCTGCATGTGCTCCCTGCTTGCTACAAGGGCAACTGCGCTAATGCTTTAGCTACATCTTTGCTGATTTCAGTAGAGCTGGATTGCTTTACAAAAAGCTGGAATATGATGTGTTTGTGTGTGGTTTCTATTACTATTGTGCATATTATAGCATCTTGCATATTACAGCATCTTGCATCTGAGCAAGTGCTATGTCTGGTATGGAAAATTGAATTAAAAGCTCTAGGACAGACAAGGAGATAGATTATACTTTTTACTTCCCTGTGCCACCAAACTGGATTGCAACCAAGTTTCTGCTGTTGCTACATTTCACTCTGGCGCAGTTTAGAACTATGTTTCACATGCACTTGGGAGCCTAAATCTGGACTCAGAGACAGGGTCTCACCAGTGCTGAGTAAGATCCTCTACATGGTACACTAAACTGGGCCATTTTAAGAATGGGACAGGGCAATTATACCTTCACATGTGCCTAAAGCTACCCTATTGCCTGGCCATTAGCTAACAGAATGGAAAGTCCTTACTCTGCAGCAGACCTTGTACAGTTCCTTAGACGGGCCAAATTGTGTTCGACTTGGCTTGATTTCAAGTGAATTATTCTTAACCTAGGCATTTGCATCCAGCTAGTTTTCACAAAGGTATTTCCATCCAACACGTTGGTTTCTACTAAATATGAGTCAAGGATTTTGCAATTCTCCCTTCTGCTTGGGACTTTGCCCTCCATATTCAGTCTAAATGGGACAAGACCTCTTAGAAATCAGCTGAGGGAAAAGCCCTTCAAGGAGGTTTACTCACCATGCTTTGATACACCATTGCCATTCTCAGAGAAAGACTCCTTAAGAAAAAAGAGAAACCTCTATCCTAAGGCAAACATTTTGGCTCAGACTACTACCAGTCTAAAATGTGTTCTTGTAGTTTGGTCACAGAGGAATGTCCACCCAGGCCAAATTCATGCAGGCTCAGGCTGTACTACTTGTGAAACTTCCCAATATCTTTACCACAACTATTTCTCCCATAGCCTTTTGAAGACATTTAGTTATTCCAGAATGCTGCAATAGCACAGAGTCTGCTCATACTTTTTTGGCTCAAACAGAACACCGGTTGTCTTCACGAGTAGGAGGAGGATACACTGTCAACATTGCATTGCTCCAACTAGGGATGAGCCAAATAAATTAAAACAAAGCAGTTTCCAGAATCTTTGCCCATTTTGATGACTGTGAGAATTTAATATTTCTGAGCAACCTCTTGTGTGCCTACCAGAAGAAACTGACATTTGCTAATGATGGCCAAGAAGTGAATTCTGGCACAAACACTTTCTTCAGTCTTGCTATCTTCTATGTTTATTATCATTAAAATCCAAACCTGGCTATTTCTCATGGAATCATGGGTCAACTAAAAAAAAGTATAATCTATAACAAAAGGTTTTCTTATCACTGGTGTAACTTTTGGGGTACGAAGATTGAGGTATGATCCAGATAGATAGCAAAATTTCTTCAGTCTTTCTTGATTTAAAGGACTTACTGCTGAGAAACAACAAAAATCTTTTACTGAGTTATTAAATTGAAAGTTCTAGTTTTTTTTTTCTTTTCTTAACCAGCAGCTTAGGTAAGTGATTCTGTCTCTGTGTTGTCTTGTTGAGTTTACACAAGGATACCAACATAGTTAGACCCTTCAAGCTACCATCGGCGTTTCATAGCAGCCCTTTCTCCAGGTGACTTTTCCATGGTATGGACATGAATTCAATGACAAACATTGGAATCAGGAAAGTATCAGAAAAGTGAATAGTGAATATATCCCAAGAGACAAGTGCTCTTTTATAAAATGCCTGGATGTGGTCAATGAGTACAGTCAGAAAGTAAACAACTTCCAACAAGGAGTACTTGTGTGGTCACAGAAAACAACTAGATGGTTGCTCATCTTTAGTTTTTGCTGGGACCTATCTGACTTTATCATCTGTAAAGTGCTGGACGAAAATTGCAGACCTATCTAACCAAAGGACATTCACTAGAACCCTGGAAACTATCTTCTGAACCAAAATGCACTTTGCAGCTCACAAAATGCTCTTGCACCATGTTTCATCTCCTAGAGACACTAGAGAAATGGCTAATATTTCTTCCCTGATGAGACTTTCTAAGCTCAAAGTCATGTCTGTTGGGAAGGGTACAGGGTCCTTGGTCACTGTGATCCCCAGTTCATTTAGACTCTGGAAAAGACATTCTATTTGCAATGGGACTGAAACCATCTGTGACATTCTCAAGTTAATGAATCATAGACAAGTTTTGTGTGTCTGCAGTTTCCACGTTGCTCTCATTATCAGAAGCCTATTTGTATCTGACAGTGTGAAAGATTAGAATTTCATTACAATGAGCACTAAAAAGCACCACAAAGGAGCCTAGAAGACTCAGAGTTAGGTTGAAATGGCTAGGGTACTATTTTCTATTTGGTTGTAGCTTCCTTTTTCTTTTATTTATAGGAAAGGGTCCTGTAAAATAGCTTACATTTACCTCTGGAAGGCAATTGAATACACTGGTCATATAGGTTGACCAGGACTGATTTGTGGAAAAAAAGGATTCATTTTCTGACAAATTGACCAGCTAATCATCACTTTTTTATGAAGTTTCATCCATGCTCTGCTTGCCAGGTTGCAATCTCACTTCTAAATGCTGTGCTTTTCCTCTGCCTGTGAGTCATTTGCAGTAGTTATAAAATCACAATGCCCTGATGCCAGCTGTGAAAATGTGTTCTGAAAAAACATCAAAAAGAAAAAATACATTTGCTTCTTTCTAAATTTTCTCTCTGTACCCTTATCCTCCCAAACTGAATAAAGCAACTGAAGTTCAGAGTCTCTGTGTATGCCGAAGGATGTGCATATTTCTACTATTGAGTTATACCAAGGTGTTTTGGCAAGAGGAGAACTCGGGCATTAATCTCACTAGTTTGACTTATTGTCTGTGCAACTGGGACCTTTCAGCAGGTTCTGTCCATTGCCTAGTTAAGCAAACCAACTTCTTAAGTAAGCTCCGGAAGCAGCTATGAACATATGACTTTCACCACCAACACACTGAAGTGGTTTTGCAAATCTCTTATGTGCTGCTATAGGAAAGTTTGCGCTTCCTACCTTCCACTCCTCTGGTTTCCCAACTTGCTTGTTTCCAATTGCAGGTTATGGCTTCTGTGTGTCACACTTTGCCCTATTGTGGAGGGAGGAAGTGACTCATCCAGACTGCTACACATCCAGGATCTTGGAAAAAAGATTGTTCTGTACTTATATCTTAAAATCACCTACATCATGTCCTTAGTTGTTCTGCTGCCTCCATCATACAATGTGTATACTAAGATTAATATTCTGGGCATACACATATTTTTGCTGGAAAAATATCTGTTGAGACCAGTGGGTATCACTTTGTCTTTTCTTCTGGTTTTGCTATGTATGGCTCCTGTGTACACATAGTGCAGTTATATGCCATAACAGCACCATATTTGTCTTTTTCCTACTAGAAAAATAAAATACTGGAAGGAGGATGCGTATTCCATGTCTCCGTAAAGTGGGTCTCAGGCTGTGACCACAAGTCCCATCGTAATGTTAATGTATTCTGCAGAATACCCAGGTTAATGGGTGAAGGAAACTCAGGAAATAACTGGCAGAAACCAAGCATCTCACCATTATTTTTTTGCTTATAACTCGCAGACTTTGCTACAAGCACTGGTAACAAGAGC
Source organism: Myiopsitta monachus (assembly GCA_017639245.1). NCBI lineage: Eukaryota > Metazoa > Chordata > Aves > Psittaciformes > Psittacidae > Myiopsitta > Myiopsitta monachus. Next base: position 113,908,552 of record CM029917.1, on the reverse strand, counting down.
TACTGAGCTCTCCCAAGAGAAAAACCTCTGAGGACAAGGATTTTCTGCAAGACGGCAAAGAACACTTAAACTCATCTCTGCCCATTAGGCCTCCAGTTATCTGATAGATTCAACAAATCTGAATTAAGTGCCTGAGCTTCCTACTCAGTTCCAGCAGAGAAGGTGGCAGGTGTCAAAATACAAAGGGGTTGTATTAAAAAACCCTGTAAAATCTCCTTGACTGTCATCTTGCCAGGTTTTGCTGCAGAGGCAGCACTTCAAATCCGAATGCTGATGCAAAGCTGGGTTCGTTTTTAGCTGCTGTAGCTGGAAAAGAAAGTGTAAACTTGTAGCGATGCCTCCTACCTGCTAGGTCAGCGCCTGAGCCTGTGAGCTGTTGTGAAATGGGGATCTCTTGGTCTCTCCTCTTGCAGTTGGAACTAATTAAATATTAGTTTGCAGAGGGACTTGTGCTGGAATCTCCTGCTGCCTGGGAGAAATGTCTGAAGCTAAGTCACAAAGCAAATCTCAGGCTTGATTTGGACTAGTAAATACTTCATGTTACTAGGGATTATATGATAGACTTGGGAGCACATTCCTGCTTCAAGCCAAACTGAGGTGCCTGCACTGAAGATAAATTTACTGCTTAATTTAATTGGAGATAAAAATACACAACTCTCCTCTGAATGCTGAGAAGTAAGGCTGGAGTGGACCCTGAGGGGATGTAGGCTGGGGCAGTGCCAGGACATACCTGTGGTGCAGCTTTATGTACGTGCAAGGTTAATTGTCTGGGTTACGTTGCAGTGCTGGACCAAAATATATTTCTTTGCACACCCCTGCACTATGTCCTGTGAAATTATGAGCCTAAAGGTCTCCATCACAGCTCTAGCTGCTTGGAAATGTCTGGAGAGTGCAGAAGTGACTGTGACACAGGCCATCTTCACCATCCTCCTGCTTCTGTTGCCTCCTTTGTGCCACCAGCTAGTGTGATCACCATGCCCTGACCTTTTTTCCTTCTCCCTCACTGGCATTCAGGACTCTTCTGTGATCAACAGGTTGTTGGGGTTTTTTTTCCCCTTTTCCCGAAGCAGTGAAAGTAAATGGGCAAGGAAATAAACATTTTGTATCATCTAGAATAGAAGGGGAGGATGTAGTGTTCAGCATCTGGCTTTGTTCTCCCATAGACTTTCCCCACGCACACAAAATGCGAGTAAAGATGAAAGCTTTCTCTTCCTCCCACCACCCTGCAGAAAAGGCACAGGCATAGGCTGAGCATATGCATGTTTATATACAGAAAAGTTCACATTTGGGTTTGAGCTCTCTTTCATACTTTTGTAACCTGGCACAAGCATTGTTTATCTGTCCACTGGGCTTCACTTCATGTTATTCCATAGCAGGATATGTGCAATAGTCAACAGACCATACCAAAGGGTTTGCTATTTGTGTGCTGCAGTAGCTCATTGCCCATTCTCTCTTTTAAACCCCACACCTATTTTGCCTACCCACCCACAATTGTCTGAGCAGAAAGGTTTTGAATGGTGCCATGGCTCACAATTCCTCTCTGTACATTTGGAGCTGGAGCTTTGTTTCATTGCAAACTTCTATGTAAAGAAAGGGGATAACTACAAAACACAGAAGCAGAGCTTCAAGCAGTTATTCCTTAAAACTTCACAGATTTCAAATGGTTTTCTATAGCTTCTTCTGTAGTGTCAGCATAAAATCAGGACAAGTAATAAATTACAGACTAATGAATTGTGCTCTCCTTTTAGCATATTTTGCAAGCTCAAGGGACTTAATGACATGGGATCAAATGACATAGTTTTGTCACCTGATGTGACAAAAACTTTTGGTTTATGCATTTACTTCCTCATTTCATCTCTAGTGATCAAAGTGTAGAGAATTCCAAGAAAGATCCCTTTGCTGGAGCTGAAACAAAAAGCAGAAAACCAGTTCCAAATATGAAAACTGTATTAAGGCTCCTTGGTTGCAGCTAAATGAACTGCTCCTCTTGATTCATAGTAATTTTGAAAGATATAATTATTTTTAATAAAATCTCCATTTTGTTGGAATTTCATTTACTCATTTGCTTTCAAATGACAAAAATAATTTTGTGTGATTTTTAAACTGAAGTGGCTGTGTCGTCATTTCTATTTTTGTCACAGTGATGACATTAAGCAATATTTGACACATAATTAAAGTTTTCTACACTGTAATTGTAAAATTAACATTTTCTTTCTGTAATTGAGACTCTTCTGAATTTAGAAACTTCTCCTGTTTATCATTTCAGGAACATTCACCATGAATGCAGGAATGGTAACACAAATGCATATATATTCTAGAATTTCTTTTGATCTTTGGTTTTAAATGGTTATTTCTCAGGTTTTGCTGTTTATCAAATTCCTAGTCTAATTTCAAACCTCACTTCTGAGCTTTTTTCTCTAATTTGAACACTAGAAATAAACATCACCAGCCCTTTACAGAGGAAACACAGAGAACAAATTGCATCTTAACAGCAGGGCATAGAAGCAGCTTGCGATATTAAATTGTGTTGTGTATAACAGGCAGTGAACATTTGGGTGAGCAATTGAAAAGAAAATGCTATCTGCAAGATATGTCACAAAACATGATGTCAGATTTCCTGAGGAGCCTGGTAGAAATATCATATTAACACGAAAGTGCCAGATTTCTAAATGCCTTGGCCCATGGGAGTAGGCATTCAAAATTGCTAGCAAAGCATCTGCAATCTGGTTCACACACTGCTAAGAATAAAATGGCCATTATTTATGCTGTATGATGCCTGTGGAATGAGAGCTGTTGGTTGTGTAACTGCCCTGGGTTTCTTGCAGCTTTAACAATGCTTCCCACCGTCAAATTGCTCTCATTTATGTATTTATTGCAATCTCAGGAGAAATCCACCACTGTTTAGAAGTAGCAAGTGAAAGAATTTCCAAAGCAACTGACTAATAATTAGGGCCAAAAGAGTTACTGAAATAATTTTCCTCACATTGGGAAGAAGCGGTGTAGACTCCTAAGAGTACAATGGCGCAGTGTTCCTTTTATGTTGCATATTACCAAGTTTTCTGTCAGGTGCCTTCCCCAAAATCATCCAAAGAAAGAAAGAAAATACGTAAGTTTAACCCCAACTCCCACAAGATAAAATTCTGCCCTCTTCTAGAAAGTAGAAATAGAAAAAAAACATAGTAATGGATCTTAAATGGCAATTTAGCTTACCTCTTAGACTCAAGTATCTCCTTACATGCAAATGATTCTTAATAGCTTATCTTATCTCTGTGTATATTGAAAACAATATTTTGCCTGTGTAGATTCCTCTTATGTGCCTGAAGATCCATGCCACTGACTCATCTACTGTTCTTTTCTCTAGGCTCAATCATTGCAGTTACTTCAATTTTTTCCTTTTAGTGTGTATTTTCAGAACTTCTGATCTTTTTCTTTGCTTTCCTCTGGACACAAAGCAAAGAGGCACAGCTTTATTGAGATGTGGCATCCAAATCAAGGTCAGAGTATCCCACATTAGGCTTTATTAAAGGAGAGAAGGATAATTTCTTGTGTCTTACAGATGCCACTCGTGTTTATACATCCCAGTATAAAGTTTGTCCTTCTCCAGAAATGTGAATTTTCTTACTGTGATTTTTCTTTAATGCTTGACAATTTGAAGTTCAGTAAATCTCTTTTCAGTGGGTTTGCTGTCTAACCACTTTTCCTTTTTCTGCATTTATAAAGAGGATTATAGCAGCCTAAATGTAGAAACTTGCACTTATTTGACCAGCAGGTCAAAGGAGGTGATGCTGCCCCTCTACTCTGCTCTTGTGAGACCTCACTTGGAGTATTGTGTACAGTTCTGGTGTCCTCAACATAAAAAGGACATGGAACTGCTGGAGCAAGTCCAGAGGAGGCCACGAGGATGATCAGGGGACTGGAGAACCTCCTGTATGAAGACAGGCTAACAAACTTCCCAGTGATTGCCTGTGAATGCTCCATCCCTGGCAGTGTTCAAGGCCAGGTTGGACAGAGCCTTGGGTGGCGTGGCTTAGTGGGAGGTGTCCCTGCCCATGGCAGGGGGGTTGGAACTGGATGATCTTCAGGTCCTTTCCAACCCTAACTATTCTATGAGTCTATGATTCTATGAAAGTTGTGGATGTTCAGCCTGGAGAAGAGAAGGCTGTGTGGAGACCTCAGAGAAGCCTTCCAGTATCTGAAGGGGGCCTATAGGGATGTTGGGGAGGGACTCTTCATGAGGGACTGAAGGGATAGGACAAGGTGCAATGGGTTCAAACTTAAACAGGGGAAGTTTAGATTGGATATAAGGAAGAAATTCTTTACTGTAAGGTGATGAGGCACTCGAATGGGTTGCCCAGGGAAGTTGTGAATGCTCCATCCCTGGCGGTGTTCAAGGCCAGGTTGGACAGAGCCTTGGGTGACATGGCTTAGTGGGAGGTGTCCTTGCCCATGGCAGGGGGGTTGGAACTAGATGATCTTCAGGTCCTTTCCAACCCTAACTATTCTATGATTCCAAGATTCCAGAAATAGTGCCACGTTTATCAAGAATATTCAGAATTTTAATATCCCTTCCAGTACACCGGCAGTTTGTCTTTGCTCAAAATTTAGGTTGCTTGCAAGTCTAAAATTGTATTTTTTTATTCATTAAAGTTATCAAGTATATTTAATTGCACCTACCTTTAGAAAGTTCCAGTGCCATGTGGCTCTGGCTGAACTGGCAACAAACCTTTAATAATTAGAGGACAGTTTTTCAGCTCTTTTTTTACCCTCCATGGAGTAGTTATAACCAGCAAATGCTTTCACATCTTACCACTGAGTTTGTTTGATAGAATAACAAAAAAGCTTCATTAAAGACAAGGTACAACATCAACTGCTTTTTACTTAAGGGCTGTTACTGTACCTTGAAAGGATTATAGATTGGCCTGAAGCATTTTTTTTCTGGATGGATTCATGTTGTTTCCTGAACTTGTGATTTCCTAGGTGTCTGCCAATTGTTCATTTTGTGCCAGCTTTTTTTTTAGCAGCTGGAGATTACAATGGATGATGATAATTCTTTAGTGCTGCTTTTAATTCTTTTAAAAAGGTAGTCAATATGTTGGCATTTGGTTCTGGTTTTGTATTTTCTTCTCCAGTTATTGTGGCTTCAGCTATCCGTTCTACAGAAAAATCACAAGCTCTTTGGAAATGATTTCAACCAGTTCTCCGGGTAACTAAACAATGTAAAGTTAGATGGAAACTTTTAATATCTCCAACCACTGTCCACCTGCTTTCAATTTCTAGTCTCAGTTATCTCTTGCGTTATCTGGGTTGGCCTCTCTGCTCTGAGCACGTCTTATTAGTTTATCTGGCTAAGGCTGATTATTTTAGTGAAGACTGAAGCAAAAAAGACATTAAGCATCATGACCTCTTGGCATTATCTGTTGACAAGTCTCACTTTCTGTTTAAGCAGGATGAAAACTTTCCTTGGTTTTTCACTTGCTACTAATGAACCCTAAAGTTTCCAATATTGCATTTTTGTGGCTCTGGCTAGTTTTTCCTTATATTCTATACCAGCCTTTGTGATTTTTCTTTCCTGATTCAGTTTTCCTTGTCAAATAGTAGAAAACAAAGGCTTTAGTCTAGTGCCCTGTACTAGTTCACTTTTAACTTCAATACATTTAATTAAGGGTTAAAATATTTTTGGAAAAGAAACATTTGAAGGCTTACAAATCAGATTTTGGTGATTCTTGGAATATCTCATGCTTATGATATGATAAAGGTACAAGGGGACCTTTGATTTTGATCTACTCCACTGAAGAAGGAGAAAGTATATTTTAGTTGGTTATTTTGTCTGAATGCGTCTGTAATCATTATTCCCTGCCTAAAGCATTCGATAAACACTTTTCTAACTGAATAAATATAAAAAGCATTTTCATGCAAATTCATCTGTTTTTCTAATCCTAAATTACAATATGGTGTTTTCTGCATTTAGATTTCTTTACCTCCTGCTCTTCTCCTTCACAATCCCTTCTTTAATTCGAATACATTTTTAAAAGCAGAAAAGAAATTTAAAGTAAATGGCATGTGAAAAATGTTGTTTTGTTACATTAACTTCACAGATGGTGAAGGCCTACTTCACCGAATGTGAGTATAAACATTAATCTTACCCTTTTCATTCTGCTAAATAAGACCTATGCTGATGGAAAGTCATATTGATATAAATATTTACAGTGCACTAACAGACAGGACCATGTATTGGGATAAGGTGGTTATTTTTTTCCTTCATCATCTTAAATCTCAGTGATCTTCATGCTACCAAGCACAACAAAACAACTCAGTCAAACAAAGATGGTCTTGGAGGATGAAAATACACTGTCAGAACCCAGGATTTCTTGATGTATGAATATATTTTCATTTTCTTTTGAAATACATGTTCACATCATTTACGAAAACATGTGATTACCATGTTCATCCTAACTGGGGCTCAGCTTCCCTTATGTCCTTTTGGGACTCCAACCCAGATTGCTCAACCTACAGGCAGCTCCTCAAATACTCACTGAGGATCCACACATCAGCCCCTTGGGAACCTGCTAGAGAAGGGACATCCCAGTTTTATTGTCTTCTACACTTTAAATAATAATTGAGTATCTGATGCTTGCTCAGGTCTTGCTGTTATAGAATCGTCGCCGTCCACGCTGCGGCTCACAGCTGATAGTTGTGAGATTACCTGGTTTATGCAGGAATGAGTGTTTCGGTTTAGCCCAGGCATGTTTTGCAGCACAGCTCACTGAGCTGCTGACCTTTCCAGGCAACCTCTGTAACAAGCTGACCAATAGGTATCTGGCTGATGGACAAAAATAGTCACATATTCTTCACTATCTCCCTTTTCCCCTTATCCCATTCCAAGCTACATGTAAGATTTCTACCTAATATAGCCTCCTGGTGACTCGCTGTAGTCTGTCATCGCTTACGAAATGCATACAAGACACTTTGTTGATCTTTCCCATTCAGAGTTATAAGTGTAGCTGGGAACACTTTCTTCTCAAGGACGACATCACCATGTGACCAGAGATCCCTCCTAGAGGCCCTCTTTCAATTGCCTGAGGCATCTTTATCTTGCTAATAGGCTGTTTTTATTTTAAGCTTCTCTGACCTGACCAGGCTGGTTGTTTTGAGCCTCATGCTGGAGGATTTGTATTTCCTCTTTGCTTTGAGAACTGTATGTACCTAACACACTTCACATCTGGGATCCATTTTGCAGACCATACTTCTGACGTTTATATACAACAGCATCAAACTTACAGCATCTAAGCTTTTTATGGAACAGTACCTTAATCTCTTAATTTCTCCATTTCATCCGCGTGATAGTAAGAGACTGGAGAATAAGTCTTCCTATTTAAACTAGGATGTCCCAGGATAGGGACAGTACCCTATCCTGTACAAGTTCTCGGCATAACAAGGTCCTTAAACAGAACAGTAAAATAGTATGGCATGAAGACAACCGATTTTAATTCAGAATACAGTCTTAGCTGTGCAGAAACACTGCCTGAAGCTTCACCAAAGAATTTGCTTTTCAATGAAAAGGTAATATATTTGGGCTTTGCCACTGTTTGAAATAAAGCAACCCTAATAAACTAATCAAAACATAATATAAATTAAAAAATTAATTTTAAAGAGCTGTGTCAATTTTCCAATTCAATATGATCTTGTGCTTTGCTTTAAACATTCTTTTAATGTAGTTCAAAATGAAAAATAAGTATTTGATTTTCAGAATAAAGGACTCACATCATTCTAATAGGAGTGAATTCATTTTCACCATTGTTAGCAGCCTAACTCACCCACACATTGTAGGTCCAACTTCAGTACAGAAACTCCATATACAGCTATTCATGATAGATACAAAGTGGAAAATTAGAATAGGGATGTGAGGCCTATTTTGAAGCCACGTGCAACTCTCTCCTTGCAAAATGAAATCCCCCTGTCAGTTTTAGATGAAGTCATGCAGGATAAACTGGGGATGGAGAGCTGTGATAGCTGGAAACAGAAACATGAATCCAGGGCTCTTTGTAACAAAGAATACAGGACATTATGAAAGGATTTGGATAAAACCCAGACCCACATCCGTTGGATAAAATGTGAGAAAACATCCATCCTCCCAGATCAGACTAATGGAAGTTCCATTTTTCACAGTGCATACTGCCATGGATGGGAATGATATTAATGATGTGGAAAAAGACCAGCCTGTCATTTCTGCTGAAAATGATAAGAGAAAACAATCCCTTGCAATAGCTGCAAAAGCACTGCTGAAGCAGCTTGAGGAAAAACAAGATTAAAGACTGGTTTGTCAGGCTTGTATCCTCCACTTTTGGGGACTGATAATTTACAACCGTACTCCATTGCCACGCAAGAAGGAATATTGTTAGCTCAAATTCCATTCAACTCTGTGAATGTTTTTTGTCTGTCCTGGGTTCAGCAGCAGCAGTCATTTTTCTCCTTCTTACTAGCTGGTGCAATGCTGTGTTTTTGACTTCTGGCCTGGGAACAGAGCTGCTAACACTGATCTTTTTAGTTACTGCTCAAATATTGGACTTGATCTTTTCCAACCTAGCTGATTCTATGATTCTATATTGGGGAGCATTTATTGATTGCCTTTGGATACTCCAGTGCCATGTAAAACATGGCTGGATGCTGGGACTACTGATGGAGAACAGTTATGCAGGGAACAAGCTACTAGGGGGGAAGGTCCCTACAGAAATTATTCTCCACATTATTTTATGGTTCTCCCATCAGTTACAATTTTATCCAGCTTTGTCTTGACTTTCAGTGAGAACAGTCTTGGGAATGCCAATATGCCCACCATGATAAGAGTCTTTGCATTGAGCATTTTTCTTCAGACCTTGCTTCTCAACCTTCTCCTGATGGGAAGCAACATGAAAAACAAAACTCATGATATGAAGTTGGGCAATAAACAAGGTATAACTGAAGATGAGCAGGATACCATTTGAGATGCCTCTCAGATTGTTACTGCAATGACTCATAGACTAGTTTCTTGCTGATAGGAGCATTTTGTTCATCAGTAGTATTAAAAGGAGAGTTTCCATTGTGATTTAGGAGAGCGAAAAATGAACACTGATAAGAAGTGGAATAAGGGAGAAAATTAGGTTGACTTCCAGGAAAAAGCAAGAAGTAACACAGAGCCCAATTATTTCCAAATGCTGCTAGGCTTGTTATTGAGGACGTTTTGAAGAAGAGTCTATCAAACATGACAAGAACTCAGCAGAGGGCTTGAAAGGGTCAAGAAATGGTGTTTTTCAGCTGCAGTATATTCAGGCACATACATTAAAGGATTCTGACTAAACCACAGAGAAGTCAGGAATGCTTCAAAAGTTCATCTTTTAACCCTACTAAATAAGAGGTTATTTTCCTTCTTTTTTTTCTCTTTCTTCCTTCTCCTCCTCTTTGCACATGGCTGCTTTGTATTATGTTCCTCACTTCGCTCAGGAGCCATCAAGACTTGATCCAAGATCTATGAAAATCAATGGAAAAAAAAATAATTGACTTCAGGATCTTAATCATCACTATTTGGATCAAAATAATTGTCTGTCCCAGTCCTTTAGAGTGGAGGCAATTGCAGTAAATTGGTAGCATATGGTGCTTGAGTAGTACCAGGCAAAGAAGTGCCTAAACTTCTGGAAGCAGTTTGTCACTGAGAAATCACAGATGAGCCAGCTCAACACAGGCTCCCAGAGTTCCAAAATGCTTTTCTGCTCTTTAAAGCTGTATCTCACTCACATTGAGCTTCAGCTGGAGAAATGAAAAAGGGGGATTTGTGCAAAGGTTGACCTGAAGGACGTGCTGGAAGACTGTATTGGGCTAATTCTCAAAATAGGACCCAGGTGAATCTGTAAAACTTCAGGCTTCAGGGTGAAGTTAAATGTGATAAAGTGTGCACAGCTCCCAGACCTCATTATTTCCTCCATATGTTTTCCTCAGGTGTCCCAGCTACCTACTTGAAATTGCTGCAAGCCTCTATCTTGAGATTCGTTTGGGTAACAAAAGGCTGATAAATATGAGGGCTTTAGCAATGAGGCAGGTTAAGATAATGAACTGATTCCGATATCATCCAGTGTGTCAGATTTCTGATGCAGCTAAGACAAAAGAGGTGGAAATAGTCTGCTTAAAATCAGAAGAATTTTATGATAAAGCACAGGGATTTAAAATATGATTTATATGGGGAGCTGGAATAAGTTACTGAGTTGTAAGAATTTAACATGGAAAATATTACCAAGTACCATAAAAATTAAAAACAAATCTGCATTAACAAAATTACTGATATTTTGGGAAATAGAGTTCCACAGTTATCAAGATGACTTCAAAAAACTATATGATCGCTAGTAGCTTAGTTTAAGAATAGTTAGGGAACTGCTATATGAATAACAACAGTCACATTGAAATGAAATATTTTTTGTCTGTTAAAGAACCTTTTCTGGCTCTGTGTTTTTCTTTTCCTTGCGTAACCCTGCTGAGAAGAGACTGTCGTCTTTGATAATTATGTAGTAACTGGCACTTGAATATTTCATGACATTTTATGAGGCATATCTCAGATTTACACAAGAATTTAATAGCCACAAACTTTAGACTGAACTGTGATAAATAGCAATGTGCATGTTTGTGTCTACTACTGGCAATTAAGCTTGAGGTCAAGCTCACCTGACAGAGTTTTGCAGGTAGGAAATGAAAAACAGCCTATAAACACTTGGCTGCAGCACGGACTTTCTTTCATAAAGACACAGTAACCCAGATCATTTTAATATGGCAAGTCTTGTTTTTTTTTTGATCAACCACTGGAGTCAAATCCACTGGAAACCAAAAGCAGGTTCTTGTGGCTGAATCTGTGTATTAAACTGAGTTTAAAACTCCAGAACATATTCTGACTGAAGAAAGGGTAAGTTTCTATGCCCAGGCCATAAATCATGGACATCACTTATGATGGACATGTCATTTTTTTTGATCAGCAGAATTTAATGTACTTACTCCAAATTATCACTCCTTCAGCTTATATAACAGTCTTTAGCCACAGCAGGAGCATTCTGCGAAGCATTCACACTAATGGTGAGGCTTCCATTCGTAGCCACCACCTGAAAGCATTCCTTTTTTCCCAGCAGGCCTCCTTATAGAGAAGTGGCAGTTTAGCTCTCTTTTCTACCAACCTCTTTGTGTCAAACTTTTCAGAAGCATCACATTTTCCATTTATTGGTGTAAAAAAAAGAAAATAAAACCACTTTTGTGGAGCATAGCAAAGAAATCAATGTGTTGTGTATTCCTGGATTTAAGTTATCTTAGGAAGTGAAGATAGTGAGGAAGTGAAACAATATAATCTAAGCTTTGCAGTGAATAAATGCTGTGTACTTATTCACAAATGCACAACTGAAACACATTTTTGGCCATTTTCACAGTCTTTGAGATCCGCCAAGCATGATTATTTCAGACATTGTCTCAAATATGTTCAGACAGTAATAAACAAGTATGAAAAAGAAAGAGGGCTTCTTACTGTTTCTCCCATGGGGAAAATCCAACCAGGCTGGTTTCCTTATTAGGGTACAGGGAATTTTATGTTCATAACTCACAATTGTGAACTTTCCCTCCATATCATTGAAGAAATAAGTCTATAAATCTTTTCATTGGTTATAGCTTGCAGCTAGAGAGAGAAAAAAGGTGGAGAGTACTGTTATAATAACTATATCAGAACTTCACATGATGGATAGGACTTAACTCTAACATTTCTGATATATACTAGTTTGAGGTGTTCTTTGTATAACAGCTGATTTTCTATAAGTGGTTTATGTTGAGTAATGTAACATGTCACTACATTTATAGAGGTAGTTGTTGCAGGAACTGCTAATGAACGGGGACTCCCTTCTTCCCTTCTCATTATGTCTCACTGAAAGCAATTGGGATTAGGACCATATGTATTAAAAATTCCAATTTCCAGTTAACCAGAACTTTCTGTAGACTGTCCTTGTGTCAAAGACTTCATAAGGATCTTCCAGATCTTTTCACCCAACTCTGCAAAAAATTCTGCAAACCATTGGTATATCCAATTATGAGTATTTCCGATATGCTAATACAGAGTGAGCACCTTAAAAATATCAGTATTCCATTTTTTATCATTATCTCGCTTGATTGGAAATTATTACCCCTGGCTGGCTGTAACAGTTGTTTAATGGGCTGTGGGTTAAAGATCAACTCTGTTAAAGAGTAGGTTCAGATCACAAACAGTTAAGATGGAAGTCCTCTTAAGTTACAGTTCGTCTCTTTGCCCATGATCAGAGATATTGGTAGAACAACCTCAAAAAAGACAAAACCCCAGGAAAAGCATACAGATCCCTCTGCAAGCACCAGCATGCTCACTTATAGTGGGCAAATGTTCCATGTTCAAGGGGAAGAGTCCTTAAATGGTATTTTCTTAGTCACAGGAAACAGCCTCTGCCTTAGCTTGATACCTGACCTGCTCAGCAGATGCCTTAAAGAGCAGATAAAAGACACACATAGCAAAACCTTTCTGCTTAAACCTGAATACAATGAAGCAAAAAGTCTACACCTAGAAAGAAGCTAAGAAATGTGATGTTAAAACTCTGGCTTGGGAGTCCTACACAGGGGAAAAGATTTGGCTCCTTTTTGAGGATGACTGCCTGTGTATTTCACCCACAGACTGCTACATCTTTCCATGAGATTTCCATGAACCAAAAGGAGCAGAACACCTTTATTTTTCCTCCTGTTATATACAATGGGTGTCTGTACCTGGTTTATGGCTGATGACATTTTAAAGGGTGTTTTATCCATTTTGGGTAGATTTTTTGTCTATACTTTTGAATAGAAAACGAAAATCGCACACCACAGACCTAGGGGAGGAACAGGATCGGTGTTTCAACATTGCACCAGAACTGGCTTTTGTAGGAAAAAGAAAACAAGCAAGAGAGATTGTTTCATTATGGTGGAAAAAAGAAAGTACCTATCTTTTTGAGAATATTTAAAAATACAATTGTTATTGTCATGCAGAAAATGAGTGGTTTATTTTTACCACCACCTGTGAGCTCCTTCTCTGTGATTTCCCTCCTTATGAGCTGAATTATCTGCTTCCTTTTTTGCCTACCTGCAGATCTTTTCTCTTGCAGTCTTTTGGGTCCCCCTGGCATTAGAAAAGCTTCAAAGAGGCAGCAGATTCTTAGCAGCTTACCTGCTCCCCTTAGTATTTAAAAATGAACGAAGAGGGTGGATGTAAGGAACCACCGCTGGGTTCATTTTATCTTAATGATGCAGCCTGAAGCCTCAGCCCCCTTAGAGCATGTACCCCTGAGCTGATGGTAAACACTCTGCAGAAACCTATGGTTTACTGAATGTATCCATCAAAAGATTACTGTACTTGGCTAAGTTGCTTCATTTTCTCTTTGCTGAGAATGTATAAATGTATAAAGCCGGGAATCATCTGCTCCATTCGATTCAGTGGAAAGGTATTTTGTGTTTAGTTAAGCAAACATTCATGCAATTGCAGGATTAGTTCTGGAGGGAGATGTTCCTCAGGTGGATGAGTGACACTCTGGAGAAGAGACGTTTGTTACCAGACATGTTTCCACTGATGACATTTTAATTTGTTTTATTTTATCTCTTTTAGTAGTCATTACCTTTTTTCCTACTCATATCCCACAGCCTGTTGGAAAATGGGTGCCATCCAAAGAGAGGTCTGAGCCAATGTGTTCTGTAACCTAATACAATTCATTCCTAGGTCATACTGGGCTGAGAGCAAAAAATTAATACCTTATCCACTTGATCTGCTGCCTAACAGAGACAGATTTCTTTTTCCTATCCATTTTTCTCTAGAGAGCTGCTTATTGATCTGAATTCTCAGTGTCAGTCCACTTCTTTCAAATGCCTTAGTCAGGAGCCATGTTTTCAGAAAAATCCTTTCGATGATAACTTTCTATAATGTTAAAAACAACATATGTGGAGGAAAAAAACTGCCTGAAATCAGGTCACAGTGCTAGGTTTGGGATACTGTATTGAATTTAAACCATTACCATAGAGTACATCTGGGTGTACCTGTACTGTGCAATAACTGGTACAGAGATATGAGGATAATGAAAGCATGCCTGAGGCAGTCTGCTTGAGTTAATTTAACTGGTTTGTCTTAGAGAGCTTTTCACACTGAGCGTATTATAATAAACCTGTTTGCTTCTGCAGCACAAGTTGATGTAAGAAGACTGCCTTAGGAATTTCTCTATCCACTGTTGTCATGCTAAGAGGTTGGAAAGAAGCTGTATCCTGGCAGAGAAATTCCCTACTTTTACCTTTCGATTTATCTTCTCTTCTCTTGCACCTGGGAAAACACAATCCAAGAATGCAGCACAGGTTGAGATCAGCCTGGCTAAGAGCAGTGCTGTGGAAAGGGGTCTGGGGAAATGAAGCTCAATGTGAAAGAATAGTGTGCAGCTGCAGCAAAGAAATCCAATGGGATGCTGGGGAACACCAACAGAGCCATCACCAGCAGGGATAAAGATGTCATTGTCCCACTCCCCCTCTGTCTAAACCACTTTCCCAGTAGATTAACTCCATGAGGATTACTAATACATTTAAAACTGTTATGGTCAATACTGTTCCTCACTTGTTTAACAAATAAATGAGGAACAGCAGCTTATAATGGCTATCCATCACCCAAAATACACAGCTAGTATGAAGAGCAGCATTAACACAAGCGCAGCTGCTAAAGTAAAAAGATGCTCCAGCTCAAAGTATGCACAATATAGAAAGAAGGCATTCCCTGAAAGTGAAATTGTGTACCTGACCTTGATAATTGAGGGAGTGAAAGGTATTAAATCAGTCCCATAGGTAACACATGCAGGGTCTCTGAGCAGATTACAGATCCAAAATTGTCCCAAAAAAAGCTGACAAAATGCCTGAGTGCTTTTCTCCAGTGCACACCAGTAACATCGGTAACTCTCAACAAGTGGGAAATGTCTATTGTCAGGACCTCTATGGAATACAGTAATAATTTCTGCAAACCACAAGCGGATATTGGTGAGATATGGATTAAGACGGAGTTGTCTTTTGGAAGTCACATTTTGTCTTCTGGTTTGGGTGTGTGATCATAAGCTCTGGATGACTCTACATGTATCGACCCAGTCAAACCAAGCAATGCAGGAATTCCTGCTCAGCCACTCAAGTAAAACTATTTACATCAAGACAACACATTAAACATTCTTCTTTTTTCAAGAAAGATACAATTATGTTAGTTATAAACAGGAAAGTGCAGGATGTGGCTTGATTACTCCACAATGACAGTGATAATACTTTGCTTTTCTGTATGAATATCCCCAAACCATTTTAAAACTATTGATAAATGAATATTCAAATGAGTAAGTCAGAAACAATATGAGTTTGATTTTATAGCTAGAGATACTAAAGCACAAAGGCATTAAATGTCAGCCAAGTTTTAGGGACAGGCTGAAAACAGATGAAAAATACCCGAACATCAGGATCATGATTTTTATTCCAGCATAATTTAAATTTCTGGATGTCTCTATGTACAGAATGATATGGTGGTTTCCTTTGACCACACAACCGATTAAATGAAATGCTTGTGGGTAAATATTGAGGTTTTTTGTTGACTTCTCAGGCAAGACATTTTAAACATTATTTCAACTTAGATCTGCACAAATTGTTTTTCTTTATTCAGTACATAAAAGACTGTGAATTATTCAGTGGTATTTTTTTTGTGTGCTGGATTAATCATTCTTGGGAGGGGTTTTCAAAGTTTCAGCTAATGCCTTCAAACTGAAATGACTGAAATTCATAGAATCATGGAATAGTTAGGTTTGGAAAGGACCTTAAGATCATCCCATTCCAACCCCCCTGCCCCTAACATGGGCAGGGACACCTCCCACTAAACCATGCCACCCAAGGCTCTCTGCAACCCGGCATTGAACACTGCCAGGGGTGGAGCATTCACAGCTTCCCTGGGCAACCCATTCCAGTGCCTCACCACCCTTACAGGAAAGAATTTCTTCCTCATAGCCAATCTAAACTTCCCCTGTTTAAGTCTGAGCCCATTATCCCTTGTTCTATTGCTACAGTCCCTAATGGAGAGTCCAAACTGATCAATGAAGTTCACATTGAAGAAGATAATTAAGCATTAGAATGAAAAAGTGTCGGCTTTAAGTGCTGTATAAACCAGCTTCCCTGTTTCCAGTTTATAAACCTCCTTGAATTCTGATTCCCTTTGCTTATCAGGGACTAAGAGTAAAAGCTCTGCTGGAAAATCTTTCAACTTTCTAATATTGTATCTCTCCCTTTGAATGTTTTGGTAACACCAAATGATTTGCAAGCAGTAGAGTGGAAACAATCATGAAGATACGTTGGAGACAAAGTGTATGGTATTTCTTTCTGAGATATTTATGAGTATTAATGAATCACTGATTTGTGAATTTGATCAAAAGATGTTTAATGCTCATCTGTAGTGGTTCCAATTCTTATTTTTCTTTCTTTGGTTGATACCAGTAATATAAAGTACATTGTATAGTACTATAATATAGGTCCTCTCTAGAGCTTACAGAAAGAAATAGTCACCTCTAAAGGTTAACCATGTCAGCTGCTTTGGGATGAGAGAACCATCTCCCTATGAGTAGGTGTCCAGCCACCTCCAGTGACCTCATGAGTGGTTAGCCAGGGAATGGTTAGCCAGATAAAATGGTTAGCCAGAATCTGCAATATTATTTTTGGGTTGAATTTTGTCAGAACTGAAAGCTCTTTATAAAACAAATAATAACAACAACAAATGTGCGGAAATATATTTCCCATCAGTGTCTGTACCCACAGCCTGGTACCAGGCGCTGTGCTTTAGCACCAGAAAATACTCAGGAGAGCTCCTGGTGTCCTTTTTGGCACCAAAGTTTGTAGTAACATCTCCCCTTGATAAAACTTTCATATATAACCTTTGGTTAGCAGGGGATAACAGAGTCCCGTGTACTCATGCTTTCGCAGTGTAACACTGACAGGACAGTATATCTAGACCTAAAGCATCAGTGCTTAACACATTTCAGGAGCTGAGCCTGCTCTTGGCTTTCTACTTAGCTTTCCACCGAATATTGAATCAGCCTGAGGGCACCAGTCCTGCTTTTCAAGTTGCCAAATGTCTTCAGTGGCTCAGGTGATTGGAATTGTCCTTTGCACTCCAGGGAGAGTACAGTGATTAGAAACTTCTTTTCCCCTCTGGAAATGAAGCTTCCTCCAAAAGAAAGCACAGACATTAGTGCAGCAGACTGAGTTCTGAAAAGCAAGTGGAAAAAAGGCATAAGAACAAGAATTCAGTGAATTGAGAATGTGAACTCAGACTTATTGCTATGTTCGCATGAAGGTGAATCGTACTGAATGCCTATCAATCACATCTATATGCAGCCATAATATACAGTTCAATTAAAGAAAACCCCAGTCTACTTTGGCATTTAAAGTACCTTCTTAATGCTACAGTGGTGGTAAATAGAAAAATTACTGTTGCATACAGTGAGCAAAATCCAAAGTCTCAAATCAATCTCAGTCCAAAGAATTCATATGAGTTGATTTGCCAATAATCCATTGATTTCTCACTGAATTTTACATGTGGGAAGTAGATGCAGCCACAGAGAATGGCTGCATGACATTCGTCCTGCCACTGAAGAACTTCCCTCGGGAAATCCCAGTCTGAGGCTGATGTAGATGATCTTGGTTTCTGAATATGTTATTTAATCTGCCTCCTATTCTACGAGGCAGACAGGCTGCAGCTAGAGAATTAATCTGCATAGAGAATTTATCTGCATTTGCCCAGGAACATGCTGGTTAAACTAGAAAGACTTGTGCTGGGCCCTATTGATTTCAAGATGGTCCAAATAACAATGCCTTATGTCCATGCTCAGCATTGCTGCAATCAGATTTTACTTGTGTACATTACACTGCATTGCAAGTCACAGCACAAATTTAATTAAATCCTGATAAAATCAATTTGCAGCTCTTGTACTACTTAAGTCAAGGGTAGAAAACTATTCAGCCAGGTGCCCAGTTGGAGGAAGTTCTCAAGTAGAAAATCACAGCTGTTTTTAAATGTTCATCTTATTTTGTATGCAATAAAGGCCAATGGGCTGGATCCTTGGCTGCACAGTGAGTTCTGCCAGCAGCAGTGGGATTGTCTTCACTTATGCCAGCTGAGGTCTACCCTTTCATCAAATGGATTAAATCAGAAATCGGCACTGGCTACAGACTTTAATCACAGCACCGGACCTCAGGCTTGTCTGTTATATCAAAGTTCCATACAGTTTGGGATGACTCAGTGTTGTTTCTGTCTCCAGTGGCAACATAATGTCCTTTGGGGCATCCAAGAACTATCTCACTGACACAAGGGACCCACCATTTGCATCATAGGAAAAGTCTTGTGACCATGACTGGGATTTCAAAGGGCGATATTAAAGGCCCCATGATTTCAAGGGAAATCAGGCAGCATTTCAAAATCTGGCTCCAAGGCTTTCAATGCAGCTGGGACAAACTGAGGCTGACGTTAATAAAAAGCAAGTTCTGCCTGGATTCTAGAGGAGAGGACAGGCACTTGGGAGATCTGTCTGAAATATCAGGTAGCTGGGTGACCTGGGACATAGGAACTTTCAGTCCAGTCTGGTTTTAGTAAGGGGCTAACTGAATATCATGGAGCAAAAACCATGGCTTTTGTCATCTTCGATGACAAAGAGCACACATTTTGTAGTAGGCGAGCATCCTAAGGAGCATCCTTATTAACAAGTCTGTGTCTGGAAGCAGGTAGCCCTCACAATCAGGAAGATAGCAAGTTTCTAGATGCGATCTATCCCTTCTGTAATAACTTGCCTGCGATTCTTTCCCTTTTAATTCATTAGCATGCTGTTTGGTTTGCTCTCTCTCATCCACACTCAGACAGAGCATAATCTTTTGCTGAACAGGGCTACTTTGCATGTGCTTCGTGAATCCAGATTCAGTGCCTCTTATTCTACATGGAATGCTGATGAATAACTCAGCAGTGCCTCTGACGCAGATGGCCTCTAAATAACAGACACAAATCAATGGATATGCATTAGAGCTACAGTTTCTGAGCCGAAGTTGTTTCCATGACAGCTAAAGCTTCTGGACATGCTTACTGCACCCTCTTGTGTTTGTTCACTATAAATGCATGATTCATTCGATCACATTTGTTCCACATTTTGATGGTGTACCAGTTGGTACCCAATGCTGTCTTTCCTCTTGGGCTTCACTGGTAGAGCATAAGGGACTGGAAAAGAGGATAAGCCATTGGTGTGGATGCTCAGTAATTTCATTTTATAGAGTTTCGACCAGTAACTGCAGCAAATCAGCGCCTTTTTTATTTTTTCATTTCATTAACATCCACTAAGATTATGGTCTTTGATGTAATTGATTCAAGCCAAAATATATGACCTAAGAAGGAACTTGTATTAGACTATGCAAGCAATGAAAGCATTTATTTAACATCACTAGCTTATGCACAAGGAATTAAATTCACAGCCACTTTGCCCTGCACTTAACTGAAGGGCTTTCCAAGCTTTGATGGATGGCATGAGAGATCTGAAGAGCTTTCCCAGTTCTCCTCACCTCTGCAGTGGGCAGATTGCCCAGGTCCTTCCTTTCCTTTGCTTTGCGTTTTTCCTGGACAAGGAAGAGATCCTTCAAATAATTATCAAGACTGATAGTGACAGCATACTTCCCTATTGATTTTTCCATCTAGCTTGAGGTTCCTCAGGTTGAGGCTTTCTAAGGCTGCCCAACAGACTGACAGCTTTGAAAGACGGAAGCCAAAAATACCCTTTTAATCTCTGTCATATTAAATGAAATTTGAAGCTTACCTTTACAAGGCTTTACAAATGACAGTAGATGATTTTTTTCCCCTGCTTTGCCTGCATTGAAATCTCCAGCCCTATAAAGTGACCAGCCTGTGTTTTCTTTCCTGTGGATGTGGCTGGCAGATGGTGAGATTACAGGAGCAGCAGAGGACAAGAAAAGGTCTCACACATATTTTTGAGGCAGACTGTTGAAAGCCACAGTATCACTGCACTGTTATAATAGTGATATTATCATGAAGAAGTCTCTGAGCGTCAATATTATATCAGTAATGTTAGGACCCCATTAGTACTGCCTCCAATTTGAAATATTCCAGTGGGGAAAACAGGTGGATTTGTTGGGAAAACACTGGCAAAAAAATGACCTTATTTTCAACCTGTGCTGCTTATACAGTTTTGGTGACATACAAATGCTTTTCCACGACCTCAACCCTATTGCGCTTACTCAAAGTGCTCTGGAGGTGTCAGGATTGAGGTGTGTGTGATTGAATGAAACTGGAGGTTCCCCAGGAAAGAGCCCTATATATTTTGCTTATAGAGAACTAAAAAACTGCTGGCTTTGTTAAGATCAAAAAGTAATTCCCAGGATAGAAATATTGCTTTGGGAATTAAAGTTTGTCAGCTAAGCAGAGTACATCCAGCTGGGTGAGAGCTTGATGCAGAACCAAGTTATATGCATGTATGTGTATGCGTACATAAGCAAAAAGTAAGGTGGTTAAACTCAGAGAGAATGAATATCACGTGGCATAGCTGTTGCCAGTGTTGCTGTGGTAACAAAGCATGACGATGTGTCAGACAAGTTAATTTTAGACAAAATAAACTGTTTCTTAAAACTGTTGGAGAAACAGATGGATTTTGTCTTAAAATGGACTCTTAAACCTTTGCTTTTTGGAAGTACTTTAGAGGAAGACCAAATAAATACACATTCATCTCTCAGTAGCTTTCTCAAAGAAAAGGGTTTCCAGATGCCATCTTTCCAGGACAATCTTTATTACCCATGCCTCACGTGCTAAGGTATTTTCCTGCACCTTCATGAACTGACACGTGGGCCAGTTCAGAAGATGACTTGATTTCTTTTTGCTCTATGTCTGCTGTGTTGCTTGGCCTCCATTCTCAACACCCTCTCCAAGAGCTTCCAAACTCTTTCTTTTCCCGCATTTTTCTTTGTGAAGCAGCCATTTAACCGTATATTGAATTCCTCAGTGCCTTCACCTTTGCTCTTAGTTTAATATCCTTCAGGCTGCATCCACCAGACCAGCCTTCATTTTCAGTGAGAAGGTAGCATACAGACGCATGCTAACTCTATTTGGGATCTGGGTATGATGACTAAAAGTTATTTGATCACTGGACTAGATAATGATGGTTGCTAAGGCACCAGTGGTCATGGCCTTCTTATATACACGATAAATAGAGGACAGCCCTAAGCAGTAATATTTTCATTTAGTGCTTCAAAAGGGCAATTTAAATGCTGAGGAAATTTACGAGCCAAAGAAGGTGGAAATAAAAATAAGGACAGAAAAATAGGATTGTCTTTTAGTAAACAGAGTCAAAGGAAAAAACCCACCAAGATCAAATAAGAAGAAACTGCTTACTAAAAAGAAGACTCTCATCTCAATAATAAAAAGTAGAAGTTGATAAAACTCAAACCAAAATATAAATTACCAAAACCTAGAACCATAAGAAATGAAAAGAAATGGCAATTGCTATCTCCAAGAAGATACGAAATTAAGATAATTGATAAGAGAAGTTGTTGACATAAAGGAAAAAAACACTGCACAAAGTGTCACAGAAAAGGTATATTAAGAGCAAAAGAATTCTTATCAGTAGTGTCTTTGCTAGAGCCATGGGCAACAATTATGAATGATATCAGTATCATTTATAATATCAGTAAATCCTCACTAAACACTTCCTTCCTGAAAAATGACAAGAGGCTATTAAATATTTTTGGTGACGACAGTGTTGTTTGTAAGTATTTTAGTAAATAAAGGAATAAATAGCCAAACCTACTAAAATCACCCCTTTTGCTGAGCAGCCAGTTCAGACATCTTTGAGAAGACTCTGGCAGAGTTGGCAGACGAGATGGTTTATGTATTGCTGTGAATATTAGTATATCTTTTCATTGTACTGAAATTCCAAAAAGATGGAGCTACTATATGTGAGATAATATCATGTGAGGTGCAGAAACTGGAGAGCTGACATCTATCACTCTCAAGCAAAATAATAGAAAAGCTTATATGAAATTCTTTTGGTGAAGACTGTAAATATAATTAATACCAATCAAAACTGTCCTTGGAAAAGGGGCCTTGTCAAACAAACCAGATTTCACCTTTAAGGAGATAACTGGTTTGGTTGGAAAACATACTGATAAGTGTAGCAGAATTGCCCAAAGTGCTTGCTTTAGTATTGCACAACTTTCTGACTTAAAATACAGCGCTACGGAACATCAATACACCCTGCCACATAACTGATATGTTTTGTTTATGAGGAAATCACAGATTTTGGAAGCAAATATAAACCCATTGATACAGGAACAGATTTATCTACTGATAACAGGAGCAAAACACAGGTGAACTTGATATGTGATGGTCAGAGTGTATGGTTCAATTACAGTTTGACCTACAATTCCTCTTCCCCCCTCCTAGCCTTATGCTCCTCAAATATAGTTCTTCTCTAACACCCAGTAGGGAACTCCAGAAATTCTGCCCGACTTGCTACAGCAAAGATCCTGCAAAAAAAAAGAAATTACAGCCCTATAAATAGCAGCTGCTATCCTACAGAGTGGTGCAAGATAGAGACAGAATGTGAGAGATTCTGGGGCTGTCATCTCCATCCAGGATGTCTGATGGCTCAAAAAGTATTTCCAAGCAGTTATGACTAGTGTTCTTTTGAACTGTGCTCTCAAGACAATAGTGCCCCAATGGTGCTGCCATCTCCCAGTGGATGCAATGAGGCTGAGCATCTCACAAACAACACTCAGCATCTTGCAGGATCAAGCCTGTATTTCTCACCAGGGGAAAAGCTAGTCCTACTGTTAAAGCCTACATTCTCTCTTGCTTAATTTCTCCCAATTATTCTTAATTGTGCCCCCAGGAGTAGAGCTCTGCAAATAATTGATTATTTCTTGCTGTCGTTTTGTTGCCAAACTGGGGGGAGAGGGGAATTATTGAAGGTTGAATGAAAATAAAAAACATTTGGGTTTTTCTCAACATAAAAAGCCCTTCCCCTCTGCCTTCCCCCCATCTCCCCCCCGAATTTTTCAGGTCAAACAAAATAGGCCTTAAATTTAAACCAAAGTGGTTTGGTTCATTTTCCTTTTCTGACTGCTGCCAGCAATGAAATGCAACTATATGCAGTCTTACATCATCATTCAAAATGTGACAAAGTCAAAACATGGCATTTAAACACAATGAACTGAAAAGTTTCAAATAATACGGTTTGGAGCAGGAGGTCTGCTATAGATCAGATTGAACCAATATTAGTGAGAATCTTCATTTCCACTCTCAACAATCATTTTCCGGTGACTGAACTGTTTTCCCCATTCTCCCAATTTTGTTGTGATCCTACTTAAACAATTTTGCTTTCAGTATTGATTTGGTATTCAGCGTCCATACGTAGGTAGGTGTGTGCCCTTTTCCTGAGCTCTGCTTCAACCAGCTCTACCTAATTAGTTATTCTGATCTTCTCTCAGAAGTCAGTCCCTTCTCCCTATTAATCATTTTCTTCTTGGATTTGCCTCCAATTTATCAACATGTGCCTGGGCAGGAGAGGCTAAGGAGTGAACGCTGTGTTAAATTGCAAGCCAGTGACAATAGCTACCTTTCATAGATAGCTGGGGTTTGCTATTTTTCACGCAATTGCCATTTCTGGCTCAGTCTCTTTGCTTTACCAATCTCCTTGAAACACATTTCAGGCTGGCAAAGGTCCGTTTAGCCCTTCTTATTTTTTTTCCTAGAAAAATTGTAGGTAGCTTATTTATAGGCATGGGTTGGAAAGCACACATCCTGGATGTTCCAGCACCTTCTAATAGTTCATAGGTTCTGAATATTTTACATTACTCATTAAAATACCTGTTCTTGCCCAACTTAACCATTCATCAAATTTGCCTAAGGCTAAAACTTAATACATGCACTTGATACTTCCAAACATCAGCGTGCTTTGATGCCAGAGGCTATAATAAAACCAAACCTGTCTATATGAAATATTGCAAAGAAAAATCACTGGAGGGTCACCAAATTAGAAGGAACTAAGAGAAAGGAAAAAGCTACCAACATTTTCCTGCACCTTCAGAGCATCTGTGCTCTAATACCCTCCTTCACTCACAATCTCAATGCAAATGGATCTGGTAAACAGTGAGGAATGGTGGAGGATTGCATGCTGGGGAGAATCAGGCATGGGAAGAGAGATGAGAAACCTGTGCACGTTTTCATAATTCATCCAAGCAGAGCAATATTTACTGTCACTCAAGGTGATTCAATACTGAGTCCTGCTGCCAAAATATAGCCCTTTCAAAAACACATGAAGGCTGATGGTGCAAGTGCTCAAACTGCCGGTATTTTTCTGACTTTTGCATTAAGAACTGTGCTATCCATGCTCACATTTGTTCAGCACACATGCTTCATTGATTTATGTTGTATGAAAACACTTCAGCTGTGTCCTTAAAACCTCATTAGCGTCTGTTAAATATCCATTTGAATCTGAGTTTTATTCATAAATGCAAATTTACAGAAGTTTTTAATTGTGGGTCACGCATCAGTGCGATTACAACTCCATCTCC
Organism: Myiopsitta monachus; assembly: GCA_017639245.1. Taxonomy (NCBI): domain Eukaryota; kingdom Metazoa; phylum Chordata; class Aves; order Psittaciformes; family Psittacidae; genus Myiopsitta; species Myiopsitta monachus. The sequence continues at coordinate 113,883,904 of CM029917.1, read as the reverse complement.
TCTGTTTTGACATAATGTGGATTTAATATTTTGCAAAACCACCAGCTTAGATAATGCATAATGACTTACTATTTATGCAGAAGCAAACATTTCCCATCGCTTCTAACCTGGTCAATACCTACTGAGAAAGAAGGCATCCTGCAGTTAACAACAATGAACAAATAATAGCCACTGCTGTGGCCCTGTATAAAAGCAGCAGAATGTTTACTTTCTAACAGGAATCAGACAAAACATTGTGTAGCAACATCAAAGGCATAGTAGACATGTATGCTTTGCATTGTCTACAAAGATCTGATACCCAAAAGCTTTGCCAGAGTTATGTCACTTTAAATTAAAAAAAAATTAATAAGAGACAATTAAGAATAAGAGACAATTAAGAATAAGAAAAGAACATCAAGGTTTGTGTGATGTTATGGTTTTGATCTTCAATTTAACATCCTGCTCTGTCATTTCGTCTCTCCCATGTTTCAGTTTTCTACCTTGACACTATAGCTCTTCTAACTTACCATTGTTAAACTTCACCTCTTTCCCTTCTAAATCCCCTACTTCTAGCTAAACAGTGGGCACAAAGAAAAGCCAAAAATGCATATTTCCACCCCATGCACATGTTCATATCAGGGTGAAGTACCCCAAGCTAATGCCTATGTAAGTGCAAATCCAATACCCCCAAATCCTGTCAAATCCCTTTTTCCAGTGTTGCAGTGAGCCTTTCCAATGATCCTCGGCTGCTGCTGTTTTTTCTTCATCTAGGAATTGCAGCTTGAGCATAGCACAAGAGTCTGCAATTACAACCCTGATGATTTCTTAATTTTCAGCAACTGGATAGGCTGTTCAGCAGGGAACAAGCACAAGCACGGGCTGGTTTCTCTTATTGAAACTGCTCATCTGCTTTGTGAATTCTCCATTCAAAGATACTTTACTTCAAGCAGACCTTGATGGCATGGCACTGAAACGCGTTCCTTCTGCAAAAAGCTAGCTGTTCTATTCTGTTGGGAAGCCAGTTGGTGATCTTTACTGCTACTGATTTTGGTACTTAAATAATCAATCTTTTGTTTTTCTGCTTTCTTCTTTTTTGGCAAGAGGGTTTTCTGAAGCTGTGCCTTTCCTGGTAGCATTGTATAGCAGGTCTCTATCATCAGGATTAACAATGTTCCTTGCTTCATAACCATTTAGGGCTGAAGGTAAAGTAATGAACAACAGTTGTTCAGCTATCTCCCCACTGAATGAAGTAATCAATTAGCCTCAAAACTGCCCTCCCAACAACTGCAATCATGACATTGCTCTTCCCTCAAATTGTCTACCTTTAATTGCAAGATGGTCCTTGACCTGAATACATCCTTTATTTGACACTATTATGTTACTTCTTTTTTTAATCTTTGTAGATATGATGATAGACATTTCCTCTCTCGTTCAAAACCTATTCAGTGAAAAGCAGCAAGAGCCCTGATTTAGCAATTCCAAATCCATAAGTAACAGCCTTTCTTACTTTATTAATTTTTGCCCTTTGATCCTTTTTCTTCAGAATATATATTAATTGTCCTATTGACAGAGACTTTTTCTTTGGAAGGTGCTACTTATGTCGGCAAACTTACCTTTCCCATTTATTCCATACCATCACTAGGCTGTCCATCCTCGGCAGTAGAATAAATCCTGGGTTCCACATGTTTTTCAGCATGAGTTGTATTGAGTAAGGTGTAGCTCATAAGTTAATAATGAGCATCCCAAGAAAAGTTGTGCCCAGAAACAAAGCTTCAAGGACCACCTTGCTTATAGGTAGCTGAAGAACACAAGAGAGATGTCAGCTTTTTGGAAAGAAGATCATTCATGATGGTTTTTGACAGAGATAGAAAAGACAGCAATGTCTTGCTAGCTATATCAAGCTATTTTCTATACTCTCCAAAACTACCCACGCATGACCAAAAGGCTCCAATTTAAAGGGAACTCCCTTTATCAGCTGATGGAGCCAACTCCCTTCATCACAACTAAGAGTGTTCCAGGTGTTGATTATTAAATAGAGACATGCACATTATTTCTCCAAATTCACCTCGAGATACAGAGTTTAATTTTGTCACTGTTTCCACTACAGAGCACTTAGATGTCAACAGTATTCAAAGTATAAGCTTGTTACTTTAACTTGGATTGTCTACATAACTTGAAAAAGTATCTGATTTTCTGTAGTTATGCATTATAACAGATTTTTCTCTTGCAGCTCCTTTCCAAATCCTTTTCGTCTTGTCTTCATGCTCCGCAAGTAGTGGACGTCTAAATCTGACGTCCTATTTCAAGCCCATTCTCCAGGCAGAGTATGAAGATACAGAACAATAGTGCAAGGTAATAAACTGTTTTCAACAGATCTGCTGTGCAACAACACAGGAAGGAAAAAGGAGAACAAAAAGAAGAAAAAACCAAATAAACCCCAGGTTTTTTAAAAGAAGTAGGTTCAACTTAGTCCTCAGGGAAGGCAGTTGAGCCAGATAGCCTTTTGTGTCACTGTGGCTTCGGTAGGACAGCCGAAATGTTCCTCTTCTTATTTTCTCTAATAAATACTTCATTTGCAGATTGACACTAGATAACTTGTATCTAGCTGCTATGAACCTATGGAGAGCTGAAAGACATTAATCATGTCTTGCTGTTAAGGAAGGAAGAACATGCAATTCTGCAGGCTGTTAGTGGATAAATAGAGACTTTTCAGGCATTCTTAATTGAGTACCACTTGTCATCAACTTACACACAGCAAAATTCTGTTAAGGATACCCTTGCAGGGTCGATTGCCAAATCAGAATAAAATAGAATTTAATGCCCAGTCAATAAGATTTCTGTATCTGTTTCCCCACCCCACTTCTCCTCACATCAGTGGTATTTGAAGTCTGATTTCATAAATAAAATAAGGTTAAGAGATATGTGAGCTTGTTGTGAATCTCTGCCAGGCTAAGAAAGATTTAAGAAACCTTTAAAGAAAAGCACCAGAGAATAAGTGAGGAGGCCTACAAATAGCACCAGAGAGACTAAAAAATGGTGACTCAATAGCTATGAAATTCCCTGTTGCACAGATAAAACACTTCAGTCTTAGTCAGGAGTAAAATGTGAAAATTTACCCTGGGAACAGACATTCGGATGACTGAAAGGTCTAAAACCTTGCAAATTTTCAATAGTGATGGGATGAACTTAGAGAAGTAGCTATCAAGAAAGATGTTACACCACAGTGAGATCTGTTAGGCTGCAGAATAACCTCATAAGGGAGCTGATAGAAATCCCATTGCTCAACATATTTAAAATTAGGCTGGATACAGCAGGTGTTATATATCTCTACATGTGCAATAAAAAAATAATACAAAGAAATCACTGTGGCACAGCTGGAGACATGAATAACAGTGTTTAGCTCACAAACAGCTTTAAAAGGCTACTAGTATATTCCGCCCATGTATCACAGTATGGGTTGTGTTGAATTGCAGGGGCAAATCTTAAAGGGAGATGGACTCCACACTTCGGTAAGTGTTCTCTCTTTGGATACCTATGACCTTATGCTTTGCTAGAGAAGATGTAGCTCCCTTTTTTTCAGGCTTGCAGTTTGCTCCAGTGGCTCCTTATCTGCGTCTCTGACACCTACAATTTCACATTCCTGTCAACTTGTATAAAGTAAGGAAGAATAACATGGTCCTGCAGTCTGTTACTCACTTGGCCAGCTTCTAAATGCTTAGAAATTGTATTTTTCCCTCAATATGCTTTGTCTTGTGACTTGTGAGTTTTATAACTAAAATCTTTCTTCTTTTGCCGCCATATTTCTCTATTCCTATATATCCCAAAAGATCATGAAACATCAAAACCAGCCTTGGATTTGTCAGGATTCTCACACATAGGCAATCCAAGATGGGGACCAGCTGATTCTTAAAGGATATATGTTATCTGGTTTCCATGGTCTAGACCTACAGACATCCAGGAAAACAGAACAGAGAATTAGCTCAGTTTGTTATGTTTACAGCAGCGGTGCCTATGGGAAAACTGGTGACATGGACACAGTATGTTGGATCCTGAAAGAGTGAAAGCGTTTTGAGAGACAGACTCTGTCTCAACAGCATGTTCAGAGTTTCACAGGCAAGTTAAGCATGATGTGGTAATGATGTTTTTCTTTTGCAAGGCTTAGCCCAACAAGATTCAGCTCTGGGATAGACACCTTTATAACTGCTCTTTCTGTGCAGCAAGGATAGAGGGGAGAAACTGCGAGTTGAATGTGTGAAAATAACACCTCCTGCAGTTGTTCAGTTGATAGTGAGGGTTTGCCAGGTTTGTGCAAAGCATCACACCAGCTCTGTAATGCTTCCTGCCACTGTTTGGTGCAAGGCATGTTACGTAAGTGAAGATGATGTTGTGTGGCTTAAATTGAGGCGATAGAATGAAAATTGGGCTTTCAAACTTAATGCTTCTATTTCAATGTTCATAAAAAATTATTGCATCCTTAAACTGCTACTGGAGAAGTACTAAAACAAAAAGATTGAAAAGGTGAATCCTTTGAGTTAAAAATCTCCAGCCCATGATAGCTGTCAAGGTAGAGCAAGCTCTGTAAGGAGTAGTAACAGCCTGCCTTTAGCTTCACACAAGGAAACAATCTTTAACATAATTATATGGAAAGAAGACTTTGGAAACAATTGAAGATGTGAATGTTCAGTTTTTTTAGGAAAGATAACCTACAAAATCTTCAATCAGAAATGTCTGACACAAAGGTCTGAGTATAGCAAAACTAGTGCATGGAGGATGCAGGCAGAGGTCAAGATGCAGGTCCATTGCAAAACACAATGCATTTCCGAACCAATGTTGTTGACTTATTCTGGGTTTTTTTGAATCCTTCTCTCATGGAAATATGGGAACTCCTGAGCACTGTTGCTACTACTGTAGGAGTAGGGGGGAAATACTGCATGCAAGCACAGAGCACCACAGCTCTCTCTCCAGGTTGGCAGGCTAGGCATTTATCCAGCTTTCAGCCTGGTGGTGGCTCAGCTCTGGTGCCTCCCACAGCCCTAAACCCTGCCAGCCCTGTGAATTATGAGCACCTCTGTCCTGCTGCCCGAGGGAGCTGGAATGGGAAGGATACACAGAACACATCCAGCTGGATGAGGCTCCATGCAGCACACAGGAATGGAAAGGTTTTACTTTCTACCATGGCTGGTGATGGAGGGGGATTCTCTGCACCCTCCTCATGTCTGGGTTGGAGCGCTCACCAAGTGCCTTGGAGAATGGGGTTTATTGTCCAGGTTGGGTGAAAGGACTAAAAGAGGATGAGATGTGAAGTTCTGGCTTTTGACTTCAGAGAAGTGTGGGACCAGATAGGAAACCCCATGGCCTTTTCAGAGATATGGATGCTGTTCTGCTAGGCCAAATGCTAGTCTTCTCCTGCAAGGCATCTTGCTCTGCATCAGTGTTATTTTGCTACAGTAAATGTTTACAGCAATATAGAAGCAAATATTTGCCTTTTTTTCCTATTTTTCCTTTTTTTTTTTTTTTTTTTTTTTTTTTTGCATCTCCTTTAATCACAAAGAAAATAGATTAAGTGTTTCCAAATGCTTCTTGGCTTTCACACGCACACATTCCCCACTAATTTGTGAAAAAGGCTTCCAGAGTGTTTAAGAGATTTCAGAAGTCTTACATAGCAGTATGTCCTGATTCCACCTGGGATACAGTTAATTTTCTTCTATGAGCTGGTACAGTGCTGTGTTTTGGAATTAGGAGGAGAGTAATGTGGGTGACACATTAATATTTTAATTGTTGTTAAGCGATGTTTACTCTAAGTCAAGGACTTTTCAGCTTCTCACATCACCCCACCATTGAGTAGGCTTAGGAGGCACAAGGAATAGGGAGGGGACAGAGCTGGGACAGCTGACCCCAACTGGCCAAAGGGATATTCCATACCATAGAATGTCATACCCAGCATATAAACTGGGAGGAAAGTTGGCTGTGGGGTACTACTGGGCATCAGTCTGTTGGTGGTGAGTAATCGCATCATGCATCACTTGTTTTGTACATTTGAATTCTGTTATCACTGCTATTGTTACTATTACTATAAATATTATCATTATTATTATTATTATCCCTTCTTTTTTTTGTCCAATTAAACTGTCTTTATCTCAATCCATGAGTTTTACCTTTCTCCTATTCTGTCCCACATCCCACTGAGGAGGGAGTGTGTGAATGGCTGTGTGGGATTTAGCTACCTGCCGGGTTAATCCACCACACACACAGTGTTAACAAGGAAGTGGATTTCTGGCCTTCCTTTTTCACTAATGTGTTCAACTATGGCCTATTATACCTCACACTGTGAGAGAAAACCCAGTTCAACAAAACCTCCAGGTGGCTCAAGGGGTACAGGTTTCAGCTACCTCAGCTAAATGTTAAGGAGGCTGAGCCAAGGTCCACCAAACTCAATGAGGGTGTTTTTTCATTGACTTCGATGGACTTTAAGTGGGAAATTAAGTAAATTTATTTGCTACAAGCAATAGGAAATTTTCAGACTCTTCTGCAAACATGTCACAGGGGAGGAACAAAGTCCCAGAGCATGTTAATAGGAATTGTGTGCACTTGAGAAAGCTATTTATATTGGACACTGTTGTCTTCAGGCTTCTCATGTTTTCTGCAAGACATTTCCATTCATTTTCATCTTCAGCTGCAACCGAGTTGTAATATTTTAGGCCTTTTTGCCTTTGTCTCATTTCTTATATTCCCATTTCAAATAGAAACTACCTGCACTTTTTCATTAGAGATCACCGTAAAAGTCTGAAACTTGGCCTGTAAATTCCTTCTGGTGGAAAGTGGTTCCTTGTTAAGGTGAAGATGGAGAAACAACAAGTTTTGTGATTCAGTTATCACTTTAGTGTGTCTTTGAGCCTTTCACAAAATTTTAGGTCCATAACGCAGATGTGCAACACAAAACAGGGATGTAAATTAAACAGGGGACTGTATGATTTACAGGGCTAGAATAAAATTCCCATTCATCTACTTTCACAATCTGGTACACCCCAAATACACAGGCATTGGGAATTTTTTTACCTGAGAGAATTCCAAATATCTGATCTCTTGGGTTCATGAATGTATTACTTTTGCTGGAGTGGAAGAGTGCTATTGCTCGTACCTATTTTGTACCTAATTCCCATATGAATCTCCAAATTACTTGTCAACATTCTTCTTTTGACTTTGCCTGAGTGCCTCAGTCATTTACACAAAACACCCATGAGTGTGTGGTGAGTCCAGATCTGGGACTTGTTCTTCCTGAGAAGGAAACCAGAGAGCAATCTAACAGGCTTGCAGTGTGAGCATGAGATCAAAGCACTGGAGTGCAGAAAGAACTCTACAAATCAACCTGCTGAACCCAAAAATTGAATTGTTACAGCACTTCTCCAGGTTCAATTTTGTTCTCTGCTTGAAGGGATTTGAACTTTCATCTCCTATGAGAATACTTGAGCAAACCACCAGGCTATAAGTGGAGTAACACAGCAGAATAAGAAAGGACGTGTTTGTAGTTCTTATTTAACCTTGCCTTCATTGAGTAAATAGCCCAAAATGATGAGGGTAGAAATTCTTAAGGTGTTGAAATAATTTTTTGATGCTGAACTGCCATATGGTGCAATGAAAACTCTCTTCTCAGAAAACAGCATAAGATCTGAAAGGAAAATTAAGGCCAGGTTGGACAGAGCCTTGGCAACATGGACTAGTGTGAGGCATCCCTGCCCATGGCAGAAGTTCTTTTTTGTGAGGGTGCTGAGGCACTGGCACAGGGTGCCCAGAGAAGCTGAGCTGTCCCATCACTGGCGGTGTTCAAGGCCAGGTTGCATGTAGCTTGGAGCAACCTAGTGGAAGGTGTCCCTGCCCATGGGAAGGGGTTGGAACTGCGTGAGCTTTAAGGTCCCTTCCAAACCAAATCATTTTCTGATTCTATTATTCTAAGCATGACAGACGTATGATTACTCAAGCCAATTTTCTGCTAAACTTTAGCAAAAGAGAAGAGATAAGAAGAAATTGAGTGAAAATCAACAACTAAATGGTGGTTCCTGGTTGACAAATGTTTTGCGTATCTTGCAATGGTGATGATTTTGCATAGCAATAGAAACCTTTTTCTGCCTTTATTAACAAGCAACAAAATAAGTGTAAGCATGTAAAGAAGGCTTTTAGGAAGTGGGAAAGAATGTGGAGCAATGACCAGTGTTTGGAGGAAGACTGTGAGCCAACCTGTCTACTCGAAGGGAGGGTGAAGACATTGGGGTGAACTATAGCAGGAAAGGATGTGGAGGGAAGCCAGGTCTGAGATGAGAAATAGGAGGAAATTTTGGCATGGAGGCTAGTGCATAAAATTAGAGATCAACATTGCAACTGATGTCCAGTGTTCATCCTCCACTCCCCAGCCTGCACTGACTGATACTTCAAGAAACACCACAAGCAAACTTGACAGCTTGTCACTGTGCAAGGGGCAAGCAGAGGAAGCAGAGGCTGAGTGAGGAAAATACAGTAATAATCTCCATTGCCATTATAAGGGCAAAACCAATGTATCATGAAAAGAACTCATGGGAAAATATTAAGACTCTTTCACCCAAAACACACTTTTCTCTTAGAAAGGTTTTCATACATCTGAAAACCACAAACAATAATTCCAGCCCACTTTCAAACATGTGTCTTAATCACAATTGTAAGAAATATTTGCTTTGACCCTTATTCGAGATGGGGTCTGGCCTGAGGGGTATTATTTTTATCTACACTAAATTTAAAGCCCCTTGACACAGCTGAAACAGTGAATATGAGCTTAGTATGCGTAAGAGCTGAACCATGTGAAAAGAAAGAAGAGTTTTTGTGAAGATCACTAACACAGCAAGGCTCCCTTCTGTCTTGGACTGCAACCAAAGCAGGTGCTGTGTACCAGGCTGTGCAAGAACCATTTAGACCAGAGAGTAAGCCAAAAGACTGTCCAACAGGTCTAAAGTACATTGCCAGCATACTACTGTACTCACTGTTAGCTTCGGAGTAAAATACTGTCTAATGCTTCTCAGGTGAAGGATTATTCAGATACACTTTCCCCACATTTATAATTCCCTTGCATGGATAACTAAGACAAAATATGCTTCAAGCAAAAAAATCAGCTAATGAGCAATGCCTGCTTCAAAATGAGAAAGCAATAGCTATTACCTTTCTCATGTTTTGCTCTGTGGGTTTTCTCTACAGGGCAGTATTAAACCACTGACAGTTCTGCTTAATGACAATAGCTACTAAATGAATTTCTTCAGACTGGCATTTATAATTAAATTTAACTGAAAGTCTGATGTGTTTAATGAAACCGTGAAAAAATGCAACTCCCTGAGTCCTAAAACACTCATATATACACAATGATATCAGAGCAAAATGAGTTAAATTTCTAATAGAGCACACGAAGACACAAACTTCAACTGGTACATATTTGCACTGTGGTCTGCTGTGATAAAGCGAGTTTGTTATACTTCAGATATTCCACACAGATATTTGGAAATAAATGGGAATGTTGTTCATGATGTTAGTCATCATGAGGAGATGAAAAATCTGCAGAATAATAGATTAACTTAGCACGGGGGCTAAATTGATCAGGTAGCTAATTTTATCCTTGTAAAGTGATGTAATATGTGTAATGTCATCTCTGTGTGGGATTGTTAGATGAAGAAGTAATAATCCACTGTTATCCCACAATGCTATGAATCCAACACAAAGCCTACTGAAGTCTCTGGAATTGTTTCTATTGTATTCAGTGGCCTTCATGCTGATGCATGTGAAAATCTGATTACAAGTTCTCAAAAAATATATATTTCCCCTCCCCAAACTAGATTATTCATAAGGAACTTTGGGTAATGTAGTGGAAAAAGTGCCTTATCACCTTAAAAGGTATTTAGATGGAAAAATAGCAAGGAAAAATCACAGTTCAAAGTTTGTCAGCCTAAAACTGGAAAATGTAACTCATCTTATTATTTGTGCCATCTAAATCTGCCCTGTTTGAATACATGTACCGAAAATAAATGATCTGGAATAAACCCTGAGTTGAATGGATCTGGCTGTGAAATGCTGGCAAATGAACTCTACACCATAACTTAGAATTTAGTCTGTGCACATGAAGGTAAAAAATCATTAGCTGTTGACAAATAACTATTAGGTCTACATGAAAATGAGCTCAGGGTTTCAGTGCAACTCCTACATCATAATCTGCTAATAATGCTTATGCCTTCTCCAAGCACCTTGTAATATTTATAATGCATTTATCTGCATAATACTTTTGTAAGACATTGATGGGCAATTTTGTCCAACTTTACAGATGGAGAAGATAGGTGATGTAAACAGGTTTTCACAGATCTAGGGATGACTATAAAAGACTCTTGCATTCAAGCATGAAGCATCTAACTCTTTGATGAATTGTGCTTAGTTTTACCTGTACAGGAGAGAGAAATGACAGCACACTAAATGATGAGTTGGTATAATACAACTGTGTAGGAGATATATGTAAGAGATATGTGGGACTTAAACGTCCCATTACAATTTTCTGTGCCAGTTTTTTCATCTACTTATCTGAATGGAACTCGCCAGTGGTCACAAAGGATATAACCAAGTTTCTTAAAAGAAACTCCCAGGGACTGCAGACATATTTTCTTATGAGTTATTAATCTTATTTTTTATATATGTTATTAAACACATTTTCAGAGACATAGTTGTCAGAATGGATGGAGAAACTGTCCTTTTGCTTGGATGACTGCTCAGTGCGTGCTTGGCTGTCAGTCTTACATGTCTCATAATTCTAATCTTCATTTAAAATGAACGACAAGGAATAAAGGAAGATCCCTCTGCCACATGCCCAGCATCCATCTACTGGCTGACATGAGCCTGCTGAAGGTGAATTTCGTGTATCACCCCTGTGCAATGAAACCGTGAAAATAGATTAGACAAAACAGCAAGTTGGTATATGAAGACGATAAAGATTCAAGGGCACGCTTGAATAAATTTTCCAGCCTTCCATTCCATTCCATTCCATTCCATTCCATTCCATTCCATTCCATTCCACTCCTCTTCTGTTTTCTCTTCTGTCTTCTCTTCTCTTCTGTCTTCTCTTCTCTTCTCTTCTCTTCTCTTCTCTTCTCTTCTCTTCTCTTCTCTTCTCTTCTCTTCTCTTCTCTTCTCTTCTCTTCTCTTCTCTTCTCTTCTCTCTCTCTCTCTCTCTCTCTCTCTCTCTCTCCTCTCCTCTCCTCTCCTCTCCTCTCCTCTCCTCTCCTCTCCTCTCCTCTCCTCTCCTCTCCTCTCCTCTCCTCTCCTCTCCTCTCCTCTCCTCTCCTCTCCTCTCCTCTCCTCTCCTCTCCTCTCCTCTTTATTTAGTATTTTTCTACCTCACAAGGCAATGCAAAGGACCCTGAAAAGCTGCGTAGTGCTCTCTCCCTGATGCTGTAATTTATGTGTTTATTGCTTTAACCATTCTTATAATAACACAGATATTTTTTCTCTCTCTGTAATCAAAGATTAGGAGAAAACTGTAGACTAATGTTAAGAGGAAAAGGAGCAATGAAGTTTTCATGTGGATAGCTATGTCTTGGGAATGAGCATTTAGGCAGGTTCTCCCAGTGAAACTGCGGTCATAGTGTAGAAAAAAGGGTCATGTAGCAAAACATTTCTGGTTTTGTGGAATCAGCATCTCTCTATATAATTTTACTCAGTTTGCGTGCCTGACATCTGCTCTGATCAAGGGTGGTCACTTTTGTAACTTTCCTATATTTAATGCTGCACTGCTTTCAAATCCTAATTGGTTCTAAGCTAATGAGAAGTGAAAGGATTCTTCTATGTAATTTATATTACTTTTTACTTCTTTCCACTCTAGTCCCTTCCCCATTTTTCTCCTTCATCTTGAGCCTCTCTTTTGCTTTTTGCTACACCTGTTATTTTGGCTTATGTCCATCCTTTATATAATTGCTTCTGAAAGGCTTAAGGTAAACACAGAAATACAGACTGATAAACAACTGCTGCAAGAAAGCCAAGTATAATAAAAGATAGCAACATGAAGTAATATTTGGGAGTAGGATGCAATTTCAAAGGTCAATAATGCACCAAGGAAATTTTGCCTGAAGCCCAGCTCACACTGATTACAGAGAGTTGGTATCCTTGGATTCTTTGGCTGCTAGATGAGTTTAACAGTCTACCTGAGTTTATCTTTCTATCTCCCATTGCTTCAGGTTTACTTACTCTTGCTCTTTCTTTATCTCCCCCTCTCCTTCCTTCCTTCCTTCCTTCCTTCCTTCCTTCCTTCCTTCCTTCCTTCCTTCCTTCCTTCCTTCCTTCCTTCCTTCCTTCCTTCCTTCCTTCCTTCCTTCCTTCCTTCCTTCCTTCCTTCCTTCCTTCCTTCCTCCCTCCCTCCCTCCCTCCCTCCCTCCCTCCCTCCCTCCCTCCCTCTCTTCCTTCCTCTCTTCCCTTCCTTTCCCTTCCTCTCTTCCCTTCCTTTCCCTTCCTCTCTTCCTTTCCTTTCCCTTCCTTTCCCTTCCTCTCTCCCTTCTTTTCCCTTCTTTTCCCTTCTTTTCCCTTCTTTTCCCTTCTTTTCCCTTCTTTTCCCTTCTTTTCCCTTCTTTTCCCTTCTTTTCCCTTCCCTTCCCTTCCCTTCCCTTCCCTTCCCTTCCCTTCCCTTCCCTTCCCTTCCCTTCCCTTCCCTTCCCTTCCCTTCCCTTCCCTTCCCTTCCCTCTCCCTCTCCCTCTCCCTCTCCCTCTCCCTCTCCCTCTCCCTCTCCCTCTCCCCCTCCCCCTCCCCCTTCCCCTCCCCCTCCCCCTCCCTCCCTCCCTCCCTGGATTTTAATTTCCAGGTTGCGCTGCCTGTTGGATAAATATCTGTGTTATCCCCAGTCAGCTTTCCATTATCTCTCTGTGTCATCTTAGAACAAATCGCTTTGTCTTTCTGTGTTTGCTTCCCCTGGCTGTTGTGGCAGTTTCAGAGGAAGTCTTAGATTGAAATTGTCACAGAGCAACCATTGCCTCCCTTGGGTCTTTCAGTCCCACAGGGATACTGCCAACAACCTTAAAAGCAAGGAAATGCATGAATTCAAGATAATAGAGTGAGTTTTAAATGTTGCATTACACTATAATAAGTTCTAAACTTTCACAACGCGTAAGCCCATGACTATCAAGATACAGTTATGCTTACCCAGATTTTTCAACAGCCACTAAGGTTTCCTCTATTCTTCAGTTCAAAGATGGAAGCATGAAGAAAGCTCATTTTTAGAATGTGGGTGCTCAAATGAATATTTTTGCCAGCTGAGCTTTTCCAATTATGTCTTGGAAATCACTGATTACTGCTCCAAATTTGGCATCAAGCATCCTAATATAGCAGCATGTCTTAAAGGAGGTCTACAGTTTGATCTAAAAATGTTAAGACTTTGTTGATTTTCCTTTTCAACTAAGGAGCAAAACGTCCAGTACAAATGCGAGTGAAGATAGTCGATAGATTTTCATTTTGATAAACCCAGTTTCATGTTTGCTGACTCTGCTTGCTGCTCTGTTGTTATCTATCCGCTTGGAGCTTATCCCCACACTGGCAAGCGCAAGTGAAAGATGGATGAGAAGAGTAGGTAGGGTCTGCCTCTCCCCCTTGCATGGTTGACTGTATCAGGGTTCTTGTAGGGTATCCTGTTTGTCTCATATAAAACCCACTCAGGACTTAATCTGTGTATCTATAAATGACAGCACAAGGTACAAGGCAGTGAGGAACTTCAGTAATGACTTATGCAATTTTCTACATGTGTTTATGCAATGTTCCCCTTATGTCCTATGCAGACCAGAGTAGAGTGGCTCCACGGAGAATCTCTCAGGAACATCCTTGGCAGGCTCTGCGTTTACAGGACCCAGGATTAATTATAGTGGGTTTTCTTGCCTGGGTTGTAAGAGAGATAATGGAAAATGATTGCACTAGGACTTTCTGACTTTTGCATTTGTAGACTCCTGAGCTATAACAACATATATTTTGGAGACACAGACCACAGCCCTGTGGCAGACTTTATGCTACAGGCTAAGCTTACAGCACTACATTGCAAGTGCTGGAGCATATGCCACCAAATGCAGCCACATCTGGAGCTAAATATGGTCACTTGTACTCTCCTCCCAGCTGCTGCATAAGACAGACTTAACATCATTCACACAGCAAAACATGCTGCTATTTTGGTACGTGTGAAATGAGTGCTGTCCATGAGCACATCTGATCCTTTATTATCCCTAAAACAAAATCGGCAGCATCTGCAGCTGCATGGGGAGAATTCTGTGTGGGAGGGGGCAGATGACTTTTTAATGACTTAAGGCAGAATTCTGATACAATTAAAATAAGCCCTCTATAAAATATTAAACTAAACTCCATTATTATTCTAAAGTTTGAATATGAATCATACAAAGTCTTCTTGGGGAGATTTTTGAGACTTCTAACACAGGGCTGGTATCTCTCTAAACCTCGTTTCTCAGTCTTCCCAACCTTATTTCTGAAAATGAAGATCACAAAGAAATTGCATGTGCAATACAGCTTTTACCACATTTGATATACAAATGTAAAAGGCAATTAATACCGTCAACTACAATTAATAGTGCTAAGAGAACAATGCCCCAGGAGGGCACTACGTATGATCTCAACACAAGCTGATGATTTTAACAAAGAAGAACTAGTTTCTGGTATTAACTAATTATATATTGCTTTAGGTATTTTTCTCTCTTTTCTTCCAATGTATCATGTACCAGGAGGAGAAATTTTTCCTCCTTAATTTTCCTCAATATTTCCTAGTCTAGAGTTCTAATATTAAAGTTCAACCAAGACTAATAGGCTAAAGTTAAACTTTGGTGGTTAATACTTATGAATACTTATTGATGCCAAAATTTTCTTGTGTATACATCCTGTTCAACCTCATTTCATACTTCCCTATCCAGTTCAACAAATTCAGCAATCCCCTAACTTTATTTGTATTGGTTTGCGTCTATTAGTTCCTAAATGCTGTGAATGTGGACATATGACTGAAAGCACTGATTTATAGCTCACTGGCTGCTCCCTGACAACCACCAGTTGGGTTCCCAATCCATCTCAGTTGCAAGATGAAACGTACTGGATTGAATGGCTTTTGTGGTGGTTTTACTACATAATTCAGTTTGGCTGAGAATATTCAAATATTATTATGAGGCTGTGAATTAAACCGACTCATACTGTTCAGGATGACCTTGTATGATATAACCTTCCAAAAGAACTGTTCTGCTTCATTTCTCTAGGATTTCATGGTAGAAAATTGTGGCTGACCAATCCAAACAATGTCAGTCCCTATATCTGCCACTCAAGGATACACCGCATGCAAAATGTGCAGAGAGATTGTATGTATTTATGCAATAATGAGGGCCCCAAACACTATCCCTACATGTGGGTGATTAAATATGGGGTCTTATACTGGACCTAAATTCTAAGTTACATTACAGAGATGACCTGCAAGGCCAGCATCACGGGTCTCCAGTGCAGAAGAAACTCTAAAGCAACCTGCCTTACATCACTCTAGGTCCACCTTTTCCTTCTTTTTAAATGAGTTCCTTCACCTTAATCAATAATATTTCAATGCTTGTTTCTGTGTGCCATTTGTTCTACGTCTTCCTGGCCTTCAGGCGTCCTGAACTGAGACAGGACTATTTATCTTCTTACATTGCAGCTCTGAAACGGCTTTAATATTTATTCGCAGTTTAGATTCACCTAAACACAGTATCATCTATAAAAAATAGCCAGATACTGCCTCTCCATGTCCCCAAAAATTGTTTTTTTATCTCTCTTAGGTGTTTAGGGCTAGGCTGAAGTAAATGGGTGTTTTGCTATTGAGTCCCACAGACCTTCAGTTTGGCTGCTGCTCCCTTGATAAAAGCAATATCTCATTTAAAAAATGTAATGACATAAGCATGCTTTTATCACACAGCTTATCATTCTCCTCTACACTGTGTGTACTTTTTGTGTAATAGCTTCTGCACCAGTACCCAAACCCAAAGAAAGATAAACAGAGCAGGAGTTACATCAATGTGAAGGGCTGCTTCCTGCAACAGTGAGACTCTGAGAACTTGCAGCTCTGTGGAGGTGACTTTGTTCCACTAGTCCAAACAGAAATTTCTTCCCTTATCTTTTCATTGCCTTGGTCTGGCTTCCACCATGCAGCTTTGCTGCCCTTTTTGCCAGGAATCAGCCCAAGGAGTCTCTTTGTCACTCTGTGCTAGGGACCGGTTTACACCTCAAAGACTCCCTTCTCCTTTTCTGACTGACCTTCACTTTTCCCTACCCAACAGAATGATAACTCTAGCATTTACTAGCTGTATTTACAGTGTCATAAATTATACCTTGCTGAGAGACATGTGATCTCTGGTATGATCCTGTTTAGGGTAATGAGAATCCATTGTGCAAGGATAGAATCCCCTGATTTTTATCTCTTGCCTGTATCTTCCTTTTGTGTCCCACAGTGTTTTAATTAAGCTGTAATTCGGAAGCACTCCAGGAGAGGGATGAATCTGTCTTTGGTCCTGTTAAGTACTTTACAGCTTGTTGTAAAGACAGACAGAAGTTTTGTAAATCAATCTGCCGGCACATCACCAATATGCTGGAGGGACTTTAACAGTGAGCTTCAGAAATACATAGCTTGATGAAATCTAGTTGCTTTTAATGAGGTTTGTTAATATGTCTTAAAACCAGTGCATTCGGTTTGTACCCATCTGAAGGACCTTCTAGGACAGAGGTGGGTGGACTTTGAAACTGTATTATTATTATTCCTGTCTTATTAATTGTTGGTAGCATTGTATCATTCATAACTGCAACTATGACTAGGTTTATCCCACGCTGACCCAGAAAGGGGAAACTAGACCTGAAGAATGAAGTAATTTTCTCTTGAGATGATAAGGAAGGAATTAAAGAAGGGGTAAGGCAGCTGGAGAGAAGCAGCAATATAGAAGGGGCTATTCATGGCCTAAGGAAGAGCTTTAAGGTCCTTTAAGAGATCAGACGTCTGAGATTACATGTGGATAGTTATCTGCTGAAAAAGGATAAATTCAGAAAAGAAACTAAATGAAGGATTTATTTCAGACTAATGGCTTTTACATGACATTTAGCAAACAAATGATCAATTCCAACATGCACTTTTTTGCATTCTCTCACCTGCTCTCATGGGAAAATCACAGGGGCTGAGCTTGAGTATAACAAATCCAACCAATAACAGCTCTGACAGACTTAACCTGCTAGACAGGGGAAGAATTTACCTCACCTTGCTTCTATCTGATTTCCACTGGGACACACTCAGCACAAGCTGTGTGACATTTTGTTTTGGAAAAGGAAAACAGAAAATAAACACGGGAGGCAGGAAAGATATGTGTGTAATTACTACTGCACTGGTTGGTCAATAATATCCCAGATATCATTGCATGAAAGCCACCATGCTTCAGCTTGGGCCTGCATGCTCTGAGTGTAGACCACAGCCCTGTGACAAGACTACAGGCTAAGTTTACAGCACTAGATTGTAACTGTTGGAGCAGCAAGCCATCAAATGCAGCCGCATCTGGGGCTAAATATGGACACTCGTGCTCCCCTCCCCGCTGCTATATAGGACGGACAACACCATGTTTCAGCTTGCGCCTGAATGCTCTGAGTGTAGACTAAAAACTCTTGTTCTACATTTAACTACTGCAGATCCTGTTTGGTTCACAGAGAAAAGGTAAACAGGGCCTCATGATGACCGGGGCAAACTCAAATGGACAAAGAGAAGACTTCAGTTCATCAGGCTGTAGGCTTCTCAAGTCTAAAGGTAAAGTTTTAGTTGTGTTATAGAAAAGGGAAGAGAAGACTGATTTTCTATCTTCAGAAAATCTATGGAAACTGATTTGTCTCCATAGTACCAATATAGTCTCCTTATCACACCGACCAAAACTGTCTAATGAGGCTCTATTGCCTTATCTATTGTTCTGTAAATACCTATATTTTCTATCAAATACCTTAGTGTTAACTCACAGTTTATCAGTGGCAGTACATTTCTTGTTTTTTCTTAAATGGTTGTCATGGGTTCAGCAGCAGCAGTCATTTTTCTCTTTCTTAGTAGTTGCTGCAGTGCTGTGCTTTTGACTTTCAGCCTGGGAATAGCACTGATAACACCGATGTTTTTACTTACTGCTTAGTAATGTTTAGTCTGACCAAGGACTTTCTGAGTCTCATGCTCTGCCAGGGAGGAGGGGAAGACGGAAGGAAGCAGAGGACAGGACACCTGACCTAATCTGACCAAAGAGGTATTCCATATCACAGCACATCTTGCCCACTATATAAACTGGGGGCAGTTACCTGGAAGGGTTCGATTACTGCTGGGTCGGGCTGGGTATCGGTCAGTGGGTGGTGAGCGGTTGTATTCTCTTCCCTTGTTGATTCCCTTATCATTATTATTATTGGTGGTGGCAGCAGTGATTTGTGTTATACCTTAGTTACCGAACTGTTCTTATCTCAACCCCTGGGAGTTACATTCTTTCAATTCTCCTCGTCATCCCTCCGGGAGTGGAGAAAAGAAGGGGGGGAGTGAGCGAGCGGCTGCATGGCTGAGTTGCTGACTGGGCTGAAACCACAACAGTAGTATTTAGCATAATGAGCACATTTAGCCCTCATTTATATACTAGTGTAGAAATAACCCATCCACTTCTACTAGAACTGGCCAAAAAGATTCAAAATTGTCAAGATTATTTGAAATATGGATTTTCATCCATGGTCTCAACACTGGTTGGACCAGATGATCCTTGAGGTCCCTTCCAGCCTGGTATTCTAGGATTCTATGATTTTTTGACTTGACAATCATCTCTGTGTCCTCAGTGTATCAGGGACTCTTTTTTCCAGAGCTTTCTCTTACCTTTCAAAAACTGTCTATCTGCCCTATTGGGTGCGATATAATAACTGATAGCAATTACAAAAAGTTCTAATAAGCATGTTAGAAGGAGTGTTAAGATATTTAGAGTCAGAAGCAATGGGATTCTGGACAAGAGGGAACTTCAGGTTGGAGAACTGAGATTGCAGCAGTTAAAAGGGAGAAGAAAGCCTGAAGAAATTAACTCAATCTCCAAAGAAAGGGAGAGGGCAACCTTTTAAATATATTAGCAGTTTAAAAGCGCCTTCAGCCTCTCTGGTAGAATTAAATGTGGCTACTAGTTTCCACAACATGTGCACATTCTGAAGAGCTGCACATTAGTTAATGCTAAATATCCAACCATGCTCTGCCTCAGCTTTCAAGGCACATTGTAAATATTGGCAAAAAAAGATTGTTAAAAGCAACACAGATCGAATGTTCAGCTTGATTTATAGAAATCGCCTAGTAGCAAAGGTGTTGTGAAGATGGATGAGTTTGTTAAAAGGGTATAAGATTTCAAATATCATTTTGTAAGGAAATGAAGAGCTCCTGCGCATCTCTGCAACATGGCCACAAATATGCACACAGAGCAAAGGGAGAAAAAAAAAAGCTTTTCTCATTATCATGGGAAGCGCACAGACTATTGCAAAATAGCATGTGTCTGGTGCTGCCTCTTGACAGAAATTTCTCAAGGACTGGGCTACAATAACTAGCAATTTCTCACTCTCCTCTATCATCCATTCTTACTTGCTGCTTTCTGCTATGCCACACTCTGACCTGTTTCTACATCTTACCCCCTGATGGGCAGGGTAAAATCCAGCTAAGTAGGACCGAGGCAACCTGCGATTTTCCTTCCCTGGGGTTTCACACAATTAGAAGTTTTTTGGTTTAGGGTATTTAAAATCGGATGATAAAGCATTTGAAACATTTAAAAGGGAATTTTCAGACCACCTGGTAAACCTAAGAGAACATGTTATTTTAGCAGCTGGGGGCATCCGTAAAGCCAGATGTTTTTACATCTCTGATCTTATTTTGAAGATATCTTCAATTTCATAAAGCTGAAAGTTTTTTACTCAGAATCACAAAATTACTGCATCATAGAATCACAATGGCTGAGGTTGGAAGGGACCTCTGCAGGTCATGTTGCCTGTCTGACCTGCTCAAGCAGGATCACCTAGAGCTAGTTGTCCAAGACTGTGACCTGATGACATTTTAAAGTCTCCAAGGATGGAGACCTCACCACCTCCTTGGGCAACCTGAGCCAGTGGTTTAGCCAGTATTGTCTAGCTCACTCTGCTCATCCAGTCCGCATTTCGCCATTTTTTCTGACTATCTTATGGTAGGACAATGTCAAAAGCCTTACTGTCTAGGTAGACAATGTCCACCACTCTCCCCTCATCTATCACATCAGTCATTTCATTGGAGAAGTTTTTCAGGTCAGTCAAGCATTACTTCCTGTTTCCGAATCCATTCAGACTACTCCTGATGTCTTCATGTGCCTTCAAGTGCCTGACTACACCTGAGGACCTTCACATGACTGGAAATGGTTTTCAGGATTAGCTGCTCCTGATAAATTTCCCAGGGATTGAGATAAGTCTGTCTGTCCAGCCTGTAGTTCCCTGGGTCTTCTGTCCTGCCCTTTTTGTAGACAGGAGAGACATTTGCTTTCCTCTGGTCCTCAGGCACTTCTTCCCACCACCCCAGTCATTCAAAGATTATTAAGAATGGTTTTGCAGTGACTTCAACCAGCTCAGCATTCATCGGTACCTCTCAATAGAGCTCATGGACTTCTGCTTGTCCAATTTCCTTACGCATTCTCTAACCTGATCTTCTTCTACCATATTCGTGTCTTTCTTGCTCCCAAACTTATCCCTGGTTTCTAGGTCTTTAGATTTCTAAAGGCTGCTCTTACTTGTAAAGATTGAGACAAATAGAGCATTCAGCCATTCTTTGCAACCTTCCACTCTTTTCTTCATAGTGCTTCTCCTCCTATTTTCAATAGGTTTTATGAAACTGCTGTAGTACATAAAATATGGATTTTGGTACCATTTGGATAATATTTCCTTTTTCCTCCTATTACGAGACATTTTCCCAAGACACTGTAAGATAACACAGATCTTCAGATGACAGTCCAGCAATAGTTCAAAATCTGGGAAGGGAAGACAGAGAATCCTTTGGGAAATTGATGAAAATGTCAAGGATACAGAAGGAAAGAGGTAATATCTTCATTGCTGAAACATGCTCACCAACTGATAGGTTACATTTTGTTGTGGATAGAAATGATTACATAGATGTTGTACATCACACAGTAAATGGATATCTCACTCTCACAGCTTTTAAAATACAACAGAAGCTTTATCACAAACCCATCCATGACTTTGACACCTAGTTCTAAATACGCTGTTACAGAACTCGAAATCAATAGGCTGGAAGGCGAACCAATCCTTCAAACCAACCCTGACTGTCATAGTCACTGTGTGACTACATCCTTGTAGCTACATCTGCCAATGATCCATGCAGAAAACTTCACTGTCAGAAACACTGAGATGTTCTGTGTTAATTCAGTGGCCAGAAGAGAGTCAACTATTTGCTTGCAAATAATTCAGGCTTTGAAACATGAAGAACCAAAAGTAGTGAACAGTGCTGGTCTGAATATCAAACACACCTTTACTTTTATAGAGTACCTGGAGGTCTCTTGATTAAGGTGCATTGTAAATGTGAAATGCAATTACATCTAAATATTTGGGAAGCATTATACTACTAATACTATTTTTACTTTCCAGAAAGGTTGCAGAATCAAGGCTTTCATTATCTGTAACCACTTAAGATTCCAAGTTACTTTCGCTAAAGAGGGAATGATAGCTTTGGTGTCTGGGCTAAGATCCAAATGAGTAATTACATTCTGCAAGTCTATATTCCTCTTCAAGTTTTATATTAGATAAAGTTCTCTTCACTTAGCAATGTTTCTTTTCAAAGACTGGAGTCTTCCAAACCAGAGGCAGCTGCATTTCACTGATGGGTGAAATAATCCCTATGTAAACATAATTTGAATAAATCAAGTACTTTGTGGTTTTTGAAATGCAATGTCCACTCCAATTCATGTTTTTCATTAGTTACATGCATGGAATATAGACTTGTAATGCAAGCAAAACAAAACCCCATCAAATCTTTGATATTGGGGAACAGCCTAAGCACAGGCAATGCGGAAAATGTTTTGGGCTATTCACATTTACTTTCAAGTGTTCTGTTCATAAACAGCTTTTAATGAAGTGACATTTAAACTGAGTATGAAGCATGTAAAAATAAAACTCCTTTTCACCTGCCGAAAACTCCCAGTAACAAAACTGCAAATAAGATGACCTGAAATTAATAAATCTGTGAACTTCCTTGAGATAAATTTTAGAAGTCTCCAGCTTGGTAAATAATTAATTGGTGTGAGGTTTTGCTTCTGTTCAGAAATATAAACTCAGCAGCATAAGCTAAATGGGCTTTACTTAATAATTCTCAGAGCATCAAAGCTGAGAGGTACTAAGGCAGAAGAGCTGGAAAGAATAAGCAAAAGGAACAGTGAAATTGTCAGACTATACTAAGGTGTCTGAAAATCAGATCTTGAACTTAAAATATAGTTCTGTTCACAACATCCAGTTCAGACAGTTGCTGTTGGCACTCTGTGGGACATTACTCAGTGCTCTGTTACTATGTGGAACAGTGAGCAGTTTCCTTTGGATGTTTTTGCCATGAATGATGATTTTATGAAGAAGAAAGGGAAAGCTGCTCATACAGCCCTGATAGAGACAGGAAAATCTATTCTTTCTTAGCATGGGATCCATACATAGATCACACAAGGCAGAAAAAAGTAAAAGAAAGAAAAACAAAACACGATGGGAAACTTGTGCCAAGAGGATGACTCCTTTCTCACGGTGTGCTGTCTGCACCAAGCATTTCTCTGTGGTAAGGGTGGTCTTGCTTTACTCCTGCTCACCTTGGATGTGCTGCACCCCACTCTTCCCCATTCAAACTCCCCCCAGGCAAGGAACACAACACTTATGGTAATATCCGAATGACTCTGCCCACCATCACTGCTCTGTGATACTGTTTTGCTGAAAGACAGGTTTGTTGGACTAAAACCTTTCAAGTTAAGCAGAATTAATCATAAACAATGTTATTACTGCACAATAGTTCTTACTCAGCTAAATCTTCTTATTGCAAGATATCGATTAGACCAGTCAAGTCTTTTATGGCTTAAAGGATTTTATATCATTTACAATAACTACTGTGTCTTCATAACTGGTAAAAGTATCTCCAAACTCACTGAAGGATGTCCTTCAGTGAATGGATGGGCAGAAGTGAGTGATAATATATGAAGCTAGCATTTTTTCCACTTTAGGAACTGGAGAGCATTTTGTATTTATATACGTATTTCTGTGGGATCTGTTATCCCAAACCACCTCAGTGCCATAGGGAGCTGCAGCTCGGGGCACACTGTCCCCACTTACCACACTGCATAACCTGGCACACATCTGTTCCCCAGCTGCAGGGAAACCCCAGATGTGGTTTTGGTCACATTAAGGTCAAATTAAGTCTGGAAATGTGAAGACACTTGATGTTCCCTCAGCGTTGTGATAGATAAAACCACTGCAGCTTGATTCTGCTGTACATGTGGGCTTGCTGATATGGAATTTCTCTTTGAACATTTACCTTCCCAAAGGCTATCATGACCTGCTGTGACCATGAGCATGCACCCCATTTAGGTTCATGTAAATTAAGGTACCACTCAGGATATGTGCTCATTTCCCATGGATGAATAGGTATTTTCCATGTTTATTTTAGACACAAGCCTAACTGTATGATCATTGTATAATAATTACACTTTTTTTTTTACAGAGCAATCAAGGGCTAGCACTCTCATAGTAAATAAGTTTATCAATGAAGCAATCACAGTGAGTCATTTTCATTCATCTAAATGACAGGCAATAGCATTAGAATACACCTTGGGACATCTTTTCACTAGTAGTAAAGACATTGAGAGAAAAGTAACTTTCATCTATGGACTTTGTTCACAGCTCATTGATGGCTCATGATAGCATTAATGGGTTTGTATTGGTACCTGCAAGCCTAGGCTAATACTTAGTGAAATGTCTCCATTGGCATCTCTGATAAAGGATCAAGTCCTCTGCGTGTAGCACCTCAAATTAATTTTAGTGGGCATATTCTGACACGTGGATTATTTTATGAGGGTGTATTGAGGGACATAGCAAATCTTGAGAGCAGTAAAACAATCAATAGTCCAAATAATAGAAAAATACCCAAAGTTTCTTCTGTAAACACTTTTCTTCATCTGGTGGCGTAGTCAAAATCAGGTAAATAACTACAGTGCGTCCGGAATGAAGACCCTTGAATTCATCTGCTCTGGGAGGGATTTACAATATGACCTTGGGCAAGGTCAAGTTCAGATTTTCCGTACCTCAACTTCCCCATTTGCAGAATGGGGATAATAATTCTTACCCCACAGGAAGACCATGGAGCTTAATTGACATCCATAAAGCACCTTGAAATCCTTAGATAAAAGGTTCTGTAAAAGGGCAAACATAATTACTGTTATTATAGCGGTGCAGCTATAAAATATTCATGCTATAATGGCAAGTCCAATGAACACTCAGAAGCCTGTAAGATGAATTGCTGTGCATGAATGCACAAACACATTAGCAGGTTGTAAAAGATGCAAGACAATTTCTTTCCAGCTATCAGGGTACTGTCCTGCAGAGGGTCAAGAGCCCCAGTTTCCCATTGAAATCAATGAGAGGCCCTTGCAAACAACAGGAAATGTGGGTTCAAGCCCCTTGCAAGGTCAGAATCCTAAAAAAAAGAAGTAGAAGTTGTCTTAATGAAAAAAAAAAAAAAAAAGAAGTAAAAAAAGAAGTGAGGGTTTTTTTACATTCTAGTTAACTTTGGTGAACTGTTGTGCTGGCACAAAGCACCAAAGAATGGAGAGTTGGATCCAGTACTGATATAAATCACAGCAGCAATTCCCAAGTCAGTACAGATCTACTGATTTATAATAGAGAAGTGCTTAAGAACACAAAGTGTTCTTGAAATTCTTTTTTAAGACACAAATGAGAACTATTACATCAAATTAGCTTTGTATTGATAAAATAAAACCCAAATAAATATTCCCATACCTTTTCAAGACTCAGCTGCTGCATATTGAAGCAGAAAAAGTGTCAAGTTTGGTTTAGCATTAATATATATATATATATATAAATATAAATAATTCCTTTGGATTTAGAAGAGGAACTGGATATATTTGCAGTTTAAATTATTACTGTTCTTCCTGTTCTTGTATTTCTTGTTACTTAGAGGCTCACAGAACCAGCTGTTTGATTTTGAAACAAGTTGTCATTAATGATTTTCTAACCAATTACAAGACAGTGCTTAATAACTGACAGTACTGTTACACAATGCAGGTATTTAAGTACTTTTAGCTCAAGGACAATACTAAATGTCATACTAAGCTTAACCATTGACACATTGGCTGCATTTTCTTAGATATCTGCTTTGGACCTCTCCATAGCTCTGTCATCACATCTTACCCTTTCTTTGCACCACACCTGAGCTGATGTCCGCTGCTTTTAGCCCATGTAAAAGACAATACTGCTCTCAGTGTCCATCTGAGCATTCACCATCTCATCAGTCTCCGTCTCTGCTTTGGCACCTTCCTTTTCACTGCATTCCTTTCAATATTCATCTGGCATTTCCTCGGATTTGAACTGATAGCAAAGTAGGTTTTTAAAATATGAATCCCAATGATGCAAATGTAATACAAAAATATGCATTTACTGCAATACGATGTTATAGGACTTTAATGTAATTTGGGGGGGAGGGGGGGGGAGAGGAAGAAAACATTTCTCTTCAGCTCTGTGAGTTTGTCTCAGTGACCTATAATGGGGAAATATCCCACTACAAAAGATTGAAGCTGAAGCAGTCAATATTTACCTTGCTTCCTTGCAAAGGTTGTATCTTGGAATACATCTCTGAAGCTCTGGAGAGACTCTGTGTAACCACATTTAGGAGTTCTCAGACCAAACGCTTCTCCATTAGAAATTGTACAGCTGAAACTTCAATCAGTGAATCTATTTTTAGTGAAGACCATGAAAATTGTGCTTATAAGTAATAGTGAACTTAGGCTCCTTGACTGCCTGGTAGATTTCAAGAAGCTCTGAGTATGGATTATAAACTCATTAAATGGTAGAATCGCAGCATGATTTGGGTTAGAAGGGACCTTAAAGCTCATCCAGTTCCAAACCCCTGCCACAGGGGGGCATCTTCCACTAGAGCAGCTTGCTCCAAGCCCCTGTGTCCAACCTGGCTTTGAACGCTGCCATGGATGAGGCAGCCATAGCTTCTCTCGGCACCCTGTGCCAGTGCCTCAGCACCCTTGCAGGGAAGAGTTTTTCCTATAATGGTGATTTAGGATCAGATGTTTCTGAGGTTTCCAGGACAATGATCTCTCATCTGGCCTCTTTTCATAGGAGGGGTAGACCAGAACTTCAAGTCCTCTAAGTAAAAATCACATTTCCCTGCCCATCAGGCATCTGGCAGCAAACCTGGCCACTTTCCACGTTCCCAGTTCCCTGACAGTCTGTTTAACCATTTTCCACAGAAGAGAGTGTGCAGATTCCCTTTCTTCAGCTAATCCCAACAAAAACGCAGGGACAGGGGGAACTTTGGAGGAACAGGAATAGTTTTGGTGTGATCAGACTACCTTGGTGATTTGGAATGAAATGTTAGGATATTTAAATAAGTTCTGCAGAGCCAAAATGCAATGAGGAAAAGTAAAGCAATGCATTCTCCTTTTTGCCATTAATTTAAGGTTTTCCTGGTCTTCAGAATCATCTGTGGAACCTGAATTTTCTTTTCCAGGCAGCTCTTGCCTACGGCATGACACATAGGTGGCCTTAACAAAGCTCTCCTGGATTACAGGAGCCCAAATCATTGCTTTAATTTAGGTCAGCTATCTTGAATTTATGTTCATAGTCTGTCCAGCACTGGTAGATCTTCTTGCTTCCTAGGGTTTCTTCAAATCACATTGTACCATAAATATGCAAATATAGCATTTAAGCCCATGGGAGGACTGCGAGAGAAAAGACGCACAAAGTGAGGGAAAAATGTATTTATATATTTAGTGAGAAGATATTAATGCTATGGGGATATTTAGAAGAGGAACACCATGAAATAGTAAGTACTGTGTACATTAGTAGCTAACAAAAGCAGCATCTTATGAGAAAGATCTTCCACTGTCCAAGGTTTCGAAGATCCACAGCTTTTGAAATTAAGTCCATGACAGTAAAACATATTTTCCATATAATTCTTTATATGAAAATTTAGTTATTTTTTTCTTTATCAGACTATTCAGGGAATATATTTGTGCTTTTTCAGCATCGGGCTGTTCATATCTTTATGAATAATAGTGGAAGGTCAGAATCCTCAACCCTTTAAAAATGCTACAACATCCAGAAACTGCAGAATTTGTTTAAAATATAAACTTTTTAACACCTAAGATGAGATCAGTTCACATCTGGCCAGTACAATTACCTACAATCCTTCCCCAGAAATAGTCAAGCCCATGCAATGATTTAGACTAATATTTTACTCTTGCAAGTATCAGTCATATTCAGTGGGACTACTGGCAATATTCAGATTGGGCGTTCATAAATCTTTGCAGTGCGTCAGGTCTGTCCAAATAAACAAGCTCAACAAGAGGCAGGAGGGAGGTTATGGGAGGGAGAAGGGATGTCAGGACTTCTGTATTTAAGTAGATGGGATAATCCATCTAGTACACCATACTAGTACCTGTCGTGCTTCCCTGCAAGAAGCAGCTGGGAAAGAGAGCCTCTGAATATCATGTGTTGTGCTTGAAAACCTTGCACATTGCACTTCAGGATGCTCCCATGCAACATGTATGGCCATGCTGGACAGAGTCTTGGTTAGCATGGTTTATTGTGTGGTGTCCTTGCCTATGATGGAGGGCTTGGAACTAGATGATCTTAAGGTCCTTTCCAACCCTAACTACTCTATGATTCTATGAGTCTATGTATGTTTCTTGGTCTGTTCCTCATACACTGAAGAAACTTCATCTTGAGGTAATGAATTCACAGAATGAGTGTTTGAACAACCAGACCTTGTAAACAATAAGTTTATGCAAATGCACCAGCTGTTCTAAAAGTTCTGTTTAATGAATAACCATAAAGATAATGTAACTGATTCCCTGATTCAGGAAGACTGTCATTTTGGGTCGCAGCTCACTTAAAGGATGTGAAAAATTAGGACATTCCAGGTATGGTAATGAGACTCAAAGTGATGAAAACGGAAAATCAAGGGTGGAATGAGTGATGTGATAGATGGGATCACTGAAGAAATTTAAGATGGGCAAGAAAGAATAAGAAAGATGAAATTTGTGATGGAGTGGATGCCTGAGGTACAAGAATACTGGATTAGTAGAGAGGAGAAAAATCAGCTTGTATCAGAAGGATGTGAGGATGAAGATAGCTAAAAACATGATTTCCACAGCCAGACATTAGAATGATCATTTAAAGAAGAGAATAATTCAGGAGCTGCAGTTTATCACAAGCAGAGGCAAGGATGGATAGTGTTACCCTGGCATGCAGAACTGGGTGCATAGGTCAACAGCAAGATTTTATCTGTCTGCAATACCCTGGCTTCTTGAGATGAGATGGATGCAGAGCCAAGCAGCCTTGCAGCTAATGTAGATGTCAGTGGATAATAACATGAGACAACTGCCCAGGTGAAAGAGTGAATCTTGAAGGAAGGAGGCTGGTGATGGAGGAATGAAAGGAAGAAGTCAGCAAGCTTAAGATGAGAAAATGAGGAGTTAAGGATAGAGCTTTATTAAGCCATCCCAGAAGAGCTGACAGAGACAGTCTGATACATGAGAGTAAAATTGAGGAAGATATATCACGGCTGAGAGTTGCAAGGTTTCAGAAAGATGTTAATAACTCTCCATCTTTCACGTATTCTGGACATGGGCTGAAGTTTTCTGCACAAAAATTCCCATTGGGTTGGCCCATTTCACTTCACCTACAAGCACTAAAAAATAGCTTTGGATAAATAAGCAGAGAGTAATTTCCCCTCTTTGAAAGTATTAAAGCAATTTATATGAGCAAAATGTAATTATCCGAACTGAAATTTAGCCAGCAGACTGGTTTCACATTTCTTCTGAAGTAAAGCCACCAGAAACAGTCAGGATTCCTTCTAGTGTGAAGCTAAAGTATGGTTGCAATCCTGACTCAAGTGGAATAGAAAGGTCTTGGAGCATTGCTTCTGAAAGGTGCTGAGTTAACTCTATCCCTTTCTTTTTTCAGTGTGACATGGGTGCTCATCACCTCTTCTCATTTCCTTATTGTGCCGGGTGGACTTTTATGCAGTACATGCATGAGGGTAATTTGAAAAGCTGACCTTTATGAAGGCAAAGGGAGACCTAGTCTCGTGTCTATAGGCACAGGGTTTGACCAAAGAAAGATGCTTTGTGCTGCTGAAAAAGGTTTTCTGTTGAGAAGGATGTGTGGAAACCTCATATGCAGCCTTCCAGTACCTGAAGGGGGCCTGCAAGGATACCAGAGAGGGACTCTGCATCAGGGACTGGAGTGATAGGACAGCACTGGAAGTGATTGCCCAGAGATGTGGATGCTTCTTCCCTGGAAGTGTTCAAGGTCAGGTTGGATGGGGCTTGGAGCAACCTGGTCTAGTGGAAGATGTCCCTTTGACAGGGTTGGAACTGGATGATCTTATGGTCCTTTCCAACCAAAACCTGTATCATTCTATGATTCTACGAACAATCATGACTCTGCAAGAGAATCAGATTTAACAAAATCATAGTCCCAAATGGTATAGCTGGAAGATGGCCAAGGCATATTTCAGGATAGAAAATCTACTGAGCCAGATTCACAATGTGCCTGGCCCTCTTAACAGAGGTGGTGATGGGAAATACTATAATCCAGACAAAAATTGCCCAGACAAGAATTCCCTAGTGGGTCTGTCTGCCTGGCCCTGAGGTATTCCACCTTCTCTGCAGCCTGGCCAGATGGGGAGTGAGTGAGAATAGGAGCAGACATGCAGGGGGCTGGGATTCATGTGGTTATCCTCTGCCATGGCAACCCTCCTCTGGCACATCTTTGCTGAACATAAGGGACAATCTTGCCTTTGTAGTTAAAGATAAAATGGGAGTCTCAGAAGCACGTCTCCTGAGCATCTGTGTCACTGGGTATTTTACTGTTTCATTAGTTCTCTGCAGCATCCCACGATTTCTGCTTGCTGCTTATTTCTGCTTATGTCACCTGTGCCTTATCTATCATGTCACAGTTCCTGCTTTTGATGGTCTGATACCAGTAAGTCCACCTGTGGAATTATTCCATTAAAACAGTCCATTAACCATAAAGAAATTCAATATTTACTGATATGTCCTTAATGTTTATGAAACAAATGTGCTACATAGTTGAAATTCACCTGCGCAATTCTTGTCCAGTAGGAACCTTGTCTCATTTAACCCCACACTGGTGACATCTCAACTGGACTATCACAAATCCCTTATCTATTCTTTAAAGTCATTGAAAATGTGACTTGTGTAGCTGCTGCCTTGCTTACTGAACTTGAATGCAAAAAGCACCAGTCCCTCAAAAGTCATCCAGAAGACTTCTATATTCTTATTATCCATTGTCACCTACAAGGCCACCAATAACTGTGAAGCAACATCTCTTAATCTAGTTCAATGTTAAAAAGCAGTTTAGAGCTTATTCTTAAACCATTATTTGTGCCTGGCTGGAGAGAGTGTCTCAAGGGCTGGACTTCTGAAATGACTGTCTTTGGTAAAACCTTGCCTATTTCTCTCCTGAGCTATGGAATGAGGGATCAGTTACATGGTATGTTAAATATGGTGAAGGTGGTGCTTTCTTCCAACTTTGATGTGTTCATTCCTGATTTTATCCCAGAGGTATTGCTTGGAACCCCGGTTTTTTGAACCAGATTATTTGACTGCAATCTCAGCTTTCCTTTAAATAATAGGTTGGATCCACTGCAGATGGTGATGGAATGCTTCTATTTTTCTGCGTCAGCAATACAGAACTTCTGACATCTTATTAATACCCAGAACAAACCTACACAGAATCCAGAAGGAAAAATCCTGCCTGTTCTCAGAGCTGAAGGAAGATAATTATGGTCAGCCAAGGAAGCCATGGTCTTAACAAATACACAAGAACCTGTAGGACACAATGATGTCTTTTAAATGCTTGGTTCTTAATGGCTTTACTCTTGCTTTGCAAAATCACCTATATTGTTTCTACTGTACTGTCTGGCTAGGGCTTCCTCTGCAGTTGATACTTTGAGCCATAGAATATATGAACATTTCAGTGAGAGTTCAGTCCCAGTTAGAATTCTGATCCTGACAAACATATTGTTGCTAAAAGGACTTTACAATACAGGTTATTTTAACACATTTTAGCAGTTGACCTTATGAAGCTGTCTATAGATAAAAAGATAAGCTTTGAAGCTTTTAAAAACTTCTAAAGGGAATTTGTATCGTTAGAGGTCTTTCCACACATCTTAAAATAGTCTAAGTTCTCTTCTAAGGGCATTCTGCTCCAATTTTCCATCTCAGGATCATTGTGTTCCCAAGATAACACAAAACACACACACACACTGTGATAGTTTCCCTTGCTGGGCCAATCAAAGTTCTTCATTTGCCACCACTGAACAGTACCTGACTCATAACAGATATCACCAGGTAGCACCTCTTATAAGTATCTCATTACAACTGCCTCCCTAACATATATATATTTTCTTATTTCATTGCCCAAAACAAAGTTATCCATTTCTTCAATCCCCCTAGACAGCTACTGTATCCTCCTTGGGACAGCTTCTAATACTTTTTAGGAACGGTTCTCTAGCCTACATACAACGTGCTTAATTTCATGGAGCAATGATCCCTGTCTCATTGAGTTTCTAATCTAAAAACCAAATTGCACTTGGGTTTCATTTTATGTATGCATCTACTGAGAAGCAGAATTAAAGACAGCTTTTCTTTCTGAATGGTACAACACTTCGCAAGTTTCAAAAGATGGTGCTTAAAAAGAGCTTGCTGGAAGTTTTTGCTGTGATATTTTCAGTTCTGGCATTGTGTTTATTCTCAATTGTCTGAGATTCCAAGAAACAGTTGTCTAAAATACTGTTGGAATAATTTTCAATATTCAATTGGAAAACCTTTCTTGTTAATAATAAGATTGATTTTTGAACACCATTTCTTTTATATACATCTACTTAATTTCAAGTTCAATCGAGAGAGTTGGAAACTTGGGGAGGGGAGAAGGGTGGAATCAAGGAAAAGAAAAAGGATTCTGGCAACTTTTAATGAAAAACTCAATTTTCAAGTCTGTTTTTGAAGAAGAGCTTTTTTGTTGGGAAAAAATTCAATCAGCTGTACAGGCAAACCTAACAAAGCAGCACAGACTTTGTAAATCCATCATTTGAATGCAAGATCCAGTGGGGTGAAATGTGGCAAGTGTTTAATAATGCACAGCAGTGCTATAGAGCAATTTAAGATGAGAAGCCAAGAAGAATGACATATGGAATTGAAAATACAGTGTAAGTAGGCAAAATGTAATCATCTGAATGTGAATTTCACCACGGCAACAGGATAGGTATCCCTGCACTTACAGATATTGCCATGAAATCTTTAATGACAACTTGTCAAGGTGTCTTTTATGTCTCCTTTTAGAGAAATTGCATTCAGAAACACAGAGACCCCAACTTCCCACTTGAATACTGGTTCACGACAACTCAGAGAAAAGAACTCCCAATGGTGAACCATTAGTATAATTTCTTCTTAATAGTGGCTATATTTTCATTTGCCTCTGACTGGGTGACATAAGCGCTGCTTAAGACATTGGGGCATTTGAGCAAGGCAAGAAATGCCCCACAATGAATTCCATTTGGATGTGGGAGGGTAAAGACAAAAAGTCATCATTTCATTTTATTTTAGAATATGTTTGTGCTTTTAAAAGTTTGAATTATTTCCTCCCTCCACCAATCCTCTCATGGTTTGCTGTTAAGCCTCATTGGTTTCTTCTCATGTGGATGGGTCTATTTTATTTCCAAAAACTTTGGAAGTTGCATTTTTCAGAGGAGCAGCATGTAAGTCCTTCAGACATCTTGGATGCAGAGAGGCATTACCAGGACATTCAGAAGTGTCCAGGGACTGGCTGCTGACCATGACAAAGAAAAGTGTCCGTAAAAACCTTAGAAAAACCTCAGGAAGTTCCTGTCTGATCTTGGCAGGGTTTTAGACAATGACAGATCTGGGAAAAAGCAGCCCAGAATTAATTGTCTTTGGAATGGAAATGTGACACTTGTTTAGAGGATTTTGGACTTCAAAAAGCCTTTCATTGGAAGGATAAATCAGAGTCCAAGCTAGATGCAGAGGTTGCTAATAAAAACGCAACATTTTGCCAGAGGTAGTGGCTCTTTCTTTTCTTTTTTTTTTTTTTTTTTCCTTTTTTTTCCCCCTTGTTTGTTTTTTTCTCCCCTCCCCTCCTTTCCCCTCTCCTCCTTTCCCCTCCCCTCCCCTCCCCTCCCCTCCCCTCCCTTCCCTCCCCTCCCCTCCCCTCCCTTCCCCTCCCCTCTCCTTTCCTCTTCTCTCCTCTCCTCTCGAATCCAAGTAAGTCCTATGAATGAAGAGATAAAGCTCTCTCCATCTTCATCAGGAGAGAGCTGGGAGACAGGGAAGTTGTTCATTAAACAGAGAGATCAAGCCAGTTGCGTGATAAGGAAGAGTGGTACAGAGCTAGAGTAGAAAAAAGAACAACGAGATCAGAAAAAGGAGTGAAGCAGGCACTGAGTGACAGAAGGAAGCACAGCTGTAAAGCCAGGAGGCACATCTATGTGATTCATAAAGAAAAACCTTAAAAAGTCACAGGAAGAGGGGGTGAAGCAGGACAGTGAGATGGAGGAAGACCATGGTCAGACTGGTGGGAAAAAAGACAATAAAAATATAAACTAATGCATTGGCAATTGTGGCTAAAGTGAGAAGATTAAATACCATCCACAAAGGGGCAGAGATATCAGTTAATGCTTCTGATTTCTCACTTTTTCCCCGTCTTGTTTGTTTTATTTCTCCTTTTGTCTGCTTGCCAGCTCACCCTGGGTAGGATCACAGCTTTGGTTATCCCTCTGATGATGCTGAGCATCTTGTTTTACTGAGCCAAGATACAGTGATGAAAGGAGATAAAGTGAAACCCTGACTTCCCTGAAGTCCACAGGAATTTTCTACGGATATCAGCAGCCAAAATTTCAGCCATGATGGTTTGTGAACTTTGCACTTGGAGTCTGTATTTCCAACAGCAGACATGCACATTGTAGAAACCTACACTCCATAGTTAATGAAAGGAAACAAGCATTTCCCAGCTGTCATTAA
The DNA here is from genome assembly GCA_017639245.1 of Myiopsitta monachus. Taxonomy (NCBI): domain Eukaryota; kingdom Metazoa; phylum Chordata; class Aves; order Psittaciformes; family Psittacidae; genus Myiopsitta; species Myiopsitta monachus. The sequence goes on along the minus strand of CM029917.1, from coordinate 113,849,554 downwards.
CCTCTTCCAGAGAGGAATGTATAGAATAGGTAAAACCCTGAAAAAGTCTGTTTCATAGGTAAACACTAAGCCTAGGAGGGCTTGTTTCATAAGTAGGTGTCTATAGTGCGCTGAGATGAATACTGCTGCCAGTGTCTGAAACAGTGTGTGATAAAGCTCTGAAATGAGACTTGTGAAGGAAACTAATGAGTTGGGCTCGGGGTCATTCCTTTCACACTTCTTCATCAGTCTTCATTGCTTCTCTTGTTGCTTCCTGAGATCAGTCATTCTCAAGTGTAAAAATGAGAATCCTCCAATTTGTGAGTCATTTGAGTGCATAATACTCCTTGCAGTGAAGATTGGTTGAGGGGCCTGAGGCAAGTCTTTTCATCAGCTCTGTTGGAACTGGGTAATAACAAAGGTGGTGGATGGAGGAACTGGCTTGAGCTGGTGGGAGTCAGATGCTGAATTAGTCATGTGTCATGATGAGGAGTAGGAGCTAAGCAGGTAAATTATGGAGGAAAAAGAGAAACATGCATCATTCTTCAGTCTTCCACATCCTCATTTCCAGTTCCTAATGAAAAATGAGCAGGCGAGCAACTGAAAGTTCCAAAAACTTTAAAAGGCCATCCAAAATCTGACAGGGGAAAAAAAATCTCCAGCACTTCAGAAAGCACTTCATATCTAAGCAGATGGTCTGTTTGTTTTCCTGAAGAATAAGAATGAAATTGGTGCTTCTAAAGCAGCATCCAGCCTTTTAAAGATAATAAACACACACGATGTCATTTGCACTGATGTGCAGAAAACTCTGGTAATGAACTGTGGGAGCAGGCTGGGTCCAGTCCACCTCCACTGAAGCAAAAGATGCACAGTAAGATAGGTACAGATGGCATAAGTGCATTGAGCTGCCCCTATATGTCTTTTGTTTAGTAAATAATATATTTAATGGTCTGCCATTAACTGTAGAGCATAGTAAGTTAATTTTGCCTTTAAATAGTAAAACTTAAAGGAAGTTCATAATTGCATAACTTTTTACCAAATGACAAGCCATATGCCAGGAAATTTCGAGCCACTAATTAAACAAAACATGCTCAAGCATGTTTTTTAACAAATACTGTACATCGTTATTTAAATTCAGGGCAAATACTGTTCTGAACACTACAAATAGCTAAAATGGTGTTTAATAAGATACACCATCTGCATTTCAAATTGATGCCACCCACATTTAAATCTCTTGAATAATCCCACTGAACAGTTACCAGGGAAAAGGAACGCATTCAGGGCTCTTGCTGTCAATTCAATATCACTGTTCTCGGCAGCTCTTGTTTGGTTATTAAACTCACTGGGGTAAAACTGCCAAAGTGCTAACTGCCAGCTTCCAGACTACGCTAATCGAGAAGTGCACAAACCAAATTGAGCTGTCCTATAAGAACTCTGAAATGGGAGTAATTGGAAATAAATCAAAATGAATGTGGGTTCTTCTCCTCTTCTCCCTTCCCCCCCCCCCCCCCCCCCCCCCCATATTTAGGTACTCAGAGCCACTCACAAAGCCTTGTAACATATGGAACCCTACAGACTATATAATCTTCAGATAACTGCTAGAGCCATTCCTTAATCAGCTGAGATGCAGCATACTGGAAGGGAATGCACAGAATAAGCCTCAGAAAGGGAAAATTATGGCATTCGCGCATGTAGACATTTTCCCATCTCTCTCTCCCCACCCTCCCCAAGAGAATGAGCCTGAAACACAACAGCTGTTTGGTTTAGCATCCAAACATCCACAATGTACTGAGTTTGCAGGTGTTCAGAGTCCAAAGCACACTACTTTGTCTATGCCAAGGCAGCTGGTGTAAAGTCATGAGCTAATTGTCACCATTCTCTTACCAAGGAACTATAGGGGATAGTTATGACAACTAACATGGCAGAAATGGAGCCAGGGAAGGGAGGGACTTCAGCAAAGACATCTGCTGGGAAATAAAGTCAGTACATCCCTTTTCTAATTTCTGTTTTGTTTGGTATTGTGTTTTGGGGCTTTTTTTCTGCTCTGCAGCTGATGTTTTCTTGTGGACCATTACACTCTCTGTGAGATTAGATATCAGTACGCTGCTAAAACGACTCCCAGCGAAAGCTGTGGGGTTGTCTTAAAACCTCTGAGAGCTTGGAAATACAGCCAAGGCTTCCGTTCTACCTGGTTTGGTCAGAAATATATTGAACTACACAAGCAAGATTAAGCCAGAGCTGGTCCTGACACTATAAATAGCAAAGCAAAGCAGCAGCTCAGGCTTCTGCCTTTCAGCATTAACTGGATTTACTTATTTGTGATTTAGGAGGGTGGCATAAAGATGAAATGTATCATTTATATCTGTGGTATGAAGGGCTCTAAAATTTCTGTGCAAAGGCCCATTAAAATGTCTCTCTTACAGCCTCACTGGTGGCAGGGGGACCATATGTTTTCACTGGCATTTGGCCTGTTAGGGATACAACCGCCAGGTCAGTTGTTTTACTTTATATCTTCTTCTCAACCAGATCCCTTAGGAATGAGACTTCTGTAACACACCTTGTCTTTTCCAATTATAAGGATAAACCAAATGGGCCTCTATAGTAGACAGCACAGCTTGGCTTGAAATTCTGACCCACCAGCCCCGATGCTTTCAATCTCAGTAAATTTTATGAGTTCTTAAGATCATGGTTAAGCCATCTTTTCTGATGCTGACATGTATTTCCTCTCTCCCAATTCTGTATCAGGACTCATCTGCCCTTCTTGGTTCATCCTATGCTTTCTGCTTTTCACTTTGCATTTCAAGGGGACAGAGGTGAGGAAGATATTGCTGCCCTTAGGGGTTTGTGTCAGTTGCAAGTAATAAATCCATTAAAACTTTCTAAATCCGTTCTTGTAGCATTTATTTATTTCACTTTAGCTTCCAAATACCACTACTTGATGTGTCTCCCAGTTTTTTTATGTATGCTTTAAATGCCCTTTTCTGCTAACCAGTTTTCCACAGCAGCAGTTCAAGAGAATCCTTTAAAGTCCACACAACCTATCTGGGGTGCATACTTTAAATAGCTCAAGCCATTTTAGCTAAAAAAACCCCAACAGCCCAGAATTTGAAGGAAACCACAATGTTAAACACCTTGCAAACACCTTTGACCACACTTCATTTGGGATTTTCAGAAACACTCAGCCATGTTCTACTCTCTTCTGAACGGATTTTAGGGGAGTTTCCAAAGCAGAATTTGGCCAATATTGACTACTTCTGAAAATCTCATCCGTTTTGCATCAACCTATCCATTTTTAATTAAGTACAAAGAGGACTATAGTTTATATTATGGATTAACGGTCTAAAAATTTTCATTGAAATATACATAAGCCGAAGAAATTATAACAAAAGCAATAAATCTAACTCATACTTTTTTCTCTCTTTCTTTATTCTGTTTTGCTTTTCCCTGTCTTGAATTACTCTCCTTGAAAACCAGCCAAATACATATTCTTAATTTCCTTAAAAAAGAATTGCTGAGTTCAGCATCGAGTCCATTTTAACTATTAAGTTATGAATCTGGGGTTAATTCTCACAGGATTTGAAATGGAAATACTGAACCCCCTTGAGCCAGTATGCACATGGAGGAAAGAAAAAGAGTCAAGCACCTGCAATAAATAGAAATAGTTTGAAAAGCAAGGGGGATGAAAGCTAGCACACAAAAATATGTAATTTAATCAGTGCGTACAGCACTATTTCCTTTCATCATCTATTTAGAGACCTTAATTATGATGATCTACACCTGATTCTACTAAGTTTTTGACAAATCATAGAATCATGGAATATTCGGTTGGAAGGAATTTCAAGGTCATCTGGTCCAACCTTTCTAGGTAAAGCCTAGATGGCCCAGCAACCTGTCCAGCCCGATCTTAACAATGTCCGACGCTGGGAAGTCACCATTTCCCTGGGGATATTATTCCAATAGATGATTGTTCTCAGTGCGAAACATTTTCCTCTTGGGTCCAGTTGTAATCACCCCAGGAGTAACTTGTGCCCATCATCCCTCATTTCCATGGATCATCTTTGTGGCCCTTCTCTGAACCCCTTCTAGATTGTCCACACCATTTTTTTTTATATAGTGGGGGCTAAAACTGAACACAGTATTCCATCTGTGGCCTGGCAAGCACTGAGTGGGATAATGACATCTTTATCTCTGCTGGTGATGCCCTTACTTACACTCCATCTTTTCTTTTACACTTCTTAGAAATCAAATGAATGATCAGATTTTCTTCTGTTTCCTTTCCAACAAGCTGACCTATTCTTTCCTTGAGCTTCTCTGCCTCCTTCAAAGTGCTCTGCAGCACACTTTGCCACCAGCTTTGTGCAGGTACAGCATTCCTGTTCTGTTGCTGGACTCAGAGACATTACAGCAATGTAAAGAATAGTTATAGTGATTTACATAAATAGCTATATACAGCTACAATGATACAGAGAGCTCAGGTGAGAAGGCACCATTCAAAAGTGACATAATGACTGTGCTGCAGTTAATGCTGTAGGTCGGCATCACACACAGGACCTTGTCCTGAAAGGTATTATCTTTTCTAAATCCTTTCCTATATCCTTTCTTATTTAGGCTGCTTTTGTGGGTGAACTATCTGCTGAAACCTAGGCTGCTCTATGAAGCTGCTTTTTCTACATAGAAAGCAATGTGCAATGGCAGCTGGTACCCTTTGGGGCTGAAGGTCCCTCAGGGGTGCTCAGCCGCCCTCATTAGCTCAGGAAAGCAAACTTTGCATGGCCCATACAAATGGGAACTACTGAAGCCCAGTGTGTTTATTTAGGTGCAGTCAAGGAGACCGAGCAGCCTGTAATGCAGAACATCAGACAAAGAACAGAAATCTTTGCTGCTCACTGCACAAAATACTGCCCCTGGGAATCGAAAGTTGTTTGCCACACTGTGCTTGCCAGCAGCCGGCCCACTGCTAGGACAGAGATCAATCTGCACCATGGACACAAAGACAGAACCTTACAGGGATTGCAAAACAGGTCTTGAAACTTATCTGTAATGAAAACACATCCAACACCCCTGTTCAAGCGAAACATGCAGGGTCCTGACTGTGTGCAAGAGCTGGGTTTTCCTACATAACATTTGCCAGCACAGGCTCACATTTAGTCGCTTGGCCGTGACATGATGTATTGTTCTGTAATTACTTTTTTATGCCATGTTCCAGCCACGCTCTGAATGTCACACTTTTTAATGAGCTACAAGCCCATTAAAACGATGACTTTTCAATCCATGTGCCCTGGGAAGGTTGGGCTGTTTTAATGGAGTGATTGAAGCTTGTAAACATGAGCAAGTGATATGACAAAAATAACTGTACTCATTGTTTGCAAAAAGCAAGCCTAACAATCTGTGAATAATTATTGTCTTCCATTAACTGCTATGCTGGGATATTTTTCTGACAAAATCCTCTTCAGAAATCGATTTGTGTTTAAGTATTTTATGGTGCCACTCTGCTTTAGGTAGTGTGCCATTCTTTTAGTAAGTCATCAAGTTACACATCATGGCTTTCTTATTTAAAGATTAAATGGTCCCCTGAAACATCCAATAAATCATTCCTATTACATGAATACATGCATAGAATCACTGAGCTTCAGTTTTTAACCTGGTTTCTGTTGGGGGTTACAATAATGCCAAATGCTGGATTTTTCCATGTTTTCCCAAGGCTGGATTTTTCAGACTAACCTTAGAAAAGGGACAGGATGGGAAGAAGGAAGAAAAAGAAACAGAAGGCAAGCAAGAAGAAAGGAAGCACTGCGGGCTGATTACAGGAACAAGAGGGACGTTACTGAAATTCTCAGGAGACAAGGATGTTGCACAGAAGAAGTGGGTCAGATTTGCTCATCTAGCCCCCATGTATACTCTCATTGAGTAGGAATAAAGGATTTTTTCTTAAACACACAAATAAACAAACAAAGCCTTTCACCCTTATGGATTTCTCAACTAATAAAATGAGATTTGACATGGAAGTTGTTTAGGCTTTGGGGTTTGTTCTGTTTTGTTTTAAGAGAGTTTATGAATTCCCTACAGAAAGGAAATCTTCCTTTAAAAAAAAAATTATGTTTAGTTGATGATCCCATTTTCTCCCAGATGAATTTCTGTGGAAATTCCTAACGTGATCTCAAGGGGCAGAATTGCTGCCACCACCATGACTTATGAAACAAATTTATGGTGGGGGTATATAAAGGAAAAAGAGACCAGAATCCCAGGAGAGTGCTGAGAAGTTATCTGTGTGTCATAGATACCACTGGCTGATAAAAACCCTGTTCACGTCAGAAAAGGTGGCAAAAGAGGTCCTTAACCCAAGGGATCAACACTGTTGGGTTTTTACAATGGCATGGGAGGAATAAATCTTAATTGAAACTAACTGTGTTTGGAACTGAACTGAGGAGAGAATCATCTCATACTTTCTTTTTTTCTTTCCTTTTTTTCCCTTTTTTCTCCTTTTTTCTTTCCTATCTTTTTCCTTTTCAATAGAATGCTTTTTAATTGCAAACATCTGTTATTATAACTGAACCCCACAGCGTGTCACCTTTTGCTTGCCTCCCTTTCAGACACTATGCTCCTGATCATCAGCACTGAATGCGGAATCTTATCTAACTGCTTAGCTCCAGCAAAGTACATTGCTAGTATTTTGAATATTAAGAGAACATTGATTTTCCTGTTGAAAGAACTGTATTTCTGTGTCATGGTGATTAGGTGTGAATATTCCATTACCCTTTCCCGGATAAAGAGAGCCTCCTGGGAGTGCTTTGAGGGTAAGCATTGTACTGTAATGATTATTAGACGAGTTCCACCTCCTCAATATGGAAGTGAGCAGTCTGCAGTGATGCAGTTTATTTACTAAAGAGTTGTTTAAGAACCCTCAAAACCTTTCACAATACTTTGGATGTTTTCTCCATGGAAAAATACTTAAAAATTGGACAAGAAGTGGAGGGGTAATAGGTTAATTTACCAACAGAAAACGTCATATATTTTTTCCCCCAAAATTATTCAGCATTTTAAACCATTCATTAAGCAGCTTCAAAATAAATAAAAAACAAAGTGGAGAGCGAAGAGCATTACAGTTGCAAAATAGCCACAGTAGGAGATGTTAAGCAATGGTCCAGGGCTTATGGAACCAGCCCAAACATGAAAACCTAAATCCAATTCCATGTTCTACTTTTCCCAGAGGAGCATCCATGTAGCTGCAATGTGGCATATTCCTATGAGGGAAAGGGAGCATTCAATGCCTCCTGTTGATGCAGTTCCATCTGACATTGCTAATTAAACTTTCACCTGGCATAAGGTTTGATTATTAATTGTCCTGACTGTTGAACATGTTCTTCTTCCCTGACTTAGTGAAAATGAGATACAATTTAGTAAGCTCCAGCTCAGACTTGTCTATACCTGCATGGGCATGTTATTATTCCTTGGAGTCTTAGCTTTATAGCTATGTGATGCTTCCTTCAGAGTCTGCAGACTGGTGAGTGTTGTAGTGATATTTTCTCACTCAAATTTTCCTGTCAGAGTGGTCCCATTTTGTGTTCAATATTCCCTGACCCAAGAATACTCTGGGACACCCACAGAGGAGGTGAGACACCTGCATTCTAATACCTACACCTAGAATGTACCAGCATATCACAAAAGTAGTAACAGAAATAATTATGCCCCATGTATCCAACAGCAGAAGGATCAAAGCATATAGAAAGCTTTTACACACACCAAAGCAAAAGCAGGGGTCAATCCTGTGCCTCCTGCACCAGGGTCAGTGCTTTGGCATCTGGGGAGAGAAAACATGTCCAGTTAGGGAATATGGTCCTTCATTTCTTATCTGTGTTCCTTCCTGGTGCTTCAACTAGAAATATGTAACTTTTGTACTCAGCAAGAGGATTTTTCACTTAGCATAAAGTGAATATGTTCCTATTGCCTCATTTATTTCAGTTTTCACCAAATTGATTCCTTTCTTTCCCATATCATTACTCTATTCACTCTGGTAGCTAAATCTCAGGTCCCTTTGCATTCAGTCCTCTGCATTCAGAAGCAATTCAATCTAGAACCAGAAGTTACCCCATGTTAAAATTCAGCCATACTATACAGAAAAGCAATAATCCTTGCTTGGATGCAGTATCAGGGCTGTGTGGACACCCAGCCTGAGACATGACACATCCAACAGTGCAAGAAAGCTCAGTCTCCTGAGGACATTCAGCATTTCATTTCACCTTACTTAGTGTTGGTGGTCTAGCAAGATAAGAGAGGTTCACGACCAGCAAGGTCCTCCAGGAGACGAAAGGCTTGTTTGGTGTTTGTTCCATAGTGATTTGTGTTTGTCCACTGAGCAAATGACATGGCACTAAATAGCTGGTATTTCACAAATACGTCCCAAAGGAGACCCAGCTGCCAGTGACTGTCACACATGCAGACAGACAAAACCTCTCACAGATTCTGAATATACAGAGTGCCAGAGCTGACTGAAGTGGCGCAAAGCACCACATGAAGGGCTCTGTAACTATTGACAGTTCATTCTAGAACAGCAACCCAGTTCCTAATTAAACAGCATGCTTTCGGAACCATGTAAGTTAGAGCTTTTTGCGCAGAACATATTTCACAGTGTTTGCTGTACTGTGGTGCTGCTTCCTCCCTTTCTTAGCAATATTGGGTCTATCTGCTTATGACCAGCCTATGGGCACAACCCAGGCTGTGTTGAGCCTGTTTAAAAACTCTAAAATCTTCATTCTTAGCACAGTTATTTGAGGTCCCACGAAAGTGGTGGAGGAGGGCCAATATCACTTATATTGAAGAGAGCTGTGTGCGCTTTGTGCCACTAAAGTCAAGGCATGCCCAAACCCTGTTACTGAGTTAGAAGCAGACTGTAGTTACTGCTGGAGGCAAATGTCCTGACTTCATGTCCCTGAAGACCTAACCCTTCTGTGCAGCTTCAGGGAGCTTGGTCAGAATCCCTCACACAAGCTTGATTATGTCTTTTCCTATTTACCAAGACAAGTGTGAACTCTTGACTGAGTAAAATTCAACTCAAGCAAAGAAATTTTGCTTCTGTTGAAAGCAGGAGGAATTTTGCCATTCATTTAAATGCACCTGCAGCCTAAAATGCAGCTCCAAAGTACAGATAAACGGAGATGTGGGGCCACTTGGTTCAATGACACTGCACTGGAGTACAAATCAACCCAGTTACGAGGAAAGGAGGATTTTGATCATCAGTGAAACTCAGCTTGCTACCAGATTACATTAACATGACAGAGCTTTTTCTGTTGATTGATTGTGGCAAATGATGTCTGGTTTAAGCTGTAACATATGCTGCATGCCTTTAAAAAGTGACTTGGTCAGATGAAAGTCTGAGGAAGGAGATGGAGCTGTTTTAGGGCTAAATTTACCTTCTCAAGTAGGCTTCAAGACTGAAGGATATGGCAAGCACTGGAAGATGTACACACTGAGAGCTTAACTGGAAGGCTACAGATGAAGATGGGAGACTGCTGAAGAGAACAAAGAAGTTGTGCAGACTTTGTTGAAACCCAGAAAGCCACTGAGCTGACTGAAATCAAAAGGAGAAGCAAGGACACGGCATCTTGCTCATAAAACTCATTCTTGCTCTGCTTTACCTAATTGCTTTGTTGTCCTAATTAAGGAAAGTAATTATTCTAGTCTGTGCACCACCCAGCTTTTTAGAGTTTAAAGGGCACCATGGTCTTGATGGGGATGTGAATAAATTATCTAGACACGTCCTTCTGAAAGTTGTGCTTGATTTGTGGTCTCATCACAGTAATGAACAAACCCCCACAGCAATGCTTTCCAAACTGAATCAGAGTGCTATGGCGTAAGTAGGAACCAGATTCATTAGTGCTCACTCCAGGCAAGCCGTATTTTCTCTAAGCCTCTCTCAAAAGCTGCTGTGAGGTTTGACAAGAAGAATTTTGAAGAACACCAGATACACAGTGACAGGTAGTTGTCACCCTCTTATAAACTGCAGAAGAGAGTGAATGGTTGCTCCTATTAACTGTAATCTGGAACATGAATGTGTTCATCCAAAAGCTTGTGTTCATCTTTCCTTTGAACCCAAGGACTCACTGCACTCATGGACCAAATACTACCCCAACAGATGATGATAACATTGGCTCGAGGAGGTCACCATAATTTCTGCTATTCTTCAATATTCCCCTTCTGGTAAATGACATTCAGCAACCAAGTGAGGAAGTAGTGGAGCAACTTTTCAGTGTGTATAAACTCTTGATGGGGAGTAACGAGGATAAAGCCAGACTCCTTCTCGTGGTGGCCAGCAGAAGGACAAAAGACAGTGGTCACAAATTGAAATACAAGAAATCAGTTTAAATACAACAAAAACCATGTTTGCTATGAGGGTATGTTATGATTTGCTGAGATTTGCTATGGTTGAACTGGAACAAGTTGCCCAGAGAGGTTGTGGATCCTCCATCCTTAGAGATTTTCAAGCCAAACTGGACTTCTTCCTGGATAACTTGCTGTAGCTGGTGTATCGTTGATTGTGGATGTTGGACCAGACTATCTTGAGGTCCTTTCTGAGACTCTGCGACACTGTGCGCAGCCTATGTATCTACAAAGACCTCAGTTACAATATATTTTGTTAATCACTCCAAATAAGCCCCCTCTTCCTCAAAAAAAGAGGGGGGGCTGTAAAATTCTGTTTAATTAAATGTCGTTTCTTAATGGAAGTAACCATGGTACTAAACCAGGAAGTCCTGACCTCTCTTTCTATTGTTAAGGGTACTACAGAGCTAGAGACCAATCTTTTCCGTCTGATACCCCACCCTCCCCCTACCCTTCTGCTTATGAGAGGAAGATGAATCTTTCCATCTGTGAATTACCCAATATGAATTATTCATTGAGCACTTTTATCAACCCTATTAGCTGCACACAAATCTAGGTAAATGTCAAGTCATCTTCATTAATCCTTCATTCAGGCTGTTGGAAGTGATACTGCACTGAGTGGTAATGCATCTGATCTGCCAGCGTATTCACTTTGCCAGAGAGCTGGGGTTTAATGGGAAAGTTTGTGTTTCTCTGTGGCAGAGCCTGGACTCTATCCTTTCTGGATAATTGGGTAATAGTAGGTGGCCCTGATGTTTGCATATTCTCTTCTAGACCATATATATCAAATGAAGAGAAAAAGGGCCTATTAGCTCATCTCATGTCCATTTGTGCAATGCCTTCCCTGGTGCAGATGCCCTGCTATCTGACAAGTTTTAAGAGTTTGTCTGCGTTGCACTTCTCTTCTGCCCTAGGAGATGATTCACTATCTTATATCTGGAAGACTTTTCTTAGTAAGAACATATCCAGTGGAACCATTCTTTCACTCTAGCCCTTAAATGAGTTTCCTGACTATAGCAGGTTCAGTGTAGTGGATTTAAAGTATGTCACTTGCTGTTATTTGTCATAACAGCTGTCATTCCACAAAGACCTGAGTACCTTAGAAAGAGACACTTCAGCTCAAACCTGCAGCAGCTGGCAAGTGCCTTTTCAAATGCCTATGTCCCAAGAATTTCAACATGAACTTTGACTTTGAAGTGAAACTTTCATGACTTTCATCAACTTCCATTACTTTGACATGAAAAAAATAAAGAGAGAACTAAAATACCTGAAGTGAGATATTAGTGGGTAATTTTTCATATGAATTCTGACTTTCATAGCCCTAACTCCCCGATTACATAGATTTTATACTTTTCAGTGTGTCTAGTCGCATACTTTCTCTCCAGCCCAGTGGATCTTGAATTTCTTCCTGGATGCTGACACAGTTTCCAGAGGTGGGGTAGAACATCCTAGCGGTGATAACACTGGCTGCATATGGGGGACATATGGAGACTGTATCAGATCTGGTTCCAGATCTGGACTGTGCGATGGAGCCCATGTGAGTGCTTCATCCTTCACAAAATTGGGCTTCTTATTTTTAAATCATATTTCCAAATAAACAGCTGCCATGACTGCATTTGGTGGGCAATCCAATCCCATTGGTCTATGTCAGATACAGTCTAAGACCTAAGGGAATGATAGCCACCTGAGACTTAAGGATGGTTTCTGCACCATCCAGGCTTGGGCATAGAATGTGTGTCATGCCTCTCAGCCTAGCCAGGACAGATCTATCCAGGGACAAATACAAAACTGCAACCTTTGAGCTCCTAAGGAATTTTTAGATAAAAGCAATGCAAGATATTTAGAATTTAGAAATTTGAAAAAGAGAGATTTTCATTGTCATAGCTTAGGATTTAGAAACCTGCTTTTCCTTTTTTCTATCTATCAGGGGGCTTATAAGGATGCTGTGGAGGGACTCTTCATTAGGGATGGTAGTGATAGGACAAGGGGTAATGTGTTCAAACTTAAACAGGGGAAGTTTAGATTGGATATAAGGAGGAAGTTCTTTATTGTGAGGGTGGTGAGGCACTGGAATGGGTTGCCCAGGGAAGTTGTGAATGCTTCATCACTGGTGGTGTTCAAGGCCAGGTTGGACAGAGGCTTGGGTGACATGGTTTAGTGTGAGGTGTCCCTGACTATGGCAGGGGAGCTGGAACTAGATGATCTTCAGGTCCTTTCTGACCCTAACTAGTCTATGATTCTATGATTCTGTGATTCTATGATTCTATCTGTCTGGTATTTCTTGTGCTTTTTATCAGATTCTGATGTTGGAATATCCATGTGCCTGCCATGTTAACTGGAAGCAGCCAATTTTGAGAAGTCTACACCAGCTTTCCCTCTGCCCAGTCCTGAGCTGTATCTCTACACGGTTCTGTACTGTCTGTGGAGACATCACAACTCACCTGATGGTCCCTCTCCCAGGGTTTCTTTGTTTGCTGTGGTCACACTTTATTCAGATCTTGTCCAAGGCTACATGAAGAGCCTGTAGTGGGCAAAACCACAAATGCCAGCTAGTGCCCAAATCTTTAATCCATCCTTTCTGTGTGTACTGTAGTTGTCTTGCAGCCTGGCACTAAATAGAAAGGAATGAAAACAGCCAGACAATATGCTTTATGCTTCCAGGCTTTCCTGGTCTCAGTTTTTGCATCTCCCTTGTTGATCCCACATGTAAAACACAGAGCAAATAGTGACTGACGCCAGCTGGAGTATTGCCTCAGTGCAGACATGAAATGACGCTTCCCCTTGGTATCCTTCTTTTCCATAATCCTTTTCTAATCTGCTGGCAAGGAAAGAAAGACCATATTAAAGCTGCAGCTGCCCCTTTCAGACAGATGTAGAGACACAAGTTTGAACATACGTTATCCTGTTTCTGCCAACTCCACAACAACAACAAATTTTGCTATTTAAAATAAGAGTGGTAGAAGCAAAGCCCTTGGGAAGAGGGAGTATTTGACAGTGCAAGAAACTTGTGGATATACGGTGGGCGACAAAAGTAACTGAAATGGCTTTGCGTCCTTTCTACCGTATAGGTTATGAAGTACAAATAATTCAAGTATTCAAAATCAAACCTATTAATTTCTCATGCTTGTAAGCAGGCATTTAAAACTCAGCATCTTCTCTTCCCTGGCTGCAAGGTCCTGGATAATATTCTCTATAAAGCAATATGGCTTACTCAGCATAAAAGAGAGTATTTTTCTTTATCCTTCTCTGCACAGCTGAAAGCTTCTCCCACATGTTTGAATAAGGATTTAAAGAGTTGTGAAGTGCTCAGCCTAAGTGAGGAGGGAATGTAACGGACCTGCCCTTATTAACATCAATGCATAAAGAAACTGAAGAGATTCATAGGAAAGAAATGTCCTACACTAAGGTCAGTTAAGTATGAAAACACCACCTCTCATTTAGCAGAGCTCTAAGCCACAAGCTGATAAAGTTTGAACACATCCTCCGAGGAAGTAGGATGACATGCATGTCTGCTCCTATGCTTTTCCTGGACATCCAGAGTTGATCACTGTCTGAAACAGTATGCTAGTGGGGTTATTAGTCTGACCCAGTATGATCATTCTCACAGTCTTCTATTAACGGCAAACCGTGCAGAAATAACCAGCCAGAGAGCTGGGAAAACACTATGCTAAGTTTGAGCTTGGGCAGCTGTAGGGAAAAGCAGCGGAATATCAAGACCACAGCCCGTGACTCTGCGGTTTTTCCAAGCAAGCCCAAGACACAGCATGGCTCTGAGCAGTGGCAGCTGGTGTTAAGGGAGCTCTGACTGAGCATTATGCTGCCTGCATGGTGGAAACAAAAAGTGCTATTAAACCTTTCTCTTGGAGAGCATGGAAGGTCTGGCTGTTGAAAGCTAGAGCTACCTACTCCTGAGAAAGAGGATTTGCCATATAAAGTGTGTTTTCTTATGAGCTGTGTAAACTCTGAGATGAAAAACCCAGCACTGGAGCCTCTTTCACTTCTCCACCTTCAAGGGAGCTGAACAACCCTTACTCTGCTATGATTCTATGATTTTCCTGGATTCCCACTTCTTTCCTGCACTCACCTTCCTTTTCCTAGTTAAAAAAATATCCCCTTTGTTTCCATTAAGCAATTTACGACCAAAGCTGCCCTTATTCCCAAAATACATAGACCAAGAAGAAAGAGTTACATGCACACTCTTGCTCGGACTGGCCCACCGGGAATGTCAATGCTATAGTGGCTTGCATTTTGATGTCATGACTAAGTTAGGGATTTCGATTTCATACTATCCACAGTCTTATATTATTGTTCATACTTTATGGATGGGGAAATTGTCATGTTGGTAACCCAAATACCTAAAAATCATGCAGGGAGGGGAGAAGGCAAGAAACTGAGTCTTCTTTACAAGAAAAAAATCCCTGATCCCCAGAAATAAGCAATTGAATGTGGCTGATAGGATATACAGACCACAATGCACATGATACATATATACAAGTTTTTAGCTCTGTAAGTGTCTTGATAAGCCTATCTGGTAGTAGCAGCAGCTGATCTAATGACATGTGCAAAGCTCAGATCCATCAAATATGAGATTATCCTTTACATTTAGAAAGCATCTTTCCTCAAATCTAGCACACCATTTTGTGACTGTTAAATATTAACCTGATAACACACTAGCCCTCTGCATGTCTGATGTGTAAGGGGGTGGGTAACTGCATTTTTTTTATGAGACACCCTAAAACAAGGACAGAATAACTTAGAATTGTGGATTATGCTTCCTGTACCTACCTGTTGTAAACGTTAAAGACTATCAAATGTATTTACACTTTCTCAACACAAGTGTAAGCACGTGCCTGGGGTGGAATGGTATGAACACCAACTGGAAAGTTGCAGAGAAATAGGGCAGTAAAAGAACAGGGAAAAGACTTGAATACACCTCCCACTTCTGACCTTGTATCCCCATGTTATTCTGGGCAGATTGCTCAGCCTCCATGCCTGTTTTCCGTCCCTGAATCAGGAATATTAGTCTCTCTTTTCTTTGCCTGGCTTACCTATTCACACTAGAATCCCCCAGGATGGGAAGAGGTTATTATTTTGAGTTTGCAAAACATATAGCATGGAAGGGCCTTAGGCTCCAAAAGCTGTACTAGTGTAAGTGATAATAGAAGTCACACAGTTCTTTGCTTCTCATTGCACAGAACTGACCACAATAGATGAAATGGTGTCTGGTTTGATACCTCTGACAGATGGAAAAATCTCGCTTCTTTCCCAAAAGGCTTTATCAGTAAGCAGGAAGAAAAGCTTTTCTGCTGGAAAGCCAGCTTGTGTATGTGGTGGAAAGACACAATTATATCCCATCTTGAAGCCAAACCATCAATACCTGATATATGAGTATGTGTCTCCCAGGCGTGAGGGGCTCCAGGAGCTCACACATAGGTGAGCTCATTAAGTGGCCAAGTGATTATCCTACGACAGCAAATCACAGGAAAAGAAATGCTTGTTGCAGGCTAATGCTTCACAGAAATAACAAATGTTCACTGCCTCCAGATTGGAAGGGTTGCAACCTGCTCCAGAGAGAAGAAAAAGACCATCTTTTAGCCTGTCAGCTGCAAGGAGACAGATGGTCTTTTATGCACTAATCTTTCTCTACACCCCTAGAAAAACAAGGGATTTTGTCAGTGAGAAACTACATGGCCAAACTCACTTAAAAGAAAGTATCGCAAAACGATTCAGGTCGTTATGGCTTAGTCAAGCTTCCCACTTCTCTGGGAAACTAAACAACTCTTGAAAAGAGCTGTGTCAGATGCAATCCTCTTTGATGCACTGTCCCCTGTTGGCATCTCACAAGAGGTTGTATACAGAGAGCGCTTGATTCTCCTCTGTCACACCAATGCCAACTAGGGATAACGCTATTACTGGGAAGACATAGGGGCGATGGGCTCAGACTAGCTGACTGGCATGATCTTTGTGTCCAAATGATGGAATTGAGCAAATATTACCCACAAGATGCATATTATAGAAGACTCTACAGCAGCCTTCAGTTTTTCCCTTCTTCTCTCTCCTCTTCCCTGGTGTGATCTAAGAGATTGGAAATCAAGTCTTCAGAGATGAAAAGCTAAAGCACAAGTGTGCATTACCTACCTTGTCTTATTTCCTCCTCCCAGGTGCTACCTATTGTAAAAGTTTCATTCATTACATTTGAAATTCTATCATTGTCAATCCTGTACATAATGGGAAAGGAAATTATTAAAGTTGAACAAATGATTTCATGATCACTGACTTATTCTATTAATTCACTCTACTTCACAGCTGCCTTTTCTGAAATTTGATGACATAAATTGATAAGGAATACTAAAATGTAATGCATATTACATATTTATGACTGGCTGTAGAAGTGGCATGGACTCAACGCACTGCTTAGATGACCATGACCAGCCAAACATCAATCTCTACCATCCACTAGCACAGGTTACTTTGGAGTTCACTTTTAATCTGTCTATTTTTCATAGTTTCCTAGGATATAAAGCCAGAGGTTTTTTTGGGGTCATCTAATTTAAGTTTCCCAAATTTCACCTGATTTATCCTGAGTAAGTTCAGTAATTTCTGTTTGATGAAAATGGATGTCATTCCTGGGTCAGTGTCAAAGAGAGGATGAAATAAGTCATTCTTTGAGCAGAGGAGCTAATGAAACCAGCTTTGTTATAGGTTTGTGCCATCACAGCATTAAGTCTAGCTCTCCCTCTGAGACTCTCAGTATCTTGCTGGGTGAGAAACAGCGTCTGTTGTGCTTTTTTTCAGAGCTATGTGTGCCAGCTAGTGGGCCAGTACCTGCAAGGCTGGCCAGCAGCCACCAAATAAATTGGCTCATGTGAGTTCTTCCTGTCTTTTCAACCAGAAGATGCCAATTCCCTTCTCTTTCCTCTGCCCAATGGCAGATTTCACCACTCTTGTGGATATTGAATTCTCCCAGAATCTCCTGCCTCCTTCCCCTCAACTTTGATTGGGATTGACTAATAATCTGCAAGCACCAAGAGGGGATAGAGGGAGGAGCAGGAGGAGAGCTGCTTTAGTACACATAAGATCACATAACTATGTCTTCTTAGGAAGTTTACGAATGTGAACATGACTGTAGAAGGAATGAATTAAGTTAATGGAAGAATGTTTATCTTCATTCTTCAATCTCTGGGGGAAAACATCACAGAAAGGAAAAATGCCCATCTCAATTACATTAGCTTATATTCTCAAGCAATATGACTTCTAGAGCCATCCAGGATCTGTTGCTGGCCCAAGCCATTGACTCAGAGAATCACAGAATAGTTAGGATTGAAAAGGACCTTAAGATCATCCAGTTCCAACCCCCCTGCCATGGGCAGGGACACCTCACACTAAACCATGTCACCCAAGGCTCTGTCCAACCCGGCCTTGAACACCGCCAGCGATGGAGCATTCCCAGCTTCCCTGGGCAGCCCATTCCAGTGCCTCATCACCCTCACAGTAAAAAATTTCTTCCTTACATCCAATCTAAACTTCCCCTGTTTAAGTTTGAACTCATTACCACTTGTCATATCACTACCGTCCTTAATGAAGAGTCCCTCCCCAGCATCCCTATAACCCCCTTTCTGATACTGGAAGGCTGTTATGAGGTCTCCACACAGCCTTCTCTTCTCCAGGCTCAACACGCCCAACTTTCTCATCCTATCTTCAAACGGAAGGTGCTCCAGTCCCCTGATCATCCTCGTGACCCTCCTCTGGACTTGTTCCAACAGTTCCATGACCTCTTGATGTTGAAGACACCAGAACTGTACACAATACTCCAAGTGAGGTCTCCCAAGAGCAGAGTAGAAGGGCAGGATCATCTCCCTCGACCTGCTGGTCACACTCCTTTTGATGCAGCCCAGGATATGGTTGGCTTTCTGGGCTGCAAGCGCACACTGCAGCCAGCTCACATTCATTTTCTCATCAATCAACACCCCCAAGTCTTTCTCAGCAGGGCTGCTCTGAATCTCTTCTCTGCCCAACCTGTAGCTGTGCCTGGGATTTCTCTGACCCAGGTGTAGGACCTTGCACTTGGCATGGTTAAACTTCATCAGGTTGGCATCAGCCCACCTCACAAGCATGTCAAGGTCCCTCTCAATGGCATTCCTTCCCTCCAACATATCAACTGAACCACATAGCTTGATGTCATCGGCAAACTTGCTGAGGGTGCACTCAATCCCACTCTCCATGTCATTGACAAAGATGTTGAATAAGACCGGTCCCAACACCGATCCCTGAGGGACACCACTCGTTACTGGTCTCCAGCTGGACACTGAGCCATTGAGCACAACTCTTTGCGTGTGGCCATCCAGCCAGTTCTTTATCCACCAAAAATCTAACCGTATTAGATCTATATATATATCTCAATGCAACAAAATGAAGAGTTAACGCTTGATGAATCACAGATCAAAAAGCCAGTAGGAAGATTTTTATAATTATTTTCTTTCCTTTCAGGTAAGTATTGGGATTATGATTGTCCTAGTTTTAAACTACCACTGCCACCATGTAGCTTTATGTATTTTTGAGAGCTCTACAATGTACTCACCAGCCACTGCAAAGCTGCAGTGTTCTTTATAAGCCTCCCTTTAAGAGGTCAACATTTGTTGTGAGTTCAATCCTCTTTTGCCCTCCCCTATGAAACACCATCTTTACTTTCCACATTACAGTCCCACAAGCCCTGCGGTAGCACTGCCAGCAGCACTTCATTTAGATAGTGGAACAACCACACACCTGTGATTACCAAAGAAATTGCAGGCAGAACAATGAGCTAGAGGAGAAGTTGTTTTGATGGTGTACCAAGGTCTAAATCATAGCAAGCCTTACAGAACTGGCAGGGAGGAGGTTATAAGGAGTCATATGCAAGGGTGGAAAACCAGCTTCAATGTCTCTATAAAAGATTGTCTCTGGAAAGGAACACTTTAGTTTTATAAAGTTGGTGTGGTCTAACAGTATTGTCCAATGCCTACATGGGAAAGAGGGGGAAAAACGGGGCAGCCTTTTATCTGCAACAGAGGGACTACACTTGTGCCTGCTGGGGAGCTGCTTTATGGTCTAGAACATTCAATAGCGCAGCATTGTTGGTTTAAGGAAAAGAAATTACAAGTTTTATCAGCTGTATTTATGGTTGCTCCTTTTCTGGGGTGCTTCAAGGAGAGTTAAACCCTAATAAGCACTGACTATAACAGAGGACACAGAAACCCCTGTGTGATTTTATAACATCACTTTTCCTGAGGAGCAATGACACTGGTAAAGAGCTTTTCCTCTGCATTAGGTTTCTGCACTGATGTAACTGTGTTGCTTGCATCTGTGTTGCATAAACCTGTATTGTATAGATGTGCTGCAGTAGTGAGAAAATAGTTTTATTGGAGTATCCTGAAGTGATTTTCCTCTGATGCCCCAGAGGAATCAAGACTTGTAGTGAAATAGTCACACAAGTGTAGCTGCACTGAAGTTTAAAAGTAAGATATTCAGTGGCCCATAATTTAGATCTCTGAAGGACTAAGGGCAACTAAAAGTCAAACCTACAAAGCTGAATTGCAGTTGTAGAAGTCTGAGCAGTGATAACCCCAAGAATATTTCAATAAAAAGACAGGAAATGCCTTCAGCATATGATGGTCTGTAGCAGCAGCAGCACATCACTGCAAAGACCAATTTACAGGTGCATACCAAGCAGAATCTTATTAATATTTGTTTAAGGCAAGCCAATTATGCAGTATAGGACTTATATAAAATGCCACCAGTTCAAATTATTTATGTCCTTTTAAAATGAGTGAGAATATATACCTGAGTCCTGAACTGAGAAGTGGTTTTACAAAATAACCTAATTCCTGCTTTCAGTTCACAAATGATGCAGGATTTTTCAAGTAGACATGCTGCAAAATCAGAACAGCAGCAAATGCCGCATTGTATGATGTGTATTGAGAGGAAAATCTCACAGGCAGAAACTTGCTTTATGACTGGTTCATAAAAGGAAGAAAATATAGAATTGCGTGATTTTTAACTTTAAAGTTCTGGAGAATTTTAAACAATGTGCCTGGAGTGTCCTGTTGCATATTTGCAAGAGTATTGCTCATAACTGAAGTTACTGTGAGAAAATTTCCCTTGACTTTGAGGGAAGCACATCAGCACAGAATATGGTCAAGAATCTGTCTGCATAACTGTCTGACTGTCACCTGGACTATTCATTTTCTGCTTTAACACAACCAAGGTGTCTCTTTTGCCTTCAAATTGTCCTAGAAACTTTAATTATTGCCCAGATTACAATAACCATTTCAAATTAATGCTGTAATTTGGTGCATATTGATGTTCAGAAAGCATCACACCTGCTGAAATGAAAACTGCTCAGCCTAAAGTGTAATGTTGCTATCATTTTGCTGTAATTAACTGCTGAAGATCCAACTTAAATTTATGAAGACAGAGGTCAAGCTAATTGTCTTGTTGCTTAGCAAAAGAGAAGAACAACTTAATAGGGTTACTGGAGCAGCAGCTACCTATGGTTAATAAAGATTTCAAAATGCTGGTTTCTTGAGACCAATACAGCTTCAAAAATATGATTTTGAATAGCCTGCAGAGTTCCAGGAACAATGACTTGTTTCCAAAACATCTGCAGATAAACAATGAAGTTGCTGCAATTATGTCTAAATGCTCATAAAAGAGCAACATGAAAAAACCTCAGTATGCTGAAGATTTACAGTCTGGGCCTCTTTTATTTACTCAGAACAAGGCGCATAAATATCAAATGAGCTGTTTTTAAATAATATAAAAAAACCCACCCAGCTCACATGTTTTAGAAGATAAGCTTGTTTTCCAGAGGGAACAAATAGCCAATCCCTAAATGGAGTATTATGAGTCAGACACCCAGTTAGTTTATGGATTTGATGCCTAAGTCTTCTAATGCGGGTATTTTACTGCTTGTACTAGTTTAGCTGTACCTTGATATGGGAGTGGGGGGTATTTATTTCTGTTCTAATTTAGGTTAGACAAATCCATTTTCCACTCAGGCAGGAACAGGGATGTCACTGGTCTGAACTCACAGAGATAACTTGAATGGTTTAATTACCCTTTGTTGGCAAGTCCATGGGAATTTGGAGTTTAAGTCCCCCTATCAGAGGAATTTAGGTTGCTTGATGACAGATTTTTAAAAGTAGGAACCTGGCTATATCTGCAGGCAGACACCCAAGCTTAAAAATCATGATACTAATCAATCTGAGTAAGGATGGGTATATCAATCTGCAGTTTGTTAATAATGAAATAGTGTTGTATAGAGGAAAAAGATTAGACGTGCTAATTAATACCCTTGTTTTGCACTTACTCTCTTTGCTCATGCAAAAAACAGGTAACTCTATTTCCATACCTATAAATATAAGGAAGCCAACTCAAGCTGCAAAACTCATAACCTTACCATCGAAGCTATTTCTCCAACAGATTGTAAGAGAAAAATAAAGGATACTTATGCTATTTTAACTTTAAAAGCTGCAGAGGTACATGAGGAGCCAGTGGGAAGACATGTCTACAAACAACTGGGGGCTGGTGTCCTTCTGATTCCAGCCTAGATGTCAGGATGGCTGAGCTACAAATGGGGTTTTGGCCCACCACTACATTCTTAATGGAAATGAATACTTAAACTACATGCAAACTGAAGCTGAATGAAAAGCGGGTTAGAAATTTCTCATCTCAGATGTTCATTTCAGACTGGTGTTAGCTGGATCTATGTTTCTGCAGAAAAATTATCTACCTGTTACAGACCTTTGTCTTAGGATGAGAAGCAAATTCTCCAGAGGTGCTCGTTTCTTTTCATCAGCTGTTGAGAGCCCAGAAAACCACATTGCAAGGTGCCAAATTTCTGGAGAGCTGCAACTGCTCAAGAATAAATCTGATCCCCTGAGCCTCCCTAGCCCTGGCCTATGCTTTAATCTTCAGTGTCCTTTGTAGTCCTTAGCACGGCCATATAGAGTGGATAATCCTGTTACATGGGGAGATCCTATATATTCAGAAGGACTATTTTGCTATAATTTCCTCCTCCTGTTTCTGGTTTTCATAATGTTTCTGGAATATACACTAATGACGTGGTTTTATATTCCTTCGCCCTTCCAGAAACTGGCTGCAAACAGATTTATCTCACTGTAATATAACCAAATAAATTAGGATCCAAAAGAACTTCCTATCAAAACCCACAAGCCTAGAGGCACAGGAAAACTGGTATTGCTGCAGAAGACAATTATTTGGTTTAAGATGGATAAAGATTCTGCAGGGATTTGATACTAGCTTAAAATTTGCAGGGGAGCTATAGCTATAAATCAGGAGGAAAGTAAAAAAGCCTCAGATGGTCCAATTTGCTCACAATTTTTCCTCCACATTTAGTTAAAAATAAAATAATCTAATAGCAAAAAGGCTTGTTACTGTTGGATTTGTTTGTAGAGCTATATCATCTAAAATACTGCTGGAAGATTTCCAGGCTTGCTATAAGTTTCAGTACCACTCTGAAAAGTGTATGTTATAGAACCATAGAATCAAAGAATAGTTAGGGCTGGAAAGGACCTGAAGATCATCCAGTTCTAACCCCCCTGCCATGGCCAGGGACACTTCACACTAAACCCTGCTACCCAAGCCTCTGTCCAACCTGGACTTGGAAAACCGCCAGGGATGGAGCATTCATAACTTCCCTGGGCAACCCATTCCAGTGCCTCACCACCTTTACAGCAAAGGACTTCCTCCTTATATCCAACCTAAACTTCCCCTGTGTAAGTTTGAACACGTCACCCCTTGTCCCATCACTACAGTTCCTAATGAAGAGTCCCTCCCCAGTATGTTACATCCCCTTCATGCATCTCAGAAGAGTATTGCATGAGAAAGAAATCTCATTAAACCACCTACTGCTGTCCTGACTTTGAGTAAATACTGGAATTTGTGTCCTAGGCCGGGTTTTGGAGCAGCAATTGAATAAAGTAGGTGCTTCAGGTAGTAGGTGCTCAGCTTGAGACACCTTGAAGAAGGCTGAGTTTCAGAATGTGTTGTGCTTTGAATATAATTAGTGGTTTTCAAAAATCTTGGCTTTCCTGATGCTCCCTGACAAAGCCTGAGCTTTCAATTCACATGGATGTATTTATTTTATCAGCCACGTGGGTTCTACTTATTTGTTGGACTGTTGTTTTTTGGGTTGGGTTTTTATAGAGAGCAGGACTGAAAGGTCATTCCTAAAAGGCTATATTATATGTTTTGGTTTAAGCATTTGTTCTACTGAATAGTTGTATTTACAGCATCCAAACATGGATCATTTTGGTTAAAATGAAAGCTGAAATGTCACTCTGATCCCTTGATAGGGGTTTGAGTGTGTTCACTTTCCCTGTAGCCCATCCATTTTCAGGTCAAAAAACCCATCACTGACAGATCTATGATCTGTTCCAGCAGGATAGGTATGTATAATTCTCATGTTGGCATCGGAGTTGTCTTTTTTCTATAGAATTAACCACTCAATCATCAAATAATTCACTGCTATATAATATATTGTTTCACTACTGACTTTTCTTTATACATATCGCTTTTATTTCAGATCAGCCTAATTACGCTCGGCTGTACCCTTTCAAGATTCACAGTATGATTTTATTCTCCTAAGCACTGTGCTCTGAAAAAAGTCTGACCCAAGATTTATGAAAATCGCACCGCGATTTCAAAAGACTTATAACTGCCTACATTTTGTCCTGATAGTAAGCTTAGCTTTTAATACAACTTGCCATAATTTTCTGGCATTAAAAAGAGTCCACTTGAGAATTTATATAAAATGAACTTGGATTTCTAAGTTTAAAATTATTTTTCAGATTGATGTCTATGTCCATTACACCCTTCAAATAGAATGCAATAAAGATATTATATCTGCACAAAAATTTTCAGTTTATGGAACTGTTAAGGGTATGACAAACCCAATGTCAAAATGATGAGCCTTGCTTTTTCTCATCTCTTTCTGAATATCTTTTGCTGCAGAATGTTACCCCACTTGGTTACAGTGTGGGTCCTAGCTGCCATTTTTGTGTCTTGCCCTACACAGTGCCAGCCAGCAACTATTCAGATCTTAAAGAACATTTGATTTTCTCCCTTGGTTTGCTCTGCTTCAATATTTCTTTTAGCAGCACATTGTGCACGGAATGGTTGTTGCAAAATATCATGACTGGAAACAGTGGTATACCAAAGCTATCCCCAAAGAGATGTGGGATTTCATGAGGACTCAGAGCGAGAGTATGTGCTCCCAGGGGGTTGTGCACATCTGGATTTCTTCTCTTGGTGCTCCTGATCCCTCAGGGATCTGTGCTTTGCTTCTGCTTTAGCATTAATGCTGTCTGCATAACTATCAGATGTTTCCTCAATCTTCACTTCATCCAGTGTGGGGCAATAGGGGCAATTTACAGACCTTTCTATGAATTCTTTTCAAAGAATGTTGCTCAGACCTCGCCCTCACCTTGGATCTCAATTTGGGAATGTGTTAGAGAAGGCAAGTTCTACCAAAAGGAGGTTCTGTCTCATTTGCATGTGGAGGTTGCAACATGGAGCTCATTCTCTGCTGCCCACTAAGCATCTACCCGTCTTCTCTTTCAGCTCTCTTGGAATGAGATCAGCTAAAAGGTAAATTAGTCTGTATTTTTTATTTAAAATATTTGACTTTACATCAAGTATTGTCTCAAATATTGCTTTGCTGGATTTTTTCTGTATTTCTGTGCCTCTGTGGTAGTGATGAGCTGACCTTGTGCATTCATGAGTACTCCCATCTAACTGTGTGGCACATCACTGTAAAGGCCACTCTAGAATCCCCTCCTGACACAATGTGAGACAGACATCTCCAGCACACAACAGCCTCTTCAGTTCTTAATTACCACCTGAAAGTGATTCTTCCTCCCAGCTGAGCAGATATTAAGCTCTGTATTAGATTGTCCTTTTCTTATATTTCCTAGTTGGGATAAGTCTGCTAGTCATTGCAAACTAAAAGTATTTTTCCTCCTCTCACTGAAAAGATGATTGCCACCTTCTGGTAGCTACTTGTGACTCTTTAACCCTCAGTACACAAATTGGTAATGGGAAAAGAGACCTCAACCCTTTCTTGAAAACGACTGCATCCTTTCAGGTTATCTTAGTATTGCCAACTACCCATATTCAGAAAGTCATAATCCATGCCTTAAATATCAGTGCTGAACTCTGCAACACGAACATGCCTTTGCTCTCAAAACCACCAGAGGAAGAGAAGTACCTCTTCTTCCATAGGTATACCCATGTTATTCAAGTTGTGGCATGGTCTCCACCAATTTTAGAGGGATCCTACCCAAGGGGATCCTTATGAAGTATGAATCTGTGTGTCTCTCAATCAGCCTGAAAACAATTTAGGATCTAGCTGCTACCCTGCAGTGTTGAAGCCCTGGGAACGGGGAAAAGGTCACTCCACAGCTCAGTCCTTCTCTACTTTTTCATTTCATCTGTTCTTCTTACTCTGTGCCCTGACTCTTCCTACTTTTTATCTAGAGTTGCTTTTATTCCCTTTTTGCTGCAAGACTCAATCTCTCTGTTGGTTGCATTCAGGGGAGAATCCTTATGATGACACAGTCAAAGAGATTTGACACTCTGCAACATAAAGGGCAATGTCTAGGAAGGGGAGAGTGATGCAGCAGAGATTCTGGATGTCAAATAACATTACCAAAGGGCAAAGTTTAACATAATTCTTAGCATATGTTTTATCTCTCAAAGCAAGCTTTCCCTTACGCTTCATTCTGTCCTTCAGATGATGACTAACCAGGCACATTTGTGCTTTCAATATTTTTATTTACTAAATCCTTGTTATTTTCTCTTTTCTTTCCATTCTAGTCCCCACTTCTATCACCACCTTCTAGTCTAATAAAAAGAGAAAACTGTGGCTTAATGCTTGAGAAGTGTTGCCCTCTCATCCCCTTATTTGTAGATATTGATATATATGAACTCCTACATTCATTAAGATTAGGATTTTAAAATACTCAGACCTAATTACACCTCCTTTCATAGTCAAGAATCCAAGTCAGTGCATTCTAGAAACGATGAGGCCCTGTAAGCTTAGAACAAGTCATTTAATTATCTTTCTCATTAAAAGCCATTATTTTGGATGTTTTAAATCTTGGATTGCGTTTTGCATAAGCAATCATGACCTGAGGCCAAACTTTCCAAAAGCAATGCACAAAACTAGGCACCCCTTCCTATATTTAGCACACAGTTAAAATGATCTAGTTTTCAGAGGTGTTGAACACCATTGCAGTCTAGTTCTGTCTGGAGGATCTCCATATGCTCTTTACAACCAAAATTCTTAGATAGATGGAGTAGGGTACCTCATTTCTGTTGCCTAACTCTGTACCTATACATTCAATCCATATGTAATCCATATCTAAGCACACATTTCTCTATTTTTTAAATACCTTGCTAGTTTATAGTGAATAAATTGATGAAAAATCAGACTTTTTTTCAATTGCATGCATACAATATACCCAGTTTGTATCTTTTTCAGCCTTATTGTAATTGCCAATGTTTTATTCCTCCACTGCAGCTGTGTTACTGAATGTATTTCATGGATCATCGAAGTACATTCTCAAAGTGTCCTCTAAGGATGTCCAATCTTCCTTAAGCAATGCATTCAGTCTTCCCACTGAGTCACGGTTATATTTGAAGACATATATTTCTCAAGATGTCCTGTTTTCTTCAAATTCTGGAGCTTCTGGGTTAACCAGTTCAGAGAAACTTACCCATTCCACCTGCTTCTGATGTTTTGACAACAGTTAAACCATAGAAGGAAATTACAGTGATGTTCACATCTGCTTAGGCCTCACTAATATAGTCCTTATTGCAAGGAATAAACTCCTGAGACACTTCAAAAACACAAATATCATTTGAAATCCCCGCTCAGCTATTAAGATTTTCAAGATAGGTACAATAGAGTGCATTTACTTCCCTGCTGTGACATTTTTTAGTTCAACACATGAAAAAATTATCAGTTGTGCCTTTTGGTTTTAATCTTGCTAAGATTTCTTTGCCACAATTTGCAAATAGATAAAAGGCACTTTCATTTTTCTGATGTCTTCATGTACCGAGGGACTTATATGACCCAGTAGCCGCACATTTATTATTAGCTGTAGTTAAAATATCATGAGCAGAGCTCATATTAGTAGATACAAGCCACAATAAATATGTTTGGGTATTTTATTTCAGGGATGATCAGGGGATTCTCTGCAGGCATATAGACCTCCAGCAGCTCTTTTTGGCTTGACCAGCCCAGTAAATTGAATGCTCAGACTGCAATCATGGGATGTAAGTTCTTTCATATCAAAGGTTCTATGCGTGATGGTTTGCTCTGAAGGTGCTTATGTTTGTGGCTTTTGTAAGTGTTCTTTCTCCCTTGGGACAACTGACTTCTACCAGTTAGCAAAGGTCCTCAAAGAACCATTCATTCATCCAGTGAGCTCTGCCTGTGACTTCCTTATCTCAAATGTCTTCATGTATCTTTCTGCCACATCCAGCAGCGGAAGATGATATATTACCCAGTTGTGTCAGCTAGCTACTAGCAGGTTTGTATCAGATAGACACATATGGCTAATATCCAGGATATTTCAAATATAAGGGAATCATATTAGTAGAAGAATAAGGACATCATTATTGTTTAAAATGACCTGTAAATGCTAGGTCAACTTGTTCACCTGCAGTTATTTTACCCTGATTTCAACAACAGTTTTTTATCGATTATCTTGAGATCCCAGCTGGATTTTCAGCTAACTGCTAATATCACATTAACTTCATTTCACTTTTCGAGTTAACTGCAAAAGATCAAAAATGAGAATTTTGGTGTTTAAATACAACAATTTTTGCATTGTTACACTCACATTAATTTTATTAACAGCTTTAAAGAAAGGTTACTTGAATGTACAGCAGTGGAAAGCAGACCTAACAGAGGACCACTGTAAATGGAAATTAGAAATGTATTGGCTGGACAGATGGTCTCAGATGTGATTAGTGCAGATTTGAGCCAAGTTTGAGTATAGAGTAAAAACATATTATGAATCTTTCATCCACTTTTCTAACCAACTAGATAGCAAAAATGTCTCCTTTTTCCCTCAGGAGACTAGAAAGGATCTGTGAAATTAAGTACTCAAGGTTTTCTCACAATCATCTAAGGCAGTGGATAAAACTGTTCACTTCAGTGGGACCCCAAATCAGTTTTTTTCTATGATGATGAGCTTGCATACATTGCCTGTGTTTTAGTCATGTCAGGGGGAACTGTGGAAATAAAACAGCTCTACTGACAGGCATTTGTCCAGGTGGATGTAAAAGAGCCAGAAGGTAAAGCTAACTCAGTTCACATTCTGTCATTGCAATCCTAATTTAACTACTAATGAAGAAAAAATTAAGCTAATATTCTTCTTATCAGAAAGAATATCAATGAGTCTCTCAATTCACATTTTATACTGTTCTGTTTTTTGCCAACATGGAGTTAATTTTCTTCCTATGAGAGGATGCAGTGCTGAGTTTTGGCTTCAGGCTGAGAACAGTGCTAATAATACACTGATGTTTTAGTTGTTGCTCAGTAGCACTCTACCTTGATCAAGGACTTCTTAGTCTCTCATGCTGTGCCAGTGAGGAGGAACACAAGAAGCTGGGAGGGACCAGAGATAAGACAACTGATCTGAACTAGCCAAAGGGATATTCCATACCACAGTACATTATGCACAGTATATAAATTGGGAGGAGCTACCCAGAAGGGACTGATCTCTGCTTAGGTCAGGCTGGGTACCGGTTAGTGAGTGGTGAGCAATTGTATTGTGCATCATGTGGGCTTTCTGAATTTTATTCCTCCTTCTCTCATATTTTTCCCGTTGCTACTGCTACTATTATTATTTTTTCTATTATTCTTATACTTTATATTAATATACTTTATTTCAATTGTTAAACTGCCCTTATCTCAACCTGTGGGTTTTACCTTCTTGCGATTTTCCTCCCCATCCCACCCGTGGTATTTAGTTGCCAGCTGGGGTTAAACCATAAGTATACCTTAGTCATTTCAACAGCCAGTGTGATTTAAGAATGACCTGGAGCAACATATTATTTGAAACGATGCCCCTGGTAACAGGGATTTAAGTCCATGCCATAACTTGACAGGTTTTATCTCCACTGCAGGGAAGAGTTTAACTTTGCATCACTCCCACATGATATGACTGGATAAACATATTCTAACGAGCGTTCTTTAACCTTATTTCCTCCTGCTAAGATCTCACCACCTTTCCTATTGCAGCTTGAAGTAAGAAAGCAAGGACAACATTTACAGTCCCTTCTGCTCCAGGAATACACAGAAAAATCACATTATCACTTTATGTCTGTAAACAGTATGTGGCTTGGTTCACAGGCTATCCTGCAGGGAGTATCAGAGGAAAGGAAAGCTCTTTGATTACTGAATGTAATATAAAGCTTGAGAGTTTCCAGATAAGACCACTCATTTATGTAGATGCATCCGGAATCTAAATGGCTAATTTGAGGTCATTGTCTAGATTCTCTCAGTAGCCAATGGGAAAAGGTTTTGGCACCTCTGGAAGTATGATTCATCTCATCCTTAGATATTGATTTCAAATAGGTGGGATGTTGTGTCTCTCATTGACTATAGGTGATATGTTATGCAAAAAACTTCTGATGTATCATTCAATCAGCAAAGATGGGAGAATATACATAGAAGGTAACAGCAGCAGCAAGTCTTCGGCAGTTACATTTGCTACACCTAGACAGAAGGGTAGAATGAGCTGTGAAAAAGAAGTCACAATATTTCTCCTGCTTATATGAATCTTGAGTTGAGGATGGTCAAACTTGGTGTGAGGTGTTTTATTTCTGTATAGTTTTTATCTCATTTGAGTTGATTTTGTTTACCTCTCTTATTTCAGTACTAGATGCCAGCTTGTTTCTGTTGCTTGAAGACACGTCTAGTTTGGCAGCGACTTCCTAAGGAAAAGTCATAAAAAATCATAGCAAACTCACTGTGCACTGCTCTGCACCTGGCAAGGTGATACAACAGTAAAATGTAGGTTTACAATACCTGCATTTACCTTTGTGTATTTGTATATACAATCCTGTTAAGAATTTTTCACCTCAGAAATAGCTTTAGGACATATTGCTCTTATGCCATCACATATTTACCCATCTGGGTATGGTGGACGCTCCATATCCTCAGCTCAGATCATAATATTGTTTTGTGCAGGAACAGGTTCTCACTTCTGTCACTTCTGTTCATTTCTCTTCAGCTTGCCTTGAGGTGAAGTGTGATGTTTGCTGTCTCTACTTCATTCACGCCTTTGGTTACCTCAAAGGGTTCAAATCTGATACTTCTATCCAAGGTCTTTCCTACCTTGGTAAACTTCACATCCCATGAAGTGTGTCATTCACATCAGGAAGGAACATCAATACCAACTCCAGGAAGACCGTCTGAGTCAGGAAGTGATTTTTGACTCTTTGTTGGAGCTATTAGAGCAGAGTAGTTTCCTTCTACAGCCTTAGACTTCTATAAAGACTTCCTAATTGATGACAGCAGCCTCTAACAATGAATTAGGTGTCACAACTAGGAGAGAGAATCCTTCCAACAGTCGGTGTCAAGAAAAGTGCCTCATCTTCCCCTCCAAACATGGTAACTGGGACACTTGTGGGGCTGCAGACAATTTGCGGTCTGAGGCAGGACCACCAACAGGAGCTGCAGACTCTATTGTTTGATAGACTTTGTCCCTGTATGATAGCTTTATCTTTGGGCTATATTCACAAACCCACAGGATTCTCATGGAGCATCACTCATACCTTCCAGATTGCACCTCATTGATCATCTCTTTCTGTGGTATCTAAGGACTTCTTATTACTCACCTGTGGAAGGGAAGGCAGAGGGTGAAGGGTGATAAAAAAGACACAGAGAAGAGCAATGGCTTTCTACTCTGAAGATGGATTGGAGCAGATGGCTTCCCTAAAAAGCCTGCTCTGAAGATGATTGGAAACTATAGAAGAATTTCCCTTCATCTTGATGAACTCTTCACTGGCTGTGGAAGCCTGGACCTCAATCACAAGATCCCCCCTGTGGGTCTACAGTATGGTGAATCCATTTCTCTGGGTAAGATAAGGGTTGTTATTGATCCAGATGCGTCCTTATATGGACCCTATATCCCATAGCACAAAAGTTCCAAGTTAAACGTGCACTGAACTAAGGAAGCTTATGAAAGTTTGTCAATAACTGCTTTGGAAGTGTGGTTGCAGGCCACAACATGCATGGCATCTCTGAGCAGGAGGGCAGCCCTTCTCACTCACTGTTGTTTGAATAATTGGAAAATCACTCACCCATTGCTATTTTATGGCCACAGCCTCAATGTTTCCCCTGAGCTGGTGCCTCAGATGGGGATGCTTCGTTTCCATTTAATAGGATGAAAACCATGTGGCTGTGAATCATTTGGTTCTGTCTCTGCTGCCTTAACATGAGCACTGTTCGCTGTATTCGATCAACTGTGTTAAAGTTCAAATTGATGGCAGGGCTCACACCTCATTTCCACACACAGAGGCTGTGAACTTTCTGAGGCTGTGAACATTTCCCTTGCCAACCTCCTCGGTTCTAGAGGCCTTCTTATTTATTAATTTTATCTTTTTTGACTGCTATTGTGTGCTGGATGATTCGCAGACAGACTTGGTACCGTCATTCCCTAAAGCTTTTATTAACAGTAATTCTTCATTCTGTCTAAGATTTTCTGCCACGTTTATTATCACACATGCTCCCGAGCATGCATGTGCGTCAGGATGCCCATATATCACTGTGCAATCCTAACTACACTCTAAGAGTGCAGTTCCACAGTGCTTTAGCTAATCTAAACCAGGAGCTACTGCAGTCACTCTCTCTCTTTCACTCCCAGCCTCATGTTCCTACCTTCGTCTTCAAGCTTGCACTAGCAGATTTGTTATAAAGGTTGATATTTCATGCAATACCATGCAGTGAGCTAGCTTGGGGAGCTGATGCAGTTAGAAACTAGTCAGGCTAGTTTTTGACCAGTCCACTTTCCTGAGCTATGTCATTGTGCTGTACTGATAATGCAAGTCAGGGAATGAGACCACGTCGAAAAGGACTGGGATTGAGGGCACTATAACGGTAAATTTAGAGTGGTGCATGTGGGTGTATGCATGCTCTTTCATGCTTGTTTATTACTGGGTACATGAACAAAAACCTATACATTAAGTCTTTCTGAACTGCTACATATAGCACTGGGGGAATAAAAACCCTAATGAACTTTGAAGATCCTATTGGGAGACTTTTACAGGAGCTACGATGTGGTGTTTCCCAGGAGGCAGGCAACAATCTGACCACCCTGGAGGTGCTGCTGGGTAAACACCTCAACACAATGATTGGTCAATCAGTGGTTAACACTGCTCAGCTCATTGGGACTAAGGACCTGTAGCTGCCACACACTTTCTCAGTCCATTCTGTAGGATGGACATAAATAGTACCAACAGCTGTGTGTCTTAATGAGGGTGTAGGGATGGGGGCTGGAGCAAGTACCCAAAGGGATGATGGTGAAGTACCACCATCTTCCACCTGCTTATAGTAGTAGTGGTTCCTCCAAGAGAATGGCAGCAATTTGACCACCTTAGCAGGTAGTTTTTTTTTCTTATTATTCGTGTTCTTCTTTCTTTTCTATATTGGTTGTGATTTATTTTTTTCTTTTTAATATTTTCCACAACAGTAGAATTCTATTCTACTATAAACAGCCTCTGCTAATATTGATTCAGCCGTTCATTACAAATGCATTAGTTGTGCTATTATCGTCATGACTGAAGATTTTATTCCTGCCCTATGACCCACAGCTGAATGAAAATTTTGTCCTTTCTCTGTTTAAGATATTTACTCACTTTTCCAGCACTTATCCTGTACCTCCCATGTTATGCAAATAATATTTTCTTTTTTTTAGGTTAGCAATGGTTGTGAATGTCAAAAACAATCTGTATTTCCTGCTCCTGAAAGCCATTAAGCTTTGCCTCATATGTTGATAGTTTTCATCTTAAGTTTTGAATTATTTAGCAATCAGTATTTTGTAACTTATGTGGATTAATGATTGGCATGTCACGTTATTTCTCATCCCCCCAAATTAAAAAATATCTAAACTAAGACTTAACGTCTCTTTTCAGAAGGTCATGAGTCTTCAGTTGATTGTCCAACATGCACTTAAGAGTAATTGTTTTTGATGGGACTCCAAATTAAGCATATGATTAAGTGCTTTGTGGCAGAAGTATAGAACCATAGAATCATAGAATAGTTAGGGTTAGAAAGGACCTCAAGATCATCCAGTTCCAACCCCCCTGACATGGACAGGGACACCTCACACTAAACCATGCCATTCCAAGGTTATGTCCAACCCAGCCTTGAACACCAACAACGATGAAGCATTCACAACTTCCCTGGGCAACCCATTCCAGTGCCTCACCACCCTCGCAGTAAAGAATTTCTTCCTCATATCCTATCTAAACTTCCCCTGGTTAAGTTTGAACCTGTTACCCCTTGTCCTATCACTACCGTCCTCAATGAAGAGTACCTCCCCAGCATCCCTATAGCCCCCTTCAGATACTGGAAGGCTGCTCTGAGGTCTCCATGCAGCCTTCTCTTCTCCAGGCTCCACAGCCTCATTTTTCTCAGCATAATTAAGCATATTCTTATATACTCAGTGGAATCTGTGATTCTCAAATAGTTGAACTTAAGAGACATATTCCTGCCACGTTTGGAACTATTCAGTGGTATACTGGCACTGAGAATACATGACAAAGGTGTTGGGTTTGTAATGTGAT
This sequence comes from Myiopsitta monachus, assembly GCA_017639245.1. Taxonomy (NCBI): domain Eukaryota; kingdom Metazoa; phylum Chordata; class Aves; order Psittaciformes; family Psittacidae; genus Myiopsitta; species Myiopsitta monachus. Next base: position 113,815,339 of record CM029917.1, on the reverse strand, counting down.
CAGTGCAGATGGATCCTGACATTTCTGCAGAGCCCTGAAGCAGGCCTAATAATGCTATATATGAAAAGGTCAGGACAAGGATCATAACTTTTATTGAGGTTTTTCTGCATGAATAAATTCCCCACTTTTAGGAGCCAGTTTGCCGGCTAGCACAAGGCTGAAGCATGGTTGTGATAGAGTAACCATCTGGTTGGCTTGTTTGAGACCATGGAAAGCCTTGCTGAATACTTTGTTCAGTCTTCATATATTTTCCATTCTCCTGCTTCAGTATGCATCACATACATAATTGAATGCAGAAGACAAATATGTGGTTCAGTTGGAATCAATGTGAAGTGAAGAAAATGAAGATGAAATTGAGGAGGGGATTTTAAAGTAGGCAACAATTGATTGCCTGTATAGGAAATTAAACACTCAGTTTATCAGCTTAGCAGTGAAAAAAGCTTCCACAGGTTCTTTAATGGGACAAAAAGTAAGGCCTTGTTTATTTACTTCTATGTATGCACACACGCAGGAGAGGGGAGATAATTGTATGACATTCAAATGATTCCTGTACTTGTGTCTGAGTTCATCCAGCAGTAAATGCTAAGGTCACTTTCAATTTCAAAGATTAGTGCAAAACTAACCTTGCACTGAACTCCAGGTAATTGAAAGAAGTTTAGCGCAAATGTGCTTTGCTGACATTGAAATGAATTCAGGCAGGGAATTGGAAGACTTGAATCTATGCCCTTATTAAAGTCTATTTCTCCTATATGGCTTAACAGGTTCAGCTAATCATAAAATATGCGCTTGAGGTGTAGCTTCTTCCACCTTGATGACACTGGCTTCTACAAGAGCCTCCTTCCAATAGGGACAGTGGTTTTAATCTTAAAAGGTACAAAGAAAGGTTATAAAAAAAACAAAAATTAATAAAAATAATAAAATAGCTATTGTTAAATGGACACACATACAAAAGGCAGTCAAGGAGCACATATTCTCTCCATGAGCCACAAGTCCTTCCAGGGGCCTGCTCCAGTGAGGATTTCGCCCAGGGTCGCAGCCTTCTTCAGGCATCCCCCTGCTCCAGCATGGTGTCAAGAGAAATAAGAAGTTCTGCCAAAATTATAGGTTATCTTCTGGAGCAGCTCATGTCCTTGGCTCCTGAGACCTATAGCAATTTTGACACTCTAGGAAGAGGAAAGACATTTTTTATGTACGGTGCACAGACAACATCATTTAAACTGAAAGCAGATGTAGCAAAGAATTGTTCGGTTTCATGCAAAATAATGCAGCAACAAACTGAAATACCATCTTAGTTCTTCCCAACAATAAAAAACATTAGTGCAGCGTTACAACAGCTGTAGGAAGTCCCACTTTCCAGCTGATTTCTGATTTAGCTATATTTCTTCCTCTTCACTAGATAGACCAGCTTCTGATAGACCAGGGAGACATGTACTCCACTCCAGTGTGAGACATTGACATGCTCTAAGAAGCTAGAGAGCTGTAAGAAACCAAAACTTGAAAGCTGCTGGTCCATGACAGAAGGCAAATGAAATACTGAATGTAAAAGTAATGTCTAATTAATATTGTATCTATAATAGATGGAGAGTCATCATGTCCCCCCAGAGAAGATACCTGTTCCAATACCCTTGTCAGAACAATCATTAGAAAGATGACTCTTCTGACTGGGATGCTAATGAGGAAAGTCACACATTTTGCTGCTAAGTGTTCCCAGACTAGGACGGATAACAACTGAGCTGAACTGTTATTTGTCACCATAGGAATCAGAATCTCCAGTCACAGTAATAGAAACTGTGAACACTAGATATTTAGTGACTTTCCCTATCTGTAAGTGCAAAAAGGTCTGGGACGCTGTCTGGGATCAGAGTGCTTCATGCACACATCTTAAATGATCATTTGTGGATTTTTTTATTACAAAAAAAAGCCCCACACAAACTCAAACTAATAATCTGAGTCTGTTAACAGGAATGTTCTTGCTCATTCATACCACAAACTCCTTCACTGATGAGAGTTCGATTCATGTAGCATCTTCAATCAAAAAGCCTTATGCTTTGTAGAAGGTACAGTCAGTGCCAGGGGCTGAAACTGTCTTCACTTGCAGGAAATGCCCTAACTATCACTGACAAAGCCTAAGTTAGAAATGAGATCATGTCAGATGGGACATGACAACCACACTTAATAGACCATGTGAGAAATACTGTAAAATCTCAGTGGCTGATCTTGCCCTACATTCATCATAGGCAAATTCCCAGCAGGTTGGGGTATTTTTTTTAGACTATCTCTTTCAAGTTAGCGCTTTCACGAGCATTGCTTCAAACACAAGATTTCTTGTGAAATTCTTTGCAGTCCTTATCTGGATGATGCAAACAAAACTATGCTTGCGATTTATTATTTCATACACTCAGAATCTGTAGACTAGGTGGTTATTGCTACAGTCAGAGAGTACAATCAGAATACCGTTATCAGAGACGGAAGAAGTATTTCACTGATTGCTGTGGTTGAAAAGAGCTTATACACACACAGAATTAACTGAGAAATTAGCATCTGAGTATTCCCAGTTCTGTACTAGTGCCCATCTGGCAAGACCTGAAACATTCCCTGCCATACCTTGTGAAGAAGGCAGCAGTCTTGTGTGAAATGCTCATGAGGGGTGTTGAAAGGAGAATGACCTTCTGAAAGAAATTCTGATGTGAAATTTGCACCCACAGATGTGCATGAATCATTGACTAGAGTAATTATGGTTTTACATTGATAAAGTATTTCTCATCCTGGGTTCCACAGTGCCCTGTGTAGGATCACCCTGTTGAGGTGTTGACGCTTGATAGTAGGATACCAGCAGGCTAATGCAAGGCATGTTAGATGTGGCATCGAGGAAAAGAGAAAATATCGTGATGAGACAGAAAGCTTGCAAATGTAACCCAAACACAATTGCAGGGCTAAAACCAAAATGTATAGTTTAGATAGATTATTTATAAGGCAAGTTTGTGGTATCTTTCATCCTGGTTCATGACTTTTAAACATCAGTTGTTTTTGATATTGTAAGTGCAAGTTTTGACTTCAAGTGCGCAGCTCCTCCTCTTTTCACAAACACTCTTTTTGTAGATGGTCTCATACCCTAGGGTTAGTTCACAGCATTTGGGTTTCTTTTAGTCTGGAAAGAATGGCCGCAGATCCTACCCAACTTTTTGTTTGTAAGTAAGAAATTCAGAAGTTGTCTCATCTGCTCTCTCTTGTTTAGACAAAGGACAAAAATGGACATCTCAGTGACAGCTCAGGTCTTGAAAGAGTCTGTGTTCCCAACCTATCTCCTGCTTTAAACATCAACAGATCAATGTGATGAGACTAAGACATACTGGGTACCTTTTCCTTTAATCAGTGACAGTGAAGGATATCAGAGCAATATTGAAAGACTATCTTTTGTTTACCTACAGACTGTGTTTTATGTGTCCATCAAGGGGTACTTGATGTGTGGACAAATCTACCCAGAGAGCCTTAATCTACCTTCAAGGGGAATGTGTCTAAAGATCTGAAATTGCTATAATAAGCTGATAAATGACCATGAGAGAAGGACTTGTGTGAGTCAAGTGAAACTTGAGATAGTTTTGAACCTGACAAGACATCAGTCCGAATTCTAGACTCTTTTCTGCCATTTGCAACATCCTGAAGGATTAAGGTCCTGGGGTAGATTTGCTAGTAACCCATATCCTACCATGTCCAGTGATTTTGCTCTTTGCAGGATGTATGCTTAGAAAGATATCAGTTCTAAAAAGCACCCTGTTTTTCTCCTGCATTTCAAGACACTTTCATTCACTTTGGGTTATAGCAGGAAAACCAGAAACTCTAAGGGGTTTATTTTGATTTTCCAGGATGGGTTGACCTACAGCATTCTCTCTAGCTGGTACTTATGACAAAAGGTTGTAATTCTTTAAAACCCAAGCAAAAATACAACAAAATACACTAAATTGTCACAGGCAATTTGTGGGTGAAAAGCAGAGCATTCAGGTATATGCAGCAAAAACATTTCTATTATAACTTTGCTAGCAGACAATATGTTCTAATTAAATGGCAGCAGGCTTGCAATATCCACAAAGCCTTACTTGCATTATTAATAATTTATGCTAGCTGGGTCCCATCATACATTCTTTAATGCTCATTTTTTGCGCTTCATAGGTTACAGACAGGTCTTCCCTTTCCATGGCTATTTAAGAGTAAATGAAAGTCTTTAGCAAACATTTTAAAGAAAATGGGAATTTTTATTCTTGGGTGTTTTTTTTTGGGGTTTTTTTTTGGGTTTTTTTTTTGGGTTGGTTTTTTTTTTTTTCATAGAAAAGTAAGAATTATAATTTGCCCACTGCTGGTACATTTACTTATATTGTAAATCATAGCAAAGACAGAAAATTGCCTTGAAAATTGCTTTGAGTTATATGCACTCAGAAGTCCTGTATTTGTGTGCATGTAAGAGAGGGTGGTTGCAATACATTGATTTTGAAGATAAGTTTATATGTGTTCTGCCAGGCACAGGTTTAGTTTGGAAGGTCCAAGAGTATGGATCCTTATTTTAAATCCAAAGTAAAATTACCCAGTTACCTCTGGCCTATGTTGTCAGGAGTCTATGCCCTGCTTTCCTTCATCCCATGCTTTAAGATGGCATTTTAAAAATGGATTTTAGCATGCTGCCAAGCACCTTGGCTAACCCCTAAAATCAACTCTGCTGTGAAAATGCATTTTCTGCACAGATGTTGCTGTCTAGATTTCCTTAGGTAAGATATGGACCAAGAGATTGGTTTCATCAGTGGGGTAATGAATGCTAAAACATGTGAGCCTTCCCTGGCATTATAGGAACTAGATGATCTTTAAGGTCCCTTCCAACCCAAACCATTCTATGATTCCACAGCAAACATTATGTTGCTTCTGATAAATAGGGCTTGACAGTGTAATGCTCACTTTTTAGCTAAGGAAAACATCAAAAAGTTTATCCTTAACTTGCAGCAGTAAGCCACTTGACCGCCCTTTTCAAGCGTGCCCATTAAGAGTTTCTAAAGACACTTTCCACAAGAGCCAGAGTTTCTCTGCTTTATTTCTGACACTGAAACAAAATAAGAAGTTTAATGAAGTAAAAGTTTATGAGAGTTTGTACAGCTTGTCCTGACACCTTTGCTGTGTTATAGGAGGCAGGTAAGTATCAGCAGACCATTAACAGACACAAAGCAGTGGTGATGGATATTCACTTACCCCAAATTGCTGCCCTATAAATAAGAGAAGACTGCTGGGGGGGGGGGGGGGGAAGTAGAGACAAAGCTTTGCTGGGAAAGAGAGCTGTCAGTTAAAATAACAGACGGGATACGTAAGATCACAGCTGAGACTCCCATACTAAGTTTTTCCATGACGCTTCAAGGAAGTGGAGACCTATCTCGTTAAAATAACATTCTGATGTGTGGACTTCTTGGGCTACAAAATCTCTTCCTTTTTTGTTAATTCCTACTTACCCTACTTTTCTCTTTCTTATCATTGTTTTCTGTTGACTTACAATTCCCTTCATCTTTCTTATGTCTATTTGTTTCTCCCCTTTACTACTTTAGAACAAAATGCTGTTGGACTTCTGTATGGGTAGTTCTTTTTAATCTTAAAGACCATTTGTCTTTCCTCTTCCATCTCCTTTAGAGAGGAATTTTCTTTCACATTTGTTCTTTCTTCAGCTTCTTATTTATCTTCAGATTTTTTTTTCCTCTGCAGACTGTTACTTTGCTCAGATTTCTTTTTACTGTTACAGAGTTAAATTGCTCTTTCTGTGTTATGCCTCTGACCTCATAAACCTATTTCTTTATCCATCAAAAAGATCAGAGAAAAAAGGAGAGAAGAAAAAGGGAACTCACTAAGAGCAAAAAATCAATACCTTGCATGTACCACACTAATTTGTGGAAACTGAGGTGATTCTGCACTATCTGTATCATTGAAGCATCTATGAACTTTACTGGAATCAAGGTCCCATTGTGCTTCACAGAAAACCATTTTTCCTTAAAGAATTTATATTTTAAGGATATATAAACAGGAGAAGAAAGGAGAATTCTGCATCATACAGATGGAGAACTCAGACTAAAGATAAGGTTTTCCAATGAACTCAGCTAACATTTAGGAAACAAAATAAACCCAAATTATTCTGGCTTAGCTTTTGCCTTCATCCCTCAGCCTTATATGTCCTTTTGGCTGTCCCTAGACCTTCAGACACCACTAACATATGGACTTGAGTGAAAGTCATGCAAGAAGAATGACTTTAAAGGCTAGATTTTCCTCGGGACATTGGATGTGAGGCAGTGAACTAAGCTGGAAAATCTGGTCATAAATTTCACAGAATTGAGCACTTCTGAATTTGTGGCTAACGGCTTGCAGAGCAAGGCAGAACTGCAGCCCCAGTGACTCACTGGGTGCTTTCATCAGGGGCTCATCTTTCTTTCTGATCCTCAGTCAGTTAGGGAGGCTGTGCCTACCTGGGGAAGTATGTTCATCAGGATTTGTATTTTTGCTGGCTTGTTGTAAGAAGTGTTTGCTTCTTTTGTATTTATAGAATCTAAAGGGACTGAGAGGGGAGGAAGGAAAGAAGAAGGAAAGAAGGAGAAAAGAACAGTGGGAAAGGAAGGAAGGTAGGGGAAAATTTACCCAGAAGACTAAGAAATAAAACACAACAGCTCTGAAATAAGTCTTTTAAATCTTCACTGCAACTAGCACAATAAACCTAAACAAGCCTTACATAAAGCCTTCTTTTCTTCATAGTTCTCTATGACTCAATGTTGGCATTTCTGATTCTCACTCTCATAAATGAAATCAGGAAAAATAATAAGGAAGAGCGTTTGAAGACAGTTTTTTCTTTAGGAAAAGAAAAAATAAATCAAACAACCCCAAAACAGGACTTTCAATGCAAATAATCTTTAAACAATTCTCTCTTTACAAGTAATGCTATAGAAGCTTCAGACTCATTGGGTAGACTTTGATAAATCCAGCATTTGACTGACAAGGTTCCTTGAAGATACTGTTTTCTGATGTCTCTGTTGTAATGAAAGAGTTTCAATTAAGGAGAAAAAAACCAAGCCAATTTAACACTGAGCATTTTGCACTGAATCACAATGTGCCTCAGATTTGGTGTATTTATGACCATGTTTCACTTGAGTAAACATGCTGTTGATTAGAAACCAAACCAAATTATTAGGCAGCATGCTTGATGTGTGCTGTTATGTTGAATTCACACCATGTTTTATTTAAAGACAAAATCAATATTATGGGATCTACTAGCATTCTGTTCTTGTTGCATAAGTAGTCTAAGCTTTAACATCCCTGCTACACATACGTGCTGAGTAGGTTAATACAAGCCTTGGAAGTGGTGATTTGTTTGGCAAGGCTATTCTTTAACAGACCAGATTTGCAATATATTAACGGAATTAACAAATCACTGTCTTTGAATCATTCCAGTCAAAAAGCAGTTTGTAAATGCTGCTGTGTAACAGCCACATGTATTTGGAGGTAAACAGCAGCTCTACCACACTACATTTCCTTAGTGAAAGGGATGAACATGACAGCAGAAAAGATCACATAATAAAGTCTAAAACACAGGGCAGCACTTCAAAATCCCCTTGGAACCAGATTTTCAAAGATCTCCCAGCTCTTACAGGCACAAATAGACATTTTCTGGGATTTTCTGAGTGTACCTACAAACATCAGGTGTTTGAAGTACTGCGGGGGAAAACTAAGTTATAATTGGGCCATTATTTTTATAACGCACATTGAAGAAGATTTGTGAGGGGTGATGTCTGAGAAGAAATGGTCAGATTTATAAATGTCTTCCTGTTGATGTGAATAATCTTTGTGATGTAGCTTTAATTTGTCTTTTCAAAGTGTTCACTTTGGTAGAGTTTATCCAATAGGCAGATATCAAAGACCAACTAATTAAGTCATACCCTGTTAAGCAACTCCTTCGCTGGAAACAGGTGCATTCTCCCAGTGTACCTGTTTGCTGGTACATTGTTTACCTGTTACCTAGGGCTGCTGGTTTGGTTACCTATCTCAAGGCAAGATGAATAGCCTTGAAAAAATAACCTTAATTTTCCTGTTCCTACAGACAACTAAAATCAAACACTTAACTCCTATGTAGTTAAAGTTCACTTAGAAAACCTCAGTGTAATTCTTTCAAATAAGGGTTAAGGCAATTGCGCAATTATTCTAGATATAACTGAAGTCACATTAGAAATACCTTATAACATTTAATTTCTCAGTGGCAGCCAACCAGAGGTCTGACAAAGGACTGACAACTTCATCTGTTAGATTAAAAAACAAATGAGCGAAAAACACATTAAGGGGACTGTACACTGTTCTTAGAATGAGTATTTTGCTTGAACAATAATACTGTTCTTAATTTTTGCAAGTTTTAAGTTGGATGGATGCATATACCTGAAAATAGAGCTATCTAAAAATAAATATTGCATCAGTATAACCCAATTACTCTTTCCTTGATCATGATTTTAGACAAAAATAAACCCTTTTCTCATCATTATCAGAAAAGGAACATTACTGTAACTCCTAGGAGCTCAAGCATATATCAGAGCTTCATTTTGCAGTTTGCCAACTTGGACACTTCAGCTCCTCAAAACCTTAAACCAAGATCTGAAATCTAAACAATTTCCTTTTAAAACTGAAGAACAAAGTTGGATGTTATGTGGATGCTTGGCATCACGAATGCTAAGTAGGTCCTAGAGTGTTTAAGGAAGTTGATGATGCAACAAGTTTGCAGAAAACCCATCTATTTCAGACAGAAATGATCTTCCTTATAATTGAAGAACCATCCTCCCTCCCTGGTCCTGACTTAGTCAGGATACAAAATCTTCAATGAGTCTGAACTTTAGAATAAAATCTTATCCAAGGACTGCTGGTGGGGGGAGAGGGTGTTTGTGTTTTTTTTGTCTTCTTTTTCTTTTAACACTGATATCCATGGAGAGCTTCAAGCACTCTATGAATACTACAAAGGAAATCTCTAATCTTTAATCTCCTCCACAGCAAGATAAGTGGCCTTGATTTCTTATCTTGACCTAAAACTTGAGGAGCTGGTCTCTCAAACAGTTACTCAATACTTCACATTTCATTGTGCAGCTGGTGTAAAATGCAGCTTGAGCACACGGTTTTTACAGATGAAAAGTCTCTAAATCTAATTTTTTTTCTTCTTTAATTGCATTTTGTGCCATCAGCTATGAAAATGTAACCCACAAAAGCTTAATGCTTCTGCTTGCATTAGCTCACCTCCCATGTGGGTACGCGCTCTCTGCTAACTGTCTCCTTGTCAAATCCAATGATAAACTACCACTTGTGAGAACAATCCGCTGCCTTTCCTTTATTTGCTCAGTTACATTTACCAGGAGCTCTGCTGCATCCTTCCAGGCTACCGCTAGTGAGAGGCAGTGCGTATTTCTAGAAGATGCAATTTGGCAGCAAGGGCCTGAGCATCCTTTTCATCTCTGACAAGTGGAGATTTGAGATGAAGGTTAGTTAGATCATGTGGTTAGGGCAATGGGTTGAGATAAACAGGTGACTTCAGGTAAGTCACTCACATTGGTATTCAGCTATCCAAAGACATACAATATCTAGTGTTTTTTTAGGCTCTTCGGAGAGAGACAGTTAGGTTCCCACTGTCTGTAGGACACTGTGATGTATCTGCCAGGCCTACTGGGCATCTCATACACTCAGGGTCATTTTGGATAGCATTTGATTCACCTTTAATTCCGTTCCTTCTCTATAAATTTATTTTGTAGTAGTTTGTGTTGGTGTCACCGTTAACAGTTACATGGTAGAAAGAGACAGAGGCATGACATAAGCTTGAAGAGCAATAATGTCAGCCTGAAAATGTTTAAGCATGAAATAGAGAAAACAGAGATTCAGCAAATAGACAGGGACTACAAGGGAAGGAGGAGACTTTTATATTTTTTTATATGTACATAATATACAGATATGTATATATATGAGTATTCCATTATGTGCCCTGGAGTGGTCTGGGACATATAGCAGTAAGGCAGGAGTAGGTAACTATCCGCTCATAGCAGGATCACACACATCAGAACAACCACTGATCTGGCAGATGAAGCAATGGGGTTTTGCAGAATCTGTCAGTGCCCAGGCAGTAACTTACAACTCACAGGAATTAAATCATGATCAGAAAAACTCTTGCCAAAATTTTTACTGTTATAATTAGCAGGTCAGCAAACACAGTGTGACCATTCCTTTAACGACTTCAAAACATATCCATTTCTATATCATAAATAGGAAGAAGTGAGCATTTGTTGTATTATTTTAATGCATTCTTGAGGCTTTTGCTTTTCTCAAGGGGATCAACCCAGAAAACTAAGGAGACTCCATGCTTCTCATTTTCCAGGCTGCATTCCAGTTGTATACAAGATTATTCACCATGTGGCCAAAGAGACCTCTGCACCCCCCATAACAGCCACAACCTGCCCCAAGTTCTCCAAGCAATTGGTCCAAAATTGTTTCTAGCCTTTTAGCTCTTCTATGTACCAGAAAGAAGACTGAATGAATCAGCATATGAAGAAAAATCCTTATTGCTTTAATTAAACCTGTTCATAGTACTCAAATTTTGTGTGAGAAAGAAAACCTTTGCATTATTCTTCATTGCATGAGGTTGATGTAGGAATGCTGTTACTGGTGTATAAAAACATAATTAAGTATATCTGGTTTTGGAGGGCTCCAAGAGACTGTTATTAGCTGCTTTTACTGCAGCCAACGTTATTCTTTAATATCACTGAAAATGTGTCACCTTATAGACATGCAGGTTAGGTCTGAAGCATTAACAAAATGCCTTCATAGAGGCAGTTGCTTACCCAGTTGTGAAAGGGCTCACAAAGAGCTGGGTTGTACCAGGTTTACAGTAATACTGAACATTTACTGTAGGCAGCACATCCAGTCCTTGAGTTTCTCACCCATGATGGAGAAACTTTACCCCTAACCATTTCAGGACTATCATAACCAACATTTCAACTCCACTGCCACTAAAGGGTTGAATGGTAGGCAGGTAAACAGACTGCATCTAAGATAAACTGATGCTTTTTGATATAATGTCTCCTGCACAGTCATTCATATGCATATATATGTCTGTTTGAAGTACACTTGCTAAATCAGTGTTGGACATCACTGATTTGTGGGAGAAGTGCTGGAAAAGTCACACGTTTTTTCCTCTGTAGCCACAGCAACCTGCTGTGTTCTTATAGTCATGAGACTGGCATATGGCATCTGGATCCAGGCATGCTTTCCCAGCCCCTGGGCTGGCTGCTTCTGATTTACGCCAGCCTGGAGCTGCCTGTTTAGGAAGGCTTTAAATTAAAGTGGTAACCAACACAGAAGTGCCAAACCGCCTTGTCTTTACTAGGGCTTTATCTCAAAGTACTGACGTCAAGTTAATTCAAGTTAAGAACAAGTCTCTTCTCACCCATCCTTTTATTTCCTAAGTGAAAAGGAAAGTCAGATCACAAAGATGACTTTTAAAGAAGCATTGTTTTCAAAGCGAGCTTAAAGTGAACTGCATCAACCTATCAGCCAGCCTTTCCTGTGCAGTACACTAATTTCCCATTTCCACTTATTTTGTGTTTAGCACAGTGTAATTTGTACATCTCAGAATTGCTACTGTAAAACCTCAGACAACCTCAAAGTAAAGAAAAGAAAGAAAGAAAAAAACCCTAAAGTAACCCAGGAATAAAAACCCACAACAAAAAAACATAGAAGGGTCTGGACTTACCTAGAATATCAATGTGTCCACAACAAAGGCTCTTTGTGAGTAAGCCCCCATCTGCATTTCCAGTGCTTTTAATTCTGCAAATTTTCACGTCTACTTAGTTGTTCTCTGTGTTAAATCATGCTTTTATATTTTAAAACAGATTTATAGAGCGAACTCATTATCTACTTTATTCCTTAAAAGTGATCTGTCAAGATGCAAAAACGATGGTTCTTTAATAGACTTGGAGAATTTGCATACACAAGTCATAGGAGTCCCTGACATTGTTCAGAAATTAAATAACATGTTTTCATCAGATAATGGACTAGTCTTGTACAGTAAGAGAGTATTCAATCAGCTGAAACAGATGCTTAGAGGAAATCTCATTCTTGAGGCAACATTATGTTACTGACAGGTGCATAAAAGAGTCTGAAATGTACAGACCAAAGATGTAAAATGAACTGCAAAATCCTTTATAATTTCTTTTTCAATGGAGATGAGAAACCGTCACTTTTAATGGGAAACTGTAAGCAATTTTGCAGCTGATATCTGTTTTGTTTCAATGTGTGATCCAAATATCAGCTGTGAGGAGCTGGGGAACCACTCACATCCCATGGCATATTCCCACTATTGGGGTGTCTTATACCCAGCCAGCAGACCTCAAAAGTAACTATATTGGAGGAATAACTAAAAAGACAACAAAAAAAAACCCTATGCTGTTCTCTACCAGTCCCCATATTGGGAAAGAGCTGGTGTGCTCCTCACACTGCATGTATGGTTAATTTGCTGAGTGTTGTAGACGAGGCTTAAAATCTACCTGTGTTTCATATGAAAAGACCTATTCCGTATGAGACATATTTCATATGAACAGACAAAGGATTTCAAAGATCATACAATCAACCAGGTTGGAAAAGACCTTTAAAAACATCAAGTCCAACCTCTACCCCAGGACTGCCACTTCCACCACTAAACCATGTTGTTAGGATAGATATATCCTCTTTTTGGTAGCTTTTGGAGATGGGGAAAATACATCTGATGACTGAAGCGTGTACTGGGCAAACAAATCACTTGGGATTTAACTCACTCCTGAATTTTCTAGCTAAGTAATAAAATACCAGAAACAATTGAGACTCCTACTGATTTCTCTTGCTGCTTTTAAAAGAAAGATATCTACAGGTCTTCTACATGTGTTGGCGTTCTCACCCAAGCATCACACGTTTCTAGGTCCTTTTCACAGCTGTGAATTAATCTCAGTGGTGCACTTAAGGTAAAACTCTGGCCATTAAGTATGAATAAATCAGACAGATCGGGCTTCAGAAAGAAGAGAAGAAGCTTCCATCAAAATAATTAATATCAGACAGAACAGCATTTTCAAACAAGAAAGCATTCTCCAAGAAAATATCTGACCAGTTTTACACAGCAACTGCATAAATTAATCCCAAAGCTTTTGCCAAGGGGCAGGGAAGGGGAGCAAGCTGTTACTGAAGTTCACTTGCTTTCAAACTGTTGGCTTTTTTTCCCCAATTCCCTCCAGAATATCAAAGACTTTTTATTTTCCAGGGCATGAGGAAAGAAAAAATTCACACTTTTGTCTTCTCTGATTGCAAGAACTCTCAGTTGCAGGGAGTCGTCTTAACTGCCTATCTTCAGATGGCTCCTTTTGCTTCACAACTGCATGGTTTGGGTTAGGGGAGGTTAGTGGGGGTTTTCTTTTCATTTCTCTTTTTCTTCTTTCTCACTGTGTTTTACATTTAAAGAATGTCTTGGGTTTAGTCAAAAAATGCCTGCTGGTGCTTTCAGTGCCTCTCAGTGTCTCCAGCAACAATTATCCCAGACCAGCTCCATTCCAGAATCTCATAAAAATATGCTTTGAGATATAGTCTCTCACACACAAGGGTTGCAACTGTCATTCTCTGTCAATTCTTTTCTGTGGAAATTAACTTGCTGCAGGAGATGGGGCAAGTCTCATTGAAGTCATCTGCGCTGAATGGTTTCTTGGGGTGGTGTTTTGGTTCTTTTTTGGTGATAGATTCAACAGATCAGTGGCCAAGACTGTATTGTCTTGATTTTTGCATGCCGGTGGTGAACTGCAAATTGTGCTTTGGTACTTAGAGATACGTGCCTTTATAAATGTGGACTAAGGGTATTGATGCAGATGTCTTTACCATCTGAACAGCTCAAAATGCTTTTCAGTCTCTCATTTAAATGCAATGCAGCTCTCACAACTGTTCTGGCACAGCTTTGCATGGAGCTGGGTGATGCTTGTACCAAATGTAAATCATTACACTGACCAAATACATGGGCCTCATCCTCAGCTGTACTGTAGCTGTTACGCAGCTTGTTGTTAGTACAAAATACCCCTGAGGTCACTGTGAACACAGGAAGATTGCAGCCATAGTCCTAAATATCTGCATGGCCAGAGTGATGATTTCACCCTGATGAGAACAAAGGATGTGGCTGAGGATCATGGATTGCTGATGGGAATGCATGTGTCCGGATTTGGTTTGCTGCTACCCAGCTGCCAACAGATTTGGGGCAGTTGGCATAAGTTAAAAGCAAGGAACGAGAAAACAGAAGGTTATTTTTCACTGTCTCCGCTAAGCTGGGGTATTGTCCACCCTTTTTAAACTCTTTTGGTGTTACTCTCGATATTGTATATTTGAGATCTCAATGCTGAAAACTGTTTACTTGCAATGGAGGAAAAGGAAACTCTCATTTAGTTATGGGAGGTGAAGATTTGGTTTCGCAAGGTGAAATCTTTCAAATCCTTCCTTGCCTAAAGTTGAGCTGAGTACACATGGAGGAGTGCCTTTTTTACGGTACTCTACAAATGCTCATATTTAAGTAAATATGTAAGTGCTAAAAGTGGTGTTCTGCTAGATAAAAGCCAGAATTTTCCAGCTTCCACCTGCTTGGCCTTATTAAAGAGTAAAATCTTACCCTTTGGGGTGGATTAACACCTAACTCCAGGTGAGTCTTGGACCATAACCACAGCCTCCAGGTGCTTCAAGAGGGAAATTATAATTATCAGTCCTGAACTTGTGCTTGGGGCCTGCAGCTTGTTCTCTCTGCAAGTGTGTGCTGGTCAGCAGGGCCAGGCCTCTTTTTGTATAGAAACTAAGTGACAGCACCAGAGTGTTGTCAGAAAGCTACAGCAGGATGCGCTCAAGTGGGTGAAAGCATTGAATCTGTGTTTCTTTTATCCTTATTCAGCACGGTTTTGTGCCTGTTGTCTCAAATCCTTTGAATCTGCTACCTGAAGGAATGTTCCAGGTAGTTCAAAAGCACACAGAAACACTTTCTTTTTTCTCCCTGCTTCATGTTGGTACAGAAATGCTCTGAGTACCTCGTTGCTTGGCTGGTGATAGCATTCAAATTCATTCTAAGGACACAGCAGCAGCATCCTTCAAAAATTGCTGCTTTGCTCTTTGGAAAATGCCACTGACCTTAAGAAAAACAGTCATCTGACACAGGCTAAGGGAGTAAATTATAGTACAAAGTTTGTGTATGATATTAGTAGTAAAACCCAAATAATAAGAGTCGCAAGGATAGCCTCTCAGCTCGCCAGCCCCTGTATTAGCCCACTGTAGGGTTGTGAGGTGAAATTTTCCCTCTCTTGATTCATCAGCATGGGGAGGCTGCCATGCAGAATGGACATTCTCAGCAGCATCCCACAATCTGAATATTATCACTGCCTCTGCCATCAAAACCAATGGCAATGGGGTCATATAGCTACTTGACTATATAGATCACAGTAAATAAGGTTCACTCTAAAAGGACTCAATTGTCCTGTCAAGACACAGTCTTCTTGTACTGCAATGGCAGGCAAGCACACGTGATGATGGGCACAAATACCTCAAAGTAGTTTTTACTCTCCTAGTCACTGAACTGCTCCTTTCATGCCTTTTGTCTTTTGTGGACACTGTTCTTTCTGCTTCTTTGTTGACAGTTTCTGTGTTATCTCCGTCTGTGTACTAGTGCCATGATCATTAAATCCTCTTTCAGCCTCCTTGGTATTAATTGCTGTTGTCACCAACTACTTCTTGTCAACGTTTCTTGATCTCCTTTGTGCTTTACCCTGTCTTGATTTATTCTACTTGAAATTCATCAGTATAACAGGGACGAAGATGCAAGGAGAGAGAATTCTGCCTTTCAATCCTGCTTTATGTGGAAAAAAAGTCTCTCTCCCTATATGCACAGCTGAAAAGGGAATTTATGGTGCTGCAACTCTACTGATTCCACCTGAAGTTTCTCTAATTTCCATTGGTGTAAGGGAGATTAACATCCATCTCAGAGTACAGTACCTCACTGCTGTAGAATTGCTTTTGACTGGATAAGCGATAGGAGGTATATTTCCAGCCTGAAATACATTTTCATCATTATCTCATGAGCAGGACTCAGTGAAAAACTGTTATTGGAGTTCTCTGCAAATCACTTGAATTACCGATAATCCTTTAGCAGCCCATGGGCAATAAACCACTGTATGGCAGGGGAAGTAATGGTTCTGCATGACCTGGATGCAGTGAAAGCACAAAAACTGGCTGCCAGCTCCATACGTAGTATAGGAGTGCAAAAGGTTCCCTAGCTTGCAAAAGGGCTGAATTTGGACATCAGTATTTCTAACAGGTAACACTGCTATGTGATTATCTCACTGATTTTAAGCCACAGTCTGGCTCTGGGTTACCTTCCAAAATGGTTCTTTTAGTAGCAAATGTTTTATATAAAGCTAGGAATACATTTGCAAAGTATACCGTAGCATCCCAATTTGTCTTGTCATATGTGCTCCAGGTATCATGGAATATGTTCTCTTTGTTCTGCCACTGACTTATCTGATAACCATGCAAGTACATTACTATTCAGACCTGGGCAAGGGTGTCACTGCTTTGCCTCCATCATTTCACTCAGAGGAAAGATAGGAAGAAAACAATAGGTCTAATCCCTGATTCACTGCTCCATGAGCTCCCAGTTTGCATTAGCTAAAGATACAGCCCAAATCTTATTGGTTTCCTAGAATATTCTTTTATACCTCCTTCATCACAGATTCTCCAGGCTTTCTCTGAGAGAAAAAGTTCCAATTCGGGCAAAAACATACATCTGTTTGATCATCTTGCCAGGAGTCTCTGTACTCCTCTGTTCTAACTAGTCAATGGTTAAGCAGCCACTCTAAGCTTTTATTTTACCTGGATCCAAAAGGTTTTTTTTCTCCATTTCATTTCTCACCATCGTGACACCTGCCAATAAGAGGTGAAGCAGACAGTTATTCTTTATCTTTTTGCTTCCAAATCGGGGGAAAGAAAATAAATTAGTCACATTCACATTGCTAAATAAATGTGTGATATCCTTCTAAGTGTGAGGATTCATTTGCAACAAAGACATGCCTCAAGCAATATGGCCATGAAGAAGTAATCACACATCTTGGCAGCTGAATTAATTTTATACATGGTTTTAGACATGCTGAAGGTATGCAGTCTCCATTAGATAATGTGCTGCACTGAACTTCTGGAGAGTGTGGTTGCTAGCTAGGAGAGAAATGAGACAGCAAAGAGTCTGGATATTGTATAACTGATCTCAGCACTTATATTTAGATGAAAGAGAGCAGGAAGGTAAATTCTCACACTCAGTCCTGAGCTAAAGTTAACTTTGTGCCCTAACAGACATGGTGATGGGAATTAACACTGATAATCAACCAAAATAGGGGCACATCAGGCCCATATTACAGCCCTGTGTCTCATTGTACTGTTTGTATCAATATTTATGTCTTTACCTATCAAAAGTAATGTGTAGATATTCTCCCGTTCAGACATTGCTAGCAGGGTTTTCTTTTTATACCGTAAATATTTCAATGATAAATGGGCTTACCAAACACACAGATACCCCTAAGAGCAGCAGTAGGTACTTTTTCTGCAGTCTTGACTATAGTATTGGATGGAAGACTTTAGTTCCCAGATTCATTTTGTTAATGTATATCTTTTCTGTAACTTTATGCAATACACACATGAACATTCTTTGATTGGGTTATGGACTAATTATGAACCACAGTTATAAAGCAGCTACACTGCAGTAAGTGAGAACCAATCCTGGAAAGGACAGGATCTTTTAACTTTGCTCATAATTGGTATAAAGCCTCAATCTGTGCCCACTCAGAACTATCATCTTTACTTTTTATCTTCCCCTAGCAGCATAAGGAGCCAGCACATCATTGCACTGTGCAAATATCTGATGGAAGAGGGAGTTGCTGTTACAGAGAGTTCGGGCATAAGACTTTGTAGAATGTAGGAGATGTAGAGAGAATCATCAATCTGATCAGCCTGAAAAGTATCAACCTGTCTAGTCATTGCCAAGGTTGGCTCCTTCCTCATCAACAGCATCACAAAGAGTTTTCAAGCACAGCGTGAAGATAAGAAGTCATTTACTGTGAGGGTTGTGAGGCACAGGAGCAAGTTGCCCAGAGAAGCAGTGAGTGCTCCATCCCTGGCAGTGTTCAAGGCAGGTTGGACAGATCCTTGGCTGACATGGTCTAGTGTGAGGCATCACTGTCCATGTCGGGGGGGTCGGAACTGGATGACCTTAAGGTTCTTTCGAACCCTAATGATTCTATAAGTAATAATTTGGCTCTATGAATAGATTGTGAGTTTTACCTACAGAATTGCAGAAACTGGGATTGGAAAGATGTTCAGGTGGTCATCTAATGTAATTCCCCTTCTCCAGGTAAGAGATTGAGGAAGAGAAAGGAAAACAAGTAGCTAATATTTTTAACACTCTCGAAGTCTGGCTGTGCCTGCGTGGCAGTGTCCTAGTAAGTGTAGGAGACCATCATCAGGGTTGGGAAAGGCTGTGGCAGGCTCTGAAAGTGCATGAGTGCTTTGTGCTGAACACTGCAGATTTCCAGAGAAGGGATGCCAAAAAGGGATAAGGTGCCTTATTCCCTTAAATGATGAACTACGGGAACAGTCATTTCACCTCTGTTTTAAAAGGATATTCATATATGAAGAAGAGGTTGCCAGGGTTGTCAGGAGAAAATGAGGATGTTCAATCCTGAATACCTGGAACACGATGCCAACGCAATGTTCTCACATCTTCTGAAAACTGCAGAACATTGGTTTTCAACTTTTAAACATGGCAGTCAGGAAGGGAAAGATGTGATTATTACACATATGCAGTTTACCAGGCCACAGGACGTAGCAAAAGTAAACCAAATTCAGGGTCATCTGCTGAAGAAACATGGTATTAAGCTGCACATGTATCTGAACCGACTGGAAATTGCTCCACAGATTTATGGACTAAGTTTTTGCAAAGCATTATTCCTTCTATTTTTATTTCATTATATTAGTGCACATTTTTATTACTCTTAGGATTAGAGGAATAGGGCTAAAAAGAAATACTTATCTCTGTCCTGGGTTCAGCAGTAGCAGTCATTTTTCTCCTTCTTAGTAGCTGCTGCAGTGCTGTGTTTTTGACTTTCAGCCTGGGAACAGAGCTGATAACACCGATGGTTTTAGTTGCTGCTCAGTAGTTTACTCTGACCAAGGACTTTCTGAGCCTCATGCTCTGCCAGGGAGGAGGGGAAGCTGGGAGGAAGCAGAGACAGGACACCTGACCTAAACTGACCAAAGAGGTATTCCATATTACAGCACGTCATGCCCACTATATAAACTGGGGGCAGTTACCCAGAAGGGTTAGATCACTGCCCAATCGGGATGGGTATCAGTCAGCGGCTGGTGAGCAGTTGTATTCTCTTCCCTTTTTATTTCCCTTGTCATTATTATTATTGGTGGTAGCAGCAGTGGTTTGCGTTATACCTTAGTTACTGGAATGTTCTTATCTCAACCTGTGGGAGTTGCATTCTTTTGATTCTCCTCCCCGTCCCTCCGGGAGGTGGGGGGAGGGATGGGGGGGGCAGTGAGAGAGCGACTGCGTGGTTCTCAGTTACAGCTGGGCTTAAACCACTACAATCTCTTAGAATTTATTTGATTTGCAGAATCACAGTAAATGACACTCCACTGTTGTATTTGTGACAGTGGCATTCCCAGCATACATAACGTCTGTTCAGCTATGCACGTACCCTGAGTATGGCAAGGGGTTGGAACTAAATGAGCTTTAAGGTCTTTTCTAACCCAAACCCATCTGTGATTCTATGGGATTGACCTGAACAAGAGATTTCCTCTGCAGACAAACCCAATACTAAAGATATTTCATCGCTCAAAATTGTATAGGTTAGATCTGGCTGTGCCAAGAAGGCTCAGAAATGAGCCAGAGACAGGCCAAACTTACCCAGCAGAGCAACAGAGAACACCCAAGTTCCCTGTGGCTGAAGAAATACAGTGGATGTTTGGTAGGGGAAGGAGCAAAAACTCAATTTTGACTATACTGATTTTAGGTCTACTAGGAACTTCCAGGCGGACAACACCACAGATCAAGCTAGGAAATACTGAAGATGAGCTGCTGCTGGCTAGAGTGACCTTACAATGACAGAGAGAGGGTCCAAGACTGAAAGCAAAAGAGACCGCAAAGCCATGCTGCAACTCAGGCATCCTGGTAGCTTTCTTGAGCTTTTGAGAAGCTTAAGAAAGAGACCAAACTATACTTATGAAATTAAGTAGATGGCTGAGGTTTAAATACTGGTAGAGCCGATTCATTCCCTGTTACTCTACTATTTTAAAGGGCAGACTGCCAGCTATTGAAACCCTGACCCTAACTTTTCTTCAGCAAGTGGGCCTCCCATCCCCTTAGAAGCCCTTCCTGATCTTGTTTGGTTTGAAATGCTGAAAGATGCAAATGTACCAGACTATGTGACTTACAGAATCCTACAGCACAGCAAATTCATACGCCCAGAACTCACTGTTTACAAACACATTTTCAGCTCCTTCTGATCTAGTGGAAGGTGTCCTTGCCCGTGGCACGGGGCTGGAACTGGATGAGCTTTAAGGTTCCTTCCAACCCAAACCATTCTGTGATTCTGTAATTCTTTCTGCTTGGTACTGTGAGTGAATGAGCAAACAGGCTCAGCATGCACTTACCTCATTTCCCTAGAACATTTACAACACCGAGCTTATGCCAAAAATCTATAGAGGTGAAGATGGAAGGAGAAGCTCTTCCTGGTTCTAATTTCTAAATATATTAAGTGCAAACACTTCACTTTTATGAGAAAGTTTAACATTTAGCTCTATGAATATGAATCTTTGGTAGCAGTTCAGATGAAGATTACCATCTTTCAATCTCATCACTCCTGTCACATCTATTAGATAAGGTCCTTTTGTGCCATTCTTCCACCCAGCTCAGGGTCTAAGCTTATGAAATTTGCAAAGGCCCATAAATTCTCCCTCCTGTCTGATTCTCTCCTTAGTAAATATATTTTTCTCACTCAATTCCATTTCTCATTATATTGGTGCGATATATTTCAGGGATAGCTTCATGGGTTTTTGTGGGGTTTTTTTGTTCTCCTTCAAACAATAACCATTCTACAGCTAAAAAAAATCATTTGCCTTCATGCAAGAAGCCTTCTTCCTAAGTGCCAATATGAAATACTGTAATAGGCTACAAATCCTTCATTTCTGTTTCGGTTTGGAGTCTGCCTATTAGTTTCTAGGGAATAAATCATGATTGGTGACAGAAATGACCTTCAATCTCTATAGCAATTTCAAATGAAGCTGAGTTGGTTCTCATTAAAACCCTGTAATTTTCCTAAGCATTTCAGTTCCTTATTTTCTTTGTTGATGCTGTATATAGTTTTAAATCCTTTTCTGCAGCTAATTACCAAACTGAACTTGGTTTTAAGTCTGAGTGGTACTGCCATGCCTCTCTAGAAACTCTAGCTACAATAGCAAATTGCGTTCTCGTTAAAGGACTGAGAATTTCACCTTGAATCCCTCCAGGTTAGCCATGCTGTCTGTTTTACTGCCTTTACCTTAAAGCTTCTTTCTCCAGAGTTTTGTATGTGCTATTTCTTAAAACTCTGTACCATTAGCTGATGTAATTGATTCTATTTAACTTCTCACTGCTCTCCAGACAACACATAGATTTACTATGCTACCAATGCTGAATTCCTATCATCAATGACCATTTAGCCTAGTTTAAGCACCTTCTGCAGTAAGACACCTGAAGCACCCACACTGCAGACACTTTATGGTTTGAAAGCCAAGATTTTTTTCTAACTCTTAAGTGCACTTTCCCTTTCTTTATTGCACCAAGTATGAAGTTAAATTTGCCAAGTAGCATTAATCAATTCTACCTGTGCACACCATGGAAAAGAAATCATTAAAGGACCATCATCATATTGTACATTAAAAGCGGTGAAAGGAAGAATAAAGATTGAAATAAAATGTTCACAATTTGGTGGTTGGCTTCTAGTATCCAGGGCAAGATGTATCTCTAAATTTCAGACATCTGTGGGTTTGACACCCATTCTACACTCCTTTTAGATTCACGGAGAGAAATGTGCCCTTATAGGGGAAGATTCATGTGACCAGCTTACATACCTGCTTAAGGATGAGGTGCTTAATTCTCTATCATAGAATCATAGAATAATAGAATCAACTAGGTTGGAAAAGACCTTTAAGATCATCAATCCAGCCGTTGCTGCATCTCTTCTCTGTATTGACTAAAGGCAAAGTTGACAAACAAGCCAGAAACATCCACATCGTATATTTGAAGTTACACAAGATGAATTCCACAATTACACCTGGATTTACAAACTTGTCATTCAGCCCAACCTAAATGTGTCCCATCTTGTCCTTCTAGGTTTATTCGATCAAAATCTTTAAAATGCCTGTTTTTCAGAAGGTCTGAGTGCTCCTGGTTCCCATCAAAATAAACACAGACAAATAAGGCATATACTCCCCTTGAAAAACAGTATCTTGGCTCTTGAAATCGATCAAGTTCTGCCTTCACTCTAGTCCATCTTTTAATATGGTTTTAGAAGAAAAATTTTCGTGACTCCAGGCTTTAAGTAGTCACTTCTTTATGCTTTATCCGCAGTTTTGGACACCAGACTTAAGTTGTCCCCACTCTCAAAATCTCCTTTGGCATTAGTCAGAAGCCCTTGTAACAACTGCCTTTGGTTATGATGATTATGCTTCTTTTTCTAACTTTTTGTTACTTTTCTCGTTTTTCTCTGTTCAGTGAAATTAAATAAACCTGCCTCAATTATAAGCTTTCCTGAATTACCAGGCTTGCGGGTTGGTTTGGGTTTCTAATACTGCAAAGAATGTTTAAAGTAACAAGAAGATCATGAAACCAGATGTAAGCATAATAAATTCAAGCTCCATTTGGTGACCTACCTAGTTGGCAAAGTTCTTCTAATAGTGAAGTCATTTTATCCTCAGAGGAAATTTTAATTTAAATACAAATCCATACATTTTGGCCAAAACTGTGCCTGTGAAATTAACACTATTTTGGATAGCAGCAAAAAAAAAAAAACCTGGCATCATCATCTAAAGGCATTTGCAAGCGTTCCAGGAACATCATTACATACGTATTTTTAGTCTTCCTACTGGCAGCAAGAGCAGTGTAAGACAAATTTGCATTTCAAGGCTGGAACCAACTGCATTTAGCATGGATCTGATAAAAACATCAGAAGAACAACGAAATATTTTGGCACACACATGCATTTCCTAAAATGACAGAAAAATGAGAATTTCAGGGATGCATTTCTACACCTCCCACTTCAAGGCCTTGCTACTTAATCTCCCTTGAATAAGCTGCAAATATGTCTGACCTCTAAGTAAAACTCATTCATTTCTATGGGTTTTTTTTTTCATGTAAATCCCCAAAAGGACTGCCTCAGTAAGTTTGCAGATATTGTACTCAGTAAGAGTACATTTACCTTTAAATTTATCAAACACAGATTTTTTTCCAGTGGTAACAAATGGGACTTTTTCAGGGAAATCTGTTCTTACTGGAGACCCACAGTACCTGCTTCTCAAAACTTATCACAGCACCCAATCCACTGCTGGTTCCCTACAGTAAAGGCAGATCAAGAAGATACAACGTCTTTTATGCTCAGATCCTAATGTTGCTTCATAGTAGGCTTAAGAAGAACTAGCGGAAAAGTTTTCTGTACAAACTGGAAATGCAGAAGGCTCTAGGATCAAAATGTACCAGTTAAATCTTTCAACACTGCTGTCATAATGCCATAATACTAGAGTGAAGATAAAAACTAGGTTACTTGCAGAAGATGCTCCACAACTCAGGAAACTTTGCTTTTTATTGCACTCTCTGATTTGGAAGAATCTCTACCTACATGTGATGTCAAAAGACATTTTATTTTCCAAGCTGCTCTGCGCTTATACAGAAGAGATGTGTACAGACCATAAAATTATTCTTGAAGATGCATTATTCCTGCACATAGTTATGTTTGATCCCAAGTAAATGATGTTGGATTGAAAGCACACACTCTTCATCTACTTGAAACTGTAAATACTCTCTTAGTATTGCAAGAAAGGAGCATCAGAAACAAACCATTCTTATTTTTCAGAGAAAAAGGGAAAATAAAAAGCTTATCTGAACGTAAAGTAAATATCCATAACTACTGGAGAGTATAACTCTTGCAGTTAGGAAGGATTTAGCAAGCTTAACTTGACACATGATCTTTCCAACAAACAGAAATACATAGGCAAAATTTCCTAATCGAGCTCCTCTGGAACTCTTCATGTTCACAGACGTCGGATTTGGGGATCAGCCCTGGCTTTCCCCCAGCAAACCTACTGATCCTCTGCATCAGTCAGTCATGGCTCTTCATCTGTCAACATGACCCTCTAGCTGACTGAAGCTGGGGCAAGAGAAGTGCCATCCTCATCAGTGACATATTCCTGGCTCCCCATGAACCTAATGCTGGAGCTTTGTCTGATTTCAGTGTTCAGCCAATAATGGCAATACTCGCATATCTGTTGCAGTATCCCAGACCTGGTGGCATTCCAGGATCAGTCTCCTCCAGGATGAATACTGAACTGCAGCCTAGAGCAAATCCCATTTCTTAAGGGACAAGCAGGACTATTATCCTAATTTCTTTCGATCTGATAACCAGATTTCTCCTACCTTGGAAATCACGGAATTTGTCACCTACAAATTCCCTTTTCCCTGCTCATTGTATCTTGTAGATTATTAAAGCATTCTTTCTTTAAACACCACCATGTTTGGAGGTGCACCTTTCAGCTCCCACTGATAGCTTCTTGCCATGAGGAGAAATGTGCTTGTTCCTACTCCTTAATGAAATACTGAATGGGTTCAGCAATCTTCCATCTTTATGCCAGCACTTCTCCTTGCTGCAGTGTACTTGGAAGTGGCAAGATATTAACAGACCAGGACAGATATATCAGTATTCCATGACTGCTTTGCATTACTCTGGTGATGCAGAGCAGATGTAAAGCCAGCTCAGCTGTCTGGCTAGCTCAGGTCAGGGTAGGAAAACAGTGAAATTGCTGTAGAGCCCATGTTTCTGGAAAATCCGGAATAGACCAGCACTGAGTTATTTTCAGAGTGTGTAGTATATTTAGAATCACTGAATGGTTTGGGTTGGAAGGGATCTTAAAGCTCATCCAGTTCCAATTGCCTGCTATGGGCAGGGCCACCTTGCACTAGAGCAGGTTGCTCCAAGCCCAGTCCAACCTGGCCTTGAATACTGCCAGGAATGGGACAACCACAGCTTCTCTGTGCAACCTGTTCCAGCACCTACCACCCTCACAGGGAAGAGCTTCTTCCTAACATCTAATCTAAATCTACCATTTGTCATTTTAAAGCCACTCCACCTTGTCCTATCACTACTTGCTCTTATAAAAAGTCCCTCTTTAGGTATTATTTCTCTAATGCAACTGTGGGTTTAAGCCTAATATTATCCTGATGTGATGACCTATTTGTCCACAATCTCCTGAGATAAATTTCTATATCAGCAAGAGGTTTGAGTGATAATGTGAATGACTTCAGGACACAATTTTTAAACCAATCTCAACACTCCTTATACAGACCCACCAAAATCCCCCCCAAAAGTAGCACCTATAATTATTCAATGTCCATCCTCGCTTCCAGGAAGAAAAATGATATCCTTATTCACACCCTCCCCTCCAACCTCTCTCGATGTTTAGAACAGAAAGGTCTGCTAAGCTTGTGTTGGTTCAGAAGTGCCACAAGGGTTGAGCAGAGCTTTATTCACTGTTCACATTGAAGAAATGCTATATTAGCTACATGGAGATGAGCAGGTTGTGCCAGCAGCTGCCCAGCTTTCTAACATCTGACATTGCAGACCAAAGCCATAACAGTGTCAGGAGATGACCCAGACAGAGTTTTGTTTCCAGTATAAAAGCATATGGTTGTTTTTTTCCCTTTATAGTTACTATCCAGAATAACCAAAAAGCCCAAAGAAATCATTGGCTGTTAGTGGATGTAAAATAATGTTAAATTTAGCTACAACTGTGTTTGTATTTTGAGGGTATTTGCTTAACTTCATGAGGAATGTGATCAGTACTAATGGGGAAAATGCTGTGTTTTCATACGTGTATGCAAATGTAAGTCATTAGAATGTGCAAATGAGCAGTAGGTGTCCAGGGGAAGGTTACTGCTTGCTTTCTATCAGTTGTGCATGTTAATCATCAAAATAAGATTTGCAAATGATCCTATTTTTTCATTTCAAGGTTAATAATACAATTCATTGAGCTTTTTAACAGTCCAGGCTTTCACTGCAGCTTTGGCAGTCTTCCTGAAGTGCTATACAAACTCATAAGCTTTCCTGATCTGGGACCTTTAAATTCTTCACTTGATAAGGAGCTGTAATTTTTCATTATATAGGCAGTTGATCTGGACATGTGTATATCCAAAATGACCATTAATATAAATCACAGGGTTAAATTTAAGGTATAAGTAAAATCAGCCCCAATTTTCAAACAAGAATTTAATTTCAGACAATTTATTTGTATTTGTATATCTGATACTAATTTGCCATGAATCAATAAATTGTGAGTGAAGGGTCTGTAGAGCATTTCTGGAAAAAGAGCTCTCATTGAGTCATTGTTCTTGAAATAAGGACATTTCCTTAAATGTTTGTATATAATCGTTAAAGTTAAAACTCCCAGACTAGAAAAGCTGGGTAATGTAAAGTTAAGAAGTTTTATCTGTGAACAAGCATTTGCCACCTATGAACTGTCCTTGGTTTCATCAGTCCTGAGCACACGTACCCAAGAAATTGAAACTATTAGACATGATTCTGCTTAGAGCCTGAAGCCTGCTATACACACTAGAGATGCAAGATGAAGTGCCTGTCACAAAGATAGCTATATTCCAATATTGCAGGAAAATTTAAGACCCCCCCAAAATACTTGTATTTTCTCTCTAAACACCTCTACCTTAGATTTGGTTTTAATTAATTTTTATTCTATATTTAGGTATCAACTTTTAAAATTATGAATATCTACAGTATTTTTCTTTTTAGTAAGATTGCATTCTGGTCAGAGCTTATGATTTCAATAAAACTTTACTACTGTGACTGGCAAACAAGCAACCAAGTGAAAAAAACCTGAGGATCAGGCCACTGCAAGTGACCGGCTATGAAGAACTGTTCCGAACCAAGCCAAATCCGCCAAGAGCTTCAAAACTTATCAGTGCAAATAGAGCCTTACAGTCTTCTGACATGAGAAGCCCATCTCTTGAGTGGCAGCCTCACATTTCACACCCCAGCATGCTAAAGCTCCTTACGTCGAGACAGGGTAATACTTCATTGTACCTCCTAGAAGAGAGTAGGCAGAGATTGAGGTAGCTTTGCAGTGGATGAGTGAATAAGGGAATCTACTATGACTCATACAAGGTTAAGTGATCCCTCTATACGTTTTTTCATGGCATCTCTATTCACTGGAAACTTCAAAACCTTAGTATACATATTTTCCTGTATCCAAAGCAAGGATTTGCTATACATTTGCATCCTGCTGCTTCCTAAGCAAACATTTTGCCTCTTGGCTGGAACCCTAGGATTAGTGAAGGACTTAGAAATGAGAAAGGCACTTGCAGAGAAGAACATCCTTTGGGAGACATAAACAGGCCTTTCAGCTTCACTGAACATTGTGTCCAGTTATGGACACCACAGCTGAGGAAAAATATAGTCCTGCTGGAGGGAATCCAGGAAGGACAACTGAGAATGATCAAGTTGTTGACTGAACTGTTAAGCTGAAAGAAGAGGAGGTTGAGAGTAAAAGCGATCATAGGAGACCTGCATTTAAAGAAACAGTCAAACCATCACTGCAGGATACTTTCTTAGAATAAGGTAGACCAAATCTGTCAGAAATGGCACGGGAATCGTCATCCTAGTCTGGAGAAAGAGGGAGGAACAAGCTCTCCTGTTTAGAGCCTTTCCGTCAATCCCTCTCTTTTTACATGTTCATGTGCCATCTTAGGTGATCATCTATCATATATGATAGTTAAGGAGAGAATGAAGAAATTGGATTTGCTCAGTTTTCAGAAGAAAAGTTGATGCTAATGTTGTCCCAAACTACATAGTGGGAGGATTCAGGTAAGACAGAGCCAAATGCTTCTTAAGGGTGCACAATCCAAGGGCAAAAGGCAGCAGACATAGCTTGTTATCCAATTAGATGGAAAGAAACTTTTCCCAACATGAAGGCTGACAAGTATTGGCACAGAGACCTGGAGAAGTGGAGTAATTTCCTTGAAGAGACTCAAAATTGAACTGGGCAAGACCCTGAACAACCTGATCTAATATGCCCAGCTCCTCACAAGATGCCATCAGCTTCACAGGATGTCATGGGGATGAAAAAATACTTTTCCATTAGCGAGCAGACGCTGAATTACAAGAGGAATTTGACATTGCGACCATCAGCACTGACTACCTTTTAAAGTTAGATAATAATCTCGGGGAGTAAGTATTACACAGTGAAGCAAAGCACCTATGCAGCTATAGGGGCTGTGGACAGCACTAAAATCCTAACTGAGAGTCATGGCATTAATATGACAAGACAAGAAGAAATATCAACAGGGTTTGTTTTTTTCTTTTCTCTGCTTTTCAATCTGTCCCTTTCATGGCTGAGGGCACATCTTCGAGGACTGCTTAGACCAAAAGAACAGGGAATTATTACAGTCGCTGAAGCCAGTATTTTCTCCAGCTTATTCCCTATTTTACCTTGGACAATTACTGGGTTAAAGAAATAGAAAGGAAAAGAAGAAGGAGGCGAAAGGAAAGGAACCTGCTTTCCTTACCCCTACTTAAATGTCCTAGTCAGCAGGCTACAAAGTCACAGCTCCTGTCCATGGGAATCGAGCAAGACTTGTTAGCTGCAAGGGGGTCTAGTTGAACACACTTATCACTAAGGTCATCTATGCAAAAAGTGCACATCAGCAGCCTTCAAACGGCGGTAGTGCTTAGATCAATATCCCAGGAGACAGCTAATGTAGCTTTAATTTCCACCTCAGTCCAAGGAAATAAAAAGCTGTGTCTTTCCCCAGCCAGGATTTAAGCAGTTCACAGGATATTTTGTAAGGAAGCAAGTTCCCCCTTCTTAGTATTACTGCCACAAGGATGAAAGGAAGCCCTTTAATCTGAAGAAAAACCTTTTTGCCTACTGCTTAGGACAGGTGGAAGAAGGGGAGAAAAAGCAGTTGTCTGAATTACTTGACTCTGGTGAAGCACAAATATATCCTAGAGGCAGAGCAGGAACATATGATATTTAAAAAACATGAGTCGCCCTTTCTGGCTCAATATTAAAAGTGAGTCAATGCACTGCATTGCACCAATCTGCCTTAAAGGTAGCAAATGTTTTCTCCAGGAGCTGAGGCCTCCTGTGACATTTCTGTGTCGCTCAACTCCAGCTTAGCCAGGAAAGAATAAGTTAGGTTTGTAAAACAGGAGCTTAGCTTAACTGTCACCAACAACAATTTAGCCACTTAAGTATGAAGTTTGCGTATTGTACCTAAGCAGACTGATCCATGAGAGGCAACCCAAGCTGTCTGCAAAACAGGGATCACATCCCACACAGGCAATACTCACTTTAGCTAAGCTTCTTTGCTTGTGCCAGATCTTTTTCCCTTTGAAGTAGTGTACTTTTGCCACTTTCTTCAACAGAATAAAGACTCAAACAAAAAACCTCATCCCAGGCTGTTTGAATTTAAAAATGCAGCAGGGCTCAAGTCAGCTGAAGGATGGCCTTTAAAGAATGTATTACATATGCTTAAAATGTGTTTGTTGGACTAAAATGTCTTTCAACAATCGTTTCAGCAATTAATAAGTTGAAAACATATTGCAAATCTACATACTCGAATTTAGGTATTTTCTGAATGGATCTAAAAGAAGTTACGCCCTGGCCATGCCATGCTCAAATCACGTTATTTATGCAATAAACTGGATTAGGTACATCACACTCTGGATAATTTAAGATGAACTGTTTTCACCTCAAAATATAAGTGAATCTAAAATCAGACCACATTGAGCTACTTTATCTCATGGAGTAAGTGGGGATTTCTAAATGATCGTTAGCTCTGTTGCTTTAAATCTCTCAAACATATCTTACTTTCTTTCAATCAGTAGTTTATAATTTAAACCAGACTTTTTGTGGCCTATATTTGCATGTTAAAATATAGGCAACTCATGCACAGTAGGTCCATAAAAGCGTGCAGAATCTGTGCAGTGACTGATGCTTCCCAAAATCATCAGAATTATTGCACATGCCCATATG
The DNA here is from genome assembly GCA_017639245.1 of Myiopsitta monachus. Taxonomy (NCBI): domain Eukaryota; kingdom Metazoa; phylum Chordata; class Aves; order Psittaciformes; family Psittacidae; genus Myiopsitta; species Myiopsitta monachus. Next base: position 113,784,928 of record CM029917.1, on the reverse strand, counting down.
TTCAGCACGCAGGTATTAGGAGCTCCAGCTTGCTGCCATATATCCACAAATCTTAATTATGAAGCAGCTCTAAATGTAAGACCATGCACATATTCTCTAGTTCTATCTAAAACTCCCCCCAGAGAAATGCTCATCAGCCTGGAAAAAAACCATTCTAGGACTGCTAAATATTCAAAATTTCCAGCTAAATTTTAAAAGGTTTCCCATATTGGTCATTTTTTTTTTTAGTTTCTAGGAAGACTTCCAGGACACATGCAAGAAAAAATAGCTATAAAGAAGTCCTAAAATTAAATTCTTAGGGCCTTTACTATCTCATTCATAATTCAGACAAGCTTGAAAGCCAATTTGGATTCACGCTGCCATTGCTTCTTTTGGAAGGCTCTAACAAACAGCCACAGTTTTCTTGCAGTTTGAAGCTTCATTTTGATTTCCATCCTGAATTTATTTGGGTTTGAGTAATTAACTCTGATATTCAGCCTGTGATCTTCAGGCACTGGGTAGTCTACAGAGAGCTTCTGGAGGCCTCTCAGCCAGCACAGGCTCAATAGATCTGTATTAAATTCACAGTATTCACAACTCCACTGGGAAACCTTTAGGTGCTCACCAATAACATCAAGAATGAAAATGTTTAATTCCTGTGTCAGGCATTAACTTGTGTTACCGCTCAAATAGCTGTTTCTGCACCCCACTACTTAACTAAGACATAGTATAGCAATCATTGTGGGGATATGAAGCTATTTTAGTTTCTTGTTATATGACAGCTTCTTCATTCATCTAGTCATACCCTTAGTCATTCCCTCCACTTGCAGAATAACTCTGGGGTTGCAACCTTTTATTCCAAGCAGCGGGGGTGGTTTATCCTTACTCAGTGTGATCAATAGTGCAGCTAACTGTCTGATAACATCACTTACTGCAGTGTCTGAGTTTTCCTTGGGGAGCATTCTCACACAAATATTACTCGGGTTCAGCACTTCAATCCTTATGCGCATGGTTTATAAAGCACAAGCGGCAGCTACAGTAGCAGAATGCAATGAAGCATTTCAGGTCATATTGGTATTTGACTGCATCTTTTAATAATTATTGGTTGGGTGCACAGTAACTATTAAACACTTTAGAGTCAGGCTTCTTTTTTGCTCCTCTGCAATAACAAAAGGCCATAAAATGCTCATGTCTAGCAATTCATTACTTTGACTTTGCTATGGTTTAGGACAAAAAAGCCAAATAGTATTTAGAGCCAAAGCAAATAGACTTAAACCCGTGGTGTCACCACCATGTAAAAGCTTTTCACTATGCTCTGACTAAATGCCAGCAGCATAATACCTGACAATGTCAACGTAAAAACTCTCACAGAGAGGCTTAGAAATGCTGGTGTGTTTAAGGGTCCATTCTCAAAACCAACATGAGTTTGTACTCTTAAATAGGAAAAGAAGTCCATGGCAACAAGCTTGTGCAAGTGGTCGTCTTTAGGAATGTTTCATAGAACTGGTCTAAACCAATTTTCAACTAACAAGAGTTTCTGATGAAAAATAGGTTTCTTGAGTTTTATATGTACTCTCTGGGTTTCAATCAGAGAAAGAAAAAAAAGCCCCTGATGTATAATTTCTCAGAAGAATAAAGTATTTCACCTGGGTTAAAAAGCTCCTTTTTTGTTTCAAGATTGTATTGATTTAGATTACAGTGACCAGTTTCAAAATATGATGCATTTCCAGTGGGCATCTTAAAGGAGGTTTAGTGGTTATTGCTCTTCAGAAGGAATTAAAATTAAAACCAAAAATAAAACCAAAACCAACCTTCAAACCTTAACAGAAAATTTATATTCTTGAAGACAATTATTCATTTTAAGTAAAAGCAGCATACTCAGGATGAAAATTCATTATCTGTGAAGATTAAATTCAGGAACCCAGCTACTCGTAGTACATTAAGTTAAGCAGGTGATAACTGCTCATAGATAAACTACTGTAATGGTACAACACATCTACACCAGTCCTCTCAAGCACAACAGATTGTAGAGGAGCATTTTAACAAAGTCAGACCTATTGAAACACAGCAGGGATTTTGATGTTCTGTTGTTTGACTCCACACTTAATCATAATCTTCAAAAATTCTTGTTATACATCATAACTACTACAAAAGATTCAAAAAGAATAAATGAGGAATGTTTAGAAAGATAAACGCTTTCTAAAGGTATTGCAAATGCAAAGCTTAGCCCCTATTTCATGAAGGTTCTAGAACAGATAAGTGTGATATACTTTTTATTTGATTTCTGAGCATTCATGTTATTGCAAGGTTGTCTCTTCAGGGATTTTTTTTTCAGTTGCTATGAGAACAGCAGCTCCTTTCTAGGTAAAAGGAGAGATTTTTTCAAAAACTTCATTACATTACACAATATGATGCTCTAAGAAAAAAACAATAACCCGATGCTATAAATCATGAAATGGGACTCAAGAAATAACTCATAACCTGGTCTCAACAAGGATTTTGTTCCAATAAGGAAGCTCTGGAGGAACCTGTGCTAAGGGACAAGACTCTCTTGTGAACACACTGGGAAAACCAGGCAAACTGCCACAAACACTTAATTCTCTGTACCTGTCATCTTTTCTGCTTTGTGTTGACTAAGTTAATGTGCATATCATAGAACAATAATAAGCTGCATAGTCACAGCTATCATGCCTACAGCACTCACAACACTTCCGAACTTCTCTTTTTATAGGGACTTCCTTTTTCCTGACATGCATTCCCAAAGCTACTCACGGATGTACGACAAAGCTAAATAGTTTCAACCCTATAAAAAACCCAAGAGACTAATGAGGTTTATTTCTTGCTACATTACCTGGTGATTTAGTGTATTTTTGCCCTCTCTGTCTAATTTTTAGCAGCACCTGTTTGGAAACAACTACAGTTTAAGGCTATCTCTGCTATCTCCAACTTTCTGACAATTAGGGGTCTAGCTAAATCTAGCTTGCTCAATCTGCATAGAAAAAAAGCCCCTCCAACAGCCTCGCAGGGTGGATAGCATCCAAAAGGACACACTGCCTTCATTATTTTTATTGGCAATTGAGGAAACCTAGACTAAGCACCCCATTTCTAGCTGTCCAGCAATATATAGGATGAATCTCATCCTTGCATTTCTTTTTCTTAAGTGTAAACTGGGCTTCCCCACATAATGATATGACTTTTGGAGATGCAGCATTAAGAATGACAATATCTCAAGAGCTGGCAATACCAATTTAGTACCTTGTCATACCTGATGAATAAACTGGCTATGTTATTCAGGAGCAATAATTGGTTGTGAAATGTGTCACCATTGGTCACATCCTACTTCCAAAGTTGACATAAATGTGTATATTGCTTTTTTTCGTAGCTGGAATACACCAGCTCTTCACATTCCTTATCCTGACCATCCAACAGCAAGGATAGTTGCAGATTTCAGTGTGGATGTAGAATCTGCCTTCAAAGACACAGGACGAGGGATGGGAGGATGAGTATCGAAATGCACCCAATTACAATCATTGCTCAAAATTGACCCTTCCCATCTCTATCGTTTCTCCAAGTGGAACATTCCTTAGTAGATTAATGTGCGTTTTTCAGCTTTTGGGAACAGACTTCCCTTCTCACAGGCTATGAAAATTAATCAAATAAAATTTTCAAGTTCTGGAATTTATAAATCCCAAAATAAGAAAAAAACTTAAAAACATGTATATAGAGCTAGATACAAAATTCATCTAGGCTAATTCCTTATCTCTGATATTGGCCAGTGGCAGATCCTTAGGGAAGATGCATAACTAAGAAGACATGTATAGTCAATTCTTTTCTCTGGCAAATCCTTCCAGTGGGAAGCGGTATAAGGACTTGCCACTGCAGTTAATAGCTCCGAACTGATATGTATTCATTGAAAAACTCTAGTTAGTTTTTGAGCACATTAATTCAAATTTCCACAACTTTCTGGGGCAATTTAATTACACTCCATATGAAAAAGCAGTTCACTTTGTTTTAAACCACTTGCCTGTTAATTGAACTGTGTGTCCCCTATTTTATGTATTTCAAGACAGGAAGAATAACAGTTCCCTGTGCAGTTTTTAAGTGTCATTTTTTGTTTTCTACATCTCTGATTGTGTCCTTCCCAGTTGTTGCCAAGGTAAAGAGACTATTTTATAGGGTTCCTCCTTATTGCAGAAGTTGTTCCACCCCTCTGGCCATCTTTGTGTGGCTTTTTATCCCCTCCTTCTGAGGGAAATTATCTATTTTGAGATAACATAGCTCTCAGGAGACACTGCAAATGTGGATTTAAACAGCTGCAATGGTGATTTGGTTCTCCATTCCCATCCTAACCATCCCTGAGATCCTTTTTGCCTCTAAACACCTAAGTGCTGCACCAGTCTGCAGTGTCTCCAAGATCCCTGCTCAGAGTGGTAATAATGAATGCAGAGCTTTTCACTGAGGATGGATATTTATGGTTGCTTCTTTCCACGTGGGTTACTGTGTGTTTACCAATGCTTAATTTCATCTGCTCTTCCCTCCTTCAGCCACCCATGTCATAATTTAAATGAAAAAATTATCCAAAGGAGTGACACACTGTCCTTACACTGCCTCTTCCAGTGTCCACTGAGGTCAGCAGAGAGAATGAGATGGGTTTGCAGTTGGGTGCAGATGGTATTAGGTTGTCAAAGGTTTTACAACATTTTCAAAGGGGAAAACCACTTCTGAAATAGAAATGTTTTCCAACTGTGTTCAGCAGCTGAGCTGCACATTCTGGAGATCAGAAAGGGGTTGTCTTACCCACAGAAAGACTGGATGGCAACACCACAGAAAAAGAAAGTGGTACCATAACAGTTATTCAGATGCATTTTAATTCAAATGGGATGGGACTGTAGGGGAGGAAATGCTTAAAGCCACAAAAATAGATTTTTTCCTCTCTTGCTTCAGTGTAATTTAAAACATCAAACCATTTTCAATGAGTTTTAGTGAGACCAAGTCTTGGCTGTGACCTTCTATGCCAAAATTTAGCCTGAAGAAAATTCTCAAAGCTGATTTATAAATCCTATAAACCAGGGAGGTTGACGGTGGAAACAGAGAGCTGCAGACACCTATAGGATATACACTTGCAGCCTTATTTTAACTTTTTGGCTGCAGAAAGGCTCTGTTAGGTGTATTTTCCTTATATCCCAGTGCTGAAATCCCACATGAAACTTTGTCCTTATAAAATAATGGCTTTCGTTAGAATCAAGGAGAAAAACAGATGGAATAAAACATACAGAAGGTAGCATGTACCACTAAGCTCTCATCTTCAGCAGAGGGACCTCATTTACAGTAGTAAACAGCAGAAAGGCCACTAACCCCTTTATGTGGAAGGACAGCTTCTAGTCTTCTGTTGAACAAGTAATTTCTGCACCCATTTTTCATTCTAATATAAGGCTGAATAAGGTCTTTAAGGTACGGACTTTCCTACCATCAATATGGCCAGGGCCTATCCCTGTGAATGTCATGTAGCATCTCTAGGAGATGCAAATAATTAGTAATGACTAAGTTGGATCAATCATTTTTTCCTTGACAGTTAGTAATAATAAGATTTTGCAACCATCAGGTCTGTCTAATGCTGCCTTATCGATTTCCCTGTCAACAGTTCATCCGCTTGGGACCTTTTGTGCCAAAATGTAATTTGAGTTAAAGGTAAGGTCCATTATCTCATAGCCTCTGGCATTCTGCCTTGTAGAATCAAGGTCAAGGAGGTCAAGGGCACAGGTGCATCACATCTCACCAGCTATGGATTACCCATCTGATCTATTCACTATTCCGCACTATTCCCCACCAGCTTTCCCTGCACCTTCATCTCCCCTCAGTGGTGTAGCCTCCTGTGAGATACCTACAGATGCTTATTTTCTCATCCAAGTAATTTTCCGTAGTCCTCTTGGTTCCTGAATTTATCAGCTCTTGCAGATCATACTAGTCACCAGGATGTATAATTCCTTGATAAATTTCATCCACTACCTTCTCAGCACATATATTTCCTCTCCTCAGCCTTTGCTTTCTTGTAATTATTTCTCTTCCCAGCCCTATAGACATCAATAGAATTCACATAAGCTCAGGCAAAATATTTGTAACAAACCAAGATATAAAGTTAGGAAAAAAAGTTGTGTAGGAAAAGGAATTTTGGTGGGATTCATTTCTCTTCTAAGTTTTGACTTTCATGTAGTGTTGGTGTCTGCATTTGAATTGGACAATTGTGGCTGTCACAGGAGTTCACAGTACAGACCATCACAGTATGTATTTCAGGTATCTACTTGTGGTGAAATAAACTGCATACTATAGGAGTATTTCTTCCCCTCTCTCGTCTGTAAAGCAGTGCTCAACAGCTATCTCAGGATAAACTACCTGTCCTGTAAATGCCTTAAGCCAGATGAGCTTTGTCCTGCATTCTTTTCCCTAGGCACAGTATATGAACAGATGGACACAATGCTATGACTCTGTTCTGCACTGACCTTGATGAAGGCAGATCTTTAACGAAAAACTGAAGTCTTGACTAATTAGTTAATAGCAAGCAGCAGCATTTATCAACTTTCTTTGTAAAGATTCCATTGACTTCAAGCAAATGTTGCATGCACAAACCTCCTGGCAAAGCATAGACTTTCACCCTTAAAATCTAGTTTAGAGCAACAATTATTGTGGTTATACTGAGCAAAACAGAGAAGAAAGTTCAGCAATGCTGATCACAAAGAGCATTCCACATCCATCACTAATGTATTAGGTAAAGTACATGTTTTCTTTAGGAAAATTTAAATGTTTTACCCTGGGAACAGTAAGAAAATGTTCCTTTTCTGCAGGAGTAGGACCAGTGGAAGTTGCTCCAGCTTCTAAATAAAACATATACTCTGCCTAACACATTGGTGATGAATGTGGTGGTTGTGGCAAGGTTGTTTTGTGATTTTGTTGTTTTCTTTATGTACTTTCTACATCTTGTACTTCATCTCCAAAATAAGTAGATGTGAGGCTGGAGACATGGTATAATATAATAATATTCCTAGCTCCATTACTGACTTGCTTCAGTAAATGAAGAGGTCTCTTCAGGGCATTTCCCCTATAAAACACTTTGGGACTTAAGGGTACATTATCACTATTTTCAGTGCAAAGTCAGCAGCTCAAAACAATCAGTCCTGATGCTGGTGATCATCATGCAAACCACAAGGACTATCACTATCCAGATAGTGATAGACTGGCTGTCTACCTTAGTCTTATAAGACTTACAGACTTAAAAGTCTATGGACTTATAGACTTACAGACTTATAGACTATAAGATTTATGGTCGTATAGACTGTGAAAATATCTAGGTTGTTTAAATATATTCTGTAGTTTTGCTGCCTACCTGGGAAAAAAAAGGAGAGAAAGGGAGAAAAAGACAAAAGTGCTTCAAAGAGCTGGTCCCCTTGACTAAGAGCACTGAGATCTTAAAGCATGCTGTACAACCTGGGTACAGCTCCCAAGCTAAAGAGGGATCAAAACTGCAGCTTTACCAGCTCTTCTTTACAATAAAGCTAATCACATTAACCACTTCACAAGAATAAATCTTTCATTTCCGTTTCACTTTGATTTTTCCCTTTTCATTTTTATCCTTAACGTATAGTAGTTGGAATATGAATTTTTAGGTACAAGGAGCACAAGATGGCTACAAAAGGCATGTCTGGGATGAGATTGCAAGGTGGAAGCCCTGAAAATGTCACCTTATAAAGCAGGCTTAAAATTTGACCTGCTTGTAATTAATCTGCTTAAGGATGCAAATCAGCTTCTACAGTGTCTTGGCTTGGAAGAAGTTTGTTTTCTTTCAAAGTTTCCCTCTTCATCACTTTGAGGGAAATGCAAAAAGAGAAAGAAAAAGAAAGTGTAAGCAGGAAAATATTTCATTTTTCAGTGTTATGAGTTTTGTCATTGCAGAGAAGGAAGAAGTATGGTCTGATATTTCCTGAAGCTCTCAATAAAAGCTGATGACAATGTCAAGAAAGAAATTTCATTCAAAGACAACAAGGCCAAGAATCCAAAGACACAAAAAGTGCAATCCTATCCTTAACATTATAATTCAGCTATGTGGGCCTGAGTCTGTACAGGCTTGCACACTGAGACCTCTGATGAGGGAGTTCGTATGTCTCCAAAGTAAGATCATCTACTGATAGCCTCATGTTTAGTCCTTGCCACCTAATTTGCAATGTTTCATATAGATGTGTGTTGCTTTCTTGTTCTGTATGAATCAGGCTTCTATTTTTTGGTAGACTAACTGTGGAGAAAAAGATTAAGACAAACGTAATTATGCAGGGATGTGTTTGGCATTTAAGGCAAGTTTTTCTTCTCCCCATCAAAAATCCAACAAATATTACTGCATGAATTACTCCAGCAGGCAGCAACTCAGTTCCCAAATCCCTGTAATAGCTTGTTGTCCTGACTAAGAGTGGGGGAGAAGAACGAAATAAAATTTACTCTCAAAAAAGCAGCATATGAATTCCCAAGCTCTTCAAATGTTTTGAGCTTCTGGTATGCACAGTACATCAACTCAGTTTGTTGTCCCCTGAAGGAAGCTATTTATTCATGGCAATATTAATCAGGGTTTTTTCCATTGTTTTCTCACTCCTTCTCTTCCAAAAGCCTTCTTTCCCAAGTCCCTTCATTTTAAAGGCATTAAACAAAATTTAACTTAAATAGTCAAATTATACCATCAGTTTCTTACTGCGGTTTCATGCAAATGAATACCCGAGGAAAACTGTGCATGATTTAAGAAGGCTCATTTGAAGTACAGTTTTTTAGCTTGGGTAGAGGCCTGTAGGCCTGCATAAAAGAGACAAGGGTCTTTATTTTTCCTTTTTTATTTTCTTTTGTTCTTTTGTTGGGGTTTTTCTTTGTTCTTGCTGCTGTTGTTGCAATTGTTTCTACATCTGCCACTGCAGTTCAGGGCCAGAAATCTGCTGTCTGTGAAAAATGTGAATGTGCAGCTTTCTGTAGAAGGAGCTGAAGTTTTCAGAGAGAGGTGAAGATCTCAGGTACTGTGATTTGCCTGGGTGCGTGCCTATAGCTTTTTCTGTCCTTGTTATGAATACAAAGATTTAAGGTACTGTGTGCTATCCGGCTCCCTTGCGCAAAGGCAGGAGGATTTGCAGAGCTTTTGTCACTGCCATAAGTCAAGGGGTGATTTCAACGAGGACTATTAGGCTACAAAACTATCTTTCCATCAGAGACTTCAGGCATATCATGGCATGAGGCAAGGAGAAGGAGTTCTTAGATGGACTTTGGCTGCACTGATCAAGGAAATTAGAAATGCCCTGCATAAAATCAACTGCAAAAGCGGTAGTGCAGGAGTGCACTTTGCTTCTCCCCTCAGGATATTTGGCCAAAAATTGGAGTCGAGCAAGTCTCCTCTCCCATATCAATAGAAAATTCAAGACCATAATGATTTTCAGGCCCGATTGGACAACCTGGTCTGTGGAAGTTGTCCCTGACTATGGCAGAAGTGTTGGAACTAGATCAGCTTTAAGGTCCCTTCCAACCCAAACCATTCTAAGACTCGATGATTCTATAGAATTTGGGCATCTCTTTAATATGGGCCATATCTCCAAACCAATATAATTAGTATTTTTATTTTGCAAATGAGAAAACTGAGACACAAAGCACTTAAGTGATATGGTCTGTTTCTTGTCATGGGGTAAAATTTGGAGACTGCTCCATTTCTGCTCCACTTTCCTATCAGAAAGAAAATAAAGGCTGTTTTATCTGCTATTTAAAAGAATGGAGAATCAAATACAGTATAGTAAAAAAGCATACATTTTGTTTCTTTAGTTATTTAAAGAACTAGTTAAAAATAAATGCAAATATCTATATTTTTTCAGGAATGCTAAATTTACTGGTTGGCATTAACATGAACAGTTGAAATGGGTCTACGTTCTGTTGTAAGGAACTCAACATGGAAATAGCTCTAAAACTACAGAAATAAAGCACAGGGAGCGCAAATTCCTACACATATAAGAGCAACAATGTGCTGTGCAACATGGCCACGTGTTTGAAAGTGTAAGAATAATAACAGGCCTCTCTGCCTGGAGAAATGTAATATGACTCAGGTATCAGGCAAAGGTTCACTGCTATGATACAATAGGGCTGTCACCTTTTAATATGTGATGCCAAAGAAGAGAAAAAGAAAGATTCATAGCTCCCTTCTCAGCCAATTTTAATTAGACTGGGGGAGGAGAAGGTGGGCTGTGGAGGGGGAGCTACCATATGCTGGTGATAGCTGAACGTACACAGACAAATACAATAAAACATTGCTATTCTGTGCCTAGGTCTATCTGCTGCCCTATTCCCAGTATACATTTAATAAGGAGGCGGGGGGGGGGGGGGGGGAGAGAGAACAGCACAAGCAGTATCTCTGTGAATAGTCCTAGATCAGCTGTCTTAACTGGAAATCTTGGACATTTACCCAATACATGTACTATTTTTAACTAAGAGGTCCCCATTCCTGCAAATGCAGGTTTGTGCAGCCTTCCACATACAAATAATCTAATTGATTTCAGGGGGGCGGCTTTCACTGCTAGCATTGAACATCTGCTTAGTGCTTGAAGGAGCAGCACCCTCATTTTCTTTTCCAAATAAACCTCATGACGCAGATAGTAATAACTGGCAGACAATAACTGTGTAAAATTAATTCACCCCATATGTGTTTACAAGGCTAAGAAAGAAAACTAATAGAGAGAGAAATGTAGTTTTCAAAAAATCTATGAGAGGTAGTTTCACAAGATATTCATAAACCATCTTACAAGCAGTGCAGGATGTTTTGTCAGGGCATTTGGACCATGCTCATCCCCAGGGCAACCCCAGTATTTGTTAAAGGAAATAGGAGAATTGGCAGAACGGTCCTGCAATTAAGGTGCTGAGCTGTGATTCAAGCCTTGCTCCCTTCCTATATCTACGAAAGCAAACAACCTTTGTAACCTTGGGTTTTACTTTTCCATAGCCTGCAGAAACAGCATTCATTAATGGACCTCTGAATCCCTCAAAGCAGCACCAGCCCCCAGTAATCCAGTAATACATTGCTGAAGGATGTAAAGATTTCCACTGCCATCTTCCACTTGATTACAAACAGACCATTCTCACACAAGGGCCAAAACAGTGTTACATGAAGTAATAACCTTTGGCTTTCCTAATTTGACAGTAAAACATTTTGTAAAGCATACTTTATGCCTACTTTCTTTGGTTGATTTATTCATTTATTTTGGTTTATATTCTTTTCCTGGAAGGGCAGAAGTTGAGGACAAGAGGGACAGAAGGATTGAAGACCCAAAGTGAAAATAAGCAGACTTATTTTCCAAGTAGGAGCTCTTTGGATATGTGATACATTTTTAGTAGGGGCACAAAGAAGCAGATTAAAATAGCATATTTGCAACATGTGCCTTTGGAAAATAACATGCCATAGTTGCAACCCAGCCACAAGAGAGTCAAGGTCAAGTTGCATGAGCAGCATTAACTGTGGCATTTCCTGAATTTTACTTATTTGACTTTATAGCCTAAGTATTTTTTCTTTTAGTTATTTTTCTGTTATATATATGAAACACATTTAACCTGCACATTATTCATTAGTAGCTGGTGTTTAAAAGGAAACGGAATAAAGCCATGTGGGTTCTACGTGTTTGTGTGGCAAAAAATCACAGGGGGAGTCATCATAATATTTCTTTGGCCTTTTGTTTTAAGGAACTGCAGAGTGAAATATTGCCCTCAGGACAGAAAAAAAAAAAAGAGTTGTCTCAGTGTTACATGAAGAAATTTCAGCCTTTGTGCATTGCATTCATAGTCTCAGTAACACTCTATCCCTAGGCGATATTTTACCATGTTTTCACTCCACAGTCCGGGTTTATAGGCTGGGAGAGAGTGCAGACAGTGTGGTATGTTACGCGTACATGGTGGTTTGTTCCGTATGTATTTGAGGGACTTGAGGCTTGTTCCTAACAATTCAGGCAGCTTTATTTTACGCTCTCTGAACATATACATGCAGGAAGCTTTTTCATAACAGTTCTAGACAGAGTGGTGAAAGAGGAGTTTCTCATTATCAAATGATATTGGGGAAAAAGGAAAGAAAAACAAACCATCACTCAACAAAAACACAACAGAAGATATTCTGTTCAGAGACCTTCCCCTTTCTTCACATTCTCAGTTCTGGAAGTAAAAATCCATATCCATCCGAAAAATGTCAGTCGAGGCACCCTGGTGAAGGTTTACATGGATGTTATTGTAATCCAAATTCAGTCTACTGCGTCATGTTTTACTTAGCAGTGTGACGCATATGGTACAGTAGATTGAGACAAGATTCATTTCACAACCTTAACTAAGTAAAGTCACAGCTAATCTAAACTCTGATGTTACAAGCTACCTCTGTGAAGTCAGTGAAGACCAATAACCTATTCATTTCAACTGGAAGCCTTTGGAGACATGTCTTTCTCTCTGTCAATTATGTGGGTAACCAGGAGCCTAGATGCATCACTTTTGGTCAGATGAAATAAAGTAAGATGTGGATCACAAGGTCATAGGAAAATTCCAGTTGGAAGGGCCATGATAAGTCTCTGCTCAAAGCAAGATCAACTCTGAAGTCAGATCAAGCTGCACAAGGCTTTGTCCAGCCTGGAGACTGTGCAGCCCATCTAGGAAACCTGTTCTCAAGGTCAGTGGAGCTGTCTTCCTTTCTTTAGTTCTCAAGGCTTTTTGTCATGGAAAAAGTTCTTTTTGAAGAAGACCTCAGGGATTTATGTAGTCAAACCTCATACTCAAAGCAGATGTCATCTTTCCAAGGGGATAGAGCACTGCACAGCATATGTCATTACTTATGATCCCTGATATAAAAGGAAAAGCATTTTCTCCTTTGTCACTTATATGGAAAAGAGTTCTTTGTTGTCACATACATTCATCCTCTGGAAACAGCTGATTTAGATGTTAGATTAACTCATTGAAATGTATGCAAAATTCTTAATAAGATGTTCCAAATAAAGAGTTAGTTCAGTGGAAGAGCAAGGGAAGGATAGTAGCTACAAGATAAGTAAGAGTATGACAGGCAATTAGAGGCTGTCAGTGGGCTGGGCTGAAGGAGAAAGAAAGAAGAGGCTTTGTGAGAAGGCTTTCAAGTGTCGGGTGCTGTTAGTGATCTTGTTTATTGCTTTCACTAATAAACTTGGCAAAATTAGGAATGCACTAATTATACTGATGACAAACTGGGAGACATCACTGATACAGAGAAGTGCAATCCACTGAAATAATTAAATGGGAAGTGAAATAACAGAAATGGGATGAGATTTAATACATTGAAGTTATAAGGTCATACACTGGAAGGCTAGGAACAATTAATCTAGTAAAGCTTCAAGCTTTAAAGTGCAAACAGTTGCCAGGAAAATATAACATGGTATAGAGTGTGGCTGTGAGCCAGCAACATAGTATGGCCATTGAAAGGACAAATGTGATTCTAGGGGGTATCAGGATGAATGCTTCAAATAGATATCAGGAAGTATTAATTGTGCTTTCCAAAGCAGTCTTTTCTGTTTCATATGTACAGTTTTATCCACTCCTGTACAATAAAGATGTTAAACTTATAATATTACACTCTTCTTTAGCAGAAGGGGGAAATTAAAATGAGATGCAAGTGAGAAAGAGAGATCCACTTTGATTCGTGATACATTCTGAGGTTAAAGAAGACTGGGAGTAGGGGGAAGCAGACAGAAAGGCTTTAAATTTCTGAAGGACTGGAGCAGCTAAGAAATCATGATCTGAATTGCACTTCATTAGTGCTTCCCTCTTTAACATTGTTAGAAATGCTGTATAGGCAAACAATATTCTAACAGAAAAAGCCCACACCTTTGTTTTCTTAGAAGAGAGCGTTTTCTTCTTCTAGCTCATCTGATGTTAAGAGAGTTCTCAAGTCAGAATGGCAAACATGGACATAGTCTTTCCTCATCAGCAACACAGAATCACAGAATGGTTAGGACTGGAAAGGACTTTAAAGATCATCTAGTTCCAACCCCCAGCCACAGGCAGGGATGGTGATTCACCTCTAAAACCATGGGATCTGCAATCTGGCACATGCAGGGAATGGAAGCAGATGGAGCATGCTTTCAGCTAGCCTGCACTAGTCAGTGTGGGTTAAACAGGGAACAGAGAAAACTCCTCTTGATAGTGTCAACTAATGTGTCATTTGCCAAAAATATATTGATTGGCTAAGGGAGACGCATTCCACAGTGCTGAATAGCTTCAGATTATCAAAACCACATACCCCGCTGAGACTTGTGTCTTATTTCTTAGTTAACACAACAAGGTGAGATGGTCTGTGAAATCCTGGAAATTAGTTTCTTTTCTGTTTTCTCATAGTTTTTTTTCCTGTCCTTTCTGTGTAAATGAACAAAGAATACAAAAAAAATCAGGAAAAAGACCTTTTCAAAGTTGCTGGTGGTGTCACTGTGCTCAAGATGAGGGTTGCGCTGGTAGAACAAGCGATAAAAGTGGCATAAGCCTTCTGGCTGGAATTGCATGGGTTTAAAATCCAGCTTTGCACACAGAACAGTCCAAGTAGTTAATAAGGATGCTGAAGATCAAGACAGGGACTGAAAGCAAATAAGTGACCTGGCCTAAAGCTTGTAGATTCTTAAAGAAGAATCTACTGCTGTTCTGGGGTTTATCAGACTGCTCTTAAACAGGGCCAAGCCCAGTGACCAGGAAAAATAATTATCAAAGTAAAAATAAAAAAAAAGTGCTCTGGCATAAGCCTAGATGGAAATATGACTTTTAATTTGCTTGGAGGGAAGGTAAGTTTCTACTGATTGCTGCGGTAATTATAGGTGTCAAGTCAAGAATACCTTCCCAACAGGAGCAGTCTGCGCTGATACGCTGTGCTTTTTATAACTTCTTTCTTTCCTTGGCCATTTCCCATTGCAACAGCTTCCACAGCTCATTGCAATGGTAGGACACAAGAGAGCAGCTAATTTATCAAATGGCCATATTTTTTATAATCTGCATCATATTTTGTGCAAATGTTGAGACCTTTGCCATGAACGTATTAGCAGATATCCACCAAAGAGTCCTCAAGGATATGTTTCTTGAGATAACATCCAGAGGGAAGCCTAAGAAAAAAAGACAAAGCTGAAGGGCTCCAATTCCCTCTTTGCTGTGGCCTTACACAGGAGTAATTTCACTAAATTGAGGACCCCGACTCCAGGTCTAAATGAAAGCACACTCAGAAAACAGGAATTGAACAGTGTTGTGATGTTGATATGAATACCAAAGCAAAGGGAAGGGAAAAGAAAAACTAAGTCATATTGAAGGTCACATTTAAGATGGAAAATAACAAACTGGCTGCTGCGATGTACGGTCCATCCTATACATACCCTGATTTTTTCTTACCTTTAAATTTTGAATGTGTTGCATAAAGAGATTATGACATTGCAAAGCAACTGGAGACCAAAACAATATTCCTCCCTCTTTCCAGAGGAGCAAAACCCACGTATAGTCCACACAGTAACACACGAGGAAATGCACATACCTCAGGAAAGGACAGAGAACAAAATCCCCAACCGAGCTTTTTCTGTATGTCAAAAAGTATTACACTGAAATCAAAACTAAGTGGAACTGAATGCTCTCAACAGCCATCTAAGCACAGAGCAGAACAGCAAGGGGTGGGGGAAAAAGAAGAGAGTAACAAGCAGAAAAGCAGACAAATTGAGGATAACAGCACCCGATGCAATAATCATAATGAAAGCAATTGAATTGCACCTTGAAAGGTCACATTTGCTTGCATCCCATGTGGATCCTGGATGTGTGTATTTGTACAGGAAGGCAGATGGCAGGACCCACCCCCTGCATACACACTCCCCTGCCTGTATCTACGCTGGCAGTTTCCAAGGGCACTGTCGCCTCTGTTACCCCAAAACTCCTGAGGGAATCTCACTATCAGCTACAGCCCATGCAGCCCTCCTGTATGGTGCTGTATGTCCACATACTGCTCTGCCTTCTATAGGTGGTGGCTTAGACAGACAATTGAGCCCCAAATCCAGATGGTTTTCTACTTTTTAAAGCAGCCACTAGGCTAGGATTTATTGATGAGCACTTTGCAACCAACTGGTGGAACAGATTTATGTGAATTGCTGCCAGACATATTAAACAGAAATACAGCATTAATCAAATTACGCTGTGGTCTGGGATAGATCACAGCACACAAAAAGCACAGAGCTGGCAGAGGTCTGACTTATCCCAATGTGAAAAAGGAGCAGTTACTACAGTGGTTGCTTCCCCATCACTGAAGTTCATGGCAAAAGCTCAGCACAAATAATAAGTTTAGATTCACAGGAGCAAAGAATTGATGATGAGAAATGATGAGAAGGTGATTGACTACTGTGTGTTTTCCTCCTTTTTATGTGGGTACAGACTTTCCCAGTAGCTTTCTGGAAAGCACAAACTACATGAAGCATTCACATATGAGCATTTGAGGAGAAAACATTGCTGTATCATCGCACACCAAGATCTGTGCTTCTCTCATTGCACCCCAATCCAGAAGTTGCATAAGAACATTAGCACATTAAGACTTCTGGAGAAGACTAACCATGTAAGATTTAGGAGCCTTATGGCTTCCTGACAGGAGCTGGCTCATATCCAGCCAGATAAGAGCTTGGGCAGAGGAGCTGGGACTGTCTGAGCCTCCCATGCAGGCATGACCTTGGTTACCTTTAAATCTGCAATGATGAACCTGATCCCTTTTAAAGAGGAGCAATGGACAGTCCTGTTTGGCCGTGTTGTTGCAGCAATTGTAATTCAGCTTATAAAGAGGGTGAATGCAGTTGGCCAAGCCCTTGCTGTCCAGCAAACAACAGAATTCCTGTCTGGGTTTCAAGCATTAGCTCTAAACAATGAGAATAGCTCAAATTGCAGGCTGTGTATCCAGGCATGGTTAAAGTCAGGTGGATAGAGGTGGAAGTAGTGTCAATAAAAGAAGGATATATTAAAGTTAATAACCATCACAAAGTGAAATGCCAGGAGGAGCTGAACTGTTCCAGACTGCTCAGCTACTGGAGTAACTTCCAGCAAATCATAAGCATGAGGGGAACAGAACTGCCTGGGTTAGTGATTGAGGGCATCAGCTGAAATGCTTCAATATTAATTGCAGTTAGGGAAGATTCTCAAAAGCACCAATAGTGCATTTGATGCTCAACCCCATTGCCTTTGAAACAGAGTCAGTCCCTTGGAAATCCCCTTTGGCCCTTTCTAAAGCAGTTCATACCTATGAAGCTGAACACACTTCACAAAGGAAGGCATTACCCTCCACACGGTCTTAGGAGAATCAAGGGGCAGAAGCATGGGAAATGCTCTGCGGCGCAATAAGAAAGCAAATAGGAATTTTAGTCGTCTCAGCCACTTGTCCTTACCCTGTTGCCAATTCAGATACCAAACCCAGCCTGTCACACTCGCTACAACAAGCATTAGAGCCTCCCCTGTGGTCCCTATGCTAATATTCTATCTGTGAGCTATACACATTTCTGTGACACTAATTACACTTTAAAAGTTTCTTCTGTTTCTTAGTGGTTCCACTGGTCTGTCCTTGCAAGGCAAAGGCTTATCTTTTAAAACTCAGACTATGATACCAAAGCAGTCCCTCCTGGCTTGAAAAACTCTAAGCTTGTCGTCGTTTCAGGCTGGAAGAAATGCTGTCACTAAATATAAGCCAATGTCTCTTTTCCTCTTCCTGTCTTTTTCCATTTTTTGATTCACTAGATACTTGGTCTCTCAAGCTGCAGCAACCAGCCCCAGAAATGAGGCTGCATTTCTGCTTGGGGGATGGTTATGTTTTGATTTCCAACCACATGCACTCGCCGTCAAATTCCATGTCATTTGTATTTAATCTCATTCTCTATCAAGCTGATTCTCTGTCTCCTAAGCCTTTCCATCCTCCAGCTGGGCATTTTTTAAAGCAGTGATTTGCAAAACATTAAAGCAGGCATATAAATAAATTACTGTCTGGAGAGTGAGTCATCATTATTTAATAGGAGACTGTACCATAAGTAGCGTCTGCTTGCTAGCAAATCAGGCCCATGCTGCCCCCGATTTTATCTTGCTGTTCTCTGACTCTCTCCAGTTTTCTGCGGGCTTGTCCTGCTCTATAACATCCCGTGATATTTTGCCTCCTGGTAAATGAGATTCTTGCTTTGGACCCCTGGTGTTCCAGGACCTAAGGAGAAGACAACAAAGGCACACTAAGACCTGAAACACAAAAGGTGCCCTGTTGTAACATGGGTTCAGAAGAGACACCTTACGCCTAGCATCCTGTTAATCACAAGCTGCTAGTAAGCAGAAGAGCATCTGCAGCACATGGATGACAGCCTACATGCATGCTAGCATGTACAGGCTTCCCCAAAAAGAGACTGTGGCCTGTGCCAAATCTCTGCCCCTGAAAATATCATCTGGCCTTGGGAAACAGCTGGGAACCAGCTTAATTAAGAGCATGCACATGCCCCTGTGTGGCTGTGAATCACATTTGCATCTTATTTTCTATGACTTTGGGGCCTAAATTAATGGAGCTTGTCCTGAGGAAGACTGTGCTTTTACAGTGTGCGAAGGAGGGGAGTAATGCAATAGGAATCAGTTTGTACAGAGAAAGGGATCACTCTTCTACTACCCCTACTACTACCCCAATATCTCTGCACAAATACTTCCACCATGTCCAAAATTCTGCTACATAAACAAAGAAGGAAGATATAATTGTAATAAACCTCAAGCTCTATTCCTTCTTCAGTCCCACCTTACACTTGCTATGGCCTAGTTGCCAATTATATTCTACATACTTAAGCCCCACACAAGAGCTGTAAAACAGCTCCACCTGAGGCTTCACTTCAAATTCTCCCTCTTATCCATCACAGTCCTAAACTTCTGTCTCTCAGTCACTTACTGGGTCCCAGTCACCCTCTTACCAGTGGAAAAGCTCTAGACAGCTAGAGGAGTTTCACATAACTACCTTTAAAAGTAATGCAACAAAGCCTCCCAAAACCTCAAATGATGCAGCCAAGACACCGCCATTCTTCATTTCCACTTCTTCATTCATAACTCTTCTATAAGAACATGGGTTAGCTTAAACCCATCATAATCGTTCATAGAGTGAGGGTTTTTTGATTCTGATGCTATGTTGGCAGGTGGAGTTCCTACTGACAGCTGCCAGAATACTGACAAATCCCTTTTTATCGACATTGCCTTGAAGTTTCCACCCCATCCTTTCTGTGGGCAGAACAGATCTGACCTCAGTGCATCTATTTTAGGCCCTCAGCAGCATTTGAACAGGTATGAATTACATCCTGATGAGAATGCCTGCTAGAAAAATGATCACATTTACACCTGCTGTCAACCAATGTAATTCCTGTGTAGTAAAAACCCAAGAGCCATTGAAAGCTAAAATAACTTCCACTATCTGACGATCTGATCCTAGTCTCTGCACAGTTGCATAGGGCCTAATACATCTAAAGGACCACCATTATATTAAAAAAAAAAAGAGAGCTGATTAATAAATTCCTCTTTTTTTGATGGAAATTTATATTTACCTTTCTATTAAGACAATTTGTTTCTAGAGGCCACAGAGCAGGAGTCTCTTCTTGGTGGCAATGCATATACATATCTGCTCTATTCTGGTTTTCCCTACCATAACTTGTAAAGAAAAGCCAAGAGGGGCAGAATGAGGACAGTCTCAAGAGCCAGCCAAAGGTGTTGTCAGAAACTAGCAATGCCAGTTCAGATTTCTGTACCTCTCTTTCTTCTTTGGGTAAGCAAGGCCCGTATCTTCCTCTGTGTTTTTATCATACTTAGATTAGCAAGACCCTGATCTTAAATGGGTCTTTTTGATAAGCCCTTGTAAAAGTCCCATTTACTCCTCTTAACTTCTGTACTAACACATAGTTTATGGCCCACAGGGAGTCCAAAGGTCCAAGCATCCAAGCCAGGTATCTGTCTCCATCACTTACATGTGGAATGAAGACTAAACACATAATTCCTAAATACAGTACCTAGTAGTAAAAGTGCCTTTCTCCATAAAAAAATTGCTAGGAACCAATGGAAGGCAACTTGTGAATCCTGAGTTATGGTGCCTTGAGTAGCAAAATTAAATTGGGAAAAGTTCCAGCATACAGTAAATGAAATTAAATTTGGCTTGGAAAGGAATCCTGTTCTTAGTAATAAGAGCCAACTAACGGCAATGGTTATACTTGATATGCATCATCAGACATGGCAATCCTTGCTCTTAGTAATGGCTATTTTTCCTACCTGGGGAATGCAGAACAAAGTGATAAATAACTATTATGCCTTTATGTTCATGGATCGAAGACCAAGGTTCTCTCTCCTTTTACCCTCCAGTTTTTCCCTTTCTTTGGCTAAAAGCCAGGATAGAAAAGATGTTTGCTCTTGGCAAAAAAAAAAAGCTCTGTAAGTAAGCAGAAAAGAATAAATAATTAGCATCCCTTTAAAGAAAATATTTTGGGTTAAATTGTCTTCTACTAGCAAAGATCATAAACTCGGTAGGTAATTTTTATTTGGTTATGGTTTAACTGGAACTGGGAATCAATAAAATGCCTTGACAACAACCAAAGCTACTAACAAGGTGTAATTATAACTTAAGATATCTATAATTAAACATTATAAATTGACAAGCCCTTGTTAGCCTGTAGCAAGCTAATCTCCTGGTGTTGCTCAAAAGTGTTAGGAGTATTCAGTGCCCTTTCTGAGCTAAATGCATATTTGGATAATATGTTTTCCTTTCCCAGGCTCTCCCTGCAGTTAGATAGCACATTGGTCATTTCCTGGCAGTATTTAAAATGGAATTTTAAAAGACCCATTGAAACCTATTTGTCCTATAGCCTACAGTAATAACCACTAATACAAAATGTGAGTATATATATTTGACATACTGAAAAGCGTCAGTATGCTGTATTCTAATGCACTTGCATCCAGCACTAAACTACTGTGAAGGCTGATGATGTTTTGCTGGCAAGGTTGAGGAATATATGTATGTCTTATTTAAAAACCCACCTGATGTTAATATTCATGCAATAAACTTCACAAGCAGGTGATAAATTGCATTCTTATGCCTTCTTCACCTGTGCTGTGCCCTTCAGTCTATCTCTCTCCCTGAGTCCCTTCCAACTTTCAAAATTTCTGAGTGGCTTCAAGCAGCCACTATATAATTTCAAACATAACTATATAAAGCATGTGGGTTTTTTCTCCATTTTGCCTAAAAGTGGAATTTTTTTTGCTGAGATGAGGGTCCTCTCAATTGAATGCAGAATGAACAACAGTGTTTCTATTTAAGTTGAAAATAAAGTACCTTATAATACACAGAGTCTATAAGAAAGTAGAATAATTTTGTCATTACAAAATGAAGGTAATTAGGAGGAAATTCTTTACTGTGAGGGTGGTGAGGCACTGGAATGGGTTGCCCAGGGAAGTTGTGAATGCTCCATCGCTGGCGGTGTTCAAGGCTGGGTTGGACCGAGCTTTGGGTGGCATGGTTTAGTGGGAGGTGTCCCTGCCCATGGCAGGGGGGTTGGAACTGGATGATCTTAGGGTCCTTTCCAACCCTAACTATTCTATGATTCTATGATTCTATATCCAGCCCCCTAACAGGTCCAGCAACTGCCTCTAGATCTCAAATTATGATATATAATATATGTTTTCCTCCAATTACAGGAACACTGGTTTGGCTTATTTTACATTAAAGGGTTTTTAAACAGCTTAGATTTCTCCTATCTCTTCATCCTTTCTAGCTAGACTAACCAACTAAAGCACATGACTGCACATATGGAAAGAAAAATGAGTCACTAAATGCTCTGAGCCAGATTTAATCTGTTTTCCCTAGTCACAAGGGGTACAGTACTGCAAGTGTGTATGGTCCTGCTTCCCTCTTGCCTGTGTTATAGAGTTATCCAAAAATCAAGAGCTTCTGTAAAGAGGAACATATATAAATTCTTTTGTTCTACTCATGAATAATTTATAGAGAGCTCTCTAGCTTTCAGGTTGCACTTATTACTTCACATGAATTCTCATTTCCTACTGACTGGCAGGGAAACATCTGTGGTCAGAAACTCAGCTGGTGCAAATAGATTATGTAATAGAGACTGGATGATATTTGCCAGCTAATGATCTGAAATAAGATATTTCAGCATTAAAAATGTTCCATTTCTGATTAGACAAAGAAACATTGCATGATGTGAACAGCAGCACTTGAAATAAGTATTTTGAAGTTAGAAAGAGCAAAAACTGTTCTATGTGTTTTGAGTAGACTTGAAATTTCAGGACTAGTTTAATACCCGAGGGGGGCCTACAAGGATGCTAGAGAGGGACTCTTCATCAGGACTGTAGTGATATGACAAGTGGTGATGGGTTTAAATTTAAACAGGGGAAGTACAGGTTAAATATAAGGAAGAAGTTCTTCCTTGTGAGGGTGGTGAGGTGCTGGCACAGGGTGCCCAAAGAAGTGATAAATGCTTCATCCCTGGCAGTGCTCAAGGCCAGGCTGGACAGAGCCTTGGGTGACATGGTCTAATGTGAGGTTTCCTGCCCATGGCAGAGGGATGGAACTGGATGTTCTTAAGATCCTTTCCAACCCAAATCATTCTGTGATTCTACGATTCTGTCATCACTTTTCTTCTATTTTGAAGTCTTTCATATAGATGCTGAGATCATCTCCATAACATTCGATCACTTTCCAATAAAACTACACTGAGTGACATCATATCATTTGTCACATTCGTTCTTCTCCTGTCTCTGTAGCAAGACAACCATATGCAGTGAAGGGCCTCTCTTTCATAGTGTTGTCTGGTTGGTTTTGATTTTATGTGTTAAAATGTTATTAATTGGGGTACATGGAGGATGAATGTCTTATAAGAAATTGAAATATTGTTATGGAGGGGTGAAAAAATAAGAAAAGCCCAGTATCTGGCACTTTGACATGAAGACAGTAAGATTTATAAGGATAGTGTCCTGGCCTCAATGAATTTACTGCACATCTGACCTTTTACTATATTGAAGTCATAGTGTGGCAAAGTAATGAACATTTTGGCCATGGTATTTGCTCTGGAGATTTACACGGTCTTACATATTCCGTGCCTACATCCTGAGTCTGGAAAATAATGAGTTCATGTATGGAAAATAAATATAGCTTATTTACTCTTTAAACAGAAAATTTATGATTAATCTATCATAGTCAAAAAAAACAGAGTAAATTTCAAACGACAGAAAGTGTCATCTTTTTAATGGTGAACATAATGGGGCAGGAATGACAGCTTTTGTATATCCTTATTTTACTCTTAAAGTCCTAATCAAAGAAATCAGGAAGAGAAGCTAAAACGCCTGCAAATAAACAAAATTATAAAGACAGAAATACATCATAAGAGAGAAATCCAGAAAGAGAAAGAAGAGATGAGAAAGGTGGATATCAGATCCAGAAACTGTATATGAGAGCCTAAGGGCCGGATTTTCATTCAGGGGTTGTACTCGTCAGACCTATCAGTAGTTGTATTTCACTTACTTCGCTTGGGTGAAGGGGACAGATTGCACGTAGAAAAGAAGGTTTTGCGTATGTATACCTACCTGTGCCTGCCCCCACAGCAAGGAGCTGCAGTCTGACTCCTTCCCAGCAGATCAACAGAGCAGTGCTGCTTACCCTACCAAGCTGATCAGCACTGTTTCAGTCTTTCCTCATACTTCTCTCTGACTCAGTTGCCTCCTTCAATTCTCAGAGCTAATCTCTGATTAGCTGAAATGCCAAAACATCTTCCCTCCCACCCCTCTTTGTACACATTATCTGGTTCAGTGGAGTCTTGGTCAATGACCTTGAGATGGAGATGTGACAACCTTAAACAACTATAAATAACAAAGGTAGCTTTGATAGGTCTTTAGTTCCAGAGTAAAAGGTTTTAAATTATTGTATTAACTTTATGGCTGGGCTTAAACCATGACAATCATCTTGAAACAGAGGAGGGGATGGATCAATCCAGACCAACATTTTCGATCTACTCTTTCAGCCTGAACTGACATAACTCACAATGACATCTTTGGGACCAAAAGACCACAAGCCGTGGTAAGCCCAGTCAGTAGAAAATAAAGTATGTTACTATTTTGTTTCCTTGCATTGATTCATGTCACCATCTTTGATTTTGTTTTTCTTCTTTTTTAGTTATCTCTATTGTAGGAAAACAAATAAAAGCTGTATTTATATCAGAAATGGTTTCTTTTGCGAGTACGTGTAGGTGGCAATTCCTACGCCAGTAAATCCTAAAACCAGCATCTACTAATTTCATTTTACAAATTTGATTTGTATATACAGCCAATTGAAACTACTGTACAGGCATCAAAAATATGCCAAGCTTTTCCTAACTTATAAAAACTGTGAATAAACTTGGTCAGGATTCAATAAGCTCTGCAGAGGTTAATTAAATTTTTATAGATTTATTCTTCTTTCAGTGCTGTAAAAGACTTTTCTCTTCGCCTATCACTGCAAAGGTGGTGATGGAGAAATTGAAAACCCTGATCTACATCCATCTTCTGTGTTGCCAGACATTGAAATAATTTGCAGAATATTGGTATTGCATAAATTGGGGATAAAAAGGGAAAAGAACTAAATTCGAAAGCTCTTTGGGTGATGTGTGGGCTGCCGTGAATGTTAGATTTCTGCAGGTACAAGTGCATACTGAAACTTCCTCTCACCAGGAATTAGTTGCAGAAGAATGAACGCTTTTCATCTATCTTTTAGGCAAAATGGATAGCCACTTCTCCATCAAGGCTATACAAGAATGGAATGTGGCAATATCAGTTCCCTGAAGATATTACACTTAAAAATAGTAATCAAGCACATAGGTGGGTTCTCTGCCTTTCCAAATTACTGGGAAGAGTGCTAGCTATTAGGTTACTAGCAGTATTGCCATAGGTATCTGCAACGCTACATCTAGAAAACTGTGGATGGGTGTTTCCTTGAAGTAGGTCTCAGGCAGGCAGGTAGCAAAGCAAAGCAGTCAATGTCCCAGGAGGATTAAAATCAGTGTATTACATCCGTAGAAGGGGGCTGTGATGAATAAAAAAGACAAAGGCTGAGAGGTTTAGATAACCATATATCTTTGAAGTTAAAATCTCTACTCAGCTTCTGTTTAATCTACTCTATAAGTCACCTGTTCAGCAAAGACAAAAATGTGCTTAAGTCCAACTCTCTTCAGCAAAGTACTATAGCATGTGTTTAGTTTTTAGCTTGTGATAAAGGGTCCTGCTAAATATGGATTGACTGATGAATGTGAGCCTTAGGATGTTAGAATAGTGGTTAGAGGAGATGTAGTTAACATTATTTATTAAAAAGCTTTTAACAGCATTCCTTACAAAAAGCTGCTTAAGAAACTAATCTAGCATGGGACAAAGTTCTGCCTGGGGTTAAAAACTGGTTAAAAGATAAAAACAGGGCAGGCTTAATAGTCACATTTCATCACCGAGGGATGATTGTCACAGGAATCCACAATAGGAATGAAACTCTAATTGCCTACAGGGATACTAGCTATGTACACTGAGTTGCCTGAAGTGTACCTAGAAATAGTTTTTTTTCTGCTAAATTATTAAAATATATAGCATGACTTTTTTTTCTTTTTTATATTAACAAGGTGGAGCTAATGATGATCCTGAATGTTCCAGTTACGTTATGGACCTCTTGACTCAAAACTTTGTTTAATAGCTGAACACCTTGGAGGATAGCTCTTGATTCCTTTTTGTCTTGGAAAAAATCTTGCATAGTGCAGGCAATAGCTGAGACAAATAGAAATAAATATCATTAATAATCTGGAACAAGGCCTTTAGCAGCATTTTTATTTTTTTTTTTTCAGGAAAAGTGCATTTTATGTGACATAATTCAGATGAGCCACGACTAAATAAGACTGGAGCATTCTCGATAGCCAGACTAAACTGCACAGCATTCATGACAGGTGAATTTCACTGCAGATAAATTCAAGGTGATACATGCTGCAAAGGACAATTCAACTCCTCATACGCATAGCTGGGTTATAAATTAACTGTAATCATTCCAGAAAAAGATCTTGCTGTCACTGTAGACAGCTCCATGAAAGCACCTGCTCAGTGCACAGCAGTGATCAAGAAGCAAAAATAATGTCAAAATGTATTAAGAGAGGGTTGGGTTTTAGGGCTGGAAGGAATTGTAATACCATGGCCTAAGTCAATGGTGTGCAGCCATCGTGAACATTGTGACCAACTGTGGTCACCCCTCTTTAGAAGTAATTTACTGGAAAGAGAAAGGATTCAGGAAAAAAAAAAAAAAAAAAAAAGATGTGAAGGTAACATTAATGTAACCAACATAAACGTATGAACCGAAAAGCTCTGTTTCCCCCCTCCTGCAGTACACACTCTGGGATTAGCCATGGTTGAAAAGGTGAACTGACAGAAGGCAAATTTTGAGATTTCTTTATATATAATTAACACTATAATAATGTAAGAAATTATAAATTAAACTATTCCTACAAAAACTCATTTCCAGAGCTTACTCACTTTCAAAAAGAACTGTCAATAACATTCAAACTTAGAGGTAAGTATCAGTAGAAGGGACATAACCAACCAAAAGGATGCCAGCCAAATGGCAGATAAGGACATTCAGAGAAGCATCCTCTCAGGCCAGGTTAGTGATTCTATTTCATATTCACTCTGTTTTTTTGCACTGTGGCTTCTCCAATTTGCCTACTATATTTTAGAGAATTTCCTGTCATTCACAACAGATGTAAGACGTGCCGATGTTGCATACTGAGTACACATAGAGGTGCATCACTGGCAGAGCAAATATTGTCAGATTGCTTCAATGTGCAGTGTTGGTTTTGTGCTGGATTAGAATAACCTACCTGAACCAGTGATTAGTGAATGAGCATAACTCCATACAAGCTTCTTGCCAGAGAATGCATCATGCCAATACGTCAAAATAAAAAGTGAAAATAAACATCAAAATACAGCAATAGCAGAAAATAGAAGGAAAGGTAAAATTTAGACCAAAAGACTTGACAAATGATACTAAAGTTCATATGCTTCAGTGAGCAAAAAGTATAAGAAAAAAGTTCAGTGAAGGAAAAGACATATTAGCCAAATGCAGCCATGGGAATTATTTCCCAACAAAATCATTTTAAGGATCTGAAGCACAAAAATCTATTTTATGCTTCTCTATGCAGTTGATCATACATTCCTTCAGGCAGGCAAATTGTATTGGCTGAACAAGATTTATGTGCAGAGTGTAACAATGGGATCAAAACTGAGGTACCAGCCAGTTAATATCAGAGCAGGGCAGGAAGCAGTTTTTCTGCCTCTGAAAAAATGCAAGCAACTTGAAGAAAGGTACCTGTGTGTATAGAGTGAATGTCAAAACAACATTAATTGTGAAAAATTGGAGAAAGAAAGAAAAGAAGAACAGGCAAGTCTGTTGGTTAGATGACTGGAAAGGAGCAGACTGAAAGGTAAGTCCTAATCATAGAATCGCAGAATGGTTTGGATTGGAAAGAACCTTAAGATCATCTAGTCTCAAGCCCCTGCAATGGGCGGGGACACCTTCCACTAGACCAGGCACTATGTTCTAACAAAATTTCATTCCATTTTATGTAAATTCCAAAAAGGTTCCCAAAAGATTTCGTGTTATCAACGTCTGAGCGGTTCAGAGGCTATCTCAAGGGGAAATGGCTGGAGCTCAGGTTCCTCTTGAACTCCCTTTACAAGCTGGTATAAACAAAAAATATAGATAGAGGAAACCAACCGGTGCTACATGATGCTATTTTATAGCACCTAGACAACACAAATTTAGTACTTGTATTATGAATACAAGATGCAGTCCCTGGTACCTCTTTTCCACTGAACTAATGGCTTTTTGGAACAACTGACGATGTCTCTGTGCCCCTTATCCCCATCCTTCTTCAGTTTGACAAGAAATTCTGCCTTCACCCAAATGTCTTTTCTGGGAAAACTGATATCCAGTTGGCTTAAAGAAGAAAAAAAAAAAAAAAAAAAGAAAGGTTTTGATGAGACTGCATTTCATCAAAGAAAAGGCAATTTGTCAGAAATGTCCCAAACAGCCCTGGGTAATACTTTATTTCTTTACAGATACCTGCCTTGCTTTAAAAACGTACACACTGCAGAAATACACCGCTAGCCAGCTCTTCTTTCAGATACATAATCACTCCATGTTCACATGGTAGCTACTCCTGCACATAAAGCTAAGTAGCAGCTATGTTTTGGTGCACTGATGACACCACCTCCCTGCAAAAAGGGACTGCTGTCCCCACTGTAATCTACTTTGTAGATTATGTTAAAATTATGTAGTGTTAAAAAGAAAAGATACTCTGCAACTGTACTCGAAGTAAGACAGCAGTAAATTTATAAAGGTGACTGTGCAAGAACATGGCTCAAGCCCATAGGATGCTTGATTTTTCACTTCAAGTTATTGCAGTGTTCGTTTCCTGTTTTCCAGCAGCATCTAGAAGCTGTAAGCTCGGTCAACAATCTCTTTAGTATTGTTTGTACAGGTATGTGCCTCTGGAAATATTGCAAGCGTTGACATTACCGTAGGTTAATGTGATGCCATTTATCAGCTAAAATACACTCTACTGGTCTTTTGCATGCACTTATCCCATTGCAAATAAAAGATAAAACAAGTCAACTGAAAACATCATAATTTAAATAAACACATTTCATTTCATATATGCATCAGATAGAGAGCCTGAAAATGGGTACTCACTATCCTTGAAGAGCTGAATGGACAAAGCTCTGAGCAATCTGTCCTGATCTCTCAGCTGACCTTGCTCTGAGCAGAAGGCTGAGCTACAGATCTCCTCAGGTCTCTTCTAATCAGGGTGAGTGTTGTTGACAGAACAGTCTATAACTCATAGTAAAACAGCCACAGATGCTTGTTTACTCATACATTGAGTTAAATTTTGCGGGCAATTTTATTATGCATCACCGAAAACTGATAAAAATTGTCTCAAGAGTGAACATTTGCCAGACAGTTCAAGTTTACTAATTCAAATGAACTTGGATGCATCCCAGTCAATTATGTATTGAAGAGCTCCATTTAACAGGAAGCAGAGGTTTTGCTATGTAAGGACAATGGCAGTTAGATGTCCTTAAAAACTGCTCTCCTCCTGCTATTTTGATCATATACGAGCCAAAAAACATGTGGACTGTACTAAAACTTTGCACCCTTTCTCCACTCTATCTCTAGGATCCTGGAGATGTTCTCTGCCCTCTGGTTTATTACTGTGACAAAACGGACAACTGCCATTAATTGTGCACATAGCACCTCTTAATGCTGGCTTAGGGGCATTCACTTTCCATTGCTTTTTGCCATAAAAAAGGGAAAGAGAGGAAAGAAAGAAGGGAATAAAGGAGGCAGCTAATCATTTTATAGCTTCAGCTTTCTTGATTGTAATTACATTTTTTTCCCTAAATCACTGTGAATCATGAATACTACTGTAAGTACTTAAAGAAATGAAACTAAGTTGGAATGATAGCCACATGTATTGCTCTATCTGGCAGTGAAGTTTGTCAGTTAAGACAATAGTTTACTTTTATTCATTATTCACAATGCTGTAATCCTGCTAGCTTGTTGAGTAATCAGCATATTTGTTATAATAAGAGTGAGTTCCTTAAAGTCTTAAATAGATCCCCTTTTTTTCAGTGGGCATATCTTCCTTCCTGACCAAGTGATCAAGATAAATCACACTGGGTTTGAAAGCAACCTTCACACCTTTGGCTTTAATTTCCAATTGACAAATTTGTGTCTACAGTCATCCATTTGTTAATGCCTCTGTTCTTGCTCTTAAGAGGTGACATCAACCAAGCAGCCACACAGCTATAACAAACTGGATGAGAGAAGTTTTCCTCGCAATATCTGCTCCATGAGGCATTCAGAGTTGGCACAAGTACTGCATAATCAAAAGGGAATTGTCTGTCTTGGTTCAGCTTGAAAGCCATGCTCTCATTCCTTTCTGAATCCACTTCTATCTCCTATATGTTGAAATCCTATTTGACAAATGTTATATGGATCTTGCTATAGAATCCAGTCACAGAGGTAAAACCAATGTTTTGAGAACTTATTCAATGTATGCTAACTGTCCTAACAAAAACTGGCTTAACCACTTCGTTAAAGTATATGATGATGAAGAATCCATCTTCTTCCCTGTTCTGATATCAAACTATCTTTAGTAGGAAGATTTTTCTACTTCTAAACTTCTTGAGGAGAACATAGTAGATTATCCATGGTGTAGGATATGTCGCCATCCTTCTATGGCATATTTCTAAAATAAGAAAATCCTGCCCCCCTCCAGGTATTAAAGGTTCCCAGCCTCTAGCGTTAGGACTGTAAATGAGTGATCCTGTGCAATCATTCTCAAACTAGTGCTATATTTCCCTCTATTCCTCACTAGACCATCCCATGATGCAGACAGGGAACAAATTCTGTGTGTCCTAAATCCATTTTCACTGACCCACTAAATCTAATCACATGCAAGGATGAGATGTGGCCACAACACGATATAATCCACTAGCAAAGTGATTTTTATGAAAAGAGAGCTTTCCAAACTGTTTGTGAGAGCAGTCCCATTGAGACTATTCTGGCACGCTTACAGTGTATGGGAAGCTTTTGTATGCTGCCTGCATTGTGATAAATACCAGTACATCCACCTGAATATTCTTGAACAAAACCGAGTTCCAGACATCTCAGCAGCAAACTGGTCAGCCTTTTGAATGCCTAAATGTGCAAAATGCTTTTCTCCTATTTGTCCAACTCTGTTGTACAATGCTATGATTAATTATGCTCATACCAAAGCATCCAATAAAAATGCTTTAGAAATAAATAGCTATGGTCATTGGCTTCATTTAGTTTGTGTGTTGCCTAGAGATGTTTTTCTGGGGCAAAAATCTGATTTGTTACCTTGTAGTTCTGCAATGGGGTGTGTTGTTTATATCTATTTTCAGAGCAGTGTTAAGCTGACATTCTTTCAGCCTGTTATAGTTGGGAAAAAAATGGAGAAAATGGAAGCATTTGCCCCTTGGAAGATAGAACACTATAAAGCAAAATCAGTTTAGCATTATGTTGCAATCTGATATAATATTACCCACCACTAACGTAGTAAACCTGCCACAGAACAGCATCTAATACGACATTAGTTTCTTTCATCATAAGAAATGTTGAACGAATGGACATGCTGAGAGCCACCAAAATTGTACCAACCACCTGAGCATAGCAAATGAGCAAAGTAATTATGGTGCACACACTGCACAGAAGAAGAGGGAGAACGTAAGACAAAAAATAAACATGCCCTTTGAAAATCATTTGGGAATTATTCCGCAAATACCAAAACAAAATTAAACTCTCTGAGATTAAATCTGAGTACCCTGAAATACTGAAAAATGAGCCAGTGGACTGTGAAACTCTCTCTTAAGGACAAGACACTCTTCAGAAGTCTCACACAGTCCTTAAAGCTCTGGAAAGCTCTGATTCCACCTGGGAGGTTTGCATCAGAGCTGAATCAAGACCGCATTACACCTCTGGGGGCAAAGGAGGTGTTGATGCAGCAGTGGAGGTGCCCAAGCTTGGGTGTCCATGCTCTGGCTGTGGCTATTCAGTGGCACCATGGATCCCAGAGCACTGCCTCTTCTAGACCCTGTTTCCTATCATGTGGCACCTTTCAGGTCTTTCAAGTCACATCAGTCTTGTGCAGGTTCCCTGCAGCTGAGGGGAAGAGAGGACCAAAGAGAGATAACTGTGCCCCCCTTTCCAGTTACTCAGCAGCACTAAGCTTAAGACATTAGTCACCAGTGTGTTTTCAAAGCTGCTTTGTGAATGATAAACTAGTCCATTGCTTCTATAGTACTTCTGTTACGTTTTCAGTGTGGGGCTGGTTCTTTCTACAACCTATTGTGTTGCCCCTTTCCCTTTCTCCTTCATAATGTGACATCCCTGAGCAGTCCAGCCTCAGGAATTAGTACCATTCATGTAACCTCATTTTCCACAGACATGTAAGGAGAAAAAGCAAACCTGATGCTCGAAAGGATTACACCCTGTACAAAAAATGCCAGATCTAGATGCATATGCCAAGCCCTTGCATTGTGCACAAACATTTAACTTGTCCTTGCATGAAAGGACTCTACTGAAATATCTTCCCTCTCTTTGAAAAATACAGTCAGAGTTCACTGCTGTCTTTTAAAACCAAGCTGTGGCGCTGCTCACCTCTGATGTTGTTTAGTGGTGGCTGAGAAACCCAACATGAAAGCAGAACTTAGTTCACTGCCCCTTTCATTCAGAAAGGATTTCAACCCTCATCTTTCACCTCACAGAACAGAAGTCAAATCTTTTCCAACTTCAGGCTATTTCAGATACTTTGTACTTCACTTCTTATTGCTGCTACTCAGTACATGTGTACAGGAGAGGAAAATGGCTTAAACACGTCTCTCTCTAGCCTGGTGCTGGATTTGACATGGGAAGTTCTGGTTTGCAGTTTCTTCCTAGGACAGTCTCTGTAATTTAACAGCCATCATACACCATGTTTATGCTGTCCAAATAAAATAGAGAGAACCCAGAATTACTTTGATCTCTCCGAAAAAAAATTTACAGTCACCTTTTTTCACATGACTGACTTTCCTGGCTCACTGACATCTTCATTCTTGGCTACAAAGAGTAGGAGCTTCAAAGTAGCATGTACCTGTAATATTCACAGAGGCATAAAATCACAGAACGGTTTGGGTTAGAACTGACCTTAAGGCTCATCCAGTCCCAACCCCTTGCCACAGGCAGGGACCCCTTACACTAGAGCAGGGTGCTCCAAGCCCCGTCCAACCCGGCCTTGAACACTGCCAGGGATGGGGCAGCCACAGCTTCTCTGGGCACCCTGTGCCAGCGCCTCAGCACCCTCACAGGGAACAGCTTCTGCCTCAGAGCTCATCTCAGTCTCCCCTCTGTCATTTTAAAGCATTTAAAGCCATTCCCTCTTGTCCTAACACTTCTTCATCTTATATATTCCTCCATGATCCCATACATGATCCAAATATTCAGCTGTTGATTACTGTCTTCTTCTGTAAGGCGGAACAGATAAGACTGAAAACACTCAGGCTAAGAATGGGTTTTAGCTCAGGACCCATTCCTTTTAGATGAATGCACTGTTCATTAAATTACTACATGTTAAGGCAAAGATCACAGTCTTATCTATCCTTGAGTATCCTATGAAAGTGTTTGCTAGTTGTGGGTCCTCGACATTCCTATTCTATCTTAAGTCAGAGATAGATGTTAAAATTCTTGATACAGGACAGGTGGATCTGTATGAGGACAAGCATGGTTGAGATGCTTTTAGGCAGGGTTAAAAACAGAGTTGGGGATTGTATGTATCATAGTGCGTGCTATGTTCTCAAGTTCTTCTTTGAGGTTCTGCCCTTTGTTGGGACCTGCCCTCCATCTTCTATATCAGGAGCCATCACCATCATTGTCTCCCAACTCTTGTGCCAATCAATGCATACTAGATGTGAGTTTTGCCAAAAGGTAGTAGTGATGAATTACTTGAAATTCCTGAAATGATAAAGACTTCAATGACATTCCAGTGGTGTACCTGTGGGGATTTTTTAATCCTGTGTATATCAGTGCATATTTAAGACCTGCAGATTTCTTTTAATCTGCAAGCCACATTAAGCTCCAACCAAAGCTTCTGACTTTAAATACCTGTAAAAGAGAATATTTTCTTTTTCCTTTTATATTCTGTCAGCCAGTTCAAGAGGTTTGTTATTTCTTCTTGAATACCCTTGCTCTTTCACCATGTATATACCCCAAGACTATTAAAAATCAGCAATTCAGAAGCGTTGGTTTTATTTGGATAATCATTATATCACACAAGCATCAGATTTTGCCTGACCTCAATTGCTCCCATTCCTGCATTATATAACCTGGCAGCTCAGGCGTTTGATTAGGTTTCTCATTCCAAAAACGTTCCAGAACTTACTTGTTACAGTTGTTTGACATATCTCAATGTAACAGGTAAAACCACAGGGAAATTATTTTCCTGAAAATTGAGATGTTTTCCATTTCCTGGTGTGGAATAAACGCTTCTTCCCTCCCCCCCCCCCCCCCCATGTGTTTGCAGTGCTCTGTATGTTGCTATAATGAATTAGCCTTGTGCTTGCCCTAAAAATATTTGCACTAAAAATATATATAGGCCACGTTGCAAAAGTCAATAATTTCAAAGGGCATTTTTTGCCTCAGAAGAGTTTTTTTCTTTAAACCAGCCATTTTTCGACAAAGATGTTACATCCACAAGGAAATATAAAATAATAAAAAGTCTGATTTAAAGCGTTTAGAATGTCTAAGCTTCTCTTGTATTAAAATTCCAGAGCTTCACCTTTTGGAAGGCAGAGTCAGGCCATTCTCTTTTGCTTCTCCCTTTTTTTTCCTCACTTATGCTTGATTTCTTCTGGTTTTGGTCTTACTTTTCAGAGAGGGCTCTTCATGCTGGGCAGCTGTGATAACAGGCTGACGGACACTGGGCAGGAACCTGAAGAAAGAGGTGGTTCTCGAAGTGTGTGAGGTTTTGCCCTGGTGTGCTTTTTCATGAGGAAGTGCTTTCAGGTACCACTAGCAATGATCCAGGAACATGTAGCTGTGTCCCTCTGGAAACTGCTGATTGCTACAAATCTGTTTAAGGCCGGAAAATCTGCAGCTGGCAGAGACAGGGCTGAGGTTTACATCACCGCCCCTGAGGCTTTCCATCTACCAAGGTAGCCAGGCAGGATTTAAGCGAGAGAACACATGCAGGTGTCATTCAGCCTCATTTCCTCACTGAGAAGTGCTTTATACTGGAAATCAATCCCTTAAAATCAGCCACAAAACATATGTAATGATGGGAATAAGGGCAGCTAAATCTGGCCTGAAGAGAAGCTGTCCTGGGTTCAGCTGGTGCAGTGCTGTTTTCGACCTTACTCTGAAAACAGTGCTGATAACACACTGATGGTTTTAGTTGTTGCTAAGTAATGCTTACTCCAATCAAGGACTTTTCAGTCTCATCCTCTGCCAGTGAGGAGGGGCATGGAAAGTCAGGAGGAAGCAGAGACAGAGCACCTGACCCAAACCAATCAAAGGGGTATTCCATACCGCAGTACATCATGCCCAGTTTTGAAACTGGGGGGAGTTACCCAGAAGGGTTAGATCACTGCTCAGGTCGGGCTGGGTACTGGTCAGAGGGTGCTGAGCAATTGTATTGATCATCTCTTGTGTTTATTGTTTTCTTTTTCTTTTCCCCTTTTAGTTCTACATTCTCTCCTCTTGTTATTTCCCTTATCATTATTGGTGGTAGCAGCAGTAGTTTTGTATTATGCTTTAGTTATTGGACTGTTCTTGTCTCAACCCACGGGGTTTACATTCTTTCAATTCTCCTCCCCACCCCTCTGGGAGCAAGGGGTGGGGGTTAAAAAGGGGAGAGTGAGAGAGCAGCTGAGTGGTTCTGAGTTACCCGCTGGGCTTAAACCATGACAGAAGTGACAGAAACTGCACAACACAGCGTAAAGGCAAACTGCAAACACACCAATACAAACTCGAATTTGTTTGTACAGGTATGCAAAACCTCATTTTTCATGATGTGAGCTGATGCTTCTTCCAATTCTCCACCTCTCCAAACACACAAAGGTTAAAGGAAGGTAGAGGGTTTGATGGTGATGAACAGCTCTCAGCTGCTGGTGGGCGACTTGCAGCCCAGCTTGCCCCTAGGATCCCATGAGGAGGTGATGTAAGGCTAAATGGAAGAGAAGATAATGTGATCTGACCATGAGATGCTAATGTGAAGTGCTGCCATGATAAGTGCTGGAGACAGTGAGCATCTCTAAGGCTGTCATTATTGGTGATACCAAGACCGGTGCAAAAAACCACTTTGTTTAAATCGTTGTACTTGATCTGAGTGCAAAACGCTTTGACTTTAAATGAATCAAAGGCAAAGAATACCTCTTCTCCTAGACACGGAAATTTCAATCCTTCAGAGAGATAAAAATGCACTGATGCTTAATGGCTGTGTATTCTTCCAGCAATTACTGAAGAATAAAGTCCGATATCAGAGGTATAGGAAAGTTAGATTATATAAAACTTGCATTAAATGAAGGGAGTTTGAGGAGAGAAGGATGTGCATTCATAGCTTCTTTTTCATTTGAGAACTTTAATACTTGAAAATACACTGTCTCTTCTTTAAGTGGAATAGAAAATGTGCTATTTCCCTAGAAATAATTGAGAATAAAAAACTTTTCTAAGTTTAATTCAAGAAGTTTGGACTCCAAATTCTTTTTCCTGCTTTGTAATAACATCATTTTTATGTTGCCTTGATCAAATTATTAAATCTATAAAAACCTTGAAAAAACCCTCTTGGTTCTGAATGCGTGAAACACTCACTAGGCTGTCAGTTTCCAAAGGTACTCAATGCCAACAAATTTAGTTGAAACCAGTGAAGTCTGAAGCTATTTACCAGCCAGTAAAGGCAATGAGTGCCCAGAAATTGAAGCAGTTATAATTAGTGGTAAGTGTCAAAATGGATTCCCACACATGCCATGCAACATTGAGAAGCACAAAGGAGAAAGGACTGAGTCAGAAGTTCTGCTCCAATGGATGTTGACAATTTCACCTGATAAATTCAGTACACCTCAAAAATATCTTCAATATTGTATTGAATTCTTTATTACTCAAAATATTTGGCACCCTTGCAAGCGCCATTCGAGCACTGATTGATTGTCTTCATATCCCCTTGATTTGAGGTTCATCTCCATCTTCTCAGTGAAGAATCAAGGTTTTAAAACGTGAGACCTCAAGTCAGAAATAAGAGGTCTGGGCTCTCTGACATCTCTTGCCTTCCTTATGGGACTGGAGCAATAGATTAGCATCAGAGAGGGATTCCTTGCTGCTTCTCCATTTGTGTTTCTGTGGGGTTTTCCTGTCTTCCCATCACCCAGCAGTATTCAGGCATAAATTCCTTGCTCTGCTGTTGCCAAGAGAGAAGCCTCTCGACACTTTGAGGCATGAAAGTGGTTAGTGCTATTTATTTGAGTGCATGGCAGAGTGCCAGGCAGGTGACTGGGTGGGCTGGAGGGAGAAGCTTCCTAATGCATGGGATTAGATGTCTTGGGAGGAAAAGCTCCAAATCTTTCCTGTGAGAGTCTGACCCTCTCTTTTAAAGATGAAATTAAAAGCAACCCTCCCCCACCCCCAACATACACAGATTCATAAAGAAATTGAGAACTTCTTCACTACTGTTCGTTGCAAGAAAGGGAAATCATGTAGAACGATGGAGCTTCATTCTTTGTTTGAATTCCTCTGGCATTTAGAAGTATTCATTCCCTTAGGACACCAGGGATGTTGTTTGAAGATGCCTATGGCAGACATTAGAGAGGTTTTCTTATTTTGCCTTCATTTTCACTTTGCAAGAAGTAGAACTTCAGAATGCCAGAAAATGTCTGTGTTTTGACTTTAAAAATAATACATATATAAAGAAAAAAAGAAAACCAACAAAAAAGGCAGAAAGCATCTCTCATGAGTTCACAATTACACACACCAAAAAGTGAGAGGGGGAAATGGCCTTGTGTCATCCAATGTCACACAACAGCTTGGGAGCAAAGGCTATGATAATCCCAGTTCGTTGCCTTAGAGAGAGGAGCCCCATCCTTCCCAGGCATGTCTGGAAAGAGGCAGGGAAATGAAAGAATCTCCCCCTGCCCGTTTCCTTGGAGATGGACAGCAATGTCTATAGCAGCAAGCACAATGGGAAGTTGCCTTCTTGCAGATGGAGCCAGGTATCATCTGGCCCTCAGCATGGCTGGGTTCGTGTCAACAAATGTCTTGAGAGTTCAGGTTGAAAAAAGCTTCTCTGAAGTGAACATGTAGGATATGGTGATAAGAGGCGAGGTTATTTCAGAACAGGATGTAGAAAATCCAAAGTTAAAGCTAAATCTTCCCTGTACTTTCAAGTTGCGAGGAGTAAGGTACATTGAATATGCAGGAGATTGGGAAAGGAAGGAGTTTGCCAAGTTATGTAATTCAATTGGGTGTTCTTGCTCTAACTACTGACCTGGATCAAATCTGCAACCAACTTGCTTGTACAGAAGTCAGCAGCTGGTTCTAGTGTTGGCTTGGGATATGTTGTTATGTTCATTGCATGCATTTTCCGTGGAAAACTTATTAGAGATATCAGAGAAGAATATATTCATTTACAGATTTTTTTTTTACATATATATTGCTATACATTAGAGCTAAAAATATGTGTTTCCATATAATTATGTGGCTTTTGACATTTCATGCAAGTATCTGTGCTTGTTGTAGGGTGTTTCATGGAGGAGATCTTGTGATGTGCAGGAATGACAGGAAGGGATGTGAGACTTTGCTGGGCTTATAAATCTGCTGCCAAACTGCTTGTGCTGGGACAGGCACAGAGCCTCTCTTCCAGGACTGCTTTTGAAGTGCTCTTCTCCTTAGCTCCAGTGTGCTGTGGCCTTACACTCAGGAAATATGCAGCTTTTATAAAGCATTACCTGTCATTTAGATTGTGTATTGGCATCACACTGCATTAAACCATCTCAGATTTATGGCTCAGACTGAGAGCTCAGCTCTGCACAGCAACCTCCTACTTCTCCTGACCTTTGAGCTAACTTGACCCCTCTTTTTTACGGGCAGCACTTTTGAGCTTATGTTTTTTTTTCCCCTTTATTTCCTATTGATTTTCATTTACAAGAACAGATGTTAGTGAAGATTGGCTGAAGGTTAGTCTACACCTAACTTCAGTGGTGTGAAATCATCATGCTTTGAAACTGCTGAAAGGCTGTGACTTCTCCATCCTCTCACTACCTCCATAACTCCATTTCCTTCAGTTGCCTCAGCTATAACAGCAACGCTGCTCTAACATGTTTGCATTGAACTCAGACTCATTACTTATCCTTGCAGACAGTCATAACAATTCCAAAGAATCATTGTGGATAAAAGGGCACATGAATTTATGAGATCCAATTAAGGCACAATTAATAATTAAATGGCAATGTGAATTCTTAACATGAATAGTGGTTTTTGTAGAAAGAATGCTGGCATTTAACAGTAGGAGTCTGTGGCTAAGTATTAAATAACACTGCACACCAAAAGAGCGCTGTCACTCCACCGGAGTTAATAAAATATCACAGTGGAGTCTGGTTCATTTTGCTCAGCTTCCAAATAAAGAGCAGAGATTTTAAAAGAATCCATTAGATGTGAAAAATAAGTAGCGTATTCATAGAGTGCTTTTAGTTTTACAGCAGGCACTGTCTCTATCATTGGTGTCCCTTGCAAAAGGGTCATAAATGAAACAAAGAAAGAAAGAGAGGCAAAAAAAGAACGCTGTAATATAGCTACAGTTTCCTTCCTCAAGTATTTAACTTAGGAAGGCAGAGGTACCGTTAAAGTCAGAAGATTGCATGTGGAGTTTTGGCTGTCACGGGAGCATGGAGGAAGGAGATGCTCCATGGGTTATAAAGCACAGACTCTGGGAACCAAAGCATATGTTGCCCAGAAAAGAAATGCAAATACATGTGGATATAGCTGGGTCTCTGGACACCAAGGAGTGTAGAAGACATGAATAAGTGATTAGGGCAATGTCCTCTTCTTGAACTTTTCATATGGTAAGGAAACATCTATCAGTATTTTGGGTCATTTACTCTTCCCCAAAGCTTCACATTTCAGAGGTTCTGCTGTTATTTCATTATTACTCTCTGCTTTTCTGCCCCCTGTTTATTTTTTAACAGCTTCCCCTTTAAAACAACTATTTCTCTACATGCAACCAATATGAAAGTGCAGTCTCCCACCTCAACTCATGTGGTTAGGAAACCCGTATTTAAAACGTCTTTTTCTCCCCCTACCTCCTTCCTGTTCAAAAACAATCCAAACAAACAAAGGAGGCTTTCTTGGAAAGCTGGCAACAGTTTTCAGAGTTCCCACTGTCATTTCTCCTTTAAGATCTTCAGCTTGTTTGTTTAAATGTTCATGTCTTCAGGGCTTTCCTGATTTTATTGCTGGAAACCAGGAGAGCTGCTATTTGTTCCAGAAAGCAGATTTATTATTTCTTCTCTACCCCAACTATGATTTGCCTTCAATTTAAAGTAAAAAAAAACCCAAACAATTTACTCTTCCAATATGCACTTTACTCTAGCGCCTTGGAGCCCCAAACTGTGAAACAGCACATCTTTAGTGGGTTGTTGAAAACAAAAGTGGAAGGCACTCTATAAAAGTTAAGGTGATGCATGCCCCAGACAGCTTCAATTTCTTTACTTCCAGGGCATGGCCTGATGATAGGAGTCAATATTCTATAATAAAATGATAAAAAAAGAAGGATAAATGTGCGTTTTGCATTACATGGTGTCAAATCTTGTGAGAATGGCTAAGAAATTTGCAGATAATCACAGTTATGTGGTGGATACCTGAAGTTTTAATGAGGGTTTCTCAGGCTCAAAGGCACATCTCATGAAGGCATAGAGGCTGTAGTTCTTAGCGAGCCTTGCAGGGAGTGTGTGAGTGCTTTGCCCTGCCACTGTCTCTGTCTGAAGAAGGATGTGCCATTCTGCCAGCAGAAGCTCAAAGTGATACACTGGGGTACCAGAGGGCAGAGTGTATTCACAAAGAGAAAAGAGGCACCTTCACACACACGTGTACACAAGACTTGGAATCATGCGTCCAAATGAAAACTCTTGCAAGAAGCCTATTTACTTCAGTGAAAAAAATACCCTGCTCAAATGCAGCTTTTCTTAGCATTGCTCAAGAAAATACCCAATATAGGATAATAACAGAATAATCCTGAGGCTGAGAAGATGAAAGTCCAAAATTATTTCTTTCTATTCCATTTGAATAATAATAATTCTACTTGATCAGATGAGGAATTTGAATCCGGGCATCTCACACCTCAGAGTAGGGCTCTAGGATCCAGACTGCCAGCATGTTCTGAGGAAGGCAGGGGGCTGTTTTGTACATGTAACTAAAAACACATTTGCAAGACTTCAGTTCTGCTCTGCATCAGGCTGGAAAATATAGTTTGAAACCTGAATTTTCCGCTAAACACAATTCTGGACTTCTTGCTATTCTAGTTCAAAGATCAGCATCTCAAATTGTGCAATGGTCTTTTGATTATCTACAGAGTCTTGGTTCATTTTATATACATAAAAGGTAATTCAAGTCGTTCAGTTGTAAATAGAAAGATGATTTCTGGCAGGCACTGAAATGCAATGTGGGAATTTATTTATTTTCTCCACTGAATGAAGTTCTTCATGCTAACCATTTGAGCCTAAAACACAATCAGAGCTAGTGGCAGCCAAGCATTCACCACGCTGTTCTTTTTTGATACATAACTGTCATGACAGAGAATAATACAAAGAAGGATTAGTGATAAGAAAAGCCTCAGTAAAAACAGGTTCTGTGCTGATTGCATTTAAAGATTTCAAAATTCAAAGTTCAAATGTTAAAAAGCTCATGATGAAAGAAATGTTGCTTTTAATGAAGGCTGAGTTGTGCACAGCCACTTGGACAAGAATAAGGCCAATAATCTGAAATGTTTAAGGGTCCTTATGAGTATGTAGCACTACAGATTGCTGTATCAAAGTGCTGGAAGTCCCAGTGGCTTCTTATATTCCTCATGATCTTTCTTTTCCCTGTGAAGAATTATTTAACACAAAAACTCACCTTAAAGCAACAGCCCATTTTTTCCAGCTATTGGCTCTGAGGCAGCCTTGGCATTGTTATACTTTTGCAAGGCATCAACAATGCTGTGAATGTCTTCTGCGGCAACAGGAGATCAATAAGAAGTGAAAATGATAGAATATGGGGATGGTCCAATTAGGCACATTGCAGGGGTGGCCCAGTGACCCATCCTGGTTTGTTAACATTTTATCCATATATTGCACAACAGAAAATGAATATAGATTTCAAGAAAATAAGGAGTGTTCGCCAGTGTAGGTGTGCAGGTCTGAGGGTTTTCCTTACATCATTTTGCATCCCCTGCTTTTCCCATGGGAGAACTTTTGTGTTATGACAATTCACCTGTACAGATCAGGATTTCTTCCTGTAACAGGGTATTTTCTGCATTCCCATTCTGTCTTCTATTCTTCTAACTCGTGTCACTGGCTGCTATGGAAATGTTACACTTTCCCTGGACATGAAGTGATACTGCTGCTGAAACACCTATGGGAACAAAATGCCTTTTGATCAGGTGAGAACATAGATGGCTGACCTTACTGTGGCTCGGCGGATTATCTTCTCAGGATTCAGGAGTCTGACAATAGGTAGAAGTCCAATCTCTCCCTCACATAATGTTAACAGGGCTTGCTGCCAGAAGACCAGATATGGCACATGCAAAATTATGGCTCCCCTGGAGTCAGCAGAAAACTAGTAACTCAGAGACCAGAGCTTCATTTTCTGGAATCATTCCGAGAAAATACTTTGAAGCCAAGCTAAAGAGACAGGAATGCAACCAAATTACTAGCAAAATGAGTAAGAAAAAATGGCCAAGGATTTTGATTCTCCTTTGTTGT
The DNA here is from genome assembly GCA_017639245.1 of Myiopsitta monachus. NCBI lineage: Eukaryota > Metazoa > Chordata > Aves > Psittaciformes > Psittacidae > Myiopsitta > Myiopsitta monachus. The sequence goes on along the minus strand of CM029917.1, from coordinate 113,742,349 downwards.
ATGTCCTTTGCAGTTTTTGCCTTGAAAGGAGTACAGAGGAGGAACAACCTCAAGCAAATTGGAAAGATGATGTCCATCATTCTGAGAGGGTTGTGAAAGCTATCTATAGCTTGAGTAAAACTCATCTCTCTCTCAGTCACTCGCCTATGCATATACATGGACACACATCATGCTGATTTACAAGAAGTGACACTAAAGGTTTATAAGTGCTGCCATTATGCTTATTGTAGCACAAAACAACCAAACTAGAACAAGAGAACTCTTCTACAGTGCGAAAGCATGATGATCTTGATTGCATCAGTGGTTATTTGTAGCCTATATTGGGTTTGTGTGGCAAGGTTCTGGTAGTGGAGGGTGTGTGTACGTGTGTGTGTGTGCTAGTCTTAAGATCTGGGTATATTTCTCATTACCCTGCTCTGATGTGATTGGTAATAAATAAACTCATTTCCCCAGGTGTGGTCTGGTTTGCCCATGATAGCAACCAGTGGGTAATCTCTCCCTGTCCTTATCTCGACCCATCAGCCTTTAGTTATATCTTCTCTTCCCATCCAGCTTAGGAAGGTAGTGACAGAGCGGCATTGGTTAACTTTGGGTCCCTTCTGAAAAGATCATACTTCCCAAAGGTCTTTCAGTCTGCTCATAAACCACAATCTAATCTTTCTCTGTCACAGCTCCATCTTATTCCTTCAGCCTGAGATACTCAGCTGCCATCAGGAAAGGAGCAGCAGCCCTCTTCTTCACTGCCCACCCTTTCAGTGTTTAAACAGACTAAAATGCCCATGGGCTGATAAAGTCAATTGTACAAGGACGAGTTAAACATCTTTATCCTTTGTCACAGATGTAGATAACTGTACGTGAGGCAGTGGGCACCTAAGCAAAGATGTGGAAAAGAAAATACAAGAATGTGATTCAGTCTAACTCATGACTCCAGACACTTTGGGATTCTCCCTATAAATAACTGTGATGATGTTTTCATTTCTTTTTCTGGAGTTTGACTGTACTCCCACAGGCCCGTATGTGTATTTCCCACAGCAGCTCAGTAGAGAAAAGTCTGATTTTAATGTCAAGAAGACTGGCATATGTCAGCAACCCTGGTTGCAATCAATTCAAGCTACCCAGCAAGGAAACAGCAATGGCTCTTCCTTGCAGAAAAGAGGATTCAGCCATTCCCATCAAGGTGAGGAGTAATACCTGGGTAGGGACTGAACAGGGTGAGGGAAAGAAGGATCTGTATCTTCTCATTTTCTTTTGTCCATGTAATTTCACTAGAAAAAAGAAATGCATTCAACTCTGTTTATTTGCCTGGCCTGCAGCCAAACCAGTTGTAGGTAACAGTCTGTTTTCTATCTCATATTTGCTGTTATAAGATTTCTAAATGAGTCTGCTATTTCATCACTCTCTCCCTCTACATTTTGATCCCTGAATCTGAGGAAATTAGGATCAGAGAGTTGAAAATATCGGCAACTCCGGTTGACTTTTCTTCCTTTAAAAGCTGTCTTAAGCCTCATAACATGCCATATGCAGTAAGCAAATATAGTTTCAACACAGCCTGACTGAGGCAATCATCCAGTACTACCCTAGAAGTGGATGCCTATCTAAAAAGTAAATAAAACTGCATTGAGTCTGGGGAGAAGGAAGAAGAGCTTAAGTTGAGAAGGAATTTAAAGCTGTTTCTTCTTTAAAGTGGCTTTATTGCAAATCATCTTACCATGTAAAACTCAGCATTAAAACTCACGTCTTCTTCTCAGATCACCAGGCTGGAATTCACCCACAGTTTTCAGAATCAAAAAGAGTACTTTGCACATCATTGAAGTATTGCCATGTTTCATAATCCATGGGTGTATCAGGCTCAAAGTGGTTGCATGCCTAGTTCGGATAGCTACTTGATTTGGAGTTGAATTATGCCCATTTAGCAAGTGTTTGTTCATATCATGGACTGGCTTTGGAGTAGCTGCTGCACATTTTTTTTGCAGAACTAATGTTACCTCAGCATGAAAACACTTAAAACACATAGGGCACGGACACTGAGTGCTCAGCATGAATGGTTCGCCCTATAGATCTGTTCTTAAAGCATCCCATTATTTGGCAATATAGTTGTGGCCACAGTCCACCACAGAAAGCTGTGACAGGAGAGGAACCGTGGTGTTTTCATTAGCGAAATCACCTCTAGGGGGACAGCAGCAGTGCTAGGACCTGACCGCTGAAATCCTGAATGCCATTTCTCATTCTGCACAAATACAAAGCATCCTCACTGATTCTTCCTAAAATAAAAGGAATAAGAATTGAATTTCTCCACTTGCTCTTAGTGGGATCATAGTTCTCAATTGTCCTCTAGTTTCATGCCTCGCTGCAATTTTACTTTATTTCACTCTGTCATTTGGAAAACTGGCTCTCTGGTGTACAGAGATTCGTGCTGTGATGTACTTTGAAGAGGGCAGCCTAAAAAATCTCCTGAGAAGAATTTTATTAGGTGCAAACTGCACTATGACTGAATTAAAATGCAGCCTAAGTATTCTTATATCCATTTCAGTAATACCATGATATTTCTCCCTCTGTTTCATCGCTATAAACTGACTGGAGGTGTTTTCTTTCTATAAAGTGGATGGGTCAAAAGAAGTTTTCTACAAGCACAAGGTCAGTTGTGTTCTACTGAGAAAGGTCCAGATAAGTAGATAAAATGGACAGAGAGCATAATGGAAGGGCAGATGTGGAAAGTATCATCTAGTAATCACGCAGGCCAGAGGTTTGCAAGCATTTTTGCCAAAGGGCATGAAATGATGGAAGCCACTGTATAATGAAACAACCATTTTCCTCTTTATCTGAGCCAGGCCCTCTTAAAACAGAGGTCTGTGTGTGTCTTTCCCAGCCAAATAGAATAAATCGTAAGTATCATTGTAACACACAGTACAGAATCATCTGTCAGTGCTCTATTAAGCTACAGATGTTGTACTTGATTTCATCAACAAGATTCCACCTGAAGGCAAGACCCTGAACCAGAATTTTGGATCAGTCCTGTAGTGTCTGTGTGAGCTATGAAGCCCTGTAGATAAATATTTGTGCTTGATTCAAATGCAATAGAGGAATCCCTGCCTCATGTCCAGGATAACCAGGAAAGACAATTATCCTTCTATGTTAGCTAACATGTAAGATATAAATAAATGATGCCAAAACCAGTGCAGCAGGTATTTGTGGTTTGACAGTAAATCTGTTGCTTTGCACCAGGAATGGATGGATGCCTTTTCCAATCTGCATATGCTCTTAGCAACACTATTTTTTAATTGTTACTAAGGATATTATACAGCTATTAAATAACCAAAATGTATCTTCAGGTTTGGCTGAACTGCCTTCTTTAATCATGTCACTCCAAAATGGTTAATGTAAATCAAGAATTGACTTGAAGCATCTGTTAATCTCTACTTGTCAAGGTGGAGATGGCTCATGGAAACGCAGTATTTCCTGGCATGACATATCATCCTGGTAACGTGCCTGCAGATCTGGCAGCATGTAGATGAAGACACCTGGCAGAAGGAGAGAATTAGGAGGTATTTTTAGGATTGATGCATTTCTGCTTTGAAAGTAGCAGGGGTAATAAAGTATGCAGTGAGTAAATGCTTCTGTACACACACACATTTTGACCTGTCCTAGTTCTATACGTGCTGCCAAAATGCAGAACATAATTAGATATCTACTAAAATGATAAGCAGTAAGTAAAGAAAAAAAAGATTTTCTGAATTCTGCCTATTTCCTTTTCTCGAATTATCCATGTTATGATTTCTTTGGAAAACATTGTTTGTATCTGTAGCTGAATATTTTCTATGTCTCATTAGTCAACATTTGATTGTAATGATTCTATATTCAAAGACTCGGTGTTGCTCAAAGACAACATTTTATATGCTTAAAATCACTTTTTAGATGACTGTGAACCAAAGAATTAGGTTCTAATGAGGCTGTTACTAAGATGGTTTCCAAAATTCTTCTTCTATTGTCATCTGTAAAAGTGGGAATTATTGAAAAGAAAATAGCAGAGTGATTTAAAAGCACTTAAAATGAAAATATTCATGCAATCTTCCCCTGATACTTGCCCAGCCTCTTAATTAGGAGTCCTTAGCTCTGAGTATTTTTCATTTGCAATGCCCAAGCCGAGGTATTTCAAGGTATATGGTTAATTGATTTTAGCTTTGCTAATACCTGTACTAAACTTGTGCTTGTATCAGAAAGGCAGGACTATAAGGCAAGGAAACATTGTCATCTAAATCCCTCTCAAGATGTAATTGTATATCATCTGCATATAATTAGAGACAGGTGCGCTCTCAGGCAACAAAGAGGTAACACTAAAAACCAAGTAAAAGAGAAGTCTGAGATACACATAGCACTTAGAGAAGATAATTAATCAGCCTGGGACACCATAAAGACAAATCAAATGGGGAACCTGAAATAACGTCTGGAAAGTTCATTTGTACGTTTTCCTGAATGATTTAAATAAACCCTGTGAAAATGTCCGGAAGCAAGGTGATAGATGGAAGGACATGCTACATATAGTAAACCAGAGGCGGCTGGATAATTTAAATGGTAAAAAGTAAAACCTCTGCTTTGTACCCTACATAGTGTTCACAGGATGCTATTCCCCAGCACTGACAACTACTCAGAGCTGGTTTTAGAAAACTGGGGTTTCTCTAAACCCATCTCTAAACAAGAATCTCTAAACAAGAATCTCTAAACAAGAGCCCAGTTATGGACTGGCATTACTTACTGTCGTGGTTTAAGGCTGAACCCATGACACTTGCCCTAGCAGTAGCTTCCCATACTACTGCTTATTTTAATTTTAAGGTTCTTTCCAATCCTAACTATTCTATGATTCTATTATTTTATGATTTTACATTTCATTATTTCCTTTCTTGACCTAAAGTCCACTCATATCGAGGGGAACTTTTCCATTGACATTCAATGGATATTGGATCATACTAATTTATCTGTTCCCAAGAAACAAGTCTAGAGCTAACTGCTGTAAACTCAGCATTCACAAACATTTGAGTCAGAATGATTGTTCAATTCAGATGAGCCTCTGTCCTTTTTTATTACTAAAAGCTGTATAATTCATGTGCCATAACATGGATGATTCCAGAAAAAGAAATAGGTAGACTTCAGAAAATACTTTCTTTACTTATTTCTTACTAACTTCTTATGTTCTGCACCTATATTTTTATGTGCAAAAAATTATTATTTGTCATGAATTATTTATGATCCTCCTATGAGACATCACTGGGTTTTTTTTCTGTTTATTAAAACCCCACAATTTCTAGAGGAAACCTATTTTTAATTGTGCCTAGCATTTTGCAGTGATTCTTTTTCAAACAGAAAAAGAGACATCTGTATTTTCGTCTATTGTCTTCTTCATTTTTCCATATCTTTCTTTCCACCATGACTTTTAATAGACAATAGGAAGGAAAATGAAAACCCAAATGTACTTTTTTCCAGTCATTAAGCAAACTGAGATGAGTGTTCTAAATTAATTATGATCATTTCTTTCAGAATCATCCCCGCTTTGAAATTTTCAGACATCTATTCAAAGGAAGAAGAGTAGCATGTCTCATTCAGACACAGCAAACCCCCTCCCCCTGAAATCTAAATAAATAGTGCATGAGCACATCATGAGCTGAAATGTGTTTGCTTAAATTAGTCACTGAACAATTACAAACAAGAAATGAGTATGCAAGAAAATCAGTGTGATTTGCAAATTATTCGCAAAGAGAAAAAGAGCAGCCAAATACACAGGATAACTGATTAATTATAATTAGAATGTGGGCCCTGGTCATGCATAGCAATTTTCCCACTGATCTGATTTCAGTGAAAACAGCTTTTCTTAGAATCATAGAATCATGAAATGGTTTGGATTAGAAGGAACCTTAAGGACTTAGTTCCAACCCTCCTGCCACAGGCAGGAAAGGAAAATAATTGGTTCGTTCACTTCAACATTAGAAAGTGTCTCCATTACCTGAAATGCTCATAAAAATTATCCATTATTTCAGTGAGAATTGTCACATATAGAAGTAGTGAGCAAAAAAGCTGGTTCTACAGGTCTTATCAATGTGTGCCTGACAGAAGTACTTGGATCTCTTGTAACACAAGCTCAGATGAGCATGACAGCATCAAATATCCCAAATAAGTGGATATTGATGAATTTATATTATTTAAACTAAAGGTTTGCATCAACATACTGAAACGTGCCTTCATAACTCTCTTTAAAGGCAGGAATAACAGGTACGTCTACATTGCCTGCAAAGAATGGATCTATGACTTCCTTCCAGACCAGAGCCATTGGCAATGCGCACAATGGTTAGCAACTGGTAGCTGCTGCTAGCTTCCCATGCTCCTTCTGCCTAAGAGCATCCAGGTGGGTTAACAAACTGCCAGGGCAAGTGATCTGCAGTGTAGTAGTTGCAAACAGACCTGAATGCACCAAAATTGCCCTCAAATTCAGGTGTTTGCCTTCAAACAAGATAATTCTGTAGTATCTGCATGTTTCTTAAATGACTGCTCAGTCTCCAAAGAAATATGCAAGAGTATTGGCATCAACTTTCAGGTGCATGCAGGCAAATGAGACTCACACTTGCAAGAGTGAGAGGAGGAACACTGGAAAATACTGATGTTAAATCTGAGGTTAAAAATTACTGTTGCTTCTTACTGTGTGCAAGTGTATATTAAATAAGCAGAAACAAGCCAAAGGCAATGCTGCCCGATAGGAAGCAGAAAGTTCCTGATATTCCAGCTCTAAAAAAAGAAAGATCTTTTGTAACAGCTTAGAGGTAGAATATTTCCACCATTTGGGATCAGGGAATTAGCAACCTGAAGATACATTAATCATGCAAGTGTTGTGAGAAAATTACTAAAGCATAGAAATCATCCTGGAAATTATTAGTACAGGAATTTAGCCTGACACCAGTTTGACCCTAAAGTAGAGCTGCTGATTTGCATGGAAGCAGAACCTGGAATTAGGAGACCTGGTGGAGTTCTCCCAAGAAGCACAAAAGTGCATTAAAGCCCTCAGATTTACTCAATTTTGGAGAGGAAAAAGATTGTGTGGATAAAATGCACTGAAGGAACATACTGCAAAGCACAATATTGCAGAGCTCTGATGAGGATCAGAGGCAGTTAAACTTGTAGTAAATAAACGTTATTACGCTGCCACGATTACAGCATCTTCCTGTTTTCAGGCTGGTTGAGCCATCTGGCATGGGCATCCGGATAAAACTTATGCAATTATTAAAACAAGCTAAATTAAATTAATTTAAATTAATCACAGTGTACAAAAATAACTGGCCAGAAGCATCGAATCATAGTTGTTTTGAACATGATGACCTATTTTTCTGGCTTTGGTGGGCTTTCTCTAATTATGGGATAACATGCTGTCTTTGAAACCAATGGCAAAAGTCCAGTTGAGTGAAAAGAGAGATTTGTGCAGGGTACTGTTTCCCTTGTACACTCACAGTGACATGCTTCATTAAACAACATACACACACAGAGCAGCTAATGAAGGATACAGATGCTTTTCTATTACTGTAGATTGGCCTGTCATGTAGGATGTGAAGTTACTTCATTCCACCAACATGTTTCCCACGCTCTTTCGGAAAGATCCAAAAGACTTTTTCATTCCCTTGAAGGTTATGAGAAGTTTGTGTCTTTCAAATGATTCATCCATTGGTATTTTTTATTTAGATGTTTCCCAAATGATTGTCTAAATGCTTTATTTGCCACAAATGTAGGCTTTCTGTTACAAATTCAGCTGATCTTTTGGTGACAATGTGTTTAAAAAACAGTGTAAAAAATGACTAACTGAAACTGGCTTGATTTAAAATGCTGAAGAAAATGGGAAGGCGTTCAACTAACAACCTCCCAGAGCTGCTAGGAATAGGAGCAGTCGAGAAGGAGAATCCCAAGAAGAAGAACCCTGAAGAATTTATTTCTATATTTACCAAATGTGCTTGCCACTACATGAAGGGAAAAGGCAGCATCTTGCCTACTGCTTGGTGAGGCACAGCCTGGCTCCAGGTTTAGGAAGATCAAGTCATAAACATCCCAACTTTTAGCTAAAGCTTCCTAAAATGGTTTCCTGCATCCTAATGACCACTTAAAAGCCACTCAGCAAAGATGTACATATCCTCGACAGCACACATAAAAGCTCCCTCTGAGCACTATTTGACTTTCAGGTTTTTTCTTCTCCTTTGCTATTTCTTCTCCAATTACATTGGCTTTAGGTAAACCCTTTTAAAGAATTTCTTCAAATCTGTAACTGAATTGCATAAAGAGACAGTTCAATCACTTCAATGCATTGGAGTCCAAGCCACAGCTAAAACATGCTGATTATTTGCTCTTATGCACCTGATGTGATGTCCCCCACAGGGCAGAGCCACGTGTCACGTATTGAAGAGGATTTTCTAGGATGCTGGGAAAATCTCTCTTAGATGTTGACAGGAATGTTTTTCACAACTGTTCAGGTAGGAGGTGGGAGCTGGTTTAAAACAAATCATTGTTTCCTAGGTGAGGTCCATACTTCTCAGAATAAAGCATAGGTAGGAAAGTTGGGGTTGTTCAACCTGGAGAAGAGAAGCTGCACGGAGACCTCAGAGCAATTTCCAGTGTCTGAAGGGGCCTACAAGGGCAGGGACTGTAGCAATAGGAAAAGAGGGGATGGGTTCAAACTAAAATAGGGGATATAACAGGTTAGATATAAGGAAGAAGTTCTTTACTATGAGGGTGGTGAAGTGCTGGCACAGGTTGCCCAGAGAAGTGATAAATGCTCCATCTCTGGCAGCATTCAAGGCCGGGTTGGACAGAGCCTTGGGAGACATGGTCTAGTGTGAGGTGTCCTTGCCCACGGCGGGGGGGGGGGGGGTGTGTGGAACTAGATGTGCTTTAAGCTCCTTTCAAACCCAGACCATTCTGTGTTTCTGTGATTCTATGGATATCACTGGCTTTTTTTTTTTTTTTCACTATCTTAAATAAGAAATGATAGAAATGTATTCAGTGTAAGGTTCTATTTAAAAACCTAGTTTAGATTTCCTCTTCATCACTTACCTAGCGAAATTAACATGCAGAGGTGTTAATAGCTGTAGAGAAATCCAGGTGTGGAATATGTGACTTGGAACAATATGAACTAAACTGTTAGACAGAGGGAATTCTCTGACTGTAATTAGATTTTAAGCTTAAGTAGCTGCTATTTTACAAACCTCTCCCCCTTCCAAATGGCAAAGAAACTCTTCTGAGTAAAGCTGATAATCTGCATGCTTTCAGTCCAAGGAAATGAAAAAGAATAAATTATTCACCCAAAATTACATGGGCATTTGCAATGAGAGCCTTACCGCTAATAGTATTGTTATTACCATTCTAATTGTTACAATAACTTTCTTTTTAAAATTTCATGAGTCTGTTTCTCATATGTGCATTTAATGCACATTCTCTTCCTGCTAAATATCATGCTTGTTATGTCTAGGAGCCAGTAGACTTGCCTGAAATCTTTTCTTTCATAGTTCTTACCTTCTGAGAGCATTATTGATCCTTTAGATGTAAAGTGTTTATCCATCTGGGTGAGGGATTAGGAGTCTGGAGATGCAGCCCTGTTCCTGGCCTTCTCACTTCAGATTTGTGAAGTTTATCAGAGCACCTTAATAAGAAAGAGCCTCAGTAGTGAAACAGGGCAATCATGGAATCACCAAATGGTATGGGTTGGAAAGGACCTTAAAGCTCATCCACTTCCAACCCCCTGCCATTAGCAGGGACACCTTCCACCACATCAAGCTACTCCAAGCCCTGTCCAACCTGGCCTTGAGCACTGCCAGGGATGGGGCAGCCACAGCTTCTTTGGGCATCCTGTGCCAGTGTCTCAGCACCCTCACATGGAAGAATTTCTTCCCTTTATCTAACCCCTGCTTAAGTCTGCAGCCCATGTGTGTCTTCTTTAAGGCAACAAGCTTTGCAAAAGGAATGGACTACGTGAAAGATTCACTCATTTTTTACAAATAAGGCTTCAGATCTTCAGCTGACAGTCCCTAGAAGTGCTAATTACTTGTATTCCAGCATCTATAAATGTCTTGCTGAACAATCAAATACCACAGCCTTTTATAGTTTCTTATGTGGTTAGTTCCACTAGGATTACAGTTATTTTAAAATATACATGAAAGACAGCAGTTATTAACAAAAGCCTTAGAGATTCCTGTTGACAGTGAGGACCAGAGGGTTAAAGTCAGCTATTTGGAAATGCCTGTATATAAAAATACCCACTAGACACATAAAGTACTTGGGTGTTATACGGTGGAGCACCATGTCAGCTATCTGCATTTGTAAGCTCGTAAAACCCATGCACAAATACCTGATTTAGATGCATACCTTGGGGTTTTCCACATAGAAAATGGCAAGGGCAAGTATCTGTGAACAATTGCATTCACCTCACTTGGAAAATCTGCCCATTAGGATCAGCCTGTACCTTTTGAGAAGCAAATTGCCTTCCTTCTGGGTGATTATTATTGCAGTGACCGTGTTAGCTTGGAAGCATATAAAAGCCAGGTGAATGTTTAGAAGGTGGGTAACAGAGAGCAGCTCCCATCATATGATTAATCAGACAAATGAGGTATTTGGAGAGAACTGTTTGCATGCAGCTGAGTTTTCTAAAATGTTATGAAGTAATTGCATTATGAAAATAATCAGCTGCTCTGCATTCTGATCATTAGAAGCTGATGATATAATTGTGTTATAATGAAAAGCATTCGGGTGATTATTCCATAGAGGACTTCTCTGCAGATAATATTCAAATTTACTTTATTTTGGCATAATTTCAAAGAAGCTGAAAGTACAATGTAAGCAGCTGGGCTGTGAGGTAATGTTGTTATAACTTCTGAAGTATGTTCTATTGTTTAAAATAGCCTGAAAAACTTCTTGGAGCTTATCTGCATAATAGCAACTGACCTTGTTTATGTTTTCTGGTGGCTCATTAAATAACTTTGTTCTCTATTTCCAATGGGAACCAGCAGTTTTCTTCTTTTCTTTCCAAATAACTCATTCGAAACCATCACAAAGCCAAAAAGAATCAATTATTTCCTATTCTGAATGATGTTTTATCACGTACTGTCTTCTACTGATGCTCTGTGACAAACCTTAACAGCATATATTACTAGTGACTTTCATTTCTAGCATTTTGCAGGGTATAACACATCTTCCTCCATCAGTAAACATCACTATTGTTTCAAAATAAGCATATACTATGTAGTCTCAATTTAATCAGCAATCTCCAAATGAGGAATCCGGCATTTAAACCCCTCATTTAGACTGAGGGTTGCCTCCAAAACCAATTCAATTCAATGGGATAAACAACTCTACAGAGGAATCTGCTTTCCTATTGAATATCTGGCAAATTGTGGCTCTGGGTAAATTAATCTCCCAGACAAATAAGAAAACTAACTTAGTCTGCTGTGTTGTTAAAATCTGTGTATTTTTCTGCTATTGCTTACAGTATTTGAATGCACCTTGAATAGTAAAACACAGTTTTATGCTCTGCTGACTATTTTGCTTGCAGGGCTAAAACATGGACTAATCTTTGACTTCTAACAAGCTCTTTGTTTTCATTATCCTTCCCCAGATAAATATGTAACTGCAGCCCTATTTGGTGGGTAATAGGGGTGAATGTTGCTCTACTCAGTAAGACCCATTAGTTGCTCTTTGCTACAAACAAGCACTTCCAATCTGGGATTTTCCCAGTGGATTTAAATCCCCTCCCTGCCTTTTTATCCCAGGTACCCATGGCTGTTATTTAAATCTGTGGTTCAGTGCAAAGAGAAAAAAAATGCCAATTCAGTGTGATGTGGAGCCAGACAAGTTTAGTAGCGGCAAGGGTAGCTAGGGAGAGGAAGGGAAAAGGTAAGTGTTGCACAGGGGATACTGAAATTTTGACCCCAGATGTCCTTTTGCATTGAAAATATCACACTAATTACAAAGTTGTCACATTATTTATAATAATGTAAATATGGGGTGAAGTTACCTTGAGTCCTTGAAAGGGGTTTTGTCTGTAGTTAGAGTCTTGTAGAGCTGAGTCTGTGCTGTGTTAGAGGTCAATGTGCACTCTCTGGATCAGCATGCGTTCCACCTTTACCTTAGTCCTGCTGTAAACCTACAGTAATTAAATGGCTGTAGCACAGCTCTTAATGCCCAAGATCACTTCCCCCTGCTTTTCTCACTCTTGGGTCTTTGTAAAGTGTGTTCACATCTTCGCCACCCTGCTTCTATGCTGAATCAAGTGAGAAGACTGGAATAAAATGTTCTGTTTCATTCGATAGTGTTTTTACATCAGCCCACACCTCTCATTGACTCTAATTAGAACAGCACATAATTGGCTGTGTTGAAAATAAAGCCACAAACACAGATGTTTCTTGTCTCAGAAATTGAAAAGAAGGGAAAAAGGCAGCACCAGAACTTGAAAGCGATCTGTGAGCTTCTGAAAAGTATTTAGTTGCCTAATTCCAAATTGCTTTAGCAAAGCCTAAGCATCTAAATATACTTAAAGCTATATATATATATATATATTTGTCTATGCTTAGTTAAGATAGTAACTAAATCTTATACCTTTAGAGCCAGAACTCCATTTCCTGCTTTAATAATGAAGTGCCACTGCCTGATGGAAAGAGGTAGGAAAAATTAACAGGATAGAAAAATGTTGCTCTCCTCCGGCCTCTACAGTTCTGCCAACAAAGAGAACTCCCGAATCCAAATGCACTGAAGCTGGAGTTGACGTATCACAGACTACCGGCCTATGAAGTCAATTGCTGACTTGCTCTTTCTTACTTTCATACTGTAAGGGTCTCAAAATGGCGTTGTAATAAAAAGTGCTGTAACAAGGAGGAACAACTGTGACTCGTTACTTGTTTTGGCTTTTTCACAGGGACCTAGATTTTTCATGTAACTGCAATGTAAGTTTCTGAGACATCTTTTTCAGTGCTTTTTATTTTACTGCAGTAATCAAAGAGGAAAAGCATTTCTTTGACATGTTATGTGGATCCAGCAGAGAAATGCTGGAGGGAGGCTTTGGGAATTGCTAGCTGCATATTCTACGGGCAACAGAAAGGAAGGATTGGGATAATTCCTACACCTTTGCCAAGCTTGAGCTATCTCCAGATATTGCTGAATCACTGAGGCCATAGAACTTCCACCTGGAACTTGTAAAAAGCTTTGGGACAAGCAGCATTTCTGTCTAAAATTAACCACATTGAAGTATGGATTGAATTAACTTTTTTGTTTCCCTTTTTAAATGCTGCCATGAAGAAAATCACTCAATACACTTACTTTGAGAGACATAATTGGAAGCTCTGGATATGTGGCTGTTCTGGGGAAACAAACCACAAACAACTGCAGCTTTGCATTGGTTTATAAATTTATTTACTAAATAGCATAAAGTAAAAGAAGCATTCGTCCCTTTTTGCTATTGACATCTCCCTTTAGACATCTTTACATTGAACAACAGAAGCAGATCTGTGAATGTCAAAATGAGATAGTAAGAGGACACAAATGTGTGCGAAAAGGCTTGGGAACCATCGGTGCTTCTTTTATTAGACATGGTATATAAGACAGGTCATTCCTCTATCATTCATTAAATCTATAAGCAGTGTCTTCAGAGAAACTATATCAGAATATATCTTAAGCATTTTAAGACCGGATCTCTGCTAATAGTTCCAGTAGCCTATAACTATGCTTGATTATATTATTATTACATGTACTTCTATGGCACTTCATGTTGATAATATTAAAACACACAGTTCAGGAGCGCCTACCCATCAGCCAAGCAAGCTTCTCCTTCGTCCTACGCCCACTGTGCTAAGCAAATGACAAGTATGGTTAAAGAATAAATCCTAGCTTTTCTTAGCCTTAAGTCACACACTTTAAACATTATGCATAGCAGGGTGTTAGTGACAGATGGACAGTTACAATGTGTGCCTTGAGTACCTACTAAGAAGTGAATCTATTTTGTATCAATATTGTGGTTGGTACATAAAATCCTCATGAAGAGTCATTCCTGTGTGTAAGTAGCATAGTCTGGCAGTTTTAACCTGGGGGGGTGGGGTGGGGAATAACAAAAGCAATCATTCCATGTAGTGGAATAACTACCTGCAAGAACCCCATTTACATAGGCAGTCAAACCTGATTTAGCTTTAATTTAAGCTGAATTAAAGGAAATATTAACGGTTCTCAGGTTGAAACTTTGCAGAAGAAATTTTTAGTGCATGGTGAACTTCTTGCTGCCTAACTAAAAAAGGTGTTAATGGAAACTTTGGCAGACCTTTAGTTAAGATAGTTTAAGGGAAGTCTTTGCAATTCATACTAATTCCTTTCTCCTAAATGCATCATGTATGTCCTCAGTATCTGCTCTAATGTTATCATTTCCTCTGGTAATTACAACTCTAACTTCTGTGTAGCGAGTCTCCATATCTATAAAGCTTAATGTTCCACATCCTGTGTTATGCTTCCCTGACAACAGCAGTTTGCTACTACTGTTGGCTTTTCATTATATGGCCCAGCATTACCCAATACAATCTGTAATAGCCCATTTCCTTCTTTCCCTACTCCTAATTTAAAAGCAACCATTTTTTAATGTTTGTTATATGCCTGTCACTCAGAAGCTGAAACACTTTGCTTAAGGCCAAATTCAGATCTTCTTTGGTGGTAAACTCCCATTCACATCAATGAAGCAAGGACTTGTCTGTGGCTGTTTATACCTCATTTCATTTGGAAAAGTGGGCTAGTTTTGTGCTTGGTGGCTTTGGTATGTCCTTCCAAATAGCTGATAACCTTTCTACAAATACCCTTCCTGAAAGGGAATGATCAGCAGAATAAGAATTAAAATGAGTTGAAGCAGAAAATGAATCAACCAGGAAATGTTAATGGATTAACTCTTCTCCAGGCAGTGTTCCTTCCAGGACCCCTCTACCTTCTTAAGGACAGAGGAGCATGGAGACTGTTCCATAACCTGGAGATCTGCCTAGCAAGAGACTAGCTTAGCTGGTCAGAAAAGTGTGCCCAGTCTTTTGCACCATTTGCTGAATAAATGTTTATTTAATCCCCAATTAAATAATCAGGACACTTACGCAAGTGTTAAACTGACCCCTAATGCTTCTTTCTCCAACATCTGCAACAAAGTGCTGAGAAGCCTTAGCTCCTTTGGGCTTTTATCATGCAGTCGTTCTCAAACTCAAGTTTTGTTATGCTTTCTGCATTAAAATCAAATAAGGCCACCTGATTACATTAAACAATAGGGTACCTGACTCACCCTCATAAATACCTTTAACATTGTTTCAAACTCCAGAATTGCGAATGTTTAAATCAACAAGAAACAAAATTAGTTCTAGCACTCTTTTCTTAAGGAACTTAGATAACTGGAAAAGAAATTGAGACGGCATAATTGCTTCCCACTCTTAAATCCTGTGCTGCGTCCCAGGCTAAATGGTTCTAAATTCCCATGAAGTCACCTGTTCCTGAAGGAGGTTATCTATCAGTTTGTTGTATTGTGTTTGCAGGTTAAATATTCACTAATGGTTTATTAGCACATATACTGTAGATGATCAACTTTGATTAATGCCTAAGTGCTACTGAGTTCCTCATATTTAATAAATATTTTCAGGACTCCCTTATTGCTCTAGCAACATAAATTACAATAACTGTCTAATAATTGTAAACCAATACAAGCCCTGCAGTAAATAATTCTGAAGAAGAGAGCTGTTCAAAAGTGAAATCATGGGATCATAGAGCCGTTTAGGTTGGGAAAGACCTTTTAGATCATGAAGTCCAACCATTAACCCAGCACTGCTAAGTCCACCACTAAACCATGCCACTAAGTGTCACATCTACACACCTTTTAAGTACCTGCAGGGATAGCGACTCCACCATTTCCTTGGGCAGCCTGTTCCAGTGCTTGACAGCACTTTCGGGTGAATAATTTTTTCCTAATATCCAGTCTTTCCTCCTTCAGAAGAGTTTAGAGCCCCCCATTGCAGCACTTCAGTTGTGTAAGTCATCCCACCATGTTTCCCTGATGGCAACTCTGTCATAATTTCCCTGTGGCACAATGGCTTTCAGCTCCTCCTGAATGTTGACCAAGGCAATCCAATCCAATGTCAATGCAAATTGCTCTTTCACTGCTTTATTATACTTTCTCTGCTGATTTTTACTTTTTCAGAACCCTCAGCAATGCTAGGGCAGTATATTGGTTGAATCACCTCTCTTGGACACACATTTTCTTGTCTCGATTCACTGAAATTAGGATCATGTTCTTTTTTTTTTTGCTACAGGCTGAAGAAGCAAGTGTGATTCTTGAGGTCTTGTGGTTAACTTTACTGTACTTTGCCTCTGGCTCTCCCTTGCTTTGTCTTCTGTTTAGTTATTTATGTGAAACTTGTGCATGCACTGAAACCAACATAACCCTGTATGTATACCCTAGAATCATTGAATTGTAGAATAGTTTGAGTTGGAAAGGAACTTAAAGCTCATCTACCTCCAACTCCCCTAGACCATGTCTAAACTGTTCTAAAACCTCACACTAGACTGTGTCACTCAAGGCTCTGTCCAGCCTGGGCTTGAACATTGCCAGGGATGGCACATTCACCACTTCTTTGGGCAACCTGTGCCGGTGCCTCGCCACCCTCACAGGGAAGAACTTCTTCCTTATATCCAACCTACATCCCCTTGTTCAAGTTTGAACCCTTCACCCCTTGTTCTGTCAGTACAGTCCCTGATGAAGATTACCTTTCCAGCATCCTTGTAGGCCATCTTCAGAAAATGGAAGCTGGTATGAGGTTTCCATGCAGCATCTCTTCTGGTTGAACAGCCCCAATGTTCTCAGCCTGCCTTTGCCTGGAGGTTCTCTAGGCTCCTTATCATCCTCATGGCCCCCTCTGGACTTGCTCCAACAGCTCCATGAACATATTTAAGTTGAAGATGTAACTTTCCAATGGCTGCTCCCCTGGGTTTCCTCCACAAGCAATGTAGAGAGGGAACCTTTTCTAAAGAGCAGCTCCCAAAGCAGCTATCTAAAGCAGGCAGGATACATATTCCTTCACAAGTGACAAAAAAGGGATGACTAACTTTGCTTCAACACCTACCTTTTGGATGGTTAAAGTTAAGGAGGATGAATCATGCTTTTGCTGTACTGGTCTCCCTCCCCTTTATGGAATAAGAATTTTATTGTTGCTCTGTCTTTATATAGTCCTTACCCCCAAACATCTACTAATTTTACGGTCTCCCAAAGACACATTTTACAGACTTATGCTATTGAATTGATATGACAGGTTGGAGATGAGGTATGCGGAGACTAAAAGCCACTGGATTTAACTCCAGGATGTGTTATTTAGTGAACAGACTTTCAGTAAATGTTATTATGGTTATTTGCCCTGCATTGGCCAATCTGTTTAATGCTTCCTGCTCTTTCAAAGATGATTTTAGGTAGACAGGATCCTGATGTGAATGAAAGTACTTCTGACAACAAGGTCTTTACTGTGTTGGAGTGAGTCAGTTCCTATCGGCAGAGCTGTTTGTTAAAATTTCTGCCATTTCCTGCATTATTTGTTAAAAATCACTTCTCACCAATTCTATTTACTAGCACTGATGCACCCTCTCTGAAGATTTCTGCTACCAAACCTCTGCTCAGTAAAGTCCATCAATGCTTAATGAGCACAACCTAAATTAAGACACCCTCCATACACACCCTCACAGCTGAAAACCTGCATTTGCTTTCCTGTACAGAAACAGCCTATCCTAACATTTTTCACTAAATAAAACAATTATAAACCATTGATATTAGCAAACCCTGTTAAATACTTGAATCCTGCTCTATTGATCTATCAATATATTGCTTCTTAGCTAAGATCTTTTAATATTCCCACAAAGACTGCTCCTGCTTGAGACTTTTAAAACCACATCCACAACTTCAGCTGCAGGCAATAGACGCAGAGACAACTCAATATATCACAGAAATGCAGCTTATGAGGGTATTTAGGTGCAATTGTTTGGCAGGATTTTTTCTGGATTTCTTACAAATATCAGAGACAAGAATGAAAACAAACAAACAAACAAGAGTAAGAGAGAGAATAAAGGACACGAGATATTAACTCTTAGAGTCACTGAGCTGTAGCATACAAAATGAAGCCCAGGAACATACACCACATGTTTGTGAAGGTGCTGAATGATACCAACTCTCCTTTCCATCAGGCACAACTACATTAGAAGATGCCATGAAATGAAAATGTAAAGAAAAGAATGGAATTATCTACTTCAGTTTTCCCCAAAGGACAATGCAACTTATCGCAGAAGCTACAGAAGTGCATAAACTGTGGCCTAATATTGATGACTTATAAACCCAGAAAACACCATTATGTTCACCTGCTTTGACCTTTGGTACAGCTTATAATATATTCTTCCACTGAGGACTTCTTGCATCAAGTCTATAACTTTTGGCTGTATTAGGATTCTTCTCCTAGAAAAACATCCCAACATAAAGATATAAAGTGATGGTGAATCAATAATGTGCTTTGTAATTTGCTACTAAGAACCCTCATGGTTAAAAAATGTGTGGTTTATGTCCAAAATGATTCAAAGGATTTTGTCCATTGGCTTTTGCCATGCTTCTGTCAGCTAGGTTTAAGACCTTCCCATTATCAGAAGCCTTCTCTCCATGTTCCTACTCTTAGATTAGAAGGTGACTGAATCATAATCTTTTCTCAGATAAACTAAACAAATCAATCTATCTTGTTTAGTCTTTGACTAGAAAAAAGGCTTTCCAGACCTCTATAAATCCAAACACTCTTCTAGACTCTTTGCTTTGCAAGATGTGATTTCATATCTGAAATATTGAATGTATTTTCTGCTTCTATTTGTAGGACTTTTCCTGGTTTTACTGACATTTCTGCAGCTTAAATCAGGCCACCTCATCGAGTGATTCAGAATGCTCTGTGAAATCAGTTGTTCACTGCACTTATTTCTTAAAACTCAAAGCTCTTATGATTAATTAGTGTAGGGATGCTGTCTGATCACTTCCCCCAGACCTACAGTGCAGCAGAGTTATGATCTAGGCTTTATTCAGGTTTTTTAGAGAGTTCTGATGGAATGTGTTCACATCACTTTTGCAAAAAACTCCTCTCAGAAAAACACAAAAGGATTCTTCCTTGCATTTATTTTTATCACAGTTTCATGTCCTAGTTCAGCTTTTCATTTCTGGATAGCTGTTTCATACGCAACTTCTGATGGCAACGTTGGAAAACACTATGATTGGATTTACTTATTTATTCGCTTTTAATGTAACAAGTCTGGTGATCTTGGTTTAGTTTGAGTGAGAAAACATCTTCCTCTAAATATGACCAAAATAGTAGTAGAGTTTACACACTGATTGGTCAAAGGCTGCAAATATCACAGACTACTTTCTTTACTTGCACATAGGAGAGGTGCTAGCAGTATTTGTGACAGCATATGGGCTAGTTCCTTATCATCTCTAAAATATTTCCAAGCTACATCATAAGGCGGAGGAGTCAGAGATATTTTGACTTGGTTACTCTGCAATGTATGATAAGGAAAGGCTTTGGTAGCTCTAAGACTAAAGGAGATGATTCAGGGCAGAGTCTTACTATATTACCAAGTATGTGCATATATATATATACACACACATATATATGTATTTATGTATGTATATATGTATATTAACCTTTCTTCTCATTTACATGTGTTTCAACAGTCTTACAGAAGGTGGTAGCAGCTACCCTAAAGAAAGCTTTACATGACTTCCTTTTACAGGATATATGTGTTGTTTTTTTTTAGTTGGAGACCACTTTGCTCTTTAATCCTATATGGTTTATATAGGAAGCAGTTGAAATAATTCCTTCTCAAGTGAAAATATGTTAAGGAACAGGAACATTTCATGTGTTTTTCATGTGTTTGTGGCCAAGAAGTCAAACTTAAATGAGAATCTCAGCACCATAATCTTTTAGCAAATGTTACCAGCTGTTCAGTGCCACACTTTCTTCCTTCTAAAAGCAAGTAAGAAAGTGAGAATCCATCATATCAGTCAGCTAGTGGTTCTTAGTACCCTTACCTTGACAGATGATAGATCAGAGCGCCTGTCTTCCTGAAAATTTTAATTTTAATGGGCTGAAATCCATCTTCCTGCAAATACTAAAATAAAAATATGCATCAAGTCATTTGCATATGACTTGAGCTTATATATATAGGCTCACTTATATGTTCTTCTGAGAAACAGGACTTAATTTTTCTTCTATGTCTATTTGTTATGTCTTCCTATATTTTTCTTCATTGAAAAGGCCAATGAAAGTAGCATGGCTGCTTTAGTACTTTGACATCCTTCCATATACAAAGAAGTGTGAAAATACTTAACAAAAAATAAAGAGATGTATAATTGGCAAAAAATTCCTGAGAAATTTGACAAGAAATAAATTTAAGTGAAAGAAAAAAACAACCTAATGAAAGGGGAATAAAAGAACTCCAAAGAAAGATAGTCAGTGGGATCCCAGCAAAATGCTCCTTCTTCATGCATCTATAATCATAGAATCATAGAATCTAATCAAAGAATTTTATAGAAGAGTTAGGGTTGGAAAGGACCTTAAGATCATCTAGTTCCAACCCCCCTGCCATGGGCAGGGACACCTCCCACTAAGCCATGCCACCCGAGGCATGTTATATATAATTCTAAATTGTATATATATAATCACATTAATATATCATCCCCTATAGTCATTTAAATATATTGTTCCCTATATGCTGTATTACCTAGACTGCATCCTGATCTCATGGCTGTGCAGAGCCCTGCATGATGGAGTATGGATGCTAAACATTATGTTAGATGCTACAGTAGTAAAGATCAATATATATTTACATTGTAATAAAGACAAATAAATTATCAGGGGGTGAACAGGTTTTTTAAACACTATAATCTTTGTCCACACAATAGCAAAACAATGTTTAACACTGAACAGCTAAAATGTGTGAAGGAAAATAGCCTCTAATCTAAGCTTTTTGCCAGAGAGGTGTGACCTTGGTGGCAATGGGAAATAACAGATAGATTACACTGTATGTTTTTAGTACAATAGAAACTATCCTGGAAATATGGGTTTTGAAAATTTTCTCCTCTCTGGCAAATAAGAACTCATTTGAAAACTCACTTGGAACCACACGCCTTATATACCTGGGTGTATACCTGCCAGGGTAGCCTCATGCCACTGAGCTTTTTGACAGCAAAGTGGAGAGAGGAAAACAAATGGGACACATTTCAATCCACAACATTGTCTATTTTCATTTCCTAAATGGGGGAGCTTGCCAAAAATAGAATAACTGAGATGCAAGCTTCGTCTGCATTTCTGTATCAAGTAAGAGCTTCTTGACTATATATATATATATTAGCCTCATTGTCACTCAGCTCCAGCCTGCTTGACCCGTTAGCCTGTTAGAACACCAGCCTTTCCCAATATTATCAGACTGCACTGTCAAACTGCCAACTTATCCTGTATATCCACACTTCCTTTGTACTACTCTTTGTACTACTCTTAAATTACAGAAAAACTCCATCTAAAATCCAAATCTCCATTACCTCATCTTTCTTCACTTACAGCGCACATCTCTCACATAACCTACTCACGTCTTGCTTTTTTCCTACTTGTTTACTTCCAACCTCTACCCTTCCATTAGCAACCACAAAAATACTAGAAATGTGTGAATACCTGATTTCATTTTTGTTATTGTCTGCTGACTGAAGTGAAAAATAAAAATAACTATTTTCACTTGATAGTTCACTTTAGTTTCATTTCTAGTCAGTCCGTCAAAAATGAAAAGAAAGATGAAATTATTTGAATTGAGAAAAGTATTTACTTGACCCTAAATAAAGTAACTCAATGCTTCTCATGCTATATTTTTCATTAAAAATAAATTCTCTTCAAAAAACATTCTTTTTATATAAAACTTATTTTTTCCAGCTTTTTCCCTTTTTCAAACAGTGTGCGCATATTTGACATGATTCAGCTTCTTTTTGTTTTCAGCAAGATTTGATAGGAAAAATTCCCCATACTCAGAAACATAAATGAACCAGAAATAATTATAATACTTCTTTAACTATGTTCATTTTTGTGCAAATTCAGTCTTCATGTGTTTGTGTCTTAATCTATAAATTTTGCTGGGCAATGATGCCTCCTTTTAGTGTTTGTGCAACACACATTCATATTGACTTTTACCCACACTCCAAACCAAATGCCAGTAAAGGATGGAAATCATTTACCTTCCCTGTCCTTTCCAGATTGAAACCTAAGATCAGATATCTCACAACAAATATACTGAAGAGAAATAGCCACATGAATAAAATAACCATATTTATACAGTCAGGTGGGAGCACTTTAGTGTAGTTTAATGCATAAGTACAAAACTATTAGCAAGAACATAAATTTTGCCAAGAAAGTTGGTAAGTGATGATTCATTCTTTAAAGGATTTATCTATACCCATTAGTTTAAATCTTCAGCAAGATAATGGCAAAAAATATAGCTCAGATGTCAGCTTAAAGGTCTGAAAAATGTTGGAGAAGCTCTGGATAGGAAAATTCATCTTTTGGTATGCTTTATCCCATTTCAAACCCAAACCCTCTTGGGCACAAGTGTGCAATTACTTAGTGAGTATGGAGTTGATTGCACATGGCTGCTGTTCCGAGGTGTGGGTAGAAGAGAAAATAAACCATCCAAACAAGGAGCAATTCAGTATCTATCTAGGTGTGTAGTGAAGTCAGATAAAAAATGGGTAGAGTCCATATGCATATATATATGTATATATACACATATATATTTAATTTGCATTTGAAAAGACAATATTGCTGTTGAGTGAGGATTTACTCTGGCGGGTTTTGTCTATCCAAAGCCATTGGTGCTGTGTACCTACTCCTGGGCTGTACATAGGAATTGGACACTACAAAGTTGTAGGCTTCTGGAATGATGGTTAGCTTCTTCATGCCATCAAAGCCAAACTCACTGTTTAGGGAACAAAAGATAATGGCACAGCATTAGATTTGTCTCCTACTCTCCCCAGCTGAAGTATATAGCATGTTCTGCAGACTCAGGACTTGCTAGTTCTACAGGAATGTCCCATTCACTAGCAGAAATGTTGGAGGGGAGCAATGATCTCAAATGTATGGCCTATTTTCAATTAGGATCTGCCATGTCCTTTCCTAATATCACAAAAAGGCCATAGAGTTTCAGTATATCCTTAGGACATCATATAAAATAACTGCACTAATTATTCCTAACTGAGTTATAGAATAAAATGATCCTTTTATTTTTAACCTCCCCTTCTGATCTTCTTATAAACCTCCAGCACTTTGATGGTTTGAGACTGTAATCAGTATTTCTCCATGAAAACTTATCACCTGATTAAGCACTGTTGGTTCAAGCTGATAGGAAGAATTGCTTAAAAATAAGGAATCACTTCTGAGCTAAGTGTTGTAATTTTAAAACCAGTACTTAAAAGGTAATGTAATTAATCAGGGTTGTAACTAGAAACATTTTGAAGATGGCTTGAGTTAGTGACATTTCTTGCTTAGCTGTGCAGTTTGGAAATACTAAAACCTGATTCAAGTTCCCAAAGTAACTTTTGTCTTGAACTTTGTATGCTGTAGAAGTAGAAAACTAATTGGTAATTTCTTTGGGGTGATGCTTTTCTGACGCCCACCCCAAAATGCTTTTGTTACAACATTGCTCCTGCATCATAGCATTTATTCAGACCAAAAAGCAATTTCAAGTAACCCAGCTTTGTATCAGATTGAGCAAAGACTAATCCTGACTTTCGATCTTGAAGATTTTCTTGGAGGAAGCACATTATGCAGACTCATTTAGTACACGATCTGGTGATTAGCTTTCCATTTCTTAACCATCTGGTAAAGCCTCATGGTGGTTACTAACTTCTTAGCATGTAACCATGTATGCCAGAATTGTGGTTTACTATCCCAGTGTGCATCTCTCGTGAAGGAGTCAGACACTTCACTCATAAGAGAGAAGCAACAATATGCTTTATTGCTAAAACAAATGTGACAGTGGTTGAATATGATTCAACAGAAAAATTCACTAGATAATATATTGCATAGGGGATAGAGTTTATACATAGAACTGTCAGGGGGACCCTTCCATTGAGTCAAGAGGTTCAGAGAGGACCTCTTTGTCTTCTAAATTCCTTCTCAGAAGAGAGTTTGGGTGAAGCTGCATCGGTTCCTAGTCTCAGACTTAGTCAATGGTTTATGTCTAAAGGAACACTGTAGGAGAGGATCTCATTCAAGACCATCTTAGGAACCTGAACATATACAAGTCCATGGGACCTGATGAAATCCATCTGCAGGGTCATGAAGGAGCTGGCAAATGAAGTTGCTAAGCCACTGTCCATCATATTTGAAAAATCATGGCAGCCAGGTGAAGTTCCTGACGACTGGAGAAAGGGAAATATAACCCCCATTTTCAAGAAGGGGAAAATGGATGAGCTGGGGAACTACAGACCAGTCAGCCTCACCTCTGTGCCTGGCAAAATCTTGGAGCGGATTCTCAGGTCGAGGAGGTGATCCTTCCCCTCTACTCTGCTCTCAGGAGACCTCACTTGAAGTATGGTGTGCAGTTCTGGTATCCTCAACATCAAAAGGACATGGAACTGTTGGAACAAGTGCAGAGGAGGGCCACGAGAATGATCAGGGGACTGGAGCACTTCCCGTATGAAGATAGGCTGAGAAAGTTGGGGCTGTTCAGCCTGGAGAAGAGAAGGCTGCGTGGAGACCTCATAGCAGCCTTCCAATATCTGAAGGGGGCCTATAGGGATGCTGGGGAGGGACACTGCATGAGGGACTGTAGTGATAGGACAAGGGGCAATGGGTTCAAACTTAAACGGGAAGTTTATATTGGATATGAGGAAGAAATTCTTTACTGTGAGGGTGGTGAGGCAGTGGAATGGGTTGCCCAGGGAAGTTGTGAATGCTCCATCACTGGCGGTGTTCAAGGCCGTGTTAGACAGAGCCTTGGGTGGCATGGTTTAGTGGGAGGTGTCCCTGCCCATGGCAGAGGTGTTGGAACTGGATGATCTTCAGGTCCTTTCCAACCCTGACTATTCTATGATTCTATGAATACATATATATGAATAAATATAGATAGATATATATATGCACAATCAATCCTTTATATCACTTAGTCAAGGTTTCAAGGTTTATCATGATATTAGTCACTGTCATGGAGGCCCACAAAATTGACTTGGGTAGGTTACAAACCTCAAGAGAAACTTATTCTAACCAAAAATTATTTAATACTCCAACATCAGTAAATTACAGGTTCTAAATGCCAAGTGGAGTCAAATACCGCATGACTGACCTACTTAAGCATAAGTTTTACAGGAAATTAACCCAAAACATATTTCATTCACCATTTAAAATGAGGATTCTCAGCCTTGAGGAGTCCCCACTGAAGGGGACGGTTGTCCACTGCAGACCTGCTGCTCCGAAGAGAACTGAAGGACTCAACCCTTCCTCTCCATCGGGACCCCTGTTATACCCTCCTTGAATCTTATCTGTGTTCAAAAAATATGGTCTGAGTGCTCTTGGCTTTTGACTAAAGTGTGGGTCTAGGCATAGGCAGTTGTACAACCCTGTTGTAGCCAAAATCAGCAGATTTTGTGGTTACCAATGTATTGTGGCTCAATGGTCCTTCCATCAGGGTGAGTGCAACTGCTAAGTTAATTCAACTTAAGCCATTATAGAGTGAAAGAGAATTAAATTTACCTGCATTGGCTTTCTTCTTTCACAAGGCAAGGACACACACATGAAGAAATGCCATGTTGTAACTTGTAAGACTTAGCACTTTCCTCTTGGATCTGAACACAACATTACAGATTGGACCAAGGAAAGCAATACTTGGGCTAGGACTGCCTTTTGGCTAATGTTCAAAGCTTCGGGTGTGCATTACCTTAATATTCAGCATCATTGGTATTTTATGAACGAGACTGAAAACTTACAAAATTAGGTGTTACTTTGTAGTTGCTTACTCTAGCAGGTGTTCTGTTGCCAGATGTCATATTCTAATTGCTTTGATGGAAAACTAGTAAGGAAACCCACTGTTTGAAAAGGAATTAATTGAAGAAAAAAGAGTTAATAAACATGAATATAGAACAGTATGAAATGGATAAGGGTAGAAAAGATTTTATTCAGGGTCAGGGTTACGGATGGTTCTGCATGAACATTAGGAGGGAAAAATAGATAGTTTGGGGTAAATGTTGAGGGTACAACTGTAAGAACAGGTTCAAGTTTGGAAATGAAGAACCGAAGGCTTTTTATTTTTAAAGAATTAAATGCATTTTCTTAGTATACTTGAAACCTCTTCATTCTAAAAGAGGGGATATTTTTAATGACTATCTGTTCAGCAACAGCCTAGTACAAAAACCCATACATCATTTTGCTTCTATGCGCACAAAAGAAAAACTGGCTATTTTCAAAGCTGTGTAACCTGATCCTCTTTTTTCTTCCTTGTAAAAGTTGCTAAATCAAATGTTTTTTCACATAATCAGTGATGGATGGAATGTACAGATGTTTCATCATCATTTAACACTGAGTAAACCTCTCTCCAGAGCTTCTCCAGATTTTCTCATCTATGTACTACCCCGTTTAAAACTATGACTGATTTTTGCTACACTAAGGCCTTTCCACAGACTGAGTTTTTTTAACAGTATGTCATTGATTATTTTTCCTGTGGCATTATGTTTTCATCTTTGTCTCTCTGGTGTTCTGTTGTTTGGTTGTTTGATGGGTTCGTTCATATTTGGAGGGGATGTCTGGTATGGTGACTTATTTCATGATGAACCTATCTATTGGAAGGTAGTATCAACTAAAAAACCTTCTATCTCCTCCAGACTTGTATTTTTCATGGCTCAGCTGAGCACAGGGAAGTGTTAAACAGTTGTATTACCGTGAATGTTTGGCACAATTGAGTAAGTCCACAACTGAGATGACACTGCAGTCACTGGGAGAGAGGGACAGTATCAGCAGCCTGATTAAATATCAGCACCTTGAAGGAAAGCTTTGCCTTGCACCCTGTGACACCTTGCAGACTTTTGTTTAAAATGTGCGTAATTTTGTAGATACAGCACTTACAGACTTTAATCAGCTGCAGCAACAAAACAGTCTTGCTTCTGTCCCCCTGCTAAAGCTCTTTTCATGTAGTGTCATTTGCGGCTCAGCAGCCACATCTGTCTGAATGCCTTGTACAGCCCACACAGTCCATGGGAGCAAGAACATTCCTTATTCTATTTTCCTATAGAAAACCTTTCCAACACATTTTCTATGCCAGGTTTATGATCCACGATTAATCCTGCAGTCACATCCATCTTCACTCATCCCACAGCTGTGCAGGACCCCCCAAAATGTCAGAGCATGACTCCCCTGCTATTCCATAATCCTCTCACTTTGCTGATGGCCCTGATTTGGCTAAAAACTCCAAATGTGAATGGTAGAGGAGGAGGTTAAATTGATCCCTAACAAGACAGCTCTGACAAAATCATGTAGGAGGATTTCTTTCCCTTTCAAACCTGCAGGCATATAAGCAGACTAGAACTAACAAGTGCCAAATATAAATGTGGTACAAACTGGTATCTTTTTAGTTGAGCAGAGTAATGCAGCTTTCACCCAGGTGATGATCTGGCCCTTTGTTTCTGATCAGTAAGAAATACATGTACTTTTATAGACAGAGGGAAAAAAAAGCTCTCAGCTTTAAAGACTGTTCATCACTTCTGGTGTAACATCACTTGGAATAGATTGGGAAAACTTAATTAAAAGAAACTAAAATTAAATATCTTAGGAGAATTTAAGTGCAATGCACTCCCTTCTTTCTGTATGTGTCTGACCCTCTGATTGCTGTTTACTTTCTGCAACGTTGTAAATTGTAAATCCAATGTAATGTAATCTAAAATTGTAAATCTAAACAAAACCGAATCAGTGGACTACAGTTGTACTGTGCTGTTTACAGAGAAAAAGGCTTGTGCTGGCCTCATAGCAGGAGGATAGGCAAGAACGTGACATTTACCTCTGCTGTTTGCCAACAGCCAGCTGGTCTGACAGGGTATGTGTATTAGCAGGACAATTGGCATAAGCAAATCTTCATGCAGCATGTGCCATTTCTTGCAATGAGGGGTCAAAAAACCTGGACACATTAAAAGCTGGGATACTTAAAGATTTTGAGGAGCGTGTATAGGAAATGTAGGACAGAAATCCACAGAAAGATTAAATATTTTAATACTATCCATGGAAGAGCTTACTGTACCTTACGCGTAAATAACTGATATTTGGGTCCTGTTAAGATAAGCTTCCTTAGAAAAGCTGCAATACCTTGCCCATCTTAGGGTCTCTGATGATTAAAGAATTTTGACTTGATTTTTATAAATACAGAAAATCTATGGCTGGAAGCTCTTCCTTCCCTCTATTTAAATTTGCAGTGCAAAAAAATATTCACATTAGAATAGTTTTTGTCAGGGAAAGGGTTCTTGTCCCTATAGGACCATAAAGAATTTGGAAAGATAAGAGGTGATAAAGAATTAGGGTGCTTTAGCTATTTACGTGATTATAAGAGCCAGTTCCTGAAGAGGGAAATTACTATAGCCTAACTACTTTGGTTTCTAAGAAGCTGTAAGTACATACATCCTCTCCCCAGAGTACTTACTAAACCACATTATTTCTCCTACACTGCACAAAGCATGATCATCTTGAGTGCATCAGTGGTTATTTGCAATGGTTATTTGCAGTGGTTTGTGTGCAAAGGTTTTGGTAGCGGGGAGCTAAAGGGGTGGCTTCTCTGAAAAGCTGCTAGAAGCTTCCCCCATGTCCAATGGAGCCAATGCAGCAAACTTCAAGAGGGACCTGCTGCTGGGCAAGGACGAGCCCATCAGTGATGGTGGCAGCTCCCCTGGGATTACAGATTTGAGAAGGGGGGAAAAGTGGGCAACTGCAGGTGAGCTGTGGCTGCCCCATACCTGGCACTGCTCAAGGCCAGATTGGATGGGGCTTGCAGCAACCTGCTCTAGTGGAAGGTGTCCCTGCCTGTGGCAGGGTGTTGGAACTGAATGAGCTTTCAGACCCTTGCAGCCCAAACCATCCTATGATTCTATAATAAATAATAAAACCACTTAATTTGGGGTCTTCTGCAGATACAAAGGAAAAAAAAAAGCTGGAACCTAATTTGTACCCTTTGCTAGAGCCTTCTTGTTCACTGAGTAGACTGCAAGAGGTGAGGGGAAGTAGAGAAGTCATCAGACCTGCTGTTTGGCATGAGAAGCAAAGAACTTGGAACCCACTTACTGCCTGGAACTGTAGCGTACTGGTCTGTAGTCCACTTTTCCTGGGAAGATGGTATTTCTAATTTCCATTTTATTGACACTAAAATAGTTCTAGGGTGAAATATAAAGACACAGGAGACTCAGAAGGCACATATGAGCCAACACCAGGAGGTTTGCCAAACAGCCGTAAGCAGTAGCTCCTCTCCTGTGCTACAGTCTCATGGCTACGCACCCCATTACTCTTGCACCACTTCGCAATAAAGGCATCAGTTTTACTCCAGCTTATACTTTGGCTCCATATAGCTAGCACCTTCATTTCCTCTCCTCTGTCATGACATAATTTTCCAAGTGTATATCATTATGGTCATTTACTTCAGTAATTTGGATTGACTCATTAAACTGCTTCCTTTTAATCTTTACAGATGAACATTATTTAATGGCTGTATTACGCATCATACACCCATCAAGACTCCGCTGAACTTTCTTGAAGGGTAGTCCAGTACTGTTCCATCACATTTATCTTAGCATCTAAGTCTCTTTTTGAAGATGCCAAATGTTCTTTCAATTACTATTCTGGTCACTTTTTTGAGCTTTATTATAATTTGTAATGATACCATTTTCAGACAAAATCTGGAGATAAAACAGAGAGAAATGAGGCAATTTTTCAAGAGATATCCACTGTCAGCTTATACAGAAATTGTTATAAAATCAGTCCTCAATGTATTAGAATGCATTGGTATTGCTCAATATTTGCTTACTAAGAAAATGTTCTTTCCAACATACTGGTTAGAAATAACATTACCAAAAACTCTCAGAGGGAGAGGTGAGATGCATAATGCGATAGTATTAAAGCTTATTTGCTCCATATCTTACTCTTACAGTTTCAGCTTAGATATGGTGTCCACACAGCTGCAACTTATCAAACTACCTTGTAATTTACATCTTTATAATTCCCTGTAACTAATAAAAAGTACAATAATTAAGGTGTTAACTGAACAAATGGAGGATCTTGTGATAACAACCTCTGCTCATTCCTTCCCTTCCACCACTGTTATTAGCATTAGGTGCTTCATTAAGTCAAATTCAGACCACACTACTCCTTTTTTTCTTACACAATCCTGTGTTGTAGGTATTGACCTGGCAGTCTCCCTCCCATCATCAGTGACTCCCTGTTTTTCTTGCAATGTGAAAGAGGGAGTTTCACCCGAGGCAGATCAAGGAGCCAGTGTACATCATCACATCATAGGCATCTGCAGCACTGAGGACAACAAGAGTTCAAGATAATTTCTCATTAACATTTACTAGACCATACCCTGTGGCTATTGCTCCAGGTTTAGGCATATTAAAGTCAAAGGAGATATTCATGTACTCTGTATAAGATTTGGACCCTTTGTTGTTTTAGTGCCTTCTGTATGGTTGGGACTTTAAAGAGGGAGCCATGCTGTAAATGAAAGCTACATAAGCCTCGACCCACTTTTGGGAAAGGGATGTTATTACATACTACTAAGAGGCTCTTAAGATACTTCTGGCCACTCAATAAATAATGAAAATATATATTCAGTACTTGAGGCAGCAGCATACTTCTGAATATTCTAAAAAGACCATTATACTTTTAAATAATGCTCATCTTTTATGGTTGCTTGTATGTCTTTTCTTAAATTATTAGTAAGATTATTAAAACATTTAGCAAACCAAATAAATCACAGATTTGAACCACTCTCACAGCTTTTTACTGTTAGGTAAGGAATAAGAATTAAAGGGAAGGAATAAAGCAGTTGAGAAAGTATCAGTGACATACAACTTAAGCACCTTTCACTTGTTGAATGGTAAGCTCTTATTTTTCTTTCCATATGATCTTGAACATCTTTATTTTGTCATTTTCTCTTATGAGTGTATTTCTATGATTGTGCCCCCTCAAGCATGTTCATAGCTAGTGCAGCAATTAGATACTCTTAGCACCCATGTGATATTTACCCTTACATAAATTTACACCTGTTGAGTCTTTGAAAGTGTTATCTTGTAAATGCTGCCTCCTGGTTTTAGTTTCTCCATGTCTAGAACCTGACTAAATGCACAATGGCTTGGAGTGCTGAGTGACAGAAGTCTTTGGACACGCGTTCTTACTGTGCTTAGCTGGAGAGGTTTTATAGAGAAAGAGATTTTTCCTTTGTCTTTTTACGAAAGGTATTATACAGGTGCCCTCCACTCAGCAGCATCTCCAGTTCCCTCACAGCAGCCTGCAGCTGCTTTGTATTCACAACCTGTTTCTGGTGTCATTATTTCTGTGATTCCATACACACTCACAGAATCAATTTGTCTGTACATCCCAATACATAATAAAAAGCAACTGATACCTGCTGTTTTCCTGTGCATGGTACAAAGCAGTGTACTGACAGACACACCTAAATGTGTGTGCCAACAAGTTTGCTGTCCTTGAGCCAAATGGCCTCTAACAGAGTCAGAGCCCTCACATAAAGCACTTGTTTTCTCATCAGCTTTATACAAATACCCAATTTTCAGGAGCACTTTCCATTTTAGTCCCTATTACTCCAAGCTCTCCCAAACCATACTCATTTATAACCTGCTAACAGGACAAAAATGTCAAAACATTAAAATAAAACCATAAAATAAATGTATCTTGCTCCTTGCAAGTCAGCTGCAAAAGTTGTATTAATCTCAGTATGGAAGGGAGAAGAAGAGTGAAGGTAGCTAGAGTCTGAATAGTAAAAAGAAAATAAATCTGGAGTTTCTCTAATGTTTCATGATAACCATTTTTCACAGCATTATATAAAGTGTCACATACAGTTGTATGGAGCATCTTTTTTTATTTTCCCATTCCCTACTGCTTAACGTCTCTGAGACAATTCCACAGTTTGGGTGAGAAAAGAACAAGAGAAAAGTCTGTGTTCTATCCCTGCAAGCACAATGCCTTTCAACATGTGATAAGACACACAACTAACACTGGCTCCTGCAGTTCCTCAGCTCATTGATCAGCTCTTTCCTGCCTCCCTTTTCAGAATATTACACACTCTGCCTGTCTCCCTCTTCTTTTTCAGTAAGTTTTCTGGTTATCTTCTTCCTTGCTTCAGGGTATTCCCTTTTCCTTCTTCCTTAGCAACTTCAGAGCACCAGAAATAAGCTGATATAAAATGATTTCTAATTTCTTGACACAACTCAAGCATATATTGCTGCCATGTTGTAGTTCTTGGATCACATTTTGGGAGACTGTGGCATAAACCAACATAAAGCTGACAGCCAGTCTTAGGAGATGCAATCAACTGGTAATCCAAAACACCCCTTTGCATTAAACCCTATGATTAACCCATGCGTGCAGGACACATCTGGGTTAACTTCAGGGAGGCATATCTGTGAATTTTAATTAAAGAGATATCTTTAACCAAAATTTATCAAGTGAACTCTATTTTTGGCAACTCCTTCTCCAACCTATAGTTCTTATGTTCTGATGTCAAGAAATCCAAAACCTGAAGATATCCAGTCCTTTCCATACCTCTGAATGTGAAGACTATCCCATTTGGTAAATACTGTCCCTCATAAAAACTTTGAATCAACTTTATCCTGTAAATGCACTGACACAGAAAAGACATTTATTTAATTATTACCTGCACTATTACCTAAAATTTATAGTGGTCCAGCAGCACCAATATTATCTGAGTTCCTTATGTAAGATGTCATCAGTGAAGTCTGTACAATAGATCTGTACTATTTTTATGTCTGCTCCTTTGAGAGTTCTTATTTACAAAGGACTAGATGCAATTCCCTGTATCCACTTAAGATTTCACATGGCATTGTGCTATTGGGATAAAAGCCAGAACTGTTAATATTTTCATGCAATGGTTCGTGTCTACACCATTGACTTTCATTTCAGGAACCACTAGAAACAGTTTACCCAATGTTAAGTGTCATTTATTTCTCAGTCACTTGTTATACAGAGCAGTAAACAAAATCAATTAAACTAACAATACTGTATCCAATGACATGTCTCATTTATAACACTAAAGCTATGTTCTCATGGGTTTACGATGATGCAGATGGAAGTTAGAGCATTTGAAATTAGTCTTCATCCTGACTTTGAAAAATACTGAAAATTAAGGCATTAAAAAAATGCCAAGGAAACTTTCCCTAAAGAAAAAAGTTCTGTTTTGACAGAAATGGCTTCATCTTGACATATTTATAAAACAAAACAAAGATAAAATAGAAAGATTTGTAGGAACTGTCATAGCAACCTGCTTTGATTTCATTTGCCAAAACTCTGTTATGGAAAATAGCTAATTTTTACAGCGTATTTTATGTAGTCTTCATGAAGAAATCATGAAATGGAATGGATCCTAGTACCCTCTCTGAGGAATTACCAGATTAGGATAGTGATAGGTGTATTCCCTCCACAACACATTATTGCATGTTCAACGATCATTATAGTTCACTAGACGTTGCTTCAATATTTCTGAGCTGGCTCATTCATTTAATGAAAAAGCATTTATCTGTTTTCTTTCTTTCTTTCTTTAAGGGATGTCTCATTCAGCTGGCATTCAAATACGAAGAATGCTTTGAAAATGTAAATATTCCTTCACTGTCCTTCCCATTTGAGGTGTGCTTCATGTAAGGTATGTAAGGCCTTAATGCAACTTTTGACCTCACTGATCAAGGTGCAACCATTTTCAGAAGCAATAAGCTGCATAATTCAATTTGAATGTGCAGAGTACTTTGATATTGATATCAAGATTTTACCTACATGTGGCAAGGTAAATTTTACATGGAGTATTCTTTTCAGGTTTCTCTTATTTCTCCCACTGTTAATAGGTCCATTTTGTGGATTTTCAGAATGTCATTTTATTTCTGTTTGAAACTACATCCATCTCCAAACTGGAAGTGGATGAGCCTGCTGCTAGATAACTGTCTGCCTTCAAAAGCCTACATGTCACACTGGTCATGACAAACAAACACAAAAAGAAATTCTTTGAATCATGCTTTAACTGTAAATGAAAAGTGAGGACAGGGCAAAGAGGTGTGAAATACTCCGGGATTATTGCTCACAATTTATTAATGTGTTCAGAATCAAACCAGCTAAGTTTTATCTTGCTGTATTGATACTGTAGATGAGGAAAGATTTCTTAGTTGAAGTACATGATCTTTAGCAGGAAAAAAAGTTTGACCCTTCTAAAAAAGTGTATTAACAAGACTCTGTAAATTAGGTCACAAGGTCCATTAAGATGCAAGAAAATTTCAGCTTGAAACAGATTGGTCACCACCAGCAGTGGCTCTTGTCATCAGCTTTCCATTGCTTAATTTTGTTCTTGATTTTTCCTCTTCTTTTTTTACTTACAGCTGCTGCTCCTTTAGAAAAATCAACTTGCTGTCATTTTCATGATTCATGAAGGCCTGAAGGAAAAGACCAGAACTATACACAGTCTTTTCATTTGTGATGCAGCCCACTAACAACTTCATTACTTTCTTCAGGCCATGTTTTAGTTAAAAAGGTCTTTAGTGCATTTTAAAAGATGTGAATGGGAAGATGCTTCATCTTGGGCTTCTGTCAAGAGAAAAAAAAAGAAATTAGGAATTTTACATACTTCAAGATGTGGGAGATAATTTCTGTAAACATTATTGTGTCTCAAACAAAACTTGATTGTATCTCATCACGACTTTGTACCCACAAGATGGAAAATGCATTTAAGAAATTACAATTTTTCTGACAATGCTTAGCAGGTAATATATGACAACTGTCTGTTTTATGCCCTACTTAAACACAGACAATCTTTAATATAGTGCAAACCATAAATTATAAACAGAAGGAAAGGTTAATAAAAAGAAAAGCAAGTTTCTTTTTCTTGCAAATGAAAAGCTCTGCTGCTAGTTTCTCCTAGATTACCAAGATGCAATGTCAGATATGGATATTCCCAGTCACGTTTTGTCTACTAAAAGCCACAGAAAGACAACAGGAGTTTGTTTAATAAGGCCTGAGAAAGGATCAGAATTTAGCCCAGTACTTGCAAATGACATTTCAGAAAAGCACTATAATTCAGTAGAGGAATACAGCAATTTTCACATGGATGAGCAAGGACCAGACAGCTTTCCATCCCACCTTGTATGTATAGAAAGCACAGCAGCATGTAATAATTGAAAAAGCAGAAGGATGAAGACCATGATTTCTCTGAAATTGAATTGAACAGCAAAACCATTGGCTGTTTTCTTCAACAGAGGAATACTTAATGAACTGCATTTGGAGCTCTGGCAGCACAGAAACACCTTCTGTTGCTTTGACTGAAAATTTCAAAGAGAGTCATTCTTACTTTGTGATAGTTATTTGCATCCGGATATTAATCCTTCTCCCTAAGCCTTCCTGTGGTTCGGAAAACAAAGGAATTCCAGGGACAGAGCAGTAACAGAAGACAAGTTTATCTAGTTCTGCAAAGGCATGAGCCAAAAATACATCCTGCAGATTTTAATTTGTGCATCTTCTGCAGGGTTCCTCTACCCCCTCCTGTCCCTTCTCTCTCACTCACAGCCCAGATCTCTCCTTTGGTTTCTCTCTCACTTGCCTTTTTCTCCCCCCTCACCAAGACATAAACTAAAGATATACCCTGTGAACATATGAGCTACATTTTCTTACAGCTTGCAACATAATTGTTTCCCTCTGATAAATTTCAGTCATTGAAATACACAATGTTCTGGCATTGTGTAGGATTCACAGTCATGGACAGATTTCCTGTTGTTTTGATGCTGTGTGCAAACATAAGAAAATTGAAGTTGTTTTCCAAGGAGCTAACAACATCAGCAGCAGAAGACATGAAGTATTTACAAACAACAGATGGGAAACAGCTAGAAGGTGGTGGTCAACATGGAAATCAGCACTCACTGCTTAAGAGCTGCTTATCTGATCAAGGTTTCTGTAAGACAGAAGGGCTTTAAGATATAAACCCCAAGTTTTCTGATGCAAGTGTAATCACGAAAACAGATGTAGAGACAGTGAGGCAGCTTTAAAGAAGTGAGTTACTCAAGGAGGCTTGAGGAAGAGCTGAGAATTTATTTTTCTGAATCTCAATTTATAAATTTCAAAAATGTGTGAGATTCTATCACATTTGAATCAGATATTCCACAGTTTGTAGCACATTTTCTGAGCATATGCAAGATTTAAAAGCCCTTCTTTCCCTAGGCCCCTTTCAAAATACAGAGGCTAAATAAACATACCACACATCACCCTTCTTGCAATTACAGGATGAGAGATCATAAAATCACAGCATGGTTTGGGTTGGAAGGGACCTTAAAACTCCTCCAGCTCCAACCTCCTGCCATGGGCAGGAACACCTTCCACTAGACCAGCTTGCTCCAAGCCCCGCCAAACCTGGCCTTCAACACTGCCAGGGATGGGGCAGCCACAGCTTCTCTGGGCACCCTGTGCCAGCGCCTCAGCACCCTCACAGGGAAGAACTTCTGGCTAAGATCTAGTCTAAATCTACCCTCTAAAGGCCTTCACAAACACACTCCCTCCCTGGCTAATAGGTGACAACAACTGTACTTCAGAATTTAAACAAAATTTAAAGTATGCTTCCATGGTTTTGAGAAGAAACCAGTTAAGGAAAAGGCCTTATAAAAGTCTGCTATGGAGATCATTAATCTAGTGCACATTAGTTTGACAACAGCAAAGAGCAGGTGTTTTTTTGTGTTTCTTTTGCATTTTTGAAGTCAGCTTTCTGAAAGAAGTGAAGGGAGCAGTCCCATTCTCTCAGAATAAAGAAGTGGATTGAAAAACCCCCTGTGTTTTCTTCAAAACAGACTGCATCTGCTATGTGCCTTTTAGCTGTTTCAGAGGTACGAGTCAGGGTACATCCCTGGATGCTCTGACTCACAGACGCTTTTGAGCCAGAGAAAACAGTCAAAAGGTGTGACAGAGGGCACGGCAGGCAGGAGACTCTTCGTGTCAGAACCCACCTTGCATATGACTCCTTATACAATACCCAATTTAAATGACCTGCAGGCTGTGAAGGTCTGTTGTTGCTTACTGTGCTGCTCACACTAATATCTAGCATGGAAGTGCCTCATTGCAAAGAAGCAAGAATTATTTGCAACCCACTGCACAAGCAAATGTGCCAAAAATGAGATGCCTAAACCAAAATACAGGTCTTTAAAATACCTAGGTAAAAGGTACCCAAATATGTTCAGGGACAGTGAATGATTTTACCTCTGTATATTTATGTGCACACAGAGAATTAAGTCCGAGAGATAATGTTTTATTAATACAAGGCACTGAAACATCTTTCAGAGTGCATGACAATCCTTCAGCATAGGCAGTGAACTATCTACTTTAAAGAAACAGTTGGTTTGTCTTTAAAGATAACTGAGCCTAAAAGAAGCTTAAAGTATTCTAGGTTCCACCTGCAGCTTTCAGAGTCTACTTGAGTTGCCTAAGAGATACAGATCCTCCTCAATTTCTCTCCTTTAGATAGGTTAAGTGATTATTTCTGTTAATACCCTGCTAGTTTCAGCTTTTCTATTCTCAGAATTACTTGTCAATAAAGCACAAATAGGAATAGGGGTTCAGGATTAGGTAGTGAAAGAAACAAAATCTACCTAGGCACAAAGAGATACTGAGATAGTAACAGAGGAAATAAGAACTCAAAAAAGTTCATGTTCTTGAAGCAAACAATTGAGACCATTTTTAGCAATAATCTCTGTTCTGCCTGAGAAAAGATGAGCAAAATGTGTGGAGGTGTTTTTTTGTGTGTATGCAGACCCAGTGCTAAGACAATATGCTGGAACAAGGGGGATAATTCCTGCTGTGGTACTTTCTTGAGAGCTAGATGTAAAGATAAAGACATACTTTGTAATACTTCAGGGCATGGACTAACCTATTTTAAGAATGAAAACATGTCAAATAGTAAGTCTTACTGAAGAATTTGATATTGAACCGTATTTGAATGCTAGGAAAAGATAAGTAAATTGAGAAAAAGAGCTAAATGACATGACATATATTATAGGAAAAGCTTAAATGCTCAGTAATTAAGACAAATGTGGAGAAAAAAAAGATAAATTGATTGTTATGTTAAAAAACAAGAAAGAAAAAAGCTGGAATTAGCATTGAGATATAATACTGTGATTATATTTATAAATATACTGAGATTAATTTTAGATCTACCCTAGGTGTAAATTCCTTTTGTATGCTGGAGAATGTAAAAATTCTAGATTATCATCTCCGCTATCCAAAAAGAACTTTTCAGAGAACACATGTTATTTGCACAGAGAATGCCTGCATCCACTGGATATCATGTCACAGCTACTGCAACAAGTTACTGTTTGATTGCTACAGATTCAAATGGCACACAGAAGAAAATTACTTCCAGTACATTACATCATGGCACCGTACCTGCTATCTAATGTTGTCATAAAAATGAAATAAAATAAAAAGGCTACAAATACATTTGATTTAGAAAACCAAGTTCAGATCTGACAAGGCATCAGTAAATAGGTCACTATGTGAAAACTGGGACTGCCAGGTGCTGAAATTTGCTATGTGATAACCTTGGAATCAGCAATCTGCCTATATAACCACAAGTGCCAGCATGCAGTTCCTTAAGCAGAGGAACATAAAACCCCTTTGATTTCTGTCACTTTTTATCCCAAGGATCACACAGCTTTGCATTCTTTAATAGCAGCAAAGAGCACTGCACTTAGAGGACCTAAATGCTCATTCTGCCATGCAGTCTCCACAAAGTAAATACTGCACATTGCCTACTACCTTTTGGTTGACCACACCACCTTTAGGTCCTGCATTAACACCTTTCAACAATGAGATTACTCATTTCCTGATGGCAGGGGAGCTGGAACTAGATGATCTTAAGGTCCTTTCCAACCCTAACTATTCTATGATTCGATGATTCTATAATCTTTTATATAGAAAAGGACTACTACACCTAGGGGGGTGACAGGACAATTAGATTGCTTTCATGGCACATAGTGGATTAAGGCTGTGGGATGCTGCTTCAAGAATCCCAACTTTTCCAGGACCTTAGCCCGTGTGTATTTATGTGTCTCCAAGCGCACATTCTCCTCTGAGCTTCCTACTTTAATCAGCCGCACTCTTAGTAAAAGCTAAAGTGAAGGCAACTGTATCCAACTAGTTACTCCTTGAGTAGCTATGTATTGCAGACCTCAACATGAAAATCATAAAGAAAGCTAAAGATTTAATGACCGACAGACCAGGCTCACTGATGAATGTGAAACATGGACTCTTTGGGTTTTATTTATTTTTTTTCCCCTGTAGTTTTTGCTCTAATCATTCTTATTTTCAATGCACATGCTTTATTTTCGGGTTCTATTTTGTGACAGACAGTTCCACAGCCTGCACAGAACTTAAAAAAAACATCCACTCATGTTTCACTTAAGCAGAATGGTCTTTTTGCCTGCCTTGCTGATCAAAGTGCCCAATATTTCTGACGCTTAGGTGATGCCTGTTTTCTACATGTATCTGAATGGTGGCAGTTGCAAGCATTTGGTAGGAACAGCTAGTTGACTTCCCTTGACTGGTGAGAGCTACATTAATTTACAGAGCAGCTCAGCATCTTATCTTGGTTTTAGTAAACAGTGGTAACGAGTTCAGTTTTCCTCTTTTTCTTTGAGACAATTAGCAGTGATAAAAAAAAGGGTAGTTTTAAAAACTGCTTGATAACCTAAAGAAAGAAATGTCTAAACAGTGTACAAAGCCCTATTTCAGAACCATGAAAGAAATATAAGTTCATACAGTTCTTCCAGATTTTCAGATTTCTTCATAGCATTCTTGCAGAGCTCTCAGGTACAGCCCAGTAATCCATGTCTTCTGTCTTAGATAAAGTAATCTGGACTAGGCAGGCAATCTGATTTGTTTCTTAAATTGGCACACTTTAAATGGAAACACAGCTAGCTGCACGAGTCCTTTGGTTTAAATTTACAAGAGATGTATTTGCAGCTTAAGGAAGAAGTTTTATCATTTTTAATACTCATGTTTATTTACTACTTGTGGTTCTTACACATACACCATACACATATATGCAAATGAGCTCCTGCTCATTTTTGTCAAATGCCTGGAGAAACAGCTGACTTCCAGTTAATGGTGTAATGCACTGTGATAAAGGAGTCGGTAATTCACTATGTTCTGTTTGGGAACCTTGCTTGTTTCCATTCATTTTCACAATAGACTAGACAGTTACAACAAAGAAGAACCAGTGATCCAAAACATGGAGCATAGAAATGAAGGCAAGAAACCAAAGGTATGTAAGTAAAGGTTTCCTAACATCACAGAGCTCCATTCAATAATATGGGAAAGATGATACTTTGAAAACTAATTTGATGTAACCTGAAAGCCTATTGAAGACACAAACTAAATGCCTAGTTTGCCTTACAGCAGTAAGTTACACATCATCATAAAGGGGAGGTCAGCCTAGCACGATTTCCGTTTACACATGCAGAATAGGTCATGTTTCAGTCCTAAATGATATCATGGGGTTAAACTAATTCGAAGCATTTCTGTATACTACTAACTGTGAACTACTTACATCTGTTATATGGCTGTACATGATGAATCCAACCACATCTAAATTCATATTTAAATAAGCTGTCGCCTAAGAAATGTTTTTCCCTACTTCAAACTCTCCCTTAAAGTCCCTTTTTGTGCCTTTATAGGGGGAATTCAGGGTCCAATTCAGCTCCTTTCCTCATTTATTCATTGTAAAAATGAATACAGAGCCTGATTATACTTTTTGTCAGGCTGGGGAAGACAGAATAAAAAGACTGTCAGCTACTGCCTCCACTTGAGGCCTAACAGATACCTGTACTACTCACATCATTCCCTTACAGGCTGAGGCAGGGAAATTGTTTTGGCAAGTTCCCTCCAAGCCTAAAACAGGCAACAAAAGGTAAAAACACTGTAGGACTCATCATCCTCCCTTCCTTGTTGGCTCTGAGTTTACATAGAAGCTGGGGAAGCAGATGGATTCCACAAGAAGTGTGTGGATCCCATCAGTGGGATCACACTGCCTCAAAACAGCAAAGTTCCTTCAACAACACCTACTCCACAGGGATTCTTCACCACCAGGGCTTACGAGACTTCAGGC
This sequence comes from Myiopsitta monachus, assembly GCA_017639245.1. NCBI lineage: Eukaryota > Metazoa > Chordata > Aves > Psittaciformes > Psittacidae > Myiopsitta > Myiopsitta monachus. The sequence continues at coordinate 113,700,901 of CM029917.1, read as the reverse complement.
TCAGCGATTCTGGAGCAGGAGGGTGGCAGCATGTTCCACCCCACGGAAACAGCAGAAGAAGGTGCTGCAGCACAGCAAAAACCTTTATGCTTGGTAAGATTAGCAATGCAAGTGATGTAACAGGAACAAGAAAAGTGTAAAGAACAAAGAAAGAAAACCTTGCATTCGGCACAGAGAAGGAAGCCACAGACAAAGTTGTTGTAGTTTAAGAGGAGAACCTAAGTTCTTGGAGTCAGTCCTGATGGTACACTCATACATCAATCCCCTTCCCCCTGCGTAGCATCTGAAGCAGCACAAGAGATGATGGACGAGAATAAACCCCCATAAGCTCCCCCCAGCTCTTTGTTCGCCAGCCCCTTCTTCCACAGACTCCAGTGCCGGCCCCCGGCGGAGCCCCCACTGCCCGGCGCGGCCTTCCCTCACCCGCCCTCGGCCGCCTCTGCGTTACCACCCGCACACCGTGGGCACACCACGGGCACCGAACCGCACTGATGGGACGCGCCATACCCCCATCCCTCCCCCGGGGCTGCTTTCCAGAGCTCCACAGAGCCCATTCACTGGCGTGTCCTCACCTCAGCTGGGCTCGGCTCTCCACCTGCCGCCGGCCACCACAGGTCTACCCCCGAGCCTTCCCCCGCCCCACCCCGCAGCCCTCTCCCCTCGGGCACCTCCTGCCAGCCCCACTCCCCTCACACCCCCGGCCCCTTCCCTTCCCCGGTAACGCCGTCTCCGTACTCACAGCAACTGCGCACTGAAGCGGCCCGCAATCGGCCTGCAGACCCGCCGAGCCGGGGCCGGCAGCAAGGCCTCCCCTCGCCCGCCGCCCCCTCGGCGGGCAGCCCCCCGCTCTCCGCTCCCGGCCCAGCGGCTGCCGGTGGCGCAGGCGCGCTGCCTCCTCCTCCCCTAGTGGCTGCCGCGGGGAGGCTGGCGGCCGCGGCGGCAGCGCCCGGGTCCCCTCAGAGCGGCTCGGGCCGGCGGCGGGAGGCGGGCGGCGAGGGCGGGTAGGCGGGAGCCGGGGCCGGGCGCTGTGCGAGGGAGCCGCGCCGCGCAGCCAGCCCGTCAGTGACCGGCGCTGCTGGGGAGGAGGAGGAGGCGGCGGCGAGAGCTTCTCCCACCCCCACCCACCGAGCCGAGGTGAGGCCAGGGCAAAGCATCCTCCTTTCTTCCCCTCATCCCTTCCTCCTTTTCATCCTCCCCCCCACCCTCCGTCTCCCCGAGAGCCTTCCTTTCATCCTTGTTTCCTTATCCTCCTTCCCCCTTATCTCGCCGTCTCCTCATCCCTCCTTGCGCTTCCTGGTCCTCCGTTTCTTTCTTCTCTCCTTAGCCACCTTTCTCCACTCCGCCCCATCCCCCAGACTCCTTCTCCCCGTGCACATATTTCGCACCCACCAGAAATAATAATCATGCTGCCTTTTCTTCCTCCACCCCTCATCCTTTTCCTTTTTTTAAATGCAGTTTTAATTCTTGCTCGGTAAAAGAGACAGAGTCTGTCACAGAGATAATCCTCCTTTAAAGAATGGATTTGAATTAATGGTCATTTTGTGGTGTGTATAATGGGAAGAAGGGGGTTAGATGTAGGGAAGAAAGGAAAGGGTCAGAGGTGGGGTGTTTCACTTATTCACATACTTACCTAGCATCACTTTGAGGTAAAATCCAGCTGTGTTAAGTCCTTTTTTTTTTTTTTTTTTTTATTGTTTTACATGATTCTCCTTTATTCAGGCATCAGAGGTTTCTTCCTCCCTTTTCTCCATCCACTGTGTGTCTCTGTAATTTACAGCGACTGCTGCTGCTCTGATTGCCTGATGGCAGGGAAGGGGCGCGGGGCTCTGCGGTGGGGAGGGGGTGCCGGAGAAAGCAGCTACCTCTATCCCTTCCCTTTAGGCCTCTTCCAGAGGCTGGGACCTCTTAATCAGCCTTTTCTTATCCCATCCAAAATGTGCCAGCTCCCATCCAAGAATTTGCTCCAGTGGCAAAGAGCTAAAGTTTAAAACGTGGCTTTATCTGTTCCTGGGGGATAGTGAAAAGCTGCATGGACGTTGGCTGAGAGGGATGACCAAAGGGTCTTGTGTGATGTCTGGAGTGGAAGTTTTGCTTAAATGTGGTGGTGGGGAGAGATGTCGCTGCTGCAAGTCTTCCCCGGCTGCCTTGCACACTGGGAGCTGGTATTGTGGGTGCTATGGGGAGCATCCATGTGCCTTCAGCTTGGGAAAGTAACTTTTCCATCTTTATGGCAGGGTGTAGTGTGAGGAGTAGGTGGCACGCACCTGCTTCTCTGGAGGTTGGAAGGGTGAGCGCACTCCCTCGTGTCTCACCGGTTGTGTGCGGTGCCTGTTTCCTTTTTAAGGTGATGCTCCGTCAGTTGAAATGATCAGTTGCTGGCTGTGTTTCTCCCTTCATCAGTTGTGTAGTGGCAGAATGTTTATTGGATTGTTAGCATGCTTCAGACGGTGTCAGCTTCTTTAAGCTTCCGTTTGCTGAATTAGAAGTTTGTTTATACTTTATTGGGATAGATATGCTCCAACCCCCCTGTTATTTTAGAAATCTATAGATGCCACAGCAGCCAGTACCACAGGAAAACTCTTATCAGCCTGAATAATACCAAACTATGCGTTATGCATTATTTTGGTATGTATTCTGTGAGAAATGTTGATTCTGTTCACTTGTCGAGATTGCAGAGAACGCCATGTGCTTCGGAGTAGATAAGTGGATAAGTCTCAAATGATGTTCCTGATGTGAACAACAGCTCTTGCTGGCTTTGTGGCTACTACAATGCTGCTGGTTTTCCCTTTTACCTGCAGCGTCTATGATTGATATCATGTACTGTGCCAGGCTTTTTATACTCCAGGTTAAACAGAATTCTTTCTAGAGGAGAAAAAGTATGGATGTGAAGGATGAACTTTTGCACTTGATTGTGTAAATCATTGTTTATAGCTGTACCACCTCAGCTGTGTATGAGACGGCTGTAATTCCATTAATGGGCTCTGCTGGTGACAAAACCCTCAAAGGGAAAGCTCCAGTGTCACTTGAGCCCTCAAAAGGAAATGCAACCCTAGTTTATGGAGATTTCTTTTAATATTAATGTTGAACATGTGCGGTACTGCCAAAAAGCCATTGAACACTGGAAACCAAGAGTATTCATAGCCTGAGACTTTAAAGCCAAAGGAAGCAATTAGATTTGCTGCTCTGACCCCTTGACTATTACAGCCAGTTGGATTTTATTCAATTACTTTTGAGTGCAGGAACTTGCATTTGGCTGAAATGTATTTTCCAGAAAAATTGGAATTTTGATCGGAAGACAGTAAGAGGTAGAGATTCTGTGGTTTATTAAGTTATTTGGCTTCAGCTTCCAGTCAGTGGCTAATGGTGTGCTTTCCTCCACTATGCTGAAGAACTCAAAGTATTTTCTTACCATGGAGGTATTTATTTGCTGTAACTCAGTATTCCCTCTCTTTTTTTCTATTTGGAAAAAAAAAATAAATAAAAAAGTGGAATTAAATTCTTTATATTTGTCACTGCATTCATTTTCCTCACAACTCCATTTCTGTGGCTTTTTTTTCCCCCCGAATCCACTTTTTCAGTGTTTCTGTAAAAACGTGAGCTGGGTACAGGCTGGCTTAAATATTACCTCTGTAGTGTTACTCTGCTGGTTCTACATGGTATTTCCATATGAAACCTCCACCTGCAACACTGCGTTTTGATCCCAGTTTCACTGGGTATGCTCACTGGAGCAAACCCTGTTTCTTTCCATGGGAGTTTATCATTCTGGAGTCTAGCATGAAGTTCTTGGTTGTAGCTTTAGAACTTTGTACATGGCTTCTTTAGAGCATGCTTTCTTTCCTAGCTTAGGTTGAAGACACCAACCTGGTCACTTTTTGTAAATGATTTATCTTCCTTATGTAGCATTCTATCTATTTATACCTTGTGCAAATTTTGTCATAATTGGTCATGTAGACTTACAAATGATTGGAAAGCTGTTTTGTGATAGTGGCTCCACTTTTGGGGAAATCCGTGTTAATCTGTGTTATGTTGCGAGGTGTTCTTCTCTAAAGCTGCTTTTTTTTCTTTTTGAGATGTCATTTAACCAGTTCTTTACCTACTTAACTGGTGCTATTTGGTCATCAGGCTGTTACAGAACACCACATCAAGTGCCGTGGAAGTTTATGCATCCATAGTGATATTTTTACCAATTGGAAATAGCTTTTGTATCAAAGAATAAAACCACATTCTTTTAAGAAGATCAATGTTCATTGATTTTTCTTCCTGTTATTTGCTACATAGCTCTGATGTATCTGTTGAATTGCATATAATTTTCCTTAAATTGTAGTTCTGCTCAGGACTGCCATCCTTCCAATCTTCGAATGGCTGTAAACGTTGATTCAATACTCTTAAAGAGTGCAGTTGTAACATGAGTGTTCGTTCAGACTTGTGAAATTTCCCTGGTAAATTCATGGTGGTGGGATAGAAATCCCCTTGGATGCTTCTGTGAGAACCCTCTGCTATGATTTTTGGTCCTTCTGACTATGAGTGTGGATTGCAAAGTAATGTTGTTTTAACATTGTACTTGTAATGGGCTGAAGAAGTAATTAATCATCCTCATGAGGTACCAGCGAATCATCCCACTTCTCTACAAATGCCGAATTACTTATTGAACGTATCTGCCCTTTTGCACTGTTGGTGTAGATCCGAGTCCCTATTTAGTAGCCCATCTGTGTGAGGGCTGTGATTTCTTTTGTTCTTATAAATCCCTGTTTATTTTCGTTCATGTTGCCAAGAAATATCATCATCCCCTCCTGTCAATTCTTTCCTCTTACTGTTTCAGTGAGTGTGGAATTTGTTACCCCTTAATACTTTTTGTTATGTATGGCTTTTTACTTCTAATACCAGTATTTATTGAAATCCATTCTGTTACCAAGTTGTAGCAGTTATAACAATGCCTTCTAGGTATTACGTGCTCTCTGAACACACCACTGTGAGATCTGTTCCCTATGTACAGTGACAGAACTGTACAATTTATTGCATTTCAGAGCAGAGGAGGCTTTTGCTTTTAATATAGCATGTTTCAAGTATTGGCTAAAGAAAAATAAACTCTATTTATGTTCCCTAGGCATGTTCACAGGCAGTACAAAGCATAGACATATTTTGGTGTTAGGTATAGTACCAAATGATAGTTGGATTATGAAGGGCAAGTATAGAGGTATAAATAATACAATATGTAGTTGGAAGTAGGAAGAGCAGGGATACAGAATTACAGAGTAAAAGCATTAACCTGATAGGAATTTAAGTAGCACAGTTGGTTCATAACTGGAGTTTTTGTGACTCAAGTTTGTTGAAATTGTTCCCTGAAAGCTAATTATTGAGGTAAGATGCAAGGAGAAGATATAAAAAGAACAGAATGGGGTGTGTGTGTGTGAAGGTAAAAGTGACCAAATGAAAGTTGCCTTTCAGCAGCTGAGCTAAAAGCTGATACTTGACTAAAATAAACGTGTTTATTTTGTATAAACATAACATTTGTGAAGATAAACTTTCTTGAGGAATTAGATAAACAGTAAAGTGTATCAGTTGACCGGTGAGAACTTTCCCAAGGCATGGCTTCCAACACAGAAGGCTCCAGCAGGAAGCAAAAGTGACTGAGATTCTAGTTCCTTTGTGGAGCTCCCTTAGTGATGGGTAAGATCCTCCAGCTGTATCAACAACTCTGTGAACCTGACGGTGATCAAAGTCTAGTGTGCCTTGAGAATTGTTGGAAACTAAGAAGACAAAAGTATTTAAGACTACTGTAACAAATGAGGTGAAGACATGGCAGCAAAAAACAGAAACCAGGTTTTGGCATATTAAAAGACGTGATTAGTGATTAATAACTAAGCTATTCTTATATTCCAGCTTCTTATTGTCTTTTGGGTATTCATAATACATCTATATGTATCTTGAAGAGTGATAACGTTCTTGTATTGACTTTTCAGTTGGGGAGGCTCAGCACTCTATGGATGTAAATGGATATTGTCTCAGGTTTCTGGATAAAAGCTCTACATCTCAGTTTTCTAAATGGCTTCCTGAACATCATATATGAACTGTTGAGAGAGTACTATGATATCTGGTTCCAGAAAATGGTTGTATACATGATGGCATTCTTGGAAGTATTCAAATAGTAAGATAGGTGGAAGTCATTTACATAACCCTAAATCAGCTGCTCTAGAAAATGAAATTGTGAACATCACTTGTCATCTTTTGTTGAGAGCATTACCAGTAAAGTTGGTTGAAAGTCAGGATTTTTGCTTTGGAAGCATGTTTTCCTTTGTATTGGAACAAGCTGTGAAGTTGAAAATTTCCAGCAAAATGAAAACTGTTCTCCCAAGTAGGAATATCTCTGCATCCCACCAACTCCTCATCTCCAGATTTTGTTTCAAATGTCATGTCCTCGATAAGGCAAAGAATTTTGGCTTTATAGGGCTCAGGAGGAAAACTTTTCCATAGTTTTTCATCAGTTGCATTGAGAAAACACACCTTTCTTTGAAGTACTTTAACTCTGCTGAATAAGCATTTTCTGGCAGCAAGGTGTTGGATGTTTTTTCTCTTTGGAATACTTTTGGCTAGCTATGCTTTTCAGTCACATCACCCCTTGCATTAGTATTCTGGTACTGAGAATAGGAGAGAAACATTTTCAACACTGCTGCAGAGACTACCCAAGTTTTCAGGCTTCTTTAGTAATGAGAATTACTCGCTTAAGTGAAGCTGAATCCTGTAACAGTAAGAACATCTCACAGGGTTTTCATCTGAGTGGTAGAAAAAAAAAAAGTAGCTTTTGCAGTTATACAAAAGACTCTTTGCATTCGGAGTATTTTAAAGCTGTTTTCATGGCTATTCTAATCTGTTGTTGTCACTGGTGTTACAATAATTAGTATGTGACATTTCTTTCTCCTATGTACTTGTCCTTTTCTCTAAAGCTATGTATTTTAAATAGAAGTATATGGTACATTATGCTTAAAGTAGGCAAGAATATTAGAACAGAAGACAATTTGAATGTAAATGGAACGTAAGCTCTGCATATACTTTTATAAGCAGAGAGTGGAACTGGCTTTGGTTAGGTTAGGCTCACATTGCCCAGGTGACCTTTGCAAATGGAGCTTAAGCTTTTAAATTACTTAAAGCTTCTTGTAAATGGATTAATCAGTTTGTTCTTTGCTACAACTAATCAACCTTAATTTTTAATACTCTAGTATTTACTAACAAAAGCCACTCCTTTATACTCCACTGAATCTACCAATATGGAAATTCTCCATTAAAGACAATCCAGCACAGCAGGGGCAGCTAAATCTCTCCATTCTCTAAGTTTCACTTGTAAGAAATGGATCCATTGTAAGTATTTTATTCCTTATATTTTAAGTAGGAAAAGTGTGGCCATCCTGTGCGGAGCTGAAAGTCACTTGTATCAGTTCTCTAAATCTTTTCAACAACAAAAAGAAACTCTGAAAAACCTCTTCCTAAAGATTTAACTTTGAAAAGTTATGAAATTAATATTATGGAGTAAAAATACTGCTACAAAATTTTGCCAAACACTGATTTTATTTCTGTTGTAGCATCTTAATTTTAGTAGCAATAGTTGCGTCCTTTCCAGAGGAACCACATTAACAAACATGAATAAAAGCTCTTGAAAAGAGGCATAACAATTATTTGCAGTTTTAACTTGCTGCAATAATCTGAGGCAGACATATTTATCTGATGAGATAATTTTTGCTCTTTTGCTGTCTCTGAAAAAAAACATTTTGTTGTTTGCTTCTTGGTGTAGTAAGAGAACCTCTTTAAGGTTCTTCTCTAAATTTAGAGTTGGTATAGATATTTCTGTGAGTAAATAGCACTTTAGTAAATGAAAGGATGTAAATAGAGAATAGGTGTCATGTCCTTTGTGATTAAATATTGTCTTTCTTGAATGCTTATTTAATGGTCTCTCTGATATAAATTATGATCAGCTGTGATAAGTTACCCATGGTTAATTCTTGAGGGGTGTTCATGTCAGTACAGTTATATATGTCCCCCCCGTCCATCCCCTCCTCCACCCCCTGATGCAACATTGCCTCTGTAAGCAAGATGGAGCTAATGCATGGAGGTGAAACTTGTTGTGTGATACAACATCTGCTTACTTTTTTAGATGAAAGGGGCATAATACATGTTTCCTATTGAGATGACTTGAGCTCATGATAGAACTCTTAGAAGCAAAAACTGCAGTTGCTTTAACACTGTGCACCGTATTTGTTGAGCACATTTGAATACAGAACCTCTTTCTTTTCATTCCTATATCTCTGCAAAAAAAAGGTATGATGAAAATCATTATTTCAGTTTTTACCAAAATAGAACAGGATTGATTTTTTTATTGTGTCAGACTATTTGACTAAAATAAATTGTCTTATGTGCTTGATTTTGATAAGAGGCTTTAAGAGAATGCATTCTAAATGGTTACCTGATAGTTACATATGTTGACTTTTTAGATAAAAGGCTGTTGAGCCTTTCAAGGAAAGGTATAAAGTAGATAACGGCTACAATCCACAGTGAGAAGAATCCAGAGTAAGCAGGAAAATAGTTCTTCTACTTGTAAAATACAGGAAGCTCTGCTTAATTTGATTCTTGCAATTAACATCCACAGGTGAATCTTTAAAACAAAGTTACAGAATTGCAAAGAAAGGACTGCCATTTGTTATCCAGCAATGGTTTTGATTGGGGTCAAAGTGAGAGAGACTCACGTATTTTTATTGCAGTGTGTGAACTAATTTCTAGTTCTTAGACAAATAGTCTTGAGTGCTTACTATAATGAAGTCAGAAATGCAAATTCAGAATTACAGCTGCTTAGTCTAATTTTAAACATATCTATTATCTCTGTAATCTACATTCCCAGCGCTTAGATGCTATGCAGAAATACTTCTAAGAAAAATAAATTGTCAGGAAGTCCATGAATGAAGGAGAATGAGGCTGTGTAAGGATAGAATAGGAATAAATAGAATCAAACAAATACTCCAGTCGGCTGGGAACAGTAGTCAGAGGCCTCAGCAGTATGCAAAGCTGTCACTTGCCCATGCTGTCCCTAGAATGCAGGCTGATTTCATTCAGCTGACAAAATGTTTTGGACTTTTGGACTTGCTAAATAGTGTTTCTGGGTCACATCTGATATCTGGCAAGAACAGGAACATTGAAAACTGTTGCTATCGTATGATTTAATTTTACTTGCACAGCTTAGGGAGAACTCCGTCCACAGCTAACGCAGCCATACTGAATCCTTGGGTGCTTTAATCTGCCTTGAACACTACAAAGTTTTTGGATGACTCTCATCCTTGACAAAAGTGTTTTCTTGTACACTCCAATTCAAACCTTTGCATTCAAGCCTGAACCCAGGGAATATTGGGTCAGTGCAGGGCAGGGCAAAGGAACTATGCAGGTGTTTCCTAGGTGCTAAAGAGCAGCTGGGGTATGAGTCCCGAGTAGGATTGTCTTCTACTTATGCTCAAACCTTATATAATTTTTATCATTCCTCTGTATGCTTTCCTCATCTTGTAATAGCTTAAGTATGTTTCCACAGTGTTTTTTACAGCTTAACAAATGAATTTTGGCTTGCCTTGTGCTAATTCTGTATTTGCCACCAACAGGATTTTTGTTTACAAATTCAGCCCAAGAACCAGAAATAATATCAGATGCCTATGATCAATATTTACCTTTAGTTGACAGCAGTAAGATGTAGCACTTTATTATTATTTTTTATTATATTTAATTGAGATTTCCTTAATGCGATCAGGGAAACACTTTAGATCAGATGCTTAAGCGTCTCACTTTGGTTTGATAGATCCTTCCAAACTTGGTTGCATCTGAAGGGTGGAGTCAGCTTATCTTTATTTTAATTGCTTTATGGCTTTTGGGTTCACAAGAATGATGCTGAGATGCACTGACAACATGAGTGTATTCAGGTCTCCTGTCAGCGTAATGAGTTTATTTCTGCTGGGTGCTGACAGTCAGCCATAAGAAACAAATAAAAAAAGATCACATAGTCCAAGAACAGCTTCTTGTCTGATTTTCCATAAAAAGATCAGTCAGGAGGAAGGGAAAACACTAGCTTTGACTATTTATTTATTTTTGCATCAGTTTTCCTTAATGATGTAAAAATTGGGGTCTCTCTTCTTTTAGCGTTCTCTGCTCCATAAAAGTGTAAGAGACTGCGTGAAGTCCATTCACTTGCTAGGATATCCTGAAGAAAGATTTATTGTATGTAAATGATGTCACAGATGTAAGAAATTGTGGTGGCTAAAGCCTTTCCTGAACAACCCTTGAGAGATAATCAACAATACCTCTGCTATGAAGACAGGCTGAGAGTTGGGCTTGTTCACCCTGGAGAAGAGAAGGCTCCTGAATGGGAGACCTTAGAGCAGTTTCCAGCGCCTAAAGGGGCTACAAGTAACCTGGAGGGGGGCTCTGGACAAGGGCCTGAACGGACAGGACAAGAGGAATGGCTTTAACCCACCAGAGGAGAGACTGAGATGAGCTCTTAGGCAAAAGCTCTTCCCTGTGAGGGTGCTGAGGCGCTGGCACAGGGTGCCCAGAGAAGCTGTGGCGGCCCCATCCCTGGCAGTGTTCAAGGCCAGGTCGGACAGGCCTTGGAGCACCCTGCGGTAGTGGAAGGTGTCCCTGCCTGTGGCAGGGGTTGGAACTGGATGAAATTTAAGGTCCCTTACAAACCAAACCATGCTATGATTCTATGAACACAATATTTCTTGGAACAGAGTGAGAGATGGTCTCTGTAATGATTAATGCGTGGGCAGATCAGAACAATTCATGTTTAGTTACACAAAAGGAACAGCTTCTAAGAAAAGACTGAAAGCCACAATCCCCAAATAAATCAGGTATTGAATTTTAAACACTTCAAGTGTTCTTGGAATTAGTGGCATGCTCTGAGCAGTTTGTACCTGGATCTTCATGATTTGGAGTGACCTTGTCCACTCAGCTCTTAGCGATGCTGGTTTGGGTGTTTCTCTTGCATTGCTGTTCTTGATTTAAAAGGTTTTCTTTTTTTTTTTTTTTTTTTTTTCATTGGGGTAAAACCAAGATCATGTAAGTGAGGAAAGAATTTGGAAATCAGTCTTTTAAAAATGCATTTGTAATAAATTCCACCTAGCTTTAATTAGAAACGTCTAAGAGTGATTAGAACTAAAGTTGCCTGTTGGCTATTACAGCTTGGGTATAGGAAATAGAGGCAAAGCATAGCTGCAGTGGGAAAGGTGAGTTGCAGGAAGACTTTTAATGGCTTCGAGTATTTAGAGCTGCTTTAAGTAAGAGGAAATTATGTAACTAATAAAAAACCCACTACTGTGTCTTGAGCAGATGAGTTTCCTTTATGCTTTAGAGGGAAAAAAAAAGAGCACTCATGTTGAATCTTGGCTCTGGTGTTCACATAATAGTCCTTCTGCAGTAAATTAAGTGCCTCCAATCTGAGACATTAATTAAGTGCCTTGAATCTGAAATTTCTGCAATCTCAAGAAATGTGTAAAACATGAGAAAGACATCACAGTGACCAAATAGAAAGATTTATTTTACCAGGGGCCTCTTCTAGCATTACAGATGGGTTTTTGGGTGTTATAGCTAAGGGACTGGTTTGGATATTCAGGTTCTGCAAGATTAAATCTTTGATCCCTTAAAATTAATTGCAGATTTTTTATCAGTTGTAGAGCTCTTACCCAGCACTTCTGGACCTAGCTTTGCCTTTGGCTGTAGACTGTGCCTCTGTCTTCTAAGTGTGGCAGGAGCCGGACCTGTGTGGTGTTACTATGATATGTAATAAGTTGCTTAAATCTCTGGGAAATTCAAATGCTTATCTAGATTACTTTATAGGGCTTTTCTCCTGAAGTGAGAAACTCATTCTATTGTTTGGGCCAATTGAACAAAACATTACAGATGGGCTTATTTACCAACACCCAAGCTCGTAGCACACTGCTATACAGACTTTATAATATTGAACTTGCTCTTCCGTTAGTTATAGGAACCACAGCTCATGATTAGTCTTTAATGTGGCAAGGTACATTAAATAATTATGAAGTTTGGTGAGAGCACTGACATTTCAGAGGTCCGTTATGTAAGAATTATGAAGGTTGTCTTAAAAGTATGTTATAAGTGTTTGTATCTCATATGCAGAATACCCTGTATGAAAAATATATTTGTTGCGGGCCCATATTTCTAAATATAGAGAGTACCATGGAAACTATTATGAGATACAAGATATATCGTAGAATCATGGAATGGTTTGGGTTGGAAGGGACCTTAAAGCTCATCCAGTTCCAACCCCGCCTTATGCACAGGGACACCTTCCCTTAGAGAAGGTTGCTCCAAGCCCCTGTGTCCAACCTGGCCTTGAACATTGCCAGGGATGGGGCAGCCACAGCTTCTCTGGGCACCCTGTGCCAGCGCCTCAGCACCCTCACAGGGAAGAGCTTCTGCCTCAGAGCTCATCTCAGTCTCGCCTCTGGCAGGTTAAAGCCATTCCCCTTGGCCTGTCATTTCAAGGGTGGTGATCATAGTCAGTAGGTTAAGAAATGTTTCACTTATTTCTCCAAGGAAATCTTTGTCTCTGAAGAACAACTATTGCATTTTCTTTTTTGGATCCTACTAAATAAACAAGATGAACTTGAGGAAGGTTTGCAATCACTTAGGATGTCTTCTGTCACAACAGTGATACTGCCATGTGCCGTCCTTGCTCATGTTTAATTGCCATTGAAGAATGCTGGGGTTTTAGCCATATTTATCTTTTCATTTGAAAGCACAAAACAAAAAACCCACCACATTCTCCTTCTGTTGAAGAAAGTATTTGTCTATTGTCATTCCTAAATTTCAGTTCAAATGTCAGTCCAAAAAGAAGATGTCTCTATATTTCTAAATGATTTAATCAAAATTATATGTTGGCAATATTTTTAAAATTAAAAACATTTAAATGTGTTTAATTGAGTTTTGCAGAATACTGTGGCAAAGACAAAAAACAGACAACCTTATTTTTGTTATCATAAATTATGTATGGTTTGGGTGATTTCCAGATATCTTATGTGTGAACATAATGAACAGTTCCACTGTTGAAATATTTTATACTCAGCTATGTTCTTAAGCCAAAGGAAAAAATAGTTTTTAAGAGCTGTATTTCTGGGAAGACTGTTAAGCAAATGCTTATCACTCCAGTGAGGCCTCAGTAAAATGTAATCTGTTATTCCTTGGGTTTTTTTTTTTTCAAGAAAGCTGAATGCAAGGATATGCTTTTTTGCTCCACGCTTGCTCAGAGTTGCTGCAGTCCAATATTTGCTGTCCTGTTGCTATTTTTGGTAGTGCTTTTTGTGGTGAAGCCTTGTGATTTCATTAACGGTTATTTTAAAACTGAAAAAACCTGAGAGAGGACTGAATAGAAAATAATTCTGTTTCCCATGTAGATAAGCCCAGAAAGGCAAGAATAAAAATCAGGTTGACCTCTCCTCCATGCTTCAGAAGTCTCCTGTGTGGATTTATGAACCTTTGGGAAATGGGCCGTGTTATCTTTAATTTTGTAAATAATTAATATTCTCTGTTTGATTATTCTTATCCAAAGTATATTTCTAGATTAATTTGTGGATAACAATAGTTACAGTTCTTAAGGGTCTTTTTTGTTGGTTTTGTCTGTAGTTCAGGCATAAGAGAGTAAGATGTTATCCCATGAGCCGCCTTGCTTCTGTGGGTAGCCATGCATTGAATGAGGGAAGTTAAACACTCTTCACAGACTTTGAACTTGTGTTGCATTGTGATAACCCTTAAGACCCAGACATGTGTCTTATATGTTAACCCCACCTACAGCTGCCAGAAGTTATCTTAAGAGAGCTTTTCTGTTGCTCATAGCATCAGAACACAGAGTCAGGTTTGTCCTTGGAATTAAGCAACAATGATTAAATTACACATGCTGTCACGATCCTTAGTTTTCCTTCATAAAGAATGATATGGTGACCTTATGTTGACACTATACAGAATGTGTGCTTTGATAGATGCATTTGAGATCTGTCCCTGAAGTTTAAACCAGAGGCACTTGTTCTACAACACCAGCTTTGTTTTTTGGGGTTATGGCTCTTGCATCTGGACCTTTGCTACCTTAGGTGCCGCGTGGTATTACTTAATCTCCTTGTATCCATTTGATGTGATCTGCTTAATATAAGAAACCAAGCCACTGCTACATTAATTTTTAAGGGAAGAGGGGAAAAAAAAAAGGCTTTCTCTGGAATGATGACTATGAGCTGTTTATTACCACAAGCTGTGCATTTTATTTTCTTTTAGTTAGAAAGCAGTGATTTGTCTGAATTTTTGGAGTGGTTTTTAAGTGAATAATGATATAAGAGCCTTCTTACTTGAGGCTTCTTACAAATGTAGTTATTTATATAAGGAAAAACTGTTCAAGTGTGGATTATTTATGCAGGGGAGAAAACTGGCTCTGGATTGGTATAATTTTTCTTTCCCATCTCTGAACTAATTTGTTTTCTTTGCACAGTGAGTGCTCAATATGTTTGCAACTTTGTTTTAGACACTTAGGAGCTTCTTGCACCATTTCCCTTGATAAAGTGATTCCGATTCAAATCTTGCCTTCTGTTCTTCAAGGCAAGCTTTTTTCCCTCATGGCTCCAAAGAAGTGTTATGGCCTTTCCCCTTTCATTTTTAGCAGACCTTGTTTCATCATACATTTTAAAAGTAGAACTAAGGGTTTTTTTCTTGATCTAGTGGCATATTCTTCTTTAATTTTTGTATCTTTTTTATCCTTCACAATAATTGAGAAATGCATGAGATGATTGACTGCACTTTTGCTCCTGCTCTTTTGATATCACTTTTGAGGCCAGTCCCCTCCTAAGACAGTCCAGTCTATGCCTGGAGCCTGCGCTCAGCCCCCTGCGTGAACTGTGATGTGAGTCCATGCTGTTTAGCAACCAGATTGCTTCAAGATTGGAAATTCTGCCATTGGGAATGTGCTGGCATTGACAAAAAAGAGCATCCAAGCAGCTTTCCTAAAGCATTGTTAATTATTGACAGTGAGCCTAAAGAGAAGATGTGGAGGATTTTATATCACTAAAGAGCTCTCCCATCTAGAGCCAAGAATGTCCTATTTCTTTTTTCTTAGACACACCAGCAGGATCTGCCTGTAAAGTTTCTAAGCAACAGCCCTCTGTCCTCTAGAAAGAATGTCTCTCTTTATCCATGACTCCTGGCTTTTATAGCCCTTCTGCCCAAATCACTGCCTTTGATTAGGGGGAGGTTGGAGCAGTCATGTCAGCAGTGATAGCTCTCCTTTTTTCTAGTAGCAACCACCTAAAGTTCATTGAGGTGTGTTCGAAATTAAATCACTGTCTGCTTGGTTGCTGGTTTCCCAACAGCTTTGCTGGCGCAGTCCAGCACTGTGAATTATTTCCATGGATTTTCATAAACATTCTGTGATGATTAAAGAACCCCTATGTCTACTTTTTCTATTTAAATCCCAGAGGTGACAAACAAGAAACAGCTGAATAATGTTAATTTCTTTTTTTTAATGATTAATTGGTTTGAACATGTTTTAAGGCCAAAAAACGAGTTTTTCCCACTGCACAGCAGGTCCCTTCCTTCAGCAAGAGTTGTGTGGCATCTGTCTCAAAGATTGGGCTATTTCAGAAGCAAAGAAGATGAGAGCCCTTTGTGATCAGCTCTTTATTACTTGGGAACCAGTTTTCTGAGACTTACCTACATTATGCACTGTTGAACAATTGGAATCTAGAGATCAAGCAGACACAACTAACGTGTGAGCTAACCTTTTCCATGATAATATAGTGGTAAATGGCAAGGGGAAAGGTACAGATAGAGTGATCTCACTGGGCATTTTGAGTCCTTGTGATCAGTTTTAAACAGAAGTTATCTGAAAATAGCAGTCATTTTCTTCTAGGCAAAGACCCACAGAAAGTGAAGTATAGCAAAACAGTTTTTAAAGAGGTTTTTGTCTGGTGTGGCTTACTACTAGAATCTGTTTAAATCATGTTGACCTGCGGGTAGTGGAAATCAGGTAAGTGGTTCAAGCTAGTAGAACTTAAAGTAGTCATAAATGTGAAGTGTTCTGTCTCACGGCTGAGCTACCATGTCTTGTCTTAGCTGAGACTCCTTTTGAGGTGGGGTAACACAGATCTTGTGGAAAACAGGTTTTACACCAAAGGACATTGGTATAAGGTAATAAATTCATTTAGTAAGAGGTGGAGAAGAGTCAGCAGGAATCTGTCTCCCATTCTAGTCCAAGCAACTCTAGAAAAGCAATCTTCCAGAAAATATGGTGGAAGTTACTTACAGAAAAAGCTTGAATTTTAACATACTAATTCCATGCTCCCATTTACGAGTTATTTTTGCCAACTCTGTGAGCCAGCAGAAGAAGACTTTCAGCTCATGGAATACTTGTGAGGAAGAAGAGTAGTCTCATTGCTTACCACAGGACGGTAGGATCTACATGAATATATTGTTCATTTTAATTATTTTTAATTTGCTTTCTCTTATCTGCTACTGTTAGAGTTGACTAGTATTTCAGTTTGAAAAATAGTCTTACTGCTTTTAGTAACAGTACCTAAAGAGAAGGCCTGTGGATGTTGGAATTGGTTAGATTTGAGTAATAGTTATGATTGATAATATAGGCCTGTGGCTTGATCTAAGGGAATTCTAGAGTTTATTTCTTCTCCAGAAGAGGTAAAATTATAGGTCTTTGAGTGCTTTTGAGAAAAACAGAGAACTCTGTCTATGTTTCCTCTGTTACTGCGAGAAGCTGCCTTGTTTCTAGCAACTGTCTGCATTTCCTTTGTTTCATTTGAAATCAGAGATTGCCGCTACGTACAGACCGGGGAGTTCAGAAGTAATTGAGGCATTTTTCTGGCTTGCATTAAGAAATAAAAATGAGGAGAAGGAGTTTTGACTTATGAAAGAGAGAGGTTAGATTCTATTATGCGCAACTGGGAAACACAACAAGAAAGGCAGTTTAAAATACCTGCATGTTTAAAAAGCTAACATTAAAGAAATGTTGAGTTAGAAGACATGGAACATGAGCTTTTGAACAACTTTTTATGAAAAGGGCAATAAAACTAAGATTTGTGACATTCTTATTTTTTAAGGTGGCTTCCTTATAACATAAATAACATAAAATCGACTGGGATGAAAGACTGAGAGTGAATTCTGGCTTTTACTGTTTTCAGCAGCCTCTCCTTCTCCATTACATTTGGCCAAGACTAGTGTATTGTTATAAAATTCAGACTAAAAGTAAGCTGTGGTGGCTTTGTTTATTTGAGTTCATTTCTAACATAAATGAAAGGGTAATCTCGGTCAGTCATTATCAAAAACTGGCGGGTATTTCCCCCTGGATTGGATAATTTCTTTTTTCATGTAGTAATAATTCCTCATTATTATTTCTGTTACTCTGCGAGTAATCCCGATGAAAGTATGTCTTTGTTACTAAATATTCTACTGCATACCAAATATTCTTTTCTGTACACGTAGACTTCTTCCATCTTTTGCAAGCTCTGAGTTTATAAAACACCCTCCCTTGTCATAAGCAAACTATTGTAGCTCTATTTCCTGCATATATTAACAAAATGTTTGAAGACTGAAGGGAGCGAACATGCAGTGAGTCATCTGTTGAGAATAAAACCTGATATATTTGTGAATGAAATCCGGCTTTGTGAAGTAGAGCATGCAGTTTGCTATTATTGTGTTTTGTTTTGGGTTTCTGGTGGGTTTTTTTTTGGTGTATTTTAGTTTTTAACAGATGTGCATGTTAAGAAAGTTTTAATTAGACTTGAGAAGTGCTGTCTTGCACATTTGTAAACCAGCAAATATCTGGATGAACTGGATTTAAACAACTTTCCTACGACTGTAATTCTTCACTATGATGGTGGTGAGGTGCTGGCACAGGGTGCCCAGAGAATCTGTGGCTGCCCTACCCCTGGCAGTGTTCAAGGACAGGTTGGACGGGGCTTGGAGCAAGATGCTCTAGTGGAAGATGTCCGTGCCTGTGGCAGGGGGTTGGAACTGGATGGTTCCAACCATCCAGTTCCAACTGGATTTTGGTTCCAACCCAAACCATTCCATGATTCTGATTCGATGACTAGGAAAATCTGCCTAAGAGGTTTTGAGTAATTTTCTGGAGGTCCCTCCATTGACAGTATTCAAGGGACTTTGATTTCTAAACCTAAACTCAAACACTAGGATGCTTGAAAAGTTTTAATTGAACACCAAAAGCTCAATGAAGCTCCTTGACTATTGTGTAGCTTGTGTTAGAACAAGTGTAGGATTCTAGCAGAAATATGAGTTGACCTGATGACATATATGAAATGCCAGAGTCTTCCTCAGTCCAAGAGTATGTTGTACAAAGACTTCTGCAGCTCAGAAAATATTAAACACAGTGATTACAGGCAAAGTTTATAACAAAATCTCCTATTCTTTCTGTAATGGTAGTTGTTCAAAATGAAGAGGACATATTTGGGTTGATTCATCCCTGGTTGTTACACCCTAGCTTCTAAGATCTTGCAGTTTATGGAATTTTGGAGTCTCAGTGTAGCAACTGGACAATAGTTTTTAATTGAGGACAGATGTAGTATTGTTTCCTAACTTCTTTTTTAATTTTCCCTTCATCTCTGAAACATCTTCCTGCAGTAGTTCCACAAATCTGAGGGAAGAAGAACGGCCTTTTAATACTTAGAAACACAGTGACTGAAGTATTTGAGATGCATTTATGTTTTTGTATCGCAGGGAGTATTGTGAGTTCTGTTCCTCTCTGTGCTGTATGTCTTCATGTGGCTTTAACTGTATTTCTTTGTGATTTATAGTGAAAATTGAAGATTGAAGTGTGGTTAGACTCCCTTCATAGGGAAAGCATTTAATGCCTCTGATTATGGAGACTTTATAGATACATCTAGTTCTGCCAGGTTCTTTTGGAGGTGGAAGGGCACAAGGCATTAAAGATGTAGATGTGCAATAGATTTATACAGTGATATACCAGAATTCCTCTCCACCCTCTTTTTCCCTTTTCTGAACAAAGCTGTGCAGAACTGCTGGTTTTTAGAGTGCTTCCAACTGTGACTCTAGGATCAGTTTCTAACTTCAAGCCAATCATTTCTCATGTGAAGTAGGGCTGCTTTTCCCCCATGTTGTTCCCTGTACTTTGCATTTTCATCTGACATCTTTGCCCTTTGCCACTGAGTTTGGGAAAACCTGCAGTTGTGTGTAGTGGGATTTATATGGGATTATTCTGCTTGTGTTTTATTGTATCTATCATTAGCAAATAGTCACTTCACTTTTCTCCTCCTTTTTTCCAAGTGGTGGTGGGAATTCTGTCTCTGATACTGTACGACTATAGGGAAGATATGCGGCTCTGCTTTACCTTCCAGAAAGCTTGTCACTAATTTGAGCTGGTTTTTTTAGATCACAATGTATACTTCTAATGTTCAGTTTCACTCTTGCTACTCTCTATGTCTAAGAAATGACTACTGTCTGAAGTGCTGGGTTTCATACCACAGTGAGCATGGATTAGTTTCATCTTTAGTAATTCTTGGATTGACACTTGTCTGATCTGATGCTGTGAGGGCTGGAGCAGCTCTGCTCTGGAGCCAGGCTGAGAGAGCTGGGCTGGGGCAGCCTGGACAAGAGAAGGCTCCTGAAGGGGAGACCTGAGAGCAGCTCCAGTGCCTAAAGGGGCTGCAGTAAACCTGGAGAGGGGCTCTGGACAAGGGCCTGAACAGACAGGGCAAGGGGAATGGCTTTAACCTGCCAGAGGGGAGACTGAGATGAGCTCTGAGGCAGAAGGTGTTCTCTGTGAGGGTGCTGAGGCACTGGCACAGGGTGCCCAGAGAAGCTGTGGCTGCCCCATCCCTGGCAGTGTTCAAGGTCAGGTTGGACGGGGCTTGGAGCAAGCTGCTCCAGTGGAAGGTGTCTCTGTGCATGGGCGGGTTTGGAACTGGATGAGCTTTAAGGTCCCTTCCAACCCAAACCAGTCTGGGATTCTATGTTATTTTGGCAATTTTTATTAATGCTTAATGTATTATTTTGTTTGAGAAGGTAAATAAGGTGACACTTTCACCTTGTTGTTGTTTTCTTTGGTTGGTTGGTTGATTTATTTATTTTTTTTTTTTAAACCACTTCATTTTCCATTAGCATGAAAACTATTTGTGTCCCACTGAGCTTCCTGTAGTAGTTTATTTACCTGATGACCTGAAAAGTTTCATTGCCACGTTTGAGTTTATCTGGTTTCCTTTGTTCTCCTAATCTTCACAGAGGTAAATTTTTTCAGACACATTGATCAGAGATTCACTCTCAAGATGGAAACTGTGTCTGAAAAGCAAAGTTTTCCTGTGGAAATATTAATCTGATGTTAAATAAATTGCTTTTTTGAAGAAGGAGCACTTCATTGTCACCTGTTTACTTCTTGCATTTCCTTCAGCCTGCAACTACTAGTCATTTGTTAATTAATCCTATCATAATGTGCAGGTTTTTATGTATTTATGCAGGAAGTTACTTTGTGTTTTAATGTTGGCAAAGAAGAAAATGCATTTTCTCTCTCCTCTTTCCCTCTCCTCTTTCCCTCTCCTCTTTCCCTCTCCTCTTTCCCTCTCCTCTTTCCCTCTCCTCTTTCCCTCTCCTCTTTCCCTCTCCTCTTTCCCTCTCCTCTTTCCCTCTCCTCCTCTTTCTCCTCTTCCTTTCTTTCTTTCCCTTTCCCTTTCCCTTTCCCTTTCCCTTTCCCTTTCCCTTTCCTTCCCTTTCCCTTTCCCTTTCCCTTTCCCTTTCCCTTTCCCTTTCCCTTTCCCTTTCCCTTTCCCTTTCCTTTCTTTTCCCCTCAGTTTAGGGTATTTTCATATCCAGTAAGAGTTGTCTTGTAGTGAGACTGGAAAGGTTTTTTGAAGACTGAAAAAGAAACAGGTTAGATATGTTGGTTTCCTCTCTGGTCAGGGCAGATAGTGATGGTAATTGCTTAGACAGGTTGCAAACAATTCAAAATACAGCCCCGCAGTTCCTGTACCTTTTTGTCCTGGATTTGAAGGCATGGAAAATACTTATTGCTGTTAAGTACCTGTACATCTATGTCTGTTCTTCTGAGCGGATACTCCCTTCTATGTTGCTTCTCCAGATTCTTCCGAGATCCATTAGAGGTGAAATCAGTTTCCTTCTGGGTGCAGCACCATAGCATAAGTGAAAAAATACTTTTAATTCTTTAAAATATCCTTACATAGAACCTCATGTCACAAAGTTTGAATTTTTTATGTCTGAAATTCCGACTTATTTTTAGAACATACATATTTTTTAATAAAATCTTCATAATTCTTTTGAAATGGCCACTTCCAAAACTTGGCAGTAGAGAACCAAAAGCATCTCAGATTTATGTAACCTGACTATATGGATATGGCTGTTACTTTTCCATTGGAATGAATTTTGAGGATTCTCAGTAAAATATCTGACAATGTCTCTCTCTCCCTGGAACTGTACAGTCTGTATCCATGTGTGTTTCTACATGTCTGCTGGTTCAGAAAGTACAGTTGAAGAGTGATGGATATTTTAAGGATCAAGCTCTGTTCTTCAGGCCCCTTTATATAAGAGAGATAGGAAGAGCCCATATTTAAATGGTACTTGTTTTCTGGCATATGGATTTTTCTGAGTTTTCAGGGTCAGCCAGTTTTGTATCCTCTGTGGAGTTAGGACAAAACCAAGTAAGTTAAGTAACTTCTGTATATTTGTCTTCTACCCCTTGCCTCAAGAACAGAGATTTATGTCTGGAAAGCAAATACATTCTCTCTAGCATTTCCTAGGGTGCTTTCAGAAGACAAGTGCTGTCCTGCTTCTGGGACAAATGGATGCAATCAAGGCACTTTCTAATCCATGGTGATTGCAGCTTTCTTTGAAGTCAATGGGTGTCCTGAGCATCCTCTTACAGGCTCAGCAGAGGGGATGTTTGAACAGCTTTCTAAGTGTAGCAGGCTTCCCACTTGCAAAGTTGCTGTACTTTTCTCATCTGTTTAAAATTCATGTGCTCCTGGTTTCTTAAGACTGCTTTTTCTCTTCTCTTCTCTGTGTTTGTGATTCTTTCACCTTTAGTCAATAATAGGAAATCCTGTGTGAACTGAAAAGCTTGTATTACCCAGCCGTCAGCTGGCAGTCACTGTACTGCACCATTCCTTCACATCACTCATTTTATAAGGAGAAGAAAATTCTTCATTACAAACATATTTAATAGAACTCACACCCCTCATTGAGGTTTTGCTGGTGTGCCTGGGGGTGTGAATAAAACCACAATCACCTTAAACATGGCATCCCTTTTATTCAGTGTCGCTCTAAAAAGCATATAAAGGTTTTCATTACAGGCTTTCCGTTCTCAGAGTTTTATATCACCTACTAATTTACTTATTATAAGAACATTACATAGAAGGTCCATGTTGAACCAATCACATTTTAGTTGCAGAAAAATGCTTTCTTTACAGCCTTTTCACCTCTTCAGGAAGGCTTGCAGTTGGCAAAAATTACACTAAAAAAGCAGACCCTTTAGTGCAGAGAGAAGGAAATGTCAGATTAAGGGTCTGAACAGAAAAAAAATAATTTAGCTTATGGACTAAAAGATTTTATTTTTTAGCAATTATTTTCCTTTAATTCTATCTGTATGCTCAAAGTTCACTATCTAGTGGTGTACATGGATTAGACTTAAATAATCAAGAACTACAAGTTCAATAGAATCATAGAATAGTTTGGGTTGGAAAGGACCTTAAGATCATCCAGTTCCAACTCCCTGCCATGGGTAGGGACGACTTGCACTAAACCATGTCACCCGAGACTCCACCCAGCCTGGCCTTAAACCCTGTGAGCAATGGAGTGTTTACCACTTGTTTAGGCACCCTGTGCCAGTGCCTCACCACCCTCACAGGGAAGAACTTCCTTATATCTGACCAGAACTTCCCCTGATGAAGTTTAACTCCATTCCCCCATGTTCTATCGTTACATCTATTTAGTAATCCCCCATAAGATTATTTTTATCCCTATTTTGTTATTGTATATTTATTTACTTCCTATTATGTATCCATATAGTAAGAACTTCATCCATAATACATAACATTATGAAATTGCTTCAGGTTTAATTCCTGTTTTAAAAATTTTGGGGGGGGGGGTTCAAGAGAACTTCACCTTGTAGCTGTCATACGCATGCAAGTAGTGATGGTATTTGTGATTCCTTGAGAGGGAAGATTAGGCTGTTTTTCATCTATTTTAGTACCTTTGATTTTGAGTCTTGGACAAAGATCTGGCTCTGTTTGTGCTAAATGCCGTGTAAATACCTGGCAAATCCAGACTCAAGTCTCTCTGTTCGAAATGGAAGACAACAGCTGGATTTAGGCAGATGGAGAGCAAACACAGGCTGTGTTAGAAGTGATCAGCAAGGTAAGGCTTGGTGACAGCAGCCTGTTCCAGCCCAACCGCTATAGAGTTTCTTTTACATTGTGCAGCCAAGAAAAATACTTGGGGAGGATTGAAAGACAGTGACAAGGAAACAGATTCCTTGGAAGAGATTCCTTGCAGGTGTCAAGTGCGGCTTTTGAGAAGGTGCAGCGTTACCTGTTTAACAATTATTCAGCTGCTTTATGGGATGTTTATAGCTGATATCGACTTCCTGTTGCAGAAGGCTGATTTTCAGTGATTCTTTAGCTCCAGGGCTAACTTAAGCAGCTGCTGCTGGTGAGTCTCGTTCTGTCCCCTCTCCTGAGCTTTACTGTGTTATTTATGCACAGCTGGTCTGTGCTAAATTAACTTTCTTTTTAAAATATTTATTTCAAACCCGGATTTATTTCTTTTTTTCATGGTTTCATCTGGTTCATTCTGCACCTGCACAAGTGCTTGTATGAGCAGAACTCAGAGCAGAACACAGGATTGGTAAGACGTGAGGAGGAGGTGGACGCTGCCGAAACCATCACTGCTACAGAAGGAAAAGCTCACTAAACAACAGCCTGTAGGTGTCTGTAGTAAAGTTTGGAGAAGCTTTAAAGAGGGTGAGCAATATGATGCGGAAAGGTGATTTAGTTAATGGAAGAAGTTTAAGAAAGCACTGACTTTATAAAACCTAAAGTGTCTTTGTAATAGTTTCCTGAGTGCAGATGATGGAACGAGATTGCTGTTAACAGAAAGTACAGAAGGTGAGATACATGATGATAATATCAAGAAAAGGAGGGGGGAGGAAGCTTTGCTTCAGCTTTGGGGATGAATCAGAATGTCCTAAGTGTAGTATCTGGAAGATTTAGGTGTAGTGTGGATTGGATGACGTGAAAGGGAAGCCAAAAATAATACCTATATAATAGGACAGAGGTACTATTTTCATTTTTGACCATGGTTATGATTATCTAGACACAAGGTATAGAAGTCACGTGACTTCTTTCTATATCTCTCTAGTTTCTTGGTAACTGCTCTAAAATCTGAATGCAGTGTGGCAGCTCTTTTGCTTTCCATATGACCTTTGAAGCCTTTTAGTCATTCCTTTTCACACTGTTCCCACTGTCTTCAGAAGCAGTTGTTTTTTTCCTTGCATGCTTTATACTTTTGCATTTCTGTTGCATTGCAACAGTTTCCTTGAATGATCCCAATTTACCAAATAACTCAGTTTTTGTAGCTGAACTGTTTTCATTGTTGCGGGTTTATCTTTGCAGTATTTGCAGTTTTTACCTGTTCTTTACTTTTTTATTTCTTTCTCCTGCAAAAAATATATAAGGCGCTGGGGGAAAATATTTTCTTCCAAGTAATGGATAGCCAGCCTGAAGAGGCTGGAAGATTTTCTTCTACCTGGAAAGTCATACCAATAACTAAACTAATTCTCTTGAGGCAGATGGGTATATTGGCTATGGCAGGAAGATATCTGTGCTGGCAAAGTCTCGTAGCAGGTAGTTAAAGCCCTTGATGTGGTCAGTGCTCATTTGTCATGGAGAAAGGAAGGTAAAACAGTAAAGCATCCTTCTGAGGGGTTATTTATATTGGTCACCTGAATGTTGGTGTCAGCCTTTGCTCCATATTAAACTTTGATGTGTAGATTGTCAGACACTTTTTTCCCCTCATGCATGATGCTGAAGGAAATTAAAATTAAACTTGTAAGATGGCACAGAAAATCATCAAGTAGAACATACTCAATTAGTATTTGATATCAACCCCCCCCCATCCCCACCTCCCAAATCTGGGATGTTTTAGCTATAATTTCATGAAAGATTTCATGCAGAACATACTTGTGAGGCTCTCAGGAGGGAGGGAACTTAGAATCATGGCAGAAAGAAGTTAGCAGAATTTAAATATTAGCTTCAATAGGTTTGAAAATGCTTCTGATAGTAAAAATCTGCCCTTAAAAATAAATTATTGGATTTTAGAACTATTACTGTGAATTAGCAAGCTTAGGAGAGTTAATTTTCCATTTACAAGGTAACAAGAATATAGTCTTCCATGGTGAATGTATGATATTAAAAGCTATTCTCAAATACTTTTAAAGTCAGCATAGTCTGCTTGTGATTTACAAAACATAAGCAAATGAGCAAAAAACTGGAGAGATGATTTGTATAATATTTTTTTGGACTTATTAATCCAGAAAAGTAATATTTGTTGGGTTGAAAAGACCTCCTGATTTGCCAAAATGCTGAATTTCCCATCTGTGTGGGAAACTTCTGTATGTGGCATGAAGTCTGAAGTGATTACGAAATCTCATACAGTACCTGCAAAGGCAAAGCTGGAAGTAAAAGGCAATTGCTCTTAGAGACAGGGAGAGACTTCTTGTTTCCCTTTATAGCAAATCAGAACTGTGGGATGGCAGGGGAAAATCCTTGGCCTATTATTAGGTACATGAAAGTATAAAACAAAATACTGGAAGTTACAATGTGCAGCTTCACCTGTTTAGTCCTTTTATTTTGCTGCTCTAATTCAGACACCCTTCATTCACATGTAGCTGTCCGTGGAAGTGGTTCAGGAGACGTGGCCATTCGTGCTAACTTCAGGATGACAATGATGCTCAGGCTGCACTCAGAAAGTGATCAGGAGCTGAAGAAAAGGCCTTTGGTTTCTCTTTTCAATAGACCCACATCAGAGATGTATAAAACCCACACATCTTTTTCATAGCAGCCTTCTAGTATCTGAAGGGGGTCTACAGGGGAGCTGGAGAGGAACTCTGCATCAGGAACTGTAGCAATAGGACAAGGGCCAATGGCTTCAGACTTAACCAGGGGAGATTCAGACTTAACCAGGGGAGATATAGGTTAGAAATAAGGAAGAAATTCTTTACTGTGTGAGTGGTGAGGCTACAGGTTATCCAAGGAAGTTGTGAATGCTCCATCCCTAGTAGTGTTCAGGGCCAGGTTGGGAGGGCCTTGAGCAACGTGATCTAGTGCGATGTGTCCCTGCCTGTGACAGGGTGTTTAGAACTAGATGCTCTTAATGTCCTTTCCAGCCTTAGCCATTCTATGATTCTATTTCTTGATGAGGAATAAGTAACTGGTGAGAGGCCTGATTGAGCGGGATGTGAGCACTGTCAGGACACACAGAGCATAGCCAAGTGACCTTTAGCACGCAAGAGCAAGAAATCAAGTTTGCCACACATTGGAACCCCTCTAACTAGTGTCTACAAACCAGTATAACACTTTTTTGGAGCATCTCTTTCACAGATGCAGAAAATTTGGATGCTCAAGTAGCCCAACATTACAGAGTGTAAAGAAATGTTGGTGGGTCATATGGTGCAAGATCTGAGGTGGGATGAAACGTGGGAAGAGAAGGTAAGGAGTCCTGCACCATGATGTTGCTTATGCAGCAGCTACCATGTACAAACAGGCTGTGCTGAACGGGTTCTTGCTGTGATGTCAGTGCGTAGTAAATCTGAGCTAAAAAAGTATTTCAATGTTGAGAGTGCTATTAGATTCTGAAGCAGCACATCAAGGTAGCTCTGATTCAAGAAAAAAAAAATAGCTTCAAATGTTCGTTTGTTTGGGATTATGTTTTGGGCTTAATGATTTCCTTAAGTCTTAGGTTTTTTAGTTGTGTTAAATTTTGCTGAGTGACTATGGACATGAAGCTGGTGGTTTTGGAAAGCGCGGATCAGAAATCTCTAAGTAATGCCACAAATCCTTTCTTCTAAGGGAAATGGACAATAATCATTTATCTTCTAAAAAAAGTGATGTTACCATTTCCTGCCTAAATCATACAAAAATTAAAAATATGTATTTTCATGAGGCAGCTTTTCTAAGTAATGTTAAAATTATTTTACTCCCTTTAATCCACTCCTTTTTTGTGTATAATTATTATCGTGCCATTGCCAGCATTATTTCATTTCTGTAATTATCAGTATTAAACTGAAAAGCCTTGCTTTTCTGTCAGGCATTTTAATCAATTTCCATGACAGCTTTCTCTTTTCTTCATTTGGTCTGTTTAGTGAAAAGTTTGGCAGTTCTGTAGAATATGGAGTTTATAGATGCATGGTGATTTTCATACATTAAGGAAATATTAACCATCACTCTTTTAGTTCTGATTATTCCTGTATTATTCCAGTGCTTTAAAAATGGAAATTTGGGGATGGAACGTAGGTTTCAATACTGTGAGTTCTTGAACTCTGTAGAAATATTTAAAACATGGTAAAA
Organism: Myiopsitta monachus; assembly: GCA_017639245.1. Classification (NCBI taxonomy): domain Eukaryota; kingdom Metazoa; phylum Chordata; class Aves; order Psittaciformes; family Psittacidae; genus Myiopsitta; species Myiopsitta monachus. The sequence goes on along the minus strand of CM029917.1, from coordinate 113,673,269 downwards.
CAAATTAAAATAAAATAATCAGTGACTTGAGAGTCATAAAGAACAAAATGATAAGTAAAAGAATAGCTCATATGAATTGTGTTTGTTTTTTATACAGGTCAGGCAGCATCAGCAATGTTCAGATCCTTTGTACAGAGTCACAGCTTTTGATGTCAGGGAAAAGAAGGAAAGCGCATGTGGTGAGGTGGTTATCCTCCTGCTGCACCATCCCCTCAGGACATATTGGGCACAATTTCTGTGGTTTATGATACTGTTCTGTCCATGGTTGTTGCCGGCTGGGTTTAGATGCTCTGGAGCTCAACCTGGCACTGCAGCAGAACGTGCTTCAGAAAATGCATTATTTTTTCAAACATACACGTATTGTCCTGGATTTATCATTTCTGCTATGCAGAAATGTAGCTTTGAGACCTATCTTATTAAATAGGGAGGTGAGGAAACTAGAGGCGAGGATTTGCAGAGATTATGTGTAACTTTTTGCTTACTAGGAGATGCAGAGTTTGCCCTTCTTTCAGTTAAAGGATGAGAGATCGTAGAATCATAGAATGATTTAGTTTGGAAAGGACCTTAAAGCTCACCCAGTTCCAAGCCCCTGCCATGGGCAGGGACACCTTCCATAGAGCAGAGTGCTCCAAGCCCCGTCCAACCTGACCTTGAACGCCGCCAGGGATGGGGCAGCCACAGCTTCTCTGGGCACCCTGTGCCAGCGCCTCAGCACCCTCACAGGGAAGAACTTCTGCCTCAGAGCTCATCTCAGTCTCGCCTCTGGCAGATTAAAGCCATTCCCCTGTCCTGTGCCTACAGCCCTTGGCCAAAGCCCCTCTCCAGGTTTCCTGCAGCCCCTTTAGGCACTGGAGCTGCTCTCAGGTCTCCCCTTCAGGAGCCTTCTCTTGTCCAGGCTGCCCCAGCCCAGCTCTCTCAGCCTGGCTCCAGAGCAGAGCTGCTCCAGCCCTCACAGCATCTCCATGGCCTCCTCTGGCCTCGCTCCACCAGCTCCATGTCCCTCTTGTGCTGCTGCCCCACAGGTGGATCAGGACTGCAGGGGAGTCTTCCCCTAGTGCAGAATCTTTCTTTCCTCTGAAGTTAGAGGCTACATTTTTCTGTGTGTGGCTCAGTTTTCAGATTGAAGAATATTACTTACACCCTAACTGAATCTACTGGCCAGTGAACATCTGCCGAAAAGACATCTTCCCAACCCCAACATTTTTGGCGATATGTTTCTTTCTGCCTCAGCCTTTGGAGTTATTGAGTCTCTTATTGTTGGAGGTTAGATATATAGGTCTTTTCTTCCTTCCCCCACGTTCTGGTTTATGAATTCACTGAATCATTCCTGTTTAAAATCTCTCTCCTCGTTACTCTGAAACAATGATGTTAACTAACCAGAAGCAGCACAAAGCAAAGAGCTAATGTAATGCCTAGTGGCTAAAGTCAAATTTATAAGGACTTGAAATTAAAGGCCGGCAGTAAGATATTTTGTTTCACCTTTGATTCCAGAGTACTATGCATGAGAAGGATGCTTGATCACTTAGTGGGAATTCATTGCTCATTTTTGTCTCAGCTGTTTTCCAAGAAGTTGTTGCATTTAAACTTATTTAAATCCAGAGTGGGTTCAAATGGCTGCTTTAAAACTGCCTTTACAAAGTTGTAAAAGACTTCTTTTATTTTTTAAGAAGATAAAGGTTGAAAATAGCCTAAAACGCCGGTCTGGACTGTGGAATAATATTTTGAAATAGTAGAAATGAATCATGAACACAGTTCTTTTACTTGAAAATCTCAAAGCTTCATTTAGTAGAGATATTCTTAGGCAGTTGAAGAATAATGCAGAAGTCTTGCCCTATCTGAAAATGGTTATATCATCGTTTTGTTAATGTATATATTATTCTCTCTACATTTCTCTCTTATGTTTCTGTATACAGCATATGCAGTGGATGCAGCTTTTAAATTTTGTTTACATTAATAGTATTCTTACAGCTGGGGAAGAGTTGGTCTATATTTGATATAGAACATGATGGCATGCTTGTGTGAGAAGGTAAGCATGTAATAGATAGATAGGTATCTATGTGCTTTTGTTTCTCATCATTAGAGAGTATAAAATGGCCCAAGAATGCCAGAAGTGAATCTGTATAGTGTTAACACACATTGCTGGCAGACACAATTTAAATGAGCATCCCTTTTCTGGTGTTTTATTGCTGATGCTTTAGGTGGTGGCTCTATGTCTTAAACACTTCTTACTCTGTCTTGCTCTGGGGCAATGAATGATCTCCAAGTCCTGAAATCCAAGCAATTAGAGTGGGAAAAGACCTATCAAGTTTGTACAGATTATTTTCTTGACAATTGAGGATTTTTTCCCTTAAATAACATTTTCAAGTGTGTGTGCCTGTCACAAATGCTCCTTCCAGAAGTCTTTTCCACAGTTTCTAAATACAGAACACCATTGGAGAGGCTTCATATATCTGTGGTTCTGTGGTTTCCTTTTCTGTCTTCTCATTCATGCTAAAGAATTGTGATTTAAAAAAAAAATAAAGTTTGTTCCATTTTTCTTCTCATCAGTTATTTTTCTAAGAGGCAAAACGTTCTTCTTGATCAGTGACCTTTCAAAGTAATTGATTTACATTTAAATACAATCTTTCATTTACATTCCTGATAAAATGAAGCCAGGAAGCTCCACAATATTCACATTGAAACATTAACCTTTGTCTATCACTGTAAAGCCAGTTTAATCTCAAGCCTTATAACTACGGAAAATGCTACTGTTAAGATTGAAATCAAAAGTCAAAACTTGACAAACTGGCTCAATGTGGTTATCTTCTAAATTTCCTTTGTGATCTTTCACTTTAGCTGTCTGCTTATGAGCTTTTGAAATTACTTTGCTTAATTATTAATTTGTTAATAAGTTACAGGCACAAAGGTCCTGGTTATTGTTATTTGATAGACTGAGGTTTTTGTTGAATTTTTCAATGGGAATTTTAACAAAAATGCAGAAAATTGGCATATGAATGGATCTTCTTTTAAAACAATGTGTATACAGGATGGATACATTATTTTTCTTACTTTTTAGATCACTATAACAAATGTCTGTAGTTATGAATTAATTTTTTATATATGTTCATCATATCCTTTCAATTTTAGCAATGGTGTATTTGTGGTAAATTTAATGTTATTACATCTGTTTTTTCCCACTCTTTTTCTTTCTATAAATGCAGAAAGGGGTAGAAAAAAAAAAGCTTTTTGGCATGTTCAAATACTAGTTAGCTTCTGAACATTGAATCACAGAATCATAGAATAGTTAGGGTTGGAAAGAACCTTAAGATCATCTAGTTCCAACCCCCCTGCCATAGGCAGGGACACCTCCCACTAAACCATGCTATCCAAGGCTCTGTCCAAGCTGGCCTTGAACACCGACAGCAATGGAGCATTCACAGCTTCCCTGGGCAACCCATTCCAGTGCCTCACCACCCTCACAGGAAATAATTTCTTCCTCATATCCAATCTAAACTTCCCCTGTTTAAGTTTGAACCCATTGCCCCTTGTCCTCTCACTACAGTCCCTAATGAAGAGTCCCTCCCCAGCATCCCTATAGGCCCCCTTCAGATATTGGAAGGCTGCTCTGAGGTCTCCACGCAGCCTTCTCTTCTCCAGACTCAACAGACCCAGCTTTCTCAGCCTATCTTCATATGGGGGGTGCTCCATTCCCCTGATCATCCTCGTGACCCTCCTCTGGATTTGTTCCAACAGTTCCATGACCTCTTGATGTTGAAGACACCAGAACTGCACACAGTACTCCAAGTGAGGTCTCACAAAAGCAAACTAGAGGGGCAATATGAAAAAGATGTGGAATTAGACTAAGCAGACTGAAACAAATCCAGTTTTCTCCCTTCACCTCCTGAAAAGCTTGACCTCATGAGCATAAGTTTCTTCCTGCTGCTCAGGCAGTGAATTCCTCCCCTTTGAAAATTTGGCTTTCGTGTGTAGGGAATGTGTTATATCTAGATATTAATTTATTTACTTTTCATCACTCCTTTATGATGTCTTTTTTTCCTTGATAGTTTTCTTAAAATACGAATTTTATATTGGTGGTTTTTGTAGTGTGTGTGTATTATATTTGAAATATCTTCTACAGTAGAAACATAAAGCCGACTGTGATTTAAGATTATATGCATAGCACTAAAAAATGCAGCTAGAACTTTGGTTCTGACCTTGATAACTCTTGCAGAGAGAATAGAGCAGTTCTACACTCGTTATTTTGCACAGGGGTGCTGAGGATTGGCTTAAAATTTAACATTGTGTTTATGGTAATTCTTCCAATAAAACATGATTTTGACAAATTTGTGGATAAAATAAGGAAATAAAGAAATGTCTTTGTTCGGTAAATAATTCCTCTGAATGTGCCTTTTTTCCTCCCAGTCTTTCATTTCACCTTTCTGACAGGTTTCAAGCCCTTCACTAAACTACTGATTGAATTTTTAGAGCGAAGTATTCTCTTACTTCCACTAAGTTGTTCATGATAGTCATTATAAATTCTCTGAAAGCAAACTATTAGTTTCCAAAGATATATGATTAAAAAGACCCAACGTTTTTATCTTCGGCTTCATTATAAATTAATGAACTTATTAAATTAGTTTTGCTCGTTATTTTTCATCTTAGTGAGCTAAAAGTGCATTGTATTGATCAGAACTTCTAACATCTGTGTGATTATAAACCATAAGTACTGTGTGACAACCCAAATGGGTGTGTCTCTGATGTGATTTCTGCTTCAAAATACAATAGAATTGTGTTAATTTACTCAGATGGATGAGATTTAATGCAGATTTAATAATTCATGTTATAGAATAGGTATCAAGGACATGGAGTGACACATCATATCCTACTAATTTTAATTTATGAGGCTCTATTTAATATAATATTGATAACTTGCTAGCAAATACTCCCTGTTATATTATTTTAAAGTCAACTCTTAGGAATGTGAAGTCAGGTTTCACTCCAGAGCTGGTATACCTAGAATGAGGGAGATGGAGCAAATGCAGTTGCAGCTGGCATTTGCCTATAGGCAGATTTATTTCTTTTGAAATATATATCTGACTTAGAGTAAAAAAGACATAAACAGCTTCTCCTATGCAGAATATAGAAAAAAATGACTATTTCCTCCCAGAGGGTGATAAATATAAACTCCATAAATATTACAAATACTGATACTGTATTTTGGGGGGAGAGGTATATATCAGTGGAAGAAGGTTTTTCTGCTCTTACCTGCAAATCCTCTGTTATAAACTGCCTGCTGACAGGAAACCATCTGTTCCTTTTCTTCTGTGGGAGCTCCCTGTAGCAGATTCTGGGAAAAAGCTTTTTCCAAACCTGCTGTCCCTTGAAATGGGAGTGTGGCAGAATGAAAGATGTAGAAACGCATTTAGAAGGTAGTAATTCAGTGTGTATGTACATTTTTCTAAAGCACATAAATGTTCACATTAGTTAAAGAACACATTCCTGTACTGAGAACATACTGGGAAGCTGGAGTACAGCACGTTTTAAAGGCATTTTTTAGGTGAGGGTAGGCAGAAGTTCTTCCGTGTGAGGGTGCTGGGGGGCTGGCACAGGGTGCCCAGAGAAGCTGTGGCTGCCCCATCCCTGGCAGTGTTCAAGGCCAGGTTGGACACAGGGGCTTGGGGGCAACCTGCTCTAGTGGAAGGTGTCCCTGCCCATGGCAGGGGCTTGGAACTGGATGAGCTTTAAGGTCCATTCCAACCCAAACCATTACATGATTCCATAAGCTTTTCTTTGGTCTGGCTTCTCCTCCCCACTCCCTTTAATGTGTCGATGTTTTTGAGTGACCTCTCACTGATTGCTTAATTAAAACGAGATATTTTACATAATCAAATGAGCTTTCTTGAGCTTTCTTGCTTTAATTTTTGCTTAATGTGGAGACCTCAGTGTTATGGCTGATGGTCCAGGTATTGCCAGCATATGGGATTTCTGCTTAGTAGGATTTTCTTTTTGACATGTGTTCCTGCATTCCTGTAATTGATTCTTTCAGAGAGGTTGATGTGATTACAGGGAACATTAGTTGTGTTTCTATACTTAGCCTTTTTACATTAATTTTTTACTTTTATTTCCCCCTTTTTTTTTTTTCCTTTACCTCAGTTATTTATAGACTTCTCAGTGCGAATAATTTACAGTTCAGAGCCTTTGGACTTTACTACCTTGGGCTATATTTGGATTTCCTGGTTCTGTGCTATTTAAAAAACAACCCAAAACCCCCAGCAGTGGTTAAAGCAGCTTTTGTAATTCCTTCAGTCTATAATTTTCCTTTTCTTTTTTAGTTTGACTTTGTGAACCTTCTTAGATAGACATGTTGCAAGCTTTCCTTTTCTCATTTCTGCCATCACTTCTTTATTTGATCTTTCCTTTGAAGTTTACACTGAGATTCTGTCATGTTTAACACGTCCTCTTTAAAAGCAGTAAAACTATTTCATTACGGCAAGGCAGCGTAAAGTGGAGGTTGAGATGCCTGTAGTCACTTGTCAATCCCTACTATTACTTAAGTTAATTACTGGTGAGTTTTATGAAACTGTAAACACATTTGTCTTCGTTCTTTTAATCAAACAGTTTCTGTGGTCATTCAGTTCTAAGAATAATCTTTGTCTTGGTTTCAATTGAAGACTTCACTTTCAGTATTAACTAATGTTTTCTTTCAATGTTGCTGGTGCATTATATGCTTTGATACCTTTGCATTTAACTGTCATTATCTATTAACGAATGTAAGAAAAAACTCCCACAAAACCAAACCACCCACCACTAGTCTTTAGTGTCTTAAGAAATTTCTCAGTCTATTATGAATTATGAGATGGCTTCAGTTATGCTGTTTATAGACCCGTAATTGTAACGACTTTTTAAATCCTTTTAAAATCCTTTCTTTACTGCTTTTTTTTCATGATGTTTTGTTCCAAGTAGCACACCTGTAAAAGGAGAGTTGGGTAGTGCTGTTGCTGTAAGGACAAAAAGACTTGGGAGCTGTAGAGGAGAGGAGGCTGTGGTCTGTTACGTAGGATGTTTTCCTAGGGAATAAGGACTGTGGGCTGGGGAAATTAGCAAGGGCAGCTTTCTCTTAGTCTGTTATGAAGGCTTGTAACTCTGAGCTGGGTGATAAAACACCATGAAGAGAAGGCTATGGGGAGACCTTAGAGCAGCCCCAGTGCCTAAAGGGGCTAGACAAAAAAGCTGGAGATGGACTTTTGACAACGCCGTGTAGGGACAGGACAAGCGAAATGGCTTTAATCTGCCAGAGGAGAGATTGAGATGAGCTCTTAGCAGAAGTTCTTCCCTGTGAGGGTGCTGAGGCGCTGGCACATGGTGCCCAGAGGAGCTGTGGCTGCCCCATCCCTAGCGGTGTTCAAGGCTAGACGAGCCTTGGAGCAAGCTGCTCTAGTGGAAGGTGTCCCTGCCCATGGCAGAGGCTTGGAACTGGATGAGCTTTAAGGTCTCTTCCAACCCAAACCAGTCTGGGATTCTGTGATTTTGTGATTCTATGACTGCTTCTTACACCTCTAGATTCAGAGTGGCCATTGATGGAATATGGCTGTTTGGATGGAATGGATTATTGTGTGAAGGGACTGCCCGTTATGAACTGCAGTGTGCAGCACTGTTATCTGGAGCCAAGTCTTTAAAGCCCTGAAGTAAAAATAGGCTTAAAATAAACTCTTTTCTGTTTCCAGACAGCTATTTCAGATGGGATTCTGCTCTGAGCTTGGCTAATTTGAGGCTCTTTGAGGCTCTGTTTATCACAGAGGCAGTTTAAATATTTGATTCCACTGGTAGGTTCTCTCCATAGAAGTTCAGTATTGCAACAGAAAATGACATGAGATATTACTCAGTAATAAGGAAGTTTGAGAGAGATTCTCATGCTAACCTTGTGGCTTCAGCAGAATACAGGTTGTGTAAAAACAAATATCCAAGCAGTTGCATGTTAGTGTCTACAGTCCTGTTTCTGATCTCCAGGCTGGTTTACTTAGCATGAATTACAGTTGGAATGGACATGACTCCCTGTTCCATTGCACAGCTTGAGGTATGACACCTCTCAAGCTCCACCTCTGGACAAAAGGCACTGAGGAATTGCAGCCAGGGAGGGACCTCCCCAAGCTGGCTAGGCAGAGGCTGGTCCTCCTGTGGCGGCTTCCAGAGCACCCCTGGGTGCCCAGTGGCCATGGGCATGATGCTACCACCGTCACAAATCCATGGCGGTCGCTTCGGAGGCACCCATTGTGATGGAGGCCCCCATGGTGACCGTAGTCTATTTAAGGAGTGAGTTCCCTGGAGATCCAGGGGAGACCCCTCCCTCAGGAGGCTGCATCTCCCCTGGCTTCCCTGCACATCCAGGTATGTGTCATTTGACTTTTCAATTGTATTTTAGAGCTCATTTTATGTCCGTGCTCTAAAGGGCGGAGAAGCTGTCCGTAGATGTGCTGGTGCCATCCCAGCTGTAGGAGCAGGGGGTAGGCGAGGAGGAGGCACTGGGCTTGTTCCTGTGCTTGGAGCTCCCCTTTGCATGCGGAGGTGCTGGGGGTGACGCAGGAGCCTTCTGCGTGCAGGAGCTGCTGGTGTCAGAGGTGCTGAGAAGGTGTCAGGGCAGGAGCAGCCCCTGGGCAGTGCAGGTGCTGGTGCTGTCACTGGGAGCTCAGCACAAGGGGAACTTCCTGGCTCTGGCAACTGCCCGTGGATCCCACTGGGCATTGCGGAAGGCAGGAGGGGTGCTGGTGGGCTCTGGTAGAGCCCAGGCCAGCGCTGGGCATTGAGGAAGGCTCCAGTGCTCTGCTGGGCTCTGGCAATGCATTCTGGAAGGTGACAAAGGCCGTGGTAAGTGCAGGCACATCCCAGAAGCCCACCGGGCATTCCGCAACGCAGCAGGAGCCCTGGCAGGTTCTAGTGATCCCTGTGCCAGGCATTCCAGAAGGCGTCATGCGAGCTGTTGGGTTCCAGCAACGGAAGCCCTCCAAGGCAAACAATGGAAGCCCTCCAGGCACTGCAGAAGGCAGCAGTGTCCCTCACAGACTAAGGCAAAGCCTGCAGATGCCCACCAAGAATTCTGGTAGGCAAGAGGAGAATGTTGGGGCACTGGCAAGGCCCTAGGAAGATGGTTGGACATTGTGAAAGGAGAAGGCCCTGTCAGGTACTGCCAATGCCTGCAAACACCCACCGGGCATTCCAGAAGGATGGGAAGGACCTAGTGAGCTCTGGCAACACTCCAGAATCCCCCCGAACCTCCAAATCACCTCTGAACCCCCAAATTCTCTTCCTCCACCAGGGGGGAGCATAGGGCACTAAGGAGAGACTTGGGGTGCATAGGGATGGGTGTATAGACAGTGGTGTGGCAGCAGAGCCAGGGCAGTGATTGTTCCCCTGTACTGTGGTGAGGCTTCACCTCAAATCCTGTGTTCAGCTCTGGGCCCCTCACTACAAGGGAGAATATTGAGGTGCTGGAGCGGGGTCAGAGAAGGGCACAGAGCTGGTGCAGGTCCTGGAGCACAGTGTGATGGGGAGCAGCTGAGGGACCTGGGGGGTTCAGTCTGGAGAAGCGAAGGAACCTTATCACTCCCTACAACTGCCTGAGAGGAGGATGGTGCCAGGAGGGGGCTGGGATCTGCTCCCGAGGAACAAGGCATAGGACAAGAGGAAATGGCCTCAAGCTGCACCAGGGCAGGGTTAGATGGAGATGAGGATCAATTTCTTCCCCAGAGGGTGCTCAGGCATTGGAACAGGCTGCGAGGGCAGGGCTGGAGTCACCATCCCTGCAAGTGTTCACACACCACATAGACGAGGCCTCAGTGCCATGGGTTAGTGGTGGCCTTGGCAGTGCTGGGGTAAAGGTTGGACTGGATGACCTTAAAGGTCTTTTCCAACCTGGTCGATTTTGTGTTTCTATGATTCTGTGTGCCTTCATTCCTAAAGTAGGGGAATCCCTTACTAGGGAAAGAAAGAGACAACGATATTTTGCTCTGTTGGGTAGGAATATTTTCCTTGTAAGTACTAACCCCCCTTCTTTTTTTTGTCAGGAAAACTAATATATTTATATTTTGTAATAGGGAAAAATACAGCCAGGTATATTTTAAATAAATAATCTCATTTAAATGAGTTTATTTTGGAATATCAGGCATATTGTCAGTTCTGACGGCATTAGCCAAAAAATGCCCTGTTGTGAGACTAGGATTATAATGGTGATTTTTCAAGTCGCAGTAGAATCAGAATCTGTTCCGAGGTGTGTAAGGCTGATAGCTGATATTTGTTTATCTAAAAGAATGGTTATACACTATGTAGCATGCAGGCAGTAATAATATGTTGCCATAAGGGAACAAAAGAATAGTACATGAATCCCAGAAATCTTTGTAAAACCAATCTACTCCAAACCGTAAGAAAAAGTAATTTTAAATGAAAAAAGATATTCAAACTCTTTGCACTCGATTTGTCTAAATACAGGTTCTGGCTTCTTAATCAGAAGCTTTACTTTATATCTTCTTGTGGTGGAAAATTCCTCCTCAATGTAAATATCTGTATAAATTCTGTTTGTATATTTATGTGATGCTACTGTAGACATCTCGATTGTTAAAGCAAATTCTTGCTTGAAATATCTTTAGAATCAACTTAGAGTTTTGGAAATGCTTAACTCTGGAAAGTTAACATCACACTTTTTGTAGGGATCATGGAACATCCTTTTGGTGAAGTTTAGCTTTTAATAATGTATAATAGGAAAGTCTTCATGACCAGTATTAACATTTCTGCTTGAACATGGTTAAAGAAATCCATCTAGATAAAGAAAAGCATTGGTCAAAGTACACTAAAATTTGACAGGATGAATTGCTGAACTGTATTCATTGGAATAGTTGCTATGGAAATTCCTTTTTATTTGCAGGTTTTTGCTATGTGTGCAATGAGGCTTTTAGATAACAGAAGAAATTATAGAGCAAGTTCAAGAAATAGAAGTAAACCTTTAATGGAAGTATTCAGAATAATCACTGAATCCTAGTTGCCTAGCACTGTCCCATTCCTTTTTTGCTTTCTCTGTTCTGTTCACAAATTGACTGTACACTTCAGTGTTAGTGGTATAATAATTTTCCAGGGAAATTTGGTTAAATGAAATAAACAGGCCACATTAGGAGCTGGCTTTATTGCCGGTGTTTTTGTATTTGCCTCTCCAAAGCTAGGAAGGATAAAGTTGCTCTTGACCCAACACAAGGAGAGGGCTTTGAGGTCCAGGTCTCCTCTCAAGCTCTGTAGCACAACATTGGCTCCCCTGACCTTTAGAACTGAATGCATCTAGGTCAAGTATCCTCAGTAATGCTTATTTCTTTGTATAGAGATTGTTTGCTTTCTCTGAATCAGATCTGAAAACATTATGAACCTTCTATACCAAAGTTGGTAAACAAACATCTGACACTATGATTTAACAGCCATTATTTTGTGTCACTGGTTCTAAAATGTGTGATGTTGGGAAGAAAGTTCTTATTATTGTGAAGGTTTTATGTGGAATCCACAATTCAGTTCTAAGTGCAACAACTTACTATTATAAAAGGGGACAAGAATGAATCAAAATTGGCTCTCCCTTTTCTTTGCTTTTTCATATGTACAGAATAACTTTATTTTCAAACAGTTAAATATATGATGTTTAATGTGTACTTGAAATTAAAGCAAACGAAAATGCAGTTATAATCAGAAGCTGACAACAGAAAGTAACATGTCTTTGAAATACTGTGTTGATGGGAATAGGTGGCTTTAGAGAAGTGTTTGAGAGCTACTAAGAGAAGATAGATTTGGGACAAATCATCTGATAAACCAAATTAAGGAATATTCTCCAGAGGTTATTAATAAAGCAACGAGATGTGTGTAGCAGTAGAAAGGGAATCAGAAACAGAGAAAAATAACGATGGCCTTCAAAAAGACTAAGGGTTAAATTATGCATGACAATTTTAGATGCTTTATTCACCATTTAGTCATCATCAGTTGTACCTAACAGGAAGTCATATCTTTTCGCCATTGAAGCAATAGAGAAAATTGCTCATGGTTTCAAAAACCAGGTTTGAGCCCATAGCAGTCTGCAAGGGGAGAAAAGAATCCCCACACTTCTAAGGTCCCTTTGTATCTGACACACTCAGAATTGCCAAGTGACTAATGAATGCTATCTTAATCTACAGCACTCAGGGTCATAATTATAACTTAAATGTGGTAGATTTTCTACAGTACCAGCAAATATTGCATAAAAAGGAAACAAAAGCTATTTTGAATGATCTTAAGAATGATGAGGTGTTATATGAGACTTGAGTCTCAGGTTTGTAATTAGGGTCTTGATAAAAAGTACGGGTAAAAAAAAGCGCAATTAAAGGCTGGTTTGTCTGTGAAGTTTGTACACGATGCAAGGGGTCAGATTTTTAATTTTAATTTGCCAAGGTTTGAATGAGTCATGGCTCACAAGATGAATAAATGTATACTTATTTTTTTTGTTACTGCCATTAAATTGGTTATTTATTCAGAAGGTAGAAGGCTTGAGAGGTGGGCCTGTGTGAACCTTGTGAAGTTTAAGTGCAAGGTCCTGCATGTGGGTCAGGGCAGTCTCAATCACAAGCACATGCTGGGTATAAAGGAATTGAGAGCAGCCCTGAGGAGGAGGACTTGGGGGTGTTGGTTGACAAGAAGCTCCCCATGACCTGGCATTGTGTGCTTACAGCCCCAAGCTGCACCCCCACCTGCGTGAGCACCAGGTCGAGGGAGGGGATTCTCCCCCTCTGCTGCTCTCTGGGCAGATCCCCCCCTGCAGTCCTGATCCAGCTCTGGGGCAGCAGCACAGAGGGACGTGGAGCTGTTGGAGCAAGGCCAGAGGATGCCACGGAGATGCTGCAAGGGCTGGAGCAGCTTTGCTCTGGAGCCAGGCTGAGAGAGCTGGGCTGGGGCAGCCTGGACAAGAGAAGGCTCCTGAAGGGGAGACCTGAGAGCAGCTCCTGTGCTTAAGGGAGCTACAGGAAAGCTGGAGAGGGGGTTTGGCCAAGGGCATGTAGGGACAGGACAAGAGGGAATGGCTTTAACCTGCCAGAGAGGAGATTGAGATCACTCTTAGGCAGAAGCTGTTCCCTGTGAGGGTGCTGAGGCGCTGGCACAGGGTGCCCAGAGAAGCTGTGGCTGCCCCATCCCTGGCGGTGTTCAAGGACAGGTTGGATGGGGCTTGGATCAACCTGGTCTAGTGGAAGGGATCTCAGTCCTGGATGCATCTTTGAGGGCACTGTAGAGTTGCATACTGTACTGGTAATCACGATTTATTTTACTTCTATCTACAATTACTTCAATATATAAGCAAGATGGCTTGATCTTGCTCTAGTTGCAGCCACCTTCTGTTGATAGGGTAAGCTCATAGTCTTCTTGCCTGAAAAGTCTGAGCACCATTAAACTGAACAGTCATGAGGATGTGGAGTTATTTTCTTGGATGCCGTCACTACCATTATTGCAAGTTTCTGTGTTAATCAACACAGTTTAGTGAATTGCATCACTATCATCCAGAACTGTCCCTTTCTTTAGAGAACCAGGTTCACTGCTGTAGTCTGTGGGATGGATACTTTACAAGTGGTGGTCCCAGAAGGATTTTATGAATATCTACTTCAATGGGAGGTGATACCTGTGACTGGCGGTAGTGGTGCAATTCACAGTTATGTATTAGTGTGAAGGTTCTGCAGGGAAATTAATGCTCCTGAAAGGTCAAATTGGATGTATGCAGTCAGGTCTGGCCTTGTTCCCGGATTTTATGAATGGTAACATAATATTGGGCTTGTAAAATCATATCCTTTCTCTTTTAGTGGAAAGTAGCCCATTTAGCACACTTCCTTTAGTATTTGTAACTGCATGTGTAATCTGGTGTGAAAAATGAGATACTTTGCCCTTCTGTTTCTGTGGGTACAGGGTTGTCTTCTGTGTGGTCCTTTCAGATTATTACTTCTTTTGTGTTTCATAGTGAATGCCGTTAGAACATTTTGGTATGACTAAGCATATGTGTATCGATGGCTGATAACTGAAATTCTTTCCATCCAAAACTTTGCCTGGGTGTCTGCTTGGCACTTAAGGCTTATTCTTCTGTAGTTAGCAAAGGAGAGCAAAAAAACCCTGGCAGATATGTTGGGAAAAATTCATGCATTTTGCTGCAGTACAGGAAAATGACTTGATAGTTTCTGGAGGAGTTACACAGCCTAAGGCAAAGCAGCAGTGGTTTACAATACTAGAGTCCTAAGTGAAATATGTAGATGTATATTTTACCTTAGTTTGTTCTGCTTATTATTTTATGTTGCTTAGCTTTTTTTTCTTCCTTAAGGCATTTTATGAAGAATCTCAAAAATCATAATGTGGTTGTCAGTGGGAACTTAGCTTTTCATTTAGTTTTTATAGTGTTGCTGGCGTATTTTAATTACTTTTCCTTTCCCATTATACTTTCTAAAGTAAATAGTCTTTAGAGAACCTCACCCTGTATTTTATTTGTAATCTGGTTTTGAGCATTTTATCATGTGCAAATTACCTGAATTACCCGTGGAGTCAACACAAAGGTTATAAAGAAGCAGCTACCTACAATATCAAGCTATAGCACCAGTAGGAAGGCAGGTGTCTGTTTTGTGCTCAGAGGACTGGACCATGGCTGATGGAGTCATTAATCAAATAGAATTCCTTACTTTCTTGATAAAGAAGAAGCTGTTCAGGTAATATGTCTGTCTGAAGTGTGACATTTTCAAATACCCTTTGTAGATCCTGTTTCTCTGTGCTCTTTCACATTGATTATGCTGCACTGTGACAGTGAGCCAGGAGATATTTCAAGATGAGGTTCAAGGAGTAAGATGTAATCACTCAGCTGGCAGATGACATTGCTCATTTTCTAGATGGGGAATGGTGATACACTTTTGGTCTGAAAGTGGTAAAAATTGTCATAACTTGGGATTGTGCTTGAGCAAACATATTCATCCAACAAGGTGAAACTTAGTCTTGTGGTATGACCATGCTGTCATGTGCTAATGTCTCTAAACTGTTTTGGGACCAGCCGTTGATCTTGTTCTGCTTGGACTGAAATGAAAACCATGACATAAGTATTCTGTATTTAGAATGTGCTACCATTTGTACAAAGGAACAAAAGAATCATAGAATGGTTTTTTTGGAAAGGACCTTAAAGCTCATCCAATTCCAACCTCCCTGCCATGGGCAGGGACACCTTCCACTAGAGCAGGTTGCTCCAAGCCCTATTCAACAGGCCCTTGTCCAAAGTTCCTCCCCAGTTTTCTCATAGCCCCATTAGGTATTGGAAGTGTGTAATAAGTCTCCCCATAGCCTTAAAAGGTTGGTTTCCCCCTTCTCTTTCTCTGTCCTTCAGCCAGGTTCTTTTTGGAAATAGCTTTTTCTTTTTTCTGTTTTATACCACAAGAGAAGAATAAGAGAAAGAGTTCAATAAATGGAGATTTCAGTGATTTGAGATGGAAGAATGCTATGTCTTTGTTTTATTGAAATTAGAATTGCCATTCACCTTACATAGAAATTCCTTGCAGCTCTCTCAGGTTCATGACGTTTAGCATTGCACTGAACAGAAATCTTATATGTGAAACAACATTCTGTGCCTTTCTATTACTAATATGTGCCTAGGAGAAATCATAGTTTTTCAGCTGAAGGAATGAAGACCTTGGAGATGCAAGTGATGACAATTTAAATACTTAGTTAAGTATCAGGAAGTATATATCTCTTCAAAGTACTAGCAAAGTCCTCCAAAACATCTATGCAGTTGTCTGGAGGAGGCTACGAAGGCTAGAAAATATGCAAATACTGGATTTAAAGATAATTGGTATAAACTGATGAGCTCTCACTGCTAATAATTGGAATTTATGTATGTGCTGGCATATGGGAAAATCTAATTAACCACTCACGCCTAACAGTGCATAATAAAAATGGTAACTTACAGGCAAAAGCAGGAAGAACTCATCAGATGCTTGTAAACAGGAGCCATGATTCAGATTTCTTGGATTCAGGGTTCTCTATAGCTTGACAGTACAATGTTCTGTTGGATCAGCAATGTGCAGTGTTAAGCTGTTTATGTACTAGATGAAGAAATCCTGTGTAACAAATCCCATTTCAGCTGGAATTGGGTGGCTTGGCAAGTCTGAGTGAGGGAGGTCCCTGTAAAAGGTGAGATTAAAAATGGTCGGTGCCTCTGTTGGATTTGGCTGGAAAACCAGTAGACGCTGGAAAGCTGAAAGTAGGCAGTGGGAAAGGCAGGTGATGGGTGGAACCTCCAAAAACCCCATCAAATTGTTAGAAATTAAATTGTTAGAATTTAAATTTCTTTGCCATTTTGTTGACCAGCACTCACAGGGAATTTGATTTTCAATGCAAATATGTAATCCTGAGTGCAAAGTTTTATATGTAATTTTAAAGCAGTTATGTGTAATTTTATGTTTAAACACTTCAGTAATTGCCACGTTTGAGGAGAAGGAATTAGTGTATGAATGCTTGCTAAATAAGTTAGTGTTCCCCATTGCTGAACAATGAAAGGCACAAAAATGTGGAATTATCTTATTATATTAGAAGATTGGCTTTGTAGGGTTTTGTATTCGTAATAAAACTTAACCATATATAGTGTTCTTCTGTGGTGAATACGAAAATTAAGTCACTTGTCAAACTGATCTTTATAATTTCAGGTAGAACTATTATACATGCTTTTCTTTTTCTTCTACCTAGTAGGAATAACTTGAATTTTCTAGGTTATTTTAAAGAACACCTAGTTTTTTCTTTGTTTTATATATTGGGGGAGAGTAAGAATAAATAGAGGAAATCATTCCTAAACCAACAACAATCCTTCAGGCATGAAAATATATTGTGTCACAAGAAGATAAATACTTAGTATATAATAGTAGATTTCCATACATTTTTAGTTGTAATTTTAAGCCGTAGTTTACAATAACAATAGGAAATTATAGCATGGTCCTGTAAGGGTAATTTATGAGATGATGCGTTTGTAGTTAGGCAGCTGATAAGGACAGGCTATCAAAAGGAAAAATCAGAACCACAGGGAATTGAAGTGACAAAGGAGACAATTTACGTGATTCAAACAAGACAGCGTATAAGGTTGTTTCAGAGAGCAAGGTCAACTGTGGACAAAGTGTATTCTGAAAACGTTACATATAACTTAATTAAGGTTGTTTTAATGGAATTACAAGTAGCAAGGTCCATACAGGGTATGGCTTTTATCTGGCCAGGATAAGCTGAGCTACTTCTCATTCTGTTTCTTGCTGGTAAAATGAAACAGATTCCCTTAACACATTTAAAGAGAATGGAACTATGGATGATGGATAGATAAGTCTGAATGAAAGTAAGACACAGCAGCAGTGATTAGGATGTTGATTGCATCAAGAAGACTTAAGGAATTGTCAATTTTACCCTCTTAGACACTAGTCTCACTGGTGACAGGATCAAAAATAATCTCTTTTGATTTCATGCTTTTTTTTCCTCAGGCATGAATACTGTGTTTTTAATGAAACATGTAGTATCCAAACTATTAATAAAAGAGAGAAGTTTGTGGCTCTCCATCTGAAGAGAATTGTATAGAAATTGCAAAAGGTGACATTATAATGATAAAAGTGATGATGAAAGTGATGATGAATGCTGAAGGTCAGTTCCCTTTAGGCCATCATACTCTTGGAGGCAATGCTCTTTTTGTAATGAGCTGAGTCCAAATGACAGGCAAGACTAGGACATGTCCTAAATTATGCCAGCACTTCCCAAATAAGTGCTATCACGATGTGTGATAATGTGAGATATTAACAATAATGGAATTATTTGATCTTCTTGAACTCAGGCTTTGAATGTAGTATTTTAGTGACAATAGAAATAAAATGTTAAGCTTTTCTTCTTTGTAATTGTTACTTATTATTTTGGTAGGAAAAAGAATAAGTAAGTTGAGTTATCTAACTGAATTTAATGTACACATATGTATTTCTGTGATAATGCTGGCAAAAGCCTCTGGCCCATAAATCTTATTTCCATTATTTGATTTTTTTAGCCCATACTGCCTTAAATTCCCCATGTAGTTACAGATTTCTAGCCTGGGTTTCTACAAAGAAATTTTTCTACATAGAGGTTGGGAAGATAATGACTGATTTCTGAGATTATAATTTTCAATCATTCAGTAATACACTGAATTTTGCAGGTGTTCAGAGGTTGCATTCATTTATGGATTTGACTAAATGTGCTTTTTGTTGTGAAGCATTAGTGTTTCAGGGCTTACATAGCAAAGATTTATCGTTTGTTAATATTTTAATTTACTTTGCTTACTTGCAATTAAGTAGTTCAATTATGTAGAACTAATTTTTTTTCCCACAACTGCATTAGTGGTTCCCAATCCTTGCCCAAAAGCTTCCTTAAGGATGAGTGGTGATGTTCCCAAATGCATATCCAGCTCTTGCACAACAAATAAGGGCCTACAAGAATGCTGGAGAGGGACTCATCATCAGGGACTGTAATGGTAGGGCAAGAAATAACGGGTTCAAACTTAAACAGGGGAAGTTCAGGTTAGACATAAGGAAGAAGTTGTTTACTGCAGAGGTGGTGAGGTACGGGCACAGGTTGCCCAGAGAAGTGGTTAAATGCTCCATCCCTGGCAGTGTTCAAGGCCAGGCTGGACAGAGCCTTGGACAACATGGTCTAGTGTGAGGTGTCCCTGCCCATGGCAGAAGAGTTGGAACTGAATGATCTTAAGGTCCTTTCCAACCCAAATCATTCTATGAATCTGAAACTTTCCAAGTTATGGAAAGTTCAATATTTCAGAGTCAAAATGAACTCCTAGGGGAAGCTGAGGAAGTGGTTTTAATGGTACAGTATAAAGAACAAAAATGGATTAAATCCCATTAAATTTCTGATGCTACTGTGCTTGGAAAGTTTTAATATCGTAGATGCTGTCAGTAGAGATAACTTCAGGGAGATATAACAACAGAGATAAATAAAAAGAAATGAATGGATTTGTTTTGTTGTAATCATTCTGTCATTTTATACTGCAGTCTTTTTTGTAACAAAGCTGGAGTTGGTGAGATTGGTGGGCATTGCAGAAGCTATATTTTCTTGGCAATTAAATATGTAAGTGCTTTAATAGAATGAAAGAAAATAGCAATAGGAATGCTAGGGATAATTTGATAGGGTTTCATAATATGACCCGAGAGATTATTAATTTTTCTCCCACTGTGAGTGTTTAAGAATGCTAGGGTGGTTTTGTGCTGGAAAAATGAGAACAGTAGTTTCTTGATATCTTTTTGATTATAGTGCATTTTGTGTGTTGGGAGATCTTAAAAGTTAAGTTGTAGGAAAAAAATGGCATATACTACAGAGTTTATTAAAGAGAAATTGGCATGGTTAATTTGGTAATAATTCTGAATTTGGAGAAAAGCAATGTCTAGTACTAACTTTATAGTAGATGACAAATGAAAGACATCAAGTGTTATCTAGACATTGCTAATAAAATATTAGAAATTTATTTATTTAATAATAAATTAATACTTCAATAATTATAAATAATTTATAGAATTATTAATGGATTAATACATTTGTTAATAATAAAAAGGCAAATTATTTTGATTTGTCAGATTAGAGAAGTATAGAATGGTTCGGTTTGGAAGAGACCTTTACAGGTCATCTAGTCTAACACCTCTGCAATGAGCAGAGACAAGTTCCACTAGACCAGGTTGCTCCAAGCCCCATCCAACCTGTCCTTGAGCACTGCCAGGGATGGGGCAGCCACAGGTTTTCTGGGCACCCTGTGCCAGCACCTCAGCACCCTCACAGGGAATAACTTCTGCCTAAGGGCTCATCTCAATCTCCCCTCTGGCAGGTTAAAGCCATTCCCCCTTGTCTTACCCTACACAATGAGCATTTCATCTACCGTTACCCTCAAGTCTTTCACCTCAGTGTTGCTCTCAATCCATTCTATGTCCAGCCTCTATTTTATCTGGGGTTTCCCTGACCTTAGAGTTGGCCTTGTTAATTTTCTTGAGTTTCATATGAGCCCACTTCTTGAGCTTGTCAAGGTCCCTATGGATCCCATCCCTTCCCTCAGGTGTGTCAACTGCGCCATATAGCTGGGAGTCATCTGCAGGTTTGCTGAGAGTGCACTCAATCCTGCTATGTCATTAAGGAATGTATTAAGCAATACTATTACATAATTTTCAGATATGGTGGTGGGATACTTCTCCATCCATGACATGCAGAAATGCGAGAAAGAAAAGTTTCAAAAGGGAAGTATTTTCTTAAACATCTGGTTGCAGAAGAGTTTGCCCTTATGTTAAAAAAAATTATTGCTGGTATGAATGTTTGAGTTCCTTTCTGTGATCTGAGCAACTAATTAAATGCTGTTAAATAGAATCCTATTTCTTGAAATGAGCTCACTTTCTTTAGAATTTTCTCATTAGCTACTATCTTACCATTAAGTAATTGTTCAAGATCATCCTGGATTAAAGCAGTAAAAAGGGTTTAAATATATATTGCTTCCTTTGAGAATGTGTGAACTACTGAAGGTCCTTTAAAAGCTTGGACTAGAGAAGGGAAGAAGTGTCGGGGAAAAATGTGAAGGTTTGACTGAACATGACATTGTACTGTCAAACTAAGGTGATAGTGAGGAGCTGATCAATCCTGATGTGGATTAAAAGGGGTCTTTACATTTTGTTGCTAAAATGAGGCACAGGGGAGAGAAGGAGATGTACGTTACCTCTATGGGCAAGACAAGACAAAAGGGTCATCACTTTGCCTAATAAATAGGTCATGTATACTTCTACATGGTCTGCACACATGTTGTCTCTGATGTGTTTTCTCTCTCTTTTGGCACCCATCACCCAGAGAACGTCATCTGAACACTCCTTCTAAACTTCATTGTGTCGTCTGAACACAAGTCACTCTTGACTTCTTTTAGTGTGAGAGGCATTGAAAGCAGTACAGCCATGTTAGCACCAGATCAACACTTGAGTTATTCTCTGTGCCTGTCATTCTCAGTAGATTCCTCACTTCCAACAACGTTGTAGATATGAAGTCATTTTCTTGAGTGCTTGTGAGCTAAGCTGAATTATTCCCTCTATGTGCCTCTTATAGTAAATGATGGTACTCATGTTTGAAAGGCAAATTGGAGCTGTCATCTCTGTGTTTACCCTCACTATCTGCTGGATTCCTGACCAGCCTTGTCAAGGCAAAGCTATTCCTGCTGTAGTAGCCTGGCATGATGAGCCCTGGTATGTTTCTCACACAAGAAGAGGAAAGAAGATTTATCTCACTCCAAAACGTTGGTCCAATCTTTTTTTCCCTTGAGGTTTCCTTATCTTCCTGGAGATTGTCTCCAAGTGATTTGGCTTTCTCTTTATACCAGAATAGACAGTAGGCCACAGTGTCAATAGCTTTAGACTCCTTTTAATGAGGAGATGAAATAGTTTATGCCTGTGGGTGAAAGTGTAGAGAAAGTCTTGTGTCCCAGTCTTCGACACCCTGCAGTTCAGGGGCTTCATGTCAATCTGTTAGGTTTGTGTTGTTTTGTGGTTTTTTTTTCTCTTTCTTTCTTTTTCATGAATGCATTGAGTTAATTTATGAGCTAATATAAACTTCCAGCATCCTAGAACCCTATCATGAGAGGTTCCAAACTCTTTGCCGATAACTTAACATGTTAGGTTTTTCATTTGGCACTTTTTTTTTCTCCTGGAAAGACAAAAGCAAAACTTGTTTCACTTTATCCATCAGGTTTTGTTGGCTATGTTGTATTCCCCCTCAGTTTTTTATTCTGCATAGTGAAGATTTTTAATCTATTTAGTTGTTCCTTGAAGCCCTTGATCATCCTTATTGCCGCTGTATTTCTCAGTTCTGCAATATTCTGTGTAGAAAAGTGATGGCCAAATAGTATTCATGATACGGACTTTTGATGGTGTTTTCTGTTTTGTTCTCTTTCCCTTTCAGAATAATTTCTCACTTTATTTTTGGCTGTTATTCTGTGTTAAGCTGGCATTTACACAAAGCCATTATAATTCACAGATTGCATTCCAGGCTATTAATAATCAATTCAGAGTCTAAGGTTAGGTATGTAATCAGGATCCTGGTTGGTTTTCCTGCTTTTTATCACTTTGCATTTATCAGAGTTAAATTTAATCTACTTTTTTCATAGTCATTTTAAGAAGATGAAGAAGAACAATTCTATGTCATGGTTCTTGTTTAGTTGCAAGGAAGGAAAAAAGGAGAAACATGTATATAATGATTGGACTATGTTGCTTGGCATTTTGCAGTTCAGTAGATGTTGGTTTTAGCCCTGAGATCAGTTAATTTGTTGCCAGCAACATAAGAGAAGGAGGAAAGTACCTAAAAGTAAAGGAAAATAATAAAGCTTGGGCTATCCATAGTGTGTTTGGATTACAAGAGTATGATGGATCAAGAAGGCAGTGTAAGATACAGAAGTAAGTGTGGAACCTGCAGCATTACCGGAAACCTGATGCCTTCTTAGAGAGGTTATGAATAGATACCCAAGAAGATGTGTTATAGCAATGTTGGAAATAGATTTTCTCAGGCTATCAAAGATATAGTAAAATATGTTGGTTGCTACCCAACAAGCCTCCACAAAAGTACTAGACCTAAGAGCAAGATTAAAGGAAAAGACTTACCCCAAAAGGACACTGTGGAAGGGAGATACAGTTTCAGAAATCCCTTCCATTTTGATTATCTTTTTCTGAGTTTTCTTTATTATTTTGGACAGGCTCTGTTCTAATAAAATCTAGTTTTACCAGTTCAAAGCACCGGTAGTATTTTTTGTTTGCTTAATTGAAAGAAAAGGTACAAGTAGGTCTGGCTCAAAGTAGTGCTTGATGCAGGGCCTAATGTTTCAGGGATGGAGCTGAGAAATCCTCTTGATCTGTTAGCAGCTGCAGTCTAGACTGGCTGCTGATTTTATTGTAACTGTCCTGTGTTCACTCGTGGTTATACCATGGGCATCAGGAGCTAATATTAAAAAGATTTCTGGAACTGTGACTGTAGAAGTTCTAGCTAGTGTAGAGAAATGTCTATATGCATGACAATGGACTTCCCATAGCTAGTGTAGAGAACGTGTGTATGACAATTGAAGGACCAGAACTAGAAAATTGCCACTATGGTTTTAGTTTTGTTTTCCATATTTCAGATACTGGTTAATAACACAAGTCTGAGGAAATAATTGTTTTTTATTTAGATATGATTTTGGGCTTTTGAAAAGCAAAAATATTATTGAAAGGCCATTTGTGTTCTGTAGGTGTCACAGGTAATGTTGGTTTGGGTTCTGAATTAATGCTAAGAAGACAACATAATTACATTTCAGACAGAAAGGAATGAATAAGTCATAAGGTGTATGAATAGGAAAATTATAGTAGTGGGTTGTCATTTGTCCTTGGGATGATTGGTTCCTTCATGGATAAGCTGGGAAAAACATGTTCAGTTATGAGTACTGCACAGACAGCAAAAAAAAAATACGATGACAATACATTAGGTATCATGTTCTAAGCTAGAGCATTAGTAGAGTTGCTGAGTAGACTAGAAGCTGCCATATCTAGCTTGCTTTCAGACATTAGAAAGATGGAGCTGGAGTAATAAGAATTACTAAAACCCAAATTGCATGGCATAGTGGAATAATGTGAAGATGAATAGAGAATTTCAGGAGAATGATGTAAACATATAATAAAAACCAACTGAACAACAACAAAAAAATAGCCACAAGTGGCAAGCTTAGAGTGCTTTACCCATGGCAGCAAAACTAGTGATAGGATGCTATGGATTAGTGAGAGCAGGAGAATCGCCTATTGAGTAGATTTTTGAATGCAATATTAAAAACAAAGAACTGCTTAGGCTTAAAGGATGAACACACCACAACCAGGGACACATGGCAATATTGAATACTTTCCATGCCTGTGCAATGGGGAGAAACGATGACGACACTTGCTATTATTGAATTCTTTTTCTTTAATTCTACTGTGACAACCTCAGTAAAGCCCAAGAACATTCATGCATCATTGTGATGACTGGCAGCATATGCTGGAGTTATTAAAGATGTGGAGGTAAGTCAAAGAAAACAAATTAGCTCTTCTGAAAACTGACTTTTTTCCTGGTAAGATGCAAAGTAAGGAACTTTGAAACAGTGGTATGGTTAGGAAATTATACACAATGATATACACAATGATGCTAACTTTTTATGTTGCTGCTGCATATGTATAATGTAAATATCAGCTGTCACTAGATTATCTTGCCACTTCCTGCTTCTGTAAGTAATCCATTCAGCTAAAGCTGAAGAAACATTAAACAAACCAACCCCAACATGTTTATTCTTCACATCAAATAATTTTCTCTATTTGATGGCTAGTTTTAAACAAATAGTGGATAGTACCAGTCAGTTCCAGTGGCTTTCCAGCCATATGAATTATGTTGCCATGGAGCATAAACCTCTTGATGTCGCTGGCCTGTCTGACCTGCACTGGCACAGTTGTAATTAGCAGGGACCCTTAAATCTATATGCTGCTTATCTTAACAGAAAGTACTGCTGTATATATAGTGCTCACTGCTAGAGTTCAAGGGTTGTGGAATTCAGTTTGATCAAAGCTGAATTTAGTTCTTGCTGGAGCGTGTGAATCGGCTTCTCTAGAAACATGGGTATTTGTTGGGTACCATAAAATGACCTGCAGTGTGTTCATGTGGCTGTGAAGAATTGTCTGAAGTGAAGCCAGATCCCTTTGCTTTTTTTTTTTTCTTCTTTTTTTTTTGTGTTTTTCTTTTTTTCTTTCATATCTTTTTAAGCATTTGAGGTTAAGTAGCCAGTTCTCCAGATCAATGCAGTGATAGTTTTATATTTTGATTGAACCAAGCATTCCCTCTACCAAACTAGAAGCAGTGTATTTTCATATGCAGTCAGAAATGGTGTGCTGGAAGGAAGAGATACGATTAGTGCAATCACCTGCCTAACACATTGTCCTGGATTCAGCAGTAGCAGTATTTTTTTCTCCTTCTTAGTAGCTGGTACAGTGCTGTGTTTTTGATTTTAAGCCTGGGAACAGCGCTGATAACACCGATGTTTTTAGTTGCTGCTCAGTAATGTTTACTCTGACCAAGAACTTTCTGAGTCTCATGCTCTGCCAGGGAGGAGGGGAAGCTGGGAGGAGGGGAAGCCGGGAGGAAGCAGAGACAGGACACCTGACCCCAACTAGCCAAGGAGGTATTCCATACCACAGCACATCATGCCCACTATATAAATTGGGGGCAGTTACCCGGAAGGCCTAGATCACTGCTCGGGTTGGACTGGGTATCAGTTGGCGGCTGGTGAGCAGTTGTATTCTCTTCCCTTGTTATTTCCCTTATCATTATTATTATTGGTGGTAGCAGCAGTGGTTTGTGTTATACCTTAGTTACTGGGATCCTTTATGGGATCATTCTGTCTGCAAATTTTAAGGAAAAGCACAACATTTTTTTCTTATTTTTCTCCTATGCCGTCAGTATTCCATATATTAAGGAAAAATAAAGAATAATCCTATTAGTTTATTTGTTATAACAAAATAAAGAGAGACAACAGAGGTTAGGAGGTCTGGTCTCTCTAAAGGGAAATTTAATTTCTCTCCAAAGTTGTGTGTAGGTTTTAGGACAAAAGGTATTTTTTTATTATAAGTTTTTTTCATTAAACATGTCATCTGCATTGTTCTGGCTTTAGATGTCGCCTTTTTCATTAGGAATTGTATGTGTTCTCTGATTGTCTGCATTTCTTCTTCTTGAACAAAGTACTGTTCCAAATGGGAAATACAGACCTTAATTATCTCTAATTAAATTAATTCATTTGGTAATATAATAGTGATCTGTTTCTTTTGCCCATTTCATGTATTTCCAAGTGTTTCCATACTTATGAAAGTAAGTGTTCAAATCCTGCAAACATACAACTAAGAATGACAGAAGTTTTTGGATATCATCATGGATCATAGAATCCCAGATTGGTTTGTATTGGAAGGGACCTTGATGCTCATCCAGTTCCAACCCCCTGCCATGGGCAGGGACACCTTCCACTAGAGCAGGTTGCTCTAAGCCCCATCCAACCTGGCCTTGAACACTGCCAGTGATGGGGCAGCCACAGCTTCTCTGGGCAACCTGTGCCAGTGCCTCAGCACCCTCACAGGGAAGAATTTCTTCCTTATATGTAACCTAAATCTTCCCTATTTAAGTTTGAACGCAGTACCCCTTGTTCTATTGCTGCAAACCCTGATGAAGAGTCCCTCTCCAGCATCCTTGTAGGTCCCCTTCACATGCTGGAAGGCTATCTATCTGTTAGTGCTTTGTTTAAAACATTCATCAGCATAAGAATAACATCAGGAAAAGTTTCAGTAGTAAGAGCTGAATCAGAATTAAGCAACTTAGTTTTTACTCTTAAAATCTATTTCCATCATTACAGACTTTTACTCTGTCCTTTTTGGGGGTTAGTGGGACAGTAGTAAATAATTATGGAATGATACGTGTAGCTTCTATCAGAGTAGGAGTCCTGTTCAGAATGGGTTTATGAAGGACAGAGCAACTTTCTTTAACATATTTAAAGAAAGAGCAAATTTCATGAGCACAAGGTTAGATGACAGTTTTTTGCTAAGATTTATAGGAATTTCTCAGAGGCAATTGATGAACAGGTTGACAAACGCAGATACCAGCAGCAAGACAATGTGTGCCTCTAGAAGCTGGTGGGAATGTTCAGTAAGGTTATTAATGGCCCTTCATATTAATTGCCAAGGAAAATGTCAACTGTGCTCCCACTGGGCTTTGTTTGAAAACAGTTCTGTTTATTGTGTTAATTATGGAGCTGGAAAACGGAACAGCTCCTCCATAGTGTGGAAGCTTGTGGACTTTACAAGGGCAAGGGTAGACTGTTGTCATCTAGTATGTCACAGTGAAATTGGTACAAGCTTTGGGCTGGTTGCATCTGTAGTTCAGATAACAAAAAGGTTCTGTTCGGTGCAGGAAAATAGTGTTGCATCTGCAAAAAACAAGAGCAAAACTCTCTTCATTAAAAGAATTAACAGGTAGATAATTTAAAACTCAATGAAGGAGAAAGATGCATAGAGATGATAGTAGCAGCCTTGGTATTGTAATGAAACTAGCAGGGAAATAGTCTTCATAAAAAGGAATCAAAGCAAAACCAGTACGAAACCCCCTGAAGCTTTGACTCTCCATAGGAAAACATGTAAATTGTTTCATCTGCAGGCAGCAATGGTTGATCTTGTGGAATAAAGAGTTGTCCTTCAAAGAACTCAAGAAAAGCTGCAGGGAAATACAGAAGTAAGGTTAATCAGAGTTTCCAAGTATGAGGAATTGTAAATAGGGTATTTTCAGTGAGAGGATGACCCCTGCATTCAGAAGCAGAAGTGTGCCAAGTCGTGGTTGGAGCCAAGGTCAGGAACTGTGTTTTGAAAAACAGTTGGAATTTGAGCTACAAATTCTGTGTTGTAAGGGAAGCAAATGCGCATATGCTTAAGTCGAAGATGCTTAATTCTTCCTTGCTCTTGTAAAATGTAAGGTTTAACAAATGCCAGTTAATACAGTGAATAACAAGAGGTTAAACAAATTTAGAGACTAAAAGCTTATTTAAACTTCCCCCCCTTACCCCTTGCAAGATGTGAGATTAATATTTTCATAAGAAGGAACAGAACTTGAAAAGTGTTTAAAAATTATGTTTTTATTACTAAAAAAGGAGTGTAACTTATATATACTGGTTATAGCTACCATAAAATAAATGCCTCACACATGTATTGCTTTGCTGTATGCAGAAATCTGCTGTCATTTGGGGGGAAATATGATGGAGGGAGAATGCAGAGCAAAGGATCTGCACCAGGGACCTGATTTAAAATAATTTGGTTTTCCTGGACTTGCAGTGTGACCCTGCATGAACCAACATCCCAGCAGCAGTGAGCTCAGAGCCTTTGATCACATCCAGAACTTTGTGAGAAGACTCTTATTAGAGCTGTGTGAATACAGAGCTGTTCGTGGAAAAGCCTTTGGTTGCACAGAAGTGACTTGGCAATCTTTTGTTGGGGCTTGGGCTCCCTTGTGGGATAGATTCCTTAAAAAGTGTTTTCACTGAGCATTTTAGGAAACTCTCTTACTTTGATTGCAAAAGTTCTTTAGTAGAAAAAAGCATCTTGTTAAGAGGAATGCAAGATAAATTATTTGAATATATTTTATGTACTGTTTAAAACAGTTTTTAAGCACTTTAATTACTTCAATCTTTAAGTTTAAAGTCTCCCAAGGCTCTGTCCAACCTGGCCTTGAACTCTGCCAGGGATGGAGTATTCATCACTTCTTTGGGCACCCTGTCCAAGTGCCTGACCACCCTCACAGTGAATAATATCTTCCTTATATCAAAGCTGAGCTTCCCCTGTTTCAGTTTCAACCCATTACCCCTTGTCCCATCACTACATCTCCCTATTTTTCACCCTTCATAAGGATAGTCCTCCCCATATCACCAAGTTATTTATGGAGAACCAACAATTAGATATTTAGGTGTTTTAAGAATTGGGTATTTTATCTAACATGCTCATAGACTGAGGATCTTCTATGTAGTGAACCTGAGAGTTGAATTCATAGTCCAGCTTCTTGTCCCAGTGGCCTCAGATTCAAATTACAGCTTGTTGAAACTTCTTCCTGAGTTTTAGAAAGGGCCCGTTGGGGATTGGGTGAAGCTCACTAAAGGTTTGCTGCACTAAAGGGGATGTAGGTTTGTAGAGCTCCTGCCACATTGTGGTGTTATGTTCCTCAGGACTGACTTAGGCAGTGTTGATGTGAGAGCCCAGGCACGTACAGTCAATCTGTAGTTGTAGGTGTGTGAGCCTTTAAACTAGAATATTTCTAAGCCATATTGGATTAGAAAGCCAATAATATATACTATAAAAAGCAATTGGAACATTAAATCCACAGGCTTTGCACACAATTTTGAAATGTATTATAACTGTTTTTATTTAAAGCAGAAGCAGCAGCAGGTCAAGCCGGTGGGTGTAGATGGAACCTTTCTTTTACACTACCCCTTATACTGCAGTTTGCATGTTCCCTGTGAGTTCTTCATGTGGTTTCTTTGATTTCTGAAGGCAATTTGCTCTCCTGGCTCAGTCAGGTCTTGGTGTAGGCAGTTGCCTCCAAGACTGAGCTGGTTAATAGGACTGAAAAATGTGAATGACTCAGCCATTGCCTTTTTATAGCTTTCCTGTTTCTGTACCAGGGCACTCCCTGGTCACCTTCCCACTGGCTTTGTTACCAAGATAATGCTACCCTTGTCAAGGCCATTTTCCTCCTTACTTGGTGCTTTATTGGCTACAAGTCTTGAGTTTGCACAATGGGCTGCTTCCACTGAAGAACTTTGTTTTGTTGAGGTCAGATCAGAATCTGAGCCCAAGGTGGAGGTGGAGGGTTCACAGAATAGGAAAGGGCTGTGAATCCTAGAGACATTTGAGAGCTTAAACCTCAAATTAAAAATTCTCTGCATGGTTAACCTTGGGAGTGGGGCCTAAGGGTTTATTTTGGCTTGTTTTTTTCCTGCCTAATTTTTAGGAAAGAAGAGAGAAGCATCATACATGAAACAAACTACACATGTATGTCAAAATCTTTTTCAAACATAGAATCACGGAATGGTTTCAGTTGGAACTGGCTCATCCAGTTGCATCCCCCTGCCATGGGCAGGGACACCTTCCACTAGAGCAGGGAACTCCAAGCCCCTGTGTCCAACCTGGCCTTGAACACTGCCAGGGATGGGGCAGCCACAGCTTCTCTGGGCACCCTGTGCCAGTGCCTCACCATCCTCACAGGGAAGAACTTCTGCCTAGTGTTTGATCTAAACCAACTCTTTCAGTTCAAACATGTGGAGACAGATGTTCCTACAGATATTCCTACAAAATATCTTGCCTCATTTTTTTTCTCCCTTTCCCCCCTTTCTTCTTTCTCCTTTTTTTAAGAAAGGTGATGGGAACTGCCCATGTCAACTGATTGTTTCAACTGATCTGCTGGAGGCTGCACTAGGCTGTCATTGAATAATGATAGGTGTTTTTATCTGCAGAAAGGGATGTTCTCTATTCTCTTTTCTATTGCTCTTAGTCCTCATTGTTAGTCTCTGTTCTCTTAGCATTTTCCCTTTATTTCCTTTCTTCACAACTGCTATGCAATCATTCTTTTTTGTGTCCTGTCTCTGCTTGTATTCTCCTATTAGTAGAAGCAGAGAATGGGCAGATGGATTGAGAATAGCCTTGGAAACCAGGCTCCTTTGAGCATCAAGCTTTTGCAGGGGCACTTTACAATGCTCAGGTCAGATCTCAAGGTACTTCTGCATTGCTCAATACTGCAGATAAACACAAGGAAAGAGCAGAATCACAGCTATATATACCTCCAGGTATCACTGCAGTTCTCTGCCAGCCAGATCAGCCAGATGGTGGGTGTCTAGGACTGTGTACAGTGGTGGTACTTCCAATGCCCAAGCTAGTTTGTCCTGATCTCCAGTCTACCCTGTACCCCAACGAGGGAATTCAGAGCCAGGTTGAGCATCTCTCATGTCATGCTGTTATACTTTGTAGGCGTACTTAAGGATGTAACCATTCATGTATTTAGACTTCTAGCTCCCAGTGAAGCACATAAATGCATGAAGTCAGTCAGAATTTTTCTGCATCTCTCTCAAGTGATGTAGAATCTACATCGCTACATTGTGTTGAAAGGAATTCTGTATTCTTCACATAAATCTGTCTGTGTGTAGAGAGGTGTTTGTTTTGACATTGTTATCAATACAAGGATGCAAACCAAGAAAGCACAAACTGTCTGTTGTTCAGTTTCTCAGTCATCTTGAAACTGTCATCTGTGTGTATGCTGCCACTGAAGACGCACTTTTGCATCCCCTCAGCTTACTTTCTACCTTGCTGGACATCTTTCTTTCTCATCAGTGAATCTAAATTTTTACCTTCCAGTAGCAAATATACTGTTAGAAGTACTGACTTGTACCGTATTGTACAAGTATTGCAGTAAAGTATTGCCAGTCTAGTATTGCCATGACATTAATCCTACGGATCTGCTATGAAAAGGGTAGAATGGGTTTCTACTTTATTCAGTATGAAATGTTTGCACGTCCTCCACGACTGCAGTGTTCTGCATTGCAGATGTGAACTGGACTAACACTTGGAGGCCTGTTATAGGCTGGCAAGGTTTATAGTTATATTAAAATGACCAGTTTGCTTTGGCAAATGTTGCCTTTCCTCATGTAAAGTTAAGCTGCAGCATAGAAGTGAGATGGACTGTCACCTGTGAGCTGTTTTTGGCAATCAAAATGCACATGTGTGTAAGTTGCAGAAAAAGTGAGTCTTTTGCAGAGGAAAACAATGCAGTATAGTGTGATGGACTAACAAATAATTTCAAGTGCAGATTATGTTGGTTTTGTAGAAGGCTCCAAAAATTAAAGTTCTGCTGTATGAGAAGGGTGTGTGATAAGGGTGGTGGGGGTAAGATTTTTGGCAACTGTTGTGTTAATGAAGAATTCCACTAACATGGAATTCGACTCTCATGTAGGAATCCACTTTAATGATTTGTTGATTAAAGTAAATACTTGTTTTACAGATTGGCTTTGAAAATAGACTACCAAAACAAATGTTCACATTGAATCATAGTTACTGGCCTGGGTGGAGGTACTCCTGAATTGCTGTATTTAGGAAACCAAAAAGTTTAAAGCAAGACAGGCATATTTTGGCACATGCTCAGGGAAGAAGCAGCACAGCTAAGAAATAGAATTAAGTAAATATATTATTGCAAAAGTGTGGAGCTAGTGTCAGGGTTAAGACTGTAATCATGAGTATGCTTCTTTAGCAGTATTATTGCAGCGCTATTAACATACTTTCCTTATTTAGTAATATCAGATTTTAAATGCAGACATGATAATCACATTCTGTCAGTTGATAATAATATATGTGAACAACACAGATTAAATTTCACTGAAACTTTCTGCTAAAAATATATTTTCTTAACTCTGCAATCATAAAAACACCATGTGAATTTTAATTTGATGTGATTTAACCCCCAAACCAATCAATGCATGTTTCTAAATTGCAGGGGTTGGAACTCAGATGAGAAAACCTAATTTCACATTCTGAAGTAAGAATAGGTTGTTTCCCAAGTATGTTGCCATTAAAAAAACTGATAATAATTGGGAAACTTCAGGAGAAAACAACAGATTTTAAGCTACTTAAAAAAAAAATAGTGGATATCTGTCTAGTCTAAAAGGTAATAAGAAAGGAGATCTCTTACTTATTGCTATTACTATTTTCGGTCAAACTACACTCTTATTTTTATATGAGAAGTACTGGTGGTGCCATTATCCCCTGGTCACACAGCTTCTTTCCTCACAGGTGTAAGATGTGAAGCATACCCAAAGCCAGGTGTAAACTGTGAAGCAATTTATGTTTTCAGTGAAGTACCAACCCAAGCTGTGACTGTGGATTACGTGGTCAGGTAGTCCTAAAACAGGGTTAGGAATCTTTCCTTTGTCTAGTTGAGCAGTCCCTCTTGACTTGCTCAGTCTGGGGAGATCTCTGGAAATGTCAAGGAAGAAGTATTCCAGCTATTTGTGTGCATACACTTGGGCAGGTAATTTCTTTTTAGTCTTTTGTCATTTAAAATTGTTATTGTGACAGCAGCTGGGGAAGTGTTGAGGGAAACGCACTAGTTTGACTTCTTACTTCCTTGCTTTTGTGGGGTAGATTTCACTGCAAATCAGAGTTTCTTACAGGTTTTTGATAAGGTGTTTTCTTGTGTATCCTTTTTAGTAGTTGAAAGTGTTGCTCACCCTTTCATACTGAATTTTGAAGGGTGTTTATAGTACAAGTTGAAATTGAGGCAGTATTCTGACTGAAGCAACTGATCATCCAGGTTATCTTTTGTGTTATGCGTATGACCGCCATCCAATGAAATTCGTTTGCTTTCGTAGGTTTTGGACTGTGTTACAGCTTTGAATATATCTTTGTATAATAAGAGGTGTATGTTTCAGGGCTAATGTTAATAGTGAGGAAAAGTGTGTTTATTAAAATCAAACTGTAATTGACATATTTAAAAGTATCATAACTCATTAATTATTGACTTGCAAAATTGTCTATTTAAAACTTACTTTTGAATACAGAGGCCAATTGGACTAGAAACTATCTCTATATGAAAAAGGTTCTGAAAGATGAGTAAACTGTTGGAGAAATGAGGATATCTCCCACGTTAACCATGCTTACAGCAACTAGAACCTGTCTCTTGGTTTTCTTTAATCATGTGTATGGGTGTTTTCAGGATTGTCAAATATGAAGCCTACAGATTTTTTGCAGAAGATATGATAGCAGTTTTGGCACACACTAGATATTATTGGATGATCCTGCTACCAAATGTTCACAAAGGAGAGGAGGCTGAGGGCTGCTTTTATATGTGATTTATAAATACATTGATTAGGAAGTTCTGATACGCCTCTCTTCTTGAGCAAGTATTTTAAGTTGTCTGCTAGTAACACACTGAAAAGCTTTTGCAGACTGTGACTGATTTTTGCATAGACATCCTAGCCTGGTAAAAAATTGTGAGTTCCAGCAATTAGTCAAGATGTTCTCCTGAATAAAGCAGTAGGACTTATTTTGTATCTACTAGATAATGTTGCTAAGTACTGAGTATGTACCTTATTGAATTAAGCTTTATGAAGTAGATTATTACTCCGGGAGCAACAGCTGAACTTCTTTTGGATGCGTTCACTGGGTTGGGCGTTGGTTTTTGGAGGGGTTTTTGTGTGTTACTGAAATGAGCTTCTCAGTTAAACATAGTTTTCTGAAGAAAACAATTTTTAACCTTCCGGGCTATTATTATACAGGGGGCTTGATTTGGACCTCGCGCAATGTACGACATGATATTGGTTTGTCTTTCTCTGTTAGAGTTCTTATGGTGCTCTAGGTATATGTGACATCTAATTTATTTTTTTAATCTAAAAACAAAGGGAAGTATTTAAATGAGAAATATTTAAAATTAAATTAAAATTAAAATATGTTTTTTTTTTGTTTTACCAGCATTTTCTGTGTCTCTTTCTTCATAGGCAAGTTTGTTTACATGGAGCATTGCTTGTCACCAAATACTTCTGTCTCTTTCAAACACCTTCCTCCACCCTCATTTATTTTCTCAGTCTCATGTTCACTCCTTACTCCTCTCCTTCCTTGCTTCTCCTGCCTTGGGTGGTGAAGGGGGGATTAAGGAATGGGTGCTGCAGTCAATTCATAATGCTTCATCTCTGCCACTTCTTCCTCACACTATTTTCTTGGTCCAGTGTGGGTCCTCTCCTGTATTTGCTCACCATGGGATGCAGCTCCTTCTGGGACATTTCCAATCTGCTGTGGTGTTGGGTCCTCTGACTTGCAGTGATATCTGCACTCCTATTAGTCCTTTATGAGCTGCAGGGAAATACCTGCTTCACCATGCTGCTCTCCAGGGCCTGCAGGGGAATCTGTGGAGCAGTCTCCTCCCCCTTCTCCTTCTCTGAGCTTGGGGTTGCAGTGATTTTTCACACTTCCTTTACCTCACTCCTAAGGCTGCTAGGACTGTTTCGTGTTTGATAGAGGGGTCACCAGCATCACTAATGTGCTCAGCTGTGTCCTGTGGTGGGTCCATGCTGTCTCCAGCATGGGGCAGCCCTGTCCTCTTCTTACAGAACCCACCTTGCAACACCCACCACTACTAAAACCTTACCACAGACACCCAGTACAGCATGTATACAGCATGATAGGGTATCTGTCATTAAGGGGTGCAAGAGAGAAAAAAATT
Source organism: Myiopsitta monachus (assembly GCA_017639245.1). Taxonomy (NCBI): domain Eukaryota; kingdom Metazoa; phylum Chordata; class Aves; order Psittaciformes; family Psittacidae; genus Myiopsitta; species Myiopsitta monachus. The sequence goes on along the minus strand of CM029917.1, from coordinate 113,638,445 downwards.
CTGAATATAAATATTTAAGCACTTGGTGGTTATGGCAGTGGTGCACCTGGGAGTTCTCAGCCCTCAGCAGAGGAATGCTAGTAAGATTATAAGACAGGGTAGGGACAGTGTACGCTTTCTCCGGAAGCTATCAGGAGAACTGACTACCCTGGATTTGGGAAGGCTGAGGTTCTTAATGACTTCTTTGCCTAAGTCTTCACTGGCATATGCTCTGACCACACCACCCAAGTCTAGGAAGGCAGATGCAGGGACTGTGAGAATGAAGACCGTGGGCCCACTGTAGGAGAGGATCTGGTTCGAGACCATCTTGGGAACCTGAATATATACAAGTCCATGGGACCTGATGAAATCCATCTGTGGGACCTGAAGGAGCTCTCAAATGAAGTTGCTAAGCCACTGTCCATCATACTGGAAAAATCATGGCAGTCAGGTGAAGCTCCCGACGACTGGTAAAAGGGAAATATAACCCCCATTTTCAAGAAGGGGAAAATGGATGAGCTGGGGAACTACAGAGCAGTCAATCTCACCTCTGTGCCTGGCAAAATCTTGAAGCAGATTCTCCTGGAAGGCATGCTGAGGCCCATGAAAAACAACAAGGTGCTTGGTGACAGCCAGCATGGCTTCACTAAGCAGACATCCTGCCTGACCAATCTGGTGGCCTTCTATGATGGGGCTACAGAACTGATGGACAAGGCTGTAGCAGTGGATGTCATCTCCCTGGACTTGTGCAAAGCGTTTGACACTGTCCCACAGGACATCCTTGTCTCTAAGTTGGAGAGACATCAATTTGGTAGATGGACCACTCGGTGGATAAAGAACTGGCTGGATGGCCGCATGCAAAAAGAGTAATGCTCAATGGCTCAATGTGCAGCTGGAGACCAGTAATGAGTGGTTTCCTTCAGGGATCAGTGTTGGGACTGGTCTTTTTCAGTATCTTTGTCAGTGACATGGATAGTGCGATTGAGTGTGTCCTCAGCAAGTTTGCCACTGACGCCAAGCTGTGTGGTTCAGGTTGATATGCTGGAGAGAAGGAATGCCATCCAGAGTGCCCTTGACGTGCTTGTGGGGTAGGCTGATGCCAACCTGAAGAAGTTTAACCATGCCAAGTGCAAGGTCCTACACCTGGGTGGGAGCAATCCCAGGCACAGCTTCAGGTTGGAGAGAGAAGAGATTGAGAGCAGCCCTGAGGAGAAGGCACTTGGGGGTGTTGATGAGAAAATGAACATGAGCCGGCTGCAGTGTGTGCTCGCAACCCAGAAAGCCAACCATATGCTGGGCTGCATCAACAGGAGCGTGACCAGGAGGTCGAGGGAGGTGATCCTGCCCCTCTACTCTGCTCTCGCTGAGACCTCACTTGGAGTATTGTGTGCAGTTCTGGTGTCCTTAACATCAAAAGGACATGGAACTGTTGGAATAAGTCCAGAGGCGGCCACGAGGTTGATCAGGGGACTGGAGCACCTCCTGTATGAAGACAGGCTGAGAAAGTTGGGGCTGTTGAGCCTGGAGAAGAGAAGGCTGTGTGGAGACGTCAGAGCAGCCTTCCAGTATCTGAAGTCGGCCTATAGGGATGCTGGGGAGGGACTCTTCATTATGGACGGTAGTGATAGGACAAGTGGTAATGAGTTCAAACTTAAACAGGGGAAGTTTAGGTTGGATATGAGGAAGAAATTCTTTGCTGTGAGGCTGTTGATGCACTGAAATGGGTTGCCCAGGGAAGTTGTGAATGCTCCATTGCTGGCAGTGTTCAAGGCCGGGTTGGACAGAGTCCTTGGGTGGCATGGTTTAGTGTGAGGTGTCCCTGCCCATGGCAGGGGGCTTGGAACTGGATGATCTTAAGGTCCTTTCCAACCCTAACTATTCTGTGATTCTACAAGTGTTTTATATGTGAATGGGGACAGTGTATATGCTATTCCCTAAATAAATGATAGGTAGTATTTGAATTTTACACTAATATTACACATATTGAGTTTTGCACTTACAACTTTTATTGATATTTTGTACTTTTGTCTGTTCTAGGGAGTATGACTTCTGCAACGTCACCTATCATTTTGAAATGGGACCCCAAAAGTTTGGAAATCAGGACTCTCACAGTAGAGAGACTATTGGAGCCACTTGTTACACAGGCAAGTACCTTCAGTTTCTTTTGTTCCTCTTTTAACCAGATGCTATGTTTACGAGTTTTGCATAATTATCGTAATAAGCTTTGATAATAAAAAACTTGAACATTTTTTCTTTGTGGTCTCTGGTGCAAAGCTCTGTTGAAACATGTTTAGGAGTTCTTGCTCTAAATAATTCATAGTCTCAAAGCATTAGTGGGCATGCAGTCAGAACAACTATTTACCTTATGCTTGTCTTTTAAATGCTATATAGACACTTATGAAATGGACAATTTAAGACAGGTAACTGACTGAGCACATGCTCTTGGTTTGTTGTTATATCATGGAAGACAGGTTCACATCAAAAACAAATGAAAGCAACCAAGTACATTAAAGAAACTGTAACCTGTTTTCATTTCTTGCTGTGATCAGTGGGGAGTGTATGCTCAACCTGTTAGCTTTCAAGTGAGTAGAATTTGTGAATAGAAGGTAATACATTTGTGCAGTGGTCTAAAACGAGCAATGTGAAAGTGATGTTAGGTAATGTGCATAATGTATGTAATAGGGTTACTCATTTTTTAGCCAGGTAGACCAATTTGTGGTTGGAGAAGACCTTTGTATATCTATGCATGTTACGTTTCCTGTGTCTGTACAGATTTCATGTGGTGTGTGAGTGCATGCAGAGGGGCAGGAGCTGTGCAATCACATCAAACAATCAAACTTTTCTCACTGTAGTGTGATTTGCTGACTTTGTGGCCTAGTGCCTTTCTGTTTCTGAGTTGCCATTAATAATGGGAAGCTGATTACCTAATTTTATGCTATTATTTTCAATACACAAGTAATTTTTCTTCTAGGAGTGCTAATTATATTGAAAATGAATGCCAATCCACCTGTTACTTACCATGTTCTTGTGGATGTTGTGGGTCTTAGACTGGTCTGCTGGATAGAAATGTAGACCTTCTTTTGAATGTAAGAACAGACTTGATGTTTTTGTTTTCACAATATGAGAGCTGAAATATAAATCGCTAGTGTTTTAATTCCTCAAGAAGGATGTCTGTGTGGTTTCTATGCTACTTAGTGTGTCACTTTTGACAGAAATTACACCTATTCTGTCTTTGGTTTTGAAAGAAATGAAGTTATCTTTCTACAAGTTTCATTATAAACCTTGATAATTTTGTTGTTGGCATGGAACTGAATTAATTTTGATACCAACTGCAAATGAGGTTATGTGCTCTCTTCTTCTGGTTCTGATGTTGTTATACAAAGTGAAGCTGCTATGACCTGTTGTGAAAAGAGCAAATAATTGAGTCTTTTATGAGTGAGTTTCCTGTTTTCCTTTCACTTTGTTTTAGGTTTTGTTTTGTTTTTTCAAAACCTTGTCCCAAGAAAAGAGAGTATATCAGCCAACAAATGAAAGTATCGTTGTATTTACATAGTTTCTCAGCTTGCTTGGGTTAACTTTTGGTTTAGCTAGATTTATATTTGATAACACGCCTCATCAAATGTAAGTTAAGAAATTACAAGCTGAGCTAGAGGACTTGGATATTTTCACATGGTGGAAATGATGGTGCCCAAGATCCTTACCTTTGTATTTCAATGAGGAGCAATGTATTTCTAGATTAGCAGTATGTCAAGAAGAGTAGAGAAAATCACGTGCAGTCAAGAGGGAGTAGGGAAATGCTGGTTTATTGTTTTATTCAAAGCTTATGAGTACTTCCATTCTCATTTCTTTTTGTAGGTTTATAGATAATATGAACATGCTAAAAAAGCCTTTTTGAACATGTAATTTAGGTTTTTTTTTGTATTAGAGAAATAAGTACCTTTAGTGATTTTCATTTACTTTGAATCTAGTGAAGTATGTTTGACTAGAGCATGTTTTTGTGAGCCACATAATCACAAAAGCCTCAAGTGACGACAAATGTGCTACCTTCAGACTGTGTTTATCTGTTGCATTTTTAGCTTAAGTTATTCTGGTTTCTGCTGCTCTTTCTGTTCTTCCCAGATAAATTAACATGCAGTTTAAAGGCTTTTCTTTTTTTTCTGCTTAAAATTGCATATACAGTCTGGTCAAGACAAGAATAGTATCTCCTTTACCCCTGGGCTTAGATTGCAATCTGCCTTGTGCAGTGACAACCTCCACCATGTGCACATAGCACATGGAAGATTTGGATCTCCTTAAAAAGTTTCGAAAGCGCTTTCCTTCCTAAAGAGAACATCTAATTTGAAAGTTGATCTTAACAAATGAATGCATAAATATTTAAACCCTGTTCTGTTTGAACTCTGAAGTCTGCTGTAGGTTCATAGGAGCTGCTTGATGCAAAGTTCATAGAATCATAGATTAGTTAGGGTTGGAAAGGACCCTAAGATCATCTAGCTCTTCCTTAAGTTATTAAAAATAGGACAGTGGACAGAAGAGAGAGGTTTAATGGCCACAGAATGTAATAAAACTGTGGCGTACAAATTCCTGAACAGTCCTGATCTCCCTTTGAAGGGAGCCTTACTTTGACCATGAGTTTGGAGTAGCTGACATTCTGTACAGCCAGATTTTGTCTGGTTCTCTGATTTCTAACACTACCAAGACAAATCCATGTTTAATTTTGGAATTCACACTTGAATAGTTAGATTACTCTCTTATTCTCCAAGCTGTGTATGATTTTGGAGAATGCTTGAATAAACAGAAGTGGTTGTACAAAGGCTTTGGGCTCTGAAAATGCTAATCAAGCCTTCTGTATTTGTGTGTGTGTGTGTGTGTATTTAGGCTCTGAACTCAGTGTATATATAGGCACAAGAATGACAGATTCTCAAATGGTAGTGCATCTGCTGAAATTTTGGGGAGTAACACAGAAATGTGGATTTCAAAAAGAACACCTCAGTGACTCAGGAGAATGCTGCGTTAAAACTATATTTCAGACAAGCTCATTAGTGTTCCTGATGAGAAAATGTGGACAACCTATGGGTTGATTTAAAGAAATTATAAGATGGGAAGGTTGTCTGAGCTGGAGGCAAAAGGAAAAAATAATGAAATCCATTAATGGATCACGAGAACACATGAAAAATGACAAAATTGCATTTGTTCTAGGAAGCCCTGAACTAGCAAACTGATTAAAACTCTCTCTGGCTGTCAAGGATGTAAGATTATTAGAGCTCGCCAGTGTACCCCTTTCCTCAGTGCTTGTCATGTTTGAAGAGTAGCAGATATACCCTGCCACGTCTTTTATCACATTAACGTCACTGAGATTTGGTGAGAAATGTCTGATTGAAAAATTTATTAGAATCTCTTTTCTCAACAATATTGAATTTAATACTTGAAATGTGTTTTCTCTGGCTTTAATGTCACAATTAACTAGAAGTATACGTTAATTGTATTTATTGCTAGTTTTGCTTTTTGGGATTTTGTAACAGACACACTTTTTTTTCTATAAATTTTATAATTTTAATTCTATGATTTTTTAATAGGGAAATATAGAACTAAAATATATCATAGAATGTTTTGGGTTGGAAAGGACCTTAAGATCATCCAGTTCCAACCCCCCTGCCACAGGCAGAGGCACCTCACACCAGACCATGTCACCCAAGACTGTTCAACCTGGCCTTGAACATTGTCAGGGATGGAGCATGTACCAGCTTTTTTGGGTAACCCGTTTCAGTGTCTTATGTTCTCAAAGGTTACTGCCTCTTATTCTCACCTTCAAGCATAGTAACCAAAATGAATTAAAATTGTATTTGTTAGACTGTGGATGGTTTTCATATGGAAAAAGAATTGCATTTTTAAGAAGGGCTTAACTGCCATCACATGACAATTTATTTGTAGCTGGAAAATAGCACTTGTGGAGGTTGCCTGTAAGAATCAGGGATTTTTTTTTAATGATTGTTTCTGGTGGTTTTGTGTAATAATTAAGTACAAATATGAGTACAAGTTATATCTGTTAAGAAGGGAAAACAAACAAAAACCAAACATAAACCAGTAACTCCAGTGCAGTTGATAACACCCAAAATACTCATGTGTGACCACATGGAGGTGAAAAGATAAAGGAATTTTGAAGGTTTTTGAAGTTAAGACTTGCTCTTGTGATGCGATCTCAATTTTCTAGTGTCAATCTGTCTTTCTCTGTCAGTGTTCCCTAGGTATTGTAAGTAGCAGTGTGGCTGTTTTACACATGAACCTTTACTACTGGAGCCATGCAGCAGTTGTGCTTTTTAGGATCTTTAAGTATTTGGACTATTATCATAGAATCATAGAATAGTTTGGATTGGAGGGGACCTTAGAAGGTCATCTAATCCAACCCCCCTTCAGTAAGCGGGGACACCTTCAAGTAGGTCATGTTGCTCAGAGACACATCCAGCCTGGCCTTGAATGTCTCCAGGGGTGGTGCATCCATCACCTCTCTGGGCAACCTGATCTAGTTGAAGATGTTATGTACTGTTACATCATTCTAACAGTAACACAAATAATGGCGAGTGTTCCTGCTGTGTATTTTTTGTGACTGATTATATTTTCCTTCAGTATGACACATTTCTACCCTTCTAAATTTGTTAAGAACAAATTCAGAATTGCAGTGCATGTTTTAAGATGCCAGTTACAGTAAGTTAGAATGGAACTGTAGTATGTCGAAAGGCAAAGAGCTGATTGATGATTTTGTCTTTCTTTTGTATATAGTATCACTCACTAAAATTAAGTACCTATACCTATAAAACAAAGAAATCATTAGATAAAACCCCAAATAGTTTTAATTAGTGCTGTATATTTAGAAAATCAACATAATTATGGCTGATGTTATACTTCATGAACTTGTGCTTAATTTAATTCCTTGTGTATTGTATTTCAATAAAGGACCAATTTCTATATTGCAAGAAGAAACAAATATATTCTCAACCATTCCAGTTAATCAGATATTATTTGTATTCATTGAGCCTTGGTTTTATTGCATTTGAACCCTAAGTCTGGTGTGGTAACTAATATCTATGGAAAACATATAATTTATTTTTAGGGAGCTGTACCTGAGTCAAACCTATGCACATACACAGATGTCTTTCCTTCTGGAGGGTTTGTGTCATGGGTTCAGCAGCAGCAGTCATTTTTCTCCCTCTTGATAGCTGGTGCAGCACTGTGTTTTTGATTTTGGGCCTGGGAGCAGTGCTGATAACACCAGTGTTTATAGTTACTGGTTGGCAATGTTTTGGTTTGATCAAGGACTTTCTGAGCCTCATGCTGTGCCAGGGAGGAGGGGAAGCCAGGAGGAGGCAGAGACAGGACACCTGACCCAAACTGACCAAAGAGGTTATTCCATACCATGGCACGTCATGTCCAGGATGTGAAACCGGAGGACAGAGACCTGGAAGGGTGTGGTGGTGGTGGTGGACTGGGGGTGCACGGCATGGTCAGGTTTTTGGTACTGGGGGGTTTGCTGCTGGGGGGTGCACTGGCTGGGTCAGGCTTGGTGAGCAGTTGTATTCTCTTTCCTTGTATTTCTCCTGTCATTATTATTACTGGTGGTAGCAGTAGTGATTTGTGTTATACCTTAGTTACTAAACTGTTCTTATCTCAACCTGTGCGAGTTGAATTCTTTTGATTCTCCTCCCCATCCCCCCCGGGACTGGGGGAAGGAAGAGGGGGAGTGAGTGAGTGAAACTGTGGGGGGGGGGGGGGGCTTAAACCATGACAGTTTGTCAATGTGTACAAGTGTTTCAAACAATTTTGAGAAAAGCTGAGTAACTGGTAATGGAGCACTGTGCGCTTGATACATATTCCACTTGTTTTAATAATTGCACACTTTCTCTATTTGACGGCTGGATTCAGTTGAAGTCATCTTCAAGATAGACCTAAACAAAAATGAATTATAAAGGCTTATTTTTGATCATTCAAGCTCAATTGTGAAGTTATTTCTGTTTAAGCTCTGTTTCTATAAGAACACTCCCAGATCTGTGTTTTTTCTGGGAGTGTGGGAGGTTGGACTGTGCATTGTTCTTTGCTGGCATTAGGCTAATTCATATAATCATAGAATGGTTTGTGTTGGGAGGGACCTTAAAGCTCATAGAGTTCCAGTCCTCTGCCACGGACAGGGACACCTTCCGCTAGAGCAGGCTGCTGCAAGCCCCATGCAACCTGGCCTTGAATGCTGCCAGGGATGGGGCAGCCACAGCTTCTCTGGACACCCTGTGCCAGCATCTCAGCACCCTCACAGGGAAGAACTTCTTTGTAATATTTAAGTGCTGTTATTAAATGTTGGCCATTTGTGTAAGGGATTCAAAGCTGAATCTGATCGGAAAAAGCATATGGACTTTTTATTTTCTAATGGAAACTGAACTTTAAACATTATTTATAAAGTTATTCTGTTGAATACGTACAGAATCCACTGTACTTTTCTACAACTATGCTATGTATTTTTTACAGTAACTTCTGAAGTAAAAACTAGCTGGTGCCCATGAACTTCATGGTGGGTTTTTTTTTATCCATTAGATTCTGCAAGAAACATCTGCTGGCCATCGCTGTCTTCTTTGGCATAAGATCCTCTAACATCTGCGTCTCTGCCAGCTCTAGTTAGGATCTTCTTAGTATGGAGGCTTTTTGTGCTGGCTAAGAGGACCTGTAGCTAGTTTTCACCTTTTCTATTTTCATTCTCCCTTGCTTGAAAACTCTAGGCTATTTATAATATGCAGTGTCCTGTAAGGTCTGGACCATGTCAGTCTGCGTATCCAAGTGAATTTGGTCACTGTTTAAAGGTGTTTGTATATACGTGTACTCCTGAGTTTATGCATATGAAGGTTAGCATTTGCTGGGGGAGAATAGACTTTAGATTTCATCTATTTTTCTATTACATAAAGAAATTTGTCTCTGTGAGGGTGGTGATGCGCTGGCACAGAGCACCCAGAGAAGCTGCGGCTGCTCCATCTCTGGCACTGTTTAAGGCCAGGATGAATGGGGCTTGAAGCTCCCTGCTCTAGTGGAGAATTTTTAATGGGGGAAGTTTATATTGGATATATGGAAGAAGTTCTTTACTGTGCGGGTGGTGAGGCACTGGAATGGGTTGCCCAGGGAAGTTGTGAATGTTCCATTGCTGGCAGTTTTCAAGGCCAGGTTGGAAAGAGCCTTGGGTGTCACGGCTTAGTGTGAGGTGTCCCTACCTGTGGCAGGGAGTTGGAACTGGATGAGCTTTAAGGTGCTTTCCAACCCCAAATTGTTCTGTGATTGTGCCCATGTTCTGTTTTTATGGAATAATGGTGCACAAATTCACAACCATTCAATTCAATGGCTACATTGTCCTCTGCCACAGAAACCAATATGGAGAGATACTGAGAAAATTTCTTGTTGGTATACTACAGCTGGAAATGTAAGTTATGTGGGAATATCACAGGTGTGCAATAAGTGGTGACTGAAAATCTTAGGGCTAAAATGAACCTACTCTATTGTGTAATTCTCTGCATTAAATGCTACATTTTCCATTCATTGACAAACCGTTGGTTTTGGTCATCATTAGGAAAATAATAGTGGTTCTGCGTTACCAGAAAGTCTTTTTGGCTCTTTGTAGTATCGTAAATATACTCCAACATTTTCATCACAGTTGAACTTAAAAAGAAAAAAAGCAAGTGTGGCCTTGACTATTATATGAACAGAGTATAATGTATTAGCAGGTTACAGTCTTTTATGACAAAAACAGTAATTAAAGCAGGATAGGTAGATCAGGTTATGTTTGATAAGATGATTGCATAGTAAATAACTGGTGACCTTCTTACATAAGAAGTAATGGATTTTCATTTTGACTTATAAGCAAATTCTTGTTGTGGTTACAAACTTAGTTGTAAGTAAGTAATACTTATGAAGAATATTTGTCATGCTTTTTCCGTTAAAATGAGACTTCAACATTATTGCATCAGATACAGCTGCTAATGCAATATCTTTAGACCATTTAAAAGTCTAGGGTAGTTTTGTAGTTTTTGAAATTGAGTACTTCAACAAGGGATATACTTGGAAAAAAATGCTTTCAATAGTCACCAAGTGTGAATCAAATGCATTATAAATAATGTCAGTATAACATTGTTGTTATAAGTATTATCAGTATGTCAGACAGTATGAGCAGGGTGTTGGTATGGTTTGTTAAGCAGCAACTTCAAAATAACTATTATGATATCCAACAGAATATGAGGTCATAGTAGGAAGAGATGATGTGATCCTTAAGTGAATGAGCTGGTGGGTGTGAAGTAAATTTAGTGAGGCAGTATTACTGTTATAACATTAATGAGATTACTATTGGAAGGATTCCTCATTCGCAAAGAAGATGTTGACAAGCGGGAAGGAGATCAGAGAAGAATTATGTGAATGATTTTTGTGTTTTAGCAACAGATCAAAGACTTTGGATGTCTTTCTATTCATTCTTATCAATGGGAAGTAAATTGTCTTAAATGAATTGGCAGTAGAGATTTTAAGATTATTTCTGGTAGCACAGTATAAGTAATATTCTAGAATGAATTTTAACTAAATTCAAATATGGGATCCACACTGTAAAAGGGCAATATCCCTTTAAATGGAATAGTTCTCCTAGAATGGTGGGCAACTGAGTTCAACCTGAATCTTTTTTTAAGAACTGTATATATCTTTGAAGGATATGCTTGTATCCATGAAGGGTATAAGGTCTGCCAGGACTTATAAAACTGGGAAAAGAATTATTGGAAGAAAAAAACCCTTGCAATAGTGGCACTTTTCACTTACGAATCGGGGAAGAAACAGGGTCGTTTGGTTTCTGTCATAGACCAGATTTACTAGGAAAAAGAGAAAGCAGAGATACATAACCTAAAGTGATTAAATATGTATGCTTCTAATGACTTTAGAAGCAATTTGGGTATTAAAGTTTATAATCTGTCTTATGCTCATAATTGAGAGTGATGGAAAAATCATGTTTAGTTTCTTATTTTTCAGGACCTTAATTTGCTGTATGTCATCAATAGGCAAAAGGCTACAAAATAATCCTGATTACAAAAAGAATGCACTAATTGCAAGATTTTGCTTTAAGATGTTAATTAACCTAATTACAATAGACCCATGTTCTGCAAAGCAATAGCAATCTTTGTTCCTTTCCCTTGCAATAGGTATTTCTGCATATTGGCTGATTTATTTGCAGTTGAAAGGATTCAGGACATGGATATGTGGATTTTTTAAATATCTTCTATATTTTTTCCTTTTATTTGGTTTTGTTCCTCATGTTAATTTCTTTGGAATATTGATTCCATTGGGTGTGCACCTTTTAACGGATCCAAATGAATTTTATAGCTATCTTTGCATGTTTTATGAAATGCAGTAGAATGGAACTAGAGAGATGGAATCATAGAATAGTTAGGGTTGGAAAGGACCTTATGCTCACCCAGTTCCAACTCCCTTGCCATGGGCAGGGACACCTCACACTAAACCGTGCCACCAAAGGCTCTGACCAACCCAGCCTTGAACAACACCAGCGATGGAGCATTCACAACTTCCCTGGGCAACCCATTCCAGTGCCTCACCACCCTCACAGTAAAGAACTTCTTCCTTATATCCAGTCTAAACTTCCCCTGTGTAAGTTTGTACCTGTTATCACTTGTCCTATCACTACCGTCCATTAATGAAGAGTCCCTCCTCAGCATCATTATAACTCCCTTTCTGATATTGGAAGGTTGTTATGAGGTCTGCCACGCAGCCTTCTCTTCTCCAGGCTCAACAGCCCCAACTTTCTCAGCCTGTCTTCATACAGGAGGTGCTCCAGTCCTCTGATCATCATCGTGGCCCTCCTTTGGACTTGTTCCAACAGTTCCATGTCCTTTTGATGTTGAGGACACCAGAACTGTACACAATACTCCAAGTGAGGTCTCAGGAGAGCAGAGTTGAGGGGCAGCATCACCTCCCTTGTCCTGCTGGTCACGCTCCTCTTGATGCAGCCCAGCATATGGTTGGCTTTCTGGGCTGCAAGTGCACACTGCAGCCGGCTCATGTTCATTTTCTCATTGACCAACACCCCCAAGTCCTTCTCCCCAGGGCTGCTCTGAATCTCTTCTCTGCCCAACCTGAAGCTGTGCCTGGGATTGCTCCCACCCAGCTGTAGGACCTTGCACTTGGCATGGTTAAACTTCATCAGGTTGGCATCAGCCCACCTCACAAGCATGTCAAGGTCCCTCTGGATGTCATTCCTTCCCTTCCAGTGCATCAACTGAACCACACAGCTTGGGGTCATTGGCAAACTTACTGACGGTGCACTCAATCCCACTGTCCATGTCACCTGACAAAGATGTTGAACAGATCTGAGCTTTTGGCGTATTTTAAACAAGACCTTGATTTGCAGTCAGAGAAATTTTGCAGTTTTGCCTTAAGCACATGGTTGAAATTACCATGTTTAGTTTCCTCTTTGAGAGCCTCATTTTTAGTATCTCTTCCCACAACCTCCTCAGAGGTTGGTGTTCTTGAATGTTATGAGTCTGAGCAGCAAATGCTCACGTTGTGAGGTAATGTTCTCTTCTACTTGTCTTTTTCAATGGGATGATTAATATTTTTCCCTTGATGTACTGAAGAGTATCTTATTTGTATGTCTGTGTAGTGCTGTAATCAGTCAGTACTCATTGATGAAACTTCTGAAACCTTTTATGGCTCTTTAATGGAAGTGTTAAGCATATGTAACTCATGCTCAGCGTATTCAATGCAGATGTGTCCAATATATGGATAATCTTTGAAGAATACAAAAGCAATATTGCTCTGCTGAGTAGAAATTTTCCATTTTGTAGATATCTGTGGGTTTTTTTTACCATAATTTTTTACAAAATCCTAAAGAAGTCAGCATGAGAATTTTCATTCTCATTTTTTTTGTTGGGTCAGTGTGAAACAAAGCACTACTTGATCAAATTTTCACTCTTGGCTGATAGCTAGCTCATAAATGAAAGGATATTCAGTGAAAAAGTATAATCACAGAATGGTTTGGGCCAGAAGGGGCCTCAGAGCTCATCCAGTTCTAACCACCTGTAGGGACACTTTCCACTAGAGCAGGTTGTTCCAAGCAGAACCCAACCAGGACTTGAAAACTGCCAGGGAATGGGGCAGCCAGCAGCTCCTCTGGGCACCCTGTGCCAGCCCCTCACCACCCTGCCAGGGAAGAACTTCTTCCTTAATTGTCAAAGAAGAAATTCTTTACTGTTTAAGTTTGTTTTTTTTTTTTTTTTTTTTTCCTGAAGTTCATGATCCTTAGGATACAAAGCTATGTGGTGACCTTTAAATTATGCAATTACAAGCTAGACCTGTGCTTGTGAGCATCATATTATGAGATGTGCACTTTCGTGTTTGGAAACCTTATCTGCTTGCACAAACAGTTAAACTGTGAGTATTCAGAGAAAAATTTTGGAGAAATGAGATTAGCAGTAGGAATTAATTTTCCTGATTCATTTCGTTTTGCTCTCTAGTAATGAAAATGTATTGTATCTGCTTATGCTAATAGTGAATTCTTTTATTAGTAGGTATTCATGTAGAAGCATAATGAATCCAGTATACTGAATGGCTGCTGAACATTGAGTTGTTTCCAGAGGATACGTATTCAGTTTTTCCCAGTGAATTACATGTATCTGCACTTTGTAGTGCCGAACGATTAAGCTTTTACTACTCTGCTTGAAATACTTTAATTGCCAGGTAATGTACTTCTCTGAAAAAGCAATTGGCTCAAAAAATTGAAGGAAAATGCAGGCATGAGGCACAATGTATATATTTGCTTTTCAATCTTCTACTCAGTCCATATTCTTTAAATCTGCTTCCCTCATATGTTCCACCACATAAAATCTCTTTGAATGCCTCCATAAACCTGTAATATTCATATTTTTATTTCTTTTTGAACTGAGGGACTCTGTTTCCATGTATGTGCAATATGATACTGTTGACTATTAGAATGTGGTGGATTAAAAAGTTTTGTGGTAATGGTTTTTATCCTTTATAGGAAAGGATATGGGCTGTGTTTGAGAAGTTCCTGTCTGACACAACTGGAGTACTTAGTAGAGTAACTGAAAACATGGAGGTGTACCACTGGCGTAATACTGCATATGATCAGCTAGTTCATTTTATAATGTGGTTCATGCCCTGTAGGATAAGCTTTTCTTTCTGAGCCGCTTATGGGAAGAATAGATTCACTGTCAAATAGATATATTTATTTGAGTTTCTGAATTTAACATGTTCTAGCTTGTTTGTTCAAGAGTTATCTGGGATACATCATTTATTTCCAAGCAGAAATCAGTGCTGCTTTATAAACATGCATTCTCATCCTGAGCAGATTTTTAACTGCATTATTGCAAGTATCAAGAATTCAGGAAACATCATTTGTGTGTGTGTGTTTGTACACAGAACAAGAAAGCTACATATGTCCACATCCCTGTGTGGCAGATGCATCTGGAGACAAGTTTCAACTTACTTGCTAGCTTGCTTGGATAAGTACAAGAGATGTAGGAACATTATATTCTGTTTTCATGTGTTGGTTGGTATTTCATTGATAGAGGATGCTGGTCTCTCTGTTTTAGGGGCTTTCTTGTGTTCCCAGCTTGCTTGCCTGTGTGTCAGGTGTTCTTCGATTGTTCATGTGCAGTAAAGCCAGGTAGAAAGCTACAGTGCCATACCATGGAGGCTGGAATGTTGTTCTTCTCAATCAAGTTTAAGTTTAGGAGCCTCAGCACTTTATCAAATGTATTTTATTATCATCAGAGCAGCCTTTCAATATGTTAAGGGGCCAACAAGATATCTGGAGAGAGGTTTTTACAAGGGTGTGTAGTGAAGCACATAAATATGTCTGTGAAGTCAGACTTATTCTCCTTCTGACTTAAGATCGCGTATACTGCTATGAGGAATTCCGTATTCTTCACATAAATCTGTCTCTGTGTAGAGGGCTGTTAATTTTTACATTATTCTCAATATAAGGATGCAGAAGGTGCAAACTGTTGTTCAGTTTCTCAGTCATCTTAAAACAGTCTGTGTGTGCTGAAAAGGCATTCCTGTCTTCTCTTTCGCCTTTGCTACAGCATGTTAGGAGAAAATTCTTCCCTGTGGGGGTGCTGAGGTGCTGGCACAGGGTGCCCAGAGAAGCTGTGGCTGCCCCATCCCTGGCAGTGTTCAAGGCCAGGTTGGACAGGGCTTGGAGCAACTGGCTCTAGTGAAAGGTGTCCCTGTCCGTGGCAAAGGGTTGGGATTGGATGAGGTTTGAGGCTACTTCTAGCTCAAACCATTCTATTATCATTCCTTAGCCATTGTTAGTTTGGACCATTAGTCAAAACTGAAAAGGCCAGACCTGTTTCTGGAGTATGCATATCTAACATGACAGGGTGCATAATTTTGTTATTAATACATGGTTACACAAATGGGCAGAATGATTCTGGTTGTAGATATTACCATACTGTCTTTGTTGATTTATGCAGGGCAGTTGTGCAATATACAGAATGGACTGATGTATCTCAGAGGTATTTTTTTTCTCTGTCAGAGGACATCTAGTGTATTATTTTTACTTGTTTCACTTTGTTTTGAATATTATGTGGAAAGTGAGTTTTTTTGTTAGAGGAAAAGATGGGGAGGGTACTTTGTGACACTAATACTATTGAGGACTTGTACTAGTCTTTGGGGTCTTTAGTCTCCTATAAGAATTAACTTTCTTCTTTCAATAGATGAATGACAAGACTGGAAATTATTCCTGCTATCATCATTCTAGAGCTTTTGCAGGTGTTTAAATTTTACTGAGCAAAAGTTACTAAGCACTTAGAAACTGAAGACTGAAATTTTGAGCTCAATGTAGTAGTTACCGCATAATGTGTTAAAATTTTTCAATGAGAGCCTAGTAATAGATATGTTCTTCACACCTCTCAGCTTTTTTCAATGATCTGAAAATGTTCACAAGGAAAACTGGTATATGCAAGTTATACAACTGTGTTCTCAAGTGATTGGTCCTGCAGTCCTCTTTTTAGATTTAGAGAAGGGACCTCAATATGAGGGGTTTTGACTTTTCTGGTTGTATTTTTTTTTTGTGGATTTTTGTTTTGTTTAATTTTTTTTTCTTTTCTTTGTTTCGTGACTCTTTTGGCAGCAGTAGCCCTTCAGGCTGGATGAGCCAGCAAGGACATGAAGTATCCATAGATCACTTATGTTACATCTCTCATGGAAATGAGCTGGGAAGCCCAGAGTGTCAAATTGTACTGAGCATTGTGAGTTTTGTGTGTAATCAAATAATTAAAACGATGTGGTTTTATACATACTTTTGTCAGCAGGGAATCCTAAACCAGTTATGTTGGAAACTAAGTCAAAATAAATGAAGATAGTTGTGGCACTTCCCTCTTCATTAACAGTGTTGGTCCTAAAGCTTTTTTACCTTAAAGGGGGCTGCATCCTTCAGAGGTCTTCTGTCTGCAGTCTTTCACTTTGAGTCTGCTGGGAAGCAAGACTGACACTGGATCGGATGCAGTTGGATCTGTAGATGTCTCTGTAAGTGCTCTTTTGAGCTTATGACCTCAGAAGTCCTATTAAGTAGTCAATAATTTGGCACTTACCTCTTCTGGAAATGGAATCATTACTCCTGTGAAGAATCCAAGTGCAAGTTGCTATGAGTGGCATGGCCCTGAGTGCTGGTCAAGAGAGCTTTTTGGTTTTGGGGTATCTAGAAATTATCAGCTGAAGAAGATACATGCTAATGTACTGTTCAGATGTAGTTGTAGTTGTAATCCCTTATTCCATTAATACCTTATTCACTACACTCTACTGTGTGAGGCCGAGGACTTCAATGATCACAGTGCTTGCACTTGGACTATTGTTCTTTGTCACTTTACCTTTTATTTCTATTCCAAAGTTTTGCATAGTTTTGAGTAACCTACCAATAGGTATGTACCAGTTGCATCCAATTGAGATTACAGACTCATCAATATAAGTAATGTAAAGAAGAACCAATGGTCACACCCACAGTGTTTTTTGAGCATCCTTAGAAAAACAATCAAACCCTTTAATTTTGGGTAGCATTTTCTTCTTAAATCTCAATTCTGAAGAAGCTTTTGGCTTTCTAAACTATTTTATGAAATGCAATAACCTTGCTGCTTCTCAGGCATCCTGATAGCAGAGAAGTCATTGTACAGAGTGTGTTTCTCTGTTCAATATTAGAATTGGGTGCAACTGCAGAGCTGCTGTGAAGGACAAAACCTTGATCTGAAATGATTGTCTGCTAGTGCTTCTGCTCACCCACAGCTTGTGACTTCCACTGGACTTGATACCCAGGGTTGAGCTGTGATGGAGAAGCCAAAGGATCTCTTAAGTTTACGTAGTGCAGTCCTCTCACCTCCGTGTCCTCCTGGCCACCCCTCCAATCTTTTGCTTTTGCTAATTTCTTGGTTTTGTCCCCAGGCACCATTCTGTTCCAAAATACCAATAAAACTTATTAATTATGTGTCAAGAAAGTGTAATTAAATACTTTTGACCTGGAGGGAAAACTACTGAAAATATTTCTCATTCTTTATGGAGCAGAAATGTAGTAGAGAAGTTGCTTTAGAACTTTGGAGGTGATGGTTTTAGTTGAATTTCAGTTTTTAGCTTCTGATAGTAAATTAATGCAGGATTGTCTTACTACTTCCATTTGACCAGTCCCTTTCTGTCTACTCCTTTATATACTTCCTTTGGCCAAAAAAATTTTAGTTACTACATCATGATTACCTAACACATATGTGATGAATTCTACATCACAATGTCTAACACATAAGTGTTAATACCTAACACAAGTGACAATTAGTTCTCTTTTCTTCTTCCTCCCTGTTCTTGCTGGTTGTAGTTTCTGGGTACTCTAGACCTTTTTAAAATCATTGCATTAAGAATATATCACAGCTGCTTTTAACTAAGAAATTCTTATGCCTTTCTTCTGCCACATTGTCTTGTGGTTCATGTTTTTCTCTGCCACATTCTTAGTAGTCCCTTGCTTTTTAGAGTATGTACATCCGTAGTTCCATAAGGCTCCCATGGTAGCATCTGTTCACTATGTACTTCTTTGCTCTTTGCTCTGACACAGCTTTTGGGCTGGTGTATTTTGTATTACAGAAAAGGGCAGGAATCGCCAGGGCTACATTTTTTGGTTTAGAGTTTCCTTTTATAGAGAAAATTATTTTAGCTTAACAGGCTGTTGGGGCTAAATTCGTTGGCTCGTTATATATCGAGTTTCATAGGCCTCATTTAAAGAAGTCTCCTTCATTCATTGGAAAATCAGTCATGCAACAAATGTTCTGTATGCTTGGCAGTCTGAACTGCAAATTTAATTATAAATTTTCCATTGAACTGCTGGCAAATGCTTAAGTAATGTATACTCTTTACGAGTCAACTCAAATGCACTGAGTCAGCTGCTCTTCTAACATCCATGTCTTTCACTGATGTGGCCATCAAAAAGCTAAGGCTTCAAGGCCACATATTAAGATACGTAGTTGAATGTAATATATCCTCTTTTTCTTTGTTTTACCTCCTTTCTCCATCACACTACCCAGTACTGTATAGAATATTATCTTCATTGATTTCCTCGTCAGTGGTTGCTGTAAGCTTATAGGATGTATATTTTGAGGTTAGATGGTTTGCTATGTAGGTATGTGATACTGTCACTGATATATTTGTCACTGTGGTATCTGAACAACCTGCAAGTAGCTTGTTTAGCCAGAAGACGAGTGTATGTAATCAGCATCTAATTTCATTAAAGTCCAACAGGGAAGCTTATGCTGCGTTCCTGCATTTCCATTTATGTAGGGTGGACCTATCAAAAAGCAAATTGTTTTATCAAAATATGAGTTATACTGCATTCATTAAGTTCCACTTTTGTCCACTGAGAATGTGTGGGGAAACTTGATATTCATAAAGCTTTCAGTAAGATGTATAATTATGTTTTATTATACTGCATATCTCATTTTTACTTGAAATTTTTATGTAGTTGCTTGTCCTTGTGAATTTATTTACCATGTTCTTCATTTAGTAAATCTTATACAAGATACTGAAGAACTTTACATAAATAACATGGTCAGAGGCTTTTCTATTGAATTTTATTCTTGTTTGACATATTTAGTTACTTAAAAAGAAAAATCAGTGTATTTCAGATCTTTGAGACGCAGTAGAGATTTATGTTAAATAGATTCTGGCTTTAGTAAAGATTCTATCTTGATATAAGGTGAGAAAATATTAGCATTCTACATTATATTTTCCATATTGACCGAGTCATTGTGTTCTCTTGACCATATTTGTCAATTCTGATTAACCACCTTAACCCTGAATATTCAATTACTTTTATGGCATGAGTCGCACATTAATCAAATAGTTTTCCTATTATAGGTGGCCTCTTGTAGGGGTGTCATCTACCACCGTCATCACTCTCCATAAAGCCCTCACTAATATAATTCATCATGTTGAATTTGAAAATATATTGTGTATATTTTTTCTCCCATGTAAAACTTTACATTATATGATACTCCCCAGCACAGTTTATATTCTAACTTTGGTTCTACCTAGGGATGAAGTGTGTATGGAAGTTCATTATTTATAAGGTATTTATGCTTGCTATATCACATATATTCATTTTGCATACACTTTATTTTTATGAGTCATTCCACACAGGGAGATATCAACCAGCAGATGAATTCCCATGCAAGCATCACTATGAGCCACTCAGCCCCTTGGCAGCTGGTGGGATGTGGATTGTGCTTACTGGGAAGGAGTGATAGGGAGCTGGGAAAACACAACGCTTTTAGGGATTAAGATGCTCATAGAACAGGAACTCACAGAACAGTCTTGCTTATTCTGAGTGCTTCATCCGAAATGAAGCAACTACTTTAAGGTTTATCCTCCCAAGGTAAATTTTTATGGCAAGAATGCTGTCCCTGAGTCTCTTACTAGATTTATATAAAAGACAAGCATAATCTAGTTGTAATGAAAATCTGACCTGCTTTTGCCTTGCTACTGAAGTGGCTGATGGGGGGAGAAAACACTCCTGCGTGAGTCAGAGGAGCAGTCTCCTTCCTTCTTGAAAGAAGGAAAAAACTAACAAAAACCCGAGTGTGTGGAGAATGCTGTAGGCAATTTGAAATGTTTAGAGCTCAGAAGAGAGATTGCAGGTTTGTGAGGTCTTTTATGAGGTGCAGTGGCACTGCAGTGATGATACACCAATGGATTTTGAAATAAATTTTCTGTGAAAAATCGTTTGTTTCATAGGCTTTTATTAGTATTTGGTTGGGGTTTTTGTCTGGAATGGTTGCCCAGCTGTGGGATACGATTATGACACATTCAAGGCTTATCAGCTGATCCAAAATCAAAATACTTTCAAGTGTTATGTTTTTATTACTGAGTTATGCAAAAGATGCAATGGTTTGTTATAGTTTGATATAGGAGAGTAAAATTATTAATATTTAAGTATGCTTGAAAGCTAAGAAGTTAGGATAAGATCCAAGATCCTGCGAGCTTTTGAGTTGTTCCTCCTTGTTGTTCATTTTAAGATTTCCACATTAGAAAGGCATGGAAATCTCTTGGCCACAGTTTGGAAAGTAGAAATAGTAGAAACAAACCCCACCAAACCAGCATTTTTGTTGGGCAGCATTTTCTTCCTCTTGCTCCTTCAGAAATTACATGTCCATGATGCAAGAGATGAGGACACTGGGTTTCCTCAATGAAAGGCTGTAGGAAATTGGCATAATAACGTGTTTTGAGTAATACTGGTCTGGAAATGGTAAAACCGTTGGGGATGATCCTCTTCACAAATGATGTATAATGTGTACATCCAGTGTGTAATACTGAGCAAGAGAGAAGATATATTTTTGTGCTGATTTATAAATACTTGAAAGTAGAGTATTAGTAGTAGATGGTCTCAAGTCTTATACTCGCCACATGTTTATGAGCTGTGAGTAATTATAAGTCCTACTTGCTAGTTCTTGCAAGTTTCTACTGTTAGAAATACGGTGGCTAAGAAGCTATCTTCCTCATTTACAACATGGTTTCTTATAATCCTGTTGCATGACTGGGGTTTCCTGTAAGCAGTGCACTGGTTCAGTCTCATTCACTTATTTATGAAAACAATTGAAACTCCTGCTAATTCTACTACAAGTACTTGTTTCATGCTAAGTACATCCTTAAGTGCCATCCTGACTGCAGGTGTTTCTTTGAGAGGCCTTCCTGATATTAACTGCAAATCTCAGTGCTCTGTTCTTTTTTAGTTCTTGCTTGTTATGTACCAAGTGGCAGTTAAAGTGAAGGCGGGGGGAAGGCATGATCCAGTTCCTTTTAGCTTGTGGCAGTGGAAAACAATAAGGCTGTCCTGGGTTGGTTGTTGTTTTTTTTTTTAATTTGTTTGTTTTTTTTTTTTTTACCAATGCTACATAAATAGACACTATTCTTAAGTGATTTAATCTTAATTTCTTTTATAGTTGCATGGCAACATTTGAAACATTTATATTAACTTGATTGTTACATGTGACAGAAAATAAAATAATAAATTAGGACTTACAAAAGGTTTAGCTTGTGGGTTCTACAAGTATCCTTAGATTTATTTTAACATCACATACACTTGTAGAAATTGATTCCTACAATTAAATGTAAAATCAAGTTATTCAACTGAGTAAATGCAAGTGATTTTTTTTTTCTTGTGAAGGAATGTTATAGATAAAAGCCTTTTTGTTTTCAATTCTCTGTTTTACTAAAAGATATTCAAACTGTAAAACGAAAATATGTTTTTCTAGATGTTAGAATGAAAATTACATGGTATGACCATACGCAGAGACTGCAAAAAAGCAATTAAAAATGATGCTGCAGAAGAGGTGTTTATTGCCATGCCCTGCCACTGTGCATTTGAGTAATGTTGCGCATTACTCATTCAGCTGCTCTAGCCATCCTGTCTTTGCTGTTGTCACCAGCAAATGCAGTAGTGGACTAGGGCAGATTTATTACCATTTGTTAACATATCAGTGGAGTTGAATGCCCCAGTTGCTAGGCAATCTCTAAATAGATTTTTCAATGGGACTGAGTATGGAGTGGGTTTTTCTGGGAGGTGGTGTTTGTTTGTTTCTTTTTTTTAGTGTTCTGGTAGCCAAGAAATAATTTTTCAGTGGCAAAACATTTAATTGGTTCTACTGAATTTTTCTTCAAACCTTCTAACATTGCAACGCACTGACACAGGAATTACAAGTGCTGCGAGATAGCTGTTGCAGCCAGGCAGCCCCTTTCAGAGGTCAAACTTGTAATTGCAAGTCCTGTTACAAACCAGCAAAACCTCCTCAAGGATAGATGCTTTGATAAAAGCTCAGGCTTGTATGGGTTGTCAGACTGAGTGGTGGCTTGTCATGTCTTCTGCCTTCACCACTGTCCAACAGCAGATAGTTATGGAAGACTGCAAGGCTCAGTGACTGTAGAGATGGCTGTCTTTGAAGCACTGATTGGCAGGAGCAAAGACTTCTTCACCCTTAGACTTGGGGACAGAAAGGAGGGAGAAGAATACAGAGTTCATGAAGGCTTTGCAGGTATTATGAAGGTGTGTGTGCAGGGAGAAAAATTTGTTCTTTCTTGTCGCTTTTCTCCCTCATTTTTTTTGTTCCAGTTCTATCGCATCTTTATTTGAGGGAGTGATTTTAATCTCTGTTGTTAGTCAGCAGCACTTTTTGTTGAGCCATAAGAAATGTGGATTCTAGGTTTTACCTCCTGTAACAGGGACTACACTTGGTCAAGTAAAGCTTGGTGCTGTGTATCTGGACTTCATTAAGACTTTAATGCTGCCTGAAATGACATTCTGAGGAAGAAACCATGGTTTAGGTATAGCTGGTATGAAATGAGATTTACTACCAGATTTCACTGTCAATATATGTGAGTCAACTGAATAATATTCAGATATTTTTTATTATTTAACTAATGGACCAGGCAATGGAATGGAGAGATGCCTACTACAGAAAACACAGAGCTGGAGCTGAGGCTGTTAGTGTGCTGGTAGACAGAATTAGGAGTCGACATAACCTTGGCAAATTGCAGGTGATAATCTGGTAATATAGAATGCAATTCAGTACAAGCAATTAGAAAGCTTTGCACTTGGACAGGTGTAATTAACTGCACAAGTAGATGTCAGTGACCTGCCAGAGTAGAGGAGGCAATGAATGGTAGTGGATTGTGGCTGAGCATTTTAAGAATGTCATGATTTTCTGAATGGGCTGGCACTAAATTTAGCTTTAGGACAGAAATACACCTTCCTGAAAAATAATCCCGCCATGCTTTTCAGCCCTAGGAGGGCTGTGCTGGTCAAGTAAGATGCAAGGTGATGTCCAGTTTAAGTAGTGCATTTCAGGAAAGATTAGAACAGTTAGTACAAGTTGCAAGACTAGTTAAGAGAGATAAAGATCAGAAGTCTAGAAAACATGACCTTCTGTGAGAGATTGGGGAAACTGGAGCTGTTATATTAAGGAAAGATGATTGAAGTGGAATGTAACAGTTCTTGAGTAAGTGAAAAGGAATGCAACAATTTGTTCTCCATGCCTGTAGTGGAGAGGATAAGAACTAATGGAATTAAACTAAAAAGGGGAAGATTCCCTATAGATGTTGGAAAAAGCTTTCTCGTATTTAAGACTAGCAATGCACTAAAATAGATTTCCCAAAGAAGTCAGGCAATGGATAGTATTCAAGGTCTTTAAAACCGGAGTAGACAATGATTCTACCATGCTGCTGTTGGCAACGGCAGAGGTAAGGCAGATCCTGTTTTGATGTGAGGTAGATAACCTAGGTATGTGTTTGACAAATTTTCCACACATATGGTGCCAGGATGATTTTTGTTTGTTTTTCTGAATTGCTTTCTTTTTAAGACTTTGCCTTTTTGACCATCAACGAGTAGTGGCATTCAGAGCATCTCCTTGAATTCTCTCTTTAATAGTGATAGATTTGTAGATATCGTTGTTTTTCCTCACTGTGCATGCCTCTATTCCCAGTATTGAAGTTTATCTACCATGAAATCACTAAATGCAACAAGTGTCCTCTATGCTTCTTTGTGGTCAGTTTTAATTTTAATATCATTAGCATACTACTGCATTTTATGCATAATGTGTCATCTGTTTCTTTTTCACTTTATTCATATATCAAACACCAGAATTGTTCTTGAATTTTCCAGGGTCTTTCCTGTGTCATGAAGTTCTTTATTGTGAGGGTACTGAGGCACTGGCATAGGTTGCCTAGAGAAGCTGTGGCTGCCCCTTCCCTGGTAGTGTCCAAGTCCTGTTTGGGTTCTGCTTGGAACAACCTGCTCTAGTGGAAGATGTCCTTGCCCATGATAGGGGCTGGAACTGGATGAGCTTTAAGGTCCCTTTGCACCCAAACCAGTCTGGGACTTTCTCTCCTTTGCTAAATTTGAAGGCTGTAGTGTTTTGGCTAAAAATCTCTATCAGAAGCCCATGAGGAAGAAGAAAACTGATATTGATGGAGACCTTTGATCAAAGATACTCTGCATGTAAGATCTTGGGCCCAGGAAACCAAGGTGTTACGTTTTAATTAAGTTAAATTAGTCTGGGATTTATAGAAAGTTATGTTGCAATCTGAGTAATTGCCTGGAAAAAAAAATAGAAGAATGTGAACAAACACAAGTCATGCTATTAAGATCTTTGTCATAAAGAACAGAGGAAAGGTCACAATGCTTTTTCTTTTTTTTTGACCTTTCTCTCATTTCAAGTCTCAAGACGTTTTTCTCGCAAGAAGAAAAAGATTGGCAGCTTCTGCTATTTTCTACTACTCTAAGAAAGCTGTAAGATTTTCATTAAGTGTTGGGATCAGGATCAAGGACTGGGTCAAGAATAAACAACCATAAGGTTTGTCCTCACTCAGACTGAAAATCAAAAGTGATGAGCAATCAGACTGTAACTAAATATCATTGGAGTTTTCATAGTGTTTTGTGTTTTTCTGTGAATATTCTTTGCCATCTCTTGAAAGAGCAATTCTTTTCTCCATATTAAAAACAAAGAGGGAATGCACTCCTGGAGAGTGCATGTGTATCTGTAGGTTTTAATTTTCATTATTTTTAGACAAGCTCAGCACTGAGGATTCTTATTCTGGTAACAAAATATTCCCTTCCACTTAGTCTGAAAGAGCTTAATATTCCTGGTAAGGAAGTTCTGTTTTCCTCCTAGAGCTGGTACTCAAGTTTGAGACTTAATAAGGAACCTAATACCTTCTTCAAAATTGAGAAATTTATTAGCTGGAGATAAATCAGCAGGCATTCTTCCTGTGGTAACAGTATTATCAATGGGGACTTTATCTTTGAGTTGCAAGCTGTGCCCCCAAGCCAAAATGAAGCAAAGTTCTGATTCATTACAAAATGCTCAGGCATTAGCATCGTATGCCTACTGAATAATGTCAGGAATTTGGACTTCAATCTCCTCTCTCCTGTGCTGCTGTGGACCAGAGCTCCCTTGCACTGTGTACCGTACTAACTCACAGCAAAGTGATTCTTCATACTTTCAAGAGCTTTTATGCCTTTAGTCTGTGTTGCTTTCCTGTTTTGTTAATTCTTTGCGTGTCTCTCTCAAATTCTAAGCTGGGAATTTTTATGAGGCTGTTTAAGTGGAGTGTTTGAAATGAAGATGATCCAAGGGCTGGAACACCTCTCCAAGGAAGGCAGGTTGAGCTGGCCTTGTTCAGCTGGAGAAGAGGAGGCTCTGGGGAGACCTTAGAGCAGGTTCCAGTGCCTAAAGGTGCGGACAAGAAAGCTGCAGAGGGGCTTTTGACAAGTGCCGATAAGGATAAGAGAAGCAGGAATGGCTTTAAGCTGAAAGCCGGTAGATTTAGATTAGACATTAGGAAGAAGTTCTTCCCTGTGAAGGGTGTTGAGGCACGAGCACAGGTTGCCCAGAGAAGCTGTGGCTGTCCCATCCCTGGCAGGGTTCAAGGCCAGGTTGGACTGGGATTGGAACAACCTGCTCTAGTGGAAAGTGTCCCTTCCTGGTCTAGTGGAATTTAAGTGGGAGGGGAGGAAACATCCTGAAGAGCATTTTTAAGTAGGGAAATATTTTGGTTTTGAGAAGTTAATAGGTGTTAAATATTTGCTTGTGCAACCAAATATTAAAATGACTCAATTTTCCATTAATAACTGATTATATTAAAGATATTATAAATACTTAACTACTTGAATTCTTATTCAGGCTAAAAATAATTAGCAAAAAGTGGATTTCTATAGTAATTTCCTAAGTTTCTCTAACTTGATGTCCTTTTCCTGACTTCAGTTTCATTTGTGATACATAAGTGAATATTTAAGCCTCTTGAACACTTCACTTCTACTTGCTTTTGCCTGTATAAGAAACAATCAGGTTATTTAGATTTTAGCTTCAAGTTTGATTGTTGGTGCCTGCTACTGGAAATATTGCAGGACTGTGTGTGAAGTCCATTTGTAAAATAAATCTGTCATTTTGAGGCAAATCCTGCCTCATTTAGAGGCAAGTTTGTTGTTTGCCACTTGTTTTAATGCTGTATTTTCATTATATGCAATTTAATTCTATTTTATCTACTTTGAAGTCAATATTATTAATGAAAAAATAACCCCCCATGGAACTTTCTGTGAATTTTAATTTTCCAAACAAGCTTTTGGGGTGGAATAGACATCCCAATGCTTATTCCGGTATTAAGCAGCTTCTAGCTCTTCTAAAAATCTGAATGTATTAATAGAATCAGTTCTTGTCTGTCTAATACTAAGGATATCTCTGGGTTGATATGGTTACTTAAGAATGAAACCTTTCCTCCTGATTGTATTTTAATCATTTTCAACACTCTGTGTATTCACAGTCATGGGTGCGAGTTTCTCAACTTATTAAAACAAACAATAACAACAAACCTTGAATACAAAGAGGAATATTAGATAAGAGAGGATGACAACCAGCAAATGTAGATCTTCCTAGTTATTCTTCTGTGGCACACTGACAGATTTATCTTCCTGAAAAGAAACATCTCCTCTTATTGAATGTGTATAATCCCTTTCTTAATTTCACATAAATACCTCTGGGAAAGATGTTTGTTCCCTTTGAACACATCCATCTTAATTGCTGATGTCAAGATGTTTAAGATGTTCATCAGGCTTTACAGGGTTTCTTCATCAGGGGCTGTAGTGGTAGGACAAGTGGTCATGGGTTCAAACTTAAACAGAGGAGATTTAGGTTAGATATAAGGAAGAAATTCTTCCATGTGAGAGTGTTGAGGCGCTGGCACAGGTTGCCCAGAGAAGCTATGGCTGCCACATCCCTGGCTTTGTTCAAGGCCAGGCTGGACACAGGGGCTTGGAGCAGCCTGCTCCTGTGGAAGGTGTCCCTGCCTGTGGGGGGTGTATGGGACTGGATGATCTTAAGGTCTCTTCTAACCTTAACCATTCTATGATTCTTGTTATGTAACAACAGTTGAAGCCAAATTCTCTTATTCTTTCCTCAGAAATTAATAAATTTAATAATTCTCTTAGTATATTTCTGATCATCACTATTCTTAAACCTCTGTGACTATCTGCTGGGATGACTGCAGTGAGATTGCTCATCAAGTTTCTCTCGAAGCTGTGGATTAGATCTCAGTTCAGCATAGAGCAGTAATTTGTGTTTCTGGAGATTGCATTTTCCTACTTTAGAAACACTCTGACCAACCAAAAAATTACTTAGCAGGTTTCGAGCTGTTTGTATGGAAATGCAGGTTCTTCGTTTTCATGATAAAGCATCGAGATATTAGGAATTTTATAGTTCCTTGTGTTTCAGTGTGCTGAGAGTTTTATTTGGCTGCAATATACGCCCTGAGCAGTCCCTTTCCTCTCCTTGGGAGTAATGATTTGCGATAAGGTGAAACCTGGAATTCAAATGAAATGATGTCAAATATAGTTTAATGACCTATTTAAATTTGACATGCATTTAGCTTCCAAAGGAATAAAAGTAACTGGCACTATATAATGTAGAACTGCTCACAATTTTTAAAATGGGTATTCAACAGGATGTGTTCCATGTTTTTTTTTTCCAGTTCACACATTAAAACTAAACAAACCCCAACATTTGTTAGGCATGCTTTTGTATATCATACTCCCACATCTGCCTCTAAAACCTCTTTCCACATTTCTGACAGTTTGTCAACACAGTGAATCACATCTATTTGGCAAAGAATTTAATGGAAAACAAGTTCACCCAACAAAGGCCTTCAGGCTTAAAAAGACATTTTTAATACTAAATAGTTTACTCAATAAATAGTACCCCGTAAGTATAATTTGTAAGACTGATATTTAATCTCGAATCCTTAATCCTAGTAGTCAGGAAACACCTTGTACTTAGTGCTCTACCGTGAAAACTTGGTGTACAAAAAAGGTTTGCATGTTTTTTTTTATGAGAGAACTTGAGGCCAAAAGTAGTAAAACAATGTAAAAAATTTGGAACAAAAGAGCAAAATCAGCTTGGGGTAGAATTATGCTTGATCTCTTAAATGCAGCATTATAATGGATAAAAATAGTCTGAATGCGTTGCCCTGTACTAAATTCATGGAAGTTCATTTTCTCCTTCTACCATTATTGTGTTTTAAATGTCAAGTTGACCAAAGAAAATTGCCTTGAAGTCCAAGGTTTACATATTGAATGGAAAAAGTGCAAGATCATAATTTTTTGATAGCTACATCCTAAACAGCATCTAACCACTGAAGTAATATAATCAATTTTTGCACAAGGGCTCTTACTTCAGCTGGCTAACTTTGTGTTGTTATTTATGTTAAGCCATTTGTAGTCAGTCAAAGCTATAAGGTGAAGTATGCTTGACTGTAAATTTGCAGTAATTGGCCATAGCGGGCTTTGCACTAGTTTAACTCAATTAATTTTTGAAAAAGAGAATTTATTTGAGCCAAGTGAAAATCCAGAATGGTTATGGTCTGCTGCTGTAGCAGGATCAGGAGCTGCAAGTCATAGACTCTCATTCATGATGGGCCAGTTGGCTTATAAAATTCCTGTTGAGGCCACAGAGTGCAAAGCAGCCGTGCTTATGGAAGAGGAGATTCTCCATGAGCAACAGTTTTCAGGCAGTCAATCTTTCTAGTACAGATCTGGCCTTAAATATAGTTTTACAAGAATCCAAAATATACAGCATTGATTTACTTTAGACTTTAATATCTCTCGTATCCCTTCTTTTTCAAGAACATCTGGTGACACCTCCAAAATGTCATACTTCAGCAATAAAGACACATTTTGATTTTGGTCACAGGCTGAACATGTGATTCAGTCATCCTTGTGGTTAATTCCCACAAAGAAAAATGTATGGAGTTTGCCTTGATGAATAAGTCTTAGTGAAGCTGATGTTCAGTGATGTGCAGTGATTCAGCAGCAAAACTGCTGTTTGTTAGCTCCTTCCAGAATGTACCTAGGTTAATCTATATATATTGCACTATGTAAATGTAGTTCTCATTATATTTACAAGGGAATGCTTTCTGTAGCAACTCAGAACTGTATGCTTCATAACAAAAAATAGAAGGAAAATTAGGGGTTGTTTTGGTTCCTTCCTTGATAATGATGTTCATATAGCTTAGAATAGGCAAAATGGGAAGTTGCCTATAAAGAATGCAGGAGATGCATTCATAGTTAAATGTAACTCAAATATGGGTAAAAAGAAAAAAAAAAGGAAAATAATATTTCATTGTATCCAAGATAAAAATACACAAACAATACCCAAAGCAATTAAAGATATGCTCCAAAACCAGTCAGAGTGCTTAGCCTAATGTTCAGTCTCTCAAGTGGCAGACTGGAAGAATTTATGTGTTTAGTTTGACTGAAGATTGTTATTTTAATCTTTTGCTGTACTTTCACTGTGGAGCTTTACAAACATTTTCACTCATAGATACTAATCTTAATATTTCTATTGCCAGTCTCTAGAGTCTTCTAGGTTATATTACAGATCATATTTTGACAAGCTGTTACATATTCCCTATGATAACTGCCTGAAACTTTCCACACTGTACGTTCAGGTGTATTTGCTGATAAAATTTGTCTTCTGTGAGCCAATCCTTTCATTTTCCTGGTTGTACAAATTTCTACTGACTCACTGCATTGTTCTTAAGATGAACCAATTAAGCTGCATCCTCAAAGGCTATGTTGGAAGATGTTTCGCACATCTAGTAGTGTACTCTTCTGTTCTTGCACAGTAGTTAGGAGCAGCGGCATATTATGTTACAGAACAGCTCTTTCTGCAACAGTTACATTGGAGAACTTTGGCATTTTTGAAAGGCTTCTCCTTCCATAATTAAAGAAAACAGAATGAGGAGATGCTTGTTAGGAAGCTAACTGGAGAAAAGCTCTACTTTTGAATAAATTCTTAGCAGTCATAGCCTACTGAGATAATAGGTGCAAAAATGTAATATGAAATTATACAAATTGCATCTTTGTTAAAAAACTTATTGTGAAAAATAAAGCTGAAATCCAGACACTTTCATCTTAATACATTTGTTTTTTAGTAAAAAGCTTATTTTGTGTGCCTTTGCTTCTGCCAGAATGAGTTGAAAACCAACTTAATGTCATTTTCTGTGTTTCAGACATAACAACTTCTCCTTGGCACCTGCTGTTCTGTTCTGCCAACTGCCACTTACTGCTGGGAATATATATATATATATATATATATAAATATCTTTTCTTTTACATCTCTTAAGACTTCTATTGTTTGTCTCTTCATTAGGGACTGTAGTGATAGGACAAGGGGTAATGGGTTAAAACTTAAACAGGAGAAGTTTAGATTGGATATAAGGAGTAAGTTGTTAACTGCAAGGGTAGTGAGGCACTGAAATGGGTTGCCCAAGGAAGTTGTGAATGCTCCATCCCTGGTGGTGTTCAGGGCCAGATTGGACAAAGCCTTGGGTGACATGGTTTAGTGTGAGGTGTCCCTGCCCATGACAGGGGGGTTGGAACTGGATGATCTTAAGGTCCTTTCCAACCTAAATATTCTATGATTCTATGATTCTATTGGCTGTCACTGCTGGTTGGGTTATTTCCCCTCAATTTTGTAATTTTTGTTCTTCTTCGCATGGTTATATGTAATCCAAAGTTATTGTTGCAGTGTTACTATTCAGACAATTGAAGGTGATAGTAGTAATGATAAGAGATAGTGGGTTAAGAAGGACTATTTCACTTGCATCAGGAGAGGAAAGCAATTCTATCTCTCTGGGGAAAACCACAAATGCAAATTCAGTTATCAGGTAGGCAGACAAATGCCTGTGATTAGAAAGGTTTGGGTACCATATGCACCAGGCTAATTAGATGTATTACTCATGTTTTTATTGAAACAAGGAGAAAATTGTTGATGTCTACTCAACTTGATCTATCTATGGAATGTGTGGGACAGAAGTAGCTGCTAGTTCTGTGTGGGAGAATGTTGCTGCTCTCCCTTATTCTGACAAAAAAAAAATCAAGATCAGCAGAAGGAGTACAGAGATGATTTTTATTCCTGGCAAATTCTGGGTGACAGCCAGATGATGGTGATGACAACCTCCAGAGTACAGGTGCAAGTACACATGCAGAGGGAAATAACTCCATGCTTCTAGTTTGCCAAAAGGTGGTTTCTGGAAAGGTTCTCTTTTGCCATGTCTGGAATTTTGTCTCTGAATAGGCTATTTGAATTAGTGAGTTGCATTGCCATGGCTGGTCCTCAGTGGTGAGTTTCTGAAATGAAATTAAGTAAGTTAACGTGCCAGCATAGTTCAGTACCCTTTCAATGCATGGATTGTGCTCTATGGAAGGGTAACACCCACCCCACCCTAGCAGCCCAAATGATGTGTTGGTTGTCTAGATGTGTTGTGTTGGATGATGTGCTGGCTGTCTGGTGGCAGGTACACAATTATATATGGTGGCCATCAAAAGACAGCTTTGAATCTTGTATTAGTTGAATAATAATAAGTTGAAAGCTCAGTCAGTTGCTATTAAAAACAAACCAGAAGAAACAAAACAACCTTACAACACTCATATGATTTGTTTGCAATTGTGTTCATTTATTTTTTTTTTAGCATAGCTTTCTTTCCTGTACTGCTGTGTAAATAGAGAGAAGGTGTCAAAGGAATGGATCTTGACTGCAGATGAAATACAGGCTTTGCCTTTTAAGCCTCTCTAAAGTGTGTAGGAGATAGGTGGACTACAAAGCAGAACAGAAACTAGCTGGACTTCTGGACTTCAAGAATAGTTTTTGGCAGCCTGATCTACTTCAAGACATCCCTGCTTATTTCATGGGTTGGACTAGAAGACCTTTGAAGGTTCATTCCAACCCTAACTGTTCTATGATTCTAGCGGTCAAAGATTGATGGCCACCATTTGCCAGGGCATTCTACAGGGCTTGGTGTCAAGCTGGTATTGTTAAACATTTTGTCATTGTTTTGGGCAGTGGGAGTGAAATGCACCCTTAATAAATTTCTAGACAATGCTAGTCTGGGAGAAAGATTGATAGGCTCAGAAGCTAGGGCTGTCATGAGGAGTGTCTTCACAGGCTGAAGAAATGGACTGACAGAAGTCTTATGAAGCTCAGCAAAAGTCAGTGCAAAGTCCTGCGGTGGGGTGGAATAGTCTGATATGACATGGGCTGGGAACAGGCTGCATGGGCACTCCTCTGAGAAATAAGGACAGGAGTTCTAGTGAACAATAAATCCAAACCATGGGACTGGAGATCAATGTTGTAGGAAAGAAGGCCAGAGTCCTATGGAACTGTTTTGGTGGGTTTAGCATACACATAAACGGAGGGTCGAGATAAATGATTGCTCCCCTCTAACCAGTAGTTGCAAGACTGTATCTGTAGTACTGAGTCCTCACGAGTCAAAAAGACCTTGCTGTATCGGAATACATCCTTATCTTACGTCAAAGTTGGCCCTGCTTTGGTGAGGGGCTGGGATAGAGACCTCCAGAGGTCCCTTCCAGCCCAAATTAACTTTTTATCATATAATATAACACCACAACTTTTGAATTTTAAGTTGGCAAAGGAGATCTCATACAGTGTGTGGAATGTGCAAAATAAACAGCCTAAAAAAAACACCAGCCAGGGAATACTCTGCTCTGTCTCAGAGTGAGAATTTGTAGGTGCTCTATCTATATATAATCTCTGCAGTGTTTTCTTAGCTGTTGTTAGTGGAAGTATGACAGCAGCTGGAAGGTAAAGGTGTGACTGTTGATGCTGTTGTGCTATTCTTTCAAGGCTGCATTTCCAATTATTTCAGAAATGAAACAACTGGCAAACTAAAATGGAAAAACTGAAACAGTTACTTCCCTCTGTGTGGGTACTTGCACCTATTCTGTAATTTGTCATTATTAGGAAATGAGTGACATTTGCTAGCATCTGAAAATTCATGGTCAGCAATGTTATTTTGTTCCCATTAAGTAATTCAAGTTGCTCTTTCTCCTATATGGATAGCTGGGTGTGTGCTGTGGTGGTTGATTAAGGGTTAAAAATGGTAGGGAAAGAAAATGAAGTCTAATAGTCTGGTGTCATCTGTCTCAGATCATACCATTTCATAGAGGTATGATTTCATTTAAATAAATTAGGTTTGGATTTCCTTTGGATAATGATTGACGTGGTTAATAATACTGGCTTTAACCTATCCACATTTTGCCTTGAAGAAGTTTGTACGATGGTCTTAGGGGGAAAAAAAAGATTTTCTTCATTTTCCTGGTAGTCATTTTAAAGAATTTTCTTCATTTTCCCCAGTTGTTTGTTATTTAAAAGTTAAAAAAAAAAAGACTTGAAGAATAAGTTAATTTCATTATTCTTCATAGTATTGGAAATAGAACTCCCAGAAAATTAAATAATATCCATTTGGGGTGGATTTTGATTTAATCTGTTGTATAAATAGTGGAAGATCGTTTGCTTCCATTTTCTGCTGTACTTTATGGGAAAGGCTTTCATTTAGAAAGATGTATTACTTGTTACAGAGAAACTAGAATGCTAACTCGCTGCTTATGTCTGAAGTATTTTACTTCCTTCACTTCCAGCACTCTACATTAACTTGAAAGGGAAACTCCTGGGAATCTTTAGGTTTTTAGTGATGCATAAGGTTGTTGCAAGTGCTGTTAAGGAGACTTCATGAACAATAGAATTACCTTAGGGGAGCTACTCTTCGAGGCTCCATCAATAGGTGATGAAGGGCACTGTCAGGAGCACCAGCTTCTCTTCTTGGGCTAGTGGAAGCCTGGGGAGATCAGTCTGCCTATGATAAACATAAAAGCAGTGCTACCTTTCTTTATAGTTGCCTTCTATCTTAGCTTTAGTATCCAGTTAAGGATTATTTAAATTCCCTTATGTTATTTCCCCTAATGTGATTTCCTAGACACTCAGGGGTGATGAGGGGAGAAAGAAGATATTCTCATTGAATCACAGGTTGGATTGTGTTGGAAGAGACCTTCAGTCTCGCCCAGTTCCAACCCCCTCCATGGGCAGGGACACCTTCCACTAGAGCAGGTTGCTCTAAGCCCTGTCCAACCTGGCTTTGAACCCTGCCAGGTATGGGGCAGCCACAGCTTCCCTGGGCACCCTGTGCCAGCGCCTTAGCACCCTCACAGGGAAGAGCCTTAGAGCTCATCCCAATCCCCCTTCTGGCAGGTTAAAGCCATTCCCCTTGTCCTGTCGCTACAGGCCCTTGTCCAATGCCCCTCTCCAGGTTTCTCGTAGCTCCTTTCAGGTACTGCATATTATTTTAATATTGAAGTGTCTGTTCTAGGTGCAATATCTATTAAGGTAGGAAATAAAACATTTCTTTCCTCTCAATGTAAATAACCCCAGAATTACTTGGAAAAAGCTATGGAACCTCACCAAGGTAATTGCCACTTATGCTTTTCTCTTTTTCTTTATTTTTTTTTCTTTTTTCCTCCTAGCCAATACAACTGTTGCCTGCTTTTTGTTGAGCTCCTTTGAGAACTAAGTATTAAAGAATACTGCCTTTAAGATTGTTAACAGGTCTTTAAATGGAAAAAAATATTGTCAAGAAAATGAGACATGAAATGTTAGCTAAGAATTTCACTCTGTAAAGTTTGTGGTGTTTATAGTGACAAGTCTGCAGATTCAGTAATAGCAGCACAAAGTACAATAATCCCAGGGATTTCACAAGTGGAGTGTTTTACTATTACTCTAGTGTGGTGTGCCCTCATGTGGTTTAAGGAAATACCTTACTTGATTAAGTCAAGCACCCTTTGTATCTATTGTTTATCCTGCTGAAGAGCTGGGAGAAATAGAGACTATTGGCTAAACAGGAGGTAGTCTGATGCAAAATAAGGTTTGGTATTATTTTTGTTGTACAGCTTTCAAATTATTTGGTACTTAGAGATGAGTACAAATGTGCTTGTGCTTGGTTGTGATTCAATAACAGATGTGTGTATTTTGCTTGTCTTGGGTTTTGAGTTTCTAATATTTAAGAGAAAGTGGCTTCATTTCTGGTTGCTTAACAGTGATAACTGGTTACTACTGATAACTATAAGTATGGGAATGGAAACTTATTTGTTGAGTCTTTTCCTGTATTATATATAATATCTGTAGTCTTATGATATCATTTGAGTGCCACAACACTTAATTTTGTGGTGAAAATACATATGTAGCTACTCTCCATATCTCACACCGTGCGTATTATGTGTCTGTAAGCTTGACTATTAGTTCTGTGTTCAGTTTTGAAAGGAATTAAAGAGGTTATATTTTATTTCTCATAATTGATGTAGATTGCTAATGGCTTTCCTTGAGGCATTTGTATC
This sequence comes from Myiopsitta monachus, assembly GCA_017639245.1. NCBI lineage: Eukaryota > Metazoa > Chordata > Aves > Psittaciformes > Psittacidae > Myiopsitta > Myiopsitta monachus. Next base: position 113,602,678 of record CM029917.1, on the reverse strand, counting down.
CTTACAGCAAATTTATCTGTTATCATAGGATAATGATTCTTCTTCTGCTTGTGATAGTAGTGGAAGAAAGCTTTGGCCCAAATTAAAAGTTTGCAAAATTGGAGAAAACCAGGAAATTGCTCTTATGGCACCAGTGACATTTGCTGGTTTAATGAATAAGGAAAACAACAGATGTCAGCAGGGGCCTTACAATTCAACTTATTAACTGTAAAAAGTTAAATCAAATTATTAAATGCAAAAAAAATTACTTAATCCTCAATTACTGCACGGTTGTTGCCGAGACCACTGGGCCCATCGCTGAAAGTTAACATTTCTGTTGGGTTTGAGGTCATTCCTGCTTGATGTGTATTTACTGATTATCAGGTCGATTTTATCTTTCTGACTGTTTTTAGCTGTGGTAAGGGAAGCTTTTAATATTCAAGGGGATGGTTTTGGGTTGTAGCCTGTTAACCACTGCTGAGTTATACACAGATGGGTTTTTTTGACCTAAATAACTTGCCTTTACTGGTTTCAACATTTTAAGTTCCCACATAGATACATGATGTTGTCTCAATAGGACAATGGTAAACAGGAGTGTGGTCACAAGATCCCTAGCAAGGAGGACTGGTGTCCCCAAATGTTGCTCCAATTAAAATTCAATCTATACTACATAAAAGCCATAAGCATCGTTAATGTAGAGCTTTAAAAGACTCAAAGGTATGGAGGTGCCAAATCTTTTTAGGCACCTAGCTCCTGGAGTGTAATTCATAAACCAGAATTATATGATTAGGTTCTCTGTACAACACATGGAAAAGAGAAATGCCTAGGAGTGAGATTGGGAAGATGGTAAATGGGAGAGATGTCAAAGAAAGTAGACTTTTTGAAACGCCATCTCTTTCTGGAACTTATATTCTTAAGCTCCCCTCTGCAGGCTTACAGTTATGTCATACAGTGATTAACAGCAGGTTTGCTTGGAGTTAGTCTAAAGTGGTGAAAGAAAGTTAGTCTTCAGGGTGAAAGGATGGCTTATGTGACTCTTCAAACCCAACCACACGAGTGCCCACCTTCTTATATAACATTCTAGATTTTAATGTATTCACCCATTAAGGAAGAAAACTTGGTTCACTTCTCTCCCGAGCCTAAGGTACCTCAGGCCCATGTTTCTTACCCTCCCAAGATAATGCTGCACCCACCAGTTCGTAGCCTGTTCTCTAAGCTATGTAAAGGAGTCATCCTGCTAAAATTATGCCATTATGGGGGGGAAAATTCTTGTTCATCTATCCATCTTAGGATAGTCATCAGCTATTCTTATCCATAATGAAGAAATAGGTGACAGAAAATATGTGGTTAGCACTAAACATGAACTTTTGAAAAGGTACAGACTGACTTGCTTGGTGTAACCTAAAAACCTGAAATAGCGTAAGTCTGTGGATTTGGTAACTTCTTTGGCAAGTTGCCCTTTGGGAGCAAGACCTTTTGTGCAATTAAAACAAGGTGAATTAGAAATAGGAACATCTTAAAATCTGACTTCTATATTTCACTAGACTTAAAGGCATTGATCAGATTTTTAGAAGTCAGATTTAAGCCAGTGCTTTTGTTGAAGCCTGTTTTCTCGATGTGATAGTTACCCATTGTGTAATTGCTCCAACTGAACACCTCCTTGAGCTTTCCTAGTTTGAAAACCTGGAATTATCAGAATTTGTAACAAGATACTAGAAACCTTTATTCTGGTAGGACACTATTTAATTTCTAGAGGTTTTGCAATTCTAACAGCACAGAGAGCATATCTTGTTGTTAATGTTGTTGTTGGACTGCCAGTTCCATGAGATGGACTTGGTCCTGTGGCATTACCAGTGGACCAGTGTCCACACCATAGTGTGTCACCACTGTAACTGGCACTAGTTGGTGTTTATCTTGTCAGGCTTTGTGTGGAGATCGAATGAGTTGCAGCAATTGGAGAAAGGTTTCTTTATCTTTAGGGCTTTTCCTGGGGTCACAGTCGAGGTGAGTTAGTCTGAGTGGTGTGAGGAACCTCAAGTCATGTACATGAGCAACTGAATCTATAGGAAACTTGAAGAAAGCTATGTTTTTTTTTTTTCGTGCTTGATATAATCTCTTTTTCACATCTGCCAGGCAACTCTTCATATATGGAACAATAAGAAAAGGAGCTGCAATTTATATTGGCCTTCTAAATAGCATCACAGTAGTTTAGTGTCCATTCACAGTAGAATTTTGTCACAAAAGAAGAATTCAAAAATGTTTGCCCCTAAATTATTACAAATCAGAGGCAAAATGTACCAAGGGAGACATTTTGTTAGCTGAACTTCTATCGGCTCTTGTTTTAAAAGTGGGAGAGTCAGTGAAAACATATTGCACAACTGTAGGCATGTTGTATAAAGATAATTTTTCAGCAAGATAAGTGTGATGTTAAGTTTTCTATTGTTATTTTTCTTCTTTTTGGTAGCAGAACAAGTAGTAGAAAATTCCACGGAAAACTAAGACTTGCTGAAGAACTTTAAAATACTGGATAACTTTAAAAGTGCCTTATATAATATTCATTCACATTGGCTGGGATGGAAGCCTCTTCCCGCGGTGTGAACACTGATAAGAGGAATATAAATTAACAGTAACAGTGTTGCTATCTCTAAATTACATCCTGAAGGTACATCATGTAGACAGAATAGAAATATGCAAATGTGCTCAGGATTATGTGTTTGGGAGCAGGAACGTGAATCAGAGCGGTTAGCTGTCCTCAAGCTAGATTGGATGAAAATATACTGGCTGTAATCAGTGTTGCCTGAGTTATCTATATATTTTGCATCCAAAAGGTAGGTGTGTCACTGGCATTTTTTAACATCCTAGCTAATAATTTATACATCAGAGAGAATTGTCTGCGTATTTATCAACTCTTCTAACAAGCAGCTGTTTGCAAACGCTGAAGGGAGCTGGAAAGGGAATACAAGCAAACTGGGTTAAAACATTCAGTGTTTTAAATGAAAGTTCTATTTGTCAATGAAACTTCACGTATCTATATAGAATAGTAAAAGAATTTCAGATTTATGAATTGGGTAGACAGCTGGTGCTAATTGGGCAGAGATAATTCCTAGGGTTAATGATTTAGGCTGTTATGATTTATGGGCTAAGGACTGGTGAGTAAGTTGATAGAGAACTTGAAGAATGATTGTTATCAAAAAAAGGAGCTCTATTAAGGACTGAATTGTGCTCTGCAGAACATCTGTGTTCACTCTTATATTGGTGTAATAAGGAAAAAAACCCTTTTTTTTTTTTTGGTAGTACTAGAGCATAACCACAAATATAGAAAAAAGAAATTAGCTGTTTCTCTTTTGTATGTGAATGAAGAAGTAGTTGTTGAAAGTATTTTCTACTGTATTTTGATCAATATTATCTTGTAGCTGAATGAGGATTACCTCACGTATTACTGCTGAGAGCCATATCATAAAGTAAGTTTGTGGTATGCAGTTGGGAATATATAATGCAAAGTCTCATGTGTTTTTGCTCTGGTTCTGGGTGGTCACGGTGAAGAAGGTCACGAACACAGTGTTCAGGTCTGTTCTCTGCTTCATTTTGAGCACGGAATTGAATCTGATTTTCCTACAGCCTTGCCAACTGCTTTAACCCATAACGCATTCTGTTTCTCTCCCAAAGTATTTGGCAAAGTCCATTTCATCCTGCAGCCAAAGGAAATAAAAGGAAAACCCAACAGTGAGTTTGGAAGTGAAGCTCTTGCTTTCCACATGGTTGTAGGAATTTTCTTTGTTGAAACAAACTTCTTATGGAAAGTGGAGGATTTTGGAAAACAGTGCTCAGGAGGATACCATTAGTATAACCCATAAGGCAGCAGTTAGTGCATTCGGTGGAAGGATAACCTTACATCTAGAAGCAAAAGGGTTCTTACATTAAAATATCTGGGCTGTCTTTCTTTCAGGTCATTGAGTGTTAACAGCAGCTTAGTAATGTATAAGCGTAGGAGAAGAGAGGAGTAACTTGTAGCTGTTCACATTCAAGAAACGCCACTGGGAAGAACAAGTAATATTTATTTGAAAATTGAAGGGACATAGGGGAGAATAGTGGTTTTATTTTTGCAAATAATTAGTGGTCTTTCAGAGAAACCCATTTATACTGATGTCGCCTATCAAATCAAACCAAAGTAGTTGTTCGAATGATTTTCATAATGTGTGTGTTTGCATAGCCATGTTGATTTACCTGCTTTAGCTTATTAGGAACAAGCAAACACATAAATGCTGTTCATGCTCTGGAAAAAACTCCAGCAACATCTGTCATTGATATTGAAAAACTGTAGAATCGCAGAATGATTTGGGTTGGAAGGGACATTAAAGTTCATCCAGTTCCAACCTCTGCCATGATCAGGGACACTTTCCACACTCCAGGTTTCCTGTAGCCCCTTTAGGCACTGGAGTTACTCTAAGGTCTCCCCTAAAGGAGCCTTCTCTTCTTCAGACTGAGCCAGCCCAGTGCGCTCAGCCTGGCTCTAGAGCAGAGCTGCTCCAGCCCTTGCAGCATCTCTATAGGCTCCTTTGGCCTCACTCCAACAGCTCTACATCCTTCTCATGTTGGGTCCCCAGAGCTGGATGGAGTACTCCAGGTGGCACTTTTGATGCAGCCAGGATCCGATTGGTGTTCTAGGCTGCAAGCACACATTGCCAGCTCATATCTAGTATCTCATCTACCAGCATGGCCAAGCCCTTCTCCTTGGGGCTGCTCACAACATTTTGGTCACCCAGTCAGTACTGAAAGAATAATTGCAAGGCGTCAGTCCTAGGTGCATGACAAACCACAAGGCTTAGTATAATAATAAGAAAATGCCCATCAATATTCTCCTCAAAAACTGCCAATACAAGTATATTTTGTCATGTGGTTATCGAAAATCTTGCAGCTCAAGCAGATACTGAGGAAAGAGAAGGACGGAACTATTACTATTGCTATTAATCATTTGGCCCATGCATTTCAGAATTCTGTAGAGAAGAGCTTAATTCACAGGATCAGGGATGTTCTTCTGTAAGCTGTGGCTGCTGACTAGGGATTCATTGGATGAATATGTGATCCAGCTCTATCCCCTTTCACTTTTGGCATCCCTGCCCACCCATGATGTCTACAATAGGGAAATCTATGCTAATGGAGTTTTCTATTTTCAGAAAAGACATACTCACCTTTCTTTTGTGCTGCTGAAGCTGTGTAAGGGAGACTTAATTCAGGATGGGACTGAGATATTAATTAGTGAAGTTCTGTTTTTCCAACAAAAACCCATGTTAGAACTCTGTGAAGCTTCTTTGATAAAATAAGAGAGCAAGGTTCCCTTGTGTGATCACAAAGCCAGGATCATTATAGGGCTGCCAAATGAGCTTATGATAATTATCAAGTGATATATTTGATAATTGGACAGAATTAGAGGTGAGGTCTATATTAATTGGTAACAGAAACTGATAGAGACTTCCTCTCCTTTGTACCAGCATAGGTGGAATAAGATACTTAAAATAAACCAGAGAACTTTAAATCCCTGTCAGAAAACTGAGCTGTGTTCTTGTCTTTTTCCATATCTTATTTTAATTATTATCTTTTTTAATAATAAAGTCTTCTGGGTAGACACTTCTGAAGACCTCAAGGACAGTGTTAATAAGGTTATTGTACTGTTTATCATGCAATTCATATTAAGTTATAGGTCGATACTGCCTTTTAAAAGAGGATAGCTAATATGACGTCTTTTTCTAGTGTAAAGAAGTTATCCCCATTCCTCTCTTCCAGTGTGGCTGACTTGTCTGAATGGTGCTTCCAATTTGGGAAGAAACTGCTTACTTAGCAGTTCAAGCTGATAATGTAATTTAAAAGAAGCTGACATAGAGTGAGCAAAATTGAAAGACTCCAGGTTTTTTTATGAGTGTTTTTTTCTTCCTGTAAGGGCTGTGTATTGTGCAGAACCCAACCTGTCAGTGCAAAGGCTGGAATCCAGAACTGTGAAGTGAATATCTTAATGCCACATTGAGCGTGATTCCTTTTTGTTGTGTGAGTCTTCCATCTCCTGCAGCATGATGGTCCAATGTTGCTTAGAGAGAAGAAAACCCCACCATTCCAGTTTGCATACAGTTTGTTGGTAACAATACTTCCTGGGAAATTAGAATCGTAGAATCATAGAATAGTTAGGGTTGGAAAGGACCTTAAAATCATCTGGTTCCAACCCCCCTACCATGGGCATGGACACCTCACACTAAACCATGTCACCCAAGGCTTTGTCCAATCTGGCCCTGAACACCACCAGGGATGGAGCATTCACAACTTCTCTGGGCAACCCATTCCAGTGCCTCACCACCCTTAAAGAACTTCTTCCTTATATTCAATCTAAACTTCCCCTGTTTAAGTTTTAACCCATTATCTGTTGTTCTATCACTACAGTGCCTCATGAAGAGTCCCTCCCCAGCATCCCTATAGGCCCCCTTCAGATACTGGAAGGCTTGCACTGAGGTCTCCGCACAGCCTTCTCTTCTCTAGGCTGAACAGCCCCCCCAAGCATTTTCAGCCTGTCTTCATATGGGAGGTGCTCCAGTCCCCTGATCATCCTTGTGGCCTCCTCTGTACATGTTCCAACAGTTCCATGTCCTTTTGATGTTGAGGACTCCAGAACTGTAGACAGTACTCCCAAGTGAGGCTTCACAAGAGCAGAGTTGAGGGGCAGGATCACCTCCCTCGTACCTGCTGGTCACACTCCTTTTGATGCAGCCCAGGATACGGTCGGCTTTCTGGGCTGTGAGCACACACTGAAGCTGGCTCATGTTCATTTTCTCATGAACCAACACCCCCAAGTCCTTCTCCGCAGGGCTGCTCTGAATGTCTTCTCTGCCTAACCTGTAGGTGTGCCTGGGATTGCTCTGACCCAGGTGTAGGACCTTGTACTTGGCATGGTTAAACTTCATCAGGTTGGCATCAGCCCACCTCACAAGCATGTCAGGGATCCCTCTGGATGACATCCATTCCTTCCAGCATATCAACTGAAGTACACAGCTTGGTGTCATTGGCAAACTTGCTGAGAGCGCACTCAATCCCACTGTCCAGATTGGAGATCTCTGAGTCAGGAGGGTTCAAACTTCTACTTTCCTTTGCTGTTTTTATTAGGCTATTATGTTAAAGTTACAGAACAGTTTAGGGGACCTTGTATAAAAACTTTTAGAAATGAAAATCATTGTGTTCATGAAATCATTAAGTGTTCAAGGTCAGATTGGATGGGGCTTGGAGCAACCTGGTCTAGTAGAAGGTGTCCCTGCCCATGGCAAGGGGTTTGGAACTGGGTGAGCTTTAAAGTCCTTTCTAATGCAAACCATTCTATGATTGTGCTTATAGAAATCACTGTGTGAGTTTTCCCCTATAGGCATAGCAGTAACAATTACAAGTAAGTATTTCTGTCTTAGGGTACAAGATAAAGAATTTTCTTCATGTTCTTTGGAAAACATTTAAATTTTGAAAGACTGTGTTCCCCCTTTGCATCTGCTTTCGATGCTTTACTATATAAGTCACTTCAGCAGGCACAGACTTTCTCATTCACTCAGAATTTGTACTGCAAATGCAGTTTCTGGCATTTGAAGCTTTTAGACTTTTTGCTATTTTTATAAACTCATATTACCACATTTTGATATACCAATGACTTTGAAACTGTATGTTGGGAATAGTCATAGAATCATAGAATAGTTAGGGTTGGAAAGGACCTTAAGCTCATCCAGTTCCAACACCTGTGCCAGGGGCAGGGACACCTCACACTAAACCATGCCACCCAAAGCTCTCTCCAACCCGGCTTTGAACACCGCCAGCGATGGAGCATTCACAACTTCCCTGGGCAACCCATTCCAGTGCCTCACCACCCTTAAAGAACTTCTTCCTCATAACCAATCTAAGCTTCCCCTGTTTAAGTTTGAACCTGTTACCCCTTGTCCTCTCACTACAGTCCCTAACGAAGAGTCCCTCCCCAGCATCCCTATAGGCCCCCTTCAGATACTGGAAGGCTGCTTGGAGGTCTCCACACAGCTTTCTCTTCTCCAGGCTCAACAGCCCCAACTTTCTCAGCCCGTCTTCATATAGGAGGTTCTCCAGTCCCCTGATCATCGTTGTGGCCCTCCTCTGGACTTGTTCCAACAGTTCCATGTCCTTTTGATGTTGAAGACACCAGAACTGCACACAATACTCCAATAGTCCACATTGGGTAGAATCTCTTCTGTTTGTGTTTGCTCCTATATTACTGTTACTGACAAATCCGGAATGTGGAATGTTTTGTTGGTTGTTGGTTTGGTTTGGTTTTTTTTGTGTTTGTTTTTTTGGAAGGACGTTTATTTGCATGCACAAATTATTATATGTAGTAGAGGTCTCAATTTATACTTATTTTAATTAAACTGAAATATGCATACATTAAATTGGCCTTCAGTGTGTAGGTTTTTTTTTTTTTTAAGGAAGCTAACCTCAAGTGTTTGCAATATTGAGTAATTTTGCAAACAGATGAAAATGTCTTGAATAGAGAAATGAAGATAAATCACAGATGTGATGTGTGCAAGGTCAGAAACTTGAGGAGTGTCATGGTTTAAGCTGGGGCTAGAATAGATGCTTTTTCTCTCTGCATTTATCTGTAGACATGCAGGACATTTCTACATTCATCATGTAGAATGACGTATTCTACATGTGATGCATTCTGCATTCATCTGCAGGGCACATTACAGTAGGAGATGTTATGATGTTCTTGCTGATCATGTTATTGCTTTTCCTTTTCTTTGTGTCTTCTACTCAGAAATAGTTTTTCATTAATCTGCATCAGCTTTTTGTTTGGTCTTAGCTGTATTTTTTTTTCCCTAAGAAATTTGTTTTAGTTGAAAAAATTCAGGTCTATCTTTCAAATATTTAAGGCTTTTTGAATAGTAATGTGAAAAATCTAACTGTTCCTGTTGGTGTTTTTCTAGCCAGTAAGGTTAATTATTGAAGTAGGCTCTATCAACTAAATCAGGAACTACACAGTCTTCATTTATTTTTAAATCTGTTGCGAATGTTTACAATCACAGAATCATAGAATGGTTTTGGTTGGAACGGACCTTAAAGCTCATCCAGTTCCAATCCCCTGTCATGGGCAGGGACACCTTGCACTACACCATGTTGCCCAAGGCTCTGTCAAACCTGACCTTGAACACTTCCAGGGATGGAGTATTCATCACTTTTTTGGGCAACCTGTTACAGGGCCTTACCACCCCCACAGTAAAGAACTTCTTCCTTTTATCGAACCTGAACTTCCCCTGCTTCAGTTTGAACCCATTACCCCTTGTCCTACCGCTACAGTCCCTGATGAAGATTTAGAAACAAAAAAGCAGGCTAATAAGCTTTCAGATAAGCCAATTCCAGCTAGAATGAGTGTCCTCAATATGGCCTAATTATTGTGCTAACCTCAGATTACAGATCTAAAATAAAAATAGCTTCATATTGGGAAAAAAAATAAAGAGTAGTAGCCAACATAACATTAATTCATTTTCTTATTCAATTTAAATGTATGTAAAACTCAGAGTCCACTTAGACTCAAGATTTGTCCTCCATTTGTTTTTGAACAATCTTATCTTTGTGTGCCAGGTCACCTCTCTGTTGGCAAACTGTTAACATCTAAATGCTGTGATTCAGATGGTGAGATGTTGCTGTTCATGGATTTCATGTTTGTAGAGTTCCCAAATTTAAAATTCATCAGCCTTTGCTTCAAATTTAGAAATCTTTGAGATACGTTGGCAAACGATGTTTCCAGCACCATTTGTGGTCTACTTTTACACTTTCACTAGCATGTTTCTTATGTGAGTGTGTGATTATATTTGAGTTTGAGCTTTTGACGCAGGAAACTTTTAATATCTTTTTTTCACCCAATACATCCATGCTTATGGTGTTTTCAAGCCGTGACAATCCTTTTTGGTTTGATTTTTTTTCCCCCCTCTTTTTTCATAGTCTATGGCTTTTAGACGTGATTTGAAGAAAAAACCTAGCTCAAAGAGCATGACAAAAGGCTCTTTGGTCACAACTGTACCAAATACCTTGTGCTTCTTGTGATGGAGATGACAGTAAATTTTACACTTTGTTCTGAAGTCTTTTGCTTTGTAGTGCACTGCCTTTATTGCAAAGAGTTTTATTTTCTTACAGTAAATTTCTGGCTTAACACACTGATATGTCATTTTTAACTGTCCTGGTTTGCCTCCTGGTTCGGGAGATTGGTACCCCTGAGCATTACGCATCCATTGCTATTTTTCATGTATTTAACATTTGATGATATCCAATTTGGTATTTCTGTTTTACTGGATGTCAGTCTTCTACTGGAGGAGTGATACAGGATTCTTTTAGTTCAGCATAAAGCTGTATTGTTAAGCTTTGTGATTTAAGTTTCTAATCAGTTTATCAATAGCTCAATAAGGAATTCCTTTAAGAGATTCTACAAACATGGGAGCAGATTTGTTCCTTTTTGAATACTGGAATTCTTTCACTAGCCACTGTTGTTTTATGCTGATATATATAAGTATACTGTAGCAATACTAAACTGAATAGTTTTAACCTGTGTATTTCTTGCAGCAGGAGTTATTCATTCCTTAATGCCTGGAACACATCCAGAATGGTTTGTCACCACTTGTTGTACCTGACAGTACTTATCTCAAGAGATGATTGCTTTTTGAATGATTTCTGACCTGTATGTGTTAGGTTTTCATTTTATCAACTTATTCATGTCTCTAAAAATGAAAACCAGTGACAAAACTGATGCTTTAGCACCAATGCCCTTCCATACCTATTTCTTATCTTTTTCTCCTTCACTGCTTGATTGTGATTTGCTAAGCCCAGAATAAACAAAGATTGAAAGGAAAAGCCTTTTTTGAGGTCTGCTCTGCTGTGCTTTGGATTTTAGGCTTTAAATTTTCTTCATTCAATACTTGTGACCATGGCATCATTTCAAGAGTGAAGGAAATAGTGGAGGTATTGAAAGAAGTTGCCATGTGTCGTGCTATTAATAACTGAAGAATCCTTCAAACCGGCAAATACTTGTTTTTCTTCCCCAAAGGTAACAACGCTTGTTAACACAAGCAATAAAGGACCATCTGGCAAAAAGAAAGGGCGCTCTAAGAAGGCCCATGTGCTGGCTGCTTCAGTGGAACAGGCCACTCAAAACTTCTTGGAAAAAGGAGATCAAATTGCTAAAGAGAGCCAGGATCTCAAGGAGGAATTGGTTGCTGCCGTAGAGGATGTACGCAAACAAGGTATGTGGAACCAAATGCTTAATGGGGTAACTGCTTCAGTTGATGCATTCCAAGATTTCTTCCAAAATAAGTGTGTGATTAACTCTGATAATGTAACTAAAACTATGTCCTGTGTTACAGTATATCTGTAATAAGGCATATAAATATTAAAATAGCTATACCTTCATGAATGGCAATGAGTATAAAGAATGGTCTGACTTTGGGAAAATAATGAGTTTGGGTAGCTTTCCCTGTTACCTGTCACCAAATAGTGAACTCAAACATTATTTAGCAGCCGTGCTGCCAAGTGCCAAAGCTTGGCGGTTCATTTTCAACTTGCTTTTTATTCTGCGGTATAACAAACTGATGTGGTTTTTTTTTTTCTCACTGTGTTAAATTTAAGCGGTGGTTTAAAATTTCTGGAGGCAAATGTAACATTAGGATTATGGTGTATATATTTCTGTATAATCTAACAACTATCAACAAGATAGTACATCAGTATAAGTTTCAGGTATATATTGACAGATATAGATAGATTCTTAAAGTCTGGAAATACAGAGATATTAGCAATAGTAAGGCGTTTTTTATTCCGGACATTGGTGATAGTAAAATAAATGTTAACATTGGTTTGCTTACTGAATAGCTTAAGCTGCAAAATTCAAGAAATGCAATATTACAGGAAATTGCCTAGTTGGGCATGGGGCTCAGGTATGGGATGATCACATTTTCTTTATTGGAAGAGATAATCCTGCTTTTTCACAATTTAATATTTGAAGTTTAAATTGGTATTATAAGAAAACTACTTTAAGGCTTTAAAATGTTAAATAGCATACATAGGCATAGCCTGACTGTTACTTGAAAAATTTTCCTTCAAAAGGTAAAATGTGTATCAGATGCTTTCAAATGTCCATGTGTGGTAGGGAAAAAAGATGTTTTCAATATATGTCCACAAAACAGAACTTTTCACTTTCATTGACTTTGATTGTAATTATCTGCAGTGCAATAGAATTAAACAGCTTTCAGGGCTGCTTTTCCATTGTAAACCCTATAATCTAAAGATACCACCTGCCAGCATCACCAGTCCTAGGTTTTAGAACAAGACTGACAGATCTCCAACTGAGATTCTCAATAGAGTTTAAAGGACTTAGGTATAAAATACTGCAGTCCAGTGAGTTAGTCCCCAGCACTTACAGAATGGGGTTTTTTCAGTTAGTGAAAACTTGACTCAAATGCTTCTATGAGCAGGCAGGGTTAAAGTCTTGTGTGCATAAACACTTGGTTTGTGAATATTCTAGTCAGTTCTACCCTGAGGCTATTTCTTCTTCCCATCAACTATATGCATGTTTGGTTCACTGTTTTCTTGTTCCTGTGTATTTTGATCTGTTTTCTTTTAAATATTCAATTGCCAGTACATTAGACTAAGTTGAATATTTGCTGTATACTTTATGTATAGGGTTATGGCGCTATTCTGATGGGCATTTTTAGTTTGCTATTCAGTGGGTTTTTGCTTTTGTTGGGATTTCTTTAGGGTTTTATTTTAAAACTTGATGCTGATTCCTGGTTGTTCTGGCATGCAGCTTCATTTGTCAACTACTGCACTTTTCTGTTGCTGACATTACTTTTTTTAGTGCCCTTGCTCCCTATGATTTATAGGGCTCTCCCTTTGGGGCTGTGATGCTGCCCCAATGTTGCTAGCTTCTCCCAAACAGCCTGAATTAGAGTCATCAGCCTCAACTGTTGCAAGCTCTCTGGTCTAGGCAAATACACAATTAGCATAGTGACAGAGCTTCCTATTATCTAGCTTATTATTATCTATCTAATACAAAGCTCATTGGAGCTTTGTATTAGTTAGCAGTGATTTCTTTGTAGAATTCTGCTTTGAAAACCTAGAGGCACCTGAGAGGATTTGCTGTGGAGAGTTTTGGTTTTCTTTTTGACTGAATTTCTGATTTTTGATAACAAGCTTTTCATTCCTTTTTATTAATCTGTATTTTAAAAAATGAATGATGCAGAAACCAGAAAAAAGGCATCTCAAACCTCATTATGCAGAATGATACAGACATTCATCTTTTGTCAACACTGAAAAAATCTATCAGAAAAGTGGAACAGCTCTTTTAGGTCTCTACAACATAAGTCCATAATTAAGAGAGCAGGAGACACCAAACACCATTATTAGCACACGCGAGCCTTGTAAACTAGATCAGCTTTGCTGCAAGTGTGAAATGATATGTTTAGCTCAATGACATAAAGAGCTGGATTAATGAACTGAGGCTGTGTTTTGCCAGAGTAGCACTAGTTGATTATCTGGCAGAATTCCAGGTTGAGTAATTACTCCAGCAACCTAAAAATATCTCCTGCAGTTACAGCTGGCGCTGGTGTGCTTCTCATTTCCTGCCCTATTTTGCTGTATACTATCATATACTACTGTAGACAGTTATTGCAGTTCATCCCAGAGAGAGTTGCTTTCCACTGATAAGCTTGAAACAAATGTACTGTATCATTGTCAAAATACTTTGGGATAAAAGTGAGTGCAACTAATAAAGCTTTAAGACTCTTGCTACTTTAATTACTTGGAAAGGTAAATTATGTTTGCTGTACAGGACTTTGACCAACAGTTTTGATTCAAGGGTAAGTTTAGATGAGATCTTGGAAAGAAACTCTTTACTATGAGGATGGTGAGGTGCTGGCAGAGAGTGCACAGGGAAAATGTGGCTGCCCCATCCCTGGCAGGGTTCAAAGCTGGGTTGGATGGGGCTTAGAGCAACCTGCTCTAGTGGAAGGTGTCCTTGTGTGTGGCAGGGGCTTTGAACTGGATGAGCTTTAAGGTTTCTTCCAACCTAAACCGGTCTAGGATACTGTCATTTACAAAGTTGGATTCTTGAAAAGATTGTGAAGATTTGCCATGTGTTTTGGTTTTTGTTTTTCTCAAATTTTATGGAAAGGTGTCAGTATTTTATGCGTAGAGGTCATACCTATGTATATATGTCTGTGTATGTATGTATCCCATAACAATTCCATAATAGAAATACTTTTGCCTTACAGTTCAAACACCAAAGTGAAATTATCCAATTGCTATGCCATTGAGTACTTTGATTTATGGCTGTTTATTCTGATGTTGTCAGAGTTGTGCAAAAGATCTCCCAGATGGGGACAAACAAGACCCAAGATATGTTGGTTTGTCATTCCTGTCTCCTTACATTAGAGGTCAGGGAAAGCAGACAGTCTTCTGTATCTTGAGATTTTGTATGTTTTCGTTTGATTATAAAAACCTCTAAGCCCTCAAGCTTATAACGTCTGAGAAGTGCAGGAGGTGAAGAATAACTCATAAAAATAAGAAATAGAGTTTGGGAAGGAAAGCAGAGGAGAATGTTCTCCCAGAGTGTTTAAACGCCAGTGGCATTCTCCTGATCAAAAAAGAAGAAGGAAATTCCCTACGGAGAAGACATCCAGGTTTTGATTCACACAAAACTCTACAAAGGATTGCAGCTCTATTGAGCCCAGGTTTGATTAAATTTATTAAAAACACTTTTGGGTGCTGAGGAAAGCAAGACAAGGAAGTAGGTTATATTTATGTAAACGTATTCTATCTGTTAAATGACTTTGGCAGTATCTGTCTGGTAGGTATGTGCTAGTGACTGCCTGATTTTAATGTCATTTTCCTAAAAGGTTTCTGGCATATAGCTTGAGATTTCCATTAAAAACATGATTTAGGCCAGCAGCTGGTGGTTGTGTTTTGAATTTTCACTTTCCAGGCAGGGTAGATGCAACTTCATGCCATAACCTGCAATTTATGCTTTGATCAAGGGTCAGAATAGCTGTTGATGGAGTTTGTGTTTGAAGATGATGTACTTAATTTTTTGTTCATGTGGATTTATGCACGTTGTATAAAAAGAATATGATTCATGTACTCCGTGACTGTCTGTAGGCTTAAAAGTATTTGTCAGCATCTGACATGAAAAAATTACTTAAACTTTCCTGGTAACTCTTTTTTCTCTGATGGAACGTACTAAAAAGTAATACTTTTATTACTTTTTCAGTGCTTTTAACTACCTATTTAATGAATGTTTTAAACTAAACCCTGTGAAAGGTTTTTTCCTTCTGGTTACCTCCTGTCTTCAGATACCTTAGGAGAAAAGCTGGGAATCTGCAAAGCTGAGCTGGTGAGAGCAAACCTCAAAATATACATATAAAAGATGCTGTTTGGTTTTATAATAATTGATAATGCTGTTTGAGCTTTTCTGATTTAATGACAGCAGTATGACAGGGAGAGGGAGAATCTGATAGCTGCAATGTCACATACACTATCACTTGAAACTGTCTCAGTTTTGTTCCTTGAGACTGCCAACCTCTTAGCGGAATACCCAGCATTTTTTTAATAGTAAGCCAATATCCCAGTTCAGCAAACTGAATTTCAGGAGATCTTTCCTGATTGTATAATTTCTTTCATTTAGACTTTGTTTGTTCCTTCCTAAAACTCAGTCCTTGCAGGGAGATGATAACCCATCTTTAAGACTCGCTGCCTGAAGGTCTTGATTTTCCTGACTGAAGCAGAAAATTCCTGCTTGGATTTTACTTCCTTAAAACTTATTTACTCTTCAGCTTTTTGTTTTCTGCCCTCTAATCCAATCAATTTTCTTTAACTGCATCATAAAAGCAGCCATCTCTGTTTTCTAAGCAGTCTCTGCTACTGTCCTCTCTTTCCCTCTCTTTTTCCCTGCTGCCTTCATGTGGTCATACACTTGTTTTCCTTCAGTTTAAGGCCTGATCTTTCCCCTGCTTCATGGTCTCTTTAGATCTCTCGTTACTGGTAACTCTTCTTATTTCCATGTCCATCTCAAATCCTTTTTCCATATTCATGTAATGTACTTCTTTTCTCTCAAGCTCCTTAATGGTTTTGTAATGTAGAAATAGGAAAAAAAAAATCAAATATCTTGATCTCTCCTCCCCCCCCCCCCATTTTACTTTGCAAACTTAGTGTATCTTGTTTGGTGTCCTTGTTTCTTGTCTCTGAAGTATTGTGACCCTGATACACAAGTCACACCATTCTGTTAGCCCATCCTTCTGATTGTACATATTTTTATGCATTCTGTCCATTTTCCCACTAAATTTCCTGTCTTTCTCACACTGAAAGCATTCCTAGTAAGCCCGTCTTATTGACATTTAAGTCCAGGGTATGAACATCTTCTTACATAGCATGTTACACTGATGCGTCAGATGTACTTGCTTAGCAGAGTCAGCTGCAACAGACTTTGCAGGAGCCCTGCTTTACCCAATCTACTCTCTCTGCTGTCCTTTTGATTTGTTTGAATAAAAAAGAGGAAAGGTGAAAAAAGGTTTGTGCCCGTTAGTATGTAAAATCTTTCCTGGAACAGTTTGGGTATAACACTTCAAGTTGCATTTCAAATATAAAAAAAAGCCTGAGCTGAATACATTACACTTTAGTTAATAAGAATTCAGCTACTGGAGGTAGGCTTGCTCTCTGTCTCTCTGTTGTTTCTTTCACGATTTTCCTAGTTTATAAAATATATGGAAGTGGAATTACTTCATGAGGATTTTTCTGTAGAAGCCATTACAACTGTCACTTGATGCAGGAAAAGAAGGAATTCTTTTTATAGAGAAAGCGAATGATGAAGTATTGTCTGATGTCTGCATTTGTTTTCAACTCTGAGTCCCAGTGACTGGATTCAAACTGAAGGGCTGATCTGCAATTGGAGATATGTAAAGGTATCCCTCACTGTAATAACTAAGCACTGATTACTTCAGGGCTTTTTTGGTGTTTTTCTGAGTCTTTTTGGCTGGTTGTTATTCTTAAAGTCTGAGTTGAAGGAAAGAACTGTAGTTCGTTGGGTTTGAATCTGCCAGGGATGAAGGAGGAATAAATAGATCCTTTAAAACAAAACTAACTTGTCTATTGTCGTGGTTTAAGTCCAGTCAACCACGAAGTTTACTCACTCACTCACTTACTTCCCTTCTTTCTTCCCCCAGTCCTGGGGGGATGGGGAGGAGAATTGAAAAAAAAAAGCTATCGTTTCTTACCTGGGATAGGGGCTAGAAATCTTTTTGTTTGGGAGGGATCTTATTTTTTCACTTAAAGTATGGTCTATGTTCATTTATAATACTTTTCATTGAAGTGTATGAGAACTTTTGCCTACAGAATTTAGTCTCCTCTAATTCTTGATAAAGGAGAAGCTGTGTGCATGTGGAAAGAAATTGCAGAAGAGCAGTTATTTCAGACAAACTTTCTGAAAGATGGAAGCAAGCCTTATGGTCAGCCCTGCTTAATGGGGAATGGATCTTGGTCTGCACTTCTGAAATAACCTGTGTGCATAATGAGCATATTCTCTTCATTTTGCCAATAATATCTATGATGAGATGCTCTGCAACTTGCCTTTTGCCCATTTCGCTATTGGCTTGTGCATGTCCAGCTTGGAGCATGAAAACCTGAAATCTTAAATTGGGTTACTCGCTGAAGCTGTGGCTTGAAAACTTTGTTATTTGGAAATATAATCTATTTTGAAATTGCTTGTTGCATTTGGAAGTGATTCAGTTGCTATTCATGTTTGCAATGCTCAGCCTAGGAAATATGGCTTGCTAAATGTCATTCTCTTCAAATACTCTAATGCTAGTTCTTTCAGACCCTTTTCAGATCCATTAATTCTCTTCCAGCTCTCAAAGAACTTGGTTCTGACAGACAATAAATTTCCTTCTTTAAAATTACGTAAAACTCTTCTGATGAAATACATTGTACAGAATCTGAGTTGTTACACAGATAAGTGGTGGGAGGGACTCCCAAGTGGCCTCTTTTATCCTCTTATGCTTCCGTTTTTCCATGTTTGTTCCTCCCCAAATCATCTCTGTGCATTTTACCAAGTTTCAGATCCTCCTTTGAGCTTCCCATTGCAAATCTTGTGGAGTCCTAAAATGTTCTTCCACTGCATCCCATAATGAGTCCGGTATTTATCCATCATATTTGAAAAATCGTGGCAGCCAGATGAATTTCCTGACAACTGGAAAAAGGGAAATATAACCCCCATTTTCAAGAAGGGGAATATGGAATACCCAGGGAACTACAGAGCAGTCAGTCTCACCTCTGTGCCTGGAAAAATCTTGGAGCAGATTTTCCTGGAAGGCATGCTGAGGCACATGAAAAACAACAAGGTGCTTGGTAACAGCCAGCATGGCTTCACTAAGGGGAAATCCTGCCTGACCAATTTGGTGGCCTTCTATGATGGGGCTACAGAACCAATGGACATAGGCAAAGCAGTTGACATCATCTCCCTGGACTTGTGCAAAGCATTTGACACTGGTTCTAACTTACATAGGGGAAATTTAGGTTAAATCTAAGGAAGAAGTTATTTTCTGTGGGGGTGGTGAAGCACTGGAACAGGTTGCCCGAGGAAGTTGTGAATGCTCCATCCCTGGCAGTGTTCAAGGCCAAGTTGGACAGAGCCTTAGGTGAAATGTTTTAGTGTGTGGTGTCCATGGCAGGGGGGTTGGAACTAGTTGATCCTGAGTTCCTTTCCAGCCCTAACTGTTCTATGATTCTATGGTTCTGTTTTTGAGAAGAAAGCTAACCCTGTAGGAAAAACTAAATGCGTGAGGTGGTTTTCTGTATGTCCTTAACATTTCAGGCCTTTGGAGAGATCTTAAACTGATGATGACCCTGCTTTTTGGTAAATCCAGATGACTGAGAGCCTGTGCTTGTTCTCTGCACCATTTTCAAAAGATTTATAACTGTTGCAGCTTTGGCTGGAGATTTTCTAGTGTTCATTTCAGTTTTCAGTATTTTGTTTAAGGTCGTGGTAGGTTATATTTATGATGACTTGCATCTCTCAGATATCTTTGTTATAAAAGGTATTTAGCATTTGATACATTGCCCAAATGCGACCATTCAAGACAGATTTTACAAGAGTGAAGAGATATATATTTGAAAAATAAAGATATTGGGTGATTTTTCCTTTTTCATGCTATATTTACTTCTGCTGTCTGTCTTGAAGATTTTATTACTATCATGACTATAGCAGAGAAGAATGAAATTGCTTTAGAATGTCAACTTGTGACAGCTGTCAAAGATAAAATTATACTCTGGAATTGAAAGTTATAGAAATAGTGTAATAGGATCTGATTTTAGAGTTCCAAATTACTACTTGTTCTTTCAGAAGCAATATTTCTGTTAGGAAAAGTTTCATTTGACAAATATGTAGAAATATATGATAGTTAAAACCCCCAAATCTATCAAGGGATTATAACTAGGGCACATGTTTCAGTAAATATTTTATTCTACCACAGTCTAGTATTAGTATACATGAAATTTCTGAATTTGGGTTGAATTTAGAAAATAATTTTACCAGGATTTATAAGAAAATAAAATGAAAAGGCTCTTACAGAGGGGAAGGGGCACCATAGGCAGTTAATTTGCCTTGCCCAACAAAGCTGGGTAAGCTTAGTCCACAGTCAGTAATTCTCAGCAGTATTAAATGTACATCCTTTCAAATTAAGTTTTGAGATAACCAAGAGCAGTATTCTGCAGGAAGATTTTCTTGCATGGATAAAGTCTGTGTTTAAGTTCTTTCTGTGTGTAATTCAATATGGAGATTTGAATTGAAGGCTCTGATTCTCAGAAGAGTGCTGTTACCATAAAGCTATAGAGAATCATGGGATGAGCATCTCAACTCCGCCTCCTCTTTTTGAAGCTGTTCTAATTTATGTTCTAGTGAAACATCATCTGGATTGCAGATGAGTGCTTGAAATCACTGTTGATTCATTGAAAAGAAATTTTGAACTGAAGTTCAACCCAACATTTAAACAAAAAAATGAAAGGAAAAGTCTGATTTGCCCTTTGAACTGGAGAGTGGCTATTTCAGTTTGTCACATTGAAAGTATTTGGAAGGTGACAGAAGTTTTTAAACAGTAAAAGTAGTAAGAGTTGCACCATTTTTCTAATGTAGCAATGGATAGGGCAAGCTGGGGGGAGAACTTGGAGATGCAGAGACTTTGTCCTGGATGTTTAATTTAGGAAGTAGCCTGGTGGGAGAAATTCAAGGAGATGGGCTTGAGATTTGTTCATTGCTTTGTGTTTCAGCTGCATTGCTTTGAATGAAGAGCTGGTGGCTGTGTTGCAAAGCAAACCTTCACCCAAGGGAAGGGCAGTTTTCCTTCTGGACCACCACTGTTGTCCTGTTGCCTCCAGTTCTCCAGTCATTCCTCTCTCGCTGTGCTGAAAGATGGATTTTTAGTCTTCCAAAACCTGTAACTGGGGAATTTCAGGAGTGATTTTTCTAAAGATTAATCAGAAAAGAAGTTGGCAACAAACTTATAAAAAAGAAATAAATCTCATTCTATTGAATGTTGCAAAGGAGGTAGCAAAATACATTTTCAATTTTAAAAAGCTGTGCTTTCTTTGTTCAGAATGTACTTGTGAATACTGTGGCCATTCAGCCAAAAAGCAGGAAACTTTGATTCTGATCCATGTTACCAGGTTTGTTTCTGCTACTTACCCAGTTGCATTTCATAAGAAAGGTATAAGTAGTCCTTGGCACAATAAACTTCATCTGGGAGTCTTTCTTGCACCCTCCTCCTTGCCTAAAGTGTGTTTCCTTCTGAGTTCTTTATTTTTGACTGCAATTTCCATGGCAGTCATCCAGCTTTAAAAGCAGTTGTGAAGAAGCTTCATTCTCCCATACAGATTAGGCTTTAATTTTGGATATGGTTTCAGAAAAAGGTTAGTTGAGTTGATGACAGCATGAAAATTTGAAATACACTTCCTAATATCTGAATCCTGAAGAGTGTTTAGTCAATATAGGAAAGACTTTGATTTATTGTCTTCCATTTACCATTTTGAACACGTCTCTCTCTGAAGTACATTTCTCACATATTAAAAAGGCCTCTATTCTGAGGAATGCGTTATAGAGTGAGGGAGTACAAAATGTTATAATCAAATAACACAAGCTGCTTCCATCTGATAACTTTCAGGTTATAGTATTCAGATCACCAGGTATCTCATTCTCGTTCAGCTTTAGTCTAATAACCAGAAAGAAATACTTCTAAAACTTCAGGTCTGCAAAATATTATGACTGCTGTTTATATATGAAAACTGGAAAAGACCATTCTGGAAGACCTATAGAAGTTAGAATTTTTATAACTACTAAAAATAGGCCTAAAATCTCCACTGATTCTGATGTTTGCCAGTCTCATTCATTTGTAATGTCAGATTTGACATTCAGATCTGTGCTTGGTTTCAATTGTTTGCCTGTTCTTGTGGAATCATAGAATAGTTAGGGTTGGAAAGGAACTTAAGATCATCCCGTTCCAACCCACCTGCCATGGGCAAGGACACATCCCACTAAACCATATCACCCAAGGCTCTCTCCAACCTGGCCTTGAACACTGCCAGGGATGGAGCATTCACAACTTCCCTTGGGCAACCCATTCCTGTGCCTCACCACCCTCACAATAAAGAATTTCTTCCTCATATCCAATCTAAACTTCCCCTGTTTCAGTTTGAGCCTGTTACCCCTTGTCCTATCACTACCGTCCGTAACGAAGAGTCCCTCCCCAGCATCCCTATAGGCCTCCTTCAGATCCTGGAAGGCTGCTCTGAGGTCTCCATGCAGCCTTCTCTTCTCCAGGCTCAACAATCCCAACTTTCTCAGCCTGTCTTCATATGGGAGGTGCTTCAGTCCCCTGATCATCCTCGTGGCCTCCTCTGGACATGTTCCAACAGTTCCATGTCTTTTTGATGCTGGGTACACCAGAAGTTACACACAATACTCCAAGTGAGGTCTCAGGAGAGCAGAGTAGAGGGGCAGGATCACCTCCCTTGTCCTGCTGGTCATACTCCTTTTGATGCAGCTCAGCATATGGTTGGCTTTCTGGGCTGCAAGTGCACACTGCAGCTGGCTCATGTTCATTTTCTCATTGACCAACACCCCCAAATCCTTCTCCACGCGGCTGCTCTGAATCTCTTCCCTGCCCAACCTGAAGCTGTGCCTGCTATTGCTCCAAACTACGTATAGGACCTTGCACTTGCCATGGTTCAACTTCATCAGGTTGGCATCAGCCCACCTCACAAGCATCTCAAGGGCCCTCTGGATGGCATTCCTTCCCTCCAGTGTATCAACCGAACCACACAGCTTGGTGTCAGTGGCAAACTTGCTGAAGGCGCACTCAATCTAACTGTCCATGTCACTAACAAAGATGTTGAACAAGACCGGTCCCAACACTGATCCCTGAGGGACACCGCTCGTTACTTGTCTCCAGCTGGACATCGAGCCATTGAGCACAACTCTTTGCGTGTGGCCATCCAGCCAGTTCTTTATCCACCGAGTGGTCCATCTACCAAATTGATGTCTGTCCAATTTAGAGACAAGGATGTCATGTGGGACAGTGTTGAACGCTTTGCACAAGTCCAGGGAGATGACATCAACTGCTCTACCCCTGTCCATCAGTTCCATAGCGCCATCATAGAAGGTCACCAGATTGGTCAGGCAGGATTTCCCCTTAGCTGAAGCCATGCTGGCTGTCACCAAGCAACTTGCTGTTTTTCATGTGCCTCAGCATGCCTTCCAGGAGAATCTGCTTCAAGATTTTGCCAGACACAGAGGTGAGATTGACTGCTCTGTAGTTCCCCGGCTCATCCATTTTCCCCTTCTTGAAAATGGGGCTTATATTTCCCTTTTTCCAGTCGTCGGGAGCTTCACCTGACTGCCATGATTTTTCAAATATGATGGACAGTGGCTTAGCAACTTCATTTGCGGGCTCCTTCAGGTCCCACAGATGGATTTCATCAGGTCCCATGGACTTGTATATATTCAGATTCCTAAGATGATCTCAGACCAGATCCTCTCGTACAGTGGGCCCAGGGTCTTCATTCTCACAGTCCCTGCATCTGCCTTGCATGATTTGGGTGGTATGATCAGAGCATTTGCCAGTGAAGAGTGAGGCAAAGAAATCATTAATAACCTCAGCCTTCTCCAAATCCAGGGTAGCCAGTTCTCCTGATAGCTTCTGGAGAGGGCCTACGTTGTCCCTAGTCTGTCTTTTATTTGTAATGTACCTATGGAATCCCTTCCTCTTATCTTTCACATCCCTAGCCAACTTTAATTGAAACTGGGCCTTAGCTTTTGTAACCTGGTCCCTAGCTTACCCGACAACATCCCTGTGTTCTGCCCAGGCCGCCTGTCCTTGCTTTCACTTTTTATATGCCTCTTTTTTCCTTCAAATTTTCTTCAGGAGCTACTTATGCATCCAAAGAGGTCTCCTGGCCCTCCTGCTGCACTTCCTTCCTGTTGGGATGGAACATTCTTGAGGTTGTAGTAGGTGATCCTTGAGTATCAACCCAACAGTCTTGGGCCACCCTGCCCTCTAGAGCTATATCCCATGGAACCTTTACTGAGCAGGTTCCTCAAGAGGCCAGAGTCTGCTCTTTTGAAATCCAGGGCAGTGAGCTTGCTGCACGCTCTTCTTACTGTCCTGAGGATCTCAAATTCAAGTATCTTGTGATCGCTGCAACCAAGGCTGCCCTGGAGTGTCACATTTCCAACCAGCCCTTCCCTGTTGGTGAGCACAAGGTCAAACACGGCACCTCTCCTTGTCGGCTCCTCTGTTATTTGCAGAAGGAAGTTATCTTCCACACAACTGAGGAACTTCCTGGATTGCTTGTGCTGGGACGTTCTGCTCCTCCAGCAGATGTCAGGGTGGTTTAAGTCCCCCATGAGGACAAGGGCCTGCGAACGTGAGGCTGTTCCTATCTGTCAATAGAGTGCTTCATCCACCAAGTCCTCCTGGTTAGGCAGCCTGTAACAGATCCCCACAATAATGTCTCCCATCACTGTTCTCCATTTAACCCTGACCCACAAACTTTTATTGACTGCTCACCCATCCCCAGACAGAGTTCCATAATCTCCAGTCTAACACCGACATAAATAGCAACTCCCCCTCCCCACCTACCAGGCGTATCTTTTCTAAAGAGCCTAGTTGCAGATAAGTCAGTTTATAACCTCTGTTTATATTATTATTTTTATTATTGTGATTCCTACAGTATTTGATGAAACATACCTTTTGTTCACACAAAGATGTATCACCTATCTCTTCCTTTCACCTGTTTCACCTGGGCCTTATGGTTTTAAATCACTTTTTAATTTTCTTTGGTCATGCTGTTATTTTTTATGGCCAACTTAAAATCATAGAATGATTAAGTATTTAATGTTTGAAAGTGGAATGAATTTTGAAAACAGATAATTAAGACAATTCAGAATCATAGAACGGTCTGGGTTGGAAGGGAACCTTAAAGCTCATCCAGTTGCATCCCCCTGCCATGGACAGGGACATCTTCCCCTAGACCAGGTTGCTCCAAGACCTGTCCAATCTGACCTTTGAACTCTGCCAGGGATGGGGCAACCGCAGTTTCTCTGGGCAATTTGCTAGATATATGCCTGAATAAAGCTACTGTTCAGTTAATGTATTTCCCACTGGATGAAGCAGTTTCCATTTTCTCCTGCTATTTGTCTTATTCTGGTGTACCTCCCAATTCCAGGAGAACTAAGTTTTGGTTTTCAGAGAAGTAAGGAGAGGGGCCAGCAGGACTATTATCTTGGGCTTCTGGAGGGCAGACTTTGGGCTGTTCAGAAGCCTTATTGACAGAGTCCCTTAGGAGGCAGTTCTGAACGGTGAAGGAGTCCAGGAAGGCTGGACACTCTTCAAGAAGGAAATCTTGAAGGCACAGGAGCATCTGAAAGACTTCCCTGGTGGAAAAGAAGGCTGGTCTAGCTGAACAGAGAGCTTTGGCTGGAACCAGGGGAAAAAGAACATTTTATGACTTTTGGAAGAAGGAAGAAGAAACTCAGGAGGACCACAAGGATGTTGTGCTTATGCAGGGAGAAAATTAAAGGGGCCAAAGCCCAACTAGAACTAACCTGATCTCTTTCCATGGTATGGTTGACCCAGCTTAGTGGATGAGGGATGAGGCTTTGGGTGTTTGCCTTGACTCCAGTAAAACCTTTGACACTGTCCAAGTGTCATGCTTACAAGACAACTTTTTATTTTCTCTGTTCATTTGTCTTACTTTCTCCTTCTTTTTCTCCATTTCACATTTTTTTCTTTTCTCTTTGGCTTTGATTTTCCTGACTAGTCCAATCTCAATTTTCTGCCTTTGCCTTTGTGAAAACTAAAGATGTGCAATTTCAGGATGGTTTTTGAAATTCAGTGCAAGGTAGAAATGCTTAATTAGCTCTAATACATTAGTTTAAGTAGCAGACATGCTCTAGCTAGCTTAGCGTAGAAATCTATATGGACTAATGTAGCTGCTGACAAGTACATCAAATTGATGCAGCTGATGATCACTCCTGATACTTAAGCACAGTTTTTACACCTCTCATGTTTCTTAATATGCTTCCATGGTGACACCTGTATAAGCAGCTCTCCCTAATGATTATTTCTTTCTGTTCTTGTTAAAAATGTATGAGTAAACATATTGTTTATGAACCTTTTATCACACAAAATGTACTGATCTGCTCTTCTGGCTGGTGATGGTGGTTCATACATCAGCATTGTGACACACCAGCATTCTATAACGGGTTCAAACTTAAACAGGGGAAGTTTAGATTGGATATGAGGAAGAAGTTCTTTCCTGTAAGGGTGGTGAGGCACTGGAATGGGTTGCCCAGGGAAGTTGTGAATGCTCCATTGCTGGCAGTATTCAAGGCTGGGCTGGACATAGCCTTGGGTGACATGGTTTAGTGGGATGTGTCCTTGCCTATGGCAGGAGGGCTGGAACTAGATGATCTTAGGGTCCTTTCCAACCCTAACTATTCTATGATTCTATGAAGTTCAGGTAACTTTTTATCTCTGCACAGAAGCTCTTGCAGTTTTTAAGCATTGACCCAATGTGTATAGTTACATCAGGGGCTATATAAGATTGCTATAGCCTTAGACTATATATATACACATACTTTTAATGTAATTTCCAATTCTGGAAAGATAGGCTTAATTTTCATGTAAGTTGATGCTTTGGGCATGATTTCAAAAAATTCTTGACAAGTTCTCTAATGGTTTAAAAACAACTGCTTTGGGTCTTAAATGCAGGTTACCACAAATAATGTACGCAGATTGTGTGAACAGAAAGTAGAAATGAATAACTTAATTCTTTGGAAGTGGTATGGTACCTTCTATCTCTTTCACTATGCAAATCTACACGTGTTCTCCTTTGTATTCTTTATTGTCTACTTTCTCTTGTCTTTTCTTATCATGAGCCTATATTATCGACTTACCCTATGCTGGTGACTCTCCTTGATCTGCTTTTCTCCTTTCCTATGCTATCTCACACCAGAGTGCCTCTTAATTTTTTCTACTTAAAATTCATCTGTTTTTTTTTCTGTCTTGACTACAGAACCTTAAATTGTTCAACATTAACATGCCTGTTCTCTTAATCCCAGTCAAGGTGCTTGCAAAAAGGCTGTTTCTTAGTTTCATCCGTGTTTGTTCCCCAGATTTTTAATAATAGTAAGAAAGTATCATATACCTCTATCATATTCATTATGACCCCATGTACTTTATCTCAGGCTCATCACAAAGCTGGGTGATTGGCAGGCAGCAATACCTCTTGCTATGATTCTATGACACCATTCTATGATTCTATATTAATCCCCAGGCTACAGCTGTGCTTGGAAACATGCTCTATTTAGAGCCAGGTGGTCTCTGCTTCTCATACTGCTTCTGTGAAGTCATTCACAGATAGGTGCTAAGTATAAGAGCATAAATTAGCAAGGATACGAAACTGTCCCCTTCAAACAGGTTGTGAGCTGATCAATCCACTAGACTGATCAATCTCAGCATCAATCCTACCCACCTCCTCACAGTGCTTCCCTTGAGTTGGTGTTGGTAACTTGCTCCTTCTGTTCTCTGTGCTCACTGTGAATTTTTGGTAGATTTTAATAGAAAATATAGCTTGCTGAAAAATATCAACCCTTTGAAGCTGAAGCTTAACCCAAAACATATTAATTTCAACTAAAGTTTTTACTGGGCATTTTTTTTCTGTGCGATAATAAGAATGATGGAACTGATTCTAATTATGATTTTGAACGTAGTTCACAGTGACTAGGGCATAGATGTAATCTACTTGCTAACTTGCTTGGTATGCAGTATTTGTATGCATCTTCAAACCTCAGGATGAAAGCATTATCCAGAATGAAGGAATCTGGTATCTTAATGGAGAATGCCACAGTAGATATCTTAGAGCACTTCCTTTTCTACGTATGTTAGAGAGCTGTGTGTGCTTTTCTAATGTTGTTCCTTTCTGTACCTGACATGTTGCATTCAAATTGATTAATCTCAAGTCTCTTTAATTGTTATGCAAGAAAGCCATTAAAGGATTAAACACAAGGCTTTAATTGTTAGGACTCACAGAAGAAGGATTTTCCTTTCGCAGTTGCATTCAATTTGGTCCTGTTTTACAGTAATTATTTTAATGAATTTACTATGCACCAGTCACCAAAAAGATGCCAGCTCTTCCTAGGGATTACCATTGTAATTATTTCAATAGCTCTGTCCTGTTTATGTGGTGAAATATTATGTTCATTTTGAATGTGCTTCTTGTTTCAGTTCTGCAGCTACTGGGAAAAGATAGAAACTTTCTTTTTTTTTTATTAGAAATCTCAAGTTTGTAGGATAAATATATAGAAGTTATGGAAAAGCTACTAAGGGAACAAAAAACCAAAAGGCTTTCCTGCAGTGCTAAATCATTCCTCCCATTATCTTACTGCACGTCAGAAATCTGTTCTACTTTGTACTGGTTGTTGGAAGACAGTCCTACCACATTCCACAGTCCTGTCCAGAGGAGCTGTGACTGCCCCATCCCTGGCAGAGTTCAGGGCCAGGTTGGACGGGGCTTGGAGGAACCTGGCTTAGTAGAAGGTGTCTCTGCTTGTGGCAGGGGTTTGGAACTGGGCGAGCTTTAAGGTGCCTTCCAACGCAAACCATCCTATGACTCAGTATCAGAACTATCCAAACAAGCACACAAGGTTTCCTTGGAAAGGATATTATATTTTTGACTTCACTCCCAGCTGGAATGTGAACCTTGGACTATCAGGTTTATCAAGCAAAGCAAGGAGAGAGCCAATTTATCACACAGGTGGTACTCTGAGATGAAAAGAAACTTTTTCCTTGTCTTCTGTACAATACTGATGTTCAGCTCCATGACTTTTCCCAGGGTACAAATAAGGCCACGCTATAATTCAGTTGAGACTGATTTTTTTTTTTTTTTTTTTTTAATTTGCCACTGTATTTATTGATATTTTAGGAGGTCTGGTGTGTTTTCATGTTCCCCACACCAGCCACAACGCTGAACATCTAATGTTCTTGTTGACTGCTCATGAGCTCTTCACTTCACTGAAGGCTAACCAGTCATTTAGTTTATCCCTAAAGGGTGTTAACTGCAGAGTATCTGAGAGCTGAAGCCAAAGAGGGATTAGAAATGGTAATGTATTCCCACATCCAAAACAATTTACTTTTCTAATTGAAATTTAATTAATGTTTTATTGTATGTAAATGCGTCAGTGGTGTTTCAAATGCTCTATTAATCTGACAATTAATTAGAAAAGTTCTTTCTAAAATGTAACATTGGTGAAATCAGTTGTTCTAGATTGTCGTTGATATGCAGCTAAATACCTGACCTTTCTGTATTTGTGTTTTACTGTCCCTTAGGGAAGATGTAGTTGGGTTAATTAGAATAACATATTTTAATGGCGTGTGAAATGAATGAGAAGTTGTGCTATTGGATCTATGCAAATATTGAAACTAAAATACATACTGGTGTTAAGAGTATCCATTGTGCTTTAAAAAACAGTGATCTTCTATCACTCTATCTAAACGTCAAATACAAAGTAAGTCAAGTTTAAGTGAACTAGGTTGTGTGTATAATCAATTCCAGGGAGACACTGCTCTAGTAGCTGAATTGCAATTGGAAAAGATCAGGCGAGATCCAAGGCCAGATTGGATGGTGCTTTGAGCAACCTGGTATAGTGGAAGGTGTCCCTGCCCGTGGCAGGAGATTGGAACTAGATGAGCTTTAAGGTCCCTTCCAACCCAAACCATTCTATAATTCTATGATCATTGGCCTTGAGATCTATTGATGAGAACAGTTGTCATTCTTCAAAGATGGAGAGCAAAATCCCAACTGCAAGTGAAAAGGAAGATGAGTTTAGGGGACACAGTAGTAATGATTTAGAAGAAAAATATGAAGGATGGTGGGATAAAGATTTGACAACCATTTTGTGTGCAGTTGTTTGAATTCTGAATAGCATTTTAATACGTTTTTATATTTAGTAAATATACATTCTTCAGTATGAAAATATAAAATACTTTCCAAATATTAACAAATGATTATACAATGTCAAATAGAGATTACTAAATGAAATGAACACTCTTCAGTAATGGAGAATGGATTTTAAAATACTGTAAACAAAATATGATGTTTTAAGATATGGAGTAAATAATCAGTATGATTACTAAGGTGAGAGGAATACAGACATAAGAAATGAACTGTCAAAGACCAGATTTAGTTTATTATTCCTGAATCAGAAAGTTGCCTGTTGGCAAGTCTACTAGAATGGACAGTAGGTGGTCCTGCTCTCGCTTGAGTCTCTAGATAAGTCAAAAGGGGATAAAATTGCAGATCTTTGCATCTTGAAGGGATTGGTTTTGTTTGGTTTAGAAACAAGACAGCATCCATGAGGAGAAGATTAAAAACCTGCTTGTGTTCTTTACATGGAACCTGTTAGCAATTATGGGTTATTTAAATCTATGGTATTATCATTTAGCATTATCAGTAATCTTCTATATGGAATCTGCAGCTTAATTTGGGTCTATATACTACTGTAACTTAGAATAGCTTCCTAAAAATGCTTTTGCTCTAATTCCAAGCAGAGCACTCAAAAGTACTTTAATTAGGTCATGGATCAGTGGATGTGGCTTTTTAATCTTGGACATGTAGAACCAAAGACAAAATCTGAAAGAGAGAGATTAATTGGACCATGACTTTATTAATGTCCTCCATTTGAGAACTGCTCAGGAATGGTACATCCAATCAAGCTGTCATTGTTTCCTTAGTAATTTCCAGATATTTGAGTACTGTCAGCTTTCTCTACTGATTATAGCTGTTCTCTAGCTTGTTGCTTTGTGTCCGCCATCTTCTATCTCTTAATACTCCAAGGCTTTGGAAAAATGGCATTTCCTCACTGTATTAACCACTGAGAACTTTAGTCCATTCCTTTCCTCATAGGTAGATGATTAACTTTAAGTCTGCTTATGTTTCCAAAAGTTCCAGTAGCCCAACACAGCATGTTTATGCCCCCCTACCAAAAAACGTGCTAGTAAATCAACATTGGTAGCTCTCAGTCCTCCCTTCACTCCTTTTTTCCTGTGTGATATCCCTAATTCCACTAGGCTAAAGAAGGTATTGCTTTTATAAGGCATAGAAGAAAAGATATCTTTTTCACCCATGATAAATCCAGTCAATGATTTCTATAGCAAATGATGAATAAAATCTGTCAGCTTTTTATGTGTTCACATGAAGTTTATCTGCGTCTATGGGGCCTCTTTGTAAACTGCATGGAGTCAAGTTCATAGTTTGTAGTTTAAATGCTATGCATTTTGCAATTATTTTTCAGTGTGTTTTCAGCCCATCATGTTGGTTTTGGCATTTGACTGATGTAAGGGAAGACAGTTGAGTTTGATGAGCTAGTAGAAAATTGATAGTTTTATGTCTGGTTAGGTTTTTGCCAGCTCATAGAAAACCAGTTTGTAGGGAGAAATGCCTGCCAGAGTTGGCACAGTGAAGGCAGCAGGAGTGTGTGTGTGTGTGTGTGTGTGTGTGTGTATGTTGGGTGAATGAAACACAATTGTTGTTTCTCCAACTTAGTCATGTATCGTAAGGAAATTGGTTGAGGAGAACAACTTCTAAACAGGATTCCCGTTCTTTAACTGAAAAACTGAAGAGATTGTGTCTTTGTTTTTCAGGATACTGTAAATGCTTATTAGTCCTAAAGAAGGCATGATTGAAAATATTTCTTTTGCTTTTGTCACTACTGTTAAACATTATGTGATCTTTGTCTGAAAAGAGCTGATGATGAGATTGAGTTGATTGCCTTGATTTCCAGTGTTAAGAAATTGCACAGTTCAAATCTTGTTGCAGCACTGTTGTGGTACTAGCTTTAGTTGCATGCTCCTGAAGTTGTTTCATATCTGGAAGAAGTAGAGGTTTCACAGAATCAAGGAGGCTGTGAGGGACCTATGGGGAGGCACTTCCCTCAGTTTTCGAGCTCTGCTTTCCATTTAATGTTTTGAACAGGTTAAAATAGTCATGGCTGTCCAGGGTAGTGGTGGAATCACCATCCCTGGGGGTGTTTAAAACATTTGTAGATGTGGCACTGAGGGACATGGTTTAGTGGTGAACTTGGCAGTGTTGGCTTAATGGTCCAGCCTAAATGATTCTATGACTATCATATGATTCTATGACTATATCCAGTCTATTTTAATGTTACGTAACCAAGGGTAAGCCTGCCTGCCTTCTCTCCCACTGCTCTTAGTGGCCTGGGATTCTCAAAGACAAGTCTTACCAGTAAAGGCCAGTTATTTAGCCTGGTTGTTATTTTTGTAAATATCAGTAATTTGTCATTCCACTTAATATGGCCACACTGATATTTTTAAACAGTTTTTTATCACAGTGTTTTTAAATTACATCCTATGGAAACCCATATTTATGAAAATAGAATGGTTGCCTTTTGTCGCTTGCAATGAATACACGTGCATAGATATGTATATATATGTTTTCGTGTGCTTATCTAAGAACATCACATAATACTTACACATTCCTGTTTTTTCTTAAACACTTTCCCTAGATAGTGGTATAAAAAAAATATTTTCAGTAAAAAATAGGAAGCAATTTGCTGTGATGGACTCAGTCAGATATCAACATAATTAGACAAAAGTCCGTTTATTGATTGCACACTTACAGTTTATATACTTTAGGCTTACAGCTCTAACATTACATGTCTTTCTACGATTGGTTACATATACTTAGCAACAGGCATACTGTTGGTTAACATGTTTCATGAGAACCTAAACTGTGGTTTTTGTAAGCAAGCAAGATTTGCAGTCCAATTTAGCAACCTCCTTATCTTAGCTCCTTCTTATCTTCCAGGCCTGCATTCTTGTTTCATTAGCTATCCGGGAGCTACTTCTTTTCCACGGTCGGCTGCACAGAGGTAACCAGGAGTTACCCCTGCTACATGGCCAGCTGCACATAGTGGCTTTCATTCAGAGCAGTCATATGTCCATTCTCTAACAAGAAATCATCCACACCAATCAGCCTAATAGTTTCTGGAAAGATATTCAGAGAATATAAAAATTCTGACTGGATGTGTGCATATACATAGTTTTTGAACATGTGTCTATGTATATAAAATTACAGGAAAAAATGTATCAATTTAGTGACTTAATTTGCTTTTCTAGCTTTTTTCCTCTTAGATTTTCACTTTTGATGTGCAGTAATCAGTTTCTACCTTGTCAGCTGTTTGGGGCCTTATTCCATTTTAAGACTTTAATAATGAGAAGTAGAAATTTGTGTGGATTGTACATTCCTTTTGCCTTTTTGATGGTCATTTTCTGGGATGTTCAGAATTTTGGTGACCTTTACAATCCTCTGCTGATAGCTTGATGCAGAATTTAAGCTTGTAGCACTTGAATTCTCTTGCACAGATTACCAAGTAATATAGATAGCTTGTATGTGTATGTGATTCTGGTTAATTACATTTAAACATCTTTAACTGCTCCTATATGGGTGCCTGAACTTAATATCCAAAATGAAATGACATCTTACTTTGGAAATCTAAGGGTTTTGTTGAGAATCAGGTCTAAAGACTTCATTTCTAGATGTTGTAACTTTATTATGACGAAGTGACTGAGTACCACTAAAAATAATCTTGTGCTACCCCTCAAGGAAGGATAGGTAGGGTGAATCTTCCAGTTGAATCCCATCAGAGCAGGCCAAGTGGTTTGGTAGTGATGTTGGGAGAGATGGTAGCTGTAGGTTTGAACCTTCTTAAGCTGATGAGATCCCAGAACCTAAATAACAACTTTGGACACATCCACCCCCCCTGCTTAAATAGGGTAACCCAGAGCAACTTACCAAGGACTGTGTCCAGACAGCTTCTGAGTATCTCCAAAGATGGAGGCTTCGCAACCTCATTGGGCAACCTGTGCCAGTGTTTGATCACCCTCACAGAACCAAAAAATGTGTTTCCTGATGTTCAGAGGGACTTTCCTGTGTCTCAGTTTCTGCCCCTTGTCTTGTCACTGACTGCTGATGAAGAGAGCCTGGCTCTGTCCTCTTTGCAACCTCCTACTAAATACCCTCCCGGGTATTTGCTGGTAGTAGTACTACCGGTAACCATTGGAATTCAGGAATGAAGCTGAACTTCACCGTTAGGTTTTTGGTTGGTGGTGCATTTTAGGAGTGGAAATTTTTTTGTTGTTTTGGGTTTTCCTGTTGTTGTCATTGTTTGGGGTTTTTTTGTGTCTTTGGGGTTTTTTCCTTCTCTTTTTTATGATACACATTTTTTGGTGTGGATAATAGGGACTTTCTCCACAGAATGGTCTAGGGTTTTAAAACCACTTTCTAACCCAACTAAGACTCTTCATTTACAAAGTGTAACCAAATGCATGGTTTTTTTTTTTTTTTTTCAAAGCAAGATACCAAATAATTTAGTTGTGTGGGTCCTAGCAAGAAAGTGGCTGACACTGTGTCAAAGAAAAAAGTTGTATGAATCCTGCAAGGTGTAGGGGAGTGTTTCTCATAGCTGCAAATGGTATAGGAAACTGCAGTTCTTATCACATGTATCCAACCCTAACTATTCTATGATTCTATGATTCTATTCCAGAAACATAATTGCTTCATAGGGCTGCAGTGATGGTTAATTGGAATGGATATTCTATGCAATAAGAGGAGACCTGAAGTACTGCCTTTAATTTGTCATGGCTCGTTGCAAAAAAATGCATAAAGTGGAAAAAGGGACAATAGGAAATACAGTGAAAGAAGAATACTCACTTAAAGGATAAATGAGGCACAAGAAGAAATAGATATAATTCATGTACAAATACAGTCAGTGTGACATTAAAGTGTCTCTAATGGAAAATAAAGCCCTGTCAGATTCTGGAGTTTGCTTTGGAATGCCTTTCATGCTTCCAGTAGGATTAATTGGGGTTAAAAGTCTGAGCTGTTTCTAAGATGGAAACTTGATTAGTTTATGAGTGTAGTTATTATCATATTAAGTTTATTATTAATTATATTATGACATGACTGTCTGCAGTGGCAAGGAAGCAGACCTGGTGACTCGAGATGTCTTTGTTTCTGGTGTTGACCTAATTTTCACTGGAAGGAGTTTAATATAGATTACAGAATAACTTGAAATGAGTTTGGAAAGGAAAGGATAAGTAGGGTTATCTTTTTCCAGATATTATAAAGGTTTCTCTGGAAAATAATTTTACTTGCTGTAGCTCCAACATTACCTTTGGCCTTAAGAGTGGTTTGATACCATTACTGTACAAGGATAAAAATGATAATTGGCACTAAGTTTAGACAATCCTTCCTCTCCTATAAGCAGCTCTCATTTTCTAGATTATTAGACTTTAAATTATGAACTATTAGTTTTTTACAAGTTTTAAACAACCTGCTGTGAACTTTTATATTAAGGATTTTTAATTTATTTGCTTATGTCTGTTTAATAATTTCTACATGACTATTTTTGAGGTTTATTTCACTGAACTTGGGCTTTCTAAGATTAAATAATGAATCCAAACTTTTTAAACTGTTTTTGACCCTTCACCTATTTTCTTTCTTTCCACCAGTGTTGATTTTCAAATATATTTGCTAGTAGTATCTCCTTGGGTAGTCAAACACAAGAAGATAATTTTCCTGCTTGCTTTCCTGGTGCTACTGGCCAATTAGCAAATATTATTTCTTTCTTTTATAGTTCAATATTCATTATTTATCTTAAGTTACAGACTAGTAATTTGACAGAAAATAGTGCAATCTCTTCAGTACCAAAATGTAAGTTAAATAATCTGCAGGCATCAGATTCCAAAATCCAAACCTTGCTTTGGCTGCTATTTCATCTTGGATTGAATACCCTATCCCTGGAAGTGGTTTGGGTTTGAAAGAACCTTCAGATCACCTAGTTCCAGACCTCTGCCATGGACAGAGACAACTTCCACTAGACAAGGTAGGTCAAGGCCCTGTCAAACCTGGCCTTGAACACTGCCAGCAATGGAGCATTCAGAACTTCCCTGGGCAGCCTGTTCTAGGGCCTCACCACCCTCGCAGTAAAGAGCTTCTTCCTTATATCTAACGTGAACTTCCCCTGTTTCAGTTTGAACTCATCAGCCCTTGTCCTATCACTACAGTTCCTGATGAAGAGTCCCTCTCCAGCATGCTTGTAGGCCCCCTTCAGACACTGGAAGGCTGCTCTGAGGTCTCTATACAAAAAGCGTGTTTGGAAATTTGTTTTCTCTTAATCTGACAGTGGTTGCTCATTGTCTCTCAAGAAATCTTTTGAGAGTTTTGTCAACCTTCTGGAAATCTAAGCAAGCAGCCTTAGAAATGAGACATTGGAAATTTCCTACTGAAATTGCATATTATCATCCAAGATGCACTGCACACAAATCATAATAACAACATGCAGTCATAATGGTAATACAAAAAGGAAAGAGTTCTGATGGGTATTACTCACTGTGGGAATTATTCACCAAGTCTTTCCCCCACTATTTGCCTCATCTTATGGGAAGCTATATTGCTGGGGAGTGTTTTGAATGTTGTTACAATGCTCTTAAAAGCAGTGTAAATATGCTTTGATTTCACTGTTAGAATTTCTTTCTGAGTTTCTACACTGGAAATAAACAGAATTATTTTCATTTTTTAATAATAGCAAAGTTTGGGTTAATATAAAATCTCATTTGAAATGGTGTTTGCCTTTCAGCCTGATTGCAGTATAGTAGCAAGGCAGGTGAAGATTAAACCTGTTATTTCAAGGCCAGGTTGGATAGGGCTTAGAGAAATCTGGGCTAATGGAAGATGTCTCTGCCTGGTAGAGACTTGGAACTGAATGAGCTTTAAGGTCCCTTCTAACTCAAACCATTCTATGAATCTATGATTCGGCTATGCAGGCATAAAGTATTATTATATAAATTAATAAAATTGTGTTTTGAAAAGAAGGTCATAATAACCAAACTTAAATATAGAAACTGCTGAAATTCATGATGCTTTAGAAAATGCTGAGTTTGAAAGCAAGTGACTTGCTGAAAGAAAGCTCTGTATGCAAAAGGTAACAGTATAAAGAAAGCTGAGACAGTAATTAGGTATAGCTACAACAGAATTCCAAGTAATGCATTGATGGGATTGTATTCCATAGCTAGGTTGGCTTACTTGAAATACTTTTGACA
This sequence comes from Myiopsitta monachus, assembly GCA_017639245.1. Taxonomy (NCBI): domain Eukaryota; kingdom Metazoa; phylum Chordata; class Aves; order Psittaciformes; family Psittacidae; genus Myiopsitta; species Myiopsitta monachus. The sequence continues at coordinate 113,565,959 of CM029917.1, read as the reverse complement.
AGTCTACATGTCAGAACATGGTATATGTTTGAGATACCCAAGTAGGTCTGAAGGTAGTAAAGCTGCATATCCGCAGGGCAGCCCTTTGCAGATACGCTAACTTGGATCTTGAGTCATCAGCCTGGCACAGTCTAACCTGGTTAGAACTGGCTCTGAGCAAGAGTCATGCATTGGAGCTTGACGCATCAGTTGCTGATGATCATGGAGACAGTGAGTTCCTGCAATTTGGGTTTAGAGGTTTCATAGAATCATAGAATGGTTTGGGTTGGGAGGGACCCTTTCTGTGTATGGGGTTGTGTTCCATGCCCTTTACAAGTAATTCCACCCAAGTGTTTTTCTCATAGATTGGATTAATAGTACATCTCTCAATTACTGTTATTTATTTTTATTACTGCTTTATTACTACATATTTTTTTCTTCCATTTCTTTGTTTTTGAAAGTAGATGATGCATTTTCCCTTCATTAGTATTCAGCTGACACTGTTAAGAAGTGGTGTAATCACCTATTTCCTACAAGGCTGAAGGTAGATAAGCATGTTTTCCCTATTGCTTAGAATAATGGTATTAGTTTACAACAGTTTTTAAGACTGTGGCTTACTCAAATACATTCTAATAAGCTTTTTGACCAGTCAGTTTTTTCTGGGGGCCTCAGTATTTCATGCTAAGTCTACTTCTATATTCTAGTCAATTCATTCTTGATTTTTTCATCACAATTAGGAATCAGTTGGCTTTCATTTCTGATGCTACAATAATGATCACAGTATAGTTATTAGTATAAATATGTAGATTTTAGTTTTAATGGCAGGTCCATGTTCCTGTTTCTACATCTAGAACCATATTATTTTGCAAGGAACTTTTGCAATTGGAAAATTATAGACTGGTATATGTTCAGTGTTTCTGCATGGTCTGTGCGCTTTATTAATGCTTTTCTGGTGGTCTCCAAAAAAGAAACCTCTTATGGTACAAATCCCGTCACTGTCTTCTGTGAGTTACATATGAAAGGAAAAGATACATGTTGTTCTTTTTTAATTACCACTGCATTAAACTATTAGTTTAGTAGTGGTGTGGTATTAGTTTTTCACTTGCTGAGTGTCTTCAATATCAGATTTTATCTGATTTTGTGATGTTAACCACATTTCCATGTAAGTAAGTATAACGCTTGCCTTTTTGGTTCAGCTTCATGTTCTGTGTTGGCTTAAATTAGATTATCAAATCTTTCAAAGATGGTTATGACTTTAAAAAACCTTTGATGCCTACTTATGCAATGTATTCCTTGCTGTATACAAGGGGTGGGAGTTCCTGCTTTCTGATTTCAAGGTCTTTGTTGCTGATATCTTGCCTGCTCTGATTGCATTGTGCTGTTCTTGCCTTACCCTTCTTTCTAATCATATATTTTCTTCAGGTTTTCCCTGTCTTCCTTTTGCATTTCAACTTAGTCCTAGTCTTATTCCTTTAAAAGCACTATTTCCATTATTAGCTGGAAGCTATTAGATCTCAGGTTTACAGAAAGAAATGAAGTTTTTCAGCGCTGCTAGCACTAAGTACTGTTTATTCTTTCTTAATACCTTCCATTAGCTAAAAGAAGTAAGTCCATCCTTAAAAATCTTGATTTAGTTACAAAGTACCATGCTGAATAAAATGCTTGTGCTGGAATTTAACAGGAATAATGTGTCCAGGCACCAGCATACTTCATTTTTTATACAAGAGTGTCTTGCTTCATCCGCAGAGAAGGCAGCAGTAGGGATATCTGGGCAGTTTGGGATGGTGAATAGGCAGACAGTATAGGAGACTGGGCAGTAGAATCATGGCAGTAATGGTCACAAAGGTGTTGAGATTCAACAAGGCTCAGTGCTGGGTCCCACACTTGAGTCGTAATAACACCATGCAATGCTACAGGCTTGAGGAAGAGTGGCTGGAAAGCTGTCAGGTGGAAAAGGACCTGGGAGTGTTGATTGACAGAGCTGAACTGTAAGCAGCTTGTGCCCAGATGGCCAAGAAGGCCAATGGCATCCTGGCCTGTATCAGCAATAGTGTAGTCAACAGTGATCATCCCCCTGTACTACACACTGGTGAGGCTGCACCTCAAATCCTGTATTCAGTTCTGGACCTCTCACTACAAGAGAGACATTGAGGTTTTGGAGTGAGGCCAGAGAAGGACAACGGAGCTGGTGAAGGGCCTGGAGCACAGTGTGATGGGGAACGGCTGAGGGACCTGAGGGGGTCAGTTTGGGGAAGAGAAGGCTCAGGGGGGACCTTATTGCTCCCTAGAACTGCCTGACAGGAGGATGGAATGAGGTCAAGGTCAGTCTCTTCTCCCAAGTAACAAGTGATAGAAGCGGAAACGGCTGTGAGCTGTACCAGGGGAGGTTTAAGTTGTATATTTGGAGAAATTTCTTCCTCAAAGGGTGCTCAGGCATTGGAACAGGCTGCCCAAGGCAGTGCTGGAGTCACTGTCCCTGGGGGTATTTAAAAGATGTGTAGATGTGGCACTTAAGGATGTGGGTTAGTGGTGAACTTGCAGTGCTAGGTTAACTGTTAGTCATTTAGGCTGGAAAAGACCTTATAAAACTGAGTCCATGATTGGAGGGAGGGGAATGTCTTCTGTTCATAAGAGTGATAACTCTTCCACGTGGAGAGCAGTGTAACACTGGGGAGCAGGAGTGAAGCAGAAGGATGCAGTGTGAAGGCAGAATTCTAGAGATGCAACTAGGATTATACCAATGGGGTGTTCTGCTCTCTCCTTCCTACCAGTGCATGTGACTTCCACACACTACTGGTTTTCTTACATTTTGCTGGTTGGGCTCAGTAGTCTGTCTTGCTGTTTCAGTTTCCTTTTTAGTTGTTACAGGTCCCTGCAGACCCTACAGGTCTTCTAGAAGAAGAACAGTTTGTAATAAAGAAGAAAAGGCAGGGAGTATCGAGGCAGTTGCTGCACATGTTTTACAAGCTATTTCTCCTGAGCATTTCAATATCCAGTAACTAAGCCATGGAGTTTTTACCTAACAGTGTTAGTTTATGTAGTGAGTTGCTTATACTTTTCTGGGAAAAAAAACAAGTGTAAAACCTCTCTTTAATTACTTTATTTTCCCAATTCTAGGAGAAACAATGAGAATTGCCTCCTCGGAGTTTGCTGATGACCCCTGCTCTTCTGTGAAACGGGGCACCATGGTGCGGGCAGCCCGTGCCTTGCTTTCTGCTGTCACCCGCTTGCTCATCCTGGCTGATATGGCTGATGTCATGAGGCTTCTGTCACATCTGAAAATTGTATGTATTTTTAATGCCCTGCATCAGTTTTGAGTAGTTTGTGTGTAGAAAAATAAGGAACAAATCAGTAATAGATAACAGTGTTCACATTTCATGCTGTATTTCACAGATTTTAATTACAGTGCTGATAAAGAGGTAGGATATAATACAGTTCTACATTAGTCTCATTGATTTTCTAATTTTGCAGGAGTTAATACTGGGAGACTTGAAGTAAAAAAGTACTGGACTAGTACTGTTGTTAAGCAGCTTTCTTCCGGAAGAGATGCATTTACATAACTCACATCTTACCCTCACAGTCTCAGTACTTGTAGAGTATTGCTATCTTGTGGCTGAGTTTAGGTACTACAGTTCCATTTTCTTTGCATGATTTCTGAATGCCTCAGAAGACAGAATCTTTAATTTGGAGTGAGACAGTAGTAGAAGTGTGTAATCAGTTATCAAAGATGAAAAACAGAATAAAGAGGAATTAAAGATTGCCAAATAGCTTGGCATAGATTTGTATTCTCTTTTGCCTGCCACCGTTCATGGTTTTCTTATACAGGAGTATTAAAAGACTTTGCAGTTGAAATTGGGATATGCAATTATTTATAGGGTTGTTTGATAGTTATTGGACTATTTTATTGTATGTGCAAATAAACAAAGTGAATCTGTGTGGTTCAGTTGGTACGCTGGAGGGAAGGTATGCCATCAGAGAGACCTTGAGAAGCTTGTGAGGTGGGCTGATGCTAACCTGACGAAGTTTAACCATGGCAAGTGTAAGGTCCTACACCTGGGTCAGAGCAATCCCAAGCACAGCTCCAGGTTGGGCAGGGAAGAGATTGAGAGCAGCCCTGAGGAGAACGACTTGGGGGTGTTGGTCAATGAGAAAATGAACATGAGCCGGCTTCAGTGTGCGCTTGCAGCCCAGAAAGCCAACCGTATCCTGGGCTGCATTAAAAGGAGTTTGACCAGGAGGTTGAGGGAGGTGATCCTGCCCCTCTACTCTGCTCTCCTGAGGCCTCACTTGGAGTACTGTGTGCAGTTCTGGTGTTCTCAACATCAAAAAGACATGGAACTGTTGGAACAAGTGCAGAGGAGGCCACAAGGATGATCAGGGGACTGGAGCACCTCCTGTATGAAGATAGGATGAGAAAGTTGGGGTTGTTGAGCCTGGAGAAGAGAAGGCTGCAGTGGAGACCTCATAGCAGCCTTCCAGTATCTGAAGGGGGCCTATAGGGATGCTGGGGAGGGGCTTTTCATGAGGGACTGTAGTGATAGGACAAGGGGTAACTGGGTTCAAACTGGAACAGGGGAAGTTTAGATTGGATATAATGAAGAAGTTCTTTACTGTGAGGGTGGTGAGGCACTGGAATGGGTTGCCCAAGGGATGCTGTGAATGCTCCATTGCTGGCAGTGTTCAAGGTCAGGTTGGACAGAGCCTTGGGTGACAGGGTGTAGTGTGAGGTGTCCCTGCCCATGGCAGGGGGGTTGGAACTGGATGATCTTCAGGTCCTTTCCAATCCTAACTATTCTATGATTCTAGGATAAAGCAAAATTTTGCAAAAAATCATATACAAAATACTAAAAGCCTGCAGAGTGCATGTGTGAGTTCAGCAGAAGAGATGGAGAGTTACTTCCTTGCAATATCTGTCGCAAGAGTATTTTATTGTTTTTTAATGTCTCTTTTCACAGTGGCACATCATTGTACAGTGATGATATGTTCTAGAAAAACAGTGAGAACCCTTCAACTTGCAAACCGTGCAGATAACCTAAATGGTTTGAAAACAGCTTCTATAATGAAAAAAGCAGGTTTTTCCACAGAGGTTCTAGCGAGCTCTGCTTTAATGAACAAAGTGCTGCTCTTGTAGTTGTCAGCATGTGCCTCTTATTTTGTGCAGTGCAAGCATTGTCTCTCTCAAGTATGCTTTTAATTTTCCCCTCTGTAGCACTCATGCGACTGTAATTCAAAGTCTTTTGCTGGGGAGGCACTTTAATATTGTAAACAGCAGCTTTTTCCTAATGCTATGATTGAAATTTTATTTCAAGCTCTTTGACAAGCAATGAGAAATATTGTTCTCACATCTGAGATTTCTTCCTTCTGTGTACTATGTTATATAAAACACAAATATCCAATACTGTGCTCTGAGTGGGTGTATTTACTTACATAGTTTGCACCCTAGATTTGCAAGGGCAGTGTACGGCATCGTGGTTTGTAATCTCTGCATTTATCAGATGTTATTGTGAATTCTAAGAAGTCAGAAAACTCTGGTTGTTTTCAAGAAAATTCAAGTTAAGAACTTTAAATTTGAATTATTTAAAGGGTAATTTATTTCTGAGGATTGACAGTGTAGATGTTTTTATCTTACCATATTATATGGCAAACTACTCAGATTTTTATGACTGGGGGGAAAGAATTTATATTTTACAAATTTGATGAAGGAATAGCTCTTAAATTGATATATTAAAGGTAACATTCAAAGCCTGGTGTAATTTAACCATAAAATTAATACACCAAAATAATTTTGCATGTCAGAGTTATGAAGCCTGATTGATACTGAAATGTACTGTAATCAGTTTTCACTGAGAACATGTCAAAGACTTCATGGGAAACAGTGCATTTTAATTAGTTAAGATTGAATACATGCAGATGCTTTCTGGAAGGACACTTGGTCATTTCATCTCATCTTTTGTGTTACTAAAATAAGTAGTAGTGCTTATTGTGGTGAAGTTTGTGTAATAAACACAGCATGTATTAATATAGTATGTGATCAATACATATGCAGAAGTATGAATCTATTATAATTAATTGCATGGTAGCTAATCGGAGGAACGCATCTGTGTATTTGAGTTGAAGTCCTGGTGTTTTGAGGGTAGGGAATTTACTCCAATATGAATTTGTAAATTGTAATAAAGCAGGGGTTTGTGCTCATGGGCTTTCTACTACTTCTTATAACCAGTTTCTTCATTTTGGAGCACCATGGGCTTGAGCCAGGGCTGACGCAATAGAGTATGATCATCATCTTTTGAAATCTGATTATCAAAGTGGCATCTGTGTAATTTTACTTAAAAGGGAGCTGGCAGGACTTACCGAAAACAAGTTATAGGTTTGTCATGCCTATGCTCAATATTGCGAATATATTAAAGATGGAAGTTTCAGGTAAACTTCAATGCTTCTTGATATGAAAACTGGATTTTCATATTTTTCAAGGAATTTGCTGTAAGAACAAAATAGTAAATAGAATGATGCTTTTGTAATTTGTGTTAAAGCTTAATGCAGTCAGATTGTTCAGCTCTAAAAGCTGCTGTTCTTTTTAAGAGTAAAAGAAAAGAGAATTGATTCTGAATAAGGTGTAGGTTGCAACTCTTTGGCTTGATGTAAGATTTTCAGCATAACAGCTATGGATTTATGTGCTTGAATTCTATGTTTTCAAATGGAAAGTATATGGTTTTGCTGCTCTACTGCCCTGTAATTTATAGATCCGTAGTAAGCAGGTAAAAGCTCAAAATAAAAATAACGTCTCTGGCTTGTAGGAGAACAGAGCCACACAAATGATGAAAAGGCAGGTTCTGCACATGACTATGTCTTTCTGAATTCATTAGACACCAGCTACTGCTGGATTTATGGATTCCCAGCAGCAATTGGAGAGAAGCTGCAACCTTCTGCTCTTGCATTTCCTATCATATTTAGAATCATAGAATAGTTAGGGTTGGAAAGGACCTTAAGATCATCCTGTTCCAACCCCCTGCCATGGGCAGGGACAACTCACACTAAACCATGTCACCAAAGGCTCTGTCCAACCTGGACTTGAACGCCACCAGTGATGGAGCATTCACAACATCCTTGGGCAACCCATTCCAGTGCCTCACCACTCTAACAGTAAAGAATTTCTTCCTTATATCCGATCTAAACTTCCCCTGTTCCAGTTTGAACCCATTACCCCTTGCCCTATCACTACAGTCCCTCACGAAGAGTCCCTCCCCAGCATCCCTATAGATGCCCTTCAGACACTGAAGGCTGCTATGAGGTCTCCATGCAGCCTTCTCTTCTCCAGGCTCAACAGCCCCAACTTTCTCATCCTATCTTCATACAGGAGGTGCTCCAGTCCCCTGATCATCGTTGTGGCCCTCCTCTGCACTTGTTCCAACAGTTCCATGTCTTTTTGATGTTGAGGACACCAGAACTGCACACAGTACTCCAAGTGAGGTCTCAGGAGAGCAGAGTAGAGGGGCAGGATCACCTCCCTTGACCTGCTGGTCAATGCTCCTTTTAATGCAGCCCAGGATACGGTTGGCTTTCTGGGCTGCAAGCACAGACTGAAGCTGGTTCATGTTCATTTTCTCATCAACCAATACCCCCAAGTCCTTCTTCGCAGAGGCTGCTCTCAATCTCTTCTCTGCCCAACCTGTAGCTGTGCCTGGGATTGTTCAGATCCAGGTATAGGACCTTGCACTTGGCATGGTTAGCTGTTTCTCTAAGAGGAAAAATATGTTGTGGAATGCCTTTGCACTTTCCCATGAATTGAAGCTACAGGTTTTCTATAGAAGGATGAATAGAAGCTTTTCACTTCTCAATCTTTGTGCTTGGAATTGCTTTTTATCTTGTGAGGGAGAAAAATACAACTTTGAATTCCTACCTTGTCACAGGAAAATGCCCTGTATTTGCTTCATGAAGAGCATTTTATCCCTTTAGATATTTTTTCTTGCTGCACAGATAGTAAAGTTTCACAACAGATTTGTTAGATGGGCTTGTTGGTATAACTGGGGGTTTATATCTTTGCCTGTTAGCTACAGCATGACTAACTGCAGGTGTGCTTTCTTTGGTAGACTCTTTCCTCAAATTTGAAGTATTGAAAAGGGAAAACTGAGTGCTGAGAACAAGGAAACAATAAATATATCATCATTGGAATGTATTGTTTCATTTATTTCACAAGGACACAATGTTTTGGGTTTATCAGGGTTAATTAAAATCTTAGCAGTAAGTCTGAGTTTCCTTCTTATACGCTATTTCTTGTCCAGAATGAGCAACTTGGGTTTGTTTTCCCATAAAGCGTGTATCACACATTAAGAACCTATTAATCTATTTTTATTAACCCCACAGATATTTAATTTGTATTTCATCTGAGAAGTGTGACTGGGGAAATTAATATAGGAATGCCTTTTGCATTAGTTTCACATGATACCAAAGTACAGTAAGTGGAAAGTAATGCAGGATGGCTATTAGACATCTTCTCTATTAAGAAACTTAATTAGAGTTAGTGGGACTGTCATAAAGCTGCTGGAGTGGTGGGCATGGAAGCTAAATTGGGTCCATATAATACAGAGTGTTGGGTAGAATATTTACAGACTTTGTCAAAGAGTGCACCTGGATTCAAGTGCTAACACAGTTAATATATTATGTTCTAGGTGGAAGAAGCATTAGAAGCAGTGAAAAATGCAACAAATGAGCAAGACTTAGCAAATCGCTTTAAAGAGTTTGGAAAAGAGATGGTAAAACTGAACTATGTTGCTGCGAGACGACAGCAGGTGAGTTCCTTTAAAATCTGTGATTGAGAAAGTCTCGCTTCTAGAGGTCTTTTATTTTACACCTAAGTGTGGTTTAAAATGTGCAATAAGTAATTGCTGTGTCATGGCCTATAATTTAATCCCATTGATTTTTGTTGAATGTGATGAATTTTTTCATACATACAATTTCTGTAAGAATATTTTGTCAGTGGCTTCAATTAGTGCCAGAATGAAGGGTAAAAAGGCGGGTGATTTGGGAAGTTAAGAATAGCTTTCAGTTGATGACTGTTCCCATTTAATTCTAACCTATGCTGATTTCAGGTCACTATGACAGCTGTTAAAGCAGGAGTTTTCTGGTACTGTAGTATAATTCAAATTCAAGAAGAACATAAAGCTCCTTTGTGCTTAAATCCATCATTATTAATTTTCAGATACTTTAAAAAAGGCAAGTATTCTGCTGCCATTACTAAGGCAGATGGAAAAAAGACCAGAAAGTCATAGAATCATAGAATAGTCAGGGTTGGAAAGGACCTTAAGATCATCCAGTTCCAACCCCCTGCCATGGGCAAGGACACCTCCCACTAAACCATGCCATCCAAGGCTCTGTCCAACCTAGCCTTGAACACCTCCAGTGATGGAGCATTCACAGCTTCCCTGGGCAACCCATTCCAGTGCCTCACCACCCTTACAGTAAAGAACTTCTTCCTTATGAGATAATACTGCTCTGTCAGGAAAACTAAGATTTTGCAAAGGAAAAGAACATTTATAAATTATATTTATTTTATTTTACCAAGTACACCCAGTAAGGATAAAAGATGAAAGGTTCTGAGGTAGCAGATGCACAGTCTTTCCATCTCTAAAACAAGCCTAAATAGCATAATAATTTGCTCATCACTCTTTCATGGTAATGAGGTTTTCTATCAACAGGACATCTCATATTTAAAACCATTTTCTTGGAATCGGCACTGCCACTTTCCATGCTGAGTGCCTGGAATAATCTCTGCAGCAGGCAAAAAGTACTGTTGTCAACTAAAACTATCCTGTCATCAGAGGGCTGGCTTGTGTAATCAGCAAACACAAGCTTCTGTCTAGGAAGTAGCTCTCTCCCTTTGTATTTGGTTCATTTCACAATGGGCTTTGATTTGCTGCTGTCCCTTCTGTACGCAAAGATCTCCTTCTCTTCTAGTTCCCCAAAAGTAAACAAAATCATTGCACTCCGGAAGGGCTGTAGGAACTATGATTCATGTCATGTGGTAGCTCCAGCTCCATCAGTTTCACATGGTACCTCCAGCTCCATCAGTTAGTTATGCAGCACTTTCAACATCCAACTGTAAAATAATTGAGTCTCAAAAAATAAGGAGTCTGGCTTAAAAACATAAACCTTAAGGCTGTATCTATAAGGTTACTTTCCTCTCTTTTATGCTTAAGTAAGTTGCAATTGCATTGCATGAAGGTTAAGGTTTCATTTCTTATTTTCACATCCAGAAGCTTGTTTGCCTTTGGAAGAAAGTGGAGATTGTCATACTTTCACTTAACTCTGAGATCTGGCACCTTAGGTGACTTCTGCTGGTGTCACAATAACATTTATTCAATGCCTACAATTATACAACTTTGCAATAAAGATAATTTTCTCCTGAACACTGTTCTCTGTAAGAGTCCAGATGGTGCTGCCACTGTGGAAGTTACATAAAGTCTCTCCAGCTTTGGTTGTATTTGAATACAACCAGTCATTCAGGGGTATGTTGGCTTTATATTGCATAGCACAGTGGATTTAGAAAGCTGACCTTCCATATTTATCCATTGATTTACAAATTTCTGTGTTACAGTAATGATACTATACTTCTGTATTGCTATTTTATTTCTTGTCTGTTATTGTATAAGCTTATCTAACAACCACCATCATCTGTGCTTCACATGCAGATGGGCCTGGAAGTGCTCAAGGCCAGATTGGATGGGGCTTGGAGCAACCTGGTCTAGTGGAGGGTATCCCTTCCCAGGGCAGAGGATTGGAACTGGATGAGTTTTAAAGTCCCTTCCAACCCAAACTGTTCTAGGATTCTTTTAATGAAATAGAAGGGGTTTATTTTGAGTTAGACTGAAAGTAGAAGACTTAAAAATGTAAAATCTAGTTGCTATATGAACAGTTCTATTGCATATGTTCAGGTACATCCTGAGTGGAATTATAGCTACAAATACAGGGAAAAAGAGAAAAATATGAAAGCCAGTGGAGGTATAGATATCTTAAGTTCTTACTGGAGGTGTGAAAAGAGAACGGAAAACTGTAGTTGTAAACCTTTTAAAACTTTCTTCTTAAGGTGTATTTTTACAATGCCAGTAAGGTTTCCCATATAACAGGAAAATCTTGACAGCATGAGAGCTCACTACTTACATGTTCATACATGTTCATTTACCTTTTCTGTTTTGTAGCCTGATAAAGTTTTTATGAACTTAATTCACTCTGAAAGCTGTTGCCTGTCAATCATGTGTGGTTTAAATTGTCAATGCATAGAGCATTTAAATCCAGAATATCTGGGCTCTCTTTAATTTTTGCCATAGAGTCTATGTGTGAACATAACTATTCAGGTCTCCGTAATCTCCCTAGGAGTACTGTTAGGACTACCTTACTTAATGCTTGAAAGGCTTTCCTGGGCAGTGTGGTATATCCTGTAATTAAATAAATTCATGGATTAAATAATAATACAGTGTCATTTTATCCTGCTAATTTTGTTACTCTATTTGATGCTGTTGTTAGGGGAAACAAAGTGTGTCATGAAAACAAACACTAAATGAGATGAGGAATGGAGCAAAGCATTAATAAAGGCTAAAAATAACAGAAGACATGTTAGGTCTTTAATAACTAAAAACATAGTCATCAATGTAATATTTTTATTTTGACTTTTAAAAATGAAATTATAAGGTAAACCTTTTTAAAAAGGACATAGAGTATGCATAAACATATGGCAAACCCTTCTTGTGCAATGGGATTCTTGCACTGGCATTGCATTTATGGAATTAGCAGGCTGAATCCAGTCAATCAGGAAGAGTAATTTTGAATGTTTTATGTAGATTTCTGTGGGTCTTTGAATAAGAGAAACATACAGACTCTTGGCTGAGAAGATATCGTAAGCAGAATGTAATAGTCACAATAGATTTTGTTACTGATTTCATCTCTGCGAAATCACTGGATGGTATTTATGCATGGATGCTTAAGCTGCATAGGCTTATGCACATTCTAACATGAGAACTTTCATTTACAACTATAAAAATGGTGTGTTTTTAAATAGGAACTGAAAGATCCTCACTGCAGGGATGAAATGGCTGCAGCTCGAGGTGCTCTGAAGAAGAATGCCACTATGCTGTACACTGCATCCCAAGCATTCCTCCGTCACCCTGACGTTGCAGCCACAAGGGCCAACAGAGACTATGTCTTCAAGCAAGTACAAGAAGCAATTGCTGGTATCTCCAATGCTGCCCAAGCCACTTCACCCACTGATGAGAACAAGGGGCACACTGGCATTGGAGAGCTTGCTGCTGCGTTAAATGAATTCGATGTAAGTATCAGAAATGTATGGAAAACGAAGTGCTTCTTCATGCAATCTACAGCGCTTTTAACTAAGTGGTTCTTAAACAGGACTCGCATTTCCCTTTTCATTTAGGTCCATTTCCTGAGCCTGCAGAGGCAAAGTGCAGACTTTGATTTGTATTATTTTTAATGGGGAATAGTTGCTGCTAATGGATTTGTATTATAAGGAGTTATTTGTGCTCATATGCAGTGGCTGTGATAGAGGGTCAGTCTTCTTTTGCCCTAATGTCCTTGAAAAATCTAGCTACGTGGTTCTTAACTCAAAGTCTGATTAATCTGGAAGCTTAATTCTGTGACCAAGGTCCGTGATTAGTTGAATGGCAAAATGATGTTTGGCAAGTCAAGAAGCCATGACAGTAAAATATACGCAGTGATGGAGCTGAGCATCCTGGAAACATTAATATTCAACTTGAGTCATGATTTCTGTTAATCAAAGGTATGGAAAAATCATCTTTCAAGTGTAGTTGAAAAGTTACTTCAGCTGCAGGGAAAGTGCTGTGGTCTCTGTTCCAGAAATAGCTACAGTTTTGCTTAAGCAACTTACTAACACCTAAGTGTTGAACTGTTACTTCCACTGCCAGTCCTGTCTTGGGATTTTTCCCTATCTCACGCTTGAGGGCTGTTCTTTAGAAGGTAGGAAAAATCCCTACACTTTGTTGCAGACAGTATGTGGAAATGTTTTCCTCTTTCATTCTGAATTTGGGTAAGGGTTTGTTGCAGTTATTAGGGACTAGTATCATTCTCACTTTAATACGCACATTACAGTACAAGCATCTGTCAAACACAGGAGCTACTCAGTTCTGCTGTCCTTAGCACTGAAAGTAAAGGTGTCGTGCAGGTGGCTCATCTCATGTTTTGTCACTGCATCTGTGGCTTACTGTCATTTGGGTCTATTTTAGAGGTGGTAGCATCAGCACTCTCACAGTAAATTATTTCTTCCTTATATCCAACCTAAATCTCTGCTGTTTAAGTTTTAACCCATTATCCCATGGGATCGATACTCCTTTATACCCGGTACCCCTTGGGACCCCCTATATAGGATCAAGGATTATATTTTATGATCAAGGGAAGCTTCAGGATGAAGTAACATACTGAAAAATGGCAGAGAATGTGTATACAGATAACAACAAAAGAGAAATGGGTTTAGAGGGGAAACATAACAGCAGCAAATGCACGGGTAGGTGTAGAGTCACAAGCAAAGAGAATAAAACCATGCAGAAATACTGTAGGATGCCGAGGTTGACTCCAGCTCCACCATACACTTTTCAAGACAATGAAAGAGCAATGCCTGCATCAACTATACAGATTTATTCCTTTTTAATATATGTATTTCTCAAAAGTATAGGTTTTTTCCTGTACAATTATTGTGGGTCAAGACTGAATGAATTCTGCGTGGTTTTCAGGGCCTTTTCAGCTCACAGGGCCCTTAGTGGTAAGATCCTGAAAATAACATCCCTGTTTGGTCTGGTTACCCTGGCTTTTGTGGGGGACTTTGCATGTTACAGACAGCAGAGGTTTGACAGACAGTAACTGACAACATGTGACTTCTCAGTCCCAAACTGATGATGCTGCTGCTGCTCTCTGGAAAAGGTTGCTGTTGAATGCAAAGAGGATTTGTTCGTAGTGAAAGTAAATTCAGTGAAGACTATGAGAGACATCTGATAGTGCCCATTTCCTCTTTGGGAGAATATTTGTTCAACATTTTTCTCCACAGGTAAAGTCTTTTCCACTCTACGTGATGTTACAGGTATCATAAATGCGTATGTGAGACATATATCTATAGTACTGTGTTCTGGCCACAACTGTGCGTGGAAAACCAGCTTGTCATTTTTGAGAGTTTTCTCCTTCTATTTTTAAATAACTGGATGAAAACTTTCTTGTCTGACTTATGAGGCTGGAAAGATTGAAACTATTGTTTTATCTTTATTCTAGCAATATTTACTGTTTTTGCCTCACTGTTTTGCCTCGCTGCTTAGCTGTTGAAAGAGATTTATTCACACCTAATTTTGCAACCGAGGCAACATTCCCTAAACTCCAGGAAAGCAGAAATTAATAGCTGTGATGGTGGAATGATTGTGAATTTATCCTTATGTTTTACGAGCAAGAAAGAGGGGAAGTTTACCAGACTAGTGAAACTATGTCATGTGTAAAAAGGTGGTGGAGAAACAAGTTTGATTTTTATACTGATGATATATTATTTCAGCAAGGGAAAGAAAGTTAGATTTCTAGTGAAAATAACTTCATAGTATATTTTACAGTATCAGTCATATTGCTTGAGATAAATGTGTTTGGTATGAATTGCATACTAAACCTTGTATTATAGGATGAGATAATTCTATATTAAAAACAAGTTTACAGGTTTTCATTTCAACATTCAGAATCAGCCCTCTGTGTCTTAATATTTCAAGTATCTGCAGTGTAAATCATCTGAATACTTCCTCACTCTGATCATGTAATATGAGGAATTATTCTACATATCTTACATTTCAGCTATTGTGTTTGAATAGGTGTCATGTTAATTGTCACACTCTATACATTGTGGTATAAAGTAAAATGTACGTTACTAACAGCAAAGTTGTGTCATTTATTTTCTTGGAGAGAATTCATATAGAAATGTGAGGAGAGTTCATTGTTGTGTTTCTTATTGGGTTTGCTGTTTGAAGTTGATTGAAAAGTATGTATTTAATGCCTTGTGTTTGGCTTTTTTTCCCCTTCAACTCAAATGTTTCTGCTTTAATTTTAGATAATTTAAATCCAGATATTCCTAGTTTTATTATTAATTTATTAGTAAAATTTGTTATATATTGTGCAGTCATTAAATATTTGTGTTCTTACTGCAACAGAGGATGCACCATGTGCCTCCCCTCAAGACGCCCAAATGTGTCCAAGTTACATAGAGAAGTTTGTTAAGAACTTATTGGGAATTCTGAAAATATTCTGTTTTCGCTCAGAAAATGGTAGTTTTGGTCTGGTAAGTTCTCAGCCATTCTTGTTATGAAGGGACTTGTTTGTTGACTAGTTATCAAGGGACTCACATGTTGAGTGTTGTGGGATTGATTCATATGGTACGCTCCACCCTTTCCCCATAGTCATCATGTTGTGTTCCAGAGACAGGACCTACTCATCAAACTGGGTAAAAATTAGTGTATTCATTCTTGTCAATGCTGTAAAAGTAGATGTAACACGTTTGTGAATACAAAGATATTTACTATGCGTACACCATAGCCCTATAAATGGAATATTTCTGTGTTTGGAGCAAAGCTTGGATTGTCTACAATAAATTACGAATCGATGATAAAAAGCATTAATAAAGTTTCTGACTTAGAAAGGGAAGAAAATGATATCTAAAGGAAAAAAGGACCAAAAAACCTTCTTTCCATTTCCAACTAATGAGATGGCTTTGTCAACCTTGTCCTCGAGTTTTGCGTTTGTGTGCGTGTCTATAATAAATTAACAAGTTCTGGATCTATCAATGCAATGGAATGATATTGTATTTGTTCAAAGTGTGTATATATATATAGTGCTTGCTTTTTAATACATGCTAAGCAGACACAACCCGTACTTCATGTTATTTTAATACTCCCGTTATTTGTTGCTTCTCTGTGTGTGCACACATCTATTTGCCTTTAAAGTCGCTTATCAACACTGTTGATCCATCCTGAGTTTCTGTGCCTGTGCAGTGCCACCCCTTTACTCTCTGATTTCAAAATCACATTGGGTCTAAAATGAGTATGAAACCAGTTTGGATTATAAAGGATTTGATCTGGTTGAGAACTGAAAGAAGTGGTTACAATGATTTTTTAGTACTTGAGGTATTTCTATATTTGGATAGGTACTGAGGTATTGAAAATGTACCATTTTTTTGTTATGAGAAGGATTTGAACAGAAAAATTCCAGGCAGAATAACTCAATCTTAATAAATTTTGGATGGCTGTAACCCTAACATTTGGGGAATGACTATGTCTGATGAGAAACAGTGTCTGATGGCACTGGTCACTGTCCTTCAGGCTGTAAAATGGAGTTCATACTTAATAAATGGGTTATCATAGCATATTTCACAAAGATATGAATAATCCTTCAAGAATCTTTTTCAGGGCTAGTGAATGCAGTGCTCTTTATATGGAGTGAAAGACCTAATAAGCAAGTAATGAGGGGGAAAAAGACATAAACACTGAAAAGACATTAATACTTGGGCTACAGCAACAGCAAAGGCTGGGTTTTTTTTTGGTAATAAAACTAAGACCATTCAAAATGTGACATAAAGGTAGAGGACAGAAGAAATACTGTATCATTAGGTGACTGCTTGTAAAATGTTGCTTTTTGGACAAATGACTGTTGTAGATATTCATCCTGAGAATGGATTTTGTAGAATATTTCTAGAATTCTCAAATTCCTTGTAAATCTGTTCTTAAGAGAAGTGATTTGTGATACTGGAGATAAAAGGGCAAAATGTGAGCTTCAAAATAAGAATTGAAGCTTGATTGTTTCAGTATTGAAATCATAAGAGGCTATTTCAGAACTATTGCTCACGTCCAGAGTAGCAATTGGAAACTGGACTTGTTGAGCTTCAGTGTCTAGGGAAGGAGAGCCAAATGGCTGTTGCTGTGTAGTAGCAATTACATATTGAATTTAAATAGAACTGCTTGTGCTACTGTCCACTGGAGTATATGTGTTACAAATTCAGATAACTTCATATGTGACTTTGAATGAAATGCAGGGTATTTTCTTTTCTGTTGAGCATCTGAAGTGGCTTTTAAACTGGAATAGTGTTGAGTGTATAATTTTACGTGTGAAGGCAGCCGGGCTGCATCCCTATGCTTCAGAAGCTCCTTCTATTCAATAGAATAGAATAGAAGGAGGATTCTATTCAGTGAGAATTTCTGGAACTTTCCTCTCTTCTCTCCTTAGTAGGGAAAAATCACAGACTGGTCATCCTCCACATATTAAGAAAATAATGAGCAATAATACAAAGTTGTATTTTACCGTAAGGGTGGCGAGGCACTGGGATGGGTTGCCCAAGAAAGCTGGGAATGCTCCATCCCTGCCGGTGTTCAAGTCCAGGCTGGACAGAGCATTGGGTGACATGGTTTAGTGTGAGGTGTCCCTGCCCATGGCAGGGGGTTGGAACTAGATGATCTTAAGGTCTTTTCCAGCCCTAACTATTCTATGATTCTATGATAGCACCCATAAAAACCTTATTTGTTTATAGAAAAATATCTTTGAGGATGCTGAACTGACCTTTCAAAAAAGGAATAAGCAGTGTGAATTTTCAGGGTCCTGATGATGCTAAGGGGACAAACAAGCTTTTTCTCCCAAGTTACTGCTGCACTTTCCTGCCTACTACTACCCCTTCTGTGTGTTTTGTGTGTGTTTGTTCCCTCCCTCCAGCCCCTAAATTTTCCATGCAGAATGTGAGTAGTTTAGCAGCAAGAAATTTGAGTTTGTATTGAGGGTAGATTGAGATGAGCTCTGAGGCAGAAGCTGTTCCCTGTGAGGGTGCTGAGGCGCTGGCCCAGGGTGCCCAGAGAAGCTGTGGCTGCCCCATGCCTGGCAGTGTTCAAGGCCAGGTTGGACCCAGGGGCTTGGAGCACCCTGCTGTAGTGGAAGGTGTCCCTGACTGCGGCAGGAGATTGGAACTGGATGAGCTTTAAGGTCCCTTCCAACCCAAACCGTTCTATGATTCTAGATTGTCTTAATTATCTGTTTTCAAAATTCATTCTACTTTCAAACATAGTAGTTGGCTTTATGACATCTTTAATGTTTTATTTGTACTTATGTATGTATATAGATGTGTATATATTATTATGGAAATGTCAGCCCCGGAGTACAAAGGAGCACTGGAAATAACAGAATTTTTGTATCAAATGCATAGTCAAAATGTGAGCTCTGTAAATGAAACACCCGCGCTTACTGGCAGCTAGGATCTTATGTTAAGTCACCTTTAGCAATGAGGATGTGGCTGCTGCTCTTTATTGTCTGTAAAAGAGCACCATCTAGTGGGTTTCACAATTTTTATTTTATTTTTATTTATTTATTTATTATTTCCGGAAATGCTCTCGTGAATTTAAATAGCATTGTGGAAAGATGTAGCACGCAAAAATGCTGTTTGTAAGTTTAACCATAGCACACGATGGTAGGAAAAGTAGTATGCCAACACGCCAGGCGCTTCGTGTGCTTTCCTGTTAAAAACATGTAGTGCTACTTGTTTGTAGTAGGACAGTAACCCGTTTCTTTGCAAAGGAGAATTTATAGTGAAGAGTCATCCAAACAGGTTTGTTATAGGTAGAATCCTAGAATGAGTTTGTGTTGGAAGGGAGCTTGAAGCTCATCCAGTTCCAACCCCCTGCCACAGTCAGGGGCACCTTCCACTACAGCAGGGTGCTCCAAGCCCCATCCAACTTGGCTTTGAACACTGCCAGGCATGGGGCAGCCACAGCTTCTCTAGGCACCCTGTGCCAGTGCCTCAGCACCCTCACAGGGAACAACCTCTGCCTAAGAGCTCATCTCAATCTCCCTTCTGGCAGGTTAAAGCCATTCCCCTTCTCCTGTCCCTACAGGCCCTTGTCCAAAACTCCTCTCAGGCTTTCCTGTTGGTCCCTTTAGGCACTGGAAGCTGCTCTCAAGTCTCCCTGAAGCCTTTTCCATGCTTATTTCTTTGTAAATAATAAGTATGAATATCTGCACTGTTAAAAAGACATTAAATGTTTGTCAAGTTGCATATTATAGATCGAAACTAACAGTAAGTGAAGTTTTACAATTCAACTACACTTGGAGCTGTCATTAGCATGTTTGTTTAGCCCCTCTGCGATGCTCATATAACTCAAATATGTGTTTGTGGACACCCCCAATATATCAGGGAACCAATATCTCCATTTCTATTTAGAGAACAGAGATAGCAGGGGTTGAGAAGTTGGGGGCTGTTGCTATTGCGTCTGCTCTATGCTCTGTGCACTTCTACCTGAGTGTCCTATTCATCAAACTACTATAAATTTAGTCATGCCACTGTCCCAGGAAGAAAGAAATTCCCTTATGTCTCTGAATCAGTTCTCTATTCTTTTATTACATCAGACCAGCTCACCAGAAGCTGCAGTGTGGTATCATATGGTCACATTGTTCTTATTTCTTCATCATAGCTCTGTGATGTCTGTGGAACACAGCATGGTGATAGGTAGAAACACTTGATTTATCACCAAATAAGAACTAAATACCTTGTTAGCACTTTAGGGGACACTGACACACATACCTGAACCAAACCATGAGCATACTGCATTTGTTTTCAAGTAGTTCAGGCACCTCTGACAAAGAAATACATTGAACACTCTATGCGGTCTTGTCTCCCAAGTTGTTCTGAAAACTGGTTCCCTCTGTGTATTACCAGCTGCTTTTTACATTGAGGCAGTTTCTCATGCCGTCAAATGGTTGTGACATTGTATATTTATGATATCTATCAATTTGATTTTTTCATGGCATTTGTCACTGGTTTTGATTCCTTCTTCTGACATACTGCTTACTTTGCAGTGGCATTTGCCGTAAAAATTGTGTGATTCATTGTGATAAATCACTGAGAAGTATGTTAGGGAATGGTTTCTGCCCTGCAGGTTTTGCATTCTGAGTAGATGACTTGATAAAGTGTAAAAAGATAGAGGAAAAGAGGTTTCAGTTGTCCAGAGTTGCACCACAGATTCATAGAATTCCAGCCTGGGAGGGACTTCAAGCATCATCTGGTCCAACCTTTAATACAACATTAGTGTAAGAGTTAATAAAGGAAATGTAAAACCCAGAATTCCAATTAAGCGTCTCTACTGTGCTATGCTGTTTTCCATGGTACTTAATCCATCATCTGAATTTACTGGGATTGTGTTGGATGTAAATTTTCTTAAAACTGTCTTATATAGAAATTCCTTACTTGAAAGGTTTTTTTTATTGTGTCTAGGACAATTCCTCCCCCTGCAGAGTTTCAGCTAGGCAGTGCTATGATTGCAACAGCTCCTTTATCACTTTAATGCCACTATGTTGTCTTGTACAAATGCTTTTCAAACTTAAGATGTGTGTGGGATTTTTTTTTCTTTATAGCATCTTATATTAGTTCACAACTCTATTATTATGCCTTCAGGATGTCTTTCCTGTCTTTGAGAATATGAGTGAAAAAGCAATTCAACTTTCCTTCCTTCCCTATAGGAGCGCATGACTTGTTTCTGGGTTTTTAGTCTTGGTTTGGGTTTTCTCTGCATGGTTTTTTCTCATCAGTGCTTTTATAAATGTTTCTCAGACAAGAAGGTTGTTTCCCATTAGGACAGAACAAACGGATGTAGAATTTCTGTTATACGATTTGATAGTTTCTTTTAAAACTCATCTTTACTCAATTACAAGAGGAAACTACCTGTTTCAATGGGGGTTTCGTGTGTTTTAAAGGGCAGAACACACGTAATTGTATAAAGGGCCCAAAAGAGACCATTGTTATTCTCCTCATCCTTTTACCAATAAAAGAAATTAAGGAAGTGCAAGGAAATACTGAATTCTTCCTTGTCCACTCAGTTAGACGTTGTACGGTAGATAATTGAATGGGGAGTTCTAGAAAGAATCTGTATGAAGGTAAGAACCTGACCTTTACTGTTACACAAATACAGCCAACGCTACAAGCAGGAAAGCTCTGCAAACCAGTTGGTTGGTTCCTCTTTTTTACTCCCAAAAGATGTTTTTTGTCACAGTGTTTATTGCAAGTGATAGCAGAGCTATCATTTAAGAATCTCTCTGTTACCAGCTCAGAGGTGCTGTGGTTTCATTGAGGCAATTTTGTATTTTCAAATAAATGATGTACCTTATTTTTAAGCTTGCCGAACTGCTGAGCACTATTGAAGTTTATAAGTTGATCCCGTGACTTAGTAATGAATTTGAACACGTTTCATGTTGGTTGATTTTCAGCTTTTACAGAACTGGAGATTCCTCCCTCCTGCTTTCCAAATCAATAACATCAATTATGTGTTTGAAAAGGGGAAAAAAAAAGTGGCTCTGGAGAAGGTGCTGAAATTTCCCGTAAGACTTTCTACTTACAGAACCCAGCAGCCGAGCAGTTTTTTGATGAACAATAAGGCAATGCCCGTAATAATTAAGGTTTTGCAAGAGCATATACTTAATTTGGAGAACTCAGATAATGATACAGTAATCATAGTGCTTTTGCAGTTATAAAGTTGTTTTAAAAGATACAATTATTTAGTGATTTGGGTTTGGTTTTCTTTATATTTCTAATTAACCCTGGTTTGTTGCTGCTGTTGAAAAAGATATTCCTATGCTGATATATTTCCCAAGTTTCAATGATTATGTGCTTTCTGATAGTACAATGTACTGATGTATGCCATGAGTTTCATTTTATATAGTTGAAGTATTGAATAATCTGTCCAGTATCTATAAGTGCATTACATGAAAGGTCATAACCATAGTATAAAGTTCATACCTTGTTGTTTATTAGTGTTCATGATAATTTATTGTTGTTTGATACCCTCAATGACACACACTTCCTTATTTAAAATGTAAATGGTGTTTGTATTTAGCCTGTATTGAATTTCCTAAACTTATTCATGGAGTATGACATAACTGCTTGTGAAACTAGTGAGTGGGGTTTCAGTGATCAGATATTTGATCTGCAGCTTGTTCATCCTCAAGGCTTGAAAAGGATGGAAATAGTCCAGGAGCACATTCTTGGTAGGTCTTTGGGTGTCACACAATTTTGAGTGCCAGGTCTCCAAAAACCTCTAAGAAGAAAAATGATTCATGACTTGCTGAGATGTACAAGATCTGTTCTTTGAAATTTGCTGCATAGGTAGAGAACCTTACACCTACAGCTGTGAGGAAGAGAAGGAAAATTGAGGGATTTCTGGAAGGGCTGGTTATGTTGCTATCATTGAAACATGAAAATTGCTATAGTGCTGTATGGAGGTTGCTTTGATGGAGTTTCTGTCTTGAGAAAGGGTTTTGCTACAAGTAGAACGCATGGTGGCTATTGGAAATCCCCTGGTCTCCAGTAAAGTACTTCTTGACTTTGTTAATAATCATTTTTATGGTCATTTGGAAACAAAGCAAAAAATCCCATGACTATTAACATAACCATTTTATGATCATTTTAAAGCTCAACCATGTTTGAATAAGGAAACACTGATAATAATCTGAAGCGCGTAACTATTTTTTTCTTTTGGTGGCATAAGTTGCTGAGATAGTTCATTTGACACAATTTCTTGCTACTACTAAACTGTGCTGTGAAAATGAATTCATGTAATTGATTTCTTAAAATCCCAAGTATCATCATTCGACTGAAAGGCACAGCTACATAAATATGCATAGGCTAAAGTCGTGGAGAAGTCGTTTTCTAATTTAGATGCTTGTAAAACTCCTCTGCTTACTGCTGTGAAACACAGACCTCAGAAGATACATGTGGGACATTATTTCACCTTGTGGGTAATGCTGCATTTGTTTCTGCCAAGTCAGCATGTCCTGGAGCTGGAAAATATATTATGAGGTTAAAATTCTTCTATTTGTCCTTTTTATTAAATAATTAATCTTTATAAATTACCTGACATCTTTATGTTTATTACTATATAACTGCTATGCATTCAGTTAAGCTGTAGATTTTTCAAGGCTTCATTCCCCTTTCCCTGTGTAGTAATGAGAGTTATGCTTTTTGTGTGTGGAGTTAATAGGAAGTTTTATATTAAAAAATAAGCAGATCTTTTGTAAAAGCCTTGTCCTGCTAAATTAAAGAAAACATATTCACTTGGTATCAGAATTTAGCTTCAGTGTATTTGAGCATATTCTGATCTATAATAAACATATCCAGTTTTCAGCATTAAAGGCAGATGTCATGTCCCTAAATCCTGATTTGTATTTTAAAGCACTTAATGCACTTACTATATATTTTCAGATTGACTGTATCATTTGCTTAACATTTATTGGTTGGCTTTGGATATTAAAGAAAATCAGCTAATCATAAAACTATCAAAATGCTGTGAACATTAAATTGTTCATTAACAATAATCTGATGTGCTTTAAAATAGGTGTATTAGAAAACAAAATACTTTTCTTTCCTATTTCATAACTTATTTTCTTTTAAAGCTCAAGTAAGTGTGCTTCTTACTGAGCATTTTCTGGCAATATGCGGTAATGAAACTTCTTTGCATGATTGCAGCAAAAGGTTACTGCATTACATGGTGGTGTTCATGTGCCTGTAAGTAGGAGCAGGCAATTATTTCTTTTGTATTTGCTTTTGTATTTGAACTACAAAAGGAGAAAACGAGGTCAGAATATAATCTAGTGGTGACTCAAAACTCATAACATTACAGAAGGCTGTACACTGACAGGGGTAGAAATTTATGTGGTTTAGCCCTATTTGATGTTTAGTAATACATTTGATATATAAGGTACACAATTATTTAGCCGTGATCATAATTTCAGAATTAAGATGTCTTTAATAGGAAACACTCTTTGAAAATCATTTTTTTTCTACAGAAATAAAAATATTTTGCTAACCAGAAAGTTATTTAACAAATTAAAGATAGTTCTAAGACCGTCTTTCTCCAGCGTTCTCTTTTTATTAAGTAATCAACGCTTTTTCCTGATTTAAAACACTTAAGTGGGTATTTTCTACTTAATACTAAAGTAATCTAGTAGCATTTCAGCACTGTAGTCTACTAATAAAAATAATGAGGAGGAATTAATTAACAGAGAATATTCCACTTTCTCTTCAGTCATAAAAAACTTGCCCTTTTCACATGAATTTCCTGAACATCCAAAAAAATTTCTGAAGATTCAGGGAATAATATTAGTTTACTTCAAGATGAAGTATATGTATGTAATCTATAGAGAAACACATGCATATTGTATTAATATGATAGCATTTTGTGTTGATTTTTTTAATACTATGCGCTTCCCAAATACGCATTTGAGCCAATTGTGGGTTTTATAACTATATAGTGTGAATTGTTTATAAAATCATTTATATGTAGAATTATTTTAATTTTATTAATATATTGGGATTTTAGAACTACCAGATATTTCTGTAATATTGTAACATTTTCAGGAATTTCATAGATCATTTATATGAAAGACTAAAACCATGTGAAGCCACTGAAATTAGAGACATTGGAAAAAATGCCGAAGACCCATAATTTTCCCACTCATATTTTGTCTTTTAGAACAAAATCATTTTAGACCCAATGACTTTCAGTGAAGCCCGCTTCAGACCATCCCTTGAAGAAAGGCTGGAGAGCATCATCAGCGGAGCAGCGCTGATGGCAGACTCCTCCTGCACACGAGATGACCGCCGGGAGCGCATTGTTGCCGAGTGTAACGCCGTGCGGCAGGCGCTGCAGGATCTGCTCAGCGAGTACATGAATAACGTAAGTTATACACTTTTCTTACTGGCTGCTTCTTCAGTTGATGATTAAACCTTTTGGAGGCTGATGGTACGACTTTGCTATTTAACAAAACCAACAACGCGTCTTTGTACCAGGAGTAATGGTAATGCTGTTTGAATTATTTAATTTCTTAATGGTAATGCTGTTTGAAATATTTGACATTTTAATATATTGTAAATGTTTGCAGAAGTTTGGTGCAATCAGAAGCTCACAGGAGTGTTTTACATTCAGAAGAACTGTGTTCCCCATAGCTTTTGCATTAAAGTTTGTTCTGATGCAATAAATAGGCAACAAGTACTCCTTTTGAGGTAAAGTACCTTTAAAATGACAACTGAGTGCAAGCAATGTAAGTGGGCAATGGCCCAAGGCTTTTCTTAATGAAAGTGAATGCGATTGATTTCCACCATGTGACGGTGGTCTTTGCGTTTACTTATTAGGATGTTACCTATAGATACTCATGTAAGGTTGTCTATTTTCTCTGTGGGTTAAACCATTGAAGGTTTTCACTTGTTGTTGGAACTATTAAAATACTCAGTTACTGTGAAAGTAGCTGTTCATACAAAGAAAAGTATCTACAGTTCTTTAAATACAATTGGCTGCTGTAAGTTTTCAAGTGGTGTTAAGTTGTTCAGTCTGGTGTTGACCTGTAGTGCTTCTGTTCTGCATAACTTACCCCGGAAAACACTCTGTCCAACAATAGGAGTTAAAACTAATAAATACTATTGCTGTGTCATTTGACGGACGTGTGGGAAAGTCCTAAGCAACATCAACGACCTTTATTTAAATGGAAATGTTGGCAAACAGGTTTCAAACTGAGCATCCAATGCTATGCTGTTGTCTTGTCTGACTTGTCTATCATTGCTACCAGAGTATCAGGTGGCACATTTTGATCCCATTTTGCTAGAAACATCAAAATAACGTTTAAGGGGCTGTTCAAGTATGAACCTCTAACATTTTTTCCCCAGTACTGTTATAGTTGGTTGGTAGTGATACGATGCGGTATCAATAGTGCAAACTTCAGTCGTTTAGTCATTGTGCAGTTCAAAATTAACTGTGATGTTTCTTAAGGTGTAATTCCATGTAACAGAGTCACCTCATGGAATAGTTGGTTTTGGTGGAGAATTTAAAAGCATATGTTATTTACTTTTTAGTTTTTATTAAGTGAAAGTTGAAGGGTTTTTGCACTGCATGAAAGCAAAGCCTATGCTGTTGTGTTAGGGGTTGGGAAATTATAAAGAGAGTTACACAGTAGGTGATGAGAGTCTGGTGGAAAAGGACTTGCTGATTAGCTTCCTAGAGAATCCTTGCTTAGTTGAGCTACTACTGTAAGGTGTAATCCTTAAAGGTTTTTAAAAACCTCTGAGAACTGATGGATTGTGGCTTTTGATTTTATTGTGGTGCCCCCAGGTTTTTGGTAACAATGCAATTTGCCCTTTGACTGGAAACATTCTTGTTTTATTTCTGACCACATCTACAGAGGTGAGGAGAGTTTTAAACTACTGTAGGAATTTAAGACCACACTGAAGATGGCTAATGTGTAATTTCATAGTTTTTACTTACACATAATTGTGTGAGCATCTTTTATGGTTACTGCAATGTGGTTTTTGAATTCCTATTCCTTCTTTATTGGTTTTTTTTTTTGTTTGTTTTCCTGTTCTACTTAATCTGAGCTGCACAAACGCTATATTTTTTTATTTATTTTCCTGCTTAATATTGGAATGGAATCAATTTAAGCTATTTTTTACAACTATTGAGTAAACACTGTATGATCTAAATGTACACTTAAGTTACATAAAGTGAAGCAATTCTAATTTAAACACAACTGGGATGGTAGAATTTGAGAATGATATTGCAATGATATTATTATCTTCAAAGCTGATCTTTGCAGATATAAGGAGTTGGATTTGGTTTTACAGATTAAGACACCTAAATTTAGGTTTCTGTATGTAAGTACAGACAGGTAAAACAGGGGACTCAATTCAGTTGTTTAAAGATAGATGCTTAGTGCTGTTTTAAACAACCAATTTAAATAGCCTAGTGCTCATTTGAACAGGTACTCCCTGATATGCCACTCAGAAGTATTCAAATCTACTGGGGGCCTTGTGTCATATCTACCCGCCCCTATTCCATGTTGTGTGTGGGAAGAACAAATGGTCAGATGCCTGTCCTTATCAAGTTGTTGGAGGTTAAGCTCCTTTGTAATTGATGGCGATCACATCAATACTGTCCAGGGAATCTGAAGAGCCATTCAGGTGGAGAGGTGTTATAATCCAACAAGGGATAAGTTAAATTCTGTATTCCTCTGTTTATATAACTAAATCCCCATTAACGAGGCTAGAAGATTAGATGCCTAGCTTTACAGGCAGTTCAGGCATTTATCTAAAGATAGAATTCCACTCATTTGTTTTCCCTGGCAGAATTTCCTTCAGTATTAAACCATTTCTTGAAACCCAGGGATGGATGGGTTTTCTTGCAGTTTCAGTGATGCTGAGCATATCCATTATGACCAAAGATTTCACTTGGAAAGCTTTTTTTAAAGCTTGGTTGAGTTTCAGAAGGGTAAAACTGAAAGGCATACATCAAACATGACACGGTCACAAGTCTTATCAAGAGTTGGCTAGACTGTCAGAGCATGTTAGCTTTGAGATGATTTCGGGAAGACAGACATCATTAACATCTTCTGCCCACGCAGTGTTAAACCACTGCAATCTGCTCTTGTGAAATGAATCAGGCATTAGTGATGTCCATTTTGGTTTTTTTTTGCTGTTTGACCACTATCTGGAAAATGACAGCTTATTTCTTGGCTGATTGTCGATCAAATGTGCATATTACGTTTGATGCTTGCCAAGAGATACAAAGAACATAGAGCAACTTAAATGTTTCGTGGCCATATTTTATGGCTAAAAACAATGAAGTGCAGGGTATTTGCAGTGTGTTGTACAGTCAATGTTGTTTCAGTCCTTCTCCAGCTTAAAATGGTTTCTTTCAGTTTATCTATTTCTACGATTTGGGTTCGGAGGGGTGTTTCTTTTGCATACAAGAACATTTCTGTTTGTTGTTATTATGTGGATTACATATTCCTTTTTACCTGTTGGATGTTTAGACTGCAAAGCTCTATATAAATTGGTTGTGGTTGATTTATTGCATGAACTTTTCATAGAAACTAAGTAAAATATTGAGTGCAAAAGAACATACTCAGAATGGTGATGTTCTTGATACCTCACTGATCTTCTGCTTTGGCCGTAGTGAATGGTTTTGCAGGCATGAATCGGAAGCTGGAAGCTTTACAAGCAGCTGTATGAAATACAAGGCTTGCTGTTTGATGCTGTATACTTTCTAGCATTTCAAACAATGAATGCTGAAGGCAATACAAAGAACAAGAGAAGGAAATAGCTTCCTACTGAACAGGGCAGGAACTTTACCTTTTAAGCAGTATAAGATGCATAAGAAAAATTCTTCTACCTGCAGAACAACCCCTGTGCCCACTTCTTCCTTATAAAGTTCACTGCAGGGAGTTAAGTGTCTTACCTTCTGTGCTCCAGCAAGGTTTTTTCAGTATACCTATCATATTTCCAGGTCTATTCCATGTAATCTGTTCAAACATTAAGTGCTTTACCAGGCTTTACTGGATAGATATGCTTTGCTACATGGGATGGTAAAAATATAACTCACATGATAGTGATGATTTGCCCATTTTTCCACCCATTTTTTTTTGGATCAATCACAGGCTAACAAGAAGATAAGACTGTTCTTACAGTTAGTTCCAGGGTATAGTTCGGTGTATTATCCAGAGTTTTACCAAAGTAAGTTAAAGCTGGGTTGCACTTTGGAAGACTGGATAGACAGGTGCTATAGGTCTCTTTATTTTGGTTCCTTCTTCCTTCTCCTCAGACAAATGTTGGTTTGACCCATTTCCTACGCGTGAAATAAGATTTTTAGAATCTATTTTTCAAGCTATCTTTACAAATATTTAGATGTTCTGGTCCCAGTTCAGAGGTTATTTAAGCAATTACTGTTGTAGGATGTTTTTGATTGATTATTGCTAAGTGAAAATTAATCCTGAGGATCTTTACAGTTCTATGAAAAATCATGTTATTTGTACAGTATATTGCATTGACTGGAGCCTTACAATGCATAAAGCCTCTGCATTGTGGAGATGAGATGTCAACTGTTTCATTATTGCCTGTATATCTAACGATATGTATTAGTTTCATTTGTCTTATCTGTAACTGTCAAAACATTTTCCCAGCATGGTATTTATTTCTTCTATGGTGAACTCATCTGAACTTTAAAGCCTTTCCTTTCTGGGAAGCATGGGCAGGAAAATTCAGTTATTGGTTCGTATGACTTTTCTTTAATCTCTCGCAGAAAATTGATATTGGTTCTTTTGTTTGTTTGGGGTTCTTTTTTTTTCAGATTCTTATTTATGTGGAATAAATCCCATCATTTGTTTCTATATAAAATTACATTTCTAGACTTAGTGTCCTACAGAGAAGAACTAAATACAGCTCCACAGAAGCTCTTAATGAAATTGTCTTACATTTATCTAAATGAAAACATTATTTAGCGGATGGTTAGCTCTGATTGTGGTCTAGTTTCCTGCTGGTTTACTGTCCTGGATCCTTCATGATTTGTATTACAGGTTGTCAGGGAGCAAAAATCCTAGAAACCTGGGAGTCCCAGCTCTTAAACTCCTGGGTTAGAAGTACGCTGCCAAAGTCATGTAACCCAACAGTGGGTACCATTTCTAACAAGCACCAGGGTGCTGCTGTGTTGGTGTCTGATTATTAGAAAGGAAGAAAATGATATCTTTAGAAAAAAATGCCTTAAAAAGAATGTTTTGAATTCCGTCTGATATCATCATTTTCTGTGCCAAGCAGAGGCAGGCTGCATTTTGGGTATCTGGGGTATATTGAAGAGAAATTTGGAAAGCAGTTGACAAATGAGTCAGCCTTGACTGTTAAACACCTCTGTAATCACTTCAGTACTGGCTTGGCATTAATTCAAGTCTGCATTTGAAAAGGCATTTCCTAGCTGGTTCAAATACATGGTTATCTTCATGAACCCTTGGGCTCATTATTAAGCTAGCCTTCGTTCTCATGCCTTCATTTTCCTCTCACCCAGTGCTCCTGATCCCAGCCACTGCCAATGTTTCATGAGAGCTTGGGTTTGCTTTTATCATATTTGGGCTTTGGGACGATGAGTATTTCTATGTATCCAAGTGGAATGAATAGTCTTTTATAAGTCCTTGTATGACTATGACTATTTAATGTTTAGATGTGAGGACCAGAGCTCTGCAGGCTAGATTTTGTTTGTTTCATATATATATATATGTATATATATTTTACAGATATTACCATAGGAATAATGTTGCTGAATGTCGGTTCCTCTTAATCTGGTTCTCTACAATTACTGATGTCTGTTCACTGTAACCAAGATAAGCTCCTATTCCTGTTTCCTTTGGAGAAGAAAATGTCGTATCTCAAAAATGCAAATATAAGAAAGAATGAAGAAGCATGAGTCTACAGGCAGTTTTTCTTCACAAACGCATCAGTAAAACATTTGAATTGCTCCGAGTGAAATTATAGTGCTGCAGCACTGGAAAATGAAATGTCCTTAATGGACAGCTGAAGTTATTGTGCTTGATTGGAGAATGAAAAACATGATGACAAATGAAAATCTATAAACTCTCAAAATACTGTCAGCTTCCAGATTGAACAGCTCCCTCCGAATTCATATTTAAGAGAAATGTAATAATTGTTGTCTATGTTTCAGTTCTGGTGCTGGCTTTTGTAAGGTCAGTCTGGGTGACAGTGAGCAGTAAATTACAGTTATGAGACAGAGAAATGTCTGTAGCTGTCCTGAGATGAGTAATCGGGGATGAGTGACAAGAGATGGACTGCTGGGTCATCAACTGATATAGGACAATTTTTCTGTTGGTGCCGTGGTAGAGTTCCTAGCTTTGTGAATAATTCTTAGAAGAAAATGTCTTGTTTAAAGCTTCCTACTGTATTTCAAGCTATTTTACTCTTCACATTGCTGTTTTAAAGGCTCTAAGACCAGATTTGTCTTTCCGAATTTGGAGAAAACCAAGTAGAAACATGGTAGTTATTACTGGAGAAATAGGATGTATTCCCAAATGGGCAAATGTATAATGTGTCACAGCATTGCTTCTTGGTCACTTTCGTTTTCTTTGCATCTGTGTGTGTCTCCTGAGTGCCTCAACTTCTTATGACTGTACCTAAATCACTAAGTATGCTACCTGCAATGGAATTTGAGCCACCTTTAAAGGAATGTTCTGTCTCTTTGTTTTCTGGGGACATTATCAGGACCTCATAGGGATGCACAGAATTTTTTGATAGTGTGATAGACTTGCACAAGTGAGCTTTGATTTATTTGTTGATTCTTCTCTCTTCTGGTTTTGCAAGTCCAAGTTCAGAGTTTGTTTTGTTGTTCCTAGTAGATCCAGAGAACCACACTGATGTTTTCCACCAGAAACAAATAGAAAAGATCTATAAGAAAGTGGGACTTTATGGCTTGGAAATTACAAATAAGCTAACAATTTGCCTGGACTTCTGGTTCTGGTGGTTGCAGATTTACATAGCCCTGTGGTATTTTGTCTGTTTGCATGAGTAGATTTTTAAACTTACTGAATTGGCATTTCTGGGAGCAAGCGCTGTTTCTGAACTAGAGCGCTGATAGCTTTACCTTGGTTGTGTCTACTGGAGAATATTTTATAGGTGCCTTATTGTGCTCTTTCTCTCTAAAGGCAAACTGTTGTATGTCATGAGGCAAGTTTTGTATGCCTTGTTAGAATAAATCATGAGGTTTTTAGAATCTAAGGCTGAATTGCTATATAAAGTTGAGTGATGCTTCTCCAAATAACCTAAGCTTTGGGTAATTTTAAAATATAAAATGACCAAATTTGCGATTAAAACAGATAAATTTGTCTTTACTACTACGTTTTTATTGTAGTTATTATCAGTTTTTAATGTTTTTCATCCTTTTTAGCATCTCGGGCCCCAGTAAGTCCTATACACATTTAAAATTAAGAGTTAAGTTGTGGTGGAATTTAGTCACAAGTTTAAATGTTTTGCCCAGAAATATTATATCAAGAGACCCATTCTGGGGGGGGGTCTCAAGTGCTGACAACTTCCAACAGTTCAGCCAGGGGTATTATATGTTCCCCCTTCCCTTTGACATCCGTGTCAGTTCACATAAAATAAAAGTTAATCCAGTATTAGCTAACTCAACTTCTAAGAATTATACTAAATATTTATTCTTTGGTGTATCTTATAATCTTTCTTTAAGAATTAATATTTTTAATAAAATTCCATTAGATCTTTTTTCCTCCAGATTTTCCACTTTTATTTATGTCTTTGTCTTTAAAAGTACTGGATGCCTAATCAGGAAACACTTTTTCCACGTGTAAATTCAACTGTTTCAGTATCATAAAGTATTGAAATGCAGGAGAATTCTATAAATCATATTTGCTCTATATTTTGCTCTTTATATTAATAGGTAGGGAAGGCTCATGGTTTAGATACTGGCCTGGAAGTGATTTGCTCTTCATCACTGATTTTCTAGGTTCTTCAGTCTTCCTGGGCTTTGGTTACCACAGTATTAAAACTGTGGTCGTGCCAGACTTACTTAATTCATTGTGGTTTAAGTGTCCTGCTGTTTCCACGTTGAATTCTGTAGTAATAGTGCAGTATTTGTATCACTGTTAGTGTTTGACTGTTGGAGGGTGCACATAATGTTTACCTCTCCAGAGACAGAGGATTTCTCCAATTTAATTTCTTCCTCTTTAAAGACCACATGAATCTCCTCAGCGCATGTACTGAAGTTTTGCCATAACTGTGCAAACAGTGAATTGCTGCATTTGCCTATGGAACTGCAAGCCAGGAGTAGAATGACCTGGAGCAGAGCGAAGTGTGCACAACGGTCATGGAGAATATTACATAATTTGTTTGTTTCTGACCAGCAACACAAACTGCTTTCCTATAAAATGTGACATGAATTTTCTACATGCCATAGATTGGAATACGTCATTCATTAAGTAGACCCCAAGTTCATCAATACTTTGCCTCCAGGAAGCTTGCCTTTTGGATAAATGCATTTATTGCTCCTCTTTGTTCTGCTTGATACATGCATGTAGGCATGCAAAATGCCTGGCTAGGCTTCTGACACCTTATCAGAGCATGGCCTCATATTAAACTTGGTATATGCAGACAAAACCAAACCAAGCAACATAACAGGCAAAACCAAAATAACCACAACAAAAATCCGAAACCAAACCCAATCAACCAACCAACCACAACAGCAAAACCAACAATGAATAAACACCAAACCAAGCAATCCCCCAAAGCACTGCATTTTCTTGTGGTGATTTTCACCTTTCAACTTGTTTTATTCTGCAATAGTTAGATTTGTTTTTTCTGACGTGTGTTCTTACAGAAGTAATGACTTCTGCATCACTGCTTTTAATATGCTGGAAAGCATTGCCTTAACGTTTGCAAGACTTAGGCTATCTGAAGGGAATGTTGTTAAAGCTATTTTTTCACCTGTAGAAAAGCCCTTTATCACTTGTGTATACAGTGTGATTCAGAACTTCTGTAATTTTTCTTTGTACTGAAGTTAGCATTTATGGGTCATTAATTTGTTGTTTTTCCATATCTGCAGGTTAATATCAGTATGAGAGACGTTTTTCATGCGTTTTATACTATACCAATAGCAATATTATCAGCTCTCTGTATACCCGCCTCTGGTGTATGGGTCTTATTTTCAATATTTGCACAGTCTAGATTAATATTATTGTGCATTGTATTTATTTGGATGCAAAGAAAAATATTCCCAGTGGCTGAAATGTTATTGGGAATGCCTCAAAATAAAACAAGCATGGACCTGATGAAATTATTGAGCTTTCAGGAAGTTACATCAAACCCTTGTTTTCTGGAGGTTACAGAACATTTTCTGTTCACTTAAAGTTGGAGGGTTGTTTTATTTTTTGTATGCATAGTGTGTCCAGATTCGGGGGCTTATGTGGAAAACCTGAAGGTAGCAATGGAACCATAAAGAGTGAATTGGTTATTCAGTAGTAACTTCTCTGAGCAACCTAATGTAGCTGAAGATGTCCTTGCTTATTGCAGGGAGGGTGGACTGCATGACCTTTAAAGGTCCCTTCCAAACCAAACTGTGATTTTGTGCTATGATGCGTTATAAGATGATAGGAAGCCACACTGAAAAAAGGGAAGGCTAGAGGATGTGATTTTTTTTCCTCTTTAATGCGTTAAATCATCATTTCTGTAGTCAAGGATGCATTTTGTCATAGGCAAAGGTCAAAACTCTTTTGTATTAACAATGGAATTACAGTATTTACACTTCAATAAGCAATCAAAACTACATAACTAGAAAAATGACAATAGTGTTGTAAACCTGCAGCTCCATTGTCCTGCATTAGTCAGCATTATTTTCTGTTTACGAAAAGAGCATTTTTACAAATGTGAAAACAAGGCACTTCAAGTTAGTGATGAAAGAAATCAATGACCATTAGACAGTTGTCATCTGAAGTGATGGTATCGGATGCCCAGAAGAGGGCTCTCTTGCACACCAGAAGTGTTCCATGCATCACTAAGGATCTGCATGCAGATGTAGCGCAGCTGTAATCAACGAAAATGCAGTAATATAGTAAATGAAGAGCTAACCTTGCTAGTAATTATGGGATCTTTAGAAAAAAAGATAGATTCAAAAGGTTATTTGGGTGAGGGGAAATATAAATATTAATCAAATCAATATTAAGTGCGTGAGGTATCAAATAGAAATTATGCGGTAAGTTCTACATGCATTTTTAAAGGCATTGATAATTTGGTTTCAAGAAGGAATTTGGTAGGCAAAGGGTAAATGCCTCTCCCACCCTTTAAAATTATTTCAGACGTAGATATATGTCACAGAGCTCAAGTGCATTGTGCTTCAAGCTAATTTGCAAGTTGCTTTCTACAAGACTCAAATGTAAGATACTGTGAAATGAGATATATCAATGTTTAATGGGATTTTATATTTGATGTAGGAATAAAATACAGTCCAAATGCAAGAGCATCATGTCTCATGTCACAGTAACTTGTCGCTTTTTCCAGAGTTGTGGGTTAGCCAGACACTGGGAGCACATGTAGTTTATTTATATACTTTTACTTGAGAAATACACGACAGAAAAAGCATCTTTATTCTAATCAGTTCTCTGAAAATTTCTTAGTGAAAAGGAGTGAAAGGATTGTTTCATTTCCTTTAAGATGTCAGGGCTGAAGGAATAAGTAATTTTCCTTTTGGTATGGATGATTTTTGGAATTTTTAAGTATTGATCCAGTTTTCATAACATTTAATGGGATTTAGGAACTTTGTCAGAACCTTCCTTTTAACAGATATTGCGACTGTTTAAAATACGTCAGCATGCATTTGGCTTCAACAGAATGAAATGAAACACTTTGTGGAATTAATTTGTCTATAATAAAGCTTTAAGCTCATCTGCTTTATTAATTAAACTACAATTGAGTTTAGGGTAATGTACTGACCACACATTTTCGCAGTACATATGTTGTATAGACTTTTTATGTTTGTCAGATTGACTGCTACCTTGAGCAGTCCTTTCAGTCATTAAACATTTATTTAAAAAGAAAACGCAAAACATCACTAGAAGAGTGACAACGCAGATAGATGCCTTATAATTTAGGGGGACTACAAGGATCCCGGATAGGGACTCTTCATCAGGAACTGTAGTGACAGGACAAGGGGTGATTGTTCAAACTGAAGCAGGGGAAGTTCAGGTTAGATGTAAGGAAGAAATTCTTTACTGTGAGGGTGGTGAGGCACTGGCACAGGCTGCCCAAGGAAGTGGTGAATGCTCCATCCCTGGCAGACTTCCAGGCCAGGTAGGACAGAGCCTTGGGCAATGCAGTGAGGCATCCCTGCACATGACAGGGGGCTTGGAGCTAAATGGTCTTAAGTTCCTTTCCAATCCTAACTATTCTATGATTATAATTGTAATAATCCATTAACACTGTAAGAGATTCCCAGACTATAATTCTGTAGCTTTAGGTGGACAATGGCTGAGCTCTTTCTGACATGATCTAAAATAACTTGGGGCATGATGTGTAGTAATGTAGTTACTATAAGGCTGTCAAATGCATTGCCAGATAGTATTTGAATCCTGGGATAGGATAAATTAGATTTTAATTGGGTTTTAAGGATAAGCTGAATAAGTGGATAAGATAGAATTAACCAGAGACATATTAACGTAATGAAACCTTTGGTTCTCTTAAAGCTATTGCATTAAACACTCTACAGTCTCTTGTTGAAAAGAGATGTCATGGTAGAGTAGATTAATAGTGATGGGTAAGATGAATGGCGGTACCCAATGTAATCACATTGTAACCACGTTATCGAGAGCACCATAAACCCAAGAAACTGTAAAAAATTGCATTAGTTGTATTTTATTATAGCATTTTGAAGGGAAAGGAAACAAACAGAGTTTCTCAAGCTGGTGGGACTTTACTGAGGCTATGGAATGGTGGGGTATTTTGTTTCTTATAGAGCAGAACAGAAGCTGCTGCATTGTGAGATGGCCAGAACATTTGCTTTTGTATTTCTTTTCTCTGTGAACCACATTATGATGGTTTGATGGCTTTTTCTCAGTGGGGTTTTTATTTTTATGGGATGCATGATTTTTTTCTAACTTCCTTTTGTCTTCCATATGGGCATATTCAGATGATTAAATTGTTTTAAATGTTATAAAATTCAAGCATTTGAACTCATTTGTTATTGTATTATTTTATCTTTAACAATTTAAAGTAGGGCAATACGTTTAATGACTACAGGTCTGGCGATGCGAACTTGAATGGGAATAGTTTTAAGGTCCCTTTCAATCCTAACCATCCTGTTGTATGAATTTATTTCACAAGTAAAAAGAGGGGTCTGTGTCCTGAGTAAAGACTCCATAATAACACTGAGAATCCAAAACCAGTAAATTATTTGGTTTTTTTTTTCTTTTTTTTTATTTCCTACGTAAATAAAAAAGAAACTGGAAATATGGGAGGAGGAATTTTTTGATGTTGATGTTGGTCATAAATCCTTTGGCTTGTTACCAAATTATGTCATTTTCTTACTGGGTAGGTGAGCAAAAAACCCTTATGCCTCATGAAGTAGTTTTGATTTTGTCATATGGGGTGAGGACCACAGAGCCAAATCCCATGTATGTCAGTGGAGAGTCATTCTTCATTACAGAAATGTGTAAGGGATTCTGTTGGGAATATAGAATGCCTGACTTTAGGTAGTATAGGTATCCCCAGGAAAGGCAGGAAAGCTAACTCTCAAGGTTTAAAACTTAATTATATGCATTATTAGATTTGGGTCTTGGCTTTTAAAGGGGCTGGCTCTTCCCAGTGTGTTCTACATTGATAGATATACATAGATAGACATATTAACTATGTATAACATAGTTATATATATAGCTATACATTAACTATGTATAACATAGTTAATACAGATGTTGAATTATAAGCATTTTGTTCATGTGAGTTTAAAATTATGAAATCAGATGTTTAAAAACTCAAACTATATAAAAGTTCATGTTTTGCCATTTCATGTCATGGTTTAATAGTGAAATATGTTTTGAAGAAGAAATAGAGGCATTTTGTCTTTTCTTTCTTCTTTTTGCTGTCAGAAGCAATTGAGGAACTTTGTTTAAAGAAATCTGCCCACACCTTTGACCATAAATCTTATTTCTCTTCTGAAGCATTTTTTCCCCCCTCTCTTTTCAATGTAAATAAGTAAGTGAATGAATAAGTGAAAGGTATGCCAGAATGTGAGTGTGTAAGACTAGACTTATAAACTACACCTACATCCAACCATTTGTACGTACCAAACAATAAAACTTGAAGGCTTATTAGCTTGAAATGACCCAAGTGTGTTTTATGTGGAGGGGTCATTTCTTTACTAATGAGCCGCTAAGCCAGATGGCTCACCCCATCCTAGTCTGACTCCATTAGTGTGATTTAGACTTTTAGGCAAATAGCTTTTCTTTTTTTTTCCCTTTTTTTTTTTCTTTTTTCCCTCAGATAGGGGCTTAGAGGGGCAGCTTTTTCTAAAAGTGTGGGAAACAAAGTATTTTGCCTTAAAAAATAAATATCTAAGGTGACTTCTTTGGGGTTTATACCAATTTCTATCTTTTTTTTTTTGGTTTCTAGCGATGGGAGTCTATTAGATTTTATCCTTCCTGGAAACCGTTTTGAACAGAAAGCTTGTTTGACTGTTTTCATCTATATTGGATTTTGTTTCAATAATTAATCACATTCTTATTGCTTCCTATCTGCGTATGAGAATAGGTGTGAGAAGAATGATTCTGCACACACGACAGTGCAAGAATAATATTTGCTTTTTAGTGCATTTTCTTATAGAATTTTTACTTGTCTTTATGAATTTAAGATGTTTCAGGTGATCAGGATGAGGGATGGTTGCTCATTTAGGCCTGGATTCATATCGTGAGAGAAGGCTTTCTAAGGCATTTAACTGAGAAACCAGGCCTTTGTGGATTACCTCAAGTCAACTGAATTGATTGATATTCTCAAAGCATACTGTATTTTAAGTGACCTGGATTATTTTCCAGGAACGCTTTTCTCTCACTATTGACTAAACCATACGCAAGGCAAGTTTGGAAATGATATAAAACTCTATGCAGAGAACAGCCCTAAAAACAAGAGTACTTAAAAGAGGGCAGTTTATGAAGGACATCATCAGCAAGATGGTTTTGAAAATGTCTCAAACATATTGTATTAATTATCTGTTACTGTGAATAACTTTGATGATTTAATAGTATCTTATGGGAGAAAGTAACTACATTTGGGGGAATAAGAACATAAATAGCTTGGAATAAAGCTTTATCTGGTCTAATATCTTATCTTTGATAATAGTCATGGGGGATGACTAAAGAAGAGTATAAGAACCTGATGAACATACAGTAATTGTGATTCTTTCCAAAATTTATCATCTTAGCCTCCAGCAATTTATGGTTCAGGGAGTTTCTGAACCAAAGGTGATATTTACTGATTAAAAATGAATAATCTAGGATCCTTACTTAAGCAGCCTGTAGAGCATTAAGATTTTAAGGGATTTACACAGGTTTCTGGAATAGCTATTTTTCATCATTAAGACTATCCCTTTTTATTTTAAACTCATTTCTTCACCCTTTTGAGTTTTGGAAGATATTTAGATCAAGAAGAATTAGGAAGGGGAGAAATTAAGTCAGTAAGTAAAGGAGAGATGTGAAAACTGTTACGCTTTGCTAAAACATTTTTTAAACACATTTTGTAGACATAGTTAACCTGCAATCTTTTAAGTTTTGAATAGTGAAACTAAACTGAACTTGCTGCATGATGTCTTGTCAATGTATCAAGGTTAGTATATTGAGATTTGCTTACTTAATTTTTACCCACTACTCTTTTTCTGCTATACCTGTCTCTCACTAGCACCAGTGGCTTCCTAAGAAAGCAGTGTGATTTTCCACTGTGGGAAACCTGCCTAAAATTAGGTTGGGAAGACATGGAGTGGGAGATGGTCTGGAACCCATAGTAATACCCACAGTAATCTTACTATGTGCTTCTTGAACAACCCATGTTAAGAGGAAAACTGATACAAAAAGGAAGAATCAAAATGAAGCCATGGCCAATGAGCTCTTATTTGTCCAAAACTATTGTAAAATGGTTAGTAAAGTTTAACTTCAGTAAAAGGGTTTTCCTCTAAGCAGTCAAAGTCAGAATCAGGGCCAAAAATGCATAAAGCAACTTTCTCCTGAGAGGAGGAATAAAACCAGTGTCGAAACATGAGAAAATATAAATGAATTTTTGATGTGAAAGTGCAAGGAGATCTTCACACTGTTGTAACTTGCCAGTGTTCATAAATCTCCTTTCTGCAAGAACTGGGACACTGGTCATTTTCTGATGGAGATGTTAATCACAGTGAAGAAGAAGTATTTTTTCTGGTTTATCCTGATTTGAGCTCATATTCTATGAGTTGACATTTCACAGTGTATCCGGGTGTGTATGTGACTGTTTATATGTAATATTTTTAGCTTATGTCTCTCTTAACTAAAGTCTCTTCTGAGCATGATGTGTTAGGAATAAAGTCATATTCAAGGCCATCGTTGCTTTTAAGATTTATTTGTGAAGATAAAACTTCTACTTTCTAATAGAGAGAGTGAATTTGGTCTCCAAATCATACTTTAAGCTGTAGCCTGGGAAATGTAAATGGTATTTCTGTCTCTTTACTTAGTGTTGCCAGACTAACAGAATGACAGTATTATAACTGGATTTTGTCAAACCATATAATTAAATGGCTATGAAAACTAAAGAGCATTCCATTCACTGAAGAGTGGTTACACTTTTACTGCCATGCAAGCAAAATTGGAATAACGAAATGATAAAGTGTCATATGCCATGTACATTTTTACTTGTTAATAGCAAATTTGAAATGATAAATACTTTTCCTTCTGTAAAATTTGGTAACTCTCTTGAGAATTCAGTTGCACTGTAAAAGTAATCTGCAGTTCTTTACAATTATAGTTTAAACAGACCAAGTCTGAAGGGATTCTGCCTATTTGATTTCCAAATTTGCATCACTTAAAATCCAGTCAGACCAACTGTTCAGATTTTTATTAGATATGAAATACATGAATGGATTCAAGGCCACACTATGTATAGCAAATACATACCTTAGTTTACCGCACGGATTGCCTGACTTCTTACTCAGCATGTGATTCGACCTTCTGACTGCTTAGTGACTTCTTGACTTGTTACCATATTAAATCCTTTGATTTTCAGTAACTGGTGTTTTATAGTCCAACAGATTGCTTTTGATTTTGTGGATTTGCTGTAACATATTGATTTTAATGGATTTATGCAGGAATGTAAAACAAAACTACTACAGCAGGAGCTCAGAGTTTTAGAACTCAAGGGCATTAGGCTTACAGATGGCCTATGTGGATAATGACATTGAATAATTCAGTGTGGAAGGTAATCTGGTTTGGCAGAATACATTGACATTTAGCCAATGCATATAGGTGTTTGGGTAGTGATCTGCATGTTCAGATATAGGGCAGACTGGAGCCACCGTGTGAAGTACAGCATTATTGTCTTGCAGACTATGCTTTAAAGAAGTAGAATCTGTTCAAAGTGCACAAACATTGATTTAGAAGACCCTCAGTGTTGCAGTTGTTAAAGAGATTCTTTCCTATTCATGTTTATTATGTCAAAACATGGCTTCTACCTTTCCCATCCATATTCATGATGAGACCCTCAAGCCTTTTTGCCATGGCAACATCTTTAAAATATAGTAAAAAATTATAATCTTGGTAGTTGAAAATTAGAGATAATCAGATTAATAATCATAGAATCATAGGATAGTTAGGGTTGGAAAGAACCTTAAGATCATCAAGTTCCAGCCCCCTGCCATGGGCAGGGACACCGCACACTAAACCATGCCATCCAAGGCTATGTCCAACCTGACCTTGAACACCACCAGCGATGGAGCATTCACAGCTTCCCTGGGCAACCCATTCCAGTGCCTCACCACCCTTACAGTAAAGAATTTCTTCCTTATATCTAAATAAGGATACATTATCTTATCTTATTGGATATGTCTTTTATCCAATCTAAACTTCCCCTGTTTAAGTTTGAACCCGTTACCCCATGTCCTCTCACTAGAGTCCCTCATGAAGAGCCCCTCCCCAGCATCCCTATAGGCCCCCTTCAGATACTGGAAGGCTGCTCTGAGGTCTTCACGCAGCTTTCTCTTCTCCAGGCTGAACAGCCCCAACTTTCTCAGCCTGTTTTCATACGGGAGGTGCTCCAGTCCTCTGATCGTGGCCCTCCTTTGGACTTGTTCCAACAGTTTCATGTCCTTTTTATGTTGAGGACACCAGAACTGCACACAATACTCCAAGTGAAGTCTCACGATAATCTGTGACAAGTGTTCTGATCGGCTCTTTGGGTTGCATTTGCTGGGCTGTGTGTGCATTCCACTAAAGACTTGTGTCACATCTTTTCTATTATCTCTCCATGTCTCACACACAGAGTGACTGACCATGTTAGTTTGCTTTATTTCCAACTGAAGTTAGTTTACCATCAGTATTATTTTGGTTTACTGATATGTTTGGAAGAGAGTAGCCAGTTCTTCCTAACTCTTTAATGACATACACTTCTCTAAATGTATTTATGTATTAATAATGTATTAATAAAGGTAAAAAAAGTATCCATGATGACACCGGATAATGCATATGTGACTTATGTACGTCATCTTTATCAAATTTAAGACTGATATTTTTTCAGGGAAATTCTGAGTTCTTATTGCCTTGGTCCCTGAAAGGGAGGCCAAGACCCAGCCAGTTTGATCATTTGGGAAGTTAAGGAGCAAACTAGTTCCTTTGGCCACAAGTAGATGATAACTTTTTTGGTGTCCAGCTGCAGTGCTTGGGCCATGCGTCATCTTTTCCAAGCCCTAGAGACAGAACCTCTCCTATGGAGGCAGGCTGAGGGAGCTGGTGTTGTTCAGCCTGGAAAAAGCTCTGGTGAGACCTTGGAGCAGCTTCCAGTGATAAAAGCGCCAACAAGAAATCTGGAGAGGGAGTTTTACAGGGACATGTAGTAACAGAACAAAGGGGAATGGCTTTATTGTGGTTTAAGGCCAGCTGGTAGCTCAGTACCACAGAGCTGTTCTCTCACTTTCCCCCTTTCATCCTCTCCCCGCTCCCGGAGGGATGGGGAAGAGAATTAAAAGAATGCAACTCGCACAGGTTGAGATAAGAGCAGTTTAGTAACTAAGGTATAACACAAACCACTGCTGCTACCACCAATAATAATAATGATAAGGGAAATAACAAGGGAAGAGAATACAACCACTCAGCACCTGCCGACTGATACCCAGCCTGACCAAGCAGTGATCTAACCCTTCCAGGTAACTGCCCCCAGTTTATGTAGCGGGCGTGATGTGCTGTGGTATGGAATACCTCTTTGGTCAGTTTTGGTCAGGTGTCCTGTCTCTGCTTCCTCCCGGCTTCCCCTCCTCCCTGGCAGAGCATGAGACTCAGAAAGTCCTTGGTCAGAGTAAACATCACTGAGCAGCAACTAAAACCACTCATGAATAACCTGGCCAATAGTGTCCATTGTTAAATCCACCCCTCAATCACAAGCCCATCTATATGTTGCATCTCTGATGTCCCTGATGGCCTGAAGTGTCATGGGCCCACCAGACCAAAATAATTCACTTTTACGTTGCCAGTCTCAGTCCATCTGAGCTACTTTAATATTAGCAGCTTTATCCACTTGTTGATTGTTCTGGTGCCCCAGCACATTGCCATGATTTGTTCCTCTCTGATATGACCACAATGACAACACACCTCATTTAAGTGTTTTACTAATTTTTCTGGATTTTTCACTTGTTCAGTGGTGAAATTCCAAAGCACTGGAGGGACCCACTGGCTTAGATGCTTGCCCATACTATCCCTCACACCCTGGCACTCATGACTATCTAGCCTCGCGGAAAACCTCTTGGTCCTCTTATACCGTTGTCTAACCCTAGATGAGGTGCAAACCTGATTCTATTTAACTCTTGAGATCAGATGAAATGGTCACGGGTAAAACACAGTCTGTATGCATGCCAACATGGTGATCCCCATCACAGTCAGTAGGCAGCTCTCAAGGGTACCTGAAGGCCATTCAAAACCTTCAGAACTCTCAAATGATGCTGTAAATGGTCTGGTGGGGGAGCTGAGAACGTAAGGGAATGTCTTCTTCATGGGTTGACCACCCAAGGAGGGGAAAAAAGATGTGTTAATTGCTAAACACTTCTATTATATACCTCCCCAAGTGTAGAGGTTGTGACCACACTGGGAACACAAGCCAGATCAGTTTCGTGATCAACGATTCTATTGTATTACAAGTCATTACCATAAAATACAGTGAAACAAGAACCTTAGCCCAAGGCCCCCAGCCAGTAAACACTAACACAGCAAATAGGGGCTGTAATTAAGGTATGACATGCTGAACCTGTGAGAGCAAGAGCAACAACTTTGAGAGCCAATAAATCCGCATTGTGATGAGTGACTATTAATTCTGAACAATGAATGCTTATCACAAATAGGATTAAGCATACTCTGGTCAGATCTGTCGTTATCTCAACCCGTGGGAGCTACATTCTTTCAATTCTTCCCCCCCATATCCTCTGTGAGCTGGGAAGAGGAAGGGGGGGGCGGGGGAAGTGAGAGAGTGGCTGCGTGGTTCTGAGTTACGACTGACTTAAACCACGACAGGCTTTAACCTGACAGAGGGGAGGTTGACCTCTTAGGCAGAAGTTCTTCCCTGTGAGGGTGCTGAGGCATTGGCACAGGGTGCCCAGAGAAGCTGTGGCTGCCCCATCCCTGGCAGTGTTCAAGGCCAGGTTGGACGGAGCTTGGAGCAACCTGGTCCAGTGGAACGTGACCCTTCCTGTGGCGGGGAGTTGGAACTGGATGAGCTTTAAGATCACTTCCAAGCCAAACTATTCTATGAATCTATACCGAACTTACTGCATGATCAGCAGCAGAGTTGAGCTAGTCTACATTTTCAGCTTTCAGCGGAAACAAGGCACAGAGAGCTTGCTGAAGTTTGCTGAAGTTTTGATTTCAGATGGAGCCTTGT
Source organism: Myiopsitta monachus (assembly GCA_017639245.1). Classification (NCBI taxonomy): domain Eukaryota; kingdom Metazoa; phylum Chordata; class Aves; order Psittaciformes; family Psittacidae; genus Myiopsitta; species Myiopsitta monachus. The sequence continues at coordinate 113,521,513 of CM029917.1, read as the reverse complement.
GTAGGCTGGGTCATTTTCATGACCACTCAAGCGCTTCCAGTGTCCCTGGTTGATTGTTATTATTGAGCCCAAATAAGAATTAGCTGAAAGAAAGGGGGTGAGCTTTCAGCAATGTATAGTATAGGGGTTGAATTAAGTCAAATTTGCTGTTCTCTGCATCTTTTCTCTAGTCAAAAAGGCAATAGCTATCTGATTTTCTGGAAGATACTAACACTAGGTAGAGCCAAATGTGGAGAATTTCCATTGAACAGGTGAAGTTTTTCGATATTGTATGAAATTGAAAGCTAAAGGATATAAGGGGAAGAAACCTTAATACAGTTAGCACTCACTACTTATTTTCTAAAATAAAGCATAAGTATTATAAATGCCAAGAATAGCCAAAGCATCATATTGATTTTGTGAAGTTGTTCCTGACTCGACTGTTGCAGTGCAGTGGCGTTTCATTCCACCCATTGGAACTAATAACTGAAGTGCAGCACTAGCTGATAAGAAAAAATTAAATCTATCCTCAGTAATAAAGAAGTGACTTCTGCAAAGAATAGAATGCAAACCAGTTTTCTAGTTTCATAATGTTCAATTACAACAAGCTATAAATAAAAGTATGTGTTTGTTGTAACAATACTTCTTGTGTATCAGCTGCCAATCAGATAACTTGACTTCTCTTTGATTCTTAACAAAAAGCTCCAATAATAAATGCATCTCCAACCCTAGTATTATGATATTTTGTATTCTACAAAATATTTAATAAAATTTCTTAAATATCTGCGCTTTACACTTACTTACAAATAAATATGAAGATATTTACATGTGAAAACATTCAGACATGCAAAGAAACCCCAAACCGTTGTTTGGAAAATATAAATCTGACCCTGCTTTAATGTTTGCACAGATACAGTATGTCTGCAATTTTCAAGACTTTAAAGGACTAAACATTAAACGACATCAAGAATTACTTTTATAGGAAATATATCCTCTTTATTTCAGACAGTGAGTGATAGTTACTTTGTTTAATAAAAAAAGCCATAACACTGGCCGAAAAAGACCAAATATATATAGTCTATGTATTTGCAGTCGTAGGACTGCAATGTTACTGCCTGCACAAATGTGAGAGCAATTTCGCACTTCAAGCATTCAGAATTCATATGTTGTCCTTGGATATGTTATCTTGACTTTTTCCAGGTTCTATATTAGTATTTGGAAGTGTCTTTAATACCCTGTTGCTATGAACAGATAGTAGGATAATGTTTTTGTTTCCCCATGCACCTGTTGGCTTGTGTAAGAGGCCAAATAATGAGACTGAAAGGATAACTTGAAAAGGAGTTTGAAGCTAGAAAGATGAAGAATGTCACATTATCAATATCTCAATGGCATCACTTTTTTAGATTATGAACTTAAAACCAAGAAACGAAACCCATACAACCCCATAAAAAAGGAAAAGAAAAACTCCATCTCTATTTTGTTTACAGCCATCCTCCTAAACCAAAGAGCTTGTGCCCTTATCAGGGAAGTGCTTTTTTTCCCCACTGTAGCTGTCATGATTGTGGAAAATATAAATAATTAAGGGTTGTGAAAGAGTTAGTATAACTTTTTAAAGCTCAAACTTAAGGCAGGAGCTCGACATTAACATACATTCTTATATATATATAGATAAAGCATATATATGTATGATTCAGTGCATGGACAGGCCATGAATTAGTAGAGAGAGAGGTACTAGATGAAGCCTCTGAAAACACTAGGTGTAACTATGTGGGTTTTAGTACTTGTATGGGCAGCTCTATGGTAAAAGGCTGAAATAAGCTCCTGTGTTAATGTGTGTTATACAGTTCCCTTATACATTGCCAACCCCAAGTAAATCCACCAGTAATGGCATCAAGATCCTTTTGGTTTGCTGTTGTCACTTGGGTTCCTCATCACTCTTCTTTAAACACAGTATTTACCCTTGATTAACAGCCTGATCTTCCAGGTGACCAACACCAGGAGGAGCTTGACTTCCTTATTTACCTTTTATCTGAATACTAGGTTATTATTTGATTCTGGACATCCAAATAATCACTTGAAATGCAAATTTTGCTTTTATTGATTTTCTGGATGCCAAAAGCCTTTGATGGGGTATTTATTATGGCTTATCTGATTGACGGTATTCTGCTAAGGGTTGCTATAATTGGATTTTGTGAATCTTAAGACCGGAGAAGCTTGCATCCTTTGCAGGGTTGCCATAGCCTAATGCAAAAAGAGTACTGCTGGACTACTAAAGGATTGGACTTCATGACAAATAGATGGATAGTTAGTTCACGCTCTCAGTATTGTTTTGCACAGCCTTCTGTCAACTGCAAGCTCTGAGAAAGAGGCAGGATGGTAGGTTTTCAGTCTTGTGATATGTTATTACAAAAGAAGTTATATAATTTATGCACTTTCTACAATATATATGAAAGGACATAGTTAATTTAGTGAATTTTAGGGAAAAAGAATACAAAAATTTGTCTTTTTTTAGTTCATTCAGTTTTCCTTTGTGGAAACTCAGAGTTGTTAAATGACATTTTGAAAGAATTATTAAGAATTCACAACAATTGTTAAAATTTTCATCTCAGTCTTGATGTCTGTATTACTCTTAAGTAGAGTCAGTTTCATTTCCCTATCTGCTTTCCCAATTTCCTGACATATAACTGACAAGATCTACCTGGGACATAATGCGTGAAGACCCCAGCTGAAGGGGAGCAGAAGAAGCCTGACGTTGGGATATGAAGTACAACCTTTGTCTGTCACTTTTTGATATTAAAGTGTGTCTGCACCTGTGATCATAGTTGTCTGAGAGGGATGGTAAAAAGTATAGTTGAGAAGTTCTAAACTGTTCTGGTTTTGCTTTATGATGGTCTAAATTTTTATTTTCCTTCTATCTGATATTTTATGGGCTTGAGGGACCTGTAAATATTTTTGAATTTCTTCTAGGTTCTGGATATAAAATTTCTTGCTATCCTAGAATATTTATTTTCTTAAGCAAAATTGGCAGAAATAGATCATGGCTATTGGGAAAACCTAATTTCTTCCCATCCTTTTTTAAAATATGGGAACAGTCTCAATGAGTTCTTTTAGAATACCATTCTGTGGATAGCGAGGAGATGGAAATCAGTATCTTATTTTCATTGTCATTGTTGTTGCACCCAGAGTGACTATGGGACATATGGGTGAGTTGACTTGCCCATAAACATTGAGAGCTTTGTTAGCCTGGCAAAAAAAATTTCTAAAGCTAAAAGTGTCTTGGACTTAACTAATGGAATTGAAGAGAAGGGAAACAAGACAGTCACCAGGAAGTCTACATATATGAGAAGGGCTGATGTTCCAGTCAGTGGTTTCCCTAAGGTATTGCTAGCTAGTACCTGCAACTTTCTCTTAGCAGGGAACTCAATGGAAGCATGGTAAACTTCCCTTTTTGTGTAGGGGTTTGGCATTATAGACAGATTCCAGCTGCTCCAGCCAATGAGCCGGCTTCATTTGGAGCTCGATTCAGATGCCTCTATACAAACACCCATAGCATAGGGAACAAACAAGAAGAATTAGAGATGTGTGCACATCTACAGGGGTATGATATAATAGGCATCACAGAAATATGGTGGGATGGCTCCTATGACTGGAGTGTTGGAATGGAAGGTTACAGGCTCTTTAGAAAAAGACAGGCCCAGCAGGCGGGGACGGGGAGTTGCTATTTGTGTTAGGGATAGGCTGGAGATTGTGGAACTCTGTCTGGGGACAGGTGAGCAGTCAATAGAGAGTTTGTGGGGGAGGGTTAAAGGGAGAACAGTGATGGGAGACATTATTGTGGAGATCTGTTACAGACAGCCTGATCAAGGGGACTCGGTGGATGAAGCACTCTATAGACAGATTGGAACAGCCTCATGCTTGCAGGCCCCTGTTCTCATGGGGGACTTCAACCACCCAGATACCTGTTGGAGAGACATTACGAGCTGGCACAAACAATCCAGGAGGTTCCTCGATTGTGTGAAAGATAATTTCTTTCTGTAAGTAATAGAGGAGCTGACAAGGAGAGGTGCCTTTGGAGAAGGCTGAAGTTCTTAATAACGTCTTTGCCTCAGCCTTCACTGGCAAATGCTCTGACCATAACACCATAACACCCAAGTCTTGTAAGGCAGACGCAGGGACTGTGAGAATGAAGACCTTGGGCCCACTGTAGGAGAGGATCTGTTTTGAGACCATCTTAAGAACATGAATGTACACAAGTCCATGGGACCTGATGAAATCCACCTGCGGGTCCTGAAGGAGCTGGCAAATGAAGTTGCTAAGCCACTGTCCATTATATTTGAAAAATCATGGCAGGTAGGGGAAGTCCCCAACAACTGGAAAAAGGGAAATATGACCCCCATTTTCAAGAAGGAGAAAATGGATAACCCAGGGAACTACAGAGCAGTCAGCCTTCACCTCTGTGCCTGGCAAAATCTTGGAGCAGATTCTCCTGGAAGGCATGCTGAGGCACATGAAAAACAACAAGGTGGTTGGTGACAGCCAGCATGGCTTCACTAAGGGGAAATGCTGCCTGACCAATCTGGTGACCTTCTATGATGGGGCTACGGAACTGATGGACAAGGGTAGAGCAGTGGATGTCATCTCCCTGGACTTGTGCAAAGCATTTGACATTGTCCCAGATGACATCCTTGTCGCTAAGTTGGAGAGACATCAATTTGGTAGATGGACCACTCGGTGGATGAAGAACTGGCTGGATGGCCACACACAAAGAGTTGTGCTCAATGTGCAGCTGGATAATAGTAATGAGTGGTGTCCCTCAGGGATCGGTGTTGGGACTGGTGTTGTTCAACATCTTTGTCGGTGACATGAGGAGGGGGATTGAGTGTGCCCTCAGCAAGTTTGCTGATGACACCAAGCTGTGTGGTTTTGTTGATACCTTGGAGGGAAGGAATGCCATCCAGAGGGACCTTGAGATGTTTGTGAGGTGGGCTGATGCCAACCTGATGAAGTTTAACCATGCCAAGTTCTACACCAGGTCTTACACCTGGGTTGGAGTAATCCCAGGCACAGCTATAGGTTGGGCATGGAATAGATTCAGAGCAGCCCTGTGGAGAAGGACTTGGGGGTGTTGGTCGATGAGAAAAGGAACATGAGCCAGCTTCAGTGTGTGCTTGCAACCCAGAAAGCCAACCATATGCTGGGCTGCATCAAGAGGAGCGTGACCAGCAGGTCGAAGGAGGTGATCCTGCCCCTCTCCTCTGCTCTTGTGAGACCTCACTTGGAGTATTGTGTGCAGTTCTGGTGTTCTCAACATGAAAAGGACATGGAACTGTTGGAACAAGTCCAGAGGAGGGCCACAAGGATGATCAGGGGACTGGAGCACCTCCTGTACGAAGACAGGCTGAGAAAGTTGGGACTGTTCATACTGGAGAAGAGAAGGCTGCATGGAGACCTCAGAGCAGCCTTCCAGTATCTGAAGGGGACCTATAGAGATGCTGGGGAGGGACTCTTCATTAAGGATTGTAGTGATAGGACAAGGGGTAATGGGTTCAAACTGAAACAGGGGAGGTTTAGATTTGATTTGAGGAATAAATTCTTTACTGTGAGGGTGGTGGGGCACTGGAACAGGTTGCCCAGGGAAGTTGTCCCTGCCCATGGCAGGGGGGTTGGAACTATATGATCTTAAGGTCCTCTCCAAACCTTGCTGTTCTGTGATTCTATGATTTAACAAGATTTTCGGTTTTCTTCCAAGAACACAGTCAGGCATTGGAACAGTTTGCCCAGAAAGGTTGTTCAATCTCTATCCATGGAGCTTATAAAGATGAGACTGGGTATAGCTCTGAGCACCTTAGTTTGGTCTCACAGAGTGTTCTGCTTGGAGCAGGACATTGTGCTAGGTGCCCTCTGAAGTCCCTCTGGACTGAATCATTTTATGGTGCCGTGATGCTTAAGAGGATTTAGGCACAGCAACAGCCAGTTTGATATTTATAGTTCCTGTATTTCCCCAGCTGGGAGCAGTTTGTATTTCTGGCACTTTGCAGAGTGTGGTAGAGCTGGTATTCCTGTGATATGATGAAGCAGCATGAAAGGAGGATATTAATTAAAAATGAATACTGATTTCTTGTAAAAGGGTGGTACAAGATACAGTAAAGTCCGAACCGATTCCCCACATGCTTCTGCCAATTTTTAAGCTAAAAGCAGATGGTGGGTGCTTTTGTGACATTTGCTTCTTTTTTTCTTATTTATTTTTGTTTACTAATATGATGGAGAAGGGTCACAGTGTTGGTATCTTGGGTTTGGGTTTTGGTCTTGTGTTTTTTTTTTTTTTTTCCTTTCCACAAATTAGAAAAACTAAAGATCTTTACTACATTGCCTGTAACCAATGTCTGACAATTTTGTGAAGTAAATTCAGTGTAGAAGAAATGTGCATTGGTTCTTAGTGAGAGCTCTGAATTCTACAAGAAAAACTCTACAGAGCCTTAGGCAACATGGTCTAGGGTGAAAAATCTCTGGCCATGGCAGGGGGGTTGGAACTAGATGATCTTAAGGTCCTTTCCAACCCAAACCATTCTATGATTCTGTATTTCATAATAATACATCAGTGATAAAAGAATATAAGAAAAAAAAAACCTCTTTTGATGTAGTTTTCTTTTTTTTTTACTTGACAACCATAAATCACTTTAACAAATTTAATTGCTGTCTATATATTTTTTCATTTTATAACTACTACATCTTATCAAAGGGAGACTTAAGTTGCTTAAGTTAACCAGGAATTTGTAAGCAGAACTAGATATGGTAATGCTTATCATTTTATTCTGTACTTTTCCAAAATTTATGTGAAGCTTTTTGTAAGGTAAATTATTCAAATCTACTGTTGAGATATTGGGGATGGATATTTATGACTTTATTCAAAGTGAACATTAGTAGAATTTATATTGGGGCTTAATGGTCTTATGTTCACATACACTTTTGCATTCATTAGATCTCTGGGAATTCCTTTTTCTATTAAAAAGCATTTAAAGAAAAAAGAAAATTTGTGGAAATATGCAATAATACATCATTTTTTAAAGATACTTATTAGACTTTCAGAGGGGATTTTTTGTCTTAACTGACAGTTACAATAACTGAGACTTATGTCATTGTGTTGTGCTTTAAGCCCAGCTGGTAACTCAGTATCACTCAGCTGTTCTCTCACTCCCCCCCCTGTCCTCCCCTCCACTCCCAGAGGGAATGGGAAGAGAATCAAATGAATGTAACTCCCATGGTTTGAGATAAGAACAGTCCAGTAATGAAGGTATAACACAAACCCCTGCTGCTACCACCAATAATAATAATAATGATAAGGGAAGAGTATACAACCATTCACCACCCGCCGACTGATACCCAGCCCGATTGAGCAGTGATCTAGCCCTTCTGGGTAACTGCCCCCAGTTTATATACTGGGCATGACGTGCTGTGGTATGGAATACCTCTTTGGTTAGTTTGGGTCAGGTGTCCTGTCTCTGCTTCCTCCTGGCTTCCCCTCCTTCCTGGCAGAGCATGAGACTCAGAAAGTCCTTGGTCAGACTAAACATTACTGCAACAGCTAAAAACATTGGTGTTACCAGCACTGTTCCCAGGCTGAAAGTCAAAAACACAGCACTGCAGCAGCTACTAAGAAGGAGAAAAAATGAGTGCTACTGCTGAACCCATGCCTCATTGCTTTTCAGTGTAATTTTGCTTTTGCATGTTAGGAGACAAAATTATATGTGTAGTTATGTCCCAAGCACACTTGAAAACTTTCACTATGTCAATTTGTAGTTAGTTTTACATGTTATCAACAGGCTTATATTCCTGCCAAGGACGTTGAATGCTACCTTTCCCCCCTCCCCCAATATATATAACTTCAGTTTGCAAGTAGATTAGCTGTATTTGAAACTTGATGACTGCAAGCCGAGGATGTAACATTATAAACTTGTTACTTGTGTCATTACAACATAAGAACGCTTGCCAGATAAGTTCTTTGGTAGTTATCATTTCCAATAGAGGTTGATTTGTCTTTCATGATGTCAAAGACTAATGATGGCCATATTTGGTTTAGAGAATAATTTGAGATTCTTTGTGAATGCTTCAGAATTCTCAGTGTCTCTGCATTTGTATATCAAATCTGTTGAAAGAGTGATTTGCATTAGTTTGTGTTGGGTTATGAGTCGAGGACTCACTTTTGAAATAAGTTTCCACTGCTTGCTTTTCATAAATGTTCTTCGAATTCTGTGGCAGTATCTTGTGAGTGGTGTTTTCAGTTACCTCAATTAAAGCACATTGACTGTCACGTAAACTATGTTCAAACTATGAAAAGGTGGTGTATAGTTCATTTGATGATAGTTTAGTATAGAATCAGAATGTCATGAGTCTGTAAACAATTTTAGCTTCATAGAAGAGCCACAGTAACATAACTTTAAATCAGGGTGTTAGCATTTGCATACTTATTCCTTTCCTAACAATATGTATTTTATTAGTAAAGGAGACACTGTAATAATTAATCATTTAAATATTAATACTGTAGACATTCATTTAGGAATAGAAAAATCCTGAAACATTCTAGATGTTGGTCATGTATTGGGGGTTATGAGAGGTCTACATGTTCCATACAAGGATGAGAAGAATTAACACTTTTAAAAATACATTCAGAAATGTAGAATAGAAATAATAAAGTTGTGCCTACTTTTGTCCTGAGCAACAAGTCATGCTAATAAGATTTGACTAGAGCCAAGATGCTGAATAGAACATTTGATTTTCAAGTAATGGTCGGGCATATGAAATCTCAAGTCCGTGTTCGTAAGTTCTGTTTTCATTCCAAAAGGCATTTTTTTGCCACTCTGTGCTCTAAGCAGAGGCTCTTATACTTCACTATTCTTTTCACTCCTTTTCTCTGTGAGGGTGTTCATGTGACTGATGATTAGTAATGTAATTTAATTGCTCCTCCACCTCCTCACCACTTGAACATGTGGCCAGGATGAGGAAAAAGTTAGTTACAGCCTCTGCTTGGAGGGGATCTGAATCCTAGCCTACCTGCTTAGAGTTCAGCATGCTAACCGGGAGCCTGGCTGGTTTAGAATCAGAGAATAGTTAGTGCTGAAAAGCACCTTAAGACCATCCACTTCCAACACCCCTGCCATGGGCAGGAACACCTCACACTAGACCAAGTCACCCAAGTCTCTGTCCAACCTGACCTTGAACCCTGCAAGGGATGGAGCATTTACCCCTTCCTTGGGCAACCTGTTCGAGTGCCTCACCACCTTCACAGTAAAGAATTTCTTCCTTATATCTAATCTGAACTTCCCCCGTCTAAGTCTGAATCTATTACATCTTGTCTTATCACTACAATGATGATTTAGGGGGTTTGAAAGTACCTTTCACTTCAACATTAAAAACTAGTTTAATTCAGTAGAAAGTCTATATGTGTATTTGGGGCAGGGGATTGTTTCCAGGACAATGTTTACAACTTTTGTTCTTATATGTTATTTTTCCACGTGTCATGTTCTTAATTTTTATTTTAAAAAAGAAAAAAGATACAAAAGTGTTTTTACTGCCTTTCAAATGCCCAGAATAATAAAATGAGTATTATGCTCTAGCTTCTGGCAAAATCTTTTAAATCCACATTCAGTGTGGTAAGAGAAATTACATATTCTCTGTTCACTTTTTTCTCTGGGCTTTGTGGAAAAACAAGGTTTCTTGTTTGGATCTCAACATGCTTACAATACTTCTCACTCGAAGACAATAATTATTGTCCACTGTCCTAGGGCAAGCACTTAAGATGAATGTTTAAAGCATAACTATTATGTTATTCAGTGGGTAAATTGAAATGTTGGGAAGGCAGAGGAGTTATTCCTTTGTTCTCTGCCTTCAGCAAGGTGATGTGTTGCTCAGACTTGTCTGTATATTGTATGAGTTTGGAAAAATCTGCCTGTCTGTTAGAAATGTAGTGGGCCATTAAGATTCTGTGTGTCTTTAATGATCCACTAACTCAGATTTTTAATGTGTAACTAATTTCTCTTTTAAAAATTATAGATCAGTGCAGAGATTAAAATAAATACAATCATTGAAGGTTGGATTTTTTTTCCTTCAGGGCAATAACATGGAAATGTAATCACCCTGGAAGAGATGTGTGTTCTTAGAAATGAGGTCACCTTGGCAACAAAATCTTCTATTATTGTCTGAAAGAAGCTAATCAGTGATTTGGCAGGGCAAGAGAATGATAAAAGGGATCTTTGAGCCATTCTGTCTCTTTTTGGTCGTCTTCTGCTATACAAGGTGATGGTAAGGTGCTTGTATCAGAAGGTGGAGGAGGCTCCTGCCTTTCTGCAGTACATGTAAGCTCTCAGAACACCAAACAGAGTGTTATCTCTCAACAAAAGATATCTCTTCTTGTGGTTTAACCGTACAGGCAGCTAAACACCACCCAGTTGTTCCCTCAGTTAGCCCCCAGTGGGATGCATGAGGGAATCAGAGAAGAGGCTGGTGTAATCGAGATACAGTTTAATAGGGCAGAAAAAAAGAAGGAAAAAATTATAATGATAGAAGAATATACAAAAGTGATGCACAATGCAACTGCTCACCACCCGCTGACTGATACCCAGCCAGTCCCTGAGCACTGGCCACCACGCCCTGGCCAATCCCTCCAGCTTTATTGCTCAATATGACATTGAATTATCTGGAATGTCCCTAAGGGTTGGACTTCTATCTTCTTGTACCCCCCTTTCATCCTATTGGCTGACAGTGCAGCATGAGAATCTGGAAAGTCCTTGACTTAATTGTTGCCGAGGAGTGCTTATATTAAGACATCAGTGTGTTATCAAAGTTATTCTCATCCTAAATCCAAACCACAACACTATACCAGCTGAGGGAGGAAATTAACTCTATCACAGCTGAAACCAGGAAAACAGATTTAGTTTTTTCTACTGATCTTTAACACCTTGTGTTTTATTCAATGACTCAAAGTAATGATGTGCTCAGAATGATGTAAAACCTTTCTGTGTATGCCTATGTGCTTGCTTGTTCTGATGTATTTGTCCTGGAGGATTAGACTGAAACCCATGAGGACCCCATCTTTGCTGTGATACTAGGAAATGAATGAATGTGAGTGGTGGCTACAGAAGTACTAATGAGAACTGATTCCTAGGGATAGGTAACAAGGCTATCCACTTGTGAGATAGTGTCAGCTGCACTACCTTAATAGCTGCAGATTTTAGGTTTACTTTTAAGTTTATTGCCAGAGACCTGCTTTCTTTTGCTAAAGGCAAAAACTTTTTGATTAGGTCTTTGAGTAATAATGTACCTTTTGAACCTGACTCCTGTGATGTATCTCCCAAATCATTTACAGGGACAACTTTGTGAGATGAAAATATAATTGAATCTTCTCTCAGCTTAGGTAGGCAGGGAAACTTTCTATTCTTGCTTTATTTATTTGCCTTTGTCTTTCTCTGCCACCCTTTTGCCAGCATTGTTTTTGCATTGCTTTAGTAATTAGATCTCTGCCATTGCAGTTGCCTATGCCTTCTTTATTTTCTTACTGTGATGTATGTGTTTGTTTTGGAGGATAAAAGGGGGAGGATTTGAAATATTTAAGCCAACTGAAGTCTTGCTTACCTGGTATATTTGGATGAAATAAATTCATGAGAGTTATATTAGGTATCACACTAGATCTAATGATCCTTTTTGGGTTTGCTTTCTATTGATCTCTGGATCAATAGCAAACCAGTATGTATTTACTTGTCTAAGTATTAGGCTCTTTCCTCACCCAGAAAACAGCTTCTGATATTGTCAATAGAACTTACAGTTTGCAATGAACTCTATAATGCCGTGGTGAAAGTTATATAGGAAAAACAGGCTCAGTCTTGTGATGCACTTTGCCTTAGAAAAGAAACATTTGAGTCAAATCACGTAAAGGAGTTGCTGTGCAAAAAAAAAATTGGAATGAAATTCAGTGCCGACAGGGGAATTTTAGAGTACAGAACTATTGACAGTGTTACACCACTTTGTTAGACTCCCAGCTACCTTAGTGAAAATGCCTGTGATTTAGGCATTTAGAGCCTCCGGGAATTAATCTGTTTCTGCATAGACTGGACATTGTGTTGAGGTGTTAGACACCAAAATCATTAGTTCTTAGAGAAATTAGTTAAGAAAATGGAAACAAGAAAGAGAATCATTTATTTGGCTGTTCTCAGGAACCAGAACTGGTTCAGGATATTGCTATTAAATGTATTTTGGTTGACACACAAAGCCAGTTTAATTAAAAACAAAACAAAACAAAACAAAACAAAACAAAAAACATGACAAGAAACCCAAAGCATAATCAGTTGTTAATTACAAGAGCAGTCAGTTTGATGACATATTTCCAAGCAGTATGGAGAACTTCTTGATATAGCAATAGACATAAAGCTAGGTACAAATCAGAAAGCTCCAACAGAGTCAAGCTCTTAAGACTCTAAGTCTTAAGCTTAAGAGTAACCTGGTCTAGTGGAATGTGTCTCTGCCTGTGGCAGGGGAGTTGGAACTGGATGATCCTTAGGGTCTCTTCCAACCCTAACCATTCTATGATCAATGAACACATACCTGCATGATTCTGTAGCAAAGAAAATGTGTGCTATAAATAAAAGGACATTACGTAAAAAGTTAAAGTCAGATGTTATTGAGGAAAATTGGTAACTGAAAGGTAAATTGAATATAAAAGCATAAGAGATAGACCAAAGTAATGTTATGAAATGTGTTACTCAGGGCCAGCTAATTTCAAATATACAAGAAAGGAATTGGATGCAACTATTTGGTGGCAAATTCAGTGTTGTGAAGATGCATCCAGTGGTTAAAGAGGTTGCCAAATATCTCTTCACAGTCCAAAACTCTATATTAGGCGTTATCATTTAAGCCAGGGCAGGAGAGAGGAAGAGGAGAAGACTTGGAGTCATTGTGGATACTTCTGTGAAAACAACAGCCCAGTAGCCTCAGAAAGCAAATAGAGTACAAGGAAATATTACTGAAGGAAAAGATAGCAATTTGCTAAATGCCTTGTTCCCACCATAGAAATTCATTGTACACCTGTATTTTGGATAATAAATGTAGTTCTATTTTTATACATGAAGAAGAACAGAGGAGATTCAAGGAAAATTGACAATGATGACTAGAAATCTGGAGATGCTTTATGAAAAGGAAATAAATCATTCTTCATCTTGCTTAAAAGATGATTGAGGGGAGACATTGTAGGAAATGTGATAAAACCAGGAATGTTATGGCAAAAGCAAATTGGGAACAATCATTCACTCTGTGGCACATAAAAAAATAAAGAAAGGTTTAAGAAATCAGATCTAAAACAAGAAAGAAATAAGCTATTTCTTTTGTACGTCATATTTATAGACTTATTTGCCTTTAGATGTTTTGAATGCAGAAGTTTAAATTATTTCAAAGGATTATATATCCAAGGACAGTAGGACATTTGATGATGTCTAACCCTGGTGGTTCCCTATAATCACCTGCAGAGTTTCTAACCTTCAGATTGCCTGAAGGCAGCCTAAGGTCTTTCCCTGGTAGGTCTCAACATTTCTTCCATTTCTTCTTTTGCATCCTATTGATATTGATATTGTTTTAAATCATGTGCATATGTGGCATATGTTTCTTATACCATGTTCTAATGAAGCTGTGAAGAGGGTTCCAGCCGTCCTCCTGGCATACTGTTAAGTGGGAAAAAAGCTTGGAAAAGCTGTAGGAAAAATGACATTTGCATGAGTTCTTTCCCAAATAAGATTTCTGATTTCTACTCTAAATATATTATATAAAATTTGAACATATATGTATAAATTTTGAGTTAATATTTTTTATATATCTCTGAAAAATACCTTGTGCATTCTTTGCCACCTTAACCTGAAAGTTGTTTTAAAATTGAGCTTGTAGACGAAGTCTTGACCTTAGGCAATCGTTAATAGAAATACTTTGGAGGTCACTGGCATTAACTCTAACTATGGAAAATAGGCAAACACGCAGTGTGATTTGGGTACTGTTGTATACTGATAAGGATTTCCCACTGGTAGACAAAGATAAAAGAAATAAATAATGAAACATTTTCATGTTCCTGTTTAAAGCAAATAAGTAAAAGTCCCATATTTTTACACTTGTTTTTGTCACAGTAACCAGCAGTACTTGCTGAAAAATAAAGCTGACGTTCTAGATTGAAAAAACAATTCTAAGAATAAAGTGGGCATGTAATCTGTTGCCTATTTTACTAATTATTTGCAATTCTTCACTGGCTTTGTATTCTTCCATCTTCAAAACATTGTATACCCATTTTTTCATCTATATTCTGAACTTTTTTAGATTCCTTGTGTTGTGTTTAACTCATCAACAAAACTCGTAAAGGGAATCTGTAGCTGGTATGTCTTGTTTAGTAGACAACAGGGAGATTCTGAGATTTACTTTTGTCTTGTCATTTGCTAGTGTTAAACCGATATATTTTATAGAATCATAGAATGGTTAGGGTTGGAAGGGACCTTAACATCAGTACCCTAGTTTGCACACACTTTGCAGGAGGATCACAGCAAAAGATATTATAAAACCGAGTAAACATGGAAGCGTAAGAAAACATATTTTAGAGCGCAAGAGGTAAAATGCTGGTTTCACTGTATTTATTTTTAAAAGCCTGATAATTCATATAAATGTTTGTATTTAGTGACAATATCCACTGAATCTTGCAAATCAATAGACAAACAGTGCCGTGGCATTTATTCCATTGTGGCAAATTTGTAGTTTATTGCACCCTGTGTAGAGGTAGCGTGTGTGTGTTGCAGTGAAAATATGAATTTATAAGTAATTAAAGTAAATGCTGCTGTGATCTTCCTGGGTAGACCTTTGACATTTTTTATGATAGTTGAATATCTTCCTGAATTTGACATCATGCTGAGAGCTGTCTTGTTTCTTTTGTCTTGTAAATAGCTTGAATTCCATCTTCATGACAGCGAGTACATGAACGTAAACTGGAAACAAAGGATTGCTTTGCAAGTAAACCTAAAATTTCCGATTTTTGCCTTCCTTAAGAATATAACGTAATTTTCCGTCACACAAAATTAGTTATCTCTTGAAGGTGAAAAGGAAAATAAACCTGTCCCTGCTTCTTTTTAAATGAAACTACTTATAAGCATGTCCATTTAATATGAACTGCTTTGATTTCCTTTTTCAAGACTGCAACAATGGATCAAATTAAAGACTGGTAGAAAAACCTGAAAGAATATCTCATGATATTTTTATTTCTGACCTCTTGGTATTCTCCAGTGGAAAAACAGTCCAATGTCTGAAAAAATGCTGATAGCTTTGAGATTGCCTTTTTTCTTTTAAAGTATTGTTATTCAGACAAAATTGCTTCTATAGCATGCCTGTTTTCAGCTTATTTTTTTTCCCTTCAGCATTATCTTGCACAATTGACTTATTGAAAATTGTCCAAAACCCAGTATGAGATTACTTTACACCTCATTTTATATGTGTTGCTAAACTGTAGGACCTAAGAGTTTTTTGTATACAGTGATGCAAACTGACTCACTGAATCCCTAAGTCAAAATTGCTTGAAATATCTACTAGTGGTGGTGATGGAAATTTTTTCTTGGCTACTATCTGATATTCAGAATAATATACTGAAAATTCAGTAAATATATCCTGAATGCCTGACCTTGCTTACTTAATAATAGGCAATAGGTTTTCTAGCTATGGTAACCCAAGCTTTTTATGGATCCTTTTCGTGAGAGATCACAGAATCACAGAATGGTTTGGATTGGAAGGGGCCTTAAAGCTCATCCAGTTCCAACCCCCTGCCATGGGCAGGGACACCTACAGCTAGACCAGGGTGCTTCAAGTCCTGTCCAACCTGGCCTTGAACACTGCCAGGGATGGGGCAGCCACAGCTTCTCTGGGTACCCTGCACCAGCGCCTCACTACCCTCACAGGGAAGAATCTCTTCCTGTTGCCCATTTAAAACCAGATACTTGACTTGACATGTTTTTCCATGGTAATCACATGCACACCTATGAAGTTAGGAAAGGAATATTCATGAAATGAAGGAATGTTCTTCGAATTCTTCCAAAATTATACAAAAAGGGGAAAAATATAAACCCAAACACCCACAAAATGAAAGGTTTTAGGCATTTCATTCCATAGTGTAATGCCTAGAAAAGGAGTTCTGTCAACTGAAATGTATTGGGATCGAACAGAAATGTTATACTAAAATATATGTAGGAATAGAAAACAAAATTAGTAGGTGCTAGATATTATTCTCTTATCACTGAGCTGTTTTAACAGCTGTTTGCAGAGGAAAATTCACTAATGAATACTGGTGCCAGGTTGAAACTTCTTTCCAGGCTCCAGTCATTGGAATTTAATTTTACTTGCTCCTTTCTGGTATACAGTAATTAATGGGTAGTTATACCTGTTCCTTTGTAAATGGATCCTGGAAAAAGAGTCCAGGAACTTCTCACGGTTTTTTAATCCTTTCCAATAATATCAAAGAAATAATTTTGTTCTTTGGACCACATTTAATGATATGTTAATGCACCTAGCAGATTAAGGAGGCAACAATTAGATCCTAGCTCTTTGTTGATGAGGAAACTGCTTCTCTAAGGTAGACAATACATTGAACCTGTAATAGTTAACTAATATGTTCAGTTAATACTAAATTCTTAATTAAATATTATTATGTCTATAGTGGTAGAAAGTGCTGTTCCTGTGCTTTTGTCTGATCACATCACTTGCTACATTAAGTTCATTAGAAATATTAAGCAGTGAGTAAAGGCCAAGGGAGATGAATCATTTTAAGTGAATGATGAATGTTACTGAGACCATTTATTGAGGAGTAACAGTTACAAAGAATGTTTTTCTTCTTCTTCTGTTGTCTACTAAAATATGTGCATTCTTGGATAGACACTTATGCAAGCACTTCTGTGGCAGAAACTTCATGAGAGAACAAAAGATTGCTAATATACTCATATTAGCCTATTATGAAAGAAGTATCTTTCGGCAAACCTTAGAGAAGAGGGAGAAATTCTTCCTTACATCTAACTGAAACCTCCCCTGTTTAAGTTCAAACCCATTTCCCCTTGTCCTGTCACTATAGTCCCTAATGAAGAGTCCCTCCCCATCATCCTTGTAGCCCCCTTCAGATGCTGGAAGATGCTCTGAGGTCTCCATACAGTTTCTCTTCTCCAGGCTGAACAGCCCCAACTTTCTCAGCCTGTCTTCATACGGGAGGTGCTCCAGCCCTTGGTCATCCTCGTTGCCCTCCTCTGCACTTGCTCCAACAGTTCCATGTCCTTATGTTGAGGATTTTCCTTACTTTTTTTTCACATTAATACCCATTTTAGCCGTGATCTGTGAAAATGCTGTTAAAATACTCGGGTTGTTAAAAATTTATTTAAACGAAATAAGTGGTCCTTCCTTGAATATGCAGTTACAAGCTTTTCTAGTAATGAAGTTCCACATCGATATGAGTGAGGATTTTGTTACACGTGAAGTTCATGTTGCTTCGTAACAGAATATTTACTCTTTCCTCTGGCAACTTTACTCAGGAATTTCTCCCCAGCATTAACACTCGTTTTCAGCCAAGCTTAGATAAATTAAGTCCCAATAGTAAGAAAATAATTGAGGAAATTTACTTGGTATAATTTCATTTCTGCAATTCATTGAGGAAAAACTTGCCCCTTAAGAAGTTTATGGTGTTTCAATGTTTTAGTGTTTATGTACAGCTTGTATGACTCAGGACTGGAGATTCTGGGAGATACATTTGCATATGTAAGGAAAAAGGTTTTGAGTGACTTGATACTTAAATGTTCATTTTAAATTAATGGATGGGTAATGTGTAAATAAATGCAATTGAGAAATATTCTGGTTTTATATAATTGTATTGGGCTATGCTGCTCACTCTTCTTTATACGCTTCATTTCATAAATAATTTTGCCAGTTGTCATAGGATTACATGCAGAATAAAATAAGTCAGGAGCTGAGCAAGTATGTTAGGCACTGAGATATGTGGATTTTTACAGGGATTTCCACATTCCTGCTCTATCATCTTCAGTGTTTGCAGAACGAACCAGGCAGAAGTCCTTTCTGAGAGGATTTGTGCGGCTGAACAACTGCAAGTACTTGAGATGGTCAATACAAGAATCTCAAAGCAGCAGTAAAACACGCAAAAGAAATTATGGAGAAAAAAAAGAGAAATAAGAATCAGCCTTTTGAGGTTTTCTTGGTGACCTGCTATTGCCCCTTTAGCAATGAAATAATTTTGCATCTTAGACTCTTTTTTCAATTTTATCTGATTTTAACGTCAAAACACCTCCAAGAGAGATGCACTATTGATTTGTGCATTTGGACACTCTAATTATCTTCATGCACAGAGCATTTTTGACTGTTTTATGCTGAAACTATTACAAGTTTTTATTTCGATCCCTAGGCATATCTAGTAAGCAAATGCTCTTTGTTTTAAATAGGAGAGAAGCTTTAAAAATGCTTAACAAATATATTTTTTTTTCCAATAGAAAAACCCAGAGTCTTTTATTAAAGACTGGTTTGTAGTCACAGAACTACACTCTTTGTCTCCTCTCCCTGGCTGTCAGCTTTCTATCCCCTTGAAGGTTGCAGTGCCAGAGTTATTGGAAGCAAATACGTCAAATAGCTTGTCAAATCATGCTGATTCCTTTCTAAACTCTGTGCAAGCTTTCACCTCATCAGAGGTCCAGGAAGGTTATGAAATTAAATTCAACAGTTAAAGAAAACTTCTTACAAATAGCGAGAAGAGTCTGTGGTTCACAGGCTGTTTTAGTCTATGTGTTCTGCAGGATTTACCCATTATCCCAAGGGGAGCAGGTGGAATTGAAATAATAAGTGGTGCCAGATACTAAAAAGTATTTTTTTTTCTACTTTCATTTTACTGCAATTGCTTCCTAAGAGTAAAGTATAAAAGCTCTATTTAAAAATGCATAAATCCTTCTCTAGTCTTTTTTGATATTTTGAAGAAAAAGAATAATTTTCAGAGGCATTTAATTCTCAGGCCTTTAATAATGATTTAGTGTTCTGACATAACTTCAAGTTAGGAAAGGAAAATTTCTAATTAATAATGACCCACTAATTATAAAATCAATTTTCTCAAATTTGTATTGGGCTTAAATGAGTACTGTCACCTAATTATGAATAAAATGATATTACTTTAATTACCTTCTACTATAGGTGTGAAAATAAGCAAGCAGTTATCATAGCCATTATACCAAATGGTGCAACATTAAATTTCTGACCCTACTACTGGCAGACAGAGCTGTTCAATTGCAATAGCTTCTTCATGTAGTTGAGTAGTTCTAATTACTACCTTCTCTGAATGCTACGTTTTGAACTTTGTGCCCTGGCCTGTCTTGTTCACAACTAAGAAATAACAAGTGGCTTCATCAAGATGCAATGAATTCTCTGACATTTTGAAATAACTGCTAGAACCAGCTGGGGGATAGAAAATAATTGCCATTCAAATATATCATCTTTTGGGTTTTCTTTTTTGCCTCACCAGTTTCCTGTTCAGTGAAGCTTAGTGACGTTCCTAAATCATAAATAGGAATGAACATTTGGAAGGAAATCAATTCTACTTAATTAGACTCTTCTTGCAGGTAATGTCTCATTGAATTTTCTTCACCTGGATCCAGATGGAGAAGTTTGCTTTAAAACAACTGTAGTCCTCTTTATCAGAGAAAGGGCAATTCCCTAAACATACCAAAATGCGTATGTTAGATCACCCATCTTCCACTGAGAGTCTGAGGAATGGGGAAAATTGTGGGGTGTCTTACATGCCTTGGGTAGACCTGTTCTGAGGACAGGTACCTTGATGGTAACAAATGCCTTCTGTATAAATTCTGCCTGTGCTTGGAAAGTCTTGTCTTGTATTTAAGTCTGTTTGATCTGAGCAATGTAGTCTAATAGAATGTATCCCTGCCCATGGCAGGGTGGTTGTAACTAGGTGATCTCTAAGGTCCCTTCCAACCCAGATCATTCTATGACCTCATGAAGTTCAACAATACAAAGTGCAGGGTCCTGCACCTTGGTCGGAGAAATCCCAGGCAGAGTACAGGTTGGGTGGGGTGGAGATTCAGAGCAGCCTCGTGGAGAAGGACTTGGGGATATTGGTCCATGAGAAAATGAACATGAGCTGGCTTCAGTGTGTGCTTGCAGCCCAGAAAACCAACCGTATCCTGGCTGCATCAAAAGGAGCTTGAACTAGCAGGTCAAAGGACATGATCCTGCCCCTCTACTCTGCTCTTGTGAGACCTCACTTGGAGTTTTGTGTGCAGTTCCGGGGTCCTCAACATAAAAAGGACATGGAACTGTTGGAACAAATGCAGAGGAGGACCATGAGGATGATCAGGGGACTGAAGCATCTCCCGTATGAAGATAGGATGAGAAAGTTGGGGCTGTTGAGCCTGGAGAATAGAAGGCTGCGTGGAGATCTCCTAGCAGCCTTCCAGTATCTGAAGGGGGACTATAGGAATGCTGGGGAGGGACTCTTCGTTAAGGACTGTAGTGATAGGACAAGGGGTAGCGGGTTCAAACTTAAACAGGGGAAGTTTTGATTGGATATAAGGAGGAAGCTCTTTCCTGTGACGGTGGTGAGGCACTGGAATGGGTTGCCCAGGGAAGTTGTGAATGCTCCATCCCTGGTGGTGTTCAAGGCCGGGTTTAGTGTGAGGCATCCCTGCTCATGGCAGGGGTTTTGGAACTAGATGATCTTAAGATCTTTTCCAACCCTAACTTTTCTATGATTCTATCACTTAAATCAGGAGAAAAGGGCAGAAAATGTAATATCACTTCCAAAAGCATGGAATTGTTTCCTTTAAAGTACATATGTTAGCAGCTAAAATTTAATGCTTCATAGTCTAGCAGTCTGGGAAATAGGTTCTCTGGACTGCAAGGGAAAAGGAAAAACTGGTCTTTAAGTATTGAGAGCAAGGAAAATGAGATTGTTAGAGAGAAAAAAGGACATAGCTATAGCACCAAGGAAGCTGAAAGACAGTTGTTTTTCCATCTTTAGTAGTCAGGCTAGGCAGTGTATCTGTTGTGGTTGCCTGTATGAGTGATGAGATCTGTCTGGTCTTAAGTGTCTGAAAGGTCAAGGATTGACTAAGGAGAAGGATGTTGAAGTGAAAGGATGGAAGATTAAAGCAGCTGGTTTGCTGCTGACAAATTATGTGTATCCTGTGTGTATTTGTTGTTAGCAAGGAGCCTGGAAACTCTACTGGATTTAAAGAAAGACATTCATATTGGTTAATTAGAGTATTTTGAGCTGTTATATGTTTCATTAGGCCACAACCTGTGGTATTGATTAAGAAAATGCATTTAAATAGGTGTCCCATTGCTTTTGGTGGAGTAACTCATGCACACATGAAGGAAGACACCCCAAACTGACCATAAGCTAACCAACTGATGAACTGTCATCCAAGCCTCAGGGGTAATTACATGATGGCAAACCTGCTTTTTCAGTTATGCAGCACAAGAATCTATTAAATTGCTTTATTCAGAGATTTGTCACTTTTTCTGATGTGCATTTGACTGAAATAATGTATAAATACACAGAAACAGACTTACACATTTTTGTTTCCTGTACCAGGAATTATAATCTTGTTTCAAAACACTGAGTGGAATTTTATACCATGTTTTGGGGGCTCGAAGGCCAAAAAACCTGATCAAAATTGCATCTTCTACCATTAAGATCTTTAAACCTGTGAAGAGTTTCTAATATGTGGCAAACTTTGTTTTTCACTCCATTCTTCTTCATGAACTGAGAAACTGACTTTTTCCCTGTTTAATGAGAAATGGTATACTTTTTAGCTTGTCTGTTTATTGTAAGAATAGTATAGGTGTGTTGTTTTTAATCTTCATTACCCCTCCTCTGCTTTAATGTTGGCTTCATCTGTGTTTTAATATAATCACAGATTTGTTTTGTATTCCTATAAATAAGAAGCATACTAGCAACACTCAGTGATTCAGAAACTTCTTACTCAATTGCCCATATATGTTATTTTGACTAACATCACTGATATTTATTAATATGCACACTGGTATTTATTAACATATGCAATATGCACACATTCTCAAAGTGAAAACATGGACATTCTTGTAAGTTTGTTCTATTACCCGTCTCTGAAATACTCTTTATAAGACTGGGGAGGTTTTATGCATGACATAGAACTTGGAAAAGCAGTAAATAATATTATCCTTATTCTGCAAATATTTTCACCACATTAACTTGCAGCCTTGCCTCCTGTATTAATTTCTTAGTCTACTTACCCTAACTTCTTATTTAATGAGCAAAGAATGCCTTTGCTCGATGAAATTTTCATTAAATAGCACTCTAGCTTGTAAGCTTGGCACATACAGAAGGCAAAAGATTCTGCTTGTGCTGGATAGTCAGGAGTACGTTGTTAATTGCATTACATTTTAATATAATTCCACTCTTTATGATTGGAGTGTTTCTAATTTCTTGTGTTTGCTATGTAGTCAATGAGAGACCTTATGGCAACTGAAGGTAGGTTTCATAGTTCAGTTTTGGTTAAGGCAAAGGAAGAAAAGGCATCTTTTTTCCAAATGTTTCTTTTTAAGCATTTGCCAGAGATTGTATTAGTGTATTGCACTAGATTGTATTGCATCCTTGTGTTAGTGTGATCTACACTTTTCTCTAATACTTATCCTACAGTGTGACATAGTGTCAGGGAAAAGAATAAGAGGCCCATCCATTGGTAGAAAAAGTCATTATTAGTAAAGACAGAAGCAGCGAAGACAAGTAAAGGTTGGGTCTATTCCCACGCTGTGATTGAGAGAGAATGACTAGAGACAAGATTTTCATTATCTATATGCCAAGGATGGCTGGGGAGTGAGAGACCTGTGGGTGGGCAGAGGAAGAGCACTGGCTGCAGTGGCCACAGATATTAAAGCTGAAAAGTAGAAAAACTCTTAAAATATAATACTCAAATAAGTGATGCAAGATAGCTAGATATAGGTTCTGGGACATCTAGGTCATACTTTGTTAGGAAAGATCGGACTATATGATCCCGAGGTCCCTTCCAATCTAGGTTTCTGTGAGTCTGTGATTGATTTCTCCACTGTTGCAGCTTTTATAGTGTATCACAAAGGAAAATATGAGTCTTTGGGTCTAGTCTTTGTTTCCCTATTTCATGTGGGCTGTATAGCTTGTAGAATCTAAAGGAACTTTGCTATAAAAAGTGCTTTAAATCATCTTTGAATATGCAGTAAGAGCAAGGAACAGGCAGGCTAGAATGTGTATTTTGCTTTTAACTGTGTATACATGGCCCCAAGGATTATAGCTGAGGGTTATTGGTAGGACATTTTTTCTTTCCCATATAAAATTTCTTCCTCTGGAAACATAGTAGAAGGATGATTGTGAAGTTGCTCTGAGGTTTTGTGCCCTCTGCTGATTCCTTTTGCAGAAGTAAAAACCTTTGAAGGCATGAAGGCAGTCTGTGCTAGTCCTGTCTAAGGCTATAGCTTAGCTCACTGCCTTTTTTTAAAGCAAATTGAAAGTACGGAATTGTATGATGCACTTGCATTGTGTTATCATTGAGTAGCAACATCAGAATCAGGTGCTACCTTTAGTTTTGGCGCAAGATCAAAATAAATCAGCTTTATTTTTAATGCTATAATATTATAAAAAAAAAAATCCCTGCTGATATTAATGTAGAAATGAGCAGAAAATATAATTTAAAGAATCTCAGGTTAACTTCTAGTTAACCCCTGTTTTCTCCAGGCTGTGAATTATGAATAGACTATTACTCATAAATGAAGCAGTGAATTTTCTAGTGTGTGAAAAAGATGCGTGAGGAGTTTAAACTCGGAGGGGAAGCTTAACTTTAATACATATAAGTATACTCTGAAAGTGGTTATTTTATTTTTTTCTTGACCACATAGGTTTCAAAATAGTCTTATGTAGAAATAAGGTTTAACTCAGTGTTAAGGAAGTACTCCTGTGGAATACCAAAAATTGATACAGACGAAGTTGGTACATTAATAGAAGGATTTCTTGGGATACATAACCCAATATGGTCTTTCCATTTCTTTTCTCTAAGATTGTTTCCACATTTATGTTATCTCTATCTGACTTTGAAAGAGAATTAGCAAAGGAACTCTATATTTATGATTTTAGACTCTCTGCACATTTTAATAAGGCTTAAATATAACATTCTGCTAAACACTGTGGGGGAAAGGCCAACTGAAATCACTAATTGCCAGCCACTTTATTTAGAATGGCAGAATTATTTTTGCCTGTAATAATACTCAGCAGTTTGGAACATGTTTGACTACCAGTTGTTAAATGAGCTCGGATCATTTAAGAGTGGGAGAAGAACAGTTGAAAAATAATTAGAGTATATTTATTTTAAATATGCAAATTAAGCTGTCACAAATACCATTAAGAATAATTTCTAATAGGCAACCTTCACATTTTTTTGAAATTAACAGTTTAAACCTCCCTTTGCATCGTTTTCCCTTATAAATATCTTTCAGAATGATGTGAACTTCTCTAAATGTTGATTTCCCCTTATTTTTGTTGTATTTAGTTTATTGTTCTATATTGCCAGCTCTGATTCTTATTTTTCGTCATTTTAACCTGAATTAAATGTAAGAGTATGAGAATGTACAGTTCTGGACAACACATTTACAAGTGCCCTGATATTAAACACATTTTTATTGCAAAAGGTTATTTCCCTGTTAAATAAATAAATAAATAAATCTATGGAAAAATCATTCAGACTCTTATAATTCCTTAAGAACAGGATGAACTAAATTGATATTTTCCGCTGTCAGAGAGTTTCCTCTTACTTTAGCCTTTCTGTGTTAAAATAATCCAGTGGGATTTGACTCCCTGGTGGACAAATCCATTCTTCCATTCCTCATCACCTATACCATCACGATGGCATTGTAAGGTATCAGGCAGGGATTATATCACTTAAAGCTGGTTGCAGTCAGCTGCTGGGCATCTAGGGCTGAGCCATGTTGTTCTTGCTTTTAATAGGTATTTGGCCTATTCTCACTCCTCGCTGTTTACTTCTATTCTCATAGGAGTCTGGGTTTCTTTAGCCTTCAGCTTATTTGAGAAATGATCCTAGTAGCGGTATCATGCTTCTGGAGTCTGTATTCCCAGCCCTAAAAGATATGTGTGCTATTTGTCTCTTTGGAAGTTGGTACAGTGATGTGTTGGCAGGTGAGAAATAGTAGTTCTTTGTGTTGTAAAACACTGGTTTAAAATTAATGCTTCAGTAAATGAGCAGAGTAATGACGGACCTGCATTAGCAAGGGGCTGGGTGCCAAGGGAATAGAAATTAATATAAAAAGCTATTGGGTAACCAGAAGCATGAGAGAAATGGCTTGAAATTGTTCTGACTCCAGAATAATTATCTCTTCCATTTATTTACACCTCTAGGGCTTCAGGTCTGTCAGTGCAAGCAGACCTATATGCTGACTGGTCCAGTAAAAAAAGACCAACCAGCAGAGACCAGTTCCATGCATGTGTGAATGTATTTGTACCATTATTTCATTAATACTTTATTATGACTGCCTGTTTATGATGATCTAGTCTGTGTTATGTGAGATTAAAATGGGTGACAGTCAAAATAATAACCTAGAAATGGAAATGCTTAAACCTAAATAGCTGGGGTAATTATTTATGAGAAAGATACTGATTTAGTGCCCAGCAGTTCAGGTGTCAGTATTGGAAAAGAGGCAAAGAAAGCAACCAAAAACCTGTTGGCAGTTAAGGGATTCATCTTGCAAATAAGGGATGGGATTTGGAGAAAGGACTGTCAACTGCCTGAGCAGAATGCACAAATCAATACAAAACTAGGG
Source organism: Myiopsitta monachus (assembly GCA_017639245.1). Lineage (NCBI taxonomy): Eukaryota > Metazoa > Chordata > Aves > Psittaciformes > Psittacidae > Myiopsitta > Myiopsitta monachus. Next base: position 113,495,647 of record CM029917.1, on the reverse strand, counting down.
AATGGATCTGTGCAAGACAGACCCTTGTGTGAAAACAGGAGATTTTTGGAACTAAGCTGAATTATACTTACAAGAGTTAATAAAGAGAGGAGTCAATATGTACATGTGTTAGAATGAAAGAAATATTCATCTTCTGAAATGGTTTTCTTGCCTTGCAATTAAATTCTGCTTGATTTTTGGAAAGAACTGCTTCTGGAAGAAAACACTTTTGTTTGGTGGAAATTTATTCTGTCCCAGGTTTCTAACAGAGCAGAGTTTACAGGCTGCAATCCAAACTCCTTAATATGACTTGTAACTGTGAAGATTTCCAAGTCAGAGTGATAGAACTCTCTAGTTCCTTCTACAGAAAACTCTCATCAGAGGGCAAGGAGGCCAGAAAGGTTTCAAAATTAAGCTTGTTCCGTAAGTAGCAATAATCTTTGCAAAGAGAAGAAAAAAGCCCACCAAGCCTAAAAACAAATACACATGTATTTTACTGATTAATAAAAACGTATGGTGTCATACATTATATTATGAAATATAACGTAGTATATCCTTATATCATAATTTTTTCCATGTGTTGTCACTTTGTGAGTACTTACTGTGGGAAAACAGTGAAATCAGTCACAGAAGAAGTCTATAAAGATGGATTGCTCAAATTATATAAACTCTATTATGAACATTAAATAGGTGGTTAGATATGTAAAGCAAGACAGTATGCTATTTTTTTCTGGAAACAAATCCATATATCAACTTCTTCCAGATGCACTCCAGATTTCTTATTTATAAGAAACCTTCATGTCAGTAGGTTAATTGTGTAAGCAGTTGTAGGCATGGGATGGAAATCAGTCATAAGTAAGGTCCACTTTTCTAATGCTTATCTTCTTACAGAGGGCTGCTTTAAACATGTTCAGAACTTCAACGTTGGAAAACTTGTGGGTTTTGTGGTTACATGTATAAACTCCCCGTGGATCAAAATATGATTTAAGGGTTAATTAGTGTTCTTCAATATGCAAATATATAGGGGGATAATGTTAATTTGTCACATCCAAACCTGTTTGATCAATATTATTTGCAAGAGCAAACCACTGGAGCATTCTTGCATTGATCGAGGTGGTGATGGATCTTTTCTGGACTAGAGGTAGAGAGGCAAAAAAATACCCCCAAGCTATTAGAACCTTTCAAGTTAAGATGCATTCTGTATAGGTAAGAAATAGCAAGTTTTCTTACTATTTCAAACCCACCTGTATTTTTGAAAGATGGTTTATATTCTATATGTGATTAAATTAACAATGCTGAAGGGAAATAGTTCAATCTAAGTCATGGAACTGGAATTTTTAGGGATTACAGACTTGTATATATTGTACAGCCTTGCATATATATTTGGTACTTGAACTCCCTGAGAAGTATTAATATCTTTTTCCTCTGAAAATAGACCAGTTCTCTAAATATCAGTGTACCAGCATTTACCAGATTTCGAATACTGAAGCAAGAAAGGGAAAGAGAAACCTTGCAGCAAATTCCTCTTTCTAAAGCAAGGGACCAGAGGACTTTAAAGTAGATATCTAGAAGAAAATCTTGAGAGAGAGTTGAATTAGCTTTGGTCTAAACTATTTCTAAATCAAATAGAATTGGGAGCAGTGCAGTGATTTGGATCTACCTGTCCATTGCAGCACTAAAAGCTGGACTATGTTTAGAGGTTAATTAATGTGCCCACAGCAGGGAGGTTGGAAGTAGATGATCTTAAGGTCCTTTCCAACCCTAACTATTTATGTTTCTATGATCCTGTGTCTCCCAGGTTTCCATTTTCAGAGCTTTTTGTTCCTGCTGCTCCAAGCCCCATTTTGGTGAATAGAAATATATTCACCAAAATGGGGCTTGGAGCAGCAGGAACAAAAGGCTCAGGTTTACTGATGTCCGTCCTTTGCAAATGCAGAAGTGGCACGTTTTAGTTGCCCAGACTGTATGTTCTCGTCTTGATTACATTAGCGAGCGAACTTTAAGTATTTCTTAGAGTTGTGTCAGGCATGTGCAGTGTGTCTTTTTTAACATGAAAGAGCTGGGAATGTCTGCTATTGATCCATGGGTGCTTTAGGAGGAAGTTTTTGCAAAGAGAATGAATTCCTTTTTGTTAAATTGTAAAGTACTTGTACCATAAACAGTCTCAGTTACCTATTTAGTACATCTGCCAGGTGGTTGAGCTGTGGTGATTGCAGCCTGATTGTAGAACTCCTTTTCAAGCTAATGAGCTATTAAAGGAGAACTCCATGCTTTAAGAAGGCAGATGTTGGACAGGCTCCTCCAAGTGGCTTTCTTGATTTTTTACTTCAGATTCAAAACTCCATTTATTCTTAACTGTAGATCTTCGACTTTTGGCATAATGTAAAGACTTCAATGAAAAAAATGCAGAATGAACTTTGGCGTTTGTCCTCAAGGTATGCAGTAAGCTCTAACACTTCGAGCTCTAATTAAATAGTTTAACTTTTGCTTTCCAGTAGTTTATGCTTTCTTACCTTTCCCTCTACTTTTTAAACATGATCTCTTTAGAACTGTTATTTTTAGTTTAAATGTTTATGAAGATGAGCTTACAAATAGCTGTTAGCTGTTAAGTCTCCTTGATCACATAATGAATTATTGTGCTGACTCTTGCGTCACTCTCTCAGGGATATGTGATATTATATCCTTAGTTGTCTTCCAAAATTTCATGCAAAAGAAAGAAATGCACAAAGGATATTTAAGCTTTTCTTTTGCTGTCATTGCCATGGAAACATTAAAAATAAGGGGAACCGCAGAAAGAAGATGAAAAGGTAGAGACAAAGCAGGAGATACAGAGCAGTTAAGAGAAAAAGAAAGCATGAGGTAGTACATTAAGTTGTAAGACAATAGATACTGTTTTGGTTCAGAAATTCTGTCATATTTGGAAAAGCCATATTTTTCAGACCTGAAATGAAGGTCAGTTTGGTCAATTTGTATAAAAATAAAGCTATTTTTTCCATTCGACAGAAATACTGAAAACCCCACTTCAATTCATGGCTTTTCTGATGTTTTCATAGTATTATAATTCTGATAATGATAGAGATTTATGGCTGATTTGTATTATGTTACTATGAATGCTTCTGGGCTAGCATGTCCATTCTGTTTGCTCTTCTGTTTTTTTACATAGCTTGGACTATTGCTCAAGCCCTTTAGAAAAAAAGACCACTCTGGGAAGTGTAGAGAAGTGGTGAAGTCTGAATCCTTCAGCCTAATTTTGCCTGAAGGACTTAGAGTGTTCTTATCTCAGGTACCTGAATCTAATCCAATTTTATCTGGATAAACTTACTATAAATATCACCATTTCCCTTGTAACCAGGCACTCCCTCTGCTTTATCTCCGTCCATCAGTCACGGATTTATCAGTCCTGACTTTGCATTTGTTTTCAGGCTCCAGTAGGTGGCAGCCCTGCAGCATTGTTTGGGGATTTTTAAGGGTGAATACAATTTACCGTGTGTCGCAAATGGCTTCTGTTACAAAACTCTCTGCAATAACTCTAAAGTTCTCATCCCTTTCATGCCCATGATTTACCTTTTTCAAAGAATAATATCCCCAAATCTCCATTCCCTATACTTTTTCCTCTTATACTGTCTGTTATTATATCCCATAATAAAATGTATATCAGGTGTATTTTCTTAGTTGCTGGGATCTCTTCTTCAATCCCTTACTTTCAGTTAACTCGAACCACATGCAGCAGTTACATTGCAAGCTGATAAAGCCAAACTGTATAAAGACCCAGTCTCTATTTTATTTTTAATAGAAGGATTCTATGAGACTTGCTACCACCATTTTATTTTGGAGACTTGATATCTTGTTTGCATAGCCCAACGCTGTGTGGGAGTGAAGTAGGATGTTGTGAGAAGTTAGGCTGGCATGATTATCTGTGTGTCACCTCTCCAGTCCCCTCTTCATAATCTGATATAGTAACAGGACTCCCACTACATCTATTTCTTCCTACCTATTTAATCTATTAAGCAACTTATCCACTTCTACAGGTGTTCTGGGGTTTCATGAGCACTGGTCAGAATCTGGTAATGTAGTACTTTCTCCTACCAAAGGAGAAACAGCAAGTTTAGTGATAACCTATTCGTTAGAATTCCTTTTATTCTTTCAAGCAGTTTAAAGCCAGAAGTGCAACTTGATTTTAGTCTTCTACATACTGGTCCTATAAATCTTATTTGGGTTCTGTGTTGAGAACCTGCTCTTACGAGAGAGCAAGGACATAAGACAGAATCACCCAGTTTTACTGGTATGAATGTCATGAAGCTGTTATTTTTTGGACCTACTCATGCATATGTTATTCTCACAGCCCTTTAAATAGTGTTGGTGTTGCTAAGCAATATTCAAATCATTTCAAGATATTTTGAAAGCAGCGAATACCTGTTAACAGTCCTTTGGGCTATACTATTGATTTACTACTGAACTGTATTCATGCATTTTTCTCTCATTTCCCCCTTTTGGTTGTTTTGGGAGTTGTGTTGTTGGTTTTGTTGTTGCTGTTGTTTTTACTCCAAGAATTTCACCTTTAAAAGTAAAAAAAAAAACCCTGCAAAACCTGAAATGAGAGGAGAGAAACAGTGGGGGTGTGTGTGGAGGGAATATAGGATGAAGGTGCACAAAGGGGAATGTTCTGTTCATTAATGCACTTTTCCTACTTTTCTACTCCTTGAATTTGGGAATTGGAGAAAGTGGAGATAAGAATTGCCAGATAGTGTGTTTTTGCCTGGCAGCCTGTAGAAATCATATGATGCTACATGAGGCTGCCTGACCTAAGTAGAATAGATATTTTTGAGCCTTTCTTCTTCCTGTTAATTCTTGAAAGAGCTGTTGGGATACTGCCTGGTTATAATGCTAAAAATGTCTTCAGTGGAGGAACACATATAGATACCAGTATATTTTTAGATGTGATGCAATTCATATTTTAGTTAAGGTGGTATATTTTTACATTCTTAGTTGGAACTGAAAGAAGATGCTCTCTTAAAGAAAGGCTTCACTGCAGTTTGTGATGGTAGTGTAGGCTGCTACTAATTGTGAATATTATAAGTAACCTATGGATATTTTAGCTGAGCACAGTGTAGATTGTATTTCTCCTCAGAACTGAGATTTGATATTAGCATTTTTGCCTTTATTTCCAAGGCATTGTTGTCTTTTCATTTGAATGAATGAAATCTTTGTAGTAAATAATCCTCTGTCAGTCTGTAGGTTGTTTTTCTTCATTTTTAAATCAAACTCACACTAATAGCAAAACAAGGAAATTCATACTTTGATATGCTGCATATGAATCTCCTGCATGGCAGTGCAGCTCGTAGAAGCAAGATTTAAAGAGATATCTTATTAGGTATAGATGAGTTTCTCTTTCTATTAGCTAGTTCTATTAAGGAGTGAAAAACATCACTGAGTTTTAAATTTGTGGAACTCGTTTATTAACTTAGGGAACCTGTATCTTAGTTTTCTTCTAATTGGATTGTGAAGAAATTGTTTCCTAAAGAGATGACAGTTTTAAAACCTGGTGTTTTACCGGTGTGTTGTAAAACGTCTGCACTGGGTCGCTGTTACAAGTAATGATGATAACAGTAGAGTTTATTACAGAAGAAAGCAGGTAACGCCACCACAGTTCAGAGCTCCATCGTGGTAGGTGTCATACATACTAATTGGCAAAGTGTTCTTAGGAGGTAATTAATGGGTTTTCTGAAACAGTCTGCAAATATTGGAACTCTTTAACGAATGGTAAGTTAACAAACATCAGGGAAAATAGCTTGTGAGAAAAATATTTGAAAGCCTAAAATGCATGTTAAATAGACATTTTCTCAACCAAAATATATTTTGATCGTTCCATATTACATTTCAGTGGAGTTTGCCTCATGAAGTCATTGCTTTATGCTTTCTCTTACCAAACAGAAATCTGTTGAGTGATAAGCTGTTCTTCTTGATTTCTCAGGTATTATCTGACTTGTGCTTCTGTGTTTTATAGTCAAAGCAGCTCAAGATAACAAATCTAGACGGTGTTCATTTCTTTCCATTGCTGATCACTGGTTCACGCTCTGTTCTCAGGATGATTTTGTCATGAGTTGGACACTTGTATTACACATGCTGAGTTGCAGGTATTCTTTTGGTTGCAGAGGCTTTAGCTTACATGATCCCTTATTAAACTCTATTTGCTCTTTAATTTTTCTCATGGTATATATAAAAATTGAGACACTTCTGGTTTTAAGTGTGGCAAGTACATGGTTAGGTAATTTGAATGGAAGTTTTTTTATTAGATGTATTTCAGCAGGCAACATTTTGAGGTCCAGAATGTGTCCTGAGATATCAGTAATGCCAAATGATAAGTTTAGAAATGCCAAATATCTGAATTGAAATGTTTGACCTTTTATCACAACATTACAGTAATCCTGCCTTGAGGCAGTGTATTTACATGCATATTCTTTCATAAGCAATTGAACTCATAAAATTATAAGTCTGGCTGTTATCTTTCATCACTGTTTTTGTAATTTTTGAACGAGCACACACCAGGTCACATCTTCAGCAGCAGTGGTAACAATGCTCCTTCTTGGAGGTACAAATAAAAGTCCAAAATCAATATCTATTTTTTTTTCCCAGCCTACAAATTCAAATCCAACTTTACAGCACATATCTATAATAGGATTTTGCTTAGCTTTTTAGAGGTTGGAGGGATGAATTTGTCTTTTTAAGGATATTTATATAGACAATGCTAACCTGTGATCCGTCTTCAAGTAAGGCTTGCTGGTGTCCAACTTGTAAGTCATCAGGAGGCTTCTGACATTCATTCTTTTGACACTCACAAAACTGCAAAACTTACATATCAGCAGGGTTTGATCATACTAAGTGTCCAAAACTTGCTGTTATATTTAATTTTGGACAAATTTTAATTGCTAAAAAATAAGTTAGGATTTCAAATATTCTGTTTTAAGATTCTTTTGACTGTGATTTTGACACTTTTCTACCGAATTCAGGATTTCATGAATGTTGTAAAATCTTGCAGTTATCTCAATTTCCCCTGTTGCTATTATACACTACTTCCTAATGTAGACAGAGCCAGAATAGACAGAAATTGCCAGAAAACCTTCTTAAGAAGAACATGAATCTAATGTCTGATAGAGAAACCAGTCCTGGATCTGGAAGAGGAGCTTTGTGTTCAGTAACCACAGCAACATGCCCGTTCCCACAGTTAAAACAACGACAAAATAATTACAAAAATCAGTTGTGGATTGAGGTCAGTTCACATCATGAATCATGGCATTGCAGAGAAATAGGGCTGCCTTTGTAATTAGGTAACTATTTTAATAATAGGACAAGATAGTTTCTTAAGGACAAGAGTTCTATATATTTCTATATGCAGGTGCCAGTAGCCCAAGATTGGTCCCAATCTTCTTAAACTCAGACCTCTTCCTGAACTATGATTTTCCAAGCTGTGTAACTTCAGAGCATAATTCAATTGGGGGGAAGGTATTTAAAGATCTTTGTCAGTAAGTGACTCTGTCAGTGACTCAGTCTTTCATGTCAGTATTGTCAATGAATCCCATTCCTGTCTTTGAAATGCTAAAATTACCCAGCACTTGGTCCTCCGAGGAGCTTGCTGATTTTATCCAATTGTGAATATTCCAGTACTTATGTCACTGGTACATTTTGAGTTGTCCTGCCAGACATGTCTATTATTTCATGCTAGCTGAGGGGGAGTTACTTTCACAATACTGTCAGATATTCAGAATGTATCACAGGTGATGAGGCTTCCAACAGCACAAGAATCCTGACTCCTCACACTATTTTGGGATGCAAGAAAAGGATGTTTTCTTCTTCCACAGAACTCCTATCTGTTTCAGTCAAGCAAAACCGTATTGCGGTACTTGTAACTATTGGTGACAAAGAAACTTTGTTTTCTGTATATGCATCATGGATACTAATGAGCCATATAACACTGCGCATTTGTTGCTAACTTCGAGGTGATTGATCATTTTCATCATGTGTGGATAATTATTTCCCTAAATAGAATTTCTAATATCATGACAACTCTCACAGCCTGCTCAAACAGATTCACTTGTGTAACTATGGCAGCTTCTTGTTGTATTGTGCTGCAGATTGTCTGATTAGTAAGAAATTATAATTTATTTAAATAATCAAACTCAATGTACTTAACAAAGAAACTTAATGATCTCAGAAGTTCTCACTGTGAATTGTAGTCTCAATAGCATAATAACATTAGGTGGGTTTTTTCCCTCAACATTAGCACATAGAATTCAAGTTTATGAACAACCATTACTGAATTAATGCAGAATCAGAGAATAATTTAGAATGGAATGAATCAGAGGATGTTATCCAGTTCAAATCTATTCAAAGCAAAGCTACCTTCAGTGTCAGGTTAGGTTACTTAGTGCCTTGTCCTCTCCAAGGGTGGTCACTCCACAGTCTCTTTGGCCTACCTTAATTTAGCAGTGTCTTAGGCTTTACCTGGACATCAGTCAAACTCAGTTTGAGCTGACAGGTTGGATTTAGTTACTGGAGATTTGTCCAGAATGTAAGATGATGTCTGGTTATGTATGTGCTTCAAAGGTTTTGGCATAGTCTTCTCCAGAGATACTTTCCCCCTGTTTGTAAAGGGGACCTGAAATAAATAAATAGCATTGTGAGAAGTGGGCACTTTGGAAGGGAGAGCCCCCCTGCAGGATAACCTGGATAGGCTGGAAGAGTGAATTAAGAAGAACCCAATGAAGTTCAACAAAGGTAAGTCTAAGGTCTTGCACCTGGGTAAACATAATCCATGAGTACAGCACAGGCTGGGATCTGCTTGGCTGGGGAGCAGCTCTGTGGAAAGGGTCCTGGGGGACACAAGCTCAAGAGGAGTGAAAAGTATGTGGCTGCTGCAAAGAAAGCCAACAGGATGTTGGGTTGCATCAACAAGGGGCATCACCAGCAGAGATAATGATGTCCCTCTTTACTTAGCGCTGGTGAGGCCACACCTGGAATACTGCGTTCAATTTTGGTTGCTGCTATACAAACATGAGGTGGAGGAGCTAGAGAGGGTCCAGAGAAGCTCCACAAAGATGATCCAAGAACTGGGAAGCCGTATGAGGAAAGGCTGAGAGAGCTGGGACTATTCGGCCTGGAGAAAAATAAGGCTCAGAGATCTTGTCACAGTGTTCCAGCATTTAAAGAGTGGCTACAAAGAAGATGGAGACTGCCTTTTCACAAGGAGTCACATGGAGAAGGTGAGGGGTGATGGGCACAAGTCACTGCTGGGGAGATTCCAGCTGGGCACAATAGGAAATTTTTTCACCATGAGAACAACCCAATACTGGAATCATCTCCCCACCAAAGTGGTGACTCCCCAGCATTAGACACTTTTAAGATTCAGCTGGAGAGGGTTCTGGGCCATCCAGTCTAGATCATACTTCTGCCAAGAAAGGTTGGGCCAAATGATCCAACCTGGTATTCTATTATACTATAAAAATATTTATACCTAAATTGAAAGGCATTTTGCCATAAGGTTGACTTAAGTCATGTATAACTAGCAGATCCAGCTATTCCATGCTGTAGTTCAGACAGGGGTTTCTGTACTGGCTGTGGATTAGCAATAGTAAACTGATAATACATTTGATTGCCACGATTAAAGGCATTTGATTACATCAGCTTGGAAGACAGTCTATAATATGATTAAAATCACCCTGGAACACATTCAGCAGTTTTACACTTCAATAATATACAATATGGAATGAAAACCTGGCAGCAGACTGGATGAATTCAATGTTGCATGCAGGAATACAGAGTAAGCACAATTACAGCGCTTCAGAAGTAGCGGACAAGTAATGCATTTCAACAAATTCTGCTTTTGTCTTTGCTTAGCCTTCAAAATGAAGCTTCAGGTTTCACAAGTGCGACTTGTAACTCGTTCAAGGTTAATAGTTATTTTTGAAGCTGTTCAAAGATTAGGATACATGCTTTATTATTTGTAGGTACTTCACATTTTAAATGGAATGCTTAACTGAGCTCTTCACTGAACCATCTTTTATCATTTGCTTCCTGCTTCTTTTCTTTCCTCTCTTGTTTTAAAAGCCTGATGTATATTACTTATCTTTTGCTCCCCCCCCCCCCCCCCCCCCAATCTCTCATTCTTCATCTGTTCCACTGGGACTCTTTCATTCTTTGCTTTCCCTCAATTTACTTTCCCCATGGAAAGCATCCATACTGATATCACCAAAGATACATTCTTTGAAAGTGTCTTTCTTCTAAGTTAAAGGTCTAAGGGAGGCTTTGCTCTCTTTAGTCAGTTTCATACCTCTGCTTCCTTCGGTTGTCTGTTTCCTTTATTATGTCTAAATTCCCCCAAAGTTGGAAAAAGGATCAGTGGAAAAGGACACTTTGAATTGAACCTTAGGAGAAATCAAGAATTAAGACATGGAAAGGGAATGAGGGAGTAGGAAATAAACTGAGCTGCCAGCAAGCAAACAGTAGAATTGTGAAGAAATTCCATGATGGTAAAATAATATGTTTTTTGTCTATTCTATTACCTTATTTGTTTGCCTTTGTTTTCTAATGCTGTAAAATTTTTGAAGCAGTGTGTGGCTTTTTGGTACTAAGCTGCGTACAATATATATATTTGTTGAGCACTAGGGTAATAATTCAACACATTAAGAATGTAAATTGTTACTCATATTTTTGAGTTTTCATCAGCTAAATTGCATAGAATGAGAGTTAACTTCACTGCATAGTTCTACTGCATAAATCAACTTCAACCTACTAAAAGCGTAAGTGCTGTCTTGCCAGTATCCGATTGGCGATAAATTTGTATCAAAAGCAAAGAATTTCCATCGTGCTTTTGAAGTGACAAAGTCACAGAACCAAAGAAGTGATAGAGCAGGCTCCCCTTGGAAGAATTTTACTTTGGCAAACTGGTCGCAACATGAAATTCATGTTACCCTGTGGTAAAGCAAGACTTTGGTGTCAGAGCTGGGAAAACTTGGTGGAAGGTTGTGTGGTAGGAGTAGACCTATAGAAAAAGGAGTGCATCTGTAGGGCAAGGGAGTTAGTGCTGAGCATCTGACGTCCACATCATACCCATTTCAGAAGGGTTTGTGATGACCTAGGTCTGTTGTGGAATCATGGCATGAAAACTGGCAGTGGCTGGAGCTCCTGGTTTAGTTTTATCTGGAATTAGTCCAGTCTGAATATCTGAAGATCGCACCATGGTATGAACCAAAGTGCAGAACATGGGAACCAACAGAGGCACAATCCTAAAATACAAATGTAGAGTCTCACGCTTGGTTCCCAAATAGTTTCTTTATGGAGTTTTATCTATAAGGAGACTTGTGGGCATATGAATCTCCACCCCAACCTAGCTTTGAAGTCTGTTATAGCTGTTCCGTTGGTTTAACATTTTTCTCTTTACTATCATGTTATGACTAGTAGTTTCCACTTGACACCTATTAAATCATTGTTATTTTCATGAGACTTCATAAACAACATAGAATTCTAAATGCCAGGTGTTATTTCTTCTATGTTCAAACAACATGATTACCTTTTAAAAAGCTGTCACTACAAAACAAAACTAAAAGAAAAGGAAAATACCAAAACCAAAATGAAAGTTGGTGTTCTTGGTCAGAATTTGATTTACTGCATTTTTATATCCCTTTTCTGGTAGGTGATAATCTTCTTCAGAATTAAACAAAACACTCTAAATAGTTTGTCATGGGAATATGCATGCAGAAAAAACACTTTACTGGGGTTGATGGCAATTATTTTCCCATCTTAACCACAGAACTTATTCACACTAACAAAGTACTGAACTTTTACGGTATTAAAAATTTTCTTGTGGTGCTTTGCATTTTGATTGTTCTATTCTCTTGAAAAAAAAGTGTTTAGTTCATAGAATGGTTTAATACATTGAACAAATACAATTCTGTGAGAACTTTTACCAGCACCACCAGCAGATATTGTCTGTATCAATTTAAGCTGTCAAAAAGAAATTGCCATTTCACATAGCATAGAATCATAGAATAGTTAGGGTTGGAAAGGACATTAAAGTCATCTAGTTCCAAACCCCTGCCACGGGCAGGGACGCCTCACACTAGACCATGTCGCCCAAGACTCCATCCAGCCCAGCCTTGAACACTGCCAGCGATGGAGCATTCGCAACATCCTGGGGCAGCCCATTCCAGTGCCTCACCACCCTTGCAGTAAAGAACTTCTTCCTTGTATTAAATCTCTAAACTTCCCCTGTTTAAGTTTGAACCTGTTGCCCCTTGTCCTCTCACTACAGTCCCTAATGAAGAGTCCCTCCCCAGCATCCCTATAGGCCCCCTTCAGATACTGGAAGGCTGCTAGGAGGTCTCCACGCAGCCTTCTCTTCTCCAGGCTGCAACAGCCCCAACTTTCTCATCCTATCTTCATACAGGAGGTGCTCCAGTTCCTTGGTCATCCTCGTGGCCCCCCTCTGGACCTGTTCCAAAGTTCCATGTCCTTTTTATGTTGAGGACACCAGAACTGCACACAATACTCCAAGTGAGGTCTCATGAGAGCAGAGTAGAGGGGCAGGATCACCTCCTTCAACCCTGCTGGTCACACTCCTTTTGATAGGATAAAGGTTAAGGTTGGCTTTCTGTGTCACACAGAAGTAAGCAGGACTGTGCTTGAAAATTGAGAACCATGTATGGGAAATATTTAAGAGTGTATCCATATTCCAAATTAAGCAGAAAATATTTGCTCATCAGGTAAATATTTGCTCCAAAGGTTAAAACAAAATCCAAATAAGCAGAATTTTGGTTTTAAGAGAGAGATTCATACATAGAGAATCATACATATTGGAAGTATTTTAATTTCTTGCTGGCTATTAGAACACAAAGGGCTCAATATTTTTCTTTAATTTTTAAAAGGAAAAAGAAAAAAAAAACATGGGGAAAAATACAAACAAACGGGATTTTGAAAAAAGAAAAAGAAAGGCCAAGACACAAGCGTCACAGTGGGTCAGACTGGCAGACCTTTAGCTTGCTGTCCTGGTGTTGATATTTGCTAGCAGCATATGTTTAGGAAAGACTGCAAGGAGCAAGAAGAGTGTGGGGTGAGCTTTCCCCTGCTATATCTTCCAAGCTTCCATGCAGCTGTGATTTAGAAACTTCCTGAACTGAAATTAGCATCTGAATCACTGTTTTAATAGCCATCAATGGGCCCATAATACACTCATTTTGCTAAGGATTTATTGAACCCACTCATATGTTTGAGCTTGCCTGCAAGAATGAGTTTCTGAAATTAATTAGATATTGTATGAAATAGTAATTATTGTTGTTCATTTTAAATGTCCTACCTTATTATCTTATTTTATATCTCCTCATTTATTGATTAGTGGCCAAGTTACAAAATAATGGTGTCTCTCTTTCCCTTTTTTGCTGACTTAATGACCATTCTCTTTGTTTAGTACCTGAACTGCTGCATCGACTAGACTCTCAAGAGATGCCAAGCCATCAAATGTATATTTTGCTCCGTCATATTATTCTTAAAGAAAGAATACTCTGGTTTTCCAATGTGTATGGTTATCTTTTTAACCTCTCCTTTTTCACGTAATGTTTAGTAACTTGGTGCTATTTGCTAAGTTGATTTAAAAAATGTGGAGGCAGTGCTTATATTCAACTGAATAAAATCTTTGAAGAAAGGCGTTGTGATAAGCCATGCAGTGCAACTTATTAACCTTAGGTGGGCAGTTAGAGAATTGCTTTGTGTCCTCATATAACTGAAAAGAATGAGATAAAATCCAAATCTATACAGAGCTCATTTTCAACCAAGCATTGGAGTAGTTCTTTCTTAGAATTGACTGTGCTGTTAGTAAGGAAATGGCACTAGACTCGAGTGGTGAGTATCCGTTGAGTACCTACTTCAGTATTCACAGCCACCACCAGCAGCACTGAAGTACAACATGATAAATTTATGCTGGTGTTATAAAGTTTATTATCTTTGAGTGACCTTTGGCTGACAGCTAGAGCTGAATAATATTGACAAATCATGGTGGATCTGTTTAATTTGGTTTTAATACAATTTGCTAATTACTCTGGAAATTAGGTTTTTAGGAGGTTTCATTGTAATGCTGCAAAAGGATATCGAGGAAGGAATTGAAAACTTGCAGCAATAAGCACATTGCCTTAATTTTAGGCTATTTCTGTGAAACATTACTGCCATTTTAACAACAAGCAAGGGATCAAAATAAGATGCTTGGGAAAAAATTAGAAAGAGTAATAAAGTTACAGCTAGCTATTTAATGGGATGTGATGATAGGGAAAATCAGTTTGCAGATCTGACATACGTTCCCTCCATTTTGCCTATGTTCATTTGCTGTGTTAGGCACATTCCTTAGATTTCCTTAGTCCATGTGCACTTTTCTGGAGGAAAACATCTTAATGTGGGCCATCATATGTGAATTTGTAATGCATTAAGGTAATTTGCTTTCGTTAGCTTTCTAGAAGTAATTATGGTAGTGTAAAATGAGTTGCTGGTTTTCCCAAATCAATTGAAGAATAATGAGATTAATCATGAGTAGGAGGGGGCTCAATAGCAATCTAATATGGAAGAGCAAAATGGGATTATGTGGAACATACCATCTTTTATCCTCCGTCTGTTAAAAAGGGAAATATTCCACCATGTGAATGGATTCTCCTGTGGTGTTACATGGTTGCTAAGCAGATGAGGTCAAGTGACAAGGCCTCTCTGTGAATGATGAAGTGGTGCAGTGCCTTGAATTCCAAGCATCATGAAGATACAAAATCAGTGAAGAGAGTTCATAGGTGATAAACACTCCATATTATGCCCCCTCACATGATACTTTCTGAACATGGCTCAGGATACGCTTTAAAAGCACTAAAGATTCAGGCTATGCTTTAAAAGAGCTATAAATTAAAGTCTTAACAAGATGATGGTATCTCCATCAAAGAGACTGTTGTGAGAAGAGCAGGCAGGAGTGAGACGTAAAGAGGAAGGGTTGCAAGTACTGCTGAGTCTTTCCATGCGTGATATGCTTTTGCTGTCCTTCTCTATGAGGTGGAAGTGTAAAGAACTGAGGGTAGAGGTGTCTTAAGCTTCAGTCTGTCCCTAATCCTTGTGCATCAGAAATAACCATTCACCCATTATCTTAAATAGGGTATGGACATCTCATGCCAAGTTGTCACTGGTGTTTTAAGTTGGACAGATGGGTGTAGATCCATAGATCTGTCATTCCTTTTGCGTGCTGAGAAGTATTCAGGCTTTGAAACTAATGTGATGGAGAAGTACATGGTGATTTAATAATTTTTGAGTACATAATTTGATTTCAAATAATCAAACAGGCTAATTAAATGGCTGCATTTCACAGAAACATTTTGTCTAATCAAGGTCTTGGAGAACAGTGGATTTGAAATGAGCAGATCTTTTCTTGTTAAATATTGTCAAACTATGAGCTATCACTCCATATGGTATATTAAGAAAGACACTTGTCCAATCACTGGCATAATTTTGTCATGTTAAGTAATGCAAATAGAAATGTTGTGAAAATCTAGAAATTAATTCGAAAGGCAATAGTAAAGCAAGGTAAGTGGGAAGTTTGACTTTCCAATTAGTCAGACTTTGCTCATTAATGAGGTTAGTTAAAACCCAGAAAAAAAACTTGTCACGGGCTGTTTGTTCTGGAACAAAGTCTAATGTAAAGAAGACAGCATCTAGGCTTTTCCTTTGACTACATTTTTAAAGCACTGTATTTTTCTTCTTATTATTGATAGTCTGGCAAACTTGCTTTTGTTATTATAGTAGATATGACCCAATGTTTTTCAACATTTAATTTTAAATCATGGCTATGTTATTGTGTCTTTTAATGCTTTATCAGCTTGTGTGGTGTTGTTTGTGAAATATCACAATAATTCTCAGCTGAGGATCTGCTTTAAAGTTAACTTTTGAAGCTATGAGAAAGAAGTTAGACCCATGCAGGAGGCATGAATGTTACCAGAGGAAGCAAACCCCAAACTTTCTTTTTGGAGCATTTCTCAATGCGCATCAAGGCTAATATCTACTTCAAGTTGTGTTGTATCGATGCAAGTGATGGCTTACTGATATTTGCAAATGTGTGTCACAGGCTGTAATGTAACAAGTAAGTTTTAGGGTACTTTAAGGCAGCCTCAGAAATGAAATTGGATAGTTCCTAAATTGTCAAAAGGATGTCAGGGCTCCGGAAATGTTATTTTTAGTACAGCTGTGCTGGCCTGTCTCTTGCCTGAGGTTGTTTATGGAGCATTCCCAAGGTGGTTTGCATTTGTCAACAATAAGGCTCCTATGCCCTAAACACCTGAATTCTCTATCCCCACTTACAATGTCACAAAACCTTTTCTTCCACAAACGATGCTTGTTCTAGTTACTGGGTACCTCTGAATTTCCCCTTTTGGAAGACATTTGACCTATAGTTCTGTTAGGTGCTTTTGAGCCTGTTCTGCAGATCTCTCTTCCAATTCCACCTTGGGAAGACTAGAAGCTGTGCACATGCATAGTCCAGAGGGTTAGTAAGGAGGCTGAGACAGTGGTGGTAAGGAGAGACCTGAGAGACTCAGAGACTTACCCAGATATGGTGGGTCTGAACACCATAAATGCGGGGTGTATTTTGAATGATAGGACTTTGCAGGGAATGCTCATGGAAAAACTGGCATTCCTGAGGTTACCTCTGCATAATAGAGTGTGCTGGAGTCATGGAGGTATTTTTTAAGATGCACAAATAGGGTTTAGTATTCATGCAGCTTGGATACTGCTGTGGATGTGGATCTTGGAAGCAGTAGAATCCAACACCAGCTAAGACTTATTTTGTGTCTAAACTGCAGAAATTACACATTGACACTTTAATTATTATTATTGTAATTACATTACTCGTAAAAATGAGCAAAAACTAGCTACTTTACATCACTGATCTTTAATATATGAGTTACTAGATGTACTTAAAATATTAGTTACAACTAGGTGTTAGGTATTAGCTACCAGGTCAGCAAGGGACCTGAAAGTGCAGGGCTATATACTCTTTATTGTGCATGAAAACCGTTGACAACAGAAGAACAGAACTTCTTTGTGATTCTTTTTCTCATAGGATCACTTCCCCAAAATAGTGGCAAATTTGTTCTGAAAGATACTGAATATTCTAGAACCTGAGCAAGAGTGATGGGTGTGTTATCTGGAGCTCTGTGCATTACCAATCAGCCACTCACACGAACACTGTGGTTTGTGCTTTGATGTAATTCATTTCCTCCCTTCCCTTCTTCTGTACTACAAACAGCCCATCTGTTAAAGTGCGTAGACTGTAAACAGCATTTCAGCTTTTGGAATGCGAAGTATTCTTGAGGTTTTCTATAGAAATATGAGGTCCTCATAAATCCTCATACAGATTCTCTACAGTGAAGGGTATGTGTTTATCTATATCTGAAGTCGCAGAAGTGTAGACGAGTGTGAATAATGATAAAGAGAATGAACAGTAGCAATTGGCTTATGTCTGGTTTTCCCCTTTTTGGAAAAATATTGCAAAAGCCATGAGAAGGAC
Organism: Myiopsitta monachus; assembly: GCA_017639245.1. Taxonomy (NCBI): domain Eukaryota; kingdom Metazoa; phylum Chordata; class Aves; order Psittaciformes; family Psittacidae; genus Myiopsitta; species Myiopsitta monachus. Next base: position 113,478,099 of record CM029917.1, on the reverse strand, counting down.
TATCATAAACCATCTGCTATTGCCAGGTGATCTTGGTCTTTTCTGCTTTGATTTCTTTTTAATGAGCATGGCAGACAAATTGATTATTCTTGAGTGTCTGCATTATGGTCTCACCTAAGATAGCTTATGTTTTCATTACAGAGTTACAATTAGATATTAGAATGAAAACATCTCATTACTCTTTGCCCAGAGAAGCTGTGGAAGCTCCAACCCAGCAGGCTGGATGGGCTTGGAGCAACCTGCTCTAGTGGCAGGGGGTTGGAACTAGACGAGATTTAAGGTCCCTTCCAACCCTAACCATTCTATAATTATTTATAGATGATGCTACCTGTTGCACAATTATACTATCAAATTTGACCATAATAATTCAACATGTTAGTAATGAGTGAATATTATTTATGTTTTACAAGGTTTAGGTTTATTTTCACTTAACAACTCGACTGGTGGTTCGCAAGCAAAGTTTATATTGAGTCTTTGGTGTAAAGTAGGAAGAACCTTCTGTAGGAGTAACTGTCAGCAACTACAGAATACTTGACGCTGAACAAATGTTGGTTTTTGCATGGTTCTTTCAATTTACAGTAGTGTGGTTGCACACTGACTTGATTCCATTGAGGGTCTTGGTTCTTTAGGCTGCTGTGAATGCAGCTTCCATGAAAATTCTGAGGATGGAGGTTGGACACATTTGTAGGCTTCATACCCACAATCCCTTGTTTTACACTACTGAAGTAGTGTAAAGATTTTGTAAAGCCCTAATGGAAATATAATTCTAAATATTTGGGGTTCTTCTGATTTCTCACAAATCTCTCTGTTTTTCAAGCAACCCCCAATATTCCTGAAGCAGTTTGTTGTAGGCACTTGGGCATGGTCATCCCAGAGACGATAAATTGGGAGCAGGATGAATAGTTTTGTTCCTTTTTTTTTTCCCCCACACTAATATAGTAGAATATCTGATTCTAAATCGTCTTTTTGATTACTATTTTCTTTTATTAACCTGTGATAGTGTATTTCTGAGGGTTTCCTATTATCAGATAAGAATATATTCTTTTTGGTTTTATTGACTTCCTGTAAAAACTGCCACAACAGAGAGGGAAGGTTGAAAATGTAGTTGTTTTCCATAACCATCATGAATTTGTTACAACATTGCTTTACTGTTCTTAATTAAATTTTCTATTAGATATTTTCAATTTCTTGGTACTATGTTTTGTGCAGATAAAAGTTAAATTTATAACATTACATTTCGCCACAAGCAATATTGTTATGGTGAAGTCTTTCTTTGATGCTGCTATGTTGATTCATTTTTGCTTGTTCTTTCCATTCTTACTCTTATCATAACAGTTATAGTCATTGTGTCGTGGTTTAAGCCCAGCTGGCAACCCAGAACCATGCAGATGTTCGCTCACTCCCCCCTCCCTCCAATCCCTGCTTCTGGAGGGATGGGGAGGAGAATCGAAAGAATGTAACTCCCACGAGTTGAGATAAGAACAGTTCAGTAACTGTGAGGTATAACACAAACCATTGCTGCTACCACCAATAATAATAATGATAAGGGAAATAAGAAGGGAAGAGAATACAACTGCTCAGCACCCGCTGACCGATATCCAGCCAAACCAAGCAGTGATCTAGGCCCTTCTGGGTAACTGCCCCCAGTTTATACAGTGGGCATGACATGCTGTGGTATGGAATACCTCTTTGGCTACTTTGGGTCAGGTGTCCTGTCTCTGCTTCCTCCCAGCTTCCCCGCCTCACTGGCAGAGCATGAGACTTAGAAAGTCCTTGGTCAGAGTAAACGTTACTGAACAGCAACTGAAAACATCGGTGTTATCAGCACTGTTCCCAGGCTGAAAGTCAAAAACACAGCACTGCAGCAGCTACTAAGAAGGAGAAAAAGTGACTGCTACTGCTTAACCTAGGACACATTGTTATGAACTAAGCCAGGTTGTAAACTAGCTGGAGTTTTTACTGTAGAATGTTTCTTAAAGCATCTTTTGCATTCTTAATTACCAAAGAGAATTTATATTATGCTCCATGAAAAGCACATAAAATGCACAGTGAAAATCTGATTTTGTGTTTTGAATTTGATCAGAGGAATTTAATGATGAGCATCAATATGTCTCCTTGGTATCCTGGATGATTTGAGCTGAGTGTAAGATTGCCAAGTCTTTTATGACGTTTCACAGTCCTGAAGTTGGTGTGGAACTAAACCCCACACCTGTTTGAATAAAGATTTTTCTTATTCCAATGTGAGCAAAAGACTAAATTGTTAAGCTTCCTAATATGGTGAATTTTTCCGGGGCAGGTCTATATGATTGCATCTTGTAGAGCTCATAGGCCATTGGAATATCAGTCTACACAACAGATTAGCAAATATATATTAAAAAAAAATAATTAAGGTAAATTCCTCCTACATTAATAATTTAACTTTATTTAACTTTCTTTTTCATCTGTGTTTTTGTTTTTACTAAGAATCACTTTCACTTCTTTTATTTGGCTGTTGACAACTCTCTGCAAGCCTGGTTTAGAGCACTGGCAGTCCATTATAATTATGGTGAAAAATTAAACTTCTAGAGATAACAGTACAGGTTACTGTGTGAAGTATGAAAACTTGGGTAGTGTAAAATATTGAAGAATAATGAATTAAAAAGAAAATGCACATCAGAATAATTTAGAAAATTTTGAGTGTGTGGAAGCAGGTTGGTATAGCCATAAATTTTCTAAATCTGTTTTGTGTTAAAGCTGACCATGATTTAGAAATATACAATTGCTCCAATTAGCTGTCTAAAACTGATGCATTTGAGAAGTTGGCTTTGTAAAATGTAAAGAAGGAATAGCTAACTGAAAAAGAAATAGGCTAAATCAGAAACCCACATAATGCAGGTACGTATAGTGTGGCATATTTTACATAAATATCGTCACTTTAAAAACAGGACATGGAAGCAATAAAAGCAGTATACTACTATTTTAGAATTTAGCAGTAAAAGAAGCTTAAGAATTAGAATCTTATTACAATCATATTCCTAATTAAATGACCCACAAGAAACAGGCTTCAAAATACTTTTCATTTAGCAATTTGGTTTTGATATTTGTAGCAGAGATGTTTCCTGTGAAATTTTGTCCTGTCAATTAGTAAGGTCTGAGGAATAAATGTATCAGTTTGCAGCTCATAAATTAATCACTATTAAACTTTGATTTCAAAGAATTCAAAGTACTGAAAAACCATGTAAGTCTTCGCAAACTGCTCCAATGGGAGTCCCTTCCATCAGGCACACAGCCTTGCAATGCAAACCCAGTACAGCCGCATCTTCATCTTCAGGGTGCCCAAGTATTAGGGAATCTTTCAGTTTACCTAGAAATTATCCAACAGTTTAATTATATAATGGAAATTTTTTTAATGATTGGGAAGCTTATAATGGTTTATCAGTATCTTGAGCAAAACAGATTGAGGTATTATTTCAGATGGAGTGATCTGGATGTTCAAAGATAGGCTGAACATGATGGTAGGTGGCACCAGGGAAAGCCAGGATGAGCAGGGATGTGGGATCTTTCTAAAGAAAAGTCCTTCTAAGAAAAAGTAGCATTGAGCTGGTTGGCCAGCGCTTGAAGTTAATGAATGTCAGCAAGTGTGCGTGAAATGGTAACTAATAACATGTTATGAGTCCTGTACTGATATTGAAGCCCTTGGATCACGGCAAAGTAGAACTAGGTGCCTCTGATTATTTGCATTTTTTGTGATATGCTGCTTTTGTAAAGCCTTGTAAATTCATAAACATCAATCTTACAAAATGAAAAATGCTGACTTTGGTGGCATTGTGTTTCACTCACTGTCACTGCTGATTTGATGCTTTAGGTAGAGCTCTTCCCCCCCCCCAATCACTGTTCCTGTCAAATTCATAACTGATGGAATATGCCATTAAGAAAGAGAATCACAAAGAACAAGCCGAACCACTGCTTTGTGCCATTTAGGATTTTTGGTTTAGATGGGTGACATTTTGGGGATGGGCTGCAATTATTTGCTGGATATTGTGCTTTTGAGTTGGAGGAGGAAGAGGAGTTCTCTTATTCTCTTTCTCCATATGCCAATGAGAATATTCAATACATGTTCTTTTTTTTCCCTTTATCTAATTATTTGTATACTGCTGCATCCCTATTAAGAAGACCATGCATTTGATCACTTAAGCCATTGCTTCTTATTTTACCTTTTTCACCTTTCTTTTTGTTGTATATTTCTGGCTGCCACTATTTCTTTGCTGGACATTCGTAACTGCCCTCACAAGTCCCTGTCTCCAGGCCACACTTGACCGTTTTCTACTTTCTTGCTCTGGTGAATAATATTTATCTTTCTTTACTATTTCCTATCATGAAAATGAGACAACTTAGCCAATCGATATTTCCTTATGTCTTACTATGTCTGTAGGAGGACTTTCTTGGTTATTCACAGTTGTATGGGTTTCTCTGCAAAGAGTCACAAAATAAATCTTACCCAGTTGACCTTTCTAACCCTTCAGCCAAATGCAATAAAGTGCCCGTGTTTTAGAGATGGAAGTACTAGAAAATGTATAATATTAGACTATGAAATATATGAATTTCTTCCATGAGGTAGTTTTACCATTTATTGCCACAAGCTCTGCAGATAGCTAATAAACCTAAGAAAGAAGAAAATGTACTTTTCTCTCCTTCAGTATGTTAGTTGTCTGTGAGTTCATAGCACTTATCTAATGTAATGCATATGCTTGCACTATTGTATTTGTCCTTTACATAATGAGAGAAAAGGCAGAAAAATAGTCAGAGAGAAGAGTACAAAACTTTTCTTTCTCCTTGGGACTTATCCAGAACCAATTAAATTCCAGTTAAATCACTGAAGTACAACATGCACAATTAAAAATAGGAAAGGAGATTGGAAATCAGTGAGATCAGCAAAGCTTCTTGGACCTCCATCTGCATTCTTTCATGAGACTGATAAAATTTCAAGTTGCTTGCGTCCACACAAACAGCTTGTTCGATCTGTGGATAATGTTGAAGTCATGATTAGGGAGGAGATCCATGGTGTTCTGCCTTGCTTAAATCACTGAAAGTTTTCTTTCAAGCAGGAAATGGGCCCAAACCAAAATTGTTCCTTTCAGCAATCCTTTATCACGATAAAGAAGAATATCATGTAACTGAGTGCTCGAATTACCAGTAAAAGGAGCAAGGGATAGAGAGAGAGTATATTAAACATCTTTAATCTTTGCAGTAGCAAATCCATGCACCTTGCAAGTGCATATTTGCTCATCTTTGCGCTTCCCGCTGTTTTACTTCTCTGCTTGCAACTATTTGTACTATATACAGTAACATAATAATTTGATGATAGAGTTCATGTATTCAGAATTGTACTCAAGTTTCTGCAGGAGCTAGTACACATGTAATAATAGGAAGTTATGGAAATGTTTCTGGAAAAACCGAGCAAAACTACTGTTATGATTACGAGTAACATCAGGTTTTTTTGTTGCTCCTCATCTACTCTTGAAATGGGTAGTTGCAGTGGAATGGCAGAAAGATATAATTTAATCTTAAAGAACATACTATGTTGAAGGTAACTTCAAAGCTATGATTAAATGTACTTACAATAATTAGTTTCAAAGCATTCTAATTCCTAGCAGTACTTGAAGAATTCAGCATCTAATGAAGTAAAATAAATTGCACACCACTTTGTTCATTGAATAACCAATTTTCTTCTCCTAACCACCATTTATCAACAGATCCTTTTGCTAGAAAACTTCTCACCTCTCCTTTAAATATACTCAGACCCAAGCACACTCCTCATTCTCCCTCCTACACGCACACATTGAGCTCAATTATAATACCTTCATTGAATTATAATGTACAAAACCTAATAGTTCATTTTGGATTATGAGTTGAATCAAGAGAAAGGAATTGTTCAGTGTATTCTGTAACACTTTGCTCTAAAGAACTCCTGTTAGTATTTAGGAAAAAGGAAAAATTGCATGTCCAAAATTCTATTTTCTTATATCCTTAAACAATGCTAAATTAAGCAGCTCCATGCGCTCTATAATTCAAAATGCAATTTCTTGTGGAGAAAACATGAAACTCTGTATTTGTCATTGTTTCTTCACATCAGCCAAGTGAATAGGTCAGTATTTAAGATGACTGAAGCAAAAAGTACAGTATTTGTATATGCATAAGTAATCTCACCGGCAGTAGTGCAAATCTTTATCTGAGATTTTGACCAGAGGATGTGAAGTATCATTTGAGTTCCCTCCCAGCAACACATTTCAGCAACAGCAAGAAAATGTAGGTAAGAAATTGAGAGAAACAGGGGAAATTTCCATTGAGAGTACAGCGGGGGAAAAGGGACTAGCAAATGGTCATATAGGCAGGGTTTCTGGTTCCTTATATACCCTAGAGTACATAAGTGCTTTAAGTACAATGAGAAAGTAAATTTGCTTGAAAATTCTTAGATTGCAAATGATTTGCAGTACATGTGATGTGGCAGCCCTTCTGCCTATTATCCCTTTGGAAACTGGAGCTGAAATCGGACTCTGTAAAACTGGGAGAACCCAGCACATAGGAAAATGGGAAAGAGGTCTGATTTTTCTTTTAAGATTGTGCTGTATTATTTTTCCTAAAGTAGGACTATAGTACAGTTAACCCTTATAACTGCCCATAGTGATTTAACCAGAAAAGCATAATGTTTCTTGCTCCTGTCTTAGAATCAAAATAATTTATTACTTTATTCAACTGGAATTTGAAGCATCTCTTGATAATCTGTATAGCTTGAACACCTAAGATAAAAAAGGAAGATCACTATTTTCTTCCTTCTTTAGTGTGTCTGGTTTTTCTTACTAGGAGAATTGAACCCAGCATTTACTCTTTAATTTATTCTGAAAGATTTATTCTTTTTTTCTTGCTTTCTTGCTCTCTTTCTATTTTTATATGTGTATTCATGTCACATTTCACATTGGGCCTATCTAAATTTAGAGTTTACATCTATCAGTACACAATATCTTGAGTAATGTGTCTAACCCTTCCTAGGGCTATTAATGTGAATAATTGAATTTGCAAGGGTGATACAGTTTGAGTGTTTGCTGTATTAAGTAGTCTGTTAAGCTTCTGTAGTAATACTCAAAATGACATAAACTCCAGAAGTTTAATAGCAATTTTGAGAAACAATATGATTTATTTATTGCTAAAGACTGTAACTTATGAAAATGAGCTTGCATGCACTTTAAAATGTTAATTTTAAGCCCTTGGGAAACTGGAGACAATTTTAAAATAGGTTTCCTCATTAATTTTCAGTTTATAATGAGTGTTACGTAGGCACATTTTAAACCCCTTGGGAATAGTTTGTCATAGATTAGTCTATTTGTGATGTAATATTTCATTTAGGTAAAGTAATGAATAAGAAGACATTTTAGAGAGATATATATACACATATCTTATAATCTAAATACACATATCTTAGGAATTACATTTATGACCATATGTATGCAAGAAAGATAAACAGAGATAACACAGCAATTATGATACAAACTGATGAAACCTCAGAAATTAAAACTCGAAGGAAATGTTCTTTTTGTAGTCTTGCTAGTCTTACAGTCACTTCCTGTCATCCTGTGTTGATTATGCAATATGGATTATTTATTGAAGGAATCCAGCAATAAAATATATCGTTTACCTGCTCCTCACTGAGGACATGAAGGATTGGAGCTCTAGTTTGTTATAAAATTGTAAAGGATAGTCTTAGCAGACATAGTTATTGATTTGGTATTCTTATTATTTGTAGCACTATGAATATAAAATGTGGCATTGAATGTAGCACTCAGTGTTTTGTTTTGAAAGCTTTGATTTCTCCTTGTTACCATGCAGAAATTTTAGGACTATACTTGTTATTCCATGACCGTACTGAGCAGGTTTTACTTTTGTTTTGATTTTTTTTTAATTTTCTGTATAGAAAAGGCATTTTATATATATGTGTATATATATATATATATATATATATATTGCAGCCTTTGCATATGTAAGCTGCTGCCTCTGTATTCCCATCTCTGAAAGAGACCTGTAGGATTAGACTCTTGCATTTGCTTTTTTTGGGGGGGGGAATCATTTTCTAATAAGATTGCTATGACTTTGTGAAAGCATAGAACAGCAGAAGCAACAGGAGGTGCCTAGGGAAAAAAACATATCCAGAGAACAAGTGTGAAGCGATGCTTCCCTAGAATGCTTTCTCAGCCTGTTCTACACTGCAGCTTGTAAAGTAAGATGAGACAGAAAATGAAAACACATTTGTTAAAAAGTTAGGGGACAAGTTTTATTCCCAGTACTTTTCATGCAGACATTAGAAATGTGCGTGGTTCTGAGCTCTTCTGGCTAACTGGCTTGTTGTTCTTATTGTTTTTGGGGGGTAAGTAAATCCAAATTAGCATCAGGATGCATAAAACGATGTTCTAAGGTGATTCCATCCATGTGTTTTCAAGCTAGTGACATCTATCCATGATAACTTAATGTCATATTTAGAAAGTTTAAGCAGATTCAGATATAGTTTTCCTGAATTTTGAAATTTACTGTTATCTCAGCTCTTTTTTTGGTTTTGGTTTTTTTTTTGTAGTAAAAAATATAGCTTTATTGAGAGGCATGGGTCATAAAACTGCGGAGTTGTGCAATGAAAAATACTTTCAAATATCTTTACTCCATTTGTTGCTTTTAACATATTCACATGATTTTTTTTTTTTTGCAAGAGTCAATTTTGTTTCATTGGGTTATCAAAAACTATCAAAACTTCAAAACAAGTTTTGAAGAACTTTAGCAGTTAAAAGGAAAAATGAAAGGAGAAAAACCCTGATATTTTTCAGTGTCTCTGATCCTGCTTTATGTCCAGAGATGTGTGTCCAGTTTATATGGAGTTCAGAATTCTGCACTCCCTTTTTTCTGATTGTATTTCTGGGTTTTGGCGTTAAAGTGATGTGAGCTGTGCCACTTAACGCTCCACTGGAAGGTGCTAAATTGATCTTTTGTGGTAATTAGGACTGTATTAGAGCTGTGCCCAGGAAAAGAACATATTCCTAGATGCTGAAGCTGAGCCATTTGCGCTCACTGGTGAAGCTGAAGGATACCAGCTGAAATTGCCTTCTTGCTGTGCCAGCTTTTGTTGAGTTCAGAGCAGAAAAGGCAGGACTTCCCATTAGTTTGATGATCAGTGCCAAATGTTCTGTGTTTTCTAGATTTATTTTGAAAAATACATTCAGAAAACAAAAAAAAATTAAGGTCTTACCACCTGCAGCCTGGGAGCTCTGGGTTTCCCCTGGTATCTGGTCAGATAACATTCCTCAAAGATCAGGACAGAAAGCAGGCGAGATGAGACTCAGTCAGTGTATTGATGATGTTAACACAATCTTACAGGCTATTTAAATCTAAATAAATTAGCACTTTCAACAGAAAACTGTCCTCAAGGCATAGACAAATACTAGTTTTTTTCATGGTAGTGTTAATGGGTCTGTATTGCATGAAATGAACCCTTATTTCTTTTTCTACTCAAGATATATAATATGTATTTTCATATGTATGTTTTATTTAGTAAGGATGCCGAGTTTTGGTCTCCTATCTCTATGTTATTTCTCTGCCTCTTACCTCTACTCTTATTTTCCTCCAATATAATCTTTCAGGCTTTTGATTTATAGTTTTGCTTGGGTTGTTGTTTTTTTTCCCCAAGGTGATAGTATTTGGGGCCATGTTGAGTTATGTAGCATTGACAGAAGTGGAAATAAATATGGGTGCCTCTACAGTAGCCCTTTCAACCGGAACTTCCCTGGCTACCAATCATCTTGGCAAATTCAACACATCTTTTAAATCTGGCTGCTCCTTCGGCTCAGTTGCTTCCTTCTAGTTCACTCCCTCTATATCCACTTTCAGGCTTCAACTATTGCCTTTGGATTTTGGAGACGATGGTGGTGAGGCTCAGAGCACTGCCCTTTGTTTGGGCCTGTTCTAGTGGGCCTGGGGTAGATTATACTGAGAACAGAAACAAGAATTTAGTTCTTGATGTACAGCTGGGAAATAGCAACCAGAGGGAAGAGGTTTGTTGGAAGGCCTGCTCCAGTTTTATTTACAAAACAGTGGCCAGTAACTAATGATTCAAAGAAAGACAAAGAGGTGACTCTTTGTTTGGTGTTTTAGTCATACATTTTTCTTCTTGTACAAAAAAACCCCAAACAGACCATCCTTAACTCCTTCAGCAGTGTTCAAAAGAAATCATTGTTTCAGCTTACATAAACATAAAAGACAAGTATAGACACAAAAGACAAGTATTGGCTAGATGAATGGGGCTAGGTTTTATGGGATATTCTTTTTTTTTATAAGGCAAGTCCTGCTTGTCACTCTGTTGGTAAATTTTGCAGATAGGCAGCCAACTTTAGCAGATCACAGATGAAAATCTAACAGCACTGGAGATGTTCAAGGCAAACTTAGGAAAATTAACAACCTGTGACGGTTGCAGGCCCTCTTGTTACTAAAAATCAGATTTAACTTGTATTCCTGAATTTGTACTGCAGATCATAGAAGCATAAATAAAATTAACTTTTAGAGGTCAGCTTATCCTAAAGGAAGAACACCTAAAGTAATGTATATGTATATGTGTGAAAAATATACACTATGGAGTATGAGCATATCACAGGATCATAGAATGGTTTGGGTTGGAAGGGATGACAAAGATCATCTAGTTTCCATCCACCTGCCATGGGCAAGACACCTTCCACTGGAGTAGGTTGCTCCTAGCCTCTATGTAGGGATGGGGCAGCCACATCTTCTCTGGGCACCCTGTGCCAGTGCCTCAGCACCCTTCCAGGGAAGAGCTTCTGCCTAAGAGCTCATCTCAATCTCCCCTCTCGCAGGTTAAAGCTGTTCCCTCTTGTCCTGTCCCTACAGGCCCTTGTCAAAATTCCCTCTCCAGTTCTCTTGTCAACACCTTTAGGCACTGGGAACTGCTCTAAGGTCTCCCCTTAAGGAACCTTCTCTTCTCCAGGCTGAAGGGTGCTCTCAATCCCACTGTCTGTGTCACTGGCAAAGATGTTAAACAGTGTGTGTGTATATATATATATATATATATATATACATACACATATAATATCTCAAAACTGATTGTCCTTTCTATATGATAGTTTTGCCCTTAGGTCATTATTCAGGTTACCCTTTGAATGTTTATATAATCACCAAGACTCAAAGTATAGACAGTGTTGACTAATGCAAAGTCTAGTGATAACAGTGACTGTCTTTGTATCTGGAACATTACGTTATGGCTCCTGTAACTTTTCAAGCAGATAAGGTGAAAGATGTGGAAAATCTGAAAGACAATGGGCCATAAATGATAAAGGGAATTTAATAATTAAATGTATTACAAGTTAAAAAAACCCAGCCAGTCAGTACAGCAATTATTAATGATATCTTCCATGGACTACTAAAGTCGATGAATTTCAAGTTCAGCTGTTTGTGCCAAACAAGGTTAAAATGGCAAAAAGACTATATATTAATGGGCTATAAAGGAACTAAAAGCAGCCAGCAGTCCATAAAGATATCATCCTTCAGTTCTGAATGTAATGCCCATTATCACAGAAAGATTTAGTCAATCGTAGGGCAGTAACTAATTCTGTAGTGCTGCTGTAATGGCTGATGTAATTGTATAACCAAAATTTACCTAGATTAAATTTCACTGTTGCCTATTCCTTTACTCCTTTAGTAAGAAATATAGTTTCTTCCTTCTTTAAAGAGATACTGTATTTTATACTATTGTTTTTTCTTCTGGCATTTAATATACAGCTAAATTGTCTAATTATTGGTGACAGGTGGTATCTGGTTTTTGGTTTATTAAAAGGAAAATTCCACATTCATTTCCTTTGCTTATTCACACATATGCAAATAATTGACAATAAAAAGTGATTACTTTTCTATGTATCATTCTAGTATTGCAATTAACCCTTTGGCTGACAGGATTTTGCTGATAGGATGCGTGGTATTTTTACTATGTTGCACTGTTTCAACATTCTCAGCACACCAATGTATTTATCTGTCCTCCCAATAGTAATTCAATCAGGCAATGCCCACCAGCAGCAATACAGCTGAAGTATTTGCTTACCTGTATATTGTAAGAGAATTATGTTGGGTTTTTTTTTGTTGTTGTAGTAAATGTTTTTAGAATTGGATTTTGTGCCTTAGATGAGTTACCATTTTCTGAGTGGGCAGATTGTGTTATCAAAGATCTACCAGTTGGTGTCACAGCTATTCCATCCTTCACTGGTAAAAGAGATGACTGCAGTGCCATATGTAGAGGTTGCACAAATGTGTTTGCTTCCTTCAGGTCAGGGCTACCCGCTAAGTGCCTGCAGCTGAAAAACTATGTGTAGGGCAATGGGATCCTGTATGTAAAAGCCCAGAAAGGCTAAAAGCATTGCAGTGGCGGAGTGAATATAAGAGTGGAGCTAGATGACCCACTGTCCTTGCTGTTCCTCCACTCAGAACCCGTCTTCTTCTCTTTTCCTTTGTGCAGGACACTGGACATTCCTTTAGAAAGAGAAATGTTTTTCAGTTCCAGTTCTTTCTGATTGTCTATCATCAGAAACCAGCATATTAAGCAGAAAAGAAAGCAGTTTGCTTGCAAGTTTGTTAGGAGCAACAGCAAGTGGGGAGGAGGCAATCTGAAAAAGTGAGAAAAGCTGCTTTTATGTTTTAGTTTTTATTTTTTTATATTATTTCACTGTGCTTGTTTGGCATCTGATTCTGAGCAGCAGCAGAAGCACTGCAGCTGTCAGGCTTAGGAGGCTCCTATGGCACTGATACCCTTGTTTTCTTGTTTCAGCAGTTATCTTTGCAACTATAAATGACAGAATCTCTTTCTAATATAATTTAAAATAAAAGCTGGAATTCTGCAGACATTGATGGGAAATATTTCTTCTTACCATGAAATATGGCTTTCTTAGACTTAGGATAAGAAATGCATGGGATATTTTGAACAGAAAAAGTACTATTTATTTTCTTTCTTTCTATTAATGAATATGATTTGATAAACATGTGGTAAGCGTTGGAATGGAAGATCCTCTGAGGGACCTGGGGGGTTTAGTCTGGAGAAGGAAAGGCTCAGGGTGGACCTTACCGCTCTCTATAATTACCTGAAAAGTCATAGGGAGGTGGAGGTGGGTCTCTTCTGCCAAGTAACAAGCAATAGGATAAGAAGTAATGGCCTCAGGCTGCAGCAGTGGAGATTTAGACTGGAGAATAGGAGCAATTCCTTCCCCAAAGGGCATTCAGGCATTGGAACAGGCTGCCCAGGGCAGTGCTGGAGTCACCATTCATTGTAGTCTTCACAAAGCTTGTAGACGAGGCTCTTAGCGACACAGGTTAGTGGTGGCCTTGGCAGTACCTAAAGGTTGGACTTGATGATCTTAAAGGTCTTTTCCAACCTTGTTGATTCTGTGAAGATTCACATCAAGAGTACAACCTGACTTTAAGGTAACCAGTGATGGAACATCTACCATCTCTCTGGGCAACCTGGTCCAGTGTTTCACCACCCTCATAAAATGTTTCTTGCTTATATCTAGTCTTAAGATAAAAATCATGTATGCTAGAGAAGAAAATGTCATATCTTGGTGTTAAAACCTGTGGATGATAAGTAGGGTGTACAACATGTGTCTTTTCTTACAGCACAATGACAATTGGAGCTCTGCCTTAAAACATTTGAGAAAGGGTAAGTAGCAGTGTTTACAGTACCAAAAGCAGGAAGGCAGGAGTGAGAGTTTTTCCAACTGATGCTAAATTGAGAGATAATGACCATAAGGACATTTTAAGGTGAGAAGAACAAAGAAGAAAAAGAGAAACTGCACATTTTAGAATAAAGGATATAAAGAAGGACTTGGTAAAAGTAGTTACCATTTATTAGTCAAGCAGAAAAATAATGAATGAAACGAGTGTTTATTACATACAGAATATATGCTTCTGTCTCTGGAGTAAGAAATGTGGAAAAACAAATCACAAATAAATGAAATCTAAATCAGATTTTATTCATAATGTGAAAATAAATCTACAGTTGAGTGCATCTTCCTAAATCTAAGAGCAGAAGGAGAGTGGGAACAGAAGAACATGATTAATCCTTAACAGTAAACTTTTTCTTGTCACTCTGAATCAAAGGCAACCATGCGTCAGATGTTGAGTTTGAGCTACATAAATGATAAAAATGCATGATTTGATAAAGTCAGTGAAAATTACTGATATTGGGTCACACAAAAACTCTCTCTTTACTCATATTTAACATTGATTGGTTAATCATTCCCCTGATTCTCATAGGTAACTTTTGAAAAATACTGATTTTCTTTAAAAATTACTTGATTTTAAAACAGAAGAGAAAGGGAGGAGATGAAACAACAAAAGAAAGGGAGAAGATATTTTGCAATTACCGAGCTTTGAAAGTAGTGTAGATCCCCTGGACTAGTATAATATATTGCTACAATTATATTGAAGATTTTGCCTTTGAGGAACAAAGTTAGAGCAGCCATAACTTGCATACAAGCTCAGGAGTGTTGCATCCCAAGTAGAAGGAAGTAGAGCAGGAGGGCCAGGAGACTTCCTTGCATGGATAAGGAGCTGCTGAGGAAAATTCGAAGGAAAAAAGAGGCTTATAAAATGTGGAAGCAAGAACAGGCAGCCTGGGAAGAACATAGGGATGTTGTCTGGGAAGCTAGGGACCAGGTTAAGAAAGCTAAGGCCCAGTTAAAATTAAACTTGGCTAGGGATGTTAAAGATAACAGGAAGGGATTCTATAGTTATGTAGTGAATAAGACACACTAGAGACAAAGTAGGCCCCCTCCAGAAGCTATCAGGAGAACTGGCTACCCTGGATTTGGAGAAGGCTGAGCTTCTGAATGACTTCTTTGCCTCAGTCTTCACTGGCAAATGCTCTGACCACACCACCCAAGTCTTGGAAGGCAGATGCAGGGACTGTGAGAATGAAGACCTTGGACCCACTGTAGGAGAGGATGTGGTTCGAGGCCATCTTAGGAACCTGAACATACACGAGTCCATGGGACCTGATGAAATCCATCCACAGGTCCTGAAGGAGCTGGCAAATGAAGTTGCTAAGCCACTCTCCATTATATTTGAAAAATCATGGCAGTCAGGCGAAGCTCCCGACGACTGGAAAAACGGAAATATAACCCCCATTTTCAAGAAGGGGAAAATGGATGAGAGGGGGAACTACAGAGCAGTCAGCCTCTCCTCTGTGCCTCCCAAAATCTTGGAGCAGATTCTCCTGGAAGGCATGCTGAGGCACAGGAAAAACAACAAGGTGCTTGGTGACAGCCAGCATGGCTTCACTAAGGGGAAATCCTGCCTGACCAATCTGGTGGCCTTCTATGATGGAGCTACGGAAGTGATGGACAAGGGTAGAGCAGTTGATGTCATCTCCCTGGACTTGTGCAAAGTGTTTCACACTGTCCCAGATGACATCCTTGTCTCTAAGTTGGAGAGGCATGAATTTGATAGGTGGACCAGTAAGTGGATAAAGAACTGGCTGGATGGCCGCATGCAAGGAGAAGTGCTCAATGTGCAGCTGGAAAATAGTAATGAGTGGTGTCCCTCAGGGATCGGTGTTGGGACTGGTCTTGTTCAACATCTTTGTAGGTGACATGAACAGTGGGATTGAGTGTGCCCTCAGCAAGTTTGCCACTGACCCCAAGTTGTGTGGTTTGATTGATATGTTGGAGGGAAAGAATGCCATCGAGAGGGACCTTGACACGCTTGTGAGGTGGGCTGATGCCAACCTGATGAAGTTGAACCATGCCAAGTGCAAGGTCCTACATGTGGTTTGGAGCAATCCCAGGCACAGCTCCAGGTTGGGCACGGAATAGGTTCAGAGCAGCCCTGTGGAGAAGGACTTGGGGGTGTTGGTCAATGAGACAATGAACATGAGCCGGATACAGTGTGTGCTTGCAGCACAGAAAGCCAACCATCTCCTGGGCTGCATCAAGAGGAGTGTGACCAGGAGGTCGAAGGAGGTGATCCTGCCCCTCTCCTCTGCTCTTGTGAGACCTCACTTGGAGTATTGTGTGCAGTTCTGGTGTCCTCAACATCAAAACGACACGGAACTGTTGGAACAAGTGCAGAGGAGGGCCACGAGGATGATCAGGGGACTGGAGCACCTCCTGTATGAAGGTAGGCTGAGAAAGTTGGGGCTGTT
Organism: Myiopsitta monachus; assembly: GCA_017639245.1. NCBI lineage: Eukaryota > Metazoa > Chordata > Aves > Psittaciformes > Psittacidae > Myiopsitta > Myiopsitta monachus. The sequence goes on along the minus strand of CM029917.1, from coordinate 113,461,895 downwards.
GAGCCTGGAGAAGAGAAGACTGCATGGAGACCTCCTAGCAGCCTTCCAGTGTCTGAAGGGGCCCTATATGGATGCTGGGGATGGACTATTTATTAGGGATTGTAGTGATAGGACAAGGGGTAACGGGTTCAAACTGAATCAGTGGATGTTTAGATTGGATGCAAGGAAGAAATTCTTTACTGTGAGGATGGTGAGGCACTGGAATGGGCTTGCCCAGGGAAGTTGTGAATTTTCCATCGCTGGCTCTGTTCAAGGCCGGGTTGGAGAGAGCCTTGGATGGCATGGTTTAGTGTGAGGTGTCCCTGCCTATGGCAGGGGGGTTGGAACTAGATGATCTTAAGGTCCTTTCTACCCCTAACTGTTCTATGATTCTATAACCTCCTTCCTTCCTGAAAGTTGTATCATCAGTTGATAGTCACCTACTAGCAAAGGTTAAATTGTTCTTGCTATCAGAAAATGAAGCACAGGAGGAGCCACTGCAGAAATGTGGATTCATCCAGGCAGTGTCAAAGATGCTGGGTCTTCAGTCCTGTATTGTACTGGTTTTGGAATGGATCGACTTTGCATGTGAATGTCTCCTTGATCTACTCCAGATACATGGATTTTGCAGTGTCTTCTCCCATTAAAAACAAACAATAATGTTAGTGAGTCAGGAAGCAAGGCAATAAAACCATGGTCATATCTGTAACCCCTACATGGAGTGACATTTGTGTTTGTGGGGAGTCATGCTGTGCTTGGTGCGATTGTACCAGTACATGCTATGAGACCAAATGACGTGTAATGATGACACCCCTGGGTGTTATAATTCCTCTACCTGGAGCACTGCATCCAGATCTGGAGTCCTCACTGCAGGAAAGACATGGACCTCTTGAAGCAAGTCCAGAGGAGGGTCATAAAATGCTTAAAAGGCTGGAGCAGTTCTGCTGCAGAGACAGCCTGAGGAAGTTGGGGCTGTTCAGCCTGGAGAAGAGAAGGCTCCTTAAGGGGAGACCTTAGAGCAGCTCCCAGTGCCTGAAGGGGCTACAGTAAACCTGGAGAGGGGCTTGGGACAAGGGCCTGTAGGGACAGGACAAGGGTGAATGGCTTTAACCATGCAGAAATGCGTGTTTCTAAAATAATACCTGAAACCTGTGGCTTTTAGCTTGCCTCCTTTATACCCTGCAAGATATGTTAAATGCTTAGCTTCTGACTGTATCTCACCCCACCACCTATTAAGGGTTATAAGAAAAAGCTGCATTATATTTTTTATGCAATAAAGGTTTGGTTTTGGGGAAAAAATATCTTACTAATGTCTCTCCTAATGACCTCTGTCTCTCTGGGAGCCAAGAGAAATGTGAAGAGAAAAGGACAAAGACACCCACCAACAAAACCCTTCCTATAGTCAGTGTAACAAAAATGAAATACAATTATATGTGTAAACGGGAAGAAATTGAAGTTCATTTTGCATATAAGGGGCTGAAGCCCATCTATGGTGCTAAAATAAATGAATTCCAGCCTTGTCTCGTGTTTTGCTTTCTGATTTACTGAGTATTGCAGAGAGTTGGTGCCAAAAGCTATGTTGGCCCAATAAAATACTTTTTTGTGTATTTCAAAGGCAGCAGTAAATATTAGTGCCTGCTTCTTGTCTACAAATTCATGGAGCTATATTTAGAAATACTGTTTCGCCCAAGAGGTTAACTGAATGCTGGGAGAATATTTTCTTGCTGAAGTTTCCAGCAATTTGTTTTGTAAGAAGAAAATGTGCTGCAGCACATGCTCTTCCTTTTCTGTCTATCTTAGTATGGAGAGAGATTGAAGTCATGGTAGATCCTCTGGATTTTTGTAAAGTGCATTGTGGAAGAGAAACTTAATTTTGTGGGTACCCCATGAAGTAGAAACAAGTTTAATGCACTACAGTAAAGTGCTTGCCTGTGGTATGCATCTCTTCTGTTGTCTTAAATTGCTTTTATAGGGTCTTCATTATTACCTTAATAGCTTATCTTGTGTAAGAAAATTGGCTTAATGAATATCTGGCATGAATCTGCCCTTTGTTTTTGGTGTAGCTTGGAGCACATGCCACAGTGCAAACAGCAATTAAAGAATCTTTGCTACTGCTTTCTATATTCAGGATAATTTATTCACATTTTTCCTCTTAGTAAAGTTGTAACTGTCTGTTGCTGCTTTTGTCATAGATGCCATCATTTCACTAAACAACAGCAGGAATAGCATGTGAAAAAAAAAAAGGCTATTTAAGTGTCTGTACATGTGTATAATGTGTCCTCTTAAAGTTTCATGCAAATTTCTTGACTAAATAAAGCCATAACAAGGACTGTGAGAAAGAACTGTAGCTATAGCACTTATGCACTGGAGCACATTTCTTTCTATTTGTGAGATGATAGACCATAGGTAAATATTATCTGTATTTTAATGGGTGTAAATGAAAGAAGAGAAAGAAAACTGTTTCTCTTATGCGGTAGGTAAATCTCTTCTTCCAAATTCTGTAATCTGAAGGTCTTCCTGCTGCACCCCATGGCTATGGATCTTGAAGAGGAAAGGGAGCACCATGGATTGAGTAGGAGGAGTGTGTGCCAAGGCAAGGCCCTCTCCTGTAATCAGTAATTACAGGGATTCTGATCTTATGCTGGTATCAGCTTTTAATTTGATTTCACTTTGTGCCTACTGACAGCATAGACTGTACCTAGCCCAGTAGGCATGATGTCTCTTCGGGTACTACTAGCCAACTGTAATGTTGGGAAGAGAATGGGTTGCAATGTCCAACATGCATTATGTCCTAATGTCCTCTTATTGGTGGTTATCGCCAGCTCTCTGTAGAATAAGAAGCTGTTATTTGCCTGCAACACAGAGATAACGGTTGGTGACATTTGTGTAGAACTTGCTGTATCTTCTAGTACCTAAACTTAGACAAGAAATCAGGAGAAGGGCTTTTGACAAGGACTTATAGGGACAGGACAAGGGGGTACGGCTTTAACCTGACAGAGGGGAGATTGAGATATTAGATATTAGGAAGAAATTCTTCCCTGTGAGGGTGCTGAGGCGCTGGCACAGGGTGTCCAGGGAAGCTGTGGCTGCCCCATCCCTGGCAGTGTCCAAGGCCAGGTTGGACACAGGGGCTTGGAGCAACCTGGTCTAGTGGAAGGTGTCTCTGCCAGCAGGGGATTGGAATCGGATGAGCTTTAAAGTACTTTCCATTACGAACCATTCAATGATTCTGTAACTTGAAGTAGCAATGATCGAACTTACTGCTTGCCCTGTCTTATGTTCAGTTACATGACTTTGCTAAAGTCATGTCAGATACTCTGTTTCCTACCTATGAAAATAAATAATAATGTTTTTCTTATTAGTTGGAAGCTTCTTTTCCTTGCAAACTATAAGCTTTTGTTTTCTGCCCTCTGTGGAAATATTTCAAGTTCCCTTCAAAACTGTGATAATGGGGTCATACGTGGTGGCATCGTCATGGCTGAGTAAAGAAAGTTGAAATCTCTTTGAGAGATGGGAGGAAATGAAGCATTTTCTGTGTCATACATTAAAGAAAACCCGTTAATGTCAAAATCTGAAGCTATTGTATTAGTGTGGTGTCTGCAGTGTGATGGCTTTGGCTTCCATGCTTGGAAAGCTGCCTCCAGCAATGAGAAATGATGTTCCTTACAGATGGTCTGTTAGTATAAAGGGATGTGGATGGTGTACTGTTTTCCTTCAGCTGATGCCCTCTATACTGTGATATTTCCTTTTAGACAGACTTCTCTCCTAGGTTATGATTGCTGTTGTTGTCTGAAGTGGCATGGTGCTCGCTGAGTCAGCTCACAGAATGGTAGATCTGAGTGTAACGTTTGCTCTAGCACAGAGCTTTACATGAAAAAAAAAGCCATGTTTTTTTGGATGGGAATTAGAATTCAGAAGCATAACCCCCCTCCAAAAGAAGTATGTATGTATATAGGATGTGTGAAGGGGAAAGTAAAAGCAGAATGATATTTAGCTCTATTTTATGCTTTAGCATTTAATTTAGTATCTATATATAGCATGCTTATTCTGGTGACTAATAAAGTTTCCATATATTTATTGGTGAATGAGGGTTGTTTTTAGTCTTTGTTTTAACTAGAGCTTAGGGGGGAAATTGGAAAAGAAATAAAAATTCACAACCAAATGGCACCCAAATGTTGAATTATTTGGAAATATAAAGAGGAAAACTAGCCACTGTTAACTTCTTGTTCACAGTGTGTATTTCCCCTTCTTTTTTATTAACAAGGTGATTTCAGTGTTCTCTTGATTGTCTTCACTTTCCCCCCCCACGAGACAGCAAAAAACAAACTGTCAAGCTTTTCTTCTTCCATCTGTTTTTCAAGTACCTCTCAGTCTGCTTTTTTACACCTTCAGGTGTATTTATTTCATATATCTTCACCATTCTTGATCTTTTATAAAGCAAGGTGGTCATTAGTGATAATTGGAGAATGAACATAGCTGTGCAGTGGAAATCAGCTATTGTTGCTGCTGACAAGTATACTAGGGAAACCGAGACAAAGGTTTGATGTGAATTTATTTAACATATAATGCAGGAATTGGGACATATGTCCATGAAGTTATTTAAAAACTCCAGCAGGTGGAAGCAGACAAGTAAATAAGAATTAGATATACTGAAATTACTTAGTGGATCATAGAATCAAAGTGGTCTGAGTTGGAAAAGACCTTAAAGCTCATACAGTTCCAATCCCCTGCCACTTTCCACTAGAGCAGGTTGCTCAAAACCCCGTCCAGTCTGATCTTGATCTGGTCTCTTGTTCAGGACACCAGGTTTATGATAGAAGACATGGACATGAATTGGTGTCAATATAATTTAATTTACCATTCAAATTTGCAATTATGAATTTGATCACACATTGATAGTATCGTCACTTCCCATCGCATTGTGTGTGTTCTTGTCTCTTGTCTTTCAGATTATAAGTGCTTTAGGATAAAACTATGTTGCTATCCTTTTCAACATGGTCACTTAATGTTCAATAAATATGAATCCACTGGGAGGCAGTTCTGTATTTTAGGGGATATAAGTTGTCCATCCCAAATTTTCATGCTCTATACCAAAAGTTCCTTATTGATTTTTATTGCTAGATAGGTACTGCTAGCCACCAAGGCAGAATGTAGCCATGCATTGTGATACCATAATAAATATGTTTTGAGAGAGATCCTTATGCCCCTTTTGCAATCAGTAGGAGCAAAAGCTGGAATGTGGTTAGTGCACAGTGGGAGGGATGTCACATTGTTAACAGCATCTTGCACCCAGGAGCAGTAGAACAGGTGATTCATGGCTATAAACTGGGAGAGAAAGAAGGATATGCCAATGCAAGTTGAATTTTCAGACAGGGTGTGTCAAAGCCCTAGATTATGAAATGAAGGGTTTGTTTGAAGGTCTGACAGCATTTAAATCCTTTCTCTGCATTATATTTTCCTACTCTATTTCGGTCCACAATGAAAAGTTCAGTCTTGTAGGGTCTTTTGTTTGTTTATTTGGTTGGGAAATTCAAAGGTTTAGTTTCCAATATTAATTCTTCTAAAGGAGAGTCTGCAGTTCCGTTACTTACAGTGCTTTTGGTCTTGGTGTAAGCTTCATTATTCAGCTTAAAAATATTATATTTCTATTTATTTTTGAAGTGCAAGGGTTTTTTTTTTCTCCCTCTCTTACCTTTTTTTCTCATCCTCTCCATGTTCTTGATAAATAAGAGGTTTGGTCTCTGCGCATGCAAACATTTGCTGGTTGGGTGAAAAGGGATTACTAGAATAAGTAAAGGCAGAGAAGAAAAAGAGGGTGGATATACAAGAGAAATGTAAATGGTTCGTTAGATGCTAAGTTAGAAAAAGGAAAGTAAAGAAGGAGAATAAAAGGGGGAGAGATAGGTGAGAAGAATGTCATGCACATTCTTTGTAAATCTTAAACTCTGACAGCTTTTCTATGGGGAAAAAAAAAATATCAATACTCAGACTATTGCCCAGAAATAAGCTTCTTAGCAAGCAGAGAACAAAGCTATTGTTGGGTCCTGCTTTTTCTCTGTAAGACTGTATAAATGTATGAAAACTATTCTAGAGAGCTAAGTGTAAGGTACAAGAAATCAGCATTGAGAACTGCACAGATGAATAAAACCCAAAAAGCATGGGGTTTATGTCACCCCAGGTGACACAGGTGGAAAAAAAGCTTCAAGACAGTACCAGCACCATATAATTAAGAAAAAATATTCACATGTAACTTCTAAAAGAAACGTATTCTTGTGTGTGTTGGGAGTATGCATGCAGCAGAAGTGTGGAGTGCCATATTATCTTACACGTAAGTTCAATGGACAACAGTCAGATATTGTACAACTTACAATTATCAGATCAGCCACCATATATTAAGTCTATAATTAGGTTCTAGTATTTTCGTATGTTTCTGTATGCCTTATAACTGTGCTGCTTAGTATACCATTAAATATCATGTGGACTTAAAGATCACTTTACCCTTCACTATTTTAATAGTTAAGGATTTATGAAAAGGTTGAAATAATTTTTCGAGATTTAGGCTACTTTCACTTTGCTTGGCAATGAATAATAGTAAACTAATGATTGCCTTTGCACAATGTATTTTCTTAACAACAGCAACAAAAGATACTTTCCTGTCATTGCTATAGACTGCAGTAAAAACACAAGTACAATTTCCCAAGATTTTAATGTGTTCTGCCTTAGTGAAGTATCTTTCATTCTCATCCTCCTTCAGAAGCATAGAAATAAATTCCTAGTGAAAGACAGGCATAGATTTATAGCTGGTGAATCAAGGAAGGATCGTTTTGATCATCTGTTTTGACCTCTGCATAACACAGAGCAAAGAATTTCCCTCATTAAATACCTATTTATACTGGGTTTGCATAGCAAGGTTTTAGCAGTGGGGGGTCTACAGGGGTGGCTTCTGTGAGAAGCTGCTAGAAGCTTCCTCCATGTCCAATAGAGCTAATACTAGCCAATTCCAAGACGTACCTGACTCTGGTGTAATGTATTTTAGAAGGGTAAAAGTTATTGCACAGGAGCAACTTAAGCTAATGAGAAGAGTGGGAATATGTGAGAGAAACAACTCTGAAGATTTGGGTTTATTTCTCATTATCCTTCTCTGATTTGATTGGTAATTAATTTCCCTAAGTGGGGTCTTTTTTTGCCCATGATGGTAACAGGTGAGTGATATCTCACTCTGCTTATCTTGAATCATGGGCCTGTTTTCTCCTTTGTCCAGCTGAGGAGGAGGTTGATAGTGTGGCTTTGGGGGACACCGTCCATCCAGAGTCAGCCCAGCTCACTATTCATAGTAGAGGATACCTTGCAGGAATAAATACTTTCTTCATTTTTAAGCGGCCCATTATGACGAATCGAGCATAACCATTAGCAGACTTTTCTAATTATTAATTATTTTCTTTGTTTTAAACATTTACTTTCTTCTGGTCCAAATTTGATGGTTTCAGCATTCAGTAATTGTCTATTCTCATGTGTTTGCCTGCCAGTTATCCTGCTTTCCTCTTCTGGGGCTGGAAATTGTGCATGCATCTAGGGAGCAGGTAGTTCATAAGTCTTGATGTCTGCAGATGATTTTGGAGCCTTTCTGGAGGACCCTGTGGATCAGGAGAGAAACTTGAGGACTTCTAGGCACTCCTTTTTATCTTGCATATTGGAGAGCTGAGTAAACAAAATCCTTCTTTCATGATATTTTCCTTGTATCTCTTGTTTTAGGAGTGGAAAAAGGTATCATCTGTCAAAAGGTTCCTGTGTAACTGACAGATTTTGAACACTTTGCAATAACTAACCAGTGCTTAGCCAGCTTTCATCTTTTTTAGTTCAAGTAGCTTGGAGGCTGATTCCAAGCTCATTATCTGTTGTGTTTGACAAGGTGATGCTTTACTTGCACTTTGTCAAAATTGCTCTGTTTCCCGGTGCTGCTGGTGGAGGTTGTTCTGAAGGTTCTTTGTGTTTGCATCTCCAGCTAGGCTGTTTTGAGAACACTTGCAGGAGAGTAGTAAGTCACAGTGGAAAATATATTGGCAAGAAGAGAGCAACAGAGCAGTTATGGAGTGCCTACAGCTTTGGTAGCAAGAAAGAACAGCACTAGTTATACTAAATGGAAAAAAAAAAAAACCAAAACCAAACCAGAATGTTTGCTGATGTATCTGCTTGGGGTACAGATTCAGGTTGCTCTTTCTGGAGTGACTGTTGCGGGCATTGGTTCTATGTTTTATCATATTGGGTCTCTGTGCAAGAAATACTGATATGGGTGAGTCACTGAGTGGTCACCCACCTGCCAAAAAGCAGGGGAATCTAGAAAAGCGACATGAAGGGCCAGGACAGGTTTATGCACTGAGAAGATTGTATAGGTAAGGGAGAGAAAACCAAGAGAAGAAATGTTTCCTGAAATCCCATTGCTTTTTAACAAGTCCTGTATATTTGAAGGTTAAAAAATAACCAGATGATGCCTCAATGCCTGTATGCACTCCTGTCTAAATTGATCAGACAGCTGGATGGAAGAAACTGTTATTTATCTAATCTATTTGTCAATCTGCAAAAACATTTCAATTAATTTAAGGCAGTTGCTTTGTAAAGGCACTGTACCCACATCTCACAGAGATGAACATAAACGGACTACGTGTTGCTGAAAGTCATCTGAAAGGAAACACACAGAATTAGGAGCATGAGGAGAAGTTCAGAAAGGTGTTGGATTAATTGAATTGTTTTAAGGAAAAGATATACAACTATTACTGTTAATATCCAATTGTAAAAGTAATTTTTCATCTGGTAAAGGACACATTCAAAGCTAAACACAGAGAAGCACAGAGCCTTGAAAGTTTAAACAGTCCCTTTAAACAGGTTGGGAGTCAGGGCCCTTGGACTGTGTTTCCACCATAATTTAGAGATGCACTTACTTAGATAAGGCACTTAATCTCACTGGATCTCTTTCCCAATAGCAAACCAGAAATAATAAACCTTAACAATCTGATTACGAGTGTCTAATTAGGCTTAATTAATTTTTAAAGAATGTTAATATCACCACCTGAAAACTGGCACATGGTGTGAAGTGTGTGTGTGTATAATTATATTTAATACACACACACACATCCTGTTGTTAAAAGAGCATGTTAGGGTTTGATGGCCAAGCAGTCAGAAGGAAATATGAGCTTTATATACGGACACTCCCTTGTGACTACTCATTATGGTAAATATTTCATTACACTGTCATATGCTGATGTCCCAGCAGAAAGCCTGTCTCATTCACTTCATACGAGCTGCCAATTTCCACCTCTGTTAGCCATCCTCTCTGGTACTGCTCGCTTTAGCCGTCAGATTGTCCTTTTCTCCTTTCTATTCCTATTTCCAGGTTCCTTCCTCTTCCCTGTCTTCCCAATGTCCTTGGTAAGTTACTGAAGAAATAGTTATGCCAACATATTACTTCTTGATGTCTCAAGAACCATTCCTTAGCATTCAAAGACCAGTACTTGTATGAAAACAGTGGCACTGTCTTCCTGATTACAGATAAATTTCATGAGCAAGTTTCTAACCTGACTTGCAGAAATCCAGGACTGGAGTTGAAAGAAAGTTCTGCTCAAGCTGGGATGTGAGTGGTGCAGTACAATTTCAGGTATCTTGAATGTTGTACTCTGTTTGTTGAAGAAATGCGCATTGACATTGGATGAGATCGTAAATTGACCTATTCTGTGTAGGTCAAAGAATAATAAAACTCCCATTTGTTACCTCAACTCTGATTAAATTTCAGATGTATGAACAAAGAATTTTGTGCCAATGCTCATTGCTATTTAATAGTTACTTTTAAGAGAGAATAACTGTCTAGTACATGGTGGGAGGGTTGGCGTCCGTATTTCACCTTCCTAGGAATGACTCTTATATGTGCAAGAAACTGATGAGTGAGGCAATTGTTTTCTAAAATTAAGGATGAGGAAGTCCATGGAAAAATCACTGAAGGCAGTAAAGCAGAATTATAGGATATATTATTGCAGACTTTGTGTTGCTCATTTCCCCAAGCTATATGGTTTCACTGAGTTTTAGGAAATATTCTTTCTAAAAGCTTTTTTTTCTGTTAAAGAACAATTGCTACTGAGGAGTGCAAATATAGCTAATCTATTATACGATGCAGCTAGCTAAAATATATGTATTTGCCATGTTTACGATATGCTGTGCGATACTATTGCATTGGTGCTACTTTATAGTGTTCAAATGTGATTTCATTGAGGTTCACTGAATAAAGCCTGTTTCACTCATCTGGGAGAAAGGGTTATGAAATTAGCAAAAGTGCCATCATTAATGCCTATTATTTTTCTACTTCAATAGGTGAGAACCATGCTCATTGCTCTTGAGTGAATAAAGGTGTTTTTCCAGGGCAGAAGTTACAACTTTATTTTCTTTATTTAAAATGATTCATTATTTTGCAAATAACAAGGAAAATGCTGTAGGACAAAATCAGGACTAGAGAATAAGAGAGGTTTTGCATTAAATTAAAAATATTGCTAGTTTTATGTCATGGCAGAGACCAGCTCCAATGCTTTATCATTATTTTATTTCTTACTTAAACAGTGGCTTGTTCTTAAGACACAGACTTTGTTTTAGTTCCCCAGTCAGGTGTACCTCGGACTCTATTGAAGTGGTAATAAAAGAGATGACCCAGAAGACTTACAGATTTACCTAAACAGTGGGATGCAGGAGCCTCTTCAATCCTCAGATGCAAGTGTTGATAGTGGATCTGAGGATTGAAAATAGCTGTGCATTAACTGTGGACTAGCTTCAAGCACTTTCTACTCTGGCTTCATGTGACAGGGGAAATTTAGGTTGGATGTAAGGAAGAAATTTTTTACTATGAGCATGCTGAGGTGCTGGCACAGGGTGCCCAGAGAGGCTGTGGCTGCCCTAGTCCCTGGCAATATTCAAGGCCAGGTGGGACGGGATTTGGAGCAACCTGGTCTAGTGGAAGGTGTCCCTGCCTGTGGCAGGGGGGTGGAACTGGATGATGTTAAGGTCCTTTCCAACCCAAACCATTCTATAGTTCTGTGACCATTGAAATGAATTTTGTCCTGTGTGCAGACCAGCAAGTAAAACCACTATGCCAGCCCAAAGCATTGGGGATATGGGGTCTACTGATACTGTAGATTTAAAAGAATGCTGTCATAGTCAGGTACAGTGGCCCTGTGCTGATAATCTGGATTTATGTCACTTGGTTTGGAGCAGTTTCACCATTACTTCCTGCGCTCTTCAGTTGAATTATGCATGTTCAGTAAGGAAAAACAAACACACCAATTTGGCAGCCTTAGGTTTTTGTTTCTTAAATTTCTACATCTAAAAGTCCATAATTGGACTTTTAGATGTAGAAATTGGACCCAGGGCAGACTGTCATATAGATGAAATGAGCAGTAATTCTGGCCTGCATACTTCAGGCTTTAACCTTCACATAAAAAAGAACTATGGAACTATTTGCTTAGAGAAATAATTTAAAGAAAACCCCAAAACAACAAAAGAGGCAGCATTTAATGAGCTAGCTGATATGTCAGCTTCTTGTTTGATTTTGCAGCCAGAGATAATGACTTCCGAGGCACTGTAGACAAGAATATTGCCGCAAACTTTGCAATATTAATGAAACCTGTAGAAGTATCTTTGAATGATGTGAAAGGTGATTTATACAGTGACTGCTGTCTTAAGTATTTAGAGTTGTCTAAATGCATTGTATATTTTTCTGTGCAAATAATTCCAGGACTAAGATATCAAATAGTTGCAAAGAAAAGTAAAAGGCCAAAACCATAATGATCGTTGTAGAATTGACCTTTAAAAGGTATTTCTATACACTTTGTACTCAGATTGTTTTGAACAATTAAATGTCTATTTTAAATTCTAAAGCTAGTTTAAAAAAGGCAGTCCTTGTGTTAACACAGTGATAAACAGACACTAAAATGTAGTTCTAAATATATAAAATGCCTGAAAACATGTAATCTCTATATGCTAACAATTTATGAGTAATTTAGAAGTATTATTCTCTCAGGTACTGAATAATTGCAAAGTAATATTGATGTATTTCTCTGACTCAACTGAGTCTCTAACACTATGAAGTAATTGGAAGTGCATGGGATGTGGTTTCACTGATGAGAGAAATTTATCAGAACCACTGAGCTGGCTGCACATATGCTGCAAGGTCCACCAGAGATCATGTCTAATCTTGAATGTGCAGATAGTGAGGATTAGGTGTAAAAGGATGTAAAACTTATGGGCAGCTGAGAACAATGTAGTTCATTATGAATCTATTGAATATTTTGAACTTCTAGGTGAGAGCTGTGTAAAATATGCAGCAAGAGATGGCATTTTATTGATTGCAATATGTATTACTTGAAGAAAATCTTGCTTATAAGCAACTATTTGATGAGCATCTGCAGCACCATAAAGCTTGAATGTATTTGTCAAAGTTAAACCTATTGGGTTCACCGCTCCTTGAGTTTCCTGGATATTGGAGACTGAGAATAATACAACTATAAGTCAGCGTGCTACCAAACCTGCTTAACTGTTTCCTACTCTGCCAACAAACTAAGAGTGGGACCACAATAAATTTGAAACTCTGAGGGGTCAATGATAACTGTAGACTTCAAATTACTTTATTAAAGATTGAGTATTAATAACTCAATTTAGATGGAAAACTGAAGGACAGAAATGGGATCTGACTTGTACAGTATAATTCAAAGGCAAATGTCAGAATTGGAAGTTTCTTTGGCTGCACTTCTGCAAACATTGCATTGGGTAATCTGGTAGAACTGATCCACTGCAGCAGTGATTTCCCAGTGGAGACCATCCCTTTTACTTTTCAACTCAATGTAACTGATTTGGCAAACGGAGAAGGTAGAGCAGGTAGGTAGAGGGGAGAGAAGAAACCAGGGCTAGTACACAGGGTAGTTACTTGGAAACTGGAGAGAAGAGACAATGCAGAATGCAGTTAATTTGCTAAAATTAGCTTTTCTCCAGCAAAATTAATTTTTATTGCTCTAAGAATTTGGTTTTATGGAGTCTGACATTTTTAGCATCTCAGTGGCGCTGCTTGACAAAGAGTGAAGAATCATATGAATGCAGTTACTAGTCATCAAGGGAAAGACCTTGGAACCAGAAGCAGAGTAGGACTTGGGGGTGTTTGTTGAAGAGAAAATGAACATGAGCCGGCAGCGTGCGCTCGCAGCCCAGAAAGTCAACTGTATCCTGGACTGAATCAAAAAGAGAGTGACCAGCAGGTCAAGGGGGGTGATCCTACCCCTCTAACCTGCTCTTCTGAGACCTCACTTGGAGTATTGTGTGCAGTTCTGGTGTCCTCAACATCAAAAGGACATGGAATTGTTGGAACAAGTGCAGAGGAGTCCACAAGGATGATCAGGGGACTAGAGCATCTCCTGTACAAAGATAGGATGAGAAAGTTGGGGCTGTTCATACTGGAGAAGAGAAGGCTGCGTGGAGACCTCAGAGCAGCCTTCTGGTATCTGAAGGGGGACTATAGGGATGCTGGGAAGAGTCTCTTCATTAGGGACTGTAATGATAGGACAAGGGGTAATGGGTTCAAACTTAAACAGGGGACGTTTAGTTTGAATATAAGGAAGAAATTCTTTACTGTGAGGGTGGTGAGGCACTGGAATGAGTTGCCCAGGGAGGTGGTTAATGCTCTGTCGCTGGTGGTGTTCAAGGCCAGGTTGGACAGAACCTTGAATGTCATGGTTTAGTGGGAGGTATCCCTGCCTATGGCAGGGGGGTTGGAACTAGATGATCTTCTGGTTGTTTCCAACCCTAACTATTCTATGATTCTATGAAATAGTTATATAAAAAAAGAGAGGTATCCAGGTATTAAGTCAAATCATGTTTCTGGAGCAAAATCAGGAAATAATTATGTAAAAGCATGTTTTGTATAGCTCCTATATTCTTGAAGAGACAGATTAGAATTTGGAGATTGAAAATCTTTTGGTACCTAAAAAGAAAATTTATTTTATCATTATATTTGTTCCTTGTAGTATGTGGCAATTCTGTCATGGTGGTAAAAATCATAGAATATAATCATAGAATCAACTAGGTTGGAAAAGACCTTTAAGATCATCAAGTCCAACCTCTACTGCAGGACTGCCAAGTCCACAACTAAACCATATCTGTAAGGACCTCATCTAAACAGTTTTTGAATGCTTCTAGGGAATGTTCATTTTCTCCCTAATGTTTGAAGCTCTTCGCTAACACTGGTGAAGTGTATGCTTTTCATGAGGCTGTTCCAGCACAGAAACCCAAGTACATCATGGAAGAGCAGTGGAGATGATCAGTATGAATGTTTTTCCCTCCTTTCTTGGAGAAACAGACCACTGTTACAGCCACATGAACAAACTCATCCAGGAATTACACATAGTCATGTTAGAGGGATTTTCATCAGTGTCTTTGGCAAGAAAATGGGACAGAAAGGACAGTTTCCATATGTTTATGAAGGTGTGCCTCTACAAGCCATTCTGGACAAGACCCATTTTCCCTGAAATCATTCTCTCCTTAGGCTCACTCTTTGGGCAAAGAAGAAAATAGGTTATCTTGAGAAGATAAATAGTCTCATTACTTCTTTTAGAGATACTTTAGAGAGCCAAGTATTGCAAGCTAAAAGTTTAGGTTTCCTCTTACTGACTGTGAAGAGATCTTAGACAGCTAGGTAGACATTTCATAACTGTGTTGGAGATGCCTTGCCTAGTTAGGAAAGTCCCACTCTCTGTCAAGATGAGGGTATAAGATTGAGAAGGTGCTGAGCTGGCAAGAGCTCTTTGAGGACTGCCTGTTGTCAGTTGGAAACATGTCAAGATGTGCCAGAACCTTTCTAATCTACCCAGCTTTGGTTCTTTTATTGTTTGTTTGTTTTTTTCTTAAGTACACAAAATACTAAGCAAAAATATTGTACCTCTTTAAACCTCTGTGGATAAGACTCAGAAGGCATTTAATGAAGACTCAATTGCAGCATTTAATGAAGAAGTCGGGAACTCAGTCTCCCTGTTTGCTGTGTCCTTGTAGATCCCTTCCTCCAGCCCTGTTTTCCTGTCCACTGCTCACTGTGATTTTCTGTTGAATAAACTCCATGTGCTTCTTATGTATTCCTAGGAAAGTGGAAGGGTATGCCAAAAGACCTGCTTTAGAAGAGTCACTGATGTCTCTTTTATCAACACACTTGCAGTTCAAATCAGCACTGCTGACCAGGACGCTAATCCTAATTGTTTTGCAAGTTTATATTATCTCTGTAAGCCATCTATTTAAAGTAAAGTTGTTAGAAAGTTTGGACAAAAGGAATCAAATTCCTCTTTCTAACTACTTGAGTTGATCCAGAGGTGAAAATTAGAGATACTTCAAACTTTATTAAACCATGAAAAAATATCCCTTTTTAAAGCTTTTGAAAATAATGCAAATACTTTGCCTAAAAAGACCTATTTTTTTTTTTAAGCAATGCATTGGTCACTGAAGATACCAAATTGACAGTCCTGCTAAATAACAACCTATGCTTACAGCTGAAAGCCATAGATGCAATCGATTGTGATGCTGATTTCCATACTTTGAGCTTTACAATTGTTCTGTGCATACTATTTAGGCACAAAAGGTTTCTTGAGATAATGCTGATGCTATGAAATTTTTATTTCTCCTTTTAGCTTGAAATGGCAAGTTAAAAATTGGTTCTCCTTACTAACTTTTCTCTGTAGATGTATCTCTGCTGAGGGTTCATACTGTGATTCTCATACATTATCTAAAGACATTTGTTATTCTTTCCCTAGCTTTATGTATTTTTATGTATAACTATTGACTTTAATGGAGCTTCTCCCATCTTCCCTGCATGCCTAGTATTTATTTTATGTTTTGCTTTTGCTTAGGCAGTATTGTGAACTTGAGAATAAAACCACCAGTCTGTCCTTTCGAAATATCCACCATTCTTGCTGTTTAATAGAGGCGTTATGAAAACTATAAGCTAAATTGAGACTGTGTGAGGAGAATTATGATTTTTCTGATATATAGAATGTATCTTTGGGAAATGGTGCCTCTTACCTTGGGGATCAGTTTGATTGTTCTTGTAGACACATATGGAGGATGGTTCAATTATTCTTTAAGTATGTTGATAAATATATATTGCTGTTGATAAAACTGTTTTGTTGTTGTTCTTTTGAGAACTCCAGGCTAAATTCCAAGCTGTACCTGTTCTCTAATTTGTGAAAGAAAGCCGACAGAGAAAATAATAGAAGAAAGCGAATACAAATTTCAGAACTTTCATTTTCAAATTTTTACCTATGTAAATCCTATACTTAAGGTCTGTATAAAACTTCAGACTGTACAGGAAAATATCTCATTTGTTTCTTACATATAGGCATTGCACATACTTTGCGTCAAGGATAGAGGTAGCAGTTTGTATTTTGTTAGTTGATCTGTATTAGAATCTTTGCAGTCCCAGATCCCATTCTTCATGAGGTCAGCAGCAAAACACCAGAAATGAGCTTGCTAGCAGCATGATGGTGTGGTACCAGACAGGCGTATCCCAGCTGCTATTTTAATTGAATGAGAATTTAATGAGCAAAGTGAGGCTAATGAACAGGCCCAGCATTCCAGACAATTAGATTGACAGTGTTTCTTTTTACTGTCAGTGTTATCAAAATTTGTCTTTTCTTCCCCATGATGTTCCCTTATTATAAGTTCTGCAGTAGTAAGGGAATGTAATTGATATGCAGTCATATTGTTCCTGACAGAGAGATTTTAAAAGCTTTTAGATTGGATGTAAAGGAGGAAACTTTGTCTTCTCAGAGTCTGCTTAGCCCATCTATCTGCATTAAGTGTCTAACAGTTACACTGAATAAAAATGACATCTTAAAGAGGACTAAGTGCTGCTTAACTTTTTAATGTCATTCTTGGGAAATCTGAAGTTGAGGGGTTTTTTTGTTTTGTTGGGTTTTTTGGGTTGTTTTTTTTTTTTTTTGCTCTATCATTCCATCATAACATTTTATGAAAACTAAACCAGTACCTGTAACTGACTTTCTACTCTTCCTTTGTGCCATGGAGATAGGAGTTTGTGGCTCAGCATATAGAGAGAAGGCAACACACTGATAAAAGTGCCTATATATGAATTTGTGGAAGAAGAAGTACGAGCCAAATAATAACCTCTTACATTTCTTAAGACCGGACTCCCACTGCTGAAGATGTGTCTTTTTATCCAGCACGTGAATCCATAAAGATTCTCATTCAAATTAAGGGTTACTTTTGCCCCAGCACTTCCTGAAGGGCTGTTTCAGAACCCCAGTCTTGTTATTATCAGAAGCATTCTATTTTTTATTGTATTTATTCATGGCAAATTTATACCTGATTAACTTTCTGCCAACATTGTCCTTCATCTTAAATAAATCTTACTCCTTACAGTTTCATTTCATGCCTTCTAACAGAGCAGTCCTACAATGTCCCCTTGCAGCCTTCCTTTTGTTAGAACTAAACAATCCCAGCTTTTTAGCTTTCTTTCAGCAGCCCTCAACTACTTTTTCTTCTGCTTTGCCCATTTAAATTCCTTGTTCTTGAACGTAAGTGACAAGTGCACGGTGCTCCACTCAACACTTCCGTCCCCAGTACCATTAAGATTTCCTATCTCCACTTGCCCAACATTCATATTGTTGCATTTCCTTTATTCACAGGCACATTATACCAGTGGATTATACTTATTTACAGTAATAGGCCTTCCCTCCATTACCATTTGCACCATATGTTTATCTGACTTGCAGCAAATTCTTGCCAATAATAACTAGTGTAAGAAGTTGAGCTCAATACTCTGTCTTTCTAACCTGTGTCTTGTATTTAAACCTCATGGATATCCAATTCTTCACAGTGGTAGTCATTCAAATTTGTATTGAAGATCCTGTCCGATTTTGTTTCACAATCAAATTCCGTGACTGCCAGCATTTATATCTCATGGTAGTATCTGCTTAGTCTCTTCTTCATGAAATCAAGGTATCTTATGCTTAAAGAAAATAGTTTAATTAAATGAAAATTAAAAATAACCCATGTCAACCATCTTTTGATTAAAATAGTTGGGCCAGCAGCCTGGGTCAGATGATAGCACATACTCTATTCCTACTTGTAGCATTTCACAATGAGTTCATTTCCCTCCTGCACTGATTTTTCTCTTTCTTCCTTACCCAAGCTCTGCCCTGCCATTTCTTCCTTGGTCAGTATTGAATCGCCCTGCAGATAGGATCCAGCGATCACATTCTTCCTAACTCTTTTGTTACTGTTTTGTGCTCAGACTTCCCATTTCTGCCTTATTCCTGACCTTGTTGCCTTTTGATGAGCACAGTGGCCATGTGCTTCTTCGCAGGCTTAATTGCACAGAACTACACTCCAAATTTAGTATGCATTTGTGCTTCTCTAATTCCCATCCTGAGTGTTTAACCCATCAGGTTATGAATACATAGGGTGAAGTGGAGGAAGCCCTGGGAAGACTGATCTAATCTCTCATAGCTAACCCTTCTTTCAGCAGGAGGTTGGGCTGGCGACTTCCTGAGGGCTCTTCAACCTGAACCTTTCTATGATCTAAGTGTTGCTCATTTTAAAAAAGCAAAACTCCCTCCTTTTGTCTTCCCCTTTCCTTTTTCTTTACTTTTTATAAAGTGTTCTGATTCAAAAAACAGCTTAAATTATATTTCTACTTGGGCTAACGGTATTTAAATGTGTAGATAACCTTCCTGAACACTTTTCTTTAATGAAATAACCCTAATATGGAACATTTCTTGAAGTGTTTATTTGTCTTCAATATTACCTACAAAAGCTTCATCTAAACTGACATTTCTGCCTCTGAGTTACACTTACAAGAAGTACAGAAAAGGTCTATGATCACTTAATGTGCAATAGATTATTACGGCTAAGAATAGTTCAAGGAAGTTTTACTTTGGAGAAAGATTTATTTGGGAGAAAAAGTACTCAGCTATTCACAGGAGCTAGGTCATCTAAGTAGAAAAGTTATTTTCAACATTGTATCAAATTCAAGGTTAAAAGCTCATTCAACTCCTTTATATTAAAGGTAATATTTATAGCTGTGGTTACACTGGCTTGTGCTGCTTGAGACATTTTAATATTAACAACGTAAATGGTACAACAGTGGTACCTCTGAGAAATATGTAATATATGTACGCGCTCTTAATACTACTCTTATTACTGTTATCTACTTTTTCATTTCCATTGAAGTGATGGATATTAAGCAATATGAAATAAAAATGGCTATTTTTTCTATTTTCTGCTTTGTTAGCTGGCAGTATGTAAGTGATGAAGACTCTTATTTTATCCAGCACATTTTATATTCCAAAACTGGATTGTGATGAGGGAATACTAGAAATAATACTAACAATGTCTTTGGTCATTAGTCTATATAGACATTTATGAGGTGTGCTAAGGGTATTCGGTAACTTCCTTGAGAAATGCGGCTATCCTTATAGCCATGCATAATTTCAATCCTTTTGTGCTATTTGTAGCCATGTAACAAATACATGGGAAATTTTTTTATGTAATCTAGAAATGAAATTTAATTGGCTTTTGTTTAACTTAAAACTCCAGAAGGAATAGTTTAAGGCTTCTTTCGGTTTCAGATTTGCCCTATCATCTTTTTAAAGAATCACAGAATTGCCTACAAGACACTTAAAGAAATCACCCTGTCACTTCCTCTCATTTAATGGCAGGATAAAATAGAGTTCCTCTCCAAAAGATGTTCTTTCAACTTCCTAAGGTACTCTTGTGACTGGCATTACTCAAGCTCTACTTCACTAATGTGCAACTATCCATCCTTTTTGTTTTCTTTTTAAGAGTGAAGGATCTTCTCTCATAGGACGTTTCCTGTATCTCTTCAACATGCTTGCAGTTTCCCTTTCTCCAATAATATGAAGTCTCCCTTTCTTTAAAAATAAGTTTGCGGTTGTCTTAAAATACAATGTCCTAAATGGACTTAATGCTTTACCTGAGGCTCTTTTCCACAGCTACTGCCACCTTTCCTTTGTCATTGTCTTTATTGTTGTCTCATCCAGTTCCAGAATATATTTGAGCTTACTTCTCCAGTCATGCACATGGCAGATACTTGCCAGAAGTGCTCCCTTTCAACATGTGGTGCATGGGTGTACAGATAGAAAAATCTCTTAAAAACAAGGAGACTATGATTCTTTTAAAATTCATAACTATTTTTTTTTTTCCCATAGCCACTAAAAAAGAATGCTGCAATTTCTGTAATTACCATGTTGCACAGGAAACTTCCAGGAAAAAAATTCATATTAAGATGAGCCATTAGTATGCAAAGCCATAACACAATATGGTAAAAAACATTTATGGGCTGGTGATTACATTCAGTACAAATTAATTGATTACCACTTCTTTATTACTTGTAAACTGTGAATAAAATTTGAGAAAGGCACATGCAGACACACTCATTTTAATGATCAGTGAGTTTATATTGTATTGTAATTAAACCTTAAAATTAACAGATCCAGGAATGAGAAAATTATATCTTGGTCCTCACCTTTCTATTCCTATTGCCAGCATAGCAAAAGCTTTGGGTGGCCAGAAGCCCCAAGACCACCCCACATGCTTTTTGAGTCACTTGATTGTGGTGTTTCTTTGTTGGCAGATGATGCAAAGGTCTGAGAGGAGGTACAAGCTCAGGGTGCCCAACATTGTTTAATATAAAGCCTTAAGAAATAAGTAATTGAAAATTGTAATTGACTTCACATAATTATATCCCTAATTTTCAAAGCATTTGGATGTTAATCCCCAGCTAAAATTTGAAATCCACTCTTGCAGGTTGGTTGCTTGTTGTAAAGACAGAATATTAAAAAAGTTTGTGTTATTCCCTTGCCTGATTGTGTAGTACAGAGATGAAGTTGTACAAATACAATGTGCTGGGACAATTCAACTCTGAGCACAGCAGCCATCCTGCTATTTAAATGCTGGATAGCTACCAAACAAACAACAATAATTCATTTGATATCACATTATTTCGAATACTTAGATGAAATAAGGAAAAGCAACAAGACATTAATTATAAGATTCTGACAAAGTCTGTGACTTTCAGCAAAGAATTTTAACTCTCCTTTGAAAGAATTTGCTCAGTATTGCAATGGTGCCAAAATCTGTATCTTCTTTGTAGGTGCAGGTCAGTGGCATCTATATGGAAACTGTTTCAGGATCAGTTTTGCATGACACGAAACAAAAAATGGTTTACTTATTAGTCATATAATCATAGAAAGATAGGGTTGGACAGGACCTTAAGATCATTTAGTTCCGACCTCCCTGCCATGGGCAGGGACGCCACACAATAAACCATGTCACCCAAGACCCTGTCCAACCTGGCCTTGAACACTGCTAGGGATGGAGCATTCACAATATCCTTGGGCAACCTATTCCAGTGCCTCACCACCCTCACAGTAAAGTTCTTCCTTATATCTGGCCTAAACTTCCCCTCTTTATGTTTAAACCTATTCCCCCTTGTCCTGTTGCTAAGTGCCTAATGAAGAGTTCCCCTCTGGCATCCATATAGGCCCCCTTCAGATGCTGGGAGCTTCTCTGAGCTGTCCACGCAGCCTTCTCTTCTCCAGGCTGAACAGCCCCAACTTTTCAGCCTGTTTTCATACAGGAGGTGCTCCAGCCCCTGATCGTCATCGGGGCCTCCTTTGGACTTGCTCCAACAGCTCCATGTTTTACAATCTCAAGATTTGGTAGATGATGTGGACAAATGCACTGAAGGCTAAACTGAGGGATATGAACAGAAAATAATTTGCCTGGATGAATTCTTCCTCAGCTTCTCCCTCTCCTCTTCTGGAAACAGACTTGAAACGTAAGCTTTTAGTTTTTGCTTTATGTCTCCTTTGTTATTTGTCTTCAATGTTTACAATTGAGAGCTGCTTTTTTATTTGTATTTTTTTCTCTTTTTTTACCTTAACCTCTTCTGAAGTACAAGATTTAGTTGTTGGTCAGATGTGCAGGCTTTCCCTACACCGCGTTTTAACAAAATCTGGGCTAAAATTGGGAGAGTCTAGCTCTTTGAAAAAAATAATTCTGCCTCTCCCAGTTAGTGCAGAAATTATTTTGGGAAAGCTGTCAAGTTCCATGCTTGAAATGCTACTTCACTAAGTTGCTATATAGTCTCATGGCCAAGTAGTACTTAAGAGTTCCTGAGGTGAGATAGATGGTACTGTTGTGATTCTATATCTGGAGTCTAATTTAGCGAGAGGACAGCCCTTCACCTATTTACTACTCCCACACAAGGGTGTGGAAGGGATGTTAGGAACTCTTAAATGATGTTTATGCAACACAGCTCCCATGAGGACACATTGCAGAGTACACATTAATGCCCAAATTTATCTACCTCCCTTCCTCTTGCTCAATTGCCATCTTCTGTCAGACTGTCTGCCAGGTAGGCAAAAGCAAGGCCAGCATTTTATTTTGAGTTTCAGACAATAAAAGTGTTTTGTCTGGGTTTATGGTTATTGTCCTTTCTGTTTGGTTACTTCAGACCAATGGGACTGAAGACAAACAAGGATGGGAAAGATATGCGTCTCGGCTGGCCTGAAGTCTTGCTTTTGTTGCGTTGTTTCTTGCGCTGTCTGCGATCATGCCAGCAAAAAGGATGTCTAAGACTTTGGGTCATGGTCTCCTTAGGGTTACAGTAGGGTATGAGGGCAGGGCAAGCCCTTATTCTATCCCAGTTTGGTGTTAGTTCAGCTCTGTAGTGCATTAGATGGAGGACAGGCTCTACAGTTTCAGCAAGTTTATAGGAAACCTCAGCAGCTGAGGATGGGAAATATTTATGCTCAGCAATTACTGTCACTCTTTATACATGCTGAGCCAGAAAGGATTGCCATTTCTAAGACTGGGGTTTATCTGCAGTATGTAATCACATAGGAAATTCTTTTTCCTCTTTTTTCGTGTTGGTCCTTGGGGATTTAAGTAGAGAGGGTGAAGAACAGCCTTGCACCTGGGAGTCAACCTCCATTCTCCCCAGTTTGAGTAGTGCTTGAAAAAATCTTGCTCAGGACTTAAGTGGTGGGTAAACAAATATGAATGTTAGCTGAGCATCCATTGAAGGACTGCTAGAAAGGCTGATTGATTTGAGCTGATTTTTTTGTGTGTGTGTCTGCTTGTAAGTTTTTAGGCTAAAAGAGCTCTTGCATCTCCTTGTTCCCAAGTGTGCTGTATTTTCAGAACGTGCTTTCTGAACATGCCCTGAGGAACTCTCAAATTCTAGCCACATTTCCTTCACCAGAAGGGGGCAAGTGGCAAAACTGTATAAAATGTCAAGAAGAAACAAAAACAGTTTAGAGAAAATGTGTGGGAAGAAATCCATGCGTGTGTTAGAAACCCCAGAATGAATTGATACCCTTCTTGGGTGAACCTCAGAGTGATATGCTGATGACTTCAGCAGGTTATACCTACTAGTGATATAGAAAGATATGTAAACACCTATCAAGAATCCTGCTAATAATTTTAGGGCTCCAGTTATTTTGGATCGATATATTTCAGCAAATTCAGAGAATGATAGGTAACCTTTTGTAGGACTTGAGCAAAAAATAATGAGAAGTGATTAAGAGGATAGAAAGTGTTTAAGTATGTTTAAGTATGTTTAAGTATGTGTTTAAGTATGAAAGAAAAGATGAGACGGGTAGATTTAAAGTAGTTTGGTATTAAACATACCTGAAGAATACAGACAGAGGTACAACAATGAGCTTTTTCTTATAGTCTGTCTTGGCTTACACAAGAAAAGGGGAGACAAAACACACTAGCTTCATGCAAAGACTTCAGGAAATAATTTTCATAGGCAAGATTTCCATGTTTTCCATTCAACTGTTCTTGACATCTACTTAGAATCAAGACCGTAAGAAAAATCTGCAAAGTCTACTTTTACCTAGTGTCAGATTAGTTACACAATATATCTTACAGTTGATTTTACTACACCAAACCTCTATGTAATGTTAGTTTTTAAGTCTGGGGGGTGGGGGGAAATCAGTCTAGATTCAATTAATTTTGTTGGGATTTTCAAAGGAATAGGTAAACATCAGTGTTTAATTATCAGTAGTGAAATTGGACAAATTGGTGCATCCCACTATCTCAAAACTAAGAACTTAAAGGCTTTCGTAATCTTTCAGACTGTAAAATACCTTGTATGTTACATTAGTAAATGGACCATTCATCTTTAATAAAAAAGGAACAAAAAAGACATTAAAAGAAGTTATTCATGTAGTGTCCTAGTGTGATGTGTTGAAGACTTCGAGACTGACTAGCCTTTGCTTGTCAGGGGAGCTTGACAGCAGTGATGAGCACTGAACCCTTACTGCTGCATGGCATTTCCTCCCATGGGCTCATATCTCTTGGTCATGGAAAAGAGTATTTAATGAAGTAAGGGAATCCCATTCAAAATGCTGAATTAGTGCCGTTTTTTCAATTATTCACAGCAGCAGAAAGTGTTGCTGTGCAGTTCCCCAGTGGCTGGGGAAAGAAAATAGATACCATGGTTGGAACACCGAAAAGGAAGGGAGAAGGTTAAAAACAGAGGCTTTAAAAATAATCATAACACCCCCTTAAGTATAGGAAGGTGGGTTTCTTCTTCTTTCAGTTGCTTTGAGTCACTGTTACATATCTGGGGCCAAACCTTCTAAGAAATACCCTTAAAGAAGGCATTAACTGAAACTTTACCCTGTGCACTGCAGCTAACTCTGCAGACATTTAAGTAGACTGAGTTCCAGATTATTACCCAAGTATGGGTTAGAAGGATTGAGATAAATGGTGGGCAAAAATGTGTGGAGACAACCAAGTACTTAAGCTTAAAATCTTTTGTCACTGTAGTCTTGATGTGGGGGACTTTCTTTTTAATATCCCTTTGAGTACAGCCCTGCTCCAAGAAAAGTCTCTTAATGAGTGAAGGAGGGTACCCACTGGGTCGATGAATGTATTTCCTGGGTTTAGAAATTTTATCTCACTAAGAAAGGGAGAAGAGGAAGAGATCCAGAGGGGGCAAATTTGGCAACCGGGTAAGGACACTGCCCAATAAACCATGGTTGTGATGTTGGCAGGAAAAGATGACAGTGCCTCTGAGTTTCATACCTGAGTGTGCAGAGCTTTTACCAAAACCCCCTTGGGTATTAAGGCATAATCTGAAATAGGAAACAAAATCTGACATTTAATATAAAGAAAACTCTCACGTAGTTAATAGAAATGATTAGAATTGTAATCTCCCCGAGACGTGTTAATTAAAATAACATGACAAATGGTGCCTCAGTGCAGAGTTTGACATGCACTGTGGCTTTAAGTTGTTTTTAATAAACATAGTAGACGGTAATATCAATTTGGAAAAAAAAGATAAGCAAGACTAAAATTCAAATTTAAATGCAAAGGTTAGAGGAGAACAGATGACTCATGCTTTATCTATGTTGAAGTAATTATACACTGAGTACTCAGAACAGTGGCTTCGGACTTATAAAGAGCAAATCATCATAGTGAGATTTATCATCTGCCTAATTTTATAGGCAATACAAAAGTTTCTAAAAACTGCTACTTGAAGGATGGGTATGAAAGGTCATTGCTTCATTTCCTCCTATTCCTTCTACTGAAGGACTTTAAAATCATTCATGTTTACCGAATCATTTTACTTTTTCCTGAGATTTCTTGTTGAGGCTGTTGATTGCTTTTTCTGTGCATCTCCTAAACTTTTCAAATTATATTCATGTCTTTGTATATGATCAGCTAGAAATGGTTGCCAATACATTTGTAGTGTAAGAGTCTGCAGGCATGGTGATAAACAACACATTCTCCAAGGAGATTTGCTAGATTACTGTGCTTTTTATTGTGCCTTAACTCACCTGTGAGCATCTTGAATGCTTGCTGGGACTGGTGGTTCTGTTTTCTGAAGTGTTTGATCATGAACAGAACAAAGACATTTTAGATATGAGGATTATAGAGATCTTGACAGGAAGCATTTTTAAAGTCTGCTGCCAGTAGATGTCAACCTGCAGTACGTTAGAAAGTCAGATTAGTGGGAGGCTATAAGGTGGTTTGCAGATGGCTGAAATGCACCAAAAACATTAGAAGAGATTTGTAGGGTTTAGTTTTCCCTCAATCACAATTTCTCATTTTAAAAGCATTCACTTTTTGTTTAGTATTTTTTTCCCCCACACAAAATCAAGGTTAAAAAATTATTGTCATATCTGTT
Source organism: Myiopsitta monachus (assembly GCA_017639245.1). Taxonomy (NCBI): domain Eukaryota; kingdom Metazoa; phylum Chordata; class Aves; order Psittaciformes; family Psittacidae; genus Myiopsitta; species Myiopsitta monachus. The sequence goes on along the minus strand of CM029917.1, from coordinate 113,435,668 downwards.
GTCTGTCTGCATTCAGGAAAATCATATTATTAAATGCTTTTCAGATTAGATTCTGTCTCCTTTGACAAAAGGAAAAGAAGACTCATTAACTCTGTGGCATGGAATAAGCTTTCACCATTCAGGAAACGGTTCAGGAGTGCAGGTGGGAACTTGAGTTGTGGGGAGATTCTAAAGAGATGTCCTGGGTTCAGCAGTAGCAGTCATTTTTTCTATTTCTTAGTAACTGGTGCAGTGCTGTGTTTCTGACTTTCAGCCTGGGAACAGCGTTGATAACACCGATGTTTTCAGTTGCTGTTCAGTAATGTTTACTCTGACCAAGGACTTTGAGAGTCTCATGCTCTGCCAGGGAGGAGGGGAAGCCGGGAGGAAGCAGAGACAGGACACCTGACCCAAAGTAGCCAAAGAGGTTATTCCATACTACAGCACATCATGCCCACTATATAAACTGGGGGCAGTTACCCAGAAGGGTTAGATCACTGCTCGGTTTGGCTGGGTATCGGTCAGCGGCTGGTGAGTGGTTGTATTCTCTTCCCCTGTTTATTTCCCTTATCATTATTATTACTGGTGATAGCAGCAGTGGTTTGTGTTATACCTTAGTTACTGAATTGTTCTTATCTCAGCTCTAGGGAATTACATGCTTTCGATTCTCCTTCCCATCCCTCCAGAAGCTGGGGGGAGGAAGGGGAGGGGAGTGAGTGAATGGCTGCATGGTTCTGGGTTGCCGGCTGGGCTTAAACCATGACTAGAGACCATTTACCTTCCTTGTTCTTTCTTTCCCCATCTTCTCTACATCCAGTTGCAGACCTGGATGAAGTACAATGAAACTCAGTAATGGCTGATAGGGAGATGATGACTTAATGCTATCCTGGAGAACTTGGGATGAGTTTGGGTCTTCTGTACCTGAGTACCTCTGTACTGTAGAACAAGTTATTATGAAAGTAGTTGAAGTAGGTATTAGGAAAATACATGTATCTAATCTAATACTTTATATCATATTTAATGGTTTGGAAACAACTGACTCCTTTGAACAGTGTTAAGCATTTATCTAGGGCTGTCCATCTTCAGATTCCCAAGAAACATCTGCCAGTCTTTCAAGTCCACTAACCAGACTCATGAAATTGTATCAGTTTTCTTGGGAAATGGCTTTTTGTGTTAATTTTCAGTTCATTCTTCAGTTTAATATAAAGCTTAACAGAACCTGCTTTTCTCAGCAGTATACTGTGGTGGTGTTTATAAGCGGTTTCCATTTTCATTTTACCTAAGAGTCATTTAGCGTGTCAAGGTAGAAGGATATGGGCAGCCTCCCTGTTTGTTAGTGTTGGAAATCTGTCTTCAGTTCTGCTTGCAACAAGTGGAGTAAACCACTAGAAAATAGAGTACATGGGCTAGAGGAAGGGTGGAACGACATTCTTGCAGGGTGAAACTCTAGGCGTGGTTGTACTGAAGAAATCAGTTGGTGTCTTTATGTGTTTATGATATTAAATTCCTATTGTTCCTACTATTTCTATACTAGTTTTCAACATTGCTATAGGAGGAATAGGTGAAATCATTTTGGAAGACTGTTTTGAAAACAGTAATTTTCAGCATGAAATCATGTTTTTCTGCATACATATATATGTATTTAGACACATGCACTATGCAATATCCTTATTGTTTTGCCCATTTTACCTGTATTGTTAAATAATTCACACATTATAATACAAAAAGTGCCCTTGTGATTTAATGCAAGAGTAATACTGGTTCCTCTTACATTGCAAAAGGTTTGTTTGGCTTTTTTCTCATCAAAGCTCCAATCTATAATTAGGGATTATGAGGATGTTCTTTGTCGAGTGAGTTCTTTGTTGAGTGGGAGTCAGTCAGTTTAAGGAGCAGGACTTATCCACACAAGCAAAACCAACTGTACCTTTGTATCATACGGTATTTCACTGTTCCAGCTTTTTCCCACACTTGCTCAGATGTTGCTGTACTGTGTTTTTATTCAATGCAGATACAGTATCTGGTGTTTTACCTTATGTTGAGGTACGGTAACCAGCAAAGTGAAGAACTTTCAGTTAGATAAGTTGGATAGCACCTTACACAAAGTCTTCTCAAGGTGGTGGATAAAAGCAAGGAAACAAGGTCTCCCATGACTCTGAGTCTAGTGTGGCCAGCAGAAAAGTACTGGACAGAGGTAGCTCTTGATTTACTGTATATCAGTTAATAAACTGTGCAATGAGAGAAAGGCTGGAGGAAGTGCTTGGGATAGCAATATTCTTGGAATGAGGAAACATAAGATAAACCTGTCTCCCACTTAGCCTCACAAAAGACTGCTGTCTTAAATAACTTTCTTTAAAAGAAGAAATTCTGTGTGTGTATATATATATAATATATGTAATATATTTATATATATATGTATATTATATATATATATATATATATGGGGGTTTATTTATTAGTACTTTTTAGAAAAGGACTCCTGCATCTAACATAGGCAAATCTTCAGGGCTGGAAGATGAAATATTAAGAGATGCTGAGATTCTTTTAAAGGATTTCTGGTTTAGTTTTGGACTTTGAAGGGAAGAATTAAAGTAGGAATCCATTATATTAAAGCTCAATAACTTTTGCTTTAAAAGCGAATAGGTGAAAGCAGAAGTAGGATTTTTTTTTTCCCCTGCGCAATATAGTTTTGTCAGCTAATTAGTTAAGAAAATAAATTCCAGGCAATAAAAAATTCTGTAAAACCTAAGGAACAGTAGTCCTTAGAAAGCAAATATTTTCAAGACTTCTGTGTGAATTGATGCTGGAGCCCTAATGCAGATATATCATGGAATCATAGAATCCCAGACTTATTTGTGTTGGAAAGGACCTTCAAGCTCATCCAGTTCCGCCCCCCTGCTATGGGCAGGGACACCTTCCACTACAGCAGTGTGCTCCAAGCCCCTGTGTCCAACCTGGCCTTGAAGACTACCAGCTGTGGGGTAGCCACAGCTTCTCTGAGCTCCCTGTGCCAGTGCCTCAGCACCCTCACAGGGAAGAGCTGCCTAAGAGCTCATCTCAGTCTCCCCTCTGGCAGGTTAAAGCCATTAAATAACAGTCTTGTCCTCTTCCTACAGGCCCTTGTACAAAGTCCATCTCCATCTTTCTTGTAGCCCCTTTAGGCACTGGGAGCTGCTCTAAGATCTCCCTGGAGCCTTCCCTTCTTCAGGCCGAACAACCCCAGCTCTCTCAGCCTATCTCCATAGAATGCCTATAATTACTTGAAGCTGCTTGGTAATATAAGGAATAACCTTTGAATTCTAAAGGAAAAAGATAAATACATGGGAAAAGTAACAAACTAAACCTGAGCTCTACTGTACCATCAGGAGATGTTGGGAGGTGGTGGTTAGCAGCATGTTTAACCGTGATGATTACTTCCATTTCACAAGAGTCACCTATTGCTAGAATCAACATAAAAATCTCTAGGCACGTTACATCTTCTGTTCCACCTGTATCTATTAAACAGAATGAAATTGTTAAATGATAGAACCTCTCACATTCGGTCTTGTTTTCCCTGAAGAGTCACTAATATAATTTTAGACAAGAGTTGTGACAGATGGGCTCTAAGGCAGATCTGGCTGTGTGGAAGTTTAGGTAGTTGCTATGACATCATGAGCCCTGAAATGATGGTGGGAGGATGATTTTGGAGAAAATACTTGGCATACATAAACTATCACCTGTACTATGCCATGAATAGTCTTTTGGGAGATTTGACAGCAAAATGATAACTTGGGAAAGATATGCAATCATTTGATAAAAATACTCCAGCAAACATAAAAATGTTGTGAAGGGCAGGAAGACATTCTAAAAGTAATGCTTTTGCCAGTGTATTTCTGGGCTTCTGTCTTGGGCAAGGAAAAAAGAAAGGATGGAGAAACACAAAACTTCTCCAAATAAGCTAGTCTTGAATTGTCAAGGAGATAGGAATGTCATTTCTTTCCCCTGCTTTAAAGGTCAATTTTGAAAGGTTCAGGGATGAAGTGCTGCTGCATTTCCTTGCCTTCACGGCTCGGGAACATTCACAGAGAAATCCTGTTTAGCGTCTTGAAAGGGAGATCTTCTCATGATATTGCATTAGATTTTTATCTTCTCTAACTTTTGGAATCAAGAATTTAATCTCTCACCATTGTTTTAATCAATTAAAATTTTTGGTATTGAAAAAAGCCGAAATGAGCCTGACAGATGCAAGACATACAGTTTCCATGAGAGCAAAGAATTGTAGCAGACCAGGGGATGCAGATAAATCAATGGACAAATTTGAAGACTACTGGAGGCTTAGCAATGTGGGGTAGTTTTCTTATGTCAGTGGAGAGACCACTTCAGTAAGGTCCTCCATGTGTAGTGTTCAACACTGCTGTTCTGCAAGAAGAAAGCAGCAGAAAGCCAGCTTCAGATGTGACTACTCTCTGTTGCATCCTTACTCTGAAGGTTATTGCTCCTTTAGTAGGTTCAGCAGAGAAAAAGTGTAATGATGCATTTACATCCATATGCACAAAGGACAGCTACAGTGTCCAGGGCTTGAGGACAGGTTAACTTTATCCGCATTTCTAGGGCCAGTAGTATCTGGCAGAGGGACAGGAGTGAGCAGCTGGAGAACAGGAACATCTTAAATCACTACAGCTGTTTGCTTCTGTGCAGCTGAGCCAGAACTTCAGTCAATTCCCCGTTAACTTAAACTGTAACAAGATAAATTGAAATAAAGCAAGGTTGCATTCAACTAAATCAAATTGCGAGCAGTTATATTGAAACAGTGTTTGCACGTAGATAAATCCTATGACACATTAAGAAGATAATTTGAAATAGAGTTAACTGCAGGAGGACTTCATTTTGGAGTCCAGATTAAGAAAACCAACAAAAATAATGTCTTTTTGAATGAGACTTTATTATGTTGCATGATGAATGAGTATGATTTGGAAAACAGCTTTATCATCATTTAAACAACTTCTAGGGGAAACTGAAACATGAGTCTATTTCTTTACTCTCAATCATCAATGCTGTAACTGTAAGCAAAAAGTAAATGCTCGGTAGCCAGGTAGAATAAGCTATTTATTCCAGTAAAATCAGTCTGGATTCTGGTTTTGAGGTTGTTATGAAAGGTAGGCTTGTATGACAAAGAAAAGTGGAAGAGCAGAGTTCTGGTCTGATGCACAGTTGCACCATTAAAATTCTGGATGCAGGTAGAAAGGTCAAAATGGAAACCCAGCCCAAAGGATAGTGATGAGTGTGGAGCCAGCAGATTCACAGCTCAGCTTCCGCTGAAAGTCAGCTGGAGTCATCCACTGATGGCTTTAGGGGAAATGTCAATGCTTCATTCTGATTGCTGTGATTTGCTCTCTCCAATTCAGATGCTGTTTTTTTCTCATATTTGTAAATTGGATTTTCTTTATAATGTAATGCATGGCATAAGGGTATTTTTATCCAACCAGTTTCTTTTTCATTTGAAATTTGTAATAGCTTGTTGAAAATCAGGTGGGTTTATTCTTTTTTTCTTTCCAAAATGATAGTTCTTTATAGCTCTGTTGCATTAAAGAATTTTGCAATCAGTGCCCTAATGAATACATTTTCTTAGTGTATAGTCATGCAGTTAAATTTGAAATATCAGTTATTTTTAAAAGGTCCAACTGTTGAACTCGCTAAATTTCCTTGCTCTCATGTTTATAAGCTGCTTCTTCATCTCATTGCCATTGTAGTGGTTTTCCCCAATTTTCCAGTAGCATACATTTAGTGATATGTCAAACAGCCGCTATGAACTCTTTATCCTTCTTGTAATCCTTTTCAAAGTGAAACTACTTTTGTCTGTAAGATAGGCATTGCATTATTAATGTTTAATTTTCTCAGCACTCTTCTCTGGATCTGCTTCCTCATCTTCCTATATCTTTAGCTTTATTTTTGTCTCTGTATCTGCATCCTTATCTATTCCTTAGTCTTCTCTATATTTTTATTGAACATAGACATTTGTGTTATTTTCTGTGGTTGTATTTTTCATCCTATAGTTTCAAGCTGAGCAATAAAAAACTGCCTCCTGCAGTGAAGAGTTTTACCTTTGTCAAAAGAGTGAAGGACAGGTTTGCTGTTCTCTCTGCAGCCTTCATGGCTCAGAAATCAGCGCTGTTCACTGCTCTGCTTTCTTCAAGCTAAAGCTTCCCGTAGGGTGATGGCTTCTTGCCCAGCAGGAAGGGAGGAAGTTGGTTACAGGTTTTACAAAGGAAAAATAACTTTTAAAGTCCTGAGCTAATATCTATCTATGAGTTTTAAGCTGTATTACTCACTGGAAAATTAATTACATTTAAGTTTAATTAGATAGATCTTTCTGTTATTGCTTTAACATACTTATCTTGATTCAATTACAATTGTAGGTGATAATTGAAAGTCAAACCTTGTTGGATGGTGGGGAAGAGCTGGTAAGAGTTTGAAGTGCTTCAGTTGGCTTGCATGGGCACAGGGCTGAATCAACACATTTACTTTGTTTTATTTTGACCTAGAAAAGTGTTATTCTGGTAGGGAGTCATTGCTTGTATCTGGCAAAAATCCAGTCCACAGTCATTGTGGTCTATTTGCCATTGTTAGATGAGTCTCAGTGGAAGTTGTAAACATTATTAATCGTAAAGTAAAGCATGTGTGCTGAGGATCATAAGCAAATTATTGGAATGAACTGATTTTGTAACCAGATATATGCTTTGATACAAAATACTGTATTGTTACTGACTTTCACTGTCACACAAACATTTATTTGAAGTCATGTATATGTAGCATCATTTATTGGGTAAGAGAAGATTTCTCTCAAGGAGCAAGATAGCTTAAACATAAAGTTAATGTGATTTTTGTCTTTTTCCCTTAACTGAGTACAAAACAGCTGGCTAACATCTGAGAAGATTTGAAGCAGTTAATCCCACCTTCAGGTGAAGTATTATTAACATTTCTAAACTAGCTCTGCAGTCATGGACGAGGTCAGGTTTTGACCCTTATTGAATTAAGCGAAGATCAGCTTAAGGGAGAAGAGAGACTAATTAAAATGAAGTCTCCGGGCCTGATCAGCTCTCTGTGGCAGGCAGCTGCAGAACTTGAAAAATGACTTGCTGCTGCCTAGCCAAATTCTGGTTGTTTCCTTGGCTGGATAATAAAACCATCTATGACCTTCAGCAGTGTAGAAGACTACAAATCTTTTGTGCTGGAGAAAAACCCAGAAGCAATAGGAGGACATTACCATTTCTGAAGTGGAAATTCTCAAATCCTCTTTAATACTTATGTAAAAGAATTGTCAAAATATAGTCTGCAGGGAGAAAAAAGGCCATAGAAATGTCCAAGACAGGTTTATGTCTAAAGCATAATTTTGATAAGTTTTATTTTAATAAGCTTAACATTCTAGAGTTTTTAATGCTTTGATTTATTCAGATGCGTAGCCTACTACCTGTTGAAGTGTTGGAACTAGATGATCTTAAGGTCCTTTCCAACCCTAGCTATTCTATGATTCTATGATTCTATGTCCAACAGTATATTAGAAATAGGAAAACAGTCAGTGTTGCAAGCAAATACAAATAATGTGGAGTGCCAACTAATTAAAATATATGTGGAATTAAAATAATGTGGAGTGCCAACTAATTAAAATATATTTTAAAAGGTATAAAAGTTCAAAGTTCTGACTATTTAGTAGTACTGACTGGGTTTGCTAGTACTGTAATACAGCTTTACTCATCTCTTCAGACTATCTAATGGGCAGATAATGGTGGCCAGGGCAGGTGATGTCCAAACCTCATTCTGACCTTAAAACGGTGTTGTGCCAATTACTGATTGTGTTAGTCCGCAGGAGGATTCTTATGTCGGTGCTTGCACTGTTTTTCCATGGCAATTGTCTTTGTTATCTGTTTTGGGTAATAATTCTAAATACAATGAGTAGTGCAGCTATATTTAGCTTGTTTAATGGAAGAAACTCCCACTGTCTTACAAATATGTACTTACCTTTCTGATGATGTTGGTGATGATGAAGAACAAGGACTCATGCATTTACTCTAATTGGCTATTAGTGGCAGCAGCAGTGTTGTTGGCCTGTACAGTAAGTGCAGGCAGGCCCAGGAAAAGATGTGACATGAGTCAGCAGTGCTGCTCTTGCAGCCAAAAAGCTATAACTGTGTCCTGGGCTGCATCAGCTGAAGAGCAGCAGTGAGGCTGAGGGATGCTTGTTGCACTTGTATATAATGTTATAATTATATACATATGTATATAATATGTATATAATGTTACATATATATGTATATGATATTGCATATCATTGTCTTACATATGCATAAAGTAATACCTGCAGTATTGGTATATAACATTTGGTACCTATGTTATGTGATTTCACCCTTTAGCCCTCCTGTGCATGACTGTGTCCCCTTACAATATATAGATTGCCAGTGCATAGGGTCAGTACATATGAGACTGAGATATCCCATGGCTCTGGAATGTGGCCATTTGCTGTTACTGTCTTGGCAGTGGTATAACTGAAAACAGGAGAACAATGTTTCCAGAGCTTTCCTGGCTGCTCTGCAAAGATGGCTGGGGAAGGGATAGGGAAGTCAGGACAACTGCACCATGGCAGCAGTGCAGGAACAGGTTTTCAACTTAGCAGCAACTGGTTTAAATCCATTGGCACTGCAGCTTCTGGGAAGCATGAGGAGTTCTATCCCCCCTTGCTGAGCACTGAGAAGGTCTTCCAATGCACTTAAACCTTGATTAGTCACCTACTTTGTCCCAGTATCAGTGACATGGTTGCATCTTGAAAATGAAGGCATCAGTAGACTCCAGCCTAAAATAACTTCAACTTAGCCATTTTTAATTCAAAATTATCAGTATTGTTTCTTGTAGCCCTTTATCATCACCAGAATGCATCCTTTCAGATATAGGATAGAAAAAGGGATCAGATTATAAATGTCGAATTAATTTGAAATCCCTTAGTTTTAATATAGAGCTGTCTCTATAGCAGTTCAAAATATTGTAGCAAAGAAAACAACATATGCTATTGATGCAGAACAAATATTGGCTTTAGCCAGATTAGCAATATTAAAATGCTTTGTTATTTTGGGTAGCTGAACTGTATAGAGAGAGCTATTTATATCAGCTTTTCAGCTCAAAAGGGAAGACAGCTCCAAGCATGGACAATAATGAATATTTGTAAAGGAGTGGAAAAGTATGGTTTATTTATAACCGAGTTTATATGCATATGTTTCTATGCAGGTTTTACATCCAGATAGTTCACTCAAACACTTTGTCAGTTTTTTTGTCTGAAGTGAGTTGATACTAAATAGTAAGGGATTTCATGTAAGTACCTAAATACCTACCTGTATATAAATGGATTCTTTAAGATTTTAAAGGGTTAAAGAAAGGTAATAATGATGCACATAAAAAGAGACTAATGGAATGTGTGGGTTTTGTGGGGTTTCTTTAAACTTAATTAAGAAAAATAAAGCAATGGAGATTTTAAAGACAGTTTAGAATTAATTAACACATATAAAGCTCACTTCTGTACCCCTGATAAGAAAGTAACCCATGCACTGATTCCGCAGAAGTCCCTTGAGCAGTGGCTTAGTGATTAATAGCTCCTTTAGACAATTGAGAGGAATAATCCATAGCCAAAATAAAATACTGGCTGTAAACTCTAAATATACACAGATCAAGACCCTACATCATAGTTTCTAGTTGCCCTTTATCCCCTTTGGAACACACCAGTAAATTTCAACCCCTCATATCATCTCATTAATGATATCGGAAAAGTAACGAAGATTCACACTTCCATATTTTTAATGTGTTTAGCTTCAAAATTGCATTCCAGAAGCATTCTGTGCACTTTTGTAGTCTACGACCCAAAATCTGTGAGATTACACCTGAAATTATGATTTCATGTGTTTATAAGGTTGTTCTTACAGCTGTGTAAAAGTTATGCATCTAATTCACAACAATCATTCTTCTGTACTCGAAGAGATACATGGGGGAAAAAAAAAATCATAGACTGCGTAAGACACCTATTTGTGATGGGATGAAATTATTCCTTGGAAGTATAAAGTACAATGATTTTTCATGCTTTCTTTTTCTAAAAGAATCTCACTTAGCATAATAGAAAGTTGAATTTTGAAACTCCCTATAAACAACTACTCATTTAAAAAAAAATTATCTAAAAGTCACACAAAGTTGTGTGAATGAAGATAACATTAATTGCAAATGAAGGCTTTAATTTTACTTATCTGTCTTTATGCCTGTTATCTAGAGATGTCAAAATACATGACGAAGCATAAGAAGTATCACTCTTCAATTTTGCAGATAGGTTAACTAAGTACTTGTCTGTTATTTTACTCAGTCACAGCTGACTACAGCAATATCCCAGTTATTTTACCATGTCTAATGCTTTGTCCATTGGAACATGCGGCTTCCAATAACTTTTCAACCCAAATTGGATTTCCATTACCCCTCATAACTCTAGATTGAGCCACATGTAAAATCTATAGTGCTGTTTCAAAAAAGTAATAAACTCTAAATGGCTTTCTCAGTCACGGGGTCACATTAAAATTGATGCTTTTCAGAATTACCATATCTTATGTTTTTTTTCAGGGAAAGAGAGAAAGAAAGAATCATCTTTTAGCAGATACCTCCCCCTTGCTCTAAATACTTGTCCTGTTGCTGATTCTAGCAGAAAGGTTTACTCATATTTCTTTAATAGGTCAAATTTATGTTGGTGGCTCATCACAACTAAAGGCACTTTAGGGTAATAGCTGTAGACTTCTTCCTCTTTTCATCTTTCCTTTAAGCAAATACTTCTTGCACTTAATTCTTTTTGACTTTTCCTCTGTTCTGATACTCCGCAATTGAAGGGCAAATGCTGCAATAAGTAGAACTTCCTAGGAAATATTTTACAAAGGTGCTTTGATACTTACAGTGAGAAGGCTCTTTTGAAACAGAAAGAAAACAAAATGTAAGTTTGTAATAATCTTAATGGTTAGCATTTGTTGCAGTGCTCTAAGTACTTATTCATATTTTTCTACTTATCAGAGAACTTAGACTAGTTAGGGTTGGAAAGGACCTCAAGACCATCTAGTTCCAACCCCCTGCCATGGGCAGGGATGCCTTACACTAGACCATATTGACCAATGCTCTGTCCAACCTGGCTCATGCTTTTACCCATTTTGTACCTTTTTTCCCAAAAGAATCTTCCACGTTCTACAACATAAGAATCTACTGTGGTCACTGGAGGTTCTTAACCCTTCTTACAAAATTTAGTATGAAGTCTTCTCCCAACTTGTGTGTGTATTCATATGTATCACCCAAGCAAGTTTTGCTGTGAGGTTTCAGCATCCTTCATCTTATGGAAAATTCCTTATCTGTGAGGATTTTTCATGTTCTCAAATGGCAGTACTTGTCCAGCACTTTGTGAATTGTGAGGAACTGTGCCACATCCATGGAATTCAGTTTCTTCAAACATTCACTAGCTTTAAAAGATCAATAGCTGTAATTTAGTGAAAAAAAGAAGAAAGAAAAAAAAATGTTCTCCAGTTGCTAGGAAAAAATAACAATTTTTACACGCTAATGAGGCTCGTAGGTTAGATTTCACAACTCACCTACCGCAGTTATAGTGAGAAGTGGATCAGAGCTGCATCTGGAAATCATTGTCTGAATCGCATGTAATTTTGTTCCATTTTGCATAATGAACTGCAGAGTGGGATGGCAGTCTGAGAAAATGTGCAGCCCAGATCAAACTGGTTTGAGGGACTGGATGAAAAGGTTTCCAGCCCATAGATTTGTACAGGTGGTGACACTGGGGCAAAAATTAAGATACTTTAATATATTAATAGAATAGTAATATTTTAATGTTAATATTAGATGTCTGCATTTTGTAATGCACTTATAAACATTTAAAAGTTGGGTTGTTAACTTTCATAAATATTTAAATATATATGCATCTTAACGTGTGTGTGTCTGTGCATATGAGGAAATTTACTAGCTATAAATACATGTGTACATAAAATGCAAATGCATATATAAAAACTAGAAAACCAGAGTTCTTGGCAGCGAAGCCGTCTATTTACTGCTTAAGTTAGTTTTCAGCATTATCAGAAAGCAGTGTAAATATTGCATCTGTTGTCCCTGGAAAATGCCAGAAAATATATGTGGGAGGTAGGAAGTACAAGAAGATAGGATGCTGAAAAATGGTACACCGTGGGAGAAAGAATTGACCAAGCAATAATTTGTGAAGCTTTATGCTTGCTATATAAAACCTCTCTCCACTGTTTTGGATTTCAGGTTTATAAATCATCAACGTCTTCTCCATGCACGTGCTGTACAGAAATGGACTTGGGGTTTTGTTTGGCTTGCTTGTATTTTAAGTTCTTCTCCTAACAGAAAGATACAACTATCAAGCAAGAGGAAACAGCCTCAAGCTGCACCAGGGGAGGTTTAGGCTGGAGATGAGGAGCAATTCCGTCACTGAGAGGGTGCTCAGGCACTGGAACAGGCTGCCCAGGGCAGTGCTGGAGTCTGTCCCTGCAAGTGTTCACACATTGTGTACACAAGGCCCTCAGTGACATGGGCTTGGCAGTGCTGGTGAACAGCTGGACTTGGTGACCTTAAAGATCTTTTCCAACCTGGTTGATTCTATAAGCTGGTATAGCTTCCTCCTAAGATAAATCAATGCCAAACTGTAATGTTCTGTTTTCACTTTTTAATACTGTGTTTTCCACATTTACGTGCATTAGACAAGATCTTCGCCTTTGACCTAAAATAATAATGATGTCTGTCTAAATACATGTATTTTAGATAAGTTGAGTAGTTAAATGGCAGTCATCTCAGTTCCCTGTTTTACAGTTACTACAGTTGCATTTGATTTTCTTCTCTTGTAAGCCGCCTTTAAGCTTTAAGAATATATAGTAAACAAAATAATCCAGAAATATTTTCTTTTCAATAATTAAATAGTTCCGCTTTTATGGTTTCAAACCAGTGCCATGTATTTTAACATCTTAAATAGATTATGGTAAGAAATTCCATCATTAAAAATATAAGCTGGAGAGATCTCAGAAGGATATTTAGTTCACTCTTCTTCACTACCAAAGTTTAGACACGAAGATCTGGTTGTGAAAAATATACATGATGAAAGATGAAACAGGGAGAGGGGGACGAGGGAGGACACCTAAAAGTCAAACCCAGAAAACTCCTGATGTGAATGGCTGAATATAAAGGGTGAGTTTCAGCACCCAATTAAATGACAAGGACGGGTCTCAGCATAACATGTCTTTTATTTAAACTTAAATATTCAAGCCCCTGATCATAACCACAGATCAGCCACTTATGCTTTGAGATAAATCTTTGTTATATAGTGAATGAAGCTGCTTCTGTAGGCTCCTTCATTTTTTGTACGAGTTGGAAGACTATAGTTGGAAACAGGAATAGCCAGCAGGAAGACAAAAGATTGGGTTTAGAAAGCTTAGGGGTGATCTTCAGGGTCCTTCCTTCAGCTTTGGTATTAAATGATTTGCTTAAAATGAATTTGCAAGGTACTTGTCAAGGTGTGCAGCCTTTTCTTAGTACCCAGACTGAGCTCCTTCACTCCTGACATCTGCTTTAAAAATTATAGTAGATGTGCAGTGTTAGTTACTGCCGATGTTGATGTATGATCTGAATGAAACATGATTCTAGATCTGTCTGACATTTGATTTTCTGTGTGGCTGAGCAATCTGAAAAGATAACCCAAGCTGACTGGAAATTTTCCAGTATAACATTTTTTCTATAGGAAATATTGAGACTGGAAGTCTCAGGTTTGGTTAAATTCTGTTTCTGTCAGCTGCCCAAGCTCACTGTTCAGTTTTTCTGTGCTTGCTCATATAGTTACAGGACATTGAAAATATATCACAATTGAATGGTAGCTTGAGTTTTCCTAAAAAACTTTGGCATTTTCACATGATGAGAAATGTGATATTTGCTCAGAAATACTCTCCTCTGCATCTCCAGGTTTGTTTGTTTTTTTTTCTGAAATGCGAATTCCAGTTTCCAGTACAACTCACAGAGCATCACTCAGTTGCATCACTACTCTTTTATCAGAAATATGGTTCTGTTTCTCATTTGTGTAGTTTGGGGGGATCGGCCCACCAATAAGTACTTTGACAAACAAAATCTAATCAAATCAAGTTAGTAGATTATGGATCTAATTATAAACTTGCAAGATTTTAGCAGCATACTTCTGGCAAGCTCTTACAGCAGAGTGCAAATAATGATTGTGGCCAAGTACAAAGAGGTTAGCTTGAAGACATCTCCTTGATGGCTGCTAACTCTTGGATAAATTTCAAAGTACCGATGCAAATTCTCAAAGTATTAGGGTTATTAAGAAAACACCTGGGGAAATGAATATCCTGAGGATTCCTAAATGACCTTAATGAAGTGAATTGATACTGTTTCCTCATTTCTTCTGACAATTGTCAAGAGGACCTGGGAACGGAATTAAAGTCATCATCATGCAAAGCTGAGATTGGAATGTTAAGCTGTGAGAATATATATTCCAAAACAAGAAAAGCTTATAATTTTTTTCCCCAAAAAAGGGAAAAAGAAACTGAGAGAAGGTAGTGTAGCAAAAAGTGAGTTAAGATAATAACTGCTTTTAGATGTGAAGTTTGGAGATTCATGAATTTTCCTTTCACATTCAGTCAACCTTCACAGTATTTATTTTACTTAACTTTCTCTTTCTCTTTGTTATTGTCTTCTTCTCCTTTCCTTGTTTTCTGTGCCTTTCCCTCTCTTTTCTTCTTAGGTTTAAAACAGCAGAAGAAGAATATCTACATGTGCCTCCTAAGATGTAACTCTTTAAAATCATGATGAATTATATATATCCCTTTTCAAAGCATACAAAAAATTTCACTTCCAGTATTATTTTATGATTTACCGCAATACAGCATCCTTTAATAAGTTGTAGCAGATTCAAAAAAATACAGCAGCATTTGGAAGATTCGGAAGTATTGACGAATATGAATTATATTAGGGTGAAAGTCCAGATAAAAAAATATAATAAAGCAAATTCTGTGGTGAAAATAGGGATGTTTACAGGAATTATCAAGAGCTTTGGAGGCTCATTGCAGTAGATATCACAACAACCTAAATAATTCTAGCTCTAAAGAACATATGCTCTAAGTAAGCAATGAGTAAAGGGTATTGCATCCATCTAATTATGAAGAGCTGGGCTACAGGAAAGAAGACTTTTTGCTGAATATCCCATTGAATAACTTCTCACTACAAAAGTAGTCCCATCAGGTAAAATAACAATTAACCTGAGCAGCACTATCTTTGTTTCAGAAATGTAATGACATGTCCCAAGCCATGCGAGACGTCTGTTCATCAGCAGTCTTAATTACAGTGCTGTGATTTCTGTCCTTTCTTCTTGCAACGCTTACCTCACCATCTTCATTGACCTCAGGCTGTTTAGACTGTATTTTCTTTTCTGTCATTTGATAGTTGTACGTGTAATAGCTCACAACTGTCTCAGTTTGTACTAAGTATTTAATTTACTGTTGGCATGGAGAGAAGCAGGCCAATCTCTCATCAACACCACTGATTCCTGCAACGCCCTTGATTCTCTTGGAGGTTTTCTGTGTAAGTACTGACCACTGCTTGGCTACTCCATGCATGCACAAAGTTCCACTGTTACCTTTGTTCTAGGCAGTAGTTGAAGGTTGTTCCTTCCTGTACACTTAAACATTTGAATCATAAAGTCACAGAATGGTTAGGATTGGAAAGTACTTTGAAGCTCGTCCTGTTCCTACACACTGCCACAAGCAGGGATGCCTTACATTAGACCAGGTTGCTCCAAGCCCCATCCAACCTCTCCTTTGAACACTGCCAGGATGGGGCATTTACCTCTTCTTTGTGCAACATGTTCCAGTACCTCACAGCCCTCACAGTAAAGAACTTCTTCCATATATCTAACCCTAAATCTGTTTAGGTTTGAACCTATTGCCACTTGTCCTATCACTGCAGTCCTTGATGAAGACTGCCTCTCTGGCCCCCTTCAGATACTGTAAGGCTGCTTTGAGGTCTCCATGCACCCTTCTCTTCTTCAGCCCCAATTTTATTAGCCTGTAACGTAAAGGTCCCATTCTGTGCTGGCTGACAAATTGTGAACGGGACCCTTGTATTTAATATTGCTACATGAGAACTGAACAAAGAACTGAGCTCAAGCAAAGTTCCTGACTGCTGCAGCAACCTGGAAAATCACACAGAAGTCCAAGATAGTCTTGAAATAGTATCTTCAGATCTGTTATGTCATTTTAAGTCCTGCATTTTTAATTTTGCCTTTCTTTTCCTGCTCATTGCCAGAAAGTTTGGGGCACTTTCTCCATAAATACACTTTACTAAAATAAATCATCTCTCTCTCTGTAGAGCAGAGACTGCAGCCGTTTCTAAGATGGGTGCTGTCTTCAGTAAGTGTTGCGGGTGGTGATGAGTTTGTTCATAGCAATTAGTTAAGCTGTTTTGCTTTCAGTGGAAGACAGGCATGCAGATCAGAGGAGGAATCAGGAGAAATTCTCAAGATAGGGGCAGAGTGCATTTAAACAGAAATAGCATTAGAAAGTAGAAGATCCATAGGGTACTATTGGCATGTGTTTACAGAGGACACAGGAATGACAACAAATAATTGGGGGAAACAAGATGATACCAATACAGTCAAACCTTAGGGTGTAACAGGGGAAATATAAGGTATCTTTATGGACCATTTCATTCATATGAAGGTAGGGAAGTGGGGTGATGAAGGAAATAGAATCATAGAATGGTTTGGGTTGGAAGGGACCTTAAAGATCATCTAGGTAGACATAGATGTGATAGGGGAACATTTGGTCCATCTCATGTCTCTCAGTAGGACTGATTGAGTCAGGAAAGCTCCAGTCATAGGTGAGCTTGCAAAGTCACAGAACAAGATTGCAAAATGAAATAGAAAGACTTACATTAATCATCCAGGAGAGTGAGCTTGGGGAAAAGAAGGAAAGGAAAGCAAGAAGGCAGAAGAATAATGCTAGAAAATTGATGTAAAAGGAGAGGTAAAATGAAATTTACCTTCAGTAGCCCATGGGAAACCTGTCTTTTTACAGTTGCTGTGAAGGTGGTGTTTAATGGGAGCTTTTTGCTCAAGAAAGGAAGGAAACAAAGTCCATGTAAAATTATCTTTGCACTCTTTCTTCAGGCTTGCCTTTACTGCTCAGAGAGTACCCCTTAATTTTTCAGGATCTAAGTATGTGTCACTATGATTTAAGGAGTCCAAGAGGATACTACAAGAACAGGTAGAATCCTTTTTCCTTTTGAACCTAGCCTACCTCCACTTCACTGACTTAGACTTTATCCTTATTTCTCTGTTGTTCCTATAACTCATGTCCTACTTTATGGTTGCATGTTAGTGGGTGGAATTCCATAATAAAATCAAAAGATTTTAAACATTTTCTTCTGCAACATGAGATATTCTTGAAAGATTAATTAGATTATTATTCCTGCTATTTCTATCTGAATTGACTGTAATTTTCTCCTGTGTGATGTATCAGTTTTGTCTGTTACCGAAAAGACTTGAGTCCTACAGCTGGCCAGGAAAGGTTCTTCTGGATAATGGGCTCCTGAGACCAGTACTCTGTTGATTCTGCCTTAGCCATACTTATAGTCTTAGGAAAATCACAGAGAGTAGAATTTGACTCCAAACTCTAACCATCTCAAATGTAAAGGTCAGCTCTAATCTTGTTGTTTATGACCCTTCTGCATTTAGCAGAATTACCTTCAGAATGGGATTCCTTCTATTTTAGAACAGTTGCCTGTGTTGGTTGGACTGTAACTTCTGAAAAAGCCTTCTTCTCTTGCATGTTTCTAAAGACAGCCTAGATAACTAGCTTAGTCTGGATGCCTCGATTTTATGTCTTTATGGTTAAATGAAATTAAAACAACCCTTAATCTGTCTGTGGATTTGTCATATGCAAATTAATGTATTAATGTTTCATTTTCATCTTTTATTTTCCATAGAAGCAATAATCAGATATGACAGAGACCAGATTGTGTTGCAGCATACAAGTAAACAGCATTTCAGGAGTCATAAAGAAGAGAAACAGAGTAGATGATTAGAGGCACAGAAGGCAAAACCTGATATGTATAATTGTGTTTTACAGTTTATTCCTCAGAAACTGTGATGACCAGAAGTACTCAGTATAGCCTTCTTCATTTCCTGAAAGAAAATGACAACAGCCTATCCAGAGTTGTGATTTTCTTTTTAAATTGAAAGATTTTCAATGTGTGTTTGTTTTACAGCTCCTCCTCCACCCTTCCATTTGTTAGTCTTCTTTCCAGCAACTCCTGGAGTTAACATTACTGCAGACGTTGCTGGTAGAGGAGAAGGTCAGTTTGAAAGGCTTTATGTTTTGAATTAACTTATTTATTATGCCACTTTTTGCCTATTCATTAGATGAGTCATCTACTTGATTCACATAGAGTTTATCCTTGCAAATAGTCATGAAAGAATTACTCAGACCACAAGCTAGGCCTGTAAATAGAAGAAGTCTTCAAAGTACATGATGCTGAAATAGGAATTATTAAAAACAAAACACAAACACCACACCCAAAACCCCACACACAATTGAGAAAAGAGCAAGCAAGACTTTAAAAATGCATACTGACAATGGAAATATGGGGAAAGGAAAACTATGAATGTGTGCAAGCTTTCTTATATCAAATTCCATAGATGCTCTGATGAATCATCCGTTATGTAGTTTGTCTAAATAGGTAACATCATTCTTATGTCAGTTTTAAATATAATTTGTAAGAATTTCTTTCAGACAATTACATTTTTAAAATTAATAGCACTACTTCCGTGGGATCAGTGTAGAAAGTGCAGAATGTGAAGTCACTGTCATTAGTAAAGCATATGCTATTGGGCAGTTATACTGAATTAAGAGACTGTTCTCATTTACTTAGAACATACCACTGGATATCATAATATTAGTAAAAGAATTAAAGAATAATGGTCATACTTCATAAATGTATGTTTTGGTGGGAATGAAAAAGGGAGAAAAAAGTATTAATAATTGAATATTATATAGGAAAAATGTGAGTTCTTTTTGCTTTTACCAATATGCGATTACATCTACCCAGAGGGAAGAGGGTTTCTTTAAAAAGTACACCTAGATTGCAAGTTAATTGATCTTTGTGGATAGGACCTGGATCCCCTGGGAAGGGTGGCATATATGGATTTATTATTACTTTTTTAATGGAGGGTGGGTTGTAATTGAGGAAGGGTTCTGTCTACCTCAATGTTTGTGTACATTTAGAAGAGGGAAGGGAATTTCATTGATTAAAACTCCAAATAGTTTCACCATCAAAATTAAAGAAAGGAACAGAATTTTTTGCTCCAGTCCTTAAGTCACCCTTCTTGGGATATTTTATCACACCATGGAATACAATTGATGTTTGCTTTTTACAATCTATGAGAACTAAATGTTTCAGAGTTGTCGTGTATGTCGTATGAGAGGTGGCAAAGTCAAGGCCAGCACTGTAGGTAGACAGAACAACAAAGCATTCTGAGCTAGGTGAAATGAGATGTTTTATTTAATGTGACTCAGTTGACAAACCAGGTCTGTTTTCTTACCTCTGCTAAGCAACAACAGGTCATGCTAATTCAAAAAGCATGTGTGTAAGGAGCATGGTGCGAGAGCTGTAGTTCACAAAAGCTTCTGCTTTGTCCTTGACCTTCACATTTCAGCATTTCCCCAGTCTGCTGGAGTCTGTTGTTAAATGCCAGCCGGCAGTTATGAAGGCATGAAAAATTATCAATTATAAAAGAACCGCCTTTCAAATGAAGATCAATATAAATTCTCATATTGAGGCGAACAGCTACATGCAAAGGATTGAAATGTAGGAACGCAGGGAAGTGTTTGTATTCTGACAGCACTAGCAGTGACAAGGTGAAGGAAGCCTCTTTCTACTGTGGATAAGTCAACATGAAGGGCATTGTGACTTGTTGGGAGTTCATAGAAAGGCAGACATTCACCAGAGTTTCTAGCTGTGCTAACAGGAAAGGGATATTGGGATATGATAATGACATAAGCAATCTTTTGCGGGTTTTATGCAACTCTGCTGGTGAAGTTTGCCTGTCAAGGGTTAGTGGGTATGCAGTTACATGCTTGAGATCAAAGTAGATAATCATGGAATCACAGAATGGTTTGGGTTGGAAGGACTCTTAAAGCTGATCCAGGTCCATCCCCCTTCCACAGTCAAAGACACCTTCCACTAGACCAGGTTGCTTAAAGCCCTATCCAGCCTGGCCTCAATAATGGGTTGTACAGACTTCCAAAAAGCCACTGCACTTCGGAAGAACAGTAGGAGGCATCTCACCACATTTTCAACTTCACAGTGTGGAAGCTTACATCTGAGCTGGCTATAACATTCCAGTAGTTAATGGGAAAACCAGGAAATTTTAGTGGATGGTTCAGGTGATGTGTTTTATACATCTATCTGCAGATAAGTTTATAGAGCCCTGGCCCTAAATATAAGTATAGGTACTTTATCTATCAGAGTACAGATCTATATTGAAAATATTATATGCTCAGATTAAAATGCCTTTTTTTTGTTTTGTTTTAAATTAATTAATTTCTACATTCCTGCACTGTTTTATTTTCTTACAGCACTCTGATTGTTGCTCTCCAAGCTGATGTTTAGTGTGAGAAGTTATCACATTAGCAGATATACAGTTCAGGTGTGAATTTATTTGTGGCAAAAAGAGAGCTCAAGTGATGGTAACCTACACACCTCTTAAAACTTTTAATACACCATCTGTGCTTCAGGTCATGTTATGTGCAAAAGTCTTTGCAGTTGAGAATCATATTCCGCTCCAAAAGGAACTACATGCAGTCTTCATCCAATTTACACAGGAAAGGTGCTTGAAGATTTTTGGGGTATAGAAAATACTCCTAACTACTGTGAAATAACATAATTAGTAATAGAAATTCCTTCAGAGTGGTAAGGGTTTAGGAAGTTTGGAAGAGTGCATGAAGAAGGCATGAGCTATTTTCACAAAGATGCTAATTCTCTTATATGGGGAAAATCTGCATTTGAAAATGTTAAAACAAGATTTTAGTCCATTCAGAAGTATTTCTCTCAGATGGCTTTGAGGTTTATTTGGAGTTTATTTATTTTACATTTGAGGCTTTACACTGTGCCAGTCAGGATCCTCCCTCTTGCCCAAGTGTCTGCAAACAAACTTGGATTGCAAGTATGTGTCAGGGTGTAAGAGCCCTTTCTAATTGCATATATCCAATATATTGTCTAGTGTTGATTAACAAAAAAAGGAAAAAAAGATGTTTTCAGAGAAATCTTATATATTTTGGGGACAGATTCATACACAGATACAATGAAAGCCATATCCGTAAATCATGAATGTGTTAATCGATTTTAACTATTTAATCTTCTATTTATCAAAGACATTGCATATTGGAAATGTCCAAAAAAAGACTAGATGGCAGCATCAAAGGCAGGAAAAGTTACAACGATTTAAGAATTTACCATTTTCTGTCTATTCTGGCCTACAACCAACTACTTGGTATAAAACATGCCAATAGAGCCAAACATAAAAAGGCAATTTTAATTATCGTTAAAACTTTCAGAAATAAAAGTTTCTGTTAGAGAGCTGCCTGATATTATTTTTTTAAGCACTTTGGAAAATTGCATCTGAGATGAGATAAATGCTGCACATTTAAATTAAGATTATCTTTAGGCTAGTAATCTCATTTACTGTTCAGCAATTTTAATTCATGTCAAGACAGTACAATTAGTGTCATCATCCTGCTGGTATTTCTCATTGCTTTATTGCTGTATTTACTGTTGTTAAGACACTACAGCTCATATAAAGCATAAGTCAAGATAATACATTATTAAAGGGAAATATGTCAGCAAGTACTGCTGGTTGCAGCCTGATGAACTGGCCTTCCCTTCACACATCGAGTCTGTGTTAGCTCTAAGAAAAAGGTCTCATTAAAACACTTGACAAACTTAATAAATTTCCATTTAAGCATGGAGGTAAATTTATTTCGGGTGACATTCAGAAAAGTGTTCGGGTTCCCCCCCTTTCAATTGTCATCTTAAAATTATAGCTGTTTTGAATGTTTATATTATGGGTATTAAAATTGTAAGAACCATTTTCTGTATGATAAATTTTATTACCTCTAATAAGAAGGATTTTTTTTCTGCTACCTTCCTGGGCTGTGGTTAGGAAGGTATTTGTTCTAAGTTACATTATACTGCAGTTTGCATAAATATAAATAGAATCATAGAATCATAGAATAGTTAGGGTTGGAAAGGACCTTAAGATCGTCCAGTTCCAACTCCGTTACCGTGGACACCACACTCAACCATGTCACCCAAAACTCCATCCGACCTGGCCCTGAACACTGCCAGGGATATGGAGCATTTACCACTTCTCTGGGCAACCTGTGCCAGTGCCTCACCACCCTCACAGTAAAGAACTTCTTCCTTGTATCTAACCTAAACTTCCCCTGTTTAAGTTTGTACCCATGACCCCTTGTCCTATCACTACAGTCATTTCAGGTATACAAAATGGACAGCTGCTGTTAACGTACTTTGCTTTCCAAACTAGCATAGTTTTGAGGCCTTTTTATTAGTAGTATCTTTATTTTTTATATCTACATTAGCAGGTCCCAGAGAAAACCAGATTCCACATGTGTGTGATTTTCTTTAAGCCTGCAGCATTAATTACTTTTCTGAATTTGGAATCTTGGCAGTCTAATTTTATCTTTTTCCTTGTTTTTATATATAAAAATGTTGTTCATATGAGTGATTCTCTGTGTGATCTTTCAAGATACACTGCTTCAACTGAGCCCCACTAGTAATGTTTCCTTTGCAAAGAACTGTTAAGTTACTGCGAGAAGCTCATTCCAGGCTGAGTAAAGGCGGACTGCTTTGTCCTGGGGATGCTTCTCTGTATATATTACTCTTATGTTCAATAATTTTATGACAATAAAGATGAGATCTCCCCACTGTACAATCTGCTAAGTTAGATAGAGTGCAAGCATGAGGGAGTTTTTCAAGGGAAAGAAGAGGCATGAGGGAATGAATAAAAAGCACAGGAAGGGAACTTTAAACAAAAGCAGGAGACATTAGGTTGCATTTGAGTCTTATGTTGAGATGCATAATTTAGCATCAAACTTATAAAGGTCATTTAAAAATATGTAGAGAGATGCAAGGACATGACTATATATATACATCATTGCGTGGTAGGCAATATGAACTGTGTCAGAAATATGTTGTGCCAGAAGTGTTTCTAGTTTCTTACCATTCAGGTTTTTTACCATAAAGGTGTTTAATGCATACCTGTCTTCAAACTTACGAGTAATGAGATCTATTTGAGTGGACTATTCATGTCTGCCTAAATGATACTGACTGCCTTACTGCTTCATGAAACAAAAGCATGTGGTACTATTAAGACCTTGAAAGACCACTCAGACCTAAGTGATCTTTCTCTGTATATCTATATATTTATATATGTTTTCAGAATCAAGACAAATATTATAGAAAGACTTCTCTGCTATTGTGTAGACTCTCCTTTATGTATACTTGTGAATCAACCCTGCATAAAATGATTCTCACCCTGGCTAATAAATATACTTGTCAAGAGGTGATCGTTTTCCGATTTGCATTGTCTTCCTTTTGGCATATGCAGTATTAGTTTTAATAGATGGTATTTGGGGAAAAAAGGGTAATGCTAATGAGAAAATTCTATGGAGCATGGAGAATGCCATTGTAATGGAGTCACTCATGCCTCATCTCTCTAAAGTATTGCATGTGTTTTGTACTGCTCATAATAATCTGGTATATCAAATTGGATAATCCAGTACTGTAGTAGCAGGTGAAAATATTGTCAGGTGGTGGGATTTATCACATTGAGCAGAAAATCAAAGATAAACCAGTTCCTAGATGTTTAACTGAGGGAGGTTCTAACAAAAAGCTTAAACCAGGATTACCTGTCCATTGCTTTTATTGTAATAAGATTTGTTGGTTTAGTGTCTGTTCCTCTGGCTGTAAATAGAGCAACATGAATTTTGGACTTGTTCTTTGCATAACTGAATGGCTTGAGCAATAACCCTGTGACAGTGAAAAGCACCAGCAGAAATTAAAGTACTTTAAGACTGATTCAGAACATGCCCAACAAGCTTTGGACCAGCCAAAGTCATCCAAGAAAGCAGATCCCTAATAAATTGAAGAATTAATTTAAAGACCTCCTCTCACATGGAACAAAAAGTCATCAGGTAGAAGCAGCAGTTTCCAGTCATTCAGTGTTTTGAACAGGATCAAGTTCTGACTATTCCTGCACAACTGGAAAGAGAGAGGGAAAAGAAGATATCTTAGTATTAATATTTTTATTCTTTCAGTAGTATGTTAATATTTAACCATATTTTTTCATGTCTGCATTGACACAGTATGAGAGGAAAAAAAGTTGCTGCAAAATAATATGGGAATTGTAGACGCCGTGAATGAGATTTGATTCTCCATAAAGGAACCTAAACTGCAGCTTTTCAGTTGATGGCAATGGGATTTGGACCAAGCCCAGTACTAAAAGCTCAGTTTTTCATATTACTATCAGCAGGATTGGACAGACAAGATTTCATTCCAAATGGATAATCCATTAGCTAAGTTGAATTTAAAGGATTTTTGCCATCTTTGATTATGGAAACTAGATCATAGGTTGTTTACTCTTAAATCTAGCCTAGGCTAAATGAAAAAGAAGCACTTTTGTGGATAAAAGAACTACTGAAGTTATCTCAGCAGTGCGGGGTTTGTGGCTGGGTTCCCTGGTGAGTACTAAAGGTTGAGTTTACGTTAAAGCCTTTTTATAAGAGGCAGAACAAATAAGATGTCTTCTTTTTTTACCTTCCTGAGTATGCATTTTTGGCTGCTATTTCCCTTTTATCAAGTTATAATGAAGCAAAAGAGGGGTTCCTATGGCCTCTTTAGAGAAGGGTAGATAGTGTTTAAGTTCATATACACACACAAAAGCCTGTGGATGGGTTCACAATCACACATGAGTGCACAAAACTCAGTTCCTTGAGATTGAAGGCTGCAAGCAGAACAGGATTCATATTCACTAAATACTGACGTACTGTGCTTAATTCCTCTGAGTTTCAAAGCCTTGTGTTTAAGATTTTAATTATTAAATATTTAGTTGTGATAAACAAGTTGATTAAAAGTATTCAGGTTTATTGGAAAGGACTGTTTTATTTGGCTCGACGTGTTTATCAGGGAGATTTGGATCCCGTGGTGCTAAATGCTCCACACTGAAAGAAAATTACATTTCCTGCCCTACAGCAGTAGCTTCATTTATGTATTTTCCAAAACAGAATATTGGATGCAATTTGCTGCTGTTGCATTTTGACTTTTTAATCAAACGCTGGTATTTCTCTCACAGTTACTTATGCAGTGGAATTATTTGAATCATAGAAGGTTGTGACAGGATAGCTTAGACAGTGGCTAGTTATCTGCATTATGGAAGTGATTGCCTCTGTAGGTAGTGGGAAATTCTTTATTTCTTTAGTTAAAAACTGGCTGATATGATAGGGAAAGGTGAATAAACACGAAAATCAGTTTATATTTCACTCGTCAGTATGTTTTAGGGGATTTGCAGAGTAAGATGTTTCAACTGGCTGTATCATCTCCAAGGGATGGGAATAAACACATCAGCAGGTCTTAACACTGGGTCCACCCAGTGGTGTACCAGTGCAGGGTTCACTATTTAATAGTTTATCAGTTTTTCAGGAGCTATATGCTCTGTCTTTAAGCAGACCCAGTCTATGTTGGTTTGCAGATAGTTCAATATGCATAAACTTGCATTTGTAATAGAAAATTCCACCATTTTTTTTCTATTTTTGATTAGGAAAATAAAAATAAATAACAGGAGTATACTAACTTATACTTGACACCGTCTCCCAACCGTCATCTGGAAAATACCTTTATTAATGCAAATTAGTACAACTTTAAACAGACTTATCAGAGTGTGGTTCACCCAGGTTTGGGTCTCCCTGTACAATGCAAAAGTAATAAGTCTACAGAATATCATGCTGAGGTTATGAATTGGAAAGGAAATTATGAGTTCAGCTTGAAGGACTTCTCATCTGGAATTATTTCAATCTTTGATCACTGCTGTCCCCGCAGATTTGCTTTCAAGGATTTCCCAAGTGCGCATGGAACCAATTGGTCGTTTATATGCAGTTTCTATATGATGAACTATCTGCAAAGTCTACATGAACACCTACACTTTGGTTTTGAAACAGTGGTACGGAATTCTTTAGCTGGTACATTTTTCTGTTGTTGACAAACAGTCTATAGTGAAAAGCTTTAAACTGGTTAAAATGCATTCCTTAATTGCATGCCATACATAGACTGCAGTCAGTATACTATCTGTTCTTGTCTTTTGACAGACTGAATCAAACACAAATCAATGCCAAGCAATCACCTCGCTTATTTGTCATAATTCAGTTAACGTGATGCTTAGTCCAGCTTTCAAAGCGTGACAGTGGAGTTCAGTTTATAGCACATACAGTTAGAAAAACCTGCCACAGCTCTTTCCTGTGTTTGTTTTCTGTTATGCATGACCAAAAGAATGACAACCACACATGTTTGGGGCACACTCAGGTATTTCACCCTGAAAAAGGAGCAGCCTGTAATTATGTTATTTCAGGGGGGAGGTACAGATGAAATTTATCTGTGTTGCTCTTTATATGCATGAGGAAAATGAATTAAATCTTGGTTAGAGACCATTCTTCTTAATTTCCATCCAGTGCTGATTCAGCTGAGCCAGGCTGTTGCTGTGCAGGTACAAATTCAAGGCTCTGCCCTTTCTGCGCTTCACCTGGTCTTTAAACAATTAAAATAAAGTATCTCTGTGTTTTCCATATTGTCAGCAAAAGGAGGCAAGAAGGTAATTTTATCCACTGCCTTAGGTATCTGTCTTAAGATGGGAGAAATCAGGCTTTGAATAAGCATTTCTCTTTCCTATCTAATGTAGTTTATTCACACAACTTTAGGGTGGCTCATGTCAGGTAAGGTATATTATGCTCCTTCCCTTTCTCTGCCTTGACATTCTGCTTTTGGTGCTCTCTTTTGTGAAAATATCCAGTCCCAAATTGATATGACAATTCTTTATTCTTATTCACTCTTACTCTCTCACAGGGGAGCTTCATCAATTCAGGCTATAAAAGCCTGGATTTTTTTTCTCCTACTGTGATGTTTTAAAATCTAACAATTAAAGATCTGTCTCATCCTGAGATTATACTCCACCTCCAAGCAGACATTACTTGGCAGAGTTTGGAAAGGTTTAGGCTTCTTTCTGAATGGGTTTCAACCACCAGTATTACAGCTATAGTAATAACCAGTGCTATAGTATTACAGTTACCTACAGAGCATTCTTAATTGTGTATCTTAAGAGGCAATATAACAGTGCTCACTGACTTTTACATTTCACTATTATGTTTAATAAGGACATATATTTTTCTTAGGAAATGTAAGTATAGTTGTGATGATGAATCTTATGCTCCATCTTGTGCACATGGTCTTACAATTTTATTCTTTTAATTATATAATTTAATTCTATAAAACGTGGCCAGAAAGCTTGTTTTACAACTAATAAAATTGCAAATAGTCAACTCTATGCAAGTTGGTTTAACATAGCTGTACCAAATAGCTGTAGCTAATATTTATGCATTAATATTTATAGATAAATGACATTTGCAATGGAAATTTGCTTGCAGATTCTCCATTGCGATATAAAACTGACTTCTGTAGAATGTTTAATCAGCCTCACGTACTGGCTTCTGGTCTTTTCTTCCCTACAATTTATGTTTGCTTCATTATAAACTAAGCTGTTTTGTTGAAGTGAAATCTCTCTAATGCTAAGTTACATTTCCCAGAAACCAGTGTGCCAAATCTTGCCAATTTCAGATGTGGAAAGAGCCCAGTTTTGCAAGTGATCTTCCTTTAAACATCTGTAGAACTTCCTGTACAATATTTACCTGGCAATAACATCCGGATAATTTTCATTTTTATAAATCTACACATTTACCAATCACCCCTTGTTTCTGCCCATAAGTAAGTGAATCAATAGATGCAATTAAGTCATCCATAGAATTTCTTGATAATTGTCACTCGCGTTTTAAAAGAGGAATAAATTTTGCATAAGTTGCATTATAATCCTGTCACTACGTTAAGCACCTCTATATTTTTATGCCTGGCACTTCAGGAGTAATTAAAGCATCATTCTAAGCTCACTGATGGAAAAGTCAAATGTGGTTGGCATCTGAGGCAGGCATGACTGTCTGAAAAACCTCATAAACCTCCATGTGGGCAGAGAAGCAGTAGCGCTGCTTCCAGCACTCACATTGACACAGCCTGGGACAAATGCCAGTCTTTGGGAAAGATTGAAACACACCATGGACTCACTGTATTTAAAAGGCTTGAAGCTGCAATCTGTATATTTCATTATTATTTTTGTTTTACAGAATCAGGTGTTCTGCTAAAACCTCTAAGGTTTTGCTTTCTATTTCTGTTACACTTGACAGATTTATCAGTTTACATTGCTAGCGTACTCTCAGATACGTGTTATTCAGACTTCTGTCAATGAGTGGGTATCCTTTGGTCACTGGAACAATGTGAAGTGTCTCCAAGAGATATCAAAATCTTAGAATGCTCCAAATAACTTCAAGTGAAGTACTTTGATATAGAATCACAGAATGGTGACCTTTAAAGGTCTTCTAGTTCAACCTCCCTACAATGAGCAGGGGCATCTTCAACTAGGTCATGTCACTCAGAGCCCTGTCCAATCTGGCCTTGCACGTTTTCATGGAAGAGGCACCTACCACCTCTCTGGGCAAACTGCACCAGTGTTTCATCACCCTCATCATAAAAAATTTCTTATGTCTAGTCTGAATCTGCCCTCTTTCAGTTTAAAACCACTCACCCTTTATTATCTCAAGAAACCCTATTGAAAAGTCTCTCCCCATCTTTCTTATAATCCCCCTTCAAAAATTGAGAGGCTGCTCTATGGAGCCTTCTCTTCTCCAGGCTGAACAACTCCAGCTCTCTCAGCCTGTCTCCATAGGAGAGGAGTTCTACCCCTCTGATGATTTTTGTGGCCCACCACTGAACCCACTCTAAGAGGTCCTGTCTTGCCTGTGCTGAGAACTCCAGGCTGGACTCAGTTCTCAGATGGAGCTGTATATCTCCCATTCAACCCAGTGGTGACTGTAGCACAGAATCACTTTTTAATATTGATGTGAATGGAGTGATGTTCTTCAGTAGTAAGAGGGAAACAATAATATACTTTACTGATATAAAGTAGTGAGTTAATAATGTTCAATATTAAATGTGACAGTGGTTTAACAAGATTCGATGGCAGAATACTCTTCCTTATTTACTGCATAGAGGCCAGGGTCAGACAAAACTGTCAGGATGACCCTCCCTTTGAGTCAGAAAGGACCCCATTGCTTTCTTAACTCCTTCTCAGAGGAGTCTAGGTGTGGCTGGATCCACTCCTAGTCATTTACCAGCAACAATACAGATCCTACTGTGATCTGCAGTTCTGCGTTTGCTCACCAGATGACAAATGTTTAACCTACATGGGAAGAAACTTAATATTAAGTCTAGGATGAATTAGTAGAGTTATGGCAAGCTGCAAATTTATTCTATTTAAATTTCAGGAAAGGAAAAGAATAGGTGATTGGGGACATGCCTTTGCCTTGGGTTTCCTTCAGGCTGCTAACTGGAGCCTCCCACCATTTTTCTTTCCATGAGCTCGTATTCTGGAGGGGATCTGAGGGGATTCCCTTGGGTTATTGTAGTTTTCTGCATATTTTACTCTGGAAGGAGGAACATTCTCTCTAGAAGACAGGGAAATGAAGCGAATCTCATTTAGAGAAGCTGTGCTGGTGCCTAATTTCTGTATTGTTAAAGCACAAAATTAAATTCTTGGTAGCTATGCAGTTTCATATAATTACCACCATTTTTTCACCAAGCAAGGGGAATAAAATGAGCTATTTGCATTAAGCACCCTACAGTGATGCTGCAGGAGTATGTGGCCAAGGTTTAGGTCCTCCAGAAATACAAATATTGATGAATTCACACTCTCTTGGCCTTTAATCTTTTATTTCTGCAGTCTTTCATCTCTCAGACAACATTCCACTCTGAAATTCATGATGTCCAGCACTGGCTCACAAACCAACTACCACATCCCAATTCCAGCAACTACATCTAATGTGCTGTAAGAAAAAATGATGTTCAGATTCAAAATTCATGATCCTGGCTGACCTGACATTTGTGAGGGAATGAGATTTCACAGCTGCCTTTTCTCTGCTGAAACAAATCCCATGTTTTCTACCATAACATCGCTATAGTTTTAATCAAGTACTGTTACTGTGCTCACCACCTCTTCTCTGACGTGTTTTGAATGTGCAAAAGAAGAAATCCCTAATAATCCCTAGAGAAACATAGTTCATTTTGGATTAGTTTTTTAATCTGGTGATAGTTTGTGTTTGTAGGTAAAAGTTTCCACCTTAAAGCAAAGCTACTTCTATCAGAATGTTTTTCTTACCTGCGCTAAAAGACTACCACAAAGGATTTCAGTACCATTGATTTGGATATCTTTCAGGCTTAACTCAGGCAGTGCCATCAGAAAAACTGATTTACCCCCTAAACAAAAGAGCACACGCTCCCATGTATATTCTGTTGACAAGCTGAGCACTCCGTTGATAAGATTATTTCTCAAATCACTACAAGAAATAAACAGCTTCACAAATTTAATCAAACAGGGATCAGCAGTGGTATAAAGCCTTAAATATTTTAAGCTAGAAAAGGAGTTGCAGTAGTCAAATGAGGAGGAGAGGAGATGAAATTGTTACTCAACTACCAGTTTCTGAAGGGAAATATGTTTAAGGAGTGCGTTTTGTCTTGTATGTATTGAGAAGCAGACAGCATTAGAAGATTTTTACACCTACTGGGACTTTTATGTTGTTGTAGACAGGAATAGAAGAGCAGAATTGATGCTCTGCGTGTAGGAAGCAAATCCATTTCAAAATTTGCCTGGATTTAGCACTGTAACCTATTCTTTTCCCTTTAACATTTTAAAATGTTATTTTTGTTGGAATTCATTGCACTGCCAGAATAAAAATACATAAAGCTATAATACAAACCTTGGGCTTCATCCAGGTACTGGTGATGTCAGTAGGAGTCTTCATACTGACTTTGGATGAGACTTATGATCATTCTCTAGGCAATTATTTATGCCTTCTGGAAATGAATAATTTTTAACACAAAAGTCTAACCCATCTACTGGCTTGTGGAGTTCTCGGGGTGTTGGGGGGAGTTTATGCCTTTCTAAGGTGCTTCCTACAACAGTACAGAAACCATTGAATTTCAGTCTACTAAGATTTTTTTTTCCTTTCCTGACAGAAAGGAAATAATTTTCTATTGTATCCATTTTTAAACATTTGAATAGATTGCCTGATTGTTAAAGATATTAAGCATTCACACTTCAGAAGAGCTTTTTTTTTCTGTTAGTAAATGATGCAGGACGTTTTTCCCCCCAAACAGAGCACTGAAAAGGAAAGTAAATGTTCTGAAAGCTAGTCACCATAGGCTAGTCTGCCTGGAAACAAGCTATACCTGATTTTTTCTCCTTTATGTCTTCCTTTTTGGATTCTACAGTCATGTCATTTTTTGATAGCAGCTTTCTGCCTTAGGGTTTCTGTATGGTTTTGATCATTGTTTGAGCAAGTGCAAAGGCCTTACTTCTCCAGGGATAGTGAAACTTATACGAGAACTCAGCATCAGAGCATAGCCAACAGCAGTGGCTGTCCGTGGATGATTTGGATCCTTATCACACAAAGTAGGAGGAGGCATAGTAGCCAGCAAGGGCTCTCTGTGTTAAGGAAGATGAGGCAGCAGCATGGGAAGAGCTCAGGGTTGAATGAAAAGTTTTGGGACGAATAGGCTCCATCATAGGTTGTGAGGGTTGAGCAGGAAGAGATGTTATGAATGATATAAACAGTACTTGGGGACAACATGGAGTGATGGGTTCTTTGTGGAGAGCAATATGAGCTCGTAGGATCCGTTGAGGACTTAGAGGAAGATATGTGGGGTTGGAGAGAGGTTAGGATGTTTGCCACAAATTAACAACATAGTTGTATCTGCAAAGGGAGAGCCAAAGACCAAAGATCTCCAGGCTTTAACCTGTTTCTGAAAGCAGCTGTTTACACTCACTTAAGTTAACAATAGAGCAGGACAAGTGCTGAGTGATACTTCTATTTTGGATTAAACTAATTTTTGAGATAACAGTTGCATATGGGACAGATTCATGGAATCCTAGAATAGCTAGGCTTGGAAAGAACCTTAAGTTTATCTAGTTTCAACCCCCCTGCCATGGGCAGGGACACCTCCCACTAAACCATGTCACCCAAGGCCATGTCCAGCCTGGCCTTGAACACCGCCAGCGATGGAATGTTCACAGCTTCCATGGTCAACCCATTCCAGTGCCTCACCACCCTCACAGAAAAGAGCTCCCTTATATCCAATCTAAACTTCCCCTGTTTAAGACTGAACCCATTACCCCTTGTCCTGTCTCTACAGTCCCTAATGAAGAGTCCCTCCCCAGCATCCTTATAGGCCCCCTTCAGGTACTGGAAGGCTGTTATGAGGTCTCCACACAGCCTTCTCTTCTCCAGGCTGAACAGCCCCAACTTTCTCATGTTGTATAATAATTCTTGCCTTGCTTTACTGCTTTATCAGTCCTTTTATATATAGCTCAAAGGTGTCCATGAGAAATGTTTGTATGTGAGAAAGTATTTATTTTCCTCTGTCTAATCATTCAGTGCAGTTATCCCCAAGGCCTTACATAATGAGAACAATGAACAATTACCTTCTATTCACCTTTTGCATTAGGTCTATACATGCAGAGGCTTGCCCTTTTCTTTTAACTTCTTACTTCCATAAAGCTCATTTTGAATAGAAGAATATTTATACTTGTCTTTATTTGCGGTTCTTTGGTTCACCTTGGCATTGCAGGTACAGGCACACCCTACCTCTGTGTGGTTTCATGGTGATGGTCTCTGTGTTTTTCCCTAACCCTTTCAAAATAGTTCCTACTGTTTGTGTTCTTGATCATGCAAGAACATTACAGCTATGCTTTGAGAGAACAACCCAAGCTGACACAAGATTTCCTTCCTGAGTGAATAACTGAAGTGGGAAATAGTGTGGCAAATATACTGTTAGGGTGCTGCAAACACTTTAATACTGATTTTCAGCTGGGGATTTTTTGTTCTGTTCTGAGCTCCTTGAGACCTTTCACACTGTCAATTAGTTTTGGCTATGCTGGATATTTTGGTATCATAAGCATATTGCACCAACTCAGTAGCTCGAGATCAATTATGGATATAAAGATGAGCCAAGACCCAGATGCACATCCCTGTGGGATTCTGATAATAGCTCCTCCTTGGCGAAATTGACCATCTTTGATTTTTTTAAAAGGGTACAAATTTAGGAGAGAATTTTCCCTTGTTCCGAATAGTTTCTAGTAAAGCTTCTGTTAAGGAATCAATCACAAATCCTACTGATGTATGTGGCAGTACTGTTCAACTGCCTTAAAAAGCTTAATTATATCTTGCTCATCTACCCTTGCTTGGTGATGTGCTTGTATGCAGTAGACAGACCTTAAAGTCTCTAACTTGATAAGTATGGAGAGACAAACAGACTAGAAAACTTATATGTACAATTGAATAAGAAAATTCTGATAATAAACAGAAGAGAAACAGGACCTAAATATGAGTATATTTTATCAAAATTTGAAGACAACCATAAGGAAGTACTTTATTTACCCTTTTCTTTGCAACATTTATGATGATAAGTCTTTTTTATTTCCAGAGAACATGTATATTGAAAATACAAAAGTTTGATACGACTAAAATTTGGAGTGTGTTTATACTTCATCTCATAATCCAAGACTTTTCATGATCATTAAAACTTTACTTTTCTTCCTGCTTTGGTAGGAAGATTCTTTTTGGCTTGCTATAAGCTACTGAAGAATCTAGGCGTGTTACAGACAGTATGCTCTTGCTGGGAGTAAGTTCTTCTGCTTAGGGATATTAAAGTCATTAGATTCAGGGTCAGTAAGAATTGTTTTTCTGTTAGAAAAATTCACAGATATTTTTTGGGACTGAGTTGTCTGGTCTACCTTTTAGAAACACCTTATTCCATGCAATCCGTATTGGAAAAGGGAGCCAGGATAATCATGATGACTGTAACCTGCCGTGTTCTCTTCCTGCTATTGGGTTTACTGGTAGCAAAAGTTACCAAAGGTTAAACAAAAGTCCCAATGGACTAAGAATTTAGGCTTTAACTTAAACTTAGGGGGGGTTAAAAGTGGCTTATAATTCCTGAGGCAACAGTTGCAGGCTGCCTCGTGATCCGCTTCAATTCTAAGTTTTGAAGTTCTTCTGAGAGTCCAAATTGGTTTTCTAGTAATTTCTTAAGAGCGTTCAGATAAGTAAATTACTGAGAAATTAGATTATATTAACAACTCTGCAGAGAAATTTGTGTCTATAAGATCAGGCTTCTACTATCCACTGAATATCTTTACCCTTCACAGTCATCCTAAATAATAATTTCTCTTGTGTTTTATTACTTTGTTTCTGTTATGTCAGGGTATTAATAAAAATGCCAGGATGTGACTAAAGTCCATCATTCTATTTTGTCAATGGAGGACTCCTGACATTTAAAAAAAAAATGAAATAGAAAACTTATTTTATTATTCTGACTGGGAATCATAATCATATTTAAATACAACTCATAAAGATGCCAAAATATGAAGGGTTTATAGAGCACATTTGAAGAAAAATATGTTCTCTGATTCTATTCTGATGCATCTATTTTACCAGTAACTTCCAGTCTTGTACAAGGTTATGTCTCATTTTAGGTGCATGCATCAGGCAAATCCCAGTGAAAGCATCCAAACTGAATGGGTGAAATATTACAACCCTGTCAGACAATATTTAAAAAGGATGTAAATCTGAGGTTAGTCAGCTTTCCCCCCACACACTCCAGTGAGTTATTCTGTTCATTAAAGTGCTTGTTTGCATTATTTCCAGACACAAGTCAAAATTCTATACAGATAAAATGCATTGGTTTGTTGGGAAATAGAAGAATTTTATATCAGATATTTCTTGAGACAGTGTTAATATTTATTGGGTGGAAAAAAAACCTATTTTTTTAAAGATGCCAGAGAGTATGGGATAGCTTAGGATAAATTTCTCTGATGCGAGGTACAGACCATGTGCTCAGCTTTACATACCTTATAAATGGTGTTCAGATTTTGTCAATGTCATAGGAGCCATTAGCAGATTGTTTCAAAAAGTTCAGTCATTTAAAAATGAACTGAGCTTTCTTTATGGACATCTGTTATTAAGAAGAAATATAATAGTGTTGAGAATGACTTTCATCTCCTATCATTTCCCCATCCATGTAACTGTGTTGCCTTCAAGGGAACTGTCCCTAATCTATAATCATTATAGGTTTTTAAGTCAAAAAGGCCATTCTGATTATGTGTAATCTGACCTTTGGCATAACATATGACATAAATTTCCACCTACATTATGCCTGATGATTAAGCCCATACTTCTTTGAAAGGTGATGAATAATGTATCTCACCTAACTTCATCTCCCAAAAATTAGTCATATAGTTTTAGTTTTCTTAAGGGGAAAAAAAGAGGCACTTTTTAAGAAGGATTCATCCCACGTGATCATTTATTTAAAATGTAATAATTGAGCTACCTGCTGGGGGACTTGTCTATCGCCACTGCCTGTACTCTGGTGTAGACTGGCCTTGTACTTTAACTAGCTCAAATCAGTTGATCAAATCATAGAATGGTTTCGCGTTGGAAGGGACCATATAGATCATCTTGTTCCACTGGCATGGGCAGGGACACCTTCCACTAGAGCAGGTTGCTCCAAGCCCCATCCAACCTGGCCATCAACACTGCCAGGGATGGGGCAGCCACAGCTTCTCTGGGCACCCTGTGCCAGCGCCTCAGCACCCTCACAGGGAACAGCTTCTGCCTAAGAGCTCATCTCTGTCTCCCCTCTGGCAGGTTAAAGCCATTCCCTCTTGTCCTGTCCCTACAGGCCCTTGTCCAAAGCCCCTCTCCAGGTTTCCTGCAGCCCCTTTAGGCACTGGAGCTGCTCTCAGGTCTCCCCTTCAGGAGCCTTCTCTTCTCCAGGCGGCCCCAGCCCAGCTCTCTCAGCCTGGCACCAGAGCAGAGCTGCTTCAACCCTTGCAGCATCTCAGTAGCCTCCTCTGGCCTCGCTCCAACAGCTTCACGTCCCTCTTGCACTGTTGCCCCAGAGCTGGATCACGACTGAAGGGGAAGAATCCCCTCCTTCAACCTGCTGCTCACCCTCCTTTTGATGGAGCCCAGGATATGATTGGTTTTCTGGGCTGTAAGCATGTATGAATCCTTCCCATGCCGCTTTGATCTTAGGAATTCACTGACCCTTGATCAGTCTCCTCCTGGGTTTATTATTTTTGCTTAAAGAGTTTATTTGTATTCTGAATTTGTTTACCTCCAATAACTGAGAATTGAATCTTTTAAATAGATCTATGTATCATAGATAAAGTCAGAACATTTTCTCCTACAAAGAGGAAGATGAAACTGGATCAGAAGGACACCCTATTTGCATTTCATCTGAAGCCTACAAGATATCTGGGATGAGCCTATGCATATGCAGGCTTTTGCTTTTAGAATCATAGAATCAACTCAGTTGGAAAAGACCCTTTGAGTCAGATCTTCAAAATATTCCAACCAAATACTATAAAATGCCTCAGGAAAAGTACTTGGGTTGTAAGAGCCTCAATTCTAAGTATAGCTATTCAGTGGAACGATTCTTTTTGTCCATTTGTGGATGTATGAGCCCTGTTAATGTTAACCGGCCTCCTTCCAGAGAATAATTACCAAGTGTCATTAAAACAAATCCAAGAAAATTATTACACAGCTATTGTCTTCTGTCTTCTTGGGGGATGGCATTTTGGTGTAGAATTGTTTCTGAATGCTATTTTCCATATCATGTTGTACTGATGTTAACAGGAGCAGGACTGCAGCTTCTGGCAGGAAGCAGTCCATAAATGCACTTGTCCTACACAAGAAACATGCTAAAAACATATTCAGAGCAGTTATTATGACTAGGGATAGGCCTAGTAAACCTTTGATAGTTATAGATTGCTGATGATATGATAATGGCTCCTTCTATATCAAGGCATTTTAATTGATGAATCTGAAAAAGTATTTTAAAATTAATATATCTCTGTTGTTCTTTTCTCCTAATGTATCTTGATGTGAAATTTCCTGTAATATATGGCATTTACTCCTATATAAATTTAGGCATCTTCCAGTGATAACGGCTAAGTCCCAGATGGATCATTGTGAAGGACATTCACATTTCGGGCTCTTCTTTTTTGTTATTATCTTAAATAGCTCTGATGAAGGACAATGAATCCAGTGAAGGTGCATATTAGAAAAATCAAGGTGTGCGCTACACAAATCTGGTATTTTTGAGATCTCCCCTATTTCTAGTCTTTGCAGAAGCAGCCTCTGGGTTGAACGGCCCTTCATGTTCCTTTACTTGCAGATATTTCAGAGCATAGAATCTAGATGCTGACCTGGTGACTCTGCTACACATTGATTCCTAGGAAGTTTGCAGGGCAGTGAGGGCGTAAGAAAGTTGATAAGACCATAGAGAGCAGAAATCTCTTTGACACATAGGATTTCACTCTGTGGTCCATCAGGCAGTTGTTGAAACACAAAAAAATCCTTAGCAAGGAGCAGCCTGGTAGTCTGACTTGGAGAGCTGTTAAAATATAGTCCTAGATGGAAAGAGATATGGAATGCTACAACTTGTTTATTTCATTGATTATATTGTGAAAGTGCTTTTATTTATTAACTGGGAGTGAAATTCTGCTGTTAACTGAGTGAATATAATTCTATAGCTGCAAGAATTTTGTGAGGAGGGCAAATGAAACCGCAGATTGTTTTTATTATTTGCATCATTAGCAGTCAGGAGAAAGCTTTCCCTCTCCCAGCATTGCCAAAATTATCTTGTTGCTTGTTTTAAATGAGAAAAATTAGTGAGATAGTCAAGAAGCAGACTCCTGATATGCTTCTGAAAGGCATTAGAGACAGACCTCATCACCTATGGAATGAGAATTGCTGAATAGTTGTTCAGCTACGATATGTTTCCATGGAAGAGCTCCATAAACTGCTTGATTAACAGATATCAGCCCCAGAAAGTCCAACAGAATCATTATGTGGTATAATTTAATCAAGTACTTGAATATATTACAGGATTTTCCAGTTTTTGCTTTGTTCCCTGCTATAAATGTAAAGCAAGCCTAAGCCAGAATGCTTTGAAATGTGCCTGGTGGTAGGCAATTTATATTACCTTTAGGCCTTTTCAGTGCTAACACCAAATATCTCGAAGTTTGTCCTTTGCTCTTGATCCCCTTCGGAGGCACAGCTTGGCCACCACTTCACTGCGTATGTACAGTCAGCAGTCTTTGGCCATAGCAGTCAAGGCTTCAGCCACCTTTCAGCCCTCCTGCATGTTACTGTGATGTCCTTTGAACCACCTCAACTCAACCAGCATGAGTTTATCTTATTAATAAGGCCGGACAAGTAACAATGACTTTATTACTGGATATTCACACCATATAATTTCCTCATTAAATACAGAAATAACGTCAGATCTCTCAAGGGATTGGATCACAGCTCAATGACCTTCTGTGTCATCCATCAGTTCACATCAATGCTGTGTTTTGCACACTGTGTTGCTAAGAACAGTTTGTATTGTGCAGTACTGGTAAAGGAACAAAGTCTTTTGTGAATGTAGAAAGAGAACAGGGTGTCTTTTGGTGTTCAGCACTGTGAAGATGTTTAATGTAACAGCGGTTTAATACACTGCTTTATGTGTGTTCACGGACCACTGTGAGGCAACGCTGCCTACAGGTCATTTTTTAATTGAAGTTTCAAAGTGTTCAGCTGATTTATGTTTGCTGGCAGAGGGTGTATTGGAAAGAACATGTTTTATTTGGGAGACTTGGGTGAAACTTCAGAGTCACATGAATATTCTGTTGCTCTCCTTCACAGTGAGCTGGCAGCCTGCTATGAGGGGGGAATTAAGCAGGATAAAGAAAACAGCAAGAGAAACTCTATTTGTTTGAACTTTAATAAGAAATGTCAGTACACTCAAAAAGGCAGACCCAAAGACTTGGTGTCTTTTAATGAAGAATTATATTTAATCAGTGTCGCCTCTGACTTCAAACCTGAGAGGCTGCACATAAGGCTTTCAGCTCTTCTCTAGGAGATGTTAGTCCTTTTCATAGTAAATGAGAAAGGCCTCCTAATGATTCCAATTAAGAGATGTGAAGGCCTCATTCTGCTCTTTATGGTCTGATAGGTCAGTTAAAATGCGACAACTAAACATAGGGGAACAATTTAGGCTCTTTGTGGAAAGATGAATGTCGGTGACTTAAATAGCAGAAGGAAGAATGAGCTTGCACTGCCCACCCAATTACAGTCTCTCTCTCCCAGGAAAATGAAATAATTTGGAAACTTCACAAACATTGCAGTGTATTTATATACAAAGATAAAATGGGCATTTTCATGTGAGCAGGAGTGTGGTGCCGAGGTCTGGAATCTCACTGTGTAACTTGCAGCCTTTCCTGGACCAAATCTGTCATTATCTAGCTATCAGTATACGGACTAAGCAATGACTGTTTGAAGTATTTATATGATGGAAGCTTGCAGCATGTTGAGGGGGATGATGAAAATGCTGGCAGAGTTGGTCTTTTCAGTGTATGGCAGAAGTTTTGCAATTAGCCCCTGCCGTTGGATATGGGAAGTGTTCATGAGAAATCAGAAGCTCCTTTAGATTGCCCCTGTGATTAGACAACTGGGGTTTAACCTTTTAAAGACATGCATGCTTTTTAATTACACAAATAACTATTACTCTTCTTTTTCTCTTGTTAGCCTGTTGCACTAGGTGTCTGCCCCTGTCTCATCCTTATCATTGAAGGATTTGGGTTCAAAAAGGAAGGGAATGTAAATAATTCTTACACCTTGATAATTACATGAATAGACAGTGTACAATGCATCTGGAAAATCAACCACAGGCAGGTCTTCACCATGTAAGATTCATGTCTCACCTTGACTAGAGTATTCTGTTCTGGTAAAGCTCCATCTTTTATGACCCATGTTGGAAAAACTCTTCCCCCAGTTTGTGGCCTCGGTGTTGCTTGTTAAAGTATAATATGATCTGGTTGACATGAGGGTTTGTGGAAACATTTCTTGATTAAAACTATATTTTCAAGTTACATTTTCTCTTCCATTTTACTGCCAATCCATAGTATTTACTGCTGGGCATGCTTTTTCTAGGTGTACATCCTTGTAACAATAATGCATGGTCTCAGTCATGGACATCATGTGAATCCTTCCATACTTGAGGGACAACAAATGAAAAACCAAGCAGCAAACAGAGTAAATCTTCCCTTCTACTTTTATCTGGAAGTATTAGACTTGTAATTTGAATTGTTTGCTAGTTCCGATAGATTTGTTACGGATTCCAGTATGCTCTTGAAGTCTCTCTAGAGACTGTGGTCTTCAAACCTCATATATCCAAAAGTCTGTCAAAGATCAGAGGGAAACACCTGCATTTTGTGGGTTTTGCTTGGGAAATAACAAGATGTTTAGTAAGTTGGGCTGTGTCTGGTTAATGCCAATAGTGAATTGATTGAGAGGGAAAAGGGAGAATGGTACTAGAACAGCTGTTAGAATAGGGGCTTCTCCATCCTGAGGTGTTTGTGCAAAGCTACTGTGGGAAAAAGATGTGGCTGTTAGGGACTGACTTGCCTGCTCCAACTGAAATTACAGGTAAGTGTTATTTTATTCAAAGGCAAGCACTTTCAACAGCCCAACTAGTACATCTTTTGTGAAGCACTAATTACATGGAAATAATGCAAATAAATGTACAGGGGAGATAAGGGGTAAAGCTTTCAATAATACTGGGGATTTAAGCTGATTGGGGTACTTAGGTATATGTGGGCTATATAAAGCTTTTCACTGACTATTGAGAAGAGCCATTTGAAAACTCATTTGCAAATTCATATGAAATTCGAAGCACAAACAGATGGTGTGACACTGCATTATTTGTTCAACACACTAATATTTTACTTCATTCTTAATATGAGAATTGCAATGAAAGCAGTTGTTGCTAGAAAAATGTAAAGAGAATTTGTAATCTTTGAAGGAGTAGAGACACAATGGAGATCCATTATAGGAAGTGATCCAGGCCGCAACATCTTTGTTAACAATAAAGGAAACATTTTCCATTGAGTTACACATTGTCTGATTACATGGATGAAACTACAAGTAATAAGAAATGAAGTCTCTACAGAGAGAGCTTTTTTCTCTTTTCTTTACCTGCTACTTTGAGTTACTTTGCTGAATATGATTCCCAAAAGTCACCTTGAAGTTGGAAACTTTTCCATAGTTTGGCTCTTCTATGAAGCATCCCAGAAATATAGAACTGCAGATTATGTGGTCATAATGAAATTGTAATGATCCAAGAATGTGAAAGCAAATGTGTTCATGTAGTACAGTGCTGAGGGGTCCTGCCTTCTGTCTGCACTGACATTATCTGGTGGGGACCCCCAAATGCATTGGCGTACCTGATGTGTATTATAGTGTGTATGATATGCATCTAGTATTTGGAGTTATGCTGTTTCCCATTGACACGACTGGCCCATCTCATCCAGGGGAATTTGTGCTTAGTTTTGTAGTATATTTTTCATCTGATTCCTTTTGTTCTTTACCAATACTCACATTTCAGCCTGAAGATTTCATGTTTACATTTTGCCTATAATACAACTATTATTACTATAGATTTTAGTTTTTTTTCTTCTCTCAAGTGCCTACCATCTGTATAAAGCACAAATCAGGATACCTCCTAGTTTAATCATACAGTGTGTGCCAAGCATTAAAGCAATCTGTAAGTTAGAGTAGTAAATTAATCACGAAAGAGTTGTATTGACTTTTAAATCCTACTAATCCAATGTCCAGTATGTATCAGGAACTCTGTGCAAAAGAAAGTAGCTGTTAATTTGGAGTATTTAAAATCAACCTTTCAAAAACTGTGGGCCTGGGATTATAAGCATGATATAAGATTGCTATGATATGTAGTTAGTAACAGTATAATTCAATACAAGTTATAATATACTAGTTTATGTTCAAATGTATTAGAACCCAACCACTCGCATATCAGTTCTTAACAAATGATGCAGTACGAAGGAATTAAAATCACTCTTGAATAGTACTATCTGGTTCCTTATCATAGATCAACGATGACTACATTCTGCTGTGTTTTTCCATTGAGGTAGAAAATACATAAGGTGTTTCAGAGAGTAAAATGTTTAAGCATATAAAACTAAAAAGTAAAATCAACTTATATTTGTGATATGCATTCATTTTCATGGCCTATGTCAAAAGTGCAAATAAGAAATTAACATCATCTCAGTTACTTCATAGAACCATTGATTTTCAGCTTTCATAATGTGAAATATTCCACCAGCTACTAATCCCAACTGAGAAGTCATTTCAGAAACCTCAACATTTTAATGGTTATTTATCTGTTCTGAATTAACCTAAATTAATTGTTTATCATATCTAGTTGTTCTTGGGCCAGAAGTGTACTCTATCTTCAATCAGTCTTTGCTGCTCCTTTCTTCTAGAGGTACTGGCTGTACATAATATTATCTCCTTCTGGTTTAATTTGCTCTTGTAAACACAGCAATTTCTTTGGGGCCACATTCCTTACCTGGATACCCCTGTGATTCTGATTGCTCTGACAACAAATTTCTGTCATAACTTATATTTGGGGTTTATAGGTCTTGAATAAGAGCGATAGAATTTTGTATCATGTTTCAGTATCAGTGCCTTACGCAGCAGTAATGATACCTTTCTCTGTGGCTGACACATGAACCCATTCATACATCTGAAAACCATATTTATCTTACTCTTTACTGGCTTCAAATCTCAGCTGAACATTTTAGTTGCATTAATAATGCCCAAAGGTAGATTCAAATTATACAGTAGGGGGGGTTGTAAAGACTGTCTGAATATGTAAAAGTCAGAACACTAAAGGTTAACAGCTTAGCGTGTTTGGATTAATGTGATATTTGCACTAGCTAGCTTGCTCCAGCTACTTATCCAATAAATATCAGATATCAGCCCCTCACCAATGCAGTTTGGATGATGCTGCCAGGAATATAAATTGAATTAGAAGCTCTCAGCCCCATCCAGAATGGTATTATTACAAGACTAAAATAATTTCTAGCTGTATCTCAGAAATGCTGTGTTCATCCAGATATAGCACCATTCGGGCATAGGAATCACATATAGAAAGGAATGGAACAGGTTTTGTTTGCCTTTAGAGTTGGTTTGGATACGTTTTCCTGTGAATGTGACAGCTTTCCATAGGATCAAGAAAGGTATATTTTCTTACAAAACAAGCTTATTTAAGACTAGCAACATCGATTGTAATAATAAGATATGTGTATAAGTAACATGTAGAATGATAATTTATAGATACTTACACGAGGAATGACTAATGTATAGAAATATTAATGTGAGACATCTTCGGCACCACCGTTTTCATAGTCCCTGTAGAAATACAGTGGTAGATGACACCTAGTGGAGCTTGGCGTTAACTACGGGAAATGTACCTAAAACTACAAACCGTCCATGAGCGGAGTTAAAAGGGTAAATACTCCTGGAGCTATTAAACCTGACTGTTCCTCTTGTTCTAGTTACAGAGATGAGAATTTTACATCACTGCCACATTCACTGCCCTGTAAAAAAAAAGATAGTTACAAGGGTACAAAGATAGTTACAAGAGGGAGCAAAAAGCTTTTTCAGCCTCTACACTTTCCTACTCAATCTTTATTTAATACTTAAGGTTGCAGGATTTAGAATTATAAACAATTATTTTTAGCTACTTCTAATGTTAAAACCGTTTTATCTTTATGTGGGAATCATTATACCAAACTATACGGGGGGGGGGGGGGGAGGCAATTTTTGCTTGCAGAGAAGAAAGTATCTGTTGTATTTAGCAGCTACCATGGTCTTTCTCAAAACATAGTAGTCATTTTACTAAATGATAGCAAATTGATTACATTGGGCTTCACCTCACCAAACAACTCAGGTGTTCTTCAGTCTGAGGAGACATTTTTAGGGGTTCTTCTAAGGATTAGGAACCCTAAGCACTGTTTTACTGCTGCATCAAAATACCTGGAAAGAAAAATACGAGGTATGTTTTCTTTCTCTCTGTTAGATAGATCAGTATTAGGAAAATAGGTGTCATAGAGCCAAACTTGGTTCCCTGATAAAAATACAGTTCAGTTCTTAATCTCACTGCATAAAATGAAAATAACAAATTACTAGAATGACCATTTGCAGCATCAGACGCTCACCAGCATGCACGTACTTGGCCTACAGCTTAGTAGATACATGCTAGTTTCTGTTTAAAAGATTATATCGGTTCATGTTGGAAATCACACTC
The DNA here is from genome assembly GCA_017639245.1 of Myiopsitta monachus. Classification (NCBI taxonomy): domain Eukaryota; kingdom Metazoa; phylum Chordata; class Aves; order Psittaciformes; family Psittacidae; genus Myiopsitta; species Myiopsitta monachus. The sequence continues at coordinate 113,390,977 of CM029917.1, read as the reverse complement.
TTTTGGGGCCGTTATTCCATTGGTTTTTATTAGCATAGGTCTAAGTAACATCTGTTGTACTTACCTATTCCTGGGCCACATTGGAGAGTTTGTCAGAAGCTTATGTTTCGGGTCTGATTATTAGGTGAGCAGTTTAGTGTTGATTTAGTTGTCTCTGCTTCTTAACAGGATATACATAGGAGCACAGACACCTCAGTGAACATACGGAGTAGTAATACATCCAGGGATGTTTGTGGGGATGGTGGATCAGGAAGATTTGGCCTGGTGAGAGGCAGCTGCTGTGTAACCGTGTCTTTCATACCTTTTATAATCTCTGGAGAAATTTCATTTCATAACCCATCTCCCCTGAAAGCACCAGTGGTTAATGTTGCTCCATGGTAGATGTGTTAAATTGGCCAGAGTCCATTTTAATCTCTTGTTTACTAATTCTGATAATGAAGTATTGACTTTCCAGCAGATGTGACTTGCCAAGCAGTTCTGCTTACTACTAAGAGGGCCTATGGGCCAATTTGTGCTGAAGCATGGGGCTTGTATATCCAGTGGAGTGGCATATCAGGTCAGGGACTGCAGGGTGCCGAAATTAGGATAACACTTGGAATTATTAAATAAACACATATGCACATGCACCACAGCAAAATAACTACAGTAGTCTCTGCTTTGCAATGGTTTCACCCACCATCCTTCTTGATACTATGCTCAGTACGAGCATGAGCTTCTAAAACTGCTTAAAACCATTTAGGTCTGTAGGCAACTCAAGACAGCACTCCAAGTTGCCATGCTATATCTTCTGATTATGGACTGATTATAGATGTGCTGCATCTTTGAGATAATGAATTTTAACAAGTCTATTGGATCACTCTGCAAACAGTAAATGTGGCAGTTGAAAGGTGGTGGTGCTTGCACATCTGTATCTTTATGCTCAATTTTCTTGAAATGGTTGATTTAAAATGCATGCTTAGAAAATAAAAAAAAAAAGGTAATTCTGATGCAGTAGAAGGGAAAGAATTTAATAGATCCATTGATTTGCATTCATTATAGTTTACTTAATTTAGTCTATAGGAACTTCTGTCATTTAATCAAAATGCAAACCACCAATTGTTACATACCCAAGTGTAAACCCCATTGAACATGCTGGCAGAGAGTATCCCGAGGCAGCTATGGTGACTAGAGCAAGTGTCCCCTGTGGTGCTGCTCACTGTATGGCGCTTACTTGTGTGCCATGCAATGCATTCTTGGCCATATGTGATGTCCATCCCTGAGGATGTGTGTGGCCATGCTGGTACATCATAAAACTGGGTTCATGCTCAGTATTCATCAGTGATACATGGCCACATCACAGATGTAATTTGTTCAGACTCCAAATTAACATACTGCTGGGTGTGAATGTGGAGCAGATGGGATGCTTTGGGATAATAATACACTTGGACACTCGCGGAAGCAGTGTATCTTACGTTCGCACAAAAGCATCCATGGAGAGCACCAAGGGGTAGTCACACTAAGTTTGGCACCTAACTTGGGAAGACTTAGAGCACCAGTGGCAGACAGTAATTTGATTTCTGCTCTGAACGCCCTTCTGACAACACCTATCTTTCTTCATTATCTGTATGAGGAATCCAAGCTACATTATATACCTGAAGTTGGTTGGCAAACACCCATTTGTTTGTTCGTGCGAGGGTTTGGTGGTACCAACCATATGTAATTAGCACTGATAAAAGATGGTAGCACTTTCAAAGTCCTCCTAGTGAATAATTTCTGAACTGTTTACTTACCCCATCCCTGCTGAAGAAGAGGCAGCCAGGAATGTTGTCTTCATTATGGCGGGTCTGACTTGGAAGTTGCCACATACTAAAAGAAGTTGCATATACTGCCCTAGCACACGAATTGATTTCACTAAATCAGGGTCGTGTTCTTGAGGGATTTATGTGGTCTGAATGTCACATTACCCAGTATGAGAAGCTGCTGTCAGAGCTTCTAGGATATGGCACTGAAAACCCATTTTCAGACCCTTTCCTGGCTGGGCACAGAAGCAGCTGAGCTCACTCTGCTGGCCCTAAAACCCAAACAACTTCAGTTCCAAATTCACCCAACATGCTGACTCAGCTGTCACCGCCATGTGTAACTCTGAGCCTGACAGTAAGATTGTATTTATTTAGTATGTGCTAAGCGCAGACTTCTCAAGTCAGCGATTCAGAGCTCCATGCATAGTGAATATACATAGAAGCAAAAGATAGCAGTTCTTTCTTGTCCACCAGCTCACAATAGCCTGGATATTAAAAGAATAACCAGTGAGCAAGTTTCGTGTGCTGGTGCTGACCGTGATGCCTAGTGTGAAAATAAATCAAAAACCTTTTCACACAGCAAAAAAGCTTTTAAAAATTAATCTTACAACAGCCCACATAGCACTGAGGGCTTAAATACTTTATTGACCAAATCGGTGTTCAGTCTGTTGCAAAAACTAGGAAGAGCTTGCAGCAATTTATCTCCCCCATGTAATATCCTTTCAGTCATGCATCTTTAGGCAGGGATGGCTCTTTGGGTGTCAACATTAAGCTGCTGATCTGCATTTACTTTTGTTTGATACATGGGAGACAAAAACCTGGTTGCAACGCTCTGTAGAATATGTAGCTATTCAGAAACATAACACTTGCTGCAGTATTCAGGTAATATGAGTAGAAATCTTGGGATGTGCTCCACATTTTGTAAAATAAATTGTGGATTTTAGAGTTCAATCTAGTTAGAAAATAAGCTGCCCTCTTTAGGAGCTGTTTGTTATGGGTGGCCCGGCTGGTTTCTGCGCTCTCCATCTCTTTTCCAGTCGGATGCATTGCTGGCAGTGTTTAGGGCCAGGCTGGATGGGGCTTGGAGCAACCTGGTCCAGTGGAAGGTGTCCCTCTCCGTGGCAGAGGGTTGGAACTGGATGAGCTTAAGGTCTCTTCCAACACAAACCGTTCTGTGATTCTCTTAAGTCTGTAATTCTACGCAGGGTTTGGAGCACATGCTGCAGTAATACCACTAGATGGAGCAGGGTAGCAGCAGTGCCGGATGGGTTGGGCCCTAAGGGAAATCCCACATGATTATCTCCTAAGGAAAAGAAAAGAGAAAGGAGAGAATAGAATGAGAAACAGAAGAGTGAGAAATGGAGTGTATGAAGAAGCAAAGAATAAGGTGTTATTAAGTACAATTAAATATTGTCTTTATTAAAAGACAAATAAATGCGAGACAGAAGAAACCTACACTGGAGATGTGTAATAGTAATGCAGAAAAACAATATGAAAACAGATGTTGGATCTTATTTTCAAGCCCTAAGTATATTTGCATTCTTTGCTAATTTTTATTTTCCTACATTTCTGTTTTCCTCATCTTTTATCATAACTGTAAATAAAAAAAAAATGATACTTTTTATAGGTAAAATCATATTTTTGTCTGATAACCTTGCTTAAAGCTGAAGTATTATAAGGAATACATTAAGTTTTTCAATCAGTTTTCATTGTTTAATTTCAGTAGGGAAGATTTAACTTCACTTGACTACTCCAGAAATGTTCTTCTTAAACAACCATGTGGCTGCACTCCACTTTTATTGTTCAGATTTACCTTGTTCGCGCAAAGAAAACTAAGGTGTTAACTAGTAATTTTTCCATTGCTGTTGTTAAATATTGTTAAAAAGAGGTATTATTTCACTTTTTCCTTGTAACATGAACCCTAAGTGTAAAGCCACCACTTGATAGATAGCGAAAGTAGCCAACTCCATTGCAGAGTTTACCTTCTTGATCCTTTTGGGGTATTGGGAAAATGTCAAGCAGAAAAAATAATCTAATGCAGTAAACCAGGTTTAGTGCTGAATGAGCTCTATGAAATTAGAGTGAGATAAATCAGCAGGTTTAACTTATATATGCAGAACAATTCATAATGTCTTCTGCCAGTAATTAAGTAACTACTATTGTAAGAAGAAATGGATCAAATCCTATAAAAATGGGTAAGACTTCTCTGAGACATAGGTAGGGTTTTGATCAGACCATACTGTTCTGAGATTGTGTCTTTTATAGCATCGTTCTAATGTCATCAATTTCAGGAGAGTTCTCAGTGATTCTAATTTCTGCAAGGTACATGTATTAATAAAAGAGCATGCTGGTAATCCATTCTGGTTTGCAGAGAATTTACAGAGAGTTTACAAAGAATGTTCTTTAGAGGAGCACTTCACGTTGCACCTTGGTTGAAAACAGGTGATTAAAGAATTTCAGTTATCCGCAGCTGCTCATTTTCACTATCATGCTGTGCAAAACTGCCTTTCAGCTGTGCTTCTGATACTATGTATGGGACTGCATTAAAAACCCAATCCATAAAGACAGCCAAATTGAAAAATAAGGGTCCTCCCCAAAAGAGGTTTCTTCCTTAATCCAAATATTCTAAAGCTCAATGTCCTTGTGAATGTCTGCTCCCCAATGTTACCTGTGCAAACTTTTTGCATCTTCAAAATTGTGCATACACAATTGTGTATCTTCAAGTTGGATATATGGGCAGATGTAGGAAGTAAATGTTTGGAGGAGACAAAGAGAAGTCAGTTTTGAAGGCAACCTTCAGTTGCAGAATCTCTACCAGTGCCCCATAATGAAGCAAGACTTTCACTGTACTGGTACACTGTCTCTCAAATGTTATTTCCTGTAACAAGCTAGATCGAGGGATCACTGTCTATCTGGCGAATCCCAAATGTGAAATAAGATTCCACAGGTATTGCTACCGGGGTCACTGGGCATGCCACCAGCATAAAAGCACTGAGCGTGTAGATGAGCGAAGATGAAAAGTTCAGAATTAGGAATTTTCTACTGTATTTTGTGGAAAAAAATGGGATGAGAAATTATACAGGCATTAAGGTAAGGAATTATGTGTGTTTTGATGACTCTTGCCTTCAGTGAATTGATATCTGTGTTCAGGAGCTCTCTATATGTGCTCTTGCATGGAATAAAAAGTGAAAGAGAAGACACTGCAGTTAGAACTGTGATATCTGGGAATAGCCTTGAAAACGTTAACGAATCTCTAATTAGAAGCAGGAGTGTTCATGGGAATTCTGAATCATTTGCTGAGAAAAGCAGATCTGAGCAAATGAAATGCCTCCAAATAGCAAGGACGGAAAGCTATACATGGAATTTGAGTACAGGATGACTTCATCTCAGTATCCACAAAGCAACAAAAGGCGTTGGTGCAAGGAAAGAAAAGTAAGCAAGACTTCAAAACAAAAGGACTCAAGAAAATATAGAGCAAAGTTGGGTAGCACTGCACAGATTCCATGTATAATACCCAGCACCAAGACAGACTGGACAACTAAGATTCTGCTTCCCATGTAGTTGTCCATTGCATAGCGAGACAGAGTAATTAGGCTGGAAGGGACTCATGAAGGTCTCTTGTCCAAGCTTCTGGTCATCTTAGATCAGGTTGCCCAAGACCTTATTTAGGCCAGTTTTGAGTATCCTAAGGATGACTATTCCAGAATAGCAGAAAAAGAATACCAGAATAACAGAAATAGAGAAAATAGAAGTAATAAAAGGGAAACAGAACCTACAAAGAGATGATGAGGTTGCATTGCCAGTGTAATACAGCAAAGGAGACTGAGATGGACAATTAGTTGATGGTTCAACCCTCAAAAAGTCATATACATTGGGAAAGAGGCTGTGATGAACCAGAAACCCAATGCAGCCATTATAAATCTAGGAAGACAGAGCTGATACAAGTATAGGAGAGAACTAGAGAAGTGTAGTGGTATGTAGTAAAAGAGGGGTCAGGTACAGAAGGCCTTCGTGCACAAAAGTCAAATAAAAGTAGGCATAAGAAAGTCAAAGACCTTGCCACTGTCTGGTGGAGAGAAATCACCAATGTGAAGTCAAATCTCATCCAACCATGAAAAAATAAAACAGAATTAATTCTCATTTGAGAACCACTTGAGTGCACTTGAAAGCAGATAAATTAAAATATGATGGCAGTCAATATCGTGTCTTTGTGCTGAACTCTGGACCGATAACTCTGTGCCCCCCCGGTTCAGGAAATGCATGTGTGGAAGGAATATTAATAGTGCAAACAGATAAAATAGGGGGTAGTGGCATGCATAGAGCTGAGAGGAAGGCAAATGAGTTGCAAGTGATTAGGATATGAAAAAGAGGCAAGAAAAAGGAGTAGTTTTATATGTATATATACACTGGGATGCATATAGAATCATAGAATCATAGATAGTAGGGTTAGAAAGGACCTTACTGATCATCTAGTTCCAAGCCCCTACCATGGGCAGGGCCACCTCCCACTAAACCATGCCACCCAAGGCTCTGTCCAGCCTGGCCTTGAACACTGTCAGGGATGGGACCATTCACAGCTTCCCTGTGCAACTCATTCCAGTGCCTCACCACCCTTACAGTAAAGAATTTCTTCCTTATATCCAATCTAAACTTCCCCTGTACCAATAAGTAGTCTAGTTGTACAGTCAAGAAATTACCCAGTGCAAGGTGGATAATGTCTGAATACATATTTAGCATATGAATGCATATTTTAGAGTGAAGTTGAAATGAGGGAATTCACAGTTTATTGCTATAAAATGTAAATTTTGCTTCTGTCCAGTGAAGCTTATACTTGCTTGCTGTGAAGTGGCAAAAATGCCTATGCTGTATTGAAGCAACACAGTCTATGGCCAGCATTTTCAGTAGGAGTGAATGTTTTTAGTGCCTTTATTTTAACTTTTTATTTTTCCCTCGTTTTTCTTTTGAGTTTCCAATTTCAGATAACTTCAGTTGAGTCATTTGGGACCATTGGCATGCTCTGCGTTTCTAGAAATCAGAAGCAGCTTACCTTAAACTTTACAATCAGCATTTGAAGCCTTTTGATATTTATACATTCCTTTGGGCCTTTGTGAGCTTGGGCAAAGGCACAGAGGAATGAGCAGCAGAATGCAGAGTTTCTGCCTGTCATTTTGCTCCTCTAGGGTTTTGCCAAAAGGAGAATTATGACAATGAGAGGAGTCTCACTATATCTTACAATTTAGGTGCATGGCAATTCAAGCACAATCCAGCTCCTGTGAAAATACATGAGACGCACAGAATAAGAAAGAAACTAGATTACTATCACCAGTGTATATCCAATCTATTTTCTATTTGGAATGTATTTGGATATATTACAAGGTTTTATTTCCCTTTTTATTTATTTTAATTGGGCTAAAACAAATGGAAAATTAAACATATTAAAAAAGCTATTCTCCAGCACTGCACCATATTTTCTTCCTAACTTTCTGTTGTGAATTCATTAGCTCAGAAGATTGTTTAGGTTTCAGAAACTGTCACATTCCATACAAAGAATAGCTTACGCCGCCTCCTTCCTTTAACTTAGTGTGAATGTTATGCACAAGATAGCTGACACCAAGTTGTGATATTATCACCTTCATTTAACTTCTTGCACTTAATTTACATAATTAAATTTTGTATTCAAAATTTGTTACTATTTCATTTTGAGAAATCAGTTTTAAAGGCATCCAGTTCAGGGTAAGCACTCACATATAGCCCAGGGATGGCAACATGTTTTCATTGTCACGTTAAACTGGTTAAGCTTTAAATAGTTGAGTTTTCCAGCTGCTCTAGTACCTATCCAGCTGGCAAAGGTGTGGAATAATCTGTGACTCAGGGTTTTCCAGTTTTCAAGATCTCATTTCCACAGTTTGACCAAATGATATGCTACAAAGAAAAATGATGTGTTGACCACGGGACCAGTGTTTGATTTCAAGCCTTGACGCACCAATACTTCAATAAGAAATAATCTTGATAGGATGACAATCTGAAATCTGTCACCAGACAGCAAGGTCATAAATTACTATACCTTGTGTTCATTATAGTTTCTTAGTCATAATAGGTGGGAAATGTGTGTGTGTGTGTTTATGATATGATTAAATTACTGAAGGTCACAAATTCCAAAAAGCCTGGGGGGTTCTGCAGTTGTGTTATAGATTTTAATATTTTTTTTTTAAGTATTTTGCCTTAATATACTTAAAGCATGTTATATTATCATCCAGACTTTTAGGGAATCATATTCTTGTGGAGATCTTGCAAATGCCGTCAGTATTTCTTTTTTGTAGGGTTAATGCTCTCTGGGTATTAGGAACCTGTAATTTCACTTTAAGTTCTCTGTGGTAAACAACTGAAGGTCATGTAATATGTTTCAAAATCTTTTTTCCCTTTAATTTTCAGAATGGTCTTTGTAGCTTATGGACTGAATGTCATGACTTTTTAATGATGAGAGAAAATACATAGGGTACTGTAAAAAATACATTTTTTTATAGAGTTCCTAGCAGTCTTTAACTTGAGAGCAGGAAGTGCAATTTACCTTTTAAAACTGAGTTTATTTGAAATAAGGGGTCAAATCAATGCTTAGATTTGTAATGTCTGATTATTTGATGTATACTTTCCTCTAAATGAAAAGAAAAAATCTCAATCACTTTGGATACCTAATCATTACTAAACAGATATTTTAGCAAACAGCTTTGTTTTGAGGCTTCTGAAGGGAAAAGGTACATCAAACTTCTGTTACAAAAACTGAATCTTTGCAGAAATGTTACTGATTAATTTTCTTTTTGATTCTTCTGACTAGGAGGCATTAACTCTCTTTTTAATTCAATTATATCCTTCTGCATTCAATCAATGTTATAGGTTAATTTATTTTCATCTATTATTATTGCTTATTTGGTAACAAAACACAAACACCAGGAGGCAGTTGGAGGTGCAGTATCATTTTGCAGTGAGCAATTGGCAGAGTTAGGGTGTGAGACAGCCTCTTCCATGAAGCATTTAATAGTTACACTGGGTAAGTCAGAGTGGGTAAAAATGCCCTTCTTACAAATAAAATGGCTAAAATTAGTATTTAGATGGGTTGGCTTGCTTGATTTTCAATTATCCCTGTTTTTTTGCAACTTTGAATCAGCCTCTGGAATGATATTTATACAGAATAAAGGGGTGAGAAAAGAGCTACTAAAGGTTCAGGAGCAGTGAAAATGGAAAAGAAAACCTGAGTGTAGGCAGAAGGAGGGTGGGAGTAAGTGTGTGCATCGAGATCAGCAGCGCTCAATCTTTCTCAGCACATTTAGTGATGGTCTCTGTGGTATGCACCAGTAAACTATTAGGAGTGTGGTTGTCAGACCATGCACCTAATATTGAATTTTCTATTCTACTAATTGTTTATTATGCTGTTCAGCCTAAACATGGCTACTAGTGTCTCTGATTTGTTAGGGCTTAGTTAAACAATTTGGACAGCCTTCTGAGTACAGACAGGGGACTTCTCTCTGTAGCCTTCATTGCAATCCTTATATTTTTGCAATTCTTTTTAAGAATAACATTGATATCACTGATGTATTGCTTCCAAGTCTGGGCATCTTTCTCAGCATCCTTCAGAATCAGCATCCAGGTTTCATTTTCCCTGAATCACTGTTTATTCATACAGAGGATATGTATTTCTCCGAGGATTGCGTCTACATCTGGTTATCACTGTTATGCTTAGAATTAGACTTTTGCTCATCCTAAATCAATTATTTCTGACAGGTGCAAAACCATAATCCCTTTGGTACCTGGCAGCAAGCAGAGTTGGATAGAAGAGATGTGTAGGTTGGAAGACTGTTAAAAGTCTTTTAAATCAGTTAAATCACATCCTCTTTTGATTACATATAATCTCAGTTCAAGTGCCATCTGAAAGCTTTTTCTTTTAAATTTTGTTTTTAACATTAAGATGTCGAGATTGCAAAATCTTAGAATCACAGAATCACGAAATGGTTTGGGTTGGCAAGGATATTAAGATCCTCTAGTTCCAGCCCTCTGCTACAGGTAGGGACACCTCTCACTAGACCAGGTTGCTTGAAGCCCCATCCAGACTGGCCTTGAACACTGCCAGGGATGGAGCATTCACAACTTCCTTGGGCAAACTATCCCAGAGCCTCACCACTCTCACAGTAAAGAATTTCTACCTTATATCCAATCTAAATCTCCTGCTTAAGTTTAGACCCATCACCCCTTGTCCTGTTGCTACAGTCCCTGATGAAGAGTCCCTCTCTTCCGTCCTTGTAGGCCACCTTCAGATACTGTAAGGCTGCTGTGCAAAGAAGTTTCATTCATTACTGTGTATTATTGTACTTGTACAAATCTCCAGTCTGCTTTTCCCAGAATTTCCTCCCACTGTGCTATTCTGCCCCTCTTCCCAAAATTCCCATTTTTCAGCCTTAAGTAAAGAGGAAAAACCCAACTGGCTGCATGGTTTGCTATCCCAACATTTCAGCCGTGAGAAATCTCAGCCTTGTTGTTCTGGAATAGTTTATTGAAAGGATCCAAGAAGAGCTTGCTATCTGATTAATCTAAAAATCAGGTATTGCAGTTATTTAGGGTTAAATTAACATTAATAGAGTGTTATTTTCAATAATGAAAATAATATTTTTAATCAAATCATAATTTCATACATTGCTCTTCATGGTTTTCAGTTATGCCTTTCATTTGCATGGTGCCTTTGTTGTTTTATCTACATGCATATGCACGTGTGTGTGGTTTTGTGTCTAGAGACCAGAAAAAATTGCTCAAATGAAATTAAAAAGCCATTTCTTATCCTGTGAAGCTTTCTTGTGTAATTCTAAATGTATTTTGAGACACAGACCCATACTATTATAACACAGAATAGCTGAGGGACGTGGGAAACTCGAACTTTGCTGTTCCAGAATTGATTCAGGAATATGAACCTGGCAATCAAAACAATTACCAGGACCACGAAAGCGTGGAATTAGGGTCTCCCATTGCATCTTTCAGTTTGTATACACAATTAAAGATTCATTGGTCTACATAGAGAGGAATTGTTTATTCTGCCCTTTGTCTGTCTGAATGATTTTATGTCCATCTTCCTCCTTCCAGAGAGTACATTAGGAGACTGAAGAAAAGCCTTGGAAAAAATCAGAATTTTCCAATTTAAAAATAAAATCAAATCCCAGACATTAACTTTAGGTTATGGAAGTGTGTATTTTCTGTTTGCAACTGATTTACAAAGAAATTCCATTTTTTTCTCTATATATGTAAGATCACAGCGTCTTTTAAGAGAACATTAGAAAACTATGCAGGTGGAAAAGTTATTGAGTTGTGTGATTTATGTAGGAGTCCTCAGCGCTGTTGTTTGTGTCTTTCTGGGGGAGAAGATTAGCATGGAAAAACACATGTCTGTAGATCACTTTATCTTCCTAGAGGAGCTCTGTTGTCACCTGTTAGCTTGAGAGATGGAGCATCAAGGACAGGTCTAGAAAAAGTGAACAACGAGGTTAGGGAATAAGCTGAGAGTAACGAGTTTATGCCATAACTATCTTTTCATTTTAAAGACTGAATTAAAGTCATTCATTTGTCTGAATTTCTGATTATTCTTCCCTGCACATGAAGCACATACTATGGAATTGGCTCAGGAAAACTTTGACTCTACAGAATATGTCATAGCACTGCAGAAATGTGAAGGAGGCACCTCTTTTTCCTCACAATCATGAGTTAAATTTGTCTTCAGAGCTATGGTTGTTACATTCAGAGGACTTTCACATTGGGGCCCTGCTGATGCTCGTATATAAGCTGATTTCAACTATAAATCCTGAGCTGCGTTACAGCTTATTTTCTGGGTTTGCTTTAATTTTGTTTTGTCACTGTTTTTCACGTTCTTATTTACTGCCAAACAAATTGGAATGGAATAGTTCCATACTTATTAAACAATTTACTCCATGCAAAGAAGTGGAAATATCTTTTTGACAAAAAAAAAAAAATATAGGGAGTATGAAAGTTTGCAGAAGTTTTGAGCACAAGGAAATAGGAATGTACATTGTTCTGCTGTCTCACTTCAAGTGTTTGCTGTCAAACATCCACATCTGCAATACTGGCAAGCATATTGTTATATGCTTGTATAAAATATTCCTCTTTAACCCACTATAAGACCCCAGTCTTAGAAAGTAGGGAGCAGAAAAGGGCTCCCTGATTTAAGGCAACTCAACCCCATCTAACATCAGCTACCAACTTATATAGACTCTTTCCTAAGTAAACCTGGTTTCATCTTGAACATTAGAATCATCAGTCATAGAGTGGTTAGAATTAGAAGGGACCTTAAAGATTATCTAGTTCCAGCCCACCATATATTCCAGTCCCTCATGCTAGGGTACTTTTTTCATTTGCTATGTCCACTTGTTGATATGCATCATTAACTGAAATATTTTTATATATATGGAAAACCTTTCCTTAACAGCAAACACCTCCTTGTCTTGTGTCAGGGAAGACAGGGAGAAATGGGTTTTGAAAGATCTGGATGACTTCTTAACTCAGGGGCAATAAGACCAAAGCTTACCCATGTGTAAATTTGGCTCTCATTAATTTATAATATTTCTGATTAACACTGTCTCTATGTATACTATTACCATCCAAGATTATCTGGATGAATTATCTAAGAAGTTCCAGTGAACTTCCAGACTATTCCTTTTGCACTGATTTTTATGTAGGTATTTTGAAATCAGAGATCCACAGACACAAAAAAAACTTCAGGCTTTTGACTATCAACAGTGGCTTTTTGATCTTAGTGTGACCCTCAGAGCTGAAAACAAATTTCTCTTTGTGAAACGTGTAAGGAGACATCTAAGGCAGGGTTAATAAGTACCAGCATACAGAAATAACCACTTACCGCCAAAGGGATGATGTGAGAAAAGTTAGCTCTATGCAGCTGTACAATAATGCTGTATGCCTGCTGTATTTTCTGTCACATTTAAATAGGTTTCGTTACTTTTATATGCTTTAGAAAAATAATATGGAATATATTACTAACTTGCATTAGGCTCTGTATGAAAATCAGCAACATCAGAATATGGCAGGTCATATAGGTACGAAGATACCTTTTTTTAACTTCTCCTGCTGATTTTCTCTTGATTTTGATCTATCCTCAAAAGTAAAAAACCCAACAACCCACAATCAAAAACACTTTCTCTTGGCTGAGTTCAAAATTATCCACAGGATAATTCATAGGCCACCTACTCAAAGAAGTGCTCAAAGAACACCCTCTAAGAAATTTTAGTTCATTAGGGAAAGATCAAAAGCTACAAGTACAATACACTATTAAAAATTGGTCTTGGGTCCTTGCAATAAGGGAAAATTAGTTGAAAATGACTCCCAGATAAGCAGGGAATGCAGACCAGCTGATCCATCTTTAAGTGAAGGATTATAAAGAAACCTGGCCCTAGCAGGGCTGTTTCTCTGGGGTAGTAGCCAACTGTGTGTGCCACGCTGTTTCCATTTAAATGAAAGATTAGCCACCTTCCAGACTCGTATTCTGCACATCTAGTGCTGCTGGTTGATGCAGGGATATTTGTAACTCTTTTGAAGGTTTCAGCAAAAAAAGAAGATAAAATAACATTCATAAGATAAAATTGACCTGTTAGTCTGCATAAAATCAGTAAGTTTCTATGCAGCCTGCTGCAAAATGTTGGCAACGGTTGTGATTTTTCTCTGGAATGGTGGGATTTTGGCTGGGGTTGGATTATCTTTGCAGTGACATAAAGTCATGGATCACCAGCTCTATCACTAGTAAATTCATTAGGAAAAGTTAGCCCTGCCAAGATGAGACAAATCCCACTTGGCTGCCTGTGTATCACTTCCTCTCTGTACCAGTTTCTGTTTGGGCATGTTTTGCAGTGTACAGAGAGACACTGCAAGCAGTATACACACAATTTAAGAGTAGAGAGCAAATATTTACTGGCTACTACACACTAGCGGATTTCTAAGCTAAATACTTCTCAGATGAGCATTAATATAGCCACTGCCTCAAAGACAGGTTTTTCAGCCAACTATGGAAGGATTCACCTTCATTGCTGCTTGGAACAGGCTTCCAGCTCCTTGTTGTGGTTTTTCTTTTCCTTAGGATTTTAGCTACCTTGTCACAGAAGTATTTTTCTGCCTGAATCTTTAAGATGTAGTCTCTGGCTCCAAGAGAAGAGCTGAAATCTTGAAAGAGTGATAGGAAGAGGAGCAGGTAGGGAGGTTGAAGAGAGAACTGGGATAGAATGGATGTGGGCTTGATGGCAGCAGAAATGGAAGCTGAAAGATAAGTATAGTGAACACGGAGGCAAATATTTGGAGGCTAGATGAAAGGTAATGAAACAGGCAAGGAATAAAAAGCAAAGCTTTTTAAAGCAGTGCCTTTTTTTCCCCCAGTAAATTGGAGAGTGAGCACAATGATTAATTGTTGCACATGACATCAAGATGCAGATCAAAGCAAAATCAAGATCAAACCCTCCACAATATTATTTGTATAAAATGTTTGTTTATGGGGTTTGGGCCATTAGCATTTTTCAGTTATGCATCAGGTTTCTGTATTACTGTGATGGAAATTAGTACAGCTCCTCAGAAGTTAATGAAATGCAGCAGCTCACATTAAGTGTGACTCTGGCCCTCTAGAACCGATCTGCGTATGGCTTAAGACCAGCATACTTCTGTGGACTTCAGTGGTGTTAATCCTACCTCAGGCTTAAAAGAACTTCACTACTTAACTCAAAAGACAGTATTTCTGAGGACATTAACTCAGCTTGTAACTCTGGACAGTCACTCACTGTCTTAATTATATTAATTCCTTAAATTGCTTCCTAAAATCATCTAATTTTAAAACCCTGACAACTTTTTGTAAATGCAGTATGTACACACATCATTTCTGTACAGAACTACCAATATCAGTGGATCAGGGAGATGTTTTTTTGCTCTTTAGTGTTTTTAAACTGCTGGTTCATCCTCTGCAGCTGCCTTTCATTTTACACGTGCACTAAATCTGATGACTGTGAAGGGTTGTTAAACAATATACTGTGATAAAAATAGTTCCCTTTGCTGACATTATATGATTTTTTTTCTAAACTAGGTCTGTAAATTACATTAACAAAAACTACTTGCACTTTTTTTTTTTTTTTTTACCCTCTATAGTTTGAGACAGGTAACCTAAATTGTCTCTATAGGATCAAGAGCAAAGAGAAGCACATACAAATGATGGAGTTCGCCTTCTGTAGGGTGGTAGTTATTCAGACTAAATATTCTTTTAAGTGCTGTTATTTAAAGGCATTCAGCTTTTCCATGCCACTGTTAGTGGACCATGTACCTGAGAAACTCTTACACAATATTCTTCTTACAAGGTTTTTGTACTGCTTGTCATCTGAATACAGTTAACAAATTCCTGTATGTATTTCAGGTTAAATGAAGTAATATGTTGCTTGGCTTCATCAGGGAATGTAGCGATAGAACAGGAGGTAATGGGTTCAAAATGAAACTGAGGAAGTTTAGGTTAGATATAAAGAAGTTCTTTACTGTGAGGGTGGTGAGGGCCTGCCACAGGGTGCCCAAGGAAGTTGTGAATGCTCCATCCCTGGCAGTGTTCAGGCCAGGTTGGACAGAGCCTTGGGTGAGGTGTCCCTGCCCATGGCAGGGGGTTGGACTTAGATGACCTTAAGGTCTTTTCTAACCCAAACCATGATTCTATGGTTCTGTGATTAGCCAGCCCTAGTATTTCTGAAGGAATTTCCTATACTGACAGGCTTCTAGAACTTTGCATATAGTATATGTATGTAGTGGACCTCCAGGGACTGCAGGTGGAGCTCTGCTCCACCATGGACCTCCATGAGCTGCAGGGTGCAGCTGCCTGCCATGGTCAGCACCACAGGCTATAGATGAATCTGTGCTCTGGCGCCTGGAGCACGTCCTGCCTCCTTCTGTACTGACCTTGGAGTCTGCAGGGCTGTTCTTTCCATATGTTCTCACTCCTCTTTCTGGCTCTGATGGCTCCTGTGCAGTAAGTTTTTCACTTTCTTAAATACATTATCCCAGAGGTGCTGCCACCATCACTGATAGGCTCAGCCTTGCCCAGTGGTGGGTCCATCTTCATTGGCTCCATGAGACACAGGGGAAGCATCTGACAGCTTCTTACAGAAGCCACCCCTGTAACCCTCCAAAATCTTGTCACACAAACCCCATACAACATAGTATGAAATAATATTGGTATTAAAATGAGACTTTAAATAGTATCATTTAAATAAGAGATAAGTATTCAATTACCTTGATCTAATAGGTCAAAGAGTGAGCACTGTGGAAGATGCTGACAATTTCAACTGAAGAAAAGTAATGGAGAAAATATGTTCTTCTGAGAAAAGAAAGAAATTAAAATAGAAATTAAAGAAAAAAAGAAAGAAATTAAAGTAGAAAAAATGGTATTTAGAGAACAGGAAATGTAGGACAGCTGATGATAAGCTATATTGTAACAGTCAAGGTCGTTCAAAGAAACAACAGCTTGATTATTCAGCTAATCAAATGAATCAGGAAGGTACTTTTACCTGCTATCATTTCCCAACTTCATACAAGGTCATATACTACCTACTAATAAAAGGACTATCTACTAATAAAAGTATTGTAATTACATGTCTGCACCCTGTTTTCTAACCCTTATCCTTCCTATTGAAGGTGTGAAGTCAGAAATATTAGATAACAGATGTATAGACAAGAAGAACCTTTCCTTTTGTGTTTATTTTGACATCCTAATTTCATTTTATAGGGAAACTTTTTAGAATGCTTTGGATTGGAAAGGTCCTTAAAGTTGATCTGCTTCGAAACCCCTGCCACTGGCAGGGATTACCTTCCACCGAACCAGATTGGCTCCAAGACCCATCCAATCTGGCCTTGAACACTTCTAGGGATTGTTGTACTTATTCCCCTTATAACCCAGAGCACTGACCATCTAGATCTTTTAAGACTGACATAAATCAGTTAAACATTCTGATACAAATCTTTAACTTCTATTGAGGTTACTGTTTAATATCTTACTCCTGAATGTTAAATATATCATTATTAGCTAGCATCTTATAAACACGTAAGATAGATACTTACTAAATCGAATATTTCTTTGGATTGATATTGCTAATATAATAAATGAATTAATGCTCAATTTATTATATGCTTAGTAAAGGTATGTTAACGGTTCAATAAGTTATCTGCTTTTCATGAAATTCCTTCTATTAAGATAAAATAGGAATAAATGATCAGATTCATAAAAACCAAAACCTAACTAGAAACCAAAACCCTTGCAATATTGAAAGACTGGATTTTTAGATTCAAATGTGCATTTCATACCTGTTGTAATCTACTTCGTCTTAATGGACAGTCCTAGCAAATTTGCTCTTGATAGGAGACATGATAGTTTTTGAGTAAGAAATGGGAAAGGAAAGTAAAAAAGAGGAAGACATTCAAGACATTTGAACTCTTCTAACATGGTGCTCTGTTAGTTTTGCTTTCTGATTATTTTCTAGTGCTACAGTACTTGAGCTGTAGTGTTCAGACAAAATCTGTTTAATTTGAAAAGGCATTTATGGATTTACACAGTTTGATAGAGTTTCTTGAAATGTTGCCATTTGTTCTGTGAGAAAAAAACCCTCCCTCAACTCGTGTAAATAATGTGGGAAGGGAGAGAAAGTTGACAAGATGACCTCATAAATCACTGTGATGATGAAGAGAAATCTGTCATCAGCTCAGCTAAATTACAAATTGAAAGTAGTAGTTTCACAGTTGTCAAAAGAGTAATAATTATGCCAGATTTCCACTTGTGTGGTCTGGCTTGATTTTCTGTTATTATTTTCTTAAGAAGATATATAAAAAATATTTGGCAGTATATTACAGCAATTTTAGAAATAAATCTGCTTTATTTTCATGATTTTGTTTTCCTGCTATTGTTATAGCATGCATTTACGAATCATCCTCCTTAACAATTATTAACTTGTATTTAACTCCAAGTTTAGAGACAAGTTTGTACTTCATATTTATCTTTCAAGAGCGCAGGAAAGACCTCTGTGAACTGCACCATCATATCATTTCTATTATGTTTGTGAAGGAAAAGGAAAGTAGACTAAACTTTATTTGTCAAGAGCTTCTTTGCTGTGCCTTGGCATCCTAGCCTTTTCTGCTCCAATGATGAAAATGAAACATAGTTTTCATATAAGCCCTTACAGCAAGAGACTGTTGCACCCTTCAAAACAAAGCAGCAGAAACAAACATTACAGGAAAAAGAGGTTAAAAAGCTATTCTCAGAGAGGGAGGTAAGTGTAGCTGAATCAAACCCTCCCTGCAATCAGCTCTCAACAGCTTGCTATAAAATGGTAGGGAAGGTGCTTGAATATTAGATTTGGCAATCCCTGACTGTTTAAGGCTCAATAATACTTGACATTGACATCTTGTCATAAAGAATTAGTTAAAACATTGGATCTAGAGCAACTAAGGAGGATGTGATATGTATGTAGGTGTTTGAAAGGCATGGATATGGGAAAAAAGAAAGATAAATTGTTGAAGCTGATTATGTAACTGTTAGTTCCAGTGGTGTGTAACTTGGTGAGAGGAATCAGATGAATCCAAAGATTAAGGCTTAAGATCAACAATGACTTAATTAAGAAGGCCGAGACTAATGCAGAATTACTCCAGGCTCAGTAAACATGGTGAGTAAAAGTCCCTTGACCAGTTTACTTTACAGGTAAAAATAATTTCCTGGTAATGGGATCAATACACCTTATGCTGAAGTCAATAAGAATATATTGTTTCCTTCTCTGAGAGTGGTGTAAGAACTAGATGACTTTGCATGTATCTCCTGGTTCTTTTCTTTTATGTAGCTATGAAAATTAACTGCTTTGGTTCAAGTCTGCCTTACAGAAAGACATCTCTTACCAAGTAAGACTTTATCAAATCTTTTTCTCTGACTTTCTTTGAATATAAGCATAGTAACCGAAGCAAACTCACTTTGTTTAAAAGTCTGAGATTCAGAAACAAAAAATCCTCTGGCTGACATAGTGTCATGAAGAAACAGTGGCCAAGGAATAAGAGTGTTACTAAATCACTTCCAAAGGTCCTGTGTACATCTCTGTCATTGAATCAACTCATTAATGACACTTAAG
Organism: Myiopsitta monachus; assembly: GCA_017639245.1. Lineage (NCBI taxonomy): Eukaryota > Metazoa > Chordata > Aves > Psittaciformes > Psittacidae > Myiopsitta > Myiopsitta monachus. The sequence continues at coordinate 113,372,019 of CM029917.1, read as the reverse complement.
GTCTGTGGAGATACATGATTATTCTAGACTTTACCTCTTAAATTTAAAAACAGAGATAATTTGTTTGTCCTACTGAATTAGGGAAATAGCATCTCAGAAACTTAGGCCAATCTCACCATTGTAGATCAGATTTTTGTTATATTCTGCATGTATCATCTTCCTTACCTAAAAGCAATCAAGCAAAAAGAGAAAAACACTGAGGTAGAATGAGATTATTTTCCAAATGTTGCAGTTGCATCATCACATTTCCCTGAAAGATAATGTGTCTTTGTCTGGTCTTTCATACATAAAAATGAAAACTATCCGAAAAAACAACTTGGGATTCCTTTTTGGAGGGCTAAGTAGATCATTTGTCACTGAAGCCTTGCTAGTTTGGCTGCTGATATGTCAGAAAGAAATATGTTTTAGCAAAGCCCCATAAAGATCCCAGAAAAGGAGCCAAGGCTTGCTTTTAACAGCGGGATTATTATCTGATAAGAGTGCAGATCTCTTGGAGATCTTTGCTAAATTCTGACTGGAAATCAGTGGCAGGCCTTCACTAAGGTTTTATGTATGGAAAAGGCAAAACAGTAGCATCAGTTAAATAAAACTAAATAAGTTATGAGGAACTAAAGGAAGTATTACTTTCTTCACAGCACCTGTGTTTTTAGCTGGGTGGACACGCTCTGAGCTTTGCTGTTAAAAGTAATTCTAGGAGCGCCAAAGGAAGCTGGTAAATATTAACTCCTTGATAATATTAAACTGTTGTAAATGCAATTCAAGTAATTCAAATGATTCTTCCCAATTATTATGGCTAATTTTGAATAGCATGATTGGAACAGAAATATCAGTCACCATGCATAAATATATCCATCTCTTTATATGAAGTATATATAAGCTTATATATGCATGCTTATATATGTAGAGAGGTGGCAGGGAGAGATGATCTATGATACTTACCCTGCCTGTGATAAACCATATTATAAAGTGTCAAGGCCAGCCTGTGAATTCATTAATTCAGGTGGTGATTGCATTGGAGTTAGGAGATGAACTGCTGCTTTTAACAGTCTTGCCGTGTCTATGTGAAATATATGAAAGGTTTATACAGATTACTCATGTGACCTCCCAGATGAATTGATTGACTTCAATCTCTTGGCAGTACTTGTGCTGAAGTTTGAAAATGAGGTAGTTAGGAGGTAATGTTCATAAAAAATATATTTAATCCTGAATATACAAAATAAAACTTCTGATGTGTGGTAATCAGCATTTCTGTCTGCTGCTACGCAGTAACCCTTTTTAGGAATAACTCTAATGGAAAAGCAGTAGAACTCTGGACGTACCAGGCTATGGTTACTCATGCATGTATGTCCGAAAAAATACATGCAATCAGATATTTTTTGCATTAAATTATACAGATATATATACAAGTATTCTTGTTCATAATGTGTCTCTAGATTCATTTACGTAACGGAAAACTTCCAGTGTTCACAGATCTAAGTATTACATCAGTCTGGATTTAGTCAGGGATTTCATTAAACCCAGTCAAATTTTGCCTGAATTAGGCCTGAATAGAAACTTTCTAAAGACTGAACTTTTCCAGATGCTAGCTGCTATATAGCTTTAATGCTAAAGCCACAAGTGTCAGCAAAAAAAACCACCCCACACTAAAAGAGAAATGCCATATGCTATATAGAGAATGTAAATGCAGATGCAAAGTACGTCCCAAAGAGATTACAACCCAAACAGAAACTGGATCAAATGCCTGCAAACCTGATGTCACAGCTATACTTCGAAAGTTGATATATTTGGAAGTCATTCTAGCTTAATATACGCATTGAGTAACAGTGAGGCTCGAGGGTGTGATGCGTTTGCAGAAGATGTATGCATCAGATTAGCATACAGGGATGGAAAAGAAATTCAGCCAAGAAGAATGTGGTGAAATGAAAGTTGTTTAAAGGGGAAGGTGTGTAAGAATGGTGCACAGGCCAAAGTCATTAACCTTGGGGACAGAGAAAAGGGCAGGTTTGTGTGTGCACGCAGCTATTTCAATGCAGAGGGGAAAGAAAAAGAGAATTTGTGACATAAATTAGAAGTTTGTGTGAGGTACCTTCACGTCTTTCAGCTGCTGAGGCTGAGCTGGGGCTGATTAATATGTGAAGTCTTTCTGTTTGTTTCAGTGAGCTTTGATTCAAGGAATTATAGCAGTTTAGCATACTCATCCCTTAAACAGGTTCACATTCCCCTCCAAATATTCATGTTCTTGTGATAGCATCATTCCTGAGGTCTGGTTTATTTTGTTTAATAAAATGGATGTACAGCCAAGATCAGAGTTTAAAATAATATCTGGGGTGTCCTTTAACCCCAACATGTTTTACACAATGCTGAATTACATGATGTTGTTTGAGAGGTTCTGAAGACAGCTTTGACTTTTCATGATAATTAATATCGTTCCTCTCAGCTCTGTAATGTCTCTCAAATGTCAGTGTACTTGGGTCACATCCAGAAGAAGCACTGCAGTGCTGTTAAGGAGAGCTGCCATACTCTGGAAGGGATAAGAAAATGAACCACCCTGTCTTCATATGGCAGAAAAATTTCCCTATATACTTTAAAAAACAATATTATTTAGTAGTGTCTTGCATGATATCTTTTCATTCAGATGACTAACTTATTTTCTGAAACAAAATTGTTGTCTAAAAATAGTATTTAAAAGTGCTTTGCAATGCAAAGTATTTCCAGACTGTAGTTTATGAGAGGAAGGATTTATAATTTTATATGGAATGATTGGCTTATTCCCAGTATTAGGTCACTGTAAAGTGTATCTCTCCAGTTAAGGATATGGTTAAGTGCCTGGCTGAAATAGGCAGATAAATTAACAACTCCGCTTTGTGCAAATGTATTTATGTGTGGAGTTTTGTGCACATGCAGTACTGTGAAAATTGAACTTCATGAATGTCACTAAGATATTAATGACACAAAACAGACTACTGTGAGAAAAAAAAAAGGGGTTTAATATTTCTGAGCATGGATATGCATAGTTTCAATATTTATACAGAAGAAAGTAAAATCCTAAATATGTTCCCTTGTCTTCTTCCCTAGATTTCTTTACATAACAAAATATGCATCTTATAAAAAGAAACAACTAATTATGAAACTGAGATTCTGTAGAAAAGGGTGTAGGTGAGCTACGGCACATCATAATCTGTTCATAGGCCAGCCATGTAGAAGTGGGATATATTACCTACCCACATTTCTAAGACCTTTGCTGAAGTACTGTGTCAATTTGGGGTACAGACGGCAAGGAAGATGCGGTCTGATTGAAAAGGAAAGTAAAAATAACAATCAAAGACCTAGAAAAATATGACTGATGAGAGAATATTGAGTGAATTGGTGGTGTTTCATCTGGAGAAGAGAAAATTGCTACCATTTTCCTCTAGGTCCTGAACTATGTAAAAGGCTGCTGCAAAGTGGAATAGAATAAACGGGTTTCATTTTCCTGCTGGACAAGAAAAATAGTTCTGGAATAACATTGCAGCAGGGAAGGTTCCGTTTAGAATTAAGGACGATGTATTAGGAGTAAAGAGATTTCAGCACAGAGAATATTGCCTGAGGATAGTGCAAAATCCTTATCAGTGGAGGGGTTTGATAATAGCCAAGCATTTATTAGGAATGATATAATCGATTCTGACTTTTTGCAGGAAAGTGAGCTAAATAGCTTCTAAAAATGCTTTCAATTATTTTTTTCTATCATTTTAGCTGCTAAACAGCAATACTTACTGCACTTGCATACAGTGTTTCAGGAAATTAATGTAAAAAGACATCTTTGAATTAAACTGTACCATATCCCTATCGTGGAACCCATATGGAATTGTTAAAATTTTAGTCCTCTTCTGAATATGAAATATTCAGATATATAATAGTGACAGAAATATAATAGTGATACCCATTTGTTTTCCTGGACATCTTTCTTCTTTAAATTACTGCAAAAGAATAAAAATTCTTGGAACAAAAGGCAAGTGAAAAATGCAGGGGTCAAAAATAATCCAATTTATAGACTAGGAACTTATACTTCTGTCCTATTCTGTCATTATGTTGTGTATAAAATAAGCAAATAGAATAAAACTAACATCATATGTCCTTGTTTCTGCCTCAAACTTGCGCTTTACTTGCAAAACCACTAAGCAGTAGCCTGGCTGTGCTGTCCAGTCAAGAGGAATTTGCAGTAACCTGAAGATAAGTAGGGTTAAGTCTATCTGTGTTGTATTAGTGACAACATGTAAATGCACTTACATTGGAAAGTATGAGTTTGTGCTCATATGAGTGATATCACCATTTAGGTCAAACCTTGCTGAAAGATTCTACCTGACTGAAGGTTGATGGCCACTCAGTAATTTCATAGTTCAAAATGGTGCAGACGTATGGACCAATCTAAATGTACGGATTTCTGCACACAAGCTTTAATATAAAGGCTAGTTGTTCCCTACCAATCATCTCAATCAAATTTAATTATTTCATTGCATCAGTTTGTTTTATGTCAAAAACTTGTGAATACACATGCATCCACATATATATTTCACTTTAATATTGGTGTGTGCAGAGAAGTTTGAATTAAGAAAATTGGTGAGATTCCAGTATGTGAAAAAGGTCTTAATTTTGTAAAGTAAACCACAAATTGTTCTTGTTGTTCCTAAAAAGCAATATAATATAGACAATTATTTGAAGTGTCCTTATACAGTTTTGTTCCAACAGGGGATTAAAATGCTATAATTCATGTCATAAATAGAAGTTATTTCATCTTTGCAGAACTGTATTTACAGTTAGAAAATGCTTTCTGATATGTAATCCAAATCTCTTTTGTTGCAAATTGAGCTGATTACTTCTTATCTTACCCTAGGTAGACATAGAGGACAATTGAACAGTTTCCCTTACAAAAGATTTGAAAACCTTGTGGTTTTTTTTCAGAACCACTTTTGTCTAGAACACAGTTTCTTATCCTGTGACTATCATCTGATGCTATTCTACTGGCTGGAAGTATTCAATTAGCTTTAATTCCGCCATTTGATATGCTGGTGGCAGTACCTTATTACAAGAATTCTTTTTTTCTTTTCTGACATTAAGCAAATCTATATTTTCAAATGACATTACTTACCTACTTGAGGAAATTACTCTGAAGTAGGCTGTGAATTTAGAGTGCAACAATTCCTGAGCCCTGATGGGGAAACTTGTATTACACAATCAGTCAGAGATAAAGGACCTTGCTGGAGGTGATTTCAGTGATTTCAGTGGAATTTGCTGCTGAAATTATGGCCGCATCTGGAAGTAACTGTTCAAAGTCATTTTCAACAAGCTGCTGTCCTCTCTGGTGGGACATACGTGTCCTTGTGTGACTTGAGACTGTTCTGTTTCGGTTCTGAAATATGAGTCCGTGCATTTTCTATCTCTGTGAAGAAATGTTGTGTCCATAGAATCCTCCAGATCTCTGGGATGAGCTGCTACTCTCTTGCCAGCATAATTCTGGAGAAACTTTACTCATCTTGGAAAAATCTGATGCCAGCCAGCTGAATACACAGATTTAGCAGAAATTTCCAGCACATGAAGGCTGTAACATCAGTAGAGAAGTAGAAACCTTCTGGATTAACCAGACTACCTGTGATCTGAGAATGAAGCCTTTTAGTTACCATGGCAGAAGTAAGAGAGCAAAAGAAATACTTTCTTTTTCTCTTCTTTGATGGCCCTCATGTATTCGTTTTAAAATCTCTTTATGCTACAACCAACCTCTTTCACATGGGTCTAAAAAAATGGTCTAATCTTCCATGCTTACATTCTATTAGCTGTCAGGCACTGTCTAACAAAGATAGGCATGGACAGTGAAACAAAACAACAAGGTTATTTAGGAGCACTGTCTTGATAGGTGAGAACTAAAGATTGGTATGAGATTTAACCACGCCCTTGGTGGAGTGACGTGTCTGAGAAGAAAAAGATCTTTCTCCAATCCATCCAGATGTGCTCCAGGTTAATCAGCATTGTCAGTGCAAAGCTCCCTATCTGTAGAAGTGAGACACATTCCCACCAGAGAGGCAAAGGGAAAAAGCTTTGTAACCAAAGAGTTTCTGGCTTCTCTGTGATAATGGTGTAGTTGTCAATCTTTTCAATCTCTGCAATGCAATCAGCCATTGAAATTAATCGAGCTGAGCTACCAACGTCTCAGGACAGGCCTAGAAATAACCTGTTGGCTATGAAAGCCTGCACCAAATAAGAAGATTGCAACTGAGCTCTCATTATGCACAGATAGCTTGGCTTCCTACAAGGCTGCTGTGCTGAGGAGTGGAATCAACTCACCTTCAAATATTGCAATTTCAGATGTTAAGCCACAGCAGTTCTAGTGCAATCTCCATTCCTGGGAAAACATGGTGCTTGATCTGTATTTGGTTAGGGAGGCATCCTACTGTTCACGTTAGATGGAAACTGCAATGCTTAATGGCAGCTACTCAAAAATGACCCAAGGTTTGCGCTATATCAAAAAAAAAACCATGCCTGAAATAAGTGACAGAACCAATCCAGCAGTATGAGCCACCAATGTTTTAAAATACATACAAGCTTTGACATTGTGCATTAAATTCAGGTACAGACAGTGCTTTATTAATCACCAATATTGTATTTAAAATCTTGTATCTAAAACTGGGATTTTTGCCTGTGAATACTCCTACTCCTTGGCAAAGTTAGAGAGCCAAGACTATGTTTCTTGATATAGGTTTGTGGCAAATGCTGAATGTGTTCCTGCCTGATTTTCTCATGTCAGCTGCCATTCTGCCTGAAGAGCTGTTGAGGAAATGAGGCAGATTTCAATTGCAAAATGCTGAAGTATTAATTCAATTATCATACCAGCAGAGGTAACCTCATAACATAAGATTAAGACAATACTATAAGCCATCTAAAGAAATTAGGAAGACTGGTCTTTGTTTCAAAGAAGGCATATCCTTTCATATACCTTTATCATTGTTCACTTTCTATTACGATAGATTCAGTAAAAGGCACTGAGCTCATGCATAAACTTGCATTACACACCATAGAATCTTCCCATTGCCATTACCTTTCTTCTTAATTCAGTCTTGTAGTGAATTAAGAGCTGGAAATTTTATGAGGTTTTTACTGTCTCAAATAGTCTGAAGGCTTTGTGTAAGAATTGTTAATTTATTTTTTCTGTTGGCATTTTTATGAGCTTTCCAGTGATCTTTCTGGCATCCTGGGCCTGCTTCAACGTGTGTGTATGTATGATGGTCTTCATAGGTTTTTCCAGGGGTGGAAGGCTTAACCGTGACATATTTTCTTGCCCCAGATTTTCTAGGTGATATCATTTAGTTGTTAACCAGATTATTATGGCTGTCAGTCACTGTTTTGTATGGGAACTAAACATTTTAGATCTTGTAATATGCAGGTTCCTTAATTTTGTGAATGTCAAAGCATTCTGCTGTGAGTTAAGCAACTTTGTTCATGTACTGGTAGTGAAATGAACATAAAAATTAAGCAATATACTTAAAGTCATTAGCTCAAATCAATCCAAGACAAGAAGATTGCCAGGTAACTTCTAAAGCTGAACATGAAGTTTAGCACTTCAGTGAATTTCAGCAAGTTTCTATTCCTGTGCTACAAATAGGCAATATGTTACTTGAAATTATAGGCTTGCTCCAAATAAAATGTTTCTAATGAAGACTGGGGGCAAAGGAAGGAGTTATAGCGGGAATGGTGTTTCTTAAGTGGCTTAAAAGCCTCTGCATCATTCTCCAGTGCCTTGATGATGTCCCTAGTGAAAGGGAATTTTCCTTAAGATTTTTCCTTCCTATTGCTTCAGTGCTTTCTTCTTGCTGTGTCAGTTGTCCCTCTGTTGCCTCCCCGGGTTCTCTACTTGAAGTTGCAAGCAGACAGAGAGGCCAGTCTGAGAACTGTTGCTTCATATGTTTGGTGTCACAGCTATTTTGACACTTGAAATTCCTTTCAATTACCCATTTTTATTGGAATCTGTTACTGTGGTCTGCTAGCCAAAACAAGGTCTTTACTAAAGAAAAGTAATAAATTGCTGGCTAATATTATTTGCATGGTAATTGCTTTGCAGCGTGTATTAAATCAGTGTTTCTGGCACAGCTTTGTGATAGCAGAAGTAGGGATATTAATATCCTGTGACAAAAAGCTTTTCTCATTTTCTGAGTTTGAAATTAATTACTATTTTCCCATGGGGGGGTGGGGGTGGGAAGTGAATTTGTTGTTATCCTCTGCTTCATGTGATTTTGATGAGGGCCGGTGCATGGGCTGGTAAATGGATGATGCTTGCAGACATTTAGGGAAATACTTAACAGGACAAGGTCAGCTCTACCGTAGACTTCTTGTAGCTCTGTGGCACAGCTGATCAGCACAAAAGCAGAAAATCCAGCCTGTTTCCAGCTTGAAAATGACTGATGACATGTGCCATTCTTCACACTGAAATGCCTGCTGTGTGTCCTCAGCATAGTCAATCTGCATGTGTCCTGGATGTCCAGCACCTTCAGACCATGCTGGATTTACTGTCTTTGCCATCATTACCAGCTGAACACATACACAATCATATTGACACATCCAGATGAAATGGACTCTTTGGTCATACACTGGATGACAAAGCTGTCCATATATCCATCTGGGATTTGCAGGCAAGAAATACAGATAATTTCTGATTCAGGATGTATAAAGTAACAGCTATTTCATGGCTTGATCTCAGTTTGATTTCTCCCTCCAGAGCATTAATGGCAATTCTGTAGTGAATGTATTGTCTGGGAAAAGTCTTTTGAACCTGACTGCATTTGTTAGATCCGGTCAAAACTGCTAGTTGGTTTTAGTAAGCAGTTGATGAAATTTGGGATTGCAAAAAATATCCTTACAGGAACAATTTTTAATGTTATACAACATATCCTGCTTTAATCATTGCTAAAATGCTTCATATACCAAAGCTCCTTTGTCTGTAAGTGCATCATTGCAAACCATTATTTTTAGCTTCCTTGAATTAAAAACATTACTGTAAAGACGAAATCATGCATTTTCTATATGATTATTTCTTTTTTCTCAAGTGCTCACAGGACTCACTGTAATTTGCAGCTGAAGTTTAATTAATTATTAGGCATATGTAAGTGTCAATCAATAATTTAGATTCTTCTGGCTCACAGTTTTTGGAATGGAACTTGGTGAACAAATATACCATTCCATCTGTTAGCCAAACCACCTGGCACAGAATCATTTGGGGCATAATTATGTAGTTGGGAAGAGTTTAAAAATGTGATTTCTAGAGTTTTAATCCCAGTTGATGCTTTGCTTTGTAGTGATGGAAACCCGACTAATGCACCAAGGGCCAGTTCTTTTTTTCACACCTCTGAATAAAATGGCTTGTATTCACCTTGCAAAAAAATGTCTAGCATTGATGAATATAGGAGCAAGGAGACAGGCTTGAAATAATCCTGGGAGCATAATCACAAGAACGGAATTGAAGCTGGTCTGTTGTTATACAGTTGAAGGGAGTCACGTAGGAGTTGCATCATTGTCCTTTTAATCTCCGTAGGAAGAAACTTGGGACAATTTGGGAAATGATTTTTTCCTTCTTGATGGGAGTGTGAATGTTTTTCTGAACTCTGGCTTGTACAAGATTGCTACATCTGCAAATCTATTTTCCTATTCTTTCCGTGATAAAATTTCTTCTTTAATCCTCTGGAAGCACAGAATACACACATAAAAAACTGAGCAAATTATATTTTAAATATAAAGAATCTTTTATCTTTTTAACTCCTGGAAGGAGAAAACAGACTCCTCCAAGGTTAGCTATAGGTTAGATGAAACTTCTGAAATAGGAGCAAATAGGATAAACTACTTAAGAAGAAAAATATATTGCTTCAACTAAGAGCTAACTGCTGGTTGCAAACAGTCTCTATGTGCACAGTTGAACATCATGCAGAAGTTGCACAAGAAGCAGCGTACGCTATATATTGTAAAGCTGCAGCTGAGGCAAGGCTGATTTGATGATGGAAGGTTTGTAGGGCACATCAGGAGACTAAAGCAGGTAGTTAGCATCAAATTTAGTCCTTTTTTACTCCGACCAATGAGACTATGAAACAAAATCTGGACCATGTTTTGGAGTTCTGTCCTGCTGTTGTTCAGAGCATGTGGTCACGCCTGAACAACTTGTCTTTCTGCATGTTACAGGAGCACAAAGGGAGAATTTGCAGTTGAAAATGCAGAGAAATGTGGTTATTGAAGATGAGTCTTATTTATGCAAAGAAACTCTTGCCCAAAATAGTTTGCTTTGTTCAGGTTTGCTTCTTTATGGTTAATAATTGGCAGGCCATATTTGAGTGTCTGGGGGTACAGCATCCTTAGTTTTAATTCTTTGCATGGTTAAAGTCATACAGTTATTCATTTTAATTAAATGGCTTTTAAGATTTCCTTTTAGTGAAGGCTAAAAACGATCTATCATCAAAATGATGATTGAATGTTTTCTGAGGGATTTTTTTGGTTCTCTTTTTCATTGTGGCAGATACCAGGGAAGAGCCTTTGAGATAACTTTAGTAATAAAAATGCCTCTGGTACTCTATAAATATGTTATCTGTGATGGGAAAAAAAAATTATATTGTTAATTGATAAGTGATGAATTAGTCTGGAACCTGACACTTAATTTACCCCAGTAATGGCATACAAGGGAAATCGCATATTACCCTAGGCTGTCATACTGAGGAAGGCAGTTTTCTTCAATTTGTAGAATCTTATGGCTTTTCAGATGAAAATCAGAGTTTGCCTTTTGTGTACTGTGAGGAGAAACCTAGGGAAAAAAAATACTTATTCCTTGACAGAGAAAGATTGAGAAAAGGAAGTTCTGTTTATGAAAATATGCATTTCCTCTGTGAAACTGAGCGCATTATTGCACTTAAACAACAGGTAAAAAATTCCCACCCAGTATGAGATGCTCAGTCAAATACTCCAAGTCACTCTATCATTTCTATAGTTGCCAGGAATATGTATATGCCTCTCTGTAAGTATTGATGGAAAAATAGATGCCTTTTGCAGATCAGTCTGGGTGTTTTCTTTCTATATTGAGCAGAGAGTTTTCTTTAAGTTTTCCCGTAAGTTTTAACTTATACTTGCACCCGTTCCCATAGTACTCAAATGTCTTTTGTTATATTTCAAATTGTTTGTATAGTTCCTTATTTTCTTATTCTTGAAACTGTCCTGACAGCAGACAGTATGAATACAAGAGTTGTTTGAAATGGCATCAGTAAGAGATAGATGATCAAACTTGCTCTGACTGTGGACAGTAATGATTAATTCTATGCTGGAGTAGCAAATTGCTTGCAGTATTATATACCAATCATTTGAATAATCTGTTTCCTAAATATTTTTAATTAGGTAAAATTGTTCAGACACATTGGAAATGTGTTCCGTTTTGTAAAGATGTGGGAAGTCAAACTATGCCTTGTTTATTTTGTTGCTCTTTAATTTCAGTCAAACAAATTAATAATAACATATTAAAATGAATAGGAAAGTGCTAACTCTGAGCTCCATGTAAACTAGTGTTCAGTCTTCACCAAAAGCCACAGCGAGATACAGCAGCGCACGGCCTTAGATGGCTAACAGGTTGTTTCAGAATAATCTATTGAAGGGCAGTCACTTTGCTTCAGTTATTAAAATACATACAAGAGTGCATAGTGTCACAACCCTTAGAAGCACATTTTTTGCGATTTCTAAGCAAATTATTTGTAGAAAGAGTTGCTTATTTTGTCTATCTGATGCATAAATCAACCTATATGTAGAAAAGCACTACTAAGGACAGCATTTGAAGCAGATATTGCGAAAATTAAATTTATGGAAATATTTTGCAAGAGAAAAACTTAATCCCTTGTTACTTCTTATCTTCCCTATAACCACAGCCTGTTACACCAGAGTTTATTAGCTTGAGGATGTAGGAGGCTCCCTGAAAGGGCAATCGAAAGGATATTCACTTCTGCTCCACTTCTGCTGCTATTCTCTTTTTTTTTTTTTTGTAGAGAATAGGAACTTAAGCAAAACCTGCAGTCCTAACCGAGTGTTTGGTGCTGTCTCAACCTGAAGCACAGCACAGCTGCTTTCCAGTCCTCAGCATCTTTCAGCCTCAAAATATTCTAGGTTAGGAAGGATTGTTAAAATATAGGAACAGAAATTGTTCTGTTACATTGCATTATTCAGAAAAAAAAATGGGAAAAAAATGAGGTTCTTCCAATTTCAGCAAATATCCTGAAGAAAACAGAGTAACTGATCAAAAAGAACCTGTGTGCATTTGAAGAATGGGGATGCGAAAGGGTTCATCTGGTCTCAGTTTCTCCAGGTGACTCAGTTTCTCCGTGTTCTATGCAGATTGGTTGGAAACACTGACATTCAGTGCCTGGCTCATGAGTAGGAATTTAAAAGCACTGTTTCCACTGCTTGGTGTGACTTGTCCCAGATGCTGTTCCTAAAAAAGCACCTTTTTTCATCTAAAAAGTATTCAGGATATATGTACAGAATTAATTCAGTGTTCTCATTTCTATACAACTGTTCCTTTTTTTTATGCCTATTTTTTTTTTTTTGCATCAGTGATGTCTTGCCCAATGAGATCCAAAGTTTATTCTTTAATTTGTGATTATTTCTGATGGTAGAGCATGCATGAGACTCATGTCACACTCCATATCCTCCTTTTGCAGGTAGGTACAGGCACGTTGCAAAAAAATTATGTCTGCTGTAAAACATCTTCTGCGCTAAGTAATGACAAGAAACAACAAAGGAATACGGCAGGCAGTTTAATGAGAAATAGCAAGTAATAATAATAATAAAAAGTGAGGCAACATAAAATTGTAAGGGAAATAAATAAGGGGGGGGGGAGGTGCTCTTGTTTTAAAATCAATTGCTAGTGTATTGCCTTTCTCCTTCGTGATTTGATTTGATTTTTGCAGTGGACTGGCCACTAGAGGGGGAATGGATACACATTTTGAGGCTGTGCTGCAGTTACAGGTCCACTTTCATTGCTTCTCATCTTAAATACAAACTTTCCCAAATCATTTGTCCTTTTACTTGTCAGCAGCTTCACCTTATCTAGCAGTTATATCCTTTCCTAACTTATCCTCAACAGAACTGGAGACTGCTTTCTGAGGGCCCAGCAGTGATTTATATCAAGCTATTTAATTTCTTGAGAGCTGTTCTGCGACGTGTTTGAGACGTTATTTCACTTTTCTTCCTTTTTTTCTCTCTACACACCAAGCAGAGATTTTCAACACAATATCCAGAAAAATAGTTATCTGATTTTTACATATAACTTACATCATCAAAGCACGGATTAACGGTTTTCTTTGTATCTTGTCTTTTCTTTGCATTTGACAATTCAGAATTTCATCCATCAAAGCTTCTATAACCCTCATCCTTTGGAAGTCCCTTTGCACATCCTCCTGATTTTCATTACTTTTTTTGTGATAAAAATAATCTGTCATTTGAAAAATGACAACGCATTTCCTGATTGTATCTCGGATGATTTGGCAGCCCTGGCCTTCGGACCATACTGTGCTCCATTTTTTTCACTGTATAGAGTATTTTTGGGTGCCTGGCTTGTTTTCTATGGCCATGGAGGTTGTCTTATTTATGGGAAACTGAATATCCTTTAAAAGCATTTTGTCAAAAGCTCTTTATAAGACCAAATATACAATTGCCTTTTTTGTTTGCCACTTTGTTAATATTATTATGGTAGTTCAAAGGTTCAGAACTGCAGGTTATTAAAGAAGCGCGATGTTGCTCTACAGTCAGTTTATCCTTATGGTATGGTAATGTCTTGAACAACTTGAACAACTGATCTTGAACAACTTGGTATTATCTTTGAACAGCTACTGAGGTAAGACTTATCAGTCGCTTTCAATCACCTCTAACCGGCAATAGGGGAACTACAGTGTGGTTTAGTTATTCAGGTTTTGGTGCAACTGCTACTTCTAGTAGAAATCTTAATCTTTTTACTAGTTCCTCTGCTGCATTTTCCTACTTTCTGTAGTTTTAATTTCTTGATAAACACCATTTGCTTGTTGTTTTAAATGCCCTAGTGCATTAAACACTAATCTTTTATTTCCCAGTTGCTAACATCTCTATTACCTGGAAACAATGGATCTGAGATTGATTGTAGTGGTTGTTTCAAGTTTGATTTTCCAGGACTTATTAATCAAATCCTCGTTAAGAGTCACCATTAACAGCCATAACTTGACTCCTTTGCTAATGAAAAATGACAGATTGGGGCTAGAGTATTCTACATAAAGGGAAAATATAACCAGGGAAAAAGGAGAAATGTTTTCAGCTCCCTTTTTTATGACTGATGCAGTGTAGCTTCATAAAACTACTTAGGGGAGCTTTTTGGGAACATCTTCATTCCATCAGCTAGAATAAGTTAATGTAATGCCTAGCAGTTGCTGGAAATACAGAGAAATGCATACACAAAACCAATACAATAGGGTTTACATCAGACTAGAAGTTCCACCCATTGGAAAAACAACGATTGGTTTAGCATGTTTCACATAAAGTAAAAACACGATCTCCGGGTGTCCAGTTCTGTACAATAAAAGCAATAAAATAGTTAAGATTTTTTAAAATATACCAAAAAGCCCATCATGACAGTGGAATCAGCTCAGGCTTCAACTTCATGGGACTTCCTGTATGGCTGTTTTCCCCACTGCAAGTAGATGGCTGTATAAACTCATTTTGTCTTCAAGTATCACCACTCTGCTTTGTTATCACTTGGTAAGTTTCTCCTGTGTTAGTTATCACTTAATTCTCTGATTAGTCTGCTATGGACACTGTCCCCTTTTCAGTTTTCCCCTTTATTTTTTAACAGTGATTTTCTCTATCTCATGTAATTCACCTTTATACAGTTGATGGTCAATGTTCTCCACCTTCCGCAAGCTTAAGTACTGTCATCACTCAGTGTTTTTTGGTTTGTGGGGTTTTTTTCCCCATAGAGACTATGTCAGATGCATTTCTTCTGCTCGTTTATCATCTCCATTATTTGTTTGTCTTTCAGGCCACAGGATTCACATTCAATTTATTAGACTACAGCAATTACATAATAAATTCATGACATCCAGTTGTTGGGGAATTTGATCTGACAGCAGCATTGGGTTCTGTGCTCTTTGTAAAGGTAGTTACGGCACAAGGGGAAGGTTTGTGAAGGTGGAGGCAGGTGTATATGCCAGTGAAGAAATGCAGTCCGTCCAATGGGGTGTGACATTTACATGAAATTAGGGTAAACATTTGACATGCAGTGGCCTCTTTAGCATGGGGTTTGCAAACCTTTTAGAAGCAGCACAGATTCCTGTTTGCTGTTGGAAATATTGCTTTGGGAAATAATCTGGATCAGGGAAGTAAACTTTCTGTCAAGATAAACTTTAGCGTGGAGCCAAGTTTAAAAGAGGGAGGAGAAAAACTCCCTAGGTGGTTTATCTCATTATTATTAACATTCTTTAATATTTACCAGGCTGTCTTGGCAAACCCAGACTGCCAGTGAAGGCACTGAAATACTGAGACAGATTCAGGTTTTCTCCTGGGAGCTCACTTTGCCTCTCATCCTGCAAAGAGAGTTGGTAGTGCATGAGTTTCAAAGGACTTGGTGTTGTTAAAAGAAACAAATCCTCCGGCATTCGATAGGTGTGGACTGCTCTTGGAATCATAGAATCATTAGGGTTGGAAACCACTGAAGATTATCCAGTTATAACCCTCCTGCCATGGGCAGGGGTGCCTCACACTAGACTGTGTTGCCCAATGCTCATTTCAGCTTGGCCTTGAACACTGCCAGGGATGAAGCATTTGCCACTTGCAGTTTAGTTTGGGATTTTCAGGGTTTTCCTCTTCCCCTTGCTTTTGATCTGCTCTTCCTGTGGGGTTTGGGGAATAAAAAATGGGAGAGTGGGTAAAAAAGGATGAAAATTAGAGAGAAAATACATACTCTAAAAGACGCTCAGAAATAGTTTTTACTTTGAGTCAGCTCCCCAGGCGTTAGGTGAATGTTTGCTTATACCCTGTTGTAACCACTAGGGTACAGAGGTGTTCTACTTCAGGGAGATTTGGAATATAAAATCTGCATTGCCTTCATTGGCTGAGCTCTTAAATCAATTGGATATGTCCATGCGTATTATCTTTACCTCAGATTTTACTGAAAATACAATTTTTAGTCCTCTCTCCAGTGTCACACTCTAGTTTGCTATTGGGAGAAAGGTAAGTTATGAAAAAGGCCATGAACAAAGTTTGTAATAAATGAATGATCAGGCTTAGTGCCTAACCATGTCAGGCAGAGAACTCTGCTGTGCTAAAAGTGGGGACTCAGTGATTAAGTAGGTTTTGTACTTACCTGTTACCATTGAAATCTTAGATTTAGTCTTTGTTAGCTCAGAAATGGGACTGAATTGGTCATGTTCCCGCAGCACCCCTGTTGAAAGACATCTTTTTGGTGAAGGTTACTGTGTCTGATGAGGATGTGAAGAACATAGAATCATAGAATCATAGAATAGTTAGGGTTGGAAAGGACCTTAAGATCACCTAGTTCCAACCCCCCTGCCATAGGCAGGCACACCTCCCACTAAACCATGCCACCCAAGGCTCTGTCCAACCTGGCCTTGAACCCTGCCAGCGATGGAGCATTCACAACTTCCCTGAGAGCAGTGCAGTGGTTTAAAATAAAAAGTGCCTTAGTAGAAGAGTAGGTACTGCTTGCCAAGCACAGGCACACATAATGTTATCCTTTGGCCACTGCCAATTATCTCCAATTTCTATAAGTGATGTACATATTTGGATTTTCAGGAAGAGGAGAAATGGAGGCAAAGGTGAAAAGCTGGTCTTTGTTTTTAACTGAATTTCTTCTCTTGCAATGCAAATCTGGGTACTTTGAACTTAAACTCCTTTCAATGCAGCCTGTTACATTTGACTCTCTCACCCAACTATCACACCAGCAAAGGCAAGTAAGAACAGTAATTGCTTTAAAGGCTGAATAATTGTGTCTGAATGCCAACAAGTGACGTTATCTTTATAACAAAAAACAATTGCCCTGTTCTCATGGAAATACAGATTTCATTGCAAATATGTTCACTTTAAAGCAGACACACTGCAATAAAATTACAGTGCTCTGCAGCATTCATCTCAGATCTTCACAGCCACCCACCCAATTACAAGTTGTGTCTTGCCAGCAGAAGATTGTTGCTTGGTTTCTGTAATATTTTTGTAGCCTTGCTTTCCTCCACATAAGCTTAGAGGTAGACTGTGCTCACTCCTTTCCTTTCATCAGGTTTTTCTGCTGTAAAAAAAATAATTGGCTAGTATGGGAAGTCTTTCACATGGCTCTAAATGTGATATTCTTTTATGTAGAATATACTCTGAGTAGTTGCTTCTAATACCTTAATAGCTCTGGTTTATGTCAGTAATTATTTGAAAGGTTAATCTTTAAATCACCAGCATCTCCTAAATTCCTAATCAACTTCATGCTTGGAAAGGAACCCACATAAATGCTCAATTTGTTAATACTACACTGGGTTGAGCAGGTCAAGGAAAAATATAAACCTTGGAGCATAATGATAAATTGAACACAGCAAAGACATCTCAGATCTGTTTGTCTTAATAGCTGTGAATACAAAAGCCGAATATGAGGGGGAATGAAGGTGGATATAATTAGCAGGAGAATCTGCTGTAGGTCGAGATCACTCTTCTTTCTAGATGACGATTTCTTAAGAGATATTTTGGGTAGAAAAGTCTGATTTTCTGGAAAGTCTGTGCTGAAATGTGACTAGGAGGGCTAAGAAGTCCAGCCAAAAATAAATTAATCGAAGGGGCACAGTGCTGGACTTCAGCAAACATAATGACGGATGAGGGGGACATTGTGCTCCCAGGGAGTAGAAAGGTGGCAGAGGAAATGACGGGGCTGGGTGCGTGTGTGTTTGGGAAAGCATATCCCCCTGCGCCTCTGTAAATGAGAGTCTGTGTGTGACTGACTTTGAAAAGGCAGGGAGAGACTGAGAGAGATGCTGGGTATCTTGCTTGAATCTCCGCTGTTGTCCTTGCCACAGTCTTGACGTGGGAGGTGAAGGCACTGAAAAAAATCTCGTTTTCCATTTGTTCACAGTGGTCCCCTTACCTTCTCACCAGTTCTCATCTTCCCTTTCATCCTGTCCCTTCACCCCTTTCCTTTTCTCTTTCTTGCTTAATGAAGCTATTTGGTACCGTATCTTCCTGTCCAGAAGCTGTTTCATCCCTGCTTGCAAAGTTTTTAAAAATGCTTTCTGCACCACCTTCAGTCCTGTTTTTTTCATCTGTCCTTTGGATTTACCAGCTTTAAACAAGAAAAGGAATCCAGTAAAAACCCATCTAGTTGCCATTACCCCAGTCCTTTCCCTCATCTTTTGTCTCCTCTTTATTTCTCCAATTGTTATTGCTGTTATTATTATTATAGCACTAGAAATAACCTTCCTGGTTAAATAGTCCTTCATATTTGCCATTCTGAATACCATTGGAGAAGCTGGGGGAAGGGGAGGGCTATTCAAAGTGTCCTTTTGCTATTAATGCAGAATGAGACACAGACAAGAAACAAATTGAGTCCATCTCAAAAGCAAATGAGGGGCTTTTTATCAGAACCAAGGAAATTATCAGATAGACTCATTTTAAATGCCCTCCAATGCCTTAGCCATAAAAACATACAGAATATATTAAAGCATACAAAAATATCCTTAGGTATCCTTAGTGATATTTCTCTGGCAGACGTATGCAAGGCAGTTATGAACCAGGCGTGCGACTGCATCTTCAGACAAGTACATTATTGCTGTGCACATGGAGGAACAAGTCAGACCCTTAGTCTAACCCTCTGTAGTACTCAAACAGCATGGTAAAGGAGCGAATTTGTAGCTTTAACACAGTATTCCTTTGTATTTTACATATTCAGACCAGAAACAGAATGTAGTACATTAGCATTGAACCTGTGCTTTCATATCACTTTTCTCTTTTTTAAAGTAGTACAGAAAGGAAGGACAAAAGACAGAAAGGAAAATAAATCATCCCTTATATACATCCAAAGCATACACAGCACCAGTTCCTTCATCACAGGGCGCATTGTGAGTGTGTATTGATGTTAGCAGCAAGAGATTGCATATTAGAGATCTATATCACTGCTAGTGTTAACCATCCTCAAAAAAAAAAGTAGTTCTTTTACTTGCCTTTCACTCTCCCTTCTGTGTTAAAAGACACTTGAACATAAAGAAAATCATGTTAATTACCCAGTTATAAAAGGGAGATTAGTCCTATTAAGTGGAACATTAAAAGGGGAATATTTAAAATATTTTCCTTCCTTTGATATTCCCCAAGCATTTCCTGAACAAAACACTGTCACAACTAACCCCAACAGCATCTTTTTTCTTCCTTTTGATTTTGGAGCTATTTCATAAGACAGAATAAGGGCATCAAAAAAAATAGAGATAATGACATATCTCTGGACAGTTGATGAACATGAAGTATGGAAGAAAGGGTTAGGGAAAATTTTCCCCTGCAGTTGCTATAAATGCAATACAAATATAATAACTCTCATATATACCAATGCAAGCAGCCTGGAGCAGGATGACTAACTGGATTTGCAATAGCTGAGTTCAAATTAAATACTTGCTCTTCCATTTCTTTATTATCCACATGTATTTAATGTAAGCTTCCAGACTAGATGTGAATACAATGTGGAATACCTTCATGCCATGCAGTAGCAGTGACAATTCTCTTTTCCCCCATTAAATATTCTGAGGGTATCAAGATCTCCAGGTATCCTATAGAGATTATTAGGGGGTTGTCTCTGTATGATACGACCCTTAGAAAAGGTTTCTTCATGAAGATTTTGAAATGTATAGTTTTCTGAAGTTAAATAAGTTCTTTGATCTATATGGAGGATCCATCCATCATCCTGCTAAGGGTAGCAAGTCATTGTTGGTCATTACTTCTCTTCAGGAGAAATGGCAACAGGCAGTACTAAAATCAGCTCTCATTTAGGAAATCACTGCACCTTTAAAGAAAAACGTGCTGTTCAGTTTACTTGAGCTGTCAATGCAAGATGCATGAAGCACAGAGGAGAATAAATTCCAAAGATGGAATTGCTCACGTCTTTGCAAATGTAGCTTGAGGTTGCTAACACCAATAAACAGTAGGAATAATTCCAGAGGGGTGCAATCACTAGTGTGTTTAAAATACAACCCACAAATCTGCTAAAAATACATAGAAATACAACCATGGGATGATTGTTTGTTGGTATCAGTCTTACATCAGATTTACAGGGAAAACCATGATTCCTTATAGCAATGGGGGTCAGTATGGACATAAACATAATTCATATATTTTTATTACCATAGGCAGACAATATTTTAACAATCTCAGATGGTTTTGGAAGCTTCCTGGCAACTAGCTGTAACCAGTCCTTTGGGCTGCCGTGCTGCATGTTGATTTGATGAACATGTAGTCCAAAGTTAGAGAGCCGTTTTTTCACAGTTAAATTCCCTATTGATTTCAGAGAAGGGTTCAATGACAAAAATACATATAGTTTGGCCCTTGGTTAACATGACATAAAGTATTTTCTCTTAAAATATAAGCAGGCACCCAAAGAGACAAGGGGCTCTGTGCCTATTCTCTGTCCTCACTGGCAAGTTTGCACATGGACACTCAACCCCTCATATCACTTGGGGGTTTCAGAATAGATTAGGCCTTTGTGGGTTTGAGGCATAAAACCAGAAATGTGCATTTGTTTAAAGAGACAAAAGCCTAGTTTTACCAGTGCCAGCTTGTTTCAAAGCTGTGGGTGAATTTTCACTGCCTTTAGTAAAAAAGCATTTGATTTTCATTGCATTTTCTATGTAAAAGTCCTCTCCCAATACTTAATCTCATTGCTTTCACAGATGACATTATAGTCTCCATAAATACATATTTTGCTTAAGAGGTTATGGTCATATTTAATATTAAACAGGTTGAGATGTAAAAATAGAGGAAAATAAAGTCTGACTCCTAAAATATAGTGTCAGTCAGAAAAAAATATAAAAATCACTCTCTATATTCAAACTTAATGGCTAAAACCTGCTGTGCAGGGAAAAGAAATCATTTATTCTGTGCCTCTTCTCTGCTTTCTAAGTCTGCTGTAGCCTTTTAAGAGTAGGTGGCACTTTGATGCTATAAAAAAGAAAAAACCTGTGATAAATGAAAATACGTGTTAGATTTCTGATTTTTCCCTTATTGGTGGTAACCTAAAGATAGAAAAATATGTACAAAGATAGAAATGTTACCCAATGCATTACCCATAACATTTTATTAGCATGTAATGCTGTATGAAGAAAATTTCAAGATGCTCTGCCTCATGTTATAAAACTACCTCATCTTCATTAGTATGAGAGGAGTTGTTGAAAAGATCAATCAGTAGGTTGTTCACATATTGGAATGAAAAATTCAAAATACAAGGAAAGGAAGGCTTTATTTAAGGGCAGTCAGATAAAACAGCTCTGTGATTTCACATTATTAAATCACTGCTTATATCCATCAATTCCATTCATCAGTCATTAGTAAGGAGGTTTTGTATACTTTCAGCCTCTGCAAAGATTTCAGAGTGGTTTTGTTAGTGAAGGCTGGTGGTGAAACTGAAGGACGCGACATAGGCTTTGCTAGCAGTTTACTATAGGACCCAGAAGTATGCTGTAATAACTCTGTCTTACTCTGACATTGTTAAAGCCAAGCTTTTACTCCTGAAAGACACGTAGGTTTCACCACTGAGAACCAAATAGCTTTTCCTCTTCTCCATTCACCATGGCACCACAGTGCACAAAGCAAGGGTTTCTTTACTCTTAGCATATCTCAAAACAAGCATAAAAGTGGAAAATGCTAATAAAAACCCTTACATTTAGAAGGTTTTTGTCCTTTTAAAGAAATTTATGCTGAGGACATTTTGGCAGTGATTTGGTCATTTTGGGTTTAGTTGTTTTATTTTAGTGAGACTTTGCAATATAATCAGTTTTGATACAAAATACTTTCAAGGGTTAGGATGCAGTTTTTATGGATCTTACAGCAATGAACAAGTGAGCTGTACTTAAAAATCCTCAGAAATCCTGTCCCAGGGACACAGTCAGAACTTCAGCCTTTCTGAGGTGCATTGGCTCCTTGTTCTGCTGACATCCAGTTACAGGTAGCACATTAACAAAAATATAATTCCAGTATCATGCTTCATATCTTCAGTAACATGATGTAAGTGAACGTGTGCTAATTACAGTGTGAAGCCATCTGGTTAATTTTAAGCTTTCTATTTTAAGTGGCTTCTTTGCTCCTAGACTTTCATTTCAACACTCAGAATGAAGAGAAAAAGAGGTTAAACTGTTGCATTTTTGTATACAGGGAACAAGTCATGTAATATACACCAGTCTGTAAAAACTGTAAATGCTATTTGTTTTTATTTTAAACAGTTTCCTTAGTTTACAAAAGATCAATAATTGGTACCTTTTTACACTCTCAGATTCCTGAATATTGACAGATCTTCAAAGGGAGTTATTAGCATATGAAATCTTAAGATTGACTGTCCTGAAGGTTTTTAAGACACGATAAAGCTAAAATATCAAGTCTTTTAGACAGCCCCTCTTAACAATTTCGGCAGAGGAGCACATCAGAAATCACCAGCCAAGCACAGCAACCCCCCACCTCGTGCCACCGTCTGCCTGCACGCTGTTATTTGGTTGCACACTGTTTAAATCCCCAAGGAAAATCACACCTCACATTCCCTCGCTGGCTGCTGGTGACAGGAACAAGATCCATACTCATTAATGATCACCAGGGCTCCCTCAATGTGGTTGGGTTTGTAATCAACGTAATACTCCTGGGCTGACATGGCAGCCATTTGATGCATGGTCTGTTTTTGCTTCTGCTTTCTGCGCTGTGTAATAAAGCACTGTCTTAGTTGCCTTAAGCTGGCTGGAAAGCACTTCCAGGAGACGTACAACACCAAAACCACGATGAGGAAGGAAAAAATCAGGGCCATGGTCCCCGTCACCACCTTATGAATCTGAACGGCATTCTCCGAGTTCTCGCCGGGCATGGTGACGGTGATGGCGTATGTTGTCCAGTCCTCGTCGCCGTCCTGCACGTCGTACGTGGCGGTGGCCAAGCCATAGCTGAACGTCTGGTCGCTGTTGTTTGTTACCGGGGAGAGGGTGTTCACACTCGTTGGGTCTGTTGTGTCTTCACACAAGTGGAAGGCGTAGACCGCGTCCAAAACATCCTCACCCTGTGCGTACTCAGGGGTGGCACAAAGCAGGTTGCTGTCGTAGCGACCCTTGAAGGTGCTCAGCCAGGAGGCCAGGGCGCAAACGTTGCGGCTGCAATCCCAAGCGTTTGCAGAAAGGCTGATGCTCGTGAGGGACTTCCAGGAGTCGAGGACTCGGGAGTCAATGTAGGTCAGCCTGTTGGAGTCCAGCTGCAGGGATTTGAGGTGAGGTACACTTTCAAAAACGTGAGGCTCGATGTACTCGATTTCGTTGCCGGAGAGATCCAGTTTCTCAAGTTGCCATATCCAGTCCAAAGTGTTTACTACAATGGTAACTTTATTCCTTCGCAGGCAGAGAGACTGCAGGGAGATGAGCCTGGGAAAATGGGCTAAATTCACTTTCACCAAGTCATTGTGCTCGAGGTGCAGCTCAGTGAGTTTGAACAAGCCCGCAAAAGAGTTTCGAGCCAGGCTCTTTAACTGATTGTATCCTATGTCTAGAAACTTCAGGCTGCGACAGTCCTGAAAAATTCTCACGGGCACGAACTTGATGGCATTCGACCGCATGTGCAAAGTTGTGAGTTTTCTCAGCCCGTGGAACAGGTCAGGCTCCAAAGACTGTAGGTTGTTGTACGATAAATCCACACTGCGCAAGTTTGGCATGGGTCGGAAAGTGGTGTTGGGCAGTTGGGTTATTTTGTTGGAACTCAGGGTGAGCTCTTTAACTCGCCGCAATTTTTGAAAGGCATTCCCCTCCACTGAGCAAATGTGATTGTGATCCAGATAGAGCCACGTGAGCTGCATTAACCCTGTGAACTGTCCATCATGCAGCTCTGAAAGGCTGTTGTACCGCAGAGACAAGCCCATCATGCCCGACAGGTTGCGAGGCATCTCTGTAAGATTCAGTGATTCACAGTACAAAAGCCTGCCCTCACACCGACATAGCTGTGGACACCCACTATTCACAGCTGGAAGCATTTTAGAAAAGATACCCAGCGTACACAATATCAACCCCGGGGGCTTCCTCAGCAGCCAGTTTAAACAGAGACCAATAAGAAGGAAATCCATTAGCAAGAATATTTCCAAATATGCTTGAGAATGTCCATTGAATCTTTTTCAAATTCTACATCATATTTTATTTAAGGAAAAAAAAAAAAAAAAAGACAAAAAAATAAAAAAGTACAAACCCAGACCCCAAAAAACCCAAAACCGAGTCAGGAAACCAAGGCAAAACAGCAAACAGAACAAACACAGAGGCAAATATTTCACTTTAGAGCATGCAGGAGCTGTGCAGCATTAAAGTTCACAGACATTCAAAGGTAAAATGATAGTGATTTTGTTCATGTTAAATGCTGCGGCAAAGGAAAAAAAAAAATCTTTCTTCATGAAAGAATTTAATTAAAAAGTGTCTTACCCACCCTTTTCCAGAGAGTGACAACCTCCATTCAGTTGCTTCCTTTGTGTTTGGACTAATTATATGCAGAGCTAAAAAAGACCCCTCTGTGCTACAAATTCAGTCCCTTTCAATTTTGTGCAAGGCTGGCAAGCTCACAATGTCTCACTTTGCTTCTGCTCAAAGAGCGAAAGGCTTGTCCAGCTAGCTTTTTAGCTGACTCCTAGGACCTGCAAGTTTCAGAACTATGTACATGAGCTTGATCTTCTCCTTCTCCCTCTGTCCTTTTCTCTGCAGTTAACACTGTGGCGTGAAAAAAACTCCAAACTCTGTACTAACGACTCCACAGGATTTGTCAATCTGTTTAATGTCCATCATTTGCAACGACCATTGACCGGCACAACCTTTACTCCATAGAGAGATTACCATTCATTCACTGACCGGCTAAGGGTAGCTTTATTTCCCATTCTTTGTTCGCTTTGCTTGTTAGGTGATGCTTAGAGCAGAGAGAGACAGCAAGAATCCCTTCCCTTCAGCTGAGCAGTATGTTGCTAGAGCATGCAGAGGCACCTAGTGTTCACTGAGTGTCGTAAGCTGCTCATGATTGTACGCCTGCACTGTGCATCTCAGACATGGGCAGATTGAAAAGGGGTGGGCATAAAACCAACACTGGAGCGAACCAGGAAAGTAATATATGCTCTTTGATGAAATGGAAAATACTTTAAGCCTATCTCGCCATTTCTCAAACAGGCACGCACACACAGCCGCACAAATCATCAAAAGCGAGGCAGTGCTAAGTAGGAAGCTTGAGAATTAGGATTCTTTTCATTTTTTTCCTGCTTTTGTTTAAAGACTGAATTTATAAGCTATTATCCGGGAGAGGGAGATACTCGGTTTCTTGTTTTGGGAAGGAATATGTAAAGCAGCATCTTTGGATTGCTTTTTCTCTCTAATTCTGATGATGAGATTTGCCTTTTGGAGTCTTGGGGTGGGGGAGTGTGGTGGATGGTGGGGGGGGGGTGGGGGGGGAAGAATGTGTTTTTCTTCTGACATTGTCTAATTAGAGCATGATTTGAAATTCTGTGCATTCTTTCTCATAGAAATGCAGCCAGAGCTCTGCAAATAGGAATGTCTGATTTCATATAAGCTTTAATTACATTTGGTCTTTTTCCATCCTGCATATTTTGTGTGTGTTCAGCACATGCCTGTCCTAAAGGCTTTTTTTTTTTTTTTCTTCTTGCAATGTACGCTACGGCGCACAAAACTCTTAATTTCTGCGGCATAAAGATTGCTGTGCCTTTGGAATAAGATCAGCGTATAGGTTACTCTGTCCGTGTCGGCAGCATGCAAAGAAAGGGGTTTGAAACCCAATTAGTTCCTAAGTTCTGCAGATCATGCTGGTTTTTGTTCTGTGTACCAAAAAAGATCCTTGCCTGGTAATTTGCAGTCCTCATTATCTATGGGAAATGCATCGACAATGAGAGCTCTCTCTGTAATTTTGACTGACTGAAAAAAATCTATGATACTTCTGTCAGGAAAACGCTGGCCATCTTTTCCTCTTGTGAAATAGAATCTAATGCCTGTGTGCTGGTGAACGTGATAAGAGCTGCCAGCTCACAATTCTGCAGGAATTTGCTATGAAGAAGTTTCACATGGAAATACAAGCATTGCAGAGGATCGTGCTAATATTTAAGTCAGCATCGGTTGTGAAATGTTGGAGGCAGGGCAAAATCATGATAGTTGCTTTCTTGTTCACAATCATATTAATTTGAAAAGAAATCTATTTAGAAGCATCTGTTGCAGAGCTGTGAAATCCTAGAGCTGTTCCTTGTCTTTGAGTGTGGCTGGCTGCTGGGAGCGTGTGCTGCTCAAGATCAAGGAATGCAGTTAATCTGGTGCAGTAAAAGTTGCTTTACAGAAGTCCTGGAAAACTTAAGGTCTTGGGCATAAAAACGTGGGGTGGAGATTCATTACGAATATATTTGCCAAAAATGTCTTTAAATAAGTTACAAATATAAACCATTTTGACTGTGGTTTCAGAACCTGGAATCAATGTGCTTTTATGCTCCCCATTCAGTTTACTTACTGTTTTTCTGCTATTCACAGCCCTTGCATTTTAGTGGTTTCAGAGCAAAAAAATGTGATGCTTTAATAGTTTATGAACCTTGTATATGTGTTAGCATTTGGGCAGGAAAGCTGAATATGGTTTTCCTCTCCCACGATCATGCTGTTTTATTCAAAGCAGCCTGTTTATGCAAGTGTCCACTGGTTGCAGTGCACCTTAATTCTGTTTCTCAGTACACAAAAACAAGAAGGAAAGCAATGACAGAACCAGGAGAAAGAGCACTGAAGCAGACAAGGCTAAAATATCCTTTTCCAGTAATATATTCTAGATTGCATTTCTGAATATTTTGATGCAATTAACAGGGAAAAAGAAATAAAAAGATTACTTGTACTTTACAAATACCGAAAAAAGCTTCAAAGTAATAAGGTTGTACCCCTTAAGAGACTGCAATCCTACAGGTCTTCATGGGGAGGTCTTAATGCCTTCTCCCATATAACAATCTGAGGAGAGATCTGTAACTAGCAGTCTTAAAAAAAAACAACTGTATCTTCAAAGAAAGATGACATTTTTTTGCAAATCAGGGGATGATGATGATCACTTAGTTACCATCTAAATGTTATGTATAAAATGAAGAATGAAACTCCTTGATACATCACTGTGAAGAGCTGAATACCTTTTTTTTTTTTCACTGCTTCTTGCTATCACCTGGGATACAGCTTGGATCCTAAGCAATCTGCCTATGCCCACACTGGCATATAATCCATTGCCATTTGGTTTCCAGAGGGAGAAATCAGAGCAGACAGTAGCAAACCTATATAGTATCAGCTGGAAGACTGACAATCAGAATTAGGGGCCTAGAATTAATGGTCCTAAGCATGTCTCAAAGCTCTGTTAGAGGTCTATTGCATGATGACTCTGCTCTTCTTTTGCCGAACTGTCGAAAAGATTCCAGGTAGTCTTGAAATGAGAGACCTCAAGATGTGTTTGAGGCTGTGATGTTGAGGCAGAGTAGTGACCAACTTCAAGAACTGTGGAATGTGGATCTGAAAAGACAAGCTTGGGTCAATAAATGTCTTAGCCCTGAAATATCTTTGTAAGTTTGGTTTTCTTTGATACTTTTGAAATGTACTTTTTTTTTTTTCAATAAAACTAGGAATCCACTTTGAATGTGATTGTAATGCAAAGGACTTAATTTCCACTGTCTGAGCTGTTATCACAGCTAAACTGTTAGGTTTACACATTTTCTGAAGTTTCAAAGCCTCTGGCAAATCTCTATAAATTAGCAGATTTAAATTAGCTTTATTAAATGTGCTATTATAAAACATTTTAAGGAGTGCAGCCTAAGTTTATATGTGTTTAAGGGAGATTGATTAAATCAATGAAAAAGTAGGTTACAGAAGAACAATAGGAGTAAAGTTTTAGGAAGTTTAGCTGGGAAGCTAATTCTTGTCATGACAAGTGTAATTCCCTGGCAACACCTGCAGTGAATATCAAAATTGTTCAGGTTGAAAAAGGAAAGCATTTTTTCAAGGTATTTAGTATATTCAGTTCTAATATTGTGTTCAAGTTACTGTCACTATCATTTAAGTATCCTCAGAATCTTGTCTTTCTTACTAATTCCTTGTATTGACTGTCATTACCTAGTTTGTGCGTACCTGCCTGAGTGTTTCAACCAGTACAGGTGAGGTTGAGACAGGGTGAATAAGATCTGAATCTGGCCACTAATGTCTAACTATGCCTATGCACATTGTTCAATAAATTAACCAGCAACATATAAAAAGACAAAACAGTATATTAAATACTGAGTATATTTCTTCCTTCTGGTATTTCTGAGTGGTTTCTGTCAGTATAATAAAAAGTGGGTCTTTTAGTGGTGATTTTAATTTCCTTTCATGAATGGACAGACTCAAACCTTGATCTTGCATGGTAGTCTTTAATTTTCAAGTGCACCAAACCATAGCATTTTGTATAAAGGAAAAATTTAAAAACAGAAAAGGAAAGAAAAAGACATGACTCAAAGTAAAACAAATTAAATCTTTTTTTCTCTGGTATTTACATCTCGGTCATCCCTGACATTTGGCCAGCTGTCCCTTCTGTGTTGAATTTAGGGTTTCATCTGATAACGGAGTTCATCACCTATGTAACATGTCTCTTTTAGCAAGTATAAAAATGCACTATATTATGCAAGTTTTGACTGAAATATTCCTGGTGTCTCCAAGTGTCCAAGTGATAATTGCCATTCAATTCTTGTAATGCAGAACAGGCACATTGGATTTGTTACTACCTTTGCATAACAGATACTCTTATGTAAATCCCCTTATTGTTTTTGACAATGTGATAGACACATTTCTGTCTCTTTGCAGTCATTCCATTCTCATCTTCAGCCACATTCAATAGCAAGTAGTCATGTATAGCTCTGCAAAGTCACTCACAGAAGAAACCTATGTGCAGAATTGTCAATGCAGTGCAGAAATGTGTATGTTTAGGAAAACATATCAGTGGTTAGATGAAGTGTCTCTCTCCTCTGTTCATTAGTGATAGACTACTTGAATAAACTAAACAGTTACTGACTCTCTTAAAGTATCTGTGAAATTGTCTATGGATTTCTGGACATGCTGTCAAAGTTCTAGACAGTATTATTGTTCGTGAATGTTCAGCTATAATGGAAAAATGACAAGAAATAAAAGTGATCCTTCTGTGATTCATCAACACCTGCTGAAGCATCCTGATTAAACAAAGACTAGTATGTGACAACCAAGTTACTGGGTCGTTGGAACTCCTGGTTTGTAGGGAGGGTGGAAATTTAAAGCTCGGTTTTAAATGAACTCTTGCTAATTTATATCTCTAAAAATGTCTTGAGAGTCTTGGGGGGAGCATGTGTAGAGTGCAGTGATTAGCAGATGTAAAAGTTTTAGTTAGTCAAATTTAATTGGAAATCAATTAGTTCCCCCTCCAGAAATGCTAAGCTAGACACTCCAGAAAGGTTTGTCTCAAGACATACCCAGGCATTTCTGGAAGTGCCAGCAAATGAACTGTAATTGATTTCCAATTAGCTTGAGAGCAAAGAGGGCCACAGCTTGTTCATACACTTAAATAGGTCTACTTTTCCGTCTTTTATCAGTGATAGCTTATCTGTAAAGGTTATTTTCAGTAAGGTATAGTTCTAAGTGGTCTTTTATTTGTGTTTTAAGACTCCTTTTCACTGAAAGGATTCTGTTCTTACATGGATGTATCTAATGAAAGATGAATATTAACACTATTGGCAACTCTTGTTGGCTGGTTGGTCGATCTCGGTGTATTTACTCAGATTCATCAAGCCTGAGAGAGGTTGGATGGTGATTCAACAATGAATACACTACAAAGTGACAGAATATTAGGGCTGGTTAGGACTGTGAAAAATCTCCCTGTAGCCGAACTGGTTATGGGCCTAAACCCGTCATGTGTCCATGACTTACTGGGATTTTATGTTCTTCCCCAGAATAACATTTGTTGCTCAGAAAGTTGTAAAGCCTGACCTGAAAATGGAGGTATAATCATGCCAGCAAACTCCTGCTGTACAGAAGTCATTCACGTTACGTTGGGATAGCCATGCTGATGTAAAATAGTTCACTCTTTTTCTCAATGACATAACTTTAGTGACAAGAAACACTTCAGAATTTCAAGGTGCAGGAAGTAGACAGAATTGAGAGGAATTTGTGAAATCAGTTATTAAAAGCTGGGATGAGCAAGTTAAAAGCTGTTCCTGGCAGTCTCCTGGAAAGTCTTTTTACAAATGGATGAACTGCTCTTGGAATATTTTCCCAGAGCAGAAAATCTGTTCTCAGTATCAGACAATCAGTTGTTCTCAATCCGTTTATTTTGCTCCTTTCCAAATGTATTTTAAAGCATTACCAAAAAAGACAAAAACTTTATGTTGGCCTTTGCAGATACATTATTTCAAGAAATATAGGTTGGTGGTAAGGTTGTTGCTAAACTAGCATGTTGAAGTCAAAGAAAGACTTTTACTGGGTTCTCTTCTATCACAAAGGATGCCATTTGAATTTACTCCAAAAGGGTTGTTTTTCAGGGAAACTCTGCTTTTGGATAATGTCACCTGGAAAAAATACAATTTGAAATGTTCTTAGATCTGACTCCTGGATTTGCTAAATACCTGAACAATGTGAACTAGACTATGTAGTCATGGAAATAGATGTTGGACCATAGCAGAGAACCTATAGCGAACAGGCAGTCAGATCTTTGGCAGACTGTATTATTCTCAGTTATGTGTGCTTCTCAGTATATTTTGGCAGATAGAGAAGGCAGGATTTTTATGTTTCCATCCTTCTGTTCTGATGATATCCGTAATCTGGTGGGAAAACTCAGGATAAAATGTGTCGAAATCCTGGTTGCTTGTGTATTGCATCTTATTGGGAGAATAGAGGGAATCTGAATCATTAGCTTATACCCAGCAGTAATAATGCAGAAACCAGGTTGAAAACTCACTTTTCAGACAGAAGTCATTGTGATTTTTTCAGACTTAAAGAAGATGGTTTGTTGACTACCTGAAATATTTATGGCTTCATTACGTATCATTTGCAACTGATGTAATGTCTAAGAGAAATATTCATAGGTCAGGAGTCTCAGAAGGACTCATTTAAAGGCATAACAAAAGATAGTCATGCCTTCTAAAAAAAGAGAATAACCTGACCTTTTTCTGAAGAAATACAACTTAAAAATACTCAGGCGATACTCAACGGTTTCATAGGTAGGAGTGGTTTGTATATAGCATACATGTAATCTTAGAAACCCTGCTTTGCTCAACAGCCAATTTTGTGAGATCCAATGGCAGCCTTTGAAATGTGTCTTCCTGACTCTTGCTTGGTTTTATTTCAGTGTATTTATGTCTCTGTGCTAAAGGCTTTTTATGTTCTATAAGAAAGAAATGTACAATGTAATCAAAATGTGTTGCTCCTTTATTCTCAATATATGTATAGAAAGGTAAATTCTAATAACATATTCAGAGGTCCTGAATTTACCTGCAAAGCTATTGAAGGCGTATGCAAACGATGTTCTCAACATACATTCAATTATATGAATGTAAATTACCCTCACATTATATGTGTTTTTAAAGGTGAAAAGGCAGATTTGGGGGGTGAATAATGAGAAAGCTGTGGGATTTACATCAGATATGCTTCAGAATCATATTTCCTCTCCTCCTGCTGTAGTTTTGAATCTTTAATAGTCCTGTAAAATGAAGAGCTTATTGTTTCTTAGAGATTCAATTTATATTTTAAATGAGTGGAAAAGATACGTAATCATCTTGAGAAGACAGGCAAAGATCAGACTGTTTTTTCAAGATATAGGGCATTTTACTGTGTGTTGTGAATTCTGGAGACCATTTTTAAAGAATGCTTGACTTACTTTTGCTTTTTTTTGTAGTGCAAGTTAATTATAATTTGACAAGAGTGTGCTTGATTTTCCTCCTCAGATTTGGTGTAGAGCCAAGCTTTATTAGTTAGAGCCTCTAAATCAAAATCAAAGGTCAGTATCTGTGAAATGCCTGTGACTTGAGATATATTGTAGTTCTTTGCCCATTATTCAGAGATTTTTGTCTATGAAAAGGTGTTTATTTAAGTGGATGTTGTATGTTGCATGCACAACTGTTTAAGAATAACCATTTTTCACGATTGCATCAGTAGCGTTCCTAACAGCAGTCCTAAAAATGAGGGAAATCGTTGCTGTAAAACTCCTGAACTATGCACCTCTTTGATAAATGCTGGCTGAGGGCTTATGTCCAACAGCATGTTGTACCCAGTGTTTCCCCTTCTCTCCCCAGTCCTGTGGGTGATGAGCAAAGTAGCTGCTCCCAAATCTCCCCCAGCATCATTCTTCAGCCCCCAAAATCTGTACTGGCATCACCAGTTGCCCAACAGGGACCCATTTGGGGAATTGGCAGGTACGAGACAAAATGTGACTAAGGAAGCTGTGATTAATGATTGCCAAATATGCCTAGAGAGATCGAGAAGGTGAGCAAGATTGGCAAACTGGAATCATTTTTGTACTTAAAAACCAGGAAGCAACACTGTCTGAGCAGAGGGGCATTAAAGATACCTATCTAAAAAAATAACAGCCCTGAAAGCAGCACTGTGTGTCCTGATCCTCACTTTGCTTCTAATTGTATATCATTGTTTTTCTTGTTTTATTTCTTTGTTCTTCGTACATCTATAGGGTTGGCTTTTTTTTTATGTTTCCAGCTCTTAATTTCAAGAATTCTCTTCCTATATCTCTGTACAGTATCCATCATGACCTATCTTTTGCTGTGTCCTAATGAATATGATAGTAAGCAACATAGTCTGGGTGTTTGAGGCAAGAATTAGTGAATTACAGTGTTCCCACACATGCAATCTATACAACCAAGGGTTTTTCATGTCATCTTCTGCAGTCTATTTTACCAGCTGAGCTTGAACCATGCACTGATGTTAGGTCAGCTGAAGTCACTTTTAACTATTTTCATGGCATGAGGGCCATGAAGGCAATAAGCATTATAAGAGATTGAAGATGTATTGGGAAGAAAGCTTCCCTGGTGCCAGAGGGATGAAGTTGGGAAGTCTTTGCTTCTGTACCTTCTGCCCTAAGAAAGTCATATTGACAACAGCTATAAAAACATTTACTGCAAGACCAGCTGGACCATGGAGCGTGTTGGATGCCTCTGCAGCTCTGCAAAGTAATGCTGACCTTGGGGTACTTCCTTGAAACACATTCAGCTCAGAGTCCTTTTGAGATGTGTTCTCTGACTTTCTGGATTTGCTGGCACTGTTGTAGCCCATTAAATACTGATTAGATTTAAGAAATCCAAGAGACAAAATAACGCTATCATCTGTTCCCTACTTATCTTAATAATATTGCCAGTAATATCCCAATATATCAATTCTAGGATCTTCTATACCTAACCTGATGCATGAGAAACAGGGACAGTAGACTGCTTTTTTTTTTTTTTTTTTTTTTTTTTTTTCAGAGGCTGAACAAAACCCGTTTATTTATTGATTGGATTTTGCTATATTGCCTAAAGATGAGGGTAAAAAGTAAAAGCTACTTTCAAGGACTGTTAGAGAAATGCATCATTTTTCATAAGGTTTGATGAATTGCTTACAGGACTTGTTTTACTTAAAACTGCAATTAAAGATCGCCCTCTAGTCAAAAGAAAAATGTGATAAAAATGGGACTTGAAAGTGGGCAGAAAATTTTCTCAAGCCCTTTGGGATTCATTTCAGTAATTATTCAATCTGACGTTTTCTAGAGTAATAACGCTTAATGTATGAACTCCATTAATCATGATAACATAGTTCACATGTCAGATACTTCTGTCCAGTCACTTCATACTTTATGTTTAGTAAGAGACTAGCAAATATCTTCACTAAATATGAGCCAATATTAAGCTGCTTTAAAAGAATCCCAGGGCATGTGCATAGTTTTTAACTAGATTTTGGTCTGGTGACATGGAACATGTGCTTATGTCTACAAATACACTGAATTTCCAGGCTGTAGCTGTCATCAACATCATGTCCCCTGCTAACTGTGTGTGATTCCATTCACAGCACTTTAAGGACATTCTTGCTTTCTTTTTTCTCATCTGAACTGCCCTCGAGAGGTCTGGTCTCTCTGTCCAGTTGTAAACCCGTATTTTATTAATTTGCTTGTGTAAATAAATGGTCTTTTACAAGACCTGTGTGTAGGAAATAAATATTCTTTAAATCATCTGCATAAACAGGAGTGAATACTTTTCTTCTTGCATATGAACTTATTACACATTATTGAAACTGCACAGTGACTATGGTGTAACTGTCTTTGATGATAAGCAACTGTAAGACAGGTTTTTTTATGTTTGTCAGTGTTTTACCAACTGAAGATATTCCCTAATATCATCTTGTGTTTAAAAGAGGCGGTTTGAAAATGCAGCAGTGATTAGATGTTCATATTTGAAGAATTTACAATTCTTTCCTTTTCAGATTCTGACATTGTTTTGTGCTTTTGAAGCTGGCAAGCGGAATTATCCCTGTTCTGATGAGAAGTGATAAATATAAGCTCTTGTTGAATGTGGGGATAAAAGCTGTAGGCAAATTAGACTGTATTAACACAGCCTCCTCGTGCATCTCCCACCTTCTCAAAAGCTAAGAGTGGAGAATAATTCCTTGCTTTGGTGATTTGTTTTTCCTTTTCTTTTAAGTTGTAGAGAAATACACGATGTGCATAGACTGCTATTGTGACTAATGTGCTCAGCTTTTTGCGTGTCAGTTGTCATTCTTTGCACACTCCAGTAGATGGCAACTCCAGTCTTCTTGACATGTAATCTCCACTCAAGCTAGTAATATTTTCTGCCCCCCCCCCCCCCCCCCATGTAAACGGCTACAGGTTGCAGGAAAACCTGATTCAATTTTACTTTTATTGAAAACACCACATCGTATCTGATCTGAACTCAGATTGTATCTAAAAGAAAGGAAGAACAAAAGAAGAACAGGCCAGTAAGCACTGATTCTCCTGGATCAGTAAAGCACACACTGATTTCTCCATAACTTTAAAAAATATTTTAGGAGCTT
Source organism: Myiopsitta monachus (assembly GCA_017639245.1). Taxonomy (NCBI): domain Eukaryota; kingdom Metazoa; phylum Chordata; class Aves; order Psittaciformes; family Psittacidae; genus Myiopsitta; species Myiopsitta monachus. Next base: position 113,336,728 of record CM029917.1, on the reverse strand, counting down.
TCATAAAAAGGATTAGTACCCAAAATTTCTCTTTATGTGGAATACTTGAATGGGTTGGCTGCAAATACAGCATAGTGGCTATACATTTGATGGTTTGCCTGTAATGCGTATAGTGCTCACATACCCAGCATTCATATTAACATATTTCTGATCTGCGTAGTAAATACCTGATCAGACTTCTAAAAAGTTGAAAATGATGAGGATTTTTGTGAATTTGGTAATGGTGTATCTAGACAGCTGCTTGTCTTGGCTGAGGGCAAGAGCAGGACCAGGAGGTTACTGTGTTGTATTAGACTTCAGAATAATCTCCCATCCCCCCTCTTGCTCAAAGTGCTGCTATGTTCAGCCTATCTTCTTTGTGCTTTTATTCCATCCCATCAATTGTATTACCAAAGCATCAATGCAGAGGAGTCTGTTTCTCCTTTTTCCTCCACTGACTTTCACAACTGAAATACTTGCCTGCAGGATTTGAAGATGTAAAACAAAGCATCTCTCTGTGAATGAATGCCAGACATCAACAATAGGCACAAAAGATTGTGCTTGCTCTGCCTTAGATGGAGACTAATGATCATAACAGGCACACAAAGGATCCCTTCTCTGTCTGTCTGTATCACGACTGTATTTTAATTTCCAGATCGCTTCCACTGTTTCTCGCAAGGTCTTATTTTGCAGTTGATGGTTCAAAAGGGGCATATGGTGAGGGTCAGACGATTTTTATTTTCTTTTTAAATAAGTACAGCTCTAACTTTAGAAGAATGCATGCTGCTTATCAGGTTTTGTTGTGGAGTTTTCAGTAATTGCATAAGAAACTTTCAAACTGCCACAGTCTGTAGCATCAGGGATGCTTTTTGATACTTGGTCTTACGGTCATAGAAGGATACAAACTTTAAACTTACTGTTTAAAATCAACTGCAAAAAGTTCTAAAGCAGAGCAGTGTTTAAGGCCAGATCAAGATGTTCACACTTTTATTGGTTTAGTAAAAACCTTAGTATTCAACCCAGACTTGATTAGTCTATGGACATTTGTACTTCACAGAAGCAGTATTAAAATAAATTATGTTCATATAAGACAAGCAGAATATTGGTCCATTTAAGCCTGACTGATTTTTATGTAACAAATTAGTGAGCAATGTAATTAAATCTCTTTTGGATGCCTGTTTCATCTCTGGAAAGAATCCCAAGAACCTCAGAAAACTGACTTTTGGGTTATATACAGGTCCTGGGTCTATTGCAGCTAAGTGGCTTGTTTCTCATTATTGCATTTAGTGCTACAGAAACTGCTCCACCAGAGTCTTTATTAAAACTTGCTTAGGGCGAGCATTTTCCCTTGGGTCAATAATGACTTTAGAGGAATGGATGTAGAAGCTAGATTTGTTCTAGCTACTGGAATGAATTATGTCTCATTGGGGCCCCCAGGCTAGTATTTCAAATTCGCCACCAGGCACTTCATCAAAAATTCTATTCCAGTTTTGAAAAGACCTTGTGCTTATATTAGGAAAAGCAGAGCATACATTTGAAGATCTTCCCCAGCACCCAAACTATATAACTGTATATTTTTTCTCCTTTAAAATCCCATTGAATTACCGCATGCATCAGTGAAGATGTGGTTTAGAACTGTATCCTGAAGAACCTGTGCACTGGGGAGATGGTTGCCAGTTATTTCCAATTAAATATGGAGCACAAACAAAGCATCAAACTGACTTCTGTGGTGCTCCTAGTGGTAAAAGCTGTTAAAATCCTACAGCTTCATTTTCCTGGTGTGCACACAGTATTTATGAGAGGGGTACTGTGGAAATACCATTTCCTCCTGCAAATCATTGCTTATAAGTAGTCCAGCCAAGATCAGCATTGCTTAGCATTGCATATCATAGAATCATAGAATGGTTTGGGTTGGAAGGGACCTTTAGAGCACATGTGTAGTCCAACCGCCCCACATAAGCAAAGACACCTTCCACTAGTCCAGGTTGCATAAATCCCCGTCCAGCCTGGCCTTAAATGTTTCCAGGGATATGGGAAGAACTCTGGTCAACCTGTTCCAGGGTCTCACCACCTTAGTTCTGGTTTTGGCTTCAGCCCCATCACTATGGATCAGTATCTCAGCTGTTAGCAAGCATTCCTCTGCTCAAGAGAGAGGAATATAGTGGGTATGTACCACAGGCCACCATTGAGGTTTTACCCACATGATCATGGAGAGGGCATGAGGAAGTGGGAATGAAAATCTATCTCAATGCTGGTGGCACGGGTAGGTGAGCTGTGAGGGAAAACAACCAGTGCTGTCTTAAGGTGAGACAAACGTGATCTTACCCTCGCCAAAAACTAAGCACCACACAGCTGTTTGCTCCCTCCTCACCCCCTAGTTGATGGAGAAGAGACTATGGAAAAAACAGTAAATTTGTGGGTTGAGATAAAGGCAAATTAATAGGAAAGCAAAAGAAGAGGAAATAATGATCATAATGATAATAATGATAAAAGAACATACAACCCATAATATTTTATTATTCTATGATTCTATACAAAACAAGTGATGCACAATGTAATTGCTCACCACCTGCTGACCAATGATCAGCCCATCCATGAGCAGTGACCGCTGCCCCCTGGCCAATTAACCTCATTTATATACTGAGCAGGATATCATATGGAATATTCTTTCGGCCAGTTTGGGTTATCTGTCCTGGCTGTGTCCCCTCCCAGGTTCTTGTGCACACCCAGCATAATGACTGACATGGGAATTAACTCCATCTTGGCCAAAACCAGGATGAACCCTCGTCATAAAAAACTCCTTCCGTAAATTTTCTGTCCTACTCATGTGAACATGTATTTCTGAAATATGCAGTTCCTCAGTAATAAAAACAGCTGGAGGGTTTTTGGTTTTGTTTTTTTTTCTAGTTTGGAAAATCTGCTCGTTGGTGGTAAGAGAAAATATTGACTTAGAAATCACTTTGGATTTATGATCCCCCTAAAAAATTGCTAGCTTTCCCATTACTGGTCTGGTATAAACACATGGCGTTTACAAACTGTGGTAGTACAGCAGTGTTTATTCTCTTCCGCTATTTCTACAGACTGAAGTATCTGTTGAAATGCAGAAGTGTTTGATATTAAAAAAGAGATTGCTACTGGATAACAGGCAGGCAGGTGTTTGGCTTTTCTTTGTGCTTGTCAAGGACAAAGTCTTCCAGCACGTTACTTGGATAGCTCGCAAGCACATTCACATTCTCCTCTTTTCTTGCTGACTGGATTTCCCCTGAGTGCTATGTTCAGAGATTTCAAATGCAACATTACCTAAGAGGTGCTATTCAAACCTGAATCAAATGGTGAATGTTATGATATTGCACTTTTACTGCTGTCTGTAGCCCAATATTAAATATAAATAATTATTTTTATATATACAGTGAAATTTTCCTTATAACCATTTCCTCGGTTTATTTCTAGCCTAACAACTGCAGGAACTGAAAAAGCATCTCCTCCTTTTGCTGCATACCATACACCTCATCCTTACTTTTAATTTCAAAGTAGATTTTCCAGATGTTTCTCTACAAAGCAGAATAGACTGGTTTAGGAACTACAGCAGACTGTAATAATATATTTGCTTTCTTGCAATCTGTTTCTTCTGTATCGGAATTTTAGAGAATGCCATTTTAGACAACATCATGGCAAGGCTAATGTAGTAAATTCTGTGTATACATTAGATTTTCATGGCAGTTTGTAAGACTGAAACAATATCTTTCATATTAGGAAGAGAAAACACCTTTACATGAAATTTGAAATCAAATTAGCTCAATCAAAATATTAAGGAATAGAAAGAATAAGTGTAGATGCAGTACGTATAGAATAATAAATTAATTTAGGTTGAAAAAGACTTTTAAGATAACTGAATCCAACCATAAATGTAGCACTGCCATGTCCATAACTAAACCATGTCCCTGTAATCCATTTCTTATACGTTGCATTTAATCCCCAGGATCTAAGACATAACCTTTTTAATGAATGTTCTCCATTTAGCTTGCACTTTAAACAGTAGTGATGCTATAAAAAGGTGGTGCTTATTTTAGGTGCTTATTTTAGTTCTTGTCTTTTTTAAATCTTTTACTTTAAATCTGAAGCTAAACTTCACTGCTTTGGTTTTTTTTTTTTGAGTTATTTTAGAATATGAATAATTGGCAGAATTTAAGAACATGGGTTCTGGTTGGACCTAGAAGATCTTAAGGTCTTTTCTAACCTTAACTGCTCTATGTTTCCATGATTCTATGATCTTCTAAAGATCCTCTGCAGCTGAAATAAATTCTCACCAAAATCGTGGGATGTGGATGTCTGAAGTACCTTTAAAGCTTTGAGTCTTATCCTCGACAGTATTTTGGAGCCTTCTTATAAATAGTCTTTTACTTGGAAGTTCCCATCTAACCCAGTTTTCTTAAAGAGCTATAAACCACTATGAATATGAGTTAAAAGTCCCACTGCTCTGTTTAATGTGATTCTTTCTTTTAGTTATAGCTGGTTAGGTCATAGCAACATAAAATGTACTTGGTTCATAGAAGTGCAATGGATTTAAGAAATCACCCGAACCATCTTTTTGCTGCAAGGCGGTATTAATTTTGTCATTCCTGACACAGTTAGCACCTCTTGTAAACTCCAGAACTGAAGGCTTCTAAAGGAAATCTATTCCCTTTCTTTGCTTTTCAAATTCTGAGAGTTTAGTAAGCCCAGTATGTCCAAGCTTTTACTATCAGTAGAGGTTTTTCTCATCTTTGGTAACTGGTTTTGATCTTTTATGGATCCACTCTACTTAGTCCAGATTTTCTTAGTATTTGAGCTGAGACCTTGCTACCTCAGAGAACATCTCCCTTGCTGCAGTTGGGTTTTTCTGCCTAAGAATGGAGCCTGCCTTTCTTGCAGCTGGGTGACACTGATAGTTCACGTTCAGCCTGTAATACACAAAATCTGCTGGAACCTTTTCTGCCGGTTTTCTATATATCTATTACTTGCTCTGTATTTTGTAGCTGACTATTCCTGACTGAGTGAACATCTTGCACATGACCCTGTTGGATAGCATCTTTTTTTTTTTTTTTTCTTTTTTTTTTTCTTTTTTTTTTCTTTTTTTTTAGGGGGGGGGGGCATAAATGCAATTTGTCAGAATCAGTTTGAATTTCTATTCCGCCCTCCAGAGTACTTTCAGTGCTTCTCAGCTTGGTGTCACCTCCAAATTTAATAAGCATATTCCATGTTCTATCACCTAGGTCATTAATGACAGTTTGAAACACTGATGGGCCCTGAAAAGACGTTTCTGTGACATTTCTAAGTAAGTCAGATAATTGCTTTCAGGTAGCATACTTGTTATATGGCATGGATAATTATATTAATGAAACTGTGAAAAGAAGGAAGTATCCACATCTAACAGCGATGATGGTAGAACTCACCTACACTAGGATTTCCTTTCCTTCTCTGAACTTTTACCTATGATGAAATTATATGCCTGTGTTTCATTACCATCTAAGGCTCACAGGGAAGACACAGGAGAACAACAGATGTTTTCTTCTTATTCTAGGGCCAAGATGGGCATTTAGAGTCCTGTAATGAGAAAGAGTGAATAGGTAACATTCATAAACAATGTAAGGCATGCTTCATTCTTCTGCCTGCCCAGAAAGTCTGTAGAGTATGAATAAACACTGTCATTTACATAAGGAAACTTGCAAGGACTTGCGATATAAGCGGTTTTCTTCCTGTTTGCTTTGATCCCATGGATGCTTGCAAAACTGCAGCCCCCATCTTTGCCATTTTGGTCGTGTAACATTTTTTCCCGAAGAGCTTCGTGGGGCTAAGCCTTCACTTAAGTGCACAAATCACTGTGTACTGAATTATGTATTTTCTTAACTTTTATTTTGATATGAAATAAGATTCCAAAATATATTTTCAGTGTTCTACTATGGAAATAGATACATCTCATTCCTAGATGTAAAGTTTCTGTGAGAAGACGTACTACATTCATATATCCTATCTCTGTAAGCAAAGCATAACATTTGAATTACTGATTACCTGCATTATGTGTTAAAATTCATAGAGCTGGACAGCAATGACCCTGAGGACTCTCAAAGGCATTAACTGTTTCAGGGAAGTCCTGGAATATACTGTAGTCCATTCAGTTGCCTGCAGATTTGCGTGACTTAAACCATAACAAGTCAATGTCATCCCAGTTAATCTGTAACCATCCAATATGCAGAATATATTCAACTAGGAGACAGCTTTGATTTGCTGAGTTAAAATAAAGCTTGTGTTGTTTTTTCAGTAGTACTATGCTCCAGGGAATATACTAAAAGAGTTTTGGTTTGCTTTATTTGGATGATTTACAAAGCCACACACACACACACAATAAATGACAAGCTGATAGGAATTTGTTGTTGTTGTTGTTGCTATCTAAACAGTATTTCCGCATGGAATAATCTATTATATTATTACTTTCAACTTATTTGACACCTGTTCAATACTCCAGACATTTCTAGCTATCTAAAGTACATCTGTAGCTTCCAGTACAATAGGTTTTTCGCACTTCCAATATTTTTCTTGATGTAATTTATCTTCAAAATACCTGTGTGAAATATTCCCACTTATAAATAGAGAGTGAAGGTAAACAGAGACTAAACTAACATAACGCCACACATGAATCCTATGCTGAAGCAGAGATTTTGTGCTTCAGAAGTCATAAACTGGCACCCCAGGTATCCATCTCTTTTCATTTGCCGCTGGTTGCATAGAAAGCATCGTGCTCAGCTCTTCACCACATATCAATTTGATTTTTATGCCTACGAGGTCATAAGGCCTTAATGAAGCATGTAAAATAAAAAGAACAGCTTGTCCAGACCTGGCTCATTCTTTTGTATTTCTCATTCTTTTATTTTTATCTCAGGTCTTGTTTCATCGTAATCTGCTTTTCAGAAGAGGTTCACTGTCACACATGGTCTATTTTGCTGACTGTTCCAACACCCAGGCGCTCGCATGCCTCATCTCATCACCCCTTGGTAGACCAGATAAGTTATGCTGCCTTCTAGGCATACATTTCCACCATGGGGCCTGTGAAGGGCTGGCAGCAGGTGAGCAGAGCTATTCTGCTCAATTCTTTTGATATCAGAAGCTTAAAATCTCTATAGAAGTATTTTGCTGCATCATGTTCTGGTTTTTAAATGCTTTATGTAATACAAAGTTTCCCCCAGTGCAGCTTCAAATCTCATCTCTTTATTAAATGCTATGGGGATTTTTTCCCTGTTGCGCTAAAATCTGTCATCTTTATTACTAGTTATGATTTTCTTCTCATTTAATCCTTCCTGTAGGGCATGAGCCAATCCTAATGCTTTGCTTTGAGGGGGTTGCTGTGGGAGATGGACACATGCCAACAGCCACACAGGTTTGAGGTTTTTGTGGGTTTTTTTGCAGTGGGCATCACCTATGCAGAAGCATTTACAGAAGTAAATGCAGATTCCAAAGGCGATCCCAATGCCTTTGGGATCTGCATATCCCTTGAAACAGGTGATGCAGAGTGTGCCTTGTTTTGCATTATTGCTTGCTTTAGCGGCCTAGGAGAAGGAAGCAGACCAGTTCCTGGATAGCAGATGAATATTTTCAGATGCATCATGTCATGTACCCACTCATTGTCACGAATCTCAGGTTAAGGAGCAAACCCCTGCATCGTGCCTTGACCTACTTTGGTCACACACAAGGGGAGAGCTTTGCTGACAGTTTTTCCACCACCACCTCCAAAAGGGCTGTTTTATCCTACAAAATAATGTGAAGTTTGGTTATGAGGTTCCTCCCTTATGCTTCCTCCTCAATACATTTTCTAAGCTTCTTTTTCATGTCCTGTAATTTTTTTCCTAAATTAGGTAAAACCAGAGATGTCCTTTTTCAGCCCAAAATGGAACCTCAGAGCTAGGACTAGACAAAACACTCGCAAATTGGCAGTTCAAAGACAAGAACCACTGAAGCACTTTAAATCCTTTCCCCTCTCTTGTGAATCCCAGCCATTCACATGGCCAGAATAAGCCCATGTTGGTCAAGGTTCCTTGGCTTTTTGTGAGGAGCTGGGTTAATGCACAGCTTCTAAATGGGGAGTCAGAAATTACAGCTGGCTTTGAAAGACAGAAAAGTAAGGGCAATGAATTCGTGAGGTTGAGATTGTGAGTAATGAGACAAGAGAGAAAATAGAGGCAGAATTGATTCAGCAGGATTTAAAGCAGAAAGTTACTGATATGGAGAAACACAATATCGGACAAAGGCAGGGGGGAAAAAAAGAAATAAATTTGCAAATACTGATATTGTGAGAAAGTTGCAGGAATTTGACAGAACTGGTAGAAACAGTTTCATTTGGGAGACAAAAGTATGAATATGCATGTCTAGTGATCTGGTGGTTGTAATCGTAGAAGAAAAATGTGTTCAATACAACTGATGTATGAACGGGTGCTGATACCTCAAGATCTGCTGAAGCAATTCTGCAGTCAGTTATGGATATACAAAGACTATATTCATTGAGTTTACTCACAGCAGAGAGGAATATAGCATATGGGTGGTACAGCTTGACCCTCTTAGCATATGGAGAAAATGGTATAATGCCAATTTGCTGCTACCTTGGTAGGTTGCCTAATAATTTGGGATAGTTGAGTATGCAATTAAAATTAAAATCTGTGAACATAGTCAGTAGCTTTAGAATAAGGAGAAAAAAAAAAAAAAGAGGGAGGAAGTCTAATAGTGGAAATTTCAAATGACATTTAAATTAAATTTTTGCCTCTGTTTGTACATGTGGCAGTGTTCAATGTGGTTTTGATCAGTGCAATATGCTATCTTTATAGCGGCATAGAGACGGAATTTGTTCACAGTGCAGTCAGCATCAGGCTCTTGTGGGTGGTGGGGGATGTCCCTTCATAACAAGCACTTGATTTAAGTGGGACAAATGAATTAAAAATGGGTCTCTGTCTGTAGACACAGAAAGCCAAGCTAGAAGGCCATATCTGTTCCTCATGGAAAAGCTTCACAGAGCTGATTCACAGTTTCTCTTTGCGTGCCCCAGAGCCTAGGAGAAATTCATACAAGCAGGAAAGGTCATATAATGCCCCAAAGAAATTGCTCTAAACTGTATAATATGTAGGGGGAATAAAGAAGACACAGGTTTTTTTTTCCCCTCCAGAAATTTACCCTACATTTCTGCTTTGAATAGATGCCTTTTAAAAGTGTGTGGGAAATTTCCAGGAAAGTCTAATTCTCTTGAATGTTGTTATGTTTCTCAAGTGCAGTAATGATTTCAGGAGATGACTGATGCTATTATTTTTGCAACATTTTGTGTTTTGGTTCTTTTTATTATGTTTGCACAAATACAAGTAGCTTGAACACTAATCGCTGTAATAAATCGCTGAAAAAAGAATATATAGAATTGCAGTATTTAAATAATGTTTTCCTAGGCTTGTGAAATGTATCCATACAAACTTTTTGCTTCCTTCCCAGATTTATTTGATATTCATGTTTATCTATGAGGGAAGTCATACTAGTCAATGAACAACATTCAACCCTGTCATTCAAAATAAGCCTTTGTCTATACCCTGCCCAAGAGAGACTGAAGGCTGAATAGTCAATTGGTCCAAAAATCTGGGACAGCACTGAAGCAAAGAAATGAAAGCAACAAGGCAGAAGAGAGGTTTTACCTGAGATGTTTTGGAGGCTGCATTTTCGGCAGAGTGGCTTAATAAACCAGGAGGTGTCTCCTTTGAAGCCTCATGTGCTCTTCAGGTGTTGGCCGGTCTCAAGTCCAGAAACTATTTCATGGGTGAAAGAGGATGACTTGGATGAGTGAGGAGGCATAAGAAAGCATACTGAACCATGGCAGCATCTCAGCTTGGGGAACAAAAACATACTGTTGTGGAAATAAGCAAAATCTTGAGCATACAAAGGTGTTCTGCACAATATTAAATGTCTACAGTCAAGACCCAGATTTTTAGGGGATGTATGGAAAGGGGGGAATGAACTTATGAAAAGGACCATGGATATAATTTTGATCCTATTGCAAAACAAATTACTCATAACACTATCTTGGTGGTCAGTTTGAGATGGAGGTTGTTTCTGTGGAAAGAAATTAAACAATAAACTGTAGAAATACCACTAAAAGGAGCAAACCTCAAATAATAATACTTTTGATGTGGGCAAGAAAAAGTAGAAAAGACACACAAATCTAGGAACCGAAGAGACAAATGACTAAACCAACAAGCTATCATGCCTGTAACAAGCCTCTCTGACAATGTAATTGTTACTAATTCGTCTTCACCCTGCCCTGTCCTACTCACTGTAACGCAGATCAGTTAGTTGAAATGGGAGCTACTAGTATAAGGACACTGACCTTGATGGAGGGATGTGAATTTTATTCTGGAGGTGTGTCTAAGTGCTTATACAGATGGGCAAGCATTTGCATATGTTTGTATAACAGCAAATAAATGTTAGATAGCATTTGCAGGCTTCACTGAAGTGATTTTGAGGGAGTAGGTGGTTACTGCCCTAGGATAAGGAAGGGGTTTGATGATATGAGTAGGAGGATAATTAAGATTACAAACATTATTCAGGTTTTGTAGGTACTGTAGCTAACTCTTTTGTTGCTGTATCTTCACTTAAGTTTTCTCACAATTCTCATATATTTGTTTAATGCAAAATATTCTTAATTTTGTTTTACTAAAGGAAACTTCTAACCAATGGGCATGGAGAGAATTATTTGAAACAGTGCCTTAAGACCTAAAGCGAGAGCACAAATAAGTATAACACAAAAAAAGTATTATTTTATTTAAAAGCTTTCATATTTTAAGCAATATTCTTTGGTTTTCCTAATCTATATTAAGATTTAGATTCTTCAGACTGCCTTTATTCTGTCTAGGAATATATCTGTACTATGTTCAGCGCAGTATGCTAATGTTATCTGCAAGATGTTTGAAGAGTGCTCAGAAAAGACTTTTGAAAAGATATTAAACATCAAAATTAGTTGATATTTTCCCGCTATATTTATGATGTGTGTTCTAGGAATCAGTAGAGGAGTTTATTGTCCTTCCACTAGGTTGCTAGTTCCACACAAGTCCAGAACTGTATCAAATGAAACATATTTTATAGATACTCCATTGTTGTCATAGAACATTTATCATAGCAAGCTGCTTAAAGCATCATTTAACTGTATGATTGGTCTCTGATGTTACAGTGATTGACATTTAAGAAACACTCAAGTAGAATAATGTTTAGGTTATTGGCTTTTCAAACAAACATTTGCAGATCACATTTACAAAAGAGAGGATTTCACCCTCTGCTTATGAAACAGGAAACAGGTCTGTTCATTTCCAGTGCATTCTTTTAAAAAGAGTTTTGTATCTAAATATCGATTTTACAGTGATCAATTAAATGTAATGCTTTACTTTCAGAATTTATTTTTATGGTGTGTATCTGTGCAGGAGATCACAAAGTGGCTCTTCTTCTTATTTACAGTTTAAGTGAGTGTTTCTTGTTTAGGTGAGAGAGAGAATACTTGCCCAAATGCTCATTCCAATTCACTAAATTACCCAGTTGATCCTCCCACTGAGCACAGCACAACCAGGATCACACCTGCTACATATAGTATGAGAGGATGCAGAAAAAAATTGGGACATTTCCAAAAATACAGATTTTGTTCCTTAGACCAGTGGATTAATTATCATTCCTTGAATACAGAGGTCAGAATTTGATTAATTTCAATTATCGTTATTAGAAAAAAAACTTAATAAAAATACATATGTGTCATGGGTTCAGCAGCAGCAGTCATTTTTCCCCTTCTTGATAGCTGGTGCAGCACTGTGCTTTTAATTTCGTGCCCGGGAGCAGCGCTGATAACACCAGTGTTTTCAGTTACTGCTTGGTAATGTTTTGGTCTGGCCAAGGACTTTCTGAGCCTCATGCTATGCCAGGGAGGAGGGGAAGCCAGGAGGAAGCAGAGACAGGACACCTGACCCAAACTGACCAAAGAGGTTATTCCATACCACAGCACGTCATGTCCAGGATGCAAGACGGAGAGCAGAGACCTGGAAGGGTGTGGTGATGGACTGGGGGTGCACAGGATGGTCAGGTTTTTGGTACTGGGGGGTTCGCTGCTGGGGGGTGCACTGGCTGAGTCGGGCTTGGTGAGCAGTTACATTCTCTTTCCTTGTATCTCTCTTGTATTATTACTGGTGATAGCAGTAGTGATTTGTGTTATACTTTAGTTACTAAACTGTTCTTATCTCAACCCCTGTGAGTTAAATTCTTTTGATTCTCCTCCCCATCCTCCCAGGACTGGGGGAAGACAGAGGGGGAGTGAGTGAGTGAGAAAACTGCGTGGGTGGGGGGTTTAAACCACGACAATATGGAAATCCCAATAAGCATAGAATAATTTGAGACAGAAGGGACCTTTAATCATTATCTGCCCCAAGCCCTCTGACATCGGCAGGGACAACTTTCACTTCATCAGGTTGCTCAAAGTTTCCAACCAACCCGACCTTGAGTGGGGTCTGCCCAGGGATGGGACATCATCCAAGTACAAAATTTGAACTTTGAAATTCATAAAATAGTTATGAGAAAAAGGAAATAAATCTCTATTTGCTCTGAGTGTCTGTATTGATTTCACAGCGCTATCTGGGGAATAATATAGCTTCTTAATTCCATATAGCGTAGAGCAACACAAAAAGCAGTAGGAGTGTTTGTTATTCTTATTACTGTATTTTTATTTATTTCCTTTTTTACTAATAACTATGCTGTATGGAATAGTTTGTGATCTCATTCAATGACCTCTGAAGTCAGTGAGCTTTTTCACTCACCATCATAAACTTGTTGTCAGGCACAGGAGATTAGATGTTATCATATCTTCTAGTGCCAGAAACTGAAAATTGTTCTATATTCATGAACGTGCTATATAATAGGCTGATATAAATCCAGTTGGGTTATTAGGATTTATTTCCAAAGGGAAGAATCATGGTCTCATTTAATGCTCTAGATTCAAGGTTTACAAGAAGTAACCAATTATAATAGTGATTGTCTTTTCTTATCAGAAAAAAATACCAGAAGTGATGGCAAAGCCAGTTAAATAAATATAATTCAAAAGTCAATTTAAGTCACAACTCATGAGGATATCAAGCCAAAACCTTTTGTATTCAAAAGAAAATATTCTTCCACCCCACTTTTTGCTGCTCTACATAATTTCTTTGCAGATAATTCATAGTGAATTAATTTTGTTATTTCATGACTTTTAAATATTGAATTAATTTCATTACTTTTAAATGCTTTCTTGATACTGTTCAGCACCCCTACCACTCAACTCCCTCCCCATCACGAGGAGATTCTTTTTGTTCTAAAGTGCGAGCTTGTCTAAGCAGATGTGTAAAATGAATATCCATGTGAAACTTTGCATTCCTTTGTAAGTCTTATATTAATGCCAACTTGAACAATACCATTTTGCTTATAGAAACATTCTCTCTGATATTTCAATAGAAAAAGTTGCTCTGCTCTTCCAGGACTATAGTCTTAAATACTATGTTTTCTCACAGCTAAATTGTGGTTTTGGTTTTATAAGGAACTGTTGAAAAATCCATCAATAATTTTAGACTATTATATTAATCTGTGTTAATTTTGCAAACATATTTTAGCTATATAAACAATGGAGCAACGAATGAGTCTCATCTATCCTGTGCATGTTAGTGGAGTTCCAGCAGAAAAATTAAGATCTGATCGTATAATTGAGGACCGTACAATAACAAGTGTGGATCCATGGGAAAGTCAAGCTGAGCAGGCAGCTGTAATATTAGTGTAATGGGTTTGCATGGCAAGGCTTTGGTAGCAGGGAGCTTCAGGGGTGGCTTCTGTGAGCTGCCTGAAGCTTTCCTTATGTCCCATGGAGCCAATACAGCCGGCTCAAGATGGAGTGACAATGGCAGCACATCTGGCATAATATATCTACAAAAAGGGGGGGAACTGTGCAACTATAGCTGAAGTGAGGTGTGAGAGGAACAACTAGAGCCATTTTTTCCTGAAATACTGCTCCCCATGGGATGGAAACAGGCTGGAACAGGAGAGGAGTGTGAGGAACCTCCCTTGACGAGGAAGGAGCAGCAGAGACAACATGTGATAAACTGACCACAATCCCCATTCTCCATCCCCCTGCATCACTCAGGAGGAGGAGATAGAGAAACTGGGAGTGAAGTTGAGCCTGGGAAGAAAGGAGGGATGGGGGTGAGGTGTTTTAAGGTTTGATTTATTTCTCATTACCCCAATCTGATTTGATTGGTAATAAATTAAACTCATTTCCCACATCAAGTCTGTTTTGCCCATGATGGCAACTTGTGAGTGATCTCTCCTTGTTCTCATACTGATCGATGAGCCTTTTTTTATATATTCTCTCCCCTGTCCAGCTGAGGGGGGCAGTGACAAAGTGACTTTGGTGACCACTGGCCATCCAGCCAGGGTCAACCAAAACTGGTATTTTATTTTCAAGTGTTTAGTACTGCAATTAGAACAAATTTTGGCATAAAAAGGAAGTGGCAGTTTAAATAAGATATTTAGTGTAATGCTTAATACTGGGCATTGCCCCTCTTAACACTGAGTATATCTGTCAGTCAAGATATGATGGCTGTTTTGAATTTTGATTTATTTTGATTGCATAAAGGTAAAAGATAGTGGATTTGAATTATAAAAGCATTGCATAGAAATGCACAAATATTTGTCATCCTGCTTTCTTGTTGTCTTGATAAAATTTTAAGTTATGTGGAATATTGGAAATAGCTTTCAGAGGCAACAGCTCATTCTTCTGTGTGTTGTTGCGATTTGTTTCTGATGTCAAAAATATAGGGTTTGGAGAGCAGAATGATATTAGAAGTAGAGAATTTTACTAGGAGATGCTATTTGTTGTAATAAACTGCTCTGGAATTCATCAGTCAAAATGAATGCTAGCATGGGGAGTCATTCTGTCAGCCTTGTTTTTTGTTTAAAGCACTCTTAACCCAAATTTCTACTCTTCAGCTATATTAGGTGATTTATGGACACTCTTATCTTGATTTAGGAAATTATGTAAGAGAGGAAATTTCATCCTTGAGTATACAAGTACCTGTAGATGTGTGCACACAGTTGTGTATTTAAGGCAGTTATTTTTTAACGAGATGGATGTCTCTTTCTAAAGAGAAGCCTGTGAAATAGTAATTTTGTACACACGGTTCCTCGTGTTTTGCATGAGCATATGATATCAGTAAATAGGCTCACCTTAAATGCTTTGAGTACCTTGCCTGATGTGGTCATGTATTTGAGGTTGTCCGCTCCTCATCTTGTCCATGCACATTAGGACTGCCATCAGTGAGTGTAACATGATGGCCAGAACAACCATCCTGGTGTAGTATTGCTACCTTTGCCTAATTTTCCTACATTATAGGAAAGCTTACAAAATCTTTTGGCATTGATTGCCTCTAAATGCAGACTAGCCCTATCTTACAGTTACTGCATTTGAATGTGTAGTAATTTATAAAATTATTTAATATATTAAAATATTACATCACTGCACTAGTAAAATATAAATATATTACAATCTTGAAATGCTAAAATATTATTTCAAAGCCCTGCATTGAAATTATTGTATTCTATCCATTATCCTCCTGGATATAACACTTCCTGATCCCAGAGAACAGGCTATTAACATACAGATATTTCAACAGAGAAGATCTCACTTGATATATTTAGAACCTTTTTTTGCCCAGTTGCAGAATGCTCTGCAACACTGACTTGTTAAATGCTTTCCAGTGGCCAGCCCTAGTCAGCCCATCTGTGTTATGTGAAGTTCTTCTGAAGGTCAAACCTCAAAGATAGTTTTAGGACTGAGGCCAAAATGAGTTTATGCTTTGTAGACACACATTTGCTCTTTCTGCTGAGCAGGTCACTAAATGGCTCTGTGTTCAGAAGTCATAGCCTTTCAAAGTATAATTCAGATATCCATATGGTATTTAATCTGAGAAAATAACCCTTACTGATCCTTTGGGGATGAATCTCTTATGTATATGAACAAACCAAAACAAAAGCCTGTATTGCATGCTGTTGAAACAGGTTCTTGAAGTAAAATGTTTTCTCTTATTTGTACTTGGGAGCCATTAAACCCAGACTAGTATTCTCTTGTTTAGCCTCTCCTGCCTCTTGGCTTTTATCTGAATTTCTCATTAATTCTGCATAAATATTTTATTTTATGTGTAATTATCCTTTAAACGGACAGCTATATTTTAGTCAACTAGTGTACACAATTCATTACTACCAATCTGTGTCACCTTTTGTCTTGGAGAAGGCTCTTTCTTAATTCTTACGTGGTTTTCCTCTTTCACCTCAGCCCTGCAGCTTTTAAATATTTGTCAAAAAAACCCTCTCAAACCTGAAAAAACAAAGCAGGAAAAAAGATAACACTTTCTTCTCGTTGAAACAGCTTGTTGTTATGCATCTAGGTATTAATTAATTACAAGAATCCTCTGTTTTCTCAGAAACAATAATAAGTGTATTTTAAATCCATGCTGTGAGCATAACTTCTCTATTAAAATGTTCTTTTACCACTGGTCTCAATACTGAGGAACAGGATGTGTGTGTAGTATGACATACTTGCAAGACATACTTAAAGAAAAGCTGTGTTAAGCATAGTTTCACAGAATTTTTACTAGAGTGCATCCCTTAAGGTTCCCAGAAATTCTGGTCTTTAATATGGGAGATCGTGTCTCCTTCATGGAATCATAGAATAGTTAGGATTGGAAAGGACCTGAAGATCATCTAGTTCCAAGCCCCCTTGGGCTTGGGCAGGGACACTTCACACTTCACACTTCACTATGTCACCCAAAGCTCTGCCCGACCTGGCCTTGAACACTGCCAGGAATGGAGCATTTACCACTTCTCTGGGCAATCTGTTCCAGTGCCTCACCACACTCACAGTAAAGAGCTTCTTCCTTATATCATGCATTCCTTAAATAGGCAGCATTAACAAAATGTATTTTTAAATTACTAGGCATTTCCTGATTGCTCATAAAACTCTAGAGCATTCTTACAGAAACAATATGGGGACCAAATAGTGGAGCATACAGTAGTTTCACAGGTTGAGTATTTACACTTCTCTCCTACATAAAAGATCATTAGAAGAATTAAGTTTTCATTTGGATTGCCCAAGGAAGTTGTGAGTGCTCCATCCCTGGCGGGGTTCAAGGCCAGGTTAGACAGAGCCTTGGGTGACGCGGTTTAGCATGAGGTGTCCCTGCCCATGGCAGGGGGATTGGAACTTGACCATTTTAAGGTTCTTTCCAACCCTAACTGTTCTATGATTCCTGTGCTTGCTCCTGCAAGATAACGAGAAAATAAAAAGGCCGTTCACTTCATACTAGAGAGGTAAGATGCATCATGGCACTACTTTAAGATGAGCTACTTCCTACCCATTTCACACTTTAGAAATAATTACTTAACACAGTGCAGCCCATTTTATTCACAGCAACTTTTTCTTAGTAATTTACTTCGCAGTTTTGAAGTGCAAAGCATCATAAAATCAACTAGAATCATGCCGTGTGGAAAGCCAGAGCCTCTCCTGCTGGGCTTCAGTTTATTTGTATAAATTTCTTTAGGCATTTGATCATCATGGAATTGACTCACCCTCAGCACTAATTGCCGTACAAGAGAAAACTTCACTAAAATATAGTCTATTAGAGACAGAACTGGACTGGTAATTGGAAGTAGTCTAGTTCCCATAGACTGTGGATTCAGTTGCTGTCGTGGGTGTACATCATGACCATGTATAACATGCAGAATCTCTACAATTTTTCCTGTTTGATTAAAATCATTGATTTTTATAGGAAACAATCAATTATAATTTTGTAGATAATACTGGTCAAATTATAAGGTATAGCATATAAGAAATGAGAAACAAATAGGAACTGTGGTATACTTCAGTATATTACTACTGAAACTAATAGTGAAGTCATGGCAGAGCCAAATTAGTGAATTATTAGAATAATACTATTTAAAATTGAGTTTATAATGATATATTTAATATAGGTTTAATTTCAATTATGAAAGTTTAAGTAATTTAGGAAGCAAAGAAGAAAACCTTCTGTAAAGGTCAGTTGGCAGTTTTACCACTTGCAATTAGTTTCTATATGCATCTGTCATTAAAGAGATTATAAACAGCTGGAAATGTCTGTGGATAACATTTAATAATGCATGATTTCTACCAGGACTTGTAAGCTACTGTGTTTGTCTTGATACAAACCATGAACGCTTCCCCAGTAAAAAATCTCCCACAGTGAATAACTCGGTTCAACTCCAGATCAATAGTTCACCTCCAAAGCCAATGCTAATTGATAATGGAAGGCACAGCCAGGACAATTTAAGAATTTAAGTTCCACAGACTTCCAGTTTTTTGAAGAAGTACACACTTTTCTCATTAAATGAATTTTCAAAAGCATCTAAATAACAAGATATAAATAACTTTGGAGCTGACAAACCAGAGCGAAGCATATTTTCATGTTCTTTGGACAGCTAGTCTTCATTTGGCATCTTTGAAGGCTCGTTTGGTTTCATTTATGAACATTAGAATGAAGGTAGTGCCAATTAGCATCTGTTTCAGAGTTATTTCAGGTCTTGCAGTGGAGCCACAGGTTTCAGTCTGCTGTGATTTCATTTAGCATTCCTTAAAATTTTTTACACTTCATGTGCTACGGGAAGTCTTTGTGGCAATCTACCAAAAGAACTATCTCATTCCCACCCTTTTTTGCAATATTTTGAGTATTTTAGTTGTGCCAGAAGATGAAGTTGTATCAAGGAAATTTGATAAGTAGGATTAATTTTATCTTCTTTATTTCAAAAGACTAGGCAGACTGCAAACCGTACAGTGGTTTTTGCACGTTGTATATTCATATACTTCCATTTCCGTTAACTCTGAGATGGGCTTCAATGGCACTTAACAGTTTCCATGACATCATTGTCTAGATAGCACAGTTAACTTCTCATCTTGCACATTGGATGGCATTAACTGTTTTTGGAGGCATTTATGTGGATATACCGAGCTATTCATCCAGTTACTCTGTGGGCCAGGCAGAAATGTTCATAGTTAAGTACTGTCTCATGAATATAGAGAATAAAGTACCAAATCCAATTAAAGACCTCAGAGTCTATGAGCTTGGAGTTACCACACAAACTTTTCAAGTGATTTTCTTTTTTTTACCACAGGGGTACCAGGACCTGGGCTATGCATTATGACTATTGAAAAAAGTGAAGTCACCTCAACCAGATTTAACTGTGTCTCTCATGAGTCTGGGTCTCCATGCCTTCTGGATCTTAAAAACCAAGTCAGGGCTGGAAGGAGAAGGCTTTTTACAGCTTATGCTCTATCCTGAAGGCCCATGTTGACAGTTACTTTTCTGAAAACACTAAGTAAGGTTCTAAATCACTCAGGGGTTATTCTGACTCCTGTTTGCTGTTTTGTTGTGTCTCTTAATGGTTGAGTATCACCCAGGAAATGAAAGGCCTTGGACTGATTTCCTGTTGTGGGGACTCATGAATCCTCTTTTCCATTATACCTCTGAACTGGGTGTATATTTTTGCTTATCTGGTTGCAAATGAGCTTTGGTGCAGCTTGAGATGAAAGGGTCAGGGGGACTTAAGGCACTGGAGCCCACCCAAGCATATCCCACAGAGATGCTGGAGAGGGACTCTTCATCAGGATCTGTAGTGATAGAACAAGGGGCAATCGGTTTAAACCTTAACAGAGGAGATTTGGGTTAGACATAAGGAAGTAATTTGCAACTGTGAGGGTGGTGAGGCACTGGCACAGGCTGCCTAAGGAATTTGTGAATGCTCCATCCCTGGCAGTATTCAAGGACAGGTTGAACAGGACTTTGAGCAATGTGGTCTGGTGGAGTTTTTCCCTGAGTGTAGCAGGGGGTTGGAACTAGATGATCTTAAGGTTCTTTCCATCCCAAACCATACTGTGATTCTATTTTATGACTCTAGGCAAGGCTTTGGAAGAAAGTTTGTGTTTGATTGTCCTTTTGAATCCAGCTGTCTTGTATCCCTGCTTTCAGGGGCAGAAGGAGGGGTCCCTTCCCTTCTCTGCTACCATTTCATCCATTTAATCCAAGTCATCTTTTTGGTGATTCCAAAAATACAGCTTATATTCAATGTAAATTTGGAGTGTCCATGAAAAATGAATGTTCCAATCATTCAATGGAAATAATGGTAAAACTCCTGCTGGCTTGAGAGGGTGTGCAGAGGCTTTGTTAGTGCACCAGTTATCGTTTCAGTAAACTTCTTTATGCATTTAGTTTTATTCCAAGAACAGAAAGTAAAAGAATTCTGATATCTACAAGGAGAAATAAGGAGTCCAATCAGTTTACAGATATAAAGCAATATTTTATGCCTAATTAATTTATGATAGCAGTTACAAAGCATTTTTCTTTTTTTTTCTGTAAAAAGGCGATTCATGAAAAAGTCAACAATTTTCAACAGGCTTTTGCTTCAGATATTCCATGTGGACGTTCTGTTATTTTGTGCTGGTTTTTACACTAATGTCCTATAATTGTGTTGTTTCAGTTCTTCTGCTTAAACTGACAAGTCATTTGGATGGGTATCAATTAGCACATTGATCTGAGGAAGTGACAGGAATACACCAAGGCTTTGCTCCATAAAAATAGAAGGAACTCGTCCTTTGTTCTAGCATTCTTTTGAAAGTCTGGGTGGACTTTAAACAATTCTTTCATGTTTATTGTGTTTTGGTTTATTTCATCACTAATGCCTCATGGTTGTGATGTCCCACAAAGGAACATTTGGCCACAAAGAAACCAGTACTCAAAGTGGATGGTTAATTACTGTAATGAGAATTGAATTATTGTCTTTCCTAGGCTTTCCTCTGCCTCCATTCATTTAAAACAGTAGCTAAAGTTACAGTATGCGTCCCATTATACCTCATGTGCACTGTTTGCTTTTAGGTGGGGGATTCACTGGAGATGTGCCAGACTGAAAAGCTTTGTTGCCAGACACACATCACTGCCCTCAGAAAGTCTGACTCATGCACTAACCTGATATTGTGTAGACTGCACAATACACTGCCAAGTAGGGTGACAGAGCTGGAAAGCAGCAGTGGTTTCACTGGCTGCAAGAAACATCAACTGAAATAATGTCAAATATTGTTTTGGTGTAGGCTGTAAATGAAAGTGTTCAGAACAGGTTGGACGATGAGGAGAAAACAAGAAAAAAAGCAAATAAAAAGCCAACCAGGGTGGTCTGGACGGAGCTGGCAAGATAAGGGACTGCCAAGTAGCAATGAACTTGGAAAAGCATTTAATTCCCTGTTATAAGTACAAATATTGAGTTAGCATTAACTTTCAGCTGTATACATTGGCAAAACCATTTTGGTTAGGAAATAAACAAGACCTCATTTCCTTATGCATCATCCAAGGAATAAAAACTTGATGCAATTAAAAAGAAAGAAATGCAGTATGATACTCAATATACATCTCAACAAGAGATCTATTAGATAGTGACAGAAGCAGTGAATTAGTTGAAATCCTATTTTTCCATGACTTTTGATAATCAGAGCTGTGGAAGTGCAGTCAAGACAGTTCTGTGTCCTACATACAGGCAAGAATTGGAGCTTTTGAACTCTGAGGCTATATGATATCTGCCTTTATGCCATTACAATTCTACATCTAAATAGAATGGCATCATTGGAGCTTCAGTATGTTCATGAAGCCAGCATTATAGTCAGATATTGTCATCAAGTGGAGCCTTTTTCTTAATTCATAAACAAACCCTAAAATCTTTGCCTGCAACCAATGACATTGTGGGGTTCTCCTGTTTCTCCAAGAGAGAGACCTGAAAAACACTAAAGGGATGTTTTTAAGGGGTGGTGAGATACCTGAGGAAGTCTTGCATTTAATTCCATGAATAAGTCATCTCTGTGACTCATAATAGAGCCTTTATTCTACAACCAACTTGGAAAAGGTTGGCTACAAGTGCTTTCTAGTGAGTGAAATAAAACCTAGGCCTGTGATCATATCAGATATTAATATCACTTTCATTAAGAGTTCTAAGTATTTCCACTCATCTATAACAGAAACATAACAAAATTTTACTCAGTAGATTTCTGGAGTTTAGATGCATGCGGTATTATTTGTTACATCTTGTAACATGTCCTGCACTTCTCTACGACTTCTCTCAGCTGCCTGCTATTACTTCAACTTTTAAACAGATAAGATTTTAATAGAAAATATGATAGAAAGCTTTATTAATTACTAATTCATTACTTAGTAACATTAATTTTTATACTCATAATAACAGAATAGACATTTCCCAGGAGCTTCTATTAAAGTGGGTAGATTTTAACACTTTAACACTTTTTGTAACACTTACTTACATAGTCTTTCTCTATGGGCTTCCAAATCTGAAGGGAAAGAAAAAAATGCGTACTATACCCTTTTCCTCCCGTTACTTTAGATTAAGAGGAACCATCCAGAAGCAATTTAAAAGCAGATTGCAATTTACAGCTGGAAAGCAGTTGGTGGTTAAATGAGGAGTTCGTAGTGGACCCTTTACAAGTAGATGTCTGTGAAGAAATTAGAATAATTTAAATTCTGGAGTAAACATTTTTGACCTTCTAAATGGAAGCATCTGCAAGATTTAATTTAACTCATGAGTGGGGAAATTCTCAGCTGGTGTGAATTAGTGTGGCTTCAGTGAAGCTGATGGTTTTATAACAGTTTACATCATCCACAATTCTTTCCTCAGAGATTTTATTTTTTTTTCTACACATTTAAGTGTAAGAGCATCAATTGTGTATACTGATATCTTCTGAATAGAAAAATGTAGTTTACTTTATGAGGACCCTTATGGCTTCCTCTTTGAGTCCTCTGAGTAAGCATTGCAAAGGTAAAGATGCTCTTTAACTACAAGAAATATTCTGCAGTTCAGTATTCTAATACATAATGTTCTGAACTCACACCCCTCAAACAGAAAGGAATGAGGGGAAACTTCAGAGACATCACTACTCGAAGACATGTTAAAACTCGTATCACCTGCATTTACAGCGATATAGACCACTTTACACATGTATTGGAGAGATTTTTTGAGGACTTATCTGAAAACCTGTCTCTGTCAGTCTTTTGCCTATCTAGGCAAAAACATGAGCTAGACTAGATGTCCCAGTACCCTGTCCAGCCCAGTCTTGAAAGTGCCCGGTGTTGGGGAGTCACCACTTTCCTGTGGAGATTATTCCAATGATGCTTGTTCTCATGTGAAAAATGTTCCTCTTGTGCCCAGTCAGAATCTTCCCATGAGTAACTTGTGCCCATCACCGCTTGTCTTTTCCATGGGGACTTCTTGTAAAAAGGGAGTCTTCGTCCTCTTTGTAGTCACCTTTTAAATACTAGAATATGGCATTGTTTGTTACAATATAATCTGAATTTAATTGAGCAACAGAACTCTTGAATGATGTCAGGATATTCTTGCCTTGGGGAAGAACTTCTAATAGCTGCACAGCTTTCTCACCCTTTCTAAACTTAAAAAAAAAAACAAAAACAAAAACAAAAACAAAAAACACAAACAAACAAGCAAGAAAAAAAAAACCAAGAAAACAGTGCATATGTTTTAGCTGATGAAAACCAATGAGATTTATATGTTGCACTCGCCTTGTAGCTAGTTGTCGTGGTTTAAGTCCAGTCAGCCACGTAGATTGCTCACCCCTCCCCCCCTTCTTTCCCCTGCACCTGGAGAGATGGGGATGAGAATGGAAAGAATGTAACTCCCACGGGCTGAGATAAGAGCCGTCCAGTAACTAAGGTATGACACAAACCACTGCTGCTACCACCAATAATAATAATGATAGATGATAATAATAATGATAATGAGATGCTCTCGGCCACCGCAGGGCTGGGCTTGGCCACGGGGCTCGGCTCCTCTGCCGCTTCCTCCCGCTGCTCAACAGCCGCCTCCTTCCCCTCCTTGACCGCCCTGACCTCCTCCACTGGCAGCAGCTCCCTCCCGGCCTCCTGGTCCCCGCGGCTGCTCTCGGCTGGTTCGGCTGCTGGCAGCTCCCGGGGCCACTCCCCTTCGGCTCCCCACAGCTTCACAAAGACAGAGGCAAGGACAAGGGCCAGGATGGTGAAGAGCAGCCGGAATACCAGGTGCAAGTCTATGGCCACGTCCATCCACCCCTTCTGCCGGAGCCCGCCCATATTTCAAGTCATTACCATTAATTACAATGAAAAAAGAACCTTAGCCTAAGCCCCTCATCTGATAAACACTAAGACAAAAAATGCCAAATGTAAGTAAGGTACGACATGCTGAAACTGTGAGATCAAGAGCAACAACTTTGAGAGCCAATAAATCAGCATTGTGACGAGTGACTATTAATCCGAAACAATGCATGCTTATCACAAATACGATTAGACACGTTCTGGTCAGAACTGTCATTATCTCAACCCTTTGTGCCCCACGTTGGGCACCTAAAAGGTCTGTCATGGTTTAAGTTTAGTCAGCCACGCAACTGCTCGCTCACTCCCCACGCACACACACTTTCTCCTCCTGCTCCTGGAGGGATGGGGAGGAAAATGAAAAGAATGTAACTCCCACGGGCTGAGATAAGAACAGTTCAGTAACTGAGGTATAACACAAACCACTGCTGCTACCACCAATCATAATAATGATAAAGGAAATAACAAGGGAAGAGTATACAACTGCTCACCACCCGCTGACCGATACTCAGCCAGACCCAAGCAGTGATCTAGGCCTTCTGGGTAACTGCCCCCAGTATTATATACTGGGCATGACGTGCTGTGGCATGGAAATACCTCTTTGGTCAATCTGAGTCAGGTGCCCTGTCTCTGCTTCCTCCTGGCTTCCCCTCCTCCCTGGCAGAGCGTGAGGCTCAGAAAGTCTTTGGTCAAAGTAAACATTAGTGCAACAACTAAAAACATCGGTGCTCTCAGCACTGTTCCCAGGCTGAAAGTCAAAAACACAGCATTGCACCAGCTACTAAGAAGGAGAAAAAATGACTGCTACTGCTGAAACCAGGACACTAGAGAAGTTCCACCAGTTGCCTTTTCTGCATTTTGGTACGTCAGTATGCTGTAAAATCCAATCTTGGCTAGTAGCTAGAAAAGGACTGTATCTTCACCATAGCGATCTTGGAAACCCTAGTTCAAAAATCACAGAAATATAGAAATATTAATTATATATCCACAAATGAAAACAATATCACAAAATCCAACAAACTGCTGCCTTCATTCTCAAGAATGAAAAAGTTCTTCATTTTAGGCAACCTGTAATACCATTATAAATATAAATTCTGCTGGCAGTTCTTTTTTTAGGGAAGGTTAGATGCTAGCACATGAGAAGTAAAATACTTCTTTACACACAAATCCTCCTTCTTGTGAGAAGATAAAAGAAGAAACTACACACAGCTGATATTAAACACAGCACTTAATTCACCAATTCACCACTCCATTTGAAGGCATTCAGATGTTGTGGTGACGCGGGCTGCCTAAAAACATAAACAGAAAAAGAGACTCTTCCTCAACCATTTGCATATTCAGTTTTCATAAGTTCTGCATTTTATTTCTTTGTTTTAATTATGTACAGATCTAGATAAAACTTGCTTGGATCCAGGACAAGATTTGCACACCTCAGATACTGATATGTCCAGCTCATGGTACATTTGTATTTTATTGACTTTATTTGCTGTCTGGGATTGCAAGGATGTGGGTTGCCCAGTTTCTGCATAGCTGTGATTATTTATGCTACACTGGAACCAATTACACTCACTGTGATCTGGTTACAATTTGGTAAGGTAATTAAAAACTGCTGAAAGCAATTGTTTTATTTTAGAGGAACTTCTTGCCTGTAACATGCGTTTATGAGCAGGTTATTTAGTGAATAACATTCTGGAACTGAGCAGTATTGTGGAGGTGCCATGAAGAAAGCCTGTAATTCAGTGTTTCATTGCAAAGTGGCGAAAAAGTGGGATTTTTCTGTCTTGTCCTTTCTTTGTGGTGACTGAGCCTTTCTCCGTTGCAACTGCATAAAATAGAAGCCCTGAGTAGAAAAAGGGTATCTAAGCAACCTTTTTTCCCCCTTTTATGCAAAAGTCTCTCCTTATTTTCAAGAAAAAAATGAATTATTAAAAGAAAAATAGAAGGTACAAATATTCATTCCACGGGAGGTGATTCCCTAGCAAAATTGAAGATGGAAAACAGGTGAATGCAGAACCTCCAATGTTGTTACTTTGGATAAATGATATAATGCAAAGTAATTTATAGGAATAAACATAAAGTGTGGATGAAATCACTGAGCTGAGCAGAGACAGTAATTTATGATCACTCCATGAGCCTAAGACACTTCTTACTATTCTTTCTTTTTTTGTTTTTAAAACTTATTTATTCTAAGATGTCTTCTTTAGTTCACCCAGAGAGGAAGCACACAGATTTTCTAAGATGTGTTTTCCTGATTCATCTCCCTAGTGGATGCCTAGGAGTTTCAGTGAAATTTAGTGTCTACTCACTTCTGCTGGAAAAAAAAGTTTAGCCTTTTCCTGACCCATAATTAGTCTTAACCTGTTAGGAGGAGACTGTGAATTGGTACGTTCAAACCTAACTTTCCACTTAAAAGTACTGATCCATCTTATATCTGCTGTTCAAAATGGTTTTTTCTCTTAGCAGTAGCTTCATCACTTTTAGAAGAGCTATTGAACATGTGCATAGTTCTTTAAGAGTGATGTTGTTCAACATTTAAAATAAAATATTAGGACAGATATATTTTTGAGCATCAATTTATACCTTAATAAAACATTGTGATATTGAAGTTTTGAATAAACTGTAAATAATGGAACCATCTACCTAGGAGATGATGAAAATATAAAAGTAGATCAAGGTCTGGTAGCTTTTGGATCAAAATATAATCTTTCCACCTGTCTCCTGGAGTCTAAATTACTTGATTAATGGCAGTAAGGATGTCTTGGACAAGCAGCATGTAATATGTTAGGAGATTCAGCTCTCCCAGGTATTTTGGCCTGTATGTAATGTAGCAAACACAGAAGAATGTGTGAAAATAGCCGTTGCAAAAGTTCTTATACAGTTTTAGGCATCATCATCATTATAATTATTATTAATTATTATTGTTGTTATTAAATTGAAACACTGATCTTTTAAGTTATGAACTTTAAAGGAAAAGAGGAATAGCTCCTTCTAATGTCACTCATTTAGCTGTGGTATACATTGTTTTTTGTCTGAGCTATTATGTTGTAGGACTGCAGTTGCTGCACTTTTTGTGTATTTCTTGGCACTCCAGCCTCTTCTTTAATAGATTACAATTGTCAGCCATGTTCTTTGCCATTGATTATATTTTTTCAAAAATAATATGCTCAAAATAGGTATGGTTGCATCTCACACAACTGTAATCCTAACTTTTCAGTACAAGGATATTCATTACTATAATGTCTTAGCCCTCTTTATAATAATAATTTTGGTAATAGCAATTTTAGCTGGTTTATGTGCTGAAATTTAAGCTCTATGATTTAGTGTTTGGAATTATTCAAATCGAACAACACAGTTCCAGTCTGGAGCATCTTCTTCTTAGGTTGACTGTGTCTCATCCAAAATGTGCTATATCTCTGGGCTAATCAGCCTGACCGCCCGTGTCTTGACTCTGTAATATTCTCCATAGTTGGAAACAAGTGTCCTGCTAAGTACCTCATGCTGATCAAGAGACTTCCGTAATGAGCAACTCATGGGATATAAATGCCTTTAATAGTTGCGAGATTTTTATTTTCCTCCAACAATATAAACTGTGAACAGCACATGAAGAGAAGAAAATGACAAGAAAAAGGTCTGTTTTCAACAGGAAGAGCAGTCCTATAGAAATCAGTACTAACAGATGCTAAAATTTCATACCATCCTTAAGTGCTTTCTGTTATTTTTTCATTTCTCTTCCTTATCAGATGAAGTTGAAGTTCCCTAACTAAGTGCTTACCTTAAAATTATATGAATTTAAATGTGAGGCTATTTAGACTTCGCTTAATATAAGGAAGGCAACGATTGTATTCTGTACTTGGTTTATTGTTTCAAGTAATGTTGACAGTGGTTGTGATTGTGGTTGTTTTGTAGGGTAATAGAACAGTACCTAGATTTCTTCCACTAACAGGACATAGACATGTTGAAAAAGTACTCAACTTCTCATGCTAGGTGGCAAATCAAGCTTAAAAATGCTTGAAAAATATGTTCAGGGATCTGGATCTTAAGTTGTGTGATCTGGGAGGGGTACTGCAGCCTTGGGGTAGAAATGCAATGGAAGATGCATTCCTCAGTGGGGGAAGGCCTGCAGAAATTAGCTTATCCTGATCAACTGAGGGTAAATCCAATAGGTAGGGAAAAGCTCTGAGGAAGTTAGAATGGGAATAAAACAGATCAAGCGCATAGTTTGAAAATATCTTGAGTAAAACCAGTATTCAAATGCTTTAATGGTCCCTAGAAATCAAGGGCCTGATTAATATATTCTCCTGTAGCAACGTTCTCATTACACCATGAATAGACATAATTTTGTCCACAGGAATTCTGAATAGCAATATTTTAGCATTGAAGGAATTCTGTGCATTTCTCCTCCTTCTCCTTTTAACCCAATGCCAGCAGCAATTTTTGCTTCCTTTTTATCCCATCTCCAAAGTATCTTTCTTCCCTTTGCAGAAAAAGATTAACAGAGAAATACTATAAGGCTTGGTACTAAGCTTTATGTTTTTTTCAGGAAACCACTGAATTCCTTTCTATCCCTTCTAGGAATGAAGGCCAGAAATTTATCACAGAGCAACGTTAATATAAGAGTATTTAAGGATTTAAATAAATAAACTTTAATAAACTTATATTTTCGGCACAGAACAGATGGTGTTTGACAGACCTGCCTGAAGCTATGTAGCATCACATGCCATGCTATTTATTTTTCAATAATGTGATTTACTAAACAAATTTCTACTTCTTTGAAATTAAATAGTGAAGAAGGGAGTTTGCATACGGATGGAAGGCAGTAGCCATTTTATAAGTAACAGTTTAAGGACACAAGCTTCCTGGATAAGTAAAAATGTTGTGTGGCATGGAAGAAGTGTCTCTTCAACTTCATCTGTATTCACATGTGTTAATAAAATATTTCCATTGAGAGAGCTCAACTGGATCTCTGCCCACTTGATTTGGTAGCCTGTTTTCCAGCACAGACTGGTTCATGCCATTCAGCATCTCAAACAGCGTGTAGGCATGATTCGGGCAATTGAACAGAGCAGGGAGCTATTCAGTAAGCAATATAGAGCAGGCTTTTCTCTGTTTTGGAGAGAGAAGGGGCTGGCCAGATGGATATTGACTGTCGATGTTGTGTGGCCTAAGGATCACAGAAGGGTTTCCAGTTGTCTTGCATTTCACAATAGGATGTACCTTAAGGTCCACTGATTTTATAATTGAAAACTAGAGAAAGAAACTTACAGGATAAATTTGAAGAGAGGCTTAGGAGAAATGCCAGATGTACCATGTGCCTTCTCTCAGTGTTAGTTTCCTCCTATGAGTGATAAACCAATAAAACCCACCCAGGTTTGGAACCTAAATTACAAGCAGTAAAGTCAATCTCAAAATTCCTATTTTTTTTTTCCAATTACTATTTAGGGAATGTCAGGAGCCTTTGCTCCTAAACAGTGCAGGTTATCAGATGCCTGATTTATTTAGTGTTATTGTATCTCATAGCTTACCATGGAAGAAGTCCCAAGTTTCTATTCAGGACAATTTTCTGACCAACAATAATGGGTGCCAAGCATTAAGCTGCTTGACCTTCATGATGATGGGAACACAAAATATGTCTGCCTTGCATGAGATCAGTGAAGAAGAATTGTGAACTAGTTATTTTGTTTGAGAGCTTTAAAATACCATGCTGATCTAGCCTTAAGGGTCACAACCTTTGCTTTTTGAAGGCTCTCATTGTATTAATATTCACTGAATTTGCACACTTCAGCCAGTTATTCCCTGATTTTATTTTAAATAGAAAATAAATTTACTGCAGCAAAAAATGTCTTAAAACATTTTGTGTGGTTATGTATCTTTCTAAGCCAGTGCATTAAAGATTTAACAATGAGAAGGACGAGGAGAATTTAAACAATATTAAAGAAATCTAATTATTTGACTGGGAAAATAAAACATCCCAGAACACTAATGTCACCAAGGATACTTGGTTCAGCTAGTGCATAGCACACAGCCAGAGTAAATGAAAGTTTTCTTAGAATATAGCTTTGTAGGCTAACACACTAGGAACCTGGCTGAGACTAGCTCATTTCTCAATCCCCGTTGTACCATTTCAACACTTAGGAGAGGCTTTCTATACCAAACTTGTCTGTCCTCATTTTTATTGTGAAAATGAGCTTGAAAAACTATAGATTGTGTGCACATATGGCAGCTGCTGGCTTGGACAAAATACCAGGATCTGAATTCAGGACATCAAAACCCAAAAGTATATGCTGACATTGCTTAGGCTAAAGAGCTGCAGTTCTTCAGCTGAGGACCAGAAGAACTCAGTCAAAGTATGAACACAAGAAAAGTGAGATAAAAATATCAGCGGGTTACACAGATGCCTCCTCTTGTATCAGGGCAAATGCTCTCTCTCTTTTCTGGTGTCAATTTGTATAATTAACTCCAGAATTTGTAATAGATTCTTTTTGAAAACCTAAGAGGTAAATTTATGGTTTTATGTTTGAATTTCCAGATTAAAAAAAGGGGATGGGCTTTGCAGATTTCTAAATGATCATAAATGCATAGGCCTCATATCATAATTAGGAGTACAGACAGTAATAGAAAGCAGGCGTTTTTTGGAATGAATGCTTCAAGCACAAGACTAGAACGCAGGCCACTTGCCAATGTGGCCATGTAGAGCTGATAACAGTGCTGTACATTTGTGAAATCATTATTAAAAGGGTATGTTTAATCCCCATCCTACCCCAGAAGTGACTTCTCAATAGTTTCTAGAAATGTATGCTATTAGGCTCAGCTGGAAATAGAAAATTGCTCTTAATCATATGCAAGGAACAATTCTAAATAGGAGTACTTGAAAACAGCATTGGGAAGGAAAGAGTACTGCCAAGAGAATGGAAGATCATTTTGATTCTTTATGAAAAGCTATCAAACAGAGTTCAGTGTGGTAAGAGATGTGACAAATCTTCAGAAAAGCAGTTTTCTCCTAAGAGAAAGGCAATACAGGTAACAAAGTCACTTAATGCTTTTTGTACCATTGAATCTAAAAAATATGGGGTTTCATTGGTTATGAGCCACAAAAAAAGATTTTTTTTTCCCTCTTTTTAATCTTTGAGAGGATTTTTGCTTTGAGACTTCCTGCAGGAAAGTCTTTTAAGTGGAATTCTTCTTTATGCTGCACTTAATGTCTGCCAATATGAGTCCTGTTACAGGCGTAGGGACCATTTTCCTTCTGTCCTCAAGCTGTGTTGCTGCTTATTATCATGTTTAACATTCCCAGTGCCTAGCAGGATGGAGATTAGAAACTCTTAATATTCGTTTTATAGTGAAAGGTTTTGCCAGATTTTTGGAGTATAGTCTATAATATATGTACATAATTTATTGATGGAAAAGTTCTGAACTCCCCAGTGAGTCACCTTAATCTTTCTTGTTATCATTTTAGGATTGGTTTAAAATAATCTGCTATGCCCCCTGCACATAAATATGTTAAAAACATTATATTGGAAATAATAACTTGATGGAAGCAAACAAGAAGAGATGCACAGATTTCCTTTCATTAATCTGTACTGTTGGTTTGCTTTTTTTTGTTTCTGTATTTTCTGAGTATTTTTCTCTAACTCCAAAATTTCATGTTTTAACAGACTGGAAGGAAGGAGAAAGGAGACCCTCTCAACATTGCTATTGACAAGATGACCAAGAAAACACGAGACCTTCGAAGACAGGTAACATATGCCTTTTATCTTGATTTTCAAGGAAGTCATTGCTTTTCAACTTCAGACTGGTTTTGCCACCTGTAGAGGTATAAAGAATTTATGTCCTTATTTAGAAATGACACTACATTACACATGTCATTAAGCAAAGGAGTAGTATTTCCTGAGCCAGAAAATAGTGAGACTGAAACATATTCCACGTATAGCCCCCAGTGGTCTCAATATGTGGGAGGGTAGGTAGACTGGCCAGACCTTCACTTCCTTTGCAGCCCGGCAACCCAAATCATAAAAACACTGGCATATGTGCTTATTTGTATTTATTTGAATACTCTTATGAAATAACGGGAATGATCAGAATATGAAAGAATTTGCAAAAGCAGAATATTTTCAAAGAAAAATGCTAAGGTTTCATATTAAATAAAGATCCTAAGAACATAAGAAGAAGGTCAATAAAGAACAGTTGCCCAAAGAGGTAGAAGATGCCCCAACCCTGGAAACATTCAAGCCCAGGTTGGGTGGAGCACTGAACATCCAATCTAGTTGACGTCCCAGCTCATTGCAGGGGGGTTGGGCTAGATGACTTTTAAAGATCCCTACAACCCAAACTATTCTATGATTCTATGAGTAACTCGGCCTGACCCAGTCAAGTGAGGTGTGTTGCCTCCTAGGGGCTCGGATCAGGGATGCTTGCAGAGAAGCTGCCTGCTCTAGTCGGTCCCACTGACTATTACCCACCTCTAGTGATCCATGTGGGTGCTACTGATATAGATAGCTGTAGCCCAGAGAACATAAAGAAGGACTACAGAGCTCTGGGAGAGGTGGTTAGGGGACTCCGGAGTTCAGATTGTCTTTTCGTCAATTCTCCAGGACACAGGGTAGGACCTTAAAAAGGCTAGGAGGATTGACCAGGTTAATAAATGGTTAGAAGGGTGGAGCTATAGTCAGGGGTCTGGGTACCTTGAACATGGGGCTCAATTTAGTAGGCCAGGTCTACTGGGGGCTAGTGCAGCTGCTCTGACAAAGAAGGGGAAGAGTGGATTTGGTAGGAGGCTTGCCAGACTGGTCAAGGATGCTTTAAAGTAGATGTGTTGAGGGAGGGGAGCCTCATTCCATTCCCAACACACCCAGTCAGTTGTCAGCACCTATAATAAATGTTTGGAGCAATGTAGAGATATTCCAGCTGCGCCAGCCAATGAGCCGGCTTCAATTGGAGCTCAGCTCAGGTGCCTCTATACAAACGCTCGTAGCATGGGGAGCAAACAAGAAAAATTAGACATGTGTGCATGTCTACAGGGGTATGATATAATAGGCATCACAGAAACATGGTGGGATGCCTCCTGTGACTGGTGTGTTGGAATGGAAGGTTACAGGCTCTTTAGGAAAGATAGGCCCAGTAGGTGGGGAGGGGGATTTGCTATTTATGTTAGGGATAGGCTGGAGAGTATGGAACTCTGTCTGGGGACAGGTGAGCAGTCGACAGAGAATTTGTGGGTCAGGGTTAAAGGGAGAACAGCGATGGGAGACATTATTGTGGGGATCTGTTACAGACCACCTGAACAAGAGGTCTCAGTGGATGAAGCGCTCTATAGACAGATAGGAATATCCTCATGCTCGCAGGCCCTTCTTCTCATGAGGGACTTCAACCACCCTGACATCTGCTGGAGGAGCTGGAACGTCCCAGCACAAGCAATCCAGGAAGTTCCTCGATTGTGTGGAAGACAACTTCCTTCTGCAAGTAATAGAGGAGCTGACAAGGAGAGGTGCCATGCTTGACCTTGTGCTCACCAACAGGGAAGGGCTGGTTGGAAATGTGACACTCCAGGGCAGCCTTGGTTGCAGCTACTATGAGATGGTCGAATTTGAGATCCTCAGGAGAGTGAGAAGAGCGTGCAGCAAGCTCACTACCTTGGACTTCAAGAGAGCAGGCTTTGGCCTCTTCAGGAACCTGCTCAGTGAGGTTCCATGGGATATAGCCCTACAGGGCAGGGGGGCCCAAGACTGTTGGTAAATATTCAAGGATCACCTACTACAAGCTCAGGAGTGATGAATCCCTACTAGAAGGAAGTGCTGCAGGAGGGCCATGAGACCTCCTTGGATGGATAAGGATCTACTGAGGAAAATTTGCAGGAAAAAAGAGGCTTATAAAAGGTGGAAGCAAGGACAGGTGGCCTGGAAGAATTCAGGGATGTTACCCGGGAAGCTAGAAACCAGGTGAGGAAAGCTAAGGCCCAGTTTGAATTAAGCTTGGCTAAGGATGTTAAAGGTAACAGGAAGGGATTCTGTAGGCACCTTGCAAATAAAAGACAGAGTAGGGACAATGTGGGCCCCCTCCAGAAGCTATCGGGAGAACTGGCTACCCTGGATTTGGAGAAGGCTGAGCTTCTTAATAACTTCTTTGCATCAGTCTTCCCGGCAAATGTTCTGACCACACCACCCAAGTCTTGGAAGGCAGATGCGGGGACTGTGGGAATGAAGACCCTAGGCCCACTGTAGGAGAGGATCTGGTTCGAGACCATCTTAGGAACCTGAATATGTATAAGTCCATGGGACCTGATGAAATCCCTCTGCAGGTCCTGAAGGAGCTGGCAAATGAAGTTGCTAAGCCACTGTCCATCATATTTGAAAAAACATGCCAGTCAGGTGAAGTTCCCGATGACTGGAAAAAGGGAAATATAACCCCCATTTTCAAGAAGGGGAAAATGGATGAGCCGGGGAACTACAGAGCAGTCATTGTCGCCTCTGTGCCTGGCAAAATCTTGAAGCAGATTCTCCTGGAAGGCATGCTCAGGCCCATGAAAAACAACAAGGTGCTTGGTGACAGCCAGCATGGCTTCACTAAGGGGAAATCGTGCCTGTCTAATTTGGTGACCTTCTATGATGGAGCTACAGAACTGATGGACAGGGGTAGAGCAGTTGATGTCATCTCCCTGGACTTGCGTAAAGTGTTCAACACTGTCCCACAGGACATCCTTGTCTCTAAGTTGGAGAGACATCAATTTGATAGATGGACCACTCAGTGGATAAAGAACTGGCTGGATGGCCGCATGCGAAGAGTAGTGCTCAATGGCTCAATGTGCAGCTGGAGACCAGTAACGAGTGGTGTCCCTCAGGATCGATGTTGGGACCGGTCTTGTTCAACATCTTTGTGGGTGTCATGGAGAGTGGAATTGAGTGTGTCCTCAGCAAGTTTGCTGATGATCCCAAGCTGTGTGATTCTGATGATGCATTGGAGGGAAGGAATGCCATCCAGAGACCTTGAGATGCTTGTGAGGTAGGCTGATGCCAACCTGATGAAGTTGAACCGATGGCAAGTACAAGGTCCTACATGTGGTTTGGAGCAATGCCAGGCACAGCTCCAGGTTGAGCAGGGAAGAGATTAGAGAGCAGCCCTGCAGAGAAGGACATTGGGGGTGTTGGATCGATGAGAAAATGAACATGAGCCGGCTGCAGTGTGTACTTGCAGCCCAGAAAGCCAACCATATCCTGGGCTGCATCAAGAGGAGCGTGACCAGCAGGTCGAGGGAGGTGATCCTGCCCCTCTACTCTGCTCTCCTGAGACTTGACTTGGAGTATTGTGTGCAGTTCTGGTGTCCTCAACATCAAAAGGACATGGAACTGTTGGAACAAGTCCAGAGGAGGGCCACGAGGATGATCAGGGGACTGGAGCAACTCGCATATGAAGACAGGCTGAGAAAGTTGGGTCTGTTGAGCCTGGAGAAGAGAAGGCTGCGTGGAGACCTCATAGGAGCCTTCCAATATCTGAAGGGGGCCTTTAGGGATGCTGGGGAGGGACTCTTCATTAAGGGCTATAGTGATAGGACAAGGGGTAACAGGTTCAAATTGAAACAGGGGAAGTTTAGACTAGATATTGAGGCAGAAATTCTTTCCTGTGAGGGTGGTGAGGCAGTGGAATGGGTTGCCCAGGGAATTTGTGGTTGCTCCATTGCTGGTGGTGTTCAAGGCCAGGGTTTGACAGTGCCATGGTTGCATGGTTTAGTGGGAGGTGTTCCTGGCCATGGCAGGGGGGTTGGAACTGGATGATCTTAAGGTCCTTTCCAACCCTAACTATTCTATGATTCTGTGATTCTGTATTTTAAACCATAAAGTTTGACTTTTTTGTGTTACATTTATCATTGTGTTTGGTAATAAGACTGAAAGATTTGTTCTGAGAATTTGATTTGGAAAAAAATGGAAGGGACATAGTGGCAAAGAGGAGAAGTACTCTGTAGGTTTCTCTATGTACCTTGGCAAATCAAAGGTTACCTCTATGAAAATGATCTAAAATCCAGAAATCCACAAGACCAAGTAAAGACATAAATGTACCTTCAGATTCCTGTTTGCAACATGATAGTTTCAGAAAGAGTGGCTCCTATAAGCATTTTGACATCACTGCTCTACACTGCTAAAACCTAGCTCATTTCATCTCTTCCTTAACTTTCAGCAGATGTGTTTAGGATCATATTCTCGGGGCTTATTTCTGAAATGAAAACTGATACTGCAATGGACTTGCAGAGAATATGAATCATTGTCTCTCCTGTAGAAAGCCTAGAATCACATCTGTTGCTTAGCTAATCACAGAAGAAAGATCTCTGCTGTTCTGACCTCCAAATTTGTGGGATCCTAGGTTCTGCAGTGGAGCTTGTACCATGTGTCGCCTCCCACCTTTGTTCTTATTGCTTGAAGGAAGTAGCAGACTAACACAGGAGTTGCTGTTCTGTGTGAGGCTCTCAGCAGTTGCCTGAATTACTCATCTCTAAAGCCAAATTTACTCTGAAACGTGATATAAAAATGGCACCTTTCTTAATAAACTTTCTGCTTCTCATGTTTATTCAGCCCCAAGGTTGTTGAATTCAATCTTAGAAAGGTTGGAGCTCTTTATGTGTAAAATGAAGAAAATATATAAGAGTTCCTGCTTGGAATGAAGCTTTTAATATAGTTTCTGATATTTATGAATGTCAATCATGTAGGTATAAAGTTTATTAAATTGTGGCACTTGCTAGTAAACTAATTAAGATCAGATCATAATTTTGCTAGGTTTTTTCACAGGCATAGAGGAAGACTGGAGTCTCTGCTTTCATCAATGTGTATACTGACTATAAATCATTGTTCTTTAGTATCACAGTGTTTTGCTTCATCAAATACATAATCGACAGTATACATTTGCGTGTCTATCCAGACCTACCTATACACCCCCCTGCTAAATTTCAGAATGTAAGGGTGTCAGTGAGGGTTTACTATAATACCTGGGGAGAGAGGCTTGAAGATTAAGAAGAAATGAACCACAGTTGAGATTGCAGTGTTATGCTATTTTGGTTTTTCTATTTTGAGCTAAATCATGGGAGAGACAAACAACTTTGAATACCATAATGCCTTTTGTTTTTAATGATGTCTTTTGAAGCTTGCTCATCAGATTTAGGAAGCTTAATATTACCATCATAAAACAATCTACAAAATATGTTTTGGTAATGAAGAAGGTATATATATTTCACTTGGTAGTCAGGCTCCCTTGCGAAGCTTCAGTAGCCAGCCATCTAAGACTGATTTTTCTTTCCCTCCCCAGGTTACATAGCTCTTTATTTCTGAGATTTTATTCCATTAGCTACAGACCACACAGACATGTGAAATGATTGTGGATGGGATACAAGGTGCTAAAATTTCATTTCACGATTTACAGTCACATCAATATTTCCTGTTTTAATGGAATTACACCCTTTATACTCATCATTTAACCTCTCATGGGCATTGGAAAACTATTATGGACATCTAATTATGTATCTTAATACAAACTGCCAGTAAGAACATCAACCTAAGTCAGACTGAACAAGTTCTTGGAAGCAGACAAGTCTCACCAGCTTATAGCTTACCCCTGCCATTTCTTACTTGATTTTGAACAATTTGGAAAAGCAGAGTTCTGTGTCTTATAATAAGTTGTGCCAATTGGCAGGATATGGGATCTTTTTTCCCCCTGGTACACAAGTCTGTCACAAAAAAAAAGGGGAAAACCACAAACCTAAAAGTTAAACAATAGCATGTTTCATTGTGCAGTACAGGAAGTTATATCAGCAGCAGGGTACCTGTTGATGCCAGTTATTTTCTTTCTTTGTTTTACATTTGTAGGGAAAAATAAAGGTACTAACCATATAGTTTAAATACTACATCTAATCATAATGCAGCGCGCATACACAGGATTCCCAGCATTGCAGCTCTGCTGTGACATTGAAGCAAAGATAAGTAGGAAGGACACACCAAAGAGTTTAGCTGACACACAGACTGGATGCCTAGTGAGGACCAACATGGTTTATAGATCATTTGGAGTTGTATAAGCAGGGCACCAGCTGTTCTGCTGTCACCACTACTGGTGGCCCACCTGTTAGTGCTGCCTCCTGCCCTGTTGCCATCATCTCTTTGCCTTGTGTCCTGTTCCAGGTGAGCAGTTGAGCTTGTTCAGGCTGTATTAGCCAGTCGGTTTCCCTGCAAGGTATAATAACCAAAACCATTAGTTTTCTCTTAAAAAGCAGATATCTGTACTTCTAGTCATTTTAACAGAGCAGCCTGCCTGCAGTACTCTTCACAGTCGACTGAAATCAAGTAATTCATCATTCTTGTCCATTCAAGCCAGACTAATGCTTCATATGCCTCCAAGTGGAAGGAACTGTAAAGACATAGGAAGATTCTTTACTAAGGATTCTCAGTTTATACTGGAAATGATGCTCTCATACAGCTGTTAAGGACAATTCATTCACCTGCTGGTTGGTTTATGTCATTACTAAAGCTAGTTAGAAATACTGCATGAAATAAATACTCAACAGAAAAGTTTCACTTTGGTTGAAACTGAAAATCATCAGGAATTATCCAGAAATTGAAATTTGAAAGTTTCAGATGCTCATTTTGAAAACTTAGTTGTTTATTTTAGCTTAGCATGGCAAATATAAAGATAAATAAAAAACATAAATATAAATAATATAAATATAAATGTTGTGGATATAATTATTAACAAATAAGACCAAATTCTCAGAATTTTCAAGAAAGTTTTCTATTGTTTTAGGGCATTTTGATAATTCAAAATTTCCAGGTTTCATTCTAATTGACGATAAGCAAAAATTTAAAGAAAAATCTTACAGTTGAATTTCTGTTGCTCTTTGCAGTTTTATGCAACAAAACTTTGTTATAAAATGTTTTAATAGGACCTGTGAAGTCGAAAGTCCAGAAATAACTGCATTGCCATTTGCATTTTGCTAAATACTTTGAATGTTTAGACTGATGCTCTGGGCTTTTGTTTTAATGGTATGGATGTCTAACAGAAAGTAATACTATTGTTAGATATCTAAGTCTAAGTGTGCAGTGTCAAAAGGGGTTTTTTTTCCATCTGATTATTGTTTAGTGGCCTTAGACAGTGTGTTGTTGGGTGCAGTCCACTTCAAACTTTTGAGCAAATACCACAAAATAACATCTGCATTGTATTAGGCATATACAGTTGGCAGCTAAGACAGGGATTTTGAGTATGGAAAGCTGTCATCATTTCTGGACTCGAAGAACTGTGCTTGTTCTTATGGCTAGATGAATTCTTGACACCATTCTCTGAGGCAAAACATTCTGATTTACCATTTCTTTTTGTCAAAAAATGCTTTCTTCACA
Organism: Myiopsitta monachus; assembly: GCA_017639245.1. NCBI lineage: Eukaryota > Metazoa > Chordata > Aves > Psittaciformes > Psittacidae > Myiopsitta > Myiopsitta monachus. Next base: position 113,297,127 of record CM029917.1, on the reverse strand, counting down.
GATTGCCTTTTCCAGACAACACCCTACAAATCTCTGAGGAATACATATTGTGTAATCACAGGACTGAAAAGCAAGATTGCAGCCACCTGAATTAATGAAGCCTTCCTTTGTAAAGCATTGTACTGTCTTTATAGGGCTTTCTATAGCAGTAATCTCAGGTCTTTCCTATGGTCTCTGATTTTCAGGTTTATTTCTGATTTATTCTTATTCTCTCGCATCTATCTTTCTCTCTGCTACTTCCTCATCTGCTGTAGCTCATTTTCAGGCTGGTTGGTGAGATGCAGGAAGATGTGAGGCTGGTTTTAGCATCTGCTCTGCCAACTGGCCAGCTGGTGTCCACATGGTGGTCAGACAGCTGGTACCTATGTTGGTACACTGGCCAGCCAGCTGCTGAGTTCACATAACAAATTTCCCTCCATAGGACTCTAATTCAGGTCACTGTTCTCCTACCCAGATAATTTTTCATCGAACTCAAGCTATATAGAATCCTCAAGACCATTTCTGTATGTCAGATTTTTTTAAAGTTGGCCAATAGATTAAAATGTATTTTAAAGAATTGATGGAATTTCTGAGGAATTTTCCTCAGAAAATCAGTCCAGAGACATATGCCTTTGTGATCAAGACATGATGCGGTATCCTTCAATGTGCTCTCTGCAGTGACATGTTTCTTGTTTTACCATATGATTTTCTAAGAATGGGTTTCAGGTGTAACTGTTATTGGTTGCTTATATCCTTGCAATTGGTTGTTTAATTTCAGCTGCTTTGTAGGCTGAAAGCTGGAAGATAGGCATTTCCATGATTTTTGTATAGGTTTGGATGAGTTGTCTCCCTCTTTCTTACAAATATTGATGGAGGTTAGAATATTGATGCCTTCTGAGTGTCTGCTTTTTCTCAATAGCCACTATTAGCACCCTATGAGTGGTGACACACATTGGGATACTCAGCATAAGTTTCAGCCATTGAGGCATAAATTAATATTTATAATGCCTGTGCTAGCATGTCTTCCTACCAGCCACACACTCAGACCTCAGTCACAGCAAAATTAAATATATATATGTCATATTTGCCCTTTTTATACCTCTAATCAATTCTTTATGTATCATGTAGTTAGTACATCTTTTCACATGACCTTTATGTATTTTTGATTGGTCATTTACATACCTTTGTAAGACAGTTGGTGGACTATAGATGTGGTATTCATTAGTCTGTTATCAGTCACATCCTCTAACATACCTGCCTTCAATTGCACAGCTACAGCTACTATACTCCTTACCTTTTGTCCTTGATAGTACTGTTTCAGTAGCTATATAAGACTATAAGTCAAACTTGCAAAAGTTAAAGGTTGATGAGACAAACATCTCCTGTAATTTATTTATATATTTGTAATTATGCAAATTTGATAAAAGAAAGATCATGGGAAGAACTTCTTGGTACCTACTTCATAGGTCTGTGAAAGTACTTACAATTCCATGTATTTTCTCTAATGGGTTGCAACAGTCTGAATTAGATAACAGGCTTCATAATGTTCTTAGGCTTATTTGTCATATCTTCTTTTCCTAGCTCTTGAGAGGCAGCAGATCTCTATTTGCTCTTTATATCAGTCACTTCTACATAGATTAAGTTGTATCAATGCTGTTTATGAATGCTATTTGCAGTAAACCCAAAAATGTTTAGCACTTTGAAACCTGCCAAAAATTGAAGTAGATTCTAAAGAGACTGTCAGAATAAAGGACATTAATATTAGCTCATAAAGTTAGACTAAGGGGACACCTAAAACTGAAAAAAAATGTGTTCTATTGGAACACATTTTTGTCACAGCTTATCCATACAATGCAAATTGTATTGTGGCTAGGCACTTACATAATAAAGATTTCAGGGTTTGGACTTAAATCTCTCTCTCTCCAAGTATATGCAGAACTTGTTTCTTTGCAGTATGTGAATGCTTTGAGGAAAAAATGGGACATCTTTCCAAAAGAGGGAATTTCATCGTTATCATTTTACAACCATGGTACTGTCACATATACACACCAGATGACTTGTCAAGTGCTGTAGGGAGAGGCAACGGCACCTACGAGTTCAATCTTGCTGCCCTGAATCATCATATACTGAATTCATTCTTTTGTTTACACTTTCTCCCTTCTACAATTCTCTTGAAGACAAGCAAGAGTTACTCTCCACTTTTAGAAGAATAATCTGAAACACAGAATAGTGAAGTTACCTCTGAAGGTGACTGTGCCTCAACTTAGGTATTCTATTTGTACCAACTCTAAGAGGTACACAGCATCTGTATGTTACAATATAATCCCAAGGGAAGTATGAGTGCTCAGAAAGCAAAACAAAACCAAGATGTTCAGATCTTCAGAAAACAGTAACTCAATTCTAATCAAACTTAACAGATATTAAATAACCAACTCCTTTCAGCTTCTTCAAGAAGCTGAGCAGCACACCCAGAGAAATAAAAACATATTGAGGGGATGGAGAGGAGGGGAGAATCCTGAGAATTCACACCAGCTGATGTCAACTTAGGAAATTGGATGATAATATAAAGAAACTGGTTTTCCTTTAATCTTTTACATGATCAAGAGGTAGCTCACCTTCAGAGGGTAGTTTGGGCTTTCAAGGATGCATTTTGCAAAAGCTCTTTTTTCTTTATACGTAGTTTTATGAAAAGTCTGCTTCCTAATTTAGGTGCCAAAAACATAGAATCCTAAAGGTAGGTTTATGTGGATAGTCTCTTTACTTTCAAGCTATAAAACCAATCAACATTGCAGTAGGTGCATTTCTAGGAGGGCTGGGGGAACAAATTCTGCCTCTCATTAGTGTAAAAGTAAGTTCCGAAGTTGCACACAAGGCACTAGTTAAGGTTTTAAATCCTAAAGGTGACTTTTCTTGATTCAAGATCTGTATAATTTATAGAGGGCTAAAACCAGAGAGAGAACAGGCCATGGACCTTACTAGCTTGCATAACACTGTGAGAATTTGTGAGAGAGGTTGTAAAGTATTTTGAAGATGCAAATCCTCCTGCAAGTGTTAAGGGGTAGCAGAATATCCAAGAAGGTTGTAACTTCAAAGTTCAGTCTTGCGTGAATATTTACTGAAGTTTTATTTTGAGAAGATGAATTTGAGCAAGGTCATGCTTAAATAGATGACCCCCAGGAGTCTTTCTAAGGTTGTGCTATATTGCCATAGCAGGGGGTCGGAACTAGATGATCTTTAAGGTCCCTTCCAACCTAAACCAGTCTATGACGTACCAGCTGTTCACAAGGGAAAGCGCAGTGTGTTTCATGATATTGCCCCGTTCTGCTGCATGAAAATATTTCTTGTCAAAACATTGGCATTTTTTAAAGTGAGCCAGCCATAAGTCAGTCTAAATGTCTTTGAACCTAAGGCCATCTGTGGCCTTAGAAATTCATCACCTGTTACTTGCTCCTCATTAAGTTATGGCTTCACCTGCAATGACTCTAGTGCTCTTGATTATGTAAATCTGGAAACTTGCTTTCTGAAAGCAGTCCATCAAATGCTAACACAGATTTATTTCTGTACCAGCGCTGCATGTGTCTTTCTTGTATTCACTTAATATGGGTGTGCTGTATTGCAGTGTTCATCAGTGCTTCACTGGGTTTCTCTAGCAGCTTGTACAAAGGTATTAGACAGGAGTATCGTAATACTGGCTTATAAAGCAGAGATAATGAAGTTCCACTTTATTAAGTCCTCTACTCTTTCAGCTTTCACTGAATTCATAGACACTCCTTAAAGCCATAGAAGTAAACTTACTCTGAACTTCATCAGCTTGGAATGAAAGAACTGTAAGCCGCAGCATTGCTGTTCAATAGAGCAACTACTTTTTGCCTGCTCCACTGATCAACTGGTGTATTTACTTTAGCAAAGGTTTTTTAGAAAAGTGTCTACAAATCTGATCTAAAAAACTTAGAGGAAATGAACTGTTATATAAATTGCAGTCAATTGTGATTTTGATTTGAACTTATTTGAATGCACATGTCTTCATGTCCCTCAAAATGCATTTCTTCTGGATGTTTATCACTGTGACATTGAGGTTTTTATGGTTCTCAGAAGTGCTTCAGAGGAAATGGAGAGTGGTTTAATACTGCTGATTTACTCTTTCAGGTCTGCAGTAATTTCCTTACTGCCTAATTATAAGGCTTGGTTTAATTTACTCTACACATAATGTTTACTGATGCACATATGGCGCGGTATTTCAGGAAACTAGACCCATATCAGGTAGTTTTGTGTAAGGCTACAGTGTGTAACATTTTCATCAAAAGAAGGGAACTTTGATCTGTGACATGATACTTAGGATGGATTATTTTTGTCTGGCAAAATCCAAAGAGTATAGTACCTATAGCTGTTTTTCTTTTTGAAATAGGAAAACAACTGATTGTTGTGAGCACATGAGGGTTGGCTGTTCAAAGTGGCTTATGAGAAATTATGAGGCAAATCTCAGTAACAGCTGTATTGTGTTAGAGTAGATTACTGTGCATTGTTTGTCTATTATTCCTCAAATAATGAGTTTTCATAAAAGCTGACATATTTCAACAAATCTTTGTCCTCACTCCAGGAACTTTAGAAGATACATAGCTCTGCAATCACTGCAGAGGAGTAAGTATGGAGCTTTTAAAACTCTTTTTAAGGAGAGACACTGTAAATGAGAATCTCAACCACAAAACCGCAAACCCCAAAACTATTACAAGACATTTGTTGATAATAGTTTCAAGTTCTGTAGTGTCAGCTAGAGAATGACCTGTAGTCACATCAGGTAACGAAACTTATAGAAGTTTGGACTCATAAAGACAGCTTCTAATGTTGATGTTAATTATCAATGATGCAGTAGCATGAGGTAGGGAGCATTATAAATGGCAAACATTATTTTTCCAAAGGCTTCTATAATTCTGTCCTCTCAGTGAATTTATGAGTAATGCTGAAAAAAATAAAATATAATTTTCAAATGGGATTTCAAGATTGCATTTTTTCTTATTTGACATTAATTTTGTTTAGTAACACTATTTCTAAAGTATTATTAAATTGGATTGATGTTACTTCTTATTAAGCAACCAGAAATACAAAAAGTGTTGGTTTCAGGTTTTGACTTGCAGAAATTACTTCAGAAAAAAAAAAAAAAACAAAAACAAAAACAAAATAAAAATAAAACAAAAATAAAACCAAGAACATCCCTAATAAAACAAACCCAAGGAAAAAAAACACAAACCAGGCTGAGATCTCACTGCAGGAAGGGCTTTTCTGAAAGTATGGATGATGTTCAAACTTAAACAGGGGAAGTTTAGATTGGATATGAGTAAGAAATTCTTTACAGTAAGGGTAGTGAGGCACTAGAATGGGTTGCCCAGGGAAGTAGTGAATGCTCCATCACTGGCGGTGTTCAAGGCTGGGATGGACAGCGCCTTGGGTGGCATGGTTTAGTGGGAGATGTCCCTGCCCACGGCAGGGGGTTGGAGCCAGGTGATTTTAAGGTCCTTTCCAACCCTAACTATTCTATGATTCTATGATTCTATGTTTGATAGTGTCAGATTTCAATCATGTCTGTCCATGAGGCAGGATCACTTTGTGACTTTGAGTGACTCTTGGGAAGGATCATGAGAAATTCGTTTCTGCAGACAACAGTTTTTAACCTTGCTTCAGCAATTGTCTGGAACTCAGTAGATAGGCATCATGGTTTAAGCCCAGCTGGTAACTCAGTACCATGCAGCCGCTCACTTAGTCCCCCCCATTCCTCCCCCCCCCCCCCCCCCCCATTCCCAGAGGGATAGGGAGGAGAATCGAAAGAATGTAACACCCATGGGCTGAGATAAGAGCATTCCAGTAACTAAGGTACACCACAAGGCACTGCTGCTACTACCAGTAATAATCATAGTAAGGGAAATAACAAGGGAATAGAATACAACTGCTCACCACCCACCAACAGATACCCAGCCAGACCCAAGCAGTGATCTAACCCTTCCAGGTAACTGCCCCCAGTTTATATACCGGGCATGACGTGCTGTGGTATGGAATACCTCTTCGGATAGTTTGGGTCAGGCGTCCTGTCTCTGCTTCCTGCCGGCTTCCCCTCCTCCCTGGCAGAACTTGAGACTCAGAAAGTCTTTGGTCAGAGTAAACATTACTGAGCAACAACTGAAAACATCGGTGTTATCAGTGCTATTCCCAGGCTGAAAGTCAAAAACACAGCACTGCATCAGCTACTAAGAAGGAGAAAAATGGCTGCTACTGCTGAACCCAGGACAGTAGGTTTACCAAAGACAGCTGTCATCAGCTTCATTGGGATTAAATCTCTTGGTCTTAAAGGAACTGATGATGATCATATTTAATATGCCAGCCTCTTCTTGCAGCTGGGGCAGGTGGGAATGCAAGTGGGTAATGTGTAGCACTTACCCTATTAACCCTTCAAAGCTTATTGGATCAAACTGGCTTTAAGTGAAGATGATTTCATGAAGGGTTTTCATAGTCAATTTCCTTCCCATTTGTGACCAAATATCTATTTAACCTCTCTGAAACAGTTTTGTCCCTAATTATTTTCTTTAGCTACTGTACTTATATAAAACCATAAAGCTCCAAAGCCACTCTGCTTGGTTTAAATATCATTTCAACAGAGCCTGAGACAGTACACAAAGATCCACAATGTGTTGTGGTTCTTGGTTTGACCTGTGGATGTTTAATCCATGATTTGTATTCCTCCTTGTTACCCTGTTCTTCAACACACCTCTTCTGCACTAGACCCTATAGACTTGCAGTCTTGGTGTCATTTGTGACACTATACAGACAGTTTTCACAAGGATATTTTTCTTCTATGCTGGAGTAATACCCCACAGTCTGCCATCTTTGCTCCTACATGTAATATCCTGTTCTTCATCCTTCCATACTCTCCTTGTCACAGCTGTACCCTTCCAGGTCATACAGATGTGAAGATTAACCACTATCTTTCACTTCAGAATTATTTTGACTTCACTATTCTTTCCACTAACTCTTCAGTCCCTACCTGTTTTTCTTCAGTTTTTCCATCACTTTTTGGTGGCAATCTCTGTACTATCTGTACTTATATTTGGTACTATCCCAGCATTCCAATCAGCATTGGGATTTTATTGCTCTATCTAGACATGAAACAAGGCAGACTTCTTGTCCTGAGAGTATTCTTATGTTTGGGGGTTATGTGAATAGCTGGCCCCCAAGCTTGCACATTTTTCTCTATTTTTATGTACTTGCACTAATGATAGCAAGCCTGAGGCTTGCTTTTGCTGAAAAACATTTTTTTAAAGGCAGTATAAAATTTCTAAGTCACAAAAGTTGATAAACCACTCTCCTGCTCTCCCCACCCCCCAAAAAAAACCACCATTTAATAAATGGGGATTAAGTACTCGGTAGCTAGGTGGTTCTGTGCCTCTGGCCATATAGTGTTTTGAAGAATCTGTTGTAGTGGCATATGACTAGAAGGAATATTTTATTATGTGCCTTTTATGGTTTTTCAAATTTCTGGCCAAAAGTTGACACTTCAAGTTGCTTTCTATTACTAAATTCTCTAGTCTTTTCCTGACTAGGGAATTTTCTCTTTAGAGTGAAAAAAGCTTACACACACAGAAAAATATATGAAGAACTATGATCAGTCTTTGTATTGTAACAGCATTTCTTCCCAGTTTTTTGTCTTAGCTCAAATCTTAAATATATTTAGGTAGTTTGGGTGTCCAAATGTGATGCATGCTTTCAATGTTAATCTTTTTGCTGTTTAATCTACCAAGACATAATTGATGTCATTGCCATCCATATCCCCCAGTCTGTCAGTTTTTGGTCGCATCTTCAGGGGTTCTAGTGTGCAGAATCGACTCAGCCTTTTTCTTCAGCATTAAACTGCAGTAGCTTCTTATGGTCACTGTCTTATTCTCCAGAACTCACTTTCACAACATAGTAGAGGAGAGACACTTTAACTGCAGTGGAAAAGGCTTTATTTTAATCTATTTCAATTAAATTAACACCTGTTTGTGAGTGCTCTGCAGGTGCAAACTGGAGTTGGATTCAGCTTGTCATGTGCTTTTAATAGCAAATGGTGAATAAGGTGCTCCTTGGTAAACTTTTGTTACAGATAGCTTTATACTGCCAGTCTTTATGAAGTTTAACAATCTGTTAGAGTCATTAATCTCCTGCTGTGACTTTACCTTCCAGTGTCAGGATTAGACATTTAATTCCTACTAGACTGTTAGTAGTGCTGAGACATTTTGGTTCTAAAATTGTTATATAGCCACGGAAAACATCATTTCAGTGGGCAGTTTAACCTCTCTGAGCTCGATTATAGCTGTGAACTGACAATGATAAAACAGCCCTAAATAGTGCTTAGAACAGTAGAACACGATGCTATCAAAAACAGCAACTGACTCTGCACCATAAACTGACTAAATTGACTGAACTGGAAAGACATAAAATCTGCCTTGTGCTGCACCATTCATACTTCTAAAAATATTTGCTGGTCTGAATGTTTTCCTTTTATATCTTTATGCTGGTCTGGCAAACCTATTATTCTTGTAGCTATATGTTAATTAATAGCATCTTCTCCATATCAGAATGAATCAAGCAAGACCTTTATTTAATGTGCTATCTCCTCTAAGAAATGGAGTTTCATGTAGTGGAAACTACCCACAACTTTGAAGTCACCTCTAGCTTAAAAAATCAGTAGGGAGAAAAAAACCCTAAAACATTGTCCTGTGAGTAATAGTTTTTGTCATGATATTTACATCAGAATGCAGGTTAAATTAAGGCATTGCAAAGACATTTGTTAATATACCTATGTGCACAAAGTCTCATGCTGGTTTTAGAATAAAAGTCAGTGTGGGTTTGCTGCATGTTTTATGGCCATTTAAATTCAAGCCACAGACTTCTCCCATTCCTTTCTAAACTGATGTTACCTCTACAAACCAGTAAAATCTCTGGGTGCATAAGCTGTCACTTTGGCTGGACTTTGTTGCAGTACGCTTTGGAACATACAAGATTAGTTTTCCAGTAGTTATTTACCTTGACAAATAGCCCTATTTGGATCAAATAGACTGGTAATGGTGAGCTAATACTTTTAAATGTCTTGTCTTGTGCTATTAATATTACCTTGTCATGTATCCATTTGAGCTGTTGGATGAATGTCTTATGTTCATGCTCCTGTCACATGTAACAAATGATTTTGTCAACTCATTCTTTACAGCTTGTGGCGAAGGATAGCAAAATTTGTGGTCTCCTGCATATGTAAAAACCGTTTACTGTACCTTTCAACTTCAATGCAAGGGCGTACTAAAATTCAGGCAACCAATTTCTAAAGAAATTATAATGTGTGTTTACAAAAGGAGTCAGAAATATGCTACTGACATCTATGATTAACACAGCAAAGGGCAATAGAATTTGTTAATTTTATATTTATCAAATGTGACAGTCAGAATTCAGGGTTTTCTCAGCTGCTGCTACTGTGAACCTAAGAAGGCAGCATACAGTTACCATTAGAAACAAGATATCCATTTTATTCATCCATTTTGATTCAGATATAACTCTACTGTATATGTACAGTTGTAAACCACAAATTGCTGGTTAGCTGATGCTCTTACTGTCCTTTTTATTGGTTCCTGGTATGTGGTTGTAGATAGAAGATAATATCGATGAAAATGAGCTGCGTCCTTAAACATCATGAGACTTTTCTCACAGTTCCGTGGGCATATTGTTATAATGAGATCTATTATACCACATCAACCTTGATTAAAAATTGAATTGCTTGTTCATTGAACACAACCCTTGACTAAAAATTGAATTGCTTGCTCATTGAACACAACCCTTTGAAATAGACACTTTCTCATGGAATGACATAAACAGGAAAATGTCAGTATTCATTTAACACTTTATCAGTGCAGGAGATAGTAGGTTTTATTGATGTGTATTGAACTTGAGCAAGTGGATTTTTAATTTATTTGTTAAAAAACAGAAGCCTAATAATTTTTTTTGAAGGTTTTTTCTCTGAGAATGAAATGGAAACTGAGTGGGGTTTTTTTAAACATTTGTGTGAAAACACTGCCATTCGACCTATTTTGGTACGATAGGCTTCTAAAAATCTAAGTAGGTACCAAAATGAAGCATCTAACTTCAGAGCACTTTCCCAGCAAGTACTGGGAAATGGACATCTACAGAAGGAGATAAAGCAAACACGAGACAACCCCTCTCTGGCATTCTCTGTCCTTTAATGATGGCTATAGATGAAATCTTTCCTTTAGTGGGGAATGACTGATATACATAGTGATTGGAAACCTATCAGCCATATGATGCAGAGTGCTGTGCTGATGCCCTTTTCTCTGACACTTCACATCTTACTGTATTTTTCTTTTTGTGCAACGCTTTAATATATTTGGAACAATATTAGCGTTTATCTGTGTACTGAGATGGTACTTATGAAAACTATTCATGGACCAGGATCTCATTGCATACGATGCTATGCAAACAGATCCAAAGGACAGTGTGAAAGAGGTTTCAATATAAGAATAAAATAAGAATCAGCAAGTGGATGCCTGCAGATTGCAAGAAAAAGACAGCACAAGGTGACAACGTGATAGGTAGCAGCAGCCACACACCAGCTTCCTAACTGTCAGCAGGTCTTTTTGATATGTTCTATTTTTTTTGTCTCTTACCCCCCCCCCCCCCCCCCCCCCCCATTTTTATGGATCACTGTGTTAGCTGTTCTGAGTGCCTTTAATCATTCTGAAAGTGGAAAAATACTTTCCAGGTAGAATCTGAGTAGAATTAATTTTAAAGGGGGGTTGAGAATTACATAATACATTGGCAACTTTAGTTGTAATAGAAAAAAATTAAATACCTCATGCAAACATATATCTGCTATTTTGTTTGGCTTGTTTTTATTGCACCACTGGGAGATTGAATGGAAATACTCAAAGTTACCTTTCTACTTATTCAAACAGAGCTGGCAATTGCTGCTGTCGAACAGCAAATGCATCTTTGATCATGTATTTACAGTGCCTAGCAATATGCTGTTTTTCAGTATGATTGCGTGTTATGATGACACCTTGTCTAGATAGAGCTTTCTTGTCTGGATTGCAAAATAGAGGAAATTACCTTTCTTGATGTTTCGTCTAACTAAAAATGCATGATTTAAGGAGAGTAATGGCTAGCCGAACTTCCAGGCTGAATAGCTCCCAGCTTGCATTTCAGTATGCAGTTTTTCTTTCTTAACCAAAGAATTGGAGAAAAATATGCTAAAAATGTTTCTGGTCCATAATCCTACAGAGCAATTAAGTTTCCAGAAAGAATTGCTTAGAATTGCAGTCATCTTTCTGCTGTCTTTTGAATTTTAGTGAAGTCTGACATTAATTAGTGGGTATTAGCAAGGTAGAGAAGAAGTTAGCGACATCCTTCTAACATTAATACTGTCTCAAACAGATGTTTTTATGAAATAACAGGTGTTTAATCTTCAGTAACTTGTAGGATTGTTGTGGTTTTTTCCTTTGGAATAAATTGCAGTATGTTTACTAATCTGCATGGAAAATGGCTTAGAAAGGTTTTCTGTTTATACCTGTTGGAGGTGGATGAAAGTGAATATGAACCTCAAGGCAAGTGTTAAACAAACACTCATTATTGCATAGGATACTGTTCAGTGCAGGAATTGGAGAAGGCTTAGAAATATTCAGGCTAATATTTTTAATGATTGCTTGAAGTTAAGCTCCCTCATCCATATTTGGCCTTTAAGTGAGCTGAACTGTTTTTTTAAAGTAGTGTACAACTTTCAATTCTCATCAGTTTGCAATGTATTATGTGGTAATCAGCGTCATCTTATATAATTCCACTCAGTCCAGGAGGACTAGATGTATGTCAGCACAAGTCTCAGTAAAGTTTTATAGAGTCTAGGCCCTGAAGTGTTTGATATTTGTATGCCTGCTGCATATATATGACATGGAGGAAAGAAAGAAAGAAAGAGAAAGCCAAGCTCCTATACAGTGCTGTGAGAGGTAGCACATCAATGCTTAAATATAAGTAGCACATGAATACTGTAAGAATGTGTATTGATAATTCTTCTTTCATTTACTGGTCTGCTTTCTTTTGTCACAGCTACGGAAAGCAGTAATGGATCATATATCGGATTCATTCCTGGAGACCAATGTCCCATTACTGGTTCTCATTGAGGCTGCAAAAAGCGGTAATGAGAAAGAAGTGAAGGAGTACGCTCAGGTCTTTCGTGAACACGCCAACAAGTTAGTTGAGGTAAGTGACCTTATTAATACAGCTAGATTTCCATCTTGCCTATCTCGGAGAGGTAGGAAAAGTCACATAATGGCTGAAATGTAAGAGGTAACATTTCTGGAACATAGGTGTCAGGAGTTTCGGTCAACTGTATCCCAGTGATTGCACAACAAATGTCTGGATGACTGGCAGAGGGAAGCGCATGCTTAATTTTAGCAATTCATTAAAGCAGTTGAGCATGTTAAAATTTCTGTTTCCTGTATTTTGTCAAAAGTCACAAGCAACAAGCAGTGAATTTCTATTCAGATTTACTAGCTCTATGATAAATCTCTATCTCTATTAAGTAAAAAGACAAATAGCTGCTTCACAATGCTACATCTAGTACTGGCCAAAGGAAGCTCTAGACTTTAGAGCTTATCTGAACTAAAATATAGAGAAAACAGCCTTAAGACTGTTCTGCTTTTGAAAGGTCTGTATTATGTGTGTGTATATATATATATATATTCTCTTTCTGAAAAAATAGTCTGTGTAAAGACAACAGATGATAATTTTAGGTCTTCAGGGGTGATACTACAATAACTCTATTGTACCATGAGGAGTGCAAAACATGATGATTGAAACCTGGATGTTCACAGAGTGGATTTGCAATAAGATAATGATAATATTCATCTTAGTTCGCCCTTTTACAGGTCAGAAACTATGAAAGATGCTTGTTTTTCTTGAGGACAAATATAGCTCGTTGATCTGTTTGATATCATTATGTAGCATTATTGATTTATCTGTACTAGCATTATTTTGAGGAATATGTGGCCCCTTTGCAACGCCCTTTCTTTCTGGCCATGCTATGTGTTTTTTATCAGAGAAAAATGCTATTGGGGAACTACTGGTTGGACAAATATTGAATGATAACTTTGAATGGCTTCTGTTGTAAAAATGGGCATCGACCTAATTCTCCGGTACCCGAGCTGAAGCAACAAGTAAAGGTTTCTCGGTTACTATTGACAAAAGCTAGACATATGTGTGAAGGGGTGTTTCTAGTGGGAATAAGGTGCTGTTCTGGATCATCTTGCTCTTCCTATGTATAAAACTGAGGCAAGATACCTCATTCAGGGTCTGAGAGTTGGGTATACTTGACTCTGTTCGATATTCTTGACTTGTAGGCACCTAAAGGTACGTCCCACGTTTTAAAAGATCTGGATGTATTCTGTACTGAATGCCATAAGATTTATTACTTTAATCTGCAAGAGGAGCACAGGACCATCATCAGCTTTCAGTCCTAACCCCTCTGCATCATGCAAAGATTTGTTATGGCCACCTGGTAAATGGAGCTCCTACCCAAACAATTCTATGATTCTAAACCCAACAAGAAAATGGTTATAGTTATTTGTCTTAGTGTTTTACAAGCCTAATAGCACATTAGACTTTAGTCCAAACTAGAGTTTTGTTGCTGATTTTAAACATTATGCGGTCATCTTTAGGTACCCCACCAATAAAACAATGATGATAGATAGTAACAATTGATGTCTTGGCTATAATACCTAGTATTTTTATTCCATTTTGGTTGTTCCATACTATTAGAAGCAGATCCTTAATTGATTCTTGTATGTCTCTGACAACTGGTACTAGCTTGTTGGTCTATCCTTACTGCTTTCCAAGGATGGAATGATCTTAGCCTTCTACTTCTGAGGATTAATCCTGATTGGGGTAATAATCTTTAAGAAGTTGATTTCTAGTGCATGTGGAATCTTGAAACTCAAGTTTCAGGTTCAGCAGACTGCATAAGAAAATAAATATTTGGAATAGATTTATGTCTCTTGTACAATAAATTTTGCATTTAAAATAGTTTTGTCATTTTTGCTTAATGATGCACATCAATGTCTTAGCAGATGGGCTTCTATGGTTTTGTGGGTCAAGTATTTTGCAAATAGTAAAATGTGGTTTAAAGATGAGACATAATCAAGTGACTATGAAGTGTAAGATACTTTCCCAGGCACAGGGCCAGAATTCCTTGCTAATATATGCAAACACAGCTCTGCTGAAGTTACGTGGAGTTGCACTTGCCTATGTTAGAGAAATTTGGCACTGCAAATTCTATAATGTGAAAAATCCATAATATGAATCATTAATTTCAAAATCAGGATCTGAATTTCTTGGATATTTTACTGAGCTCAATAGACTGTCTATCAAAAGGTCAGGAAAAATAATCCATGTTTTAATATTTTTTTATATAAAAGCTACATTTTACCATTCTGGGAAAAAAAAAGAGTGCATTTCTTGATATTTGATGAATACAAATGGCAAAATTTTCTTTGCATAGGCAATATTTTCAAAAACACATGCTGTAAGAATGAAGCTTATGGAATACTTTAATCTTCTTTTAAGAGTTATTTTCATTATTCATATATTTTCCATTCTGAGGTCTTATAATAATGTTTTCTCTTTTGCCTTTCACTTGCTACATGTGAGAATAACGACTCAATAATAAGATCTATTATTATAAAGTATATTATTATTATTCAATAACAATGAGATGAATTCTCATTTTGCTGGACATACACTGAAAACTATAGTTTTGTCTATGGGTTATACTGGAAACCCAGAGTAAGGTGTCATACCATGAAACCTGAGGCCCTTCGTGTGTGATACGTATGTTTAGAAGACTTCTTGTCTCAGGCTCCCTCCAACAGCCCAAGAAGGAAGAGCATCTCAAGAATGAGACCCAGCTTAACTATAATATAAATCACCCAAATGACTCACACTGTCATGCAGATAGATGAGGCAAAAATGATAATAAAGCAGAATTTAGATGGCACCATTCCAGGCATGGCTAGTTAACTTCTCTTCAAACCATATTTCAACAGCCAACTCTCAACTGTTCTACCTTCTGAAACTGAAGTTAGAGAAGTCATGGGTCTTTTTCCAGGTCATGATCTTTGCCTCATGAATCCCTTTAGTGTTTCTAAAAGATTTATCTCTAATGATTGAAAGTCAGTAAATGCCTGAATTGTATTGCCAGCTTCAAATGTGACCTTGGGAAGTCATCTAACTTCTGTATCCAGGCACCTACATTTTTAACATAAGGTTGATTGCAGATAATTCTAAACCTACCATGCAAAGGCACATTATTGATAAATCAGCTCAGACTTATTCAGTGCATGTATCAAAGCCCTATATGGAGCCTAATTAATTGATTTTTATTATTCTGTTTAGTAAGGCTCCCTTGGTTTAGCCATTTAGCCCTCTGGACTGTTTCTTATAAAATTAAATTATCAAGTAAAAACAGTTTTCCTGGGAGATTAAATTCAGCACCCAGTAAACTGAAGAACTGTGATACTTAGTTGTTTAGTTGCTTTCAACAAGAAGCATAGTGTTCATGGTTTAAGTAAGAACCCTAAAAATTCAGATATTAGAGCCTTCTAGTTAAATTAGTGGATTGGATCAGGCTTTCCACTCATCCTCACAAGGATAGAGAAAAGTCTAAGAGAGTTATAGTCCAAGCTGGGGAGGGGGGTTACATTTTTATCAAAGGACTTCATTATATGGTGATCAGTGAACTTTTACGAGAGTTAAATCCAGTTGCATTATTCTTCTTTGAAACTTATTTCCAGAAAAATTGGAATGAAGGGGATTTTTCTTCTTTAGCATGAACTCATGCAGCACCGTATTTGAAGCAGATGAAAATCATTTTTTGAAAAGGGAGTGCTTTACCAATTTTGCATTAATTTTTATGAAGAATTTTGTTAAGCCTGCATGTATCTGTGTTTCATCTCATACAAAGTTAAAGGTTTCTGAAGACACCCAAATAATCAAAGTTATCTTCTAAGAACACTTGGCTGGTGGAAGAATTGTGTTAGGCAATGTTTTATGGTGATTAAAATTTGATACAGTGCAAGCAAATCTATAGCATCCCAAGGTTGGATAGTAATTTGTAGCAGATGAAATCTAACAGCAGCATTTCTGCTTCTGTTTTATAGTCTTTGTCCATTAGGCTTGATGGAGTCTTTATTAACTTTCTCATGACCATGTAATTGCCATTTTGAAGAGGATACTGGGCTTAATTTAGGGAGTTTGGAGGTTTAGTCTTTTCTTTTACAATTTCAAGGTAGGTGGGAAAGTTAGTGTTTGAACTTCTTTATAAGACACAAATCAAGCTACCATTCATTTTCCAAAAACTTTATTATTTGTAGCTTCCTCATTCAGACTGATAGTGTGTTTTCCCATCATAAATGTGAAACAGGCTTACACACTGAAGATAAGAAGGAAATAAGCACTGCTAGCATGCACAGCATACTCAACAAGCTGTTGGGCCTGCTCAGTGACCTATGTTTACTTGATTTGGTAGTGAGAGGAGAGAAAAAAAAGTGTGAAAGAAAATTTTACTGTGGTGGTGAACAGTGAATTCATCCACATTTACATCAGCAGTAACAGAACTCATATCCAAGCCAGTATTTTTTCATTCCAGAAACATCTCTCAGATATTTATTGAAGGAGAGATCATGAGGGGAGAGCAAGGGCAGCCATGGGATATGAGGGGTGGCCATGAGGAGTGAGGGGCAGTCATGACAGGAGATCATGAGGGGAGAGCAAGAACAGCCATGGGGTGTGAGGGGCAGCCATGGGGGGTAAGGGCGGCAGCTATGCAGTGTGGGCCATTATGGGGGGCAGATAAGAGGTGGCTGCACGTGGAGATCATGAGACAGCCATAAGGATACATCTTGAGGGGAGATCAGTTTGCCCTTAGTGACATGGTTTAGTGATGGGCTTGGCAGTCCTGGGGTAACAGTTGGACTTGGTGATCTTAAAGGCCTTTTTCAACCTATTTGACTCTATGATTCTATGAAAAACACAGAATATTTGATTCCTAAGGTACACAATGCTATACTTTCCCTGAGGGAATGATGATCATCTGTGTAAATATGGAATGCACTTGAGATCGATGGAATTCTGACAATTTAGTGTGGCACTTGAGCTCACTTTCAGGAGGCACTAGTGATCTTTATAAGGACTACAGACCAGTCAGCCTCACCTCTGTGCCTGGCAAAATCTTGGAGTGGATTCTCCTGGAAGGCATGCTGAGGCCCATGAAAAACAACAAGGTGGTTGGTGACAGCCAGCATGGCTTCACTAAGGGGAAATCCTGCCTGACCAATCTGGTGGCCTTCTATGATGGGGCTTCAGAACTGATGGACAGGGGTAGAGCAGTTGATGTCATCTCCCTGGACTTGTGCAAAGCGTTCGACACTGTATTGTATGACATGCTGTCTCTAAATTAGAGAGACATCAATTTGATAGATGGACCACTCGGTGGACAAAGAACTGGCTGGATGGCCGCATGCAAAGAGTAGTGCTCAATGGCTCCATGTCCAGCTGGAGATCAGTAATGAGTGGTGTCCCTCAGGATCAGTGTTGGGACCGGTCTTGTTCAACATCTTTGTGGGTGTCATGGAGAGTGGAATTGAGTGTGCCCTCAGCACGTTTGCCGATGATCCCAAGCTGTGTGGTTCTGTTGATGCATTGGAGGGAAGGAGTGCCATCCAGAGACCTTGAGATGCTTGTGAGGTGGGCTGATGCCAACCTGATGAAGTTGAACCATGCCATGTGCAAGGTCCTACACGTGGTTTGGAGCAATGCCAGACACAGCTCCAGGTTGGGCAGAGAAGAGATTGAGAGCAGCCCTGTGGAGAAGGACTTGGGGGTGTTGGTAGATGAGAAAATGAACATGAGCCGGCTGCAGTGTGCGCTTGCAGCCCAGAAAGCCAACCGTATCCTGGGCTGCATCAAGAGAAGCGTGACCAGCAGATCGAGGGAGGTGATCCTGCCCCTCTACTCTGCTCTCATGAGACCTCACTTGGAGTATTGTGTGCAGTTCTAGTGTCCTCAACATCAAAATGATATGGGACTGTTGGAACAAGTGCAGAGGAGGGGCACGAGGATGATCAGGGGACTGGAGCAACTCGCATATGAAGGTAGGCTGAGAAAGTTGGGGCTGTTGAGCCTGGAGAAGAGAAGGCTGCATGGAGACCTCATAGGAGCCTTCCAGTATCTGAAGGGGGCCTATAGGGATGCTGGAAAGGGACTCTTCATGAGGGATTGTAGTGATAGGACAAGGGGGAATGGGTTCAAACTTAAAGAGGGAAAGTTCAGATTGGATATAAGGAGGAAATTCTGTACTGTGAGGGTGGTGAGATAGTGGAATGGGTTGCCCAGGGAAGTTGTGAATAAATACGTAGCGATGTTTTGTTTGTGCTTTTGTAAATATTGTATAAGTTCATGAACGGAGTCGGATTTTCACCTAAGAAAGACAAAACCCAGAGTAACAAGCCTAAGATGAAAAATATTGGTTTGTTTATTTCTTCATCTTTAGTTCAAGGATCAAAGAATGTTCCTATTGATATGTTTCACGAGTACTGTCCATATTTGAAATGCTCTATCTCTTTTTATTGAAGTGCACATCTCTGCATTATCAGACTATATCACTAGCTGTTTGCTTCTGGTTATGGAGAAAAAGTGCCAATATTCTTTCATGGGTTCTGTAATCCAACTTCCACCATTAAAAATGCATGTATCCCTGGGTTTCCTCTTACAGACTAATCAGCTTTTATTCTTGTATTTTTCTTTTAGTTTTCTTAGCTTGATAAGAAATAATGTCCAGAAGATAATAA
This sequence comes from Myiopsitta monachus, assembly GCA_017639245.1. Classification (NCBI taxonomy): domain Eukaryota; kingdom Metazoa; phylum Chordata; class Aves; order Psittaciformes; family Psittacidae; genus Myiopsitta; species Myiopsitta monachus. Next base: position 113,278,231 of record CM029917.1, on the reverse strand, counting down.
TCCTTGGTTCTAATCAAGGAGTGTTAAGAAGGTCATAGATTAGTTTAATTCAAGCCCTTCAAGTTGAGAGATTTTATGTGAAATTAAAGCTGTGGGCTACCTCTGTGTCCTAGTGTTTCATCTGCTCATTTTAGTTTCAATTTCCATCCCAGGCCTTTCTTCCCTGTGTGGGCAACAGATGTTCTTAATTCCTAGTAAACATCATGAGTATATTAAAGATAGCTAAAACCACAAGTCCAATTATCTGCAATGAGAGCATGGAAAGCTTAAACTCTCTGCATTTATTTCTTCCAAGTCCCTGCTGCAGCCAAAACTAGTTAGTCCATCTCTTCACCCTGGAGGTCTATATGTCTTTGAGGCAAAGTGAACTCTTCTGGTTTCTTAGATTAGCACTGAAGTGAAATCAAATTGCTTTATAGAAAAGGTGCATCACAGAAATAGCTGCTGCTTTGTGACTTTTTGAGTTTCTTGTTCAGCTGTCCCTTGAGAAGATAGATTCGTAAAGGAGTTGAATAACTATTGTCCATATTTTCAATGTTGTTTTCATCCAACAGTGGATGAAATTCATCCATTTCTGCCTTCAGGCAATGTGGATCCACCTCTGAGGCTTACAAAGACTGCTTACAAAGTCTTCTGTAGGAGGAAGCAGTTGCAGGACATGCCTGTGATTTGCTGGCTGCATCATTGGCACAAAAGCATGGGTGAAATTAAGCAATTTGGAGATGAAGAACTTAGCTGCAGCAGAGGCTGAAGGCCCTGGATGCTGATCCTTCCAACATCTGCCCTTTGCAGGTTTCTGCGGAATCCAGGACAGATGAAAGGGAAGGAGTTTCCTTATCTCACTGCTACTTTGGCAATGTAGTTCTGTTTCCAAAATTTCCTTCCTTTAATAAACACACAGATAACCAAGCACAGCAGAATCTGTGAGACTATTAGCATTATCTTGAGTAATCACTTTTTGTGCGTTTATCCTTTTCCTTTCCTTAGACTGCTGAGCTTCTACATCTTGTGGCATCTTTATTTGTTCACACAGATTTCTTTAACGTACATAATAAGCTAATGCTACATAGAGTTAGCAACCTAGCGGGTAAGCATTAATGGATAATGATGGTTCTTTTTTCCTTCCTAGGAGAAGAGTACAAGATAAAAAATTAAAAGTAAAAAAATATGAGGAGTAAAATACTGCAGAATCATAGAATCACAAAATAGTTAGGGTTGGAAAAGACCTTAAGATCATCTAGTTCCAACACCCCTGCCATGGGCAGGGAATCTTCATGTTGACTTCAGTGCATTGCTAGCTTTGGGACTGCAGACATACAGTGCTGTGCTGGTTCTGTTATTTGAGTTCCTACAGGTCATCATTAGTTAGCAAATAACTGTATTACATACTTTTGCACACTGGAAAAAGAAATGCTGGAGGATTTTCTATCCATGAAAATACTTCAGCCAGTTCTCCACGTTCCTTGCAGAAGTTCTTTAGCATATCTTTTCCTTGTGTTCTTTATTGAGAAACACCTGGTTTTCTTGTATAAAATCTATTCCTGGTGATTTTTCAGTATTTCCCAGTAAGCTGTTTTTTTGTTTTGTTTTGTTTTTTTTTTTTAAAGAATTAACTTTTAACCTGCTTATTTATGGTCTCTGTAAAAGATGAAATCCAGTTACTCACTTTTTAATCACTGAGTAATTTTTACCAAATATTTTCTAGTGACTAACACCTGCTTAAATAAGGACTCGCTTCCCTTGTCTGATCATGCTACTGTGTTATGTGATTCATATGGCACATTATTCCAAAGTACTATGACTCCTACAAACTTTAGAATCATTTTATGTCTGCTATCACATGTAATCCAATCACATAGCAATCTATGTGACTTAAAATTAGTTAATAATACAGTCAGTGGCTCATGGTGTCATTTTAATTAATTGATTACATAAATTATTGATTTAGCTCCTCCTAACCACTTGTTTGAACTTGTAACCTTAGTACACCAAGATGGCACACAACATCTGGGCTGAAAATCATCCCCTACCACTTCCAAAGGAAGAATTGCTTTGAAGGGAGTGAATGTATAAACCCGTTAGCAGAAGGGGCCCTTTGCAACTTGGAATTCCTTTAACTTTGAACTTAAACTCTGATAGACATGATTTTGATTTACAGACATATAATTTCTTCCAGCAGGGAAGAGGTTAAAGTAAGTGGAAGCTCCGGAAACAGCTCCTTAATTACTCTCTCATCAGTGAGAGAAATGAAACTAGTTATCAGAGGCACTGCTCTCAAATTGTCAGGATGAATCCATGGCATCTGTGTGATAACATGGAATAAAATTCCCAGCTGTATGACTGCTCATCCCACTCTTTAGTAACTAGAAATCAATACTGTCAGATGTGTAGTTTACCTACATTCAGTTTCTTTTACATATAGAATCATAGAATCATAGAATAGTTAGGGTTGGAAAGGACCTTAAGAGCATCTAGTTCCAACCCCCCTGCCATAAGCAGGGACACCTCCCACTAAACCATGCCACCCAAGGCACTGGAAGAAGAGAACATACCTCCTCCAGTCCATATAGAGCATGTATCAGATTCCACACCATGGGACAGGCCTGAGGATAAAATAGCATTTTCTCAGATCATGCCTCAGAAAGTGGAGCTGATCAAGTCTGATTTCATGCTGCCTTCCGAGGCTTTGGGTTAGCATGCACTACTCCCATTTTGATTTTGCAAGGTCTGTCCATGGTATTACAAGTTTCTGAATTGAAGACAGCCTTTCTAGCTCCAGTGTTTTCAAGGAAGAGAAGTGTCTATAACCTTGGTGTTTTTCATATTTCTTTTCACTAAGCAGTGATTATGAAAGTCTCTTCACTAGATGAAATATATTACCAGCATTTTGCATTGACCAACCTATTAGTTTTTTGGCAACACAGAAGAAAGCAGTCTCTTACCCCCCAAAATAGAACGCAATTGGAAGTGGGAAGTTCATCAGGTGTTACTAACGTTTGAGGGAGGTTAACAAAACAAGATGAAAACTGCCTGTCCTTCTAACAGACATATGACAGGCCTTACTTTATTCATGTGTCAACAGGGCATCACTTCTGATTACCTTTTCCTCTCTCATTCACTGTTCTTTCTAGCAACTGGAAGATGTACATTTTTGAGGAGGAAGATCAGCCTATAATAAGATATATAGTTGGAGCTAAAAAGGCCAAAGATTATTCTGAGGAAACTTTATCTCTTTGGATTAATATGGCTAGGATATATCAGGTAGAAATACAGCTAGTGCCACAGCTGACCTCCACTAGCTTCCTTGTCTTTCAACCTGTTTCAGATGTAGTAAGGGCATTGGATAAGTTTTCAAGATGAACCCAGAGCAAGACCCTGTTATTATTGTTGACTTGAAGACTTGTGGTTTTAATATTTAAAATGGCTTTTGCCCATTAACTTCCTTATCTCTTAATTTAATTTGGCTATCTTCAATCTGTTGTGCAGCACAGACATCTTTGCCAGCTGTGAGGATCTGAAGGGAATATGTGCTTTTGTAGACAGGGAGGCATGTTAGGTGTTCAAAGATTATATTTTCTGGACAACCCCACCTAGATGCCCCAAATATGAATCATAAAATCATAGAATCATAGAATAGTTAGGGTTGGAAAGGACCTTAAGATCACCTAGTTCCAACCCCCCTGCCATGGGCAGGGACACCTCACACTAAACCATGTCACCCAAGGCTATGTCCAACCCAGCCTTGAACACTGCCAGCGATGGAGCATTCACAACTTCCCTGGGCAACCTGTTCTAGTGCCTCAGCACCCTTACAGGAAAGAATTTCCCATATACAGTTTAAACTTCCCCTGTTTAGTTCAAACCCATTCCCCCTTGTCCTATCACTACATTCCCTAACGAAGAGTCCGTCCCCAGCATCCCTATAGGCCACCTTCAGATATTGGAATGCTCCACTGAGGTCTCCACGCAATCTTATCTTCCCCAGGCTGAACAGCCCCAACTTTCTCAGCCTATCTTCATACAGGAGGTGCTCCAGTCCCCTGATCATCCTCGTGGCCTCCTCTGCACTTGTTCCAACAGTTCCATGTCCTTTTGATGTTGAGGACACCAGAACTGCACACAGTGCTGCAAGTGGGGTCTCACGAGAGCAGAGTAGAAGGGCAGAATCACCTCCCTCGACCTGCTGGTCACAGCCCTTTTGATGCAGCCCAGCATACGGCTGGCTTTCTGGGCTGCAAGCGCACACTGCCGACTCATGAAATAGGATATAAGAGTAAAAATAATGTGTTTTATTTATGTCTCTAGTAATATACCCTAACCATAACTGATTCGCTTCCCAGTGTTTCTTTAAAAAGGGTGCTTCTACCTATACTGCATGTTTGGATTAATTTTTGCTATTCAAGACAGGTTACTATTATATGACTATGTAAAATGTTTGGCATCTTAGCCTTTGTTCTGTAATGCATTAGTACGGATAGATTTCAGCAGTGGAACTGTGCTTTTACAGGTGCATCTATAGTTTCACTGTTACAAAGAAGTTTAATGAAATAACCTGTTTTAGAGCATGAAATTTAATAAAAATAAGGGGAGTGGTAGGGAATAACAGAAAGGATGCAATGCAAGAATCTATGCTGGTACTCCAAACTCATAGCAAAGGAGGAAATTAAACAAACAGCTTATATTACTATAGATATAGGTAATCTGTCATCCACGATTGAGCCATTTCCAGCATGAAGGGCAAAGATATAGGAACTAGAACTATTTTAGAAGCAAAAAAGTTCAGTTCAAGCAGTATGGTAATTCTAAGGAAATTGAAAAAAGCATTTACTTCAAAGAAGTAAGTCAGAAATAAAGGAGAGCATTCAGTCATGGTCAAAAAATCAGCAGATGTCCAAGAAGAAGCCACGTCAAAGACCTGAGGAGCGAAAGGCATCTTTACGGATAGACTTTTAAACTGATGTAAAAGAAGAAATTACAATCAAGAAATCTCATGATTTTAAACAAAAGTCATAGCAGCTTTGATTTGAAAAAAGATTGCAATGGAGATATATGTGGCAAAATTTCAAATGGAGTAATAAATGGAGTAATAAAGTTAATTAATCCAGAAGAAAGTATGCACCTGCAAAAAGCATCATCTCCAAATGCTAGTAGCTCTTCTTATAAGTCAGTTTTTTCCAAAAGATTAATTACCTGTGTGACTCATCTCTATGCCACCTATTTTTCTATCAGTTTCACTAGTATGTCTATGTACAAAGATAAAATGTCCTAATTTTACTTACCATTTCCTAGATAAAAGTAATACCTGTAGGCAGTGTTTTGTGGCTTTACTGGAAAGAAAAAACACATCAATATGTATTGTGTGTTTTCCTGGAATTCTAGGTGTTTTCAGTACTGAAATGTGCCTTTTGCCATTTTGTATAAGTTCAGTAACTGTTGTTATTGCAGTTTTCACACCCATAGTCTAAGCCTTGGATGGCTTGTGCACCTTTAAAATATTTGTCTGTCAAAATAAATCCTCAAGAAAACCAGCAGGGTCAGGCAAAAAATGTCTTTGTTTCCCCCAGGATAGCTGCTATTTCGACAAAATCTACTTCTCTTGCTGGAAGCTTTTGCTACAGAATTACACGAGGTAAATGGTAGCAGAAAGCAGGGTAATGCTGTGAATGGACATAGAGCAGGTTGTAAGAAATAAGAGTCAGGGAGGGCTGTTTGGGGAAGAGAAGGTTTTACGGTGAATTTTCACATTTTATTTGTATGTGCCTGTAGTGCTGCTGCTGAATATCAAGTACGTATGGGACTAGATTTTTTTTACTTACTGACAACCCATGGATTCAACAAGAAAATTCAACATTTCGGGTAGATATGGGTCCAGAAAGTAAATATTCTCAGCCACAAATTTTCTAGGTGAAAACTTGTGCTCAGTTATGAAGGAGATGTCGAAAAATCTATCATGCTGCAAAACCTGGTATACCTCATTAGATAAATAGAGTAGTAAGCTAATTCAAAAAACATCTAGATATTTCCAAGTAAAATATTAAAATCCTAATAACAAGTTTCCCCAGTGTTTGAACATTTATTTTATGCCTTATCTTGGAGATAAATTTACAAATCAAAGCCAACCACCTCACTACTCTGTTAGGAAAAAAAAAAAAATACAACAAATGGGTGAATCACATTTCAGTAGAAAATCCTTTATGAGATATTGATGATAATAAAGGAAGGCTGACTTCATGGCTTAGCATGAAAATCATTGGATTTATTACTTTATTTCTAAGCTTGGATTTCTGAAAATCTGATCAAATAATTAAGTGGATTTTCTTCAAAGTTCCATAAAGTTTTCCCTGTGGCGTCAGAGCAAGCATGAGGAACTTCAGCCTGAGGACAACTTCTTAAGAAACTTTTAAGTAGCTCAGAAAAGGATTTTAGCATAAAAGTGTAATCTCAACAGCAAGTTTAGTTTCACAGTACACAGGTTATAAAATTTGTGTTTTGATGATTCCAAAGTGCTTCAAAAACTTCAAAAGCCTGGATAAAGAAGTTCTGTAAGAAATAATCTCTTTACAATATGCTATGCTTCAAAAGCACAAGATAGAAGAGGGAGGAAAAGTCAAGATTTTGTCACTGCCCACACTTCTTGCCATCAAAAGAATTGTAGGATAGTGGTCCTGATTCTAGAAGGTGAGTAACTTACAGGCTAGTGATATCACCCTCATGTCTGGGTCATTATACCTGGGTGGGAAAGTCAAGTCCTTGCTTTATAATATGAACCTTTCATCGTAGAGCCCAAAATGGTGTTGTTATGTCCTCTCTGTAGTGCATAATTCCATAGTCTGTCCTTTGAGGTACCAATTAAGTGACTCTTTCTTCTTGTTCTTCTTCTTTTACTCATAATAAAATAAGTACAATTCTTACCCAAAGATGTGGGGAATATGTAGCAGATTAGCTCTTACCTTTCCAAAACACAATTCTAGTGTACTATGCATACTGTTCAGTGGTTTAAAGGGATCTGTAAATTTTACCATGCCCAAAGAAAGAGTAAAGAGCAGCCATAAGATCTTAAACCACTGTTTGCGACATGACTGAAGTCCCATGGATACGTTTTTGTTGCAAGAATTGCTATTGCCATAATGTCAGAAGGAAAATAAATTTATTTACCAATGTATATTAATAAAAGAACAAGGAAATTAACATGAAGTGGTTTTTAGATATGTGAGAGGAAAATGAGAAAGAAACAATAATAATACTTCATTTGACTTGGAATGTAACTTCCTCAGTGGGATAATTATTCATGTTGGGATGCCAATATAGCCGAGCAGAGTTTATGTAGGAGAGAAGAAAAGCTGAGGCTTTGTGATAGCCCTCTCAGATAATACCAGTATCAAAAGCATTCCTTTTAACACAAGAATGCTTGGTAATTTTGTTGGTTTAAGTTATAAAAATTAACTTGTACAAAAGAAATTGTTGGAATACCTGCTAATAACCACTGTTCTTACAATATTCTATAGTGTTAAACCTGTAATTGTATGTAGTATTGGAACTTGTCACTGAGATACCTCGACATCCACTGGTTTAAAGAAAGTCAAACAACTAACACAGGTAGGAAGCTGTAACTTTTCACATTCACAGTCTGTATAAGAGAAAACAAGAGGAGGCAAAATTCTGAACCTTGGTTTGAATACAAATATCTAAAATATTCCTGTAATCCTTGCCCATTTCATTGAATAATGGTAAAAAGGATGAATAGATTACTGGCAACCTTATACAAAAGGTTCTACGTCAGTGCAAACTATTAATTATACTAATTTGTGACACATGATTTCCAAAAGTCCTAACAGATAAAAGCATTAAGACCATAAATCTGATTATTTTCAATCAGTCTTTTATTTACTGCCTGCTCAATTAAAAACTGATGTTAATGAATCTTTCAAATGTACTATAATATTCTAATATTCATTATTTACCCTCCTTCACCCTAGGTAAATGTGCACCTTTCTTTTTTTCCTCTCCATCCCTTTTTGGATTAGAGAGGAGCTTCTGAGTCACACCATATATTTTCATTTCTGAAAGATGCTGATAGCAGTTTTCCCATCTGAAATGATGTACAGAGAATGAGATGGCAAAAAGCCAGGAAGCAGTAGGAGCTCTGGAGAGCAATGTGCAAGTTTTACCTTAAGCCATACCCAGCATCTTTCTGTCTGCCATTTCCTACAGAAGTTACCTTCTTTCTCATCCGTGGACAAAAATTGTCTTTCACTTTAGTTTCATTTTAAGTAAAACTCAGAATTCTGATGAGAAACTTGCATCTTTTTCCCAATATTTGATGAGTTTCAAATGAATTGAGGTGTTATCCCAATATACCCAGAACTGGTAGCAATCATTAGAATGATTCATCTTTTCTTACGTGTTAGGTACAAATACAAAAACATCTTCCTCAGTATTTCTAATGAATATGATCCCATTCCCTGTATTTACCTGCCATTTTTTTACCTTCAGAAAGGCTCTTTTTTAGAGAATTATTTCCCAAATCTTCAAAGCAGGAGAATATCTACTTTCATTATTTCTCATTTTGCAATGTTTAACAAAAAAAAAAATTGTTTGGCATTTTGCATGCTGTGAATTAAACACATAAAACTAGATTTTCAGTTGGTGTAAAAATAGTATATCTTCCTTCATCCTCATAGGAGCAGAGTCAGTCTCCATCAATCAGGTGTAAATCCAAGGCATGTAACTTGACTGAACTTAAAACAGCGCAGGTTGCCATAGGACTTGGGTGATTCTTCTTGCCTCAAACGCCTTTTAGTGCTCAAGAGCACCAAAAGTCTTTTTTTACCTCAGATAATTTCCTTTTTAAACTCAAAATGCTTTTTAAATATAATCATAGATATCATCTCCACTTTGCAGGTGACATCCTAGAAGATGACGTGATTTGCCTAGAGTGTATTAGTGGACCTGTGGCAGATCTAGAAAAAGAATCTGATTACTGCAGTTTCTGTCAGTGGGTTATCAAGGAGGCTTTCACACTCCTTTATCCAATTTCTAGATTTTAACTGTACTATCTTTTGAATTTTCGTTGACTTGCTATTTACAGACCACTTAAAATAGTAAACCAGATACAAGTGAGCAAAAAGCTTCGAGCATTTAGGAGCCATTAGATACAGCCTACACTTTACTATATATAAGCCAGTAAAAGTAAACATAGTATACTTCCATGATTCATTTCAAATAGCGAGGGCTTTTTTAAAACACAAGATGAAATTAATTTTGCCCAACTTTTGCCTTAGACTAATCTATCCTTTTAGATGGCTATTGCCTAGGCCCTCTGGGTCATTGCTGTAGAGAGCTGCACTTCTAAAAGGTGTTTCTTACCGTGGCAAAGTAGGGCTATCAGTTAAAATACGTGGGATGCACTGACTCTGAAGATATCCTTCTCTTATGTAGGGAACCTAGACAATTAGGTGGCAGTAGGTGCCTTTTAGATAGCTAATGTTGAGTTGCATATAGTGAACCTCTACCTGTAATAGCAGGTGTCATCTGTGGTAAAAGATATTTTGCCACAGAAGTCACTGCTATTGCCTAATTCTGCCCTCAGTTGCTTGCAGTGAGATGCTATGTTCTTGTAATTGCCTTCTTGTAAAAGCTCAGAATGCTTAATCTGCATCAAATTCTTCTCTTATAATAACACTATAATAACAATACCAAGTCTTTCTGAAAGTGAGACAACCAGTGGCACATGTCTAAGAGGAGCATCATCATTTCCCACCTCATGCATGCTGAAGGTATGTTTCTCTAACATTTTCCTTTAAGCTGCAGGAAAAGAATAAAACCCTGCAGCCACTGCCTGTGGCCAGTTGAATCATAACCTGTGTTAGCTCTCTGTGCTTATTTTGGTCTGCAGTGTCTGTCAGACTTGCTCCTCTTTCCATCTTAATGTGCATTGAAAGATATCTTGGCATGTAACTGTAACACAACAGATGGGACACAGTGCAACTTGGATGACCTCTATTTTCAGCATTTAAATAGCTAAGCTGATTTTATTACCATAAAATAAACTTCCAAGAACTTCCTACAGTGTAGGCCAAGGTAACAAGTGCCAGTTGGAATCCTTTAACTGTGATAGCTGAAGAGGTCAGTTTTCATAAGTTTCATGGGAATGAGAGATACTTCCATTGATTTTAATGAGAACCATAGGGATGAAATTCCTAGAAAACGTCTGTTTTCCTCTAAGACAAGAAAGCCAAAATAACATTGATAATTGTGCATGAGGGCTCCATCAGTGTGTTTCCAAAGTCATACTGTTATTTTTCAGTATCTTTGAAAAGAGACTGAGCACAAACAGGGCTTACAACACTGGGAGAAGGAATTGTTCCTAAAAATGATCAGTACACTTCATCTCAAGACTATAATGTTTTTGGGGAAGGTTTTGGTTTTGGTAACATTGTTTTCAGTTCCAGATGGGCCCCCTTTTCTCTTGTTATTTACCATCCGTTTAGGCTGGATTGTAATACCATTGGCTGCCACTACTAAATCTTTACAAGGGTAGGTTTTATTTTCCACCAGAGACTCCCTGGGGCAACTCAAGAATGCCATCCCTTCAAGAAAAATAAACACTGTAGGTTTTAATATCCATTACAATGTGAAGATCAGGCAGCAGTTATTAAGAAGCAACTGCAAAGGCCACTTGCCCTATGCACCTTGGTTTCTGACAGAGGGGTAAAGGTCTCATTAGCAATTTTTACCCTTATCAACACTTTAATCTTTAAAGCTGACTATTAGTATGCTTTCTCATGTCTAGTCTTCATTTTTTCGTGCATGAATTTAGGCTCCATCCTTCCAGCTCCTATTCCAGTTGTCAGGCTGGGATGCATTTGATTCAACTCACACTTTGGCAAACACTGACCAGGCTTTAAAATATTAACAAAAATGACATAATCAAATCCATGGGCATATATTCAAAAATGTTTGACTCATTCTTTACCAATGTGCTATATTTATGGAATACAACTACAAAAGTTGTACATATAGTTACAGATATAACCGTAACTGTGGTATGATCCAATAACATGGACATGGTAAAACTGATTTTCCCTTACCAAATGTAAGCACACCAGTTTAAGTCTGGTTCTAGATGGCTTAATTTCTTTTTCCAGTGTTTACACAACAAAAAAAAAAAAGAAAACACCTTTATACAATTAAATTATAAAGATGTCTTTCACAGCAGTTATTATAGCAGGGAGGAAGAAATCTGTATTTTTACTTACTGATACTGTTCTGTGCAGCTTTTTCTGCACTGGCTTTTGTACTTGTTTTCATTCTTCCTGCTTGCCTTTTCCTTCAGTAATACAGTAGATAAAATCTATTAGATAGATAATATATATATGATAGATATAATAGAATATAATAGATAAGAACTATAGATAAAGCTCTTGTGTATTCTTCTTCATATCCTATACTGTAATTATGGTGTTTTGCTTGTAATATTGATTTAGGGGGGAAAAGTGCCCATCTGTATTTCTGTTCATAAAGTAATGGAAATCTGAATCTTACAAGAGGGAGTTATTTAGTCTTTATTGTGATAAGTCGTAGAAGGTTTGTAGGAAAGAGAAATAAAAATGTTGTGATTTGAAACTCTACTTCTGTTTTGTAAGAAACTTTATTACAAAGAATATATTTTTTATTATATAAATAATTATCTTCCAGTTCTTGTAATCAAATTAAATACCATGTTTGTATCTCATCCTGCAGCACTGTCATACTTGCATGATAATTATAATTATTACTTTTTCATCTCAGTTTCTAAGAGGGCTTTTTTTTTTTTTTTTTGTGTTAGAAGACATTTAGTGCAGAAATTTCTGAAATTCTTCTCATGGGATGTATGAGATCCTGCACTTAGAAGGAGAGCAGAATAACTGCTATTGAAGATGCAGGTGTCTGTAAAGTAAAAACCAAAAATAAAAATGTGGTGTTGAAAAACTTTCTTATGTGCTGAAAATTATTGAAATGAAATGCAAGAAAGACCATCAAGGATGGTAAATCATCAGATCATATTCTCTAAATATTCCTTAATCCTTCTTTCCAGTCTGATTTCTGATCTGTAAACTCCAGAAACTTTCAAACTCTATATCAAAGAGCTATTTGAAAGGTGATTCCAGAATTTCATTCCCATAATCATCACAAATCTCCTAAATGTCATTTTGAAAATCTTACTACAATGTGGAGCTCTTTTTTATCTCCCAAGCACTTAACCTCAAATGCATCTATAAAATGTTATTGTACCATTCTCAAATGTCCCAGCCTTCTCAGAAACTCCTTGCACTCATGCAGTTCACGTTGCTCTTTTTACACACAACTGTTCCAAGTGAAGTTTTGCAATGTTTTATGCTAAGAAATTATGGTGTTTCATCAGAATATGACTATTGATGTTTTTTTTTTCCTTCAACATCTTTAAATGCTTCTGTGTCTCGGATACTTTACCTCTGATCTGGTCTTTTTAGTTTTTAAAATTGATTACACAAGTGTTACTCCTATGATAGGTTATCATCTGTACTTGTAACCTGTCAGAGTTGTTATAATTCCTTATGATTGATCAGGCAACATAATTTCCATTTCTGCTTAATCTTCTCTGTGCTCTGCAGTTTCTTGGTCTGATGGACATTGAGATAATCCATGTTTCTTTGGCAGTTCCTTGGAGAGCTAAGTCCAAGCCTTTCGGCCTCATAGGTACATCTATTTTGCTGAATAAAAGAGGATCAGAGAGTTGATGAAAAGCTGAGATCATTCAGTAGAATTCTCTTACTTAACAATATAGACATAACCTAACATCTTTCTCTTAAAACAACCATTTATATCCCTTGTGGCATGAGTGAATTACATTTTAAAGACAAGAACGATCTATTGGGAACACATGTATAATCTAAAGGGACAGAGAGACAATGTTTAATCATTTGTGGAAATCACTTTGTGCCTGGAGACTCTTGTGAAACTGTCTTACTTGAAAAGAAAGGCTCCTTCCCGGAATACTATTGTAGAAGTCTGCACAAGCAGAATGATAATGGCAACAGCAAGTGGTACCTCATCTGAATGGCTTTTTTTCCACCTCATTTTTGGCTGTGTGGTTTCAGCCATTTTACAACATGCTGACATATATTTTGTCATGTCAGTACTCTGAAAAATCTCAGAAATTCCCAAAATGCCTAAGAAGCTCCATCTCTCAGGTTATTGATGATAATTGTTTGATAAATATATGTGCATCTACAGTGTGTGACTAAGCCTGAAAAATGGCAGGATGGTGCAGCAAAATGACAGTTTTGTGAAAAATCAGTAGAAATCTTCAATGAACAGGGCTCTCCGTTGAAAAATACGACAGCTCATTGCATTTAGTTGGCGATGTCAGATATTCATCTACACACTAAGAGAATAGCCTTGATAATAAAGGGAAAAGCTTGTAGGTGGCAGGCAAAAATAGTGGGTTTATTTACATGGTAGCAGGTTAAGTCATTCTGAAGCTTATGCAATGAATCCATACAGTAGAACACTCTTCCCAGCCCTATGAACAACTATATATCAGAGGTGTTAAATACAGAAATGCATACTGTATAATTAATTATCCCTAGAGAACCTGGAACTAGTAAGAAGCTGTGTGAAACGTCTCATATGAATGGTTTCCTAGTAAGAAATTCAGTTTTAGGTCAGCATAAACTATTTGTGAACAGTTTACCGAATTTGGCCAACAGAAATATACTTGGTGTCAACCTGAGACAATTTTTTGTGATTATTTTTCATGGCAGCTCTATTTTTTGGCATGTATTTCACATACAGATAGTCTGTCTGGCACAGTTGCTGTATTTTTATTCTCTTCTTATGAATCTGTCTTATATGTTTATAATAAGTCTCATCCCTCACCCATGTATATATTCTACTTAACTAACAATAACGATCTGGATGAGCGATGCAAGGACAAATTAATGTATTAATAATATCTTTTGAAACTGTGTGGGAAGTCTCACATATTTCAGCAACTTGATTGCGTTTCCTGCAATATATAAATATAAATAGTGTGTATAATTGTAATATGTATGTGTAATATAAAGCATAATACCCCGATTAATTACTGTTACAACTATATTTCTCAATCCCCCTCATTTTTGTTTAGTTAATATTCCTTCATTTCCTTCCTTAAGCTGAAATATGAAATTGCCAAGGTTTTCTTGTAAGCAGCTCCACTATAAGAACCCCCAGACTTTTCTGGAAAGATGAAAATTATTAGCTATGGTTTTAATGAAAAATAGCATATAGATATTAAAGAAAATAAAATTGATCTAAACACTGTATTTAATGCATACAGTAAAAGGGTAAAAAATAACAAGATGATATGATCTTGGTTATTTCTTGATCTAAACATTTTTTTTAGATGTTCAGTGAAATGCAGTTGGCCAGAAGCAAAAAAAGCAAAACCAAAAACAAACCCCCAAACATTATAAGGAAGCCATTTATTGTTTGTATTTTGCTTGAAAGTCAAAGGACTTGATACATGATCTATGATTCACTGATAAAAAGGAAATCCTGCAAAAATGTATTTTACTTACGTTAAAGGTAATGGTTACCTTTAGTTAAAACAAAATAATGTTATAGTAGATCAGGAAAAGTATATATGCTACCATTTCCTAACTCTGTAGCAATTTAATACAAGAACATATACTGCAAACATAAAGGGTTATGCAAAATTATAAATGAACAGGTAGGATTGCTTTGATTTTCCAGAACTAGAATTTCTTTGTTTTAGCAATTTTAGCTGATTGAGCCTGAGTTTTACCAAAGAATGACTGTGGTTTATTTAAAATTCCGTTTGAAGGTGGTTCTGGATTATATGCAATTGTGTGTATTTGGGTTCAGAACAAAACCTTCTCTTGGTTTCTCACTGAATCTTAAGGGTTAGTTAGTGTTAAAACTTTGGTACAAAAGCTGCCAGTCTAAGTGCTTTGTAGCTTGGTTGTTTGGGCATTGTCTACAGAGGTTAGAGCTGTGGGTTTGTGCACCTTCAGGTAAAGAACAGAAATAGTCCTAGATATCTAAAAATAAAGTCATTGCACAAAAGCGGGAATTCTTAATTCAAAATCAAGGAGACACCACTGTTGTTGGGAAGGTGGAATGATTAAGGACATACATTCTTACCTCTTGGAAAATATAAGCTGTAATGCTTTGGTACAGAGATTTTTTCCTTGGTTCACTCATTTGTCCTCTGAGAGCAAAACCAGGTTGAGATTCTGTAATTTCTTAAAATTTGCTCTGAGATCTTGAAGCCAGTTTTCACCTACAATGCTGACCGTTTCTTTGGCTGCAGAAAGCAATAATACCTGAGATCTGAGAGCCTGAATAAGAATATTTTTCCAGATTTTGCAAAATAAATTGAGAAAAATTAGTAATTTTTGACTTCACAAGTTACTCATCAACTACAGCAACTGAGCTTCAAATTTGCAATATCATAGGCGAAAGCTGAGCCCTCCCTGCTCCTCCCTTCCAAACTTGCATAGCCCTTCGCAACCACCTGATACGTTGAACTAACTTGGAAAAAGCAGCATAGCAGTGAAAAGCTATTATACTTTTTGTCTCTGGTTTGCCTTTGTCAATACTTGGGGGTATTCATTACAGAAAAAAGATAAATTCCTTGTAAAGCAGCTTTGAGACATCACTGATAAGTTAAAATAACCTCCAAATTTAGGCCAGTTAATTATACATCACGTACCTTTTTACAGTGTTCTTGAAGTTTTAGCTTGTTAGAGAAGAAATCTGCTTGATAGCAGCAGCTGTGCTATCAGTGAATCTTAAGGAAGATGATTATCCTAGTTGATTTGAAAGCAGCCTGTGTGCCAGCAATCTAGAGAAGAACCTCTAGTCCCACAGATCCTCACAAATTGTTCTCAAGTTTGATAGAATAGTTATTATTTCAGTTGGGTAGGAATTCTTTTTAAATTGTTTTATTCACTGTATACATGAAAGAGTTTCCTCAGAATATGTGTGGGGAAAATAAGAGTTTGCATAGTTATTTTAGGAATAAAGAGTTTCTATACTGCCAAGTAAATGATAAACAGCTTATCAACAGTAGACTCTCTGGGAGCTACTTCAAGCTTGTGGTATTAGTGTTTCTTCTGTCTTCACCCATGTTTAGTGTGCTTTATGGAAGCCTGTAGTCTGATATATTAGAGTTTGTATGGAAAGCAAGTCCTTTATGCTCATTAGATTGGTTTTGTGAGTTTTGCTTTTCTCCACTTACAATCAACATGATTGGAAAAGACCCTTAAGATCATCAAATCCAACCATTCCCCAGCACTGCCAAGGACACCTTTTGCCTTTATAATGGTCACCTCGCATATACCAAGATGAATATATAAAGAACTGGAAAGTAGAGACTGCCGTCCCTTGACAAATAGAGCCATTAATTAACCAAAGAGGAAAAGATATACTTTCCTGTAGGCCATTTGGGAATACAAGAGTATAGCTCAAATATGAGGAACAGCTCTCTAAAGCCAATGAGTGATTCTGAAAAATGCTTCAAAATGCTTTGGAACCTTTCATGACAATACTGTAAGTTTGCACTGGCATATTTGGACATCTTTTCTTAATTCAAGTTTGCGCAGTGTTCCTTAACAGATAGTACTGTCACTTGAACACCGTCAGCAGCATATTTGGCATTTACCTGAAGGATGAAGAGCAGGCTTCAATTCCACTGCATATATCCACAGTAAGAACATGAGTTCAGTCCAGTATGCCTAATTATGCCAGTATAGACGAATGCAGTATCTGCTCTATTTCATATGCCAGGTTTTTCAAGGGAAGATTTATTCTTAGCTGGAATGTTTGAATGTCAGTGTCAAATGTCAGCTGGAGCGATAAATGTTAGTTTGAGTGCCTGTTGTTTGAATTTGTGTTCCTTCAGCCTATATAGATGAAACTAGCATTTCTCAGCCTGTTGAAACCGTGTAGGATTTTTTTCCACCTTCCATAAATCATGTGAATTCAAGTAGAACATTGAGACTTTCAACTTGACTGTGTTTGCATTTAAGCCATTCTCTTGAAATGAGATCGAGATATTAAATGTAAATCACTTCTGTGCTCCATTCTCATATTGAATGCTTGCCTAAACTGGGAGTAACATGATCAGCTGTTCTTCTGTGAACTTCTAAAATGTGCTTAAGATCAGCTTTACTCACCAGTGTTTTCTCAACATATGTTCTATTCAAATATCCTCAGCTCAAGTCCATTTGCTTTATTTATAATAGGTTTTAACTGCTAGGAAAAGAAAATTTAGGAATTTGGGCCCCAATTAATACGCTGAAAAATATTTTTTCTTTGATTTTTTCAGCATAGGAATCCTGAAAAACTACAAGTGTATCTGTATCTATGTGATGTTCGGGGTTTTGTACTTTTAACAGAACAGGTGAACATTCATTGCAGCAACATTTTAGAATGGTTTGGGTTTGAAAGGACCTTAAGATCAGCTGGTTCCAACCCCCCTGCCATGGGCAGAGACCTTCCATTAGACCAGGTCATTCAAGGCCCTGTCCAGCCTGGCCTTTTCTGTCCGAGCTATTCACTACCAAATTTGAGTGGCACTTTCATCTTACTACATAATGCTGTATTAGTTTGCTTAGTTTCTCGATGTATTTCTTAAGACTACAGAGTAATGTCAGTGTAATAGGTAGGAGGTAATAATATTGCAGACTGTTTGACTGTCCTTCAGAAAAGGTAGTTTCTCAGATGGGAACTGCCTGGGTAGGTTTCCATTGACTCAGAAATGGAATTGGTTTCCTTCTGTATAGTCAAATACATATTTTCAATAGCTATTACCCTCAAACTACTGAGCTTTTTTCTGCTATCATTCACACTGATGTCAATCAGAATCAATTCTGCTGATGCTAGACCATATAATAACAAATATATAGAAAGAAAATAATTAATTTAATAGTGATTTCTAATTTTGTTAAAAGACGAAATGAAAAATAGTATTAAAAGGTTTTAGCTCAGAAAAGTCACATGTTTCCATTTGGGAATTGCTGTCTGTGGGGCAAAACCCCATCACATGCTTAGTTCAGCCACACAGTCAGACCACTCATGCCATTTCTGCCCCTGCCCCTTTAGCTGGCAGGGGGCTGTCATCATGGCAGCTGTCAAGGCATTTAAAGAGCTAAATAAAAATTGTAATGAAGAAAAGTAAGTATTTAACAATAATGATAATTAAACAAAAATAAAAGCATGAGCTTCCTGACAGTGCATAGAGCAGCTGAAGCAAGAGACACTCACATGACTCTTCATCTTATTGCCATTCTGGTTTCATTCTAATGCAGTTTCTTCCTGTTCAATATCAGTTTATAAAACTGTGTTACATGTTCACTGACCCCCGATAACCAAACAAATCCCAATGTACAGCTAGATGAATAAATTCCCGTTTGTAGTAGTATAAATATATGCTGATGGCTGTTCAGTGAATTCACAATGAATTAACCATTAAAAATATGTGGGTTACAAGAATAAAAGGGTATATAAACAATGTATTTGTGTAATTCGTAAGTTGTTATCTGGTAGCAATGATATATACCTTTTTTTGATAGAGACTACAACACATTCTTTGGTCAACCTATTCTGTCTTCTTGATGCCAATGAAAGAAAAGCTTCCCTGATCAGTTGCCACATTTAGAAAATCCTTTTTTGTTTGGCTCCTCTTGTACATGGACTGGCACTTCAAAGACTTCTACAGAGTTCTGTAAACATTTCTGGAATGTTATTGTACGTACAGCGAAGTAGAAACAGCACAATGTTTGCTACCATTTATATATCGCTGGTGGATTGATTGTGGAATTCATTTCTACCTTAGTTTGTCAAAGCTGCAGTTTATTGACCAAAGAATGTGTCATATGAGCCAAGGCTCCTGCAAATCACTGAAGCTTTGCTGAAATGGAGTAAAGCTGCTTCACATCAGATGGGGATCTTCAGCTTCGTCTCATTGAATGGATTGAATGAAAAAGCTTGGTCATTTATGTTAGGGTTGCTGAGTTTTGTATTTCTACTTGAAAACTATGTTATTCAATGAAACGTTGAATGTGATCTGCAGTTCTTTACTGTGTAAGTGCTTAATCATTTCTGTTTATAGCTGCACTTGAACCCCCTCTATCTCTTACTTTCACACACACAATTTAAAGATTTTATATTTAAAATTTGCTAACATTTAATGTGTTCAGGCCTTCTGTTTGTGTTTCTCACTGTGAGAACAAGGATTGGTTTTCAAATAAGTAGAACTGTGTTAACCACAGTCCATTTTAAATAGCACAAGTAGTGATCAAAACGTTTATCATTATATTTGCATTATTCAAGTAGTCTAAGATACTGCAAACATCTGAGTAGAGACAGCAATAAGCATGCATTAAGCCTGTTCTGAACATAACTTGTCAGAGAAAGGAAAATCTTTCAAAGATATGTTTTGATAGTTTTTTATCTTTTGGTCTTCCGAGTGCATAAAGATATCGTAAGAGCCGGGGTAATATGTGGAAATCTAATTTACAAGATGAATTGTTTAGACTCAACCAATAATCCTCTTCAGTAGTGCTTCAAGCACAGAAATGCACATGCAAAAAAAGATGATATGAAAGGATGTCAAAATTTCTTTTAGCTAAATATGTCACCTACACTGATGTCTGAAGCTTCTCAGTAGATCCTATTATAAGGGTGGTTTGGTTTGTGTTTTTAAGGTGCCAAAGTTCTGTGAATTTACTATAAGCATGTAGATAGATCTAATGGCAAATAGCCTTACTGCTGTGCAGTAGAAAAATGGTTTTTTTTCTGTTCTCTTTATTCACAAAGTCTAATAGCTCAGATTCAGATTTTAGCTAACAGTGAGTCTGCAAAGGAGAAATAAGCAGAAGAAAGAAAAATGGGGGGTTGTTAGGTTTCTAAGTTTGTTTTTCTTCTTGCTGTCATTACTCAATCTCTTAATATGCATTTGAATGGGTCCTGAATGCAGATTAGTGCACACTCCTTGCAGTTGTTCTGGTAAATCTGACCTCGTCACACACTATTGCTATTTGTTTCCCCTAATTTAATGTTTCATATACAGGAATAGAAATCCATACAACTGGTATCAATGTAGACTGGTGAGACTAAGTGAAACAAACATCTGTCAGGGATAGTTTAGGCGCAGCTGATCCTGCCTTCTGACAGGAGCATCATCTATCAAATTTCCTTTTGGCTCGAATTCAATGACTCATAGTGATATTGTATTAATAGTGGTGTAGTGAACTGGATGTTCCTGTGGTATCCAGTCTCCTGACAAAACTAATCAAACTTAGCCAGAATGTTCCCTACATTAGAAGGAACTTGTTTTGCCTACTCCTAAAGAAGGACATAGGGAAGCCTTATTCACCATCTGATAGGTAATTTGTGGGTTAGTAAAGAAAAGTTAACATCCATCACCTTATCTGGACATATTCATGGATGCAGCTACTGCTTCTCAAAAGAACATGGCAAGGGCCTGAGAGGAGACTTAATAATGCTCTGTTTTATTACTGTATGTGTCTTTTCATTTCCTATGTTCACATTTTTTCCTGTTTAAGGATATCTCAGAAATCATTTGATCTGAAGACAGGTGTTGGAAAACTGAATGATGACCTGTAATGTTATAGCTTCCCAGTTAACACTCAGGAAAAAAATCTACTCCCATAATTCATTCATTCACTTGTGGATGCTTATAAAGGTGATTTACTGAAGGAGTTCTTACAGGAACAAGAAACCAAAGTGCCAGAGCAACTGCTCAGCCCAATCTGGCATTTCACATGTCCACTGTGATACTGAAAGTGTTAGTATCAACGTGCTGCAAAGGCTAGGA
Source organism: Myiopsitta monachus (assembly GCA_017639245.1). Lineage (NCBI taxonomy): Eukaryota > Metazoa > Chordata > Aves > Psittaciformes > Psittacidae > Myiopsitta > Myiopsitta monachus. Next base: position 113,257,362 of record CM029917.1, on the reverse strand, counting down.
ATCCCTATAAAAGTCTGCTAAAACATCTTACTCCGTACCTGCCTTCTTATATCCAGCCTGAGAAACACAGTAACTCTCCTGCTGTCTAGTTAAAGGTTTTTCAGATATGTGATTCTTCAGATTCTTTCAGATATGTGAATCACAGATATGTGATTCTTGCTGTGGTTTTGTAGGAAGGAGTAATCTTTTATTAAACAAGCAGCTCTGTAAACACTAGAAATTATGATTCCTGGTTTCTTAGAGATTTTCATTTTCTGGTCAAGTGTCAGATCCACCTGAAGCTTTTCACACAGAATTTAGGAAGTCTCTCACCTACTCAGATGCCTCAGTGCAGCCCGTCAGGTAAGCTCATTCCTCAGTGAGCCATTAAGAGACTGACAAGGCTCGTGCCCTCAAAACAGTTACTTGTTTTCATTGAAATTTTAGGGATTTAATTTTCACTGAGATTTATCTCTTACTTTGAATTAAATTAATCAAAAGCTTTAAAACGTTATTAAAATTGACCTGTGGAAAGACTCTGCAGCTTTGTCATGGACCTGCTGGTCACAGACTTTAAACTACCAGTTTTAAAAGAGCCCAAAACCATACTGATACTGCCATTAAATGTAACAGCAGAGACAGTGGACTAATACTGATCTCTGCATGCCAAGAGGCCCATAAATCAAAGCACAGTGAATTAAAGATCTCTGTCTGAAGTTCCATTTAGTGTTTAATGTCAGTTTTGATTTCTTAGAAATATGTTTGTTCCCGTTTAATTTTTGATGCTAAAAGTCATATGGAGAGCCCTTGATATAAAGCCTCATTATTAAAAGAATTTGTGTGTGAGCTGCATTCATATGAACATTAGTTGGTTTTTTGGAGGAGTCAAAGAAAAACACAGAAACAGCACTCTAATACACCAGAAAAAATTTGGGGTTTCTTCAAATGATTTTGGATATTTGAGCTAATGATGATCCTTAGATAAGATAATCAGCTTTCATGCACAGAACTGCAGATGTGTGAGAACTGGATAAAATGTAAGACTGAGTCAGAATATAACAGGTTTTAATCAAATAAACCGTATGATTGAGTTTATAACTCAGATGAAAATATCAACATTTTTATTAGTACTGTAACAGAACCAAAATTCCTTTTTTTGTGTATTCCCCTTTCAGAGCAGGAGAAAGAACTAAATATAAATGCATTATTTTCTTGCTTCATTGTTCTTTACTTACCTATTAGAACAGATCAAGATGTAAGGTTTCTCAGCACCACCTCTTTTGTCCCCATCCTTTTAACAGATGTCAGAGAAATCATGTGCTATGTAGATGAGGTAGTTCAGGCTAAAACCCTGCTAAGGAATTACATTAACAGTTGAAAAAGGTGAAAAATGTGCTCAAGTGCTCAGGTCTGTGGTTAGGTTACTGATATAAATGCAGCTGCTGTTAAACAGCTCTGTGTAAGTCCTCTTCCTGTTTCTGGTCATACTAAAAGTGTACCACTAAAAGTGGTAGGACAGAAAGGGAGGAGTAAGGTAACTGACTAGTTTTTTGTAACACAGAAATGGGAAAATACGTCCTATAGCCACATACTTTTTTTTTCTGCTAAATAACTCTTTGTTTCTTGGTATCAGGCACTCGCATTGTAAAATTAATCACCATAAATCTGGAGTTTCCTACAGAAAGTGGGGTGCATTAGCAGGAAAAAAGGGCTACTAAGCAGATGAATAAACTAAATGGTGTTTCAAGCCAATATGAGCTCTGCATTATAAGGTTAAAGCATACTGACAGGAGGAATAAAAAAGGAAATATCTCGTTCTGTTGCCTTGTCTACACATTCTGGTTCTGGGCAGATGACATCATTTTGCATTACTGTTGAACCAGTAATAAATTATTGTGAAAACATTTTGTAGACTATTATTGCACTAAAATTGGGTACATATCAAATTAGTCTTCCTCTGAATGTGACTTCGTAAGCCTTTAAAATATTACTCCAAGTAAAAATCTCTTCATGTACCCCTATGAAGGCAATCATAGTATTTTGCAATGTTTTGTTTGTGAACAAGGGAATGAATAAGTCTGTATTTCTTAAAAAAAATGCATAAATAATAATAAAAAATGTGCATTCTACATGCACTTTACCATGATAATGTCAGATTTCTTTGTCAGTAGCAATCTTCTTTCTTATGCAATACCTGCAGATTTTCCTCCAGTCTCCGTGAAGATGTATCACATTTCTACTTTTGTAATGTCTCCAGTTTCCACCTACACTCCTATTCTTTCATCCGCATTAATTTCCTCATCTTGTCTTCAAAGCTTCCTTCCATGTTTCCCATCTCTGTTTCCCTTCATGGCTGGACAAATGCATCATGAGCTGTAGCTGAATAAATGATCATGCTGACCAGTGCTTCCAGCCTGTCAAGTAGTCCAAACAAAGTGAAAAGCTAAATTCACCCTTAGTGGGGGACACTCATCTTGACACAGATGTGGACTTTCATATAATTTAGGGGATGACCAGCACACTGGTCACAAAGCTTAACCTCGCCTCAAACGCAGGGTCATGGATGAAGCACAAGCACTAGAGGCACATTTCCCCTTAATGGTAATAAATGATATTTACATAGACAGCAATGGAGGATAGCAGACCAACTAGTTCTGAATACTCAAATTTCAGTTTTTTCATGTGAGCAAGTTGCTACTGTTGTATGCTTGTATAGAATTTAAAGATGTCTCCACCTTTGTTATCAATCCTTGCAGGAATTGTAGTAGATGGTTATACAACTCTTCCTTTATCTGCACAACTTCAGCCCTAAAATTCATACAATTATAGAATAGTTTGGGTTGGAAGGGACCTTTAAGGTCACCTAGTTCCGACCCCCTGCAGTGAACAGGGGCATCTTCAACTAGATCGCGTTGCTCAGCGCCCCATCCAGCCTGATCCTGAATGGTTCCAGGGATGGGGCATCTATATCAGTGAAGCCATGCTGGCTGTCTTGAATCACCTCCCTGTCCTCTATGGGCCTTCGTATAGTTTCTAGGAGGATCTGTTCCATAATCTCAGCTACAGAGGTTGAGGCTGACAGGTTGATAGTTCCCAGGGTCTGTGGATACAACGTTTCCCTTTCTCCAGTCACTGGGGACTTCACCTGGTGACTACAACTTTTGAAACACCATGGGTTGGAAATTACATCAGCCAGTTAGCTCAGGACTCTGGGATGCATCTCATCAGGTCCCATAGACTTATGTGTATTGATGTTCCTCAGGTGGTCACAAATCTGATCTTCTCTTACAGTGGGAGGGACTTTGCTCCCCCAGTCCCTGCCTTGTATTCCACCCACTTGAAAGGTGTGGGAAGACCCAGTGAAGACTGAGGCAAAAAAGTCATTGACTACCTTAGCCTTCTCCTTGCCTGTTGCTACCAGTTTGCCAGTCTTGTTCATAAGAGGTACACTTTCATTGACCTTCCTTTTCTGCCTGAGGTATCTGTAGAAGCCTTTCATATTATTCTTTACATTCATTGTCAAGTTAAGCTCCATCTGCATTGGTCAGCTAACTAAAATTGGTTCTATTTGACTCACAAGTTACATTTCTTTAGGGTTAGGGTAATTTGTGTTTTGTTTACACGCTGGAGTGTCCAATATCACACTATGTTAATCTCTTCAGTGCTTCTGCTAATATCGTGAAATTTTTTGAGTTCTTACCACAATCCCCTGTTTATCTTCAACTGTCAAAATACAGCTTCCTGATGATAGAACATTTAATTATCACAGCCCAGTCAGGGATGCACCCCTGTTCCAGGATCACTGACTAGTTTGCCAAAATAGTGGACTGTTATTAGATAGATGGATTGCTTTAGTAGCTACTTGCTATTAATATATATTAATTATAGCGCTGCCAGAGGTATGTTGTCAAAATTGCTTTATGGGATCAATGCATACAGATTGCAGTCTTGTAAATCTTATTTCCATAGGACAGTAAGTCTCCTTTTGCCCCTTGAGTATTTCAGTATACATTGTTCATCATTCATTTTAATAGCCATTGCCTTGGCTGCAGATTGACCAGAAAGAATTAATGCACAAACACCCTGAATTTCTTCCTCATTTGTTGGTATACTGGAACAAGAAATTCTTTTGGCTGTTTCTGCATGCATTGGGGCATAACTGATACCATTGGTTGAAGGTTCTGTTGTCTGATATTTCAAAGGCGTTATTATAGTTTTTGATATTCCTCTGTATTATTTGTTCTCTGTTTTTTCAGTATGAACAGACCAGGTATGGAAGAGTGGTGTAAGAAAGCCTTTACCTATGGTCAAATTAAATAGAAAAGTAGCCGGATCCTGCTGGCAGAGGTGAAAGAGCACTGAGATGGGTCACTGGTCTCCAACAGGGTATCTGCTTCATGGCCCACATGAATAGATGGGAAATAGAGAACAGATCCCCTACAGCTTCATAAGCTGCTTTCTTATAGGAGAAAGACTTGCTGCATTTCATCAGTGCAATTCTATATTGCTCAAGAGGTGTTAAAGTAGGAATCTGGTTGTAACTACGTTCTTGAGCCTAAGTTCTGCTCTTCTTCTTAGTTTACTGTAGCTGCTTGCTATTTATTTCTTCAGCAATGGATGCACATATAGAGAGAGAAATTGAGAAGTTGCATTGATGTAGTGAACAAATCATTGAAGGGAGGGATCCCATCTGTCGGAAGCTGAGTGCCCCACTGCACTTCCAAACTCCTTTGGGAGTGAACCTCAGGAGCGAAGTCTTTTTTCTGCTGTCCTTATCTCCCTCCCTGCTGGGCAGCTGAGCAGCATACGGGTTCCCCACTGCTACTGACTCTCAGTTAATTGTGCTCCAGTTGAATGGCACAGAAATGCACCTTATGAAAACAAAGGACAATCATCTGTAATTCCTAAGGGAGTTTTTTGTCAAAGCAGAAAGCATTTCTATTGATTTCAGCTCTGGGAAATAACATTCACGCCTGCTTTTCCAAAGTCCGTTAATTTCAAGCTGTTTATAGATATGGTAGAACAGAAAAACCCTAACAGATTTATGCCTAGACTTTTAATTGTGAGATTGGGTCTTCATGTGTGGTAACTGGAACAGTTCTGAGCCTGAAGAAGAAAAAAAAGTGTCAGTAATTACTCCTAGCAAATATCTTGTTTTATTCATATTTAAAATCATTATTATTGTCTGTATTAAAAGATTGGGCATAATATAATACCCTTTTCATGTGTAGTTTACTGGCAGTTCTGTAATTCAACATGAACCAATGTATTTTAGTTATGAACATAAGAAAGTAGAAGGATTTTTCAAGGTGTTTCACTTTTGTTCTCACTTCTATTCCCTCCTATAGGCAGTAATTATGGCATGTCCCAGAAAATGGAGGAGATACAGACTGCATAAACAACACTTCCCTGAAATTCTCCAAAGCTGGGATTTTTGCATCTTGAGTTGAGCTTTCTGTACACATGAAGTTTCAGTACATTTAAGCTTCTTTCAAGAATCTCAGTCCAAGACCCACTGAATTTATTCAAGTCACAGTTTGAACTTTAGCAAAAGCAGAAATATCTTAAAGCTCTTTTAACGAGATCTGATATGGGGGAAGTCTGAGGGAGTTTGAGCAGAAAAGCCTTACTCCTCTAGTAAGTATGAGTGAATATGGTGTTGACCTTTTGAGAAGTAGAGAGTTTCGCATAGGTTCAGTGGGCATCATATAAGACATGAAATAAAGCATTCAGTTGTTGTGTTTAAAATTCTGTAGCTTTCTAATGTCCTGATGTTACTGCTACCTCTTGTAAAAGTCTGAAGAGTTTATATTAAATATGTTCAGAGTTTAGTATTAAAATTCTTCAGAGCAAATGTCAAATTCAGTAAGTCAGTTCATCAGTAATTTACAAAAGCAATGCCTTTTTTTAACTGCTATGTATACTGTCAGATTTCTTAATACATGCGAATGTATGTACATGTGAAAAACCTTTAAAATACATCTCTTATTAAGATAAGACTATGTGACTGGCTAATATAAATGAGGGAAAATTTTCAGTGTTATCCAGTATGAGGTTCCCCCCCTGCCATATGGAATAGGTACAGATAAAGAGATCACAGTCTAATATTTTCATGGTAGTACAAATTGGCACTGTGGTGCGTGAAGAGGAAGAGCAATATGTAGTCTCAGTGACATTTAGATTTTTGGCACTTGCTTGTGTATGTGCAAAAACATTCTGTCTAGTGATAAATAGAGTTTTGCTCATAATATAATGCTTGAGTGAATAGAGTGAGGATAAACAAGTTGAAGATCTTGGGTAACTTGAAGATAAACAAGTTGAAGATCTGGGTAACTTTGCTTCAATTCTGTGCTCTCCTTTAGAAAAACTCTTATTTGCAGCTCCATGAATATCACTGGGCTGTCTACCGCAGTACCAACATTAATGAATGTCCAAACTTTGAACCATTTGAAACAACATCTGGAAAAATGACTAAGGGGATAGATAAATAATTACAAATAGCTAAGATACAGCAGTTCAGCGTGTTATCACTCATCAGCTGAAACACAGTAACTGACTTGGCTTCAGTCCACTGTGAATATTACAGAAGATTCTGACTTAAACCACCTTCAACTCAAGCTGAATAACTCAGAAAGTTTCAGTTTCTTAAACGTGTGGTGTAGACAAGTAAGTTTTATGGTGTCTTGGGTTTGTTTATGTTATTCTGTTCAGCCTGGAGCAGAGAAGGCAGGATGAAGACCTCATAGTAGCCTTCTAGTATCTGAAGGGGGCCTATAAGGATGCTGGGGAGGGACTCTTCGTTAGGGACTGTAGTAATAGGACAAGGGGTAAGGGGTTAAAACTTAAACAGGGGAAGTTTAGTTGGATACAAGGAAGAAGTTCTTTACTGCAAGGGTGGTGAGGAACTGGAATGGGTTGCCCAAGGAAGTTGTGGATGCTCCATCGCTGGCAGTGTCCAAGGCCAGGTTGGTCAGAGCCTCGGGTGGCATAGTTTAGTGTGAGGTGTCTCTACCCATGGCAGAGGGGTTGGAACTGGGTAACCTTAAGGTCTTTTCCAACCCAAACTATTCTATGATTCTATTCTATGATTCTATATTTCCCTAAAAAAAGAATAACTTGCTGTAAATCTTCTACTTCCTAATATTTCCATCTGTTAATTGCAGTGGAAAACTAAATGGCATAAATAGGAAACACATATAGCAAAAGTGAAAAAAACTCATATTCATAGAATCATAGAATATGTATTTACAATAGAATAGAAAATATATTTGTGAAAGAGACATAAAACTCAGGTATTCATGGATTGCATTCTTTACCTTGGAATGGTTGCATGTTTTGGGAAACAGAATAGGGCTTTTTGTGTATTATTTCTTCTAAGCAATTAATGAGGACTGGGGGAATAGAATATACACATTAGCTGTAATATTCTGCAAGCCTTTGTGTTGATATTGCTCCTTTGCTGGAGCATACACTGCTCCTTCCTCCTCTCCCTCCCCCCTTTTGTTTACACTTTTGTTCTAAACAGTCGATTTCTTGTATGACCTTTTCCTTTACATTTAATTCAGAGTGGCCATGTTAAATATTTGAATTTAAGTCTGAACAAGAGGACAATACATTTTTTTACTCATAGTTATCTTTAATAACACAAAAAGCTCGAGTCAGAATTGGAAACATTCCTAGTTTAAAAACACACCAAAAGGTAACTATGCCTTCTGAGTAAATTGGCAAGAAAGATCTTTGATTACTTTTGTAAATTGGGGTGCAACTTTATGGCAGAAATAAATGTTTCCTGTTGTAAGTAGTATGTGTGGCAAAAAGCAATGCATTGAAAAAATACTAATCCATGCTTCAGTTGCTACTTAGCAAAAAGCTAGTGTAGGCATTGCGTATCCACACAGTACTTACATGTTCAGCTGCCATGTAAATACATCTTTAGATAAATCCTGTTGTTAGTATGTCTTTACCACAATGGTAGTCAAAATTTTCATTAGAAACAAAACCCTTCACCACCTCCATCTGCTGTACAGCAGAACTGCTTGAGGCTGAAATACAACCAAATACACGCAAATACATTTTATTGGGACTGATCCTGCACGTGTTTTGAATAATTGAAACTGATGGAATTGTTTGCATGGTCTAAGATAGATATCTAGCAAGGTGCAGAATTGCATCTTGGGCTTTCAGTGCCAGTGATAGGAAATTAATCTGAAGGAGCTGGTACACACTTTTTCACCTCCCCAGTTCTAGTATTGGTTCAGCAGCTTTGTGATTGCAGAAATATATAACATCACTGAAGCTGGAGTATTTATTTTCTTGTTCATTACTTTCCCACCCTCTTGCAGGACAGGTTTAAGGTGTTTAGCAATTGTTTTGATTGTATAAGAGTAGCTTAGCAGACCTGAAATTCTAGACAACAATGTTTACCTACACAGCAGTTTCAGTGCTCTTAAGTTCTCCATGCATTTCAAGGATGATTCACAGTTCATTGATTTTGATATTTAAAATATTTTCATTCATATAAATACTCTTCAGTCAGTTCTCATTGATCTTCATACAAATTTAAGTTCTGTGTGCTCAAGGAAGTTGGTAAACAGAAGAAAGAAAAGTTAATTACCTGCTTGCTTCCACAGCCTCTCATGAAACTTCCTCTTCAATGCTTTGGTGGAGGCAGAGCCCTTGAAGCATAAAGGTAAAGGCTGTCAAATCAAAGTCTGAGCAAATTGGCGGCTAGAGTAGCATACAGCCTTTTTATTTTCCTTTCCAAGCTATCTGCTTCATCCAGCTCCAGAGTGGCATATGAAATAAATTCCCAACCTTGAAGAGTGCGGGTTTCTGACAAAACATGTTGTATTAAATATGCATATGCAAAATAAGTAACTATTCTATGATTCTATGATGCACCATTAAGACACCTGCTATTTCAGTAATACCTTGTTCAACAATTACTAGGGCCAACTAAAATCTAAGTTAAAATAATAAACTAGACACATCCAGAGAATAAGATTGTCAAGCTAAGACCTGAAACAGCCTCTGAAAGTGCCTTTCTCTTTTTATCCATTATCCAAACAGATTAGTTTGGCACCTAACCAATATGTCTCAGCTAAGTGGGGTGGAATTGGGTCTAAGCTTTTTAGGCCATAGTTTTAGGTAGGAAAAATGTCCAAAGTCATTGAATTTATAGTAGGCTAAATTTATAGTAGGCTAAAGTTGAAATATCTCACAGTTCCTATTAACTAAGAGCATTGTTAAGTCAAGAATCTTAATTGATGGTTACTTGATTATGTATTTGATAACAACGTCATTCAAAATAATTAAATACTGTTGTATCTGGTGATTGAGTGCACTTAAAACTTGGATTGTTTCACAGATCCATGCTTGTATGATGACACTGAAATGTGGGCACTAAAACATGTCTTACCATGTTTTAAGAATACATTTTGGGTAAAGTCATACTATTTTGGATTTGTACTGCTAAATTCAATTTTATCCAGATTGCATCTACCTTTGTAGAATTTTCTTGTGACTATGTTTATTTGGCATAATCAGATCTTCCCATGGTACAGGCTGGCATACTCTGCTGAATTGTGAAAGTAGCATTGCTTTTTAACTGCTGATGGTACAGGGCTATATTTACTCAAGGCTTGAAATATACCACAGCACCTGTTTAGATTCAAATTATACATAGTATGTATCTTAGTTTTTAAGCAGAGAACTGTAATGCTCTTGTCATGCATATTTAATGTAGCCATAGATTACATTAGTACTCTATTGATAGTAACATCCAAAACAATGTTCTGAACTCTGAATTCTTTTACAAGAGGAGAAAAAGTTTCCTGTGGTTATGCTTGCATCCTTCCTTGGAAAACCAGGAAACTTTATAATATCCAGATATTACCTCATTAGATTCTATTCAAAGGGTAATTAACAGAGGCAGAGAAGAAGTAAGTTTCACTGGGGTTTTTTTATTCCAAAAGAACTCGCAGACCTGCTTAATAGTTTGATTGCCATTTCATGACACCCAGCCTCTTCCAGCCACATAATCTCGTTGCTGTCTGAAAAAGAGTAAGATATATTGTGTATTTGAAGCCTTAGGAAAGATTTTCATCATGATAATCACAAAATGAAAGGGCAATCTGAAAAACCACTTATTTAAAATAGAGGAAGATGGCTTCTGCTGAACTTATTACCATTTGCTAGTGTTTAAGGTCTATAATTTCCACTCATGTTAATGCATTCTAATTATTATCCTGCTTAGCTTTTGTTTCCCATGAAGATTAAAGCTGGCTGTTTGATGTGTGCAAAGAAATTACTAGAGAAAATGGTAAATTAATTGGAAGATGTCAGCTTAGGAGAGTGTTTTCAACATGAGTGCTATAAGGCTGTTAACAAACAGACTAACTCATTTGTCTCACCGTGAAATGAAAATAAAAATCACAACATTATGATAAAACCTTGACTAGGAAATGTCTGCAAGACTCTTTGAAGCCTTAGGTTCTTTTCTGTCCTGGGCTTTGGCACTGTGATATATGCGAACCACGTTCTACATAACTGTGAAGTGAAATAGGTTCTATGCAGAACAGATGGACCAGGGCTAATGTGGCGATGTGCACTGGAGACGAGAACAGATTAATACCACAAGAGGAGACTGGAGGAAAATTAGAAAGATGGGGATATTTGAACTATTTCATGAATCATTTCCAACTGATAGTTATGCCTTCAGGCACAGTGAATAATATCAAGGAAGCATATTTAAAAATGTATAAGTTTGTTTTAATGTAGATTAGGATCAAGAGCCATACTTTTGATTGATTAAAAAAAATATCTTGCATTCCCCCATCCCAGAATGTACCTTTATGATTTAAATATCCCCAATGAGCTTAATTATGTGCACTATGAGATGAGTTACTGTTTGGAAAACCCGTGGCAGTTCATGGACTTAGCACAAAGCTTTTGGGAATGGATATTTTGCAAGCAGCACTGTGTGAGCTGGGACAACATTCTCTGCCACTTACATCCAAGCCTGCAGTGTCTGGAGGTGTGATTGCTAGGTATCATTCACGTGTCTTTCCAAGTCTCCCTTGTCTTATCTTATCCAAACTGCCTCCAGTCTTGTGAGGTTCAGACTTCCCAAAGCTGTGCCAGAGCAAGCACATGTAGATACCTCCATTTTTGAGTGAGATATTCAGGGATATGTTACAGAGTGAGGCTTTCAAAAGAGACATTTCACGTGACCCAGTTATGATACTCTTGCAAATGGACATTTTAATCTGTGGCAGAAAATCACATAAAAATAAAGAGGTTTACCTGAGAATTAAAATGATTTTAACATGCATAAAGCCACCACAATCTGAAACAATTGAGATATTTGGGAAATATGTAACTTTCCAGTATCAGTGAAGGTATCGGAGTTTTGTTTATCAGTTAAAAAGCACTATTCCAGGTCTTAAGGCATCGAAGACTCTTCATTTTGCAAAGTTTAGAGTGTATGGATGAGCCTGATTACTAGTATTAACAATGGACATGATTCATAAAAGGAAAAAGAAACTGAGAAAAGGAAATGTATAGATGATTGTCTGGGTACCCTACATCCTCTACATGACTTCTCAGGGGATTTTCAAGCTATAAAGGAGGATGTGAAACACTTGACAGGGAACATTTTGAGAAAAATCAAATTAATATGGCTAGTAAGGAATTAATCTACATGGGTTTGTGCTCAGCAGCATAGAAGATGTGGTATCATTCCTCTTGTATATAATTCTTTCGTTCTAGGCAGGGCCCAAGAAGAAGAGAGAAAGGTATAAAATGGACCATTTGCTTAAAACTTGATTCCCATTCTGCTGATTTCATTGCAGGTTGCAAATCTGGCCTGTTCGATCTCAAATAATGAAGAGGGCGTCAAGTTGGTCCGTATGGCAGCAACACAGATTGATAGTCTGTGCCCGCAGGTAAGTAAGATTCCTGCTAAAATGTACTCAAGAACTCTTTTGGCATTAAAAACATTAATTAGCTGAGACAGGAAAAACAGCCTAGATGAAGGTTATAGCCTTATATTTGTCATTACACTGTTGCCTGCTTTCCATGAACTGTGAAAAATGCATTCATATCCCAAGACTGGGGTGTAATGCTCTGGTTTTAACAGTCTGTGATCTATTTGTTCTTTCCCTTGCGTAACAAATAATTTTGAACAACAGGTAATAAATGCTGCGCTCACGTTGGCCGCCAGACCCCAGAGCAAAGTAGCACAGGACAACATGGATGTCTTTAAAGATCAGTGGGAGAAACAAGTGCGAGTTCTCACTGAAGCTGTCGACGACATCACTTCAGTGGATGATTTCCTCTCTGTTTCAGGTACTGGAATCAAGGGACTCTTCTAAAAATACACTTCTAAGTTAAAGTAACAGGTTAGAGCAGATAAAACCTGTAATTACTAAAGCATCATTATTCCATTAGTCCATCCCTACTGGAATGCTGATCTTCTACAGTCAGTAGGAGCAACCAAGCCATGCTAATAAATCCCTGGTTAGCTTTTCATCTCCAAGAGAATAATATCCTATTTGCGCTTCTATTTCTAGAGAAGTTTTGTTTGAACACAGGCACAAATTAGGATTTCTGCCACCTTTTGAAAATTTATTTGAGACCTGTGTCAGGCTGACAGTTTTACACAAACCTCCATTAGAGTCCTTGCGCAGTTGTGGTCAAGAGGAGGAAAGACGAACATTCCTTACTTTGTTTTGTAACTTTGCTCAGGTGAGCTGTGTCTAAACACTGAGGCAGATATACCATAACTCCAATTATCCATACCAGGTTACTAGACCCTAGACCCTGAAGAGGGGGAGGAAAAAGAGAGATGCTACATATGAGTCCTATCCAGGTGTGTTTTCAGGACATGAATAGCGAGTGCATTTCTAGAGAGCAGGGAAGCACTTCTGGGTCCCAGAGTTCTTGGTGTAGAAATGAAACCAGAGAGAAGTAGTAAAGTAACATAAGAAATACCAAATCTTCTGTCATGGTTTAGGCCCAGCTGGTAACCCAGAACTATGCAGGCGCTCGCTCACTCTCCCCCCCCACCCCCCCCCGCCAATGCTTTCTTCCTCCCCACTCTCCTGGAGGGATGGGGACATGAATCGAAAGAATGTAACTCCCATGGGTTGAGATAAAAACAGTCCAGTAACTAAGGTATACCACAAACCACTGCTGCTACCACCAATAATAATAATGAAAAGGGAAATACACGGGAAGAGAATACAACCGCTCACCACCTGATGCCAAGGCTGACCCAGCAGTGATCCCCCCTCTTCTGTGTCCCTCGCCCCTCGTTTTTACATCCTGTGCATGACGTGGTGTGGTATGGAATGCCTCTTTGGTCAGTTTGGGTCAGGTGTCCTGTCTCTGCTTCCTCCCGGCTTCCCCTCCTCCCTGGCAGAACATGAGGCTCAGAAAGTCTTTGGTCAAAGTAAACATTACTGCAACAACTAAAAACATCAGTGCTATCAGCGCTGTTCCTAGGCTGAAAGTCAAAACCACAGCACTGCAGCAACTACTAAGAAGGAGAAAAATGACTGCTACTGCTGAACCCAGGACAGAGAAGTGCCTCACTTCTCTTACCTCAGTAGAAAGGATTACAATACAAAACAAGCTTTCTATGAAAGCATAGAAGATGTCTTGGTCCTTACATAAAGAAGGGATGATGAAGAGAAGGACATTGACTTTTTGGGTCGCAGTCTTTTTTCCATCCTCCTTGTGAAGTGCTACAACTTGTGGCAGAGTGTATTATTATAATAGTCATACACAATTAATACTATAATTGGAAAGTACTGCATCTCTTGTGTTAATTGTCAGCTGTAGGCAACTTATTTTCCTATTACAGTTTGAAAGAGGTGAATTTTGTTGTGAATAAGGGCATAGCGTGTCAAGTGTGTTTAGCTTACTGCAATGTCACAGAAGAGCCAAACTTCAGGAGATAGCTTGGACTTAATTCTATGTTTCTTTTCCTTAGTGTTTGCTGAATTTCCCAATAAAAGTTTAAGATATTTGGAGAAAGAAAAAATATTTATCCATTAGAAACACCCATACTTTTCTTTCTTTGTTTTTCCCTTTATTTCATTTGGTTGTATCCAGCTATTATTAGTAACGAGGAAATGGTTTGGTTTAGTATAATGACACTCCATTGTTCAACACCAGTGCTAGAGTGTTTACTGCAAGCCATGCCAAGAAAATGAAAATGAACTCTTAGACTAAAAGGGTACTTCAGAATCTGGTAGCACATAGATTTTTTATTTGAGATTTGAAGCTGGCAAAGCACTTTTCAACAGACCTAGTTCTACAGTGAAAGAGCAGACCAAGCTACAAACTACAAACCCTGTCCTTAAGCCAAAGAGAGGGCAAACTTACTTAGTAGACCATTTGGTTATTTTTTTGAGGACTTTTTCTCACTCCAAGCACTTTTATCCACTAATTTCATAAATTATTTGAATGGAAAATATTTTTATGTTTTGTTTTTCTCAAATCATATTTTCTTCTAACATCGCCTTGACTTAGATCCAAGCTTTCCAGGGCAGCTGAGATGTAGTATTTCTGCTGGGCTTAGACTTTTTTCTAACACTCTCCGTAGACAAGGCTATAAGAGATGAGATCGCATGTATCTAGAAAACCTGTTGCTGCTAGCTGTAAGCTTGGAACCCTCAGCTTACACAGTATAGCTTTGGTTTTGGATGTTAACACAGTGAAGCATTCAGAATGGGCTAGTGTCTGCTTAAACGTACCTCATGAACTGACACCTCTTCCTCTTCATATTGAATGTCACAGTTTATGGCATGTTTTAATAATGTCCCGGGGAGACCTTAGAGCAACTTCCGGTACCTAAAGGGGTCGACAAGGAAGCTGGAGAGGGGCTTTTGACAAGGGCAGATAGGATAGAACAAGAGGAAGTGGCTTTAAACTGACAGAAAGGAGATTTAGATTAGACATTAGGAAGAAGTTCTTCCCTGTGAGGGTGCTGAGGCGCTGGCACAAGGTGCCCAGAGAAGCTGTGGCTGCCCCATCCCTGGCAGTGTTCAAGGCCAGGTTGGATGGGGCTCAGGGCAACCTGCTCTAGTAGAAGGTGTCCCTGCCCATGGCAGGGGATTGGAACTAGACAATCTTTTAGGTCCCTTCTAACCCAGACTGTTCTGTGGTTCTGTGAATAATATTGTGGCTGCCAGAAGAAAGCTGGCCATAATTTTAATCAATTACTTTAGACTTCAAATGCGCTATTTGTTCAAATCCATATAGCTCCTCTTGTTGGGCAGAATTTGGCTATGCCATAGTGAAAAAAAAAAAAAAGGAAAGGAAAGGAGGAAATAGTGAATAAATATTTTGGCAAAGCAATGTTTTTAAAATATGAATAGAGAGTTTTTTAAACAAAGAATTTTGCCTTGCAAGTTACTCTGATTCACAGCTTGGGGGAATTTCTGTTTTCATACTGAGTTGTTACAATTTAAAATTCAACATCATGTAAAACATTTCTCAAACCCTCAAATGAACCAACCTTGGTGTTTTGAACAGCGAAGATTAACATGTCATTCTATTTACGTAGCCAAGAATAATTAACAAAAAACAGTTGTTGAACCGATTAATTCTGGTTTATTTATTACTGTTGCAAAGAAGAGTATTTCATTTTCTGTTTATTTTTGTCATTGGCAGAAAAGTTGTTGTTTAGCCACTGAGTTTCTCAGAATGAGCTGATCAATTATAAAATTCAGACTTAATTTTATTATTGAAATGATTTTTAACTGTACTGGCTGCAGGGAAATAATGTCTGACCTGGTCAAAATCTTCTTCATCTTTTCACATTATCAATATGAGAATATCACATCAGTTGTGATACTGCAGCACATGAGAGTGGATGGCCTGATTCTGAGCCAAGAAAAAACAATGCGGCTCCCAAGATTTCAATGAAGACACTTGATTTTACATCATCTGAGAAGTCTCACTGTTGTTGACTCTTCTTTCTGAATATGCACAATCACATATGATTATACTGTATGTCATTAAAAATTCACAGCTTAATCTCTGGCATAAATAGAGTAAAGGAGATGAACTACTCATGCGCAGGTACCCTGCTACCTACAAAGGCCATTTACTGTTGTCCTTTTGAAATGATTTATTTTCTTCTCTAACTTATTTAGGCACAAAGGAACCAACCATATGAAGTGTTTATGAGAATGTGTAAATTCAGCTTCAGAAAATTGTCCAACTGTTTATTAGAGCATTCTGCATAATATTTGAATGCTTTTCTTTTTGCATCGTTTTCTATTACACTTTCATTATAATAAAATTCAGTGTGATGTTTAAAATGAATGTGACTGTTTTTCAAAGAATTACAGATTGGTATTTGTAGTATAGGTAAGAGGGGATAGTGCAGTCCCTTTGAAATATAAATATCACACTTGGGATTATGTGTCATAATACCACAGAATGGTATTAGTTTTTCAGACCTGAAAAAGGAGCGATATCGGTTTTTTAACATACTGACATATGCTGTTTACCCAAATCAGTAAGCTTTGCGATGAGGAAGAACAGCATGAAATGAGCCTTATTTTTTTTCCTACATTCCAGAAAACCATATTCTGGAAGATGTGAATAAGTGTGTGATTGCTCTCCAAGAGGGGGATGTCGATACACTGGACAGAACTGCAGGTGCCATCCGAGGCCGTGCAGCCAGAGTTATTCACATCATTAATGCAGAGATGGAAAACTATGAAACTGGAGTTTACACTGAGAAGGTGCTGGAAGCTACCAAACTACTTTCTGAAACTGGTAAGCTTGCTTGTAATGTTTTTTAACATTAAGTCACTTAAAACTTTTAGTTAGTTCTCTGAAATATGTCACTCAGAGGGGAACCTGTGCTTGAAATCAAGTTATAAACAGATTTATGACTGTAAGCTGTTTTTTTGGTCTCTATTCAGTGTTATTGCAGTGGCTATGTTGACAAGAGCCATGTAAGAGATTCAGTAGCCCATCAAGGCTAATCTACATCATCAGTTTCAATGATTTCAGTAAATTCACAGCCTTTTCTTCAAGTTCTTTCTGAGGCAGTTGTTTATGTATTATGTGTTGTAACAAACATTAGTCTGTGGTTTGTACAGGTGACACTGCTTGTTGGTGGCTGAAATTGTGTTTCTGAACAAAACAAATTTTCATTGAAAATGCATTTAAGTAACTGAAAATGTATTACCTGATTGACAAGAAATAATATAAAAGGCTGGTAGATTATATAAAATATGGAGATTATATAAAATAAATAGATTATCCAAAAATAGAAAAGTCTACTAGATGGATAGACTGGGAAAAGCACTGATGAATTTTAATTTGTTATTTTATATATTTAAAAATCTGTTATATCTATTTATATGCGTATATTTATATATTCTTATAATATATAAGTGTATATTTATATTTATATGTAGATACTTATATATTAATTTATTATTATTAACCTTTTTTTTGCCTTCACAGAGCAGGGAGTGGATTCGTCTAAGTGTAGGTGTTTACATCTAAGCTGGTTATATTAGACTCCTTTATACTCGGTATTACCTGTTGCTATGTGAGTCTGAATTGTTCAGTGCAGGCAGTGCTTTCAAGTGCCCTCATCTTAAAACAGTGGTCTACCTTTGTTTGGATGAATCATACTTTGGATTTCATTGACTTCACTGTACAAGTGACCAGCTATAATATAGATACATGTAGTATGGAAGTCTGAAAATGTCTGAGCTGAACCTCCCTTATTAGGTGACTTGGTCATCTGGGCTTTAAAATCAAGAGTATTTGGGAAGAAACAAAAGAGAATACATCAGCTCAGGGCACACCAAATGTAACATTCAGACAAAACAGCCACGCATCTCCCTATGAGGTAGAAAAGCAAAATCTGTTGTAGCTCTGGCAGCCTCTGTGTCAGCCTTAACAACAGAAATAAGCAAAATGATTTATTGTAGTGTTATGGTTGTACCCAGCTTATTATCTTTAAGCCTTAATAGGGAACCCAAGTCCTATTTGCACAGCTAAATCCCAGTGACCAAATTAAAGAATTTCTTCCTCTTTCTTCTTCTGACCTTTCATTATCATTTACTGGAAGTTATAGCTGCAGTGTGGATTCTTGTGATTGTGATTATGACTAGAAAGTTGTGCCTCGAGCACCCGCGATGCTTGTACTTGACACCAGCCTGTAGAAAATAACTTTCACAGACTCCTGTGAGCTGCAGAACATTTTTGGTAAGGTCAGAAATCAGTAACATGATTTTCAGCCTGTAGAGCACACTCCATTTGGCTCTACACAGCTATTTTCTATACAACATTCATGTTCACTTTACATCCAGCTGAACTTAAGTTTTTAAGTTGTGTTTTGGCCGTGTGCAGCTTGAAAATAGTGCAATAAGTTTGGCTTTGTTTTTTCTCTAAAAGATTAGTGGTTCTATTTGTGTCATGGTTTTGAAATAGAAGAAGCCAAAGCGGGTCTGAAAATTGTTTTTATTAGTCCCCCTATTTTTCACTACCCAGCAAGAGAACAATGGAATAAGTAGTGTATGTTTAGCTTATTTGAAAAAATCCATGGGTTGGTATGAATTCACTGGCAGAAAAAAAAATCAGTTCAGTTTGATATGGTAAAATATTCTGTGGTGCTCTTGTGTTAAAGTCTTCTTTTGGTAAAGGAGAGATTTTGAAGAATGCTTCTTGTCAGTGAGATTTCTTTATTAACCAACACAAAATACATCTTTAGGCTTTTTATTCAGCTAAACTTTCTGACTTAGATTTTCTTAAGAATAATATTATTAATTATTATTAATAATAATTTTGATTTTTCAACAGAGTAACTGACAGTTATAGAAGTCAGTTACATAGATCAATAATAGGCACAATGCATACCATCCATATTTAATGCACTTTTGTATAATTTGAATTATAATTAAGTGCTGGAAGCTCTAGACTAAGTGTATATTGACAACATCAACTTATTAATTCTGGGATTCAATACTTAAGACTGAGTCACTGTTCCTTAAACTCTTAATTATTTATTTTGTATTTTGCAAAATTTGAGTAAATTTGAGTAGTAAAAAATAGTTTAAAAGTTATAAATATTAAGAACTCTGTCATGTACATATTGTGCAGCAGAAGTTCAGAAGACAGAATGGGCCCAGATTCAATGGAGTACATGAAGCTAAAATAATTTATGCCAGACACAAATGTGGATCATTAATATTACAGCACAATTTCTATCTACAGCTTTTCAGGCCATTTACAAAAATGTTTATTATTCTTTCTCTATGATTTTTGATTAAAATAGGTAGAGTTTACTGACTCATTTTGTCACTCTAGAATAAAGTGGTTGAAATGGTATGTAGGCCCCCCATACACCATTCTGTCTGTGCCTTGGACGTTTATACCCTGCTCTCTCCCCTGGAACAGGTCTCTCCATGCACACCTGTGTAGCTATGGATGTAGAGATATGAGTGTCTATGAATACACATGTATATTTATATAGCCTTTCTATTCATCACCTTGAGATCCTGCCTAGATTTTATCAAATGCACTAGAATGGCGAGACGAATTTACTTGGAGTTAGGCTTCACCCACAGATGCACTATCAAAGTCTTTGAAAAACACAATGATGAAGACTCATTTTCAACTTTGCTACTCTTTTTTAATTGACTTTTATTTATTTTTAAATGAAGTACTTTTGAAAGCTGGAAAAATTTAGTTAAATGACAGTGGAAGGGAAATAAGCGCATTACCTTTCTCTTATATTTATTATTTACTTTTAACTGTCATTTCAGGAAAAGAAAGCTTTTGGTAAGCCTCTTTTTCCAGGGATTTCATATTGTTATAGGAGTACTGGATTTGATATACAGTGCACAAATATGGTTACACTGTTTCGGAAAGAGAAACAACTTGCTTACGTTGGGGAGGGTGGGGGAGAATTAATCTTTAAGGGAAGCAATATTGGTAGGTTCTGAGAAATTGAAACTATGCATACCTTGCTTTTAGAACTGGTCTCCCCTTAAAGGTTCATTTGTTTGTTGTGTTATTGTTTTCAATTTGCAGCCTTTGGAACATGTGTTTTGAATTTTTTTAGTGTTTTAGTGCTTTCTTGCCTGTGCTTCACTAACCCACTGCCTTTACAGCCAAGCACTTGGCACAGACTAGATTCTTATCTCTGACAGCAGCATTAGGGATCGACAGATTGGTTAATATCTTTTTAAAATTGAATACTTTTATTTCCCTTTTAAATGAATGTAAAAACTTGACTCTCACTGACTTGCATATAAATCCAAAATGAAAACTAATAAACCATGGAGTCTATGGGCCTTGCTGGGAACAAACACTAAACTCATAGCCTGGTGCATGTTAACTGTGTGCAGGAATAAACCAGAGCTTCAGGTGCTGTGAAGTTTGGGGCACTGTGAAATTTTACTAGTATCTTTAGCTCAGTTTCCTAAAGAGCAAGGCCCAGTGGCAGCACCAGCCCTGGGTATTGGCCACCTCCACGAGGATAGGGATGGATTGCATGGAATGGTAGACAGTGCCATGCTGATGGCTCCTGTTAAATGTTATATTGGTGTTCAGCATTTTTAGAGAACTGTGAAATTATCCTGCTACAGATGGTCCATATATAAAAAAAAAAAAAAATAAGGAAAGAGAGACAGGTGGAAAGGAAAAGAGAGGAGAAAGAAAAGGTTGAAAACAAAAGAAAAGGCAAAAAGGAAAGGGAGTCAGAGAAAAAAAGGGAGCACAATTTCTGTTTGAATATTGAGATCTCTCATGCTGTTCAGCACCCAGTCCTTTCAATGACTAAGGCCAGCTGAGTCTCCCATTGCTTTTAAGGAGGAGGAGATCAAAGTCTACTCAGCAATCACTTCAGAAGCTGTAACAACTGAAGGGAAGAAACATGAATTTCTAGACGAGTAAAAAGAAGTGTCCGTAGAAAGAAATCAAGTAACAGGCAACAAGACTGAATATTATTTTTGAAGACTTCTGAGACACAGGGAAGAGAAAAAACTGTGACATTCTTTAAAGGTCAGAGGGTTGAATTTAAATTAGGAAAACTAAAGTAGACTTTGCAGTGTTGTAATGAAAGAAGAGAATGGAAAATGAAGGAGAAAAAGCAGAACAAATGGAACCAGAACTGCCTGGCAAGGGTTGTAAAAAGTTTCCAATGTATCAGGGTTTTTTTCCTTCAGTTTTCATTGGGATGTCTGGAAACAATCCTGGAAGAGCAAGTACTATAGTACTTGGGTTACTCACTCCTGTGAAGAACATTGGAAATCTGAAATTATCCAGTTCAGAGCAGAAACTTGATTTTCAGCTTTTAGCATGTTTTAAACTGCCCTAGTAACTTTGTAACTATCTGGTTTTAAATAGGTAACTTCTGTTTTGACTCAATTTTCTTTATTTTGTGTTATCAGAATGGGCTAAAGCTGAAAATCAGCACTACTGGCAATTCAGAAATAAGCCTCTGAGAGTTTTATCAGCGTGAGTAGGACAAAATTTAAAGATATTTATCACTAGGAAAAGGCAGCTCAACGATGTTATCAAAGCTAATACTAAAGCGTGGCAAAGATGAATTTTTCAGCAGTGATGTGAAGGGAAACAAAATGTAGAAGCAAAAAGATGAGTTTAAGCATAACTGTAATACAAGAAAACCCCATATTGTATCTGAGGGAGAGCTAAAGATTTCAAAATGGAGCCTATTTTAAAAATAAATTATGTTAACTTCGTGTTATATGGGAGTTTTGGGTAGTTATAATACAACTTATAGATGCCATCATCCTGAGAATACGAGATCATTTATCCACAGGTTTTGATGAAATTATAGCTTTTATTCTGCAATGCACTGTAGCATTTTCTTTAAAGTTTTGCTAAACTGAAATCCAAAGATCAAGGTATCACCACCAAAAAAACATTTAATGCATTCTTAAGGCATTTTACAAAAGGACCAGAGAATGATGTTTCAATAGTGCTTGGTTTGATCCAAAGAATTTTTAACCTGAGACACCATATTCAATATACAGAGGAATGCAGTGAGAAATCATGTAAAATATATTATAAAACAGCTACATGAGACACATAAGAGCTGAATAAATCACCATGGTGTCTACAAGCTTCAATGCTATTTCTTTTTCTCTCTACTTTTACAATTTAAAAATATAGTATTAAAGGAGAATATAACTTAATTGGTACAGATTTCCAAAAGCTTTTTACAAAGTCCTGCGCACACAGCTGTTTGGAAAATGGGTAACCATGGAATGAATGTCAAGGCCTTTGATGGATTAAGAGCTGGTTGCAAGACACAAGCAAAGCATAAATGACCGTTTCTCAGCAGGCAGACAGATAAATCCTATGTTGCTTCAGGGGTCAGTGCTGTGGTTGGTGCCTCATGTATTAATTAAGAGGTGAATAGGCAGAAACAAAATGTGACAAAAGGAGAATGCTGGTTTGGCTACTGGGAGTTTCCTTATCAGAAAGGCAACAGTAGAAGATAATTTTATTTAATTTCTCTAGGTAAATGGAACAATTTAAACTGCATTATCTACATTGACAGGAAGGATCTGAGTTAATTCGTCCTCTCAGAAAAAATATAGCATCATTATGGGCAGCTGGGCAAAGATAGCTTTTCCAGGCGCTACAACCCTCAATCAGAGGTTAAGTTAGCCTGTACAATCATGAGTACACTCACTGAATGGCTCAAATAGTTGTTTCAGCTTTGATCAACTATCATGGGTTCATCATCAGCAGTCATTTTTCTCCTTCTTGGTAGCTGGTGCAGAGCTGTGTTTTTGATTTTTGGGCCTTGGAGCTGTGCTGGTAACACCAGTGTTTTCAGTTACTGCTTGGCAATGTTTTGGTCTGGCCAAGGACTTTCTGAGCCCCATGCTCTGCCAGGGAGGAGGGGAAGCCGGGAGGAAGCAGAGGCAGGACACCTGACCCAAACTGACCAAAGAGGTTATTCCATACCACAGCACGTCATGCCCATGCTCTGTGAAAACGGAGAGCAGAGACCCAGAAGGGTGTGGTGGTGGACTGGGGGATTCGCTGCTGGGGGCTGCACTGGCTGGATCGGGCTTGGTGAGCAGTTGCATTCTCTTTCCTTGTGTTTCTCTTGTATTATTACTGGTGATAGCAGTAGTGATTTGTGTTATACTTTAGTTACTAAACTGTTCTTATCCCAACCTGTGCGAGTTGCATTTTTTTTTTGATTCTCCTCCCCATCCCCCTAGGACTGGGGGAAGAAAAAGAGGGGAGTGAGTGAGTGAGTGAGTGAGTGAGTGAGTGAGTGAGTGAGTGAGTGAGTTAAACTTCGTGAGTTTTAGAGGCTTAAACCATGACATCAACCTAACAATCTTCCAGAAATGGAAGGCAGTCAAGACAAGGATGATAAAATCAAAGAAATGTGGGGATTTAGAGGCAAATTAGTTCCAGGAGTGTTTAAAAAGACTAAGATTATCCATTTGGGATATGTCAGACATCTTAGATAATGAACAGTAGGTTACTATAATAGAAGTGCGCGTTTTCATAAACCATTATTACCTAGTCACTGTTAAATTCTTTTCTCAAAAACATCTTGTGTTCTTAAGAGCCATTTTTTATGTAAAGAGAGTGGTTGTGGAGTTAGAAAAAGAAGTATACCAAGTCAAGGAAATGCAGGCAGAAGAATGCAGTGAATATTGACTAGCTCCAGCAGAATGTTTTGTGAAATGTAAGTGCGAATTGTACAAAAATCTTTTAAAATAAAAACACTGGCATTCCTTGCATTGCTTTGCCTACACACACCTACATCCAGATATACACAAACTTATAACCAAAGCCAGAAAGGGTGTTTCGCTTGTGTTATATAAGCCATTTTTGTGTCCAACAGCATGCAAGTGTTTTCTTGAGGAGATATTCTGAAGAACTACATCTAGCTTTTATTTGAAATATCAATCTGAGGGAGCTCCATTTAGTAGCAATAATATTTTGGTGGTACTCACTGAATGTAGTCTGCGTTTGCACAGGTAGGCAGGAGAATGAGACATCTGAAATTGGTGAGACACATGTCCCTGCAGCTGTCATTTGTTATCCTTCTTTGTCTGCTTTGTGATATACCCTTTCATTATATGATTGCCTACTATGCTGGCCACAAGGCACCTCGTCACAGATGCAGCTTACCTTGCCTCTCCCCTGACGTTCTATCTTTCTGCAAATGACAATTCAATGAGGACAAATTATGAAGGTTTAGGTTTTATTCTTTTATTTCTGTCCATATCTCATAGTACTCGGTAAAATAACTGCAGACATGCCATTAATTTCTATAATGTACAGCTCAGCTGTACTGCATGTGAACAAATCCAACATTTCCTGAAAGAGTTGCATTACCATGTCTATGCCTCATAGTTGCATATACCCACAGATAGAGTTAGGAGCCTTTGTGAAGTGCCAGAAGACTCATTTAACACAAATTGGCCAAAGGATCAGGACTTGGCCATAAATCCAGGGCACCTTGAGGATATTGTGTTTACGGTTCATGTCTAAATCAGCGATGCAGTTATATTGGCAGTGAAGGCTGATTCTTCCTGAAAGTCCTGTGTTTACTGCAAAATGCTATAGTGTATGCACAGCCATTATTTTACGTCTATCCTTTAACCATTTCATTGGGGGAAAAGTGAAACACTAAATAGCAAGAAGATAAAAGATGATCTGCTTTGAACAGTGATATTTCATCCTTTCCTATGGCATAACAGTGAAACCAACATGCTGCAATTTTTGCCCTAATTTTACTTTTCCTCATTCCTGAGTGGCAAATGTGAGATGTGTAGTGTTTGATACCCTGAATTGATGGGGATTCACATTTTTACTAATGAGTATTTAGCTGTAACGGAAATCAGTGACTGCTTCTCTGAGCACAGAATGGTGAATACTCTGAAACCCCAATCCAGTGTCATAAAGCACAGACATAATTACAGGCATTTAAAACTGGATATTAAGAAAAACTTCTTCACTGAAAGGGTTGTCAAGCATTGGATCAGGCTGCCCCAGAAAATGGTGGAGTCACCATCCCTGGAGGTATTTAAAAGACGTGTAGCTGTGACATTTAGGGACATGGCTTAGTGGTGGACTTGGCAGTGCTGGGTTAATGGTTGGGCTCGATGATCTTAAAGATCTCCATCCTAACTGATTTTCTGATTCTATGATATGTTATGTAATAGTTCAGTAGTATTTTATAAAGCTTTTTCTTTTTAATTAGCAATATAATAATCATGACTGAAATGTCGTAAATTATGATATGCGACTAGAGCTTAAAAAATATCTATTGAAATATTTAGGTTCTTCTAATAAGAAATTTCTAGTTCATCTAGAAACAAATTTTGACAAACACTTCAAGCTAAATAAGGTGTCACATTTGATTACTTATTCATCCTTCAAATTAAATAGAGAAAATATGCTATCTTTGGCAAGTATGTCAGATATCCCATAGGAATTAATTTTATGTGCCTAAACTACCCAGTAGACGGTGTTCTTTCCTCAGTTAAGTAAATTAATGGATTAATACAAAAATGTAATTTAAAAAAGGGAATAAATTTCAACCAGAACTCTGACATTTTTAAGCTATAGCTTATAGCTTTCAAGGATCCTTCTTTCAACTTTCAGCAGTGTAGAGGTTCAGACCTTTAGACTGCTGTGTCATTCTTGAATAATATTACCGAAATCAGACCAGATTTTTATGGCCACTTAAGGCCTGTTTCAATCAGATGATTGACACCTAAAATTCCGTGTCAGGTTTCTATGAACATGATATAGGGAAATTCAACTTTCTGAAGGACAACTGCAAATGCTTTAATGAATGTAGAGCTACAAAGAGATAGCCAGAGGGCAGAGCTGAATACACTTGAGTATGAGATCAGCCACTTTTCTGGAGCTCAAGCATTTGGTTTATCTGAGGACAATATGGCTTGAGAGAACAACCTCTGGACTTCGAGAAGGTTGAGTCCCTTAGATCCAAACCCCTGGATCCTAGGAAGAGTTCAGTAGGTCCTTGTCTCTTTACAAGCAGCTCTGCTGATGTTATTCAGCAATAGTCTTCTGGCTAGAAAAGTGCCCCAAAGATGAGACCTTCGGGAACCCTTCATTTCCAATGAGATTTAAATGGAAAGTAGCCGCTTCATGCTCAGCTGGTACCCTCCTAGGTGTCCTTCTGATTTAGAGACAAAAGTGTTCTAGGACTCGATGCAGGAATGGGATTCATTTAGGCCCAAATTTGGTTGTCTAAAGCAGGCATCCAGTCTAAGCCAATCATCTGTCCACCCTCTCTCTTCAAAGGGCAGAGCAGTATCAGAATTTGGTTCAGCTGAACTTGAACTGCTTTCTTAAAGTAGATGTGATTAAATGTCTAATGGAAACATCTATCGTTCACCATTTGGTATAAGAAGACATTGATTTCTAACTTTCAAGATATATGACGTAGGATGAAACCAGGCCAACTTTCCTAGCTCCCATTGATACCACTAAGAATTAGAAACCTGTGCACCTAGAGGGACTTCAACCTTCATTGCTTTTTTGTGTCTTAATTATCCCTTTCTACATTTCTGAGCATTCACATCTACTTAAGATTCTGACGAATTCAAGTTCCTAAATAATAAGGCCATAAAAGTTCATTAAATTAGCTAAGCATTCATTTAATCTTGTATATTAATGAAACTTTGCATTCTAATGCTATGAGCAATGACATTTTTAATGTTTTTATCTCAGTAATTTTATGTAGCCTGACTTTTCCCTTCTCACTGATCTAGCTGCTCCCATATCACTAAACCAAATACCCAGCTCTGTTTTCAAGTACAAACATTCCAATACAAGTTGTCATTAGAGAAAGAAGTCAATAAAAATATATATTTAAAAAATAATTATTTGATATTTTTAAAACTTCGGAGATAGGGGTGGGTTGAGAGAAAAACAATAAAAGCTTTAGTGTAAAGCTTCATGGAGCAAGGTGGTTAGCAAGAAAACACAGGTTGCGTCAAGGCATGAGTTCACCCATGGTGATGTGTTAGTTTCCTATTAGGCAGATTAAAAAAAAAAAAATCTGAAAATAATCAATAGATACAATAGAAATAATTTTAACTTTGTTGTTTTCCATCTTTTCTCCACCCGTTCAACCTAGATTTTGTTGGCAGTGATCTTACTTTCAATTCCTTCGAAAACTCATCTACGGAAAGGCTTTAAAGTCTTTGTTACAATGACGAAGTCAATAACTTAGAAGTGTTGCTATTAACCTGAGACCTGATTCTGTCAACATTTATGCAGGTGCCTAATTAATTCATGTTAGTTAGACTGAGAGATATTAATGGATCACATTTTTCAGTCCAGCGTATGTTAAATTTTTCGCCCAAAGTGCTGATTTGCTTCTAAATCTGAAATTTGTAGCCAATCTCTGTACATAATAAACCAATCAGTCTCTGACGCATTTGCAAGTTTCAACTCCAGATACAAGTTTTATGCCTTTGCCTGAATTTTACTTGTAGGTTTTTCACTACTGGCACAAGAATATCCTTTGTACAGCAAATGACAGATAAGACTGGAAGTTTTTTGGGTGCTACTGAGAAATTTCTCCATACATCACTGTCATGGAGCTTCTCAAGTGTGGCCCAATAACGTTAACTGGAGAATAATAGAGTTCTTAACTCAATTTCCAAAATCTTTACTGCATTAAATGCCAACATATGCTTGGAGAAGTTACAAGTAGTAGCATCTTATTAGTTTAAGATTTTTTTTCCTGCTTGTCTAATCAGAAATATTTCCCAGTAATGTAAAAGTGCAATTGGCAAGCAATCAATTCATAATATAGTTTAATAGCAATTTCCATTTCGAAATAGCAAATAATGTTCAACTGTAATAATGTAAACTAAGGACTGAATTATAGCCAGTTCTGCAAGGTCAAATTATTGAAAGAAGCTTTCACGCCCAATGGGCAGACACTGCTGCAGCACCTGTGTTTGAGAATAAGTACCTCATGTACCTCATGCTCACCAAAATCAATATACTGTAACTTTCCATCTCCCCATGGCCTGGTGCTTATGAATTTACTACTGCTGCTTATTGAGTCAATGAATGAAGTCATGACTGTTGGCATTTTCAGTGGCATAATACAAGGACTGGGCACACCCTTAGCAAGTTTGCCACCAACATCAAGCTGTGTGGTGTGTCCCATTCCTGGAAGTGTTCAATGCCAGGTTGGACAGGTCATGGAGCAACCTAATCTAGTGGAACGTGTCCTTGTCTGTGGCAGGGGGCTAGAACTGGATGAGCTTTAAGGTCCCTTCCAACCCAAACCATTCATTGATTCTCTGATTTAGACGTATAATTTATATGTACATTATTTATATATTTTTCAGTATATATTGGAAGCATACAAATGAAATGCAATGTTCAGCTAAAATAGGCATCTTTATCATCTTTTGGGGGGAGAAAATGAGTAGTGATCTCTATCAGGCTGTGAATAATTTTCATGAGGAGTTTGTGGAATTTCCTTCATTTGAGTATTTTAACATTATTCATATATAGCTGCTAGATAAAAGTATAGCATATTATATTATTTGACTAAATTATGCAATTGAAACATAGAAATGTATCTCTGGATACAACCACAAAATACCGCTCTTTTAATTTTCACGTTTCTTGCACACATGCTGCAAAAATCTCAGTTAGGTACTTAACTGAACATAGTGCTCCAACTAAGGCCTCACTGTGCAGCTTCACAGTATATTCCTTCAAGTCTTTTTTTTTTATATTGTGATAATACTAGATAGACCTTTGCCATTTTTTACAATAGCATCACATTATTAGACATATTTCCAGAACCCACTTGACATATCTTTCTGGTTTGACAATGTACCACAGGTAATTGTTCCTTGAGATGCTTTTTGTCATGGCTTCCATGTCCACCTTAGAATAATTTAATTTACATTTCCCTCGTTTCACTTTTAAGAATGTCATGTGTGGCCACGTCAAAAATCTTGTGAAGTCAAGCTGTATTATCTCTACTGCTTCTCCCAACGCACTAGTTAGCTGCCCTGTCAAAGAAAATACTGTAAGAGCTTGACACAACCTATTTTGACAAATCTGTGCTTGTCTGACATCTGGTTATTATTTAGAAGATAATTACACATTAATTGCTTTACATCATGTTTCATTTTCTTTCTGGGTACTGAAATTAGGCTGAATATCCTATAATTCTTCCTTTTTATTCGCTATACCTTTATATAAATAGGTATGTGCTTTCTCTTCTTCTAAACCCCTGCAACTTTCACCATTATTGTTTTTCTTGGGTTCTCCAAGGTGTTTCATAAATTGCTTTGATCATTTCCTTAAGAACTGCAGGGTAAATTTTGGTATGTTCTGCTAACTTGAAAACATATTTAATAGACACATTTCTTCAGGTTTATGTAGTTGTTCTCCAAACTGCCTTTCCTAATTCAGATCTGTTGCACTTACTATTAATTATATTAAATATTTGACCTCCTCTGCTTGTTAGACATTCTAGACAGAAATTTAAGGACCCTAAATATTGGGGTTCTTTGCCTCCTTTTTTTATTGTCATTTTTGCATTTCTAGCTTTACTTGTTTTATCCCCATGACCCTAAATAAGTTTTCTTTTATTCTCTATGTTTACTTATTTTTGCTGTATTTTTAATGATTGTTTTTCGATTTTCATGCTAAAAACTTCCTTATGCAATCATATTAGTCTCCTACTACACTTTCAAGTGTTCCCTTAATTAAGATAATTTGATATATGCATTTAATATTCTTTCGGAAACTTGCAGCTCTCTCAAACTTCTTTTCTAATTAGAGTGTTTCCCCTCTGGCTACCAATGTTTTGTTATTGTTTACTTTTTTATATCTATTGTTGCTGCCACTTTTCCATGCTTTCTCCACTACATCCCTAACACTTACCGAGCATTATCTGCATCAGTTACAGATCTGTTCTTTCACCTGTGCATGTGAGCAAACATATATATGTGTGTGCATACACAGACATAATAAACAAGTTTCCTAGCTGTAAAGGTTTTAAATGTCATTTACTGACAGCTCGGTGTCGTGGTTTAAGCCCAGTCAATCAATGAAGTTTTCTCACTCACTCACTCACTCACTCACTCACTCACTCACTCACTCTCCTCTATTTCTTCCCCCAGTCCCGGGGGGATGGGGAGGAGAATCGAAAGAATTCAACTCACACAGGTTGAGATAAGAACAGTTTAGTAACTAAGGTATAACACAAATCACTACTGCTACCATCAACAATAATACAAGAGAAATACAAGGAAAAAGAATACAACTGCTCACCAAGCCCGATCCAGCCAGTGCAGCCCCCAGCAGCAAACCCCTCAGTGCACCACCACATCCTTCCGGGTCTCTGCTCTCCATTTGCACATCCTGGACATGACGTGCTGTGGTATGGAATAACCTCTTTGGTCAGTTTGGGTCAGGTGTCCTGCCTCTGCTTCCTCCCGGCTTCCCCTCCTCCCTGGCAGAGCATGAGGCTCAGAAAGTCCTTGGCCAGACCAAAACATTGCCAAGCAGTAACTGAAAACACTGGTGTTATCAGCGCTGTTCCCAGACCCAAAATCAAAAACACAGAGCTGCACCAGCTACCAAGAAGGAGAAAAATGACTGCTGCTGATGAACCCATGACACTCAGATATCTTGCAGTCTTAGTAAATCATGCTTTTTAAAGGAGGTTTTACATTCTTTGTTGTGCAATTGAAGGAGAGAATGTAAAGATTGCTATTTTCATGCTGTCAGAAACTATGTCAGAGGTCTGCATGTGTAGAGTTGGTACAAATCCATGCCATGTGCCTTCCTAGGTCTTGAAATTGTAACAGTATGTACCATGTCTACTGGAAAGCATTTATACCCAAGGACAGGGGAAAAATTCTCCAAAAGAAGGTGTCTAATCTTCCTGCCTTTTGTTTAATCTAGTTATGCCACGTTTTGCTGAACAAGTTGAAGTTGCCATTGAAGCCTTGAGTGCAAATGTCCCACAGCCGTTTGAAGAGAATGAGTTCATAGATGCTTCCCGCTTGGTTTATGATGGAGTTCGTGACATCAGGAAAGCTGTTCTGATGATAAGGGTACGTAAAGCACCTGGGAAAAAATGTTGGGACTTACAAGAAAGTATCTCATTGGATGAGAGGAATGTGAAAGCTTCTTGAAATCAACATCTTTTCATAATAAGCCAGACAGGCTTGATATTGAAAGAAGCATGAAGCAAAAGTATGCAGTAGAAAGGAATTTGTAAGGAAAGAAATGAGGAGATGAACCACAATTAATTTCTTAATTAACTAGGAGAAGATCTGATCACAACTGCCAATAGATACAAACTTCATTACTGTTTCCATAGTAATAGCAATATTTTGCTCAGATCTTCACATTTGTGTGGATTTTTTGTTGGTTTGGGGTTTTTCTCCTGATGCATGTATGCCACCTGGGATACAAGGTAAGTCTCGTTAAAATCTAGATGAATCAATAAATTATCTTGCTGCTTCAGGGAGCCTCTGCAGGGATGGTTTTGAATGTTTACTGAGGTAACAAATGTGTCATTTCAGTGTCGTCTACCCAGTTTCATTTTGCTTAGGCATCTTCTAAAAAAACCCATACACATTAAGTTACTAAAAAAAAAACCACAGAAAACCACAATTATTGTGAGAGTAGCTGTGTCTTGTTTTGCATTGTAGTCTACAGCCAAAGAATAAAGAAGAAAAAATCAAAACTGAACAAGAAAATAACAGTTTAAACCTGTGTGATGCCTCTAGGTCATGAAATTTGGAGAGGGGCTTTCTACAAGGGCACAAGTGATAAGAGGCAATGGCTTTAACCTGCCAGAGGAGAGATTGAGATGAGCTCTTAGGCAGAAGATCTTCCCTGTGAGGGTGCTGAGGCCCGGGCACAGGGTGCCCAGAGAGCCTGTGGCTGCCTCATCCCTGGCAGTGCTCAAGGCCAGGTTGGACGGGGCTTGGAGCAGCCTGCTCTAGTGAAAGGTGTCCCTGCCCATGGCAGAGGGATGGAACTAGATGACCTTTAAGGTCCCTTCCTACCCAAACCGTTATATGATTCTATATCTTCAGTAACTGAAACTCTTACTTGAAACACAAGTTACCTTGAGTCTGCCCCGGTGAAAGCCATGAGCAAATAAGCCTACAGTGAAAATTGCAGAGAAAACTTACAAAGCAAATAACAGTGCTAAAACAACTCATCCCGTGGAGCAAACAGGTAACATACACTTGTGTTCGTGAGTATATTATGGCACTGATATAGTAATTCAGGCAGCTAGAGCACTCCAAAATAGCTCCATTTTAGCCTTCTGCCACTACATATTAACCTTTATAGAACAAGCTTTTGACAGGCTTAATCTTGTAACTGCAAAATGTAAATTCCATTCCCATACCCAGCGCTAAGCTCAGGTAGCCTGAACTACCTGAGACACCAGTCATGACTGACGGTGGAAGGAAACATCTCCTGTTTCCTATGGGTGCAACACTCGTATATGTGGACCAGTTCTGGTCTGGGATGGAAACAAAAGATCTGCATGGTAAAGGAAACCCATTTTTTCTTTTGATTATCCGTTTCCTTACTCCATAACAGCAGTTTCCAAACTTTTTTAGGACAAGAACCACTTCTAGGTACATTTTAGTCTTTTATAGTCTCTCATGAGTCATTTTAAATTGCTTCTTGAGACAGTTATCAGACGGGATCTGCTACAGATGCATGCATTCCAATCTCCTACACGGTTCTGCCTTCTAGCACCTCCCTGTACATCAGAGTTGTTCCGGAAAGTTTGCCATCAGAATGTCCATACCGGGTGAGATGTTTCTGATAACCACAAAGCACCATTTTAAATTCTGGAAACACATTCACCTATTTCACTGTTTTCTTGCTGTTACGCTAACTACTGGCCTGGAAAGCTGATCAGCATGCAGGCTTTGCAGGCCCCTTAGAAACATCCCAGCTTACTTTTGCCATTGTATCACTACTGTTTCCCGCTCCTCATATGATATGAGTTAATGAATTCTGCTTACCCGATTTTGCATTCTGACAATTAATCTATTTATGGAGCTAAATGTAGTACTCCTTACCCAGGCAGAGAACCAAAGCGCATAAAGGGACTCATTATCCTTGTGGGTTAACTGGGATAATCCACATATATAAACTTACACAGACCAAAATTTGCTGAAACAGAACTTTATTTTGTGTAGAAAACAAAATCAATTTCATTTTGAGACACTTCTTAGCATTCCAATCTGAACACCTCACATTGAAACTCAATGTATAGTTAAAGGGTGAGAGTGTTAAG
Source organism: Myiopsitta monachus (assembly GCA_017639245.1). Taxonomy (NCBI): domain Eukaryota; kingdom Metazoa; phylum Chordata; class Aves; order Psittaciformes; family Psittacidae; genus Myiopsitta; species Myiopsitta monachus. The sequence goes on along the minus strand of CM029917.1, from coordinate 113,224,034 downwards.
CTATAAAAGTGTGTGTTTAGAATTCTTTCTAATAGTCTATCAAATTTCATTCACCACTTTAATTCAGGATGTAAAAATTCTTGCTGAATTAATTAAAAAAAGAAAAGGGTGGGGTAAAAAACTGACTTCTAAACTTTTAATCGCATCTGGCACAAACAGTTATTTTTGGGCAGTAATTTTTCATGTACGTGCCATGAAACATTGAATTTATCTGAGATGATTCCCTCATTCCATAGAGGAAATAAAGCTACTTTTTAAATTAATTTTTCTTGGTATTATTACTTTTAGTAAGCTAAATGAGAAGGGGATAATCTCTGTGCTTCTGTTTTCCCTTGAAAAGGGAATATTTTATTATCCCTTTGGAGGAGAAAGGAGGCTCATTTTTACATTGAGTACTATTATTATGATCTATACAGAAGAAAAATCTCTTGCACAAGTTAAGAAGTATAAGTAAATTTAGGAGTATAATTATAAAACCTAAAAATAAGATAGAAAATAATAACTTAGTTCCAACATCTTTTCTATTACTGCATAGGGATCAAATTACACTTTGTTTTTTCATAGCTACTTATGATATTCAGTTATTAGACAGAAAACCTCTCTACAGTTAGGAAGAATCGCAATGACTCCTTTTCTCATTCTTATGTATCTCTAAGCCCAGTCTTCTTTTCATATGCAGCCTTTGCCATTGATGATTTTGCCATTAGCTGCATCTTCATTAGCCTTAGTGTTCCATTTGGTTGGATCAAGGGTACATTTTTGGAGCCAATTTCCAGTTGTTCCTTCTTGCCATGTTTAGTTCATGTTCGAGCATATAAACTTGGTTCTTTGATCCTGGAAGTAGTCTAGGAGCCTGTTAAATGTTTCACTTATATCATTAAGGGACTTTTAGTCCATGGGAGAAGACTACAGCAAACATGAATAAAATGAAATGAGAGTAGTGCAAATGTGGAGTCCTCAGCCCCAATTTTTTTGCATCTATGCATGGTCTTCAATGAATGTAAACTTAGCCATGATCAGCCATGGGACAGCCACTGCAGTGACATCCAAAGTACTGCTACATCTTGGATTCTCTGGAAACTACGCTTGGTAAAAATTCCCATCATCTTTTTTAACAAATAGCTTATCTCCAAAGGGTGTTTCGAGGTTCATTGTCTACATTGACTGCTTGTTGCTTCTCAGGTTGAATTTAGAGTCTTAGATTTTAATGTAAGCCATTAAACAGCTGAAGACCTGCTGTGAGGGAGGTTCTCCGACTTTGCCACTCAGATGCTGCTCACAGCACCTGAGTCACTTAGGCCTTTGTAAAAAACCAGATGTACAGAATAGCATGGAGTTGAATAGAAAAATGCATTATAAAGAGGGTTTTTTTCTCCTTAGAATTTAGAATTAGAGGGTATTTTCATGGTAAAAAAAAAAACGAGGAAATGGCATTTAAGGGTTTTTTTTCATTACAATGTTATCTTGACCTGGTGTTTATAATGCTGAAATTCTTAAAATTTTGAAGTGCATATAGCCCTATAGCATGGTGGAGTTTCTATCTTCATCAAATATATCTGAATTGGTAAAACATTAACCAAATAGTATTTATAATCGACATATATATGCTATTTTACAACTTGTGCATCCATAATTTACATTTTTAGACTGCAATTTCAAAACATAAAGCAAAATTATATCAATGGGAGGTATTTTGTCCACAGCAAGCTCTTCAGCAGCCAGATATTCTAAGCAGAAAAATTAAAATATTTCAGTGGCTGAAGTCTGAAAGTCAGCAAATTCATATTAGAAATTAAGTATACATCTTTAAAGAGAAAGTCTATTTTTTACTGGGTGATTTATCTGTGATTGTGAAAGATTCTTCTTCATCGGGAGAGTTCATCTGAATTAGGTGAATGAACTGAAGAATGTGCTCTATGTGTACTAGAGACACTGTATTTGAAAAAAAAAAAATAGCCCTTAGAGCCTGTGCTGCAAACAGATTAGATTATGGAAATGGTCCATTTTTCTACTAACTCAATGGGTTCGTAAAAACCATTAGTTTTGAAAATTGTTGTAGCTCCTCCAGTCACTGGTGTTTCTCAGAGTTTTGTTTGGAAGCTGTCTTCAATCTCAAATCCACATTTCCTACATCTGTATGACCACAGATTTAGGTGTTTGCAGGACTGATTCAGTCCGTTGGTCTTCCAACTCAGATAAATTAAGTTCCAGGCATTGTTGTCTTCTGAACTAGCTTTTAAATACCATGGTCCTTTTTTTATACCTTGGTGTCTAAAGAAATAGGAGACCCTATTAAATGCGGGCTGCATCTGTAAGAGATCAGATAAAATGAATGGTGCAAGAGTGAAAAGCATGCAACAGGTTTGAAATGGCAGCATAGAGATAACCACTGTACTTCATCTTAATGAAAACTGTAACTATTTTTGGAAGAAAATGAGGGTGTTAAGTTCACTGCATTTGAAAACCTTAAGAGAATGAATCTGAAAGTTGGTTTTTAATTAGGTCTCACATGTACAGAGGGGGAACACTGAGATTTCTTGTGCTTGTAGTACAGGACAATTATTAACCGTTACTTTAAGTTGTCTTTTTGGTTTGTGCTACATATTCTCCAAGTTCAACATCTATACCGATTAAGTTTCAATCTTTTAAAGACCATGCAAATTTTAAGGTTATGAATGTCAGGCAGTAACAGCAATACTTTTTTTCTGAATCTTTTTTAAGAATAAATCCCTGAAACATTGAATTTTCAGAATATTTTAGCTCTTTTAGAGGTATCCTCATGTCCTTAGCAGTTACAGTGTTGAGATGTAATGCTTTGAGAAATATGCCTTTACTTTACTCCAACCCTTTCCTGTGAAAACCTGGGAAAGGGCTGCACGTTATCCTCTACAGTCTTATTTTAAAGAAATAAGAAAGAAACTTAGAAGAGTATGCATGGTAGGGGGAAGGATACTGGTTTTACAATGACAAGCTAGTTGAATGGACTTGAAGGACAGGGAAATAAACAGCTGGAAGAAAGGGCAGAAACTCACCACCTGGTCCTGTTCTTCACAATAAAGCCTGGGCAGTCGAAAAGCTGAGCCCTATGAGAGGAACTGTTCTCTTTTCTCAAGGAGTTATATGATTCTCTTAGTGGCTAGTTTGCTTATGGCATATTTTAAAGTCACATCCTGAGCTCAGGCAGCTGAGCAGAGAGAATAAATTGATTAAAGGCAATTGGAAATCAAGACCATTGGGCATGAGAATGATGGGTACAAATATTTTTTTTTTCTTTTTTTCCTGTGGCAGTAGAGAAAAGATAAATTAATTTTTTTTCACCTAAACTTCATCACCTGTCGATCCTGTTATACACACTATTTGTACATGCATCTCTTCTGAGATCGCAGCCTGAGTTTCATTACCATACTGTCATATTTTGTTATTTCTTCCTCCAGTGCTCAGCATCAAATTCATACTTTTTAAACCAAACGAAGATGGCTGTGTTTTACTCTCCCCATCATGTGCACTTGACCATGTAACTAGCAAAGCAGCTGATTTTGCTTTACAGTGATGTGCACTTCATATTGGAAACTGGACTGTAATATAAATAACACCAAAAGACTTCTTTGCATTATGTTAGAAGGTTTGGACTAGTTCCTAGTGACTGAGCATTTTCAAGACAGAGCTGTAATGACAACTGCAATGATTAGCACCTGTGCTAGCAAACTTGACGTTGCCTCCAAGCATGAAATGCCAGCATGGATAATTTCTTCTGCAATGGATAGCCTTCTAGGTCAACACTGAGGCAGATGGGTATCCACTAAGGCGAGGATTTCTCTTCACAGCTGTTGTCATCCTCTTTCCTATTACCACTACCCTGAATTGTACCTATAAAAGTTACTTGTGGCTGGATTGTTGTACTAGACACTGTTCAAGCACAGAATGGAAAGTAATCTTCCTTCTAAAGACTATTTCTGGTTTTGCACTATCTATATTAAATATAGTACTAAATAGTGATTTAAATTAGGCTATCTGTGAGTATATATCTATATGTATAAGGAATTATTTTTTTGCTCCGAATTTTTTTGCTAGAAGGTAAAAATAAAATAAATGGACCCATCAGTTACGTTTTTTCTTCCTTCCTTCAACATTTTAAACAACCTGAAGCCAGCATACATGTAACTAGATCTGATCAATCTGCCCCTCAAATCACCTGTAGCAATGAAGAAAATATTGTTTCAGTTTAGGGGATAAAGCAAATTCCAAAGTTTTGTATCTGAAAAGAACCACATGAGCCTACACGATAAAGCAAATTATAAACTTTACATTTGTTTCATGATTTATGTTTTCTCTCAAGGGGAAATCTCTTATTTGCTTTGATATTATTTTATTCCAGGATGTCAGTTATTTTTTCCTAGGTACCCACTTTCTCTTTTGAAGATTACATGGAGATTCCAGTAATATAATAGTATGAGTGTCCATTTATATATAAAATAATATTATTTTTAAATACTGCATTCCGGTTGTTAGTGTTTCCAAAGGATATTTGTTCCTGGAACTGCATTCACCATGTTAACAGAGTTAAGGGAAGTTGAAGCAAGATAATGATAAATGCCATTTGTAAAGAAAACTAGAATTGAAAGCAACTTAATTTTTTTAAGACAATTCAATTTTGGTTTTTGACTGCTGGGGCAGACAAGTTAATTTAAGAGGAAAGAGAAACAGCATTTCCTGGGCAGGTAGTCAATGAAATAAGAGCTTACTGTACATAGGACTTTGTCTGTATCCTTTGTAAGTTTGTCATCTCCTCTCTTGTTCTTTCTCCCCCTGTTTCCCTCTCTCTAGACCCCTGAAGAGCTAGAGGATGATTCAGACTTTGAGCAGGAAGATTATGACGTTCGCAGCCGAACGAGTGTCCAGACTGAAGATGACCAGCTTATTGCTGGCCAGAGCGCAAGGGTGAGTACGGAACACACGCACTGCATTAAGTGTCTAAATAGCTGCAAATAAAAAGCTATGCCTTGGAAAGCAATGCAGTGATTTCAGATCTTCAGGGTCACTTAAAAAAGGGCAGGAGTGAGCTGACCTAACTGTTTAAAGGTTTTTCATGTTTCACCTATTTGAAAAGCACTAACTTTATTGAATGATCTTCCTCAGGTTTATGTGATGCTTTGAATCAGCTGTTTGCTCCAGCTAGTGCTGTAAGAGAAGACCTTGCAGGTTTGAATGTGCTGAAACCATGGCAGTAGTCAGCAAATTAAAACAAAGCAAAAAAAACCTCCTATCACGGCACCATGTGCTGCATCCAGAGAAATCTTATATTAGTCATGTTTCCCTGTGTGCAAACCTGTCAAGAAGATCTGTTTAAGCTACCGAGTAGTCCCTGTAATTTAATTGTAATTGAAGACATTTGTTACTGAGTCAATGTAATTTTACCAGGGTAATTACATCATGATAAACTCGAGTCATTGTGATTTGCGACCTCAGCTTGTGTATGGGGATTGGAAATTAAGCTGATGAGTGCTTCAGGGATCACAGGTGCTAGAGAAGTGAAGTTTGTTAACGCTCAGGATTATGCCACCCTCTGATGAATGCTTGGCTTTTACTAAATAGGCTTTTAGTAAAGAAAAATACCCAAACAAAACACACATCAGAATAGAATTTGGGGGGTAAACAACATCATGAAAATATATTTGACTGGAAAGAGAGTTTAAAGAAAAGCCTCAAGATTTTCCAGCATGGAACCAGTAGGGAACTAGGAATGATTTTCATGGATGTTTTGCACAGGTCTGCAATTTCTTTGGGTGTTAGAAGTGAAGTAGTGGACTAAATGAGAACCATCCTCCACACACACACTCAAATACTGTAGCAAAAGGTGGTAACTGAAACGGTGACTTCTGGAAGATGATTTGTAGAGCTGAGAATCTGAACACCAAAAGGCATATGATGCTTTGAATGGTCATTTAAGAGGGCCAGGAAAGAGAACATTTCATCTACCGTGAAAGACCCGCAGTATGTTAGGGCTTGACACAAATATTTTACACACTGAAAAGAAACAGTAGAGTGATGCAAATCTAAATGAAGCTTACTTAGAGATATGGGAGGAATGTGAGACTTAGATACAGTAGAATGGGCAGAGGTTTCTTTTTGTCTTAATTCCCTGAATATTCGATATACATGGTAAATAAACCATTCCGTGAGTCAAAAAAGCTGGGTTTCTTTCACTTCATCTGCAGGACAAAACAAATTTATCTTCACATCTCAAGTGCATATCATATATATCGGTACAACTAGATGAAGAGCAGGTGGATTGTAGGTCCAACCCCAGAGATCTGGGTGAACTGGCACTGAAAACCATACAGTCAGGGAAATTGCAAAATGATACCTGCATCTCTTACCTTGAGAACAATGACAGAACTGTGTGCTGGGTGTAGTTGTCTATATTTGGGAAATTTTATATTTTAAAGATCAAAAAGTCCAGTTTTATGTATTCAAGGAATTGACTAATAAAGTAAGTCTCAGGCACCAAAGAATTGGGATACAATATAGTTATTTCCAGTCTTTTTTATTGTTTTTGTTTCATTACATCTAGGATTGAGTAGCATAACATCCTTTCTTGATCTGAAAACCAAGTAAGAACTGCAGTAATATTTTTCCTAAGAATCTAGTTCACCTAGGGACTTAGGAGTCTTAAATTCAATTACATTTATTGTGGTTATTATCACCGCTGCACTTAAAACCTTCTGCTTTGATCAGCTACACACTGTATAAACAGAATATATTATAAAGGACAGTCCCATTCCTGAAGAATGTAGAATGAAATATGTCATAAGAAGCAACAAACAATGAAAACCTAAAATGAAAAGCTGGTAAGTAGAAGCTGCCCCTGCCCATTCCACAGTCTTGAGTGACTCATTGAAATGAGTCTGCTAAGCAAAACAGCATCTTGTTTGAACCTTTTCTGTATTAAAAAAAAAAAAAAAAGGATTTTTATTTGTGGAATGTAATGGATTTTTTTAATATGTTTACTCCATAAGGCTATTACTATTTCAGTAGAAAGACTTGTGTTGGTCCTAAATAGAAATAAAACTTAAATATATGAACTGCATTTGCTGCAGGATATAACTTCTTTGAAAACACATCAGTTGCTGGAATAGAAATGTTAAAACACTGTGTATGAGTTTAAAAGATGTGCGGGTAAAGTTGCCTACAGAAAGAAATCGCATGTAAGACATACAGATTTGCTTTCCAAATTTTACTGCTCCTATCACATTCTCTTGAATTTCAGTTAATTCACATGTTCTATTGTTTTATGTGTATTTTCTGTATTTATTTATTAGCTTGACTTGCGTGGCATTTTTCCTGTGGAAAGACTAATATGCTAACATTTAAAACTGCTGAGTTACATTGATAAGGCCTAATTAAAACTCGTCTTGAATTTTGATTTGATTAACTTACAAATTTCTCATTTTCTGATCTGTTTATAGCCCTTTTTTCATTTCGGGTTTGGAAAAGGTCAATTATGAATTTTTAAAAGCCAAGAGCATTTTAAGAATACGTAGAAAAAGACTTCAGCTGATTGAAAGTGGCATAAACAAGAAAAAATGTAATGACAATTAAGCATGTGTCACACCTCATTAAATGCATAATATGGGCTTCAGAATCCCTAAAGCCAAATAGGAGCTCAACTTGGAAATGATTATTGGAAGTGTCCATTTGATCTTCAAATGTAATTATTATAATTTTATAGGGTTTTCTTTTGTCTTTTGGGGGGGTTGGGGAACTTTCTGCTTTGTTGATAATGTCAAGGCAGATTAGGATCAACTTGTGTAGTGCCTTTTTGCATATACTCCAAGAGACAAATAGACCATTAAACATTATTGAAAGGTACATTCGTTACAATCCACTTCAAATGCATTATCTTACATGTCATAGCTCATTTTAGTGTTGGGTTAAGCAAAAAAACCTTTGTTTCTGACAGAGAATGAGACTGGGGAGACACTGGCAATTTAGTCTACCTTTCCCATAGATGTCATTCATTTTGTTTTTCCTAAACGTTAAGATTTAATAGCAATTTTGTTTAATCTTCCTGTATTGCTTGGTGAATAATCTGTATATCATGGCACTACATATATAGTTTTTTAAGTCTTTAAAGTATAAAAAGAGCTATAAGCATCCTGTGAATTTGGTTTTGCCTGTCCTAACAGAAATAAATTGGATTTTCCTTGACATCTTCAACTAAGAGAAACTAGAATGCCATTGGGTCCACTGGAAATGTATATTTTCTAACTTTTTATTATCTCCATCTTCTTCCACTGTTTCTCCAGGCTATCATGGCTCAGCTTCCCCAGGAGGAGAAGGCTAAGATTGCGGAGCAGGTAGAGATATTCCACCAAGAAAAGAGCAAACTGGATGCAGAGGTGGCCAAGTGGGATGACAGTGGTAATGACATCATTGTGCTGGCAAAGCAGATGTGCATGATTATGATGGAAATGACAGACTTTACGAGGTAAGGACAAAAAAAAAAACTGTGCTGAGAACTTCTTCAGGACATCCCACATCTTTCATTTTCGTTGTAATTTATTGTTATTAGGATGTGTTTTGGGGGATGTGTTTTTACAGGTAACACTCATCATACGTAACAGGGTAGGCTCTACAGTTCTCTACACATAACTGCTCTGGATACTTCTCCAAAAGGGATTAATCACATAAAGTTTTTCTCTTATTTGCATACCTGTTTTGTTTGCAGATCATATTGAATTTCGGCAGCAAAGATAGCCTGTGGCCTTACAGACGCTCAGCTGACATTTCATTTAGTACCCATATAAATGCATGTGCCTCTCTGAACTTTCAACATTTCAATACAATTTGTGTCAGTCAAAAATAATGGCAAAGCTATTTATATAATTTTAAATGCTGAACTCCTTAAAAAAAAAAATCTCAAATGAAATGAATCTGTTTTGATCTAATACTTTATTGGAGCCTGACAGTAATGATTTCTTTGCTTTCATTTCTTCTTTTTACTGATGTCTTGTTCTTCCATAATTGCAAAGCATCAAAAGGCCATTCATTAATGAACACTTTTAAATAAAAGAATTCTGTTTATGTACAGTCATATTGTCTGTCTCACTGTCATGGGTTCTTACCAGGGAGAACATTTTACAAGATTCTTTAAATTGCAGATCACCATAATAAATTAACATTTTTTTCAGTGATTATTTTTAAGGGGATTTCAAAAGCTTAAATGGTACTTATCAAAATATGATTAGACAAAACTGGACAAAAATCTTCATGTTGTCCTTCAGAATTAAAATAAAACATCCATTTATTCATTTCATTGAGATGCTCAAAGAGATTTCTTAATCTCCAGCTGATCACATGCCCTGTGTCTGGAGGAACCTTCAGCCCATTTCACAGGGAGACACAGGGATGTCTGTATTGACAATACAGTTTTTGTCCATATGTGATGGATGGATGGATGGATGGATGGATGGATGGATGGATGGATGGATGGATGGATGGATGGATGGATAACAGGTAGATAGGTAGGTAGGCAGGCAGGCAGGCAGGCAGGCAGGTAGGTAGGTAGATAGATGATAGATAGATAGATAGATAGATAGATAGATAGATAGATAGATAGATAGGTGTTTAAATGCCATTAATTTGCAAATAGCTCAACTATTTGCACTTGTATAGTTAGTTAATTGGTATTAGGCAACAGCAAACATTTTTATCTATTTTAAATTTAATAAGCATCTAGAAAGTTTGTTTACATTAATAGATTACTATGATACTTTTTTCTAAGTAATTATTCTCTTGGGCTATTTGTTTTTCTCTCAGTTTGTGCTTTTACAACTATTATTTTTTTTTTTTTTTTGCAGTAGACTCACCATTCCTTTATAGCAAATGACAGGGTAGGACCTCTTGTAAAAGGTGGTATTTTAGATGAATCTTAGTTACTTTCATAGTTGTATTTTCATTGGGTCGCTGATCCTTCTGCACAAAACCAGAGTGAAAAACTGTCCAAATGGTGCCATTATTTCATGGGAGGAAAATATAAAATTCTAAAGCAGCAGCTCAGAGTATGAACAATTTTTGCAATTTTGGATGGTCTCTGATACATTGAACATCAAATTGAAAGTTTCGTAATTACATTTTCTACCATAAAAAGAAGAGAACTAATAGGAGAATGAGTGAAAACTACTGTCACATTTGAAGTAAATTAAAGAAAAATAAATCAAAGAGCACCTCTGTCTACATCAGATTCAATAAAAGCTTGTTTAATATATTCCATTGAAACAGGAACAAAGCCTTTCACACCTTTTTGGTTGACTGTAACCTCATCACTGTTAAAATAGAATAATTTTTCAAATGCAAAGAGTTTGTGACAGTTAGATCTGCTGATGTGATTAATGCAGAAACACCTGAGGTCACTTTGACGGATTTTTCCTACAACTTAAGTTCAACAGAAGTGAGATACTTCTTGTATTTCAGTATCTGTTTAAGGTGTCTGAAGCCACCTTTCTCCATAACAAAAGAATAATAGGAAAATCAATTCACTTCTAACTAAGCCATTCTCAGGAGCAGTAGCAAATATATTATTACAAACTGGATTAAAGTTCTGACTCTGATGCAAATTTCTGTCTGCAGTGACTTTTTACTATTTGTCCAGATACATGTTGGTAACTTTAATGATTAAAATCAGAGTTTCATACATCATCATTATAGAGAAAGATCAACTGTAAAGCTAATTATAAGTGGTTTAAGTGTAACATAAGGATTATGCTTCACATATCTTCTTTTCTGACAAAAAATCGACTAGGAAAGGTTTTCTAAAATGTGCCATACTTGCTGCAGACATGACAGGCTTAACATTTAGCACTGGCTTGGGAATAACATGATTTTGAAATAGTTGTGTATTCCAGAAAGAATTTTGGCTTAATGAGCACTTAAAAATGCATCTACTATTAAGTATGGCTCGTGTGCTTGAAGGTGCCATCAGATTAAATTGCTAGTGAGGCATTTTGTAGGAGGGAGGAAATATATCAGACCAATTTCTTAATCAAGCTATACTGTAAAGTAGTTAAAAGGTGAAATTGTAATAAATTAAGAAGTCATTTGTGTTACTATTTTAAAATCAAACACTAAACAGGGTCACTAAAACTGTTGCCTTTCATGATTTATTTAGATTGTGCATAATTGTATTGCATTTCACAGAGGTAAAGGCCCCCTGAAGAATACATCAGACTGTCATTAATGCAGCCAAGAAGATTGCAGAGGCAGGATCAAGGATGGACAAATTGGCACGGGCTGTAGCTGATCAGGTAATAACAAAAATGAGCAGATACATAATGTGACCTCTGTCAGTGAGTTGCCTTTTGCAGGAAAAGGTTATCTTTACTTGGCAGAAAATTACCTGTTGAAAGTCACTGCCTGGATATTGATCTACCTATTGAATATAAGTTCTTATATACGAATCAGCTTGGGTTTTGCAGTACAGGAAGGTCATAAATGAGTTTCTTTAAAACTCAGTATTGTTCCACAGCCTCACTTCTGGACTCAGGGGATTGTATTAGAATAAAACATGTATTTGCTGTCATGAAAACAGGAGAGATTTGGATGCTCTTTTACTCTTGCCATGGGCCTGGGTATCCTTATATTTTTTTCAGCTCATTCTTCCAGCAATTTCCCTTGTTTCGGCACTCATCTTTTTCAAGATTCAAGATTACCTGACCCCCTTGTATCTGCTTTGCACTGTGCTGTCAGCTGTTCCATGTTCTAGGGGCTGTGTCCTCAGCCCCAAATTCACGTCACAACTGGAAAGATAAATTTGCTATATTCAGCCCCTTTCTTGCAGATTGGATTATCTATCCATCTGAAGAGCAAAAGGAAGCATCATGTGAAAAATCAAGAGCCAAATTTCAAATCTAGTTTCTAAGTAGCTAATTTTAGGTTTAGGCAAATTAAATTTAACTGGTTTTTCCCTTGTAAACTTCCTATAGTTTTTTTACTTTCAGTTGTCATCAGGAAAAATTTTGCTGGAAGTGGAAACTGATATCTACTTTGCCTCTAGTCTGTCTTTTCAAAATAAGTATTTCTTCAAGTAAGCATTTCCTAATGTGTAACACAACCTGCTGGGGAATATGGGCCAGAGTGGCAAGAAACCTGAAGCTGCCCGTTTTCCTATAACCTCAGAAATTCTGTGTTAGGATTTCTTCAATATCAGCAAGCACTTTTCCTGTAGTTAATCCATTCCAGTCCCTCAAATGTAGCATCTGATCATTTTAGCATAAGAAAGAAGAAACCCATCTGTCAGCTGAAATTCCTCATCTACAATATTTGCAGAGGTGGAATATTTTAAAGAAAGAAATGTAAAGTGACTTGCTCTGCTTAGAGTGCATTGGCTTGAGTCACATTTTAGATTTCAGAAGACTATAACATGCACACTTTAATCATGAGTAAAATCACTGTGAGAATGAAGTATTTGTTTTAATGCTTGCACTATAATGATATTTTAGAGAACTTCGGAGACACTCATGCAATATAAACTTTTTACGGACAGTTGCAGATTTAATTATTGTTCCAATGAAAGAGATCTTACACTTTCATTCACTCCAAGCTACTTATATTTAAAGCCTTGTCAGTTCTCTAGAAGTATTTAAAGTTCATTTCTTTCAGTTCATAGACTTCAAGAGTAGGGTAAATATTTCTGTATTAAATTGTCACCAGCAGGAGGAAGGTCTCTTAAAGATTCATGCCTGAAAGATGTAGCAGTTGAGAAAGAAAGGCATTATAGAGTTGCTATAAGTACAGAAGCAGATTAAACCTAACAGTCACAATGAACCTCCAGCTTTGTTTATTGTTAGCTTTAAAGGCAGAAAAAAAAGCAAAGTGTCTGCTTTCAGGGTTATAGATGAAAACATAAGCAACTACTTCACTGCAGACATGTTCCTTGCCAGCATTAGCTGCTGGGGCTGAAGCAGTCACCTCAAGTCAGAGGTTGTGATGTTGTTGAATCGTATGTGTTTCATTCTATCAGGTTTTGTTGAGGTGCTCTGATAATATTTTACAAAAATTGAGCATAAACTTTGTAAGATGCGAAAAAGACCTGCTCAAATTCTTTGTTCCCCAATCTCTACATTCAAAGAACAATGACAGACTTTTTGGGGTAGCCCCAAAGAGTATTTATTGGAGACATGCTGTTAGCAATAAACCCTTTCAGCAATGTTTCATCAGAGTGAATTATTGAGGCCTGTTCTCCTGAGGCAAGACCTTGATTGTTAACTACAGGAGTGTTGTTTATGATGCTGTTGATATTGCAGGAGATGATGCAGTTTCTATTAAAGGCCCAGGAGACTATGAATAAATTTTACTTGGGCCTCTTCTAGTTATATTGATTATAAAAATTTCACTGAGTCTGCCACATTTGACCTAATGTAACTCATATCAAAACACATTTGAGATACACAGCATCCAAAATGGTGCAGGGCTGTAGATAGCCTTTTCTCTAGTATGAAAAGGTATCCATTAGACATGCAGAGGGACCAATTCATCTCATTGTGTTCTTCAGAAGGGCTGCAATACTGATGTCACCTACCGAGAGAATCTGTAATATGTCACACTTTATTAAATAATATCCTTCTGGCACAAATTAATGTATTTATGCATTAACAATAAGCTTACCAAATCTGTCACTACCAAACCCAAGCAGTCTCACCTCTGCCTCTTGAGTCTTTAGCATGCCAGAAAGGGTCCTGGCTTCTGCTGTGTCCTCTGAAGGTCCACACAAATACCAGGGAACCTGGTAACACAGTCAGGAGTTGGCATTAGACTGGATGTAATCAGTTAGAACTGGGTTTATGTGGAATTTAACTTAACCTCAACACCCAGTAGCCAGCCTGGAGTTTCACATCAAACTTGGTCTTTCAGCTGTTCTGTAGGTTGTTCTATTCTGTACAAACTGTACCATAAGTGAATCTCAGCCTCGAACATAGCAATCATATTATTTTCACTGTCTTTCATTAGTGACTGACAGAGAGATTTCATCTTTTTGCAAAGAGATATAGTGCATATTCAGGTTACAATTCATCAATCGTCAGCTAAATGAAAGGTAGTGTTTGAATTTTCGCATTTCATCAAGTATCTCATGTATAGATGAAATGAAATAGATTCACCTAATACACACACATTGCCACTATCTCCACTGAGTGCCTCTCTATAAGCAAATAAACTCAGCTACATTTATTCAAATGTTTCCTTTTGTCTGCAGTGCCCGGACTCAGCCTGCAAACAGGATCTGCTGGCCTACCTGCAGCGCATTGCCCTCTACTGCCACCAGCTCAACATCTGCAGCAAAGTGAAGGCAGAAGTTCAGAACCTGGGCGGAGAACTTATTGTATCAGGGGTAAGCTGGTATTTGTATTTAGCCATTTATATTTCCCTTGTAGCACTTGCAAAGGAGCATTTTTGATGGCAATAATGTACAAAACAAAAATGCAGTGTTCCATAAACAAGTTTTGTAAACTGTTATTGCCATTTTTTCAGACCTTACAATAACTTGCACAGAGCAATTTGATTTTCCAATTACCCTTTGTTTATATTAACCTTGCAAAATCTTCATTCTTCCCAAAGAAAAGTAATTTCATAGCCTAGGAAGTCATTGCTGAGCTGTGAATATTATAATTATTTGGAGCTTTTGTATATTTGCTCATTATAAATATTCTTTCCTTTGTTAGTACTGGTAATTTCCTTCCTCTGTGCAGAAGCCAGCTCTGTATGAAGTGGATATTGTTAAGATGGTGATGACTAATGGGATTTTATTCACTCAGGTTCCAATGCACACTAGGTTTAGCAAAACTCTGGAAGGCCAGCAAAATATTTAAAGTTTTGATGCACGTGCTGTTTTCAAATACTATTGGCAAGCACAGTGATTATGTACTCTAATTCCCAGTTATTTCAGTTATTTTCAATAGTTTTTGCACACAAAGTTTTTACACAAAATCTTTTTTTAGAAATAAAGGCAGGAATATGCAGCAGCAGTAATATTATAAACAATGAGTTTCCTATATTTTTGAACTATTATTACTTCTATTCTTTTAATGTTGGACTCCGTACCTTTGGGAGATTGCTAGAACCAAGCAGTAACAATTTCTGCTCTTCATTATTTTCTTGGGGTTTTATAACTAATCACCCTAGTATTAACCCCACGACACCTTTGTTACCTTCTAACTCAAATACAGACCATATGAATGCAAATGCATGTTTCACTCTCCTGAGTGTGTTTTCAAAAGAGTGGTGATTTGTGAGGCCCAAGGTACTTGAAATAAGATTGTTTGCAGATGTGGTTTTGAAAAAGCACCCTTTAATTGTTTAAGCCCAATCAAGTACGAAGATTTTTACGGCAACTAACTTGTGCCCTTCATTCCATCCATAAGATTCCACAGTGAAATCACTGGACTTCCTCAAACATATCAGAAGTCAAAGCAAATGTTCTCAACTACATAACATTTCAATTTTTTGCAAAGTACTATAGAAGGTCTTAAACATTTGCCAGGCTTTCTTGGATCAAACATCCTGAAGTCATATATACAGTCCTAAAAGGAGTCACTTCAATGTTCCTGTGTCTGTCCTGAAATTGGTCTTTGCTTCTTGCCTTATGTAAGCATGTAATTTTAATACCTTGATCTTCCCACAGCAATGAAAAGATCCTCTTCCATTTTCCTGGTAAAAATGGAGTGATCTGTCCTTGTATCGCTGACAGCTATGCTGCATAGTAAATGCTATGATCTTTTCTTGCCTACTGCCATATGGGTCCAGCTTTTCATACGCATTGAGTTGTCATATTCATCTATCTATAACAGTTATCCAAATCAGTGCTTCTACCAGCTTGGCTTTTGTGGTTGTGTGTGTTTCTTTTTCAAGTCTCTTTATTCAGTGTATGTGGATGCTGAATAAGTCATTGTGAATCTCTAGCGTCTATTCGTTACTGGAACATCACCATCCGTTGTGAAATTTAAGTGGCCGAACTGCTTGACTTCATCATTTTCAGTCTGGCATTGTTAGCATCTGCTGCTTACCAGGATCCATCATCATTGTGTTTCTGTTTAGTTGGGGTTTCACAGTCAGTTGCAAAAGCAAAACTAGCTTCCACCGCAGCAAGTATTTGCGTCTGTTCCAAAGACTCGGTACTACTGACATACAGAAAATTTCAAGATTGCCCAACTTGCTTCTTCTGTGGTTGCTCTGAACAGGAGGTGATAGAGAGAGATAAATTCATGTGCATCCCTCTTTGAGAGCAGTATCGTGTTATCTGAGGTAACACTTCAGTATGGTGCTTTCCTGATAGCATTTTCCAAGCTGTTTATCTTCAAGGTGCTGGGTACTGTATGCTCCTTTGCTATCCAGAGATCTGGTATCCAAGTGCCATCTACATCTGCTCGTCTACTTGCTGCTTCTGCTTCCATCTTCTTCTTCATTTTCTCTTGGATAGCCAATTACAAATAAGCAGTATTTTATTTACATTAAAATGAAATACCATTATTTGGCAACTTGCATACAGTACAATGTTAGAAGTTCAATACAAATCCAGAATTCAAGTTTCTCAAGCTACAGAAGTTTATGTGAGTGCACAATTTTTATGTGTTTTGATGTAAATATCAAGCACTAAAATATATTACAATATTACAATTTATTACTGTGCTTTCAAAGAACCACGGTATAATTCAGACTGATCCAAAAGACAAGTTATGATTCAGAACTTTTATGGGAAGTACAGTCTCTGGTTGAACTTTTGCCTTATTAAAAATATTAATATATATTTATAAATTAAAATAATGGTATGCATATGAGTGTATGAATACATGTGGACATATGTATATTTATGTAAAAAAGAAAGAGACATAAAACCAGTTAAAACCTAAAAAAACACATGAAAGCCACCCCACAGTTCTCACAGTTCTTAGAGAAAAATGTGTTGCCACTACTTCAGAAATACTGTGTACATAACATATAATGTGCTTTATATCTTTTGGTGAAACTTCTATTTCTCCCTCCCCTCCCTCCCCCCAAGATTCAGTAGTTCTATATGGTTTATCTCTGAAAATAAGCATGAAGATGATCTTGTTTACTTTTTCCTCTATAGATTGATATGATACTAGTGTAGCATACGAAGTGGTTGTTTTTGGCATCATTGACTTTGCTGCAAATAGAAAAACAGATCTAAAAGTAAGAAAATTACACACTCCTGAAGTGTAAATTTTAATTTCAGTAAAGAGCCTGCTGTTGTTTTTCCCTTTCCTTCTTCCATTCCTTTCCCCCCAGCTATTTCTCTCTTTTGATCTTTCCCATCAAATTCCCTGCATGCAGATAGCAAAAGTATTTTCACCAGATAAGTATGATCTGGCAATTGAGAGTTAGCATACATCACCCTAACCTTATTAATATTAATGGTGCAAGGCAAATTTAGACTATCTGTTGACTTGGTCCTTTATGTTACAAGGTGAGACTCTTAACTCCTGATTCCAATTGAGTTTTGAAAAGTAGAATAAGAAACAACTATGTGAAACCTGTTCTTCAGTGCAAAGCCTTGTAAACTTGAATAAGATTTTAGAGAAGAAAGCAAAGAAAAGAGGTGAGGAGGAAGTTAGGCAAAATTAATATTAGAAATCCTTTTTCCTAATAAAAGAGAGAAATAAAAGAGAAGGCTGCGTGCAGACCTCATAGCAGTCTCCCAGTATCTGAAGGGGAGCTATACGGATGATGGAAAGGGACTATTCATTAGGGACAGTGCTGATAGGACAATGGGTAATGGGTTCAAACTTAAACAGGGGATGTTTAAATTGTATATAAGGAAGAAATTCTTTACTGTTAGGGTGGTGAGGCACTGGAATGGGTTGTCCAGGGAAGTTGTGAATGCTCCATCCCTGGCGGTGTTCAAGCCCAGGCTGGAAAGAGCCTTGGGTGACATGGTTTAGTGGGAGGTGTCCCTGCCCATGGCACTGGGGGTGGAACTAGATGATCTTCAGGTCCTCTCCGACCCTAACTATTCTATGATTCTATGATTCTATGAAAAGCCTCTTTGACCTTGGTCCATAAACGGATATATGGTTCTGTAATTTTTAAATTGAATATTCAATTTCTAATTCCGCTCCATGAATAAGCAACCTCCTTTACTAAAATCACAGGTTAAAAGAACTTCAAAATCATTTTCTTTGTCTCTTGCCTTGGTTCATTTAATGTAATGTGTGTTTGCTTCATAATCAGTTGCACTATTGTATTGGAATGAATTCTCTAAGGTGCTGAGCATATGCTACTCTCAGTGTAGTAAATAACATTATCATATACTTAGCTCTTACTGACAGATAGCCTTTTTGTGGTAGCTACTTTTGTTGAATAGAGTTGATTTTAACCATGACATTTGTTATTTGGAAAGAAATTTAGTCTTGTAACTCTAGGGCTGCTTTATTTTTTTAGTATTCCTGTCTGACTCTTGTTAGCTAGACCATTACAATAAAGCAGACCTATATATTCATTTCTTCCTCTAGAATAAATATCCACTTGTTCTGTTTATTGCTGCTCTGAAGCTGATCAGCTCATTTATCTACTATCCATTCAGGCTATGAGCTTGCATTTTTTAAAACTCTTCTTTATGGTAGTAGCTTTGCAACAGTCTTTCCTGCAAGATTAATTGAACAGAATCTGAGAAAATCCCTTATCCAAGGCAACCTCCTATTGTGTTGAGGTTTGATTTAGAAATCTACAGATATAATCAATTTTATTACAAAATTTGCCCAAAGACTATTAAGCTTCTGAGCCAGATAGATATGCGGGGTCATACAGAGTAACAGCCATGTACCTCTGAACACTGTCCAAAAAATAATGAATCAGCAGCCAAAGTACACTCCAAACATACTTTAGCTGCATTCAGTTTCCAGTTATTTTCAAAGGCTCATTTGTCTTAGCATAATAGTCTCAGCTATGATGTAAGAGAAGGATTCTCACAACATGTTGAAGATAAAAGACAGTTTACTTAAGACTGTAGCTTTATCCAGGAGCTCTTGCTTTGTGAATTTAAGTGAAGACTTTGGGGGAAAAGGAAAGGGAAAATTGCTAGACCAGCCCAGTAACTTTGGGTAGGACATTATGAAGATTCCTGTAACACTTGGACTGGGAGGTTGGATACATAAAATTATTAACAGATGTGGGTTATACTGCAAAATAGCTGTACGCTTATCCTTGATCAGTGACAAGAATGAGGTACCTGGAAGAGAGCTCATTCTCATCAAAACAAAATAAGCCTCATAATTTATCACAGAATAAACAGGTTGAGCTGGCAGTTTCCCTATTCATTCTGCCTACGGATCATTCATCTAGTGATCCAAAGTGTGGTAGAGGTCCTACTTTTCTTTCATCTAAGGCCGAGTCACCTACCTTGTTCTGTAAAAGCAAGTCAGTATGTGTATGGGCAGTGATGCATCAGGTTGCTATTTATAAATTTCATAGACTCAAAGAAAAGTCAGGTAATTAGAAGTTCACCTGCTATTAAGAGCAAGTAATGCCATCTTTCCCTGAGCTTGGGTTAAGACATGTGCATAAGCAGTTACTTAAGAGCCACTGCAATGGTATTTCATTTCCCCTCATCAGAAAACCTTTCTGGTTTTTTTCTTTTGTTTGTTTTAAAATAGGCAATCGGAGAGAACTTTTGCATTGAAAATGCTTAAGAGTATGGAGAAAGTGTTGGTTTTGAGTTTGGTAAATGAAATCATTCCTCCTGAATCAGGCAAGAATTTAGCCTTGTGTAAAAGATAGTTGGATAGACAGTTGGAAATTGACAAAACTGTTGGGTCCCTTTTCCTCAAGATTCTCAGGAGCGCAAAATGGTTACTCCTGTCACTTACCTAGCATAAAAATAAATTTTACTATTAATTTGTAACAGGTTCAAACTAAAAGAGGGGAAGTTTAGATTGGATATGAGGAAGAAATTCTTTACTGTAAGGGTGGTGAGACCCTGGAATGGGTTGCCCAGGGAAGTTGTGAATGCTCCATCGCTGGCGATGTTCAAGGCTGGGTTCGACAGAGCCTTGGGTGGCATGGTTTCGTATGAGGTGTCACTGCCCATGGCAGGGGGGCTGGAACTAGATGATCTTAAGGTCCTTTCCAACCCTAACTATTCTATGATTCTATGATTCTATAATGTTGCATGAAGTGTACTCACAGAAACCGTCTGACAAATCCAAGTTTATAGATATTTCTGGGCTGGGCTGCTTGGACTGGCAAGCTGTCAGTGTTTTCAGTAGGAAACACCTGAACTAAGACCTAGCTTTACTTAACACCTATATATAGATATAGGTGTGTATATAGATATAGGTAGAATATATATCACTGATAGATTTTTTTGTGTTTTGCCTGCTAGTGATTTGATTTACTTGGAGCTGAGGGTAAGAGCAGTTACTCCTAAATAATTTCTGTTTTCATGTCTGTTGAATAGTGGATGCTCAAAGAGTTACACAGAACAAAGAAGAGACGCAGTCCTATATCTAAGCTGACATCATTGCAAGACTAGAGTTTGCGTCATGGTAATACATGACTAGTGACTATAACACAAGTGAATATACTCTAATTAGTAAAGAGAAGTGAAAGATGGACCCAAGGACTCTGTAGATAATTACTAAATTACCTAAGAATATAATTCGACTTTTGTCAAAAAAAGTGGGATTCATGGAACGATATTTGTTTAGGATGGGCTTGGTGGAAAAGAGTTTTGTTTTAGGACTTGAAAGCATTGGGTAAAGGAGAGGACTTTGGAAATAGTAAGGAGGTAAACCAAAGAACTTGAAATATGAGATATGAAAGGGGCAGGGAAAGAAAAAGCCAAGCTGAAAGTAATATAGGAATATGAAATCAAAGAATAGCAGTGGTGGGAACGGACTGACGTATAGTCAGGACCATAAAGTTGGTTGCACTCCATAATAATCTCTACTCCCCTAGTAGAAGCAACAAGAGAAAATAAAATCTTAAGGTCTTTATTTCAACTCTGTACAAAGAGAGGGAGGCTGGAGCTAGGTGAGGAGAGAGACCTTGATTTACACTATATAGTTCAACTAGCTCATGTCATCTGCTTTGGAATAAATGAAAGAAATGAGAAATAGAGAGAGACGCTTCAGCTGTGTCTTTTGGGATGGAGATATATTTAAGTAGCCTCTGCATATGTGTTTGAATAAAGTCATATTGATATATGAAAGGGTGAAATAAAGCCATAGGAAGTGTACTTTGCCCCAAAATATATGGCTTTATGAATCACAGGATACTTATAAATATACAGGTTTTGATAAGACTTTATCTGGAACAAATTGTTTGAGCTTTTGTATTTGTGACTAGTACAGGAGTTTCCAACATCTCCTGGCACAGGCTGTATCCCTCGATAAGCTATCCAGGAAAGGGACTACCTGATGATCTGGTAACATAAAAAATTTATCATCCTGACACTGATGAAATTTACTACTCCTAAAGGATAAAAGCATCAATGAGCTATATGCAGGTTAATCAAAATGAGTGCTGATAAAATCCCTCATGGTCATGTATTCATTACATATGATGTATTGTACAGAAACACTGTCTTGGGGCTTTCTGAAAGTTCAAACAGTGAAGAATTTCTAATTATCCTTTGAAAAAGCTCAAAGTCAAATAGAAAAGAAAAAGGCATAAATAGATGTACCTGTACTGGCTCTAATGCCATTTGCAATGCCTATTTCAAAAAATGTAAAAATAATAAAGATTTAGCTTGTCTTTTGCTTCCCAGTAAAGGTAATGCAGACCAGGAGCCAAGAGAGTATGCAGTTGTCATCCTTGAGGGGATGCAAGCCCCAGGTAGATAGTGCAGCAGCTGAGTGGGTCTCATGTTGGCAATCAACTAATTTCAAGTTGTACAGGAGACCTCTAGAAGTCTCTTTCCAGTGAAACTTGTACAATGTTTTAACTCAGCTAAGTGAAAAACCCCATAGGGTCTTATTCTTTAAGTTTGTAAGTTCACATAGTTTTGCTGGATGGGACAATAGTATATATATCCTGAGTTTCTGAGCATTTGAGGAATCATGAGTATGATCCAAATTAAAAATAGCACAGAAGATGGAGAGTTTGATTTACTTTTATTAGTGTTATAGTTATTTCTTCAAAGCAGCAGAATACAGGCAGGTTGGTGATGGGCAACGTTTGCATTATGTAAGAAAAAGTATATGAAGCTTTAGACATAACTGACAAATTGAACAAGAAAGTATTTTTTATTAAATAATCTCAGTTGCTTTGAAGCTACAATGTGTTGATATAAGGCTGTTCTCAGGACTAAGGAAATACCTCGTGTAAAAAGACATACAAACATGGATACACAAGAAAATGAAACAATATATATACTGCGCAAATGGAAATGTGTTGTCTAAAATTTCATTTGGAAAGTAAAATTCCATTGCACTTGTCTCATTCGAATATATTCCTGGAGACAAGGAGCACACACACTTTAATATGTCTACATTTAGTAGGTTAAAATGTAGATAGGTCAGACTTTTGTCCTTATTAAGAAGCATTTTGACTACAGGGAACATACTTTTGTGTTTTATCAGGTACAAATATTAATGAGTTTCTGAAGATTACATATATTGAAATTTCTCATTAGAAGAGCTTTCTGAAAAATAAAACATTTCTGATACCAAATATTAAGCCATTTAATTCCATGAGAACAAATCAAAGTGTTACAGATTCAAGATTGAGGCTTGAAACAAATATGATAACGGAAAAAAAGAATAGAGAATTGAAGGAAATACTAATATATATGCTTCAGTATATACTGCATTTGCTTTAAAAATAGTAACCACTCCATAATTCAAAACTCGTCTGCTACAGCAATTATGGCTTCAATCCAGCTTCTTCTCCTATTCCAACCCATGCTGAATGAGATGAGAAGAAATAGGAATATTACGGCTTTCTGATACACAAACTGCACCAGCCCTACAATAATTAGCAAGGTCTAGAGACCATTCTAACATATGCTAAGATATGTTCCTAAAAGACTATTCCTGTAAAAAAAAAAACTGTAAAGAGAAGTCTTCAGTGCTGTCTCATGTTCACTTCTTTTCCCATCTTCCCACCATTAAACGAGGTGGTTTGGGACCAAACTTCATCGTTTTGTCCTAAATAAGAATTCCTCTGCCCTGGGGCGTTCTCAGGTGGCCTCCCCAATGCACAGCACAGATATGCTAATAGGTACATCATGAGCCTTTAAATAAAAGTTAGGTTTCTTACACATGGCATTATGGAGAACTGAATTTACATAACAGGTTTAACACACAAAAGGAGACACTGGACAGGAGTAGCCCTTTTAGTTGTTGCAATTAAGTTCTTGATTTGGTAAGACTTAATCTCACTTCTAAAAGTAATATCAGATGATGTTTTTGCAGATATTAAAAGAATAACAACTTAGACTCCTCAGTTTCTTTGACTTAAATTACAGTTCTTGACAGAATGAGTTGCAGATGAGTAACACATGCATAGAAACTCTCACAGACAAGAAGACATGCCCTGAAGGGAAAACATCAACAGATTTTCCCAGCCTGAGCAGAATCATTTGCAAATACCAAACAAAACTGCTTAGAACCAAGTATTTAATAAAACTCCCAATGGGAATGTATTTCCATTAAATACAGGAGTTCATAACAGCCTTTAGAAAGACATCAAACTGAGGAAAGTTAAAAGTTGCCTTATATCTTTAAACTCTGAAATATTTCTTCCACACATACTATTATTACTATTACTATGATTATTTATAAAACTCACAGGAGCAAAGGAAGAACATGTCTGTTCTCACGTCACATTGTTCATCTTAAATAACTGATAAGCAGCTGCATCAAAAAAAGAGCTTGTTTTGTATAATATATTCAAGACATTGATATGGATTATAAGTAAAAAACCTATCCAATATTAGAAAAATTAATCCTGACCTCTTACTATTAGATATTCTCAAATATTTTCCTTTAACATCACTTCCTTCCAGTTCTGAGAAATGCATCATCAAAAATTCTTTGTGAACTAGGTTACCAGGTAGGTAACTGTATCACGAGAAAATGAGACAAAACATAACAGTGATGTGTCCTAAATCTCATCAAAGACCAAATTAGAACTCTATGAAACGGGATTAGAGTTTCAATATCTTATCCAAAAGACTGCAGAAATATTTTGATCCTTTTTTTATACCTACAACTAGATTCAGCATTCCCATTGTCAAAGAATTAGAGAAGTTACAGCTTTACTCAGTCTCAGATGGGATGTTACATATTTTATCATTCCTTACCTATGACAGATAATGAACCAAAAAGATTTTTCCATTCATCCATCAAGCTATCAACAGCAGCAAAAGGACATCTTTGGGTCAGAGGTGTGTCTGTCTTAAAGTCTCAAACTTTCATGAAATGTGTCAGCTTGACATTTTTACATAGCCTTTTCAAGCTGTTGTTTCAATTTCTTAAAATAGATCCATTTCTACCTTCTGTAGGTATACCAACAGTATCCTATAATGTTTCTGCACAGTTGGTTCTCCTCAGCTTTTCATAGTCTTCCCCTGCTCAAACTTTATAGATAGCAGCCACTGGTACCTTAGTGGTGCCTACCCATTCCCCATCATCTGTCCATCTTTTTAAGGAAGACAGCAAGTACTTTGGTGTTTTCTTTTCAATAAATCTTTGATGTCAGACTGAACATGGACCCTTTTTTTTAACTTAATTTCTAGTGCCTGGGTGCAAGTGATTCAATCAATGACTTGAACTGCATTCATAAAGTTTTCTTATGGCTGTTAGGCTTAAGTTACATTCCTTAAGAAAATATTTTAGAGTAGTAAAGTCTTCATTTACTGTCTCTGTGCATTTCCATGCATTTAGTTAATCTTACTTGAAATCCTTAGAACACATCAAAGTTTTCTCTCCTTCTTGAATGCATATACATTTTTTGAATGTTTTCAGTTAGGTATGTTCTTTCTACTTGTGTTCACAGTTTAGGTGAGTAATGTGTTCTAGAGTATGTTCAGAAATCATTATCATTTTTGCTCTTCCCTTGTTTTTCTTTTTATCAACTACAGATATCACAATAAGCAGGTCAAAACAAGACTTCAAGACAAGATTTGAGCAGAGCTAGCCCCGAAATACCATATGGGGTATTATCTGCTATCTAATCTATTGAACCATTTATATCACATTATCATGATGGAATCTACCATACTTCTCCATATTTCTCATCTTGTGCTGCTAATGAAGAATATTCTTGGCCATATTCGGTCTTTTAGGATTTAATTGTGCTACTCCATATGGTTCTGTTCCAACAAAAGACAATTTGTTTCTCTTTTGGAGATCTTAGAACTGCTACTACAAGATTAATATTTCTCATATTTAAGGATATATTCTCTAAACATTCTTTTCTATCAGAATGAGGATTCTTGCTTAGGCTTCATAAGGCCTGGTGGTCACAGGAATTAAAAATATGTTCCTACTTTATTTGGCAAAAACAACTGTGGTGCAATAGTCAAGTCTTAGGTTACATAAGTTCTGAATTAACTGAATTCTGCCTGGTATTTTTTACCAGTAAAGCCTTTAAAAGCTGAATTTTTCTTTTCTCTTTGGCATGCTAGTAGACAGACATGTTAATAAATAGATGCAATACAGGGTACCAGAGGTAGTTTTCCTCTTCTCTGTTTTCATACATGCAAATAGCTTGAAATCAAGATGATGTAATGAGAATTAAGACAGATATGTTTAATTCAATTGCCAACTGAAATTCACAGCACTATCATCACTTTGCATTACTTAGATGCAGCCTAGTTTTGCATTGTGTTCCTGAAGCTATATATCATCTCTAACAGTCACAATAGCTCTTCATTTGGTCAACTGAACAAGACTAATTGTTGAGTTTTTTAAATCCACAAATACACTATTTTAAAGTAGCATCTTCAGATAGTGCAGCTTTAGATTGAGATGAAAGTTTTGAAGAGTAAGAAGAAAAATACTTGACCTCTGTTGTTTAGGTGAAGTAACTACTACTAGACATGAGTCACACTGTTTTTTCAATAGAAGGAAAGGAGAGAAAAACAAAAAGCACACAAACAGAGCAGGGAATACTCATTAATCTTTACTAAGGCTGAAAACATAATCATGATTAGATTACAATTTACATGATCCTTGTAACAACAAAAAACCTATGGGAAAACATCAGTATTATTTCAGTGTGCTTATAATACATGCTCTTAAAAGAGATTTTAAGGAACATTCATTTTTCCTCTTCCAAAAGGCAGGATCTTATGCACTCTTTACAGGCACTGACTAGTCCCCCATTCTCAGAGCAGTTTTATTTAATGGAGTTAGGTTCAGCAGTATATACTGTTTTTTTCAATTTCAGTGTACAGCTAGGTTATTAAGAAAATCCCAGTGGATAATATAAGCAATTATGTTTACTCTTGAACCTGCTTTCCCAGAATTTGGATGATAAAAATTTCATTTACAGTAAATTAGAATGAATATCCCATTTTAAGCCTTCCTCTTGGGAGGTTGCTTAAAAAAATATGTGCTTCAGCCTGTAAGGTTGTCATTGTCTAAAAATGTACAGTCTTTAAAAACATCACCCCTTTGCAATTCTGTTGATATTTTCTGGAACTTTAAAGTGTGCTCTGTAAATAAATGTGTGCCCAGAATTTTGATACTTCCCTCACTTGTTCCTTCAGCACAGTTTGTCAGCTCTCATTTTCAGTGTGACAAAAACCTGACCTCCTTCATGCAGAGGTGTAGGTGGCCTACCCTCCGGCTTACTCTATTCAAGGGTCAGTCCAGAGGTCTAGATCATGTAATGTTTATTCAGCAAGAGTGCACACAAGTGAAATTCCAGTTATAGTCACTGGAATTCAGCTGCTTGCATTAGTGTTGATGGTTTTGTGCAGTTCAGCTGTTCAAAACCATGCACAAAATAATGCTACTTGGAAGTTTATTATCACCAAATTCATGCCTGATCTGATGTCAATCAATTTAATGGGGATAGAGCTTTCTATCCTCTGATTTTCATCAGAAGGTGCCAAAATTTATTCCCTTTCCTAATCAGCAAACCCTGTTAGGCCCACATTTAACCCGTGCTATGGGAGCAAGTGAGAGGAACCACTAGACAGCGGGGTTACTCATCGTGGAAGAGTCCCTGTTTCCTTGACCAAGCATAGCTCCTTCAGCACACGTTTTCCTCTCTCCTCACCTCTACACTACGGCGCAGTATTTTCTCTTGCTCTCTCTCTCACTATCTCTTTTCTGTATCTCTCGGAAATCAGACTGGAGTTCAGAGCACTTTCACTACCTTTTATGAGGTAGAGTGTGATGTCATAGATGGGGGCAGGGCTAGTCAACTTTCTACCCACCCACCCACCTGTGCTGAAGGAGCTACGCTTGAGACCGGAAGCAGTGATTCCTCAACGGTGAGTAACCTCCTGTCTCATCTATATCTTTTAACTATAGATCTGGGGGTGGAGGGGAAAAAACATGAGAATGGGGATTTTTTCACTTAGTTTGGTTGGGTTTCTTTTTGTTTTGTTTTAATTAACCACAGGCCTCACAGAATGAATTGCATGCATCTGACCTGCAAAAAAATAATTTCCTTCCTGTTCTAAACTCCTTGAGTTAATGACATCCGTAAAGTGATGGTCATGCTTCTTTGCAGAGATGGCCCATTTACTGCTGGTTAAACTGATCCTTCAGTATTTAACTTGTATCGTGAAAAGGCAGACTCTGGTCCCCTCGAACACAATTGCTAAACTTCCACTAATTTAATTACAGTAATGCTGGGCCATAATTTTTCTAAAGAACATTGGGATTAAAGAGATGGTGTTTATATATTTGTCATTTTTAACTGTGGATTATGCCTGTTTATAAGGAGTGGGATTTTTATTTTCTCTATTCCCTGTTACTGTTTTTATTTGCTTTATCCAGAATGTTTATGAAGCTATGTACTTGCAATAGGCCAATTATAAGACCTATTTTATAGGTGAAATAAAATTCAAAAGTAAATTGAGAAAGATGCAAAATTAAACAGGAAAACCCCAAGAGATGTAACTGAGATTTAACCTTTGATATTATAAATCAAAGCATTTGATTTTTACTGTTGTAAAAGCTTGTGATGGGCAGGGATACTGCTAAACAAATTTCTTGGTGTTTTTCTTGAGTCACTACGTAAACATTACTATTTTACTTTAAAGCACTGTTCCTGTAACTTATTTCCCTTGTCCCCAAGTATTACTGCTTCACTGTTTTAATATCCCTCAGCATTTTATAAAAGAGAAGATGGACTACGAAGATCTTCTTTTCTGGTTTCTGCCTCTTGGGTATATATTAAAGCTGTCAAGATGTCAAAGCTCTCATACCAAAGGGCAGAAGAAAGTTCATATGAAGATTTTGGCCCTTAGGAATACCACAAATCTTGCTGTTCTTATTCATTTAAAGCTCTTTACCAGCTCCATGTGGGGTCTTGTCATATCTCAGTGAAAGGCACTAAAAGGCAGGAATGCATACTCTATAAATGAAAGACAGAGAGCACACAATCACACCCTTTTCAGCAGAGGTGGTCCATAGCCTGATTGATGAAGTACTTGTATTTTCAGGTGACTACGTGGCTTTGAGGAACTGGGTATAGGATGCAGACCGTTCCATCTTCTAGTCAGTGGCACAGATTGAGGATTGGTCAGTAGTGATGGATAGATATTCCTCCTTGATGACTTAGTGGCGCTCTTTGTATCAATGCATAGGAGATATGAATGAAATTCTGGGGCGATGAAAATCTTGTTTATAAAGCTACCAAAACTTTCACTTAATGGCTGTTTCCCTTCCTGTCACTGAGAAAAGGAAGGACGAAGAACATAAAAATTGGCTCCCTGAGTGGTGGCAGCCTTTCTACTTTTGAATAATGTGTGCAAGGAGTTTCACTGCCACTGCTTATTCCTTTAGTGAATCAAACATTGAAATCTCCAAATATTTCTTTGCAAAGCCAAGAACTTGTCTACCAAGTTTAGCTTTCCTAGAAAACCAATAGGAAATGAAAAGCAGGTTAGTCAATTTCTAATGTTTCACTGGGAAAACTTTATTGGAATTGCTGTTGCTAAAGACAATTTGAGGTATGCTTTATCCAGAGGTGAATGCTTTGAGGTAAAATTTAATTTAGATCCAAAGCATATCCTTTGCTGATGAGTTTACAAAATTGTCTTTGCACATAATTATTTTTGCATAATGCAAGAGGCTGTAATTTTTACACATAATTAGTAAAACATAAGGACCAACTGTACAGAGCGCCTAATCTCACTTCAATGATATGAGAGCAATTTTGGTGGCATAGAGAGGAAAACTCTATTTAGAAGCATTGGGAACAGGAAATCAGAATTGGTATCATTCAGTAATTATGGTGAATTAGAGATAGCGATCAGCACTGAAGGGGTATTGTGGAACAGTGGATTACTTCAAATCCAGATAAATTTGTCTCTAAGTGTATCTTGTAAGATGAGAAAATTAGCAGTTGGCTGACTTAGGTGTAGGGGAGAGTTTGTAGAGGGAATGATATTCAAAATGACATTAACCATTTTGAGAATTAACCTGGAACATGCCTGTGCCAAATCTAATAGTAAGTTTTAGTCCATGTAATCCCAGGATGTGAGTTTACCTGAGTAACTTTACACTGGAAGAATAAATAGCCTAATTTTATGTTTACTGAGCTAATTCCCCTGATAAGTTATTTTACAGGCAGCTATGATTAAAACATGCACAGATTCCTGAATTTTACTGCTTTAGCTTAATTATATATTCAGTCATTTGCAATGTTTGCTTTAACTGTGTATTATTTACATGTACATAAATTAAAGTAAAATGTAATAAGGCCTAGATTTCAGCTGATTTTATTAGGTGTGCAATATGAAAACTATTAAAGCAAATATCTAAGCAACTTCTCCAATATATACTAATTTAAACAAGTTAAATCTTCATAAGTGCTTTATAAACAGAAAGTTACTTTATGATAAGGCATTCTTGAAAACTGCATTGTGTTACATTTGCAAGCACATTGTGTATTGTGTATTACTGACTCAAAGCGAAACCAGTAACTAGCATATATATACCTATATATTTAAGGAGGTTGGCATTTAAATTACAGATTTTTTTCTCATTCATACTACAAGGTGTGGGCAATACTTTAATGATGTAAGATTATATAAAGGGATCAAATATTTTTTCAGTGCTATTAAGATGAATATGTAAAATTCTGAAATTTTCTGTATTTCAGGTTGATTTCTCTTACAAGTTGAATTAAAATTTTGTGGGTAGGTTCTTACCTTCTTTTTCTATATGAAAAGTGAGGGAGAGTTGTGAAATGCTCCATCTGTTCGCAAATGGTGTCAGCTGGCAGATAGATGCTTATCACCCTGCCCTCTCCTACTGCAGTTTTAGGCTGGTATAACACCATTGACTCTAAATGAATTACTTTTGATTTAATCTTACTTAAGCAAAAGAAGTCACAATGATAGTGCACAGCAGTCTAGAGGACTCTTCATGTTGATTTAAATTGCAATGCTTTTAAACTTTGACCTTAGCTCATTTGAATTGTCAACAAAAACGCTCAGTAGCACTTGCACTAAGTATAGCGGTTGGAGGAAACTAGGACTACCTAAACACTCTGGACTTTCTGTTTCAGGGACAGTTGCATCTCAAAGACATTAAGCATGATTCTGCTCAAACATAATCCTTCAGATTTTTATCTGTCCAATCTGAGAGGATCAGATCACATACAATGGTGTACCCTTGTAAAACTGGAAAAAGAAGTAAACATTATGACTTTCCTCTTGCAAATGAGAATATTGAGCCACACTCAAGGCGGAAGAGATCTATAGAATCATAATAAGTTTCAAGCACTTCGTCCTCCTTTAAGGCTTAGATAATTTTCGAGACCAGTGTTTCTCTGCCTTCTATTCTGTACTCCAATTTCCACCCCGGCTGGCCAAAAAATAATTAACTAACAACATAAATAGCAATCTAAGACGAGAGAGAGTTCATTGTAGAGCTATGGTTTGAAAAAGATAGAGCTGGAGAGAAATCTTGCAGTTAACAGTGGGAAGCTACCCCACTCAAGTTGTGCAAACGATGAGTAGGCCTATGCTGTAATGAAAATTGAACATTTTATTATTCAGAAAGGTTTTACTTGAATTATGAAGAGGTTTTGGCTACTCTGTTGCTGTGTGATTTATCTGGCCAAGTGTAAACATCTGCATCTGAGATGTTCACTCCAGGCTTCCTTTATAATTAGCAGAGATCAATCACCATTTCTAGAGAAGAGACACTCTTGCTTCAGGTAGACGCTGATGACTGATTAGACTAGTAACATCTTAAAACTATTACAGAGGCATGGATGAGCATGTGAATTAAACTATATATCCAGACAAGCATGGAATCAAAAGGTTTAGCCTTGGGGGTCTATTGAGGGTACGTATTCATATGGAAGTGATTTAAACTTTCTGTGAACTTAGCTGGAGAAAGGAAGCTGCCTGATTCTTTCTGGACAGAAATATTTAAAGTGTTTTCTAAGGAGCATTTATCTGTATAAAGTAGCTGTCTTGAAGCCCCATCTTGTTAGCTATTGTCGGTTGGAGAGATTGTTTTCTAGTATGTGGGTTTCCCCATATGGCACTTATGGGGATCAGAAGAGAAGAATTAAGGAAAACCAATTCAAAAATAGTCAGTAAGCTTGAATTCTTGACCTACTGGGTCAGATCCAAGGACAATTTTTTTTGGAAGATGTTGAGTATCTCTGCCCAGAATCACCCTGCTGTCTTTAGGATTCTAATGCAATTTAGGATCTCCAAGTATAATTAAAAAGGTGAGGTACTCCATAAAAATTGAACCTCTGAAAGATCTCAAGTACTTCATGGTTCCTGGTCATCTTCACCAAGTACAGAAGGAGCCTGGAATGCCTTGGTCCAGCACCTGGAATTGGGTAGGATGTGTGTGGGATAGGACTTCATTTATAGAATTGGAAACTCTGATAACCTCACTTAGGTCACCTGCCTCAATGGTTTTTATGAGCAGCCCTATTTATCTTGCCTGCATTCCTAGAGAAATTTTCAATTACAGACATCTGAAAAAGTGCTTCTGGGGGTTCCAGTGCCGCCAGCTATGAACAGTTCTTGGATTCTGACTAATATTAAAAGATAGTCATAATTTGTAACTGACACTTGCTCTTGTAACAGTGAAAATGAAATCAACGACATGTGTACTACTCTTTTAGATACATTTGTATGTATACTGATAGAAGGCTAAAGAGAGATATACTTGCCTAACAGGAGAATGGGAAAGAATGAGATCCAGACTTGCCAGAGGTAAGGCAACAAACAGAAGTTTAACATGGGAAATTCCAGTTAGATAGAAGGAAATAGGTTTTACCTTAGGAGTAGTGAAATTCAAGAGGAGGATGGATGTCTGTAGTCCGAAGATGTGGGAAATTTTCTGTCCTTGGGCATACTCTGAATTTGAGCAAAACCCTGAACAATCTCACCTAACTCAGTTTGTTTAGAACTGGGCATTGGACTAGATGACTTCAAAAGGGCTTTTTAATCCTAAAGTATTATATTATTATATAAATATTTTCATAATAAAATCTGAGTAATATAAATGAGCCTTTACAATTCAGAGCAAGATTTTACCCATTCCAATTCATCCTTTGTTGGCATCTTTGCTGCTTGTTTCCTTGCGAACTGCAATAGCCTTTGCAAGTGTTTCTGTTTTCTTCTGGTTTCGTTTGCAGTCTCCAGTAATTCTTAGCTGTTTTGCAGGTTTTTGTATAACATTTAGTGTTAGCTAAAGTTAAAAATATAATAAGCAAATGCTATTCACATATTTTATAGTTAGTAATTGACTAGGGGAAAAAAGCCTTTTAGTACAGAACACTTAATGAATGTTAACCATTGACTGCATTGGTCAAGCAAATGGAGCAGTTAATAGAGAATAATGTATTTGGAATAAAATGTTAGCATTTCCTTTACAAATTATTTGTCATATATTATTAAGCTAGCTCTTTCAGTGCTGGGAAAAGCTGAAATGGGGCTCTGTCTTGAAGACTACTGTAGAGATTCAATTTTGTTACTTTATTTCATTGCATAGTGTTGTAAAATCCTGGAAAGTGCTCAGGGAATCAGACAAAGGAATGCTTTCATGGGCTGAGTTGAGCAACACTTCAAGGACCCTCAGTTCCAAGGAAACAAAAGACTTTTAGCACCTCAGAAATTATCAATATCTTGAATGATCAAGCCCTTTATCTGCTTCTATGAGACATTAAATATACATGAACAACAGCAGGCAAACTTTAGGTAGAAAGGACCAGTCCTGGTACTATCTTACATTCTGAAAGAGGATTTTGTTTTATTCATTTTGACTCTGTTTGATGCATTGTTTCCAGGCCCTTTCCTGTGAAAAGCCAGCTATGTCTGTGGAGGAGCTATCTTCAAAGTGTCTTTGTGCTGACCTGGGCAAGTGTGACTTTAGAGATAGGAAGTTAGCTGAAGGAGCAAATTTGCCTCAAAATGTGGCAGATCCCCACAGCTGAAGACATGGAGATAACTCACATAGAGATACCATTCTGACACTTCTGCAAATTCAAACAGAAGTTGGGAAAATATCACATTTCTCAGCATCGCAGCCTGAAACCCTGCATTATGCCGCTTTTCTTTTTGTTTGCATTGTGACAAAATCAGGAGGAATAGCAGGAGATAACACATCCTCATGTAAAGAATGTAGTGTTTCTGTGCTGTATTGATTTTTTTTTCATCCAAAGTCTCCTGTGATTTGTCACTGAGTACAATTTCCAGCCAACCAGACTTGTTTGGACTCCTTTCAGGTAAGACTGTAAGAAAGACGTGCTTTTCTTGTTATTGTAACTGTTCTGTAGATAAAGAACAAAAGGTTTGCATCCAGAACTCAATTTGAAAGAGCACTAGATTATTTTTGACTTTTAAAAATGATAGCTATCTGCAAATTACATACAAATCAGATCTGAAGTCAGGAGGAGGGAGATCAGTTGCACAGACTAGTTGGGTATCCTGTATTTCATCTTTCAGATTTAACTGCAATTGGATAAGAAAGTGGAAATTTATACTGAGATGCTTTTAACAGAGTCCTGTCTGAGCTTTTCTACCTGTGACATCAGGTTCAGACAATACCATGTCTTGTGTAGACTTCTGGCATATGAATCCCTGTGTAAAATGGTGGATACAGTACTGATGATACACAGACCACTTAAATACAGTTTTGTATTAATGACTTTTCATTGGACCTAATACTGAGCTTCAAAAGACTTCTTGATCTA
This sequence comes from Myiopsitta monachus, assembly GCA_017639245.1. Classification (NCBI taxonomy): domain Eukaryota; kingdom Metazoa; phylum Chordata; class Aves; order Psittaciformes; family Psittacidae; genus Myiopsitta; species Myiopsitta monachus. Next base: position 113,189,666 of record CM029917.1, on the reverse strand, counting down.
ATTTTCCTCAGTAAGGCTACTGGTAATACAGTTTGAGTTAGCCTATCCTGTCAAATACAGGTTGGACTTCCCATCTCTGTTGTAGATGTTTTATCTTCTCCTTGAAGATAAGGTAGAAGCCTAGCTTCAAATCAGTCACATGAAAATCTCTTTCCTGCTAATCATCCAAGATGATAATGTAAATTAAACACATTTTAAAATAGCAAAATTCCATAGAAGACAGATAGATGCCCATAGTTGTCATACTTCTATGCTTTCTTGTTGTCCTAAGAGATGGCGGTCTTTATTAAATACAAACAAATGGGCTTGGGAATCCCTATAAGTTAATTTAAAAAATGAAGATGAAGACAGTTATTCAGTAGATTGGTCAGATATAAAACACAACTACCCCCAGAATGAATTAAATATTCAACATGTAGAAAGGAATAAGTTAATTGCAACCAAATGTGAAAAAAAAAAAGCTAGGAAAAGAAGAATATAATGCTATTTTCTTTATGGAGCCACTTATCACTTTTTAACACAATTATTACCACACTGCATTCCAAATTATAACATTTGGTTTGTTATAGAATTTCAAATATATGCAAGTTTTTTCACAATGGACCCATATCTAGCAAAAACTTTATACATATTCCCAAGTGCCTAAGTAAAATCCAGCTTCAGCCAATGCATAGCATTGCTAACTCTTATAGCATATAACTCCTACCATAGGAATGAGTGCATCTGAATAGCAAATAGGCCATTCTTGCATTGGCTGTCACTAATAGCATCATTTTATGCATTAAATGTGCCACAGAAATGTAAGACATAAGTATTATGAATAAGATCTTTTTCTTACATATATCTTACATACATATGTAGGACTGGATTTAATATTAAGCACAGCTGAGAGGAAAATGTTCTGTTTCATAAGAATGTAATCTGGGAAAATGCATTTCTGATTCACTTTCCAGATTCATAATTGCATCATGTACCCTTAGTTGCTCTAAGGGCTGTTAATAGACTTCTGGTTTGTGATAACAGCAACTGTAGCTGTCCATGAAAGTATGAACTTGCTTTGAAAAGGAGGAGAAGCAGGGAATGCACCCTGAATTAGCAAATAGCCTTGAGGGCTATCTTAAAATAGCCTAAATTACCCTCTAAAGGCATGCAAATCAAGTCTTGGCTGAGTGTTCAAAGGCTTGCAGGTTCTTTTTCAACATGTTAAGTGACAATTCCTCTTCTCAATCTGTATGAAGTAAACGAGACTAAACTCAATTTAGCAGTAATTACTAATACTCTTTTTTTTGCATTCATACATTTCAAGGTCAATATGGGCCATTCTGAGTAACTGATTCATAGACTTCCTGAATTGATGTGCATTAAAAATGCCCAATAGTTATGCATAAAGTGTACATATTAAGCAAAAAAGTCCAATATAGATTTCACCATTTCTAGAGGTAGAATCGGTTTTTCATGAGTTCTTGTGATTTATTAATATCACTGCTAAAATATATGAGCTTAGTAATAACTAAGATGAATGACTTCACCTTTCAAACATTGAGTTTTGTTATAACTTTGCCTAAACTGTTGAACTTGGAATACTATCATTTCTCTGTTACTGTGTACTTGCTGGTTTTGATTATTTTTTGAATCATTCACTTAATAATTCTTGAAAGAAACAGAGTTGAATGAATCTTTCACATAAAAGATGGGTTTTGCTCTTGAGATTCTTTAAATTCTTACCAGTTCCTCAGTATTGTTCTTGCATTGAGAAGAGGATTCAGTATTCCTTAACTGTGAACACACAAACTGAATATGATAATTTAACCTATTTCATCGTTGTCCTTTTTGTATACTTATTAGGTATCAAACACTTGCCTTCTATATGACTTACTACTTTCCCAGTTGTTACGTTATCTGCAAATTTCATCAGCTAAGTGACTTTTTTCTAAGTTTTTAACAGAAATATTAGTATTGTAAAGCTGACAAACAGTTTCTCCAAGAGCCCACTACACAAAGTCACTCTTAAACAGTGATTTTTTGTGTATGCATACTTAGGGAAACTTAGTTGTTAGAATATTTGGAATTATTCTGTATGTGCCTTGTTAATTTTGCATCAGCTGAGTTTTTAAACAAACTGTCACATAGTACCAAGTAAAGCACCTTTCAAATGTCCAAACATAAAGACAAAGTTAGTTTAAGCAATCCAGAGCTTTATCATATCAAAATATGATGCAGATTACTCTGAAAATATTTTTGTCCAGAAAACTAGTTTGGTTGCCGTTAACTGTATTTCTTTCCTCCCTCTATATATGAAGTCTGTAATAGCATTGCATGATGTTTGTCATGTATATGGGAGTGATGTCAGCTGAACTGGTCTATAATTTCATAGGTCATTCTGTTTATGCTGCTCACATATTTCCAGACTAGGATCTATCTACAATTATTTTTATGTCTTTCTCTGCTTTCCAGAGTGTATTAAAATCAACAGTAATACAGAACATTCTTAAACAACCACCTCTTTTAAAACTATCTAGACTATATCTTTGCTCGCTGGACATACAGATTTTTTTTTCCTTATTTCCCTTACTTTTTATGGTGTATTTATGATTAAAAATATGAAGATATCTCTGGAATTTAAATCTCCTTTCTAAAAAGTGTGGTATAATTCTTGCCCATTACAGTGATGTAACAATGCAGGGAGAACTTCTCTTTTCATTTGCTTGCCGTTAAGGAGAAAATTTTCCATCTTTCTCCTCTCCCATTTCTTTAGCTATTTTGGTATTGTAATTGTTGGTTATTTTACTTAGATTACGTATGTATGTAAAAGAAGCAAGAAATCTTGATTGTCAGAAGATTCTGGAAAATTCCACATATAGTGCAAGAAAAATGCAGCACAGCTTACAAGCAGATCAAAAACTCCTCAAAGCTTTAAGGATTTTGGGGGAAAAAAACCCAAGAATTATCTTTTTGGCAGATAATAGGTTCTCCTTCTCCAATGTTCTACCCTTGCATTTACTAATTGCAAAGTTAGCTTGTAGAAAAATCCTTTTTCATTATTTTCTGAGTGATTTATGCCTCCCTGGATAGATGGCAGTTTTGACCTGAGTAAGCAACCGGCTCCAGTGCAGTGATTTCTAGATTCTTCATGAATTCTGAATTTTCCACAGCATTCTGTATTCACTGACTTTTATGGGCAAATAACCTAGATGTATCTGTTACGTTTAAGAGGACTGTTTTTATTTCCTAAATGGTAGCAAACATATTTGTAAAGAAATCTAAGAGAACACAATTACTTTATGTAACAAGTCAAAGGCTCTGTTATATTCATAATTCCCTAAGCGTTACTAGGGAATGAAGTTTGTCTTCTGTACTGTGCAATAATTTCCTAGTGGTACTTTTATTTGAAATGTTAATTTTCCTTCTTTTTTTTATTTATTATTAACATTATCTGTTAGGAAAAGTGTATGTTTCTGTGCCCAGATTTTGTAAGGAATTAACGCACTAAGGGCTTGATTCACTGCTGCCTCGTTCCAGCTTTATGCCACTGCAGCTCCACTGATTACAAAGCACAGCTTAAAACTGAAGCCACACAGTGGTGTAGTAAGATCTAAATGTTAATTGAAATGATGTTCATTGAGTTTAATTTTTCTTTACTGAGCCATAATAGAAGCAAGAAGCTGGAGGCAATAAGAAAATCACTTAAAGTGCTTAGGTAGCTCAATTGGGTATATGGAATGGCTACCCACAGATTTTGGGGAGCACTCATAACTTAATATTAATATGGGGGTTTTATGTCTCTTTTCTGATATCAAAATTTTAATGCATTTTTTACTATGAATAGACTTTAAGAGCAAGGACTAAGCATCAACATGTTAAAATGCGATTAATAATGTTGAAAAGAGGGAGCTCTTATCTACTGTAACAGCAGACGGAACTGGAGATAATTCAGATGGTATCAAAATATGTAATGCGGTTTTCTAAAAGACACCATTGCGATCCACATCCAATCAATATAATCCATAAAATTACTAATGTGCTTAAAGGTGTAGATTGCACCCTTTGTATGGTTTTAAGCATTTCAGTGCTGCCTCAATCCAAAATGCTGCCTTTAATCATTGTGTTCCTTAATATATGCCATGTGAAACAGCTAACAGAACTCTTTTCATAAAGAAACTCTGGAAAATGTGAGGCTATTAGAAGCCTTCAACAAGTACAATTCATTCAGGAATTTGCAATATAGGCTTGATCTACATAGTCCGTTTATCCTCATTGATTATGAAGGAAATGTTATGTGACGGTATCACTTTAAATTCAATATCAATCCACCGGTGTTTCAAAAAGAATCATTTAACAATGAATAATGCTTGATTGTATAACTCTGCAGTAAATTAGAATATCCTAATTTAATAGAGTATGATCTGTTATTTGCCAACAAACATACAGATTGCCTTATAAATCATGCAGTAGGGTGGTTATAGAATAACACTATACTGAATTATATTTCATTACTCCCTATTGAACAGTCATGTTTCTGCTATATAATGTAATTTTCTGTCTTTCAACTTAGTTTCCTAACAGAAAATACAAATTAGACCTGAAGAAAAATATTTACCAGGGGTAGGCAATTAACTATTCATTTCAGGGAATGGCACCAAGTACGTGAAAATCATTAAAATGCTCTTTCTTTTTCATCTCACTGTATGTAGCTGTTTATGTATTTAATGAATCATAATGAGTATAAAGCCACAGCTGAGGAAATAAAAAAGAATAGGTAAGTCTATAGATTTATGTGTTCCAGACACGAGCTTTCTATAATGATAATTCTTGTTCACATCGGTCACTGATGCTTCAGAAAGAGGTTTCTCCTGAACTACTCTTCTGTTAATGACTAAAAATACTTGAGGTGAAGTATATGTTTTTTGTTATTGCCTTATGATTATTTATCCTGGGTGCCTTGCTTGGCATGCATGTTAAGGAATCATATGCTCCCAAAATATGGAGCAGGAAAGGTTTGGATGGAGACAGGCCTTATATACTGAATAAAAATAGTGAAGAACTTATTGAGTAAGTGGGGTAGAATTAAAGAAGTAAAATAATTTTGCATCCAAAATAATTCCTACAGATTGGGAAAGACTCATAAAACTTTGAGGCAGCTTCCATGGTAGAACTGAAAGGCTTTATCACAAAAAATATATCCCACATTTCTAGTATTTTGGGAAGGGATCATTGAACATCCTAAATAGTAACCTGGGTTGCTACAGTATTTAACAGCATATTTTTAGTTCCTACTAATTTGAAGATATGCAGTTGAATTTGGCAAGTGCCTAATTCACATTTTAGAACATTGAGACATTGCTTTGGATGTCCCGTTATCAGTTTAAATCCTTTGGAAAAAAATTGGCCACTGTTAGGTACTTGATTTCAGTGTATGATGGAAGCTTCCTGACTGGAAGTCCCAATAGTTTGAATTTCAACAGGTTCTTAAGGCCTCTTACGTCCAGGAGAACCTCAGGCAGCCTTGTGCATGGGAGAAATGCAAAGGTGTATGTTTTAAAAGCCTGCTAATCATAAAGTAAGATTCCTTGTGAACATAAGTAGCTCACGTGTTGCGGGAGCTACAAGAACCTGCTGTTAACTGTTTCATCTTTTTATTTCTGTAGGGGTTTCAAAATCTCCTTTCATCTTTTCAGATGGGATTCTCTAACAAGCTCACACTGTTCCTGCAGACATCACTGGGGTGTGATCCCGGGCAAAATGGGAATAATTAGAACAAACCTGAACACTTGGAAAAAATCCCCATTGACCCGCTTTGTGGTTTCTGATATGTAAAAGTAAATTTTTAAAGGTTTCGGTGAGAAGTAACTTTTCTTTATGAAAGAAAATGCAATTTCTTCACCTGTAGAAAAAGAATCAACAGCAAATACCCCAGCATGAGCTTTTCCTTTAAATTATTAACAAATTTAATGTGAGGTACCACAGTCTTACCTTTACAGTTTGATGCATGTTTGTTGAAGATGCTTGCTACTACAAGCTCCTTGATTAATCCCGAGGGAGAGGATTCATTTCATCTTTGACAGGATCAGAGGGAATCCAGATTTGAGTCAGGAAATGGTCCAACGATCCAGTTGTGGAGTTAACCTTGCTCTATTTCATTTTCTTTTTTGTTTATAGCTGGACAGTGCCACTTCTCTCATCCAGGCAGCTAAAAATCTGATGAATGCTGTGGTCCTTACAGTGAAAGCATCATATGTGGCATCTACTAAATATCAGAAGGTCTATGGTACTGCTGCAGTGAACTCACCAGTTGTATCTTGGAAGATGAAGGCCCCTGAGAAGAAACCTCTAGTAAAGAGAGAAAAACCAGAAGAATATCAGACAAGAGTGAGAAGAGGGTCCCAGAAGAAACATATTTCCCCTGTACAGGCCTTAAGTGAATTTAAAGCTATGGATTCATTCTAAACCACTAAGCTTTACCAGGAGGGTTTTATATTCTTTTTGTATGCATACCTGCCTACTTGTATGCGTCTGGAAGGGGTGGGGGGAAGCCGTGTCAATTTGCATGCAACCTGAGACTATTGAAGTAACTAATTTTCTGAAATGCCAAAATTTAGGGCATTCTCTTCTGATGTGAAAAGGATTTATTCCAAGCTTCCTTTTTAAACTAAACTATAGCATTAAATTGGCCAACAAATTTGCATCATGGGGTTAAATAAGTGTGGGTTAAATAATAAATTCAAGTCTAAACCCAGAAATTTTTATGCATGCAAGAAACATTAGGTTGGCAGGTATATTAAGTGAAAAACAATGGAATTGTAATGGTAGACCATAAAGCTTGTATTGCTTCTGTTCCAGTGCAAAAATGTACTAGCCAATATGCTTAAATGTGTGGCCCAATAATTAAATGATATAACTTTTAAGTCATTTTCATTATAGTATGTGAATTTTTTAAACAGGTACAAACTAATCCATCTTAAAAAGTCTTCTTTTAAACCATATTTTGTTCTTTATATTCTAGTAGTGTTATGATTGATCACATTTCAGTTAATCCCATTAATATGGCCAGAGGTTTACTTTTGCCAATTGAATTTCTTATGGTGGAGTATGAAGCACAATATGGTGATTGACATTGCCTTTTATATTATGATTATTATGATGATGATGATTATTATAATATTAGTAATAGAAGACCTGGTGGTGGAATGTTTAGAGACACGGAAACTGACAGTGTGAGAATTTAGAGCCAAATATGTAGGTGTAGCTTGGATTACAGGTATCTGACATACCATTGTAACCACTAACTCAATAAACTCATTTAATCTTGGAATCCTCAATATGGCTCGTCTCTTTTAACCCACAGATATTTCCTGCATCATAGTTGATGTAGGCAGTGATTAATTTTGCCTCATGCTTCCTTTTTTCCTTTTTGCACTTAGAATCAAAGAATCACAGAATGGTTTGGGTTGGAAAGGGCCTTAAAATCATCTAGTTCCAACCCCTGTGCCATGGGCAGGGACACCTCACACTAGACCACGTAGCCCAAGGCTTTGTCCAATCTGGCCTTGAACACCACTAGGGATGGAGCATTTATCACTTCTTTGGGCTACCTGTGCCAGTGCCTCACCACCCTCACAGTAAGGAACTTGTTCTTTATATCAAACCTGAATTTCCCCTGTTTAAGTTTAAACCCATTATATTACTTTTCTTATGTTTTATTACCAGGATAACCAAACATGATCAGTGGGTGAAAACTGGAATTTAAATCTGAGACCGATTTAAGCCTCAATACATAAGAGGCATGGGTTTGGGGGGGGGGGGGATTAAATTAATTTGTTTAAATTAACAGCATAAAAACAGTTCAATTTATTGAATTTATAAGGTTGGGATCTCAGAACCTTGGAAATCATCTATTGTGCCACACTGTATAGACTTGTATGAAGACCACAGTGCAAAGAAATGCAGTATCTGCTTTTATTCCCTTTTAGCCCCAACAGTTGGCTCAAGTGCAGAGATTTTATTATTGATTTGAAAAAGGTCTTGGCATATATGCAAATGAAACAATAGCCAGAATGTTTTTGTATATGTAATGAAATACTAACAACTTAAGAGAACATTCATAACCTCATAGGCAATTTGAAGCACTGTGATAAACAGTGAGGTATACCATAAGTGACATGTATAACCCTTACAGTTTTCAAGATATATTTGGATGCTTGTCTCATATACACTGATTTTTCCTCAGAATAGCAAATTGCCAAATTTTGTTCTGTTGCCCTCCTACACAGTCTATATAAAGAAATTTACTCTCAGAGGCCTTTTAGAGGATTACTATTTTTGCTTTGTTTAGTTGTACTCTATAATAAAAAGGTTCTCCAATCAGAACTGGTAACTGTACACACAATGAAAATACATTGGAAGATGTGGGGAAGTCCTTGAAGAGCTTTGACTATAATGCCCTGTAGTCTGACATAGACTTGTGGTACCAATAAACACCTAAAAGTAATTGGGATCTTTACAAATGAAATTACAGAGGCAAAAGATGGATACTGAGTTTAAAGAAAAAATAGCAAATAGCAGACAAATAAAAGTATCCTAGTATGATGCATGGTAAAATTAAGATGGGGAAGTGGCCACAAGTAGAAGTACTAACCCTTCTGTAGAAGTGTTTTGATCTAAAACTATGATGGATTAACTGAACAGTTGTTTTAAAATTATGTTGTTTCTATAAGAGACATCTCAAAGTCAGAAATGTTTAGAAGAAAGCATATAGACAAACGCAGTCTATGAACATGTCTTCTAGAGTGTCTGATGATTAAGGCCCCATGGCTAAAAAAGAAGTTTGTAATAGAAGGAATCTCCTATCAACCACTTAGTCAAAATAATGATGTCTGCAAAATAATAAGGAAATTTAGGGTCTGTGAAGGTAAAACCATGGATCATATCAGGCAACTTAGTTCACGTGCATTAGAGTCCTACTTTAGGATGGATCATTTACCTTTTGAAGGGGTCCATCTATGCTTTAAATATCTTTATGATAGCATGATAGAATTTAGTATTCATAAAAAAGTAATGCATATGAAAACAAGAACCAAAAATCAATGAGAACATACTAGTTCAGTGTACTGAACAGGTATTATGTATACTGTATATACATAATATATTTTGTATATATATACACATATATATACAGAATATATATATATACGGAACAGTATACATAACATGGATTACTACATGAGCTGAGCTCATGTAGTAAAGCCAAAGGAATGCTAAGATTGTTGAGAAGAGTTTTAATAGAGACAAAAGAAAATATTGGATGATACTATGCATCAGGAATGTGCCTGTGTTTTAATACACCATACAGTTTTTATCAGCTCATCTGAAAGAAGAAATGGTGTGCAGCGGAGATGTACATGGACATACAAGAAGGATTACTAAATCTGGAACTGCTTTCACACAGGGAGAGTCTAAATAAGCAAGATTCCCCAGTTTCTTCAGTCATCAATACTGGCGCTATGAGATGACTAAATAAGGAACAAGTAATCACAGGTCTTTATAACTTAAAAATCAGGTGTTACACAATGATTTGTCTAATAGCAAGTTCAATATTGTAAAAAATACGTAAGTTAATAATGGAATTCATTTTCACCATGTCACAGTTGCCACAACGATAAAAATTCCACTGACTATACCAACAAAGAATTCATCCCATAGGCTTTACGTCTCGAAACCTTGCAGATCTTAAAGATCTAGAAGACCTTTAAGTTCAGTATAAAGTGTAGGCATAAAATAGTATGTGTGGGGTTTTTAAATGGTCACTACAGCCAGTCCTTCACTGGGGTAAAGGAACTTATCAGCAGTATAGTATAATGGAGAACTGTTGGACCTTCAATCAGAAAGCCGCATCTGTTTCTCATGGCTTGTAAGCTTGGTTCACAAGCCAAATGTACGGTTACCATACATATGCCTGTATATGTACAACCTTGAACATTTTCTCTTCAAATTGCACCTACAATGCAAAAAAAAGCAATTACATTGCTGTTTCTAGAAATTTTAATTATCTGTTTTTAAATAAATATTTGTTCCCAGCAAATGAATGCACTGCAAGTGCCTGGTTTGAAGATCAGCATGGAGGTCAGACAGGCATCACTAAACTCTAGAAGCAGTTTCTATCCTCGTGTAGTCTTTCATGTGGTGCTCACTCTACTTGTTATTCACAAACCAGGAATTGTTTCTTCTCTGAGAGAATCTAGAAGCTCAAGTTACAGAAGTGAATTATATGCTGTTTCTAGGAATGGCTGTATCTTTTGACCTGTGGCCATAAAAAGAAGGAGAAAAGAGTCTGTTTCACATCCCATCTTAATGAAATATGGAAAAAGGGCTAGCAGAATTTTTCAGTTTATAATATACTTCATCAGCAAGAACAGCAGCCAATTTCTGAATTAAGAAGCTAGCAAAAACAGAAAGTCTGAGAACTTTTAGAAAACTTCCAGAATAATTTTCCTAAAGATTTCCTTTCTTATTGTTTTATTTATTAAATTAAGAATTTGAAAGAGGGAAGAAGAGTTACAGTACCTGAATATGTATTTTAGATCAAGTAGCTGGTAAGCAAGGAACTACTGAACAAGACATAGAATCATAGAATCATAGAATAGTTAGGGTTGGAAAGGACCTTAAGATCATCTAGTTCCAGCCCCCCTGCCATGGGCAGGGACACCTCACACTAAACCATGCCACCCAAGGCTCTGTCCAACCCAGTCTTGAACACCGCCAGCGATGGAGCTTTCACAAATTCCCTGGGCAACCCATTCCAGTGCCTCACCACCCTTACAGTAAGTAACTTCTTATATCTAATCTAAATTTCCTCTGTTTAAGTTTGAACCCATTACTCCTTGTCCTATCACTACAGTCATTAAAGAAGAGTCCCTCCCCACCATCACTATAGGCCACCTTTACATACTGGAAGGCTGCTCTGAGGTTTCCCTGCCTATTTTAATACAGAGGTGCTCCAGTCCCCTGATCAACCTCGTGGCCCTCCTTTGGACTTGTTCCAACAGTTCTATGTCCTTTTGATGTTGAGGACACCAGGACTGCACACAGTATTCCAAGTGAGGTCTCACGTGAGCAGAGTAAAGGGGCAGGATTACCTCCTTCGACCTGCTGGTCACGCTCCTTTTGATGCAAGCCCGGATGCGGTTGGCTTTCTGGGTTGCAAGCGCACACTTAAGCCAGCCCATGTTCATTTTCTCATTGACCAACACCCCCAAGTCCTTCTCCTTGGGCTGCTCTGAATTTCTTCCCTGCCCAACCTATAGCTGTGCCTGGGATTACTCTGACCCAGGTGTAGGACCTTGCACTTGGCATGGTTCAACTTCATCAGGTTGGCATCAGACCACCTCACAAGCATGTCAAAGGCCCTCTCGATGGCATTCCTTCCCTCCAAGGTATCAACAAAACCACACAGCTTGGTGTCATCGGCAAACTTGCTGAGGGCGCACTCAATCCCACTGTCCATGTCACTGACAGAGTTGTTGAACAAGAGTGGTCCCAACACCGATCCCTGAGGGACACCATTCGTTACTGGTCTCCAGCTGCACATTGAGCCATTGAGCACAACTCTTTGCGTGTGGCCATCCAGCCAGTTCTTTATCTACCAAGTAGTCCTCCTGTCAAATCGATGTCTCTCTAATTTAGAGACAAGGATATCATGTGAGACTGTGTCAAACGCTTTGCACAAGTCCAGGGAGATGACATCAACTGCTCTACCCCTGTCCATCAGTTCTGTATCCCCATTATAGAAGGCCACCAAACTGGTCTGGCAGGATTTCCCCTTAGTGCAGCCATGCTGGCTGTCACCAAGTACCTTGTTGCTTTTCATGCGTGCCTTGCATGCCTTCCAGGAGAAACTGCTCCAGGATTTTGCCAGGCACAGAGGTGAGACTGACTGCTCTGTAGTTCCCCAGGTCATCCATTTTCCCCTTCTTGAAAATGGGGGTTATATTTCCCTTTTTCCAGTTGTTGGGAACTTCACCTGACTGCCATGATTTTTCAAATATGATGGACAACATATTATTACAAAGAGATAGAGGTTTAGATGGGGTAAGGAAATGGAACCTGTTTGTCATAAAATAAGAAGACATAACTCTTCCATTGCATTTTCTTATCCTTAATCTCCAAGGATCACAATTACATAATTAAACTTATGCATGAGTTTAAGTGCTTGGCTGCATATAAATGATAGTATTCATATGCTTAAACAAATTCTTTGATAATAAGGAAGCTGGGGATAAAGCTCTGCCCAGTTTCACTTTGATCCCATATTTTTCTTGCTACTGTGTCCTTAGAGTGTGAAATAGCAATCGATAGTTCAGTTCTTTTACATTTTTAAAAGAGGTAAGCAAGGTGTGGAAACAATCCCACAAAGCCCAGCATACTGGGTGGATATTTTTATATCTAGCACATTGTTTTAGATCTCCACATGAAAGCTGGCCAAAGCAAGTTTCCTGTGTCTCTATGTGACTAGAGTTTAATACAGAGGATGTATATTTATACACTTAAAATTACATTTTTGCATACTAAAACATAGATTTCAGTGGGATTTTCATGCAAAGATCAAGTGAGGGTTTAAATTTTTTAAAATGAAGCCCCCATTGAATCTAAACTAAAAGCTTATGATGAAAATTAGGCAACGTATCTACTTCCACTCTATTTACAAATATGCCATCAAACAATCTTTCAGATCGAACTTGGTCTGTTCTGGTTTTTTTTGCCAGGCAAAGAATAAATAAGTGGATGGAGAAGAAAGGAAGCTGAAATAGAGAAAGGGGAGAAGTTTTATGGTTTGAACCTCATCAGTAGTTTGCCCAGAAGAGAAAGGTCACCACTGAAGCTTTGTGCAAGGACAGACACCTTATCCCGTACCATCTTAAGAGTGAATTTAAGCATGTTTGGAAGCTGAGGGCATACCAAGCTTGTTGGTGAATTACACCTGCAGAGATCAGGAATAGTCAAGAGTCTTCCTGATTTCTCACTGAATGACCAAGTGCATCTTCAAGCAAGAGTTCACACATTTCTCCTGCTTTAGATATTTTTCCCTTTATGATTCTGTTAACACCAAGCTATGGAGAACTTGACAGCTTGATAAAAGCTGTGGGAGGTAGAAATGTATTTTTGTGCTGTAGTTATATCTTTAAAGGGATAAATATTTAATTCCTTGAGGAATGTTTCCTTCTTTTGATAATGTCAGGTGAGGTGTCATAGGTGAGTAGCTGTTACCCAATAATAACTTCTCCCTTTGGGTAACCTTTCAAAGTGCTGGTGTTATTTGGTAATCCCTGTATAGTAATGAACTTATAAGAGGTATACCTTTGCAGCAGAATGTGAAATGTTTATCCTTACCTGGTTTATCCCAGCTCAGTAAAAATTAATACAAGGAAGAAAGAGAACTAATGCTTCCAAAGCCTTCTAGAATATTCAGAGGTAATGACTTTGCTAGTAGGATGTATTTGATCTATTACTTTTTAAACATTTCATGCAGGAATTATAAGAAAGGGTTCTTATAAGAAAGGGCATTTCAGGAGGTCATATTAAATTGTCTTAATGGCCCTATCTTCTGACTGAATGATGATAAATTGAAGAAAAATCTAGTTTTTAACCTTAATTTCTCTTAACCATTTTTTTTTTTTCCCTTTAACTGTTTCTGGTTTTATTATTTATCCCAGGATACACACAGATTTAGACGGCCAAGTAGCAATCTACTCCCCAGGAAGAACATATTTTCTTTATTTACTTGGGATATCATGAGGATGTCACAAACCTTCTGTATGGGATGCATTAAGTTTTGAATATCTCTGAAGATCCCAGTGTCTGACTTTTCAAATATATATGTATATATGCATTTTTATATATATGTATCCACATATATGTGTGTTTATACATTTTGTGGGATGCTATATGAAGTTCAGGCCTGGTTCAGGTAAACCATAGGCTTCTTGTTTTCATTAGCTTGCCAGCAGCATTACTGCCCACCATTACTCTATATTATGCAACCTGATGTCTGGAACCTCCAGGAGCTGACGGAGACCCTGCTAGTTGTCATATACAATTTTCATTATTAATTAGGCCCTGGTCTACAACTGAGATTGTAAGGAAGATCTATTATTCGGGCCATAATTGTGAAATAAATTAAGATTGCTAGATTTTGTTATAGAGCCATGTGAAGCCTATATGCATCGTGGTTTCATTTGTTCCTTAAGGCAGGGTTTTAAATTTGCAGTATGCACAGCTAGGAGCTTGGAGAAGCTCTGTGGTATTTCAGTGAGCCATTTGTTTGCCCCTGTGAAGGAAAGCTTCTCTGTATTTCCCTAGTGCCCTGATCTAAGATGATTTGGGTGCCCCCACAACTATGTTTGAGGAGCAGTGGGGACATTTATGATCTCTCTCCATTGGCAGTGATATCTCAAAAATCACAGTAGCTGGATCTCACACACTTGGGGAGACTCTTTTCACTGGGAGCAGTTTGAACTACATATTTGTGTCTGTGTGGATTGGTGGAAACATTCCCTGCTGAGATCATAGCATGTGCTGTGTCTTCCACATCATCTGTATTGCACATTCAATATTAGTCACCATTCCATAGGAAGAGACTTCATCTTTTCTCAATGTGTTCATCTTCAAGTGCTTCTATTGCTCACAGAAATCATCTTTATTTGTCTTTCAGCTACAACAGTAACTTGTCAAATGATTAAGTGGGGAAAAAAACCCAACATACATCTCCGCACCGATTTTGCATGTACACAATATGAAGGAAATACCTATGTGAAGGAGAAGGAATGATATAAATTCATAAATCATAGGAATTTTCTTGAGTCTTACCAGCAGGTAATATCCTGATGGTAATTTTTCTCTTTATTTCTTTATTTTCTGCTTTGACTGATCCATTTCTATGTATTCTTTTTCTTCAACTAGTAAACTTCCATCACTTAAGCATGAAGCAGCTGTAGCACAAGTGTAAATACAAGTTACAGGATAGGAGAGCTCATCTAAAGGCTGGAACCATGGAGAGTCTCATTACTGAAGGGGACTTGGATAACTGTTTCATCTATTAAAATTTTAAGGCTGGTATTTGATCTTTGCACAACCAAAGCAATAATATTTCTAATTCCTTTAATTTTAAGAGAGTCATGAATAGAAGTTTGTATTCTGTATCTGTATAACAGCACTTGTGTGAAAATCATGATACTCCACACCTTGAAATCTTTCAACTTTGTATCTTTGGGGAGAGGAGAAGAAAAGGAATTTTGAGCTAGCGTTTCTGAAAAGGCATCTCTGGAATGAAGCAAAAAAAACCCCAAATCCTGAGATAAAATATGGAATGGACAGGTACAGTCATCTCAAATTTCTGTCAAGGTCATATAAAAAAATCCCATTTCCTTGGAAATAAATGAAGAAAAATGTTCAGTAACTTAAGAGCAATATTTACTTGGATGCAGCTGATTTGACGTTAAATTTTGAAGAGAAGTAAAGACGTGGAGGTTTTTGCATATAAAATTAAATAAAGCTTAAAGAAGAATGTAGGAAACACAAGGTTTTAATCAATCTTCAGTGGCTCTCTCCACCTCTTTTCATTGTCCCAGGGACTTGTCATGGTGATATCAGCAGTCAGAGGAGCACATTGTGCTTGCCCACGCTGATGAAATTCTCATCAGACTTTGTGTAAATACCACAGGTCCTCAGAGCAATGTTTGGGCAAGGACTAGCATCACTGCTATATGAGTCTGCAGTAGGAGTTAATTGCTGGCCAAAGCTTGTTCAATATAGATATCAGCAGCCTTGATTTCTATAGTTGGCATGTGGCTGTGCAGGGTCAGGGCAAGGTAAGCCAGCAGCTGTAACCCCTGTAGGGTGCAGCATGGCTCAGTCTGTGATCCACAGACAGGGCAAATATATTCAAGGAGAAAATAAAACGTTTTTTAGAAAAAGTCTGAAAAGGTTTTATACAAATTCTAAGACTCACAAAGTCCTAAACCACAATGGTATGCTGAGAAAAAGTTAGTGGAGACTCCCACTAACCCCCATAACCCGTTGGCAGTAAGAAAAACAAAACTGTCAAGTATTAATCTAAATCTACACCCACAGAGATACTCACATGTAAACCCGTAATCTGTGCTAATTTGTTAAACATATTTCAGCAGAGTAAACAGCATCTCATTGTCGTGGGTTGCATTTTCAGACACACATTGCTACTACATCTTCCTTTGCCACCATCAATTTCCTCTGCTAATTTTTGTTACTTAGCGTGATTTCTAAGAATCTTTGAAGAAAAACATTTGTGGCGTTTTTTTCTTTCTGTCAAGAAGAAGCCTAAAAACAAAGTCAAAAAAACAAAAAGAAAAACAAAAATAAAACAAAAACTCTTCTACACCCTGATACAAATTTAATAGTCTCTTGATTCTTTCAGATATCAGATCTGTACTATATTGTAAACCCAACTCACAGCACCTGCAATTCACCTCCTTAAAGGGCTACACTCTGTGGTCACCATCTTCCAAAGTCAAACTATTTTAGGTTTTCCAGATAGAAATATTGTGGATTATGGGAAATTTTCAAATCCAGGTCTGAAATTCCATGGTACACGTAAACTGACTTCACAGATAAAGATGTTCACATTAGGAGTGCATTGCAGCAGACTAAATCTAGGTTAAATTATAAGTTAGATTGAGGAAACAATGGTCTGACTCACTGTCATGGTTTAAGCCTCTAACACCCCCCCTGCAGTTTTCTCTCTCACTCACTCTTCTCTCTTTCTTTCCCCAGTCCTGGGGGAATGGGGAGGAGAATCAAAAGAATTCAACTTGCACAGGTTGAGATAAGAACAGTTTAGTAACTAAAGTATAACACAAATCACTACTGCTACCACCAGTAATAATACAAGAGAAATACAAGGAAAGAGAATACAACTGCTCACCAAGCCCGATCCAGCAGCGAACCCTTCTGTGCACCACCACACCCTTTCCGGGTCTCTGCTATCCATTTTCACATCCTGGACATGACGTGCTGTGGTATGGAATAACCTCTTTGGTCAGTTTGGGTCAGGTGTCCTCCCTCTGCTTCCTCCCAGCTTCCCCTCCTCCCTGGCAGAGCATGAGGCTCAGAAAGTCCTTGGCCAGACCAAAACACTACCAAGCAGTAACTGAAAACACTGCTGTTATCAGCGCAGCTCCCAGGCCCGAAATCAAAAACCCAGCGCTGCACCAGCTACCAAGAAGGAGAAAAAATGACTGCTGCTGCTGAACCCATGACACTCATGTTCCCATAGCATGTACTTGTGATAGCTAGTTACAATGATTTTTAAGTTCTTTCCTTCAGCTACAGAAAGATAAGGCAGAATGTTGCTTCCAGTCTGTAAAAGACTGACATTTGCCTCCATTTCAGAAGCTTCTGCTTTGGTTTAATGAAGATGTGAAGAAATCACTCCTTAAATGGCTTTTTTTTTCCTTAATCTCTTTCTCGAATGCTTTTCAGACTTACAGAAAAAATTACTAGGGCAGTTCAAAAGCCTGTTAATTTATACTGTTCTTACTGCCAAAAACATCTGACTGAGAATGTGATTTGTTAATTGACCTTAAAATTGACCTGTAGAACATCATGTGTTGGGCATATTAAGTTGTCTCATGATAGTGCCCTCCTCATCAGGGTTTATTGCTTTAGTGAAGCTCATTAGGAAATGAAGACGTAAATTAAACTTGAAAAGAGAAATGAAAATGCTGAAGTTGATGTGGGAATGTCTTAGAGTATCTTGCATGCTGCAGAGGGTAAGATAGGCTTTGCTTTCTGATGCCCTGGCTAACAGATGCACTTATTTAGGAGTTACACCACCCTTTAAATTTAACTGCTTCCTCTGAGGCTGTCCTGGTATAAGTGACCTTAGTTGAATGAAAGGTGTTTCCTATCTGAGAGTATGTGATAAAGGTTTGGCTATTGGCAAGGGAGATTTTCACATTTATCTATTTGGTATGTGGACTGGTAGCTGCGAAAGGTGTTGGTAAGGGCTTTAGAGGCTTATTCTCAGGTTGCTGAATACATCTGAGCTGGAAAGAAGACTATCATTTGTGGTAAGACAAAGGTTACTTGTGGTAGGTAACCTGTACTCACAGCATTTCTATGGGAAAAAAATGGACTAACAGAACTCATTCAAAAGTGGATTTTATTTGTTCTTGATTAAACATTTTAGATTGATGATCCTTCTTTCTTTCTTTCAGGATGTGTTTTATTTGGGAATTCTTTTCTACCTTATTAATTAAATCATACAGGACTACATGCTTTCTAATTTTGTGCTTTTGTATTCTACTTCCCAAGCCATGGGATTTTAGGTTTGTAGTCAAGCTACCAAAAGCTCTGTTCTTGCTTAAACAAATACTCAATTACAGATGATTTTATGTGTTTAAAACTCTCTAGCACTGCATCTCAAGTATCTCCGCTGTGACTTTCTTTTCTTCCCCCTCTCAGCATTTTGTGTTCAAGAGGATGCATCATTATTTAAGTTAACCTAATTGGGTGGGCATCTTATAATGCCCCCCTGTGATAGCATCAGGAAGCTTTTTCAATAGCCTGAGATGGAGGAAATGTTGTTGTCAAACAGCTTTGTCCTTTATCATACATTTCTGCAAGAGAAAGCTTAGACCAAGTGCCTCAATAACACAGGAAATTCTTGTGGATCTTCATCATGCACTATTCAGATGGGTCCAGGCTCTAGCCTAGTTTCTCTTTATTGTCTGTGTCATTTTCAGAGATAGCGTCTATCTTGTGCCACAGAGCATGACTTGGAAATAACCAAACTGGTTGTGCCTGAGTTGCATTTGCAACCAGAAGCTCTATAACTGCATCACAGCCCTATTCTATGCAAGCAAAACCCTGATAAGCAGCATTATTACACCAACTGAAAAATCCAAGATAATCAGGGTTTCAATGCAAAAAAAAAAAAAAAAAGCCATATGTTTTCTCTGTAATTATCTTTCCAAAGGAGATCAAAGCAACTGTAAAACTCAAGAGTTTTGCTCCCATTCTGGAGACTGATTTCTTCCTTTCTCCAGGGAGAGTCTGCTCCTCCATACCACTTTTCCCAGCATTTCTCTGCCTGTTCAAAGCTGGCTTGAGAGTCTCTGCCCCATGCTCTGTTTTAAGGTGAAGATGTGCCCTCCATAACAGATATGTGAGTTGTGATTGTCCAAAGCAGGGCTATCCCAGACCATCTTCAAAGTGTTATTTGTCAGAAGCAAGATGTTCTTTCTGGATTATACCTTCTGTGATGATTACATTGAGAAAAGGGCTAATAGCTTTCTCTGTATTATCTTGTTATAATGCACTCAGCAGTGACCCTGGAGACACCCTTTGCTAAAACCACCTTGTTCAGTTTTCTGCTTGGGTACCTGTGAGTAACTTGGGATGCCCCAGGAAAACAACTAAGAGGCTCCTCACTCTGGGCCAGCAGCATAAAGTCAGAAGAGAGGAGCCTACTATTTCTTTGTAGCACTTCCATATTCTTTTGGGATACCCTTTTTTCCCCAGCTACCTCAAGTTTGATACTGGACTATGTTTACCCTCACTTTGGCTCTGTTGGGTTTGGGGGGTTTGGGTTAGTCCTTTTTTGCACGTTTGATGTCCTGTCAAGGTGCAGTATATCTAAACAAGCTTTGATGAGAAAGATGAGTTTTCTGTGTTTTATGTGACAGGGATGTGTGTGCCCTGCTGACTGAAATTGTGCCTTGCGTAAAACAACTCTTACTGTGGGAAGCTACTACTCTTAGCAAGAGCTTCCTTTGCCTGCAAATCTGTTTTTCTAGGCTTTTAATCTCTCCTAAGGGCAGCAAGGCTTTGAGGTGCTGGTATACTTGCCACAGACTTTGATTGGCTCCATTTCTAGGTTTGTGCCTTTGTAAGAAACATAAAAATTGCTTGTGGTCTGCAGTATAGAAATATGTATGCTGTATAATAACAAACTGTTAGGTTGTTTTATGCAAGTAGGACATAAAAGCCTGTATTGAGGTATTTAACATAATTATGTGGGTTGGGTTGGATTTGGAAGTGCAACTAAGCTTTCATAAAGAATAAATATAAGTCTAGCAGACATGGATGGTGGTGGTGGAGATAGAGAAGAAAACCAGGCCATTATTGAAAAGTACAGGTGGGAGATATTACAGGAGATATTACAGGTGGTTATCTGATCCTTCAAAATACTCAGAGCTTCTATTCTAAATGGAGATGTTTTGAGTTGCCTTTTGTGATCAAGTTTGATGTTGAAGTTTTTCATGCTGCCTGGTTTGTGCGTTCAGAGTAAATCCATGACTGCAGTGCATAGAGCATTAGAGCTGGCTGAACAGGTTACTACCAGAAGCAGCCTCTGTTTAAACAAACCTTCACCAGGATTCATGTTATTAACCTGTTTGCTTTGCTTTTATTCTTGTGCCTGCTTGTCTCATTAACCTGTATGTTCTGACTGTATGTCTATATGAGGCCGCTTGAGCACAGAAGCTCTCTGACTCAGCAAGCTTCAGAAAACAATATAAATTTGACCACAGATGATCAAGAAATTGCAAAAGACGCAGTTCTGAAGTCATACATCTATATCAAGGAATAGGAACTTCAGAAATATGCTATGTAAAATCTTCTCTCCACAATTAATTCTATATTAAAATCCATACCCTAGCAGATCAGACGCCAGTAAAGAATGGCTGATAATAAAGCAATGGGTCATATCACCGAGGCCACAGCCCCTTGTGAAGAATTTTATCAGATTATATTAATCTTATTTGAAATTGTCACGAACATCCTTTATTCTAATTATCTTTGCCTGAGGTTCGGTAAAGAAACCTTGTATCATTTAGTACTATAAATGCTTCATAACTGTGGATTCTTGTCCTGTGCTTTAACATTAAAGTGGTTTTATATCCATTACGTATACAAATTAAACAAGATAATTCAAAATACCCTACCTTTAGCATAAATTGCCTATAATTGTTTTGGCACAATGATCCATCGGTCATAAGTCATCTTAGCTTATAATACGCTGGTACTGGATAAAGATCTTGCTCTTATATATCTATTTTCTCTAACAATAGTGATTTGACCCAGACTTAAGTTTGCACTGGCAAGGGCACCTTTTCCATGAGCAGCATTTTTTGATTTGTTTGTCATTTTAAAGAAAGGAATGCTCCTTTCTTTACTTTAACCAATTTAATATCAATCAATGGCAGCTCATTGCCCTTTTGAAATCCTGTTCTGGTTTTAATGTTGGTTTGGGTTTTTTCAATAAAATTTCAAATGCGAGCCCAGGGTTTCCTTTACTATCTTTCACGGGCGGCTCTGGCAGTGCTTGGCCCCTGGAGCTTGGCTGCTTGCTCTTTTACTGGGCAGAAAACTAGGTTATAAGTAACCTAGTGACTAATCCATATTATGCAAGAGTCCAAAGAAGCACCAGAGTAAGGAGGTGGAAAGCTGTTGGGTAGGAATAGCTAAAGGGTTGTTTAGCACCATGGATGAGATCTTTGGCATGCAGAACATGATCAAAATACTTGACCCGTATTTTGTTTCTGGCAACATATTCCACAGCTCTCTTTAGAAAGATAACCAACTCCATGAGTCTTGTACCTTTGAAATGCTCCGTATGGAAAAGAACATGAGGCATAAATCAGCCCAGCTGTGCTCCTCTCCAGGGGAAAGGACTAACTACCGATACTTAGCCTGAGAGTGTCATACCCAGATTCATTTATGCAGCTTTGTGTACATATTTGTCACAATTTGTAAACTTGTACATCTATAAAACTTTGAGACTTCTCTTGATGCAGGTAGGATCAGAAATATGGCCCCTTATTGAGACAGCTTTGAGTTTAGCAGCAAGCTATTTGAGTCAGTGAATTCAGATAAACTAAAGAAGGCTCCAACATTAAACAACCTCAAGTTTCTGATGAACTTCTGAAATACTCAGACAGCAGGAGACTGTATTTATTTGATGAAGTCTCTCTAAGAATTTTACTAAGATCCTGAGAAACCATCTTATGCAAACACCAGGAGAACATTTCATCAATAATTGATGGCTGAGGGTTTAATGTTCACTACAGTTGTCCTCATGCATGTATCTTTATTATTGCACTATGTCGTAACCAAGAATTCTGGTTTTATTCAGAGGCCTTGCTGCAGGCATTTAAACTCACTATCCACAAGCATAAGGCACATGCTGTCTCTGATCATAAAACTAAGAAGGAAATCTGAGAACCATATTACTAAAGAGCATGTGTCCTGTGTTACAGTTGGGAGTATTTCAGAATAACTCCTGAAACACAGAGCGCCTTGACATCAACAGAGTTAAATCTCAAGTAGGGAAAAAGTGCAGATAGGTACAGGAAATGAAGTCTGGAAACAGTCAAGTTTCTGTATTTTATCACATTTCAGAGCAAATTGAGGAGTCCCTTGCCACTCTTCGTGTTTCCAGGGCAGTTAAAGTCTTGTAATGTTCCATGCAAGAAACAGCCATTGGCAGTTCTGGTCTCTATACCACAATCCAGTGGACCATATTGTGCAGAGCCTGGTTATTAGTTTTTTTCAGGGAAGATAAGATAGTATTCAAGTGTTGCACCACATCAACACTTCTGCTATAGAAATAAAGAATATTTTTTCAATAAGATTCTAAACTACTGGTGAATGTTTTAGTTTTTAGTATATATCCAAGGCTTGAAAGATTTCTGTGCTCCTGCATCTTTAGAATAGGAAGGGCAGTATTATAAATGAGAGGAAACCTCTTTATTTGGATGCTCTATCCTTATGCAAAATCATCCCTCTCTCCTGTCAGTTTCACCTTAAAATAAATAGAAGACTAACAATTAAGACTAACTGCTTGCTTTGAATTGCATCCCTTTCAAGCAGACTTGGCTAAGAAACTCTCAGTATTTACTTTGAGGCAAAAAAATATTTATTACATTGTTTCATAAATATTTTCTGAGCATTTCATTTACAGGAAAAAAATAATCCAATAAGTAGTTTCCCAAAATAACAAATCTATATCCACTCTTAGTAAGAAAAATCTATACTGAGGCATTGAAGGATTACAGTGAGCAACTGATCTTCCTGCAGTCAAATCTTAAATCAAACAAGGCTTTCTATGGAAACTAAATAAGTAAAAATAAAAAGGAACCTGTTCTGTGGAAGAGAAATTTTAACAGTATATTTCCAACTAGTTCTGTTTTGAACAGAATCAGAAGCTTTTCCACAAAGTGGATCTGCATCTGATTTGAGCCAGAATAGCCACACTGACATCAGTAGTTAATCTCTTTAAGATCTTATAAGTTATTACCCGGTAGGATTTTAACAACATGATGTTATTTCTCTTGCAGAGTTATAGGCAGGATTCATTAGGGTCTGCATGCTGGAACAGTTCCTCGATATATGCCTGTAAAAGACACACTTTTTGGACGGGGGACATTTTGCCAAAGTATAGCCTGGAGGGCTGGCGTGTTCTACACTGTGTGCTTATGAACCAGTTGAAAAAAAAAATCACCTGGATGAATTCTGTTCCATATGAAGATGCGGGTAGGAAAAGAATGTAGTGCTTTCCTCTGGGTAAGCACAAAGCGTGTCTCCTTAGAAGGTGAGTTTTCTCTCCACTGTCTGCAGTCAAATCCACAACACTTGATCCTGCTTTGCCTGTGAGCAGTGGGTATCCCTGAGGAGAGCTACCCAGCCAGAGGTGTGTTCCCTTCACCATGTAAATGAAGCGCTGCAGTATGCCATTGATGTCAGCAACACAAATGGCTTCTAGAGGAGGTTTACACAGCAAAGCACAGCTTTTGTAGAAATGCTCACATTGGCTCTATGGAAATAAGGATGGATCATAGGCCAGGTTGGACAGGGCTTTCAGCAACCTGGTCTAGTGGAAAGCGTCCCTGCACATAGCAGGGGTGTGAAACTGGATGATCTTTAATGTGCTTTCCAACCCAAACCGTGCTGTGATTCTATGAATAGAAACAAGAACAGCTTTCTATTAGAGCACATCCTCTGTGTACAGTTGCATTTCAGCACAGAGCTAGGCTATTGGCTAGAGGTTTTCAACATGTTAAATATTCTTCCTGTGAGAGATTATTCTGATTTCTTTTTTAACCCAAATGGCGTGTGATCCCATGAGAAATGCCTCATAGAAATCTTCTTATGTAAAACTGACACCATAAAATTTTACTATCAACCGAATATGCAATTTCATGAAAGAAGGTATCAAATTAGCTTGATAGGATCTGCTTTCAGAAGAAATTGTAAATTATTATGCCTTCCTTTAGGTCTTTATCTGTTATATCCCATGTCAGCCATTATTTCACCCAGAACCAATGTCAGGCTGATGTGCCTGTAATTACTTGGTTTATCTAAATACGAACACAATCTCCATTTGAAGAATGTGGATGCAGGGCGTGCAGGAGTGTTGAGTTTTCAGATTTATTTTATCGGAGATTGGAAATCACACACATTCATCTATCCTAATGTGGATGTGTAAACCTTGCAGTCAAAGATGACACTGCTAGGTACAGCTGAGCTTCAGTTCATTGCATCCTAACATATAATCATGAAATATGTGAGATTAACTCAGAAATGTCTATTTCTTACTATCAGATATAAAGGCAGTTTAAGACAATTTGCTCATAGGTGCCCACACTGTCAACTTCCCAAATTAAATATTTTTCAAAGAAAGTAAACGGAACAATGGAAGAATACAGAAGGCTGTCAAGCTGAGCAATGTTTCTTAGGGTGATGTGGTGTGATTAGTATGTGCCAAGGAGGACATCACAATGCACACATGTATGCATACAAAACCTAGCTAACAGCGCATCTTTGACACTGTAAAATTAGGCAAAACACAAAGCTAAGATGTCTATCTATCTGCTACCTGTAGAGATGATTTTTTGTTCCCTGGTTGGTCTACAGTGGGATACAATCTCCAATTACTTAAGCACAGACAACTTTTTTCACACAAGATCTTGTCTTATTCTACATGTATGATGGACTTCTAAGGATATATCATGGCTGCACAGAAGAGGAGGCTCTCTGTCAGACCTGCTCCTCACTTCCTGTCAGAAACTGCACTGAGCAAGCCAAAAGATGACAGAAAGGAGGTAGCCTTGTGGTGAGGTTAGCTGCATGCTGCTCTGAGGAGTTAATTATATTTCAGCCTCTGCCTTCAGCTTGTATGATAGCCATCAAGTCACTTTAATAAAGCTTTGCACAAATGTTCATTAATTGAGTGGCTCTCTCTCCCTGGTCTCTCACCTTGAGACCCTGGCTAATGACTGGCAGGAGCCTGAGCTCCTGCAGGAGCAGCCAAAGTCACTGAGCACTGTTCTGGCAAAAAACATGTAATAGGGATACCCCTGGCAAAATAACATTCAAGGTGTTTCAGGCTGGAAGCTCCCAATTTGTGCATGGATTTGATTTTAATCTCATTGTGCTTTGCCTGCCCATTGGTAGAATGGAGATATTGTTGACTCCCAGCAAGGGTAACTTAGTATTTGTTAAGTACTTGATTTCTATAGGAATGAGCATCCTAGAAAGTTAGGGAAGAAATTAATAACTATGTTTTTTAAGCTGCTGTTAACTAGGGCAGGGTAAATAAAGGAAGAGTCAATAAACTAAAAGATGAGAGTATCAAGTTGTAGCTGATTAAGTAAGTGTTGTTCTTGCTGTGTGAACCGAGGTGGGAAACAAAAACCATTAGCTATCTTGAGCCCCAGGAAATCAGATAAGTGTAAAATTGAGGTATTTTTTCTATGGAGTTTTCTCATGAAATGTTTCTTTAAAACATTTTTTTTTTACTCTGAGAAAATAAATTTCTCATAATTTGAAAATTATTCAATTACCCTTTTTCAGCTGGAAAAGAAGAAAAAAAAATAAACAAAGTATTTTACTCAAGAAAACATGCTTTAAACTCTTTGAATAGTGGAAGGAGACAATGACCAAATCCAAGTCTTTGTATATTTTATTGTGCAGACTTCCGTGAAATCCCAAAGCAGAACACCAATGCAGATGCATAGTTTATGCGTTAACATCTGTGTAAAGCTGATTACCTGACTTTCTGTCCCTATGAAATACAAGTTTCTATGTCAGGTCATTCTCTTGATGTGGCAAGGAACAAAGCTGGGTTAGTAGTAATGGAGGCATAAGATTTTATCTTATGATAAACTAGCTTGAATTTACATTGAGAAGTGTAAAGAAGGAAGATAGACTTCAAATCTCTAACATTTCATGTAGCCAAAGTGCTTGTGAAAATAGTCTTGTCCTGCAGTAGCTGCAAATACTCATTATGATTTGGGGTTTTTTAACTAAAACAAAACTGGTTTGAAAATGCTTCAGGGTTAAGAGCTTTGATTCTAATTTAACATTTCTAATCAGTGAATTTTAGTTTTAAAAAAGGTATGGGGGGGGAACACACAGACAAGAAATGAGAACAATTGTCTCTGTTTTACAGACAGAGAATTGAGGTCAGGTACATTACAGACAACAGAAACTGATGTATCATAAAAAAAACCAACTCCACGCTATCATGGATCATAAAGGTAGAACAAAGAAATTAATCTTTATTGCTCAATTAAATAAACTAGGAATTGTTAAAATATACAATAAATCAGAACTTCTGCTTGTGCCACATAAACCATCATTCTTCAGTGCGATACCTACCTGCAAAAAAAGATTGAATGCCATGCCTTATCATACTTCATAGTGCTGCTTGAAAACGTCCTATTGAACATTTCCTTTCAAAAAGGGTTGCTTTCAGTAATCTGACAAAAAGGAGGGTTTGGTTTGGTTTTTTTTCTGGTAGTGAGAATTATCAAGTTGGGGTTTTTTTCAGCTTTTAGAAGAAAATTTACATATTGCAAACAGCCACATCTGAACTAGTTAAAGTGGAAAACTACTAATTTATTCAACCCCTATCCCTGAAAACAATTTGATGTGCTGATGATAAAAAAAATAAACATTTTTGTTTATAAAAATTTAGACTGAAGTATAATTTTCCTATTGAATGTGGAAAGTATCATGTACAAGAGTCATTTTTCTTTTTCATTGACCCTAAGACTAAGCAAATGATTTGTATAAGGCAAAATGTTGATTGAAGATTCTACCATCTTTAGCCTGAGAAGCACAAGGCATTATGCAAGGGGTTAAAAACATTGCTCAGCAGGACCAAAGGTTGAAGAATGTGCTCACTAACAGAGATACCCATGAAATATCGTGACTAATTGCAAAAGTGACTCTGAAATCAGCATTTGCTGAATGGTTTAATAAAATCAGCATGGTATGAAGAAAATAACAGCAATTACTGTGTTACATAACTCCCAGGAAACATCTATCAGACATCACAGACTAGCTGAAGATGTATAATTTAGCATTCCCCTTCCTCAGAACTGCTCGTTCTTGCTCAATATGGTCTCTTTCCACCATATCCCCCATCTGCTCCACCCCCGCTTCCTATTCTGTCCGATTGCTTGTACACGTCTTTATTTTTTATTACTCTTATTCATTTTAAGGAATCAATATCACTTCTGCAGTTGAGTCTTCAAACTGCTGCAGGTCTCTGCCAGTTAAAAACTGGTTCCAGCTCCTATTAGCTTTAACTCACTGGTTTCAGTTTAATCTGCCAGTTTATCTATTCAGGCTCTGATACTGCTGTCTGCCAGTGCTGTCTGTGTTCAGGTTTCAGTTGCGTGCTAGCAGGAGTATTTCACAGAGGAATTCTTTCCCAGTAGTTCTGCTTTTAATCTCCCTTCTATGGTGCTGACTCTTAGTTCAGTTTGGGATCATGGGAGTGAAATGTCCCAGTTGAGAAACACTGAAGGATAATGGCTGGGAGACAGCAGTGTGCTTTTGAGTTAAATCCACCCCATGGAGACTAATTCTGATGTCACTGCATCTTAAAATTATTTCTTGGGCTATGCCAGTTTAAATTAGTGGTGGTTATGGTCAGGATCTGGTTGCGTTGGATACCTGAAGAGAACTTGTGGAGACATAGCCAAGGCTTCAATGACTTTCATAACTCATAACTCATCATCAGTGTGAAGAACTGCAGAGGGTTCTGAGCACCTCTCTGAGATGTAGTTCATGTAGGTGATGTTTTCATGAGGATAAACAGTATAAAACTCCCTGATCCAACACTGTCACTGTAACACATGTGGGCAGGTAGTGTGAAGAGATGGGTACAGCAGTCAAATCCCTCGTTCCCACCAATGTGCCCTTAACTCCATTAGCCCCAAACCCTCTGACTCCTCTTAGCCTTTCATACTGTTCCAACAGCAATTCTACATCTCACGACTCCTGCCTCTGCATTTTGCAGGTCAGTTGACCATGCAAACTATCTGAAATTTAATTTCAAGGAATGGTGCTTATAAAGATGTATAAATCACCTAAGATAGGACTGTTCAGTTTGAAAACTTAGTAATAGCTTTGCTGGCTTGAGGAGAGAATGGGTTTTTTAGATGAGATTTTGATGGAATTATCTGGTGAATTTCAATACTTTCAGATGTATTCAAACCTTTTTCTAATGGCGACTGACAATCTGTGGACACACAAAGAACTCCTTGCATAGCTTCAGAGGTCCCTATTACCAACATTTCTAATTTGAAAACACATCGTTCTTGGACCCCACAGCCTCCTCTTTAAATGTCAGCAACTTATCAGTTTCTGGCTCTTACAGGCAAGTACACCTTTTACAGTGCATGGATACAGCATGTGATAAAACAGACGGAAGCTTATAACTGCCTATTTTTATTTTATTGACATTTCGGATGTGTGTAAAATTACTGTAATATAAAGTGAGTTAACCACAGTCCTTAGGTGGGAGAGTGCTAAAGCAGTGACTGAAAATGAATGGCTGTCTAATAATCACAGGCAATTAAAAACAAAAAGAGAATCTTGCTTACCTAATAAATAGGTCATTTGAGAAAAGGCGGTTAGAGGGGAAAAAAACCTGATGACTCTGAAATAAGCAGAAAACTAAAAACCACCCAGGACTAATTGTTCAAACCTCCTCTGACAACACCACTTCCCTTGATGGTGTCATAATTGTTTGTGCAATTTTGTGTGACCACAAAATTCCAGTTGTGCTGAAATAAGTTCTATGACCTGCTATTACAGCTTTAAGTTTCCATTAAACACTCACTCCTTGAATCCTTCTGCAATTTGTAGCTCATGCTTTTTGACCACAGAAAGACCTCTTTTGGTTGTTTTCTGTCCCTTTCTACATAAATATGAAAATATTTCAGTGGTCAGTAGCAATGAAACAGGATTCAGCCTGGAGGACAAAAGATTGCTCTGCTCAGCTTTTCCTTGGAGACAAAGGAGTACATAGACAATCTGAATTCTTTAGGTGGAAAAAAAATAAGGAAAGAAGTCCCCATATTCTTACAAACAAGCTTTTATGCATGAACTACATGAGGACTTGTTCTTGTGAAATAAATGGAAATAGATTATATGTCTGTGTAATATAGTTCGGTGAAACTACATCCTCTAATAAAGCTGCTGTTCAATGAGTAGTAAATAACATATTGGAAAGGATGAGACTCAAGAGAATAACCTCACTATGCTATGCTCATGGGCAGCTCTATGAAAAGACCTTTCTTCTTGTGAAAAGGTTTGGCTATTCTTGTGTACTAGGGAATGTAGCCCCTGCTGTTATCTCATGTTCCCTGAGGAGGTGAACAAGAAACATGTTGGCATCACTGGCACTGATTTTGCAGGGAGCCTTAGTTCTTCCCAAAAACAAATCCCATGGTATTTTGGGAAAAGGCAGCTATTGACAGATACAGATATTCTCCAAATTATTTTTATATTACCTGGGAATTTAAGTCAAAGTGAAAATATCAGGATTCATGGGCAGCATTCATTGCACAGAATACTGCAGTATAGAGCCAGCTGATTTATGTAATGTATTAGACATATTATGTCTTGATGAGGCTTCCTCTGGGGACAATGCTCAATGATTAGATGCTCAGAGTTTAACTGGCTACAAAGGCATTGTATGAGTCTGGTGTGAGGGATGAGAATTGTCTGACCAAAGATAGACCTCTGCAGCGCATATATTTAGATATTTAAATTATTACAGAGAGTCACTGAAGATTCATCTTATAGTCAATGAAAACAAGCAAGAAGCTGTAGGGTGTTGCTGATTGCTTCCTAAAGCAGATGTCTACCTTTGGTCAAGCAAATCACACTTTAAGATACCTATTTCTGTCCTTTGACAAAAAAAGGGAACTGAAGTGATTTGCTTACGTGTGAAGGTATATAAAGTTAGGAGACAACAATCCTAACCTACATGCACTAGAAGAGGGAACATTAGGGAATACATAGAGAGGTGAGCAACTAACACTATTTTGTTAAGGAAAACAAGGAGGCAATCGAAATACCTCACCTTAAATAAGAAGAAGTGGAAGAATGTAAAAAATTTCTTTATTGTTCTTGACTGTAAAGATTGTTTTGAGATGAACATGAATTTTATATCAACTCTTCTACTGAAGGATAAATTAAGCTTGATGAGCATATAGATGAGTAAAGTATGTTCCATCTTGTGAGGAGCTTTTTCAAGCCTTTCCACAGCTAAGGAGACCAGGATTAGCACTACTGCAATGGTTTTCATAAGTAAGTCCAGCATTTCCTAGTGCAATATTTTCTAAACTATGAGGGGAGTGTGAAAATTAAAAAGAAGAGAGCTCTATGCCAGCATTTAAAGAGCTGCTTACTTTACCCCTCAGAAGCAACGTATGGTTCCTAGTGTGTTTCCTGTGTTTTTTATAGGATAAATATGTCTCAGTCTGCAGTCTAAGTTGATACAGCTTTCATCTCCCTGATTTTTATCTATTCTTTAACCTTTAAAGACTAAGAAGATAAATATTTCATGCTATATATAACAAACATGTATAAAAATATTTTCTTGTTCAACGCATTATTCAGTTGTATAACAGCCTCCCAACTGTCAGATAACACTGAGATGCCGTTTTAAGACTGGTTGTTTGTTACGGTTTTTATTACTGGAAGATTATTCTAGTTACATGAAAGAGAAGGAAAGCGTATATTAACAAATTGTGCTGCAATGGAATATTATCAGACAGGTTCTAAATGAGGAAGTATGAAGTTCCACTTTATTTATATAGTACGTCTGAGGCTGAAATTATCTATATGTCACCAAAAATCAACATAGATGTGAGGAATTGTCTGAAAGTTAAACTGGATATACATATATTCAATTGGTTTTGTTCTTACCTCCATATACATCATTCTTAAGAAGGAAGGCAGTAGAGAGAGAGCTCATTGGTGGCAGTATTAATGTGTACCTATAAAACCTGGGGTTCAGCTTTCTCAAAAATTTCTGGATAGCTTTAGTCAAAGTCCAGCTGTCAAGGCTCTGTCCATAATCTACTGTCTAACACCAAACATCGAAGCACTCAAGCCCCACCAGAGGCCACAAATTGAGGAATTCTTCTGCTGTATTGCTTGAAGGCTACCGACAAGGCCACCCTGTAATGAGCTCATTTCCTATCTTGAAGTCTAATGAAGTCACGTCACCTTCACTGGAGGAGAGGAGACAAGGTGAAGCTCTTGCTTAGCTCGGTGCTCAAGGCATTGTGGAAGAAAGGGAGTTGCCTCCCTTCTGCCCTTAATCTTCATGCCTCTATGACCTAAACATGAGGTTAAAGACTTGAACCTTTTCCATATGACATCCAGAAATCAATGATTCATCTTGCAGTGTAAGGGATGAATGCAAGATAAAATTTCTGTAATTCCACCATAGTTTATAACTTAGTTTGCTCTTCCTGTCAGTACCTAAATGCCAAAGATTAATGATGTCTTCTCAATAAATTAGCTACTATATGAAATGTAGTAAAAGTCCTTGCAGCAGAAAACACAAATCAGATGTTTCCAGATGAGGTCATCAACCATTAGGCTAAAGATTTAAACTCTCTCTCTTTCTAACCTAACGAATCTTTAATTGGATTACATGAAATGAAATAGATCCAAATAGAAGGAGTCAAGGATTTCCTTCCCACTTTTCACCCTGGAATAATTTAGTCTGGTGATTATTGCATTCTTCCTGGAGAAAGATGAGGTTTTGAATCCTCTCAGGGAAAAGAGCATATCAGGCATGTATTCCTCATCCTGGCTGAGTCCACTAAGTTCTGACCTGTTACAGAAAATTGAGACAATTTTGTTTCCTGGGTAAGAGCAAGAGCTGAAGAATAAACTCAGCATCAAAGACATAGGAGTCACACAACCTGGAAGGGACATCTAAAGGCCATCAGGTCATCAAGACTTGCATTCACCTGAGAACAGGCCAACAAAGTTGCATCTAACTCCTAAACTAGATGAATTATTCAGAGCCTGGTCCTGGGATTTCTTCAGGGATGGAGATTCCACTCTTCTCTGTGCAGATCATTCTAGTATTTGGATATCCTCATGGTGAAAATATTTTCTCTAATGTTCAGTTGGAGTTTTCCTTGCTTCAATTTATAATCATCACCATCAATCTGTAGTTTTGAATATGCTTATAGTGATTCCTGGGATAATTTCTAATTTACAAAATAAAACCAGTGAAAATCTTCCTAATTTATTCTCTAAGCCCCTAAAGTCTCTCAGAAGTTGTGATCTGAATGAGGAGACATCTGATTCATGCCTAAACATTGATAAATGGTCATTATCTGGAAAAGTCATGTAATGAAGGTGTGCTTACCCATAGGACCACTTCTTGTTCAAGAGTACAAGGCTTACAAGGTTCCATGCCATCTGGAATGAGCAGTGTGCCTCATCCATTGTGATTCTTATCTACATGAATTCACACATCTTTACATGTCATCTGCATTTATCTCCCAGGGAATTATGGAATTTTTCAGTATTTCCTCTGTCTATCAAAATGCCGAATAAGAACTGAAAATAATTCCAACTCTGTTTTGCACATACTGTAAACTTCATTTGGATGCAAATAAATCCCCAAAACAGCAGCCAACCAACCAACCAAAACCAGTAACAAAACCCAAACCCAAACCAAATCATCAAAACAAACAGAAAAAAAAAAAAAGCTCCAAATCCCAACCAAACAAAAAGAGAGTAAAAAAAGACTCACTCACCAGAACCAGCTCTTTGGAATATAGGAGAGGCTGAAGACTTCTCTTGAAGTACAGAGTTGTATAAATGAGAGGTAAAACTTCATTAAACTGGATCAATGTGAATAAACGTCCAAGCTTTTGAACTTTGCCTGTGCCAGATCCAAAATCATATAAAGTGGAGTAGGTTGATATACTATTTACCTTTAATCTTCCTTGATGAATTTTGAAGAGAGATTAATATTCATTCTTTCTGCCCAGGATCCATTTATTTATTTATTTATTTATTTATTTATTTATTTATTTATTATTTAAAGTAACATTGCTGAGGGTACTTTGGAAATTAATCTTTCTGGTGACTTTGTCATCAGTGTCTTTTTCAGATCATTTATTATCATAGCATCTAACATGTCCCTTTCCAAACACTCGTTCAAACTGTTAAGTTAATAAAAAATATTTTGCAAAATCTTAAGAAACATTGAATTGATGTAAATAACACATAGAGCATTTAATACTCTTCTATTCTGAAGAATTAATCTGTAGAGAATGACTTCACAAACAATATTTTAATTGGTTTGGGTAGTTTTATAATGTTAGCTGAAAGGAGTAAATATCTTCTTAAGATAAAATTTAGTTACTTTATCTACCATGTTGTATGTATTATTAATGATTTGCATTCATATAATGGTTTCCAAACATGCAAAAACAAGGTTTCCTCACTATCAACGATCTGATTGAAGACGAATCATAAATCATTTAGGTTGGACAAGACCTTTCATAACCATCAGCTCAGGACTGCCAAGGCCACCACTTAGCCATCATTAAGGGCTTCATCTGCATAGTTTTTGACCTCTTCTGGGGATGGTGATTCCACCAGTTCCCTGGGCAGCCTGTTCCAATGCTTGACAACACTTCTGGTGAAGAAATTTCTCCTAATATCTAATCCAAATCTCCCCTGGTGCAGCTTGAGGCCGTTTCCTCTTGTTCCATCCCTTGCTCTTTGGGAGCAGAGCCCAGCCCCCTCCTGGCTCCATCCTCCTCTCAGGCAGTTGCAGGGAGCAATAAGGTCCCCACTGAGCCTTCTCTTCTCCAGACTGAACCCCCAGGTCCCTCAGCCATTCCACATCACGCTTGTGCTCTAGGCCCTGCACCAGCTCCAATGCCCTTCTCTGGCCTTGCTCCAGCACCTCAACGCCTCTCTTATAGTGAGGGGCCCAGAACTGAACATAGGATTTGAAGTGCAGCTTCACCAGTGCTCAGTACAGGGGGACAATCACTGCCCGGACCCTGCTGCCACACCATTACTGATGCAGGCCAGGATGCTACAAATCTGTGTGAAATCTGTATGAAAATCTGCAGGTTGCCAATAATAAAGCAAAAGACATAAACAGCACATGGCCAGAAAATTCAGAAGAGCTGAAACACATTCATATACCGTAAGAAGTGCATTTTGTCTTTCTGCTCCATTTTCTATGCCTTTGTTTTTGTGTTGGAAAGCTGCAGGGATAGTCTGTGCAGTAGCTGTCATCGCTGCTTCTCTGGTCTTGATTGAGGACTCCAGGTGCAACTGCCACACGATTGCTGACATAAAAAAAAACATAGGGCAGCAATCAAAAGCAGTAAGAAGGTGGAACTAACCCAGAAACTGATTTTATACTGCCCAAAATGTCCATGTTTCAAAATGAAACACTGGGGGGGGGGGGGGGAGAAGGGGAGGAAATGCAGCGCAAATGCTACTTGGAAGAAAAATACAATAATTTTGTTTAATCCTAAATCATTGTTGCAATCAATTCAATTTTGTAGGTGAGCTCCCATGACACATCTATTCCTTGAGCTAACAAGAGACAAAGATGAAAGATCAACAACTCCAACAGGAGACCAAATTTTCTCATATGATGAAAATCTCTGCATGGAGAGGTTTCAGATCTGTGTGATCAGTGTGAAATTGAAATTACTCCAAGTGATTTTGATGAGTGACTGTTTTCACAGATGAACTGCTTGATGTCAATGCAAGAAAGGAAACTGAGTTAAATGAGAGCAAATGAAAAATTTTGAGGTGGAAAATGTAAGAAAAATTCTGAAAGGTTTTTTTTTCCCTAATCACCAGTGAAAATATGTGATAGAATAAAAAGGTAAAAAAGGAAAAATGCAATAAGTCTAGAAAGGTGAGCAGGGTTAGGCAGATATACAGGGTTTATTCTTTGCACAACAAAAGAAGAAATGAACAACAGCAAAAGATAATGTTCAACAGCACATCAATAGCTGAAATATGTGCGTATCAACTGAGTCCTTCATTTTGAATTAAAGGAGTATTATATTAAAATAAAAGAGATCTAATGCACTTTCTGTAAATTATAATAAAGTTTCTGCCTTTAGGAGGGATGCGACCTTTTAATCTTACGAGGCATTCAGACTGACAAATAAGCCAACCCATTTACATTAGCCAACTTGTTCATCTCCTTATTAATTTGCGTCACTAGCAGCTCTGACTGAAATGGAGCCATTCTGAAATCAGGAGATGGTGTTGTGCTAGGTGACACATGATCCCACGTTCCTCTTGCTGTGGATAATACTTATGGCACTGTAATTAACCCTTCACTCTCTTCCGTGAGTAGTCAGACTTCTCACAGGGAAGCTTTATATTTTAGAGCAAAATTCAGTGTATTTGATGCATAAGGAAATTCGAGATTCATGCTCTGAATTCAGGTACAAGTATATGTATGTGGGGTGAATTTTTTAACGTCAGACTTGAGATTTCCTAAGACAAGCCTTTCAGTTTTCAGTGCTGTTACTTACCACTGTAACACATTGCATCGTCTCTAGTCTACAATGTAAAGTCACAGAATACTGGAAACATGCAATATATCTTCTGGTGTTTATGTATAATTTTCATCTCGATTTCACAATATAATCCAGATTCTTTCTCTAAGATGGTATTGCCTACTGGGTTGCTAAAATGTCAAAATGACTTTAAATACCGCTAATCACACTTTAAGGGCAGCTTATGGAAGTGATTTTAGACCTTGCTGAAGAGCTATGCACAGTTTTGCTGTATGGCAAGCAGAGCTGCATACAAATTGTGAACTTCAGGTGTTCAAAACCTTGGTCCTTGCTTCATCCTTGCTATGGAGAATAAGAAACTGCCAGCTTCCACTTGGCATGGCTTAGTACTTCTTGCATGCTCACTCAGGTTGGCTTAGCTCCAGTAGATAATGTATTGGCAAGATGGAATCACCACTTCATGTGGCTGCTTTTTAAAATAATGATTTTTATGTTATCCACCCGCTGTAAATAAATAAATAAATATATAGAATTCCATTGCTGATGTCGGTACAAGCAGTACAAGGCTACCTAATGCTTTTTCTTTGCTCCTTGTATCGTTGTGCAAGTGCCTTAGAAAGAAACTCTTACCTATTCTTATAGGGCCTGCACTAAAATTGCTGTGCAGCTTAGTCGCAGGGTGGAAGTACACTTGAGTAGGCCTGGGACATGGGAATTTTTAAATTGATTTGGGAAAGTAGGTGGTTTACAGCTATTTGTTTTGGAAAATGGTTGCCCAGAACACGAGGTCCCTGGTGTCCCTGCCCGTGGCAGGGGGGTTGGAACTAGATGATCTTAAGGTCCTTTCCAACCCTAACTATGCTATGATTCTATGATTCTAGGACAAATCTGATAAGAGTATTCTTGCGTGCAAGAAAATCTGCAGGTCTGATTCTTAAGGTTATGGGTTTTGAATGACTCGTTCCAAAGAAGTTTATCTTCGACATTGCTTGTGTTTAGTGTTATATAATTATACATGTTATATAATTATACAATAATGATGTCTTCTACTTTGAAGATAAATTTTTTGTTGGTAGTGTTTGTTGTTGCTGGTTTTTTTTTCTGGAAATCTGCCTGTATAGGAAATTTAACATGTTTTTCCTTCTTCTACTACGCCTGCAAAGGGAACCAGCAGCCATTTGATCTCCCTTAAGTATGTTGCATAAACTGGGGAATATTTGAATGTACAATTCTCTCTTTAAAAACTACCTTTGAATCAAGATTTACCTGTTCAGCTTTCAGGGATACTTTATCTCCAGGATAATTACTTGTAGATCATAGACGAAGGCTGAATGATGCCTGCTGAGTGAACCCTTGGTTTCTATTTACTTGTCTCTGCAGTTGTGGTGAAATCAAGAGGTTATTGAAATGAATTACTGAATGAGTATACACAGAATCAACGACTGTTTTTTTTACCCAGGATAAACCAAATAACCCTTCTGTCGGCTGCAGACTAAATGCTTGGAACAAATGTCACATTATGCTTTTCATTCTCATAGATGTACTTACAGGGCCACCTAGCTTAACTTGTGACTGCAATGACAGCCTGAGATTGTTTGGCTGCTTGCACCTCATCAGCCTCTGTGGGACAATTAGGTTCATCAGAAGAGAATCCTGTTGCTAAAAGCACAGTCCAAATCACTTTCAAATAACTGGAAAAGCTGCCACAGGTTTTGGATCAGGCATCCTACTGCAAGCTGGATGTAAGAAAAGCTGCTAAATTCAGCTGGTATTCTTTTCATCCAGATAAAAGATAAGCTCCTACTCAAGCTGTGAACTCCCAGGGGGAGAAAAATGAATAGAAGAGTTGTTCAAACACAACAGACTTGATTGTGCCTGACCCTGTGTGGGTGCTGGGAAAATGGGAGATGAGTGCAAACAAGTTTTCCTCTGGAGGTCTTATTCTGGGCTAGACACAGTTATGTTCCCTGCAAGCAAGGAGCCCAAGGGCTAGCACAGATGATAATCCCCAGAGCAGGGAAGAGGAAAGGGATGTCAGGAAGAAGAGCTGTTTACCCCAGTTGGTACATTATGAATCCTTTCAAGTGGGCAGCTGCTGCCACACACTGGGTGAGATGCTGGTATCAATAAATCAGTTCAAATTAGCACTTGCTTAGAGGTGCACATAAACTGATCTGCTTAAGGAGATTTGTTTCTATGCTCCCAGGAAACCTTGCTGGGATGGTACATGTTGCAACTGTGCTTCCTGCACAGAGCTAGTGCTGAAAAGAGATCAAGCAGTTGTATAAAAAATACCCCAACTGATACAAGCTGCACAATACATAATCTGGCATGGCCTACTGATACATATACACTATCGTTCTGTGAGATAGTACCGACTTCTCCAGAACAAAACAAGGAGGCTCAATTAAATAG
The DNA here is from genome assembly GCA_017639245.1 of Myiopsitta monachus. Lineage (NCBI taxonomy): Eukaryota > Metazoa > Chordata > Aves > Psittaciformes > Psittacidae > Myiopsitta > Myiopsitta monachus. The sequence continues at coordinate 113,151,375 of CM029917.1, read as the reverse complement.
TTTCAAAATATTATGAGCAATGTGCTTATTTACCATAGCAGCAATTTCCAGCTTGTCAGACTGGGTAGTGAGGCACACCAAGACTGAAGTGCAAGTGTGGAGATGCAGGTGGCAAATCCAGGCGGGAGAAGAATAGAGAGTGTAAGGACTAAGTGTTAGCTATGGAGTCTGAATGAGAAGCATTGTGATGGCTGTGGTAGGGGGCAAAAATGATGGGAAATCTGCAGCTTTGAGGCTACTTAAAAAAGCCTGGATTCTGGTGTATACTTAGCATCCTCCCTGCTGCAGCACCACAGGGAAGGTGTGTTCTCAAGGTATTGTTGGTTCCCAATATAAAAGGAGAGGATGACCATTTGTACCTCATCTGGCTGCAAGCAGCAAGAAGCCATCACAGCTGTTCAGAAAGGACCCGAGGAAAATACATGCACACAGTGGTACCTCAGACTGCTTCCTGTTGCTGCATTTCTGTGCTGATGTATGGAAACAAGTTCTGGATGTTTTATTGATCCAAAGGATTAGGTTAAGGCTCTCAAATTTGGAATCGTATTTGCTAGCAAGAGATGAGTCAGCGCCATTACTATAGCGTTAGAGTTATTGGGTAAATAAAGCCAAAGGGAAAGAGGTTAGTGAACCTCGCTGACAATGTCAATTCAAACTAAAGCAAAGCATTCAGTGCCAGCGGTAGTTCATGGGCTTTTTAGAAAAGACAGTTTTTCTCTGTCCAGTTGCTATACTTTTTCTTCAGACTTTTAACCTTTATAATCAACAAGAAAAGGTCGTCAATTCTGCCTGTTATGGAAAAAACATTTTCCTTTGTCACTGAAAGGGAGAAGTCAATGGGCCATTTTTTTCTGAGCTGGCATAGCTCCACTAACCAATATTTTTCAAGCAATTTCAGGACCTCTGATGATTGATTCACCCATTTAATGGCAAAGCAGGAAAGTACCAACTAGACGATGGCAGTAAAAGCTTCTGTGTACTTCAGGAATGATCTGGAAAGACCATGATGAGAAAGTTATTATTTTATTCTCCATTTTAATCTCTTTCTGATGCCAATACTACTGCTCAGCGCTGGCTGAATATGCAATTCGTACCTGGAGCTGTACAAAACAAACTGGTTCAGTTTGCTCCAGCTGACCCCCTGAAAAAATCTGGTTGTATCTAGTCTCTTTTAAACTGTTTTGTGTTAATTGTGGCTGTAGTGGAAAGGAATGTTTTTTCAATGTGCAAAATTCAGTAGTTTTGCTCTGAGTACGTCAAAACAAAATATTCTGGCCTTTCTGTAATATTCTTTATTTTTTTTCCTACTGCAACTGTATGAGAAATGTACCTTTTCAAACCTTTAGAGCTGAAAATAATCAGAATGTTTTGGAGGAGGTCACGCCATTGGGCTAAAGACATATTTAAGATAAATAATTTAAAAATATTAGAAAAATTGCAGTGAACTTAATGAGTTTAAACCTGAATCCCAATAAGCTTAATCTTTTTAGTGATTGGTCCACTCCTTTCCCTGCCTATTGTATAATCTTATAAAGTACTTTTCAATGTTACCAGGGCCTCTTTATTTCCCTAACCCCAAGCCAGGGCTTAGTCAGCAGTGACAGTCATTTGCCTTCAGTCCCAACTTTAAAATACAAGGAAGGAAGCATTAAATACTGCAAAACTCCTCCCGACTCCAGCACAGCCAGATTTTCACTCTGAAATGTTGGCTCTTTATGCAAGCAGAAGACTCAGTGACATTCTGCTGTGTCACTAAATCCATGCAAGCAGAAGTAACTTTTGCCAAAGTGAGGAATATGAAGCTGTTACACACAGTTAAACTTGAAGGGTTATACCAGAATGATTCCTTGGGTCTTTCTAAATCCAGCTGAAGGTGGCATCAAATTTATCTTCGTAGGCATTGTACAGGAGGATAAGACTAAAATAGCAAATCTGTCTCTGAACCAAGTCTCTATTTAGCAACTAATACTCTGGCTACCTATACAAGGAGTTTTATATGCATACATCTGCATATGCATATCTCCTTCTCTCTTTTCATTGAAGCTTAGAGGGAGTTTTGTGATTTACCATGGATGGATGGATTACATATCACAGGTTATTGAATAAATTCTTCATCGTCCATATTTCATTTCCCGCATAAGAATTCATAACTATGCACAAAGATCAGATGTTTTAAAGCAAACTATTGTATCTTCAGGTAACTTAGGATATAGTGATATAGTTGAATAACAGGAAGATTGTGTTTACAGCTACTTATTATCTGTTGTCTCAGATAAATACTCTTTAAATGGTGGTTTATTTGTCATCCTCCTTGAGAGCATTCTGGCAGAATGGTGCTTAAGTTATTTGAGAAACTCTGGTTATAAGCCAAATTTTTTGCAAAAATAGCCAATTTTTTGGATTAACTATATTTCTAGCTCTTGTTTTCCCAGTTATTACACTGTTTGTGTAATTTTTGGTGTATCTTTAGAAAACACTTATATGTTTACTTAGCTGTCAATATGTATTCATCATGTTCACAATGAATACTATCTTTTCTGCGTGGGAATGGCATGAAATAGAAGTAGAACAAGTTAATTGATGACTTTGAAGATGAACACAGTCCACTGGGTCTTTCTCTTGCTACACCTTCCCCTCCTCTCTGTCCCCTTTGGGCCCAGTCCTGTGAACAGTTGTACTCAGGGTCCCTAGGAAGCACGACTGCAAATGTGTAATCCTCACCTACAAACCCTCAGACAATAATGTCTGCCTAGGTCTACTGCAAAAAGACCAGTTATTCTTCTTTGGCACTGAATAAGAATTAGAAGGTTGTTAGTGGTGCCAGCTATTGAAATGATGTATTAGCACTGTTGGTAGGGATATAGACAGATATAACCCTAAAAAAATGATAGCCTGAATGCCTATTCTTAGATAATGCCTAGTGAACTTATAAAACAGGAGGTGAGAGAAAGAGATTCTTTCTTCTATTTTTTAATTTTCCATGGAGGTTACACTGTAACAACATAATCTCAGGACATCCTTGGTTAACCTGATCCCATATACAGGGGTCTATACTGTGTGAGCTATTGTTTATGCTCTGACTTGTCTTTTGGAGGAACCCACCTCTTCCCATTGACTGCATGGAGAGATAGCACACCACATTTATTTTAGCAAATCCACAAGAATTTATTAAGGATATGGTTGGGTATTTTTTTTTGTTGGTTAGTTTGTTTGGTTTGGTTTGATTTGATTTTTTTTAACGAATATTGCAAATGGGCAGTGAGAAACCGAAGTAATTTTGAGTCCAGGCTGAAACTGAAGTAATTTTAAGCAAAATGAATTTATAAAAGGCTGTAAAAATCCCCAACTATTGGCTTGGAATAGGCATAAAGGAAAATATTCTTTACTCAGGGAAGAAGTTTTTTTACTGTGACAGTGTGGGGCACTGGAACAGGCTGTCCAAGGAAGCTGTGAATGCTTCATCCCTGGCAGTGTTCAAGGCCAGCTGGTCAGCCTTGACCAACCTGGTCTAGTGGAAGGTGTCCATACTCATGGCAGAGGGTTGGAACTGTGTGATCTTAAGCTCCTTTCCAACCCAAACTATTCTGTGATTAAAATAGATTAATATTTATGCATAACAGTTATATGATGTAAAAATTTGCTAGCAAGATCTATGAGTTTTTCTCGTCCCTACATTATTGCTTAAAGGTGGCTGGTGACCTCCTGTATCAGATGATTTCAGATGGCCTCACAAACTGCTGCTTTCCATTAAGGAGGAGCAGGTGATGCCTGGTAATGCCTCCAGATCACTGAGTTTCTAGCGGTTCAGATGGCATGTAAGTCTAGCTCTGTCTCCTAATCTGTTACAGAGGTTGTGTGTCTCTGGCATTTTTGCCATTGTTGTGATGGCAAATGTGCCCAAGTAATTAGAAATTGTCACATTCATTCAATGGTTCGAAATAGACATTTTCATTAGAATTACACTTGGGATTATTTTGTTAAGTTTGACTTATCAATTCCTGATGCAGACTTTTGAATAAATAAACCATAGCCTGGTATTACTTAATATCATTTCTTAGAATTGGTGAACACTAATTTGATGAGCTTGTAGTGGGATTTCTTATTTCCCCAAAGAAGCAAGAGATGTCATCTATCTAATTTGCCAGTTAAAATTTGTGCATGCAGCTTATATGAAAAAATTGATTGCAACTCACTTGACTATTGAATAAGATTCACATCAGTAAATATAGTGACTGCATTAATATTACCTGAACTTCCAGACTACACAATACATTTTGTCTCAATTTATTTGTAGAAGAATGGCACAATTATTTTGTGAATAATCAACTCCTCAAGTTAGTCACAGTAACATCCTGTTCTAATAATTAAAATTGCACCCTTCTATTGAGATTATTTGAATGGAATAATTATTTCTCATTTTAAGATTAAAGTAGACCTTTGGGGTTTTTCTTTCAACCTTCAGATAATGAGATTAGGTTAAAATCATATGATGTTTCTTCACATCTGTTTGGTCTTCATCTGGTTTGGCCCACAATGCTGAATTGAATACCTGTAATTAAAACTCAAGAAGTGTATTATTTGAATTGTTTATGGAAGAAACCTTTCTATTAGACTGTTCATATGAAAAGAGAAATTGCCATCAGGCTACAACTGAAGTTTCATTTACTTCGATATCATGTGCTTGCGGGTGTCTGGCAAATAATGCAAAATACTGTAGAGTAGGGAGTTGTTTTGTGCATGGCATCAAGGAAAGCTCCTTAAGAAATGTGGAGGAATTTATATATATATTCCCTAATACTTATATATTAACTATTTAAACTTCTTAAGTCTAAAGACTTAAATATTTGTTGTTTTTAAATGCACTTTGATCCACTTATGACTTTAGATATATAATTGCTCTGCTGGTCCTACATCCTACATTGAAGTAGCAAATGTGGTCTGTGGAATATCTGCTCATTTACAGACTTCAAGAAACTTTCCCTGTGTCCCTAACCTGAAGTGGGAAGGTTTTCTTTGTAATCCTTTTGCTTCATTTATGTTTCTGTGCAACATCCAAGCAGGGCAAAATACAGAAATGACATACACATGCCTTCTCTCCTTCAGTTTTGGAGATTTTCTTGCTTTTCCTTTACCCATGAGTGGGCTTGTTCTTTGCCAAGCATCAGAACTGATATTTCACCTCTCCATGTGCAAACCAAGAACAGGCTCTCTGCCAAGGCAAATCCATTATAAAACTTAAGAAGATCTCACATGTCTGGGTTGATGAATCTCCTTGATGTCTTCTACTGTCACTTTTCACAACAACAGAATGAGATGATTGTCTCAAACACCCCAGTTTCAGCTCGCATAACTCTTCAAGAAATTGCTTGCCCCAGAATAATGTAGTAGGTAAACTCATACCGAGATTGCAATGTTAATCCGTAAGAAGTAACTAAAAGGCACCTAAAAGGCATCACCAGAGCAAATAATCTGAATAATCCCTGGTATGGATATAGCTCTGGCCACTGCACAAATCCCTACATACGAGTAGTGTTTTTAGTGTACAAGTCCATTTTACCTGATAAAATCCATTCGCAGGTCCTGAAGGAGCTGGCAAATAAAGTTGCTAAGCCACTGTCCATCATATTGGAAAAATCATGCCAGTCAGGTGAAATTCCTGACAACTGGAAAAAGGGAAATATAACCCCCATTTTCAAGAAGGGGAAAATGGATGACCTGGGGAACTACAGACCAGTCAGCCTCACCTCTGTGCCTGGCAAAATCTTGGAGCAGGTTCTCCTGGAAGGCATGTTGAGGCACATGAAAAACAACAAGGTGACTTGGTGACAGCCAGCATGGCTGCACTAAGGGGAAATCCTGCCTGACCAATCTGGTGACCTTCTATGATGGGGCTACAGAAGTGATGGACAAGGGGAGAGCAGAGGATGTCATCTCCCTGGACTTGTGCAAAGTGTTCAACATTGTCCCACACTACATCCTTATCTCTAAATTGGAGAGACATCAATTTGACTAGGTGGACCACTCGGTGGATAAAGAACTGGCTGGATGGCCACACGCAAAGAGTTGTGCTCAATGGCTCAATGTGCAGCTGGAGACCAGTAATGAATGGTGTCCCTCAGGGACTGGCGTTGGGACCGGTCTTGTTCAACAACTTTGTCAGTAACATGGACAGTGGAATTGAGTATGCCCTCAACAAGTTTGCCAGTGACCCCAAGTTGTGTGGTTCAGGTTGATATGCTGGAGGGAAGGGATGCCATCCAGAGGGACCTTGACATGCTTGTGAGGATGGGCTGATGCCAACCCGATGAAGTTGAGCCATGCCAAGTGCAAGGTCCTCCACCTGGGTCAGAGCAATCCCAGGCACAGCTATAGGTTGGGCAGGGAAGAAATTCAGAGCAGCCCTGTGGAGAAAGACTTGGGGGTGTTGGTTGATGAGAAAATGAACATGAGCCGTCAGTGTGAGCTTGAAGCCCAGAAAGCCAACCGTATCCTGGGCTACATATATCAAAAGGGGTGTGACCAGCAGGTCAAAGAAGGTGATCCTGCCCCTCTACTCTGATCACGTGAGACCTCACTTGGAGTATTGTCTGTAGTCCTGGTGTCCTCAACATCAAAAGGACATGGAACTGTTGGAACAAGTCCAAAGGAGGGCCATGAGGATGATCAGGGGACTGCAGCACCTCCCGTGTGAAGATAGGCTGAGAAAGTTGGGGCTGTTGAGCCTGGAGAAGAGAAGGCTGTGTGGAGACCTCAGAGCAGCCTTCCAGTATCTGAAGGGGGCCCTATAGGGATTCTGGGAGGGGACTCTTCATGAGGGACTGTAGTGATAGGACAAGGGATAACGGGTTCAAACTGAAACAGGGGAAGTTTAGATTGGATATGAGGAAGAAATTCTTTACTGTGAGGGTGGTGAGGCCCTGGAATGGGTTGCCCAGGGAGGTGGTTAATGCTCCATCGCTGGTGTTGTTCAAGGCTGGGATGGACATAGACTTGGGTGACATGATTTAGTTGGAGGTGTCCATGCCCATGACAGTGGGGATTGGAACTAGATGATCTTAAGATCCTTTCCAATCCAAACTATTCTATGATTCTAGTGATTATTTGCAATAGAGATGTGAAGACATTTTGTATCAGGACAAAACATTACTACAGAAGGCATGAATACTTTTCACTTGGTGAGAATGGTAGGTGTAATACTGGATTAAAAGAGAAAAAGATCTACCTTGAGAAAGTGCTTCTTTCTGCATCAGTAATCTCAGTGCTTCTCTAGGTACAATTCAAGGCTTAGTAATAAAAAGTTGTAGGGTACATTAGTATTCTATGATACCACAGATCTCTTTTTCATATGCATATATATTATATTTCTGCATATATGTTTGCAGCAATTAAATATCTTATAAAGGCATATTAGAGAAGAAATAAAATTAAATATATTGTTACCCTTAGCTTCACTGCATGAAACAGCAAAAAAAAGGCTCATAATAGCTAGCGCACTATATATTCGCATGAGGTTCTGTGCACCTGGTCATCTGTTTTATGAAAGATTTGAAACCTAGTGTGTAAAGTATTCAAGCATCTGTAGTTCATTAAAAGCAGCATCCAGCAGCACTGCATAATCAATTAGTACTTCATGAAAATGTTTATTTTCTAGTAATTTGCATTTGAAGCATAATCTTGTGGTTTGAACAGTATGACTGTTTCAATTTTTGACCCTATGAGTGTGATGATAGGCTCTTCTTTCTGCATCTCAATGCTCTCTATAAAATAGAAATAATGTTTGTCTCAAAAAGGGATTTTAGAATGCAACCATAGATATACATTTAACACAGTATAAATGCACTCTCTTGATTAACCTGACTAATTTTAATCAGTGCCAACTATGCTGTTTCCATGTTATTTCTGAAACTTTTTGTCTTTTTAGAGTAGTTTTGAGCCTCAAGCCTTTGTAGTGTTGCTACATATTCTTATGGAATTCCAAGAAAGGAAACAGGCTTATCCTGGGTTTCTCTAGATTCCAAAGAAGTGACATTTTCAGATGATCATGGCTAGTCCAGAAAATGAAAACAGCATACGTTCTTACTGCACACATTTATTGCTGTCCTAAATCATGTCACAAATTTCATTCTTTATTTGTTTTCCAGATTTAACAAGACTGAAGGCTTTTCTTCTAGGACTGTTTTTATTTTCAATGCTGAAGTACTCTTTTTATGGCTTGTGTATTTGGTTATGTTGTGTTGTAATTGCCGTTAAAAATACAGCACCTAGTGTTCAGTTTTCTGCAAACCCAGAGACACTGACAAAACTTGCACTGAAAAATTGTCACCTAAATAAACAGGATGGGCAGAGGATATGAAAGGTGGCCCTTTACATAAGAGCATACTAAAGCTCTGGTAAGAGCCTAAGGTGCGACACTGGCATTTATACTGGAGGAATAACTTTCAGGAAACAACCTGGACTTAGCAGGATCCCGTGAGGACTGTGAGAAAGACAGGCATGGAGTGGCCTCGATGTCAAAGAACTGAGAGGCAATGGTGTAGGCAGTCAATAAGAATGGGAAAAAGAAAATTCAGCTGGCACTGTAAAGGAATAAAATATTTGCCTCCTTTTAGCTTCTTTTATGCTCATTTTTCTACCTGGTGCAAACTGTTTTTACTTGTTCTTTTCTTGGTTTTGTTCTCCTGTGACAATGCAGGAAGAAATGACGCCATGGAGACTTTACTGACAACAAGGCATGTGTTACACACAGTTTGGGATAGAATAATCCAGAAATAGATTTTCCACTGTATTTCTTTTCTCCCACTGCAACAACACCTATTTTACTTGGTCCTGCTTCTTGGACTCTCATCAGCATTTAATTAATCTGCTGGCTCTATTACTCAAGACCGCAAGCTTGTCGTCAGCACTTTGAGAAAATATTGAGGATCTCATCAGCTCTTTCTGCTTCAGTTGCTAAACTCTAACAGGTTGTTTTCACAGACATTGCCTGCCTGACCTAGCTGCATGCTTTATGTGAAAAGAAGTGTTCAAGTAGGTGGAACTGCTCTTCATGTCCCAGTGAACTTGGTAGATGGGAAACAGAATGTCATAGGGATTTGGAGCGTTTGTTGTGAATGTGCACCTACTGGAAGCTGATATGATTGTACCAAGGGGAAGTGTTGAATAATAGCTAGGAAGTTACTGGAAAGCTCTAGAAAGAAAAACAGGAATTAAGCAGGAAAAAGCACAGTATTTTCTGCTTATTATTGCATTTTTAGACTGGCACCAGCATAACTGAAAAAAAATCACACAAATGTGCCTGTTAGGCTACAGGCTTCCAAGAGTATGATCATTTGGCTGTTGGTCTTGCTATAAATAACAAAACTGGAAGTTTGTGGTAGCTAATTTCTTGCTTTTTCTGAGGGTTTTCTTCATGACTTGGACACTGCAGATAATTTGACAAAGTAGTTTGCTGCCTGCCAAATGGCTGGAGCTGTACGGCCCTGGGATACCTGCAAAGCTTTGCTCAGCTAGAAGAAGTCAGCACAGCACTGGAGCTTGCTTTATGCTTTGTAACTCTGACCTTGAGCTGGAAGCCTGGCTCTGACAGGGGTCTATTATAGTCCCTGAACTACTTGGTGTAATATTGACTGGTTTTATTTCAGCAAAGTTCCTGAGCCCCTAAAATTATACCTGCAGAACCCAAGCTTTGGTCAAAAGCTGAGACCCAAAGCTTCTTTTTTACCTTTGAAGCTCAGCTGGTACAAAATTACATCTTAATTTAGGGTAGTGGTAACTTAACTGGAGAACAGATTACTATGAAGCTGCTGTACCTAAGTGCCTTGTGAACTAAGCTTCTGTTTGTATTGAGCAGTGGGTTTTAGATATGTTTTAGATTTTTTAAGGTTTTTTTTTCCTTTTTTTTCTCAAAGCTTTTGTGTGTACTCGACCTTTTCTCCTTCACAGCAGTTGAGCCTGTGACTTCCAATTCAGATAGGGTAGATTGCTATGACAGGTTGGCATTCTGCTGCTGACATGGTTTGGAAATAATTAGCAGTATTTCAACATCTGGGATTCAATAATTTGAAGGAAAAAAGGTAAACTCCCCTCCATTTTTTTTGCTGTAGAATGTATGGTTCTAGCGCTGAGTCCTTCTGTTGTAGGCTGAACAACAAGTTCACTTCAATACACAAAGCAGAGACAGAGCAGAATGGATATTAGCTTAGTCACATGGGGAATGCACTATAATAACCTCTTCAAATATGGTAAGTGCACAGTTCACACCTAGATGCATAACCCACTTACCAATCAAGAAAAGTGTTTAACAAAAGTTTTATATTTGAGTTAACTGCATTGCTTCCTGACTCTCCCTGTTGTAAATCTGCTGTATTCCACTGTTTATAATGTCACAAGGTCTAGTCTTGTTTTGAGCTGAGGTTTTGTATTCTTGCTGATTTCTCTGTGCTGAATTCTTTGAGGTGTGTTTTGAAGAAGGAAGAACATTCATAGAAGTCTCTTTTTTTATATACAAAATGTAGAAATTAATTTAGAGAAAATATCTGCTAAAAGCACATTAATAGGACTATAGCATGAAATTTGGGGATCTATACATTAGGATGAGCTTACTGAGAACTAGAAAGCAGGCAAGAAAAATAAAAGATCTGGGACTGATTAGTGTTAGGATTGCAGACTGACTAGTTGGACTGAAAATAGAGACTAGTATCACCTGAAGAGCTCAACAGGGTCACTTGGGTGTTGGTCGATGAGAAAACGAACATAAGCCAGCTTCAGTGTGCGCTTGCAGCCCAGAAAGCCAACCGTATCCTGGGCTGCATCAAAAGGAATGCGACCAGCAGGTCGAAGAAGGTGATCCTGCCCCTCTACTCTGGTCTTGTGAGACCTCACTTGGAGTATTGTATGCAGTTCTGGTGTCCTCAACATCAAAAGGACATGGAACTGTTGGAACAAGTCCAGAGGAGGCCACGAGGATGATCAGGGGACTGCAGCACCTCCCGTGTGAAGATAGGCTGAGAAAGTTGAGGTTGTTGAGTCTGGAGAAGAGAAGGCTGTGTGGAGACCTCAGAGCAGCCTTCCAGTATCTGAAGGGGCCCTATAGGGATTCTGGGGGGGGACTCTTCATGAGGGACTGTAGTGATAGGACAAGGGATAACGGGTTCAAACTGAAACAGGGGAAGTTTAGATTGGATATGAGGAAGAAATTCTTTACTGTGAGGGTGGTAAGGCCCTGGAATGGGTTGCCCAGGGAAGTTGTGAATGTTCCATCGCTGGTGGTGTTCAAGGTCAGGTTGGACATAGCCTTGAGTGACATGGTTTAGTGGGAGGTATCTCTGCCCATGTCAGGGGGGTTGGAACTAGATGATCTTAAGATCCTTTCCAACCCTAACTATTCTGTGATTCTATGATTCTATGAAAGCAGGAGCTGGCTGGAAAATGGGAAGCTTCAAGGAAGCCCAAGGAAATGAAAGAAAAAAAGAAAATGGGAAAAATGGGAATGGATGGTCTGATTATTGAATAGGGTATTAAGACAGATTTAAGAAGATTGAAGAGAGATCATGGAAGAAAAGCTCAAGTCTGGGAACAAACACTTTTGCATCCAGGGGTGTAAGGCATCTTACACCTCAGCATGGTTTCAAGCCTCATCTGGGGAAAGAGTTCTGTTTTCAGCAAATATCTGAGAAATGCACTGTATCTATTCTGCTCTTCTATTGATTCTTGTAAAGGATGAATATCCCCCAGGGTTATCAGTAACTTTGCTAGCTTACTTAACAGAGAGTCGTGTGATGGCAATGAGTCACCAAGCACACTTGCAAACCATGTGGATGTCAGTATAATTTCTTATACCACAGTTAGATGTATTTTTTGTTAACAGTTAGCTGTAAATACTAGAAAACTGCAAATTTTAGTCATTATTTTAACATATGTTTCAATTCTTAATTCAAACACAAAAGTCTGAAACTGCCAGTACAGTCGTTGTCCCCACAACCCTAAATTAGTTCCCGTGCATTTACACACCACAATTACAATAAGTGAATATAATACATGGAGACAAGCCCTTTGCACCTTCTTGGGATTATTATTTTATTCATTGACAGAGAAGTTGTATGTGCAAGATATAAAATTAACCCAAATTTGTTCCTGGATGGATTTAATGAAGCATGGAATTGGCTATATTGTTTCATGATTAAAAAAGGTTAGGAACTCATTGGAGACAGATTCTCCCCACGAAAATATTAAGAACTCCTCAGGTAATGCTATAGCACTTTACTAACTGCTACCTCTTCTGAGTGCTGGTTGAGTTTTGAGTTTGTCAGTTCTTTAGTTCTTGAAGAAAAACTCTGTATCTTATCTGCAAAAATACTAAACTAAAGATAGACGGAGCTGTTTTTTGAAGAGATAAAAGCATATATGCCTGAAGTATTATATAGAGGTCTTTTGAAAGGGACATCCAAACAAAAACAGTCTTAATCGTCCTTTACCTCAGTTCTCATTCAACAAAATAAGGACAATAGCATTTTTCAGATATTGCAGAATGGTTGGGATTGGAAGGGATCTCTGGAGATCATCTGGTCCAATCCCCCGCTCCAGCAGGCCACCTAGAATCAGTTGTCCAAGGTTGTGTCCAGATGGCTTTAATTCCACAGAAATGTTTTGAAATTAACATTTTTTGAGCATTTGGTTGCTATAGTAATAAGCACCACTGAAGAACTCAGGAGGAAATTGAGTACTATCCACTCTGTGGAAAGCAACAAAATGGAGCTACCAAAAACTATATTATAAGGCACACTGGAGAACACTGGCTGATTTGTGTGGTTTTTATTCTATGACCTTAGTAATCCTTTAGTGCAGTTTCTATGTTTTTCTTTTATAAATGCTGTAGTGGCCAAGCTGGCCTGTCCTGACTATAAAATACTTCATTATGTTGGTGCTTAAGTTACCTTATATTCAGGCTTTGTGAGAATTCTTGGAGTGCTTATGCATAAATAACAGACAATGAAATACTGCTTTCCATAACATCTTATTTGTTATGTGTGTAACGTAAATATTGGTCAAGTGAATCAATAAACACTGACTACAGGAGCTGTAGTATGAAGAATATGAATCTAGTAACCACTCATGCTGTATTATCTGAGATTTCAGCCACTTTGACTCAGTCTTTTCTGTTTGGCAGTATATTTCTGTAAAAGCAGATGAACGTTTTCCTGAGGAATGTGATGGGAACGTGTTTAATTATGATCAAAATAAACTCTGTACCCTACTTCTCTTCAGTTTTCATAGCTTCTGTTCATTCAGTGCAAAAAGAATATAATTGTCTCTGCTATTTTAGCAGTGTTCTGTGAATCAACATAAGGAAAGCAATGACACTTACTAATCCTCCTTCATGTTAAAATAAGGAATATATAAAACTTGAACTTCTAGCACCTTGCCCTCTCAGATATTCTTGCCTGCTGCTTCTAGCTATATTTCTGGATTTCCAGGTAGGGATTTTTAAGTCCCCACCTCCACTTTAGCTGTTTAGGGAAACAATGATCTGAATTCTGCTTTCTGGCTCTGAACTGAATCCCTACTTGGCTATGTAGTTCTCTAAAAGAGTGGGTTTTTTCCATTTTATCTTGCATTAGACATGTATTGAGTTTTATAGTCTATATTACTACACTTGCTTTAATGTCGAAGTGCAAATTAGAAAGTTAGACTGAACAGGACCATATCCATCTCCAGTTTTTACAAAACTTTGTTCCATTTTCTACATTTACTGTAATCCTTTGCTGGAATATCTTGAGGAATCAGCAAGATAGGATAGACTAAAAGAAAGGTTATTTTATAATGTAGGGTTTTCTTTTCGTGGCTTATGGGAAACTGAGAGGCAAAGGTATATGAGAATCAAAGCTATATGAGGAATGGCACTTTAATGTGTAGGTGGCACACTTATTTCCTGTGTGAGATTCTAAGTTTTTTATAGATCCAGACTATCATCAGATTGCACTTGATGCTACAATCTCGATCATCACATCAGGGCAAGGTACATGGTTACATTAAGAGGATGATACCTATTTCTTTCCTTTTAACTATCTGTGAAAAGGTAATGGTCAGTGCAGGTGGATGGTCACTTAATGGGAATACCAAATGGAGGAGAAAATTGAGGGGGTCTGGGTTAATTTACAGTCTTTTTCTGGGCACTGAGGTAATGAAAATAGGAGTTGCAGAATCTGAAGGTCATATTTTCTTCATGCAGCTCTGCACTGTTGAAGGACCAGAATAATAAATCTCTGATGCTCTGAAATCTCTGGTTCTGACTTCCATTCAGCAGCCATCCATCTGGGAGATGTACAGCTCAGATCACTTCAATATCTGAATGCCTTGCATCCTTAAATTAGTCCACCCAGAACTCTGAGAGGGAGAAAAATGCTATTATTACCCCTATTTTAGAAATAGGGAACTAAGGCAGAAGGGATAAAAAAGTCATACAGAAAGTCTGTTGAGGAGCAAAGAGCTTAACCTGTCTTAAAAGTTGTAATGCAAAACCCAAACTATCCTCCACCTATCCTGAAGGAACATATAACCCCAACTACAGTAAAGACTCAGTTGTATTTTTAAACATTTACTATACTTTGAGAAGTCTTTAGGTCACAAAAAAATGCGAGTGTAACTTCTAAATCTTCATACTTTTTTTTCTAGCAGCTGTATAAAGATATTCTTGTTTTCCTTTTTTTCAAAACCAGACCAGGAAATCTTGCATATTCTTTTGAAAGTTTTTGATCTCTGTGTGTGTGCATCATTTCAGAGCTCCTTCACAAATTCCTTTCCACTCATATAGTTAAACTGCTCATTGTTTCCAAAGCAGACAAAATCTAGTTCACGTAGAATGCAATCAAAACATTTTTCTTTTAATTTGGTGATCTGTCTTGAGACTCTATTCATTCAAAGTAATATGTAACAGTTTTTACACTGTTCTAATCTCCTCTTCATTACATCCTATTATTTGGACATCTATGTAAATTACTATCAATTTATTATAGTCTTGATACTTACAGAGATAAGGCAGGCAGTCAGTTGTGTTTTTCTGAGAAGGCTTAAAACGTAGTTCTTCATGTGATTGGAAGATAATGAACTACTATGGGTCTTGTTTTATAAGACAGGGCAAACTGATCTGTGGAAGGAGCTCTTGTGCATGGAGATTCCAGTTTGACAATAACTATGAGTTCATCTGCACTTAAGAAGAACACTTAAAAATTTGAATGGACTATTTCGTTTTTAAAGAATGTAAGATAAAAGGTTCTATACCATAAGTTTACATTTATTATAATTTCCAACATTATTATTCCATTTATTATTCCCATAGGTATTTCTGGTGGAGCTCTTTAGGGAATCTTGGGGCAAAAAAAAATATCAGAATAGCAGGACCAGGTGAATAGTGGTTTTTCAGTGCTCAGAGCTCTGTTTTAAGACAATAAGTCTTTTTGAGATCTGCATGGTTTTGTCTAAATGACAGAGTATTGTTTGGCTACAGCAGTAGGATCGAGTTAACTTCTTTTGGACCACTATTCCATTTTCCAGGGTTAAGATGTCCCAGGAAAGCTGTCAGTCCCACTGTCCAGGATGACACCTGTCATGACAAGTCAACATGAAAAGCTTTCCAGATCACCTTACAGACCCACAAGTGTTAGTTCACAGGCAATATGTGGCACTTTATGAGAACATTTGAGTTTGAACAAGACCTATTATGGGATGTTTTGGGGAAGAAATGAAGAAAGGGAAAGGAAGGGCTCAAAGTGGTTGTGGGGGGAGCAAGCATGCAATAAGGGGATAAAAGAAGCTGTAAGGGGATTGCTGGGTAGAGTACCTGTCTGGATATGCAATGCACATACATGAGCAGTGCAGTCTGGTCTGTCTTCTTATCAAACTCCATTTCTAAATACTTTACTAGGTAAGAGGGTGTCTATTCTGCATGTGTGTGTATGGGGGTCTTAGTGGCGGCAGCAGGAGTCAGACCATGGGTCAGAGTGGCCTATATATCTGCAGCACCAGCAACTGTAGGGATCAGAATGAATGCATATAGATAACATGGGTGCACAAGTCACTGTGTAATTGCTAGTGAACATCTAGCAGGACTATCCTTCAGGCAGAGTAAGAGGCTTGAGAGCCTGGTTTTCAAGGAAAACCTAAGTCTGTGCCAGACACTAGAGAGACAGAGGGATCAGAAAGACCAAAACAAAATACGGGAGGAACTGTGGGGTCCAGGGGTCAACAGAGAAACTTGTTTGCATATGTGCATGTGTGTTTACAAGGCAAGGGGAGGTGAAGGATCAAGGTACCAGTTCCTGAATAGACTGTATAGACTGGAGAGACATCAATTTAGTAGGTGGATTACCGGGTGGATAAAGAAATGGCTAGATGGCCGCATGCAAATAGTTATGGTCAATGGCTCAATGTCCAGCTGGAGACCAGTAATGAGTGGTGTCCCTCAGGGATCGGTGTTGGGACCGGTCTTGTTCAACATCTTTGTCGGTGACATGGACAGTGGGATTGAATGCATCTTCAGCAAGTTTGCCAATGACCCCAAGTTGTGTGGTTCAGTTGATACTGCTGGAGGGAAGGAATGCCATCCAGAGGGACCTTGACATGCTTGTGAGGTGGGCTGATGCCAACCTGATGAAGTTGAACCATACCAAGTGCAAGGTCCTCCACCTGGGTCAGAGCGATCCCAGGCACAGCTACAGGTTGGGCAGGGAAGAGATTGAGATCAGCCCTGGGGAGAAGGACTTGGTGGTGTTGGTCTATGAGAAAATGAACATGAGCCGTCAGTGTGAGCTTGAAGCCCAGAAAGCCAACCGTATCCTGGGCTGCATCAAAAGGGGTGTGACCAGCAGGTCGAGGGAGGTGATCCTGCCCCTCTACTCTGCTCTCGTGAGACCTCACTTGGAGTATTGTCTGCAGTCCTGGTGTCCTCAACATCAAAAGGACTATGGAACTGTTGGAACAAGTCCAAAGGAGGGCCACGAGGATGATTGGAGGACTGCAGCACCTCCGTGTGAAGATAGGCTGAGAAAGTTGGGGCTGTTGAGCCTGGAGAAGAGAAGGCTGCGTGGAGACCTCAGAGCAGCCTTCCAGTATCTGAAGGGGGCCCTATAGGGATGCTGGGAAGGGACTCTTCATGAGGGACTGTAGTGATAGGACAAGGGGTAATGGATTCAAACTGAAACAGGGGAAGTTTAGATTGGATATGAGGAAGAAATTCTTTACTGTGAGGGTGGTGAGGCCCTGGAATAGGGTTGCCCAGGGAGGTGGTTAATACTCCATCGCTGGTGTTGTTCAAGGCTGGGTTGGACATAGACTTGGGTGACATGATTTAGTGTGAGGTGTCCCTGGCCATGTCAGGGGGATTTGAACTAGATGATCTTCAGGTCCTTTCCAATCCAAACTATTCTACTGATTCTATGATTCTATCATCCTGATCAGCCAGAGGGGGATAATAGCATCAGGCTGGTTTATGTTATCTGTGTTTGTATGAGACTTTAATTTGCATGGCCAGGTGTGTTTACATGTGTATTATAAGGTATATAGATAGCAGATTTGGCAACAACTAATCTTCTTATTATTTGCTTTGCTCTAGAGTCCAGAAGTCTTTTTTAAAGCCTAATATGTTCTTTTAGCAGTCAGTATATGATCAAGAGTTCAAATACAGTTTGCTGAATTATGAGATTTTAAGTGATGTTCCTAATTAGGAAATCTACTTTCTAAATGCTTCGTCTTTGACAGTGACTGATAATTTAGCCATTTTATATAACGGCTCTCCATTCCTAAGAAAGCTCTCTACAACAGGCATATCAATGAAGTTATTCATGTCAACACTTTCTCTCCTTCTCTCTCTCTGCCCTAAATCATAGTTTCCTAAATTATAAATGTATAGTTCTGTATTAGGTTAGGGGGGAACTATTCAGGCTAAGTAGCTTTATATTCCAATCCTTACTCAAAAGGCATTGCTATTCTGGAATATACTCAAGGCTGGTTAACTGCAATGAGGCTGGCACCAGATAAAAGCAAACAAATAATGTCCCTTATTGAGTTAGGACCATTATCTGGTTTTCCACTAATGCAATTCCACAAAGTTAAACTTATTTCTGACAATTGAAAGGAGAGAAGAATCAATGTCAAGGTCCCACATTGCTCTCCACTGCTGGTAATTTACAGGGGAATGTGAGTACTGACACAAAATCTCCCAATGTTGTTAAGTTCTTTTGAGATCATGGTCTAAAAGTGAAATGGGACTTCCTGTGGCTGACTAATGAGTATGGTATATGGAATTAAACCTGGTGATGGTGATAAAGTTTGTGAGCAGACTTGCGTTGTTTGGTCTAACTTCACATCTGCAGTAGGCTATCTGGGGAGAGATATAGTCAGGCTGTGTGACTTCCCAGTTGTGTTTTCAGGATGACTCATGATAAAGACCTGAAAGATTAAGCAGTTGCTCCAAAAAACAGAGTAAATGCATTATTTTGTTTTGTGGAAAGCAGACACTAAAGCTTTGAGCTCTTTTTATCATGCATCTTCAAAGAAGAGTTTATGAACAGAGTCCCAGGAGGCAAGAAAGTGACCACAAAACAGGAGAGTAAATCTATTTCAGCACATAGAAAAGTTAGCTGGAAAAGCTAAGGATAACTGCTGAAATAAATTTGTACTGATAGAGTGGAAAAAATGGGGAAAATCTTGAGAAAAGATTGATTACAGAAACAAACACAAGTGGGTAATCCGTGGATAAAAAGATAGTGTCATAAAAGAAATTCACTAGTGACAATATGCTTTTCTGAATATTATTATTATTACTACTACTAATAATAATTGATTTAGCTGAAGAGAAGGTGTTAATATGAACAAGACTGGCTATAGCCCAATAATTTCTCCTTAGTCTTTGGTGTTGTTAATTTTCCCTATAGTCCTTCAAGTGTTTTCTTTACTCTTCCTTAAGTAGGTTGAGAAGACTGAACTTTTCATACAGTTGGATGTATTCTGTCCTGGTTTTGCTGGAAAGGTCAGCTAAATTTGGTTGAGATCAAAACAAAGTGTACAATATGACTGGTAAAATAGGGACTTGAGATTCTAAACTGTCATTCTTTATGTTGCACGAGTTCAAAGATGACACAAGTCAAGACACTGGTCATGACATGAATTACTTTGAAAGAATTGTGGAAAATATATCCTCTTCCACCACTGATGTAAGCTAAAAATAAAAAGAAATTTGCAGATTTAGGACTTAAGCATTTTACAAATTCTATAAAATTCTTTCTTATGTTCTTTCCCTGCCGGATGCTTTCAGCCTTTCTGAATTTGATATACTTCAGGAGTATTAACAAGGTGGTTTTTTTTCTCTTTTTTCTTTTCTTCTTTTGAGATATTACATTATCTCAAAAGATATTTGACAGTGCTGACCAAGGAATAAGGAGAAATTCACACCTACTTTTAAAATGTTTCTTTACCCTCCCTCTTCTTTCTGAAATTTGAGAGCTATCTTAAAGATTTATAAGTAGCTGAAAACAACACAAGGAAGAATCTTTTTTAAAAGAACCATTAAATTCTTTCCTGACAGTTGAAAAGAATGATTTTTTTTTATTATTATTTTTTTTTTTTTTTAGCAGTG
The DNA here is from genome assembly GCA_017639245.1 of Myiopsitta monachus. Taxonomy (NCBI): domain Eukaryota; kingdom Metazoa; phylum Chordata; class Aves; order Psittaciformes; family Psittacidae; genus Myiopsitta; species Myiopsitta monachus. The sequence goes on along the minus strand of CM029917.1, from coordinate 113,131,748 downwards.
AAATTTCATTGGCACTTGGAAATCTTTAGTTCTAAAATCCAGTGTAATCCAGGAGTTGAGAGTATTGTGTTCGAGGGTTTACTCCTACTGCTGCAGTCCTGTTTATGGTATTCTTATTGTTCTTCTTTTCTCAGGTTGCAAGGCATGGGTATATATATTAGCATGTAGGATGTAAATAAATTTTCACGAGGAATTATATCAAACTACTTCTGGTAAATTCCAGTGGGGATGTGAGATACGAAACAGAAAACCACGAACCTCTCCCTGTGCCTTTGTCAGTGGAACATAATTTATCCTTTATTCCTTTTTTTTTTTTATGAATTCATTAATGTTTCACTAATGATCATTTAGAAAAATATAAATAAGTTACTCTTAGGGAAGAGACACTGTAATCATCATTTGTACCACAGAGGGAGAGCAATTCCACACTTCAGCTGTGCTAAGTCCTGTGTAAACCCAATGCAAAAAGATGCTCCCTGTGCTAAACTTGATGATTAAGTATAAAAGTATATAAAATAAAATCTGTGTTACCAAATGTTTGAATCTGTTTTTAAGCAAGACTTGGGGAAAAAACAGTTTCAAGGTAGTTCTTGACAATCTTAGCCTAGCTGGTTCTCTTTTATTTCTGGTTTGTTTATGTCCTCTTTCTAATAAACCACAAGTAACATTTTGTGTGAATTTGTTCTCTGCAGCCTCATCATTTGTGCTGTCTTTGTTACAGCGGCTACAAAGTGTCACACTGAAGGCAGGTATTGATGGGGATATAATAAGTTTTTTAAAGAACTGTCATAGATGTTAGCGAGAAGAGGCCCACGACAGATGAGATAAGGACACAAATTCACTGCAGAAACTTCACAGAAAAGGAAAAAGATTTCTAAAGTGCTACAGATAGGTTTGCTCGCTCTAGAAATGAAGTGGGTTAAGGATGAGTAAAGACAGTTTCCTCTTTGAGGACACAGATGGAAACAAATTAAACTCTAACTATTAGGAGGAGATAAGAAACGAAGTTACCCACAACACAGGAAACTGAGAGGATGCTCTTCTGCTACAGCTGCAGCATAGCTCTTTGTGAAATACATACTTCCATCTCTGCTTATGAGCTGCTGGATTCAGGTTGGGAAATGTTTAATTAAGGCAGTAATTTAAAGATCACTGCCATCAGGAAAAACTCATGTTCTGCCTCTTCCACAATCATTGGAGAATTTCTGACTCAGTACTCCTGAGGACTTGGCATCCTTCGGTGCTTTCAGTGTTGTTCTCTGATATGAATCTGTTATCCTGCGGAGCAAAGGCAGAAGAGATTGTACAAATTTACCAAAAGGCTGGAAAGTTGGCTTGTTTGTTACAACAGGTGCAAGCTATTGCACATAACTGCAGTATGCAACACCCATGTGGTAGCCAGGAGAAAACAGCTACTAAAACAATCAGTATGGGCAGGCCTCTAAATAACTCATTCTGTCCCCTAGTAAAAGGAAGGGGGAAGAGAAGGCAAGTTGGTGGGTGTTATGCTGAGAAAGGTCTGTGCAAGGAAAGACAAAAAAGAGGTAAGTTCTGTTATTCAACTGTTAAAGACATACATAATTAAGCTTTAATAGTTTTGGTTTTCATTGAACTGCTTGCAATGATATTTGATGTTTATAATTAAACTGTAAAATTTGTTACTGTAACTGAGGCTACAGATGAGAGGTTGGACCTCTTAATTTTGAGAAGATGTTCACAGCTTTATTGTCAGATGTAAAATCATGTGCAGTAAGGGGAAGGTCTAATTGCAGGGAAGTTTGAGCTTTTCTTTTGCTTAGATGTCCTTGCATACATTTTAAGTACTTCTGCTGACTCGCTGGCTCTATGTGTTCCCCTGTGGTTGCCTCTCTGCACAGGTGTTTCTGTATGCAAACAGAATATGTAACATCAGGTATTCTGTTTAATGCCAAATGTCAGATTGGAAAGCAATGTGACTATGATGAAGGAAGGAACATAATTGTTCATGTGGTGGTTATTGGAGGCTATTTTCTTCTCAGTGCTGCTTGGTTTAATTACCCATACTGACACTGCTATGAGCCCTCTACTTCTCTGTAATTAGTTTCTGAGGTGCAGCCTTTCAAGAACAAATAGGGTTATGTGCTGATTTTGTTACTTTAATGTTTGTTGACCCATGGCAGATGGGAAATATGAAGTTTGGGTGCCTCCTCTGAAGGTAACTGCTTACAAGGTCTTCAAGGTGTGGTTCCCATCAAGATACCACTTATGATTCATTTTTCCAGTGTCCTGTAACTGCTTAGTCCTAAAATCCAGTAAACTCTTAGCGGTGAACATTCCCTGAAGTAAGCTCAGAAGGGACATCCCAGTGACCAGAGACTTTTAGAAATAGTGTAGGATTTATTTCATATCAAGAGTAATAGCAGATCTGGAGAGAAGAGTTGGTGAGGTGGGTGAGGAAGATGCAGCATCAATATATCACTCTATTGCTTGTGTTAGAGCCCCATTTCAAAGGCAGTAAGGAAAGTAATACATCATGAGCTGACTCCTGAATTTTCTCCGTGTCTCTTGTGTTATATTGCCTGACCCCCAAATCTGCTGATGTATGCTCTCTGAGATGCTGTTTTCTTCCCGAGTTGACCTGCTTCCCACTAGGAGTTTAAAAGTTGGGGAGTAGTTCAGATTTAATCAGAGCTTTAAATTCAAGCATAGAGATTTAGAAGTGTGAGTTAACAGTACTACAGTCTATACCCACTAAGATTTTGTCTGCAGGTTGATGGGGTAACAATATATGTGACAAAGAAAAATGTCATATAAAGCTAATTCAGATAGACTGACATTACAGTGTGGAAACTAGTACTGCAGGTTAGAGTTTGCAACTCAACTTGTCATTCTAAAACTATGCACAATAAAAAATACCAATATCTGATTAACAGAGAAAAAAATCTGAGTGTATATATATATATATAGGGGGTATTTAAATGGAACTTAATCAGTGTAGTGATTTCAAAAGAGGAGGATACATAGGTAAAAGAGAGATTTTCAAAACCTATTCAGGGGGTTGAAAAATCCCCCTATGCACAGAAAAGATGAGAATGGCACAGAAAAATGGGAATGGCTACAACAGTGATCTAAGAAGCCACAAATACCAGCACTGCAAAATCAGTCAAGAAGCAGGAGTGTCACTCTTAAATGTTTCACCTACACTTGTCATTAGTAGGAGGACTTGAAATGTTAATGAATATAACCTCATATAGCAGCCCTGGGAATTGCTGCCTTTACCAAATTAAAGGTGTAGAAAATGAGGCAGAGAGACACAGGTCCTGTAACTTTTTGCATGTAGTCTAACCTTGTCATCTAGTTTCCATCTATAGTTCCTGGAGAGACAGCAACCCTTGCAGAGGGCAATTCAATTTTCTTCTGTTGGCTTCCCAAAGCCATTGAAAAGCTTGACTATCAGTTAGGTTTCAATGAATCCTACTTTCAGCGATGCTTTCAAGGACATGCAAACCTTCTATGGCTATTTAGGGAATTGAATGTAAATGTTTTCCTTATGCAACTCAGGAAAGCATATAATTTTTTTATAATAGTGCCATAGATATTAGAAAGTACTAACACCAACTTCTGAAAGCCACTGAGGGCTTTGATGGAAATGAGGTGGAGAAATGCAAAGCATCTGACTCTCTGCAGTTTACATAGGCTCTCAAATGCTTGCAGGAACCAAAGTAATCCCCACATGGAGAATGAATTTTCCAAAACTGGTGGGGAGGCAAATTTCATTTCTCAATTAAATATGTGAATTTAATTTCATTTCTTTTTATTGCAATATCTGAACCAAAAAGCTATTATTTGTCTCTTTCTTTTCATTCAGTTCCAATTAAAATAAACAAATAAATTCCTACTCTTCTGCAATCATGAACCTCTTTGATCAATATGAATATTCCATAGCATCTACAATCCTGCTAGTGGCAACTCTGTTTCTATTTTATTATGGGACATAAAATGCTGTAAACACTAACCTAAATTAGTGAGGATCAGTAGCTGTTGTTTGACATCATCATCTTTCCCCTCAAAACCTTTGCTCTGTATTGCAATTAATCAAAGCTTTCAGGAGTCAATGTAATTAAGAGCAAGACAGTTCTAATGGACAAAGTGCAAGCTGTCTGCACTACACCTAAATAAAGCAACCAGTCAGTATAATAATTTCCTGGGCACAATGGAAAGCATCTGATCCTTTCCTTCTTTATCTTGTCTCCAAAATTTCTCTGTGTGTACTCCTACTAGACTTTGTTTCTCCCTTTTTAGAGAGAAAATGAAATGCCAATGTGCTGAATCACTGGGGAAAATGACCTTGCTGGAGAGATGAAATCTGAAAACTAACCACCTTGCCACTTGTGAGTGTAGAGAATAAAACCTGTTATTTGCGAACCTCTCAGGATTAGAAGTACTTTAGCAGAATGGTTTTAACAGACTGCAGTGTTTCATGAGAAGAGAGGAAAAAATCATTCTTCTGTTTTGATAACTCATTTTCTACTGCAGTAGTGCATTCAGCAGACAATCGTGCATTAATAAACTTAATGCAAGTGAACTTTAAACCCGAAATGTTCTTAAGGTGAGCTAGTAGGTGAAATCTGAATGGGGATCAGTAACATGTACCTGACATAGTTACCTCTAGCTGAAACCATGCCAGCCATTAACCACTTAATAGATCTCCATTTCAGGATTTAGGGACTAGAGTGAGGTGAAAGAAAAAGCTAATTGGATGAAAGCTAGTAATTGAACTCCATTGAATCTGGCAGAAAATACCGGTTAACATGTATGCTTTGATATAAGATCTTGGTGTGTTGTGAGTTTTACTTGGTTTCTTTAAATGTAGTTTGACTTGTTAAATTTTCCTTAAGCTTGGTATAAGTCATCAGCTGTATCTTTGATTGCTACCACCTCCTATAAATATCCAGGTCCCATTGAGTGTACCCTACCACAGCATAACATCTTAGGTCAGATAACGTGTTTTCACATGCCCATGATCCAAAGCTATCAGTCATAGGTAGGGCATGCTATGGAACAGGGTCTTGCTGGAGGATGTTGCCCAACTTATATGACTGTTTTCCATGGCAGGTGGCTCTCATGAAAACTGAACTGGGAAAGGCTCATTCAGCCCAGGGAAATAACGATAGACTAGTTGGTATTTTCTGACTCTTTGAAACCCTGTTATTTAGGATATGTGTTTTAAAGATGAGCTCTTACAGCAAAATGGAGCAAAACCAATCATTCCAAAGTATTCTGAAGTTCAAATGGATTTGGAATCAGTTTAAAGCAGGTCTGTACCTCTTCTGTACTGAAAGTAATGCAATAATCTTCCCATAAGACCTTCATAAACTGTGATTTCTTTTTTGGCTGCTTTATCCCTGATGCTGATTTTGATCTTTTCAACTTGCATAGCTGCACATACAGGAAAGCTGTTCGGTTAATCTCATTTTTATGTTTCACTATCTTATCAGCGCACTCATGCACACAGAGAGAAACTAAAAATATTTGAATTACAAAGTTACATTCAATGCTATAACATGATCATAGAGCTAGTTTATCAAAGAACAGTATGGAACTATATTTTTTAGTGCCTCTGGCATTTATTTCCATTACGCTGTATGGCACAAGTCTGATAAAAGTTCATGGGATGTATTGAAGCTTTAAGACACTGCTATGAAATGATAGCCTTGCTCAGAAATCCAAATGAATCCCATCGGTCATTTACTTGCTCTGTATTGACAACAATAATTAACAGTAAATATTAATGTGAATGCAGGAGTATGTGAACCCATTAGGTAGAGTATCAAGTGAAGCCTTTATGCTGTATAAAGCTTCAAAATGTGACAATTGTCAGCTGCCTATCCAGAAAGAATCACAGAGAGATTGCTCTTGATGTGGATGAGACTTGCAAGGGTTTTGACAGATGAAGAAAAATTGCTGATGATTATGTACCAGTTTTCATATAAATCTCTTCAGGAACATGTGACCAGGCTGGAACAGGAATAGGATGCATTAAATCATACTATGGTTCAATATTTAATTACTGAAAGTTGGAATATCCATGGGTTTCTTTTTTATTTCTCCTCCCTCTCCCCCCTTCCCATCCTTTAAAAATAAACCCAGTAATTAACTCTTCATTTAAAATTGAGTGTCTTGGATGCAAATTTGTTGCCTGGGAGTTTCTGACTGACAGCTAGAGGATGGAGTCTCAATTATATAATTCTTTCTTAAACACTGTTCCCTCTCCCTCTTCGCACACCCCACACCTCAAAGAAAACCTCAACATCATAGATGAAAAAAACCAACGTGATGGCCTCTACACAAACACTGTATGACCCAAGAGATATTGAGGGAAGTTGATTTTTTTTTTTTTTTTTTATTTTTTAGCTGGTAAATGTAAAAATGTCCAAGGCTCTTGGGAAATAAATAAGCGGTGCATGTGGAAGACACCAACAGTATGATATTACAGACTCTGATTGTAACTATGAATCCCACTTTCTCAGTACAAAGAGGTTGTTCTAATATAATTTGTTATTCTGAAAAACTTAAAACTTAACTGACCTGTGGTGTGCTCTTCAAAATTTCTTTTCTTCATTAATAGAAGTTCAGTAGGTAGAGTTCAGATTGTTCTCTCTTATCTACTTTTCTAGAACATCAGCAGTGACACTCAAACATTGGAAAAAGATGAAACAACTAAATGATAAATACTGATGAGATGCAACTCTTTCCACACCCAAACTGGTGACAATTCATATTGTCTACCTGCAGCCACTAAACTGCTTTTGCTTTGTCTAGGTGTAATGGAAGCTGGGTGAATGGCAAACAGCGGTGTGTGAGGTGAGGGAAGCTGAGCCAACTGGTGATGTTTTGCTGTTTCTGTGTGGCTGAAGGTACTTGTCAATGTTGGGTGGCTCAGAATTTATTCTCATTGACACTGACAGCTGTAAAATGTGGCGCTTTAGCAGTCTATAGCTGCAGTAGTAGGCAGGACAGCACAGCATAGAATAATAGGGGATGGGTTTCAAAAGTGATGTGAAGGTGATCCTAGAATACAGCTAGAGAATATAGTGGGTACTTCCTCTAATAGGTTTCAGTTAGTCAGCTTTTCCATTTTGAAGGGAGAAGGTATTTAAATACAAACAATAATTTTTTGTGGACACTTCTCCATAAAATTGCATAATCTGTAAGCATAAAGTGTTTGAGCTTCTCAGTAAGTACAGTCAAGATATTGCCATAAAATTTGTGTTTCCTAGTTGGAAAAGTGCTACTTCTAACTATCTTAGAAGAACAAAAGGCTGATCTTAAGTCCATATTAATAAAGTCTCTTTGTTGGTGCCTTTTTCAGGTTATTGTTAATAGCGAAAGAATATTTGCTTTGGGAGATAAGGGTCAGTTAAATAGGTACATGGCTTCTAAAGTTAGATGTCTCTTGTGGCACTTTGTAGAAGTGGATAATTTTCCTCTGTAGAGATGGGAAAGAGAAGTTGTGGGAAGAGGCAAAGTAATTGCCCAAGGCCACACTGCAGAGCAAAAGGCAAAACTTGAGGCTCTTGGGCCCTGACTAAACAGCCTGTTCACTTGCAAAGCAGCTATTTTGTGATTGCAGAATATTACCTGCTTTACGTCCAGTGGTCTTATCCAATTAGTTATGGTACTGTATAGTTAAAATTTGTGCTTTGATATGTTTGGAATCTTATTTGACTTTTGAGACAGAATGAATATGCAGGAATAGGATAAAATTTGGTTTTCCTAAATTTTAGTTGGAAATAAGGAACTAGAGAAAGTATTACATTTTGAGTAATCAAATGATATCAAGCATGTGAGAGAAGGCTGGTATATTCCTTGTTTTCCATCCTCATGCCCTCAACCATAGTTCTAGCATTACATGTAACTTTGCACACTTTCATTTATAGAACACCTTTTCCAGTTAGTCACATGACATCATTAGCATGTTTCATAGCTGCTAGGAATTGCCTTCTCTGCGCATGCTGAGTAGCAATTTCCTAGATAGGTGCATAGCCCCTGGGCTGAGGATCTATCCAGCAATATCCATTCCCTTCCAGTATACCTGAGTGCTTTCCCTCTCCCCCAGACCAATGGTTCTGTCTGTTAACAGGAAACTCAATTTTATATTAGTTTCTCTTCTTCATGATTGTTCCAATTATTTTCAGGATCCTTTCCCAACCCAAGTCACCTGCAGGGGCTATAAGGCCTTCTGTTTTCTTTTCCCTCTCAGTCAGTGTGTGCATTTGGGGAGACTGATTTGGTCCTCAGCTCCTGCAAGTATGGGAACATTAAGATTTACTTGATCAACTTGGTCTGAAATTCAGGGAACTAACCCTTTTTCCTGTACTTCATTTTAAGAAGTATTTTAAATGTCCCTGATTAATTTTTATCTTTGAATTTAGAGTAAATTATACATTTTAAAAATAAACCTTGGTAGCAGAATATTTACAAACAATTCTGGGAACTTCTGTAAGTCTAAGCCATAACTTTGGCAGTGCGTCAGACAGGTTTATTGATTAAAAGCATGTTCCTTTGACTCACCTAGAGTCTTGTGAAAATTAGCTGCTTTAAAGTTCTCCTCACTGGTCATCCTGATCTGCAGCTTGCAATGTATTTCCAATGTCTTGTCCACTTCCTCCAATATTGTTTCTTCAAAAACAGTGCCAGACATAATATACCAGAATAGAGTAATATTGAACAGCTGAAATCATTTGGAGTATGACCAGAACCGTTATTGTATCCTGAAGTGTGAAGAGGAAGAGAAAAAGTAGAACCTCTGTGAGCTGAAGGAAATTGTAATTTTGGTTACAAGTATGCTAGGACGGCATGTACAACGATTAGCTTGTGTTAAATCCGGGTGTAAAGTTGACAAAATTGTAACTTCATGATTCAGCCCCTAAATCTGATGTAACATGACAGAGGTACTGACGAATTCACAGTTGTATGGGCTCTCTCTGTTTTGGATACTTAGTTGTCACTGTACAACCTATTCATTTGCACAAATACGAAAAAAAAAAACCCAATTTGCACCAAGCTTCATTTTGAAACTTTGTGTCTCTGTTCAGGTCTCATAGCATCATCAGCCCTTTGCTTAGAAGGTCCTTTGGATTATACAGCATCAGCTGAGTAAAAGTTTCCTCCACTTCCAGGAGACATGGATCACTGGAAACCAATGCAGGCAGTTACTTAGATCTTGGCATACTTATGAAAGACACCTAAAAAATTTTTCTAGCCTTCCTGTAGAAGAGCTATTGCTTCTGTCAGTGCTGTCTGCTGAGAGTTGAGATCTCAGTTTGGTTGTTAAGTGGCAAATACCAACCTTGAACTACTATGGGAACTGATAACTGTGGATGCCTGTGCTTTTGTTCCTACCTGAAGTATCAGGTTCTGGATGACCATAAACATCAAAGAAAACTCCAGAAATTATTGCTCTAGCTCATGATTCAGTATCTTACAAGTATCCAGAAATGCATTATGATCTTTTAGGGGTTTCTGATTTTTATTTACTCATTTTAATAATTGCCAACAGAAACAGTTGATACTTGATGCCTGGGTGCAAACAATTGATTCATAAGCTATTAAAAGATGTTATACATCTGTTCTCTTTCAATAAATGATGGTATATCAGTTGACGTGATGACATGGGTGTATATGAATTGCTATGACTCTTTTGATGGTCTGTTCCCGCAATTAAACTGAACTTCAATGCTCTTTTTGTCATAAGGATTTGAGACCCAGAATTTTAAAGGGTAAGTGATATAGTTTGGATAAATGTTGAACACATCCCCTGCTACTAAAATAACCTGATTTCATAGAGGGGTCAAAGCCTTATTTTCTGTCTTTGTGTGAATGAGTAAGATAGTCGTTATTCTTCAATTATTTGGAAATTTAAAAAAAGATCCCCTAACTGTTTGGGTGCGTTTGTGGAGGTTGTTCCGTCTCCTCCCTCACACCATTGGAGCATTGTAGGATTTTTTTTAATCTCTTGTTATAGTAAAGTAACAACACTTAGTTTCAGTCCGTCTCTGAGACTACAGTTTTTTCTCACTGCGACACATCTTATGGCTTGCACTCAAACTGTATTACCTTCTTACTTTCTTTTTTTTGCCTTGTTCCAAGTGTAAATTGCTTTCTGCCACTCTACAGGACTTTTCTCCCTTAATGATATGGAGGGAGATAACTACTCATAGTGCTGCCAGAGGTAAGAGTAATAGAATAAGTAATACTTCAGATAAAGAATGATATACTGCTAGTGGGAGTAAACTCAACACAGATTCATATCCCAAAACACTAGGTAGTCTATCAGCACTTCTGCCGTTATCTCTTTGGCCACAAATCTGAGACAAAGTTCCAAGGTCAGCTGCAACTATATTGAAAATCTGTAGATCTATGAAAAGCCCAGTGAATTAACGACCTTTGTCAGCTTGGATTTTGTCTCAAAGGTGAGGCCATTTCGATGCCTCCATTTGGTTGGTTAAATGTAATAGGACAAGGGTAAATACAAAAGCATACTCAGATAAAGACATATTTTGGAGAGAAGTAGTAGATATAAACATCAGGCACTTTAGCCACAGAAAGTACAATGTCAGAAGGCATTGTATGTTGAGGCTTCTATAATTACCTGTGTAAATAAGCAACACCATTAATACTGGCAGTATACTAATCTAGAACTAAGACTGATTGCGACTGGTTGAACCAGCTCATTTAGAACTGGTTTTAACTGTTTCGAAGCCTTTAAAAAAAGAAATAAAATATATCTTTGCTTATATTTAGGCATATCTTTAACTTGTGAGCCACTTACCTCAAAGAATACCAAGTTTTTCAGTCTCTATATAATTAAACTAAATTGATTATTCAGATAGGTAAAGACTGTTCCACAATGTTAATTTGTAATTCATTAATACTCTTTTCAGTGGTGTGAAAAATTCGCTATCCTGATCCTTATTGGAAGAATTCTCCGCTTTCCCCTTCAGTTTTTGGCATTGGTCTTATTACAAACCTCAGTACAAGCTGCTCAAAGTAGCAGGAGGACAGAAATTATAGTAGAGATTAATTTCATGAAACAATGAAGCTCAGGAAGAGCTCATACGAATTAAAAGAAAAAAAATGTGGAAAGTAGTCTGGTTTATTCAGGACAGATTGAGAGGGCAGACCTGGGAAAGCACAAGCCAAAAGCAGAGGCAATTTGTGGTCTTCAGGTGTGGTAACAAGATAACTTTCTAGAGAAGTTCATTACCAGTAACAGGGGAAAAAAATGAATGAAGCTGTTGGTCCACAAGTTGGAGAAGAGGAAACTCTGCCTACAGATAGGGGAGGAGAAGGCTTAAAGGTTTAACGATTTTCAGCATCAGTCATTCTTGGAAGGAAAATTGCAATTAGATTAGTTAGTATTTGTAATAGATAGTAAGTTCTCTTCCTGCAAGAGGCATATGAAGCAAAAAATACATGCTTATTTGGATTACCTGGGTTTGATGGTTTTAAATTGCTGTATGCTTCATTCTCAGAAACCTTTTCTTTTAAAGGAGGTATTAGCAGGAAGAAGCAGCAATATTTCATATAAAACAATCTCATAAGCAAGCCTGTTTGAGATCACTATCAGAACTGGTGCCATCCACTACTATTATTTCTAATAGTACTGTCTTCCAGGATTCACACTTGTTCCCCAGGGGAAATAATAATAATAATCCAGTAGGGCCTGCTGTGACAGGACAAGGGTGAATGCTTTAAAACTAAAGATAGATAGATTCTGACTAAATATAAGGAAGAAATGTTTTACAATGAGAGTGGTAAAACAATGGCACAGGTTGCCCAGAGAGGTGATAGCTGCACTGTCTCGGCAAACCTTCAGGGGGCTCTGAGCAATCTGCTCTAGTGGAAGGTGTCCCTGCTTATGGCAGGGGGAGCTAGAGCAAGGCGAGTCTTAAAAGTCTGTTCCAACCCAAACCACTCTATGATAATAAAAGCAAACTTTTGAAGCCCTGGTGAATATAAAATTAATAGGTTTTCAGAGAGTGTTTAGAGTGAGTCACAGACAGATATGGAAGCATGAATCAAATGAGGCTCTTCAGGGATCTGTCTGAGTGTGGTGCTATTTTTAAGTTCCCATGATGGAATCAAAACTTTACTTATTGAATATTAGGCTGCATCAACCTGGGAGAAATCACAAGTACAGGGAAGGCCAGAAAGAGAATTCAGAATGACACTGATAAATTGGAAACATGGCTTGAAAAATATGAGTTGAGATTCATCAGATATAAGTTTAAAATTCTATGCTTAAGTAGAAAAAAAATGAGCTCTAATATGGATCAACTGGAACCTAGAAATGTCGCCTCTGAAGATAACTGAAGTTATCTGAATCTGGGTTATCTCCTGTAGAAAAGAAGAGACATAATGTAAATGCTACTGCAGAGAGGAAGGAAAAGGGTAATGGATGGAAGCTAGTGACAAACTCAAGGTTGCAACTTATTTGTTGGCCTTGTAAGCTCACATATGCAGAGTCTTGCAAACTCAGTGCTGTATTGACTGCATGGTGTAAACCTATCGAAAATAAATTTCGCACTGGTATCAGACACTAAGCCTGTTGGCAAAGTAGATCATCTTTTCCCTTGCTTTTGTTTCTCTATCTGTTAGCATGACACTGGCACTGGTGTGTTTTCCTATAAATGAGATCAGGCACTGTAAAGCTATTGTATGAGTAAACTGTTGTATTTGTATTCATCAGTAAATTTGACACGTAAATGTATGTGCTCAAAGGTGGCTTTAACCTTCATCTTAACTTTATGAGTAGCTTTTTGCATTAACATGCTGTAACTGTCTCCTAGTCTCATATTATTATCTGAATTTAAGACTGAAAGTACATCTAACTTCAGCAATTTCTTGCTGCTCACCTGTTGAAATCTGCATTTATATTGCTAATTACAGCAAGTGATTTCTTTTCCCTAGCATTGTGCCCACTAGACTACCTACCACTTACCTGAATTTTCAGAGCCCATTTTCCATAATAGATCAAGAGAACTCCAGAATAATATCTTTTCCACAAGAAGTATTTTGTTCCTTACACTGCAATAGTTTCAGCACTTTCTACTTATTGTGTTTGTTCATGCTCCCTGGAGCTTGGTTTTAGATGAAACAGAAACATGTTGGATGGATGACTTTTCTTATGACCTGAAATTGGCTTTAAACCACTGTTTAGGAGCCATTCTTGTTCATTCTTATGAAACTTTAAAGACCATATGTGATTATGTGCTCATGTAACTTCTCAGACTAATCATTTAAACCATGTATTATCACCTTCAAAAGTGGCTATTTGGACTTGCTGCTGTAAACAGTGCACACAATTCTGTATTAAACATAATTTGTTAGGTATTGTATGACTTTAATGAAAACAGTGTGTCTTCTTTGAAATCAACTAAATTTTTCCCCTATTCATAGGATGCTGCCATGGGGTTGTTGAATTGCCCAATAAGTGTTAATTTGGGATGAGGTACTTTTAGGCTACATTGCTGCCTGAACCATGTTATGAAGATCTTTGTACAAGAAGGACATAGGCAATGCTTTGAGTTAGGGAGAACACAAAGTTGTAAAATTTTTTTTTTTTTTTCATGTTACATCAGGAAGAATTAAAGATTAAGTAGGTTTTGTCTTATTTTAGGTGCCCAGATGTGCTTTTTACGTTGCCCATACAGTCAACATGGGCAAGTTGTCTGTGAAATTGTAGATGTGCCATCCTTGGAAGTACTCAAGGCCAGGTTTGATGGGGCTTTGAGCAATCTGATCTACTGGAAGATGCTACTGCACATGGCAGGAGTGTTGGAACTAGATGATGATTAAAGGTTACCTTCCAACCTTTACATTCTTCTATGATTGTACCTTCATAGAATCATAGAACAGTTACGGTTGGAAGGGATCTTAAGATCATCTAGTTCCAGCCCGCCTGACATGGCCAGGGACACCTCAAACAAACCATGCCACCCAATGCTCTGTCCAACCTGGCCTTGAACATTACCAGGGATGCAGCATTCACAATTTCCTTGGGCAACCCATTCCACTGCCTCAACAACCTCACAGTAAACAATGTCTTCCTCATATCCAGTATAAACTTCCCCTGTTTCAATTTGAACCTGTTACCCCTTGTCCTATCACTACAGTCCCTCATGAAGAGTCCCTCCCCAGCATCCCTATAGGCCCCCTTCAGATACTGGAAGGCTCCTATGAGGTCTCCATGCAGCCTTCTCTTCTCCAGTCTCAACAGCCCCAACTTTCTCAGCCTATCTTCATAAGGGAGGTGCTCCAGCCCCCTGATCATCCTCGTGGACCTCCTCTGCACTTGTTCCAACAGTTCCATGTCCTTTTGATGTTGAGGACACCAGAACTGCATACAATATTCCAAGTGAGGTCTCACAAGAGCAGAGTAGAGGGGCAGGATCACCTTCCTTGACCTGATGGTCATGCTCCTCTTGATGCAGCCCAGCATATGGTTGGCTTTCTGGGCTGAGAATGCACACTGAAGCTGGCTCATGTTCATTTTCTCATCAACCAACACCCCCAAGTCCTTCTCCGCAGGGCTGCTCTGAATCTCTTTCCTGCCCAACCTGGAGCTGTGCCTGGGATTGCTCCAAACCACGTGTAGGACCTTCCACTTGGCATGGTTAAACTTCATCAGGTTGGCACCAACCCACCTCACAAGCATGTCAAGGTCCCTCTGGATGGCATTCCTTCCCTCCAGCATATCAACCAAACCACACAGCTTGGGGTCATTGGCAAACTTGCTGAGGGCGCACTCAATTCCACTCTCCATGACACCCACAAAGATGTTGAACAAGACCGGTCCCAACGCCAATCCCTGAGGGACACCACTCATTACTGGTCTCCAGCTGCACATTGAGCCATTGAGCACAACTCTTTGTGTGCGGCCAGCCAGCCAGTTCTTTATCCGCCAAGTGGTCCACCTATCAAATTGATGTCTCTCCAATTTAGAGTCAAGGAAGTTGTGTAGGACAATGTTGAACACTTTACACAAGTCCAGGGAGGTGACGTCAACTGCTCTCCCCCTGTCCATCACTTCCGTAGCTCCATCACAGAAGGTCACCAAATTGGTCAGGCAGGATTTCCCCTTAGTGAAGCCATTCTGGCTGTCACCAAGTACCTTGTTGTTTTTCATGGGCCTCAGCATGCCTCCCAGGAGAAACTGCTCCAAGATTTTTCCAGGCACAGAGGTGAGGCTGACTGGTCTGTAGCTCCCCAGGTCATCCATTTTCCCCTTCTTGAAAATGGGGGTCATATTTCCCTTTTTCCAGTCATCGGGAACTTCACCTGACTGGCATGTTTTTTCAAATATGATGGACAGTGGCTTAGCAATTTCATTTGCCAGCTCCTTCAGGACCTGCGGAGGGATTTCATCAGGTCCCATGGACTTGTGTACTTTCAGGTTCCTAAGATGGTCTCGAACCACACCCTCTCCTTCAGTGGGCCCAGGGTCTTCATTCTCACAGTCCCTGCGTCTGCCTTCCAAGTCTTGGGTGGTGTGGTCAGAGCACTTTCCGGTGAAGACTGATACAAAGGAGTCATTAAGAAGCTCAGCCTTCTCCAAATACAGGGTAGCCAGTTCTCCTGATAACTTCCGGAGGGGGCCTACATTATCCCTAGTCTGTCTTTTATTCGTTACATACCTATAGAATTCCTTCTTGCTATCTTTCACATCCCTAGCCAAGTTTAATTCTAAGTGGGCCTTAGCTTTCCTAACCTATTCCCTAGCTTCCCAGGCAACATCCCTGTATTCTTCGCATTCCGCCTGTCCTTGCTTCTACCTTTTATAAGCCTCTTTTTCCTTCAAATTTTCCTCAGCAGATCCTTATCCATCCAAGGAGGTTTCCTGGCCTTCCTGCTGCACTTCCTTCTAGTAGGGATGCATCACTCTTGAGCTTGTAGTAGGTGATCCTTGAATATCAACCAACAGTCTTGGGCCCCCCTGCCCTCTAGGGCTATATCCCATGGAACCTCACTGAGCAGATTCCTGAAGAGGCCAAAGCCTGCTCTCTTGAATTCCAGGGTAGTGAGCTTGCTGCAAGCTCTTCTCACTGTCCTGAGGATCTCTAATTTGACCATCTCATGGTAGCTGCAACCAAGGCTGCCCTGGAGTGTCACATTTCCAACCAGTCCTTCCCTGTTGGTGAGCACAAGGTCAAACACGGCACCTCTCCTTGTCAGCTCTTCTATTACTTGCAGAAGGAAGTTGTCTTCCACACAACTGAGGAACTTCCTGGATTCCTTGTGCTGGGCTGTGCCATTCCTCCAACAGACATCAGGGTGTTTGAAGTCCCCCGTGAGGACAAGGGGATTGCAAGCATGAGGCTGTTCCTATCTCTCTATAGAGTGCTTCATCCACCAAGTCCTTTTGGTCAGGCGGTCTGTAACAGATCCCCACAATAATGTCTCCCATCACTGTTCTCCCTTTAACCCTGACCCACAAATTCTCTGTCGACTGCTCACCTGTTCCCAGACAGAGTTCCATACTCTCCAGCCTATCCCTAACATAAATAGCAAATCCCCCTCCTTGTCTGCCAGGCCTACCTTTCCTAAAGAGCCTGTAACCTTTCGTTCTAACACACCAGTCATAGGAGCCATCCCACCATGTTTGTGTGATGCCTATTATATCATACCCCTGTAGACATGCACACATGTCTAATTTTTCTTGTTTGTTCCCCATGCTACGAGCGTTTGTATAGAGGCACCTGAGTCGAGCTCCAAATGAAGCCGGCTTATTGGCTGGAGCAGCTGGAATATCTCTATATTGCTCCAAACATTTATTATAGGTACTGACAACTGACTGGGTGTGTTTGGATGGAATGAGGCTCCCCTCCCCTGACACATTTAGCTTAAAGCATCCTTGACCAGTCTGGCAAGCCTCCTACCAAATCCACTCTTCCCCTTCTTTGTCAGAGCAGCTGCACTAGCCCCCAGTTAGACTTGTCCGACTAAACCGAGTCCTTTATTCAAGGTACCCAAACCCCTGACTATAACACCACCCTTCTAGTTATTTATTAACTTGGCCAATCCTTCTTTAAAGGGATGGTCATTCTGATCTTGTTTTGGTACTTCAGATACAGGGCCTGAATAGTCATCTGGAAGGTTACTTTTCTGTCAGTTTTTCCCAGTGCCACTTCAGATAAGAGTATATACTGTTCCTTTTGATTTCTTATTTGCAACTTCAATATTGACACTATAGAAGAGTTTGTTGTCTTTGGAGAGATATTGACACATTTAGCCTTCACATGAAATATGAGAATCTTGATCTCAGCCTTGAGTCTTCCATTGTAGATCAGTTTTGAATGACTGAACCAATGTGTGGGAAAAGTTTCAGTTTATTATTTGCTGCAATAATGTTGAGGATATGGTTCTTGTGCTTGGAGGCAGTAGAGTGGTCCTAGAGTTGCCAGTAGAGTTGGACATTTAGCACAGATTGCATTGCCTGGGATTTTCTTTGAGCACTTCAAGAGACTAGGAAAATTGTTTTAATTTTCTTTCCATCTAGCTCTAATGCATTTTGATGGCAGCTGACATATGGAAAGCTGGGGGAAAAGAAAAAGTGCTTTGAAACATTAAGTTGTGTTTCTCAGAAATAGAATCCATGCAGTGATATGACAATAACCAAAGCAGTTTGAATGGCTCTTTAATGATATTTATTTTGATTTGACTGAAGTAGAAAACATACATTCACAGACTCTTGTCAACTTTTTAAAATCACAAACCCTAAATCAATGTCGTCATCTCTTTCTGTTAAAGAACAGCACAATCTAATACTACCACCTGCAGACACTGGCCTGCATCTCAATCCACCTTTCTGTTGAAGCCAGTAAGCATAACTGTCTACAGAGTTAATTAAAAAGTCTAAAGAAGCTGCTAAATCCATTTTGGGGTTTAATTTGCACATACTTAATCCCACCTTTGGTTGGCACCTTTTATATAGCCTATGTACTGTAATCATACAAAAATGATGTTGTGAGGCACCTTAGGAGGTCTGTAGTCCCACCTCCTGCTCAAAAAGAGACCTAACTACAAAGTCAGAGCATGTTTCTCAGGAACATGCCTTGAAAATCTCCAAGGATAAAGATAGAAACCACTCCTTTGGAACTTTCTTCTGGCACTTAAACAGTCACACTGGAAAAATCCTTCCTTTTCCTGCCCCTGCTGTCCCACTTCGTGCCAAATCAGTTTTTCTTGCCCAACTTTACTGTTGCCCCTTCTGCTTTCACTGTGTTCTATATTATTGTATGTTCCTTGTTTTAGGTAAGGAAAACTTTAGCATTTACTGAAGTCTCTCTTTTCCAGGGAAAACGAGCCCTGTTTTCTCATCCTGTTGTGTGCATCTCTCAGGCGTCTCCATCTGTCTTTTACTTGGGCAGGGGCACAAAGCTACACAAAGTACTGCAGATACAATCTCCAAAATGCTGAAAATAGGAGAATAATAGTTTCCCTTAGCTGACTTATCATACTCTTTCAAATGGAGTTGAATGTGAAGTTGACCATCACTGTGATTAAGCCACACACTGTCTTATGTTCAACTTCTCTACTGGAATAACCAAGGCTTTTCTGACAGTCTAGCCAGTCAGGCCTCAACCTGTGCTGTAGCATGGGTTTTTTTTTTCCCAAGGCTCACATCATCTCTCTGCCTTGTACTTTGCAGTCAAAATATTTTTCTGATTTCTTGACCTACCGTCAAGCCAAGAAGCCATTAGCATCCTGGCTTGTATCAGAGTGTGGCCAGCAGGATTAGGGAAGTGACCGTCCCCCTCTACTTGGCACTGCTGAGGCTGCACCTCAAATGCTTGGTTCAGTTTTGGGCCCTCCCAAAAAGAGACACTGAAGTGCTGGAGCATGTCCACAGAAGGGCAAGAAAGAAAAAGAAATACAAACAAGCTGGTGAAGGATATAGAACAGAAGTGGCTGAGGGAACTGGAGTTATTTACTCTGGAGAAAAGATGGCTCAAGGGAAGACTTTATTGCTCTCTTTTGAAAGGAGATTGTAGTAAGGTGGATCAGCCTTTTCCCTCAAGTAACAAGTGATGGAACAAGAGGAAATCAGACTGTTGATGAGCACCATATCAAGGGAAGGGCAGAATTCAAATACACTGCGCAGATAGCTACATGGTTGAAAAGCTGTCTGGAGGTGATGGAAAAGATTAAAAGAAAAGCTATGAAAGAAAACCAACTAATTTGGAATGGAATCTATGCTCAAAGTCACCATATCCAGTTAAATCTGGCCATGATTCTCCCTGCTTCATATTCAAGACTTTACATCAGAAACAGCATTTACTTGGAAAGGGGGATACATATTAAAAAAAAAATGGCAAATATGTTTAATATTTGGAATTAATTTTCTGCAGAAGCTGAGAAAGCAGTGGCTTTGTCTGATGGATCCTCCCAAAGGAACTATGGCTCAGAGCAGTACCATACTTGTCTTCATCTTTACAATGAAGCAATCCTGGAAGTAGATAAAGTGCAGAGAATGAACACATAGAAGGTGTAAGTTTGCCAGTGAGAAAAAGCATTCATTCAAAGCCAGAGAGAGTTGTTTCAAGCGGGTTTCTTTGCTTTATTTTGTTAAACTTCAGCTTGATCGCCGCTTGAGCTCAAAAGCAGTTTAAAAGCTATGACAGCACGAATGCAGTCATTCTATTGTCCAGCTTATGTCAGCTTATTTTGATTCAACAGAGGCATTGGAGCCAGCCTGGGTACTGCTATATGTGCTCTGTGGATGCAGTTTAGTGCTTAGCCTTCTTTTACAATGCCCAGATTTTAGAGGTTTAAAAAGAACTAGGTATAAGGAAGGAAAAGAAAGGTTTGGGGGGAGGAAAGCCACAACCTTTTCCCTTGCTCTCTGAATCCATATGCTTTCTGAGGTGAAAACATATAATGCCCATGATGGTACATTTTGATTTCTGAAGAAAAACATCTCTCTCTTGGATTGATCACATGATGGACACAAGGCACAGAATTTATTTTTAGACACAAAGCAAGTGGCTCACAGACATCTCATTTAATGATTTTCTGTTTATATACTGCAACAGGGGCAAAAATCTCAAGTGCAGGGCTGTAAATGAAGAACTTTCCCAGCTGAGGAAGTGATACTGTCACTGTGGTGCCCATGTAGGTTAATTGCTAAACTCAAAGCACTGAGGTGTTTTCAAGAGTGGATATCTGCAAGAAGGCAGGCTTTTTAAAGCAACTGAAGTATCCAAAGCTGCAAACAACTCCCTGTTCTCTTCCCAGCGTATGATACAAGATTACTAACTGTTGTTAAAATAATTAACCATTATGTGCCTTCCCTTTGCTGCCTTCATGACCTACAACATAGGTTGCATACACATGGTGACCTGAACCTGGACCCAAACTTGCTAACTAGCTTTCTGTGAAGCAAATTCAGAGCATGATTTAGGAGTCGAGACACTGCTGAGATCATGCCTCAATCAATGAGGTCTGCAATCAAGTATCATTTTTTGGACTTTACAACCACATATCCTTTCCAACAAAGTTAGCTTTGGGGACTGATTTAGGAGGAATGCTGAATTTAGAATGTAGAATCATAGAATAGTTAGGGCTAGAAAGGACCTTAAAGTCATCTAGTTCCAGCTCCCCTGCCATGGCCAGGGACACCTCACACTAGATCATGTCACCCAAGACTGTCCAACCTGGCCTTGAATACTGCCAGGGATGGAGCATTCATCATTTCTTTGAGCAACTTATTCCAGTGCCTCACCACCCTCACAATAAAGAACTTCTTCCTTATACCTTCCCTGAACTTCCTCTTTCAGTTTGAACCCATTAGCCTTTGTCCTGTTGCTACAGTTCCTGATGAAGAGGAACTGGCATCCTTATTAGGCTACCTTCAGACACTGGAAGCTGACCCAACTTTTGCAGCCTGCCTCCATATGGGAGGTGCTCCAGTCCCCTGATCATCCTCGTGGCCTCCTCTGCACTTGTTCCAACAGTTCCATATCCTTATGTTGAGAACACCAGAACTGCACACAAAACTCTGAGTGAGGTCTCACAAGAGCAGAGTAGAGGGGCAGGATCACCTCCTTCCACATGCTGGTCATGCTCCTTTTGATGCAGCCCAGGATACAGTTGGCTTTCTGAGCTGCAAGTGCACACTGCTGCTCATGTTCATTTTCTCATCAACCAACACCCCCAAGTCCTTATAGAGTTATAACCACAGTCTCTTTTGCAATGTCTAGGGCTCATGAGAGAAGTCTGTAATTATTTGTAGGTATTTTTTGACTACGATTCAATTTATAACTACTTTCTACAACTTTCATCTTGCCATATAGTAGTTGGCAAAGCCTCTTTAAATATTGACATATCAGATGAATGATTCTGAAGTTAAAAAAGGAAGTAAATAAATGCATAGTCCCTGGTTGTTTGGAACTGCAGAATAATGAACAGAACTCAAAGAAACAGAAGGTCAGAAAATGCCCACTGATATCTGATGTTTTATACATGCAAAATCATGAGCATAAGCGAATTAATTCATTTTAGCAGCAAGGCAAGGAGCAAAGGAAAGAAGAACTTAGATGGGAGAACAATGAGCTGCAAAATGGGCAAGTTTCAAAAAAGAAGAAAAAAGAAGGAATTGTCATGGAAAAGTGCTAATTTTAACAATAAAAAATAATTAATAATTTTAATGCATTGCAAAAAAGGGTCAGTATGGCTACAGAACACTGAAATACCTTTCTGATTAAAGGCAGATTATTAAGGCCAAATCCTATAAACTTAAATAAATAGATCTCCACATTTCATTTATACAGGTTGTAGAAATGACACAGGCAATGGTCAATAAAGTGTTGCCTGCAGAGTTACTTGCAGAAATTTAACTTTGTCTTCCTGCAATTACAATAGAAGCTTAACAACATTTCCCCTTGAGCCCTGGTTATATATGCATTTCTTATACACAAAAAAAAAAGAAAAAGAGCTTCGTATTCAGCAGGAAACATAAAATTATGGCTGCAGCCTGTATAACATTCTTTTGAATGCACCTTAAGTTCTATAGGCAGCAAATGAAGGGAAGAATATAAAGCCTTTCCATGTCCTCCGTAGTTAGAATCCATGATCAATGGGAGCTCTCATATAAAATTCAGCAGCACAACGTTGACCAAGGTCAGTATCCTTCTGTTTTTCTGCAGTGATTAAGCGTCATGTCATACAAGACATATTTCCCTGACTGTTTATGTTATTCACATCTGATAGAGATTGAAATCACTCATGACCAGCTAGACTACTCCAGCCTGAGGTGGTTTAAATGGATGCTGTGGCTTCAGCTATAGAGTTCAGGTTTTGTTACACATACATATCATAGGGGATTCTTTGCAAGATACACTGGAGTTGGATGTTGCCAGTGGGACACATTCCCTTGATTTGCCTGTTTTGATCTCCCCTATCCGAAAAACTTCAAAGTCGGTTTGAGGGTGAGAAACAGTTAAGAGAGTTTTCCAAGTGCCTTTTAATCTACCTGGACTTTAAGGAAGGTCTCTGTTATGCAGATTTGCTGAGGGTGAAATAATGTGGCTGGTAGCTGCATAAGAAATTTATTATTCAGACTTCACAGATAACTGGCAGCCGCACACCAATGGACAGCAGTGTAGTTTAACCGGTACCGGGAGGTCTGTGGAAAACCTTGCAGAGTCCTCCAAAGCTGAGAAATGGGTGTGAGTACAGCAGAGAGAGTTGGGAGCTGCAGCACAGGATGCTTGTGGATGGCATGGGAGAAATTGTAGGGGGAATTATAGTAATCTTCCCTCTACTGCCTATAGGGGCATTGAGGGAAGACAGAAGCAGCCTTTTCTTGGGGTTGCACAATGAAGAGTCAGGAGGCAAAGGCTACAGCTTTCAGCAATAGAAACTCCAAAAGGATATTAGGAATGTCTTTTTTTCCCAATCACAGTGTTTACAGGGCCAGCAAGGGAGGACTGGAATTGCAGACCCTGTAGGTTTTCCAACCTCAGCTGTGCAGTATCCCAAATGTCCCAATATGATTTATCTTTGACGTCCCTGCTTTGAACAATACTCTGAAGAACAAACCTCCAGAAGCTGCTTCCAGACACAACTCTTGCCCAATTCTGTGATTCTGATTGTATATAATCTCTCCTGGGGAAAGGGAGATCCCTTCTGAAATAAAAAGTGGCAATGCAGAAGCAGTGAATGGCATGGCTTTTAATTATGAGGATGAGCTCAAATGGCTTTTGTCAGCTCAGTTCTGAGTAGTAATATATGACACAGTACAGAAGTCAAGAAAACAAAGTTACAGGGATCTAGTAAATAATCCTGTGATCTAGAGGGACTTTCCAAAGTATATATATCTTCTGTTAATAAACCAAGCATTTCTAATTAGTGTGACCACAAAACTAACCAAAGAGCACAAATTAGAGAAAGCATAGCCTAATTTAATGACTGTAGAAGTTTATTACCTGCCTACACCAAGTTTGACATAAGGCAAGTATTGACTGAATTATGTGGATTGAATAAGAGATTGGGTGGTTGTATGCCAAGTGGAGAAATGAGAGGAGGAGGGTGGAAAAGAGTGGAAACTTTGGCTTGTGACTCAGGAGCTCACTTACCCCAGTTCTGAAATCCATATGCTTGTTAACTAGGAGCTGGCTACATCCCAACATGAAAAGTAGAGTTTACGTTGTGTGTGTGAACCAGTAATTTGCATTGATTTGCACATGATTTGTGTCTAATTTGCTAATCGTTAAATGCCATGTGATATTTAAATAGGTAGAAAGTGAAAACCCTAGGTTTTAAATTCATTCACTCTGACAGTTTAATCTTGTTGGCAGGAGCTGCCTTCTCTCCACACAATCTGAGTACATTGAAGTTCACCCGCCATGAAAGGCTTGCAGGAAGGTCTTTCAGTTATACTGTTTTCCTTCTATTGTTGCTGTCCAAAGGTAGATTGAACTTCTTTAGCAGTGACCTGTGTTTTAGGATTTTTGAGTTACTTAATTATTCCACAGCCATTTATATGACTTGTGGTCCATCTACAGGTGAGATTGACCAGTACAGCTAATTATTACTTTGAGATACCTGACATATAGATGGGATGCAGAGCAGCATAGGAATAGCAAAAGTAATAATAGCTGCCTGCAAGACACTGCAATATCGGTGTTAATGTGCGGCAGGATTGGATTGAAAATCTGTGAGCAGACCTTCTAATACTTCAGATAAATACATATTGTTTTATTTTGAATAGGTTTAATTTCAAAAGTTTACTTTATTGCAACATTTAAAAACAATTAAATAGCAACTTGGTATTTTTTGGCTGAGATAGTAATCAGAGGTGACCAAAACACGATGTTTGATATTATCAGTGCCTTAGCTATCTTGGGGGATTTCAGGATGATGAGAGAGATGTTATTATCAAAGCTATAACAAAAAAAAGATGAAGTTTCAAAGACCAAATGAGTTTGACCTCCTGTTAAAGAAGGTCTTGTCAGAAATGCATGCAGTGCAAATACATTTAGTTGACTGTAGGAATGTGTTAAGTTTTCCTGCTGTCCTAAGAGACAAAAATGGTATGTAAATTAAATTTCATATGTAGGCTGTTCGGCTTGTTTTTCTTTCTTGGGAAAAACTATTCAGTCAAAAAGCATTTTACTAACACAACAATTCACGAAGTATGAGTCAGTAAAGGGGCCACTGGATTATTGAAAAAATTACTAGATATTCTCCAACTTGCTATGTCATCAAGGCAAGACACAGTGAAGAGAGAGAGGAAAAACTTCATTTTACACTGGAGGATGTCAAGACAGAACAGGGTTTATGTTGTGTGATGTGTGTATGTGTACTAGAGACTGGACTTGTTAGACGCCAAAGTTCAATGGTAATGCGTAAGTAGATACTGCACAGGATGCAACGTCAGAGAAATGTCTATTCCATATTGAGAATGCTTGCCATTTATATGGGCTTGTACTGAATATGTAGCAGGTAAACACTTCAGATAAAATCGATGTGAAAACAATCTGAAAAATTAGCATAGACCACAAAGCAGGCTAAGTTTCCTCTTTCAGTCTGTAGTTGGCTGTACGTTTTGAGGTTTCTCTCTGAAATGCTGATTCAGGTAAGGGTGTAGAATGTATAAGGCACCTTACTTTGGACAAGGTGATTTTCAGAGTCAGCTCACATAGCTGGCACTCTTCAGGACTGTCAAGTGACCACATTTCTATAAATTAAACTGAACTGAAACCTTTTCCCTTCAATCACTTTTTCCCTTAATGCAGGGAATGTCCGTGTTGTCAGCAGCCCCAAGTTGCAGCATAGCCTATTTTGTATCCAAGCTGTGTAAGATTTTGCTCCATATCAGCTTTCCCAAATCCCATTTGTTGGTTCACAGAGCAGCTCTCTTTAGTAGAATTGACTCAGGTGTTCCCACAACCTGTTCCCCAAAGATCATTTGGCCTCCTTCAGCTACTATTACTTATATTACTGGAATCATAATTCCAGTTTCATATATGAATATCTGAGATAAGGTAAGGTAGTATGTAGTAGAACCATCTTTGACTAGTTTCTAACTACCATTTAATTCAAATTGCAAAAATATGGTTCTAATGTATACGAAACATGGAGGAATAAGCATGAAAGACTAACCGGATGCTCTTGATTTACATTACAATGTTTAACACGCTCCCTATCCATACAATATACATAGACATATTCTCCTAAATATAAATATAGTAATGAACGTTTTTAGCAGGGTTGAGAAAGTTATGGCAAAAGGTCTGCTTTTTTAACATCTTTGAAAATCAAACTGAGTTATTTAAGCCTCCATAACATTTTGTATTGAATTAATTTAGGCTAAAGGAAATTATTTGACAGGTATAGATATTTCCACAGAAAAAGGAGATAGTTCATTATCATCATTCAGATTTACTTCAACATTTTTTGAAATCTTTATTGGCCATCTGCAAGTTAATTTAAGCTGTTTAAGGCTTTGTTTTGCAAATGTCAGAGAACCTACTTTGCATAACAAACTTAAATATCCAATTCTACTTGAAATTAAGAAAGCTGAGAGGCCACATTTTAAAATCCTTTCTTATTCATAATGCATCATTCCTTAATTATAGTCAACACAGGTTTTCTTATGCAGGGCAGAAGTTGTCCCTGAAGAATATGATTTGCTAAATTTATCTGCATGGGGAGAAAGGATTATTGATTTCTTTTGAATACAGCAGTATTTATACCCTCTCCTGTTCAATGTACCACTTTCTGTGTACCTGAAATAATCACTTTTTTCATGGCACAAGATGGAAATATACAGGTCAGTCTTCATAATGAGGAGAAAGTATCTCTAAAGTAATTTGCTCTCTCCTGTGCTCAGTTTATGCAATTTTCTGTTTAAGGCCATATTTCTGTTTTTCAAAAAAATAGCTATTTTTGAAAACTCCTTCCTGGCTCAATGAATTTATATATCTTTTAATCTTTTCTCAAAGCATTGCATTCGGAAGAAAGTGATCTTAGTTTGCCTGTCACCATGGTGGTGATCCTGCTCCCTTCAAAATTACCATTGTAAACTGTGATTGCAGAGTGATTACTAGTGAAAAACAAACAAACAGGACAAACAATTTGCCAGACTAGTAGAAGATCTGAAATGCAAGACCAGGCAAGAACTTCAGTGTTGTTACTTGTGAAGCTGCCAGTGACTAACTCAATTCTTCGCCACTGTAATAAAGAATGGTCAATTTAACTTCCCAGTTCAGATGCTACCCACAATGTCAAGCGGAATACGACGATGAACAAATCTGAATGAATGACATTGCCTTGGTTGCTGGGGTGTGTTTGTGTGTATCATTTTCTGAAAGCCAAATACGTTGTGAGTTAGAAGCACTACATGTATCAATATCCTCTAACATTATTTCAGATATTTTTCAATTCTATGCATTTGGACTGCCTAGAAGCAGCACTGCTGAGGTCATCTGAAATGCAAACTCAGTACTTTCATTTTGTGTAAGAACTGAAGAAAAACGGGCCTTCAAATACAAATGCCTATACATAGAAAAACTACCAGTCGTGATTTATTCTAAGCTAAGGGGAATACAGTTACCTACCTATATTTAACAGTTACAGTTAACCACTTGTATTTATTCCTGTAACTTGTATTTATTCCTTGTATTTATTCTGTGACATAAAAACTTCTAGGCAAAGTGGTAAAAAAGACAAGACATGCTGAGAAATTATTCTGAAATATCTTCAGAGTGTGGGAACCAGAAGCTGATTTGAAGGGAAAAAGCCACACCAAAACCCCTTGTAGGTCAAATTTGAGACCAAGAGGATACAGGAATTTCATTAAACATTGTGGAATTTATGTGCGAAAATCATTCTTGTGGTGCTAAAGTTTTAAAGAGAGCTTAGCATTTGTTTTGAAAGGAGTCAAGGACAAATCATACATTTACCTGTTTATAAATGGAGTTTAGGTTTGAAAACTAAGGCTAAGGTTTGAAAAACTAAGGCTGTGCAATCTTCTAATTTCAATGTTTCTTTAACCACTATCATGTTGGATGGAGATGTCTACCATATACATTATTCTAGTCTGTGAAGCAAGTAATCATAGGATCATGATGCTTCAGATGAGACTTCTAAAAAGCTCCATCCTTGGGCTATTTAAAAGACATCTAGATGTGGCACTTAGACATTTAGCTTAGTGGTAGACTTGGCAGTGCTGGGCTAATGGTTGGACTTGATCTTAAAAGGTCTTTTCAAACCTAAATGATTCTGTAATTCTGCAAGTCCTCAGGCTGAAAAACAATGAGTAATTATGTATGATACATTAAAACCAAGTGTTTTTTAAAGTGGACTCTACTTAGCTAATGAACATCGGTCAATATGTAGCATGTCAAGGACCTAATCCTGCACCAGTAAATTCATAAGAAGTATTTATCTCCATTGGGGTGGAACACCAGACCTTTGAGTCTGAGGTCAGTTTGAATCTTGTCAACAATGCCTTATGAGTCTAATGGTCTTCTTTGTATTTCATTTCCTTGTGCCTTGCAGCCATTCAATATTGGACTTTTTAATTGACTTAATAGTATTTTGATAGTCTTATAATGCAAATGCTGACCTTGTTAAGGGAAGGTTTTTCTTTATGATTTTTTTTTTGTGTGTAGTTGCTAGCATAGCAATTAATATGTACTTAATAGAATCCAAAATCAGTCACTCGCGAAAGTAATTCTGTGCTAATTATGCAATTATTTTATTTTATATAGGCAGCAAAAAAATTGTGAAGTACTTTATTTATAGTTTCTTTGAAAAAATCAAGTCAACTGCTACTTGACTTAAATAGTCATTTATGAAATAATTAGTCACTTGACCTTTTAAGACTTTGGGTATTTTTATAGTATTGTTATTGTGTACCTAACATATCTGATTTTTCTTTATCTGGCGCTTTTTTTCCAATTTTAGAAATTTGACATGGGTTTATCTTACATGTTAGTCTGAAATTAGCAGATTATGTGTTTATATTAATTATTAGTTTATTATCATATATCTACCTATATCATATATAGGTATGAATCCTACCAGTGATGGTTGAGTTTGAAATAAATCTCGTAAGAGTAAGATTTGAAGGAGGGGGATAGAATAATTTTGTGTGCAAACGAGGCTGATCAGATCAAGTTCCTTGTGCATCTGATTCCCTATTTCCTCCTTATGTATTTTGAATCAGCCATTATTGCTCCGTTTGTCAGAAGTGGCACATCTCCAGACAGATAAAGGTTGGAATGTTTTGTGGATATTCTGTCTGAATAGGCAAACAACCCAAACTAGTGCTTCCAATCAAAGAGGAACTTCAAAAACTCAGTCTATTCTGTTTGGTCAGCCAGTGCCACAATCACTACACACTTACTGCTTGCTTATTGATCAACAAGGAGCTTAAAACCAGGTACAACTCCCAAGGGAATAGTCTGTACCCATGACAAGGCAGATGGAGCATTGCAGTGCCTTGTTCTGTACTGACTATTGTGACAAGGAAAAGGTTTTGGGAACAGAAGACTTGGGAAAGTGGTAGGAGACAAGACTTAGATCCACAGGGAAGCAGGTTTCCTTAGTTCAGGTATTTATGAGTTATTTTAATTCTCCTCTAAAAGATGTCTCTACAGTGCTTTAGCTCCATAACAAAATGTTGTTCAAGATGGTATCTGCTGTGCTCAGAGGGAAACTCTTGTTTGTGTACAGGAAACAAAGAGCGTCAATCAAATAGCACTTATGACCCTTTCTGCGTAATACTACAATAATGAAGTTCTGATTTACTGTTACTCAGACTTCACTGGTAATTAGGAACTCGAATTTGAAGCCTGATTATTGTAAACAATACAGGAAGGCATTCATAGAAAACTTACAAAATAATGCTGTGCTGTATGGGAATGTAAGGCAGAGAGGGTTAAGTTGTAAAATTGAGGTTTTAAGTGCTTGTTGACTTCAGCACTTAGTAAGTCTTTATCAGTGTTAAAAATCAAGCAATATTAAGGAGTTCACATTTACTAACAAATATTTTGCCAAAGCCTTTGTAGATCCTGGATGGACAAGCAGGATTGAAACTCCAGCCCATCTTTATATGAAGGCTGGCTCTCTTCTTTCTTCCAAGAGGAAGGCTTTCTGATCACCCTCTTGAGATGTGGTTAGTTGTTTTCTACTATTTGGTCTTTCAGATGTTTTAGCACAAAAAGTTTTATGCCTTTCTTATCAGTAAATGTATGGCTGGGAATAAGAGGGGGAGATGTTCCTGGAGTCCTTGATCCCATGTAGCAGCTGTGGGTCTAGATAGGGCTCCCTGAGGAGCTGTCTCCTATAACCTGGGATTACTTCTTGCTGTTTCCTAAAAGAGGTGGTGGTAGGTAGGTGTATGTTTCTCTTCTGAGCTTTAAGTTAAAAGAAATGGGCTACAGTGTTTGGATCTTTATCATACCCTTCTGCAACATGAAAAGTTATGGAATAACTGTAGGGAGTCTGATGATACTGCTAAATACAAAAATATTCTCTACTATCTTTCCCTTCAAATATCTTCTGTAATCAGCTCCCTTATTCTGCTTTTACCTCACTAACTCATACTGCTGTGATTGATTGGCAGATAGAGACCACAGCATTGCCAATTTACGTTTGCAATCAATAGAGCACTTAGATTTCCAATGACATTATTAACGTACATTTAATAAACAGCAAAGTTAACTTTCAGCTGACGTTTATGACAATGTACTGGAGCAGAAACAATTAAAGTGTGATTACATAGAACTGTTCCTAGATGCAGCTGTACCTTGATGGGGGTGTATTATGACTAGGATGTGCTTGGTCATGAAAGCATAAGGAGAAAATAGAAGAAAACAACTGTCAATGAAAGGGACTCATTTTCCCTTATTTCAGAGTGGGTATTCTATTGCTTTGAACTATAACAAGTTGTCCCAGATTCAAACCTCTAGCTAGGCCAAGTCTATGAAACCACAAACACAGGCTGAAGGCTGTGCTTGATCAAGAAAAGTGAAAGACCTGTGAAGACTTAAGAAGGAGACACAAGACGCACACAAGAAATGTTCCATGAAGCTCTGCAATGTAAAGTGTAGTTTTACTGCAGCATCGGGGGAATGAAGGGTAGGGTAAAGAACAAAAGAAAAGCTGACAGGCAGAAGAACAAAGGAGGCATGCATCCTGTGATACATGTTGCAGAAGCTGCGAGGAAAAAAAGGTGTATTGGGTTTGCATGGTTAAGATTTTAGTAGTGGGAGGGCTGCAGCAGTGGCTTTTGTGAGAAGGTGCCAGAAGCTTCCCTCATGTCCAGTTGAAGAGCTGGGCTCTGTTTTCTTCATTACTACCCATCAAGTGTTTATACATGTTGATAAGTTCCCCCTGAGCCTCCACTTCTCCAGGCTGAGCAACCCAACTGATTCAGGTTTTTCTTATACACCAGACACTCTAATCCCTTAATCATCATTGTTCCCTTTGCTGGGCTCACTCCAGCCTGTCCATGAGTCCCCCTAGTGAGGAGCAAAAGGGAAATGATCAAATATCTGATTGTTACTGTCTCCCATCTGGGTTTTCAGGCTTTTTTGCATTTCTGGGTAGACAATTTCTGTTTTCCTTTATTTCCCATTTTTCCATTGCTTTTCCTTTTGAAAGCACAGGGAGAAAAAATCAGTTGGAGGCAAGCAGCCATGGAAGGAAGGACATTGTGGGAGGAGAAGCTTTGCATCAGTATAAGAGTGAAAGAGCTTATTTTTGTAGCAGAAGGAGGATTTCAAGGTAATTTCCACTGCTGGAGGGAGCACTGCACACCTAGCCCATTTTGCAATTTCAGTAGAATTCAACTTAAAAAGACTGCAAAAGCTAAAAATACAACAAATGCAAGTAAAGCTGAGCAGTGTCACGGCGCAAAAGAGGCTTTAAGATTCTTTGGGGGATCAAAGTATGAACTTTTCTACTGGGAACAGGGAGAAAACCTAAATTCAAACTCTTTCTTCCAGGAATGTTCTTCTCTGAGGAAAAAGGTCATTGCTGAACTACCTGTAGGGTGATTTAATGCAAAGATGTTTTGCTCTGGCTCCCAGATGGTTTTGGCAATGTTGTAGCTTAACTGTACAAACAGGAAGGTTTGTCTCCATGAGCTGTGATCTTTCCATCTCTGAACTCCCAAAACCCCAGAAAGAAGCAATTCCTATGGGGAAAAGTTGGTCATCATTGTGGGGCAGCATTTCTGAAAACATCGTATAGATTGTAAGTCTCTAGCTTGCCACGTGGGCAATTGAGTCCCAGAGCCAGACAAATTTACACATGTCAGTTGTCATATCTGTCTCTCTGCTCAACCTCGAAGCTATTAAAAACCCTATAGAGAGGCAATTTATAATCATGAGACAGTGGGAGTGTGATAAAGCATCTGCACGAGTACTAGTCTGAGTAAGTATTCAGCACGTCTGGGTGTACATTAGCCTTTACATTGCTCTTATTTCCATTTAGAAAAAAAATTTAGAGCAGATGTGAGGATTTCCTGCCTTGGTTTGAAATATTTGGAGGGCTGTTAGTCTTAACAGATCATGAGCTGCAGCAATGTGACAACTGTTATCAAGAAACTTCATAACGCCAGTTGCCATGATTAGTAAATCTGATAGGGAAGAGAAAAGCAGCTGTGTACCTAGCAGGAAGTCTGGACATGTATGTTAAACAAGGTTGCTACATGCGTGCTGTGTATGATGTCTTTGGCAAGGATTTCTGTTTTACAGATCTCAGGAGCAGTATGTGTATTTTGCCCTGATTTACAGTTGCATAAGCTACAAAGATCCCAAATGCCTGTGCAATGATATCTCTGCTGAAACACTGTAGAGGATGTTAAGTCTGATTAAATTGATTTAGTTTTGCCTATAGGCGTTTTGTTGAGTCAGAGACTGAATTCTAGTGGCAGTACAACTGTATAGTAATAATCCCCCGGTGCAACGCAACTGTCTCAAAGGCCTTTTGGGAATAGCTTATTAAGAAATAAGAATATATATTTTTCTTGAGGAGGAGTAAAATACAGTTTACCTGCTTGAATACCCAACTGCTTAAAGAAAAAAACAAAATACCAAGGGGTTTTCAGAATACATGCAGAATCCTAAACTGATTTGTTCAGAGAAATAGCAGCTATTCTTCCTTCTCACAGCCCTCCTCCCCCATAGTATGAAAGAAAACAGTGTAGAGGAAATCCTCATCTTTAATTTGAACTTTATAAAGCCCTGACAGATCCATCTGCTTCATTCTTTGTAGGAAAAAACACATGCTAATAATTCTGACTTCATTAATCATTGAAAACCAAATTATCTCTATTCTACCACATCAGAGAGTATCATACACAAAAGATTTCTTCATATACCATCTTGCCTTTAGTTATCATTCCTGTCTTCTGTGGAATTGCACCAACTGTGAGTTTTCCTCTGCACCAGTTTTGGTTCTGTTTCTTCATTTGTCATTTCACTTTATTTACTTTATTTATTGGACTGGGGAGAGAGGAAGAGTGGGCTCAGTTTTTACAGTTCCAGTATAAATCTGACTGCCTTTTGGCATCCAGCTTTTATTAAGGCACTCTATTAAAAAAAAAATAAATGGCACCCGGATGAAATATGCCCATTGCATGTAGAGTCAAACTTTGTTCTTAAATTTTTTTATTAAACCCACAATTTTGATGCCAACTTTCTCAAATGTTATTGAATTCTTTTTAAATATAACAAAAATTGTGATGTGGGAGTTTATCTGATATGGGTATTTAGAATGAAACTGACTCAGATCAAACTGAGGTTCTCACTCTGCTCCACTCTGGAAGCACCAGGGTAAGGAAGTAAACAATTGTGTACTACTGATTTGATTTCAGATTTGGTAATTTCTCAGTGTGGAGATGAACCATAAATATGTTTTGGTTTTGTTTGTAGTTTTCTGGTTGTGAAAGAGGATATCACAGTAAGGAAACAAAACACATGGCCTCTTATCTACCTGCTAACTATATTGCAAAAGAAAAAATACATAGCCCTACCATAGGAGAGGAAAAAGAATGTGCTTCCAAACTTCATTGCTTATGTTCTTCACACACATCACAGCATTTATGCTACAGCTGATTGAAACTGCAAGTAGTGTTCACAAATGTTGTTGTCGGGAATCATCATTACCAAAACCTCCCCTCCTCATGCCCTGGACAATGTTTGTCTTATCTACACAATTTACTTCAAAGGCTCCTGTAAGATGTTCTCCTTACCTCATTGCTCTGATCATATTGCCTATTTTTCCCACATGCCCATGAACCCTCATTTTCCATGTCAGACGTAATCTATTTCTTTATTTGTTTAAAGGTTCTTTCTAATTTAATTTCTACTGAGCTTCTTAGATTTTTTCAATATGGTCATAGGTAGTAATTCTAGTCTAATTACTGTTCCTATTTCTTCTTTTTCACTTCTTATGCAGACAATTTGCAAACAAGAAAGCCAAATGAGCAGGAAAAATGTACTCCAGACTGTTCACTGAGCTCTAAATAACCTCCAAGCTAATCCACATAGTGTTCATACCTGTTCATTTTTTTTGTGAACTAAGTCTTTAGTGAGCATAATGTTCTTAAGGTTCAATATTTTAAAGAAGTTCAGATATTTTATGTTCTTGATCATGTTCCATATCCTTATCCTCTTGATTGTTCATAAATCTAGGCTGGTTGGTTGCCATTTGCTCAGTGTATCATGCCTTGTAGTACTCCTTGTAGCCTTTGTGGGAAAAAAACTGGATAGTTCTTCACATTTCCAGTTCATTTGAATGTAACGTCACTCACTGAACATTGGAGTTTTTACTGTCCTCAGCTGAAAAAGACATTCATAATGGTTGAGGGGGAGAAAGGTTTTCTTGAAGCTGAAGGAGCTTTTATTTTATTTATTAATCACATTAATCATAAGCTTGATTTTGATTTCCTGATAGACTGAGCTTGCCTTGGGAGTAATAACATCAGCTATTTCCCCTTTACTTCTGCTGTTTAGAGTGAACAGGCAGGGGAGGAGGAGGAAATAGCATGAAGTCATGCCTGTGTATAACAATAGTCTGAGTATGGGAAAAAGAAACAGTGAATGACAAATGAAGGGCTTTACTGCCCTTCATAAAGAAAAAAGGGCATTTACTGAAAACACTATTTAAGTTCTTCTCCATACTGCCTAGCAGTACATGGGGATATAGATGTTCCATCCAAGAAGACATGGTTAGTTGATTGTTTTCAATCTCCATTGCTACCGAAGCTCTGTTCATGAATAGGTTTCTTTATTATATCTCCATGGGATGTAGGGCAGGTAAAGATTTCCTGGAATGTTGCACCAAGCCCTCTTCTTTCATGGGCAAACAGAAAATCAGCAAATTCCATACTGAAATTAGTGAAACTCTTTACCCATCCTATGTGAAGTTATTCAAATCTTTTCACTCCATGTCCAGAAACATAATATTTTAGGTTTTCTTGAAAACTATGTTTTCATGCAGTTGATTTTGTCTAAAAGCACATTTTTTTTTTGCACTAGAATAGTTATACAGCCTGCCAGCACAGTTAGTAGATGATGTGACTACCTTGGTGGTCAAAACTGCTATTTGAACTTCACTTCAGATCTTTCAATTTCTAGACCACTTACTTAAGACAATGTAAAATCTGAGCTTGAAGCAGCCTGAGATTCACAGGTTTGTATATCAGAAAAATGGTTGTATGGTCTTCTAATGAAATATTTCTTATATAATAGGCTGTGGACCCCCAGATGATAACTACTGAATCACATCCATGTGAGAGTATCAGGAGGTATAATCGTTCTCACTGCCCAGATTCTGACCTTTCTGCTGGCTTGGCTGCCCATTATGTCTAAGACATATCCGGGTAACTGAGTTTTCATACTCAACAAATAATCCTTTGGGTTCTTCTCAACAAGAAAAAGTATTTGAGTATTTAGTAGCCAAATTCGCAGAGATTTCATGGTCACTTCCAGAAGTTCAGTTTACAGACTAATCACAATTTGATTTTGAGCCCAAAATTATCTTTACTGCATTTCCAGCTGTGCTTTGTTCTTGTTTTGTTTTTCTTTAGTGATGTCTGTCCCCCCTCTGCTACTTTAAAAATTAATACTTCTTTCTTTTCTGATGCTTAGTTTTCAAATACCCCAAGATAGTTATCTCCTCTCTCCTTCTGGCTGCCATTCATCGATGATGTACTTAATTAGTTCTTTTAATCTTTGCTAATAACACATAATTTGATTAAAAGTTAGCAAGGCATTTATAATGAAGTGCACTCTCATTTTTAAATCAGCAGAGCTATGTTGTGTCCTAGAAAAGCACGTGTCAGAAAAGCCTTAAGTATTCTTGCATATTTTTAAGTGGGTAATATGTGCTGCAGGTAATACAAGAGATTAGCATAAAGATGGTTAAGTTGAAATCCTTGGGTTTGTTCAGTTTAGATGTGTTCCCTGCTTTGTTCTACAGGTGGATGGAGAATCTAGGCAAAGAGAACTAATAAGATGCTTTATCTCCTTTTCTGTTAGTAGAAAATGAACATACTACCACATTTGGTGGCATATATGGGCTATTTTTTTTACCCTAGGCATTTCCTCAAGAACTGGACACTGAACTCCAGGTATGGACTGGCAAGCACTGAGAGGAATAATCATATCT
Source organism: Myiopsitta monachus (assembly GCA_017639245.1). Taxonomy (NCBI): domain Eukaryota; kingdom Metazoa; phylum Chordata; class Aves; order Psittaciformes; family Psittacidae; genus Myiopsitta; species Myiopsitta monachus. The sequence continues at coordinate 113,095,571 of CM029917.1, read as the reverse complement.
CTATCTCTGCTAGTTATGCCCCTGTGGATGCAGCCCCAGATCTGATATATCTTTTTAATTCAGTGGTGTGCTGCTGACTCATATTCAGCTGCTTGTCCACCAGGACACCCAGATCCCTTACAGAAATGCTGTCTGCAAGCCATGCAGATGCTACCTTACACTGATGACTCTAGTTATTCTATCCCAGGTGCACGCTTTTGCACTTGTCCTTGTTAAACTTCATGCTGTTCTTGTTAACCCATTCTTCCAGCCTGTCCAGGCGCTGTAACAGTGCATTTCTCTTTTCTATCTTTTTGACAACAGAATACACAATGAATTGCTGTTTCATAGAGTCATAGAACAGTTGGGGTTGGAAAGGACCTTAAGATCATCTAGTTCCAAAACCCCTGGCATGTCCAACCTGACCTTGAAGACTTGAACTTCCTTGGGCAGCCTTTTCCAGTGCCTCACCACTCTCACCGTAAAGAGCTTCTTCCTTACATCTAGCTTAAATCTCCCCTGTTTAAGTTTAAACCCATTATCCCTTGTCCTACCACTACAGTCCCTGATGAAGGGTCCCTCTCCAGCATTCTTGTAAGCCCCCTTCAGATACTTGAAGGCAGCTATGAGATCTCCACACAGCTTCTCTTCCCTGGGCTGAAGCAACTCCAATTTTCTTAGTCCTTCACATTAAAAACTGGTTCAGGTTTCTTTGTGAAAAGAATATACAGGGTGATAGCACTGAAGACTTAACAAGATGGATTTGCTTACAAGATTTTTAAGTTTTGGTGGGGTTTTTTTGGTTCTTTTTTGTTTGTTTGTTTGGTTTTTTTGTTTGTTTGTTTTGTTTGGTTGGTTTTTGTTTGTTGTTTTTTTTTCAGTCAGCCTCACTAATCCATATTTTTCTCTGTTAATGTGTTGTAGTATTTTAAAAAGGAAGCTTCTTAATTGGCTTCCTCAAACTATTTTGTCCTCAGGGAAGTATCTGCTTTCTATGTTTTTCTAGCCCTGCTGCTAAGTGGAATATAAGATTATAAAGCCTCCGTGGAAATTTTGTCTAGTTCATTGTTCATTATCCTTGCCACTGCTGATGGTGACAAATGTCATTACTTTAATGACCATCGTTACCCATTGTCATAATTAAGGGGGATCATTTAATGAAACTGAATATAACTTTGCTCAATGCATCAAATTAAAAAGAGATGTCATGACTAGGTACACAACTTCACCTATCATTTTTAAAGATGAATCAATAAATTAAGCAATTTCTCCTTATTAAACTGACAGCATTGTCTCTTTAAAGGTTCACAGGGGCAAAAAAAGAAAGGGTGCCAGACTGTCTTATTTCTTCCCAAATGAGTGATCACATGGGAATCTGGATTCCTCCACCACTTTCTGGGGCTTACCCAAGAATGTTTCATGATTGCCATTTCATGCTTGGTTTGTGTATGGCTGCACCTCTCTGAATAGTCCATTAGGCATGTCATCCTCAAGTAGTTGCAGCTGAATATTGCTGTAGTTAACAAATGTCTCCTTAAGTGGCAAGTATCTGTATCTCTGCAACAGATCGCCATGAACTCTGTACCATGGATTACTGTGGGTGGTCTGACAAGCAGTCTCCGTACCCCTTTTTTGCAGAAGCCATGGCATATGAAGTACCAGTGCTCCATAGCAGTAATGGCAATAATCCCTGCATCAGAAAAAGCTGATGAAGGTTCAGTCATGGTGTCAGTTCCTTTCATTTCAGTAAGTTGAGTCCATGTCTGAGAAGGTTATTCTACCTTTGTCAGACAGTTGTACAGGGTAGATGTCAGATAGATATGCAGGACATTTACTTGGGCTGTGTACTGATGGCCTGGTCAAACTTTGAGATGCTTGTAGGCCATGCGTGCTGACACAGCAAAAAAGTATGTTCTTGGGTGATTGTATGAGCTTGGATTTCAGTTTGATGGTAGTATCAGGAATAATACAACATATGGTAAGTAGGCACAGAGGAAGAGAAATTCAGAGACAGAACAGAAGGGAAGAAAAAGTAAAAGATTGAAAGGGAAGGAATGAAAAGATTCATACAGCACAGGTCAACATGTGAGGAGAAGCATCTGGAGAGCATGTGGGAAAGAGGTTTAACTATGGGTGATAATGGTTTTGTGACAGATTAAAGAGCCCTAGAGTCACTTGTATAGTCTGTGTTTTGTCTAAGCAAGGAGGACAAGACACCTAATCTCGTTGCAAAAAAGAGAAGACCTTCCTTCTTAAAGGGTACAAAGTTCAGCCAGCAGTGAATATGTGACATTCAGATGTTATTTAGCACAGAATGAGAAAGAACAAAAGAATGGATAACAGGATAAACTCTAGCACAGCTCTGACAGAGGAACCCTTAACTCAGAACTGAAATAATTATTAAAACAACTATATTGTAAGCAACTTCTGTAGATGTTTGTCTGTTAATAAGCTTGAAGTCTTCTATCTGTCTAAATATTAGCAAGTACTGACTTTGTTTAGCCTGTGAATCCAGTCAGACTGGATCAGTCTAATCAGACTAGTAGCTGAGCTGCAAACTGACTACTCTGCAGTCACATTAGAAGAAACAATGTCTGCAGGTCTGCACTTCAGATTTAAGACTGAGCCTTAATGCTGACAGTGAGTAGGACACCAGAGTCCAATGTATTAAAAAGTATACCCTTCAGGACTGAAAAATTCTGAACAGTCAATTTTGTTATTATTTTGTTCAGGACACGCAGTCATTTCTTAAAAATTTATTAGGGGTTGTTGGTAAATCAATGGACAGTTGGCTCCACTGATTGGGATTGATAAATTGTAAAGTGTTGCCATTCTCTACGGCTTTATTTATCTATTTATTTTCCCTCTTAGTAATAGGAACAACTCTTTGTGAACACTTTCAGCCTCAAGGACGGAGTACGTAATTGTGTTCATGCAGTACATCTATCACAATAGGGTAAAAATTCCCTTGTAAGTATTAAATGTGAAATATAGAGAAAGAAATCCTAAAGAAAGATTAAAAACACATTCTACCTTCCCTTCACAATCTTTAGGTCTCAGCTTTCACTATAACTTAAATCAGAAAGCTGTATAATGGGTAATCCGTGTCCAGCCATTTTACACATCTCATTGATTCCAAGTGCATGCTAAAGCATGACAAAGTGTGTGCGTTTCTGGTACTCAATAAGAAATTATAGCTCTCATTTGGAAAAAGGGGAAGAAAAACCCAACCCCAAACAACAAACAAAAAAATCCCAAAACAGACAAGCTCCCAAAACTATTTACTTTTCAAGGAAACACATCCCTCATTTTCACCCTCCTCTTTCTGAAACTGAGGAATAGATTTAAAAATAGCCATATAATTTACAGTTAGCCTTAGCTGGTTCTGAGTTATGCACTGTTCACACCTAAAATAGCACAAGGAAGCAAGAAGCACTGGATCAAAACATCCTCATTTTTCTTCACTTTGATTCAATTCATGAATATATATATACTCTTTGTTGAATTAATTTATCTGGCCAAGGAACAGCTTAGGAGAAAAAAAAAAAAACCCACCACCAAAACAACAAAAAAAGGCCGCCTTTGCTGACCAATAAGAATTTCACTTTAGGGAATCTGCATGCTGCAGGCTTGGAAACGTTTTAATATTTTAATCGTGACTGTGAGTCCTGTTAATGTTACATGTGGTTCCAGTTATAGACATTGATAGCAGGGCTACATATCTATAAAATGCATGAAGAAGCTGACCCTTTCCTAAACAGCTACTGTATCATTAAAGAAAACAGGCCAATACTGATGGAAGAGTAAGGGTTTAAGATTTTCTCATGTTTCAATTACATCTGCAATCAGCCACCACAAATACATGTTTAACTTACTGTTGTCAACTGTGTAGCTTCTTCCATCTGTCTCACTAGAAATTTTCCCTCTTGGATTTCCCTTCTCAGTACTTTTTTCAGTAATTTTTGGCCAAATTCTGGTCCATTGCATTGTGATAATACAAAGGAACTTCAACCGAATCAGTGGAAATATTGTAACACTGTCAGTTTCATTCATTTTAATGAACTTAATAATTACATTTACACATTTTGTTTGGGAGTACTCTTTTATAAAGAAAATATTCTGTGTCACTGAACAGTCACCCTCTGCACTGAAATGACAGTTGAAATCAATCAGATTTACAAGTGCAGCTTGTATTGGGATATAAATGTTTCTGTATGCTTATTTTTTCAGTGAGACCTTCATCATTATGTGAATTTAACTTCACAGCATACTCTCTCATTGTTTCTGTGAAAAATCCTATTTAAGATGAGACATTTGATGGGATGGGGTACACAGTTGTTCAGTTTGAGAACTGTAACACATAGCTGACTGATTAGAATAGAGAAGGGACAACAAGAAATTAAATCAATTAACCCAAAATATCTATTTTTGTAATTTAATGTATTTTAATTGTAATTTAATGTAATGCAATATAAATGTGTCTTCTCAGAGCTGCCACAGTGTCTCTGAGTACTTGCTATTATACACAACTTTGGACATTTTTATTCAGAACTGAAGGGAAGGTGTTAGATGTGTGAAATTCTTTTCCTAGCTGCAGTGCTGAGTTGGCTTTTAATTTCAGTGTACCTCTCTTTAAAGTGGCAACTCATGATAATTTGCCTCTCGGGAGTGTTGTAAAGTTTCATAAATATTTTTAAGAGTTTTGAGATCCTTAGATGAAGTGTGTGATAAAGTGAAAACAAAAAAGATTCGAGAGTTTAAGTGTGCTGCATTGGTTATGTTTGCTTTTCTGACTGCTGTTTAACTTGGCTTATCCAATACTCTGCCTGGTTTGTGTACTGGAACCCATAGGAACTGAAATACCCACTTCAGTTTACTGTCAAGTGCCTCTGTGCTTCCCTGTCCAAGATAATGCAGTCTGTGTATTAGAAATAAGGTCTTCCTGTTTATGAGCAGAATCCTTGTATGGGTAAGGAAAAAGGAGAACACAAACAGTTGGGAACTGAATGCTGGCAATAAGTGAAAATACTCTTATCTCCTAGGAATAGCTCTGGATTAAAAGACAAGTTAAGCCTGCAGATTTTGGAGCCTGGCTGTGAGTTACTTGTCCTAGGTTTTGAAGTGGTTCAGAATTCAAATGCGTTGCATAGCTGGTGAAATGCCTCTGTGGTGAATAGAAAAAATATAAGTTCTCTTGTTTGTTATATAGAGAAATACATATTTCACAGCAAAAGTGAATTTTATTTCCTTATCTTTCCCCTCCTCTGTCACCCCAGGTAAGGTGTTTAGAAGTAAGCCCGTGCCAGTCCACTAGTGCCTGGAGTGAGCTAGAACGCAGGAAACAAGGTTCTTTTACTTGTGTTTACTACACAGTTCACTAATTTCTCTAGTGTCTAACCTGCATATGCTTGGGAATATATTTCATGATTCTGCTTTTCACTTGCTCTTAAATGGAGATAAGACTCAACTGAGCTTTCGTTGGGGTGTTTTTTTTTTTTTGATCTGTTTGGGTTGTTTTGTGGGTTTTGTATATTTAGATGTCCAAGCTTGATAGTCTTCCTAAATGATACCTTTCCTGATGCATCAATGGTGGTCTTGTGTACACCAGGATGCTGCCTCTAGATAGAAAAGTTCTTGTTTTCCCCTGGTTCCATTACAACAACTAGCGGGAAAATGTTAATAAACGGACCAATAGGAAAAAAATTGTCTGGAAACCTGGATATTTCCTTTTTTTCCTGGGTTATGTCCCAAATTTTATATATACATGTATTTGCATCAGTGTTGACAACAGTTTTTTTTTTGATGGCTGGAATGTTTGGATGTAATGTCTCAATTTTTCTGTCTAGGTATTTACAGTCCTGTGAGCATAAGGAACCTACCTGAGAAGGTAGTGCCTACATTGGTACCTTGAAACATCTACCTGCAGATTTTTGCATGTTCTGCTTACACTCTCCCCTAAGACTTCTTTTTTTTTAACCTCTTTTTCCCTGCTTGAATGCTTGATGCCAGCTTTGTAATATTTTGTCTTTAACTTCAGATAAATGCATTCTTGAGTGGTAAAAGTGTGATCTTTAAACACTCTGACTGACAGATCTGAGAAATGCAGTTAGAGTGCTTCTGTCACTAAAAGTGAAATTGTGAATGACAGGTTGCTCTTAGCACTTAAAAGTAAAATACATGTCCAGTGATATGTTTGAAGTGTGACTGTGAACTGATAATTAGAAAGCTGGTTTCCTCTCAATGGAGGTGCTTCATATTTATAACCTGATATTCCCTTTCTGAGAGTTTAAAACTTCAAGAGTGATGAGCGAAATAATTTTTGGAGGCTACTGCCCTTATTATGATCTATCCTTATAAAATACTCTGCAGTTTCTTATTTTATACATCTATTTGATTCTTTTTCAGAGATTAGTACACTTCTTAATTTCTTTACAATAATGGCATACTTAGGACAATTCAGTTTAGGGTGGCATAAGTTATGTTCAAAGTTGGCTTGCCATTGGACCTCAAAAAAGTTTTAAAAAAAGTGATGTATTACATGTATGATGGTCTATCCATTGCAGTCTTCCAGTGACCAGTTAAAAATATAGTTCTGTCCATATCTTCCATGATAACATTACCCCAAATTGTAAATTTTGTGGTATCCAAACATAAGATAAATACAGGTTTGGAGATTTCATGAAGGAGATACAGACATTGCTCGAAAGCTTGGGGAGTTTTATAAAATCAGTATAATTAGCTGAATAAGACACAGCATAAGCAAGTATCTGATACTTGAGAGTTCTTTGAACAGAAGCATCTTAATATCCAGTAATTGAAAGGCAGAAGCTGGACAAGCCACAAAGAGGGTACAATGGTTCTTTTGAAGCAGTCCAAGATGAAAATATATTCTTAGTCCATGTTGATTCTGAATCAAGACCAAACAACTTTCTTAATAGCGATTCCCTCACTCAGCTATAACCTCTTGAGGTTGGTGCTGAAATTGGATAGACACTCAAGCCTGTACTACTCAGAGTTATTAATTATTGACTGTCTACTTGGAACACTTGCATAAAAAGAAGACAAAAAATATCATCTAGTGTGTTTATAAAATGAATCAATCTTATTTTTAATAGGTTTATATCAACATACCTTCTTCAAAGGTTATACTTAGATTTAACACACTTCAGGACTTGATCCAAGCTTTACCAGCAATGCAGAACAACCCTGCACACAAAAAAGTGTATTCATTCTTCATGAGAGATTTCATAGAATATAGCAGATCTTAGTTTTTGCATATTCCTTTAATGAACCACCTTCAGGTATGAAGTGCCGCACTTGTACTTAAAAGAAACCATCTGTCACAGTGTGGTGATCAGGATGGTGATTCATTCTAGATGGCTGAAGCTTGTGAGCACTGTGATTCTTATGACCTTTCATCTGCATGACATTTCATTACTTTATGGAACCCTACCAAGTGTCTGGAGCACAGCAATGCTTGGCTGTCCTTATTGTTTTCAAAGACACTCACAGATTTGCAGAAACATAGGCACATTTTACAATCCTGCTTTCCCTCTGGCTTTGTGAGAGGACTGAGAAAAAAGCCAAAGCCATCTATCTCCCCTTCACTCAAAATCACACTCCACTATTTCCATAGAACAAACATCTTGTATATGTTTCCTATATGATTTTACTTCTTCACCCATGCTCCATAATTTTGTCAAAAACACTACTTTCCTTTCTCTCCTGGTGCTCAGTGTCACTCAGGATTTCAACATTTTTAACTATTGGGACAGTAAATAGAGCTGAACAGTGGGACTAATACTGATTTTTTAAAACTGGTTTTGTGTTCTCTTCCAACCCATACTATTCTATGATTCTGCATTCAGTCTGATCTCCAATTATTGATCAAAAGGGACATAGCCTTTTCTAGATCCTACACATGACCTGCTAACCCCACTGCAAAGCTAAGCTTTGAGCACATTAGTGTGTGAATTAAATTTCACCCTTCACTTCTTTTATTCAGTGTTTGTGAATATCTTGCTATTGCTCTATATTAGGGAACCTTGAAACTTCAGAAAACATATTTCAGATTGTAATACAATGCAGACAGGAGTGGGTTAAAGGAAAGATGCATATTCTTAAAAAAAAAATCTTTTGTCTAGCGTAAGATAAGCGGTAAGCTTTAAAGGGTGAGTTCATTAAAATAACAAATACGATGCTGTGTGTAAAATCAAGGCAATATTGTCTGGCAGTCAGAAATATTATTGCTTATAGATAAAGTATGAACATTGCTGAATTCAAAAGTTTCAGAAAAGAAGTTCTAGAAAATCAGCTTAACATGAAGAAATGAATAAATAAATAACACGTTCAAACATTTAATTTTAGCAAAGGAAGGTTAAGTAAGGACCCACTGATGCTCTATGAAAATTCATCCACATGGAGAGCAGACATCTGACAATAAAAGGCACTTTAGTCCATCAGAAACAAAAAAGTCTGTAAAATGCACAATTTTAACAACTAGTATCATTAGTCTTTACAACAACAACTCTACCTTTTATCTTTTCTGTGTGTTTTTTTTTTTTGGTTTATTTGGTGTTTTCTTTAATCAAAATGTCCATCTTCTGCGTAGAATTTGAGTTTGCTTGGAAATAAATCTAAATGGTAGAACAGCCGTTTAATATTATATTTTAATGTTAATTGAGAACTAATATGAGCAGTGACTTACCCAATTATAAGACCTGGAATTGTATGCATAGTCAATAATTATATGTATTTCTGCCTTTGACATAATTTGGAGTTAATAATAGGAGAGGGAGAGACTATAATATAGTATTTTGGCTATTTGCATATGCATATACATTGACTACCATTGTATTAACTTCGTTTATTAGCAGTTGTAACTAGCTAGGTTACTATCTTAATTTACTGTTTCATAAAGCCACAGTCCATTTGTGCGTTAAGAAATTTTAAGATTGGCACCAGATTTGTGAGTACTGGAAGACTATTCTTATCAAAATTTACCTTCCACTTTTTAATTCAGTGTACAAAAAATACGAGGAAAGAATTAAGCAATGGACTTTGTCTAGCTGTTAATTCCCATGTAGAATAAATCACATATAATAAAGCCTCTTATTTAAAAGATAATTAAAATTGGAATTAAGAAGTATGAAGTGCCACTTTGCAGAAGAAATAAGAATACTGGGAAAAATAGTGATTTATTAGTGTGAACCATAAGGGAAAGTGGAAAAAAGAGGAGAAAAAAAAAGTCTCAACACCCTCTTCTGATATGAGACTTACAAGAAAACTACTGACTAATGGTGGTTTGTGGGACAGATGGATGGAATTCATTTACTATATTTCTTGCAATTATTAAATGTCACAGGCATATATAAATAGCTTATATTTATTTTTCCTTCCTGCTGTCTTCATTCATAAGCTCCAGCCCACCTCCAGTTTTGACTATCTGAAACCAAAACTGCAATCTTTAAAACCTCCCCATTCTGCTGCCACTTTACCCCAGATACGTTTATACTGTAGTTTTCAATGTTATTTTCCCAAGCACTTGAAGTTCTGCTTCTTGGCATGCCCAGACTCCCGAATCTCTCATTGTCAACAAAGATGCATACATCACAACTATGGGACACTGTCCTTTAGAAAATATTACTGCTGGTGTTATTTAGCCTTTTGTGTTTGCGTGTGGGTTAAAGAGAAATGTGGAGTTAATAGTCATGAATCCTTATCAACACTGGTTGTAGAGAATACAATTTCTTTGTTAAACCTATACCTGATATTATCTTCCTTCTCACCCTTTGTTTTTGTTGACCATCTCACTCAACAAGATGTATTTAAGCCTTAGCAGGAACTACAAATTAGACATTCATTCTTGTTCCCACTGGGCTAGTTGGGTGAGTCAGTGGCCAGCAGAGAAAGTGCAGGTTCATCATGTAAGGTGTTTCTCTGGAGCAAAATGGGTGGATATTTTAAACCCGTATATGACTATCTCAGGAGATTTAAGAAGAAAGGTGCAGTTCACTTAAACTTCACTTATTCCCTTAGGGATGGAATAGTTTTAATAAGAGGGGTGGGAAGTTTCCCCGTTCCCTATACAACCGCTGCAAGCTACTCACTAAGCTTTTATTTTAAATTACGTTTTTATCACCATTTCCTTCTATTTTTTTTTCTTCAGAAGAAAGGCATGTCTGCTGCTGTGATATTGAAAGAAAGATCACAAAGGCTTACCTTTAGTGAATGGTTTCTGCTGGTGGACCCTAGTGATAAAAAAACTTCTTCTATTTGAATACTTAAGTCCTGGAGAGTAGTTAGATTTAAAAGGTACCCTATTTCCAGTGCAAAATCTAAAGTAACCCAGTCATAGAGTTGGCAAGCAAAGAACTAGGCAGAAAAACTTACACTGTAATAAAGGGTAACTCATACTGTCTGACTGGTTTTACACAGACAGAGCATGGCTCTCTATAAACCAAGATAAAAAAGAACAACAATCCAAGAAAATATAGCAAGTGATACGACAGTCAAAAACAAGAAGTGAGAAATAAAGGCTAACAAAGGTGAATTTAAAAGTGCCTCTATTACAACAGAAAACTTTGTTCCATGGTTATGACTAGGAGTCTATGACAAATTAATAAAAAGAGAAGAAAATGAAGAAGGAAACAGGAGGAACCAGATTCTGACCTAATAACATCAAGAAACAACACAAGAGCCTACAGTCCCCTATGGTGACGCATGACATTTGAAGCATCTCACTTCATTATAGCTGTGCTAATTTGTAGTACTTGCTAAATAAATATGATGTATCCTGTAATCTTTGATCATGAAATACTAGTGAAATGCTACTCATGCTTTAGAATCTCACAGTGAACTGGCGCAGGTATTTTCCCACATCATTTAGAATGCCCTGCTTGCTTTTCTTTAAGCTCTCCCTGGTGAGCATATAAAAAATAGAATCATAGAATCATAGAATAGTTAGGGTTGGAAAGGACCTTAAGATCATCCAGTTCCAACCTCCCTGTCATGGGCAGGGTCACCTCCTACAAAACCATGCTATCCAAGGCTATGTCCAACCCGGCCTTGAACACTGCCAGCAGTGGAGTCTCTCACTTGGCAGCCCAAGTAAATTCCTTACATGGGTAAGGACGGTGAAGTTCCCTAAAATCAGGTGTTCTAATATGGAGTACAACAGCACATAAATCGTTGTCTGTATTTGTTATTTCATTCTCCAAGACAAGAACTGTTTTGCAGTAGTTGTGTACTAATTTTGGAGTCACTTTGGATACACGCTGCAGTCATGCTTGGTAGCAAAATTTGATTGCCAATAGCCCAGGCTAACTGTAGGAGTTATGAACGGGAAAGTGCAATTAGGTCATGGAGAGCAGAAGTGTTCCCCCTGGTCTCTCCTCATTTAAAACCAGATTTGTTTAAGATGAAGATATGCCTCATTGTTCTCCAGATAGTCTCGAGAGGGTCTTGCAGCTGGACTAAGCAGAAATTCATCCTGATGGTAACACAGTGATCAAGGCTTTCTGGAATGGCTGCATACTTACTAAATGTATTTTACAAAGCATTCTGTATATATTTTATAACCAGAATAAATGTGCTGGCAATTGAAAACTGGAAGCCTGTTACTGGAAATTACTTTTGCAAACTGTATTTATCCAGTGGCAATAACACATTTTAACATCTGCTGTTACCTTGCTGAAGAGTATGGATTTAGCTATTACTAGGAACTTAATAAGCCGAGTGCCTTCATCAGCTGCTTTCCAAATCACTGTGTCATATAAGGAATTCTTTAGGGAATCAAAGCCACGGTGTGTCATAGTGCATTTAGCAAATGACAAATGCAAACACATTGAAATCAATATGCAGGGAAAGGAAAAATACATCTCCTGGGCTGGATGCTTATTGGACTGTGAAAGTAGTCTAAAAATCAAATAAAGACCTAGAAAGTATCTGGTATAAAAAAAATAATCTTTGTCTATGAGAGCAGATGGACAAGATAATGGTTATGAAATACGTACAGAAATGGATTAGATTCGTCAATATACTCCAGCTGTTTTACTATGATGGCGAAAAGCAGCAATAACAGTTAAATCAAGCTTGTGGCTGATTTGCATTTTTTGACTTGAGTCAAAGCATTTAGATGAAAAATAGTATTCTTAACAGTTCGTGTCCATGCAAATAGTGGCTTGCTCCTTGTGTTGTATTGTCCATCACAAAAGTTTGAGTTTTGCTCTTTTATAAATTCTTTTATAATTCCAATACCAGTGAACAAAGGCAAACAAATTTCACTTAATTCTTCAGCTGATCATTGCAGCTCTTATCTGAGTCTTGCATCCCAGTGCTGTCACTTGGGTTGTTTCTTACGGTTTTTAGAACTGTTTGTCTTCTGTTTTCTTCACCTCTCCTATGCCTCATTAGCCGTTTTTAATAGGTATGTCAATAACAAGCAGAACTAATTTCATCTAGAGACTTTATCACATCTTCCATGGAGTGTTAGCTCTTTTTTTTATGTTTCTTCCACTTGTCACACCTTTCAATATCATTGGTTATCACTGAATTACTTAAATGCAGCTAGCAGATTCTTTATTACAAAGTCATCTTCTCATTGCTTGACAGCTCCCTGCCTGGCCTGTTTTGGGGCCTGCATAATGAATATTGCTCTCACTGATTATACAAAGAGCATCTGCAACACTATTAAGGAAACTCATCTACAATAATTTGTACAAATAGTTCATAGGCAGTGTAGAATACATGTGTTTTCACTGTCTGACTTGTGTTGCCTGTTTGTCTTGCATTAACTTCCAGCTTCGGCTTCCAAATCTTAAAAATCTAGCTGTTTACAGCAGAGTCTTTTTAGGAGAGCTTTTAGAGCTGAGTCTCCTCTCTTCTGCAAGGCCCTGAACATACCTTGTATCAGAACTGCATCATCTCAGCACTGCTCTGCTCATTGCAGCAATTCTGTTATCCTGCAGTTACAAAGAGACTGCTGTGGAGGTCTTTTCAAGAGGAAGGAGCACTGTCCTTTAAACCTTGACTAGTTCAGTTGCTGCTTTCATGACCAGTCCTGCTGGTTTGGAAGAGCATCATCAGAGGAGTAGGAAGTTCAAAGGGAATAAAAACCTGGCTCTAACCTGCTCAGTTTGCTCAATGTGTTTGGACCAGTCTCCCTTGGATAGGCACCTTCTGAATAATCCAGGGAGAAAAATCTATGACATGGATGACTGTGCTGAAATATATTGCAACCCGGGCAGAACAAATGAGTTTCATTACAGAAACTCCTAAAAACTAACAGGATACAAGTCTGCATATGAATAGCAAGATAATGATGTCCGTAATAATAAAAGTTTACTACTGTACTACAAGGAGAAGTGTGAAACAGTAGTTGTAGCATATTATTCACACACTATTAGGAGAAGACTGTGGCTAACAGCTCTAAATACGGGTTTAAGTAGCTTTCAAATATTTACCAGTGCTCATAGGTCTATGGTAGCATTTCATAATAAGAGTGTTGTGTTGCCCTACTCAGAGCATGTAGCTGTTTATCTCCTGAATTTCAGCTCCCTGAAGAATCACAGTTGCTGCTGATTCATGAAGACTGACTTGATTTCCTTTGTATAATTAGCAAACTGATTTTAGATTACTGAATATGTACTCCTGACATTTATATTTCCACCCATGATAGATGCCAATGTGTTGTAACTGTTTTAACTTTAGCTGTAGTAACTGACCTTTTACCCTTCCCATTTTCTCTCCCTCATCATGATGATGGGGCGTGAGTGGCTGTGTATTGCTTCGTTGCTGGCTGTGTTAAATCACAGAGATTTAGGATGCATAGCAGGAAGAAGTTTAGTTTTTCAAGAGGCAGGTACACTGCGAAGTTCTGTTCAAAGGGTTAAACCTTCTAACAAACTGGAATCCACATTCACCTTTGCCAGCTTCTAAGTTGAAAAAGGCAAATTTATGCCTTTTTGAATATCCCTTTTCACCACTCTAACTTTTGAAGGTCATGGGCTTTAGTAAAGGAAATTGAATCCTATAAGGTATTATTTAAAAAAAAAAAAAAAAAAAAAAGACAAAGGAAAGAATTTTAAAGGAAATTCTGGGAAGTTTTGATTAGTGACAAATCAAATTCAAGTTTAAAAGTCCTCAGAGACAGCAGGGAGGCAAAAAATGAGGATCCTATCTCAAAGGTACAGCGATAGATTTAATTTAATTAGTAACAGACATTTTCAGCTTGGCAATGGGCATTAATATAAGAGTGTAAAGAACTCTCCTGGGGAATGGTGCTTTACATGGATGAGTAACTGAAGGCTAACCCATGACTCTGTGCATTGTGCAAAAAGATGTTTTTAGTACAACCTTTATTTGCCAGATAAAAGATCCAGGTAGGCACAGCTTTTAAAAACATGAAGAAAATATTTACCTACTCCTTCATATTGGGTTTCTGGGGTTTCATTTTAAAACATCTTACCCATCTAGCCACCTACACAGAGCAGCAAAGGTATGAATGGAGACCTACCCCTCCCCTTCTCTTTTCGTACTGCTAAGACCAGACCTTCCCAGCACTATCTGCATGCCCATGTACCAGTGCACGTTTGGCCAGTACAAGGAGATTTAAACCTCAAGCTCATTAATGTGACAACTCTTCCTGTAATATTAGTATCGAAGACATGAATTTCAACATCAGCATATGTGAGGGAAACATGTAGTTAACTCCAGGTGAATTAAAGTTGCAGGTTTACACAAGTAGCATAAAATACATTGTGATCCTTTGTCATAGATCATGAATCTACTAGCGATTTGATATGTCTTTAGGTACGCTTAATTCAGAGTGCCAAGTGGCTGTTGTGAAGAGAACGACATACTATGTACCCGAGCAACTCTTTGTCTAGGAAATAATACCTAGACAAAGTTAGAAATGCAAATACTTTAATTCATGACACAGTTTGTTCATTCTCTACAAGCACTGACTTTTAAAGAGGTTAAAATCAAGCTAGAAGGTAAAATGCTTTAGTCACTTAAATGCTAATAGCATAAAGTGTTTATTGTAACAATAGGCACTGGTGTCCATAAAGTCACATTTTTACAAGTTCTCTTACCCCCCCCCCTTTTTTTAAAAAAAAAAAAGCATTTCTGTGATTTGGGGATCAAAATATTTAGCTTCAAAGTTGCCAAAGTAATTTAGGTGGGTTTGATAATTTAAGCATTCACATTTGCATGATGGGTCTGTTGGGCCACACAATCAGATTGTGGGCAAAGCAATAAAAGAAGCTGATCAAGTTGAACAAAGCTGATCAAATTAACATCCATGGAAGAGCTTTTGACCAGATCAACAGGCACCTAATTACCATGAAAAATGATGAGAAATGGAGTCCTAAAGGTAAACTTCTTTTCCTTTCCTCCTTATAGACCTTAAGCAAGAAGACTGTATTATCCATGTCTGATGAAAGTCAAAAAGAGCTATATTATACAGAATTATATGACAATTAGTACAATAAAAAGCTGAAGATGAGGTAGTACTTATACTTTCACTGGTATGGCAGAAATACACTTTCCATAAGCTTTTAATTAACCATATGATAAAATCATAACCATATACACAGACAGTCAATGACGGTCACTCAACATTTCCCCTATTCTTGATTTTCTGTGTATTTATGAATATCATACAGTTTTTTGATGCAACCATACAATCAATCAAGATCATAATTGGGAAGATCACAGTTAAGAAATTTACCAATGCCTTTATTTAATGACTTTATTTAATGAATGAATGAATGGATTAAAATTTAACTTGTTGGATAGTGTCCCAGATACTTAAAGAGAGTTTTTTTTCATATTATCCAGTGGTTTCTGAAATATATAAAATAAAGGAATATCAAAATAACTATGTTGAAACATACCACTGATTTTTGCATATGTTATGTTCCTATTTAGCCAAAAAATTTTGCAATGAGAACTTCTATTGATGTTTACATGTTAAAAATGTTTTTCTTGTCAAAGTTAGCAGCCCAAATAGCTTGTCACAGTGCTACATTTCACAAGCATATCATAGGTACTGCATCTTAATACACTTTGACATGAAACTTGTTTATAGAACCAATGTAATTCACCCTTTCCCTTCTTACATATCTTGGGCAAAATCCTGATAATATGTCTAATAAATAGTGATTTTCCTGCACCAAAAAATGTTCTGTCCCCTTCACCTTGATGCAAATAATAAATATGATATAACACCACATTTCTTCCTGTTTATTTATGTTGAAAATTTCCTCCTTCATAGGTAAACTTGATTATCTTTTTTTGTCAATGTCTTTTGTAACTTTAAAGCAAGAAAGGCTGTGTTCATGTGCAGTTTACATTTGGTGTGCAGATCAACAGCCACTGAAGTGATGAGGGAAGGAGGATGCTCATTTAGTAAGACTACTTGATTAACAGCCGGAACATATTGCCTCCACTTTCTGCTTCGTCTCAAGTTTTTTAGTATGACTTTTGTTCAGTTTCTCCTGTCGGTGCATGGCATACTTTATCCTCCAAAATGGGAAGAGTGTGACTTGATTCCTTTCACTCTTTTTATGTCTTGCCTGTTTAAAATGTGATGCCTTGTTTTAACATTTGCCGCAGTGAAGCTCCAGTGCTATTTTCTATTGCAAGGTAAATGACAAATGACAAATATTGTTTATTGTTTTATCTGCTGGGAGAAATATGGCATAAAATAATGAATTATGTACACTTTCAAGACTTTAAGGCTACTTTACCCTTACTGCACCTTTGTTCCCTCTTCCAAATGCTTAGAAAGGTTTATCTTGGAAATTGGCAAGATGAATAATATGAAGAATGGGCCATTAGACAGAGTTTCAAATTAGGGATAGCACTAAGCATATTGAATTCTTTTCTTTCATAAGAACACATTAGTAAAGAGTCAATTATTAACTCTGCTACTTGATTCATTCCAACATTCTGAATGTATTAGAGGTCAATGTATTTAAATGTGGCTTTTTTTTTTTTTAATTATTATTTCAAGTGGCAATTCGGTTCACAGAGGGTAAGTAGATTATAATAGATCCCAGCTCCTGGGCCCATGCACTGGTATGTCAGTAGGATTTATTATAACTTGTACCTTCAGAGAATAAGAATTACATTCTTTTGAGGTTAATGAGATTATATGCTGTTCAATAAGTATTTTCAGTGTGATTTGATAGTGAATTCTTACTGAGAGATCCAGATCTTTGCTTTATCAATATGGTTTCTTAATTTCTGAACACTTATTTTTGTACCTTTCCAATTAAAAGTCATGTTTACAGTTTAATATGCAAACATACCATCAGGTTCTGTCATACTGCATTACTTAATGAGAATATTAAGTGAATATCCAGTGAAAGCTTGTTGAACAGTTAACTGAAGGCAGACAGTCTGCAAAATATGAGTGTTAAGAGTTAAGCAGGTGAATTATATGCCATAAAAAGGAAGGGAATGAGAGACCACTACTTGCATTTCTGGGACAGAAGCTCAATGAATAAATGATCCTGACAGTATAGAATCACAGCACGCTTTAGGTTGGAAAGGACCTTAAAGCTCATTTAGCTCCCATCCCTCTGCCATGTTCAGGGACACCCTCCACTAAACCAGGCTTCTCAAAGCCCCATCCAACCTGGCTCTGTTATCTAGAACACATTGTTATAGAATGTATTGTTTATCAAATCAGACTTTGTCAACCTTAAAGAATTTTTATTCTCCTGATTTCATTAAGCTGCTACGATGAAGAAATATCAGTTTATTAACTGATTTACTATTTCCTTAGAAACTGAATTTATATTATTTTTTGAAATATCTGGAATTTTTTCCTCCTTAGTTTAAGGAAACACAAAACAAAATCATTACAGAATCTATTATATCTGCCATCAGAAAATTATATGACTGCTCAGGCACAAGAAGGGATCAGATTATTCCTTGTTTAGGCATGAAGTGCGGGGAATGTGACAGCAAAGAGAAATTATAGTTAAAACTTTTCTTCATCAGTAAGTTGGAAAAAGATGTCACTTTTACTTTCCTACAACTCTGAAATGAATACTGTCTTTACTGCCACTAAGGAGCAAAAGAAGTTGTTTTCCAGGGCAAGAAAATTTAACTGCAAATCGTTTTTGGATATATAATACCCCTTTGTGTGTAAGTGGTAAATCTTATTGTGGTTCTTTTGGGGAAACAAAGGGTTTGTGAAAGATTTCTAGGCTCCTACTTAGGGAGGTCTTTGGAGCAGGACATACAGGAAGTAGAAAACTTCTGACAAGAAGACCTGTTCTTCAAGATGACCTCAGTCGGAAACACTGAAGTGATGATTTGTTTTTGTTTGAGGCTGGGTTCTTTTTTTAGAAAAGAGGCATATCTTGAGGAAATGAGTAGGAAATTATTTGATTTGATTTATTAACTTATTTTGTTCTGGCTGATGAGTCCCCATGCAAACTGCAAACTTTGATACTATGACTTTTATAGTCATAGAATCACAGAATAGTTAGGGTTGGAAAGGACCTTAAGTTCATCTAGTTCCAAACCCCTGCCATGGGCAGGGATGCCTCACACTAAACCATGTGACCCAAAACTCTGTCCAACCTGGCCTTGAACACTGCCAGGGATGGAGCATTCACCACTTCTTTGGGTAACCTGTTCCAGTGCCTCACCACCCTCACAGTAAAGAACTTCTTCCTTGTATCTAACCTGAACTTCCCCTGTCTGAGTTTGAGCCATCATCCCTTGTCCTATCACTGCAGTCCCTAATGAAGAGTTCCCCTCCAGTATCCTTGTTAACCCCCTTCAGATACTGGAAGCTGCTATGAGGTTTCCAAGCATCTTCTCTTCTCCAGGCTGAACAGCCCCATCTTTCTCAGCCAGTCTTCATACAGGAAGTGCTCCAACTCCCTTATCATCCTTGTGGCCCTCCTCTGGACTTGCTCCAACAGCTCCATGTCCTTAATATCTGTGAAACACACCTTCCATTGCAATATTTTATTTTGGGTTTGGTTGAGGGTTTTTTTTGTTTTATTTATTTCCTTGAGAGATTTTTCCCCAACACTTTTTCCAGATAGAGATATATCATTAGAAAAATAATCAGTATATTCTTGCAGATGCATGTAAAGTTCAGCTGTCAGAAGAATGTAAGAACTAGAAACTTCTTTCTGCTTGTCTGTTTTTTCCTAATACCTGTTTGCTCAGTGTCCTCCAGTCTTAGTGGTGCAAGAAACTACAATATTGGTAGATTTAAAAGTCTTCTACTTATTAATTGGTTCTAATGTGTAAAGGAAATATTGAGTTTTCTTCACAGTTATAAATGATTTCCAGAACACTGAAGAGCTTGTTTTGAGAATCAGTACACTTTCAAGAATATTCTGAAAATCCATAAGTGAGTTTTTTGAAGTAAATTTAGACCTGCAACAAAATGGGTTTTGTTTTTGTCTTCAATTGAGACAAAAATTCCAACACTGAAATAAGAATCAGGCTTATCTATTTTTCTGAATCAGAACATGAATTCAAAAGAAGAGTAAGTAAATTACTGCAGATGCATAGTAGAAAACAAATTCCTCATGATTTCATTGTATTTATTCTCTGGAGACAGCAGTACCAGACTGACTCAATTTAAGAAGAAATTCATTCTTTGGGGTTTCTGATTATTCCTCTACAATTTAACTTTAACCCTAGAATAAGATTGTGTAAAATCTAGGAATCCCCAAAAATCCACCTTCCATATGAGATTAAATAATAATTTTCCTGCAGTTACTTGAAATTATGCAGCTTTCTGTACCAAGAATTTCACTGCAGGGAAGGAAGAAATGCATTGATTCTGACAAAATAGGTAGGTTGCTCATTATGTTCAATTGGACCCCTACTAAAATTGTGGCCTAGATACTCTAGTGTTTTCTTGTATTAACTTCAAAGGAGAAAAATACCTTAACTTCGTTAGGTCAGGATCTTTCTTCAGAACAACAGTAGTAACTTACAAGCATCCAAGACACTTCAACTTGAATATGTGTTGCAACTGAAAATTTCATCATGTAAGCGGGGTCTAGAAAGGAAAATGAAGGTTGCTACTTGACAATTTTACAAATCATTTAGGCAATTATTTACTGCTGGAGAAGTTAGTGTCAAGATGGCTTGGTGAATAAAGTGGTTTTCTGTGTTGTTAGCTGCTTGTGTCACAGTTGTCAGCCCAAGCAAAGTGCTGGGGTAATGGTAGTGCTCTTGTTATCAATACTTATTATTTATTGAGGCTGTCACTGCAAGTGGTGCATAACAAATGTAAGTCAAGGCAGGTTTTCCCTGGTAATATTTACATGAACTTGTTACTCAAATCCCGCCTGAACAAGAAATTGAAAAAGATGAAGGAAAATGGAAAGGAGAGGTCAGGGATTGTCAATAAAATCGTTTATCCAGAGACTAACTAGCATATACGGACAGGTGAAGAAGGTCTATCCGGGCCTGAATGGGGCTGATACCATAAAAGGTGACAAAGAGAAGAGATGAAGGGACAAAGATGATGAACCAGGGTAGTGATGCTTCTTCACTGTGTTCTGAATTGGCTGATGCGTTACAACATAATTTCCTCATTAGCTATAGCTAACAAAAAAAAACCCGCTTCTTCAGTTTATAGGAACAGAAAAAATAATAATTCTACTAGTATCTAATGGAAAAAAAATTAGAGCCATAATTCATCTGCATATTCGTGGTGATTTAGCTCCTTTATTGCTGTACTTCCTACAGATAATATTCATACTAAATTTGTGGATTCATCAGTTGAAAGCTTTCGGGAACGAAGTTCCTCAGAAGCATTGTTTGAGGTAATCATCAGGCTCTATTATCAGAACTCTTTCATAATGATTTCCCGTGCCCCATATAACTTTGAGTTGATTTTCATGGAGAAATTATTCTTGAAAAAGACTGTGAAATGAACATCTTATTATTATTCTGGAACAATTTCTGAATGATGGTGACTTTATTAAACCTATTTAATGCAAATTAACTAAAACAGACTAGTTTTGAACTTGTGTGACTGCATACTGCATGTGCAATTCTCAAATAACTTTGTCATAATCCCTATTAAGATAAATCTTGTATATAGAAGCAAGACAGACCATCCGAAATACTATAATTATTAGCAGAACTTTTTATCCATTCTCTTAAAAAAAAATATAAATTATCAGTTATTTAGAGAAAAATTACTTCTGACTGTATAGTGGTCTGAAAAATGTGATTGTTGGACTCCCCTCACAGAGATGTGTAGATGCTGCTAGAATTCATGGAGTTTAGAGAAAGCAGATTTTTCAAGGGAGGGCTGGCCACAGCATGTTTGAAGGTGATTGTGAGTTTCTTTTCAAAAGGCCCCAGGGAATCTTGCAAAGGACTTTAAATAATTCACATGGCAAAAATGCATCCAGAGAGCTTAAAAGTCAATAAAGCCTCTAGCTCTTTATAGTACTTTATGACTGAGCGCTAGTATATTAATTCAAGCTCTCAGAGGCAAAGACACCATGTTCTCAGTCTGCTTGGGTGCAAATATGAGATACCATATGTGACTGAGCCCCAAGAGGGAGGACACAATAAATCCACAGTCAGAAAGCTTAAATAAGAAGTGGGATTGGTTTCTTTAGCATAAATAACACTTTTGCTACCCTGCATTTCATGAGCCTACATTGCTGATGTGAATAATTTTGAGTAGAAAAAGTGTGATAGAGTAGAAATCTGTGTAGGATGGGAGATAAATTTAGGTCTGTAATGAGGGACAGTTTGAATTATGTGCCCAGTGTATCAGCTGTTAAAGACATTTTTCTTTGCTGCATTTTTTTTTTATGCAGAAGTTTCAAAATGTTTTCCACCCAACATTATTTCTTTCACTTCCTGTGGATGTTGTGGGTTTCTTAAACAGAATAAGTCTGCAAATAGCATAAAAATCTTTCAGCAGAGCCAATGACTGGTTTCCTGCAGCTTATATTCAAGGGAAAAGAAATTCAGACCTGACCAAGCAGTTACTTGATATTAAAAATGAAACACTTAAGCAGATGTAAAGAATGTACAAGACAGATTTGTTAACATAACTGAGGACAATTACTCTTGTTTAGGTTAAAATTAATATAAAATTTTGTTCTTTTTAACAAGCTTTTTCAAATTCACAAAGAAAAGATGCAACTTCATAACTAAATTGAAATTTAATCAGAAGATATGGAGCCTTTTTATTGATGATTTTCACCATTCTTTCTTAACTTTGTTTAAACTGAATCCCGAACATTTCTGTACAATTTAGAGAAGTTAGACACATGGGATCCATCAACACAAATATCAGGTTTTTATGCTACCACTTTTGCTGTATAATACACAGTTGCCACCAAATTTTAGGAGGAAATCCTAAGACAGCACAAAGACTTAGGGTGAGGAAAATGTGATAATTGTCATTTAGGTTACTGCTTTCTGTTAGAGAACTTCGTAACAGATATTGTTTGAATATGAGTGTCTATTCCATGCTCATAAGATTCAGGTGAAGAAGCAAGAAAAATGGTGGCATGGTGGAATAAAAGTCTTCAAGAAACAGGGTGGAATAAACTTCATATGCAGTTTTAGGTAAGACAGATAACTTCTCTGCCTCAGTTTTTAAGTCTATATCAGTAAGATTCTGGGGAAGGACTATTCATTAGGAACTGTAGTGATAAGAAGTAATGGGTTCAAACTTAAATAGGAGAAGTTTAGGCTGGATATAAGGAAGAAGTTCTTTACTGTGAGGGTGGTGAGGCAGTGGAATGGGTTGCCCAGGGAAGTTGTGAATGCTCCATCCCTGGCAGTGTTAAGGCCAGGTTGGACAGAGCCTTGGGTGACATGGTTTAGTGCAAGGTGTCCCTACCCATGGCAGGGGGATTGGAACTGGATGATCTTAAGGTCCTTTCCATTCCTAACTATTCCGTGATTTAAGTTAATAATTATTCCACTTACAGGGATAACTGGTTTAGGTTAGCTGAATTTTTCAAGACTGCAAAGGTCTTAGCCAAATCCTGTATAACTTTTTCTGTTAAAGCCTGGGGGATATATTTGATCCAATGATCTCAGCTGTCTAAACATTATTTGTAAATAACATCAAGAAGGGTGTCTATAGAAGTTGATATCATTAATATGTGGGAAATATTCCCTTCATGCGTCTAACCCTTTTCTGTTGTCTCTCACTTCTACATCTATCAGCTTTTACAGTTATCTTATGGTGTTCCAAAAAAGAAAAGAAGTGATTTGACCCCTACCTTTCTTGCTTTGAGTCCTGGTCCCCCCCAAAAGGCAGCATCTTCTAGGCAAGCACAACATTTCCTTTTAACAGAATTGCCTTTCCTGCTATACAGAAATCCCCTTTTAAAGCCTGTCAGTGCTGTTTCTTAAGAGCTGGGAATATTTGCTCTCGAGTTAGCAAGAAAATATCTGAGATGTCCAGTACAGAATCCAATGTCCTACAGAGCATAATACTAGGAATGTCAGAAAAAGATACAAGAATTTCACATTAGGAAGAAGTGTAATAAGCTGTTATTTACATTATCATCTTCTAATCTCCAAAATTTAAAGTCTGTATTAAAAACTGAAGGCACTGATTAATAACCTTACAGAACTTATTAGCATTTACTACTATATCTCTACATATTTTTTGTAGTCTTAATGATGTCCAGTCTCACTGATGGCTAGCCTCTCTTTCAGTGCTCTGCGTCTATTAGAGCAGAAATGTGCTACTCTTTGGCTTGTAGAAAGTGCCATACTTCATCTTTCAAGTGACTGTTATCCACCACCTTTTTCATAATCCCTTTTAAAAATTAAATAATAGTAGCTTAAAATAATGAGAGAAAATCATACATTTTGTATCAGGTTCCAGTATCCTTGAGCCCTACATGTTGGTCCACACTAATACAGTAGGGAAGAGAAAGTCTGAGAACAAGGAGGGTAATTTCTGTTAACTTCCCATTGAGCAGTGCCAGGAAGATGTTAGAAGTAAAAGAATTACAAATGCCAGAATCCCAGAGTCTTGCTCTTCTGTCCTTAAATTCAGTGTGAATGTAATATATTGATGGGTCAGGTCCTCAACTCAGCTGCCAACAGAGGGTAAGAAAGCTGGGAGGTGGCATGTTCATAAGTTGTCACCGGAACTGAAAGACTCCTCTGTCTGTTTGGCAGGTGAATTTGGAAAGCTCTGTCCGTCCATCCACCCACCCACCCACCCATTCAGTTTGCCTTATGGTGTCAGCAGATGCTGAAGTGAGTCACAGCCTGTTTCCCCCTCCAAAGGCACAGTTGTGTTAATGAAGGATATGCAGAGAGTGCTCTTGGCAGAGAGGTCTTTGCAGATGACGTAGGCAAAACAGCCCTGAAAGAGAATAAAGTGCAGATGACTAACAGAGCATCCGTAACTGCAAATTGTCACCAAGGAGAGAACGCTAAGAGAAGTAAACAGGATTTAAAGTTGGGAGGATATCAAATAAATTGGTTGGGAATGAAGACAAACCCATGACTCAGGGATCAGCAAGACTGTAGGACTAAAAAGTGAGGCTACTTCTGGCTCCATGTGTATTGGACTCCATGACCCAGCATCTGGCTCTGTTCCTCAGAGTCTGGAAAGCTTGAATGATCTGGGTAGAAAGATGAGAGTTAAAAATATCCAAGCTATCAATGAGTTTCCCAGAAAAACTACTATCCTACAGCAAAGAGATGAAAGGAAGCAGGTGATACTGAAATGAAGTGTTTGAATGGCACCAGACTGACAGTTTTGGCCAAAGAATATTGAGTCAAGTATAGGGAGAACAGGTTGTATAGACATGATGGCCTTCATTTAAATCTATTCATAGTCAAGAGACCTTCAAACAATAGAGAAAAGGCTAAAATGGACCAGTCGTGTTTGAATACTCAGGCATGAAATCTGGGCTGGAAATCCTTTATATCTGATAAAGTCAAACACCAAATTGCCTATTAAAAACAAGTAAGTGTGGACGTTGCCAACACCATACTCAAAGAAAAAGTGACGGAGCTGGTGATTCGCAAGAATCAGAATGCAAGGAGAATTGCTGGGGTTAATATCAGAGGCTCATAATTGGAGATGACTGAGAATTACAGGACTCTAAACACTAATTCATTAAAGCTGTATGTAATGAAATTGCTGGGCAGGAATTTATTATAGACTACCTAATCTCTCTAAAGAATGACCTAAACTACATCAAAAATTGTGTTATGTTGAGCAATTTCAGCTGAGGAATATTAATTAGACATTGCAACAAAACCCACTTAATTCTTTTAACATCAGAGATACAGCAAAGTCCTGCAGCAAGGGATGAATTTGATATTCTCAGTAAAAGTTAATCACTAATTTAAAATCCAGCAACTCTTCAAGTTACCCATGTTTATTGCCTGGTAGGTCTTGTTTTTGTGCAAAGAATTTGTAACCCACAACAAAATGTGGGAATGCTGCAAATGAAATCAAAGAAGTGGTGAATTACAACAGGCTTTAGCATTAAAAAACTATGTAACAGGACATCTTAAAACCATATTTGACTTCTGCCAATTCTGGTGAAAATAGGAAAGGGAGGACTGCTTGCACTTGTTTAGAGAGTAAAGAGGAGACAATTGCTGATGCAGAAGGTGAGGCAGCAGCTTATATCAAATGTAAATGAACTGTAAATGATGATGGCAACAGCAGAGGCAGGCTGTTGCTTTGCTTGGAAATGGGTATTATAACTGTCCAGGCACAGCTCGAGAGGTTAAAATGAAAAAAAAAAAAAACCAGGTGACACCGCTTGTGTAGGTAGAGTAGATAGCTGCTGATTCATGACACAGGCATATACTGATATACCACCTTAAACAGTGTGAGGAAGAAAGAGAGGCTGCTGTTCCCTTGTCATGTGTCAATTGCAAGCTGTTTATCCCTGCTGCAAAAGATGATTGAACTCTCTCTTGTCTTGCAGGTGGAATAGAAACCTTTCAAACTGTAATAAAGTAGAAAATCAAGGTAACTTATAAGCATTAAAAGAGTTAGCCAAGGGACCTTCTGAACTTGGTTGGTAACCAAGTTTGGAAGATTACTGATTTCAATATTGGAAAAGGCTAAAATGAATTAAGTGGGGGAATATACTGCACCAATCAGTTGATTTGTTGTAAATAAAGTAACATAACTAATAAAAAAATGGAAGCAGACTCCAACAGTAAAGAACTAGAAGAAGAACTTGAGATCAATGTCAGCCTATCTTCAAAGAAAGAAGTTTTTTTGTAACACAAGAGCATTTGACAGAATTTCAGGTTTAGCTGAAAAGGTCTGTTT
The DNA here is from genome assembly GCA_017639245.1 of Myiopsitta monachus. Lineage (NCBI taxonomy): Eukaryota > Metazoa > Chordata > Aves > Psittaciformes > Psittacidae > Myiopsitta > Myiopsitta monachus. The sequence goes on along the minus strand of CM029917.1, from coordinate 113,069,287 downwards.
GTGATAGAGAAACTTTGGTTTTCTCTAAAGTATTTGACATATGACTGGCTGACACTTGAATAAAAGAAACTTTCCATACATAGAATGAGCAAAGAACATTAGATGGATTAATAACTGTGTAACAGACAGACCTCAAATTAATTTCTTAATGGGGAGATGTCACTAAAGAAATTGTTCCTCCTGGGTTGCAGTTCTGTATCCAGTGACCTGTATCTTGTCAAATCATGAGTGCAGCAAACAGATTGCTGGGATATAAATGATGTTGGCATGAACTGACCTGCCTGGAAAATGGTCGGAATTCACCAAAACACATTTTGATATCTTTGTCATAGAGGAATACATTTAGGAATGCAGAACTCAGGTTTTTTTCTGCAGGATAAGGGTGTCTCCTGGAGTGCAGGGACCTAGAGAAGATTTAAGAGTTATCTCAAGCAGTCAGCTCAAGCTTCATTCACTGATTTAAAATAACAGACTGCAACAGCTCTCATTTTCTCTTTTGTTTTGCTTTGTTAGGTTTGCTTTGTCACTCAGCAAGCATTTTCAGTCATTTCAGTTCTTGAGACCTTAGGGTTTCTATTAACTATCCAGATGTTTTAAACAGCTTTTCTGCATTGGATCTTTACAGTGTCTTAGCATTAGAAATCGCTCAAAAAGAACTTCTTTACAAAATAAGTCCTTCCCCATTCTACTCTGTTGTGGTTCTGTGGCATTTTATTCAATTAGTTATTTTTCTGTAAGAGAGGAAGGGAAGACTGGCTTGAAAATGTTTTACAGCTGAAGAGAAGTCCTATTGAATTATTTTCCCATGTTACTCTTTATGCAAAATGGGGCTGATGAAGGAACAGCAATTTAGCAGCGTCTTGTAGCAGTCTTTATGAACCATATGGAAATAATGACCAGTCAAATTGCATGCACTGTGGTTTTCTTTCTACACAGGTGACTGTATTATTTCCTACCATGCCTAAATAATAACCTACATACTTACTTAAAATAAGAAAAGAAAAAGAAAGCTTGTATGTTGTGCAAGGAGAAATAATACTGACTGCCAGAAAAATCAAATAGGACATACCAAGCACAGCTAAATCCTAGGCAGATGTGAGAGCTTTTTGGCTGGCAGGTGAGCTTGACTCCTATCTACTTCCTAAAGGAAATGGCATTTATGTTCCATCACTCCCTTCAGGTGTTCTGGTATACTTACTCCAATAATTCTACCATTATAATATATTTGGTGAAATCCTAATGTGTCCCATCTTTCTTGCTGGGAGGCATAGAATGGAATAGTCATTGCTGAATGGTGGGCTACCAACTGGATCTCTATGATAGTTAGAAGAAATGATTTTTTTCTGTCTTACAGTATTCGTCCATTAAGATTGAGAGATTCAAAGGAATATAACAGCTATTCAGCTTGCAAACAGGTGAGAGTGAAATGGGATCGTTTATGCTTTTAATTCATGATGGCTATCTAAATGGATATCCCAATGGGAACATTATTACTAAGATTTCCTGCAAAAAAAAAGAACCTCCAAAGGTGTTTTAGAGTTATAACCTGCCAGTGTACAGTTTTAATTGCTTCTCTTCTTGAGCTGAAGCTCATCTAGTGAAACTACATCAAAAAACTATGAATATGGCTATTCTTTAAGCTTGTGCATTTGTTCAAAACAGCTAATAAAGCAATGCTGCTCTCATGCGGGCACAGACTTGAAACACCTTTATTGATTGTAGGTGCTCCAAATTTAAACTTGGACAATGATTTCTCATTTCATTAATACTAGAATGGCACAGTCCAGTTCTCAGTTTAAACCTTCTGGGTTTGAGGGTTTTGTTGGATTTTCTTTTCTGGTTGAATTCAGTGATGATGATTTACCTTGCACAGCAGATAACAGGTATCAGTACTAGAACAGAACCACCAAAACTCAGTGGAGCTTTGATCTGAAACCAACATCAGGCACTGATACTGTTAGGTTGGTAAACAGAGAAACTATGACACATTGATTTCAAAGAGAAAGCAAGCACTCTTCTAAGCTTCTAAAAAAGCCCTCAAATCTTTGTGATGCTTATGAAAGAAACTGAAGAGAGGAAGATGCAATATTGTGTACAATTTCACCTGATTTTACCAATAGCTTTGAACTTAATTCAGTGTTTATGTCTTTGTCAATGCAATCATCTAGAAAATAGTGAGATTGTAACAGGTAAAATCGGAGGCACAGACCAATCAGTTTTTATTCTATTCCTGTTTCTCAAAACAACCAGTGTCAACATATTGCAAATGTCTTTGCTGCTTAATGCAGAATTAAGGGTGCTGACTTATCTTTTCCTATCTTTTTATTCAAATATTCAGAACAGTGTTAATTAGTCTGACTATACAAACACAACAGCCTCCAACTGGTTTAGTTACAGCTCCACTTATTCGCTATGCAAAGATCCCCTCTTGCCTTGTTTTTAGTGTGCATGTGTGCATATGTGTGGTTTTAATTCTAATTAAATGTTCTAATGGTAGAAATATCTGAAAGGAGCCTACAAGATGTCTGGAGAGGAGCTTTTACCAAGAGTATGTAGCACAGGGGGAAAAAAAACTGACAGAGGGGAGATTGAGATGAGAGCTTAGGCAGAAGCTCTTCCCTGTGAGGGTGCTGAGGCGCTGGCGCAGGGTGCCCAGAGAAGCTGTGGCTGCTCCATTCCTGGTAGTATTGCAAGGACAGGCTGCATGTGGCTTGGAGCAACCTGCTCTAGTAGAAGGTGTCTCTGCCTATTGCAGGGATTGGATCTGGACGGCCTTTAAGTTCCCTTTCAACACAAACCCATCCTATGATTCTATGAAATGTTCATTACTGTAATTCCCAGAGAAGAGTATTTCCATGCCCTAGTGTACGCAGCTCTGTATGTGCTGCCCAAACATGTGAGTGTGGCTGTATGGCTGTGCATAAGTTTAAGAGGATGTTTAGCTTTTCCCCTAAACATTGTTTAGGGACATCATGGTGGTTCAGGTTTTTTTTTCAGCTTCCTGCCAGAGGCAGCTCAGGGGCAGAAGCTGTTTCTGAATACTTTCACTGAGCATCCTGACTATTTTCTACAGCTGTGGGTAAGTGTGAGGACTGAACATGATGAGGAAAGATTTTTCCTCTCTTCTCCTCATCCTTAAGTCTGGGGCAATAGCAAGAGCCTTATTTTATTTATTCTTTAGATAATTAAGTGATGGGTGTGCCCAGCCCAGGTATACAGCTGTTTGTAGTAGTCTGGAAGACAAAGATGTCTTCTGAGACAGGTGCTGCAGCTCTCATGGTGTCAGATTTCTACTGGGCTACAACTGGGGAAGGGGAGATGAAGATTAGAGCAAACTAAGAGAGTGGAAGGACATAAAGGACAGAGAGAAAATACGAAAAGCAAGATGAATTGGTTTTCCTCTAGCCTCAGTCAGCCTCCGGAGGTGCCTCCCCACTGATGTCTCCATTGCCACATGATCATTGACAGTTCAGATTGTTGCCTCAGGCAAAATGGACCATGGCCATTTGACTTTCTAGCTGTAAATTCTCTCCTAATGTCTGTTGCCCTCCAAATAGCTAACTAGGAGGTGGCAGCAGCAGCTGCAGCTTTTCTCTGACTGAATAAAGGGAAATGAAAGAAAGGTGCAGCAAAAAATGGTGGGGCTGAGCCAAAAGTCTAGGCAAATCATACTTTTACATCTGCAGCTGCCCAGGAGCCATAGCACCTTTTGAGGATCTGTATCTTTTGAGGGTCCTTTGAGCACGCTGATGCCAAATTCGAGATTCAGCAAAGTGACTGTAGTGACTCCTACTTCCTGCACTGCAGCAAATGAGATTCTTTATCGCAATCACTTGACATTTTAGGGTTACTTTTAATAGAGGTTTGGCAGTCAGTATTTGGTAGTCCACAAGCCTTTCACTGTTAACAGCTCTTTTATACGATCGGGCGCTTTTTTAAGCATCACACGTGACATTCTTTCATCTTTCCAGTTTTTTTGCCTGAACTTAACGTTTTGTTTGAACTTTGCTTCTTTTTATTCCAATTCCCCCCACAAATAAATTAATTCAGAACATTTTTAATGCAATTATTATTCACTGTATGCTAGGTGCTGTATTAACTCTAGCTTCTGGCACCATCTTGCTTTTATAGAGCCCTTTTTGTCACCTATCTAACACTGCAGTTTAATTGGTTTCCACCTCATTGCACATCTCTCTCACTCACATACACACACAGACAGGCAGCCACACATGCACAGCGCTTCCCTCCCTGCCCAGGGCGCAGTATGAGCGTATGAAATCAAAGCCTGCAGCCAGGTTGAGTCTGTTACAGCCAGTGGGCCTGGCACTGATGGGTATATTGATTTTCTGCAACTTCCAGGGAGGTAACAACAAACATTTTATGATCGACTGAGCTGTGTGTTCTTCTTAAGTCACTTCTGCACACTGCAGACCAGATAGGCTCTTCACTCAGCATGGTACTGCATACTGTGTTTTCAGGTTTGAAATTCAGTATCTTATCTGGAGTCTAAAGAATAATGTCTGCTTCTGCTGGAATTATCACAGAGAGTTTGTACAATACATTTTTCACAGCTCTTACACAGAATTCAGTGTTGTGCTACATGATTTTATTTATAATCTTCATTGTAGTTACCCTCAGAATTGATGTGACATAGGACATTGCTTTTGTTCTGCAATTAAGCATTGAAAACCAAAGGCCTCTATCTTCAAAGTTACTCAATTATCTAATTCCAGGGGAAAAGCCCATTTAGCTTTAAGACCTGGGATTAAATTATATGTTCAATGGCAAAGTAGTAGCCTGTAGTTATAAGCTTAAAGATATTGCATAACAAGTCCCATTTTGAGTTTTCTGCCTTGTCAGTGTCTTAATGCTGCATTTTTACAGAATAGATAATTTCTGAAGATTTTACCTTAAAGTAATTTATGGCATTACACTCCTACATTTTCTCACATATGTTGGGTCCTCACCTTGTTATTGTTGAAATACTTTTTCATGTTAGAAGTAAGGAATCTGGGAACAGAGGCTACGGGAAGGCTGCTTTGTTCCTTTGCAGTATTATCATTTTACCTGAGTTCCTGCAGTGTCTCCCTCTCTCATTCTCTTCCCATGTGTAATCGCTTCTGGTGTTTGCACAGCTCTCCACTTCCCTCTCTTGTTGTTCATCTCATCTTATCTTTACTATGTTCTGGGGCTCAAACTGTGACTAATCATTCCATAAAGAGATTTCTATATTGTTCTGCAGGCCCCGCGTGCTGGTCTATCAGCATGTTTCAGACATTTTGTTCCCTTTGTGATGCCTGGGCTGGGGGTATTCACAGTGACTCTTCCTGCCTGGGTCTGAACACTGTAGAAACTTACAGGTTGCTCCTTCTACTTGCACTTGGTCCTTTCTTTCAAGGTTATGACTTTTATCTTTTTAAACCAATAAGTCACATCTGGAGTATGTTGGTTTTACTAATCCTCTATTATTTTGGCTCCCAAGTGGAAATGCAAGGAGATTTTATAATTCTGAGGGATATGTTAGTCACAGCTTTGCTGGCATGACAGCTTCCAGCCCAGTGTAAGGACTGGGGTGTGGAGTGGGGAACAATGTACCACGTTCATTCCCTCAAACAAGGTACAACCAGCAGCTGTTAAATCTCAGTGGTGAAAACCTCAGTATGGTTTGAAAGACACCAATGCCAGAGCTGAATAACACTGTCAGTACTTTTTCCACCTATTTTGCGTGGTTTTGAATCCTGTTCCTGTGCCAAATCGAAGTGGTGCTGAACATGACTTAAAGCCCCTTGGATAAGGTACCTTTTCTTACATGCTGGCAAAATACCAGACTATAGGAATTTAGTTGCTTAGTTGTATTTTTTTTGTGTATGTAATATTGATTGTTCACAGGGAAGATGAGCTAGAGTCACCAGAAGCTGTGGGACAGACAGGTTTTGTCTTCTTATACATTTCTTGCACAGATGTGTGTAATTTCTGCCTACTGTTTTCACATCTGTCACAGAAAATTCAGAATATACCTATAATCTCTAACTTTCTCAGCCATTCATATGTCAGGGTCAGCACTCATAAACATTTGTAATGGGGAAACTGAATCAAACATGGATGATCTGAAATCAATAACAAGAGATACTTTAGGCATTGAACTGTATCTGCAATGAATTGATAAAAAGACATGGGGAAAAAAGGACCAAGTTTTCTAGTTTATGTCCAGTTTTCTTTCTGGTGGAGGACAAGACATTTCTTCACATGTGAGCAGAGAAGATGGCACCATACATACATCAATTCAACTTCTTTCTCCCAGAGAGAGCTTTCGGGCAGTTTGTAGGGGGAAGATAATTGGACTTGGTAGCATAGAAATTTGGAGAATTTAGTCTTCCAATTTTACACCCCTTAAGCATGCTGGCTCCCTTCTGCTTTCATGCAGGCGCAGTCACAAGATGGATGATTCAGAAAAGTGATTGTCTAATCTATCTATTCACTGTATTCCAGTCAAAGGATGTGGGGGTTAAAGGAGGACAGTTGTTCCAGCCAAGTACTTGATCAAGAAACAGTAACAATTAGGAATGAATGCTTTACTTTTGCAAGCCAAATATTAGCACATTTATTACTTTCCAAAATTATTATGAAAGGGCTGCAATAATTGTTATCTATCAATCCATTAAATGTAATGGGGCATGATACCTATTACCTTAATAATGAGTTTCAGTGTCAGACGCTCCATCCATATTGCTTTTATGCATTGAAGTCCACATCCTTGTTTAGTGATAGTCTAGGCTGGAAATGAAACTCTTTGCCAGAAGATGAATTTACTCTGAGAGTGACTGCATTAGCCCTGATTTATATTAATAAACACATGGAACAATAGCTGAGAACAAACTTTTTTTGCAGCAGACATAATTATCCAGCAGAGTTTGTCATGCAGAGTAGTTGCCTTTCATTTAAGGCAAAGCAAAAACACCAAGGGAATATTCATGATGGATTTTTTAAAGGTCAGGGTGCCTTCTCTCCCAGGCATGTGTGCAAATACAGAGAAGCCAGAAAAGAAGAGATGGCCAATACACTGTTACTACTCACAAGGACACCCAAATTATAGAATCATAGAATAGTTAGGGTTGGAAAGGACCTTAATATCATCTAGTTCCAATCCCCCTGCCACAGGCAGGGACACCTCCCACTAAATCAGGTCACCCAAGACTCTGTTCAACATGGCCTTGAACACAGCCAGCAATGGAGCATTCACAACTTCCTTGGGCAACCCATTCCAGTGCCTCACCACCCTTGCAGTAAAGAACTTCCTCCTTATATAAAATTTAAATTTCCCCCATTTAAGTTATCACCTGTTACCCCTTGTCCTATCACTACAGTCCCTAATGAAGAGTCCATCCCCAGCATCCCTATAGCCCCCTTCAGATACTGGAAGGTTCCACTGAGGTCTCCATGCAGCCTTCTCTTCTCCAGACTCAACAGCCCCAGCTTTCTCAGCCTGTCTTCATACAGGAGGTGCTCCAGTCCCCTGATCATCTTCGTGGCCTCCTCTGCTCTTGTTGCAACAGTTCCATATCCTTTTGATGTTGAGGACACCAGAACTGCACACAATACTCCAAGTGAGGTCTCACGAGAGCAGAGTAGAGGGGCCAGATCACCTCCCTCAACCTACTGCTCACGCTCCTTTTGATGCAGCCCTGGATACGGTTGGCTTTCTGGGCTGCAAGCGCACACAGCCGGCTCATGTTCATTTTCTCATTGACCAACACCTCAAAATCCTTCTCCACAGGGCTGCTCTGAATCTTGTTCTTCACCATGGGGTGGGGATGCTTCTGGCTTCTCTTTGTCTCAATCGTTTCTTTATCCATGTTAGATATCCAAATTGGGGAACATGGATACTTTCCTGTATCATTAACATTGTGTGAGGTTTAGTTCATCCAATTATGAGTTCTCAGATGTTGATGTGGAACAAGGGACATGTAGGAATGTGGACAGACCGTTCTGCAGAGCTCTTGTTTTTCAAGTGCAAATTTTCCTTTGTCCAAGAGTTGAAGAGCACACATTTGCCTGTCTTTAAATGTTTTCAAGATACTAAAGCTAAGACAGTCAGCTGCTGTCAACAGGTTCTCTGAGTATTCTTTGAGGTTGTTTTGAGGAGCATTTCTGCATTTGGAAGTTGGATTAAACACTTGACTAGATTTCTACTAGGTGATACATGACATATAGTCTTTCATAACCATGGCAGGATGTAATTATAATCTCTGACAGGACATGCAAAGCCTGCAGGTGTTACAGTTAAACTTTTATTTTTAGGATAATGGATTTGTCCCCGTAACTTCAGGAGGTAGAGTTTGATAAAATGATGCCTCAGTCAGCTAGTGTTGATGTTGCCATTATACGTAGGATTTGTGCAGGTCCTCATGTAAAGAACTGAGACCTGGCTTGTTCTTTTCCTTAGGCTGTTTAGTCAACTTTACTAAGACCTACTTTTATCTTTTTACTTTCACTTCTGTCTCAACCAACACTCACTAATGAGTTACAAGCATCAATGCCATTGATGCATGATTAGGAGTTTACAAGTCAGTATGAAATATAAGGTTTAGTGTATAGGAAAAACTTCCAAAGATATTTACTCATTGTCTGTCCAATTTGGGGACAGCCATTAATATTTTTCTGATGTCTACTCAAGTGCAAGAGATAGCGCCTATTTTTCTGAAGGGCTATTGCCATTTCCAAGGCAGTAATGACAGTCAATACCTGGAAGAAGGAGTGCTGAAACTGCCTCCTAAATAAATTAAGGATCAATAATATTTGGTGGGAGGAAGGAGGATTTTAATCTAAATGGAACCCCTGTGAGATTTGAGGAAAGGATTTAACAGAAAAACTAACACACCTTACCAAGAAAATCCTGTTTCCTGTTATAGCAACCTGAGCATATAGAATGGGAAAGAGAATATGCTGCTGGCCATGGGAGTAAACCAAATGTTGACAATACGTCAGGTAGACACAAAGAGGGAGATTTTGGATTTGATTTTAGGATAATTAGATTAAATATTCTTAATGTTCTTCTGCCCACTCCCCATCATATCTCCTAGTCATCATAGGATGCTTCCTACCTTTGCTTCCGTGTTATTGGTTTGATGCTGGAGTTGATTTTTCATTGCTTTCACCAAAAATAGCTCCAGTTTGGTCATAAGTGAAACTTTTCATGGTCAGGAGAGGGATGGATCTCCTTTTTGACACCATGTCCAGCACCCTTCTCCCTTTATATAAATTCTTCTAGTGTACGTCCACCTAACCTATGCTGGCTAGAAAGAGGCAAAACAGGAGCTGAAGGTGGATACGTCTTCTGTAATCGGCATTAAACCAAAAAAAAAGGCTTTCTGGATTTAAGAAAACATTAGAGACCACAGTTGTGATCTATTGATCTCAACTGAGTCTATAATACCTCATGGAAAAACTGAGATACAGGGAATATAAATATATACATCTCTCCAGAGTGAAATTATAGACATCTGGTTTTATCTTCCTCATGGATAAAGTGGAAAAAAATCAGTAGGAATACAGCTAAGGTAGATAAAAATACAACAGATATAAACAAGTGACTAGGCAAATACCGAACTTCCTTTATTTTGTGTCTGTTCTCTGAATTGTGAAATCTAGCTATTCCAGGGCGCTGTAAGATTAATAAAGGGATTTACAGAAATCATTGAATAAATATAATTTAAAATTTGAGCATTAATTTTACCAACACTTCAGCATGTACATGCTTTAATGACCTTGTATTATGCATACATGCTTTCTTGACTTTTACATTTTATATTACATCTATTACAGTGCAAATTTAAGACAAGGATTTCTTGTACTTAAAGTCACAATCACTTTCATGCCAAGGTTTCTGTCAAATCAGTTAACCTTTACAAATTTTAATGTGCTTATAATATGAAGATAATATCTTGATCTTTCAGATTTTTTCATTTTTCAACCCCCCCCAAAAAACAAAACGAAACAAAACAAAACAAAAAAAACAAACCAAAAAAAAAACCTCTTATTCCCCCGCCCCTTAACTAACCACTCATTAAAAACACACTTATTGCTGAATAGGAGCTGAAACTGTGTTAACAGATTTTTTCTAATGTTAATTTAATTCAATAATCAGGATTGTGTTGTTTCTTCTTTTTTTTTTATTCATTTTAGATTAACCTATTTAAGCAAAATATTAAACTTTAAATGAGCATTTCCTGTAGCAATTTGAAAAGTTCATTTTACTTTTTACTATTAAGAAAAAACTAATACTTTGTACACTGATAAATACTGAGACAGAAATGTGTGAAGACAGAGAAATGACACTTGTGTTAAAAAGTCAGAATCTAACTCTTGAAAGGAAATGAAACGATAATTTTAACTAAGCAGTTCATTAGTAATTCATAAGATTTCAATTAATACAAACTTCAGTTTTCTTATTAAAACCTTAACCAGAAATTTATACCCAAATTTATCAGATATTTCTCCTAATTTCTGTCTTATTTCATCCTTTAATTGGTCTAGAGAAGGTACAAGTGTTCAAAGAAAACAGGTGATGTTCCAAAGAAAACATCTTTGTAGCTGAAGGAAAAGAAATCACTTTTTACAAATATAACAGCTATTTGGGCAAGCATCACCCCTTCCTAGCAAGAAAATTTAACAAATTAAAAGGAGGATTAGCAGAAAAAAGGTAATAGTTATTCCACAGGCTGCATAGAGGAGAAAACATGCAATGCCAGTCAGTTAAACAATCCTACACATTTCCACCAACACTCTTATTTAAGCATTTTGATTGAGCCAATCAGTGATGGCATCACAAGATAAGACTGGATGTGGTTCTGGGCAACCTGACCTAGTAGAAGATGCCCCTGCTCATTGCAGAGGAGGTGAACTAGATGATCTTTGAAGGTCCTTTCCAACCCAAACTAGTCTATGATTCTATGGTCCATGATCCTATGAAATTCTCACGACCAGTTCGAGTCATTCTGGAAAAGCTGAATCTTACTGAAGGAGACCTCTTAGTATCTTTATGTAGGGCTGACCTTAACACTAAATTGTGCATTCCATAAGGCTAGTAAATAAATTTCCTAGATTCCTCTCAACATGCTGGTAAAAATTCTATAGTCCCTCTTAAAAGCATCTGTAAAAGGAAAAACTTTCAAATCATCTATGTCTAAGTATCATTTATCATCAGTGCATCTTTTTTTACACAGTTCTGTATAGTACAGAAATCATATAGTCAAAAATAATTACACTCTTGACTTCACTCTGACAAATATTCTGATGGGATGCTAAGATTTCTAGCAAGTATTTTCTTATCAGAAATTACAAGTGTAGCAAAAAGTATTCAAAATGAGAAGTTTCCTATTAGGTTACAATATCAGACATCATTACTTTTGCCAGAACATTTCCATCCCATACAAAACTAATGCAGAATTTGCATTAAATGCCTTTCTTTCAGCTTCCAGTTATATGTCGAGCTGCTCTTCAGTTTAAAAAATTAGAGGGCCAAGGTATTGTTTCTGAAATCTGAAACTGTCGCTTTTCTGGCAGCTTACGATGAGTTAGTATAGTGTAATATAATGTAATATAATATTTATTTTAATGAGGTATGTGATCTTTCATCCTTTCTTCTGATATTCTTAAAGACCTTGATCTTGCAAAGAGCAGGAAGAATAGATCCTCAAAGGAAGTCAGCTATCTTAAGTTATAAATATGTATATTTAAGCAACACAAAAATGGAAACTTCACTGTGTCTTCGAATATCACAACAAAGTAGTTGCTTTATTCCCACTAAAAGCAAATAGGGGAACAGCTTAAAATTTTGCACTCTGTTGAGTATTTACTGTTTTATATAGGACTTGTATGCAACTGACAGGGAAGGTATGAAAAAGAACACATTATAATAATAATTACAATGTAACACTCTGTAGCTTAGTGGTTAATGTGTGATGAGTATACAGGAGTTCAAGGCTGTGCCCTGAGGGTTTTGTACATAGTTAGAATGCTTGATGTTTAAAATGCACAGATAGCTTATGGAATGTGAACTACAATATGGAAATTCCACATGCAAAGGCAGTTCTACGGTTGTGGAGTTTAAGAATCTGGATCACTTTTGTAAACTGTTGGATTTTCCCCCTTTCTTCTTTTCTCCTTTTTGGCCTAGAGATTGTAGCTGTCCTATTCAAAATAGACTATTCTATTTCCAGTGACAATCACCTCTTTGCTGGTGATTGAATTCCACTCCCTGTGGGTGAGAGCTGCAGTTCTGAGGCTCAAAAAGGCAGTAGAAGAAACAGGATACAGCTTTCTCATGTTATGGTCAAAACCAGAGAGTGGTCTCTGAACATTGGAGATGTTCTCCTATACCGAGTCAAAATGACCTCCAGAGGTCCTATCCTTCAACCATTCTGTGATCCTCGGAAAGACATCCTTTTCCACACTTGGATTTTGAAATAAGCATCTAGGTATCCTTCAGAAAAGCTGATGAGCTTTTGAATCTTCAGTAAATGGAAATGGCAGGTCAGGTTCTGCCTCAGCTTTTGCTTCCCTGTTTGCTGGTTTAGAAAGTTTTTCTGATAGTTCTCCTCACCTTGTAAAAGAAAGTTAGCTATCATTGATTCCTCTACATGGACTAGAACTTAGGTGTTATAATACTGAATATTCATACTTAGGGTGCCAAATTTCTTCTTCTCACTCCTCAAGCCTCCACAGTTGCACAACATTAGAAATGGGATAATATTCTATTTGTACCTTTGATCTGATATGTTACAGACTCTCTTTGAGTTTTCTCACAACTTGCAATAGCTTGTATCTTTCCGTACACATGAGTTTTAGTTTAGGATGCTTCCAGAACGAGAACTTCTTAGTCTAAGGTAGAAGAAAGATAATGTCTACCCTAAATATTGGAAATTTGGTCTTGTGAATCTTCTAAGTGAAAAAAATATTATACAATTAAAAACTAATTGCTTTTGAACTGAGGTGTCGGGTACATCAGGACTTCTAACGATATATTTTCATTTTGCTTCAGAAATGTCCTGTGAGAAATAAGGTAAACTAGGAGTAATAACTTCATTAATATTAAGCCAACATTATGATTATAATCAGCCCAGCTTTGAAATCAGAGGTAGTTAATAAAAAAAGTTATTTAAAATAAAATGGAGGTCACTGTTGATGGGCCATCTTTTAATTATGCATGATGAAGAAAGAATTAAGCTTCATAACAGCATGGTCTGACTTACCAATGAGGACTATCTGCTCTGTTATCTACTATTCAAAAGCGCAGCGTGACCAAGAAGAAATAGTGGCTAATACAACCAATAAGTCCTCTAACCCACAGTAAAAATATGATGCAAGACAACATTGGCTTCTGAAGTACAAGGAATTTCGAACAGATGTTGGGTCATTTTACTTCTAATTCTGTAATTCTAATTCTTATTCACTGTGGGTCAGTGATAAGTCAAAATAAATTTTGACTGTTCTGCAGCTTTCCATACAGAAGCTCAGAATTTAATACATGTTCTAGTGAAAAATTCTCTATGCATCAAAGCAGCGCAATTAGGTTTGGCATTAATTACTATCACAAGTCTTCTTTTCTAGTCCATGGCAGTGTCTTGAGAATGGCAGCTGAAGGAGGCAGCAACACAGTATTCCCTATATCATTTTGTGTTATTCCCTCCTTCCTATTATAAAATTCCATAGCAGATGAGGGGGAAGGAAGTTAAATAAAAGGTCATCCTTTTCCAAAATACTTTATTCTTTTGAACGGTCAAAATTAAAATCATCCTGTCAACCCAGATCTGTTGCGTTTCCAGGAATATATTTCTGAGGTGATTGATAAAGGAGTCGCAACTTACAGAAAAGATGAAAGTGTTAATTGATTTGTTCCTAAAAGAAACAAAAAAGGCAGATGCTAACTCAGAGAAATAGAAAGGAGGAACACCCTTTTTTGCTAGGTAGTAACCAAAAAAGTGCACTTCTACTCTCATTTTCAAAAGGAACTTGCTTTTATTTTAGAGTTATCACACCCTAAAAACTGTGATGAAATCTTGATAAGCATCACCCCAACATGTACAGCCTTCAAGATGAAACACAATGCCTACAGTTCATCTCCCCACCTACCCCACAAACTAGAATAAATAATTTAATTCATTATAAATATGCTTCACTGCTTATAGTTCAAGCATATGGGGATCAGTTATGCACCGGACTCCCCTAGCATCAGTGTGAAGTGTTTTTCTGAAATACACAGGCGTCTTGTCCTTGACAATTTTACAGTTGTCAGTCTTCTGAAATCCCATTCATATGTACCAGTAGAGCAAGATGCTTCCATGAAAATCTCTTCATCTTTTCATGCTGCTGCTTCTCTTTCAAACCTGCTGAGGTGAAGTTGCATCAACTGATTGACCAGTCTCATACCTTAAATCTTCTGGTCCTTTTTACATCTCCTTATTTCCATCTAGTAAAGGAAAATGATCTGTCCTCATGATACAACCTATTTGGTTTGCTTTAACGATTGCTTGAGACTCAATACTCCTTATTCTGTGCAAAACCAGAATGAAAACTTCATTGTGCATCTCTCCCTATAAATCTTTACTGTGATATTAGTCTCTGTTACTTGAATAGGGACAAAGCTACATGAGAAATCTCAATTGCCATGAATGAGGATTTGCAGATGAAGATTCATTGTCATTATCCTGATGCTGAGGTAGTATTGATTTCCTTCATGAGTCTACTTCAGTTTGCAACTAATGAGGGTTCTGATTAGCCAGTATATTTCTTACATCCCTGTTCAGTCCATCGTTCCCTACCAATGAAGTATAAAACATTATTCAGGTGGCAAAAATACATTAGGTAATTTGTATTTCATATCCCACTGTGTTAGTTGAGGACAGTCTATTTCAGTCTGCAAATTATCTCTTGCTTCTCTGCTGGTGTACTCAACTTATACTACTATAAAAAAAAAAAGACATTGTATATTTGCATTTGTAATATTTCTGTGGAATTATTAACTTTGTTAAAGCAGTGCACTCCAGTGTCTCACTGAAGTATTAGTGTGAGACTGAGCAAAACCCAAGTTCTGCTTCTGTCCCTGCAAAGATTCACAAAACAAGCTAGCTTTGATTGCACTTTGACAACATTCTTTTCATTCATTGTTCCATTAGCATGGCAAAGGAGGGACACCATTATTGTAATCTAGGAACAATTCATTCATTTTCCATTATTTTTCAAGCTTTTGCACAATTTTAAGAATTCTGAACTTTTCTGTGTGTTAAGTGATAATTTTTATTCCAAGTACAAGAGTTAGGTTTATAAATTCCTTCCCCATCAACATGATAAACTGTTTTTCTGCACTAAGAAAGAAAAATCAGAGAAGTAGTTCTACAGAATTGTTTTAATTCCACCTTACCTTTTGAACAAAAGAAATATAAAGTGTTTTGTATAACTAACAAATGATATCTGAATGTTGACTTTTGTTTTATTATTATTTCAGAAAAAAGGAAAACAAAGAATTTACTTAAATTAAAAAGGCATTGTAGCTTGAAATTACTCTGTAATTGCCGAGATGCATCAGAAAAAGATGGAAAATGCTTTGATCTGATATTTAGAATAGGTGGTGTGACTTGCCTTCCACAGTATCTATTACTTTTTCTGCCAGAACCTGGACAAGTAATTCCTTTCTATATTTTGGTTTCCTCATCTGTAAAGCTGAAATCTCCCAGGTAGCAGGAACGTGCAGAAATCAGCTAGGACTTAGAGTGCCATTGCTTTGACATGAAATTGGATTCCTCAGAGTTCCTGTCAATGGATACATGGTGCAGTAGTCCATCCACCCCAAATTAAGATGCTTCTGGTTTATCTTTATTAGTAGATTTTACTAACAGAAAGAAAATGCTCCCTAAGGAATAAAAACCCATGCATGCTTCTGAAGATAAGTGAGTAATCTTTTTTATTGTAAAAACTGTACTATTTAGCCAAGTGTGATCACAGTCTGGACTAGAACTTCCAGTTCATATTAACAGTAATAATAGCATATTATACAGAACATACAGGTTTATGTCCATAGTGCCTTCAGGTTATCATTTGTTTCCTCATAATGTCCTTATACCTTGGCACACCACCAGATTTAGAATCAGCACTTTTAGAAAGCAACTAGGATTAAGTGCTGAATTATTTCACAGCCAGGTGAAATTGAGCCAACATCTTCAACTTCAAACACAATAAATGTCAACACTAGTAGGGCTGGAGAGCTCCACTCATGCAATTCTTTATGGCCCTAGATTCTTTGGAGGGGGGGGGGGTGGTTGGTAGAAAATTAAATGGGAATTTTTGCATACCTACAATCTTTTCCTGTATAACTTTTGGGAGTTGAAAGAACTGCTCAGTATTTGAGAAGACCTGATTCCATGTGAACTTACTGTTTTAATTGCTTTACCTGCATCTTATGCAGGAAGAGGGTGCAGAACTCTTGTTGTTTTAGCTGCAGGGACCAGTTTACGTATGGGAACCAAATCTCAAACACTTCTTAGGGCTGGGTGGGAAATTATTTCTTGCTGAGAGAGAGTTTACCATAAAAGCATACATGATTTTAGCATCTACTTTCAAGTAACAGCAGTCTTTGTTTTTTGCAATACCAGTCCAGAATTTCATATTCTTACGCAAACTGAATTACTTGCCTCGCTTCCTATGATCAGAAATAGTTCTTCAGCCACTGAAGGATGGTCTCAAGTTGCTAAATAAAAGGGGAATTTCAACATTTAGACTAGGATTGTCCACACTGCAGCATTAACAGCTCGCTTCCCCAGTTTTCCACTTCTCTAGTTGCTCCCCAATCTGCTACAGATCAGGATAACTCTAAGAAGAGAGATGAAATCTGTAGCACTTGGTTCCAAGGTGTGAATCAGTCCTTTCCTCCTTCTAAACTTGTAAAGAATAAGTGCTGCAGAATATGGGAGAGTCCTAGAGATTTCTTCCAAATCTGATGTAATGGTGAAACCTAGAGAAAGGGCTTTTTTTTTTTTTGTCAAAAGTCTCTATCATCTGATGAAAGTTTTAAAGTTTGAGCCTGAGAATCTGCATTTGTACTATTTTAAATTGATGATATGACCAGGCGTGTCACTGTTTTGGAAGTGAAGTGGAAGATATGAATGATGATGACATGCACATCCCTCTTTTGTTGTTTGGAGACCTTTATCTATTAAATGGCTATTTTTGAAGTTGGAAGAATGCAAGTCATAGAAAACTTTTATCAGGGATGAATGATTTTGTTGTAGAATGTATGTCCAGATATGGAAAACAAGTGGTCTTTTTTTATATATATATATCTATATGGGTATATATATGTATGGTAGAACTGAAATTTTTTTAGTAATTGGCTTCAACTTGAGACTAGATAAGAAGATACAGAATTCAATGTTATGTCAAGAATACCACTGTTCATAACAAATCATTTAATGTTGTTGTTACATGTAGACTACATGATACGCACAAGGAGTAATTATCCTGCAGTCCACCTTTGATAAGTTTAACATGATGCCCTAAATCTGCAGGGTCATCCGTGATCAAGTTGACCAGCTACTGCTTTTACAATTCATGCATACCCAGGCAAATGTATTGGTTTGTTTTGTTTCTTATCTTGCTGATCCAGCATTTCCTAATACATTGGACGCATAAGCAGTTTGGTTTATCACCTCACAGCTCTGCAGTAGAATGTGGTATAAAACTGAAAAGCTTATTTGCAAAGTAAAAGCCAACCCCAAAATTGAATGTTGCTTCAGGTAAGTTAAAATAATCACAAATACCCAATGAATTAATCTAGTGCTTTCAGTTTGACAGAAGGGGAAGGAGTGGAAATGAGAAAATCAAAGGGGTTTATGTCACCAATTCAGAAATTCAAAGTTTTGAAGCACAACGCTTGTATTTGGAAGTTTACCTGTATTTAATTAAAATAATATATAAGCATGCATGGAAAATATGAAATATAGGAATTTATTTCTGTGCTACTCCTGCTTTTCTTTTCTGTTACTTGAATTAAAACCAGTTCTGTTAATAATCCTAATCTGAACTGAATACTGCACTGTGGAATTAGCTAAAGGTCTCACACAGTGTTTTAGAGAGAAATCAGCTCTAGGCTCCCATCCCAGCCTGGGCAGTGACTCAGAACACAGCTGTGGGCAAATTTATTCTCAGCACCACACCAAGTAGGGCTCCCACTAAGGAGGGATATTTGCTTGGCTTCAGCTGCCAGGCAAAAGCCCCATCCATCAACCACAGAGGACCACTGATGGGAATGAAATTGCAGGTTCAGTGTGTCTGTATTTTCTTACAAGTAACACACAGTAACAGAACTGTGGAATATTTTTGTACCATCTTAATGCTTCTGCCAAGCATCTGCTGTGAAAATCAACATAACAATGGGTTTCCAGTGGTCAATTCCATGAAAGCTGCAATCATGCTTTGCCCAAGGTTACACAACTTTAGTTTTCTGCTCAGTCTCATTATCTGGGGGAGCTGGACCTGCTTAGCTGTTGAGATCTCATCTAATCTCTGCTTGTATTATTCTTGTCTGGTTTGTGTTGTTTTTTATTAATATGTATGTACATACATTCATTTTTTTCTGAGAAAACACCTTGGGTAAGGATTTCACTATATACCTTCCAGCTTTGTGCTTCCCTTCAGTAACTATCCTACTGTGTATAACATTTCTGGACTTGGCTGCTGTTAAAAAATGCCTCCTAAGGAAGCTGTCTTGTCTTATTTTTATGAAAAGCTATTATAGGAGGTAAAAAATGTGAGGTAATGGGAATAAGATAGAAAATTAACCTGAATTTACAATTATTCTGATTCCCAGTTTGTATAATTTTACTTAATGTTAATTAAATAAGGGTATTTTGTGTACTCGTTTAGTGCAAGGGAAATTATTCCCTGCAGACTGTGGTTACCCTCTTCTCCCATTTATAATCACTAAAATAATGCCTTATTCAGGACTTCATTTATCTACTTAAACAATAAATTGAAGATTAGTATGCACGAAAGTAAAACAATTCTTCAGTAAATCTTTGTTAAAGCCACTGCTTGAATAGACTAAAAAGATGTTCTTAAGGCTGCTATATGTGAGCCTACTGGTATGGGGCCAATAATTACTCATGTGATAGGACACTGCATTGTGAGCAAGCTTTTCTGAAGCTGTTTTTACGTGGAAGTCACCATCTATCACTCAACAGACACATAAAAGTTAATCTGTATTTGGCAGAAAGCTAAACAATTAATGGCAGGAGAAAGAAGAGAGAATTGAGCAAGTGAATGGCAACCCTTTAATTGAGTAATGGTCTGTCCAGGAAGCTCTTCAACAGTCCTTGTTATTAACAAATGGTCTTGCTGGCCTTGTCCTAGGGAAAACATTTTCTCTGCTGAAATTAAGCATATAGAAAGAAGTACAACAACAAGCTATTTACTCAGCAACACAGTATGGTTAATTAACTTGGTTTCATGCAGTGCCCTGCTGAAGAGGTTCAGATCCATTGTCCTTGTGTAGGTGGTGGTGGTCTTCTACCACTGGAAGACTGCAGAGAGAAAATGATAATTAAATGTCTGACCCAATTTGTGAGCTTTTGAGGTCTTCTGAGGCCTCTATAATCTTCCCACTCAAATATACAAACACCAAATGCATATTCTGGTGCTCAAAACCCAAATACAGGAATGAGGCATTTCAGAGTCTGTTCCTAGTTTAAGTTTTTATACATTATTTGATCTTCCATAAATCATTCACTGTCTGTATGGCATTTTCTCTGTCTGTAAAATGAGAAATATGGTATTACAAGCTCCACAAATCTGCTGCTTAAAGCACAGACTTACTTTTCATTTGGTGCTACAGAATTTGTGAAATACCAACATACACTTGAGCCATCTTGTGGCACCTTGTCAAGCAGTAATTCATGGTCATAGACATAGACATCAGAATTCTTAGTCACACTTTCTATGGGAGAAGACAGAAGAAGTCTACTATCAGATGGCTACTTTCATACCACCAGAGCAGGAGCATATTGAGCATTCCACATAGGTCCCACTGCATTTTCCTGAAATCCCCCGTAGTAGGGGCACGTTGTACTTAGAAAACCTCAGCATTAAGGGACAGAAGATACTGTAAGACTCCTGTAAATTAATTCCCTCTGGAGAATTATTTAAAATGGGTGTGGTTTGTTTTTTTTCCTCTATCTTTAGCTGTAGCAGAGAGAAGCATGTGAAATAAAACATGCATAGCATCTTTAAAACTGTAGGTGGTGGTGAGGTAGAAGAGAACTGAGAATGGTTTTAGCCATAAGTATTACTGTGAAAAGAGGAAACAAAAGCTACTTTGGGGAACAGTATTGCTTAGTTTATTCTAATGTTGCTTATCATTAGGATTAAGCTGGTTTTCCTTTTATCATATAACATATGGCACCTGATTCATATGGGGAAAACATTTAGGGTTATTCAGTGTTTTGTCAGTGGGCTTCTGCTGATTTGGTATTCACATTTCTTTTGAACCAAATGATACCTTTGCATTAGTATTTATTGGATTTCTCTCACAGCACCAACAATGAAACAGAAATAACTTCGTCAAGAGAAGTTGACGAATTGATGAAAAAAAAAAAGAAAAACACTATATGTCCAAAGCTAACACTTACTGCTTCTTTCTCCTTTCAATTCCTACCATGTCATCTCAAATTCTCACCACATTTGCCGTTAGAGAAAACATTGCTCTCACATTTGATATTTTACTACAAATTGCTTTGCCTTATGTCTCATCTCACACTAAATAACAATACAAGGGTTCATAAGCTACATTACTCAAAATAACATCGAAATCTGAGGAGGTAACCATGGTATTTCTCTTTCTTAAACTACGTCTTCTTTTCCTGCTTGCAGACCATGATTGAAACGGAAAATATTTTACTTGTTTGTCAAAGTAAGCGACCATAAATGTGATAGCATAACTGAGAGCAAACAGGACTCATTGTCTCCTTGTTATCTCCAGGTATGTTTCAATATTGCTTAGGATTTATGATGTGCTGTGATTTCTTATTCACAAGGCTGTTTAAGAAGTCACCCATAAGGCCAGAGCTGTGATTTGTACCTGTATGGAGGGTTGTGTTTATGATTCAAATGGCAGTAACTGGAAAATCCCACTTCAACACATGTATTTTACTAGGTCTATAAAAATTAAAAAAGAAAAAAAAGTGGGACAAGTCTAATTCTTTTAAGTATGATCCATGGTGGATGTAGAGCAGCAGATTTTACTCTTGCTGAAATGTCTGCGCTCATACAGAGCAAGGTGATAGTAAAGAAGGTTCATTCAAGCTCCATTGAGAACAACTAATCAGCTACTTATTATTTAAAGTACTCTGCCTTCCCTATGAAAGTGGAAGAGATCCAACTAAGAGTGGGGGAAGTTCTGCTGAGATTTCTTTAATAACTTTATAGTAGAAGGAAGTAACATATGGAGTTAGAGTCTACTGCCAAAGAAAGCAGAAAAGAAGAAAAATTCTGATATCTTGAAGATCTTGGAAAATATAACAAAATACAGCCTCCAGGAACCCATTTTATGGAGTAGGAAACACACAGGCCAGGATCCTGCTTTAGGACAGAAAGAAGGGTTAGCTGAACACCTCATACTCAATTTGACCTTATCTTTTTCCTGGTAACAAGTTTTCAAATCAGTGGTGATTAGCTGTAGAGATACCATTCAAGGAAATAAATACTCCACTGCCACCACTGTTTGGTGGCTGCAATGACTGCACCAAACTGTATCATGCTTCTGGACAAGGATAAAAGAACATGATTTGTTTTACTCCATTACGGTGAGGGAAACAGTGACTTGGAAACTTCAAAAGGTGCTTTTGTGGACAGACTGCCTCTGGCTTTAGCAGAAAGTTTCAAAGAATTGACAAATAAGGCTATTGGGATACAGACTACATAGAAAGAAAGATTGAGCTGAAACGTCAACAGTGATCTGGACCATCTCCTTTCCCCGAGCCAGGATGACCCATAATCAGGTAGGGATGTATCAGTATGAGTCAGGGGAGAATGCAACGTGGAGAGGTACGATCATCAGATAATTGGGATTAAACCTTTGAATTATCTGGGTTATCTGTCAGCTAACACAAACTGAACCCAGTATTGGCTAGACCTGCATGTACAGGGAGCAGCAAGCCATGTAATCTCTACCCCAGTTTTCTTCTATATAAGGTAGGGATGAAATTATTTTCTTTAGTGCCCTTTCCTCAGAAAATTAATCTTTAAATGTGTTGTTAAGAAAGACAACAAACCAAACAGTTTACCAATAACTGTAGGCTGCACAGAGTTATTGTCTATCTAACAAATTTGATGGGTGAAACTGAAAGAAACACCCTAACAAAAAATAATCTTATTAATGGGGCTTCTCAAAGTGTATTTTCTTGGCAATATAGGTATGCCAGTAAAGGTTAATTAAAATAGCAGGCATTCATGATCAGATTAAATGGGGTGTATACTAGTCTCATGCACTTGCATGAGAACCTAATAAGCATGTGACTTGAGGATGACAAGTGAAAGCAGAATATTTTTAGCTAGAATCAATAGAACTTTCTTCCACTCAATTAATTTCTGCATAATACAAAGATGAAGCTGAAGATTTGCTTTTCTGCCCATCATCTCCATAGAAGGAATGAGGCATAATAGCAATATTTTTGGCACAAAAATACGTGTATGAAAATTTGAGAGTATCTCAGGAAAGAGAAATGCACCTATGAAAGATAAAATGCTAGCAATTTCTTTCCATTTTCTTCTTATTTTTCCTTCTGTAGAACATATTGCAGATGCATACATATCTACTCCTTTGCATGTATGTATGTACGAAGAGTAGGTATTTTACAGGAAAAGATGAAGGAAAGAAAAAAAGGAGAAAGAATAATGAAAGACTTAAAGCAGTCAATGGTGTGTTGCCTTCTGGTCTTCTGTTCAACAATATAAATAAGACTGTATTTGCTGTTTAAATCTTACTGAGCGTTACAAGAAATTATACAATGATGTATGAGTATATACATTAATCTTGTGTCAAGCACACCATCTATGGTGTGCACATTCTTTTTGGGTGAAATGAAATCTGCCTTAAAATGTACAGATTTGGCTGTCCAATAGAAGTGCTTTTTGACAGCACATATTTAATTTTTGATACTCTACTAGACAGCTGAGCATGACTTCCAGCATCAGAAGTTAATGATTTCCTTCTCCCTTTGACATCAGTGATAGTTTAGCCATTAATTTTATTATGTTAAGATGATCACTAATAGGCATTCAGATGCCACTACACAATTTTGGGGGGTAGGTCTACCTCTTTTACTGAACAAGTTCTGGAAAGACTTTTGTCATCTAAGAAGAGCAAAGAATGATGTAGAATAAAGTCCTTGATAGGTAGACTGGTATCTATTGAAATGTGAAATGCTAGTCCTCATCACTCATTAAACACAGTAGAAAACATTTCTGTTCTCATCCTTGATGCAGAGAATCTGAGAACAGCTCTGGAGTGGGGAAAAAGGTATACTTTTCTTATCAAAAGATTTCACTCTTTGAAGACTGTCTATAATAATGCACTGAGAACACTACATGGCTGTTAAGAATGTGAAATTACGACTTTAAACATCTGAAGTTCAAAACACTGTAACTTTATGAATAAGCACCCTAATCCACGACTTTTGTTCCAGACATAGAATCACAGAACGGTTTGGGTTGGAAAGGGCCTTATGATCATCTAGTTCCCTAGATGATCTAGTTCCCTAGATGATGCCATGGGCAAGGATGCCTCGCACTTGATCATGTCGCCCAAGGCTCTGTCCAACCTGGCCTTGAACACTGCCAGGGATGGAGCATTTACCACTTTATTGGACAGCCTGTTCCAGTGCCTCACCACTCTCACAGTAAAGAACTCCTTCCTTATATCTAACCTTATATCTAACTCTTCCTTATACCTGATCTTATATCTAACATGCTGTTTGTATTCCAACTGTCTAGACAATAAATAAGCAGCAGGTTTCAGATAGATTCATGTACTCCATCTCCGCTTGTTGGCATGGAAGAAATATATCTGAATGTTATAAAATGACTTGAAAGGAAATGGTTGAGATGAGAAAACTTGGTGGATGCTGTTGTTTCCTTAATTTTCCTCTCTTTATTATAGTTTCCATGAGCTAAGTTCTGGTAACTCAAAATACCTATGAACTTGCAGGGAAGGAAATGCAAATGAACTACCATGAAAACCATTGTTTGCTCACATTAAGCTAATGCATTAGAAAGATGTAGTTGCATTTACCATAAAGCTTTGTTTGTTTTAATTTATAGACTTCTTTATGCGCATACTTCTGCATCCCTAAGGGCCATAAAGCAAAACATGAACAGAAAATACAAAATTAATAAAATACGTCTTAGCTTCATTTGGGTTAAAATCACAACAAAAAGAGGAAATATAGTCAATTTAGATGTTGGTCTGCTTTTATTTATAAAGGTTATTGTTTCAGACTGTTTCAATTATCATCAAAGTGGTTACTAAACTGGCAGGACAGAGAAGGCTGTATCCCACCTTGACAGAGAGATTAGTACCTAGTTCTACCTGGAGGACACTTACTTTAAAACTAATTCTATAAATCATTCCCCAAGTCTATGTTTTTGTGGCCTCATTCCATCATTAATTTTTTCAAGTGTATTTCCCTTTACTTTCACGGGTCTTACTGGGTAATTCTTTGTGGCTGGATGAAAGGAACCGAAAATTGCAAGTACCATGGTGTATAAGACCAAACAGTTTTGCTTCTGTGTGAATGGTATATGGAGCTGCGTCTTCCCTAGGGCAGAGCAAAATATATCAAGCTAGATTCAACTGTTGAAAAACAGCAGCATTCATTTTTATCACCAAAATTGGTGCAGAATAGGAAAATGAAGAAGGAATATCAGAAAGCACCCAAAACAACATTGATAGTTTTGTGTTACTATTGCAGCACATCTAAAACTTTCTCATTTAAAAACAAAAAATCAGAGAAACAAACAACCTGAAATTTTTTCA
Source organism: Myiopsitta monachus (assembly GCA_017639245.1). Lineage (NCBI taxonomy): Eukaryota > Metazoa > Chordata > Aves > Psittaciformes > Psittacidae > Myiopsitta > Myiopsitta monachus. The sequence continues at coordinate 113,044,209 of CM029917.1, read as the reverse complement.
TATTGGAATTGCTCTTCCTATGACTCTCTTAAGGACCATACAAATCTTGTTAGAATTTGATTGAATGGCTATAGCACAGTGCACTAGAACCTGATCAAAGCTTTCCAGTATGTGGCCTATTGCTGCTTGCTGTGTTTCTGTGAAACAATGTCCAGCAAACAAAAATACCGTGCATCTTAATAAATTCTTTCTGAAGAAAGCAAATAGCATACTGAGACCTGTACTGCTGCACAATGCAAAATGCTCTGTAATCAGGGCAGAATTACACCTTCTCAAATAAAGCTTTTAAAAGCCCTTTGGTGATTTCAAATAACAATCCAAACTTTGTGGTTTGTATCAGTGATGGTGCAAAAAATTCTACCATTGTTTAAGACTGGTTGAATGGATTAATTTTAGAACCATTAATAATGGATAGTACACTCTTATATTACTTATTGATTTTCATCTTTTATAGCATAAATGTATAGAGGTTATTAAAGCTATGTTTCTGTTTGGTTTCTGTTTGTTGGGTTCCTTTTAAATTACTGTAGGTAAACTAAATGCCTCTTCTTGGCCCCCAACTGAAATATGTTTTATTCCTTTAAAAATATTAAGTAAGAAGGGAGTGTATTATAGACAGTGTTATTTCATAAGCATAGACAAATTTGATAAGTTATTCAAGGATGAAAATAATGTGATCCTAAGAGCCCATTATACTTCAAATACAATAAACATGCTATATGTTAACTAACCACTGTTTAAAAGCAGCTTGTGAAATATTAGGGGTTTAATAATTTTACAGATCATTACATTAAAAAAAGAGAAGGGAAGTCATCCTAGATAATTCAGCTAGACAGTAATAGCACACATAAGTCTGACAAAAGATGCCTCTTTATCACTGAAGTTCATCTGCTTCCCTAGGAATTGCTGGGTGAAGCTGGTGGAAGGACAAAGAGCCCAGATGTCTCCTATGTTCCATGTACTAAACACACTATGCCTTGCAATACCACAAACAAAAAGACAAATACAATTATGTCAAGGTATTCAAGGAAAGTATGGATGAATTTAATTAATTTGTCAAATTTTACTCCTAATGTTACTGTGCTGGTCTGGAGTATATATTGGGGGGGGGGGGGGGCGGATTATCACTTAACTGAAGTAGTGTAGATCTGGGAATAAAAAATCCACTTTTTCCAAGTGTCAGACGCCTTATGGTTATAGATCAACAAGCACAAAGTGGGAGAAATTTCCCATTCAAGTGTACATCAGAAAGTTTGATTAACAGAATGTTTTCCTTTCCTTGCATTATGTTAGGGTTCAATGAATAACAGAATATTTCCATTTGCATTACTGATTTGAAGCAATTCAGCTCTACCACAAAGGACTACTTTTAGAGCCCATTTCACAGCAAGAAATCGACCGCTCCATCACTACTTTTTTAAACCTGACTGGTTTAGCGTAGCTGTACAGACATTGAAATGTCTAAACTTCACCCAGCAATCTGTTGGGATATATAAATTCACAGTTTTCTCATAAGAAATATGTTACATGTAATCCATAACCTAAAATGACCTGTAGGATTTGCAGAAATGTGTTGTAACATGAGGGGCATTTGTGTTTAAATTATTTTGGGGTTTTGTAATAGAAAACATCAGAAACACCTGGTTGTACAGTGCAGATGTAATTCTGATATTTAGCAATCTTTATTTAATCAAAGGATTACTCAGCACTTAGGAAAGGCCTGGTGAATCACCTCAGATCTCAGCTGTGTGTACATAGGGGTTTTAAGATAGCAAGGAAAACTTTAGCTGATCTTAAATATGCCTAGAACCATGAAAAACCAAAATCATCTGATCCTGTATTAATATCTATTCATTTTAATTGAATCTGTTCATGTTAGCTTTTAAAGTTATTTCACATATCACCCCTGATCTCTTATGGATGGCAAATGCATAATAGTCCTTGGTGCTATAAAATGCTCATTTCATATCTCTATTAGCTGTTATTAACCATAGACTCACTTGGCATATTCTTGATTATTACACTGATATCTAAAATAGCTACAATGTGAAGATGAATGACAGAACTATAAGCATTCATAGTCATGAATTTGTTGTGGTTTTGTTAATATTTCATTCATAATGCAAGAAATGAGAGCATAAAAGCAGAGAGAAGGAAAACAAGTTATGGAAGTCCCTGCTTTAGAGCATTGTATCACAAAATCTCAGCAGGTCTAAACAGTGAAATATAAGGAGTTATTTTTTATGGGATAATTAAAAAAAATTATAATTACAGTATTTAATAATGTAAATAATGATTATAGAACACAGCCCTAATAATATTTTTCTGAATAGTCCATTCATCAAACCCACATTGCTCCAATTTAGCAGCAAGGATTTTGTGTGGGACACTGTTAAAGGCCTTGAAAGAGACTGAGAGAGATTTCAGGTAAACTCCCTGAGACATTTAGAGAGCTGGAAGTCTTAGAGAATCAGCTGGGCTGACTGAATATGTACCTGAATTAAGAGTAGTTATAGGCACCTTCAGCCCACAAATCTTCAAAAGCTTTCCTAGCATTAATGATATTATCCTTGCACAGTGCTTAAGGGAGTATATTTTCTTATCTTTATTTTGCAAATAGGGATAACTAAAAGGTAGAATGTGATTTTGAAATAAGCCAAGTGTCCTCAGCTCCCACTGGTTTCAAAGGAGATGCTTTAAACTAGATGTGTTGGGGGAGGGGGGCATTATTCCATCCCAATACACCCAGTCAGTTGTCAGTACCTATAATAAATGCTTGGAGCAATATAGAGATATTCCAGCTGCTCCAGCCAATGAGCCAGCTTCAATTGGAGCTCGACTCGGATGCCTCTATACAAACGCTCGTAGCATGGGGAACAAACAAGAGGAATTAGAGATGTGTGCACATCTACGGGGGCATAATATAATAAGCATCACAGAAACATGGTGGGATGGCTCCTATGACTGGTGTGTCAGAACGAAAGGTTACAGGCTCTTTAGGAAAGACAGGCCCAGTAGGTGGGGAGGGGGATTTGCTATTTATGTTAGGGATAGGCTGGAGAGTATGGAACTCTGTCTGGGAACAGGTGAGCAGTCGACAGAGAATTTGTGGGTCAGGGTTAAAGGGACAACAGCGATGCGATACATTATTGTGGGGATCTGTTACAGACCGCCTGACCAAAAGGACTTGGTGGATGAAGCGCTCTATAGAGAGATAGGAACAGCCTCACGCTAACAGTCCCCTTGTCCTCATGGGGGACTTTAAACACCCTGATGTCTGTTGGAGGAACGGCAAGGCCCAGCACAAGCAATCCAGGAAGTTCCTCAGTTGTGTGGAAGACAACTTCCTTCTGCAAGTAATAGAGGAGCCGACAAGGAGAGGTGCCGTGTTTGACCTTGTGCTCACCAACAGGGAAGGACTGGTTGGAAATGTGGCGCTCCAGGGCAGCCTTGGTTGCAGTGATCACGAGATGATCGAATTAGAGATCCTCAGGACAGTGAGAAGAGCTTGCAGCAAGCTGTCTGCCCTGGACTTCAAGAGAGCAGACTTTGGCCTCTTCAAGAAACTGCTCAGTAAGGTTCCAAGGGATATAGCTCTAGAGGGCAGGGGGTCCTAGACTATCGGTTGGTATTCAAGGATCACCTGCTGCAAGCTCAGGAGCAATGCATCCCAATTAGAAGGAGGTGCCTCAAAAGGGTCAGAAGACCTCCTTGGATGGCTAAGGAGCTGCTGAGGAAAATTTGAAGGAAAAAAGAGGCTTATAAAAGGTAGAAGCAAGGACAGACAGCCTGGGAAGAATATAGGGATGTTGTCTGGAAAGCTAGGGAATAGGTTAGGAAAGCTAAGGCCCACTTAGAATTAAACTGGCTAGGGATGTGAAAGATAACAGTAAGGGATTCTGTAGGTACATAGCGAATAAAAGACAGACTAGGGACAACATAGGACCTCTCTGGAAGCTATCAGAACTGGCTGTCCTGGATTTGGAGAAGGCTGAGCTTCTTAATGACTTCTTTGCCTCAGTCTTCACTGGCAAATGCTCTGACCACACCACCCAAGTCCTGGAAGGCAGATGCAGGGACAGTGAGAATGAAGAGCCTGGGCCCACTGTAGGAGAGGATCTGGTTCGAGACCATCTTGGGAACCTGAACATCCACAAGCCCATGGAACCTGATGAAATCCATCCACAGGTCCTGAAGGAGCTGGCAAATGAAGTTGCTAAGCCACTGTCCATCATATTTGAGAAATCATGGCAGTCAGGTGAAGTTCCCAACAACTGGAAAAAGGGAAATATGACCCCCATTTTCAAGAAGGGGAAAATGGATAACCCAGGGAACAACAGACCAGTCATTGTCACCTCTGTGCCTGGCAAAATCTTGGAGTCGATTCTCCTGGAAGGCATGCTGAGGCCCATGAAAAACAACAAGGTGCTTGGTGACAGCCAGCATGGCTTCACTAAGGGGAAATCCTGCCTGACCAATGTGTTGGTCTTCTATGATGGGGCTACAGAACTGATGGACAGGGGTAGAGCAGTTGATGTCATCTCCCTGGACTTGTGTAAAGCGTTTGACACTGTCCCACATAACATCCTTGTCTCTAAATTGGAGAGACATCAATTTGATAGGTGGACCACTTGGCGGATAAAGAATTGGTTGGATGGCCGCACACAAAGAGTTGTGCTCAATGGCTCAATGTGCAGCTGGAGATCAGCAATGACTGGTGTCCCTCAGGGATCAGTGTTGGGACCGGTCTGGTTCAACATCTTTTTTGGTGACATGGACAGTGGGATTGAGTGCACCCTCAGCAGGTTTGCCAATGACCCCAAGCTCTGTGGTTCAGTTGATACAGTGGAGGGAAGGAATGCCATCTAGAGGGACCTTGACACGCTTGTGAGGTGGGCTGATGGAAACCTGATGAAGTTGAATCCTGCTTATTGCAAGGTCCTACACGTGGTTTGGAGCAATCTCAGGCACAGCTCCAGGTTGGGCAGGGAAGAGATTGAGAGCAGCCATGTGGAGAAAGACTTGGGGGTGTTGGTTGATGAGAAAATGAACATGAGCCAGCTTCAGCGTGTGCTTGCAGCCCAGAAAGCCAACTGTATCCTGGACTGCGTGAAAAGGAGCATGACCAGCAGGTCGAGGGAGGTGATCCTGCCCCTCTACTCTGATCACATGAGACCTCACTTGGAGTACTGTGTGCAGTTCTGGTGTCCTCAACATCAAAAGGACATGGAACTGTTGGAACAAGTCCAGAGGAGGCCACGAGGTTGATCAGGGCACTGGTGCACCTCCTGTATGAAGATAGGCTGAGCAAGTTGGGGCTGTTGAGCCTGGAGAAGAGAAAGCTGTGTTGAGACCTCCTAGCAGCCTTCCAGTATCTGAAGGGAGTCTATATGGAGGCTGAGGATGGACTCTTGGTTAAGGACTGTAGTGATAGGACAAGAAGTAATGGGTTAAAACTGAAAACGGGGAAGTTTAGATTAGATATAAGAAGTTCTTTCCTGTGAGGGTGGTGAGGCAGTGGAATAGGTTGCCCAGGGAAGTTGTGAATGCTCCATCCCTGGCAGTGCTCAAGACCAGGTTGGACAGAGCCTTGGGTGACATGGTTTAGTGGGAGGTGTCCCTGCCCATGGGAGGGGGATTGGAACTGGATGATCTTAGGGTCCTTTCCAACCCTAACTATTCTATTATTCTATTCTATGACTGCACAACTGAGCTTGAAGAACCAAAGTTACAAAAGACCTCTAGGCTGTGTTTTACTCAAGCGCTTATAGCCTTCAGTATACGAAGCATTTTTGAAAGTCTGTCCTCAGTTGTTGCTAATAAAACACTTTTAAAATATCTCATGTGAAGGATATGCCTACAGGAATGTGGCCAGCTTTTACTAAAGGGGAAATTGAAGCTGGATTGCTCAGCTCCTTCCTATGCTTTTAGCAGCAATAGCATTCTTTCCATGTTTTCTTCTTTTTTCTTACCAAATCAGACCTTTTGCATGACCCTAGGACAATACCCTTAGATAGGCCATCAAAGAACAGCATAAGGGCTTTTTAATTCTAGTTTTTATTTACATTCCATCTGCATTCTGTTTTTAAACCAACGTGGAAAATATGTTTCAACAAAATCTGTTTGATGGGAGAAATGAGTTGCATAAAATGGATGGAAAAGCTATGTTAGTCATCCAGAGGTTAATGAAGACAATTCTTTTTTTCCGTGGGGGAATCCTTAATTTCTAATATTGGAAAATAAGGAGAGGAAACGGTTATTGATGGAGATTGAATTTCTGTCTTTAATTGATTGAATGTTCTTAGTGGGTTTCCAGATATGAATTTTACTCACCTTAAGGGATGCTGGAAGCTAACATTATTTCTAAAATACTTAAATGTAGCATGTAGTTGAATGTATTCAATGCTGTTTAAATTAAGATTTCAGACATTCTGTACTTTAAGCATCACTGTTCTCTAGTATTATGGAGCAGGTAAAGGCCATAAAATACCTCTGGACATCTGGGTCTCTAACTCTTCCTTAAATCATGTGAGTTTTTTTATAAGCTGATCATACTATTCTGTAGTCTGTATGCAGTTTTGACTTTCTTCATGTCTTCTCCCAGTTTATTATGCATTTCCCCAGATAATGGAATAGTTTTAAATATTTATAAGGTATTATGATGCTATTATGAGAAATTCAGCTGGGGTAAGGTCCCCCAGAGTTGAGTTTATATGCTCCTGCTCTGCTGTGATTCTATGAGAAGGTTGTAGGTTTATTCACTTGGAGACCTCTCTGAGTGTGCAGCGTAGCTGATGTGTAACTGATCCTAATCAAAAATCAAAGCATGAGAAAATTTAGCTTGCAGTGATTAGTTTAGTTGATTCCCACTGAAGTATCTCAGCAGTTCTGCATGCTGCTATGCACCCTGTAAGACTGAACATTTACACTGGTGGCAACAAGATAAGTCTACTCTCTAACAGTGCAGGAATTTCTCACACAGAAAAAAATCCTGTTGTGGTTTTGCATAGTTTCCAGTTATATCTGCAACACTGTTTTGCCAAATTTTAGGTTAACTCAAATTTGTAGACTTTTTTATTCACTTAGAAAGTTATTGGCTTCTATTTCTAATTAAATGATCTTAATTTTCCTTAGCTTGTTTTCATTATCTATTTAATATTAAAGTAAATTTACTGTCAAAATAATATACACCTTAAGTTTAAACTGGCAAGTAATAATGTAAAATAGCAAGGTGAGAATAAACAATATGAAAGTAAGAGTAATAGCTTTGAGTTTGCCATGCCATGCATTAAAATAGCTCTGCATGTGAGCATGTTCCTTGGTACTAAAGAAAAATACTTTTCCATGAAAATCAGTGATATATTAAAACAAACAAACAAACAAACAAACCAACAAACAAAAGAAATATGGACCATCCAAGATAAGTTAATCTCTATCCTGAATATTTGTCCTGGAATAGGTAGGTCTAATTTAGAACATGTTTTGAAATACAGTTTTCATAGCCTATGATAGTAGTGAGCAAAATACCAAATTACTGATTAGTCTGGTTTCTTTGTTTCTTTTTCTCTGTATCTATTTGTTGACTTATCAATGGATATAGATAAGAAATAAATGCATTGGCATGTATAGAACATATATTTCTATGCATGAATATCTTTATATAAGCAATTAACATTTTGACAAAAAGAAATGTATCTCAGCCTGAAGCATTTTTCTTAACTACAATTCCATGGAAACGGCTATTTTCTTGTGAAATATTTTCTTAAGAGAATTGCAAAGAATTGTAAATGAGTTTTTTACCAAACTTATCTGAAATACATCACCTAACTTTATAAAAATGAAAAGAATGCATAGGCAGGAGGTATAAGTATATGTGAAATAAGACATAAATTTGCCTTGTCTACATAAACCTATTAATGAGCAATAAGCAATTAGAAAGATAGGAAAATCGAGTTGGAAACCAGACATCTTATAAGGCCTCAGTCACTGTGCCTCCCAATGGCAATAGTAATTTGTTCTTATGCAAATAATCTAGTGAGATATCATCTGCTGAGCTAGGACATGCTGTAACAAGAGAGGTCTCCATATGTGAAACCTTAAAACCAAGGGAAATATGAAGAATACTGAGTACCGAGAAGCTTGTATCCACAATGATCTACTGAATTGGAATTGAAAAGCACATGCCTTTCCTGGAAGTGTTATAATATTTATATTAAAAGCCTTGTAATATTTAGAACTGATTAATTTGGTGCCTTATGGTATTACAGAAGAAGGCAGCTTACTGTGAGGCTTATTATTCTGTGTCTTATTAGAAGCAAAATGCCAGTGGTCTACCAAATCTGCCGCTGAAAAACATATATCACAGCGACTTGGCAGACAGGGACATATTCAAGTATGACATTCAGAATTCTGTCAATTAATGCATATATACATTCTGTGATGACAATATATTGACCAAAGTTTGAATATCTCAAAGTCAGTCAACATGGACAAAAGAAGATTTGGATGCTTCTGGTCTGGGCGGGTGGGTTTTTCTAGCCATCTTATGTGCTGTCGGAAACTGTCTCTGTTCTTTCTCCAGAAAGCATTTTCTTGCCCCCAGATCTCACATTCAACCTGCCTTCTGCATGTGCCTTGGTCAGCCCAGAGCAGACAAGAGATTAACAGCATTGTTCATTTTGGAGGGAATGGGGAGATAATAACAGCTATTTATTCAAATATATGAATCACATAAAATCCTGGTTTGGTATTAAAGGCATTTTATTTAATAGAAGAGGTGATCATCTCATCTTATGTCACCAAGTATGAACTTTAACAGGTGAAACTTTCCTAGCTCTGTGCTGGTTTGTCAATAGCTAGCATATGACTGAAAGGTAAATATTTAAAAGGTCCTGGAGTTTTGTTTTAATCAGGCACTTTGCTCCCTAGTCTTATTCCTAATGTTTGACTACAATAGCTATATAACAGCCCTAGCTAATTCTTCTTCTTAGTTGTAAGAAGCTTTTGATTCTGGTTTTTTTCTGGCACCACAGAATTTAGACTGTAAGATTTAAACTCCTGGGACTTAAGCTCCTGGGACATGCTTGCAAATAATAAAAGCAAATGCTTTGTAAGGAACACAATTCTCTTCTTGTAGGTATACTCAGGATACCTTTGACAGGGATTTTTTTCTTCTTCCTACTCTAAGTTTAATACTTCATGGATACCAATACCTGCTTTGTACACAGTGAAGTCAGACGGAGCCATGACTCATTCTGAATATTTCTTTTTGAGGTTAACATAAGTGAATGTCTTTTCAGGTGGAATTCATCAGGTCCACAGAACATGTTCTTGTCTACAAATTCTTCCTGCTGCATTGTATTGCTCTTCTACAAAATGTTAAATGTCTTGATTTGCATTTACATGAGTTGATTGAACCCTTGTTCTTGTTTGCCTTCATAACAGTTGCATTTTATCCTCCCTTTTTTATCGTAGTTCTTAGTTCATGTTTCTTTTAGAGCCATTGTTACATGTGCTTAATTTTCCAGTTATTTTACATGTCTTTTCCATAACATCTTTTTCCATTGTCACTGTGAATTGTGATAAAAGTGTTGGCTGTATTTTCTTTCCTTCACATTTAATATTCTGCTCACCTTTTGAAACCTCCAGTTGCATCTTTCGATGGAGACTGAATGAAATGCTACCTTCATTTAGAAAATTATTCCATGCAGTAGCTATGTCAAATTGTTTTTCACATAAAAAAAAAAAAAAAGGACAAAAAATTGAAGAAACTTACATTCTTATCAAATCATGTTCTAAGCAAAACTTGCAGTGGTACCATTATACTGATCTGTGTGGGAGATGTCAGAATAAAGGGCCCTTATTTTTAGTAAAAGAGCCATTTTCTCTTCTCTACTATGCCAGCCTCCTTAGAGATCAGTGAAATTATCTACATGCGTATTAGGAATAAAAGAATTTTAATACAGTTATTTCTCATCTATATTTTTCTGTCAAATTGGAGATTTTACTGTGTTAACTCACTCAAATAAGAGTGACTAGAAGGTTTAAGGGTGAAGTGGGAGAAGACACTTGGGTCCTTTCACCCTCATTTTTAGTGGGTACTAAAATCACCATTCCAAGCTCAGATAACTGAATTAAAACATCTCTTGGTGACTTGCCAATGTGATCTGATGCATTTTTACTTTTAGAGATATTAAGTGCTAACTACTCTTACTGATAATTCCCCTCTGAAAAGCAGACCAGTGTGAAGGTGCTTAACATAAAACATAATTGCAGATTTTGATGTCCATTCAGAGTAAACACTGGGGATTTAGGAAAAGGTCTTTGTATCATCTACTGCACCTGAACATTTTCTGGACTGGACTATGTTTGATTGTTATCAACACCTGTGATTCAACTTTAAGTGAATGCTGAATGCAAAAGTCACTGTTGAAACTACCTATGGTCCCTAAAACTCTCTATTTTACCTGCTACTTCTCTGTACCACCTTACCTTTCTCTATACTTTCATTTAGTGAGACTGCAAAGCAAGAGGGAAGATAAATTATCTTCATTGTTTTATATATCTAAGATACAGGGACCTGTATAAAAATTATGGTGGATGCATACGTGATTGATTAGAGCATGTTGTTTGTATTGTATTTGGAAATGAAAACGTTGGAAGGAGGGAATTTCAATAGCAAAGTGGAAATGGTTGTCATCAGGATTAATGTTAAATGATCATTCATGTCTGCCTTATCTCACTAAGTTTTCTTTAGTGGAATTTTAATATTGTAGACTATATGGTGCATTATGGTGATAAGATCCTGCCAATGTTTACTACAGCTGGTTAATTTACAGGAGCTAATTTAAAAGGTAGCTGCTGTATTAGGGAATCTGTCCTGTTGGATTGATAACCCAGGTTTTAGAATATTATTTCCACATGAAACAGTTGTTCATCTTTTCTCCTCATCTATGCTCTTGCTCTCCAGCTTCTAATTATTCAAGTTGAAAGGGAGCTTCCTTCATTTGTAGACACAATCATCTTCACCACACGATTTATATCTGTAAAGTGAACTTATTCTTTTGGCTTGTATTTCTGTGGAATTTTGTAATATATTAAATTTGTGTGCAGGGATAAATATAAACTCTGTCTTATATAATCCCCTCTTGGAGACAGATTTTTCCCCTGAAAACATATAATCTATTTACCCACAAGTTTTATCATCAAATACAATCATTCAGAATACAACTCATGCGTGCTTATAACACTTCAGAAACACTTTTCTCGCCACTGAAACTGAATGCCTGAAGTTGAATATGGCAGCTATTTGACAATTCTCATCTGTGCAATGTGAGAGTTTAAACAGAAAATGGCCTTACTACTCTCCCAACTTTAATGTATATTCAAACATTTTCTGTCAGCTGTCATTCAGTTTCATAAATTCCGTTGTGTGAGGCACTGGCTGCCATCTCTGTTGTCACTCTGAACAGAACGCTGGTATCATCTTGAAAGATTTTATTCTATGTTGGCCTCCATACAGTTCTCAGCACTTGAGTATTTAGAGAAACTTCAAATAATTCATTTCAAAATGTGACTGACAAAATTAAATTCTCAGGCTGGTTCCTGTAGCCAACTCTCATCTGTTCATCAGCAACAGTGAAAGATGTAGAAAATATTTAGCAGTGAGGGGTTTCAAATGCTCACGTCCTTTCTGCACACATCCAGACAATAAAGTTTTACTGGCACAAATGTCAGCAGCAAATGAAACTCAAAGCCTCATTTGAGCATCTGCAGAAGGTGAGATTTAAATCTGGAAGGCATCCTATGGGAAGTCCTTCTGTGTTCACCCATTCCAAAACAGGGAAAATAAGAAACATGGCATATTTTCTAATTGAAAGTGATGAGCAACACGTGTTGAATCTCAAATATTTGCATTCAGTCCCTGGGGTAAAATACTGAAAGATGACAATGGTGAAATAAATTCATACAGCATCCAATCTAATACTCATTAAAATAAATGAAAAGACAGCTTAAAATTGGACTAGGCCTATAGGTCCCAGTCTAGTAAGCTACTCAAAGATCTGAGAAGCTTTATTGTCTTCAAGGAGACTAAGCATGTATTTAAAATTTTGCACATGCTTAAATGGCAAGTTGGTTTGGGACCAGAATAAATTACTTTAAGGAAACTGTTACTTGCCCTATGGGAAGAAAAAAAAAAAAAGGTTAAATTTGCTTGATAAATGCTAAATGTTTAACAAAACAGATTCTCCAGTTTAACGGATACATTCAAGGAAAGTTTTCTACAGTTTTCATTGGTAGAATGTTAAATGGTTCACCCTTCTGAAGGGGCAGAATCATGGATGCCATAAGAAAATTTTTCCAAATCCTTTGGGTTTTTTGCAGATTATTGTTCTCTGTTACTCAAGCACGCTTTAGTGAAAAAGTGAGAATTAAAAACCTTGCTTTTCCTCTTTCCCCGTAGATATACAGAGTGAACCAATCAACAGAAGTCTGTCCAAAACAGATCCACTTGAAAGCTTCATATTGCATAACTCCATGCTCCACGCTGGATTCTGAAGGTAAAACCTGTATAGAATACATCCTTCAAACTCTTTCGCCACCCCTAGAGTCTTGTGGTTTTATTTGAAACATTCTTTATTCAAATTTTAACTGAATCTGACAGGTTTATTTCCATAAATTAATCTAAGCTATGTGTTATAGCTGTAGAAAAATTCTGCTGTACTTAGGTTAAATATGACTTTACTCTGAATAGCATTCTAGTAATGCTGAGTGTAACTACTGGCACACGTGACATTAGTAGATGTGATGTTGTATGTGCATCCTTTAGGAAGACAGATTATTCAAAAGCATTTCAGAGGAATTTCAAATCTCAGGAATATCAAAGCTAGGCTGCAGAATTTATACTTTAATTAAATGATACGAACAAAACCTTCATATACAAAATCAAAAGAAAATGGAACTTTGCAGGTAATAACATAAGGAATGGGCAGAGGCAATGGACCATATTAATATTGTAATTTTAATTCGAAGTTCTAGTCTCCTGTGATTGCAAATCGTTGTTTACTTTAGTGCTGTACATAAAACCAATTTCCGGGTTGATCATCAAAGTAATCATATTTATTCTCAGAAATATGGAATGTACATTATTGGAATGTTTCATTTTGCTTTGTTATCAACTTTGTCATGAAAGGAAAGAAATCCAATTTCAGACTGTATTCGAAACAGAAATTATTGATACTTTACCTGCTGTTGTCATGACAGGTAATGATCTTACCATATTTCAATTCTAAAATCTTAAAACTTTATACCTTATCTCTCAGATATTTAATAAAAAGCAAATCCATAACAAACCTGAAGTTGAAAAATAACATCATGAATCTCAGCTCATTAACTTCTCTCAAACATGCTTCCTTTTTGACTTATCACTTTTTGGATGTGCACATCCAAACATTATAAATCAAATTTCATACCTGCATAAAGTGCTGAAATAAATGGCTCCATACTGGTGTAAAAAATCCAGTGATAGACTGGACTCTGATCCTGCTTATTTTGTTCTCTTGGGAAATAAGACAGGAAGACAAAGACAAGTAAAACATCAAGAAGAAGATCAAATGTGAGACAACATAAATGGCCTGAAATGGATTCTTTTTACTTTGGTGACATTTCATTAACTTCAGTGAAGTTTTGGAGGATTTTCGTAGAAAGGCAAGTGAGAAGAGAATAGGGAGAAGGGAAAGAAAACCTTTTCTTGCAGAGCCCTATAGCCAGATTTGCTGAACTGTGAATTTATATAGAGAAGAGCAACCCACTACTTTCCAAACTAATCTTGTCTTTCACCTCTTTATTCATTTGTGACTTTACAGGTCATTTGTGTCAAGAATTTCTGGAGAAGACCATTGCCATGCAGCAGTCCAGAAAAAGAAGACTTGCACATAAAACTGCTAATCACAGCTCTGGCATTTTTAAATGAAAGTTTTTTGCTTTCTTACTAGTCACAATAACAGGCTGTGACTACTTTATTATTCAGAAATGTTCCAGGAAGATGGTTCATCTAAGGAAACCACATATATTGTGTTTTCCATCTACTGGTGACTACTATTTTTTTTTAGTTACTTCAACCAGAACAAAATGTACGGACACGCAGCCACTGTGAAGTGGAGCTTTTTAATTAAGATTAAGCAGTGAATAGCAGTCTGTGTTTGGAATATCCCCCATTCCAAACATTCAGCAGGGAAAAAAATAAATGCTAAAACTTTTCCTGACTTCAAAATCGGCCTGCAACCAGAATTAGGACAAAAGTTCCTGTTATTTTTATCATTGTATAGTTTAGTACTTATACCGGTTGAGGAGAAACATGAAAATTTGGGGTGGGACACAGCTTGCAGATTCTGATACATCTAAATGTGGATGCATATATGTGAGAGCCTTGAGTCAGTTGTTGAAAACCAGCCATCTGGAGCCATTTCAAAAGCAGTAGTAGATGTGCGGCAACATGCTCCATCCTTGGCAGTGTTCAAGGCCAGGTTGGATGGAGTCTTGGATGATATAATTTAGTGTGAGGCATCCCTGCCCATGGCAGGGGGATTGGAACTTGATGATCTTAAGGTCCTTTCCAACCATAACTATTCTATGATTCTATAATACATGACAATGAAAGACACGCATACTCTGGACTGGTGGTTGCAGGTCATGTAGGATGTCGCAAATGACACTAGATGCTCTTGACCAATGAACTGAACCCTAATGTCCAATGTTAGCTGATGAGGCTCAGATAAAAAAGCTAGTCGGTATACACCTTCAGTGAGTAGCTCTTAAGGCTCTGTTAAGTTCACAGCTATGCCAGAGCTAATCAGCATTCTAATTGCCTACATATACAGCAGTAAATTCAGGTGTTCTAGCCTGAGTGTTAGACTCCTCTTTTACTGGAGAAGGCACTGACATGGCAGTCAAGGGAACCACTCTGCTTTAGCAAATAGGGAATTGCTCTGTGATTTTAGGACAGCTGATAACAAAACATGAATAAATCGTTGGATCTTGGAAAAAAAAAATAGTAAACGCCCTGTAACTCAGGCTTTATACTGTGTGCTGCATTGAAGAACTTGCCTTATATCAATACTTACACAGCTGGTGCTCTTTTTCTTAAAAATCTGTCAATTTCATTTTCTTTTTAAAACAACATTAAAACCCCCTTCATGACAGTCAGTCACCAGTGGGACAAAAGCAAGTTTTATAGCCAACTAAAAATCCATGAAAATCTGTATTCCTTACAGAAACATTGACGCAGCTGCTGGTGTGAACAGCAGCGCCCTAAGGTATGCTTATATTATTTTGCGAGTGATGCATGCAGTGATGGGTAGTTGAGCACAAAGCTGCCAGATGCTCTTTGTGACTTGTATATTTGTAGGTCATCTGTGCATTCTGATGTATGAGGCATAAATGATAAAATGATGGGAAAAACAACAACAAAAAATTCATATCAGGCCTGAAATTTGCTTTGTGACTGCAATGATACAGCCTTAGATCAACTTTTAATGTGACCAAATTGAATTCAGAGCAGAAGTCTTGTGTCATGATCCTACCTGTTGTCAGCTGGTGATAATGCAGTTTTCTCTCCCATGCTTGCAAAGGTTGCAGTTGTGAAGCAAATGTGCTGATCTGTATTTGTTAATCTCATGTGTAACTTCCAGCTTTATTTGTCCAGAAAGGATCTTGATTGTTTCAGTTTGTACGATGAGTGCCATGTGGTAAGGACCAAATTCTTATTTTTTACAAAAAATGCAAATGTGATGTTACCATTCTGGTGTTATCTAGAGACATCAACAAATGTTTAATCCCTTGTGCTATTCTCCTGTCAGAGTAAAGAGAAACTCCTGAAGGTCTTCTAGGTTAAATTCACAGTCAAAATGATTGAGGTGAAAGGAAACACTGAGCTGGAAGTGTTCACAGCAAATACTCCTATATGATACTGAATATGTTGATCAATCATCCAGAGACAAATCTGAAATTACTCCTGATAGGATTTGGAAATGACCCAAAGATTCGTGTTATATTAAATAAGAAGGGGGTGCGCCGACCGCACAAAATAGTTTGTTTTACTTGGTAACTTTGGATCTCTCAATCAAATTATGTGTCAGCACAGCTGAATAAAGCTGTAGAGATCATGGAACAATGAATGCCAGCCCTGCAGAACAGGACACTGTGCGCTGGAAATTCATAAGAAGGTATAAAGATTTAAGAGTTATGAAATCGAACTTGTAGAGCAATGATGTGACTGTGATTCCTGATGTAGAAAGCAGAGATTAATTCGTTAAAAATCAAAGTTAACAGTAGCTATCTTGTGGTATCTGCTAGCCCAGTATTGGAATACTGCATACTCACGGAGTACCCTGTGATTTAGTAGGATTTTAACAGGCGAAAAATGCACAGACAAGATGCACAAATAAAGGGTTTCAAAGACTGAGAAATGTCATAGAGTGATGAATGTTTGGTTTTTCACAAGGAGATTGAGAGATTACCTCACTGGAGTTCATAAACACTCTCACTGAAGAAAGTACCAAGTATTAAAGGACCTTTAATCAGGTAGAATGGCTGGAATTTAGAAACAGAATAATGTAAATTCGAAACAAAGCACAAATCCTTAACACAGAAAGTAATCCCATCAAACTACAGAAACAGAGATAACTTCTCAGCCATCTGAAAGCCTCAAAACTGTATAAGTGTATGAAAAAAAAAAAGTGACTGCTGTCACTCAAAAGATAATTCAATGACATTAAGTGGCCTGTGGTATATAGGCAACTGACTGGGTGATGTAAGAACTATTAGAGGAGTTTGGGTAGGCTCTTCAGGAACACTACGAAGTAGAGGAACCAGGAAGCCTGAACAGGAGGTATCTTGTGCTGAGATAGATGGAAAATGTCAGGGTGGACCACAGAGAAAATTGATAGCATGACCAAAGTTTGAGGTAGCCTGAAATAAGGATGTAGACCCCTAAGAATACAAAAGCAGCTTTGAACTTGATCCCAAAGCTAAAGTCCTGCTATACAAGGTCTTGGAAAGTGTTGCTTAATGCTCACACATATTTTATAGACAAAACTATTGGCCCTGCCAGTATTTTTGCTTTCTTTGTACATATCACTTATAGAAGTCTTAATTTGGCTTTCTTTCAGAAGAAAAGTTAGGCTCAAGAAACCAGAGTAGATGCTCCTCTGAGACTTAGATGATGTTTATACAGCTTTATGTGATGTATCTGTAATAATCATAGAATCATAGAATCATAGAATAGTTAGGGTTGAAAAGGACCTTAAGATCACCTAGTTCCAACCCCCCTGCCATGGGCAGGGACAGGTGGAGGAAAACAGATACCATGTCAAACACACCAGTCTGTTAGTCTATATCAGAAAAAAAAAAAAACAAACCCTCTTTAAAAGTACTAAGTTCAAAAAGAAAATAAATGAAAAATATCTTTAGTGTAAAGCATGAAAATGATATTAAGTAGGGCATGGCAAAATATATTAGGGAAGCTCTTATGGGAAAGCTTTTTTATTGTGTCTGTAACCCCTTTTATGGATCTGATAGTTATGGATAAGTTCAACTAAACTCAGATGTTTCTGCATGCTTATATCAGTAAACTTTCAAACCTTCTCAGATTCACTTATATCATTAATCATAGTTAGGAATAGGCAAATATGAAAAGCTACAGCCCACTCCTCCGGAGTGTATTCAGATATGCATTCAGATTAATTTTTTCTTAATTTATCCTTATTTCTATATCTTACGAGTGCTGATTTATAAATTACAAAAGACAGCACAGTGAGGGCATGTTAATGTAGTCTTTTCAGAGCAAAGACACCACTTAGGCAAATATTTGGCAAGAGCTAGTTAATATTTTATGCTTGCAATTAGCTTTTGGGTCATTTTCCATATCAGTGGGAGTCTCATCTGACAAATTGTCCACTACTGTTAAGCCTTTCTTGTTACATTTATAGACTCTAAAGCCAGAACGCACTGCTTATAACATTTTATCCATTGATGCCTATATTAATTCCCTAAAATCATCTGGTTAAACTTCCTAATATCCCTTAAAAAGGCATCTAATCTTGATTTGGAGACTTTAGCTGATGGAACTGATCATGTTCTTGGATAAATTTTTGAAATGGTTAATTAACCTTCATCTAAAAACTTGTAATTAATTTCTTATGTAAATTTATCTATCTTTGGGCCCCAGAGATAGCATTTTGTTCGTTCAGTGCTTTCTATTGTCAATGTAAACATTTCCCCTTCATCCATAGGCTGAATATCCATGAAACGTGATAAGACTGAGATCACTCAGTGCTTCCACGCAGGATATTTATGTGTAGAAGATTATCCTGCGTATGATGGGGAAGTTGTAGGCTTGGTTCCTGCATTTAGGAAAACTTACTGGTTTTTCTGTATATTTGATTCTGCAGTAATATTGTTCACTATGGTAGCTGAGGCAACAATGATTTCTGATGATGGGAAGTTGTGCTTAAAACATCCTTGCTTTGTAAGTTTTCCAGTGCAGTTTCTGGCATTTCTTATCAACCATAAAAAGAAAAGGAATAGAGCTCAATTTCCAGGCTTTAGCCATTCTTTTCCCTTCTGACTATGCATTTGGTTTGCATGGCAAGGTTCTGGTAGTGAGGGAGCTACAGAGTGGCTTCTGTGAGACTAGACCCAATGCAGCCAGCTCTGAGACAGATCCATTGCTGGCCAAGGCTGAGCCCATCAGTGGTGGTGGTACTGCCTCTGGGATAATGCATTTAAGAAAGGGAATAAAACCGCGAGCAACTATAGCCAGAGAGAAAAGTGAGAATATGTGAGAGGAGTAGCCCTGCAGACACCAAAGCCTGTGCAGGAGGAGGCAGGAGGTGCTCAGGTGCTGTAGCAGAGGTTCCCCTGCAGCCCATGGAGGTCCACAGTGGAGCAGATACCCACCTGCAGCCCAGGGAGGAGCACACATCAGAGCAGTTTGTGAAGAACTGCAGCCATGGGAAGGACTCCCATTGGAGAAGTCCCTGGAGGACTGTCTCCTGTGTGAGGGACCCCACGCTGGAGCAGCGGAGGACTGTGAGTCCTCCGCTGAGGAAAAAGGAGTGGCAGAGGTTTGTGATGAGCTGAACGCAATCCCTATTCCCCATCACCCCGCACCTCTTGGGGCGAGGAGGTGGGGAACTGGAGTGTGAACTTGAGCCCAGGAAGAAGGGAGGGGTGGAAGGAAGGTGTGTTAAGATGTATTTTTTTCTTCTAGCTGCAATAAATTACTCTACATTTAGAACAGAGATCGGTTATCTCAAACCACAGTGTGGCAATGGAGGTTTACAAGGATAGGATGTGTCAAATATTTGTGCTGGGTAGACCTTTTAGTGTCAATTTATTACTTTTCATTATTTTGAGTCATAAAGTAGTTAATAATAATTACAGTACCTATTATATACACAGAAATATCCTGCAATTCCTAACTGCAAGATACGTTTTAATGGTAGGATTAAAAAATCATGTTGGTGAATGATTTTATGTAAATGTAGAATTAATTTGCATTGTTAAATTGATTTCTTTCCAACCAAAACAGAAGGAAAGAATAAACCAGAACAAATAAAAATGAACAATAGCTCATAATTCCGTTAGTAGATATTTACAAACTGCACAGTTATGCAATTTCTCACTGAAATATTATTGGTTTTATAATTAAGACAAAAGTAAAGAAGCCATTTGCTTTAAGCTTTTTAACGTATGATTCTTACTAATGTCTAAGCCATGAATTTTGGTTCTTGCATTTTGCTGTGCTATTTATTACGTATTTTATTGCATCCTTACAGAATCACTCCTCTTCCACTTAGCAAAGATTTTGTTACTTATCTGGACTTTGCTACTTGTCTGATTGCAGTAATTAGACAATGTCTAAGGAATCATTTTTATTTTCTGAGGGAAGAGATATATAAAATTTAATGAAAATAAATATTTACATCTCAGTTGATACTGGGTGTCCATTCATCTGCTCCCAGGGTCAGAAGGGTAAAAAGTAGCAAGCTGTGGATAGGAAGAACAGGATAACTTCTACCATACAGATTGAGTATCAGTATCAGTCAGAGTCAGTGTTCTAGAATAAAACCATCAAATATACTGTTGAAGACAGTCTAGTTCCCTGGAGGTAGGGGCAAGAGTTTAGCTTCCTATAAGTTTCTCCATCTTCTCTCTTTTTATGCTTTTTGTAATAGAATAATCAATTATACAGAGCTGTGGCCCAGGAGGCTGAAGAAAAGTAGTATTTTTTTTTTTTTTTTGGTTTCATGTGAGAAATTCTTGGCTTATCTATAGCTGAGTGAAATATTTCCAATAACCATACTTAGACTGTCAGCATTAAGATGGTTTAAATTATACTGAAAAGGATCAGCACACCAGAGAGGCAGAAAGACCTCTCTCCCCATTCCCAAGAGCATCTTATCTCAGTACCAAAACCACAGTCGTGCCCAAGACGCCATGGAGAGTCTAGTTATTTTTACTATCATTTCATTAATTTCAAATCTTATCCATTTGTCAAGGGCTGAACCCATATGGAGCTGCTTAAAGGAGGCTGCGGTGCAGACCTTGGTCTGCAGGAAATGCCAGACCTTTCTCCTGGGGCAGGGACAGGCAGCAGACCTGCTTGCAGATGGTATGCCCTGTTGGAGGACCTCCTGCAGTGGGTGGATGAGCTGCAGGGGGAAGTGAGGAGGCTGTACAGCATCAGAGAGGCTGAGAAGTAGCTGGACAACAGGTTCCAAGTCTGCAGTGGATCCACAGCCAAATAGCCAAGAGCTGCCCTAATAGCACAAACAAAAGGGAGGAGGGCCAATAATGCAGAGGAATGGAAGCTTGCAATGGCAAGGACCTGCTGGAGGAACCTTTCTCCTGAAGCTTGAGATGTCTTTGCAGAGCCACTTCACTGCCTTGCAGACTGAAGTAGGAAGACCTGCCACAGCAGGAGAGACGCTGGAGGTGAGGTTGGCAGCCCAATCTGCTGCCGGTGTAACAACCAGGAAAACTAAGAAGAGGTGTTGGGTGATGGATAGTATTAGGCAACTTATCTGAGGGGCACAGAAGCACCCATTTGCCAACTCTAGAGAAGTATGCTGCTTACCAATGACTCGTACCAGGGAAGTCACCAAAAGACTACCAAACCTCATACTCCAGTATTATCCACTGCTGTTTCACGTGGGCACCAGTGATTCAGCTAGAAGCAGCCCAAGGAGTATCAGGAATGATTAACAGAGCACTAGTGGTGGTCAAGGACTCTGGAGTGCAGGGAGCTTTCTCATCAATCATCCCAGTCATAGAGAAGAGGCTTGAAAGGACCAGCTGAATCTGGTGAGACACCGGCACAGGGTGCCCAGAGAAGCTGTGGCTGCCTCACCCCTCGCAGTGTTCAAGGCCAGGTTGGATGGGGCTTGGAGAAACCTGGTCTAGTGCAACATGTCCTCGCCCATGGCAGGGTGCTGGGGCTGGATGAGCTTTAAGTCCCTTCCACCCCCGACCATGCTACATACAATTCTATTCTGTAACTCATTTCTGTACACAGTCTTCAAACATGCACAGAATTTCTCTCAACTCCACTCTTTAAAGTCCACTTTGTTCACTGTCTTGTTCAAATCTTCAGCTTATTTCTGTGAGCTCTTTTAATATGTCCTCTTTGATTTCCTTTGGAAAGGCAGTGTATGAATAATACTATTTCCAAATTAGTATATCTACCAGCTTCAATTCTGATGGGTCATGTGAAAATACAAACACATTCCACTGAGTGAATGTTATTTTTCAGTAAAGTCTTTAAAATGTATTTGCAGGTTTTGCAGGCTGTTTTGACAGTGGCAATTTTTGCCTTGTTAAACAGTAGCGTAGGTTTGTAAATTTAATGAAATCATTAGCCACAGTTTCAAACTGTAAAGTATATGTACCCTCATGTGATTATTGTCACCACTTCACTATGCTCTGTTTTTTCATAGACAGAATGTTAGTGTATCATGTATTTTTACAGTTTTTATGGTGAAATGTTAAAACTGGAAGTGCTATCATCACCTTTGAAATGCCTTATACAAGCCTGGTAAAGAAAATTAATATACTATAATAAGGTTTTCTAACATATATCACACTGAGAAGCTGTCACCCAAAGCTCCCACACAAGTTGTATATTATTATTATTGCTGTTGTTCACTTTGTTCCTATTTCTGTTTACCTGGACAAAGCGTGACCTAAGAGACACAAAGCTGCTCAGTAGGATGCAAATACCCATCACCAATTACAACTTGAATGTGACTTTATATAAAATTAATTCATCATTCCTGGTCAATGTCTAATAGATCCAAATTACCAAGAGAAAAGCTGAAGAAAGCCAGCTGCACAATTTGTCCTTACTAAGACCTGCACTGACCAGATTGAATGCCCAGTGATGGAGAAAAATTTGCACTCTTATAGTCTTAGCATCCTTTCCACAGACACCTTCTTCAGAACTGACAGTCTGGTAGCTCTAAACAGAATTTAGCTCACTTTGAAGAAATACATATTATTCATTTTTAATTAATTATCTTACATTTCAGCTCTGAGCTTTTAGGCTGCTTCATTGTAGTTAAATTGCTTCTTTTCCTTTCTAATATCTTGCTTCCCCAGACATTCACCCACTGCCAGTTTCATTCCTTTATAATGCCATAGGTGAGCTGTTTTCATCTGCAGTGTTCTTAAGCACACTAGTTTGCAAAAGGCTCCTTGCAAGACAGAATTATACAGACAAAAAAAGGAGTCAGAAGTACTTACAGGAAGGAGAGATTAAATTAGATGCCTTCATCCTGACACTTAAATGGAGTGTGACATTCTTAAATTATTAGCAGAACATGGGATGTCTAGGAAATAGTAAAATATTTGTGTTCTATTAACAAAAAAAGATGTGTAGATGCATGAAGGAAGATTCAAAACCAGAAATGACAGGGTGGGTTAGGGAAAAAATCTAGTAAGTCTTTAATACTATCATGTGGAGCAAACAATATTGTACTTTATAATAGATGAAAGTTTCTGTCTATTGTATGAAAGAGATAAAATAGAAAAGCAATAAACACTGCATAATCCAAACTCATTGTTCAAGCCATAGACTTCTCATTCTCTGGCAACAGCCCAAAGACAAGCTTCAGTTGTATGCATGTAAAGGCTTCTCCCATAAGTATTCAAAGAATATGATACTCAATGAGTGCAGCAAATTAATACAATTTATTCAAATAAATAGAATATGTGAATTAAGGTCACTTTCTAGCACAAAAAAGTAGAGGCATCAATCTAATCCTGCTCAACCCCGGGATCAGCAGACTCAGTTTTTTCCCATTCAAAACCAGTAATTGAAATACAGAAAGAGAAAACAGCTCAAGCTTGTGGCCATTGCATGTATTGCTTCTGGTTCAATAATAGCTTACTGGGACAACTAAGAAACAAAGTAAAACAGAAAAATCCTTCCCAAAATAAGCAGCTTTGGTCCTAAGCTGTTTTTTGTCTTGTCATGTTTAGGGAATATTGAAAACTTCTTTTTCTCTGTGACACATGAAGCTCTTATCAGATATGTAACTAAATAATTCATAATGTAATATTTGTCTTTTGTGACACTCAAGCTGAATTCAGCAGGTTTTAAATGATCATGGCTTTTTACATGCGGTAAACTACTACAGATAGGGTTAAATTCTCCATTTTTTGATGGATGCTGTGGGATTTCTTTAACATTGGCCAGTATCTCAGTATAGAAGGTGAGTGAATGTAAAAAAGAATAAACATCAAAATAAATATTTTATTTGTTTCACATTAATTTTCTTCCGTGCAAAACCACACAGACTGCAAATGAGAAGATTGCATGCTGAGATTATTCAAGTGTTCCACGGGAAGATGAGCAGAGGGTCTTCAGAGGAAGAGAATTTCACCAGTTAACCATACTTTGAAATGATTTTGTTGGAACGTAATCCACATTCTTAATTTTAATTACTGCAGATGACATTTGACATATTTACTAATGTTCCTACCTCCCAGACCTACCCTACAAGCTAATCGTTGCCTCCTGGAAACAAAAGCCACATCCTTTGAGGTTTTCATATCATCACTAGTACTCAATGTCGGCTGTTCTTTTTGGTATCACAGAACAGTGCTCCTACAAATAACTCTATCACTTACCAGATCTCCTTAATCTAACTACCGTCGATGAATACCTTCGATAGCATTAACCCTTTTTCTGTTGTATTATAGGGAGTAAGGAAAAAGAAATGGCCAGTTGCTCTCATCACTATAATAAGCAGAATACAGAAGGAGGAAAAAGATGCATTACATTAGTAATAGGATACTGTATCTGTGAACAGACCTCTAATAGATATTTCTCATCTATTATTTTTTCCCTCCCCATTAGGCTGACTCCTGCATCAAATTCATAACCACTTGTAAGTGTACTAGTGTGTTTCTTTACTAAAATGACTGATTCCAAAATGTCAAGTGATGAAATATCCACTGTCCTCCTAAGTGTAATGTTCCAATGGTTAATTACATTAATCCTTAAACATGTTTTTCTTATTTCTGTTCTGAATATATCTACCTTCAGCTTCCAGCCATAACATTTCATTATACTTTTGTCTGCTAGATCAAAGAGGTCTCTTTCCTCAGAAATCTTTTTGTGTTAATACTGATCATCCATAATTCTGAAAGTTGAATTTTGATGTTATTAAAGTTGATTTGATTTTTTCATAACCTTTTTGACTCTTACACTAAATGGATACAGGAATGTAAAGTTGAAATGCCTGATATATTTCATATTGTTTTATTTTAGTCTTTGCATCTGTTGACAATCTGAATGACTATTGAAAGTTTAAGGGGTTTGAAACTGTTCTTGTCAAAATAGTTGCTTTTCAAACACAGTTTTCCAAAACCCTAAAGACCCTGGAAACTTTCATTGCCATAGCCAATGATCTTGTCATGGGGTAATGCTTAGAATCATCCTTTTTTCTGCCTGGAGTGATATAACATTCTGAGAGAGGGACTGGGTATTTAACAGGATATGGAATATGTTTTGAAGTTAAATCATATTATGAAATTTAGCTAGTCAGTAAGATTTTAATCTTAAGAAATTGCTTTAAAGCAACCTTGCACTGACCCACTTTTTTGTTTTGTCATTTCTTCAATAGAAATTGATAACACATTCTTGCCCTTGCAGATTTATTCTGTTGATGGAGGAAATTTAACTCTATGCATGATTAATGACCAAGGTAGAGCTCTATCAAACATGCAACATGCACTGGGATACTTGATGCATCTGACAGTCCAAGAGTGATCATCCTTTGGAGGAATGGAAAACAGATCGTGACAAAATTACAGTTGCTGATGCATCCTGCTGCATCAATGGCACAGCACAACAAATGGGACACTTGACCTCATCACTTATGCTGGAGCAGATCATTTGTATAAACAAGTTCTTTAGGGGCTTAGACAGCATGCTTTAATGTACTTTGTGGTTGATTAATAAGGCCTTCCTCCAGCACTTGCATAACAGATGTTAGTGTCTGGTAAAGGAGACAAGTAAAGCATAGTCTTTGGATGGGGCAATACGCTGGGAATTTGATTCTGTGCAGAGATTTCCTACAGATCTTTAGCTCTAAATTGGGAGCATGACATGTTTGCTAAGTCATACTCATACACAAGAAAGCGTGAGTACACCTATAGGCACCATGTACCATGTAAATAGAAATAGACCAGAAATGCCAACTTCATTTTCTTGGCAGACCTTTTGTATGTGTTATCATGTTGTGCCAAGCAGCACATAAGCCTCATTTCTAAAACAACATAGCTGGTATTTTCTCCCCTAACTAACTGCAATTATCTGTTCCACTACCAAACTACTAAAAAGCTTTCATCGTACTTTAGGTCATTTTTTTCTTGTCTGCATCTTATTTTGGAATTTGAAAACGTAGGAGAATATAGAGAAGTTTCCGTTGCAGCCAGAGAGCTCACCTGGAATGTTTTGTTGTGTATATTCATCAGAATATGAGGATTTGCTATAAAGTCAATGCTTTATTGAAGTATTAATTCCAATGAATGTTGTCTAAAATAACAACTTTTATACACCCATCTGATTAAATTGTAGGGAATGAATTTCCAAAGGTCATTCCAGGTT
This sequence comes from Myiopsitta monachus, assembly GCA_017639245.1. Classification (NCBI taxonomy): domain Eukaryota; kingdom Metazoa; phylum Chordata; class Aves; order Psittaciformes; family Psittacidae; genus Myiopsitta; species Myiopsitta monachus. The sequence continues at coordinate 113,018,033 of CM029917.1, read as the reverse complement.
TCTTAGTATTCCAAGTTGTCATCATTTTCAGAACTATAATCATAAAACCATATAATGATTTGGGTTAGAAAGGACCTTATAAACATCCAATTCTAACTCCCTGCTATGAGCAGGAACACCTCACACTAGACCCCATCACCCAAGATTCTGTCCAACCTGGCCTTGAACACTGCCAGGGATGGAGCATTTACCACATCCTTGGGGAACCTGTTCCAGTGCCTAACCACTCTCCCAGTAAAAAATTACTCAGATGTAGGGTTGTGTGATTTCTAGGTTATTTCCATTGTGCAGGGAAACTCTTGAACTCCATAAGAGTCTATATAAGCTGGTTATACTACTGCCGTGCATCAGGCAGCCTGTGCCTGTTTCTTTTCCTGAAAATTACAAATCCCTGAGTTTATTTTAATTTTCTCTAATGATCTTTAGGGTTTGTTTAGCATTTTTTTTTTTAAATGTGGGTCTATATTTCAATGTAGAAAAAAGAATATTTAAATAATTTCTGATTTTATCTACAGAAAGAAAAACAGCATTAATGAGATAGATAAGGCTAATGACTTTATAGTCTTTATTTCTGTGTTTTGTCTTCAGAAAGTGGTTAATTCTCTTCCTTTTGCCTTTTTTTTTTTGTTGTTGCTGTTTCTTGACACCATTCAAAGTCAAAAGAAGATATTGTTGAACAAAACAGTAAAATCTGTGCTTAAACGAGAGAAAGAGGGATCTTAGAAATCTGTCAGGAATATCTGTTCTTGTCCATTAAAAAAAAAATCAGATTGCTTAGCTAGACAATCTAAGGCATTTTGGGAGGTTCTTCAGATCCACATCTCTTTAAGAGCTGTTAGAACAAGTAGATGATACTCTATAGTCGCATATTAACGATTATTTTATTTTACATATTTTCCTCAGTGCTACTTATCTTTATATTTTGCCTTTTTTTTTTTTTTTTGGTGCATTAGCAATTACATTAAAGCAAGATGGAAGCATTTTAGATTTTAGTCTTCATCACAACTATTGGATCATCTGGGAAGAAAACCTGATCTGCAATGTAAGCTACAACTCATCCAGACTGTCACATTCTCCTCCAGTAGTTTGCCTTTCCTTCCACAAACCATACAACCTGTTACATAGCAAAAATCCTCACTGTGCTCCCCCAGCGTGTAATTACCAAGGAAACATCTCCTCACTCAATAGAAGCCTCAAGGTTAAACAACAAACCAAATTAACCGTAATTTGTTCAGTGCTTCACAACAACGGAGGAGGAGAAAAAAAACAGATGCTACTCTTAGTTGAAGGAAGAAAAATGACTTCTGGGAAAGTCCGTCCATTTAGTGGTCTACTTCATTAAAGTCTGTCCACATTTATCCACTGGGACAAAGCAAAACTCTCTTTCCTTGTAGAGCAGGAGAAATCTTACATCTACAGCTAATGGGCTCACAAGGATCTTACTAATGATGATGTTTAGCACAGATGTGGAAATCAAAACCATCACCTTTTACAAGCCCTTTGCCCCATCTCTAGAAGCCAGAAAAACTGGGGAAGAGAAACTTAAGCAGTACTGGGCTGCTCAGTGCAACACTGAGTTGTAGCTGTCTCTGCTGCAATCCGTACTCTTGCCCTAGGAGCAGGGGGATGAATGACTGATGCATGGCTATTATTGGGCAGGACTGACTGATAGTTATTCTCTTTTGCTGCTTCTAGCTTTTTTCTGTGTAGCTGTTTACACAACCCATGCCTGACACCGGGCTAAACAATGTTGACCCTTAGTGCTCTGCATCAATAAACAGCTCTGTATTAAACTCTTGGAGACTTATTTATTGAGCGTTTCATCATCACAAATGCCAATGTTTTATCAAGCAGTAAATCATCTGCTTAGTGCAGCTCTTTGTCTTTCCTGATTGTCATGTTTCCTCACTGTATTGTAGCTAAATTCTGACAGAAAGTAAGCATTCTGATTGCTATTTATATGATCAACATTCATTTGCACAATCAGTATTAATGCACTATTGGAGTCATGGGTTAGTACTGTGCTCCCTGCCTTATACAGCTTTCAGCACAGGAGGGGTGTTGCTTTCCTGGAATTGTCATTATTCTTCCCTTTAATCTTATCATCAAGAAACTGCTGCATTTCCTATGTTCCTGAGGATGCAAGCAGAGAGGAGCTCGGATCAATACCTAGATGAAAACACAGCTTAATTTTGCAGTTAATAATATGACTGAGACTAAAACCAGAAGCTTGTATTCTTTTTTAACCCTAATCCTAGCTCTACCTCTATGCAGATCCTCCAATTACACTGAGTGAATCTGTTCATTCAGTCGCTACAGAGAGCAGGAGATATCTGTCAGCACAGATGATTTTCTGCAGTACCCACCCATTTTAACTGAGAATGCATAAATTAGTATTTCTGATTCAGTTATGCAATCTTTGTGGACAAGTTCCATCTCCTTTATGAAGAGTATTGCAACACCTTCCTTGAAAAAAGAGTACCTGTCTAAACAGGGAGGTAGCAAACATAATCTTGCTATCTGGATGTAGTTTAAACAGATATGACTGATTCACTGTGACTACAGTGTGATGTGTAGTTACATATACATATCTACACACTGATTCACAGTGACTGCAGGTAAAGGAGAGAGAGCTACAAATCCTGCACTAAAAGTGCATGCAAAGTATAACCTTCCCATTCTTTTCATAGCCACAAAGAACAATTAGTTTATAATACAGACAAAGATTTCTTGGCAGTATCTTGTGCTTTGGTACAGGAAAATTTCAGATGCACTGGAACTACTTGCACAGTCAAAAACGTGCGTGTTTTTCCTGTTGGAAAAAGAAGTGGTAAAACATGCAGCAGTCTTTCAAAATCTTGTAAGGGAAATTCAGTATGCATTGTGTTGTCAAGCATGTTAGTAGTTTGCAACAAATTGGTATTGCGCTGTTTAGAGAAGTTTCTTGGTGAAATCATTTCTAAAGATAGGGTGAAATGTCATTTCTATCCTGTGACACGTCTATACATCTCTTGCCCTGGGGAACCAGCAGCTGATTCTGTGCTGTGGGGGAATGATTGATACAAATACCACCAGTGTGAGATGTCATGACTCTGTCAGCCTAAACCCTGCAAGTCAAGTGATAAAACTTGGTTCTCCATCATGACCCTGCATTTGTGACTATTTCCTCTTGCTGAACCTTCATTTTTTTTCCCAGAGATGAGCACACACAGTGCTTTTGTGAGGTCAAGATCACCATGCTCAATAATTCTTTTTTCTATCTGCCCAATTTCTGCTGTTTTCTCATTCAATTTTATTAACCTGGTAATGAGGGGAAGTAGCAAGACAGGTTTTAGTGTATACTAGCAAGTTTCAGGGTAAGGCAGACAATTCTCTTTCTAACTCTACCCTGCATCTAACATCTTGCATTACAGAGCTCGTGGGACTTGAGATACATGGAGGAATTTGTTGTGTCACAACAAATTCTGTGCAGCACTGTAGATGGGGACTTACAAAGGTAAGTAAAGCCAAAACCAAACAAAATAACAAAACACAGAAGTATTTAAACAAAAATCATTCTGTGAACATTTTCAACTCTATTTGCTTTTACAAGAGCTGTGAGCAAACAAAATTTGGAGGGAAAAAAGGAAAAGGCATTAGAGATGGATGCCCAAAGTGGTATTTACATATTATTTCATTCTATATTTACATAGAAATTGTTGTAGACTTTCTGAGATCTCACAGCATTTTGGGAACTAACAGAAGCAGGGAAGAAGAGATTTGGCATATGACAAGATGGGGGGTGGGAATTACGCTCAGATGGAGAATGAAATTGAGGACTGTATTGATGTCATAAAACCCAAGAGAGCTGACAGATGAGAATCACACACACTGTTTTTTCAAGTTGATTAAGAGGCACAACTTACAATGGCAATTTTGACATCTAAATGCCAAAGATGTCAATAAAAGTATTCCTCAAAGGTGCAGAAAAAAAGAGAGAGAGAGAGAGAGAATTGCCATGGGTTTTCGTCTGTCTGAAGCCACTTTTTAAATATTTACAGTATTTATTCATAGTCCAGTGTTGCTTACGACCACAGCTACCATAGAATACCCCAAAGGCTAATTCGGCAAAGAGAAAAGAAATTCTCTCTTTTTCTGTCTTCTTGAAAGGTAAGACAAGAGTAGTGTGTTTAATTTGTAGCAAAGAAAATTCAGGTTAAATAGTAGGAGCAAAAATACTGTCAGGGCTGTGTTACACAGGGATATATTGAGCAGACAAGCTGTGGAGTTGCCAACACGGGAGATCATTCTGAACAGGTTATACAAACACCTCTTAGGAATGACATGAATCTACTTCAAAGCAGGCAGAAAATCTGAATGATTTTTGGCCCTTCCAACCAGTTCTATATTTCTGGGATAAAATAGGAAAGCATCTGAGAACTTTAAAAAAATCAAAGGCCAGCAAGAGCAATATAATTTATGCCCAAGTACTTTTCTTCCCTGTGTCTTGCACTTATCCTCTGCTGCCAGCCAAACTCCTTCACAATCCCAGACCATCTCCTCTAGCAGTCCATTTCTATGAAGAGCTCTCTCTGCCTCATTTCCTGCTAGAGGGTGAAAGATATCAGAAGAGAAGATCTGTTTTCAAGTGTTCCTACAAAAGGAACACACAATCCATACAGCTGTGAGGCTTCTGGCGTCCTCTTACTGCTTTGGCTTTTTGGCAGTTCTCTTTTCCTTATTGTAGAGGTATGTCTTGGTTTTGTTTTTGTTCCTGTTCAAGGCTTGAAAGACATAGGCCCTCTATCATAAGTTTGTCTACTAACCATTTCCTTTAGTGTTCTATCTTCATTCTCTGCCTGTGCCTCTTTCCAAGGTAGTTTTTGATTCTTGGTCACTCTACTGATTCACATTAGGTACTCTGCATGGTAGCCTTTCCTTCAGGCCCCCTCTCTCTTGATTAACTGCATAGGGAATGTCAGATTTAAAAATTTCTACTTTGCAATATATTTAAATTAATGATCTGTAGTATATGGTGTGATCAGTAAGTTTGTAATAGAGAAATAGAAATGGGTAAGTTTGTAGTAGAGAATTCGCACCTGGTGTAGTTTTGAGTTGTGTTTTTTTTTTTAAGGGTTTTAGCCATTGATTTAATCCACACTGTGCAAGCAAGTACTTTTAAAAATAACTACTGGATATGCAGCTTTACATGTGCCAGCTCAATGTGCTTATGCTCCCCAAAGCACCTCATTTAACATTATTATTGTCTTCCATTGGACTACCTGAATGAGTAAAAACTACTCACATGAGCAAGTTCTGTGCCCCAGGTGGTATTCAGCCATACCTGCAGCCTTCCCAGCTTTCAAGCTATTCTCTTAGAGGATTGCAGGATTTCACTATTTGCGTTGCATGTTTTCAAAGGGAAAGAGACGGGGCTGTGATTTGGCAGTTCTGGTTTCTCTAACCATTTCTGCCCTGGGTTTCTTCCATGGCATTGGGAAAGATTTGCTCCTCAGTTTCTGCCTTTATACAAGGGACAATAGTATTGATGTAGAACAGTTCTATGGTCAAAATACACTTACAAAATGTTTCCTGGTGTTGGGATGGCAAAGACTAGATCAAGTCCAAGTAAGTCACCAATTACAGATAAGCTAGAAGGCAAAGATTAATTAATATAAGTTAAACTTTTATTGACATTCACTCTATGCATTGGGTATATGAAGAGAGAAGGAAACATGAGAGTTTCTATCCACAAATGTGCAAGAAAAATGTGTTGCTTTCTTTTCCCTCCAAAACATGAAGGGCTTCTACCTTTACTGATCCAGATTTACTGCAGTTGGATAGAAGTAGTGCATAATCTTTAAAACACACTTAGAGTTCACAAATTGGCTGAGTGTATGGTATATCACGCTAACACTTACACTCTTTTATTGCAGTGCTTTAAGACCAGGACCTAGCTGCATTTCAGAAGAGTGAAAAAGCAGGCTTGTAATTCCGTCACTCACTAAGTAATGTGGTAGTACTGCAGTACTCATAGGCAGATATTGACTCAGTACTTACTAGTATCGAGCCCTAAACAGTACTTGTATGACTGATAAGGGAATAAGAGCTGTGGGCTCTATTGCAAAGAAATGCCATGCCTGACTGCACATCAATAAACATGTGAGTTCAATGCATAGGGTCTGAAGATTTTACCCCTAATTCAGAGAGACAACAATCTGCAGGAGCTCAGGCTTGAAGGTGTGCAGTTGCCTGATCAATTTTTAAAATCACGAGTAAGTGAAGAGAACACTGCTTTTGTTTTCAGGGTATTTTGTTTGTATTTGTTTTCTTTTTACCTGCTGTATATACCAGCAAACATGTTCTCTCCACAAAGACTTTCTTCCCTGCAAGGATTACTGAACTACTTGCCGATTTTAGTGAACAATTCATGAAGGAAAAGTTGTCAAATGAATGCAATTTAGCAGCTTAAGTTTCGTGTGATCAGTGGGTTCCATTTAATGGGATATGTGTATGCACTGCATTTTGGTTTTGGTTTGCATGGATTCATGCCTTCTGAGGTACAGGTTCAGAGAAGTCATCAAACCCACTCCATATCTCCCCATTTATTCTGGCTTCATGCTGAAGACAGTGTAAAATTTGGCTTCTATATGTGAAAATAAGGAGGTATGACTCAGCCCTACTTTCTTCCAGCTTTATGCCATTTCTAACTGATTTCAGTGTCAGCTTGATTTCAGGGAAGTTAAATTGACCTAAACTTAAAATGATACAACATTGAATCAGATCCCTCCAGCTTAAAAGATGTATTGCAATGATATCTGTTCACTGACCTTTGTGAAATGAATATGGAGATTCCAGTTCAGTTCCTATTAGCAGTACACAGTCAGCAGTGAAGCCACCATCATTACATACATCTCCTCTCTGCAGTGCAAGAGCTCAGCTGAAATACAGTCCTTTACTCCATTAGGACAAATATAAAAGACACTGTCATACATCTTAGGAGCAGAGGGCATCTCTGGAGTCATCAAACACTGCATTCTGCATCCATATAGAGCACAAAAATATCTTTTATTCATTGAAAACCTTTCTCTTTTTCAAAAAGGTATATTTTTGCTCCTCCTTCTTGCTTGACAACAGTTCTTTTCAGCTGTCAGGTTGGTCAGTGAAAGAGCATTCTGATCATAGTGAATGGCTCAGTTTGGGGTTTTTTCAACTTTCATCTCCCTGACATAGAATAATAAAATATTCACACTCTAAATAAAGAAACAGCATTTCTCAGATTGCAGGATAACCCAATCACTAGAACTGCCCATGCGTTGGGAGCTACAAGAGCATCTGAGAACTGAGGTGATTTTGCCTCTTCAACATCTTACTTTAAAAATCTTAATCCCCTTTTACCCATGGGACCTGATAGTGACCTTTCTTTATCCTCTCTAAGCATTTTTGGTGCCTGAGCATGCTACTCTTATCTTTCCCTACATTAATCACTGTCTTTTGCAGCCAGAGAATGCTTACACATGTAAAGTCCCTAATTACAACCATATCTTGATCACTTCAAAACCAAGTTATTTCTATATAATGTTGTTGGATAGAGCTCAATTTTAAAGTAATAGTAAATAAACTGCTAATTGCTTCTCTGTCTTTCAGGCAATTGAGATGTCTGTGCCAACACAAAGCATCACAAGGTATAAAACTGAGATGCAGTTTGTACTGTCTGTGAAAAGCCTACTTTAAAGTGTGGGAAAATTGGTGGAAATAAAATGGTTTTATTTTTCCTTCTTATGCAAAATGTGATGAAAACATATTTTAGATGGAATATTTTCAAACCTTTCTAAAGATTGCCTGTTTTGAAGAATACCTTGAAGTTCACTGATGAAAAACGCGCTAGGTAGTAGCTGAACATTATTATAAACACATCAGACAGGAGATATGAAATACTTCGATTATTATTTCCTGACTTATAGTGAAGAACACTAGCATATTCCTGTTTCCATTAATCTTCCATTGCTTAAAAATGCCAAATAGCTGTTAATAGTGAAAATATGCAGTATAATAGTTTTCTTACGTATGTATTTATCTTGGCAGACCACAGAGAACCTTGATTGTTTTCACTGTCTCTAGCCCCTGAAAATTGTCACCTTTTTCATTTCATTTACACACAGGGCAGTAATCATAAACCACCTTAACAAGAAAATGTGTGAAGCTGCTTGCCAGAGCTTTCAGAAAGAACTTGTCGTAACTCAAGAACCGTTCCAAAAGTAATTTCCAAAACCTTAATTTTGTTGGCCTTAAAAATATTTGTACTTTAAAACTTAACAGATAGTTCCACAACCATATTCCTGAGGAGAAAAAATGTAAAATAGATGCTTACAGTCATAAACTTAATCTTCTCCAGAAAAAAAAAAAAGAACAAAATCCAAAACTTTTAAGGTTTATTTCACATACAAATTTTCATTATAAAGTACCTAACTGCAATTTAATTTATATCTATGATTCTATGATGTATGATATATGATATATGACATGATATATGAAGTATATCATAATATATTATCACATATAATTATATTAATTATATTAAACTAAATTAAATTATATTATATTTATTATATTATACAAAGCAGCTCTGCAGAGAAGGACTAGAGTGTATTGGTTGATGAGAAACTTAATTTGAGAGGCAATGTGCACTTGCAGGCCAGAAACCCAACCATATCCTTTGCTGCATTAAAAGGAGTGTGACCAGAAGGTCGAAGGAGGTGATCCTGCCCCTCTGTTCTTGTGAGACCTCACTTGGAGTATTGTATGCAGTTCTGGTTTCCTCAACATCAAAAGGACATTGAACTCTTGGAACAAGTCCAAAGGAGGGCCATGATGATGATCAGGGGACTGGAGCACCTCCCATATGAAGATAGGCTGAGAAAGCCGGGGCTGTTCATCCTGGGGAACAGAAGGCTGCATGGAGACCTCCTAGCAGCCTTCCAGTATCTGAAGGGGGCATATATGGATGCTGGGGATGGACTCTTCATTTGGACTGTAGTGATGGGACAAGGGATAATGGGTTAAAACTGAAACAGGGAAAGTTTAGATTAGATATAAGAAGTTCTTTACTGCAAGGGTGGTGAGGCACTGAAATGGGTTACCCAGGGAAGCAGTAAATATCCCTGGTGATGCTCAGGGCTGGGCTGGATGGAGCATTGGGTGACATGCTTTAGTGTGAGGTGTCCTTGCCATGGCAAGGGGGTTGGAACTAGATGATCTTCCAACCCTAACTGTTCTATGATTCTATGATTCTGTGATAATGTGTGTGTATATATATGTATGTGTAGGGACATGGTTTAGTAGTGGACTTGGCAGTGCTGGGTTAATGGTTGGACCTGATGATCAAAAAGATCTTTTCCAACTTAAATGATTCTATGTTTCTATATACACATATCTCAGGTGTGTGTGTGCATGTTTCAACAGATAGACCTGTATCCACAAAATCAGTATCTAAAGGTGCGAAAAGGATTAATTCTTCCATGGCAGCTTTGAAATATCCAAAATTTGCCATCATAATGCAGGTGAAGTACATTTCAGCTTAGTAAGTTTATTACACAATAATTTGTTCTTTCTGGAAGGGATTCATTAGATGGACAAGGATTTGAGTTTTCAGAAAACTGCCAGTTGAGAAATCATGTCTTCCCAATTTTATTCACAGGTATGTTGTCATTTATACTTCCATTTTTTTCTCTCCTTTCCCTGACCAACTTTTTGTCCAAAATAGCTGCAGATATACCCAGGACTCGATCTTATCTGAGCCATGTTTGAAATTAATTCAAATCACGAATTCAATGAACAAATCTTCCTTGTACTCTTAGTGTTGCCATTAAGTCATCAGAGCGATTTTTGGCAAAGGGGGGATTTTTGTGTTTGCATATCTCATGAAAGTTCTATTGATGCTAAATATTAATAAAAAATTTCATGTAAACTAAATATTTCTGTATTTGCAGTATCTGTGGCTTTAGTTTTCAGTAGAAAAATGTATTGATGGCATGATCACTGATTTAATGCTATAAATTAATAGTGAGATGTAATAAGCCAGAATTTTAGAAATATGTTGTTAGTATTATGACACTTGGTAATTCAAAAAGGATTCAAGTCTTCCCTTCCTTCCCATAGGAAGTGGTAAGAGTAATTGAACATTGAGCAAGTATAAGATGGAAAGGACATAAGATGGAAATGAACAGAACTTGAATTTACTGAAGTAAATTCTTTGTTTGTGACCATTGTATGAAGAGAATGAGACAACATGAACAAGTGGGAAAGGACTTATTCAGATTCCCAAAAAAAACCCAGATGTCCTAGGGGCTGGACAGCACTTGCTTGTGTAAATTTAATATAAGATCTCGACAGTAAAGCATGAGACTTAACTCCTACATTCACAGAATAATTTGTGTTGGAAGGGATTCTGCATCTGCCTGCCTAGACATGGCTTCCAGAAATTTTTATTCCAGAAGGATTTATTCTTTTATAGATTTCTTGGCTGACAGGTAGTGAATCAACCAAGTATCTTGCAGAATTTGAAACTTGAAATTTACAAAGACTGAGGTTTGTAACTCCAAGATTTTGCAGACTTTCTTCACCACATGCTGAAGGCCTGAGAGACTATATCTAATTAATCCTGACCAGTGGATTATGAAAAGCTCTTTGAAGTCAATGGAACTTCCATTCACATACACCATCACACAAATTAACATTGTTCAAACACGGTGTCAGTGTATATACAGCATTACCTCTGCCTGGCTAAAATGGCATTATTTCAGTGGGGGTGATTCAGTTTCAGTGTTCAAGTTCAGTTTCAATGTTCAAGGTCAGTTTCAGATATTAGGATTTAAAAATATTTAGGAAGAAGTTTAACAGTTCTATTCGACATTTTCCATACACCTCCATCTGCTTACCTATCATACACACTTAGCCCTTGAGTCACCTGTCTCCAGTGTTTTCTCCACAAAGAGCTCTTAATATTCCCTGAGACTAAACTCTTGACATATGGGGAAAATGAAGTTAGGTGTCAGTGGCCTCAGTTTTACAGAAGTTGATGGTAATTTTATCTTTTTGAACAGTGTTTTAATATAATTTAATTCAGAAACCCCCAAGAACATTAATTACTCATTCAGCATTTTATGGATGGGCTGTTAACTGAGCTTTAGAAAACCAAAATTCTTGTTCTGCCACAGATTCTTTGCGTGACACTAGGAAATGCAATTAATTTTGTAATCAATAAGAACAATGCTCCTCCATTGCTCTTGGCTGCACTGTATCTTTTTAGAATATATGAATGGAACTGTTCAGAATTTAACACAGTGAATTTTGACATCATCACAGCCTTAAAGCATTAGTGTGATGTTATCAATAAACACAGGCTATTTCTGCTGTCTCTCTGTTCTTTCCTTCTGACCTCCTTTAAGATCTTGGAATCATAGAATGATTAGGGTTGGAAGGGACCTTTAAAGGTCACCCTAGTCCGACCCCCCTGTAAAGAGCAGGGACACCTTCAGCTAAAGCAGGTTGCTCAAAGCCCCATTCAACCTGACCTTGAATGTTTCAATGCATCTACCACCTCTCTGGGAAACCTCGTCCAATATTTCATCATGCTCATAGTGAAAGATCTCTTCCTTATATCAAGTCTAAATCTTTCAGTTTAAAACCATTACCCCTTGTCCTGTCACTAGAGGCCTAATTAAAAAGTCCATCCCTATATTTCTTAAAAACCTTCTTCAAGTACTGAAAGGTCCACAATAAGGTCTACTTGGAGCCTTCTCTTCTCCCTGCTGAACACCACCAGCTATCTCAACCTTTCCTTATAAGAGAGGTGCTACAGCCCACTAATCCTTTTTGTGGCCAATACTTGCTGATACCCTTCTCCAAATAAAGTTTTACTTTCTTTTTTTTTTTTTTTGATTAAAATGCCACACTCAGCCCTCCAAACCAAGAATATCAAACTGCAGACTTTTCCCAGTTACAATAAGTTACTCTTTTTGGTCTGCTGGCTTTAATTTAGGGGGAAACTAGCAGGAGATTCTGCTATCTAGGGAGCAACCAGCTCTAATGAGAGACTTGGGCAATGACATATTCCAAACAAATATACTTCAGAGAAGATATATCAGAGGTAAGGAGCACATCTGACTGCTGGCAGCATGACACCATGACACCCATCCAGGGCACTGAAATGTCATAATGCTTGTCCTGCCTTGGATTAATGTTTTACTCTGCCTCAGGTCAAGACAGACATTTGAAATAGCTTCATAACTTTTGTCTTCATAGTCCTTTTTAACCAGCCTAGACTACTTGTTTTTTTCTCAGTGCTTTTAGATAGTATATTTTCTACTCCATCAGATGAGCCACAAGCACAGTCACTAACGAGATCACAGAAACACATATTCCATTTCAAACATCAAAACAATAATCTATGAAGACAGCAGTATTTCACAGACTTTGTCACATGAATCCTAAGTCTCTGCAGATTTCTTACACTTCTACACTGTTCCAATTAATACTCCTGCCTTTAAAAAAAATCCATTCAGTATAAGTAGGCTAAGTGCTATTTATCTAAAAGCCTCTGGCAGCTGAAGTCTGGATTAATCTTTTAGCCCAAATCAAATCATGTCAACTCAGATCAGCTTCCTTGTATAATCTGATTTTTGAGGGAAAGTCAGCTTTTCTCCCTGGATGTGGCCCATGACAGAAACATGAAGAAGGAAACTTGGCATCTCTGCGTGACGCGGATCCTGAGACGGTGGAATTCAGCACAGATTTCTTCCTTTCCCTAGAACTTTATCAATTTAAATCACTTGAAGATATGGCTTGAAATCTATAATACATTTCATGGACCATAAATTTAGACAGTAATAAGTCCAAAAATTTATCTATTTTATTGTTTTCTTGTGGTAAAGTTTGTGTGTGTCTTTTCAAAAATCTTAGCTACCCTCCATAATTTTAAGAAGGGCAAAATAAATTCTCATACTTGTTCTCCACATGTGTATTCTTATCTTTAGCTTCCCGTTAAGAGTCTATGCTGCTTTGCAGCATTTATGTAAAAAAAGTCTTGCATAAGAAAACCTATTCAACACTTCATTTAAAAATGTCTGTAAGAGGCCTGTAAAAGTTACAGTAAACAGTAAATGCTCCTGCAGATAGATAATGACTTTACAGTGTGATTAAATTATATCCAGATCCTCTCTATCTTTCTATCATGCTTTTGAACTAGACTTCAGTCACTTCAGGTTCAATTCCCGTTTCCAGAGTAATGCTTCTCAGCAGCAACAATTGCTGATGATAATTTTATACTATAACCAGGTCAAAGCAGGGTGTTGGAACTAGATGATCTTAAGGTCCTTTACAACCCTAACTATTCTGTGATTCTATGATTCTCTGTATTAATTTTTGCCTTGAGCAAGTTGCCAAGGACGGTGCATCCAGTAGCAATTTATGTCCTGATCCTAGTTTGGCTTTTGTGGGTCTGGTTTTAACCTCAAGTTTTTTATTCTGAACACAAAGTTGCTGATCAGATCTACATTCTGGCCTACAGAAGCAAGGTCAGTGATACCTGAATATCATTAGCATAAATCACAGTCACAAAAGAAAACAGAGTCTATGACAAGACTCTCAGAAATATACAAGTCTCTTGAAAATGTCCAGATACCCCAAATGCAGGACTGGAGCATGGGAGAATCACAGATAGGGGAGAATTTTGGCTCAGGCTCTTATTTATGTACAGATTTCTTTTCTTTTCTTCATTTATTTTCTTTTTAATTTTGAAGGACAGTGTCAGTTTAAATCAGAAATAAACTCTCCATAAGTTACTTCACTGCTGGCATTAATTTCATGTCATATATTATGGCCTTTCTGGCAGGAAGCTAAATTAGCTTTTTCATTTAAAAGTGAACATTTTTTTCTCCCTTTTTTCTTTTTTTTTTTTTTTTTTTCCCCCTCTTTAATATATTCGACGTCTTTGACAAGGAGAGAGAGCCCCATCTGGAGATTACTACCTGCATGCTATGTCAAAATCACTGCTTTGCAACAATATTCCTGTGAGCAGGACAGCTTAATCATAAAAGGGAGTTATTTAGGGTTGAATGTATAAAGGAAATTAAAGTCTCATGTCTGACTCTTGCATTCAAAACATAAACCCAAACTGAGTTATCCCCATCTCTCTATGACATTCCTGTTTCCTAAACTGAAGATCTGCAGATAACATGACGTGATGCAGAGGTTCCTCAGGGAGTCTCAGATTTCCTTTAGAGTATACCCAAATCTATCTTATTCTTGATAAAACTGATCTTTTGCATCTGTCAGATGCCCAATCCCTCTCACAATTACAAACTGAGATTTGTTATGCCTGTCATTAGTTCCAGGAGTAATGGGAATGAAATCTCATGCAGGATGTGGATTTATTGGGTTTTGACTACTCAGGAACTTCAATGCTGTAACTTCTGCCACCTTCGGATTTCTTTTAATGGCCAGTAAATGAACTATTCTTGTGTGTCAGGAGGTAAATATCTCTGAATTTCTTTTAGCAAACTACTTTTGTACTTTGTGCAGAATACTTCAAGTTTCTTTAAGTTATCAAGCAAACAGTATTAGAATGGCAGTGTACCTAATGGATGAGGTATCTAGTTTGAAAAGGAAGATTAAGAGACATACAGCATTTCAGTGCCTTCTAAATTATGTTATCTAATGTATATTGGAAATATTACTACAAAAGAGACTTTAGGACTAATATTCTGAGTGGAAAGAATCTACTGACTGAGATATTATATATATATTCTTGGATGCCAGCAAAGGATACTGCATGAGCTATAAAAATAATAGTTACAAAAATAAGACTTAAAATTTCAAGCAAAGATGAGAGATGTCTGTTCATTTTCTGCAGAGACATAGGCCTTTGGATATTATGTTACTTGACATCAGAATTGAAGGACAGTAATGCTGCCCATCAACACTTTCCTCTCTCCTCTGCAATGCTAAAGTGCCTTGTAAACTCATGCATACTTTTTCTCTCTTTTTAAAAGAGTATTACGAGTTCTCTCATATTAGAGATCCTGGGTAATAGAGCGTAGTATCAAATTATTTAGATTATTCCTCTGTGAAACAGGTGAGCTGGCAAAGCTGGAAATTGCACTAACACGAGCCACTGAAATCCCAGTGTAAGCATCTAAGCTCTTCTGTTCTGGCTCACTCATCCTCTGGGAAATTTTAGCTGGAGCTGTGAATCTGTGAAAATAACGTCTCCACCTCAGGGAACAGTCTGTGCATATTCTGTTTAGCCATTAGTTTCCCTGGAAACTTTGCAGAGACACCAGAGCAAAGTGCTTTTGCTAGGAAGTACTGCTCAGGAGCTGAAATCCTGCTGTCTATACAGGGCTTACCATCTGTAGGTTAGTGCTAGGTTTCCTTTGGAAGCTCCATCTGCTTTTGCTGCTTTCAGTGACTCATAACTACACAATACTCTGTATTTTTAACATTAAGGTTTCCAGCTGGAGATCACTGACTGAAGTAAAGAAAAAAAGATGGCATAGATGGACAACATATACATTACTGATTTCTAAAAACAACCATGGCAAAGAACTGATGAGCTACTTGGGGAAGAAGAGCAACCACTACTTCATCAAACACTTCTGTTCTGCCATCATTCCAGTTTCTCTACCTGCTTACCTTATTCTTGGATCTCCTTCTCTTTTCTTTCTCAAACAATTCTTACTTCCCGTTTTCTGCAGGGCTTCTGGCTTTTCATTCCACGTTTCCTCTACTATGTTGCTTTATACAATAGCTTATAGCATTACTTTCAGTTTCACCTCATAGAACAAACTTTATCACCATTTCTATTGTTCCCTTTTAGCCTTTGATTCATTAATCTACCTAGATTTAACTTTGATCTTGCTTAGGTATAGTCAGTTCTCATGGAATCATAGAATGATTTGGGTAGGAAAGGACCTTAAGATCACCTAGTTCCAACCCCCCTGCCAATGGCAGGGATGCCTCACTGTGGACCATATAATCCAAGATTCTGTCCAAACCAGTTATCAATATCAGGAAAATTCCTGGGTTACCTTTGGATCGTGGTAAGAGTAGTAAAGCTGATCCAAAATGAGGTATCAAGACTACTACTCTTCTAATTTCAACTTTAAAAAATAGCTCCAGACTTACATGGGAATCAGAACCAGAGACATATAGCCCATAGGTCCACAAGAAATCCCTGGAATGTTACCTTAGATTTTCTTCTTGTAAATCTGTAAAAAAGGGAATAGTTCCTACAGAAAACCTAGAGTCAAAGTACCTGCATCTAATAATAACCACAATACTGAAAAGAATAATTAAATAACCCCCAAAACCTGGATAACATTAGTTGCTTCACCTTCTCCAGGTTTCTATCACAGATATGGTTATTTCTATCTTACTCAGAGGTGGAAGCAATTGGATCCACTGTTATTAGTTTTGTTATTATTTGCCTCTTCAAAACTGGCGGAATATCTGATGATGCACATATTTTATACAAATGTGAACAGACTAGTGTGAAGAGGTCTGGGTGGAACCTGATGAGAAATACAGTCCCAGAAAAGTCCCCTAATCTAGACAAATTAATGCAATTAAGGCTCATAGAACATTCCCCTGGACCCACTGTCAAAGCAGATAAACAAACATCCAGCAGTGTGCGAATGTGCAATCAGATGGAACCTGGAATTCAATGAGGAATGTGCTTATGCTTTGGACACAATGTCAAGATCGTTATTTTGCATTAGACTTTTCTGTTTCTTATACCTCTGCCTCCAGCTCAAAAATTTATCCATCACACATTTAAGAACACAAAGATAAACAGCAAAAAGCCAGCACATAGAAACTAGCACAGCTCTACACAATGGGAATTTGAGCACCAAAATAAAATAAGAGGTATTTAAAAGCTGGTATGAAATATAACTGTGATTCAGTTGGACAGATATTATTAATTTAATAGAATATTAATAGGATATTCCATTTATAACTCCTGTTCTGTCCCATAGCCTCCTGAGATATACTTCAGTGAGTTTTTAACGATAATATGAAATGCAGCTACTTCTGGGGTAAATATCCATCAGAAATTAGAAAAAAAATCATAACTTAAAAGCCGGGTAAGAAGAATTTGACACCTAATTCTATAAATAAAAGTAACAAGAATACCAGGCATGTTCCTAAACCTCCATCTAGTCATTCAAAATTCAAAAAATATGGGTAAAACCACAAAACCTGAAGTTATATTATAAAATAACAGAATCACCTAGGTTGGAATAAAGACTTTAATGATCATGGAGTCCAACGATTAACCGAATGCTGCAAAGTCCACCACGTCCTTGGAGAGTCCACCACAACCATGTCCTTCAGTGCCACATCTACATGACTTTCTAATACCTTCAGGGATGATGCCTATGATGCCTACTACTGCTCTGTGCAGCCCGTTCCAGTGCTTGACAACCCCTTTGGTGAAAAATTATTCCTAATATCCAATCTAAACCTTCCCTGTTTCTTGATGATGCTGAGGATGTTTCCTCTTGTTATATCATTTGGTATGTCTGAGATGTGACCTATCCCCACCACACTACAACCTCCTTTCAGGTAGTCATAGAGAGTGACAAGGTCTCTCTCTACGCAGCCTCCTTTTCTCCGGACTATTATCCGTTTCATGTTGTCTTCTCATTGTTATTCTTTTTCCCATTCTAACTTAAATACAGAGCAAAATGTTGCAGAGTCTATAGCCATACAGTGCAATAGAGAAGTCTTCCCCTCTCATCTCTCACATTTTACCTTTCTGGTATGCTTGCTTTCACTAATTGACCGATTTTTGTGGTGTCTATGAAGATACATGGTAGGAAAACACGAAGTGATAGAGTAGGGAAGAAGATCTTTTAGATTTTTTTGGCTTATTCGTAAGGATAAAGCATTACTTTCTCTTTTGTATCCCTTTGAACATCCTTTTAGCCTACATTACTTATAAGCCTTGTTGCTTCTTGTTTAGAAATGACGGAGAAATTTTAGATTTCTTAGGCTTTAAACTGACAGGCTGCAGGGGCTTCAAGGTGGTCTGTTGTAATGTAAGACGTAAATTTAAACTTGTTTCTGCTTTTTTAAAGCATGCAGATATGAACCTATTAGATGTAGCACATTACATTATATTGCTTTCTTACATTTAGCTGGTAAACACAATGTGTCTTCTAAAGATCTAAACCACTTATTGTAAAGATCTAAACCACTTCAGTAAAGTATTTTTGTCATGTGTATCTCAATCAGATAATCAGTTAAGTTTTGATTTAAAACATTGTGAGTTCATATTCCTTTCCTTCTATCCCTTCTACTTTTTAAAAGTCTTGAAAGTGTTTTGAAGTATGTAAAGGAAGCCCATGAAGCAAGGGAAGAGCAGCCTTACTGGTTTCTGCAATAACAATAAACTTCATTTTTTACCTGCTTTAGTGTGATTTACTGCAACTGCAGAAGTCTCTTAATTTTTCTCTTGGAATAGCTAGAACAGCATACAGAAACTCTTTCAAAGGTATCAGATGGTAGATCATAGCATTATAGAATCACAGAATGGTTTGGGCAGGAAGAGATCTCAAGCTCATCCAGTCCCAATCCCCTGCCACGGGCAGGAACACTTTCCACTAGAGCAGGTTGCTTCAAGCCCCTGCGACCAACCTGGCCTTCAACACTGCCAGGGATGGGGCAGCCACAGCTTCTCTGGGCACCCTGTGCCAGCACCTCAGCACCCTCACAGGGAAGAGTTTCTGCCTAAGAGCTCATCTCAGTCTCCCCTCTGGCAAGTTAAAGCCATTCCCCTTGTCCTGTCCCTATAGCCCCTTGTCCAAAGCCCCTCTCCAGATTTCCTGTAACCCCTTTTAGTTATTGGAAGGCTCCTCCAAGGTCTCCCCAGAACCTATCTGGAATCTAGTTTGAAGGGTAAAGGCAAATATCCAATTCATTGTAACAATTTTGTTCCATACAATTAAAGTGTAAGTAATCAAACACCTACCCTTGTATTGACAAAATGTGAATGCTCAAGGCTACCAAAAAGCGTACAGCATTCTCCTGAAAAAGTTGCATTTTATTTTGTTGTATTATGTGTAGATAAGTTCCCCTGTAATTCAGCAATGTGCAATTGAACATGCACACACATATCTTTCCCAGAGGAAAATTCAAAAGCTTGGCAAACATACAGCCAATGCTGTCTCTGTAGCAGCGCGGTCTCTGGAGCGGCGCAGTCCCTGGAGCGGCGCGCGGTCTCTCGGCTCGATCGGGCGGCGAAACGGTTGTATCCTCTCCCTTTGTATTTACTTTGTCATTACTATTGTTGGTGGTGGTGGCAGTAGTGATTTGTATTGTATCTTAGTTACCGGACTGTTCTTTGTATTGTATCTTAGTTACTGGACTCTTCTTATCTCGACCCGTGGGAGTTACATTTTCTTTGGTTCCTCTCCCCATTTCCCCCCATCGGGGGGGGGGGGGGGGAGGGGGGGGCGGAAAAGGAGGGAGAAGGGAAATTTACGGTTTAAACCTCCACATTTTTGGCGCCCAACGTGGGGCACTTAAGGGTTGAGATAAAGACAAAATAGCCACTCGTCACAATGCTGATATACTGGCTCTCAAAGTTGTTGCTCTGGTTCTCACAGGTTCAGTGTATGATACTTTACTTACAGCTGGTTCTTCTTATCTTAACGTTTTTCAGATCTGGGTTTTGGGTTAAGATTCTTGTTACATTATACAGTATTGCACGGATTGTTAATACAATAGACTTAGTGATCATGAAACTGACCCGGTTTATGTTTCCAGTGTGGCCACCAACTCTATATTTTGGGAGGTGTATAATGGAAGTTTTTAACAATTACACATCTTTTTTCACCTCCTCGGGTGGTCAGCCTGTGAAGGAGACATTCTTTTGTGCTCCCAGCACCCAGGATTCCCAGGCGGTCTCCCATCCAAGTACTAACCGAGCCCGACCCTGCTTAGCTTCCGAGATCAGACGAGATCGGGCGTTTTCAGGGTGGTGTGCCCGTATCTATCCTCATTTAAAGAGAAAAAATGACTACAAGATGTCACTGAAGACAGGTCTTTATGAAGTTGTGTTCTACTTTGCTATTTCATGCTTTATCTTAACAAATCTCGCATTTTTCTATTTCAAAGGACTCTGTTAGATGTATAATCGGAACAGTACAGTCCCCTTGCCTTTTATATAACACTGCACTTTAAAAATTTAAGCTCTATTTATAATGTATTTCCAGAATATTCAATGGCAAGAGATAATTAGCTGAGAGTGTTTCAACTCTCTCACAGCTGAAGATACTGAATCGTGAAAATTGAGAATTACAATTAAATCTTATCCAGATGCTGGGCTGTCTCATGTTACTCTGTAATTAAAACATTTATTATGAAGCTAGCAAAGGGCTACGATGACATATCATCCTTAAGCCTGTCTCTTTGGTGAACTTAGCCTTCCTGGCTCTGTGCCAGATGATTTTAAAGGAGGACACATATGAATAATATATACGGTAAAGAGAGTTATTTTCATAACACATGCCATTTCTCAGAGTTATCACTTGACTGCTGAGCGTTAGTACAATAATAACAATAATCATCCAGTCCTGAAGAAAAATTAATTTTTATATTGCCATTTCTTACTTCAAGGGTAAATTACCCTATTTAAGGTGAAACTAAATCTTTTTCAAGGGAGTAAGTGGAACATACGCATGATAGGGAACAGGATATGTAGGAAGCCAGTTGCAAAGAACGGGGATAGGAGTTGTTTGCCCACAATTCTGTGTCTTTGTATATATGATTAATTTTGGTTTCCTTGTTGGAGATGCAAACAATAAAGGAAACACAAGAAAATCCAAGTGACGATTTGCATACAATATTAACAACTTTACTACAGAAAATGAAAGATCATACATGTTTCTCTGAATGGCAGAAGATTGGATAATCAGAGATATTAGGAAGAGAAAAACATTTATTCTTTCCTGTGGCCCCCAAAAAACTGTTTCTCAACTGCATTCCTGACCACATAGAAATACATTTGCTAATTTCTATGTACTATTTTATGCCTTTCCATGATTTTCCTGGCAGACTGCAGTATTCTTCTCACTCTACTTCCCACACCTAAGGCAGCACTCAGGTCTGAGTGGCATGCAACTATGCCTGGATCACAGCAGTTCTGTTTGACTCAGATAACTCAGTTTTTATTGAATCTGTGGCACAGGCTCACCGAGTGGATAACCCGGGAAATTACAGACCAGTCAGCCTCACCTCTGTGCCTGGCAAAATCTTGGAGCAGTTTCTCCTGGAAGGCATGCTGAGGCCCATGAGAAACAACAAGGTGCTTGGTGACAGCCAGCATGGCTTCACTAAAGGGAAATCCTGCCTGACCAATGTGTTGGTCTTCTATGATGGAGCTACAGAAGTGATGGACAGGGGTAGAGCAGTTGATGTCATCTCCCTGAACTTGTGTAAAGTGTTTGACACTGTCCCACATAGCATCCTTGCCTCTAAGTTGGAGAGACATCAATTTGATAGGTGGACCACTTGGCGGATAATGAACTGGTTGGATGGCAACACGCAAAAAGTTGTGCTCAATGGCTCAATGTGCAGCTAGAGACCAGTAATGAGTGGTGTCCCTCAGGGATCAGTGTTGGGACCGATCTTGTTCAACATCTTTGTTGGTGTCATGGAGAGTGGGATTGAGTGTGCCCTCAGCAAGTCTGCCAATGACCCCAAGCTGTGTGGTTCGGTTGATATGCTGGAGGGAAGGAATGCCATCCAGAGGGACCTTGATATGCTTGTGAGGTGGGCTGATGCCAACCTCATGAAGCTGAACCATGCCAAGTACAAGGTCCTACACATGGGTTGGGCAGGAAAAAGACTTCTCCATGTGGAGAAGGACTTGGGGGTGTTGGTTGATGAAAAAATGAACATGAGCCAGCTGCAGTGTGCATTCGCAGCCCAGAAAGCCAACTGTATCCTGGACTGCGTGAAAAGGAGCATGACCAGCAGGTCGAGGGAGGTGATCCTGCCCCTCTACTCTGCTCTCCTGAGACCTCACTTGGAGTATTGTGTGCAGTTCTGGTGTCCTCAACATCAAAAGGACATGGAACTGTTGGAACAAGTACAAAGGAGGGCCACGAGGATGATCAGGGACTGAAGCACCTCCTGTATGTAAATAGGCTGAGCAAGTTGGGGCTGTTGAGCCTGCAGAAGAGAAAGCTGTGTGGAGACCTCCTAGCAGCCTTCCAGTATCTGAAGGGGGACTATAGGGATGCTGGGGAGGGACTCTTCATGAGGGACTGTAGTGAGAGGAGAAGGGGTAACGGGTTCAAACTTAAACAGGGGAAGTTTAGATTGGTTATGAGGAAGAAATTCTTTACTGTAAAGGTGGTGAGGCAGTGGAATGGGTTGCCCAGGGAAGCTGTGAATGCTCCATTGCTGGCGGTGTTAAAGTCCAGGTTGGACAGAGCCTTGGGTGGCATGGTTTAGTGTGAGGTGTCCCTGCCCATGACAGGGGGTTTGGAACTAGATGACCTTAAGGTCCTTTCCAACCCTAGCTATTCTATGATTCTATGATTCAAAAGCATCCAGCGGTTGTGGGACACTTATTTTTTCAGTGAATAACTTCAGAAAATTTTAATCTGGGAAGGCAGTTTTTTCACAAGGTTTGATGTGGTTTTTTTAATTAAACACTTATCACCTTCTTAATTTTTGCTCCTCAAATTCATGAGTCATTTGAAAAACTTGGCTATCATCACAGAATCATAGATCATAGAATATCTCAGGTTGGATGGGACCTGTAAATATTGTCGGTTTCACCAGTCCTCTTCTTAGGGACAGAAACTAAACCAGATGACTTAAGATCATCATCGAGACGCAGATCTGAATTTTCAGTAAAGGGATAATGTGTGATACTTATTTTAGATGCATTTGTTAATTTGAGGTTAGAAAAGGTGTAACTATGGATATAAGGTACACTGACCACTATGTGAGTCATAAATAGGAGGAAAACTAAGCGTCCAAACAGAGATTTATATTCTGAGGCTTACCAAAATTATCTTCTCAACTGAATTCAGGAATCAAACGCTAATAGCAAACAAAACCACCAAAACCTAACCAAACAACACCAAAACCTGTTAGTTTCAGGAGTTGAAAACTGGGATTAATGTTAGCCTTGAAAGTTCTCTGAAATTCAAGAATATTTTGGAAATGCAGATTCATATAATTTACTCTGGTGTAAATTACGAGTAAATTACGAGTAAATTACTGAAATCTCCATTCGATGAGAGGCCAAGTTGTGTAACTCTGATCCAAAGGGAACTGAGTTCAGTTCCCACCACCACCTTTGTGGTCCATACCCCAAGCCTGTCAGCATATTTAAGACACATTCATACAATGCCCTGAACAACACACTTTACCTCTTGGTCAGCCTTACTCTTGTCAGGCAGTGGTACTATAGGATTATTTTAGGTCCCTTCCAGCTTAAATAGTCTAAGCTATAACTTCAGTACCCCACGTTCTTGCCAAGAGCTTCAGGGACTTTAGAGACATTAGAAGAGAGATTACTATTGAAGTCTGTCATGAGCAGATTTCTGTTTACAAGCCTGTGTCTCTATACACATTGTGTTAGATTGAGAACTCCTATTGATTCCTATTGAATGCCATCTGGTAAAGTGATAACTGAATCTCTCACAGAACATAAATATTAATTGCATTTAATGCATTTTGGCATATGAGGCTTAGTGAGATCAAGTCATTTATCATACAGTGAAAACATCCAAGCAACAACTTAAGGGTGTTATTGGTCATAAAGAGAACCTTGAAGGTGAATGGCTTATTATATATCGAGGGGTTGCAATTGCACTGCTTCCATGTGTGATGTCTAGAAACTTTCTGTAATTTAATGGAGATGATCTCATCAACTTTTAAAGCTGAAACACAAATCCAATTACATCTTCCTGTGATTTTACAATCTGTTCCTTTGAACACAGAATGCTTCTTTAAATAGACAAACCCAGAAAAAAAGATCTCACCTTCTATTCAGAAAATGCAAAAATTTACAGAGACTAATCTTTCCAACATTTAGATATTTTAATGGTATCAAGGGAAGAACGTGTGTGTGTGTGTGTCTGTGTGTCTGTGTGTGTGTGTGTATGTGTATTCAGCTTTGCTGAAGAGGAAGTTCTACATATTAGATACTCAGTGCTTCTTGCAGGGAGGACTGGATAGTGAATAGTTATGCTGGAATTCGCAACACTGTATTCACATCATAGGGAGATGACAGATAAAACACCGGTAACTTTAATTTAAAACTCTTAAACTGAGTAATAAAACTATGTTATCATTTGGGAAATTGATTCTGAAATGTGCATAGCTTTGCAGAAGGTTAAGCGTGCTTGGATCTCAAAATTCAAACCCTAAAAGTCTAAGCTCTCCAGGTATCCATGAAAGCTCAGTCTGCAGGTATCAAAAAGTGACAATTCACTTAATACTTAAACACTGATGGCACCTTTTGTGTCCATGATGAGTCTTTTGTAGTCCAACCTCATTATCCTTTGAGTATCTTCACTGAGACATTACAGGCATGTCCAAATACTATGGGTTTGGCCCCTGCCAAAATGACATAGATCATCCTTGGCAATATCTCTCTTTCTTTTCATGCTTGCCACTAGCCACAGGCAAATTAATTCTTTTAATTTAATGACGAAAATACCACTATTCTTAAGATATGAAGATAAATCTGTGAGTGATTGTCTCTCTATGCTGAATTATTTGAAATCTTTGCTTTCACCTAAGTATTGTACTCTGAGTATGAAATGCACTTGACTCCAATTTAAACAATGTGGAAGATTAAAGTAAAAGGGTTTTAATGGAAAAAATGGGGAAAATTAGAGCTTTGTTTATAAAGTTGGAAACACATTTACATAAAAAACACATAAACCCAAGTATTGTGTGCATACTGATATGGTAGTCTACTTAGAGCTGTGAATTTAGATCTTTTCTGATGTGTGCATCAGGAAGTTAAAGCTCCTGCTTGGTGGGGCTTTACTACCAAATAAAAAGAGCATTTTTTTACAGGCTAATTTTCAATGTCTGCATTTCCATACCTGGGTTTTGTTTCATATTTTTATCTTGCCTGCTGTCGAATGTAAATTCAATTTCAGAGCATGTCTCTCATTTTTCTATTACTATCAGAGACCTTTCTTATTGTGAAATAAGAAATAACAGAATAATAAATGAAAACTCTAGAACTTATCTGGGACTGAATCTCTTATAGAAGTAGAAAGAGACCTTAAAGCACTTCTTGAACACTTCATTCTTCTGTCAACACAAGGATTTGACTTGCACTTTTACATTATAATTCAGTATAAGTGTTTGTGTACAAGCAAGTTGGTTTTGCATGTCAAATTTGGTAAGATTTTTTGGTGCCATGCAACAGTTTCTCTTCTGGTTTAATAGAATCTTATCCACCACTATACACGCCTCTTAACCACAAGGTTCCCATTTGCAAGGTTTTATTCATTCAGAGAGCAGAACTGTAGCCATCTCATCCCAGAAGAGACAAATATTCTCTATCAGTTACTCTGCATCTACTGTAATACACTCATGTATACACCTGAACTTCGCACACTGCAAAAAAGCCTTACGGCTTTTGTAATTGGTGCTCATGAGCAGATGGGTGCTGGGATGGGACCTGGGAAGAATGCAGGGATGTTGTCTGGGAAGCTAGGGAATAGGTTCGGAAAGCTAAGGCCCACTTAGAATTCAACTTGGCTAGGGATGTGAAAGATAACAGGAAGGGATTCTATAGGTACACTGTGAATAAAAGACAGACTAGGGACAACCTAGGGCCCCTCCGGAAGCTATCGGGAGAACTGGCTGTCCTGGATTTGGAGAAGGCTGAGCTTCTTAATGACTTCTTTGCCTCAGCCTTCACTGGTAAATGCTCTGACCACACCACCCAAGTCCTGGAAGGCAGATGCAGGGACAGTGAGAATGAAGAGCCTGGGCCCACTGTAGGAGAGGATCTGGTTCGAGACCATCTTAGGAACCTGAACGTACACAAGTCCATGGGACCTGATAAAATCCATCCACAGGTCTTGAAGGAGCTGGCAAATGAAGTTGCTAAGCCACTGTCCATCGCATTTGAGAAATCATGGCAGTCAGGTGAAGTTCCCAACAACCGGAAACAAGGAAATATAACCCCCATTTTCAAGAAGGGGAAAATGGATGAGAGGGGGAACAACAGACCAGTCAGCCTTCACCTCTGTGCCTGGCAAAATTTTGGAGCAGATTCTCCTGGAAGGCATCCTGAGGCCCATGAAAAACAAGAAGGTGCTTGGTGACAGCCAGCATGGCTTCACTAAGGGGAAATCCTGCCTGACCAATCTGGTAGCCTTCTATGATGGGGCTACAGAACTGATGGACAGGGGGAGGGTAAATTCTTTACTGTGAAGGTGGTGAGGCACTGGGATGGGTTGCCCAGGGAAGTTGTGAATGCTCCATCACTGGCGGTGCTCAAGCCCAGGTTGGACAGAGCCTTGCGTGGCATGGTTTAGTGTGAGGTGTTCCTGCCTATGGCAGGGGGGTTGGAACTAGATGATCTTAAGGTCCTTTCCAACCTGAATTATTCTGTGATTCTATGATTAAACTTAAATATCAGTAAAAATGTTAAGGAAGCCTAAAGAGAAAAGTGGTTTTGTTTTGTAACCATTCCAGGAAACACCTGTGAACTGTTGAGTTTAATTGTGTTACAGCTGGTGCAGACTCTTGAGTGTGGAGAGAGGGAACAATGTAAGTGAGGAGGTGTTTAATGACTTATTGCTGTGTATTTACAGTGTAATGTCTTGATTATTTCTGGCTATGCCCTCTGCTCCCAGCTTCCTCTTTTGCAGCAGCAGATTGGAGCAGCCTGGATAGCAGAGTAACAGTGATTCAGCATGCACAAACAGTCCCGTCTTTGTCAAATAATGAGTTTGTATTAATAATGAGCGTCATTTGAGCTTGGAAGCTAAAGAAGGTTGGGACAAGAACTGGAATTGAACTGCCATGTTAATCTTCTCCAGCCTTTTTAGACTATGGCTTTCAATAATAGTAATTAAGGTAAAGGGTAACATGTTTCAGTTATTTCCATGGGACTGGACTGCAGATGTATGGTTCAGGTCATGCAATCAGAACGCAACAAGGAATGAGCATAACCTCAAGGCCTGCTTGGTACTGCCATATGTTGATTGCAGCCCTATCACACTATCTTCAAATTCTTTACTCAGCCAGTGATTTCTCATTAGGTGAAAAAGTTTTTTATGTGTTTCTATGTACACAGCTCTCTCTATCTGTAACAGATGATAGTCCTGAGGAAGTGCAGTTCAAAACCAGATTAATTTATTAATGCAGTTCAGAAACTAATATATTATATACCTATTCATAGTTTATTTAAATTTGTAATATTTCTATATAATATGTTTTAACACCAAAAAAAATTATGTGCAAAATCAGTGTTAAGCAGAATGTCAGCTTAGATAATCATCATGGACCTTCCTGATATTAATGGAGTACTAACAAAATGTCTACCAGAGGCTTTCAGTATATGAGCGGTATCAAAAAGTCAAGGCAATGATACAGAAAGTCACTAAGAAAGGACAATCCTTAGAGGGTACTGAGAGGTTGCTTATTGTAACCATACATTGTATCTTTCAAAAGCCAAACTCACTGTGCTTCTTGGCCAAAAATCTGAGTAATAATATGATGAAATAAGAGCTATTGGATTGCAGCAGAGATGTACAAAGTATGTTACCATTGAACTCCTCATAACCATGAGAGATTTTATGATGAGCTGTTTTGCTAATTATACTACGACACAGAGAGAAGGATTTTCTGAAATAGGCAGACCCCATGAGGCATTTAAGAAGAAAGCTGACATGCAGCCTGCTGTAGCTTCAGTTTCTGAAATCATTTGAGGTCTGAGTCATTGTATGCAGAACATGCTACAGTGGAATATCTTTCAAGTACAAGGGCATTGTCACAACCTTTCAGTTCTAAAATGAAAACTAAAATGGCCCCACTGACAATCAGATGAATATCTAACATAGATGAAATTTCAGTATATGAAGGAGATAATACTTACTCCTCTTTTTGTTCAGAAATGGGCTAAATCCTCATTTTGCCTTTGATTGTTCCTTCTCATTTGCTTAGTTATTTCTACTTTCTCTAAAGTTTTTAAATGCCATTCAATTCAGTCTCCACCATGTATTGAGATAAAATGGCCATAGAACATATTCTGATTAAAATCTCAAGCTTATGCATCATGAGGTAAAATTATCCAACTGTAGACTTACATGCCACCTTCATTAGGAACTCCTCACATCCAGCAGACAGATCTTGAATAAGCAAATATAGAGGCAGTTGGCTACACCTTCAACAATGTAGTTTTGTGAAAAGTCACTTGCCCAAATGAAAATCTAGCACCTTGGAAGACAGTGTGTCTATTTTATGAGCCTCTTTGGATATCCTTGAGAACATTTGCATTCAGTTGCAGAACACATACAACAATGAAGCCATATGTGTTGAAACACTGACATGCCTTCTCATTGAAAACAAAATCTGTGTCTTTATCCTGACACTCGGAAATCTCTAACTCTTTGTCCTTTACAACAGCATCATAAGATGATTCAGGATGGAAGGAACCTCAGAAGGTCTTCAGTCCAACCTGCTTGTCATCCAGTCTAAGCCTTTCTTGTTTCATCTTATGTTTGTGGTCTCCCATCTTCCTACTGTATCTTCTCAATAAACTGTCAGCTGGTACTGGAAGACTGATATTAGGTCATCCTAGAGTCTTGTCTTCTCCAAGCTAAACAGGCCTATACCCTCAGTCTCTCTTCATTGATCTTATTAATGTCAAAGCTATCAGATGGGTAGATGTCACCATTACTTCATTGTCACCCAGTTTTTCCTTTTTACAGGTATGCATCCTTCGTGCATGGGCTCACCCATTCAGTACTTGAATGGACAGGCCTAAGCTTTGCAACTCAGTCCTGCAAAAGTGAACGACAAATCATTAAATCAGTCTCCCACAGAACTTGGCAATCAAGGTTTTCATCCATACTTTTTGAAGTCACAGAATCCTAGAATGGTTTGGGTTGGAAGAAACTTTAAAGCTCATCCAGTGCCAACCCCCTGCTCATAGAGTTCTTTTTTTCCCTTCTTAAAATGGGTGCTATGTTTCCCCTTTTCTGGTCAGTGGGTGCTTCACTAATGTGTAGCTACTTTTCAAATAGGATGGACAGTGGCTTAATAACATTATTTGCCAGTTCCTTCAGGACCCTCAGATGTATCTCATCAGGTCCTATGGACTCGCGCATATTCAGATTCCTGAGATGGTCACATTACCAGTGAGTCATTAGAACATGTGTTCTTTTTGAATGGCAAAGGATGAACAAGGTAGAAGAAGCTATTTTTTAATCTTAAAACTGTAAAATGTCTCATTGAGTGCAGTGCCCCCTGTACCTATGTACATGAAAAAAAAATAGGTTTGAATTTAGAGGTGCAAGTTAATTATTAGTAAAGACAGCTTAGAGAAAGAAAATAGAGTACACTTCAGACAACTAATTTAAGCCAGGTGAAGATGACACTTGTCAGAGCATCTCATGCCTTTTTAATAAAGGCTACCGGGTTTATTTAAATGCACAGTATTAGTTTTAAATGAACCTGTGATGAAAGCATCTTGATATGTTCTTCTCCTCTTACAAGATGCAGGATGCAGACACATCCATGACATTTCTTAACACTCAAAGGAATTGGACTGAACTTCATCCCAGTGGAAAGGGATTTAGGTATACTGAATAAGATTAGTGCAAAGCAGAAACTACTTGAAGGAAAACCCACATCATTTACAAAGAAAATAACGGATAGTGACATTAATTGCTAGGCTCTGTTCTGCCTATTAAATGTTGAATGAGGCAGCTTGACAGATGATTTTATAATAATGCACATGGGATTTTTGGTGATGTTTTTATTTCTAATACACTCAGGATCTCATTGGCCTCATTTGGTTTGAACTTTTGTAATGTGCAACATGTTATCCCTGATCAAATAACTAGACCCACCACAAGAACATTTTATCAGCTGCCAATACCTTACCGTTCAAAAGAACATAAAAATTAGCAGTAACAATGGTGTAATAATCAGCTCAATCACATCACAGGCAAAGGCAAAATAGTTCCCACCTCCTGCAGCTGGAACATGTGAAACATTTTGCTGTGGTAACTATTACTAGTACACTGACAGCATACTGTTATAACAGTCAAATATCCTGATGAGCATCTTGTGTTTATTTATGCTCTCCATCTTTCTGATCTTGCAATTCTTTTCTCTTATCTTGTACTTTGAATACAAGGTCTTTAGAGACATGGTTAATTGAATGTAATAGGATAGGATTGTATTTAATAACCCAGGGGATATTTCACAGTCCCCATATTCCTTCTTTGATGCTACACAGGGTAGTTTTTAGCTTTGTTTTATGGAGCTTCTGAGAAATAGCAAATTTCACTATTAACATGTCCATAAGGAGACATTTCCTTCGTCAAGCCATCTACAGTACGAAAAGGCTAGATGCCAAGGAAGAGGGGCACATGCAAGGTAACAAATGTAAGAATTCTAGTTTTAGTAGGATTTTAATGATTTACTAAGGTCTCCATGCCTGGGGTTTCTTTCAGGACTTGACCAACATCTTATTGAGGTCAGCTGTAGCCATCATGAAAAACTGAACTTGAAATAGTAACCTTGACTTTAAAGCAGTGAGAGCTTCCACTGCAGGCAATACAGCTCACATCAGCTTAATGCACAGATTGGCTCACTCTTCATCAGGAGCCATTAGAAAGATTTCAATGAAAAGCTTGTTTTTAAAACACCATTAAGCCCCTAAAGGAAAACAACATAAAGGGCAAACACGTAGGAAGAGTGTATCCAAAATAACAAGCCAGAAAGTCTTTTTGTATGGGACCTAATTAAATTATTTAGGTGATAAAAAGAGTTCTGACACTGACAGCATTCCATATGAACTGTTTTGATATTAAAATATGGTAACACAAATGCTGCTTATCAGGAAGAGTTTTTAAGCAATGATATGAGGAGGTGTTTGCCACACATTTTATTTCCTGTC
The DNA here is from genome assembly GCA_017639245.1 of Myiopsitta monachus. Lineage (NCBI taxonomy): Eukaryota > Metazoa > Chordata > Aves > Psittaciformes > Psittacidae > Myiopsitta > Myiopsitta monachus. The sequence goes on along the minus strand of CM029917.1, from coordinate 112,986,862 downwards.
TAAAATGTTTTTAAATGTAATGGGTTTTGGGGGACTGAAGAAATACAATTATTTTGGAATTCAATTTGTAAAATATTTGTACACTTTATTCCTAATTTTGCATTATCCCTGTTTAAATCAGTTTTTCACAGTTGGAGCTCTTAACACTGCAAAAACATGGAGCTACAATGGTCCCACAGACAGGTTAATAATTTTGAGTCTTATCCATTTGCCTGTGATCTTGTTCCCCAAAACATAGAGTAAAAGGCCTCCACACAGGAACAATTTCTTTAGGCTGCAGTTCATTTAATTAGATTAAAAATAAATAAATAAATAAATAAATAAATAATAAATAAATAAAAAAAAAAAACCAAAAGAAATTAAAACAACAAAAAAGAAAGCTTAACCTTGTATTAGGACAGGGACCTCACAGTTTTCCACCAAGTATCCAACTTCTCGTCTGCACAATCTCAGCTGTCACAGACACACCAACCCTTCTTTATGTGTCTCTTGTAGCTTTATTTTAATAACTTTACTTAAAGATGGATCTAAATAATAGATAACAAAGAAATGTATCTAAAACTTGAGCAGGTATGACCTATAGAGAGGAAAATAACTTTATCAGAGTTCTGAACATCACAATGGCTCTTCTGTTTGTCCCCTCACAGAGCAGAAGCTTTAAAACCAGCCACAATGAAAATGTTCTTGGATAAAAAAGATTTAGTAGTCAAACTATACTGCTCGGGTTTCCTGCCTCCAGTGGTTTTGGTTGTAGGGAAATTACCTGGATACAGCATATTGATTTTCAGGTCATTCATATGTACACAACACTACATGACACTGAGCTAATGAAAAATGCAAATTTATCTCAGCTCTACCATATAGGAAAGATTTACAGAAGGAAAAATAACGTGAATTCAGTTTCCATGTCTTATCCCCAGCAAGTTCACAAGTGTGATCCCCGAGACAAATTGTGCTGTCTGCTTCCCTCAGAGCAATATATCCTGGCAGATAGTCCCAATGTATTTCTGTCCATTTATCCTTCAGCTTCATCTTCCCAATACCAGTTTGCCATATTCCCTTGTTGTGTTTGAGATATCCTCACTAAAACCTCTTGTAAAAACTATTCTACATTGTGTAGAGGGAGAAATCCTGGGAACTTGTTTCTCCTACAGCTACTTTGTTGCATTGCCAGCCAGCCCCATGCAGACAAGTACTGTTCGAGATAGTTTTGAGTGAGATTTACAATTTTCTCCGCAAAATGACTGGCTAGTTATCTAGAGTTTAAGAATCATAGAATCATAAGAATAGTTAGAGTTGGAAAGGACTTTAAGATCATCTAGTTCCAACCCCCCTGCCATGGGCAGGGACACCTCCCACTAAAACAAGCAACCCAAGGCTCTGTCCAACCTGACCTTGAACACCCCCAGAGATGGAGCATTCAGGCTTCCTTGGGTAACCCATTCCAGGGCCTCACCACCCTCACAGTGAAGAATTTCTTCCTCATATCCAATCTAAACTTCCCCTGTTTAAGTTTGAAACTGTTACCCCTTGTCCTCTCACTACAGTCCCTGATGAAGAGTCCCTCCCCAGCATCCCTATAGCCCCCTTCAGATCCTGGAAGGCTGCTCTGAGGTCTCCATGCAGCCTTCTCTTCTGCAGGCTGAACAGCCCCAACTTTCTCTGCCTGTCATCATACGGGTCGTGCTCCAGTCCCCTGATCATCTGATGTCTCTCCAACTTAGAGACAAGGATGTCACGTGGGACAGTGTCAGACACTTTGCACAAGTCCAGGGAGATGACGTCAACTGCTCTACCCCTGTCCATCACTTCCGTAGCCCCATCATAGAAGGTCGTCAAATTAGTCAGGCAGGATTTCCCCTTAGTGAAGCCATGCTGGCTGTCACCTAAGCACCTTGTTGTTTTTCATGGGCCTCAGGATGCCTTCCAGGAGAATCTGCTCCAAGATTTTGCCAGGCACAGAGGTGAGACTGACTGCTCTGTAGTTCCCCCTCTCATCCATTTTCCCCTTCTTGAAAATGGGGGTTATATTTCCCATTTTCCAGTCTCCAGGAGCTTCACCTGACTGCCATGATTTTTCAAATAGTGATGGACAGTGGCTTAGCAACTTCATTTGCCAGCTCCTTCAGGACCTGTGGATGGATTTTATCAGGTCTCATGGACTTGTGTACGTTCAGGTTCCTAAGATGGTCTCGAACCAGATCCTCTCCTACAGTGGGCCCAGGCTCTTCATTCTCACTGTCCCTGCATCTGCCTTCCAGGACTTGGGTGGTGTGGTCAGAGCATTTACCAGTGAAGGCTGATGCAAAGAAGTCATTAAGAAGCTCAGCCTTCTCCAAATCCAGGACAGCCAGTTCTCCCGATAGCTTCCGGAGGGGCCCTAGGTTGTCCCTAGTCTGTCTTTTATTTGCAATGTACCTATAGAATCCCTTCCTGTTATCTTTCACATCCCTAGCCAAGTTGAATTCTAAGTGGGCCTTAGCTTTCCTAACCTATTCCCTAGCTTCCCAGACAGCATCCCTGCATTCTTCCCAGGCTGTCTGTCCTTGCTTCCACCTTTTATAGGCCTCTTTTTATTTCAAATTTTCCTCAGCAGCTCCTTAGCCATCCAAGGAGGTCTCCTGGCCCTCCTGCAGCACTTCCTTCTAGTTGGGATGTGTTGCTCCTGAGCTTGCAGCAGGTGATCCTTGAATATTTACCAACAGTCTTGGGCCCCTGGCCCTCTAGGGCTATATCCCATGGAATCTTACTGAGCAGGTTCCTGAAGAGGCCAAAGTCTGCACTCCTGAAGACCAGGGCAGTGAGCTTGCTGCAAGCTCTTCTCACTGTCCTGAGGATCTCTAATTCGATCATCTCGTGATCACTGCAACCAAGGCTGCCCTGGAGCGTTACATTTCCAACCAGCCCTTCCCTGTTGGTGAGCACAAGGTCAAGCATGGCACCTCTCCTTGTCGGCTCCTCTATTACTTGCAGAAGGAAGTTATCTTCCACACAATTGAGGAACTTCCTGGATTCCTTGTGTCAGGCCACACCATCCCTCTAACAGATATCAGGGTGGCTGAAGTCCCCTATGAGAACAAGGGCCTGCAAGCGTGAGGCTGTTCCTATCTCTCTATAGAGGGCTTCATCCACTGAGTTCTTTTGGTCAGGCTGGTCTGTAACAGATCCCCACAATAATGTCTCCCATCACTGTTCTCCCTTTAACCCTGACCCACAAATTCTCTGTCGACTGCTCACCTGTCCGCAGACAGAGTTCCATACTCTCCAGCCTATCCCTAACATAAATAGCAAATCCCCCTCCTTGTCCGCCTACTGGGCCTGTCTTTCCTAAAGAGCCTGTAGCCTTCCATTCCAACACACCAGTCATAGGAGCCATCCCACCATGTTTCTGTGATGCCTATTATATCATACCCCTGTAGACATGCACACATCTCTAATCTTTCTTGTTTATTCCCCATGCTACGGGCATTTGTATAGAGTCATCTGAGTCGAGCTCCAATTGAAGCTGGCTCATTGGCTGGAGCAGCTGGAATGTCTTTACATTGCTCTGAGCATTTACTGTAGGTGCTTGCCAGTGATTGGGTGTGTTGGGATGGAATGATTCCCCCTCCCCCAACACATCTAGTTTAAAGCATCCTTGACCAGTCTGGAAAGCCTCCTACCAAATCCACTCCTCCCTTTCCTTGTCGGATCATCTCCACCAGTCCCCAGTATACCTGGCCTACTAAATTGTGTCTCATGTTCTAGGCAGCTAAACCCTTGACTATAGCACTACCCTTCTAACCATTTATTAACCTGGCCAATCCTCCTAGCCTTTTTAAGGTCCTGCCCTGTATCCTGGAGAATTGACGAAAAGACAATCTGAGTTCTTGAGCCCCTAATGAATTAAAAAAATAGAAAATAAAAAAGTCCCAGGGGCTAAAGCCCAATGTTGTACAAAAGAAGGAAATGCCTCCAGTTTGGGATTTATTAAAGCATCTCTGCAAACTGTCCCATGCCTCCTTCTGTACTACCCTACAGCTTAAAATTTAAGAAATCTCATATTATGTATTCAGCTTGAAGACTCACACTGAAAGTAAAGTATGTATGCAACAAAAGAACGTGGATTTTGGTCAAAAAATATCACAGTAGTTCAAAAGATTCCTGTTTCATATAATAGGTTTCTCCTTCTGATAACCAGCGTGTGCCAGAGTGATTGCAAATGCTGGAGGCTCCTTACCGACACTCAGCTCTTAACAACTGTTCAAGGCAAACCCAAACTGTTCTGTAGATACTTCTTTGCTTGCAGCATTTATTGCTTAGTTGGCTTATGCATGCATTTGTTAGATAGCTACTTGCTGCCTGTGATCTTCAGAAAACATTTAAGTGAGAAGAGGTGGGAGAATCTTTCCATCTACCCTATCTTAGGAGCCAAGAATTCATTATCCCTTTTCAGTCATGAAGAGAGATTATCAATTACCTTGCCATGGATGCAAAGGACAAACTCCTAAAAGTTCAAATTTGGAGGGATGCATTCCACATAATTTTAGACTTCAAAAATGTAGTTATCTAGAAAAATAGATACTTCTGCATTGATTTGTTCCATCCAGCCTAGACAGCTATTTTCATATGGTTGAACTTCATTGACTGTAAGAGGGAGTCTGTATTTGTGTAGCTTATACCAGATGCCTTTTTGACAGCTTAAGTTAGAATCCAGACCTTTGAGATCATTTTTATGGTAGAATATTTTTCTACACATGTTCTTATTTAACCTCAAGTCTTTGGAATCAGTACAGGATTCTCTCACTGGGAGAAATGATTTGGCCAACACAGAAAGGGCCATCTAGATGCTTATGATAGTACCTTCGCCTTCTTTAGCATTAAATTTTATGAAGACTTGGATGCCTTTTGTCTCAAAATAGCCCTTAAGCCACTGACTGTAATTATAAAAGACATCACAATAAAGAGAATTTATGGACTTTATCATCGAAGTTATTTTGCGTACATTAAGATTTTAGATATTTCACAAGTATTACAAGAAATCTCCTAATAAATACAGATATTGAGTACCTCGGGAAAGCAGTGAATCCTTCAAATGAATTGCAAATGAACGTGATCTGTGTTATCCGGGAGCACTGAATGATCCTATGCCTTAGATAGGGGCTGCACGTTGCACAATCAGAATCCTAGGTGGTACCAGAACACAAAGTACAGATGATAGCATATGAACTGTATGAATTTTTTAACCTTTTGCTTTTCTATGTCAGCACTCATTTAAATTCAGGTATGTAAATCAAATATGTTATCATATTGACTCTTTTTCTACTCTTTCATTTCATACTATTCTCATCATCTCGTATAATACTGTGCTATTTATCTTCCTTAATACCAAAGAAGGATAATTGAGCTTTTAACTTCCTGAAAATATGCACTTTCTTAAAAACATTGGGAAGAGAATGGGGGAAGAGGAAGTAATAAATGAAGAAATAAGTTAAGAAAACACCTTACATTTACACTTGCATCTAACTTCTCACCTGTTTCTTGGCAGTGTAGACATTTGCCAAGCTTTCTTTTAAAGACAACAGTGCTTTGTGTTGCTGATGGGTATCTAGATAACAATCCCAGAACCACTTATCAATTCTATATTCATAAGAATCATGATAAATAATACAAAACCTTTTTAAAATTGATAAACTCACTTTACATTGAGTTTTGCCAGGAGGTGATGGGAGGTGATCCTTGCCCTCTACAAAAGCACTGGTGAGATATGCCTGGATTCCTTTGCCCTGTGCTAGGTTTTCCAGGACAGGAGAGACATAAACATACTGCAGTGAATCCAGTGAAATTCCACAAAGATAATTAAAGAATGGTTAGTTTCACCACACAGAATTAACTACCGAAAAAAACTCAATTTATAGGAGAGTAATCTGAAAGATTGGAGCATTGCTTTCATGTTTGTTTCTAATAACAAGGAAAGTTCTACTGGATATATAGCATTTCCAGACAAACTCATTCTTTCATCAGTTATGCAACTACAGCTTTACTCAGAATGAAAAAGAAACATTTTTGTATTTAATATATTTAGTCCTTTGCAGGTTTACTTGATGCAAGGATGGAAAGCAGCTCTGTTCAGCAGCTGAAGGCATGGCTAGCAGGCATCACTGTTTAAATAACTGCAGCCTTGAGCCTCGTTTTGCATCAGTTGAGCAATTACCCCTTTTTTTCGCCTTGTCCAGGTTGAAAGAATTCTGAACAATGATGCGCAGCGATTTTTCATGAGGTGATCTATTTTTTATAGCATCATGTTTATGTGGTGTAGGAGAGACATTGCAGAAGTTACAGCTCTGCAAACTCCCTCCATAAAACCCAGATATTGGATCTATAGTTTTTGTTGCAATATGTACAACCTTTTTTTTTTCAAGGTAAAAATAAGACAATAAATTTGACCATGTAAGCAATGTAGAAACTTTTCCGTGATGCAGTTTAGCAAGTGCAAAAATGAGCATTATCAATGATGAGGGTGGCTGATGCAGAGGAGCAGGGTAACTCCCAAGTATTGATTTGCAAAGGAATCATTATTTTCAAATGAGTTGAAATTCTTACCTGATTGACATAATTTAGTTAATGGACCAACATGGAAACCCTGAATTTGTAGGATCTCTCTCCACAGCACTTTCCATTTCTCCATTTCAAAGTTTAAAATCCTAGTCATGCTGATCGCTCACACAGACACTGCTGTACGCTTGTATGTATATGGCCCTTTGCTTCTTCCGTTTCTGTGCATTTTCCAGTTCTACTTCACGGGTTTTGATGTAAGGAGTATTCAAAATTTGACCATTCCTTAGAAGCTGCACAACTGCTTAATGCCATTTTATCTTTTATTTTCTATTTCTTCCCCAATAACCTGGCATCACTTTGCTTTTTGGCTTAGTACTGCATTTTAAGTAATATTTACTCAAAGTTATCTCAAATACCTCTAAGATATCTGTTTTAAATGTTAATAAATCTCTCATTTCCATACTTCAGGCTGTTGTTTTTTTTTTTTTTTTCCTGCAACGCTTTTCACTTATCATCATCTAATTCCATGTTTTATTTTCCAGTCACTGAAAGCCGTGACCTCCTGCTGCCATTCTTCCCTTTTCCTCCTTTGAGTAAGTTAGAATCATCAGTAACATTTGTCAGCTCATTATCCATGTCCTTTTCTAGATTACCTGGGAACAGATCCTTTGGGATTATGTTGGCAACTTCCCTTCATTGTGAAAACCGTAATTATTTCCTACATTTTTTCCCTATTCATTAATCAGTCATTAATCCATGGGATGACTTTTCTATTTATTCCATGACAACTGAGTTTCTTTTGAAGAAAGTGTTTTCAAAAGCTTTTTGAAAATCTAAGTGTACTATTTATATATGAGTTTAAGAAGTGTACTCTTAAAAGACAATTTTTATGCATGGAAAAGAGACTTTCATGTTAGGTATTTTTTTGTGTCTATGATTACTTCTTTATGCTTTGTTTGACATTTTGATAATATTTCTATGAAACTCCATTAAAATTACAATGTTTGAGGAATAAAATTCCATTAATATTCTATGCAATATAAGGAAATAGTTCATGATATATTTCAAGATAATTTCACAGGGGCCATTTTTGTGATTTTAATCTTATATTTTATTAAACTTATGGTTTGAATACTTTTTTTAATCTTTATGTAATATCCCATCAGAATTTAAGGAGATAATTCCTGAGTATTGCATGAACTCTTTCATAATTACTTTTATGACTTTTTTTAAAACTCTATGGAACTCCAGCCTTGTAGGCCTTTCTGATGGCGGCAGAACAAATGCCTTATCAGTGGGACCAAAAACCCCAGTTTACTTTTTTAGGAATCTAGAAAGATCACTAAATGCTACCTGGGCTGCCAGTAACCACGTTCCTTACAAGATGCTCCCAGGATAGAGCTCCTCTATGCTGGAAAAACTGCCAAGACATATGTCCTGGGTAATGGAATACACACTGCAAATATCTGCTGTACTTTCTACTGTACTTCCTGTAGACAAACGTGCGAACTTCATACTGTCAGAAGCAGAGGGGCTTCAGTGTTCTCAGATTTCCTTCCTCATCTCTGCTCTGCTGTATTATGACAGATGCACTTGACCCCCTTAACCGAAGTAGCAGTATTTTAGCACAGGTTCCAAAGGATGTAAAGGTCTGACCTAGAGGCAGACCAAGAGCTCTATCGGGAAACCCACAAATAGGTTGAATGACCCAGTGAGCATCCCCGCATATGAGCTTGGAACACCAATCATACAATTAACACATGGATAATGAGTGATTTTTCCAAAACTCATTCATCAAAGAACAAAGAAACTTGTGTGTGCCAGATGTCTCATACGCACCTTTCCCATCACAAGCAGTTTGATTGTAAGTCAATCACTTTATCTCATAAATAGGACAGCCTAAGTGGGCCTTTTTTGAGCTCTCCATGCTAGGTAACATGGTTGCATGGTGGTGATCTCCTCTTGAGATGGGACGCCTTGCAGGGTTACTTTCTGAGGAAGAGAGACCCCTCTACTAACAACAGATCTTTGGATGAGTCCAATTTGAGTTAAAATTGCAACTGGACTGCACGTCAGTGTCTCTCCCCTTGAACTGGGACACCTCCCAAGGTCTGAGATTCCTTACCTGAGACTGGGAGATCCTTCCTTACTGAAGGCAGAGGGACCCCTCATTCACAACAGGTACTTGGTAAATTCCTGATAACATGCTAAATCAATACTAATTAAGTCTTTATACTTAATTTCTTTAGACATAAATTGCTGTCTAAGTCTGAGACTAAGACTGAACCTATCCACAACTAGCTCCATCAGGAGTTTAGAAAGCAGAGGGTCCACTTTGAAACTCATGTCTAACTAAGGGAGCGTCTCCCTTAGCCTTTTCCATCTTTGGTCTCTGTGTAAATCATTCTGGGTTGATTATAACTCAATTTTCCTTTGTATGCTTTATCCATGTAATAAGCAACAGAATGAAACTTGCCACTGAACTTTGTTTAGTTGCACTTGTACAACATCATATTAAAAACACTTTTGCTAATACCTCTGATGGTCATTCTTTGAGCGACTTAAACCGCTCATTTGTGACACATAATAATTGTATTCACATAGTCGGCAGGATGGCAATTAGTATCACTGATTACTTAAGAAATCTTGGAATAAGTTCGATTCTCAGATACTCAGAAGTGCCCAATTCTCAGAAGAGTGGGCTCATAATAATTGGCATGACTGGAAAACTGTGGAAGAAGGAAGAGCTACAGGTAGCCAGGAGCTATATAAATGGTGGAAAAAGAATTGTTTGCCAAATATTAGGCACCTACCTTGAACCACATGTCACTATAAGAAGAGCGCTAATAAAAAGGAACTGGACTTAAAGGAAGGAATGGAAAGCAGAAAGGCAGCTGAATTTAAAATGTCTTTGAAAATTGAGCGGCTGCAGAAAGAACTACTGGAAGAAAAGGAAAAGAAACACTAATTGGAAGAAAAGGTTAAGGTGATACTTATGTGGACTCCAAATCCCTCTGACATTGTACAGATCAGAAAATTAAATATATTCCCTGAAGAATGGGATGGAAACATATAGGGTGACTCTGGCAATAAGAAACCAGGCAAAGATGATTCTTTGTCTTCCTCAAATCCTCCTGAATATGAAGTCAGATCCATTGTAAAGACAAAACAAGCTGAAGGACCTCAGGGTGGTGCGCCATGATAAACTGCATGAGTCACCCTCTGGGAACGGCTGCAAATGGCAAGATTACAGGAAAAAATCAGCAGTAAGCCAAAAAAAGTATTTGTGGGGGTCTGAATAAACAATGGTGACCGAATACTGCTGAGTGGAGATGAAGCAAATGCCTTTAGTGGTCCAGGAAGACTGCAACATAGGACCTGACCCAGCAGATCAATCCCACTCTATCACCGGTAGCGTAACTTAGTGGGTTAGGGAAATGGATGTTACAGAACAAGGTGAACCCTCCATAATCCCCATCAGATTTCTTTAATGAGCTCTCTACAGCCATCACAAAAGCTGCCTGCATATGCCATGTATAAATGAGAAACCAATGATATCTGTACTTTCACATGTGTTTAAGCTTGCACTCTGAAATACTTCCTCTGAAGAGTGTACCTGCTGCTAAAAGGCTATGCTTTGTACTGGATGAAATGGCTGCATAAATGGATTTATAATACATATGTTGAACAGTATGATAAAATGTTATAAAACATACCCCACGCAGTGATATGATGCAGCAGTCTGAAATGTACCTTATCACATGCAAAGATAAAATACTGCGGATTACACCTCATATGGTTCGATATGCTGCTTTGAGCAACATCTCAAAAAGAAACTCTATGAAACCAGTTACCTCAAGCAAAACACTGATCAAATTGAAAACACAAATTAATCTGAAAGGCAGCTCGTTTTTGCAGTACTTGGTAAATGTGTTTCAAGTTAAGTTTTCACCATGAGAATCTGAAGGCACAGTAGGAGACTGGGCAGTAGGATACAAGACTGAAAGTTAGGTGTATGTACAATGGAGGAAGAAGGACTTGTGAGTGGATACCAAAATACTTATTCTCAAAGCAGTAATATTTTTTGCAGCTGAGCCCCCCAGCATGTTCGTTTTGAGCATGTGGATAGGGCTGGGTGTATTGTTTTTTGCATGGCAAGGGTTTGGTAACAGTGGGGCTACAGCATGTGAGGAGTCCTCCCCTGAGGAGGAAAGAGCAGCAGAGACATGGGATGAACTGACCACAATCCCCATTTGCCATCCCTCTGCACTGCTGAAGGGGAGGAGGTGGAGAATCGGGGAGTGAAGTTGAGCCTGGGAAGAAGGGAGGGGTGAGGGGGAAGTGTGTTAAGATTTGGGTTTATTTCTCATTACTTTGACTTCTTCTTGGTGATAAATTAATTTCCCCAAGTGGGGTCTGTTTTGCCCATGATGGTAACTGGTGAGTGACCTCTCCCTGTCCTTATCTAGACCCATGAGCCTTCCATGATATTTTCTCTCCCCTGCCCAGCTGAGGAGGGCAGTGACAGAGCAGCTTTGGGGGGAACAGGGCATCCAGCCAGGGTCAACCCACTGCAAAGGGATTTAAACTTTGAACAGGTTACCCAGGGAAGTAACTTATCTGTTTGTGTGTCATGGGTTCAGCAGTAGCAGTCTAAAGGCTGAAGCTACAACAATAGAAGCATCGTTATCTATGCCTCTAAATTTAAAACATTCTTAAAATAAATCCTATTTTATGGCCACAAGAGAAATCATTTCTTTTTTTAAATGCCCTCCACGCAACTTCCAGAGTGAGTAGTAACTGACGTCTTCAAGCTGGTGTCTCCAGCTGTCTCACTCTCTCCCTTGTGCTTGAAAGACCATAAAGAGAGATATATCCTCCTCAGAATGAAAATCATAGAAATCTCACATCTTCATTGCCTTTGGCATTATCTTCAGTGGAATGCAGCTTGAATCTGAATCTTCTCAAATTCTTTACTATAAGGACAGGTGGCAAGAGGTACTGCCAGAAATGCAATTTTTTTCCCTTTGGTCATTGACTTTCTTCTAATCTACTTTCAGCTCCTTGACCTACAAGTGCTCTGTTTGCCATCCTCAGCTGCTCCTTTAAGAATGGAGTTATATACTGCTATATTCCAAAGTTTCTTTCCAAAAGTTTCCTACATTTTCACCTTTCCTCAGGGAGCACTTCACATTTTTTGTCCAAAGTATGGTTTAGTGATGGACTTGGCAGTCCTAGGGTAAAGGTTGAACCTGATGATGTTAAAGGTCTTTTCCAACCTAGCTGATTCTATAATTCTATGGAATAACACCACTGAACTGCAGGCAAACTCCTAAACACAGATTTAGAGCAATATAAGGCAGAGTAGAGAATAGACTACTATTGTGACACAGACTACAGTGTCAGGTAGGGGAAGATCAAATTAATGCAAAGTAGAGATGCATCTACACAAAACCTTAACCTGTTTAACTCAGTGAGAAGTCTACTTAATGCAGTCAGGTTGAAAGAGATGACAGTAGAAGCTAATGTTTCAGCAAAGTTATCAAACCCCTGATTGATTTACTCACTGACATGTAGAGAGAAATTTCATCTGACTGAATGAATGTAGGAATCTACTTTAGGATAAGCTGAATAGCTCTCTAACCCCCTCTGGGTGTACTACCAGGATACACTGTATGTAGTAATCACCCAACCCACAGATTATGCCCACATGCAGATTCGTGTATTCAGACATCCAAAACAGCAAGCTGAATCCCACTACTAGATTTTATAAAGCTGTCATGCAACTCAGCTGCCCAAACAGATGTTTATTTCCAATTAAGATACCCTAATTCCGTCTGAGTGGAGCTGACAAATATGACACTGGCATTTTAAAGGACTTTTCTTAGAAACTGGTTTAAATCTCTAAAGATAAAAGAGAAATCTTCAGGTTAAATTCCATTGTCTACTTAATATCTGTTAGGGCCACTGATTAGGAATAGGAGATTATCCAAGTGGAGCTGACTGGTGTGAGCTGAAATGATTCCTCTGTCTTTCCAAAGTGGTAGCTGGCAACCAGACAGGGTCTTTTAGGGCATCTCAGATGCCACTAAGCACTTTTATTTAAACTGTTGATCACTGAAGTAGTGACACTTTTCTTTGTAGAGAATGACAGGCTCCCAAATCCTGATTTCTGAAAATTTCATCCTTGTGCTGGGAAGACAAGATATTGAGAGTGTCTGTAGAGCAACAGGTAAAATACCATCATTACCCTTTGTAGTATCTGTATTCCCTCCAGGTAATATTAGTAAGACAGAAGGTAACTGTATGAGCTGTGTTACTGCACAGCTGGCCTCGAGGCTGCTCCCATTACACCATACAGGTGAGAACAGAGATGCCTAATGACATGACAAGGTCATCTGGGAACCTGGAAGCAGAGCAGAGAACTCCAGTGAGTTGCTGCATACCCAAACCCTCCTGTTTTCCTTCTATCCAAATAACACCAACAAAACTTGGGAGCACTGATAGTCATGCCCTGATCTATAGAAATTTATCTTTATTATCCTGTAGAAGTGACATGAGGTATTTGGCAGTGATCTGCATGCTCTTTTCATATGGTATTCCATTTGCTACTAATCAGCACTAAATACTACTAATTTCTGTGGAAAGAATTATCATCTGTAAAAATACCTGCAAAAATATATCTACAGATGCATTGTGAAACCGACCAGAATATACACACCAAGTTACATGCACAATATACCCACATTTTAATTATTTCAGTTTTTGAAGTAGTTGCAGTTAAAATCAGCCTACAGCTGCTGCTTTTTGAATGAATCAATTTCTTCTTGAAGTAAAATGGGAAAAATAAATGTTTTGTCTTCCCTTAAGTTGCTCACAACAGACATGCTTGAAAATAAAAAAATCCACACCTCTTCAGATGTAGACAGGTGGAATTTAGAAGACATGAATATACCATCCAGTGTGAAGCTACGAAAGAGTTGTGTTTAATCTTGGACCTGATTATTAACTCAGTACCTGTCTTTTTCACTTGCCAGACTGAATCAAAAATAGCACCCTCTCACCCTATTCATGCTGTGGTAGCTAATACCACCACCATATTTTTAGCACATGCTGGTGTGATTATTGACATGAAAGATTCCTAAGATGTGGTTAAGATGAAATACCTTACTTTTAAATTTCCACGTCAGAATGGCATAATAATTGTGACTGCTCAGCTGTGTTTCCCAGTAAACAGGAGAGGAGCTTTCATTATCCACTATCCTGGACTCTCTTCTTCAATACAAGAAGTACACTTTAATTTTGAAACAGGCTGGTGAGACAGACATATTCTGGCATTTTCAGAATGCATATTTATAGTCTTCCACCCAACTGTTTTCTGTGAGTCACTCCTGTAAAACAGAAATCTTTGCTGTGGAATTACAGTCACTTGGCACATGAAGAGAAATGCCAGTCTTGTAGTGAAGAATCAGATGTTATCTCATGGCTTGTGGGCCAGTGCTGCTCATAAGCACAGGACAGTCAAAGAGTTTTTATTTAACTAAAAAGCCACTGAGAGGCATTAAAGTACAGTGTTTCTTGAAAACTAAAATTTAGCTTTTGCTAAACATCAGTGCCTACAACCACATCAATGATGGCTATCGACAGAGGGCTTTCTGGAGGCTCAGGAGACTTAGAATCATAGAATCACAGAGTCGTTAGTGTTGAGAAGGACCTTAAGATCATCCAGTTCCAACCTCCTGCCACGGGCAGGGACACCTTCCACTTGAGCAGGTTGCTCCAAGCCCCATCCAAACTGGCCTGGAACACTGCCAGGGATGAGGCAGCCACAGCTTCTCTGGTTTCCCTGTGCCAGTGCCTCAGCACCCTCACAGGGAAGAGTTTCTTTTTTATATCTAACCTAAACCTCCCTTGTTTAGTTACCATCACCCCTTGCCCTGTCACTACAGTTCCTGATGAAGAGTCCCTCTCCAGCATCCTTGTAGGCCCCTTGCCTCACCTTGTGGAACTGTCTATGTTTGAAAAGGGTTTTAACGGGTTTCAAAAGCAATTCATCCTGGCTGTGTTTTAAATTCATCCTAAAGGTCCTCTTTGTTCCATCTTCTCCTCTGGCAGTTGCCTCACAGCTCCTCACACTAGGATGCTTTCAGCATCTTTTATCATGGAAAGTTAATTCACTTCTAAAACCTACACTCTTGTTTCTTACTTATATGGTCAGGGAAGAGTGAGGAACCATCAGCAGTCTAGGAGCTGAGTTAGAATAGAATAGACTAGAATAGAATCAGGTTTCAAATCAGGTTTCAAATCAGAGTATTACCACAGGGACTGTGATTCAGGGATTATAAAGAAACACCAGCTGAGGTGAACTGTGTGCTGTTCCTTGGTGAGAAATCTTCTGCATCTCCCTAGGTGTCTGCCACTTCATCTTATAATTGATTTAATTATCTGCAAACCTCCACAGTTTAATGTTGAGTTTTGCTCTGAGTACTTCCAGTGAAAGCAATTTCACAAACTCTTCTGGCAGCTAATTTCACTGTGTAAGGAGAAATTAGATGATGAACTTTGAGAGAAAGCTTTCTTCAGCTTTCACATGAAAATCTGTCTTCTAAATGGAAACCATTGTATCACCTGACAGGAGCTGATACAACCAGGACTACAGAGTGAAATCTAATACAAAACAAGAATGCACTAATATGCAATTCTCTCCAGTAAGATCTTTTAATATATATTATAGTGCTTGCATACAGAAAATGGAAATACAATAGTAAAGCACTAAAACTGTTCAAAGAGTTTATTCCCTTTGTACTGGCCAGAAAAAAATGAATAGCTGTTAAAAATAAAACCAAAAAGAACAAACCAACAAATTAACACCTGGAAAGAAATAAAGACACTTCCAGTGCAATAGTTAAAGAACAGGGAGCATAAAGCAATGCCATCTTTTTTCCTCTCTCATACATATGGACCAGAAAAAAAAAATCGATTTGAATAAAATCTTGCTTAATTTATTGGATTAATTTTAAAATATACCTCATAATGACTTTATCCTCTAAGAAGTTTCAGAAGCTTTTAATGCTTGAAAGGCCAGATACTGTACTGTGCTGTGTATATTCAGGCATAGTGGGGTCTTACCAGATGAAGAAATAATATCCTTAACAGGTTTTTCTGCCTCAGAAATGCACACAAGCGTAATTTGCCTGACATTTTAAAAATTTAATTTAAGGTTTTTAAGAAAGAGACATAATAATCAAATAACAGCTCACTTTCCATCCACAGAAATTCCTTAATGGGTCTAAATATGATGCATACTCTGAAAAAATACTTGACTCACCACTGTGAACTTTTAACAATTAATTTAATTTGTAAATTAAACAATATGCATCATTAATGACTCACAATTTCCAATTTGCTGAACAGTTTCTGCCTCATGTCTCAGTCATTTTGGTCAAGCCATTTCTCGCAGGTTTATGTTGCCTTTAGGTTCTGTGCAACTTTCCTACCTTAACTCCATAATGGCCAGTTTGCACTTGACTGCTAACTGCTCTTGGTGAAGAGACAGGTCTTGCTCTACAGCTGTTTACATAGATAAGAGTCTTGTATTCTCTCTCTTTCCAGGTGATGTGTGAGTTAAGATCTTAACAGGCAAATTGTTCCTGGGTTGCAGCAACTGGCCAGGAAAAAACATTTTCAAACAAGATGATGTTAATGCAAAGTACACCAAAGGCCAACCAAATTCTTGGTATTCACAGAATGTGTAGAGGTTGGTTCTTTGCTCCACCACTGAATTCTCATTACATTAGGGATTGGTGTTTAAAGTTTGCCTTAGAGCAGGAAGTAAAACAGACTTGGTGAGATTTTGAATAGCCTTCTGAGAATACAAAGGGTCTATGAAATAAGGGAATGAAATGAGTCAGGCTTCTGTAATTTCTAAGGCATTAGTCAAAATTGCCTAAAATTGCCAAGTATTTCAGGAATCTGTGGTATGATGATGCTGCTGAACAAACACAACAAATATAATTGTTCTGTGAGTCACAGGTGGTTACTTCTGTGCTTCAACAAGGCAATCAGTGATGCCCAAGCTGTTCTTTGAGCCATGATCACAGGCTACAGAACCTTGTGAAAAAAGGAAAGCTGTAGATGCATGATGCTTGAATGATAAAAGAAGGCTTTTATTTTTTGGTGATTCTCGTCTTCAACGGTTGTGCCAAACCCATGAGAATGATCAAACTATCCTTTTGGAAAATGAGGCAGTGATAGGACAGTAAATTCTGGATACGTTTAAGAATGACATACCACAAAGCTGTGCAACACTTTGAAGTCTTGAATGGGTGATGATGCTCTTTGAACGTATCATAGTATAGGATATTTCAATAACATGAGGCAGATGGTGTGACATGCCTGAGAGATTTTGATAACTGAGATTCCTTATTTATAAGGCAGCTTGTGATAAAAACCATGTGCCCATTCTGAAGCCCAGGAGAAGAAGAACAGAGAAGATTGCCATTCAACATTAATACTAGTGATACTGGATCAAATAATTCAGCTGTTCAGCATTTCATGATGATAGGTCAGCAGGATTAATTATCCCAGGAGTTTTAAAAACTTAGTCTCGAAACTAAATATAAATAGTCTATCTATCAGTAGGCTGATACCCATTTTCATAAAAGTATAGCTTTAATATAACTAGACATGACCAAACAATAGGTAATTTCTGCCTCAACTCACATAGAATGTAATTTATAGGATGGAGGTATATGGAAGTGTTTGGTGATGTCAGAGCTATGTGCTTAGCCATTGTAATACAGCCATTATGATATTTGTCTTTTGTATTTTATTTCATGTGAAAAAACATGATAAGTGCAAATTCAACAAACTGAGGATTGAAGAAAAAACATAGGACATTCTGCAAACTATGCGCAAATGAAAATAAATTATCTGAGTGACCTAAATTAACCCATCTTCTCATAAACAGCCCATACATAGTAATTGAATGCACACGACTATAATATGCATGTAAAGATTTGAAGGTTTGCATTGCTGAGTTGTGTTTGACCCGAAAGTACCTGATCTTGCTGTGGTATTTGTTGATGCATCATGTACACACTTCCATCTGGGAGAGGAATACACTCACTGGTTTGCAAACAGTAGGAAGAAAATATATGACAAACCTAACAACCTTACAATTTAATAGAATGAATGCCTATGTATTTGTCCCACGCCCCTCATGGCTGTATAATAATTTAGAACCATTGAAACTAATTGCCTACATTCTTTCCTGTTAAAACATACCAACATGTTATATTTGGATCTTCACTTAAGGTAAGATACTTCCTTGACAGTCTCAATCACTTCAGTACTAAACAGAGCTCTCTTGCTTTGGCTAAATTCATTTATGATTGTTGTTTGTAAAAAAAAAAATTAATTTTGAAATTATCCTACCCCAATGTGTCAAAATGATGTGACTGAATACTAGTGAAAAGGTTAGAGGAAATAAATAATTGCAACTAGCATTGTATTTGCCATTAGGAGGGAGAACATTGTAAGTACTTTAAAGTGTTTCAAGTTCTATGACTCTAAGTTACATGGAAAACAAAGAATATATTTTTAAAGAGAAACCCACATTTTATTTTTTTCACTGTACACTAATATGCGGCCCATCATCTGTTTTCCTTTTCCGATGACACCAGGATCTTATTGTGGAAAAAAATAATCAACCCCTTTAAAATGTACTAAAGCTCTGGAAAAGCTACTCAAAACTTCAAGTGAAATGTCTATTTATTTTTAAGAAAATCTCTCAGAATTCTAGAGCAGAGCTACAATTCCATTAGTCTATTCTACAGTGGTTAGGGTAAGAAAGATAATCAGTCTTGTCACATTCACCTGGACTTCACTACATATATATGGTATATACACACATATATGGAGAAAGGGTGGTGTTTATGCTCATCTATGCATGTTAGGTCACAGTTTTAGCTATTTCAGAATCTAACATATCCTTATAAATCACAGACACTTTACTTTGTTTCTATGCAGCTTTTCAGTGCTTCTTGGTTATGAATTCTATGCACATTGCACTGCTGAAAGCTTATTCAGTCCAGAATATTTCTGTTAAGTTTTGAATACCTTATACAACAGTATGGCAAAGCAGATTGTGTTATTTATTCTTCCTATTTATTGTGTTTTCAGTCCATTAAACATATACTCCTCTAGTCCCACAGGACATATGAAATCTGTTGGAAATGCATTTTATTTCATATATTGAAATTTCAATATAGACCCATGTTAATTAGAAAAGAGAGACTGGTAAATAGAAATAGCCCTACTTAGCCCTCAGTTTTATATAGGCATTTTGAAAATAGTCAGATTTCTGAGAAATGGAAGTATTCTCTTGTCAAGCCTATAAATGATGTGATTCTATACTCAATTTATATGGGTTTATCTTAAATTATTATCAAAATTTGTATATGAGCTTTGATATCTGTGTCAACTCAGAAACAGTTAATACATCTGCATACTGTATATAAATACATCAGATGTGTATGAAACTGAAATTGAGTAGACTGTGCTAAAATTATATCAGAGGGAGAAAAAAAAAAAACGCATGGAGTCACAATGAACTCTATTGTGTCACACTTTACTAACAATACAGCAAAGAATCATTCCCAGACCATGTTATCATCAAAGTTTTATCTGCTTTATGTGACTTTTTAATACACTTTACCAAACACAGTGCAAATGACAGCTGAATCATAGAGTCATGTTTTGGGTTGGAAGGAAACTTAAAGCTCATCCAGTTCCAACCCCCTGCCACAGGCAGGGACATCTTCCACTAGACCAGGTTGCTTAAAGCCCTGTCCAACCTGGCCTTGAAAACTTCAGCCTGAAATAAATATACTCTACCCTACATGATGGTCTACTAGAGGTGAGGCAGATAATGGGAACTGATACCTATAGGTAGCCTATATGGAGATAAAAAGAATAGCAGTGCCTTGTGCTACCCACTGAGCACTCTAAAATACCAACAGTCACAGAGGTGTCTTCTGTTTTTTAAGTGTTACAGCTACCTCTGAATACAGAAAGACCAGGGAAAAGAAATAATGACACAGGAAAACAAATTCAGAAAAAGATTATCATGGAATCACAGAATAATTCAGTTTACAAGGGATCTGTGGTTCTCTACTCCAACCACATTGAAAGCCAGACCAGATGATGAACATGACCTTGTCTAGTCAAGCTTTGAATATCTCAAAGGACAGAGATTTGGCAGCCCAGCATGAAGAAAAAAGAATCCTCATGTTTAATTGAAATTTCCTAGGTTTCTATTTGTGTCTGTTGTCCCTTGTCTTTTCCCTATGCTCATTCAAGAAGAGTCTGGCTCTGACACATCCATGTTCTCCCATCAGTGAGCTCAAGACAATGGTATGGTCTCTTGTTATTCGTACGTTCTTAAGGCAAAACAAATCCAGTTCTCCCAGCCAGCTTGTACTGTATCCTCCCAAGCAAAGCAGAGAGTATATTTTTTTTAGAGGGCTGCAGGATTTGCATCTCCAAGTTACTGCAGCTATAAAGCTGAGACAAGTTTTGTAAGAAAATTATAATGGCTGTTGCTCTGGAAGAATCTCAGGTATATTGACCTAACTAAATGGCATAGAACAGGACAGAAAATTCTCATTTTTACCCCACCATGATGAATTGAGAGTTTTGATGCACATTAGCGTATTCTGTTCAGCCACCTGTAGCTAATAATTGCAATCCTTTACCTCCAGGGTGTCAACCACACTACACAGGTTGGTGTCACTGGCAAACTTATCAAGAGTGCATTCAATTCCACTGCCCATGGTGTCAACAAAGACACTAAACAATGTTGGTCCCAAAATGGACCCTTGATGAACAAACACTTGTCACTCATCTCCACCCAGATGTTGCACTACTGATTGTGACCTCTTTGAGTGATACCATTCAGCTAATTCCTTATCCACTGAGTGGTCCATACATCAAATCCATGTCTGTTTACTTTAGAGATAATTTCACCATGCTGAACAGTGTCAAATGCTTTGCAGAAGCTCAAGTAGATGACATCAGTCCCTCTACCCTGTGTTGTAACCCTTTCATAGAACACCATCAAATTTCTCAGGCAAGATTCACCCTAGTGAAGCCATATTGGCTGTCACCAATCTTCTCCTTATTTTCCACATGCCTTAGCATAGCATCCATGATCATGCTCCATGATCATTCTCACTGAGGTGAGAATGACCAGCCTGTAGTTTCCCAAGTCTTCCTTTTTTTCCCCTTTTTAAAAATGGAGGTTATATTTCCCCTTTTCCAGTCAGTGTGAACTTCATTGGAATGCCATAACTTCTCACATATGATGGACAATGTCTTGGCCACTTCATCTGCCAGTTCCCTCAGGAGCTGCAGATGCATTTCATCAGGTCCTGTGAACTAGTGAACCTTTGGATGTATCCTGGATACACCTGTGCTAGTACATGCCAAATATTGCTGATAATGCTGATAATGGCTCTGCTAAGTTCTTGTCAAACTGGCTGGTTGGCAAATCTTAACTGCTCATCTACTGCTGCTGAAACAAGCCAGGGATACAAAATTTTTCTTACCTGCCTGAAAAGACTGGATTAGAGGTCCAAAAATACTTCAAGTAGGACAGAGGGACTGAAGTGATATGTGAAGAGTTTGAGAAAGGATTTTAAAGAGTGAAAGATTTTAAAGGCACCACAGGGACCTTTAGACAGGAGGTAGAAAGACACAGACAGTCTTTGGTAGTGGGAAAGACTGCTGTAGTGGCAGGACCATCCAAGATGGGAAAAAAAACCCTTGGTGAAAAAAGAAACTGTGACCTTGAAGCATCTCTGCCTTCATCTATGTCATACAGGTTAAAAGATGCTCATAGCACAAGGCTCCTTTAGATTAGGACCTCACATAACCTTTCAGGAAGTATCTGACAGACAAAATGTGACTAGATCCATTACAAAATATCCTGCCACTACTAATGTGCAATAATCAATGCCTGTGAAGTAGGGGGCAGGAAACTAATGCACTGGACTGCTTGCCTGTTCCTATACTACTCTTTACTAGATAAAGGCATGCCAGGATGCAATGGGTGAAAACTGAAGCTTACCAAATTCAAGAAAAAGCATGCATTTCAATACTGACAGCAACATACAACTGGAAGTTTATCAAGGGATGTGATTCTGGCACTTGTAGTCTTTACATCAAGACTGGTGTCATGGTTTAAGCCCCTCAATAACTCACGCAGTCAGTTCTCTCACTCACTCCCCCCTCTTTTTTTTTCCCAGTCCCGGGGGGTGGGGAGGAGAATCAAAAGAATGCAACTTCCACAGGTTGAGATAAGAACAGTTTAGTAACTAAGGTATAACACAAATACAAGGAAAGAGAATGCAACTGCTCACCAAGCCCGATCCAGCCAGTGCACCCCCAGCAGCGAACCCCCCAGTCCAACACCACCACACCCTTTTGGGTCTCTGCTCTCCGGTTTAACATCCTGGACATGACGTGCTGTGGTATGGAATAGCTCTTTGGTCAGTTTGGGTCAGGTGTTCCTGTCTCTGCTTCCTCCCAGCTTCTCCTCCTCCCTGGCAGAGCATGAGACTCAGAAAGTCCTTGGCCAGACCAAAACATTACCAAGCAGTAACTGAAAACACTGGTGTTATCAGTGCTGCTCCCAGGCCCAAAGTCAAAAACATAGAGCTGCACCAGCTACCAAGAAGGAGAAAAATGACTGTTGCTGCTGAACCCAGGACACATGCTAAATCAATACTAATTTAAGTCTTCATACTTAATTTCTTTAGAAATAAATTGCTAAGTCTGAAACTAAGATTGAACCTATCTACAACTAGCTCCATCAGGAGTTTAGAAAGCAGGGAGGTCCACTTTGGAACTCATGTCTAACTAAGGGAGTGTCTCCCTTAGCCTTTTCCATCTTTGCTCTCTGTGTAAATCATTCTGGGTTGATTATAACTCAATTTTCCTTTGTATGCTTTATCCATGTAATAAGTAACAGAATGAAACTTGCCACTGAACTTTGTTTAGTTGCACTTGTACAATATCATATTAAAAACACTTCTGCTAATACATCTGATGGTGAGTCCTTGAGTGACCCTAAATCACTCTTCTGTGACAAATTGGTATAGTTCAAAGGACCCTAAATCAGGATTCATGACAACAAATAGTGTGGAATTGCAAAGGTTACACAGTCTACTTGAGCTATGACTAGATCATGGCTATAGCAGTGGATGTTCTTAGTCAATAGATTTAACTTCTGGTTTAAGTTAAAATTATTATTTTCCCTGGCTTATCTTGGCCAGCATTTTACCAGATACCTTCAAAACTTTCAGAAAATACTGTCCTCATTTTTATCACAAACATGAACTGATGATGATATTAAAGGAAAACGCGATTACCAAAGCAAATTATTTTACTGTTGAATGCTTAGGTCTTTGAAATAAATAGTACTTAGTAAGACAGAGATTGGAAGGAAAGTCACAGAGTAAGAAAGATTACCTTGTAGAACATGCCAGAAAACAGCTACATAACTCTGAACCACCCACAATCCAGAAAGGTATTTGTTCCACTGACATACCTTACATACGTGTTACATAAATTCTTGCACTTTTAATTTTCAAAAAAGGCTATCTGAATGCAGGTCAAGCCAAAACTATTTTATGCTTCCTGCAAAATCACATCAGCTTTATAAACATTGACATGAGGTAATGGTTTATTAAATTAAAGGCAATTAAAAAAAACCCCACTCAAACATCTAAACTGATGTGTGGTAGAACATGCATTATAAAGCTTAGTCAGTTAATTTGCCTCAAATATGGCTGCACCAATATATACAAGCTTAATAGCAGAACCCAACACTTTTTAGTCATACGGAGGAAACACCTTTTAAGACATATTCCCTTTTTTTGTTAGTGTGTGTAGATACCTAGAATAAATGTGTGAGTAGGAATTTATAATCTAGACTTCTGGTATAGTATGTACAATAAAAGTTGATGATTACAGGGCAAAATATGACTGGAGGTGTCATCACAAACAAATAACCAAGTCATATACATACTGAAAATCTGAATGGACATAAAATACCAAGTAAATTCAAGTTTGGCACCTTATACAATCAAACTGAAGGTGGGTTTTTGTGTTTTGGGTTTTGTTTGGGTTTTTGTTTCCCTTCATTTAATCCCATCACCAATCACATCCAAAAGATGAAAAGAGGAGCCATGACTAATATATAACACCAAATCCATCATGCATTATTAGGCCCTTTGAATGAAAGTTGTACTACGATTCCCATTCCTGTACAGTGTTAAAAATTAATGATCAAGTTCTTGGTGTCACAAGCACAAGAGTCTTTAAAAAATAATGCAGACTATCAGTGCCTTACTTTTCTCACGTTCCCAGCTGTATGACAACTAGCATAGATGAAATAGTATTAAACAGTTGTTTCAAGTCCCCTTTCATTCTATTACAATGCAGGTACCAGAAAATAGATGAGTGACAGGCTTGCACATAAAATAAACTGGTCTGTTGACCAGTTTAATATGTTGTAAGGTTTACATTCTCAAAGTACCAAAACTTTTTAGAGTTGCAAAAATATGCGTTTTAGTGAATTCATTATCTTTCTACTCTTCTGCTTTTTTTCAGCTTTTAGTATATGTATGCATTTCCCTAGGGATAAGCTAATGTATTCCTCAATTCCTAGATTGCTTTAGCAACAAGAATGGAAGACAACAACAAAATGAATTCCCAAACCCATTCTAAAGCACATGAGTTTTGAATTTTAAACATTATGTTGTTTCAGGGAAAGAGCTATAAACAGTATCTTCTGAATCAAACAGAAAAGCTTTGGCTTGTGAAATAGCTCCCCGTTCTATCCTCAGTCACCAGTCAAATTATTTCATACTTGTGTCACAAGCAGCAAATCCATGAGGAGGTCTTTCAGAAAATAATTAAGAACAAAGAACCCTGAAAGAATACCAGCTATTTTAGATGGGGCACAGTACTACGGAGTTTCCAATTTTAAAATGTGAAAAAGACTTAAAAACCCCAAGAATATGTATTTATGCTTCTTGCTGTCAAATATTTTGGATTCTTGTCAAGGATATGTCATATTGTAAAAACACGGTGATTGGAAAGCATATAGTAAAAGGCTGACTCATTTGTCAGATTAATGACACTAAGGCTTGATGTCTTGGTAATATAGATGATATCACACTGTTTCAGATTTTGACCTCAAACATTTCCCAAGGAAGTTGTAGTTCCTTGTATGAATTCACTGACATAAAGCTTGATTTTTTTCTTAACCTGTCATAGACCCTGAAAAACCCCTAGTGTTTCCTGGGTGACAAAGGAGAAAACACTGATTTGCTCTAAAAAATACACAAACTGAAATAAGTGGTCTGCTCTGGGTTGCCTCAGGAATTCTTATGACTTTAGATAAATAAAATTTAGAAACTACTATAATTCAGTCATGTGAGCAAGTTCTAGTGTCAAGAGAGACCTCAAGATATTTGGAACAAAATTGCCTTCTTCGTGCTCCTAAACTGGAAGTTTCAAAGCCCAACAGATTAGCTTGTGCTGACATTAACATCTTTAGATGGCTGAAGCAGTTGATGCAAATCATACAATCCCAGATTGGTTTGGATTGGAAGGAACATTAAAGCTCATTCAGTTCCAATCCCCTGCCATGGACAGGGACACTTTCCAGTAGAGCAGGTTGCTCCAAGCCCTGTCCAACCTGGCCTTGAACACTGCCAGGGATGGGGCAGCCACAGCTTCTCTGGGCACCCTGTGCCAGCGCCTCAGCACCCTCACAGGGAAGAACTTCTGCCTAAGAACTCATCTCAATCTCCCCTCTGGCAGCTTAAAGCCATTCCCCTCGTCCTGTCCTTACAGGCCCTTGTCCAAAGCCCCTTTCCAGGTTTCCTATAACCCCTCCCTTGAGGCACTGAAGCTGCTCTAAGATATCCTCTTAAGGAGCCTTCTCTTGTCCAGGCTGCCCCAGCCCAGCTCTCTCAGCCTGGCTCCAAAGCAGAGCTGCTCCAGCCCTCGCAGCATCTCCGTGGCCTCCTCTGGACTTGCTCCGACAGATCCATATCCTTAAGTCCCTATACAAAACTGTTCAAGAGCTACAAAATAAGAATTAACTTCCGGTGCAGTTCAAAAGCTTTTCATACAGGTAAAAGCCTAGAGCTTCTTTAAATTCAATGGTATCATAAAGAAAACCGGAGAATTTTGGGGTCCTATTTTATCTGGCTGTGAGGTATTCTTAGCATTGAAAAAAATCTCTCAAAGTGACTGCTTCTGGGAACTGAAAAAAAAAATCACTGCATTTTTGATAGGTTCACAAAGGACACAGCATCTAAAATGACAAGAAGAGACATTGGCTTGTACTTTGAGCAAGCCCATGCACTATTTCTGTGAGACCAATGTAAATAAGCTTAACTGTTTATTCTTGTAATAGAATCATGTCATCTTTAAAGGCTTTCTCACTCAGGGTATCTGAAACTTTTTTGGAATAATACTCCATGCTGCAACATGGTTCTCAATTCTTAAGCTGGAGAAGCTTTGTGCTTATAGGAGACAGCCGTCTTTGAGAGAGAACATGGAAGATGGAATCACACACACCTACTCTACCAGCAAAAAAAAAAGAGTTGTTTTTAAAGATTAAAAGTACAATATGTCTGGGGGGAAAATCATTTCAAGACATTATGAAGTAATGAAGTGAGAAGCAAAGTGTTACTGTGTAGATACGCTCTGGGACACCTTAGTTAACTGCTTATGAAAACATTAGGCATTTTAACCTTACTTTATAGAAATCAAAATTCAGACCTGTAGCAGTTTGCCTGCCATCAAGAAAAAGTACTCAGGACTAAAAGAGATCTCTGGCTCCATCAAATCTAGCACTTCTTTGTTTTTAATCAGAGACATCTACACTATGCAATTTCAATCCTAAACTTACCAAATTTTATGTTAAAATGAGTTACAGTGTTTGCCTTTTACATACATCCGTAAAAGCTAGACACTCACTCTGTTGATAGAAGCTTTCCTCTTTGCAGTCAAAATTATTTATAACAAGTTTCTGTTCTGCCAACACTTCCTGAGTGCTCATAGGGCTGTACATCCTGCTCAGCAATTTGGGCTCTGATGTTGGGCCTGTAGGCTGGCTTTCATCAGAATGTCTATTCCCTGATCTGATGAAGTTATAAAGAGACCTAGTGGGTTTTGGTAAAGTTAGGTCTTTTGGAAGGTGAGAGACATATCTTTTAATAGAGGATTGAATATGGTTTATTGTCAGTCCATGAGGTTGAATTTGTTTCTGTTTGCTTAGATTGATTCAATGGACACAAACATTGTACTAAAATCTTCCAAATGGGCCTATGTACTTCTAAGAGCATTAGAACAATATTACTGAATCAGGCAGACTTTGACCAAACCTCTGGACTTCCACGTTACTTCCAAACAACAACCACGCTACTGAAATCACATTAACAGGCTAGTAAAGACCTCAGCAATCTTCCTTCTCCAGTTTTATAGACACTATATGTGCCAATCTTCATTTATAGGAAACTATCTCATTAATTAGAACAATCCTTGCCAGTGACTTGCCATTTCATTTTAGTCCAAGATGCAGGTTATCACATCCCCGCTCCTGAACACATTAAACACTTTCAGTTGATAGGGTATAAAAATCTATTATTCTGCACAGAGTGTAACTCCCTCTCATTTCCATTGTGTCTGCCCTTTAACAAGGTAATAAAACAGTAGTAAAACAGTCACCCAGAGAGAGGCCAGATATGGAAGTCAAGCTGAGTTTCACTGTCCAAAGGGAAGAAAGGTGAGTTGGAGGCAGAGAGGGTCAGATTCATGTGGATTTGCTCAGGGCTGCCTGTTTGATCTCCCTGATTAGGGACCTGGACTCTGCATTTGCTTTGGGTTCGCTTCTCAACAGCACAGACAACCAGAGCTGTTAAAGCAGCAGGGCAGGTGGAGAGATCACATGTGGCAAAAACCGAGAGCCACAGAAAGTCTAGATGAAAGAAGAAATGCCTAAACCTCTTTAGAAATATATTAAAAATACAATTTCTACAAAATGTGTTTGAACTAACTGCTGATCAAATGACACTTTGTGCCTTTACAGAAAGGTTGTGTCATTTTAATGCTTTTAAATGGAATCTTGCCATTGTATTTAACTGACCTAAAAGAAAGAACAGCTTAGGACACAGGATTTGGAAGAGCATTTTTTTTTAACAACAGCTATGAAAGTTTGTGGAATTTAAGGAAGAGGGAAACAATGGTAAAGGTCTTGTGTCCCTTAACCTGCTCTTCATCATAGATTGAAATGTGAGAAGAGACAGACAGATCATAGAATCATAGAATAGTTAGGGTTGGAAAGGACCTTAAGATCATCTAGTTCCAACCCCCTTGTCATGGGCAGGGACACCTCACACTAAACCATGCCATCCAAGGCTATGTCCAACCCAGCCTTGAGCACCACCAGGGATGGAGCATTCACAACTTCCATGGGCAACGCATTCCAGTGCCTCACCACCCTCACAGTAAACAATTTCTTCCTCATATCCAATCTAAACTTCCCCTGTTTATGTTTGAACTCATTAGCCCTTGTTTTATCACTACAGTCCCTAATGAAGAGTCCATCCCCAGCATACCTATAGGCCCCCTTCAGATACTGGAAGGCTGCTATGAGGTCTCCACGCAGCCTGCTCTTCCCCAGGCTGAACAGCCCCAACTTTCTCAGCCAATGTCCACTACGGGAGGTGCTCCAGTCCTCTGATCATCCTCGTGGTCCTCCTTTGAACTTGTTCCAACAGTTCCATATAATTTTGATGTTGAGGACACCAGAACTGCACACAATACTCCAAGTGAGGTCTCAGGAGAGCAGAGTAGATGGGCAGGATCACCTTCCTTGACCTGCTGGTCATGCTCATCTTGATGCAGACCAGGATACGATTGGCTTTCTGGGCTGCAATGCACACTGCTGGATCATGTTCATTTTTCATCAGGACCAACACCCCCACGTCCTTCCCAGCAGGGCTGCTCTGAATCTCTTCTCTGCCCAACCTGGAGCTGTGCCTGAGATTGCTCCCACCCAGGTGCAGGGTCTTACACTCCTTTTATAAATCTAGTGAAAACTGTCAGTCTCCTATACATCAAAGAAACTAATTACCTTCCATGCAACCATGAAAGTAGCTTCCAAAAGTCCTATTTGAAAGTTGCAATGAATCAAATTCTGCTTTTTTTAAGGGAGAACATGGTTTACACTGTGCGGACAAACAGGATTTATGAGCACTTGTCCTTCCTGGATGCAAGCAGCTAGGAAATTTTCTGTGAACTACTTACCAAGTTGACAAGCAGTCAAACTCTAGTTGGGGCTCCATGCAGTTGCAATGATGCCTGGCATATTAATGAATAAAGAGAGGAGTATTTCGCCTCTGGAGCAGGCAGGCTACAGATTCGTCTTTTAGAAGACAGAGCAGTGTTTTCCTGCGTGTTCTCCCCAGGAGATGGAGAAAATATCTGTGGCCATGACTATGTTAACAGGAAGGTATGAACTGGTGGTACTGGAAACAACAGCCCTTTTCCTCCAGGCCTCAGAAAAAAGGTCTGTGTTTCATTACAGAGTCGACTTTCGAGAAATAATGTAGAATCAGTGACTGCTTATTCCCGATTTCAGTACAAGAACAGTAGGGTCTCTTTCTTGGCATTGCAAATGTTTATTTGGATCAGGTTGAGCAAGTCTGTTTATATGGCTAAGAATTAAATCTTCTTGGAAGGAACCAACAACTCTCATGAACTTATCACCCACCAGCAGTTAGCAATAATTAGCAGAAATTAATTCTCTTTCTATTGGATGTCTATTACGAGAGCTGGTAGACTCTCTCATGCTGTGTACAACCACTTCCAGCCAGTTCAAGCCAGATCCTGTCGGTTTCACTATGGCCCCACCACAGGACGCATCCACACTACAAAAAAACTCACTGTCTTATCTTCGAGCAGGGATTTAAAGACAGTCTTAAGCATCATGGAAGTATGTAACATTGCCCTTTTTTAAAATAATAAGAAAGTTCTCCATTATTCTACTTATCCTTGCTACCAGCAAATGACAAAATCTGATGGATTAATGAAGTGATTTCAAGATGTGTGATATAAACCTCAACCCCTATTTATCCTGGTTCAGGGTGGATGTACTACTTTGTTTCTGGCTCTTTCTACTGTATAGTACTTAACCATCTTGACTTTAGCGATATATTTTTATTCCTGGGACAGTTGTATTTTCAAATGTAGTTACAAACCTGGGCTGTGTTACATACAAACAGAATGAGAAAAAGCAGTTTTTGTTCTCAGGAATTTACAAATCAAACCTAGAGGTAGATTTGATAATTACAGTAAGTGATTTTCTTACATCTATATTGCTTTGGATACACTGGGTTTCACATCAGGCCACTAGTTCTCAATTAGCTCTAAACAAAATCAAATTTAGCTGACAGCTTGCACATTCACATTTTATCTAATTTTGCAAAAGCATAATAGTATGAATCTTTAAATTGCCAGCAATCTTCTAAAAAGTAGATAACAAAATTCTTCGAATTCTTTAGCTAGTTTCTGAACATGTGTTCAGACATGTTCTTTGAACCCTGCTCTGTCTTATCATGAGTCAATGGTGTGATACTCTTACAGCGTAGCAACAGGCTGTGAGCCCAAGTTTTCATTGTTTCATGGAAGTGTACATGGCATAGTTAAAGGCTATCATAAGTGAGAAGGTGTGTATTGGCTGTGCTGCATTTTTCTCCAGCCCAAAATAGAATCTGAGCAGTCTTTTACTGTGTAACAGCTATTCCAATCTAAACTCTACTAAGATTTAAACAGAATTATTAATTTTTCACAGGCATGATTGACTGGCCATTGCAAGTTGTTGAAACCCAACCAATTAGACTTTTAATAATCAATTGCATAATGATTGGCAACAGATGATGAGGAATCAGTAAAAACATAGGCTTAGAACCAAATGAGTTGTAAAGACTCTGACTTATACACATCAGGCAATTTAATCACAAGGAGTGGAAGCTGTGACCTCTGAGCGGGATGTGGGTAATCTGGCTATCATGAAGGTAGCAGAGGCATGATGCACTGATCTTTCTTTGCCGAACCACCAAGAAATAGTGAGATGGTTTGTGTAACACACTGTAGCCTGAAATCATGATGTGACTTAACTCTTCATTGTTTCAGATTTCGGCAAACTTCTGTATTGTATGTTTATTGTCCCACAAAATGTGTAGAATCCATAAACTTACATGCCATGATATAACATAATATCCCACAAAGCCTGGCCAGTTTTTTCTTAGCCATTCTTTTTTTGCCTTCCCCTTTGTTTCAAAAAATGTGCCTGAACCTGTCTCAGCAATTAAGCACTATTTCAATTCTTAGAACGGAATTTGAGTGAAGTTAAAACATATGTAAGACTGGTGGATCTCAAGACTGGGAAGAATGGTGCTTTTATATAGAAATTATTAAAAGAAAGAGAAGATAGATTGTTGCATTTTATTTTTTGCATGAACAGTTTGTCTTTGCAGAAAGCTTTCCAGCAGTAATCAAAGACATTGCAGAAGGAAAAAGAAAAGCCAAGCACTTTCTTTCCAGCTCAACAGAGAAGCAATCAAATCCTTTTTTCATCATAAACAAAATCGGAAGACATTGGACTCTACTGCTTGAGGTGGCCAAGCATCACAGCAGGCTAAGGCAAAACATGTGGGGGTGGCTTTTGCATCATCTGCTATGCATGCCCAACACAAGCGCTTCAATAACCACAAAGTCTGAAGTCAAGAGAGATAAAAAAGCAAGTCACTCTCACTCTCTCCTAGAACTATCAGACCTTGGCTTTCTGCAGACTCCAGGATAACTGAGCTGGGGACTGATACAGGCAATATACCTGCTTATTCACTGCAAGAACTGCTTTATCTAGTCAGGAAGAATGCAGGACTACTGACCCACAAGTGGTTTCAAAATGGTCCTTTTTCTCTTTCTAATCATTAGCATCCACAATAGATCTGTGATGACTGAGTTGTGGGTCAGTGCTGCCCAAAAGGTCTTTTTTCTGACACTTGCAGGAGCCAGGTTTTGGGTGAAAGCTGTGACTACTGTTCTCAAGCATCTAAGAAAGAGGGAACTTGAAGGAGAGAAAAAGATGGGGTTTTTTTTTTGGCGCTGAATTTGCTGAACTGACAGATTTGGTGATTTCTAAGTGAGAAAACTTTGTGACACTTGTATATGCTTATGTGCATATGTGTGTGTGAATCTACATAAAGTGAGAGAGAGCTAGTAGTTCACAGATATATATAGGTAAAGATTTATATTAACTACTCATTTTACTATTTTCTGGTCAGTAGCTGCTAGACCTTGCTAGACCTTGCTATTAATACTATCCAGTACAATGCAGAAGATGAAAATAAAATTAATGTCACCCACTGACCCTTATAATTTTGGGCCTTAAAATTTTTATGAGAGGATTTCTTAGTCATAAAATTTAACACTGTTTTTCATTATGGATTTCTTCTGCTTGATTTGCTGGCTACAATAAATAAGATTTTGTTGGATTAATATTGCTATGCTTCCAAACAACAACGACGAGTCATATCTGAGTGTAAATTATCTTTACTTTCACTAGAAAAGGGAAATCCAAGCACTAAGAAGAGACTTATTAAGAAAGGCAATCAAATAAAATGTGTGACTAATGGCTTCAACTCCTTACAGTGAGCATCTTTGCTCTGATCATTTGGAAATTGAAAGTTGTTCAGAATCCTCTGAAATAAAAACATTTTCTTCCTGTTTCATATGCCAGCTTTGGGTTACTTATTGCATTCATCTAGATTCTAATGGCAATGCAGTACTGAGCAGAATCAATGTCGTACTGTACATAGTGATTGCACAAGTTAATTGCCCTTTTAAGACGAACTATGTTTCTTTACACTAAGTACACTGGGAGGCAAAGATGATTAAACAGTTATTTTTATAAACATGACTGTGGTGTCTACTGATTACCTCACATCATCAGTGTACTTTAAATAAAAAACTTTTGCCTTTTTTTTCCTTTAAAAAGTGAGAATGAGTCTATAACTGAGTTTAAAGAAATATACATCATGTATGAAACATCAACTACAGTTTAGAAAGTTATTCCCACTCAGATGTTTAGCAATACATTGTATTCATATGCTCCTTGAGGATACCCAACCATATTTTAAGTAATGTATTCTTTTGCACCAAAAGAGATCAAATAAAAAGTTTACCAGGTCACTTATTTGGTAATCAGATAAAGATGTAAGACTTTAGTTGAGTGTTAAAAATCGTTTAACATGTTAAACAGATGTTTTGCCACTTAAACTAACCCGTGACAGTCACCTTAGAAATAGAAGTGTTAATCTACATTTTCCACAATATAGAGGCTAAAGGCAAGTGTATGTAGCTTTTATATAGTACATCTCAGATATCAACATTGAAGCACTCAAAAGATCTGTATGTTCATGCCTATACTGGGAGCAATCATGCTCTTTAAAGCCTTAGTCCAGGGTGAAGGGTTCAGAGCAGTACACACAAGTCCCCTCCTAACTTACACACCTACAGAGCATGCCTAGGACTTAACTTCTAACTATCTGTGTTTATATTGTCTTGCATATTTGTAAATGAAACAAAGCAAATGAAGTGAATTGCCTCAGGCTAAGTACAAGACTGGAACAGAAGTGTCCTGCCTCCAGGCAATGTTGCTGTCTGCCTTCCTGAGGTTATGTTTGATTTACAGCAACTGGAACTGCCTATATTCATGTCTCTGTGTTGGGTTTTTTTTTGAGAAGTGCATACTGCTTTACACTCTTTCAGTTATGAAAATATTTCAGTTATTAAATATTTGCCTGGATTATCTCTATTGCTTCCGTATGAAGTTAGGCTGAGAAAGTTGGGTCTGCTCAGCCTGGAGAAGAGAAGGCTGTGTGGAGTCCTCATAGCAGCCTTCCAGTATCTGAAGGGGCCTATAGGTATGCTGGGGAGGGACTCTTCATTAGGGACTGTAGTGAGAGGACAAGGGGTAACGGTTGCAAACTTAAACAAGGGAAGTTTAGATTGGATATGAGGAAGAAATTGTTTACTGTGAGGGTGGTGAGGCACTGGCATGGGTTGCCCATGGAAGCTGTGAATGCTCCATGGTGTTCAAGGCTGGGCTGGATGGGGCCTTGGGTGGCATGGTCTAGTGTGAGGTGTCCCTGCCCATGGCAGGGGTGTTGGAACTAGATGATCTTAAGGTCCTTTCCCACCCTAACTATTCTATGATTTTATGGATTTTAGGAGGAGCTAGAACATATTGAACAAGTGTATATGGTGACAGGACAAGGGAGAATGGCTTTAACCTGCCAGAGGGGAAATGGACATGAGTTCTTAGGCAGAAGCTCTTCCCTGTGAGTGTGGTGAGGTCCTGGCGCAGGGTGTTCAGAGAAGCTGTGGCTGCTCCATCCCTGTCAGTGTTCAAGGCCAGGTTGATGAGGCCTGGAGCAATCTGATCTAAGGGAAGGCGTCCGTGTGTTGGAATTGGATGAGCTTCAACACCCCTTCCAGCTATAACCTTTCTGTGATTCTATAGATCTATGAAGATGCTACTAAGTGCTTGCAGCATTTTGATGAGCATGTAATCACAATTAACATAGAAAAAGCTCATTCAAACTATAAAATTTATGCTGATTATCCTGAAATTTGGAGTTGTGAGTAGTTAAACTTCCAGATCACAGATCCAGATCTAAAAAAATCCACATCACTGGAAAACTATATATTCATAAATAAATTTGACAGCCAGGATGTTTGGTTTATCTACTTTAAGCTACCTTCGAAAGTTAATTTAAATGACTTTCAGAAGACCCAAGTTCCTTAAAAAGTTAATGGAAAAAGATAAGTTTAAAGCCACCTAAAAATCCTTTCATGAATAATTCTACCTTACTTCAACCTATAAGAATATAAGCATGGGCATATACAGAATAACATTTGCATGCAGAGCTAGTTTGTCCATGTAAACAGACAGCTGGGTCTGTATGCATGAATCCTGTGAGTAAAATTGCTATCTTGCTGAGTTGTAAAGGACAGTGTATGCAAAATTAAAGGAGATATTTTGAACCATTGATCATCTTGATTCTAAGAGGTACTGAGATTTAAAGCAAGATAGCAATTTTCACAATTAAGTGTGGGCTTGTGATATGCACCCTTAAATTTCTTTCCCTTAATTCACATTGCTTTGTTGACTTCACATAGTCCTTGCAAGTTATATTCAGTTTCAGAATACATTACAAGGATAAATATTGGACCTTTCAGCATGTGGCATTATCAGTTAGTGCATCATTTGGAGAAATCATGTAGAAAACTTCCCAAACTATAGGGAAAATAATAGTCTTTCCTCTCTCGTCACCTTCACTTTGACAGAATGCAGAGACAAACTAAGTTAAGACACATATATCTCTGTGCCTACTGAAATGTATCTGCCATACTTAGAGCTTCTCTGTTTCAGATTGAGCTGCCCATCAGATTAAATCAGTGTTAACATAATAAGCTAGTTATTGCTGGTATTTATAAAAAAAGAGAATTATAATAGGGCAAGTATGGTATGAGTTCAACAGCTGCAGAGCAGTAGTGGCCTGAAGCAAGAACCAAAGTAATTACATCTCTCACAGGAAGAGGTAAGCAGCAGAGTTAGATGAGTGAGATGAAAGGAACATAACCGGTTCTCTTAGCCTATTTGTTTGCAAGAGAAATGCTTTCTTCTACTTTAGAGAGCTTCCAGCCACAATCCTTCCTCCTCCAAATGCAATTAATATCACTTTTAAGCAGCCAGGATTTAAACAGTGGTTTAAATTGCAGAAACAAGCAAAATGTAAATGCATGATAGGCACTGAGTGCAGACTACCCATTTCCATATGCTATCTGAATTCCACAGAGCAACTGCAATGTTAATGTAGTATGTGTACGGAAAGTGGGTTGAAGGACTCCAACACCTCTGTACTACCATGGCCTTACTGCTTGTGAATAAATGCATCAGTATAAAACTAATTAGTAAATCAGAAATTTCATTCAGTTTATTGTGGTACAGATGCAATCTGTTCAATACATTTAATAACATTTTGTGCCATCTCAGCTAAAGCATTTTAGCTGAATGGGAGCGTTATGTGTGATGTGAGTGCAAGATTTGATCTGGCACTCACAGAGGTGGGGAAGGAAGCAGAAAACATCAGTTAGGTGTTACTGGAATACCATGTCCAGTACTGGTGTCAAACCTTTAACAAATTGGAGACATTTCTGAGAAATGGTATAAAGCTGTCTCATGTTCTTAAACATACGCCTCACAGACAGAGACCACACAAGCTCAGTCTACTTCATCTGCTTCAGAAGACGACAGGAAGACAATTTATGATTACCTGTAAGTACCTATGCAGGGAAAAACCTTTTTGACTAAATTCTTCCACAGTATAAAAATCATAGGCATAAAAAAAAACCCAGCAGTGGAAATTAAAATCAGACTTTAACTCAAGCTAAGACTAGTTAACAGGAGGTGGGAACAATAGTTTGGGATCTACTTAAGGAGGCAGCTGGTGCCTCCACATCTGACAAAACCTAGCATCTACATATAAAACTGGTTCCCATATGTTTAATGGGCTCCTGCAGGCATTTCAGCATAGCCAGTGTTACTACCTGAAAAAAGGGGATTAATAACTAATGAAAAAGCAGAAAATAAATCATCTTTTCACAACCACAGGGCTTCAGCTGGACTAACCTGGGTCATCAGTGGGAAACATCTTCCCTTATCCTTTAAGTTCCTATCTTGCTGTTGGAGGTTCCTCAGTGGCATCAGACTGAGCTTATCTCTTCCTCACAGATGAGATAAGATTCAGCTCACAAAGTTTTTTAGGGCTCCTTGTTCAATCTGATTTTTCCTGCTACAGGCTTTGGTACTGGCTTTCCAGAGGCTCAGTGTTTCAAAGGTCAATACACAGCACAAGTCACTGGTTTGTTTATGGTATCCTTGATTGCTGTTACTCAATCCTGTCCTGGAGGAACTTAAGCCAAGAGAAGGAGAAGGAATCTCCACTGACAAGTTTCTCCAACTGTACTGAAAAATGGACCTGGAAAAACAACAGTTATCCTTGTTGTGGGTGTGTTAGAAATTACTTAGGAATTTATCTGGCTTTATTAGCATGACTGAAGAAAACACAAAACAATTCCTGTAAAATCAAAACCTAAAACTCTGATCTTATCTCTTGCCCTTTCTGCCCTTCAGGCTATCAATTTTGAGCTGGGAATACTGGAAAAAAATGGGGTAATCAGAGTAATAACAAAATAATGGAAGGAATGAGAGGTTTTAGGTGTTGTATGGTCACTTAGGGAGCCATAGCCTGTGGCATAATTTAGACCCTATCCAAAGGCTGCAATAATCACTTCCTCAGTTCCAGAGATTGGTCAAAACATAATTTTGAAAATGAACGATTTATAGTTGGCTCCTTGTCAGCCTTCAATCCTTCTGTCTGTAAGAAAAGAAAGAAAGAATTAAGAGAAATCCAGCCAAAAAAACATTCCCCAGTTGGGTAGTACACCAGAGAAATGATGGACTGAGAATTTTGATAGGGAATATGACACTAGGGAGCTTTTGTAAGCAAAGTATTAATCACTTGATATGTTTTTTCCATTAAAAATGTATCCTAATGGGATTAAATACATATTAAAAAGGGGTTAAAGAATGAAAAATTGGGGTTCTTGTAGGTTTTTTCAAGTAAGGGTGTAATTAACTCTAGAAGGAGAATTTGGTGCCTGCATTAAGTGTTGTACTTTACATTACTTAAATAAACATATATTGTGTGCATATATGGCATTATTTAATAGCACATATATTAACATGACTTTCAAAAATACCAACTATGAGGCTACTAACAAATAATATTATAAAAACCAGCCCCAAGGAGCAGAGTATTTGGCTTATAAGCAAAATAAGCAGCTTAAGAATATTCTGTTTCTTAGCATAAAATGTTTACTTTTAATTTGAAGGTGTAGGCATCATACAAGAGAATTATTCAGTGATATATATATACTTATGAGCCTATGTAGTTTTGCCAGTGGGTGTACCTAGCTTCTACCTACAAGACAGAGCTGCAATTACCCAGGAGGACATTATCCTATGGCAAATACATTTCTTAACAGCCTCTTAAGCAGTCTTGTCCACTTGTTTGTATTCATCTCATGGAGAGCTGGTGCAAATAAGAGTATGATTCAAAGGCTTTAAACTGCCAGAGGGAGACTGAGATTAGATGACTGAGATTAGATTTTAAGCAAGAGTTCTTCCCTGTGAGGGTGCCGAGGCACTGGCACAGGATGCCCATAGAAGCGGTGGCTGCCCCATCCCTGGCAGTGCTCAAGGCCAGGTTGGACAGGGCTTAAAGCTGCCTGGTTTAGAGGAAGGTGTCCCTGCCTGCATCAGGGGGTTGGAACTGGATGAGCTTTAAGGTACCTTCCAAACCAAACCATTCCATAATTCTATAAAAGGCAAGATGATTTGGTTTCTAACACTGGGCCAAGTACAGAAAAGCAGGAAAGTTATGGTCTAGCTGCTGCTGGGTACATGCTACCGTGAAAGGAGGACCAAATTCATTTGATTCCCAGATGGTATGTGGGTGCTTTCAAAGACTAGAGCTTTAATAACTTATATGCAAAATATGTAGTAAGTGTGATGGAAAAATGTGAGTAAATGACAGATACATGCAATAGATGTGTCAGATAGTAGGCAAATAAACTGTAAGTTAATGTGAGATTCAATCTTAGGAAATGGCCAAACACATAGGTAGAGAAAAGAACACAGCTAACTCTCAATACCTCATTTTACACGTATTGACAGAGTAGTACAGGATTCTGAGGACTGAACCCAAGACAGAGCAAAACTGTGTCCCCCAGCAAGAAGGAGTAAACAAGTATCTAGTAAAGTCAGAAACAGAGTTTGGAGCAGATAATTATGATTAATGGAGAAGCAGTTACATAAGACAACAGGAACAAATTCCTCAAGTGACCATTAAGGGAGAAAGAACCTGGGATACAGAAGACAATCCTGAGCACTTTGTTCATTATCCCTTGTTTGTGATTGTAGTTGAGTGCCATAAAGAGAATGGTGAAACAGTGGCTTACAGTATGCACATAAACTGAAGAGGGTAACTGGCATTTCATGAGAGAACAAAGTGTGAAACAAAGTCACCACGTTAGTATAATGATAAAAAATGGTATGGATATCATCTTAAAGGTAGGCATTGGCATGGGAGAATTTAACTGGTTTCAAAAGACCAAAACGCTTTCCAGAGCCAGGCTTTTCTTACAGAACCTATCATTTTATTATTTTTTAATTAGTTTGTTTTAATTTATTCATGATTGTTATTAAATTTACAATACTTTTTAGTTCTTAAATAATTCCTGTATTTTATCCTGAGGCAAAATCTCTTTAGCCTCTGGCACTTAAAGACTTCTCACTCATCTGCAATAACTACACTATCTGACTTGAAACAAAAGAATAAATATATGGCACCACACAGGGCAGATATCCAACAGTGTTGTAATTTAAAACATTAGCCACTCGTCTCAGGAAAACTGGATAATAGTTTCTGCCATTCATCACCAGGGCAGTTTTACTTCATGCTGTCACTGGGGCAACTTTGTATTATCCAGTGACATCCAACTCAGATAATCATGTTTAGGAACCAGCTCCTTGTGCTTCTGCTCATTGAGACAGGCTCTT
The DNA here is from genome assembly GCA_017639245.1 of Myiopsitta monachus. Lineage (NCBI taxonomy): Eukaryota > Metazoa > Chordata > Aves > Psittaciformes > Psittacidae > Myiopsitta > Myiopsitta monachus. Next base: position 112,947,486 of record CM029917.1, on the reverse strand, counting down.
TTACAGAGCAGTTCAAAACAGAAATCTACTGTAAGTGCTTTGAGTCATGCACCTAAAAAGCCTTTCTCTGTTCTTGATTAGAGAAGAAGCCTTAAAGTGTGTAGCAAATCATTCAGTGGCTGCGAGCCTACTTAAACAGGGTGATTAAATTTCTTCACCACTCTCACTTCTTCTGCCTTCTCCAGTAGCAGTGGTCTACATAAACCCTTGTATTAAGACTCAAGAATTAACAACATGAATAAAGCATATCATTTGCAGATCATTTTTATTCTTCTCCTTTTTCCTCTGGAAAAAAAATGTATGCACTGTGGAATGATTTGTTTTCCAAGGTTCAGTTTGAAGATTTTCTTTCAATTTCTTTCCTTCTTTATTTTCTTTTCTCTTAGAAAATATTTAGTCTGCTGTATTGGTGAAAGCAGTCCAAGGTGTTAACTTGATATAAGCACAAGGTGATAATGACTTTGATGAGCCTTAATTTGCAGAGAAAGCTCAGTCTCCTGCCTAAACAAAGGTTATTGATGTGACAGAAAACTTGCTTTCACTCAAAGAACAAAGTTAAAGATTATAGATCTCCTCCTATGGCCTTAGGTATTAATTTTGGGTTTGTAGATATAACACCTTTGTGACAAAATAAATCTTGATTTTTTTCATAGGAAATCCCCGAAGAAGTGAAAAATAAGCGAGTTTTCTTATTATGAGAACCTAAATATTAGGGAGGGGGGATAAGTTGATGAGGGGAAGGAAAGAACAGTTACAGTTTGTAGCTGTTCAAAGCGACCATGGAGCAGAGGTAAAAGCATATAGTACCCAGGGACAACCCATCCACTGAGGCCAGAGTGGTTTGAGATCACATGGATGAAGTCTATTGAGGTCCATTGCTCTGCAGGGGAGAGTGCCCAGGTAGAATTCAGCTCAAAATTAATCATGCCAAGATTTAAATACCTGCCTGCCAATGGCTGCTGTATAAGCTCCTGTTTTAGTTGTTTATCTAGTTCAAATACATGGAATAACGTGAGGTCTATGCCACAATCCACCAAATGGACGATGCAAGACCTCTCAGGACAGTAATGTACTTTTTTCTCAGTACAGCAGAGCTCCCAACTGCTCTGCCTGAGAACTGCGCTCGGCTTCCATTTCATTAAAAGCTGGTTGGCTCATTGCAAAATAAGTCCCGGTAAGAAAATAAAATGCATCTTGTGTGGGCAATCAGGGGACACAGAAGTGAAGGAGACATTTATGTTACTTGACTGTAATAAGGTACACAGTGACTTTTGAGGAAGACAAAGAAAATGAATAATTTTAAGCATATTTCTATGGATTATTTTCATCTGTATTCTGGTTTTATTCTTGTGTACTACACTTTACTGTTATTGTTGCATCATTACTTACTTACAGCAAGCACATTGAAATCCTGAACATGGCCTTGCGGCAAAGTACCATGCCTTCCTAAGCAATGACAATTAAAGGAATATTCTGTTCTTTTAAATCTTTCTTTGGCAGGTACTTTTTCATTGCATGTTCTCCGTTAAAAACAAAAGCATCTTTCTATGCTACTGTTTTAATCGTTTGGGAAATGTTTCCTATGGGAAACACTTTGGTTAAGGCTGCAGCCAGTGTCACTTGATGTAGCTTTAGGTTTACTATGTGTTTTCTCTGCACAATATACAAACATAAAGTAACTGCTCAGTTGGTGTCAAGAGATCTGGGCTCAATCCTCTAGCAAGGTTTCTTGATATTATAGAGCAAATTATTCCAGACCAGATCCTAAAAATAGCTCAAAATGACTCAAAATTTCTGGGGTGGGATTGAAATACCTAGGTTAGTTATTTATCTTCCTTATCCTGTACCTTAGGAGAATTAGGTGCCTTTGCATAAGATTAGCTTTAAGCACTGATTAATGTAGGAAACACTGGAAGATGAGGTGGTTCTGTGACATTGTCTCTTGCCGGACTCTTCACATTTATTTATAACCCTAAGTTTTAGTGTCAGGATGCAACTCATGTCTGCAAAATTTCCTGACATGTATAAAGCTTCTCAGACACCCTTTTAGACAAAACTGACTCATTTATGTTTTTTTATAACATACAGACATATCATTTGGCATCATTTAGAGACTGGATTATAAACTTGGGAACAAGAGACATTTGTTCCAGCCTTTCTTTAGCTTCAGTTTTCTGATTTCCAGCTTCCTCTCTCCATAGAAGCATTTTTATGAGAAGACCTGTGCTACATTCACCATCCACTTTGAATTAAACAGAAGGAATTTTTCCCTTGGGAAATTTCACCCCAAAATTACATGATTTTAAAATGTTAATAAATAATAATGTTATATTTTTAAAGTAAAAGCATTTCCAAGCTGTTCTGATGACTCTAAGATGAATGTTTCATGAGCTTCAATAAACTTTATCCTCCACACTCTTTGTGATGTAAACCACTCAAAATTATCTTTTCCAGTGGAGCACTTCATGAAATAGACAAAATGTTTTACCTGACATCACAAACTAAGTGAACTTGGAAATCTCCAGTTCTTTTAAGTCCGTGAATGTCAGTGTCCACTTCTGGATCCTTCCCCTTTATGTGTTCCTGGAAACAATATTCTCAACACTCAGATAAGATCAAGAGATCAGAGAAGGAAGGAGATGGACTGGTTTCAAGAAGGTCAGGCTAGGTTAAATGCTTGGTCTACACACTTTGATTGAGTTCCTTTATATGTGCTATTGGAAGCAATGTGGTAACATCAATGCAAGTTGTAATTTGCTTTCGAAGAACTCTCCATTAGCCATTTGTCAAGTTGGGGTTTTATCCCTCTGAAGTCTTTTTCTTTTGATTTTCATTTTTCTTCTTCTTTCTCTTTTCCTATTTTCTCTCTATTTCCCTACTTCTTTTTTCCTTTACTTCTACGCCAATTTCTTCTTTTTCTTTTTCCTCTTCTTTGCCTTTTCTGCTCTTGAAAAAGCATGTCTTAGGAGCCAGAGAAATAAAATCCCACCAGTAGAAGTGATTTCCTGTGGGCAATGTCACTGCTAATATGAAGTGTCCAAAAGTAGATGCTGGCTGCTTCAGGCTGCCTATGATATTCTTTTAATCCTTGACAGTGCATCACGGATACTCGGTAAACTGTATTCATACAGATACATTTTGTGAAGGCTTGAAGTTGGTAACAGTACTGCAAAATTTATGCTGTCCTGAATAAGCTGTGCAATAATAGCCTCACCCTCTGCCCAAGGCTTTCAACAGGGCTGAGACATGTAATTCAGAACAGATGAAGCATAAAGAACCATAAATATTATAAAATTACTCCAAAACGATCATGCATGACTACGCGTATCCTGATTGTCCTTTGCTTGTATGTAGACATAGCAGTGCAGACACTAATGCTGTACCACTAGCACTACCAACATGCATTTATAAACTAACCTCAGGACAGACTGTAGGAAAAAGATGCTTGATTATTAGTGTTTGATTTAGACGCTGAAAAAACTACTGGAAAGATACCTAAGTGTTCATCTGTCAACAAAAGAAGCTATTTCTATTATATTAATATTTCTATTATCTCTAATATTATCTATTAATTAACTATTAATTATTAATTATCTATTAATATTTCTACTATCTATAATATTATCTCTATTAAAGTCCACATAAAGAGAAACCCACCAAAGAACAATTTAGGTGTTTAAAAGCAGGACTTGAACATGTATTGCACATATGCAATGTGTAAGGGACTGTGCTGCAGTGAGAGTTGCCATGGAGACTGCTGGATGGCAGTAAAAATGCAATAGGATCTGAAAGTGAGGTGCTGAGAGCATCTTGCACCAACCCTCAGCTCCCACCAACATTGGGGCAAGTCGAGTTCTGTCCCCATGTATTGCCAAAGCAGTCTAGCACTGGGCAAGATGAGACTTAGATGGGCAGCAATAGTTACTGACATAGGAAATACCAGGAGCTATTACCTTCATAGAAGCTACTCCCCAAGAAGCAACAACCCCAGGAAGAAAAGAAGGATTTAATTACTGCTTAGCCAGAATACTGCCTGTGCAATTTTCCTCTTTCTGAGTGAGGAGTAAATTATTTGGCCTTTAAAATGCCTTTCCTCAGCTGGTCTGGTTGGTGAACCATAACGCCTGTCTTATACCCATCGCTCATAAAGCCTTAGCTTTCTACAACAGGAGCATTGAAAGAGTAGCTGCTTCTTTTCTTATAACTACAACTACAACTATGGCTGGAATATGGAGTGATAAAAAGGTGAGCCTTACTATTCTGTACAGCAAAGTACAAATGTGACAGCCCCATCCTCTACTTCACATGACCATCACAAGTAACGCAGTGGTGCTGTTACACTGAGAAATACTTCACAGGCTGTCACACTGGGTTTAAGCATCCATCTCAACACACATTACTGGAGTCCTGGCCCTCCTGAAATGATATGGGATTCCTTCACAGAGTAAAGTAGTGCCGTATTTCTTCCATAAAATATCAAATAGATAGCAGAGATGATGTTTACATGGTCATCAGTCCTCACTGAGACTTTTGGGACTGAAGCTGCTAGACCCCGTGCTTTCTTTTCTGCAGTACATTCATGTTCACCATAACCCAATCACCCTGGGTCCATGCCAAATCCCACTAAGCAAACACCTCCAGAATGCAGGATTCAGATATACATGTAAATCTCTCATTCCTAAATATCACTCCTCCCTTCCTTAACCCAAATGGTGACATGAGCTTAAAGCTTGCCTCATAAAAAGCCAAACTGGTTATGTCAATGGGAAGGGGTCTTTTTTCAATCATAGAATCAACTAGGTTGGAAAAGACCTGTAAGATCAAACCCAACAGTTACCCTAGGACTGCCAAGATCACCACTAAACCATGTTACTAAGGGCCTCATCTACATGATTTCTGAACACTTCCACAGACAGTGACTCCGCCACTGCCCTGGGCAGCCTGTTCCAATACCTGAACACTCTTTGGGGAAGAAACTTTTCCTAATATCCAACCTAAACCTCCCCTGGCCCAAGAGGCTGTTACTTCTTGTCCTATCCGTTGGTATCTGGGAGAAGATACCAGCTTTGCAATGCAATTGCAAACAGTCCTTGAGCAGTTTCTGTCTGCACAAGAAGCTAAAGTTTCTTTCACATGCACAACACATTGTTCAGATCTGCTTTGGAAACACTACTGAAAGAATAACCTCTTTATCAAATGAATTATCACTGAGACCACTTTTAAGCCTAAATCTCAATGTGTAGTTTTTTATGAGGTCATGTCCTTGGAAGGAGGAGGAAATCTGTAACTAAATAGTGCTAAAACATTACTAAGAGCAAGTTTTCCCCTAACAGTTCTCACAGATGGAGAAGAACATTTACTACAATCAAGAAGTTTATGTTAAGGTTTTTTCATGTAAGAAAGTTAGATAACAGAGAAAACTAATACATAATTTCTAAACCACTGAAATATTCTTATTGTGCCTATGGAAACATCGTTCCTTCTACATAGTGTTGATTTCTGTTTTCATTTTAGTCATTCATTTATCAACATCTCTCTGAGTAATAGAATATTACTTCTTTCAAATCATCCTATCATACACACATAAATAAAAGATAGTAATCACCTACTACCCGTAAATAGTTCTGCTTATCAAACATTGGGAGATTTTTATCTTGTATTTACTTTTATTCCCATTTGGAATATCTATAACAGTAACATACAATACCTAACCTTCTGAAGTTATGTATGCAGAAGCTTTTTGTGCCAAAGGTAAGGTGATCCATGCAATCCGAATCCTGCCTTTTTGCCCGTATGTGCTTCCATATAGGATTTGCCTAAGTGTGACTTTTTTTCTCACTGCAAGAATTCAGCCTTGTTCCTCGAGGAAAGATGAGGAAGAGGGAGGCCTGGACCTCACTCAAAATTTGGACTGGGTTCTGTAAATCTTTTTGTGTCCAGTGGTTTCCAGATGAGAGCTGACTTCAGTGTTCTCTATATTTATTATATTAAATTATAATCCATTCCTTTTATTACTTTCAGTAGTTTGCCTATTGAATTAGCATAGCTAAAATAGTTACTTGAGCAGTACAGAACCCTAAAAATTATCAAAGTGTTTCTTCAGTGTTTACTTAACGTTCAGTTTCCTGATGATTGGAAAAAGGGAAATATAACCCCCATTTTCAAGAAGGGGAAAATGGATGACCTGGGGAACTACAGACCAGTCAGCCTCACCTCTGTGCCTGGCAAAATCTTGGAGCAGATTCTCCTGGAAGGCATGCTGAGGCACATGAAAAACAACAAGGTGCTTGGTGACAGCCAGCATGGCTTCAGTAAGGGGAAATCCTGCCTGACCAATCTGATGGCCTTCTATGATGGAGCTACGGAACTGATGGACAGGGGAGAGCAGTTGATGTCATCTCCCTGGACTTGTACAAAGTGTTCAACACTGTCCTACACAACATCCTTGCCTCTAAGTTGGAGACATATCAGTTTGATAGGTGGATCATTCAATGGATAAAGAACTGGCGGGATGGCCGCATGCACAGAGTTGTGCTCAACAGCTCAGTGTCCAGCTGGAGACCAGTAATGAGCGGTGTCCCTCAACGATCAGTGTTGGGACCGGTCTGGTTCAACATCTTTTTTGGTGACATGGACAGTGGGATTGAGTGTGCCCTCAGCAAGTTTGCCAATGACACCAAGCAGTGTGGTTTGGCTGACACGCTGAAGGGAAGCAATGCCATCCAGAGGAGCCTTGACATGCTTGTGAGGTGGGCTGATGCCAACCTGATGAAGTTTAACCATGCCAAGTGCAAGGTCCTACATGTGGTTTGGAGCAATCCTAGGCACAGCTACAGGTTGGGTAGGGAAGAGATTCAGAGCAGTCCTGCAGAGAAGGACTTGGGGGTGTTGGTCGATATAAAAATGAACATAAGCCAACTTCCGTGTGCGCTTGCAGCCCAGAAAACCATCCGTATCCTGGTCTGCATCAAGATGTGTGTGACCAGCAGGTCAAGGAAGGTGATCCTGCCACTCTCCTCTGCTCTTGTGAGACCTCTCTTGGAGTATTGTGTGCAGTTCTGGTGTCCTCAACATCAAAAGGACATGGAACTGTTGGAACAAGTGCAGAGGAGGTCCACGAGGATGATCAGGGGGCTGGAGCACCTCCTGTATGAAGACAGGTTGAGAAAGTTGGGTCTGTTGAGCCTGGAGAAGAGAAGGCTGCATGGAGACCTCATAACAGCCTACCAGTATCTGAAGGGGGCCTATAGGGATGCTGGGAATGGACTCTTCATTAGGGACTGCAGTGATAGCGCAAGGGGTAACGGGTTCAGACTGAAACAGGGGAAGTTTAGATTGGATATGAGGAAGAAATTCATTACTGTGAGGGTGTTGAGGCAGTGGAATGGGTTGCCCAGGGAAGTTGTGAATGCTCCATCCCTGGCAGTGTTCAAGGCCAGGTTGGACAGAGCCTTGGGTGGCATGATTTAGCGGGATGTGTCCCTGCCCATGACAATGGGGTTGGAACTAGATGATCTTAAAATCCTTTCCAACCCTAACTATTCTATGATTCTGTGATACTATAATTTCTTCCTAATGCATCATGTATAGTGATGCTTTGGGAAAGTCCATATTTTGATGACACAGTCAAGTAAGCCTATTTTACCACTGCTAAATTGATATAAGTTAATTACCCTGGTTCATGTAGTGCCCTGTATTTCACAGTTTAGGTGGTCTTCCTTTTTGATCTCGTATCACCTAACTTACAAGAATTCTTTCACATATACAGATGTGAAGATCAAGATCTCTGAATCTCAAAACCTACAAAACTAGCTAGACTCCGAGTCATGATAGTGCCCTGCGAAGAAACACATATTTTTAAATAAGGGAATAAGTTAGGATTTAGAAAACTCACACATTTTCTATTCATCAGGTTGTCATTCCTATGTCAGACTTGGACAAATTTTGCTGGTATCTTAATACTATATCATCGCAGAGAATTTAAAATGAATACACATGAAGTGTGATTGATTCTTCATCTTAATAATAATTAATAGCCCCACCAACTGGGGATCTCAATCTATGAAGACACCACTATTCAAGTTGATGAGTATGGCACATTTCTTTGCTTGCATCATTCTCATCGTAATGTGTGGCTTTATCCTTTGCATACCTGAAGCCAGCTTTCAAGCTTCTTTTGAAAGTGCTAGTCTTTAAATAGCCATTTACTTCACTCTATTCCTGTAAGTCTTGTGATTTGAACAAGATACCAGCCCTCAATTTTACACTATTATTGATCATCCTCTTTTCCTATTACCACTTTCACTCCTCATATCCTCTGCTAAACAAGTCACTCTAAATATTTGTGAAGGAATTTTTATGACAGTTTTAAATCCTCCCTTAAAACTTGCCTTGTCTCAGAACTCTCTCTACCTAGCCCTCCAGTTTTGTACTGGCTATAGGGAAAGAATTTTTTACACAGTTTCCTCAATGTAATGTTAAATTTGGCATCTCTGTCTTTATGCTGGGAAAGCTCACCAGTTACTCTTTTTTCATCTAAAGACAATACAGCATAAGCAGACAATATGCTTTCGTCCTTTGCACTGTTCCTTCTTATGCACTGATCTTTGATTAGCACTCTTAAGGATACATGGGCAAACAAGGCTGGTGCAATGCAATTAAGACTAATATTAATAACAACATTGGTATAACGATCCTCTAACAGAAATTCCCAATTGTTTTGGTAGAAGAACTTGTAACCTTAGTTATTTAAATCTCATCTGTTTCAAGGAGTGGAATTGCTACCCTAGGGATTGATGCAGTTGTTGAATAGACTAAGTCACTTGCTAGAAATACTGTTATTCCTTTTTATGATCTATGAAACCATAGCACTATTCCTTACAGTTTCACAACTGTTCAAACATAAAGCTTGACTTTCAGTAAGGGTACTGGCACTTATCCTCTGGAGGACCCAGCAACACAGATGCCTTACTGCAAAGGAGACTGTCGTCTTGAATTTCTACTTGTATAGCTGCACTGTGAAGAACTGTCACGGAAGCTGTGATGTGATCAGCCGAGTATGAAAAAAATGGCAACTGGAAGAAGAAAAGAAGAAATGGCTTAAAGCAAGCTGAGAACTGTTGCTGAAGAGTGTTCTAGTAATAATGGGAACTCTCATGGAATCCCCTGGTGAAGCTTGGGGACATATAACAGAAAGGTTTGGGTTATTTGCTTGAATAAATAAGTAAAGAAATAGATACAGAAGCAAAAGCAGTGGGGAAGCTTTCTAAAGATATGTGGATCAAAAATCACTTCAGAAACAGAGCCACATTCAGATTTGTGGGACCTGCTTGTCAAATAACAAAAGATTGCTGTTCCTTTTATGAGGGGGAAAAATATGTGTTTCTTTCTGTAAGTTAAGCAAATGCAACACAACTGTAGATTCTAGGAATATGAAGTCAAACCAGAGACAACTGTCAGCTGGTCACCTCTGGCAAAGACCTCATTTTATATGCCAGTTATTAAAGTCAGAGCATTGTCCTGGGTTCAGCAGTAGCCGTCATTTTTCTCCTTCTTAGTAGCTGGTGCAGTGCTGTGGTTTTGACTTTCAGCCTGGGAACTGCACTGATAATACTGATGTTTTTAGTTGCTGCTCAGTAATGTTTACTCTGACCAAGGACTTTCTGAGTCTCCCCTTGTTATTTGCCTTATCATTATTATTCTTGGTAGTAGCAGCAGTGGTTTGTGTTATACCTTAGTTACTGGACTGTTCTTATCTCAACCTGTGCGAGTTACATTCTTTCAATTCTTCTCCCCGTCCCTCCAGGAGCAGGGGAGGAAGGGGTTGGGGGGCGGAAATGAGCGAGTGGCTGTGTGGTTCTGGGTTGCCGGCTGGGCTTAAATCATGATAAGCATATGTGCACTCATTCAGTTTCTTTAATTGTTCTGTAGGAAAAGTACCTATTTTTATTTTACCTATTTTTTTTTTTTAGATAGAAATATTTCCTTCCTTCTGGAGGAAAAATGAGGTAGGAATATAAAGTTCTTTAGGCATCAAAACGATTAAAAAGTGCCTGGTTAATAGAGGCCTGAACCCAAGTTAGCACATTGTGGTATTCACTTTCTCAGTCTAACCTTGAGCTGCTTCAGGGCATTTCCAACCTACTTGCTTTCATTGAAAAATGCTTCATACAGTCAAGAAAATCACATCTCCCATATACCTTTCATTGACTACCTTCCCCTCACAGATCAAATGTGACCAGAAGCAGAAGCATTCTAAAGAAAGAGAATTTCCAGACTAATGGTATTGATATGGAAATTACTAGAATAATTCCACTACTTTACTGCAGAACTTGTTGTTAAAATAAACTAAGGATGCATCCAAAAGACAATGTTAACTGTGTTTTCAGTAAAGTATAGCTGCACCTGAGTTACCTTTAAATTAATACTGGTCACAAGTTTACTGCAGCACCAAGGAGATCCTGGAGCTATAAAGACCTCTGAAAAACAGACCAGACTATCCCATCCTCTACTCTCATACTTCTATGGATATGAACTGGATTACTTATCTCATAAATGACTGTCCTACACAGAAACACTGTGTATACACTCAAGGCATGCATCACAAGTAATGAAGCTGCTTCATCATAAGTAAATCAGATTACAGCACATATTAATTAGATAATTCAGAGTGAGAAATACATTATTTGGTTTTGGTTTCTTTTTTTTTCCCAGGATTATAAATCCTATCTTTTCCCCACTTAGTTTAACACATAACAGGAGGTATTCCATGCCTGCCTCTGCTGGGAAGAGCTACATGGCAAATTTAATGCAGCCGAGAGCAAGAGGGCAACAGCCAAAGCTGAGACCCCTGAATCTTGATAGAACTGCCTATATTTGTTGATGTTTTCTGTCTCTTGTGCTGAACAGCTGTTTTCCCTGATCCTGTTTTCACCCTGCGATCATATCTTTCCACTTCTCCCTGGGTACTTTTGTACCCTACACATGACTTTCACTCCCTGTTCCTTCTCTCTTCTTATTTCCATCTCCCTATCTTCTCCTGCCACCAAATAAGACTCTGGCTGACATCAGACAGAAAACTTCACTTGCTTTACCATCCTGTCTGGCCTCAGACTTGGGAAGAGACAGTCTGACTTTCAATTGCAAATCATAGTTTCATTCTGTTTCTTCAGATGATGCTAATAAAGAGGATTCATAAGATAGACAACTGATCTCAATATGCATTACCAAAACGCATTAGCATTGGTTGTAATGAAAGTTTAGAAATCGGAAAACTACTTATTACTAGTGTTGTTGGCTATATATCTTGGATAGTATTGGGATAAATATTTGATGACCAAAAAGTTCTGATGTGTAATGCTATCTTGTACTGGAGTATTTCTGCCATTGGTAGCCTCCAGTGTACACTAAATCAATAGCTTCTATTGACTGTGTGAAGCTATGCATTTACACCCACTAGATGTTGCTCCCTCAGCCACTTTATCACTTGCCTCCTCATGCTTGGCCCCATTGCACCTCTGCCCTTTTCTGACCCTTACAACACTACTGCAGGCCCCTTTTCCTGAGTGAGGCAGGGTATATGTCTAGTCTGCATTTAAACCTATTTCTTTGGGGAAAATAACTGTATACATTGGTTTCATATTCCATTTTCTCCAAGAGATTTAGACTAAATGCTAAGCATAGTGAAAGGACATCTGGTTCTGTGTCCTTTTGTATAACAGATAATGGACTTTGCAACAGGATCCTCTTCTTGTATTGGATCTATTACTATACCAACTATAAAGAGCACAAGTTATTTACAATCCCAATAAAAAGCTCCAGCTGCAGTAAATCATGCTTTTCATTAAATGCATGCGTAGTTATAGTCTTAATTTGTCAATCAAGGAAGCAGCTCACATATCAAAGGAGTCTGACGGACTCTGACCTGACTTCAGCTTTGGTGCATGAATTGGAATTCCTTTTCTACAGGAACCAGATAATTCACTTCTAACTGCAGATAGGACAGTCAATCCTGAATGGTGAAAAGAGTTTGTCTGCAACTGTAGTATCAATTCTTTAGTTTCATCTCATCTTGATAATTTTCTAGTTTGGCAGATTTGTTAAATTCATTTTTGTAAATGAAATTAATTTTTAGAAACTAAGCTGCTAAGTTAAAATTCCTGTGTGTTAAAGGCATGATAATGATGCCAATTACTTTTTCAACTGCTATCGTTTCTATAGTAAGTCAGCGATGTCCACTACATTAAGTGGTGCAATACCCAGATCACAGGAAGTACAAACACAACAATAAAAGGGATTTCTTCAGACAGCTTGATAGGGAAAGGAGAAAATGTAAAGACAAAGGCAAATGGCAAGAAAAACCTTCCATACAGTTCTTTCTTGCTGTGCTGGTGAGTTCAGTTAAAGCATATGCTATTTTAATACTTAAGGACTTCTAAACCAATTTAATCTGTAAGATTTAAGCTTTGTGCTTTTGATCCTTGGAACTACACTTACTGAAAGTGAAAATTTTTACCTGCAGATATTCTTAGGTGGACAATAATTAGAGTGAAGTCAGGATTATTTATTATATTATTAGCATTAGGGGTATATAAAACTAATTCTAAGCCACCGTCCTTGCCTCCACAGCCTTCCTCCATATACATCACAAACTGCAGAGCTGAGACCCAGTGTTTTGTCTGAGTTATTATCAACCAAAAATATGTCAAGTGTGCCTCACTGGCAGGTATTCTTAAGAAAGCTGTTTATTAAAGGACAATGGGACAAACTCACTATTCACACACATGAAGAAGCGACCAGCCTTTGTCACTGGACTTACTCCATTTGTAAGCTGTAAAAATAAACAGAGCAAAATTTAGTCCATTATCTTTAGGATTAATGCCTGAATGGCATAGCTACAATATATCTGACAGCTTTCCCTGCTAATGCAATTGTACTGAACAGTGTTATCAATATTATTAATTAACACTCCATTTGCTATCAATATTATTAATTAACACTCCATTTGCAGGTAATCTAATCAGTTTATACATGCCTTTCAAAAATGTAATATTGCCCTACTGCAAATGGACCTTTAAGCTGACTTGTAGAAATCTATTTCTGTTCCTCTTCATTCCAATATTCCTATTTCTAACTTCATTGCTTCAATATTTGGCAGGGAACACTTAGACTGTGCGAGGCATCCCGTGATCAGTAACCATGGGCTAAAAATGCTGGTAGAAACCAGCGTGAAAGCTGCAGGGTTTCCTCGAAAAGTACAAGTTCTCTGTTTGATCTCCCTCTCTAACAACATCTCTAATATGACAAGAAGTAAAACTCAACACTTTCACTAAAATGCCTTCATGTCAGCATAAAGCAGTTCTCATAAATTTTGATGGGACATGTATGTAGATGTGAGTCAGGAAATAAAATGAATGAGAAGTGCAACATAATCCATTTAGGATAAATTCTTCATTTATGCAAGAATAATAAAGAGGCTCCAATTCATGATTAATCGTAAAAATTATGAGAGACCTTTCCTCTTCCTCTGCCAGTATTTCCACACTCCTTGCTTTGTGTTAAGCTATAATTTGTTGATTAAATTAACATTTTCTATGTTCATGGAATGAGCAGCAAGGGTTATTATGGTCTTCAAGCAGTTTCCTTGGCATTTTACAAGGCAAGCATAAATCGTATTTCGTGTTTCAGAGTTTCTGCTTCCCTCGAGGGCCTTCAATAAGAAAAGTGCTACTTCAGCAGAAGAAAATGAAATGCCTGTATTTTCTGAGCATTAATGCAAGAGGAAAGTAGCTATATTGGAAGGAATATTTTGAAAACAACAGCATGCACACTTCCACCTTAGTTGCATGAACTAGCTCTAGAACTTTGTTGTTTCTTTGCTAAGTATAGAAACATTGCGATAGCATTTTCAATTTGCTTATTTTCCTACTGTACTTATTGTTTAGAAAGAGGGTTGAAATATGTATAATTAAGGTTAAGAAAATTATTAAAATAACAACTTATCCCAAGTATGAATTTGTCAGCCCAGGTATTCACAAGCAGTTGAAACTAATCTACAGCACATCATATTATCAGCTAAGTATTACAGTGTCATTCCTAGATCACTATCTATATAAATATTCAGACAGAGAAAGCAAAACTGTATAATCAGAACTGCTTGATTACCAAAAAAAAAAAGGATAAAGCATAGTCTATGAGAAAGGGTAGTTATAAGTATGTGCAGGTTATGAAAATGCTAATGAAAAGCTTTGCATTTTAGGCACAGACATTTTAATGGCATAACTACTACATAGTTAAAACATATTTTATACTTCTATCACAGGGAAAGCAATGGGTGTATGAGGACACAATTGTAGGCATTTTGATTTTCCAAGTTACAAACACACAGAACATATTTATGCTACAGAATAAATTAAAATGTAAGTACCCTGAAGCTACAGATCACTTGAGGTGGCTGGCTGACACGGTACAATACAGCGTCACAAGGAGATACTAATCAACATCGTAAAGCACTAAATTCCAACCTGTATCTGAGGTATCAAGCTTTACTTCTCAGCATCCATTAAGATAATGCCAACAGTATGCAGATGCAACTATATTTCTACATCAACCCATAGCCATTATCTTGACTATCTCTGTCTCATTTCCTGCAGTATGTTGCAGGTATAGGTATAGCTGTTTGTCTTATTCAGTATCATGTATCTGTTTGCCAGTCACAACCTAATTTATTAAGCTGCTTGAGTGTGCCTATATTCCATGTGCAGCACATCTGAGATCATCTGTAAGAGTCAAGCTTGCCATGCATGCAAACAGATGATTTGCAGTAGCAAAACCACGTATGGAATAAGAACATTATGATTTATCCATAAGGCTAAGTAGGATTGCAAGCTTAAGTCTACAGCAACAGCTTGCTTGTTTCCACTGTGGGCTAGATAAACATCAGCACAGAAGAAAAAAAAAGTGCTCCCAGGGCATACAGCTCTCACCCCAGAACAGTCAGTCCTGGTTAATACTACACTTCTAGAGCATGGTATCATCCAGAATGCTAGTGGAATTTATAGGCAGTTTGAGTATCCTCTTTCAAAAAAGAGAGGAAAATCTGTCTAGAGGGGCAAAGATTTGCCTAGCATAGCCCAGTGATTTTTCAAGTCAACTATAAAAGCGAGGTTACACTGTTTGTGCAATGGTGTCAGGCTGATGAGAGTCAGTACTGTTCTGGAAAACAAAATGAAAATGAGATATCAAAACTATGTTGAATGAGAAGAAAACGTAGAGTTTGTCCCAGACAGAACAAATCTTACGGTCCAGGTAAATACTAAGATTGCAATCCCAATTCCATACTCAACTAGTTCTGCTGCAACAGCTTTTTCTCCTTTCAGACTCATGGCTTGTATCTTGCTATCTTATTTGATCTTCATTTCTGTTAGCTTCATTGGACCAAATTCCAATACCCTGAAGAGGGAGAGTGGGATGGGAGGCTACGAACATGCACAGAAATAGAACCTCAATCTTCTTGGACTTAGCAACAGCTGCAGAAGCTTCATTCCTATAAAATGTTATTACTGACACTTTCTCATTCTTAGATAAACAAATGTGACATGCAATGACAGGGATTAAGTGTGGCAAATTTTTCATGGCTGAAAATACCACCTTACTATAAACCAGTGGATGTAACTGGGAATTTTCAGCTTGGTCCTATTTCTTGCATATAAATTATATTTTCTTTATGTCAGTTTTGATCTTGTCTAAGAGAACTAGTTGTAAATTTAGATAAAATTGCTTTGCTTGACATTCATTTCTTCATTACCAGAATAGATTTGGAGTACTTAAAAAAGCTTTCATAGAGTGACTGCTTGAATGAGTGAAATAAAAAAAAAAAAATCAGCAACAATAAAAAACTTAAATACAATCAAGAGAGATTATAAATGTCTCATTAAAATTGAAGACAAAAGCTCATTCCCTCTCATCAACATCCAAGTCTTTAATCCCAAAAAGGAATAAGACATTAAAAAGCTTCCTCGAAATTAACACTACCAAATTTTTCCTTCCAAGCCCATGCAACCAGGAGGGCCAAACTGCTACAGAAGGATCAAACTAGGCATTACAACAGATTTATATCCATGTATATAAGAGAAACAACAAAACAACTAGGTGAGCTTTTCAGTAATATTAACAACAAAAAAATCCTTTGTGTAATAATGTTTTCTACTTTTCAACTTCAGTAGCTATTACAAAGAGCATAATTTTGCTAAATAGCAACTAAGAGAATATGACAACAGTCTGCAAAGGGTATTAGGAGAGGAGAGTGAAATTTTAGGTCCTTCAGGGGAACCTAACTAAAAGTAAGGAAAGGGAATTAAAACTAGAAAAATAGGTGGCCTGATCCTCCAAACACCCACCAGCCAATACCACACTTTCTATTTTGAGAGCCCCTAATTAATTCCTACCTCTGTTCTTGATCACACTCGACAGATATTTATAGAGCACCAGCTCTTCCCTGCTCATTGCTAAGTGAAGCAATGCTGATGGACTGGTTTCAGTAGTAAATGCAACTCAATACTACATGTTTACAGAAGAATGCTAATTACGCTCTCTAACAGCTTAATAGGAACTGACTTTGAAATGTGTCATTTAGAGGTTCTAATCTTCTAAGCGAAGTGTGAAAGCCTCAGAACTGAGGCTTTCTAAAAGGACTGGCAGTGGAAAAACTTGATGTGGTTGTTTTAAAAGGCCTTTAAACTGAGTATTTTTAATATGCATCCTCCAAGGCCATCCCTGGCAGTGTTCAAAGCCAGGCTGGGCAGAGAGTTGGGTAAAATGGTTTAGTGTGTGTTGTTCCTGCCCATGGCTGGGGGGTTGGAACTAGATGATCCTTTACAACCCTAACTATTCTACAGTTCTATGATTTGCAGACCACCAGGACCAATCATCCAATTCCCAGTGTATTATTATCGCCTTTTTCCTGAGTGCAACTTGGGAAACAGTTGCTGATCACATGAAATTTTCAGGCAATGGCAAGACACTATTCTGTGCCACCAACTTTCAGAGCTGCCCCACATGGATGCTCATGGAAATGACCCAGAGGAGATGACTAAAGGCTTCCTTTGGGTCTCTGGAACAGATGGCATCCAGGAGCAGCACCAGGAAAATTTATCTAGCCTGCCATCCATTTCTAGCCTAGATGTGAGGAATGGGCCTGGACAGAGGTATCCAAAGATCAACTTGCAAAATAAGTCATTCCTGCATAAGTCTATAGCTGGATGACATCTTTCCAGGCTCTTCTCTGATAAAAAGAGAACAGCAAACACAGGCTTTGGTCAGTATTTGATCTATGAATGCGTGGTTGGCTCTACTGGGAAAATGTAATAGAAACATTTTGGGGTGTAGTAGTGGCATCTTCTCCCATCAGAGATTCATGTAGAACATTCTTTGCCAGATGAAGGGAGAGCACAGTTCAGGCAGAAACCCATCAGCCGTAGCCAAATAAAGAAAGTCTCATCATCTGCATTTTACTGTAGAAACACAGGATCAGAGAACTCACATGAGTTATCGATATTGGAGATTAGATGTTAAAAAAGTCTCTGGCTTCTAATGAAACCTCATGCCTTTGATTGAAATCCTCCTCAAAATAGCATAATTTTTTATCTGAATGATTGCAACTAAAAATAGAGCGAGATAGGTATGGTGTTCACAGCTGCAGGAAACTGTGGACTCCCCTTTCTTTTGGGAAGTTTTCACTTTCTTTTTTCAATTGTACTCTTTTTTTCCTCTTCACATATATTAGCTCCTACCTAAATCCTTCACACTGCATTTAGAACCAAATAAAGCATTAATATGTTCATCTGTGTGAAATGTTCTCTTAACTATTACCTCGGGCAGTCACTTAGTTGAATCTGATAGGGGAATGCATTGACATTGTTAAGGTTAATGACCCAATGATTAACAATACACATTTTGCAGCTCAGTGCTTCCAGTCACTGTTTTACAGAGTAATGTGAACAATGACATGTATATTACGCTACCCTATCTGGAATGGAGTCTTTTTTTCTATGTAATAGGTGATGTAAAAGAAATCACCCCATGCTCCAATTACTAGTTCTAAAATATGGACAAAGTTTTATACTTGTCAAAAAAGTGGGGAACTTCACTAGGCTCATAGATGACACTGTATTAATCATGATTAGCTCATAGTCAGTGAGTTTAAAATTTGTGTCCCACTGCATTAACCTAAATCATCCCCAATTTTAAAAAGATATTTCTTATGCTCATAATTAGGTCTTACTAAAGCTGCAGTGCTGTATCGGATCATCCACAACACTGCTCTGATCTGAACTGATGATCCACTTGATTACACGTCTATTAAGAACACACAATGACTTTAATGCTGAACATGGGTAGACAGCTGCATTTAGCATAAAGGTAAACCATCAGGGAAGAGCAATGATCAGTCTCACATAAGATCATCTAAATCAAATTTGTCTTTTCTAACATTTTGAGTAAACTCAAAATAGGAACTTAAATTGGTAATGTTTCGGAGTGTGCACCATGAGACCATGGTGGGGTTGACTGGTGTTACACATGTGCACCATTCTCTAGAAGACTGAGCTGTCTTTGAGTACAACAGCTGCATGTGAAATAGGGTTCCTTCTTCTTGAATACCATATTCTGTTGATACTTTTGACCCTTAATGTAAGGTAGTTGACAAGAGTAATCTCACCCAGTTGCCTTTAAACAAAAATAATTTCCCCTCTTAGGTTTATCAACTTGTTCTGACAGCACTGATATCTAACAGCTAGCAAGAAACTTTATGTTGTTGTTGCTGTTATTTTTATTATTATTAATAGTAGTGAAAGTAGTATGAGTATTATTTCAGCAATGTGATCCCCATTTGAGCATTCCAAAATAAATTATAACATTAAGTAATTCACTGAGTTTCACAGCACCCTAATTTTCTTATTAGCACTGCATTAACATTTTCAATCATTCTACAGGAACCAAATGTATATTTGGGCTTCCATGTATTAAATAATTTTCAGGTTAGTTTTAGGCATAACATAATGAGCTGAGCAAATAAATGGGACAGTGGGAAGTTTTGCTAAGGAAGGGCAGGAACAAAATTATACAGTTAGTCATATCTGTCATGAAGGCATCTTAACAGATTAGTGAATACATTTGTTTAGTTATTATAAATTAAGAGGTGAGTTGAGAGATAATCAACTTACAACATATCAGCCTTCCAAATTTAGGCACTTGAGTGTTCTGATTTTCAGAAGGCCTGTTCAAGAACATGTTCTGTTTAATTAGTTGAAGAGCTAAGTGTTCACAGTCTCTGAAATTTTTAACAGTTATTTAGATGATTAATAATGGACTGGAGCAACTTTCTTAATTATTTATTTCAAAAATGTGGCACTACAGCCCAGATCCTCATTTGCATTTACATGTTAGGTCACTGCAGCAAAATATATACACTATAAATTACACAGCAGATACAAACGGGCCAAATTATTAGTCCTGGAGAATGATTTTAAAGGGAGGAGTCCATCTAAGAGGGGCACTGCATTGGAAAAGATATGTCTCTCTTCTCAACCATCTACATGAACCTCTTCCACACAATACTCACCTGCTGTAAGTAAGGGTTTTAGAGGTCCTAACACATTAGGAAGAAAATTTCTGAACTGAGGCTTGGGCAATTACCATCCTCATACATTCCTCTTAAGTTCAGTGCTGCACATGCTGCAGCTGGTAGACAGGTAATATACTGAAGCATTCAAAAGTTAACAGCATCAGAATGCATTGCTGTGCTGTGAAAGGTCATTTGCTGAACATTAAGTGCAGAAAGTATATGCTAATCCATGCCAGTCATTCATTCCAAGAAGAGAAAACTTCATGAAGAGAAACAGCTCTTTCATAAGAAAATAAGGATGAAAGGCTACAATTTGAAGGCATGGATCACAGAAGAAGAGGTAGGAGGCAAATTCTCTCTGCCATGCTTGACAGACACAGCAGATGCAGACAAGACAATGGCAGGAAAACCTACTAAAGACATGTAGCTGTTAAGCAAAAATGCCACTTTAATTCACATTTCTACTCCTTTCTCTCTACAACTTTATGGAAATGGATGAGGCCACATGATTCCTTCTTGACTGGTTTTGAAATGATAACTTTTTTACTGGCGTTGTACCTTTACAATGCTTGTAACATTTTCTGCTCATGAATATGTAGATTGTTTAATGTATATACGTATTACCCTTGTTCTCAGGGCAGGAAATCCTGAGTGCATTTTTAAAGGTTGTGCTTTAAGGAAACTATAAATAGAGAGGAAACTTCTTGGGTCATACAATCATAGAATCGCTTAGGTTGGAAAAGGCTTGTATAATCATCAAGTGCAGCCATTAACCTAACATGGCCAAGTCCACCACTAAAGCATATCCCTGAGCACCAGATCTACATGTCCTTTAAATAGCCCCAAAGGATGGTGACTCCACCACTTCCCTGGGCAGCCTGTTCGAATTTCTTCACAACTCTTTTAGTGAAGGAATTGTTCCTAATACCCAATCTAAACCTCCCATGATGCAGATTGAGGCCATTTCTTCTTGTCCTATCACTTGTTCCTTGGGAGACCAATTGTACCTCACTACAACCTCCTTTCAGGTAACTGTGGAGTGTGATAAGGTCTCTCCTGAGACTCCTTTTTTCCAGGCAACACTGCTAGTCCCCTGAGCCGCAAGTCGACACTCCTGCCCAGCTTGGTGGTGTCTGCAAGCTGACTGAGGGTGCCCTCATTCCCTTGGTCCAGATCAGTGTTATTAAACAGAACTGGCTGCAGTACTGAGCCCTGAGGAACACCACTTGTGACCGGTCACCAACCGCATTTAACTCCATTCACCACAACTCTTTGGGCTCAGCCATCCAGCCAGTGTCTTACTCAGCAAAACAGTACACCCATCTAAGCCATAAACAGCTGGAAAGGTTATAGTGAAGCCTGCAGGAACAGACAAGATTAAGAGAAATTCGCTGATGGCATCACTAGCAAAAAAACAATATGAAAGCATCAACAGAACTAAAAATAATTTTATAAAATAGTGTTCTTGTGCAGATATCACATTTCCAAGTCAATCCAGGCTCCTAGCAATGTTGAGGGGGTGCAGAGCATTTTCATAAGCTATAGAAGAGCAAAGTTCATCTACATCAGTAGCAGCTGAAAGGTACAGAGGTTTGGTAGTTCATTGGCATAGCTGAGTGGGCCACTGAAATGCTCCTCAGCTATCTGTTTGTAGCTGCTCAGCAGTAGTTATGATAGAAGTGAAATCCCCCCATTATGATAAAGGATCTGAGAATACACAATGAAGATCAATTTTATCAAAGATCTGTTTCACTGAGTTATCAAGATTAAGGTTAACCAGCATCCCAACAAGGACCTACTTATAGGCAGATAATGTAAAACAAATTTTAACCTCCTGATATGAGATGGCTTAGACCCTCCACTGTTGAATCCTTTGCCTAAGGGCTGAGCTCTTCCACTAAATATTTTGTTATCTGAAGACATAAGATAGATAAAGGATATTGAAGGTACACAGGAGAGTTGATTTGCCCCATGCAGATACACTGTAAGGTACAGTGAGCAGAAATCTTCACCAATACTACCCATAGCTTATTTCAAGGTCAATGACTGGTGCTCATTTTGAAAGGACAGTGACTAGCACATCAGCCATATCAACTAAAACAAAACCCTGAAAATCTTGAAAGTGAGAGATAAGAACTTAATATTTTGAAGCACTGTTATGTCAGTACATACAGTGGGGCTTTTAATTATGTTTCTAAGTGATCCTCTATCACAGGCAAAAAAGATGAACACCAGCGAATACATCTAGCAGCAGAAATGATAATCATAATGAAATTAATTCTGTCTTCACCAGAGCAAGTGAAATGCCACTTTTACTTTAACAAGCCTGCACAAACAAATTAATTCTAAATGAAGCAACATCGTCCTGCCAGTTCTCTTGCATGGCTCAGTTCGACCTTCTGCTGGTTTTCTTACTCTGTTTGGAAATTTCTTTTCAGGAGGGGAGATTTCCACTGTGTGAAAGCGTCACACAGTAAAATTAATACAAAAAGAAAATGAAAACCACGCTGGCCTGAATGCATCTTATTCAACTGTAGAGAATTAACTCAGACACCCATGCTTGGCACCTATTTACCTCAGACTTTTGCTAGAAAATGTTTGAAAGAAAGCAAAATAGGCATTTCTGAAGTGTGAATTAAATCTAGAGCTATATCCAGTGAGCACGGAAGGGGTCTGGATTTCTAAGGAATGTATATGCTTCCTTGCAGAGGCCTGCAGTTTGATGGGGTGAAGTTAAGTCCCCCAGCATTTGAAGCACAACACTGAAGTGTGGAGGATGAGATAGAATGTGAATGTGCCATAGCTCCACATCAAGAGCTATAAGATGTTTTGCACTATCAGAGTAGGAAGGTAAGGCCTTCTTACTTACAATGATCTTTGTTTCACTACTATTTTCTACTTAAAATAATTGAAGCAAAGAGACCCTGAGACCTCACTGGGATGTTGAGTCAGTGCTTATTAAGAAGTTTTTGTAGTCTAAACTGACAAGGCAGAAATCAGAGGCATCATCCCTAAGACTAATTAAATTAAGACAGGAGACTAAACAGTTTGCCTCAGGTGACCCAGAAAAGCAATTGGTGAGCACTGTATATCTGACAGACCTCCAGAATCCCAGTCAGACACTTCAACCATATAAACTTCTACTTCTCCAACTGTTCAATCATCTGGTGACATGCTATAAGCTAGAGGTGACTGGATAGGGCAAAGGAGTGGAGGCAAGGGAGGAGATTTCCTCTATTTCTGCCTCTTGCCTTCATACAGCTAAAGAAAAAGCTTTTCCTCTCTTTTATTTTCAAATCACAGTCTATGACTTCCTTTTTTTTTTCTGAGAACATTTTTCTTTTTTTACCTCCCTCTCGCCTTCATCATTCCCTTCTCCCTTTCCCTATACAGTTTATTTGCAGTTGCATAGCAACAGCTCATTCCTTAAAAAAGAGACTTGCTGGATATAAAAGAGTGAATGAAAAAAGTGAGTTGTAGAAGGTCTTAACAAGGCCATAAACAGACTATATTTTCTGCCTGGTTCTTTCCAAAGAAATAGCTAGGGAGGTGTGTGGGCTGAGGGGAGATATGAGTCAAAAAGCATCAGCATTTTTGACACTCATTTCCAGCTGTCCTTTTCTAGGGCCTCTGCAGCTTCTTGTTTGGAAAGACAAAAGAAGAATGTATCATAAAAGAAGAAGTAAGAGTTTAAGACCCAAACAACTCATACCAAAGAGGCAGAGGGAAGAATAAACCTGGTATTTTTGTTCATAGCCATGCTTAATACCTGCAAAAGCCATAACTGTATCAATAGCTCTGTAACTTTGAAGGATTCTTCCCCAAAAGCAAACTGACTTGTTCAAGGATATATGTGAGCAAAAACAAGTCTTAAACTCAAAAGTGATTGATTCTTCTCAGCATATAAAGCAGTCACTATCCCACTGTGATGCCTTCTTTACTATTGCAGTTCAGCTGCATTCATTATAGACAACAGTGAGTCAAGCAGGATACCCCAACAAAAGCATTGCTCAAATAAGTGAAGGAACATACACACTTCAAATGGAACCAGTCATTTGATAGCATGTTGTGAAAGCAGAGCAGAAAGTTGTAGTATACAGGAGGTTAATAGTGAGGATCAAAATTGGCTTCTCTAATTTAAAAACAATTATTGTTCTAAGACTGTAACCTAGTGCTATGGCACATCATGTGAAGTTGTTGCAAATAACAGAAGCTTGACATAATGTTTCCAATCCATAAACAATTCCTTGCTTGCTACCCCTCGTTATGTTAAGAGCCTTCTCTTCCATTTAGATCCACCACTTCTTTCACTGATTCATTCTGGAGAAATAAGATCATGAGAAAGGAAGGTTTTGGAGTAGGATAACACTTTTTGATAGATCTGACTCTTCTATGAAGCTACCATGTGTCAACACAGTCAGCATCCATAGCCTTGATCTTCTCAGCTTCCATCATTGCTAAGGTTCTCAGCGTGAGGAGTATGTAATGAAATGAATATTGTGTCAGGAAAAGGTTCAAAAGCAGCTCTTCAACGACCTGAATAGAAGCAGCCACCATGAAACAGCAGCTGTGCTCAGCTACCTGCATGATAGGATACAAAGGAGTGTCTGTCTGTCCTGGCCATAAAACTAGAACAGACATAGCTATGCACAGAGAGAGACTGGAAATCTTGGACAACTTGATTTTCTCATCTTGATCTTATCATGATTTATTCATTTAACTTCTCTGATGAATCCTTTCCTGTAAAGCAGAAATAGTTTAGTTCTATTTCAGGGAAGTTGTGTGATGAACATTCATAAAAGTTTATGAGGATAAAAGCCAGATTTGACTACTAAGTATTAAATGAATGGCATGCAATAAGATAAAAGTCTACGGAAAGAGCCATACCCCTTCCTTTTCTCCTACTACTGGGAAATTTGCTCATGTCTTCACTTTAATTTGAAAAGACCAGCAGTCAGATACTAGACTTGAGATACAGACTAGCATGTTTATTCCCTTGAAATTTTCTAAAAGAGGAAATATTTGATTCTTTTCTCTCTTTTATGGAAAAATGAGGCAATGGAATATTTAAAGAATAAAAGCATTTTTAATTTCACACCAGAATGTCTTGATATGGGTAACACATGAGAAAAACTGTTGTGTGGGAATGCAGAACTCAAAAGTCAAGAGATCTGTAGTAAATCTTTCAGTAATCATCATCCCAGATCATTAGAAAGGAATTCAGAAAAGGAGTTTAGATATTTTGAGGGAGATTTAGGATTAATGAATTCATGGAAAGGCTGATAAATAAGGGTGGTGTAGGGAAGTTATTAGGAAAGAATATCAGCTTTCTGTACCATAATAGAGTCAAGTAAAGTGAAATGGATTTTAAATGCGGGAGACTGAATGTACCTAATGGTGTCTCCTCCTGAAAACAGAGTGCTAGTCCCATCCAGTGCTTGCCTAGAAAAACACCTGGTAAGTCCAACTGTATAGACACAGAAGGAAAGAGTCATAGGTGAAAATTAATCACTGACGACGCATAACCTAATATACTGCATTAGGTCCAGCCATTTTTCTGCTCTGATATACAAAAAGAAAATTACCAGATTATTTAATTTAATTGGAGTTTAGTAAGGAAGTTGTGATCCTCTCCTAGCCATAGGAAGCACAGGTATTTGATGTAGAAAAGAACAGATATGTATAAAGGTAAGAGACTTGCAGCGGTCAAACATGGCAAGCTTGAGTAGACTGAGGTTGCAAGAGCTGGAGTTTTCTTCTGGATGTAGATGAAAATGGTTTTTAGGATTTCATAAGAAACTAAGACATGGGCAGCATCAAGAAAACTCCAATTTAAAACATCTGAACATATCAGAGAGTTTATGAAGACATTTAAAGCTAAACAGTAAAGGCAATAAAATCTCAATTAAAAATATTCACAAGCAGGCTAAACTATGTATCTATAGAACTCCTTCCCTCTATATGACACCTCCTTCACCTCCTGTCTAGAAATCACCTCCTAGGCGGACTTTTATCATTTAAATCCAGATACATATAGTATTTCTAAAGTACACATTCTTCTCTGAAATGCAGTTTAGTCATTCGATACCAACCTGCACTTTTACCTCTGATGACCATTGCCCTTGCTTGCCAACTTCCAGTAAATATACTTTTAAATAAAGTCCTTCAAATATTTTTTTGTGGGTAAATTTGATACTGGTGCAGGGGAAATTACAACACTAATAAATAATCTCTCTAGCTAACATGAACATTGATGAAACTACCAACACTGCCCTGTCAAGAACTGCATACAGGACTACAGCTTTCTTTTAAGAGCAAGAGTAGCTAAGCTTTCCCATTCTGTATCTTCTAGTAGTTGTGAAATATTTCACTTGTTCACTTTGTCCTGTGTTTTTCTATTATCTAAGGCTGTCAGCAAATGCTATGGGCTTGTGAATACAGATAACTGCACGCACTCACACCGAGGACACTAAATTCATTTCAATTGACTACTGAATAACCGTAAGATAGAAAAGGCTAATTTCAGGGTTGTATTGCCATCCTGGTACAAAATTAATCCATTCTCTATATCTATGATAGTTGAGATGAATTACTTCCTGGTATTACCTGGCACTCTTCATTGACTGCAGAGGAAATCTACAAAAGTAACTTAAACTATATACTGAAACTATATACTGAAACTATATACTGAAACTGTAGTTGGCTTAAGCACATCCTTGATGACTTCCTATTCAATCTGTGATTTCACAATGATTACATCTTCACGCCATCACCAACCCTGTGAGCCATCTTACCTTTTAACATTAGGAATGATTTTGCATGAATTATTTGCCATATCCAGTATGACACTCAAAAAAAAAATCTAACTGAATTTAAATCTGTAAGCAAAGCACTGAATGTTAAGATAGCTCATGAATAAATAGCAACAAAGTGCATTTTTTATAAATCCACTGACATTTCTGTTTCCTCTACATCCTGGTATGTAAGAAAGCAACTTTACTGCAATAGATCATCTCATAACATTTACTCTGGTGTGTCTGATTTAATGATTCATGTTTATTCTCAGAGATGAGCTCTGCAATCTTCTGTGGCAGCTTAACACAAAAGAGTCCTCAGCTCTCTGTGCATTCATCTACTGAATTTTATCACATCATTCACACAGTTTAAGAGAGCACATCCCAGTGTGTGTGCTTCTGCACTTGAGTGCTCAGTACCTTATAGCCACAGTTTGCACTGATGTGGTAATTGTCTGTGAAGTGGAACAAACCGTCAGATAACCAGCTTTCTATTAAAATAATAAACATATTTAGCACAGATAAATACAATGAGGCAATAGAGGTAGTATGATCTATTCCTTCCCATTAGTTCAAATGGTTCATTTAGAGTCATGAGGATGTGGGGATACAACTGGAACAGTTGCCACAAACTAGAGAAATGAATCTGGGTGATTGACTTCAGGGCATACATGACGCAGGACTAATCATAGCTAACAACCCTCTCTAGTACTGTACAGGATTTTAGTTAAGAGAGAGAGCTCATGTTATAACAAATTAACATAGCCAGAAATTAGAAAATAAAACACATAGATCATTAGTGATGCACATGATGAGTGTGCATTTGGGACTCAATTAGTGGCTAGCTGTAGACCTGAATGTGAAAATAAACTTGTGAATTACCTGCTGAGGAACATGCTAGAGCCATAGATATCAGTGCTGGGAGAGGCAGGTTGGAAGGGGCAAGTTCCTTCTTTCTTGCAGGCTGAAGAACTATCTAGTTAAGTCTTCAATGTGTCTAGTGAGTTTTTGTCTCTCCAACCATCAGTGAAGTCATTCCAGCATGTGTGAAAGCATTTGCTCTCTCTCTCAGTGTTGACAGTAGCAATGAGATTCCTTTCAAGCTCATCTGATGTTCTGGATAGTGACTAGGGAGACTAATCACATCTAGACAGTACCACGGCATTGTAGTTGGATTGCTGCTGCTAGCTGGGATGAGGCTAGTTGGTGAACACCTACACACATTGAAGTATACACATAATCCCAGGTGACACTGGATAGAAAAGAATTCAACTCTTTTTCAAGGCCATGCAAATCACGAGGTCAAGGGAGAAGTGGAGACTAAATTACGACTCAGAGCATGAAAATAAAAGATGCCTTCTACTTAAAGCTTTACATGAGGTACCAGACTAATCTGCGAGAACCCACATGTGAAGTGAAGTGAAATCAATCTTCTCTGACACCTGATTCCTTTGGAATAATTAAATAACAAGTGGAGAGGCTAGAATGGAATGGAACCAAGAACCATTTCTGTTTCAAGCAACTGCCAAAATACTTATCTACCACTGAGACCAGAACAACTCTGAAGCAGCTGTTGTGCTCTTCTGGGTAAATAATATGTGTTAAAAAATGTATAAACATTTATACACGTTTACCTTTGAAACATCAGCTTCTCTGAAGCAGACATTTCCCTTGCTGCATACATAATACATACGTTGTTGAAAAACTGCCTAAATTCATTAAGGGAGAAAAACCTGTAGGACACTGTGTGTGTACAGTGCTGTTATATCTTGTAAATACAAACATAGTGGAGCTCTAGCATATAATATGCCCTTATATTCTGTGTTCAAAGTCTTCTGCGAGATGCCCAGAGCACATAAGTTTGGCAAATAGTTTCCCACCCATTTCTAAGAGAGGCAGGATTTTGCAATCTATTCACTGAACTGCAGGCCTTTTTTTTGCCTAAGTCCATGTGAGCCACAGCAAAGAAAAAGCAAAAACCTCCTCAACCAGGGGTGCTCCATAGGGGTTTCATCTCTTTATCCATTAGCACTAGGAATCTAGTCTCAGCTAATAGTTGAGGCTCCCTCCACTGTCTGCAAAGAGTGAGAAATATACTTTGTGCAGAGCTAATAGTAATAATTTGTCCTAAATATTATCAGAAGTAAGTAGCTGATCTACCAGAAGAAAATTATGTTCAGGCAATGCATGCATCCAGACAGAAGTTCAACCCTTTTTGCTGACCACCAAGAACTACTTCAGTTGATCAAGCTATAAGAGCATCTTTCCTCCTCTCTTCCCTCATCTTTTCCTTTTTATTGATATATGTTGCAATCATTTTATATTCCCAAACTTGATATTTAAAGAAACCCCTTTTACTAATCAAAAGAAATTAATTTGATTGTTCACGCTAAAAACCTCCCAGCCATCACTTGTTATTTCATATGCAAATCTGCACTAACTGCATATTGTAAATAATAAGGTCCAGAGCAATAAGAGAGTTAAAAAGTATGGATGCAAAACCAGATTCAATCATTTGTTAATTAGAAATGTCCTTATTGAAGAACAATTAAACATATGTCTGTTATTATTTTCATTTCAAGGCACAAAGGCTAGTAACAGTTTACAAGGTGAGACTCTTGCAATTATGATGCATCTTGATATCTTGTCCTAATCCACTTTCACAATTTCAACAAGCTGATCAAGAATTATTCTCCACCTGTCACTCCTCATTGCCAAGGTATCATTATAACCTGCAAAAGAACCTAATTTAGTCTCCAGCTTATAATTCACGGCACTTTAATTATTAATTAATACATTATTGATAAAAGCATTAGGACAGGTCATGGCCTTTGCACCATTAATAGGAGGGGAATCCTATGCTACATTTTAACAAACCTTTATCTGGGTCATCTTTCTAATATGTACTCTATTAGTTCAGGAATACTCTTAATAAATCAGTATTATTTCCATTGCACAATAACACTACTATAAAACCAAATTATCAATATACTCATCAGTGCAAAGATATGTAGATAACAGAAGAACTTATATTCTAATGATACTGACATCAAATTCATTCGGCAATTTTCGTGTGGATAGATGCTATCTTGTTTTACATGAAAAGTGATTATATATATATAAATGTGTTATAACCACTATAAAATCTAGCAGTATTCACTAACCTTTCATGATTTATTTGTACATGGAAATCTACTTCTTCATGGGAATAATTGTATTAAATAAAACCACAGAACACGGGCAACTCATGCTGGAAATCAGCTGAAACTGCTGATTCCCATCACCTCCACAGATCACTGAGTGATTCCTTGTTTGCTTGTTTGTAAGGTCAGGCTCTACAGAAGTGTTTTCACCAGAGAGAGAGCTCAGAAAAGCTGAGCCCTGCGGTGGAATCGCTGTGTATACCTTTGTTCTCTATTAGAGAAAAGCCATTCTAGGCGATCTAATGATGTTCCCTGCCTTAGTCACTGTGCTTCTGCAGCAGCCTTTAACATTGGGTAGTGATGTGACAAAATTTTTCATAGCAGGCAGTCAAGAATACCAAGAATCCATGAAAACTGAGGGGTATGGTTGTGCCTGACCAGAAAGGAAAAGTGCAGGAAACAGCTCAGAAAGCAGAGCGCCGCAGCAGTTAATCAATGCTCCCAATCTTGTTAATTTGGTGTTGAATTTATCATACAAAATAAAATGGGGAATTTTTAAGGAAAGAATATAGGAGAGCTCTGGTTACCAGTTGCTTTACACATTTATTTCTAAATAGTGTGTCCTAAATATGTACTGCTATACAGCTCAAGTATAAATATTTCACTGTGTACTAATTATAACAAGGAAGAAAAGCAACAGGCCAGTACATTGGCTGCTAACAGTGATGTTAAGAAGACAGGTTTGAATATGATATAGCAAGTGAAAACAAGCAGGCAAAAGCATTAAAGAATGTTTAAAGAAAACTCTATTATTAGTCCAAAACCTTAACCTATTTCCAAAGAGTGTTGGTACTGGCCTAGTTCTGAAATCTTCAAGGGGAAGATTAGTTTTAATCATCAAGAAAGAACAGAAATTAAACAGAAAGTCAAGAACATGAAATTAAAAATGAAATAATCATCAAATTCAGAATTTAGGTTTAAATCCATACAAAATAAAATAAAAATTAATAAAAAAATAAATAAAATAAAATAAAATAAAAAAAAAATAAAATACCCCCTCAGAAGAAAATTTTCTTTTGGAAGATGGTGTCCTTTTATTTTGAGTGCCTCCTTGCAAAAGTACAGCTACTACAAGTCTGCCCATCTCCACCCCACATCTCAGTTTTAAGGGCATCTTTACTTTCATATCCTCATGGTATCTCTCTAAAAGAAACCCACTTCCAATAATTAGATGCCATGCTGTCCTGGGTTCAGCAGTAGCAGCCATTTTTCTCCTTCTTAGTACCTGGTGCAGTGCTGTGGTTTTGACTTTCGGCCTGGGAACAGAGCTGATAACACCGATGTTTTCATTTTTTGCTCAGTAATGTTTACTCTGACCAAGGACTTTCTGAGTCTCATGCTCTGCCAGGGAGGAGGGGAAGTTGGGAGGAAGAAGAGCCAGGACACCTGACCCAAACTGACCAAAGAGGTATTCCATATCACAGCACATCATGCCCATTACATAAACTGGGGGCAGCTACCTGGAAGGGCTATATCACTGCTCGGGTCAGACTGGGTATTAGTCAGTGGGTGGTGAGCGGCTGTATTCTCTTCCCTTGTTATTTCCCTTGTTATTATTATTCTTGGTGATAGCAGCAGTGGTTTGTGTTATACCTTAGTTACTAGACTGTTCTTATCTCAACCTGTGTGAGTTATGTTCTTTTAATTATTCTTCCCATCCCTCTGGGAGCTAGGGGAGAAAGAGGGCGGGGAACGAGTGAGTGGATGAGTGGTTCTGAGTTACCGGCTGGGTTTAAACCACAACACACTGGAACACTCTAACGCTTTTTACAGTGTCCTGGGATTCCTACTCAGGTTTTTGGTTTCTGATTTGAGCCCTACTTTTCTGCAGAAATCTGGGTGCGAAGGAGGCACTGGACCTTGCTCCTAGAGCTCTGCAGCAGGAAGGGGCCATGCTGTTTCTGCTGGGTACTGCTGAGTAAAATGCCAGTTGCAAAAGGCACCCACCCTAATAAATACGACAAGAGATTAGAAATACAAGGAATAGTTTCAATACACAGATAATAGAATCATAGAATCATAGAATAGTTAGGGTTGGAAAGGACCTTAGATCATCTAGTTCCAAGCCCCCTATCATGGGCAGGGACATCTCACACTAAACCGTGCCATCCAAGGCTATGTCCAACCCAGCCTTGAACACCGCCAGCAATGGAGCATTCACAACTTCCCTGGGCAACCCATTCTAGTGCCTCACCACCCTTACAGTAAACAATTTCTTCCTCATATCCAATCTAAACTTCCCCCATTTAAGTTTGAACCCATTACCTCTTGTTCTGTCACTACAGTCCCTCATGAAGAGTCCCTCCCCAACATCCCTATAGGCCCCCTTCAGATACTGGAAGGCTGCTATGAGGTCTCCACGCAACCTTCTCTTCTCCAGGCTGAACAGACCCAACTTTCTCAACCTGTCTTCATATGGGAGGTGCCCCAGTCCCCTGATCACCCTCGTGGCCCTCCTCTGTACTTGTTCCAATAGTTCCATATCCTTTGGATGTTGAGGACACCAGAACTGCACACAATACCCAGAAACTTTTGCAATTGTAAAAAAAGACTCAACAAAGCCTTGACATCCTGCTCCAACCTTAGAGCAGGTGGCTCACTGAATTCACTTTTTACCCCTCCACTGCTCTGCTCTCTCTGCTGGCAAACAGAGGGCTCTTGAAAAATAGAGAATGTCTCCATTAAAACACACTTTTTTTGAAAAATGAATACAAAACCCGTTAGAGCTAGATCCAGACACAGCACATCAGATTTCATGTTGCAACAGCAAGTTAATAAGTAATAAGCAAATTATTCCAATACTGAAATTGGTTCAGTGAGTTTCCAACATGTACATTTCATGGTTGAGAAAGATATTAGTTTATTTCTGAAGTTGGTATAAAAATTTCATGTTACGCCAAAGTTTTGGACCATTCTGGTCTCTGAAGAAATTACAATTCCAGGATCTTTTTGCTGCTGATGTAGTTTTTGTTAGTTTTCTTTGTGCTCAACAATTTTCTTGGTCTTTCCTTTGTCATACCTGAAATATCTTTGACAGTGTTAGAGGAGAGCAAGATGCATGCATTGGCAGCAGCATGTCCTGACTCTGGTCAGAGGAGTCATGGGAAACCTCCATGATGCTGAGATGCAGGCTAAAACATTCATTTCTTCCAGTGGTCAAACATGTCAGCTGCATGTGTTGGAAGATGAAGAAAATTATTCACTCCATAACTATGGAAAGGAATACCTTCCTGAATATAAAAACTGACAATTCATCTTCTCATTCTACTCCAGGATTTTTCTTCAGTGTTCTTTGCTAATAATCCTTCCTTAAATCTCTCTCATGTCCAGGAGCTGAAATAAGACTGACTTTTTGTGGTAGCTCATTTCCAATAGCGCACAGGAGCAATAGAGATGAATTAAAATTCAAGCCTGGCATTGCATTTGAAAGACTGAATATTAATGGGATACAGAAGCTAAAGGGAATGCAAATAACCATTCCCATTGAGTATTCTTGTATTATAGTCACAACTAATTCTTCCCTGGAGCCAAAGCCAAGCTCATGAGAGCAGGGGTAGGAGAAGAAAAAGTAAGGTAGGAGAAGCTGACAGTTGGCCAAGTACAACGCTAAACTGACTGGAGAAGCTGGGGACAATATGAAGCCACGTTTTCTTGAAGCAGCTATGTGTGCATAGTCCTTGCATTTTAGAAAGCCAACTTTCACCTCCAAAATAGACTTCTATCTTAAGGGAGTAATTCTACCCCTGAAAACTAAATCACTTCACTCATCCTGATGTATGATTGCACTGGCCTGTATCATGGACTAAGGTAATTGTTGAGTTTACCAAGACCATTTGCTAAACATGCTGAGAAATAACCACAAACAGTGAATGAATTATCATGCAGACATTGCAAGAAAAGGACATACTCTCTGAATGAAATCTGTATACATCTTCCGTAAGTAGTACATATGGTTTTAATCTTATTACATATGTTACATCTCTATTAGGGGCAAGGACTTGATTGGATATACATCATTTAGCTGGAGGTAATACGGAGTGTTTCGTAAGAAGCAAGTATTAGTTCTTATGCGGGCCTTTAGCACTGTAACTGCACTTTTGTATTAATTTAGGAGATAATTTAAAGTGCATTTAATAAGATTCATTACCCTTAAGCAATACGTGAGTTGTTATCACTAATAAATAATCTAAAAAGAAAAAAATAAAGAATTTATCCATTTTTATATTCAAGCTCTCTCCTTAAATGGAATTTTATTAGTGCAATTGGAGACAGCAGGAAGTACATGATACAAGACAGCTCTAAAGATATAAATTTCGACATTTTACAAGTTTGGTTTGACTTTAAAATGCCCACTTGGATATTGTAAGTGTAAATTGCAGCCCTTATAGTCTAAAATCTGAGTCACGCTGATGGAGCTGAGTAGCTCAGCAACACAGACTGAATGTATTTGAGCTTTCGGGAGCAGTCACATTATAGCTGGATTCATGATATTGTTTCTTCCCCACCCTTTGGGAGAGTAGGAGTGAAAAATATGTCTGTACTGTATCAGGTGCTATTTTCATACCTATTATTTTAGGTACAAAATAATCTCAGCATCTGATGATGAGACATTCTCTGGCTTACAAAAACATTCTAAAACATCCATCTATGGTAAACTTAAAAGATGAAATAAGTCTCTGTAGCATATGCTACTAAGATTTTCTTTTTTCTCTTGGAAAAAGAAAATTGAGCTGTCCTCTCCCACCAGATAACCTTCTTCTCACCAGAAACTTAAACATCCTCAATTTCACTGTTTTGTGTATAGGATTCAAATTATCCCCAATTGCCTTACTTCTTTCCAAGACAAAGTTCTTCCTCCATCACTTCTATGTTAAACTCCCCTCTCAGTACCTCTTCATAGTCTTTTGTTTTCTAATTAGTTTCTTCTATATACATTATAGCAACATCAATCTCTTCTTTTTCCCCTTTAAGGAGTTTATGTCCCTCAGCAGTTTTCCCCTCAAGGGCTGTTCAGCAGGAATCATAACCTCAACATAAGGTCAGTTTTCATGCAAGACGCACAAAACCTTTTGCCCTGTGTGATTCACACAGCAAGTTAAACACAGAAACAGTATTCTGCATGGGCTAGGAGATGAGTGACATTTTTGACAAATCACTGCAGGAGCTGCAAAGGTGACAGCAAACATAACAAAGTAGAAGAAGTAGGGAGGGGGAAAAGAATAATTAAAGATAATTGCCAGGAATAGCTGTTTTTGCTTAAGAAGCATGTGTAATGGAGACCTGTACTCAGATATCCCATCTAATCCACATATGCCTTCAACATAAAATATTACTTTTATATGAAGCTCTTTGGTTTTTTCTTTTTTTTTTTTTCTTTAAAATGAATGTTAAATTAGTTCCTAAAAAATGGAACAAATTCAGCAGAAAATAAAGAGGATATTCCTTCTACTTCTGC
Source organism: Myiopsitta monachus (assembly GCA_017639245.1). NCBI lineage: Eukaryota > Metazoa > Chordata > Aves > Psittaciformes > Psittacidae > Myiopsitta > Myiopsitta monachus. The sequence goes on along the minus strand of CM029917.1, from coordinate 112,912,413 downwards.
CAATGAATGCACCTGAAAGATGGAAGGATTCAAATGATCTCCAATGGGAGGACTCAAACCTAGAACACCTCTAGTTTTGATGGGTGTCTTCCTAAGAAAAAGGGATTTGTATTTGATGCTGTTCCCTCCTTCTGTAGTTGCCTGCTTGAAAAGTGCCCACATCTGCACAGCCTTCATAGGGGATGTCCAAAGTGTTTACTTCAGACCAGCTATGGAACCTAGATATATGTCATTGGAAGATCAACATGAAAATAGTCTCCCAATATAGCTCAGAACCATAGGGGCTATCAGCACCATACTGCTTTTCAGAATATGATGAAAACTGCATTATATAAGTTGCTACAGCAGCAGAGGTCTAATAACTTCTAAAGAGAATAAAGGTCCAAAGCTCTGGATCCTGCAAGGAGAATTGAAGTTTATGAGGATAGAGTTTAGCTGCACTTTGTAAATGGAAGGGCAGTGACATAAACTGCCTTTGATAGACACAGAAAACGCATATGTATTTATAAAAGGAATCGAGTCCCCAAAAGTCCTTCCATTACAGTGTCTCCATTTATATCTGCTAACCAATAGAGGTAGCAGCCTGTATTTAATGGGCAGGAATGTGAAAAACAATTTTTGTGTGTGACAACGCACTGCAGCTGTTGATGTCTTACTATTGGCACTGGTTTCTGATACAGACACCTGAGGTGAAAAATGAGATGCAGTCTCAAAGACATGAATAAATTTTGATTGTGAATTATTCCACTTAGTTGCATAGAGAAACAGCCTTGTGAGGAGGATGAGTTTTTTTTTTTTTTTAACACCCTCTGAATGGCTTTGCATGGGATAAAACAAATATAGTTATATATTTTGAGATTCTGCAGTTGTTCCATTTCTCCATTTTAAATTAACAAATGTTCCAACTAAATTTCAATTGGATTGCTTCAGGTAAAATCAAACAAAAAAAAAAATGTGGAGCTCCAAAATGTAATTAATTTAAGGGAGAAATTTTTTATCTTTTCCCAGAGTTACAGGACATTGTTCAGAAAAATTATTCATTTCGTCTTCTGGTTATAAATGTTTTAAACTAACAAGGTGAATAAGAAAATAAAGCATTCTTCCCCTTTCATACTAGGAAAATAGCTTACACTCATTCCTCACTAACACCACCTGTGAGATACTGAATGCTGAAAGCATAAAGAGCATATTTATGCAAAGAGCAAAACAGAAACTGAATTATAGCAAAATAGAGGAGCTTTGGGAAGCTGGAGAATTCTTTCTTCAGCAGTTCTGGCATTTGCAGTTTTTGAACAGTAGCTCTCCAGTCTACCATTACTTCTTAGAGAAAAACTGCAAGACCTGATACTGGGAGAACCCTGAACTGATAGCAGCAGGAATAAAATGCATTCAGACCAGGAGGATGGTCAGCTTGCTGAAAATTCAAGGGCAGTAGCACTTTAGCCCCTGGCTTTATAAAGAGAGACAAGAATTGCAAATATGTTCATTAAGTATAAGAAAATCAAGCTAAGGGTAAAACTTGGCTGAGCACTTTGAAACACATAAAGCAGATTACGAAAAGTAAACACGATACAGTTGTTATGCACAAAGCAAATAGTTGACCAAAGGGCATGAGAAGCATAAGATTGTGTACAGGTGATCTCTGATGTGCTGAGGACAGCCATGCCACCCAAGCTCAGCTTTTCTCTGAAACACTTCAGCTGTGTGTTGTGCCAGAGTACAAGCCATTCACCTCTGTCCTGCACCTTGTTTATACAATCACAGACTGGTTTGGATTGGAAGGGACCTTAAAGCTCATCCAGTTCCAACCCCTTGTCACAGGCAGGGACACCTTCCACTAGACCAGGTTGTTCAAAGCCCCATCCAACCTGGCCTTGGAACACTTTGGGATGGAGCATCCAGGGATCCTAGTCCAATCTACCCTTCTTTATGGTCTGAAGTACCAATCTCAGCTAGATTTTGGGTATCTTCTCCACACCTAACGTAGCTAGGTCTTGCTTCAGACTGGGATTTGCAGGTGCCGGATGAATGTGAGTAAAAAAAAAAGAGAAGATATGCATCTTTCTAACAAACAAGCAAGTGGTTCAGCAAATCTATCTCTCTATATGTCAAACATTTGTAATAGAACTTTCTTCTCTGGAAGAAGTCTCTAGTCTTTTCTTATTCCCAAGAGACCAAACCAACGGTTAGAAAATTTACAAAAGAAATATACTTCAGTTCTTTGGAGCAGTGCAAAGTTACACCTACACACTCTGAAAGCTAAGGGAAATGATATAAAATTTCTTATATAAAAAAGAATATATTCAGAGAACAGGTATATTTTGTATCAGTCTGTGTGAGGAAATTCCCAAGAAGCAGAACAGTGATATTAATAACCGGTGCAGAACCAAACATTTGAATACATAAGAATGAGTCTGAATGTGATACTTAAAATATAGAGACAAAGATGAAACACTATATTTAAATCACAAAGTTCTTGCTGTATGACTATGCAGGGGAAGACATTGTATCATCCACAGCTTCAGAACTGTTTCTTTTCATGCATAACATTTTGAATGCAACGTATCTCTAATTTCAATGATTGACATTTTGTATGTTATTCTAAATTCAAATGCATACTGTTCTATTTCCTTTAGAAGATGATAGGGTTTTTTTTTAACAGTTACTTTCTATCTCATCATTACAAGAAAAAGCCCAAGAAATTTCATTTATAAAGAAATTAGTGGCTGGTAGAACGCACTGATAATATTGACACACCCATGAAGTAAGATGCGGATCTTCTCTCCCATCCCCCCATGTTAAAATTTGTTCTAAGACTTGAGAGCCTTTTCAAACGACTCAAAGTTGTCTCCGCTGGTACATCTTCTCATCCAGTCCATAGAATTAAATATGAATAGAATTCTGAACTCGGATTAGGTTGGATCAGTTCTCCTGATGCTTTTAAATGCAGCACTGTGGGACATCTCCCTCTGACCCCTTGTTTTTACCTCATCACCATTATAACTTACTTATTTTCTCTTTACTCCAGAAAGGAAATGAGTGTAACACTTAATTCTTTTGAAGAAACACCTTTGCAGTCATGAAAGGTAGGAGCTCTGAGAAACAGCACCAGAACATTTCTAAGATTTTAAATGGAAAAAGAAAAAAATGATCCTTTTGTTCTAGAAGTGGTTTTCCCTTTGTTTGTGCGCTGGATCATTATGCTTGCCATGTTTGAGCCTTAGGATTTTGCTCTAACAGCTCCTTCTGGTTGGGCTTCTGAGATTTAAGATTAATGAGTTCATGTAGAGTAATTCTAAATACATTTCCCATCAACAATTCTAATGGAGAGAATCCAGATGCAGGTGATCAATATGCCATAATTGTTGTACACACATCTTCTCATTATTTTTATGGGTTTTCTGTGGGCCACTCACTTCTTCTTTGCTGAGGAATCACCATGACCTCTTACAGGAGTGCTAAAAGAGAAATCAATCTTTTCAGCCAATACACAACATGCATCAGAAGTGTTAATGTAAGGACCAGAGCCTTTTATTAAGAGTTTAGGAATTTCACATCTTGCAAGTACTGACTTTAGTTTTGGATGATGTCCTGCTGATATCCATGGAAGTACAGCCAGGTTGGTATATATGGAGAAATAATCTGCTGCAATAGTGTATGTGTGTCCTCTCTAAAAGCTATTGCTGTCTGCTGCCAATGCCAAGTTCTGACAGGTAGCTTTATAGAGATTAATGATGCTAGCAACTGTTTCTGGGGGAAGAAGTTGTTTCAATATTCTCGTTTGCTTATTTTCCCTCTCATGCTATATTCTTTACAGCTGTTACTTAGGTTTTAATAGTCCTATTCAAAACCCACAAACTGCTGTCCTCATGCTATACCCTTGTTTGTGCTCTTGCCTCTTTTGGATTTTGAAGAGCAGCTATACTGAAGTCTCAGGGGATTAAAAGTACTTTTATTCCATAATCCTAACGTCGGATATCTGCATTTGCCTGTATTTATTTAAATCAACTTGTATTTACTACTGTAGAAATTGTTCCGTTGGAATTTCATCCCCTTGACTCTTTTTTAGCAGCAATAAAAATGTAATTTCTATTGAATATATAATGAATAAAAATAATAAACATTATTTATATTGATTGAGAGAGTTTGATTATTTTCAAGTCAATATGATTAGATCTATTTGGGTATCTTCCTCAAAAGACTGTTCTTTTACATGAGTATCAGTTTAACAAAGACTTTCCACTAGAATGTTTGCAGCTGTCATAGAATCATAGACTAGTTAGGATTGGAAAGGACAAAGATTAAAAGAAAGCACCATTTCTGATCAAAGTCTTTGAATCTAAAAGGAAAGGTCATTTGTTGAATATGAATCCTATAATTGCAGAGATTCTATGATCCATTTTGATGTTATTAAACTAACCAAATATGTCAAAACTAGGCCTTTTCCATGTCCCTGTGGTTTTCTGAGCAGCCCACACACTGGAACATACAATTTTTTGATTTCTTAGTAACTTTTTAATATGAATACAACAGTGATATTTTTCATCTCCAGGCAGGTTTTCTTTGATGTTAAAATACATATTATATATGATATAGATATATACACGCAAGCTAAGCAACTGTGCAACCCTTCTCTTGATCTCTAGATGACAAGCACAATACAGAATATTGTGCCAAAAAGGTAGATGTATCAAAACTTTTTAAATTATATTAAATGGCTTTGTCACTTGCTCTCCAAAATCTGGTCTTTCTGAATATTGCAATGTTGCTGCGTTCATAAACCTTGCAGTTCCAGAAAAATTCCAGCAGAAACATGATTGTTCACAAGGACTTCCCATTTCTTAATACTAACCAGCACACATTTTATCTGCTCCTTTTCACAGGTAGTAACCTCATTCAAAGCAAGGCCAGCTTGTTGAAAGCACCTCAAAATTCATCATGATCAGTTTTATTTCTGTCATAACCCAACACATCTTCTGCATGGTAAGTGATGCCAAGCAACCCTGGCACCATCTGAGATTTTCTGTTGCTAGAGTGATGCTGACTGGGAGCCAGCTGACACAGTACCATCCAAATATAATGATGAACACAGTTAATGCTTAGACTGTTTCATGAAGAAGCCAGGGAGGAGAAAGGCCAAGAAGACTTTCAAAGTGCGTAACATTGGAGTATTTGGTTTATGGTAAACAAACTAATATAAGAAACTTGTTTTATTTCTCCACATATGTATGCCAATTTTCTGCTGAGCTTTGGGGCTTTCATAGTATATGACTACTTAAGTACTTTTATCTGTCAAGTACTTCTCATATCTTTTATTGTCTTCCACTATTTTTCTTACCTTCCCTAACAAAAAAATACAGGGGTCAGAGACTGATGTTAGAATTGCTGATGTCACAAGTTTGATTTTATAGTCTCTTGGCAACTCTTATTTCCATAAAAACACATGGCTACATTCTTCAGTGATATGTCTTTTTGCAACCAATGCATCCTTGACCTTATTTTGGTGGCCACCTAATGGGAAAACATCAGTCTTTGCACAATATCAAGGACTGTATTTTTCTCCAGTTCATCTGGATACTGTCCCCAAACATCCTATGTTGCAACCTCTGCTACTGCTCCTGTATATATTTTTACATTTGCCTTTACAGATATCCATTATTAGACTGACTATAAATTATTGCAGAAATTATAATGTCCACTTTTGTTCATGCAGGTTTTTTCCTCTTACAACAGAAATAAAGATTTGGTGCTACCTAAAGCTGAAATTCCTCAGATCCTTTATATCATTCTGGGAAACAGGCATGTTTCTGTGCAATGCTCCGTCTCCTGGGGTTGCGATATCCTTTCTTCTGCTAAACACAATTGCAAGCTGCACTTCCTGCTTTAGTCCACGTTCCACAAATTTTCCATCTCTGTACCCTACTGAATTTTTTTGGTCTTTCAATTCTTAAGTGTAGCAAATTTAATGGACTTCTTTCCTTACTTGTGTCTTCATTTCTTATTCAATCAATATTGTCTGATATTATCTCCCTTCCTGCTGTTAAAAAAAAAGTCATATTACTATTTGATATGACTTTTTTTTTGTGCTGGATCTTCCATCAGAGTGAATCGAGATGTAACTGAAATTGTGCTAAAATACCAGTGCCTTTGATGCCAGAAATTAACATCCTCCTTACTAGGTCTCCTTTTACCATTTCAACATTCAGTTAAGACTCACCAGGGTAATAAAAGCTGTTTCCTCTTTGACCTGGCACCTCCTTTTACATTTGACCCTTTCATATATATATAAAATATGTGCCCATGAAAATGGGCATCAAAAGCTTCTCTGTTGCAATTTGGTTCTGCCTGGCAGTTTCAGAGCGTACAGGTTATCACTGTAAGAACAAAACTGACAAACAGCTTAAGCTGTTATTACTGGGCTGGTCCCTCTTAAAGCAGAAACCTTCCTCTATCTTGTCTATATCCAGCAAGGCCAGATGTCTGAAATATCAAAATCAAATTGCTCCAAGAGCTGTTTCCCATCTCTGTTCTGGTCAAATGACCACTTTGTTAACGAAACTTTCATGGAACTTTTCCCTCAACTTTTCCCCAGACTGATATTCTCCATTTTTCTGGTTGCTTGTAGAGTCTATTTATTTTGTTTCTCAGATGTTGTAAGACAAGAGACACAGTTGTTGACTTGCCCTTCATGAGCTGTCTTCCTATTATATATGATATATTCTATCTTTTCAGTAATACATTTTCCTGGGGTTTTTTTTCCTCCAATATTTCTTATCCTCCTTAATTTTTCACATAGTAGAAAAATATAACTAACTTTCCAAAAGAATCATCTAGAGAGTGAAAATCACCATTTCTTTCCAATACTACTCATCCTACATATTTTTACAGGCACCAGTAAATTCGCTGACTGTGAGATAAAAGATATTAGGTCATTAAGTAAAGGAAAAGACCCCCTGGAAAGCTGCAGAAGTACCTGTCTTGCTTCACAAACCACCCAGGCAACCTGCACCACTGATTTCAGATGACTGGTTTCCTTCATGGTGTCCTTTTCTAAGAAACTAATATTTAATCATGTCTGTATATACCTTAGGTTCTTAAAGTAATTACCCTGGATCAGAGCTTCTTTTTATTTATACATTCACTGTCTGCAAAGGATATAATTTCAGGCCATAACCAATCAACTCCTTTACCTCTGCTTGTGAGTTCACTTAGTGACAACACAAGAGACCCATTTAACTTCAAGGAGAAACATAAGTACTTTAGATGTTTTGGGCTGGACAATGAAAACATTAAAGGCAAATCTTAGGTGACAGTCTAACTACAATCTTACCTTGATTTCTTAGCTCATTATATTGTCTAGATTATCTATATGATTATTTTTAGATATTCTTATTATAAAATTTAAAAGCATATAGTTTGGTCACATTTATCAAATAGATATTATGAATCTGCGGTAATGTTTCTCTTAATATAAACTAAAGCCATATTTTCTCTCATACACATATAGATCTTTACACCCTGTGGTATGTCAATAAAAAGAAATATATGTCAAGACAGGCTGCCTTTTGCTTGCAATGATATATTGTTCCATATTTTATCAGCGAAAGGCTCCATGTTTTTTGTTGCATGCTTATAGACACAATTAAGCTTTTGCCTTTTTCCCTGTTAGTAAGTCATTTCCCTTTGATGTTGTCTTTCCTTTCCTCTTTCCCTTTCCTGATTTAGACTGTGATTTTTTCTAGTTCTTGATCTTGACCACCTAAGTTCTTAAGTACACTGATGTGGAAGTTCACCCTTTTTTCCTGAAAAATCCGTTTGAGTTTTCTTGGCCCAATGCACAACATGGCAATTCCTGCATTGGCTAATGTACCCACAAAGGCCCCCCGCATGGAGAGCTGTTACTTCCTCTTTTTATTAGTTTAAGTTCTTTTTTCTCCCCACTTTTTCGTATAATCATTCTGCACATGTACAACTCAAATGTTTTGTATGCAGAACACAGTGTGCTGGGCTCATAGTCATGTACTACACCAGAAATACTTGGATTGAACCCCCATCTTGCTGCCTGCAATTTAGGGGCTTGCTAACAGGATCTCATTTCAAGACTCTAATTAGAAATGGTCTGGAAAAATAAAGTACTCCAGGGCTAATCGTGAGATAGCTTGTTCTGCTGCCGATAATGCCAGAGCTCACCTACTCCTTTGATGCTTGTATAATGCTAACCTGTCATGATTTAATTATTTTTTATTTTTAATGTACTATAAAATCATACCCTTCTCAATATTTTATGCCTTTATTTTATGGCAGCAAATAATGCTTGTAAAGCATTACAGGAAGCAGATCTCTCTTAACCTGGTAGGGGAAGTGTGCAGCACATGCAGTAACAACCACAAAGTGTTTCAGAGAAAAGAGGTGTCAAGTTTGTGAAGCTCAAGTGGGTTTTTCTGGTAGCATCTGTGACCTGATTCACCAGCAATTTCACCTCTTGATGCTGATGTCTCAGCCTATTTAAATCTTGCATAAAATTCCTCATTCTTAAACAGCAAACCAGTGGAAAAGAAAATGGATGTCCTTATTTGTTTCGCCTTCCTCCCAGCCCTCATCTAAGTGTTTAATGCTCAGAAAAGGCAACTGGAAGTGTGTGCCTAGATATCATTACAAAGCTCAGTTGCAGACACTGGTGCAATGATTATGACCTAAAACTGCACAGAATAGAATAGACGGGTCCAAACTAGAGTTATCAAGCTCATTGATTCATTTTTTTTTTTCCCTGAAATCAGTCTAGGTGATACACAGCTCTGAGTAGATACCACTTTGTACTGCTTTTTCACAGTCAACTATACTACCAGGTCCTGATTCTCTTTGGGGCTTCAGGTTGTGACTGTAATAACTTTAATTATGGGTCTGCCAATGTCGACTTTAGATAACTGTGTCTTCCTTTGAAAAGCCATAAAAGAAGAAAAGTAATAATTTGCATTTTATCTTTTTGGTTTTTGAAGTTCCAGCTGCAATGAGGTAAAGGTTGTAAACCGATACTTAGACATGTTCCCCATCAATCTTTTTTGTCACCAACACATAGAATCATAGAATCAGCTTGGATGGAAAAGAACTTTAAGGTCATAAAGTCCAACCATTACCCCAGGACCCCATGACCTACTCTAAAACATATTACTAAGGGACTCATCTACATGGATTTGAATGCCTGGAAATGAATTGTTTCCACATATTCATAATTATGAGGAGAAAAGAATCTTGTCTGAAACGCAGTTTTTCATTAAATAACCCAAATAGGATGAAATTCGAAATTATTTTCAAAATCAATATTAAAGTGTTTAATACAACGATTTAGACACCCCTTTCAGAACTTACAATTTTCTAAATTATTGGAATTTGAAATTAAAGTCCAAACAACTGAAGACATCCCCAAAACTGATTCCAAATTCACTGTACAAGTTCTTGCTCTCCTCATTGACTCTGATGAAAGGGTCTCTGAAACCAAATCAGGACAAGGGATTATTTTTATCATCTCATTTATCCCAGAGATTGGATATAGTGTGTTTGTATTTGCAAAACTCCAACCATAAACTAATGCAATGTTTGCTTCTCACGCTTCATCATCCCAGCAAACACCTGCTAACCACAGTGTGAAACCCGAAGCAACACATGGTTTAGTCCTGAGACCCCTTTTAATGGTGTCCTGTAATATGGATAAATTACTTCCATCCATCTTTTTCTGGAATTAAAAGGATCTGTCCTACAGTATAATAGGAACTTACTTAACACACATACACGCACACACAAAAATGCATTCATTTGGGGTAAAATGCCATCACACAATGGCAAGAATAAATATTGAATTCATTTACATGTCCAGGATATTCTAAATCAGGATTTAGCTTTAACTTTGATAAATTCTGTGCAAAGAGAAAGGAAAAGTTTATGCTTAAATGTAGTTGAATGGCTGCAGGAGTTGGCAAAACTGATGAGCCAAATCCTGTGAGTTATGTGAGGACACTGAATTTGCCACTGTAAGAGCTCAGTTAACTTTAGGAACAGAGTTGTTGCCGTTAGCAACGGGCCAGCCATTTATAGAGTGAGCGATGTTTATCACCCAGTGTTGCTCTGAATTTTTAGTGCTTTGCTCAGAGTTAAAAAAGCTTAGAAAGGATGCTGTGTTTATTTTGTATTAGCTCTGCTCCTGCGCTGGTTGGGAGCTAATTTACTATCTAGTGCAAAGTGCAGTTTGCACAGAGCCATACACCTATATTTGCTGTTGGATGTACTTACTTTGGTAGTTTTATTTCAGAGCTTGGAGAGGGGTGGTTATAGAGGGAGTTTACTTTGATTTTGCACTGCCATGCACAGGCTTTTATACTCTTCTCCCTGTAAAGACCCATAAAGCCATTTCTCAAACTCTCATATACAGCTATGGACAAATTTCAGTGAATAATATATATATTTAATATATAAATTTTAACTGACTTATTTTGGCAATATATACTTTCTTTCCTGCTTTTGATATTACTGCTTGTAGTATGATGTTTACTCTAGTTCCCTCAGCAAGGTTCTCTTCTGTCAGTAGACCATCTATATCTTTTTTCTCCTGTTTTTAGTGTTTGAAGGATTTTGACTTTGGCCACCTCTTTTTCATCCTTGACACCGACTTTCTGTATTTCTTAAAAGAACTGAAATATTATCCTACCTCTCTTGCTCTTATATTCTCCCCCTATATCATCAAAATTATCTTGATCATTGGGAACATACTCTGGGTGTTATTATCCCCTTATCATCTCCACATATCATTTTCTATGACTTTCAACCAGTTTATTAACAGCTCCTGTATTGATTATTGCAACGTTTTCCCTCACCTATTATCTGACATCGTAGATCTATCCACCAAGGCAAATATGCACAAGAACGACCAGAATGATATTGAAATAGGACTCTGAAATACAACCAGAATTTGCTTTCTTTACCTTAGTAAAGCACAACCTTTCTGTAAAACCTGGTTTACAAAACCACAAACTATAAAAAATATATGGAAATAAGCTGAACAACAGTGCTGGCACAGAAATTAATAAGCTCACCATGACTGCTCTCATTTTGAAGCACAAACCTCTTCAGTCACTGAAGCAATGCATTTCAGAGAAAATCCCAAAGCAGAAGTATTAAATTTTAAAATGTAAATATTTTAAAAGGAAACTTCATGTACTTATTAACAAGACAATGTGATAATATTAGATGTGAGTGGAAACTGAGACACAGGAAGTTTGTTTCAGGCCATTCATTACACAATGATTTCTCTTCAGTAATGTCTGTAGGTTAATCTTATGCTTGAGAACTAAACTGAACACGGATCTCTTGTACATTGTTCCCTTGTCATTTGCTTGTCTGTCTAACAACTCAGTACTGTAAAATAAGTCAAGTGCATAGCTGCTGATACAGGAAAACTTAAGCACATAATTCTTCGCATAATGGGATGTGCACTTCCTTGGTCCAGTATCCAGAATAAGCGGAGCACTAATAAGTATTATCACTGGCATCTTTAGGGAAATATAAATGAGAGTGTTAATGCAGAGATGTAATTAAGACCTGAATACTGGTAAATTCTGTTTTATTTGAGATGTTATAATTATAAAATATCACCCTTGGCTATTTTTTCTGGAGAAAGCTCCAGTCAGTGAGGCACAACACACACACATACACACACACACACACAAAAAAAAAACACATTAAAAATTTCTCCAATTTTTTAAAGTAGATGATGGAGAGAGAGAACAGGAAAAGCACACAGGAGAAATAAGTACCATAGAAGCTTAACAGATGAGAAGTTTAATTGTCATAGTTGCACAACAGAACTAATGATCTTAACACTGTAACTGAGAAGGAGCTGCATATTAAACTAACAAGGTGGATGTCTGTAATGCATCAAAGAACTTGTGAAGGTCTTCATCAGATTTACAGGGTACTGGATAGGAAAGATGTATGTGGCATTATGTAGGAAAGGACAAACAACTGGAAAATACTCAAATCTATCACTAAAATATAAAAAGGCATGAACAGTACAGATATGGATACTAGAGCCTGGAATTTGTGAGCATGCTGGTTATATAGCACAATAATTAACCACTTAAAAACTCTGTGAAAAGACAAAACCCCTTACATATCGCATAAGGGAATGCTGTAATACATATTAAAAAGTCATGCCTTGGATTATTTAGCTTCAAGCTGGTAAACAATTTTTCCCATTCTGTTCTGTTTGAACAATGATGCACAATGGCTACACCTCTAATAAAAAATTAAACATCTTTGGGACTGTTCTGTAGTTATTCGAAGCAACAGGCAAGGTACAATCCATGTCTGTGCTAGTGAACTCTTTTGACTCCATATCAAAGTAGTTGTATCCCAACTGCCTCTTGAAAGTGATCTCTGTCTCTTCCTAATGTCCATACTTTTCTGGAAATCATTTGGAAGAATACTCTGGCCAGAGCCAAAAAGATACTTGACAGTTTAACAATACAAACAGTCCAGTTCTTGTGAATAGATGAGCAAACAAATACTGCAGTGTTAGTAGAGAGCCAGGATACTTAAAAGAACTCATAGTCCTAAGAGTGTCAATAAACCAGGGAGATCCCAGTACTGCAAGGTCCTTCCATAGAATGTCTTGGAGTCAGGACAATCACTACCACTGTTTTGCAGAGGATGAAGGACAGCTCCATCACTCCACACGGTCAGATAGAAAAGGCAGAAAAAGTTTTGGGAGAGACAGAGATGAGGAGAAGGCTGATGCAGTCTGAGCCATATGGTTCCCTCAGGGATGTGGATAAGCATGCCATGATTGTGAGCAGACAGGCTAAACATGTACAGTTAACCTGATGTTTCCTGAATGCATGCATCTTCTGGATATGGAAAGATTGACGCTGGCATGCCTGATCATTTTAATAACAGTGTATCATCCTTCCCAGTCACTGGGATAAGAACAGGGACCACTTAGATTAGAAGACTGGGTTAAAATCCATTATTTGTAGATATAGTCCTCAACTGGAGCCCTTTTCAAATTTGTATTTCTTACAATGCTGGGCATGATGGCCACATCTTAATACATGGTGATAACCAAATAAAGACATATACTAAATACATTTAGAGCTGAAAGGCTGGCACTCTGAACTCGGTATTGGTCCATCAAGATCAAATCCAAAGAAAAGCTCTAAGAAAAAAAAATATTATTATTATGAATTATGATGGAATAAGTATATAAAGGCGTAACTTCTCTTCGTCCTAGCTCTTGGCGGCTAGTTTACAGCCAAAACAATCAGACTTTCATATTCCTGTGAAATTTTTTTGCTGACAGCTTAACAGTTACTTACTTTTCTAGAATGTTGCTAATCTTTTGGCCTTAATAATACAGCCTGAAGTCTGTTCCTCATAAATGTAACTCTGCTTTTTGACTGACGGTTTGAAAATGCCAATCTTTAAAACATTAATGCAAAATCAAGCACACTTAAGGTTAAGTATTTAACTTATATTTAATAGAAGTCTCTCGAAATATATTTTTCTCCATTAGCTTCTGTTAAGAACAAATCCAGTATGTCTACATTTAGTAAGTTCTTGATGTAGAGGTTACTTAGCCTCTCTATCAAACTTTTCACATGTGTTCTGCATGTTTATAAATGAAAAGTACCCTGAATGTCTCAATCATGTACTTCCCCTCCTGAAAGGCACTGATGACACCAAGCAGTGTGGTTCGATTGACACGCTGAAGGGAAGGAATGCTATCCAGAGTGACCTTGACATGCTTGTGAGGTGGGCTGATGCCAACCTGATGAAGTTGAACCATGCCAAGTGCAAGGTCCTACACGTGGTTTGGAGCAATCCCAGGCACAGCTCCAGGTTGGGCACGGAATAGGTTCAGAACAACCCTGTGGAGAAGGACTTGGGGGTGGTGGTTGATGAGAAAATGAACATGAGCCGGCTTCAGTGTGCGCTTGCAGCACAGGAAGCCGACCATATCCTGGGCTGCATCAAAAGGAGCATGACCAGCAGGTTGAAGGAGGTGATCCTGCCCCTCTACTCTGCTCTTGTGAGACCTCACTTGGAGTACTGTGTGCAGTTCTCGTGTCCTCAACATCAAAAGGACATGGAACTGTTGGAACAAGTGCAGAGGAGGGCCACGAGGATGATCGGGGCTGCAGCACCTCCTGTGTAATGACAGGCTAAGAAAGGTGGGGCTGTTGGGTCTGGAGAAGAGAAGGCTGCGTGGAGACCTCATAGCAGCCTTCCAGTTTCTGAAGGGGGGCTATAGGGATGCTGGAGAGGGACTCTTCATTAGGGACTGTAGTGACAGAACAAGGGGTAACAGGTTCAATCTTAAACAGGGGATGTTTAAATTGGATATAAGGAAGAAATTCTTTAGTGTGAGGGTGGTGTGGCACTGGAATGGGTTGCCCGTGGAAGTTGTGAATGCCCCATCGCTAGTGGTGTCCAAGGCCAGGTTGGGCAGAGCCTTGGGTGGCATGGTTTAGCGTGAGGTGTCCCTGCCCATGTTAGGGGGGTTGGAACTAGATTATCTTAAGGTCCTTTCCAACCCTATTTTATGATTCTATGATTAACTTCTTATCATCAAGGATTTTTGATCAAAACCTGTCAAAAATGTTCTCTAAATGAGCTGTGTTAAAAAGCAAAGGCAAAAGAACTGGCTCACTTCTTTTGGACTTCTTCAGGCTTATCAGCATGATGCAGCTGGGAAACAGGCAGACTTCGGACATGCAGATGAACTCCACAATAGATAACATACTCATCTGGGAATAGTGGTGATCTGCCTCTTTTTCTGAGGTTGTTTCAGATGCTGTTCAGTCTCAGAACAAGTGTAGACTGTAGCTTTAATCATTTAAGGTGCACAGTATTTTTTTTTTAATATTTAGTGCATGGTATAGAGGCGGTCTGCAGCTGACTGCCTGTTTTCTTTGGCACCTTTGTACACCTAGTCTGAAAGATCCTGGATGAAAATGGAGAGAAAAAATGAGGTCATCAGCTACATCTATACTAGCAAAAGAAACCTGTTCTCTGTCCCTAAAGGAAAGAAAGATTCATGGCATTCATATAGCTAAGCACTCCCTTCAAAGCAGGTTGCTTCTGCTACAGTGACTACTTGAGAACAGGTTTAATGCTGCCCACCAGACTGTGACCACATGCAGTTTGGGAGACTGAGAATGAGCCAAAGCTATGTCAGAGAGAATATTAATAATTAAGCAGCTTGTACAATTCTATTTAAGACCATACACTGGACCAATTTAGAAGTTAGTATAGGTGTAGCCATTATATATTCAAGAGATATCACTTTAATCTCTTTGCCTATAGATATTCATTTGCATAAGCACAGGAGCCCTTTACAACATGATGGATGTGGAACTCAATTAATTAACTGAGGACTGTGTTTCTGAACATTAGCAGAGTAAACTAAATTTAGAAGTATTGATCATCCAGTCAATACGAATGCATACCTTCTGCAAATTTAGAATGAAGAATATAAGTCTCAGTGTGGTGTGTATTATTGTTTAAAGATTAAACTGTTTCATGTAAGTGTCTATATGTGAAATACATGTCTGTGTTCCCACTAAAGTTAAAAGAGATGTAGCCAAGGGACTCGAAGTCTCTAGAGACAACTCTATCTGACTTAGATGTCTAAATTGCATATAGACATCCACAAACAGACAGACACATGTATGTCTCGATCCACAGACTGAATCCAACCCATGATGATAGGGCTGGACAGGCTACACGAATCAGGTTAGGTATAAGGAAGTTCTTTACTGTGAGTCTAGTGAGGCACTAGAACAGGTTGCCCAGAAGTGGTAAATGCTCCACCCCTGGCGGTGCCCAAGGCCAGCTTGGACAGAGCCTTGGCCAACACTGCCTAGCGCGAGGTGTCCTTGTCCATGGCAGGGGGTTGGAACTGGGTGATCATAAGGTCCTTTCCAACCAAATCATTCTATGATTCTACAGTCTTCCTGTTCATGACCTGACCAACACTAGAAAAAGAGCAATCAGAAAGGCCAGATTTAAGTCAGTATTTTCTAATATGTGTTTTCTTTTATTTCAGAAAATATTTGTCAATAGAGTTGGAAATTTTTCCCAATGCTTTCTGAAAAAGTTGCTGTGTAGTCTATAGCACACACAGGCATCAACTCTAATCACATCTACATAGAAAGTATAAAGGGTTTTGCACATGTACTGTAGTACATGTGTTCACATGCTTCTGTCCATGCCATCCCATGGGTCCTCTAGGCTCAAATTAGTTTCTTGCAAGTACATATTTGTTTTCTTTCAAGCAAAGTTTCTTGTCTTTTCTGAAATAGGTATTGAATGGTCCTTTTTCTACATACAGGTGCACTGGGTGCTTAACAGAGAATATGATGTAGCCACAGTTTGATAGTACATTTCTATTCATGTTAAAGGTATTTCTAATGGCAATGAACATTCCCAAAGCACAGGAATTTATACGGTTTCTTCCCTCAGAGAAGAAAAGTTCTTTGCCATACCCTCTTAGAATCCTACCGGCTGAGGTAGGAAGATGGATGTGCTGTGATCACAATAGCAAAAGTCAATGTCAAGGTTGTAAATGTAAATTTGTGTTTATTTATATTTTAAGGCTTTGACTAAGTAAATATACAAATCCAAGCGCAGGATTTGATAAAACCTATATCTTAGATGGTGAACTGTCTTAGACTGACAATTGGTAGTGACAGAGTGGGAATTACTAGATTTGTGTTTTGACACTTCTTCCACTAGATTCCACACATTTTCCAGATATTTATAAGCCTGATGGAGTTAGAGTCACAAAAATTCAACCTTCTGTAAAGGGCATAAATATGGGGGGGGGGGGGGGGGCAAATAAAGAAGGAAAGACTGGATATTCTTTTTTCTGCTTTTAATTTCCATTAAAAAGAATAAATATTCTTATTTATTTATTCTTATTTATTTATTATTCTTATTTATTATTATAGAAGAGAATAAATGCCATGTGTAATATTTTTCCCCAGCCTCCTACTACAAAGATTTAAATACATGTGTTTTAATTGTCAACCTACTTACCAAATAGAGCAAGGCAATGTAAGAGATAAAGGTTTGCAATTTTAGAAGATGCATAGTCAAATAAGACTTCCAGTTAGTATAATTGTTTGATTCATTTCTATAAGGACCATTTCCATTGCCATTTGGTTTGAATTTCTGGTGTAGCCTGTGTCTGACCATTTACCTTTTGTTCTTTTCTCCGTTTTCATTCTCTTAATATATAATTGAAGTTTTTTTTCTGTATGCAATATTGTGTGTATATGGAAAACCCACCCAGTACAAGAGGAGACATTCCACTATTGGGAGATTTTCTTGCCACTAATGACTCAAAGGTTATACTGTCCTGTTGCAAAGTGAAGAACCTCAGACTTCCAAGAAGTGAGAATTTACTTAGAAATTATTCTAATATCTTTTTGGCAACAATCAGCTTCATCAGTAATAGCTACCCTTAAAGGTGAATGGTCACAGGGCATATCAGTATAACTCTATATTAGTAAGATGGCCTAGACCATCAAACAAGATAGCTTTAAACCTGGGAGAAGAATACTTAATGTGGGTCTTTGCAGAAAAATTTTATCCCTTCTCAGGCCTGCACTGCCATGTGGATATATTAGACAATCTGGAACCAAATCAGAGCTCTCTGCATTATATGCCTGTCCCCACTGGTGGTAGTATAACCTTGCTTTTGTTACTAATCCTTGGCTTTTACATCACTTTGGGCTCATCCCAGTCTTCACAGTGTGGTTCAAAATTACCTGGCTATCTTGACAGTATGGTTTGGATCCTCCTCTATGTGAGAGCAGAGATCTGAACTCAACAGTCCACACAGTTTTTTGGGGGATTAGCACTAGGGGAGGTGTGAGATACAATATTAAAAAGTTAGTTAGAGTAACTATTCCAGGATAAAGAACACAGCATCTTTTACATCTCAACCTGCTGATCATGGAAATTACATTACAATACATTCAAAGTGAGTATTACAGAGCTCACCAGGAGCTTAAATTTTTACCTGTAGGACAAGACTCTACAGTGCTATTTGATCCCACTGTATCATTTGTAATAAAATACTAATTATAACCAGTGGAAATTAACTTGGCAAAAATTATCCAACAATCCAAATGAAAACTATGTACTTATGAATCAAGTACATGCTACATTTTATCAGCATATACTAAGTAACATATGATCTTGATAATATTATTTTAAGATGTGCTTTTTATCTGTGATTTATTTATGTGATGCAGTCTTATGTCTGGATGGGAGAAGGAGGATTAATTACATGTTGCACATTGCCTATTTCTCTCCATCAGGTCTAAAAGAGACTACAAGTATATTGTAATGAGGTCAAGCTCTGTCAGACTCTTGAGTTCATGTTCAAACTACACTAAGTGATCATTTCTGTCTTGTGTACTCAACACCTAAGACACCAAACTCACAATACGAAATCTAGGCATTAGCAACAGACTTAAAATTGATACACTGAAAACAAAATCTAATTCTTCATATGAAGGGTTTGTTTTCTCAGTTCAGAAATTTTCAGGGCTCTTTTATTATTCATTAGAACTAGCCAGGAAAGTAAATCAAAAATTAGTAATACTGGATGCTACAGAAGCTCATACAACGAGGACTCCACCAATAGAGCTAATTGTAATTCTTGTTGCTTAGGGCTGAGATATTTTTTACTATTCTATCTATGAAGGCAATTATGTGAAGACCTTAGTTAATCCCCCAGACTTCAGCTTTACCTGCATTATTTTAAGTACCATAGCTACTGCATAACACATACAGCCTGCACAGAGACGGAGAAAACTAGGCAGACAGGTAAACATGTGCATATGAGCAAATACTATTTTGAGACAACTCTTAAAGTAAGCTGTACACTTCCTAATATAGAGACAGACAAAACTCTTTTCTGAAACCTATGCAATCTGTCAGAGAAAGATGAATCTCTTATATATTAGCAGCACATCACAGCCAACTAATAAATGAAACACTATCTGCACAGCTGAAGGAAAACGTGTCCTGTTGTAAAATTTGTCCCATAACTTTTAACTGCTGAAAGTTGAAAACATTCAGCCCATTAAGTCTCACGCAAAGAGAACACTCAGCTGAAAAGGGGCGTGTAATATGTAAGAAGAGACGTGCTGATGTCAGAGTGCCCTCTTCCACCTACGATATTGCTGCTGGGGATTCTCTGAGATGGGAAGCAGCAGGTAATAAGAACAGGAAATTCAGTTATTAGGTGCATTTGTGCCATGTGAGAGGACCACATAATAGCTTACCTGTTGGCGGAAAAGGTGGAATCAGGCCTCTCAGGGTAAGTTGTATAGACATGCAGTGTAAGAGCCAGTATCTAAAGTCTGTTTTGACATCGATAACAGATGTTGGCATCTGTTATACAGGCGCGCAATGTAAGAGTTAGTGTCTGATATCTGTGTTGGCATCAATAGCAGAAAAGTAGACAAAGGCACCTCTGGGACCTATATCTAAGATGCTACAACCTCTATGCTAGCATTCTCCACAATGCTGTCAAACATGAAGCCTCGAAGGCAGGCAGAAATCCAGAGTCTCTGTGTAGTGATGAGATTGTGGTACAGTAAAGAAAGTCTTAAATTGATTATGAATTGGGCAACATTTGGGGACTTGAAGAACCCATACTGAAGGAAGAGTTGAGTTGTATTCAATCCAAATGGACTCATGCAAGGCCATAAAAAAATACTTTAACTAGGAATTGGGGAAAGATAAAAGGCACACAAGGTGTCCCACAGGAAACAGTGCTGAAGTTAATTTTGTTCAACTAAACAAGCTCCCTGATCAAGAGAAATTTATAGAAAATGAAAAACTTACATCTGCAGATGCTTCTGATCTCCTTCTGGTAACCAGAAGTCACACTCAGAGTTAGGAACTAAAAAAAGTCATCATGAAACTGAGATAATAATGAAGTGGCATAAGTGCTTTTATGTAGTTAGAAATGCATCTACTGAGCAATAATGTAAACCATGTGTACATGATGCCAATCTTTGAACTGAAGTTTTCTAAAATAGTGTGCATTGCAGCCAAAGAAATCGACGAAATGTGGTGTATTATCCAGAACAGTATTAAGAGCTAGGCAGAGGTGTCCTCTTTTCAGTGCTCAAAAAGGCAGAATTTTATTTCATCTTCCTGTTTTGAAATAGTCATTTGGAAGTTTAGAAACCTATTTTGCAGTAAAGTGTAAATAAAGCAACCAAGATCCTTCCATATGCTTTATCTGGCTTGACTGTTGCCTGTGTGAACAGATAAAGATGGGGACAAAAGCAGCTCAAAACCTGTAGATTAGAGTGAAAGTGCATCCTGGTTTCTCTAATGAAAACACTCCTCCTTAGTTTACAAGTTGCTCTTTGTCTTTTCTTAGTTTCTGCTGCCATATTTCTCTGGGCATGGCAATGCAAAAGTGAGTATGTTCATCAACCTGCAGGACCAGCCTGCTTAAAAGATTCTCCCAACATCATTTGTCTAAGAATGTTTCTTAAATAATACAAGAGGTGGACAAAGAACTTTGGAAATGATCAAGCAAACCTCTTGTGCCTCGCTGGAAACTGAGACTGTATGGATTTATTCCAGAACTGCTGAAAGCTACCAGTTCAGTTTGCTGAAACAAAACATTACAGAACGGTTTCTAAATAATAAATGAATGGATAGAGCTATAATGTGAGTTCTAAGCCTCATCTTAGAATTTCCTAGGCTGGATTCCAGTTCACACTTAAAGGACTACTTAGTGTCACAGTTTGCCTGGCACTGACACCGAGCCTGATGTTGACGGTTCAAAATACAATATGCTGCAGAGAGCAATTCTCTGTTGGCAGGTGTTTGAAAGCCAAAGCATGAAATTATTTCCAACTCAAATTATAAGATTTAAGCATTATTTCTAGAATGTACACCTTTTATGTATATATATATATACACATACACATCTATATACGTATATGTATATATATGTATATACATATGTATATGTCTCAAAAGAGTAGCAGGGCAAAATACCCATTCCAAAAGCTGTGCTCGAGGTCCCTGGCTGTTGTAAAGCTTCTGAAAATTAAGCACTAGGTAAAAGCAGAATTTCTAACACTGAGTTAGGTACCTCAAGTGAAATGCAGGTTAAATTCAAAGCCTTTAATTTTGGCCTAACATTTCAAGAAGATGTCTGTAATGTGTCCAAAGAAACCCCACAGTGATAAGCAGGGGTAACTGAGCCAGGTTCTAACACCTGGCTTGTACCCAAGTAACAATGTGGGTGTTACTTAGTGTTCATCCTCTACTAAGCCATCCTGGACTTCAGAAATGTTTTGTAAACTGAACTAAAACATGTTCTGCTGTAACTAAACTGATACATTTAGCCTACAAAGGTAGGATTGAGCTCAGGTGTTTCACTCCTCCATGGCTTCCAGTTCTGGGGGTTCTGCCTCACTTTTGCTGAAGTGATTATCAGCATTAGCTGTCCTGCCCAGCCAGAAGCTGGAGAGAGCCTATCCTTCCTATAAAAGGCATGCTATAAACTACAACTTATTGAAAAATATATACTGCAAGAAGTGGATAGCATCGAGCACATAATTCCATGCAACACAGTGAGCCAAGGTAGTTACTTGATGACCACAGATAGAAGTTCCTTCTTATCCATCCCTCTTCCCACCCCTCCTTCTCCCAGCAGGTAACGATACACATTGAGCCCTTCCATGAGCTGTTTTAAGCCACTAATTTAGCAGAAACTAAATCCAGGGAAAATAAATAAATAAATAAATCAATCAATCAATCAATCAATCAATCTGTGCTGTTTTCTCACATTCTAGTGACTTAATGGAAAGACCCAACAAGCACTGAAGGTGGAGTAAGGCAGGAGGTAAAGTTGAGAGGTCAGTAGTAAGTCATAGAGAAGCAAAATTGAGGAAGATCAAGGGAATTAGAGACATCCCCTTCTTCTGGTGGAAGCGCTACTTGTCAGAAAGACAGAGCTACCTATGAAATTGTATCTTAGGACATCTACAGGCTCAGACTTGTATAGACTCAGGACTGTATGTACGTTATGTAAACCACAGTGACCCAAGATTCGCTACACTTCCATTTCAAAAATTCATAATTCAGATATGTTCCCTCATTGCAGCTATAGAAGTAGGTAGATGTCTACGTGTGAAGACAGAAAACCAGTTAGACAGTGTATGTAACAGCACGTCTACGGCACCACAGATGTTTGCTTAGTGCTGTTTTTGGATATCGTGTCAAACAATTAGCACTCACAACTCTGCATGAAACAGGCATCACTACACTAAAGGGCTGGAACTACATCTAGACACAGTGGGTAACATTAGAGGAATATAAGTCGCTGCAATTTCCCTTCCTCCAGGCCCTGATAAAACAGAAGTTATACCAACTTGTGCTCCCTTAGGCTACTCATGAAATAAAGATCTCTCCCTACGAGCCTCTATCAATCTGCCAACACTATTTTCATTGTATAGCACTGTTTCTTCTTAGATGCTCTGTTAGACTGAAATGTTTCTAGGTTGCATAAATACTGACTGATGAGGCTTGTTAAATCAGGATGATCCCTTAAACAACAAACAAAATCTTACACTAAACATAGAATCCTAAACCAAAGGCCTTGTACCTCATTAGAAGGAAGCATTTGTCAAAAGAGGGGTGTATTGGTTTTAGCTGGGATGGACTTAATCTTCTTCATAAGTAGCTCCTACTGTGACTATAAAATTATTTAATAATAATCTTTGTTATTTTAGGGTTCTGGCTGAAAATTTTGTGGTTTTCATTACCTAACCTTGAGTGCTCAAATCCATGAATCTGATGGGGACCTGATTTGTCTCTAACAGATTTGGCAGGGACTCCCACAACAGTGCTCATAAAAAGTCAAACCCACTGCAGTGAGGTTTTAAAAAAGCTCTCTTTCTTATGTTACTGGAAAAGGACCACATTTTGTTCATTTAATATAGTTTATGTCAATACACATAATCCCATAGCACATCTACCTTGAGAGAATTAAACTATACAGAAGTCAGGCTGCTCAATTACCTGGAGTTTGGTGGTTAAACACTTGCAGCTGATGTGGAAGTAACACAGCTGAACTGTGAATTGTCACATCACAGGTAGAGGTGAGCAAGAAAATATAGCAAAAATAACTGCAAGGTGTGACTGGTATGCAAACTACAGCCAGTTATGGCATAGGGACATTTGCTTGTTGAAATTAACTCAATCAGTGAAGGGAAACTATATAGTCCACTTACCATCTGGTCCTTAAAGAAGGTGGGCAGGAGAATCTCTTTTACAGGGACTGTTACAGTTACTAAACCACTTCAAAGTACAAATACTATAACAGACTGTCATCAAAAGTGTGACTTTATTATCAAAGCCTAAAGGCTATGTCAAAATTAGCTCTACACCTTTCACAAATGAGCTGAGTTGCAGCGAAGAGAGTTTTAATGAGATTTATAGATCTCCATAGGAGAGTTTGGATTATGGTGGTTCTTCGGTATTTTTGCTGTCCTTACTCATGTTAGGCTGAAAATTGTTTCTCAGTCTTTCCCACCCCCCCACCCCCCTCACCCCCCCATGAGTCATCCTTTATTGTGCTCCTGTTAGGCAAAAATAATTTGTTTTGCCTTTTCAGGGACTTCAGTATATCTGCCAGAGACACTCCATGTCCTCTACCTGTGATAGTATTCAAATAATGCTTACACTTGTTTATGCTGTTGGTAAATCAGGTTCAAATACATTCTATGTTACAAGGCCAGCCACTCTTTACTTTCTTGTAATTGTATCTGACAACATTTTTTGAGAAGGCCATGAATCCAACCTGAATGGCACTGCTTCCCACCAATTTTGTACAGGTATTTCTAATGTAGGAAGCTCTATCAATACCTATATCCTAGAATCTCTACCTATACCTATAGGCTGGACAGATTAAGAGACACTAAGGCCTTTATATCAGGACTCAGCATTCATGCTGAACCACATCACCACTTCCCTCAAGTAAGAAAACAAGGAAAATCCACTCAGGAAAAATATTAGCAACCAGTTACGAAAAAATATATTTGTTGTGCATTTGATTTTATTATGGCTTTCTTGTTTTGACTGATTTGATTTTATAATATTTATATTCATTGACTGAGGGGGTTTATGCTCAGGTTTTTGATTGATTTGGGAATGAGAAGAGATGACATGTAAAACATTAGCTCATAAACTGTTACAAGCAAAACAGGTGCAGCAGTAGTAATAATAAAACCACAAATCACTAAAATGTTGGGTTTTTTTAAAAAAAACAAAGCAATGAATTGTTATTGAATGCACTGTTGTGCTGAGATAAATTTTTAGCCCTTTAAAGCTTCTATTTCTCTAAGATTTTGACAAATTGTGATTATTTCCTGCTATCTCCCATAGGATAGAGAGGAAGAACAGACATTATTAATAGATGGATTCTTAAAACACAGCCTGTGGGAAGACAAAGAGAACAATGGGAAAAAAAAGACTCTTTAAATCTAAAAAACTTTCATTTCAAGTTCCTGTGTAAGGCTTTCTCTACACTGATGACATTTAAACCTATTTGAATTTGAAACAACATTAACATTTGATTTTAAATTTAGGTAATAAAAGAAGACCAAAGTATTTGTTTCTCATCTGCTTTTCATAGTGCCTCAAGTTAAGGTCTATATTGAAAGTGATATTTGATCTATAAAAGAAATTTTTGTTTTGTTTTAAACCACAGCATTGACATAGTATTAAAATTGTAAAGTTAAGTGGTAAATCTTAGAGTAGCCACATTTTTCCCCCAATGTTGTTCCATAGATATTACCTGCTGAATGCTTGAAAGCAAAAATTTACAGTTTACTAAAATAATGTACTTTTCTTTGAAGACCAATTAAACACAAAGTCTTGTTGGCAAACAAGACACAAAGCTGCCTTGCACCTTGAGTAAGTGGAGTGAGAAACAGGCCCATTCTAAGATGTTATTCATCCCAGGTAAGATGCATTGCCTTCTGGAGTTATCTGTTTCCATTCCACTGACAGGATACCGAGACATTGCTTTAGATGAGACACCTACATTTAAGATAGTTTAATTTTAAGATAGCTGCTTTTACACTAAATCCTTGGGGGGAAAAAAAGCATCCCTTAATTCTTCCTTTTTTTGAATATGAAGGGACCAGGGTTGGAAATTTTTCTAGCCAAGCTAGGAAACGAAAATTTTTTATCAGACCAATTTCTAACATGAATTTCCTGTCACTTCAGAGCTGCAAATTCAGGGAAAACAAATGGCAACAAAATGCATATTAGAAGCAACAATCAGCTGTTATATTGCTAATGAAGGTAATTGCATGTTCATTCTCTTCAAGGATGAGAGGCTGGAATGGGCACATGAAAATTAATCAAGTCATTTACAGCCTTCTTGCAACACATACCAAAATTTCAGAATCAGTCAAAAACATGTTCTAAATTTCAGGCAGCAAAGAATCCCTAACCATATAGAATGTTATGTTACTTATAAAAATGAAATCTATTCATTAATAATTTCTTATTTTACCATAAATCTGAAAGAATAATAACCAAAAATGGCGTACTAAGTTATCCTCAGTTATTCAGAGAAGTCTTTTCAGCTTTCTTACCCATTTCACTTGAAAAATGATGAGACAAATTCTAAGAAACAAGTACATAACCTTGTTGAAACTTATAATCCATACACTGCTCCCCATTAAGCTAATGTTTGTGGATTGTGTCTGTAGTAGCTGCACTGCATGATGAATCAAGCTGTATAATGTGGCTCTTCTACTTTCGTGAGTCACTTATAACTGGCCTGGAATGTATTACATCGATAGAATATCATTACAGTTGCACCAACCAAACGCAAAGGATATTAAGTACACAATTCAACAGGAAAGCTTGAGCTGTGTATCAAGGGCCAGATTCAAAGAATCTTGTCTACACACTCTGAAGACTGCACCATCTCAATACTCATCCATAGGAAACTTGTCTGAATACCGGTGAATAGCTATTTTACCTGCCTCTCTTTAGAAAGTTGATCCAGTGAATATTTTTTAGTGGCACCTTGTTTTATTGCTAGGATCAGGTTTTGAAGGCTGTGGAGACTCTCCTTTGGTGGAGAATCTGAGCAATCATCTATTTAGATGTTCAAGCTAGATATGATGTCTCCCACCTTCACTGCCTCAAGTGCCCTCTTCTTTGTACACAGGAGAAGCAATCTACTTGGTTCAGACTTTTTGTGCTCTCACTGTGGTGCAGAGAATACAAAAAAGTGAGTGATGTCCTATTCATTACGCATGTAGCTGCCCCATTACTCTACAGGATAATGTGGTTCAGTTTCAGTTCATAAAAATTCACTCCTTTGCCATAAAGAACTCGATGTATTATAGCTCATATGAAAGGGGATTTTGAAGTGAGCATCTGATTTATTCGCCATAAAATACTAAATAACACAATGACCTCTAACTGATCTATGGTGCACCAATCATTCTTGAAGAATTTCAATTTTCCCTCAATCTATACAAACCATGTTCAGGCGCACATTACAAGGAGACTAATGCAAACCGTCCAGTTGTGCAAATAATGTATGCAAGATGCCAATAGCATATGTTATTTATTTTAAGGATCCCATTATTTTACATAGCATAAACCCATTTAGTTGAACAAAAGAAATTTGAGTTTTCTCTGACAGTTTAAGATAATTAATTGCAAGGAAAAGAAAGTTAGATATGGTTTGCAAGAAAAAAAAGATGAGGAAATAGGGTTTAAAAGTCAAACAATTTTATCTTCCTTTTATGCCTAAAGCAATTCTCCTGTTCAATATAAATGCAACAAAGTCTTTGCATATTCATCCAATAAATACAGATTTCTGAAGTCTGGCCCTTGTAACTGCCTGAAGAGCAAAATTACTGAAATCATTGTTATTGAAATTACTAATTTTCAGTCATGATTTAAAAAAAAACAGTTATGAGATAAATCTAAAGGAGAAAGAGAGGATGGTTGTAACAGGTCAAAACAAATGTCCTCACATGCAGTGACAAACAGCAGATACCTAGAAACAGACTATAAAACAGGACACAGCGGTATCACCTTGTGTACTTCCCAGATTTTGTTTTTAATCTAAGGTTTTAATAATGGGATTTAATTTTGTCTTTAATTTTGTACTATTCATCTGCCATTCTAAAGTGAGATATCAATCATCAGTAGCTTTAAATTGGGGTACATTTCTGGGGCCAGTTGGATGGTTTTGAGATGTGCATAGATTTGTATAGGGGTGTTAATACAGCCATTTTTGATCCATCCTTCCTTCTGGGCCTGCGTGGCTTCTAGGATTCAGGGACACTACCTCTTTACACAGAGTTATATTGTTTTTAGTCTCCTTTTTGTACAGAGCCAAATCTCTGAATGTCATAAAATAAGCTCCCTGATAATGACAATGCATCAGACAAAGCAAACTGCCTCAGCTTTCTACCTCAGAGCTTGCGGGGCATTTTAAAACAAAGAAGGTACATCTATAACTGACTGCACCTCACTTCACGTGCTTATTAAAGGATAGCTTTTCCATGGCAGATGCATGAAGACTTTCAGAGTACTGTAGGCTCCTCAAATGCAAAGAGAAATTAAATCCCTCTTTCTCATCTCCAGACATATAGTACAGGCAAACACCTCAGGTTCTTGCTGCAGCAGTGAAAAGGTAATTCTCACTTTGCATTCAGTGTACCTACCAGTGCCACTGCAAGATGACTGAGTCTAAAGCAGATGACAAAGTTTATCAAATCAGAATAGCAGTACCTGACTTTTTAATATATCATTTTTTGTTGTTCTCATCTGCCTTTTTCATATACCTTTTTCCCACACACTGCATGATGCTTCAATTTAAGACTCTGGATTGTTGCCATCGATTTTAGTGAAAGGAGAACCACAATTTAAATAACTGCACCGACATTTAATATGGACCAGGATCTTGTCTCTCTGCTCTCAACTTTGCACAACCATTTCCCAGATTGTTAAGTGCTCTTTCTTTCCCTGCCAAGCCTCTCTTTGTATCACTATCCATGTTTAAATAGCACAGAGAGATGTTCAGTTCAGGGGTTATCAGTTAATTATTATTTTTCTGTAAATATTTGGGATGTCTTGATATGCTGCAAAAATGGAACCAGGACTAATGTAAACCTGCCAAGGCTTTTCATAAAAGAAGGCTGATATCAGTCAGGTAGCTATTGTTGCTTGAGAGAACACTGCTCTAAAAGACAGTGAGGCTCTAAGAAACTTCTAAATGATGGGTTTTTCAGAAGAAAAGAAAAGGCACGTTTCAAAGGCTTTAGAATTGGAGAAATATGCAATGATTAGGGACAGAATTGTACTATTCTGAAGAGCTAGCTCATCTATAAAGAACTAGTTTTCCCCAAGGATGTTAATATAAGGTTGTCTATGGGGGTGTGGAGGGTGGTGGTAGGAGGGAAGAGAGTTTTGGTAGAAAAAATGCTGATCGGGGAAGAAAAGAAGAATATTTTCTTCTTAATATAACTGAACAGTGATCTTTGTATTGTTCAGCTCATACATACCAAAACCTAGGAAAAGTACACTTGTGACTTTTGCTCTACTTCATGCTGATCTGGCTACTATACAGTCTACCCAAACAATATTATGCTGTTGCAGGTTACAGAGTTGAACCTGTTTTCTTGGCTGTCAGCCACAGCTTGCAGCAAGACATTTCCGTGACCTGAACTACTGATGTGAAGGCAGAAAAAAACATAAGCAAGGTAATGCAACTTCTAGCATTTTAACCATACTGAAGAATAGCCCCTATGAGGAAATCTCAGCTATAAAGTGAAGGGGAAAAAACGGTAAAGAAAACAAAAGCAGCACAGAAGAATGTGGTAGGGCTGGGGAGAAAGGTTGCTCTTTTACAGGCCCTTCCACTGTGCATCTCCTGTCAGCAGAAAGCCACAGCTAACAATGGGGCCCCATTGTCAGATTGATTGTGCTTTTTTGCTTTAAAGCATACAACTGATTGCCGGTCTTGCCTTCATCATATAAGTGCTCTCTGTATTCACATCCCTCACTCTATTAGCTGCAGCTGCAAGTCATCTCTGCTATTGGAATCGGATTTTTCCACTGCCAGTTCATGGATGTGTTATAATTGAGTGCACTTGAAGTATCTACCGTGTGCACAACTTCACAGAAGTTCTTGTTGTTGTTTCTTGGATTCTTTTAAAATTCCTATATCCTGAGATGAAGCAATCAGGTCTAGTGGAAGACATCCCTGCCTGTGGCAGGGGGGTTGGTACTGGATGAGATTTAAGGTCCCTTCCAACCCAAACCAGTCTGTGGTTGTATGACTTTATTGCGTGGATTCTCTGAGTTTTCACTGTCTTCTCCTGCTTAGGAATGGGTAAGTGAATTTACTGTGCTCTACTAGGGACAGAAGCAGAACAATGTGCTTGATATTTATGGAGACTCCATCTTAGAGCAACATAGGTTCTTGACATTCATAGTGTTTACCCCAAGGGTAGCAGATTATGGCACATTTTAATTTTAACCTATGGAATTGTGGCTCTTCATCTGGTTACAGACAATAAACTGGTGGTTTAGTCTACTGGCGTGACTTTCTTTCTGAATACAATGGAGTATTCCCTGGCATTCAGGGAATGAAAGAGGATCTGGGCATTTGAAAGGAAGAAGATACCCAAAACTCAGTGTTAAGCAATTGTATCCCAGTCAAATTGGCTGAATGATTAATATGGTGGAACAACAGACAGCTGAGCTCACTGCAGCAACAGAAGAGGATAGCCAAACAGTCAGTCACAGCTCTTGGTATGAGATCTGGTAGTAAGGATGAGGGAAGTTGGGTTCAGCTCAGTAAGCCTTTGAGATGATTCAGGCAGATAGACCTAACCTTAATTTTAAGCAAGAATAAGTTCTGTTGAGACAGAATGTGGTTTTCCTTGTCTACACAAGTGATTTGCTCTAATGAAAGCATACCAATGGCTGAAATCAAGGGTTCATTCTTATCTCCTACATGTTGACAGTTAAAGAGAATAGGCAAAAAGAGAGGGAGAAAAGTTTAATAACTACATGCACTACAATTTTTTACAATAGAGAATCACTGATACTTAAATAAGGTTCAATGAAAGGAAAGGTTTTTGTGAATTTATGTAAAAGCTGGTGAAATAAGGAAGTGCTGATAAGAGGCAGGAGGATCATGGGGTCACAGCTGTGATTAAATTTCATCAGGCAACATGATCAGGAGGATATCTCATGAAATATTTTCCTCTGTATGGAGAACAGGGAGAAATGTAGATAGGGAAGTTGTAGGTACATTTTCAAAGAGCAATGCATCATGATAACATGAAGCACTACAATGTAGTGCAGGGATGCTAACTTGCGAATTGTACCATCATAGGTGGGTGACTTCCAGATAGTCACTTGAGTAAAAAAAGGCTGGTTAAAGATGGATATTGCTCTGGATAAGATAGAAATTATATACAATAGCAGTTGGCGATTGACATTTCAATGTGCAGTACAAATGCAGTCACAAGAATTCTTGTAAGTGGTACACAATATTTCCTTCACACTTAGTACAGAAAAAGAATTTGATTGAGATACAGATCACTCAAATATACTTGAATCTAGCAAGTACAAGCCTTTGGGCTGAAAAGTCTTATATGTTCTATTCCCATCCCAGCCATTCCAGTGATACTCGCTTCAGACAAGAATGGGTTCTGTTCCGGAGAGAACTCATTTGGCCGAATCTTCATTTCATTTTTATGGTATTCCCAGTTAAATGTCCAAATTATACCAGCAAATTTCTGCCCCCTAAAAGTTAATAAGGACTTGAGATGATCTGCCTAGCTCAGCAACCTGTCTCTTCTCCATGGCCAAAAATGGATTCCGAATGAGAAACACTGGAAGAAAATAGACCAATATGCTGTGCCCTGTCAGGTGTGCACCACTTCCAGCTCAGACTTCCTGAGCCAGAAATGGCTTCTATATTTTATTAAATCTAATCCATTTGTCTAATCTAATATTCTAAACCAGCTTTATAACTATGGTAAGACAGACATCTCCAGGGAATATTTGTCCACTCTGAATGCCAGTGTCCAGGGCAGGTAACACGAATTGCTCTTGGATTCCACTTTCTGTGTTTTCAAATGTTCTGTTACTTAAAGCTCCATTTTAATGCCATACTACATCCTAAAAGGTGGCAAATTCATTGAGGATAGCTGGAAAATCAAGAACAGAAATAAATTTGACGACAGGAGGCGACACAAAATCTAGTAGGAACAAACTCACCCCAATTTGCCATTTAAATCAATATATTTCATTTGAAAACTATGTACATTGTTGAGTCAGTTTGGCTCAAGATTGCCACATGAAACAAATATCTTTCATGTTCTTGAAGATTAGGTGAATTTTTAAAGTCACCAAATGAGGTTTACACTGAGAAATAGGACCTGAGTTTTCTCTCTCTGCCAGTGCTCTGAACATAAGCATTTGCCTGCTCAAATCTTCCAAACTGTTCCTTTGGTTTTAAGAGCTCATACATGCAAAGCAGGGGAGGGGACAAAGAAAATTGAGAAACCCTAATAGTTACCATTCAGTTGTCAGGTTAGGAGCAAATAGAAGAAAATACCATAGATATAAATGTTTGGTTTAGTCAAACATTTTGTGTAAATATAAGACGCAAATTCTGTGCAGGCCTTAGGCTCTTGGCAAATTGCTAATGCAGTGAGGTCTGGGCTTCCCCACTGCTGATTAAGAAGTTTCCTTGATAGATCTATAAATATGGAACATTAATCTGATTAGTATGATAATTTGCTGTTGCAGAAGTGTGTATAAATGCAAATTGATACCACTATTCTTTTGCATGACAGTGTATGAGCAGAAGGGAGAAAAGTGAAATAAATACTGGTTTTGCCTGGGTACTAAGAACTCAGGATTTGAATGCTGAGTCCTTCACAACTATAAACAAAGTGGACAGGGAAGCTAGTCCCAGATGTAGCTTTGATGTATGACACACCAGTCACTGCTTCTTTGCAGACTCACTGAGTTCGCACAGCTTCGCCTATTATTCAAGCAGTGGTGGGGAGGCTGCATTGCAAAAGGAGCACAGCAAAAAAGGTGTTTGTCCACGGCAGGGCTGGGATGTGAATGCCAGTTTTACCAGTTTTACCATTGCAGGCAAATAAGTGCCACGAGAATGTCAAAATAAACACAGATGTTTTAAAAAATTTCATCTGTCTGAAGACATACTAGTGTGTGAAGAATAACTGTACATATCCAATTCAGGACAGAGCATGCTTTTGTTAAGACATATTGATATTAGAAATTGCTTGATAGGGAAACAGTGACTTAGAGCAATGATAATCCTTTCTATGTGAGTCATCCTTTGGTTTTATTTTAGAGCAGGATGAGTGGGCTTTTCACCTCCACGAGATATTTGGGTAGGAGAAGCAGTAGGGAATACAACGGTCAAAGCAGGAAGGTGCAGCTCTGAACATAAAGTTCAGAACTACCACTGCTCCAAAGTCTTCAGGGAACAGAGAGAAATGTACCTTGAACAAGCTGTGGAACTGCTGGGACTTAAAATCAAGCCCCTGAACTGCTCTACCCTCTCAGCGAATGGCACAACTCTTAACAAAGGACCCCATAAAAATGTTGTAAGTAAAATTAATGAAAACATTTTTCTACTGGGGGAAAAACAGAAATTCATATATGATTGCAGCTGATCAGACATTTTTTTTCTGGTGGGCATTGTGTATGCTGTTTCTGGTCATATAGCTTTTCTTTCTCAGTGATAAAGCCTCAAGAGACATAGAGAACAAAGTACTTAATTTCTCACCTGTGTTTCTAGTGCACTCCCTATGCCTGACCCAAATTCAATGAATCCTGAAGAATTGGGGGTGGGGTTAAGTGGAGTGGAGAGGGCAAGAGGAAGAAAGACCTCAACACATTCTTTCATTTCCCCTCTGTTGCAGCTAGACAGTCCCTTTATGGGACAAGAATAACAGTTTCAAGATCCCTGACATGGATTCATGCAATTGCCTGACACTTGTGGGTACCTTGATGCCAACCTGCCTATTTAGCTATTAACTGCAACTAAATTATGACATTTGCATGCAAGTTTAATCACTTAATCAGTTTTTATCTACAAAAATATGCCAAAATGAATCCTGAACTCTTTGAAACCCCTCCCAAATACATAAGAAAATCCCTATTCTTTTAATGTGGAACAATTCTGATCGACAAAAAAAAACCAAAACCACCCAAACTCATCACCAAAGGAATTAATCTGTCAAACACCTCAAATTAAATGACATTATGGTGTCTTTATGCTGGCTTATTAGTGACAGTTATAGCTGAATGACTATTTGTAAATAGTGATAGGAGAAAAAGTAGCAAAAGTTGTGACTTGTTCTGGACTCTTCCCAGAAAACTCCACTGTAACAAATACTGTTACAAACCAGTTTATTTTTTCAATGTTTTCTCCTTATTTCTCTCTGGGGTCTTCCATTTGAACTGTTTGTCTCTGCAAACTGTCCCAGATGAAAGTGCACTTATGTATTCTCACAGGAGCAAGATGTAGTGTGCTGTATCAGTAGCGGTAATATATTACATGCACCACTGACAACATTTTTTGGGAAAAAAAAACCCAACTAAATCAGGAGTTCTGAAAATCAAGAAAGTATTTGCCATAACTCAAGAAAAAGATGGTGAAATTTTAACAATATAACCAGTAAATAGGAAGCAGCTTCGAGCTGTGCCAGGGGAGGTTTAGATTGGATACTGGGAATAACTTCTTCACAGAGAGGGTGGTCAGGCATTGGAACAGGCTGCCCAGGGAAATTGTGGAATCACCATCCCTTGAAGTGTTCAGAAACAGTGTACATGAGGCCTTTAGTGACGTGGGATAGTGGTGTCCTTGGCAGTGCTGGCATAATGGCTGGACTTGATCTTAAAGGTCTTTTCCAACCTAGCTGATTCTATGATTCTAGCTAAGTCAGCATCTATGCTACTTACAATGGTTCTGTTAAATGTTTAAATCTTGAAAGCATCAAATGACCAGGTTCTACACCCTTTTAATGCTATCAGATCAGTGCCTCACTCTACTTAACCAGTGGATTTAAAGCAAACATGAAAAGTCTATGGCATCTTACTCTATCCACAGTGGATATAGAGAATAATTTAATTCCTTTCATCTTTGCAGCTCTTCTTTGAATGTTTGTTAAATTTGAAAATCAATACTATGTGTCCTGAAGGTCTTCAGGACTTGATACTAAGTGACAAATATTAAATCAGTTCAACACATAACACTTATTTTCAAGTGATTAAACCATCTGCAGCTTGGGAGACCTAATCTGCATTTTCAGAGTTACGCTAAGGCATGTACATTAAATCTGTTTCTTTCTTTAAGAAGGTCTCTTTTCTGTTCAGGGCTAGAATGGGACAAAACCCCAAAAGCTAAACAAGGAGATTAGTTGGTTTAGACTCTTGACTCCCCCTCCAAAAAAAAAAAAAAGGCAATAAACCCCCATTATTTTTTAATGTGAGAGTAAGGAACAAACAAAAATCCTTGCACTGTTCTTTTCCATCGTGTCTTTTTGAATTGCAAAACTTCTGTAGCTATATAAAAATACAGACAAGAAAGAAAGGAGCAAAAGTCTTCTTTCTTTCATCCTAGTGGAAATTAAGAATTACCCCACTGACATCTGTGGAATAACGATGATGTAAATCTGGTGTATATGAGGGGGAAAAAAGCCATCCAGAGGAGTATACTTCATTGGTTTCAATAAATTCTCTCCCTTTTTAACACCAGTTGTATAAAAACCTCCAATAAAATTTTATGTGCTAAGTCTGGTGCTGAAATGACCAGACTCTTTCCAATAGCATAAAGCTGCAGTAAGCAATCAGAATATTTCTGCTTAAATATGTTGTTCCAATTTGTTTAGTATCTCATCCTGGAGTAATTCTCCCACATCATCCACTGTCTCCAGTATTGCCAGCATGATTGTATCCAAGATACAGAGGAATATGATACTGAAACTTGCATTTATATCTCCATATTTCTGAATATGTATTTCCCCAGATGTTAGATTCCAAAGTATTTCTCCTGAAGTTTTGTTGTTGCTTTGTTAGCAATTACATTCAAAATGCTTATGTTTTGTACTCCTTTATTCCAACTATGAGAATATCAATTCATCTCCAGCACAAATACTGTGCAATCATGGACACTTACAGATTAAATATTATAGCTCACAGTATTTAGTATTATAGTCTTGTATGAATTCATTTAGCTTTTATCTTACCATTGTATTTTGCATTTGGGTAGCAGCATATGAAATTTTTACTATGAAAGACAAGACTTCCATTATAATTTGGCCAGGATTTAGATGAAGTTGAAAAGTTCTTTAAATATATATTATTGCTGTTAAATCCCCACATTTTCACCTTCCATTAATGGGCACATATATTTCAGTGAAATTGTGTAAATGTGAAATCTATAGTCACCCACTTACAGGTTGCACTATTCCTTCTGTTACCGCGAATAATCTATTTAAAAGGTCAGGATTGAGTTTCTTCCTACAACTACCATGGCTGTTACACTGAGCAGAAACAAGTAGTAACAATGTTTCACTATTGATTAATACTGGCAGCTAGTTCAAGTTCTAGTGTGTGAGCCAAGATTTTAAATGACTGTGACATATAAACCTGTGACAATCACTACCAGGGGCTGAGGATTGACAACACAGCAGGGAGGTAAACATTTCAATGATGAACAGCAGAAATAGTCCTTGCATGGTGAGGACATCAGATTAAATAGTGTGGTAAACATCATTTATATACTTAGGCTAATACAGATTCTTATCATAAACAAGCGGCTTTATTTTAGCTCATCTTAAAGGTTTGTGTTTTTTTTTTTTCTCCCAGCCTTTAAAATACATGTTAAAATATAGTTCATCTTTCCAAACTGAATTCAAATACCTCATTGAGAAAAATGTCACATTTACACTGTCCATACCATGTGTTTGCTTTAGCTTGAGCATCCCTATTTAGTCTTTGTTACACAGACATTTTGGTGCAGTAGAGACTGTAAACCTCCAAGACCTCTTACCCTGATTCTGTAGTTCACTAACTTTCTGTCCTTTCTACAGTCTTGTGACCATGGCAGGGTCGGCTTACTTTAAAGATTGTGAAGCAGAGAATTTTCATGAATTAGAATGAGACTAATTTAAAGGCAGGTACAACACTAATTCTACATCAGAGTGGAACCAAATTACACAGCTGGAGAAGAAATATCTGAGTTTGAGTACAAAAACTCCAAGGTGTGAATTTCTGGAGCCTGTTTCCAGTGTTAATGTTTCAAGGAGAATTTTTGCCTCCCTGTCAAACAGGAATTCCTCTTGTTCCAACATGCTTTGCCACACACGTAAACACGCAACGTGTTACAGAACTATATAGTGACATGTATTCGGTCACTGAATTCCAGTGTTTGTGCTGCAGCTTGTATGTGCATATACATCATTATATATACGTATATTTTATATGTATATGTAGAGATGTTATGTTTGCAAATATTGCATGCATACATGCATGGAGTATATCCAATATACATTTTCTAGAGGAATATTTGGGCACAGATTAGTTAAATTTACTAAGGAAACTGCCGGCATCTATATGAAAAGTATGAGCTGAATTAAGGACTCCTGAGCCCTTATTTAAAGCAATGTTGTTCTCTGACAAATGAAGTTTGTTTCTGGCAAAAATTCACTGAGCTTAACAACCTCAAAACCACTTTCCAATTGTTATTTTGTCTTTGTTATTCTTTAAAAGTATCTCTTTAAAAGGGTCTAAGGGTTTCAGATGAAACAAGTATATGTAAGCATTTCTGAAAACTAATGTCACCCAAATTCTCTTGCCATCTGAAAGTTACAATGCTAATAAAAATTGTATCTAATGTGAGGTGTGGATCCAACACACTAATTGCAATTACAGGAGAATTTGTGGTTAGATCCATCAAAAATGCACATATAGTCCAGTGTTTCCAAAATAGACACCAGACAAGATATTAATAATTGCAGTAAGCCTGATTTTAAACACCCTATAGCTTTATACTTCAGATGTGTATATGGTGTGCCTGCAGATACAGAGTTTGCCAGTATCCTAGTTTTAGCTGGGTTAGAGTTAATTCTCTTCCTAGTAGCTGGTGCAGTGCTGTGTTTTGGCTTTGGTCTGAGAACCCCATCCGTGGGGTGAGAAGGAAGTGAATGAGTGGCTGTATGGTGTTCAGTTGCTGACTGGGGCTAAACCACAACACCCAGAATACTCTGTAATCCTTACTGGTTCTCCTTGGTGACCTTTTCTCACAATATGTGGGACTACCATCTTTTTGGCCATTCATTTACCATTCTCTTGTTCAGCTTCTCATCAATAGTCTCATCTTTTCCTCTTTCCTGGGCTAAGCCTTACATGATAATTTTTGCTCTTTTGAGTTATGAAGATGGCTAGTTTTCATTTTCATAGCTCTGTATATTTTCACACATCTTGGCAAACAATCAGCAACTAATTTTTAACACTCTTATATATTAATTACATTTTGTTATCTTAGTTATGCAGAAAGACAACCGGAGATGCAAGGGGGTCAAATAAATTTGTCTGAGACTATGAAATGAGTAATTAATAATAAAAAGGGTCTGAACAGTGTCAACAGTTTCTGACTTTCAGTTCAATGGTTAAACAAAGGAATAAGGCCGTGTCCTTATTTACTTTAAAGCAGTTCATTAGAGTTAAGAAAAACAGACAACTACCATTTCTTACTGTGCCTGTTCACGTTGTTGACATATTACAATCTATGCCTGTAAGCGGCATGAAAACAACACATTAGCTCACTGAGGTGATAGAAGTAGTAGTACTGAATAAATGACTATGGAATCCAGTATGACAAAATGTTAAGATATTGGAAACCTCACAGCAGTATCTAACTGGATATGCATCCTTTGTCATAGTAAGGAAAATATGCTGCCAGCCATCCAGTCGACTCAACAGTGACCATGGAGTTCATAAAGTCAGTCAAAATAAAAACAGCAACAAACAACAAATTTTAATTAAAAGGTCACAGAAACGAAGAATGTAAGAATATCCACTATTATGGAAGCCAGCCCTGACTTAATATTCTATTGCAAGCAAACACAGGTCCAAGTACAATTAAACTACTAAATAAAATTGATTGAAATCTATCTAATTATGTTTTACTTTTTACAGGGAATAAAGTTTCAGACAATGAATAGCATAACAGTAAATTACAATGAAGGAATCTCATTAAAATACCAGGAAATTAATACCAATGATAGGCAATAACCAAAAATAAATAGTTAATTACTTTGCTACTACCCAAAGCAACAGTGTCAGTGTAGTGCTCTGGAACATACCCAGTTTTCATTTTCCAATCACTGAATTTAGCACATTAGCATTTTCTTATCTAATGTCAATCAGTACTTTTATCCTTTTTAAAATTCTGTGTGTGCGTTCAACTTAATCAGTTTGGTCATGCAATGTGTGACAGATTACTAAAACATGATCATTTAACATCTCTGATCTTTTAGTAATGGCAAACATAAGATCAGACAAGTCCACGTGCCTGCAATGTTTGTAAGACATCATAAGACTTCTGCTTCAGCTGCACTCCTGCCTGGACCTCCTTTGTGAAAGGTTTATAGTCTGCTTAAAATGACCATATTTGTCATTAAAAGTATAGGCATACTGGAAGTTTTGGGTTTTGTCACTGGATTTAGATTTTCAAGGCTGAATTTTGATGCTAAATCTTTGAAGGGATGCTAGGTGGTGTTCTTGTGAACTGAATTATCATCTGTACATTCAAAGACAGCTTTTATGTTTGATAACTATAATCTAGCAAAGATTAGAGCCCTGGTACATCCAGCTTTGTGAACTTCTTATTTTTCTCTGGAATCAGAGAATTATAGAATCACAGAATTTTGGGTTGGAAGGGACCTTAAAGCTCATCTAGTTCCAACCCCCTGCCATGGGCAGGGACATCTTCCACTAGAGCAGGTGGCTCCAAGCCCTGTTCAGCCTGGCCTTAAACGCTGTCAGGGATGAGCAATCACAGCTTCCCTGGGCAACCTGTGCCAGTGCCTCAGCACCCTCACAGAGAAGAACTTCTGCCTAAGAGCTCATCTCAGTCTCCCCTCTGGCAGGTTAAAGCCATTCCCCCTTGTTCTGTCCCCACAGGCCCTTTTCAAAAGCCCCGCTCCACCTTTTTTGTTTGCACCCTTAGGCACTGGAGCTGCTCTGAGTTCTCCCCTTAAGGAGCTTTCTCTTCTCCAGCCTGAAACCTCCTGCAAACTCAGCTTGTCTCCATAGGACAGATGTTCCAGCATTCTGGATGCTTCCTTTGTCAGTGTGGTATCTGAGTGACCTCCGTGTCTCTGCAGTGTAGTTAGAATAAATCCCACGTTGCTCAGGGCACTGAATATTTTACAACAACCTTCCTGAGAGCTGCCTCCGGAGATAAATGGGTGGCCAGGAAAGCAGTCAGTTGTCAGGCACTAGGAAAGCTGTTCTGAGTGTGGTAAAGCCCACACTAGTGTTTTACTGACAGCAACTACTGGAACAGAACTTCTACCATACTTCCAGCCTCAAACCTTCTCAAAACTGTGCTAGTAGGAGCACTGTGTGAGCCACACATGCACAGATACATAACTGATTAACTAAATAATTTAAATTAAAATGGGTGTAAGAAGAAAAGACATTCTTCATATATATATTTTATATATAGAGAGAGGTATGAGCTGTATGCTATGTATCTTTGTGACAGTAAAGTTAATGAGGGCATCTTGTATAAGAAACAGAAAATAGCACAGCTTGTAGTAATTTTTAAGCTGTAACATCAAATTCTATTCCTTTTGACTTAGTTAAATAGATTTTGCTAGAAATCATGTTCTTTGAGCGAACTCTTAACCCCATATTAAAGAGGGTGATTACTGATTTCTATTTTTTCTTCTGTTCACGCAAAAGTTGAAGTGGTGGGGAGCTCTCTATAAATAACTCTATCAAAGAAGCACTTGGAGTTATGATACTTATGGAAAAGGAATATTCCATCCAATTTGTGCATTTGTCTAAATGGTTTCTCTTGATGATGTGTAGAAATTAATACTTGAGAGACAGATGTCCAAAGAAGCACTGTTTAACTGCTCCCCCAAATGAGCATCACAGTTCTAGTTCTTACTGCTTTCAAATATATTACAGTAAACATCAAAGATCACGTTCATACATGCATTTCCATCAAGAGCATTTCCAAATCCCAGCTGGTTGATTTGGTAACTTCAGTTAGTCACTCCCAATTTTAATTTTGATTTCACAAATATTAGGTAAATGTAAATTAAAGCAACATGCCTCTCATGTGAACCTGCAAAGGAATTTCTAAAAATCAAGTTATAAACCCTTAGTTATCAAGTACATGGCAAATTTCAAATATTAACAGAAATTTATGCTTTATACATGCAAGCTAGAGTTATGGTGGTGCAGTAACATTTTCCTGTTAGAAATTACATAGCCTACATAAGATGAAAATGCGTAAGTGCAGATGAGTGATAAGGATGAACCCGTTGAGCCTGAAAACATGAAAAGTCTGTAAATGGTATGAAAAGAAATCGTTCAGTCAATGTCGTGGTTTAAGCCTCACCCAGGCTGAATCCAGGACAGTCAAGCAGACCCTTTGCAAATGTGATCGATCTTGGTTAAACAGAAGGCAGGAACTGTATAAAGAACCTATTACTGATCAAGGAAATTACCTTGAATTTATGAAGAAGCAGTGCAAACAGTATCTTATGAATTGATGCAAGACACACAGAAGCACATTGAGGAAAATGGAAAGATTTCATGGACAATTAATACTTATACAGCAGAACAGGTGAGAACACAACTTCATTTAAAGTAAGCAGGATTATGATCCTGATTTTGCATGAAATTCAAGTTCATGCTTATCTATTCTGGGTATCTTGGAGTGTTTAAAGCGTAACACATTCTTAAGTACATTGTTTAACCACTGAGATGCGTCACTCACTGGTGTGTGATGACTACTAACAGGAGTACGTGATAAAAAATATTAACATACATTTAAAATATCTTATATATCAGAATGAAGTTTTAATGCTTAGTTGGTTACAAAAGGAAGTTCCATGAAGAATGATGAAGAATCAGAGCATGAAGTTGAATTATGCAAAAGAAAACAACAAGAGACCAGAATGTTTTATTTATCAATTTATAAACCAAATGGATGGAATTTATGCTGTATGAAAGTATTTGGAATAGGCATACACATAATGTTCATAGTTCTTGTGTCTCCAGGGATGCACATACCATAGGAAAGAATTCTATGTTTTAATTCAATTATTCATATGTTACAAACACCTCTGCTTCACCCTTGTACCTGTATTGAACTCAGTTAAGAAACACTGCTTGGGTATGTCTAAAAACACATCCCTAAATACAGTCAGACAGCCATACCTCTCTGGGATTGCACACGGTGTCCCCTTCAGGCGATCGTGGAAGAGGTCGCTCTAAATCCCCCCCACCTAGGAGACAATATAAATGGACATCATACACTGGGTCCCTTAAATGGGTTGTACAAAATGGCAGGTTGTACTTTTAATCCCAACTGGAAGGTTCCTGATATTACTCAAACTCATTTTAATTTAGAGTTACTAATGAATATAAATGAAATATGAATATAAAAAAAAATCAGGATAGAGAACTTGCTGTTTAAGTTAGCTCATTCCAAGGATTAAACATCTGTAATTTTTACCTGAATATACTCCCCATTTAAAATTTTCGATTGCACTATCAGATATAGGATAGAAAACATATGACCTTAACAATAATGGTAATTGATACCAAAAAAATTAACAGGCAAAACCAGTTTTCCAAGAAAAGCAATATTTTCACAGTACGAAACACTATAATCTCTTGAAAAATTAATCTTAATTTCAAAGGTAGTAGAA
Source organism: Myiopsitta monachus (assembly GCA_017639245.1). Taxonomy (NCBI): domain Eukaryota; kingdom Metazoa; phylum Chordata; class Aves; order Psittaciformes; family Psittacidae; genus Myiopsitta; species Myiopsitta monachus. The sequence goes on along the minus strand of CM029917.1, from coordinate 112,870,312 downwards.
GGTTTCCTGCCCTGTTGCTGTGGTGAGCAGCACCTATAATTAATACTTGGAGCAATGTAGGGATATTCCAGCCAATCCAGCCAATGAGCTGGCTTCACTTGGAGCTCGGCTCAGATGACTCTAAGCAAATGCCCATAGCATGGGGAACAAACAAGAGGAATTACACATATGTGCACATCTATGGGAGTATGATATAATAGGCATCACAGAAACATGGTGAGATGGCTCCTATGACTGGAGTGTTGGAATGGAAGGTTACAGGCTCTTTAGAAAAGATACACCTGGTAGGCGGGGAGGGGAGAAGTTTTTTATGTTAGGGATAGGCTGGAGAGTATGGAACTCTGTCTGGGGACAGGTGAGCAGTCGACAGAGAATTTGTGGGTCAGGGTTAAAGGGAGAACAGTGATGGGAGACATTATTGTGGAGATCTGTTACAGACTGCCTGACCAAAAGGACTCGGTGGATGAAGCACTCTATAGACAGATACGAACAGCCTCACGCTTGTAGGCCCTTGTCCCCATAGGGGAATTCAGCCACCCTGATATCTCTTGGGAGGACAGTACGGCCCGGCACAAGCAATCCAGGAATTTCCTCGATTGTGTGGAAGACAACTTCCTTCTGCAAGTAATAGAGGAGCCGACAAGGAGAGGTGCCATGCTTGACCTTGTGCTCACCAACAGGGAAGGGCTAGTTGGAAATGTGATGCTCCAAGACAGCCTTGGTTACAGTGATCACAAGATGGTTGAATTAGAGATCCTCAGGACAGTGAGAAGAGCGTGCAGCAAGCTCACTGCTCTGGACTTCAAGAGAGCAGACTTTGGCCTCTTCAGGAACCTGCTCAGTAAGATTCCATGGGATATAGCCCTAGAGGGCAGGGGGGTCCTAGACTGTTGGTTGATATTCTAGGATCACCTACTACAAGCTCAGGAGCACTGCATCCCAACTAGAAGGAAGTGCTGCAGGAGGGCCAGGAGACCTCCTTGGATGGATAAAGAACTGCTGAGGAAAACCTGAAGGAAAAAAAAGGCTTATAAAAGGTGGAAGCAAGGACAGGCGGAATGGGAAGAAAACACGGATCTTGTCTGGGAAGCTAGGGACCAGGTTAGGAAAGCTAAGGCCCACTTAGAATTAAACTGGCTAGGGATGTGTAAATTTGGCTAGGTACGTGAAAGATAACAGGAAGGGATTCTATAGGTACATTGCAAATGAAAGACAAACTAGGGACAACATAGGCCCTCTCTGGAAGCTATCAGCAGACCTGGCTACCCTGGATTTGGAGGAGGCTGAGCTTCTTAATGACTTCTTTGCATCAGTCCTCACTGGCAAATTCTCTGACCACACCACCCAAGTTTTGGAAGGCAGACGCAGGGACTGTGAGAATGAAGAGCCTGGGCCCACTGTAGGAGAGGATCTGGTTCAAGACCATCTTAGGAACCTGAACATACACAAGTCCATGGGATGGGATGAAACCCATCCACGGGTCCTGAAGGAGCTGGCAAATGAAAGTGCTAAGCCACTGTCCATCATATTGGAAAAATCATGCCAGTCAGGTGAAGCTCCTGACGACTGGATAAACGGAAATATAACTCCATTTTCAAGAAGGGGAAAATGGATGAGAGGGGGAATTACAGAGCAGTCAGCCTCTCCTCTGTGCCTCCCAAAACCTTGGAGCAGATTCTCTTGGAAGGCATGCTGAGGCCCATGAAAAACAACAAGGTGCTTGGTGACAGCCAGCATGGCTTCACTAAGGGGAAATCCTGCCTGACCAATCTGGTGACCTTCTATGATGGAGCTACGGAACTGATGGACAGGGGGAGAGCATTTGATGTCATCTACCTGGACTTGTGCAAAGTGTTCGACACTGTCCCACATGACATGCTTGTCTCTAAGTTGGAGAGACATCAATTGGATAGATGGACCACCCAGTGGATGAAGAACTGGTTGGATGGCCACACATAAAGAGTTGTGCTCAGCAGCTCAATGTGTAGGTGGAGATCAGTAATGAGTGGTGTCCCTCAGGGATTGGTGTTGGGAGTAGCCTTGTCCAACATCTTTGTCAGTGACATGGACAGTGGGATTGAGCGCACCCTCAGCAAGTTTGCCAATGACCCCAAGCCATGTGGTTTGGTTGATATGCTGGAGGGAAGGAATGCCATCCAGAGGGACATTGACATGCTTGTGAGGTGGGCTGATGCAAACATGATGAAGTTTAACCATGCCAAGTGCAAGCTCCTACACCTGGGTCAGAGCAATCCCAGGCACAGCTCCAGGTTGGGCAGAGAAGAGATTGAGAGCAGCCCCGTGAAGAAGGATGTGGGGGTGTTGCTCAATGAGAAAAAGAACATGAGCCGGCTTCAGTGTGTGCGTGCAGCCCAGAAAGCCAACCATCTCCTGGGCTGCATCAAAAGGAACATGACCAGCAGGTCAAGGAAGGTGATCGTGCCCCTCTCCTCTGCTCTTGTGAGACCTCCCTTGGAGTATTGTGTGCAGTTCTGGTGTCCTCAACAGCAAAAGGACATGGAACTGTTAGAACAAGTCCAGAGGAGGGCCATGAGGATGATCAGGGGACTGGAGCACCTCCTGTATGTAGATAGGCTGAGCAAGTTGGGGCTGTTGAGCCTGCAGAAGAGAAAGCTGTGTGGAGACCTCCTAGCAGCCTTCCAGTATCTGAAGGGAGCCTATAGGGATGCTGGGGAGGGAGTCTTCATGAGGGACTGTCATGGTAGGACAGGGGGTAACGTGTTCAAACTTAGAGGGAAAGTTTAGATTGGCTATAAGGAGGAAGTTCTTTACTGTGAGGGTGATGAGGCACTAGAATGGGTTGTGCAGATAAGTTGTGAATGCTCCATTGCTGGCAGTGTTCAAGGCCGGGTTGGACAGAGCCTTGGGGGACATTGTTTAGTGTGAAGTGTCCCTGGCCATGGCAGGGGGGTTGGAATTAGATGATCTAAAGGTCCTTTCCAACCCTGACTATTCTATGATCCTATGATTCTACATGAGAATGAAACAAATGGGATTTCGTAGTATCTATTAACTTCATAGAATCCCAGAATCATAGACTGGTTTAGGTTGGAATGAACCTTAAGATCATCTAGTTTCAACTTTCCTGTCATAGGCAGGGACACCTCACACTAGACCATGTCACCCAAGGCTCTGTCCAACCTGGCCTGGAACACTGCCAGAGATGGAGAATTCACAGTTTCTTTGGGTAACCCATTCTAGTGCCACACCACCTGTACAGTAAATATTTCTTCCTTATGTCTAACCAGAACTTCCTCTTTTTATGTTTAAACCCATTCCCCGTTGTCCTGTCATTACAGTCCCTAATGAAGAGTCCCTCCCCAGCATCCCTGTAGGCCCACCCGTTTAGATCAGTCATTGAGGTTATTTTCACTCACTGGTTTTGGCCAAGAGACCCTGTGCATAGAAAATTGGCTGATTTCCTGGTGTTGCTTCTTCTGTATTTCCTGTAAAATAATTGTCTTTCCTAACTCTGCAAATATTTAAGGAAAACTTTGGGCCTTTTTCTGTATTAACAAAAACTGGAAATTCAGAATTTTTCTTTATATCTTCAGTTTCCTGTGTCACTCAAGCAGTTTATGTCATGCTGCTAAAATAAATAAGCATGAAATGACATGGCAATTGTTTTTCTGCATGTGTTTCTGTTAGAAGTTTTTTTATTTTCATTGCTTTCCTCCTTTTACCTTTGTCAGAAACTTCACAGAGAAGTTGCTGCATGGTCAGAGTTTCTTTTAGCACTCTGCACATCAAAGCAACCATGAAGAGATAGAAGACACAGAGTATTCAATAGTTTTCACCATTCTCATTTAGATCAGGAGAGAAGACTGTGCCATGAAAAAATTTGAATTACCCAAGGAAATCTCCCTGGAGTACTGCTTCATTTTACAAGAGGCTTTGGACTTGGTACTGAGAGAGGAATACATATTCATGCTTATTTCATTGAGAATTCAGTCCTACAGCCCACTTGAGTTCTCTGATTACACTTTGCATTGGTGTTTTCACCAAGCTGAGAATCATTGTACTTCAGGATGCTCCATTCTGTATTTATCAGGAAATTTGCACATGTGACTATGAGACCAGTAAAAATGGCTGTCTCTACAATTAACAATTCAACTTCAGATATTAAAGCAATAATATCATAGTGAATCACTGCGTCATAGAAAGGTTTGGGTTGGAAGGGTCCTTAAAGATCATCTAGGTCCAACCTTCTGCCATGAGCAGGGACACCCTGAGTTAGATCAGGTTGCTCAAACCCTCATCTAACCTGGCCTTGAACTCTGCCAGGGGTGGGGCAGCCACAGCTTCTCTGGGCACCCTGTGCCAGGGCCTCACCACTTTCACAGGGAAGAATTTCTTCCTTATATCTATTCTAAACCTACCCCTCTGTCAGTTTAAAGCCATTCTCCCTTGTTTTAACACTACATATCCTTACAAAAGTCCCTCTCCAGATTTCTTTTAGGCCCCCGTTACCCTGATGGCTGCAACTTAAAACCCAACAAAAGATACCAAAATATTAAAGAAAAATTGGTATGCTACTTCACCATCATTGATATTTTTTCATCATTCACCAGGTAAATGTAAAGAGCATTTTAATCTATTTATGCTATGTGTGATGCTATTTACTACTTACTTGGGGTCTCCAGAGCCAGAGATACCTGAAAAAGCAGATAAAGTTGTGCTATGTACACTATTATTGCAAACAAAAAGGGGAGGACTTGGGTTAGAATTGCCTTCTAAATACTGGCCAAGAAGGTTTTGGGAAGTAAAGTGAAAAAGCAGGAAAACCACACTAGGCTCCTTAAGAAGGACTGTTTTGGACCTGCATTATAAGTTAAAACTACCACTTGGACCAGAAAATTTCTCTCACAAAAACTCTAATATTCCTAGAAAAATGTCATGTATCATGCAAGTTTCTAAGGGAAGGTAGTTTTTAAAGGAACCTCCATGTATTGAGAAGATGAGCTATTCCTGTCAAGTGAAATGGTAAGTATCAAAAGGTATTTCTACACTGCACAACAGAGAAATTCTGAGGCTTCCAAATTCTCAAACTGGTGCTTTTATCAAGCACATAGCTGCAACAGGCAATATAAGGTCTGGCATCTATTAGGCATATTAACATGATATTGTATCTGGAACTTAATTTCCTCCTCCCTGTTGAATCTGGTGTAATGCTGCAAATACAGAGATTTCACAGAAGCTTTGATATCTGCATTGTGTCTGCTGATGCCACCTTGTCTTGGATTAGCATACAATTCGGGATTTGAATGTCTCTGCTCCCACTGTATACAGTAAGCTTCCTCAACGTAGGTGTGATAATCCTTCAGGAAGGAAATAGTTTTTTCAACTTGGGAAATTGGCTCCAGTGCACAGAGACCATCCTCGGCTAAATTCCACAGTAATTGAATCATCCAACATGTGAGTACAAAGAGTATATTCTACAGGTCACCTGAGGCTTCTTCTAAGATAAAAGCAATCATACAGGCTTAACCAGACATCCCTTATGTAGCCTTGGGCCAGCACTAGTTAACCTGCACTGATCACCACTATTGTAAGTACCGTCAGACAAAACCAAGAGACGTGCTCATGTAAGAAAACACTTCCATTTTTCTCTTTCAATTCCTATATTGATTGTTATTTTATCCCTGAACAGCCCACTAAAGATAAAGCCAGCAAAATCAGGGATTGTTCATTTGTGACTACCTCAAACATTTTGGCTAGGAATGTTTCCAGAGACTCTGAAGGCACAGACATGTTGTCACTGTGACCCAAAATTCCCGAGAGGAATGCCAACAAGTTGGAATCAGAAGGTGAAGAGGGCTCTGACAGTGCAAACTTTGAAGAACAACATGCAGACTGAACCCTGGGGAATACCTTACAAACTGCTTCTGTTCAGTCGAGTGCAGGAGATAGAATCAAATACAATAGCTGTAATAAAGGACAGACAAAGGGGAAGCAAAAGAAAAACAGGGGATGGGGGAAAGAAGAAATTTGTAAAATAGTAAATGATGTTAGGAAGGCAAGTGGGGATATTGCACTTCCGATCAGATATTTCCAATCAGAAGTACAGAGAGAAACAGCTCTAAATATCCAAGGATCTTCTTATGGCTGATGATTCTGGAAAACTTACTGTGGAGGACCAGGATGGGTGGCTTTCATGGGTATGTAAAATATTAATCGGGGTATTAATAATATTAATATGGAAAAAGATTTTCTAATGATGGAGAAGATGACTGGGATGATGGTCTCAGTTGCATAGCTGAAAGAAAATGAGGAGCAGGTTTGCTGGACATGCGCTCAGCTTGCTTCTTGCAGGAGCAACAAAGTGAGTGTGTGTTAGGACTACGAATCTACAACAGACCCACTTTTAGCCTGTTTCCACCTTTTCTGCAGTAAGAACAAGGTTAGTTCAAAATCCTACAGCACTTCCAGCTGAGCTAACCTTTGATGGGGAATGCTTGGAAATATTCCCCTTCTTTTGGGCTAACTGCTACATATGTAGCCACTAGATCAACAGTTTCCAGAGTTGCTGCAGCCTGATCACAAAGTCTGATGGGGTTGAGGTCCAGAAATCCCGGGAAATATGCGAAATAAATGAATTCAGCCTTTGGACAAAATTGTGGTGGAAAAATAGAATGTATCTGGGGAACATCGTAAGTAAGAGTGAAAGAGAGATGAGACATGCATGAAGATTTAATATGACCCTTAGAATGCAATAAACCATATAAAGACAGTGAGAACATTTTCATATGATTTCCTTATTCCAGAGTCTTCTTTCTCATACTAGACATTCAGGGTGGTATTTGCCTCTGACCATTTTAGATAGTTGCTTTATCTATGTTTTCAGGCTCTTTCTACAATCCAAAGAAAAATATATGCTCTTCTGGAGGCAAATTCACTCCAGTTTAATGCAAGGATGAAATTCTCCTCTATGAACTTTCAACCTCATAAGTTAGATATGTTGTTTAGGCTATTGTTCAGGTTCATTTATATGTTATTATAATATCAAATTCAACATACAGAATTATCTATATCAAGCTTCAGCTATCAAACTGCCTAGCTATGTACTTTATACAATTCTTTTAGAATGGAATTAATTCACCATATCAATCTAAATTATCCCATTTCTAGAAACAGCTATGGAAAGAGCCTGGATTGCTCAGATATTTTACTTGAATATGGAAAAATTATGTAAAATGAATGGTGATATAACATCTGTTATAGAGGATTGTGATGAGAAAGGAAATGGAGGAATCCTTATCACAAGTGATACTTTGTACTGCCTTTCTATAATGTGCTAATACTGTAGTGTGGCAATACAATCATATAACCAGTTAGACACCTGTGTAAGGGAAACTCCTGTGAGTATATTTGTAATGAGTGGGGCTATATATTCAGATAAAGAGAGCAAAAATACATTTATTAATGCATGTGGTTCTAGTGCTAAGTATAGTGTGCTGTGCAATAAAGTACAGTTTGAGATACAGTATATTCAGAACATCTCAGTGAGCAGGGGCTAGGGTTCAAGAGAAATAGAGTGGGTACTATTTTATCTCATTTTCATCAGTCTTTAATTAAGGATTATGATACTTATTTCGAAGATAAACTACAGCAAGATCTCTCAAAGAAATTCTGATGTAAATACTAAGTGCCACTGAATCAGCACAGGCCAGTTTTGCTGCAAGTGTCATAGAATCATAGAATAGTTAGGGTTGGAATGAAACTTATGATCAGCTAGTTCAAATCCCCTGCCATGGGCAGGGGCACCACACACTAAACTATGTCACTCAAGACTCCATCCAACCTGACCTTGAACACTGCCAGGGATGAAGCATTCCAACTTCCTCGGACAACCTGTTTCAGTGCCTCACCACTCTCACAGTAAAGAACTTTTTCAATGTCAATGAAATGCTCTTATTTTCTTTGCTAGAGATAGACAAATTTTTAACATATTCTGCAGCAAAGCAGATACCTTCTAAAAAGCTTAGAAAATAGGAAAAGCAGTAAGGAAGGAAACAAGTTGTTTGACAGATACAGAAACTTGTACCAACAGAAACTTGTACCACAGTAACATTAAATCCTGATTAAGTTTTGCATTTCAGCATGGTCCCAAAGGCTACAGTGACTGCAGTCACACCTGTAGGTAATTCCAATCAAATAAAAACATGGTCAAGGGTGAGACTATGTAAGAAATGGCAATCCATAATTCCTAACATGCCGAGCAGAATCACCACCTACAGCACTTCCCTTGTGAAATTAACAACTGATTTAACTCAGTAACAAGTGCAATAATGTGCAACTCAGTCTTGCATGAACACCCAGATTTACATCTCTTCATTCAGTCATGCTTCTGAATGTAGTACCATGACAACAACATGGCATTCTGTCTTTAAGGGATTTAGAGAGGAAATGGCTCAGGTGACACAACTGACCATGTTGTAATAAGGGGTCCTGCAGGTGAATGTTATCCTACTCACTTTTGAATTCTTCTTTGATAGACTTAAAAGGAATTTCATTATGCTTTTTGCCCAAAGAAACAAATTCTGAGCTCATTCTGTATTAACTAGTGTGTTTTCGGTGATTTGCTGGTCTCAGGAAAGAACCTGGTGCCAAATGGTTTGTATTAGCAGTTTTCCAGCAGTGACAGAAAAATGCAGCAAGGTTCAAATCTTGTTTTCCCCTAAAAGATACCCTCACAGCCATCACTGGGGAAACTTACTCATCGTTTCATTCTTGAGTTTTGGTCTCCTGTTCACCTGGGTTGTGTACGTGGTAATTTTCTTGGGAAAGCAGCTAGTTTTCTCTAAGAATAAACCAAGATATAGAAGAAAAGATGGTTTTCTGCCCTTTCTGTTCCAGGCAGAGTGTGGATATTGACTATACCAGGTTAGCTTCTCTCCACAATCTACTCAACTACCCTTGTGCCCTAAAATGCCCTCAGTGACCTGCAGCTACGTGGTAGCCTTGATGTCACACAGTGAAAGCACTGTGCTGAACTGCAGCACACACTTTGTATTATCCTAGGCACTTGGAGTTAAAAATTCATGATATCTTTGGGTCCATTTGGCACCATATGGAGCCAGAAGGAAATTCAGCCAATGCAATGCAGTAATGGATTGAAAGAGTCTGTGAGTCCTCTGTACAGAGGTTGACCTTGAGTAATGGAAATACAAAACACTTCCTTCCACTTGGCCTGAGGGCCAGTGACTACTTCTAGGGGCAGATAGCATTGAACAGGTCAAGTGAGCCCATGATAATAGTGGGCAGCTGCTGTTGTACTCATCAGTTATTGATCCTTTTCACTACTAGTGCTTGTATTGTCAGTGCTGCCAGCCTAAAGATCTCAGTGTTAGTGTGGTGGTACCCAGAGGTGCCAAAACACTGTCATAAGTTTTCTCTGGCAGCGCACATTCAACCTCTCTGATAAGAAGGCATTGCCCAAACATGCCTCTTAGGTACAAAATACTGATGTACGTACATATATATGTGTCGTGGTTTAAGCCTCTAATACACCCCCCTCCCCCCCAAGCAGTTTTCTCTCTCACTCTCTCCCCTCTCTTTCTTCCCCAGTCCTGGGGGAATGGGGAGGAGAATCAAAAGAATGCAACTCACACAGGTTGAGATAAGAACAGTTTAGTAACTAAAGTATAACACAAATCACTACTGCTACCATCAATAATAATACAAGAGAAATACAAGGAAAAAGAATACAACTGTTCACCAAGCCCGACCCAGCCAGTGCACCCCCCAAGCAGCGAAGCCCCCAATGCACCATCACTGCACCACCACACCCTTCCAGGTCTCTGCTCTCCTGTTTTCACATCCTGGACATGACGTACTGTGGTATGGAATAACCTCTTTGATCAGTTTGGGTCAGGTGTCCTGTCTCTGCTTCCTCCTGGCTCCCCCTCCTCCCTGGCATAGCATGAGACTCAGAAAGCCCTTGGCCGGACAAAACACTACCAAGGAGTAACTGAAAACACTGGTGTTATCAGCGCTGTTCTCAGGCCCAAAATCAAAACCACAGCGCTGCACCAGCTACCAAGAAGGAGAAGAAATGACTGCTACTGCTGAACCCATGAAAATATGTAAGAATTCATTGGCAGAAAATTATGTCTGCTAGGTCAATTAAAAATACATGAAATTTCTGACTTCTCTTATATACAGTGATCAGTACAATTCCATATTATGTCTGTAATTGGGCTTGGAATTTCCCAAAGATCTCTCTCATAGACATAGAAGCAACTGCTGTCCCATACATACATATCCCTTATTCTCTCCCTCCAGCTGTGATACTGTTCTCCTTGTTTCGATCATAAACTCAACTTTTTCAACTGTTGGTCACTATTTCCGCAAGGTGTACTTTGATTAATATTTTAGCAAAGGGTTTTTAGAAGTAAACATACTCATCAAAACTCCAGCTAGGCCTAAGGCAACAACAAACCAAATAAATGCACGAAAGTAAATAAGCCTTCATAGGTAACCCAAATAAAACTGGTGTGCAACTCATTTTCCAGCATGTAACTTCATAGTCAGAGGCACTACAAATATAGTAATAAAACATGTGCATACAATACAAATAAAATGACATGAAGATCTATGTCTATATATTGCCTGCCATTTCATCACAAAAGATCATGTTAACCAAGCCCCAGTTCTCCTTGGAAAATGTTTTTGCTGTTTTCAATTAGCTTCATTTGTTTCACATTTCTTTCTTGTTTAGATGAGTGTGATACTAACATTTTCTCCTCTCTGACTGCTGTTTTTTCATTAATGATGGAAAGCTTTCTCCCAAAAACACCGGCCAACTCAGCATCCATAACATTGAGTATTTTCAGCTTCTCTTGTTAGTCCCTAATCTGTTTTCTCACTGCTGGCTCCCCTTTCTCCAAATCTTGTAGGTATACAGAGATATCTTGAAGCAGGCTTTGCCAAGAAGATTAAGCCCAGAAAAAGTATTTAATTTCTGGCTTTTCCACACTGTGAATCACAGGATCGTTTCTCCCACCCATCAACGCTTCCATATTTTCCCTGAGCTGTTATTGACTGTGAATCACTACTGTGAGTCTTCATCTCACTAACCTGCAGACTCAAAAGCAAGACTGGGCAAGAGAGACAGCACTTCCTCATAGGTGAAAGCAAAAGAGGAATGGTTCCAGGCATTCTACATCCTCATTCTTAACTCATCTGAAGCAGGACATCTGGAGATTCCGCTAAGAATTACATAAAGATTTCTGTTCAGTGCTCACCACTGGACAGACTCAGACAGCGTTGGGCTAGCATAATATTTCAGTAGTTGTCTCACAGCGATAGAAAGACAGCTTCTGTACTGTGCAGAAAGCAGAGTTTCTCTTCTGTGTAGATGTAATCAATGGTTGCCTGCAGGAGAGAATTGTTATTCCTTAAGAAGTGGAAATTTTGGCATAGTGGGAAACAGGAGAACAACTGAATAACATTACAGACAGAGGTCACAGATGAGAAGGAAAAGAGGAAGACGAGGAAATAAGGAGACAGACAATATCCAAGGCAAAGCCAATGAAGAGAGGCAAGGGAGAAAATGCCAGGTAGGATAGGGCTTTGAGCAGCCTGCTCTAGTGGAAGGTATCGCTGCCCATGGAAAGGGGTTGGAACTGCATAAGTTTTAAGGTCCCTTCCAACACAAACCATCCTAGGATTCTATGAAGAAACAGCAGTGCACACAAAAAACAGGCAATCAGAAAGCAGAGTAATGAAGATAAAATGGATCAAGGGCTCTAACAATATCTCATTGAGCTAAACAGGGAAAAACACTGACTCACCAAACACATTTAGAGGAAGAAAACCATAAGGTAATGAGAAAGCATGAACCATAAAGCAGAATAAAAGTCAATCCAAACTACATTTTGTTTTGGATTTTGTCATTTCCATAGATATCTCTGAAATCATCATGACTGTGTCCTCTGGTCAATGACCACGTAGAATTTTAAAGAAAAAGTAGGTGTGAGTTGCATAGCAGAGAGAAAAAGGAATATGTCCTTTAAGCTGAGTGTAGAGATAACAATGCACTGATATAGAAAAAGCTACATGATTCTGTTTTCTGTACATTTAGGAATTTGCAATGATCTGGCCTGCTCTGGTTGACTCACTGTTATCGCGAAAACTTAGTTTATTCCAAGACTGTTGAACATATTGTATGTGCTCTGGATAAGGAGGCATCTGTGTTCCTTTATATCAGAAGCTTTGCTGCTTCCTAACTTGTGTGGCTTTGTTTAATGCAGAAAGGGCTTGTGTGTAACTATTTGTAGTAAGTGCCTCCCATCTGACATGGAGGGGACTTTTTCTAGTTGTATAGTTAAAGCTACTTTTAAGAATGAAACTGTCCAAGAAAGTCACACAAGACTGTGTAATACTAAAGAGTAACTTCACACTGCATTGATTATAATGTTAGTATAGATTATTAGCATGCCATTTTCATAATGAATAAAGATTTCTATCTGTATGTGCACAAACTTATAAATTATAAAAACTTTGGTTTTGTTGAGCACAAAGAATACACTTAAATTGATTTTCTTCATGTGTGTTCTGGAAAACTTTAATGATGCTATTACCTTTTATTTAATTATTCATAGTTGAATTGACATAAGAGAACATCTTTCATTCAGAGACCAAGAAGGAAAAGATGATTTTTATAAGTGCCATTTATGAACACAAATTCCTTCCTTCTCATCAACCTGGTAATTAAACTCTCAAGCGCTACCAAGTAAGGAAAAAGAAACCAAAGTATGCTACTGAAGTTCTTTACTTTTCACAAAGCCTGTTTTCACTCAAGTTTCCTAAGTAGAGCTTCCTTCATCTAACGCCACTTATGGGTTTTCAATGCTGTTTTACTAAAGTGTCCCTATCTTCTTTCTGTCTTCCTGTTCTTAAGGCTTGATTGTACTTCCACCTATGAAAACCTACTGATGTTTCTGAGAAATGTTGTAGTTAATATAACTTCCAGAATACTGTGGTGGCTGTATTTATTAATTTGGACTTGCACTACAGAAGTGTTTGAAGGACTCTGCGGTAGTAACACTTCTCGAAACATGCTCCTGCTCTAACAGGAATATGTAATATGAAAAGGAAAAGAATTATTTTCATTAGCAAATGGATATTTGAAGCACAGACAAAAGAAGTGTCATTCTCAGAGTCGTGGAGCAGAACTATGTCAAAACTAGAAATACATCAGGTCTTCTGAGTTCCCACCCTGGGTTTCACCCATCAAACAATTTACACCTTTCCGAATGCTTTCACGCTTCACTGTCTTCCAAGGGGTTTACATGCAAGTTCTGAATCACATTCCAAACTGCTGGAATATTTTATGGATAAAAGAAATTTTAAAAAGTAATCTTACCAACCCAATAAGCCATTTATCAGAATTTGCCATACAAATAAAACTAAATCCCATAAATGAATGAGTGGTTTAATCCTGTCTACAGTGTTCTGTATTCAACCCGACATTTGTTATTTTCCTTCCACTCCTTGTTCCACAGTTACTGTATTGTTCTCATCAATATTAACATTAGGTATTCCTTGCAGAGCCAAATGGGTCCCCAAAACATGGTATCAAGTTCCTGGGCAATGATGTGGACTAATTTTCTGTTTAAGTCTATTTAGCAGACTTGAGGGACTTCCTGAAAGAGGAGTGTAAGTAAAGTACTTATTTGCTATTATTTATTATAATTAAACAAACAGTGGTAACAGTGCTTCCTGGCTCTAATAAATTAACTCCCAGCTCTAATAAATCGTTAAGAGTTTTGTAAAGGTCATCATGAGCCTTTTAGCCTATAGCAAACTGAGGTAAAATGACACAGACATCTCCTACAGATTCCTGACACAGTAGTTTTTAACTGATTTTATGGGTAGTGGAGGACTATGGGATGTGCTGAACTGTTCCTTACATTAGATAGGACGTTTCTCATGGCATTTATGTGGTACTTTTATGTAGCCCTTATGAGGTAGCGTTTAACGTTTTAGATCTCAGCCCAAAGACATTTATCATAAAGCAATTGCCTCTATCAGCAGGGAAGACAATCCTGTAAATGTAAACACCTGGGTTGTTCATGGCCAGTTATCACAGAAAATAAAAAAAACATGTAGTCCAATCCAAACAGTTTTAATCTCAAATTGGAATTCCACTGTATCTCATAAATAAGGATTCAGAATCTTTCTGTTCCAAAGAATATTTTTAAAACCAAAACTTTAAACAGTAATGCTACTAATACACATTCTCGACATGAAATTTCCTCTAATCAAGGTTTTCTTAATAAACTTGCTTGGAAAACCTCCCAATTCTTATAGCAAGTTGATTTTTCTTCATCTGATGGTAAGATATCAGTCAGGGGTAAACGTTATAAAAATGAAATATTACTGTCTGAGCTAAATGTTTAAGACAACACAGTGGTAGCTGCTGGAGACTCATCAACTTCTCACTAGACACTAAACAAGCAAGAGGACGACCAGCATTTTCTATCATAACCTTAGAAGCTGAAAAATTATGCCTAAACTGTTAAATTCACAATGGATTTGATACCATTCACTGAACTGAAAGCCTGAAGAAACCATTACGTAAATGGATGTAGTTTCCTCTGTAATAAAGATTAAATATTTGTATCTTATTACCTTTGTAAAGATCCTAATAACTTGTATTTATCTAACTTTTTGGAAGCCTTTATGAGGAACACAAAAACATTGACTGAAAAGGAGACTTTGAGTTGCTTCTCTAGAAGCAGCTATTACCACAGGCATTTCAGGAGACTTAGTAACTGAGAACTTCATTACAGATTACCAGATGGACAAAATGGAGATTTGAAAAGGTCTGTTTCATATGTACTAAATTATGCTGTCCTCTTGCATAATTATAGACAGCTTTGATACATATGCCATCAGCTATTTAAAGAGGAAGAACATAAATTACTTATAATAATTTGGATTGAAGAATAAAAAGAATTCCATAACACCAGAAAACAACTCAGAACAATAGTTTGGGAACATATTTCCCTGCTGTTTGGAAAGAATAGTAGAAACACAGAGAAATACAAAATCAAGAAACAAAACTCATGTAAGTGCTAGAAGATCATAAGACAGAAGTTGAGGGAAAAAGGCAGCTAAATTTATGGGTCTGAAAGAGCAAAAGCTCAGGGGAAACATGATCTCGGTCTATAAATATCTTCCAAGGTAAGGATATAAATAAAAGGAAGAAATTATTCAGTCTCAAAAAATGAGTACTGGAAGAAAAAGCCTGGACCTAAGAAAGAAGTTTAGGTAAAAGTTCAGCTATAGGGGGAGATGAAACAGTGAGCAGAGTGAAAATGTGTCATTTGAGACACTGATGTGAAATAGGGTGCATTCATACCAACAGGTATATTTCTTTTTGCATTTTCATCTACTAAATTTCCTTCTACAGGAACCCGAGCTGCCCTTTATATCTCTTGATCTCCTCTCAGGCAGCATTTAAGCTTCTGAGACTTTAGCTTACTGTGCTACTGGTTTTAAGTTTGTCATAGGTTATATGGGAAGGGAAAAAAAAATTGATAGCTCTCAATAACTGTATCTCTGACCTAAAATGTGGAATGCAGAAGAAGCATTTTTATAGTTCTTTCTGGAGGTATTACATAGATACCAACTTCTGCGGATGATAGAGTACTTTTTTCCATAGCAACTTCTAAATATCACATCTATCCTTGTTCTTGACCCAGGCACTTCATTTTCCTTCCTAAGCTTCATAACTTACTTTGCTGGAATACCCCCTAAAAGCGCTCCTACCATATTCAAATGGTTTCAGATATCCTCTTTTATGGCTATTCCTGCTCCTTCCAGGATGATACCTTCTATCTAATTTTTGATCATGATCACAATCATTCAAGAACATCTGAAGATACCTTCACAAATTGCAAGCATTATAAAGAAGGGACTTCCAGTTTCTCCCCCTGCCCTTCACCTTCTGCAACTCCAAAGGATTCAAATAAGGTTTACCGCACTTTAGAAATAGTTATTTTAAAGATGTGCCAGCTCATACAGAACCATAAAGTAAAAATGTAGCACATCTTGGGCATTACTACATTTAAATGACAAAAATATTAAGGGCTAGATGGTGAGCCTGTTTAATTAACCAGAGATTCATGCCACTTCTAAGCCACTGTAAGCCTACCTGCATGCTGGTTTTAGCGATGAATGTAGCTCTTATTTCTAAAAAGTTGATGGAAACTTGGTGTAAGCTTTTCCTAATACAGTAGGGGAAGAAATAACTTTCACACCTGAAAGATCATAAGCAAAATAGTTCTCTAAGAACCTGGATCTTGTTTCATTCCATGGTTGCCGTAAGACAAAATAATAGAGTATGTCCCTCTTGAGGAAGCAGAACTGAATGCAGTTCTTGGAAAACTAGATCAGATTTTGCTTATATCCAATGTATACAAACCATACTTATAAAACAGGGGACTTCATAGGCATCATACTGTAATTCAAAAGGTTAGTGTTCGCACTTAAGACGTAAGATGTAAGAATGAAGATCAAGATGTAAGAATGAAAGTCATATTCGTTTACAGATAATAGCATCAAATCTGCTGAATCACCACTAACAGTGGAAATACAGAGACTGCAAACACAACCAAAATCATGGTTACAGAATTAAGTTGACAAAAAGTTTACAGTACAGGGAATTTAGCACATAACAGCTGATCACTGCAGTGGGAAGAACAGGTACCTCGACTTCAACTATATGAGACTGCTGGAAGAAAAAAGGACTAATCTGTTTTCCTTCTTCAGAATGGATAGAACAAGTAGTAGAGGCTTACATTTCTGAAGTAGAGATTTAAGTTAGACCTCGGGAAAAATCTTTCTAAAAGATAAGTATAGTAAAGCACTGGAATAGATTTACTGGGGAGATTACAAACCCTAGAATCATGAGTCTTTCAAAAACTGTTTAAACAAACTCTAGTTAAGAATGATTTAGAAAGTCAATCCTACACTGAGGTGAGAAAAACTTGTGCTTGATTCTGCCAAGAAGCAGAAGGATGGACGAGGCAATCTCTTGAAATCCCTTTCAAGGCATTTCCTATGATAGGGTTTAATGATTGAAAGTTGAATTTAATTTAGACAATAGATAAAATCCACATTTTTAATGGGGACAATAATTTAATAGGGAACAACTGAAAAACTTGATCAGTGCTATGGCTAATCCTCCACCCATTTTAAACAATTTTTAATATAAGACTGAACAGAGGATTATAAAGTAATAGGACAATTTCAGTTATAGCTAATTGCCAAGACAAAGGAGTTACTTCAGGAAAAGTCCTATGGCCTGCATTATGCAGGATGTCACCATGGCTCTAACTGGTTTAATAATCTATTAGCTTTATTTATCTTTTTTGTTTATTTTTTTTCCATTGGTCATGTTCATTCATCAAACTGCTCTGTCTCTGATGCAGCATACAAAATGCTTTAAAGGAACATCTCTAAAGAGGTAACAATTTATCCCATATACCCTTTTAAGTTGTTAATGCTTCCACACTTAGTGGTTTACCCACTATGGTTAGGGGAAACAATCCCCTTTTAATGACTGCATGCAGTAGGATAAAAATTCCACTAATGTGTTTGAGGCAAACATCTTTATAATAGTTCAGTTAATGAGGATGTGATAAATGGAAATACAGATGAAATGCACTCTTCACCTCAATGGAAACATCTTTAATTAAGATAGATTTAAGAACTAGGCATTAGGTTGCAAATGGAAGAACAACAAAAGTACTCTGAACAGTTTACTTTCATGCAGCTTTCTGACATATTTAAAGAGTTACTTGATTTACTTTTTAACTTGCAGATATAGGGCTACATGCCTGAACAAAACAACAATCTATACATCAGATGAAGAGTTGTATACTTCCCCATTATTCATTCCCTAAAAAACAGAGATGTCTACAACACAGAGTGAAGGCCTATTTGCCTTGATTACTTTGAATGCAACTTAGGAGCATCTGGTCCACACAAAAGCAGAGGGGAAGAAAGATAAAGTCCAGTGCCAGAGGAATTTGAGACACTGGGTAATTCAAGTATTAAACTATATTGGAAAAACTGAGATTAAATGAGTTGATCATCTCATTTATCTTGGGGAAAGACATCCACTTTTTCCTCATGAATTCCGCTCACAATCTGTTAAGGATAGTGAGACAGTAATGATGAAAAATAGGAGGGATAAAAAAGGCCCTAGAAGGCATGTCAAAGGACTGCTGTGTACCTGTTTACGTAGTTGTTATATAACAAACAATTACATCCACCTTTGTGCTAAGGGCCTAAACAAGAGTACAACATTCGTTTAGACAGTTTCTTGTTGTCTTCTAGGGGTTTTAGTCAGTCCAGATCCGCTCTACTTCTTCTCTGCAGCATGACTTTCACCTTAAGTGAGATAAATAATATACAGCAGAAAGCAATTTGCTGTGTATTTCAGCAATGATTTTAGTGAGGCCTCAACTGTTGATTTAATTCAAGATGAAAACAAGAGCAAAGGTTTTGTTATCGAGTAACAGAGATTTCAGTTCCATCTGCAAGTGGCAGTTAAAAGGGTGTCTCACAGACAATGGGAGAAAGGGGCAAAAAGCCCACTGTCAATTTTGATAGTGACTATTCATATTAAAAGTAATACCAAACCAAAGCCTGATGAATATTTTAACTGCTTGCAAACACAAATCATGTTCAGCAGGGTAAGTGCACCTCCATTTATTATGCAGGGAGCTTAGGAAGGCAGAATATATTTATTGTTAATAGGCTATTCACCTCAAGCTATACAAATATGGCTTTTGTTTTGATAAGACTTGTCCTTAAAGAGCTAAACACAAACTCCTGAGCTTTTGCAAGGAAAGATGTATATTGTCTGGTTAACTCAGTATGAGTCTGAGTTTCCAGCTCACTTTTACTCTGAAGGGAATGCTACATCTTCAGAGAGGGAGTGAAAACACAAAAGCTGAGAACAAGAGTCTTCTACCTTCTTTTTGCACCTGCATAAAAGATGCATGGAAGTCTAAGACATCAGAGCTACACACAGTGCCCTTTTTTGTTCTTCCATTAGATAAATGTAACTTTAAAACTAAAAATAAATTTCATCACAGAGAATCCAAAATAATGCAAGTACTGGCAAGCAATTGGTCAACCTCAGCAAACAAGAAACACTGTAACAGCATTATAGGTTTTGGTCAATCTTTGAAGCCTGGGATTTATTTAAATTCTGTGCCTGCAACAGAATGGAAACGGCTAAAATCTGAGACAAACAACTGATAGGTCCAAACCACACAAGTTAAGTAGT
The DNA here is from genome assembly GCA_017639245.1 of Myiopsitta monachus. NCBI lineage: Eukaryota > Metazoa > Chordata > Aves > Psittaciformes > Psittacidae > Myiopsitta > Myiopsitta monachus. The sequence continues at coordinate 112,850,979 of CM029917.1, read as the reverse complement.
AAAAGTACCCTGATTCCAGAGTAATGACTATCTATGGTTTTGGATCTAGACAGCAAAAAGTTCACTTCTGACGTGAATCCAGACTTATAAAAACAGGATCAGATAAGTGTTCAGTTAATTCATATATGTATTTATACACACATGTATAAGTGTGTGCTTGCAGTCAAGAAAGCCAACCATGTGCTGGGCTGCATCTCAAGAGTGTGAGCAGCAGATCAAGAGGGAGGATCCTCCCCTTCTGCTGCGCTCTGGGCAGACCACCCGCGCAGTCCTGATCCAGCTCTGGGGCAACAGCACAAGAGGGCCATGGAGCTGTTGGAGCAAGTCCAGACAAGGCCACAGAGACACTGTGAGGGCTGGATCATCTCTGCTCTGGAGCCAGGCTGAGATAGCTGGCCTGGGTCAGCCTGGACAAGGGAAGGCTTCTTAAGGGAGACCTCAAAGCAGCTCCGGGTGCCTAAAGGGGCTACAAGAAACTTGGAAAGGGGCTTTGGACAACGGCTGGTAGGGAGAGGACAAGGCTTTAACCTGCCAGAGGGGAGACTGAGATGATCTTTTAGGCAGAAATCTTCCCTGTGAGGGTGCTGAGGTGCTGGCACAGGGTGCCCAGAGAAGCTGTGGCTGCCCCATCCCTGGCAGTATTCAAGGCCAGGTTGAAAGGGGCTTGGAGCAACCTGCTCTACTAGAAAGTGTCCCTGTCCATGGCAGGGAGCTGGAGCTGGATGAGCTTTGAGGTCCTTTCTAACCCAACCGTTCTATGATTCAATAATGCCTTATGATACATACCTTTGCTTCTGTTCTCACATGACTAAACTCATAACAGCACCTCATACAGCACAGCAGGTAGACTTGATGGAAGAATATGATAAAGGGCAAAAATTTATCTTTAGTTTTATGTAATAACACAGACTTATCAGGGCTAAAAAGAAAAGCACAAATTGTTTGCCACGTTCCAGTGATCATAGGGAATTCTAACGAATAAATCAAGAACATAAAAAATAAAACATCAGTGATTCTGCTGGAATATGTCTGAAGTCATTAATATCTATGGCAAAACGGACTGAGGAGGAAAAACTATCATTCTGAATCAATGTGAATGGATGAAAAAGCACAATGACCACCTAAGAAGTCTTACATAGCAATTATTGCTGCCATAGCAGCAATAGTGCTATTAAATAAATACATGGCCTTCTGTGGATATTCATATTTAAAAGAGACAATACCCAGTACTTTTTAGCCTGCCTCATATCCTTTATTGCCATTCTAGTAGGAAGGAAAAAGAGCATTAAGAACTGACTCATATTTGGATGACCAATTTTAGACAGTTACGAGCAACACAAATGAGAAGGCCATGACCAGAGAGCAGCTTTGCAGGAAAAGAGAGAATAAAATGTTATTCTCCATCGTCTCTTCACTGGTCCTTTTAAAACAGGTGATAAATTAGGTTCTTCTCAGGAGTACAAAAAGAAACCCTTTTGTAAGATTTCATAAAACATAACTGGACATTTAAGACTTGTACAGAGAGGAACAATATGAAATCAGCAAATAAACACATTCTGGAAAGTGATAAGTAATGAAAGAAAGTCTGGACAATGCTGTGTGTTTTTATCTTCTCAGAGATAACAGTATGAAGGTAGCAGCAATAATCGGTGCTTTCAAAACAGATGTTATAATCCAATCCAGTTCCATCTGAACTCCACATGCTTCAATGGACAGAAACAAAACTGCTTTAGGATGACATTGTGCAAGCCATCATGTTATTTTCGTTAGACCATTTATGTCACTGAGGCTCACTAATAGTTTTGAAGTCTGGACCAAGTGGAGAATAACTACAAACCCTTCTGAGATCCTGAAGGCAGCAGCCCAAATGAAGAGGACACTATTTACTCCAAGTGAAATGAACTACAAAATACAGGATTAGCTGACAGCTGTTCACCTTTCATTAGTATGTCTCTAGAGACAAAGCTTTCTGACTACTGCTTTCTTCACCTGACAAATTGTTCACATGGCTCTCCTTAGTATACCAGAAAGCTAGGAACTGAGCCGAAAGCAACCAAAAATCCTCCAAACACTCTTCTTGGATACATACTCTGGCTAGTAAAATAGATGAAATACTGTCTGAAAACACTGCTTTTTCTAGAAATACATCACCGACAGTGTGGTATTATTTTCTCAGTTATCTGCACACACATTCTACTTTCACAAAACATAGGGATAACAGTGTTGGCATATAAGAAAGTAAGTGCAGAAGTCACAACTTTGCTTGAATCTGACCTGCTTGGAATCCCAAATGCTCGAGAAGGAGAGCAAGAAGAGGAAGGTCGCTCTTGTGGGCTCCATTCTTAGTCACAATCCTTTATCTTAATTTATATTTCAATGCTGAATTTTTATCTAGAGTGAAATGATCTTTTAAGAGGATGGTGCTGAAAGGTAACATTTTCCTGTAATTAATTAGTTGAAACTGCTAACAGCATTAAGAGTATGTTAAGAGGAATTTAGGATCTAACACACGCATAAAATTATTTAGGTCCCTTTGAGTAAGCTGGGATCTGCAAGACAGTCATCCCCTTTTATACTTTTATATTTTAATAAAGCTGTGAAAACTGAGGCAGCAACAGCTTCTCCTGGACAATATGTGCCAGTGTTTCACTACCTCACAGTAAAGAAAATAAACTGAAGAAAGAGATCTATTAAAAGAGAGAGGGACTAAATGTTTACTGAAAGTATGACTGTAAAAACTTAAGGTTGAAGGAGCTTATAAGAACAGAAGAAGGTAATACATGAGAAAGCTTAGAAAACTTGATAGCCCCTCCCTGGGCTTCACAATAAAACTGCTTTATAAAAAATTATGCCTACGCTGAGATATCCAGTCTCATTGTGATGGAGGGTCCTCAAAGGAAGTAGTCTGCAGATCATTTTCTTCTAGACTTCTCTACTGCTGTAAGCAGCCTAGAGAAGGAGCAGGAGTCTGGAAGAAAACCAATTCTGACTAACACTGGCAGACCTTCCTTTGCTTTAGGACCTGACAACTGCAGCAAGTCAAGCCCCCAAGTCTGGAAGTTTTACTGAAGGATGGACGGGCTACGCAGTGACAAGGGAGTATGCTCCCTTTCCTTTCCCTCTTTCTTTTCCTTCCGTTCTTTTCTACCCAGCACAGAACTCAATACGATGAGTTCTTGATCTCTCTTGGATTTCTCTTGGGTAATACAGTATTAACAATACTTAGTTCAGACAAAGGATAATGCAGTGATAGATCTACAAAAATGCTGGGAGGAATTTTTTTTACCCACCCATCTTTCTTCTTGTTTGCTTTATTATTTATAGGTCTGTTCTACAGAGCAGAAACCTAACATTAATGCCTGAGCTAATCTTCAGTCTGTACTCTTCAGGTGCCTTTAAATTTGAAAGACAAAAAAGGGAAAACTTATTTTCTATCAAATAAGACTTTATTTTCCTCATCTCAAACACTGGATCTTCAGTCTAGGATGCAGCTTTGGAGAGCTAGTTAGTAATAATTCAGAAATGGAAGAAAGAGCTCTGCAAAGGGAGACAGAAGATAATTGTTTATTGAATGGGCATGAGTGTAAAAACTTCAGGTTGAAGGAGCAAGTGGTCAAGAAACAAGAAGAGATAATAAATGGGAAAATATAAGAACCCTGCCCTTCACAAAAAAAAAAAAAAAATGCTTTATCAAAACATGTGCCTACACTGAGATCTGTACTCTGAGGTAAATCCTTAAAGGAGGCAAGATATTTCTTAACACTGATGAATTTAAAGCCAGGAGATCAGGAAAAGTGATAGCTGTTGATATCAGCTTACTAGCTGTGGTAAAACACAAAAGTGCCTGATCTCCAGGAATGTGGAGCATCTTGATGTAAAAAGAGACTCTTCACCTATTTTGCAGAGACTAGGCTTAAAATAAATGCCTTCTGAGAGCATATGTTGCCAATTAGAAAGGAGAGTAGGAGCAGCTATGAAAAGGTAGGATCTTTTCCAAATGGAGAGAACATATAGATGCTACTCCACAGAAAACAAAGGTTAATAAAAGCTACACTATTGTCTGCATTGCATACAAGAAGAATACCTTGCTCATTAGTTCTGAAAGAATAAATCACAACATATGCAATACCTAATGTGTCTAGCAGTCAGTCCGGAAAGGAAATTTTTAGTATCTCATCACGGATTCTTAACAATGATGAAGTACACTGAAGACATTTACTTGAACAGGCAATATTCTGGGCAACACAAACAGCAGACAGAATAAATCAGAGCTACTTTCAAACCTTAAAAATGTGCTTACAATAAGTGCTGTGCTTGAAATACATTAATTTGAAGGACTCCTTTACAGAGTACTAAAAAGGAAACATTGGAGAATGTTTCTCTGGTTTTTTATGTTAAATCAGTAACATTTAATAAAATTTATTGTTTGTTTTGGGATATACTCTAAACATATGTATATTTAAAAGACCTTACCTGGAAGTCATTAAAGACATTATCTATATTATGAGACTATCATATTAATATTTTATAATAGAATAATATAATTATTATAAATGTCCAACTATATGATGTAGGTGGTAGAGTCTTCCTCCTTAGAGATGATCAGAACAGGCAGACAGATTGCACTGCAATAGCTTTTGAAGCTTTCATAGTTTTCAAGGTCTCATATCTGTCAAAAAAATCTTGAAAGAAGCAAAGAACAATTGTACTGCAAAGTATAATTTTAATTCTCAATCATTTGCAGCAGAGTAATAGCTGTCAATTGAGTAAGTGTGCACAGAAGATGTACTTGTCAGCACTGCCGGCTCAAAATCAGGGTCATCTTCTCAGAAACCCATGATTTGGGGATTTTTTACAGCTGAGGACAGAACATATTTTAGGTCTGCCATTGACAAATCAGCCTTTTCAGAAATATCTGAATAATGAAGGAATGTTACTGAGAAGAACAAAAGCCACCAAGGCAAGAAGAGAAAATAAAAGAAAAAATTAAATTGCGAATAAAAGAGATATATCTGAAAAGCAAATAGGTAAGACAGCTTAAAGGTGATAAAAGCTAGTAAAAGCCTGCCTCCAGAACAAAGTAAAAAAGAACAGAATTTGGAACTGTAAAGATTTAGAGAAACTAGAAGAGCCTGATTTGATACTTTGAGATAGAAAAGGCAAACCTTCCAGCAGTTCATAATAGAGCATTTGATTCTGCCATGAATCTGATCTTTGCCTGAAGTATGGGGACAGATTTTCAAAGACAGGAAGAACAAAGAGATTCAGTACATTTCAAAGCAGTGCAGATAATTTCCCTGCCTTGAAGAGGTTCTGTCAGTACCCTGTATTTCTGTCATATGAAGCCTACCATAGCCTAAATGACAGTGTAATATATACTTTTCGTATAGAAAACATATACGTATTTTTTACATATGCTTTCATATAACTAATATGGGGCTTGTTAGGGGATAGTCTCCTCTAATAAGATCTATTACTTGCCATGGAGCACAATCCAGAATTAATGCATCTTCCTGCTGAGACTGCAATAATTCATTAAGCAAACTTCTTTAACTTAGTCACTATGTATTAACTGTTTAGAAGCACATTATAAAATGTTCCCAAGTATTAGGCAAAATAAGCAACTCGTTAGAGCAGCAATGCAAACACAGTACTTCCTGTGCAGCTACTTCAGAACCTTAAAAAAGCACCCTGAAAAAGCGGGAATGCACGGGTTGGAGGGTCACTACAGGGGCAGGGCGGGATGGGGGGAAGCAATACGAAAACTGAAGGCTTTGTGGCAATGTTGGGATCTACGAGCTCTATTTTATAAGGCTCTCTCCATTCCCTTCACAATCCTTTATTTGCCCCTTCATTTCCTTCTTCCTTCCCACAGAAATAAGAAAATGTTGCTGTTCTACTAGATATGAAAGATGCTTGCACTGCTTTTCACCATTTTACTATGAACAAATCAAGGATCCAATTCTTCCTTGTCTAGTCTCACAAGACTGCTTCTCTCAAAATGAAAAACAGAACTTCAAGCACAAATATTCACTCATATACATGGTAAAAATCCACTTGTTGGAATATTTGTGCATTCTCTGGAAAATTCTGAAAATTCAGAAATGGTGGGGCAGAAACACCTTTTTCAAGCAAGATTTCCAGACACACTTATAAATAAAATGAACGCAGAGTTTTCTAGTCAGAAAAATACCATGGAAACAAGTATAGCTAGGTATTTGAAATTGCAATGAATACTAGCCAACCGTACATTTAAAGAGCAAATTCATTAACCCTTAGTTAGGTTGTCTTCTTTCTTTTATCTCTCTTTCATAGAATCATAGAAGAGTTAGGGTTGGAAAGGACCTTAACATCTAGTTCCAACCCCCCTGCCATGGACAGGGACACTTCACACTTTTCTACATTACTATATAAAAAATAATGGAATTTATATTACTTCGAAAAAAACATATTAATATTTTAATGATAAATCTTGTCACTTGCTTTCAGAAAAAATGAAGACACAAAGGATTGTTTCTGACAGTGATCCAAAGGTAGTTTCAGGTGAGCTTGCAGAGATGCTGGCATAAAGCAGTGCTTCAGTTTAGATGAGCTATATAAGTACAGCGATTCTAGTCATTGACTCAGCAAAACAAAAAGAGGAAACTTGTTTTTTTACTGTGGAAGAAGGTCACCCTGTGAATCAGTATCAGCTCAAGGAAATACATTGTGAAACTATAAATCACAACTAGGGACAGAAGAACTAAAGGTGCAGAGACAAAATTCTCTCCAGATTTCTTCATTTTTGTAGAGAAGTGATTCGAGTTGCTTTGATAAATTCCTAATGTAGTGTGGAAATGGGTTTACTAGAAATACAGTGAGTGTATCATCTGGTCACCTGCCAAGGAATGTAAAACTCACTGGAAACCCTATTCAGTGTCGATTTTGAAGTCCCAGTGAAACTAAATGCCTATTAGCTTGAAGGGTCAAACAAGTGAGCAGTATCAACAGGGTTTCAGCTATTTTCACCGCTGTATGCAATCATTACTAAATTCTTTTCGTTCTGTGTGTGTTCAGGCCTGAACAGGTATTAGTTAATCCCTGCTGATTGTGTTACAAACAATCATACAAATGGAGGAGGACTGCTAGTAGGATAAGAAGCCTTTAACCTCTAGTTTTCTGTTCAAAGGATATCCGGATCGATAGTAGTCAGAAATCTTTTATCACTTGATGGCTTCATGATGATGTGAATGAAATAACGGGTGAATCCTCTTTCTAAAACACAGATCAAGCTTATCAGAGGAAGGGTAAGGAGGTTTATTTTACAGAGCTACAAGGGGTTAGCTCCTCAGAACACAAAGACACTTAAGATAACTTTAAAGGTGGCAAAACATGCTTACATCTGCACGCAGCCTCCAACTCTACTTAATTCCTACCTGGTTCTGTTGCACTGCTCTTCATGGTAAGATGAAGGGCATTTATTTTATATTAAGCACTGAAGGTACTTTCTAAGCATTCAGAGTGTGTTCAGAGATCTTCCTGGTACAGAGAAGAAAAGGGCAAGCAGGCAGGGAGAAATTACTAAAGCTCCCCTCCTTTCTCCTTTGACACAGATCTCTTGTTTACATCATGGGTTGTCTCACAGTTAAATTTATTTTACTGTCTGAGAAACTATCTCAGCAACCAGAGTTTCACAGACAGGAATTGTGAAGCAAAGAGCCATTTAATAGCAGCATGCTGGGTACATCACTCATAGGACAGATGGGCACACCCGCTCAGCAGATATACACAGTTTATACACCTTTCTAGGTTTTGTTTCTTGATTATGCCTGACCTCTTCTGAGAAATGATTAACATGCTCCCCGAACCCAAACCCCTCCCCTCTGATGGCTCTCAGAGGATCTCTGGTGGTCATAGGGAGGAGGGCTCCTAGTCTTCCTCACAAGTGAACTTCTGAACTTTGCTTTCTGGTGCATGCGTTCAGGACTTGCAGTTACATAAACTCCTTATCTGTAATACATATTGGTGCAGATGTGCCTATCACTGACCACAAACTCCCTTGGCTGGAGCTCACATCCAGGAACCTCATGCCCTACAGACTTTCCATTCTGCCTATAGCTCACTCATAACAAAACCTCCTACATTTTTCTTACAGTACTCACAATCCCCCCTTTTCTTTTTCTTGTTTTCTTTGTTATGAGCGCCATACTGTTTCTTTAAATTCCTTATTCTCTCCCATCAGGTTAGAAGATTTTAAGCTTCTCACGGTCTTCTTGCTTGTCCTGTGGCTTTTATCATCAGAATTGGAAGATGTGGTTTCGGACTTTCTATCACTGTGGCTTCCAATTTTGTTTGTCCTATGATGCGTTGGATCTGCCTGCTCAGAATAGGAAGCAGACAAGGTAATATAAACAATCTTAAATTGCAACAATTCCCATAAGAATACCTTTCAATCCCCCAGAGTTCCACCATTTTTCTAGTCCCAGGTCAGACCCATTCCAAGTTTGTACTGGGATATGAGCCATCTTTTTCATTTCATTGACCAGGGTTTCAGTGTCTTTTCCCTCATCATCTATTTGGAGGCAACAGTTTGTGAGATTGAATTTTCCACAGACACCCCACCCCTCCAAAGCTAACATACAATCTAAGGCTAGTCTGTTTTGATAGACCGCCATTCTTAGTTTGCTTCCCATTTTTGCAAGTTTTAGGAGACCCTCCGCAGTGGTATTTGTGATTATTTCAACCACTGCTTGGAGTCGTATAATCCTATTCAACATCTAAATCAGAGTGTGATACTCATATGATCTATCTTCAGCCCAAGTGGCTGGGTCATAATAATGAATAATCTGTTCAGGGGGGCATTCATTATCTTTCCAATTTCCTATCTGTAATGCCATCTTCTCTGGGCAAGATCTCCATAGACTGGAACTCCTAATCTTTCTCCCCCTATTGATGGGTAACAAGAAAAAACTTGGGCTTATAGTGCCTAATGTGCATGTTCCATACCATTTCTTAAGGAGCTCACTGTAAGCATATTTTCCACAAATCCAGTACAATCCCTCTGGGGTTTCCCAACTCTGATTGGTGCTTTTGTCTAATGTCCAGCTCTTCCCTTTTCTGTTAGACTTTCTTACATCATTTCTCCATACGTCCCATTTGCTTTGGCTATTGTTCCAGATCCACAGATACTCACAAATTAATTCACCCACTTCCTTGGTAAAGTTAGGGTTTTCTTTTAACCTCCGCCAACAATATTTCCCTACAATATTAGTCTGCAGCCCCCATTTGACCAACCTGATGTACTTAGTATTGTTCCATATATCATTCTTAAATATACCTACCTCTTGGGATTCCCAGGGCCATTGGCCTCCCATCTTAGTTTCCCCCCCCAACAACTGGTTACATATAAAGCCTTTGCTATTATTCTCAGACTGGTTAATAAACAAATTCTGGGCTACCACAGGGATCTCAAACCTAGTAGATAATTCCAATTCATGATAAAAAGAGTGGAATAACAGCTCATGTTCAGTGTTTTTATTATTAATTGCTCTCACTTTCACATGTATTAAGGTTCCTGGATCACTAGCCAGCGCCGTCAATTTACAGGCCAAAATTGTGTTCGGCCATTTTCCAATCTTCATTTGAGGTTCTGGGTCTATTTATGGTTAAGTTCAGTTGGTTACTGTCATGGTTTAAGCCTCTCAGACACGCAGTTTTCTTGCTCACTCAAATTCCCCCTCTTTCTTCCCCCTGCTCCCGGAGGGATAGGAAGGAGAATTGAAAGAACACAACTCCCAGGGGTTGAGATAAAAACAACTTCAGTAACTAAAATATAACACAAATCACTACTGCTACCACCAATAATAATAATGACAAGGGAAATACCAGGAAAGAGAATACAACTGCTCACCAGCCAATGTGAAGCCCAACCCAGCAGCGAACCCCCACCCTTCCTGGGTCTCTGTCCTCTGTTTTTACATACTAGGCAGGACGTGCTGTGGTATGGAATACCTCTTTGGCTAATTTGGGTCAGGTGCCCTGTTTCTGCTTCTTCCCTGCTTCCCCTCTTCCCTGGTAAAGCATGAGACTCAGAAAGTCCTTTGTCAGACCAAAACATTACTAAGCAGTAACCGAAAACGTGGGTGTTATCAGCGCTGTTCCCAAACCGAATGTCAAAAAACACAGCTCTGCACCAGCTACCAAGAAAGAAAACAAATGATTGCTACTGCTGAACCCATGACAGTTACACTGGTTCGTCCTGCATCCGCTTTGGGCTGTCAGTCTCTATAGCTACCCACTGTCCTTTCTTCTCTAGTGCCTGAGTATATTTTCGTGGAGTAAAATCTGTAGACCAAATAACGCAGGTCCAATAGGTACAATAATTCAAATCTTTGTACAAGTAGAACTCACTACTTTAGATTTGTACCTCCAAGAGGAACACATATTTTCAATCATGAGAGTAGGTTCTCACCCACTCCATACTGCCACAACCTCCTACCCATCTGCCACTGTCTATTGCTTCACAAGCATCAATTAGCACACTAGCTGGCTTATCTCTGTTCTTGATCTTAGTTTTTCCTAGAAGAGTCCCACACTCCTCCAGGGTCCTTCGCTTCCAGCCAATATTTGTTTGGATCCAATCAGGGTCAAAACAAGCTATTTTATTTTGCTTATTCATAGAATAGTTAGGGTTGGAAAGGACCTTAAGATCATCTAGTTCCAACTCCCCTGCCATGGGCAGGGACACCTCACACTAGACCATGCCACCAAAGGCTCCGTCCAACCTGGCCTTCAACACTGCCAGCAATGGAGCACTCACAACTTCCTTCGGCAACCCATTCCAGTGCCTCACTATCCTTACAGTAAAGAATTTCTTCCTCATATCCAATCTAAACTTCCCCTATTTAAGTTTGAACCCATTATCCCTTGTCCTGTCACTGCAGTCCCTAATGAAGAGTCCCTCCCCAGCATCCCTATAGGTCCCCTTTAGATACTGGAAGGCTGCTATGAGGTCTCCACTATTCCTACATATAGAATACGTAACCCTCTCTTGTAAATAGAGGCCCTTGCAACAATAACAGGTATGGTATATTAAGGTCTTGGTTACCTTTTGTCCCATCCTGGTGGTTTTCAGGCATTTGGTACAATTATTGAATACTTGTTGGGATCTGGTCACTATTGTGACCACTGGTAGTCACAATTGTCACCTTGAGGGCACTCATCTTTCTACCCCTCTTTGTCTTTTGGGTTGCCGCCAACAGCCGAGGTCATAACTCTTCTTGCTGGCAGAGATTTTCTTCTCAGGTTTATTTATCTTTTGGCTGTTTACACAGTCCTACCACCAGGACTACCCTTGTTTCTATTATAGTGCGATAAGGGAATATTGGGATCTCTATTCCAATCGTTATTCTTTTCACTTAGTCCTTCATTAGAGGTGGGGATTGAAACCTTCAGCATTTTCTTGGCTATCTCAACAACTTTTTGTCTTTGATTACTAAATATCCATGTGTCTTTTGGCAGTATCTAAGTTATCCTTTTTAAGTTTTCTATTTTGCACTCTAGAAAGAGAGGGCTTCCTCTTTTTCTATAACCTTGAGACCACAAACATACGGGTTCTAAAGTTATTTCAGTGTTAAAACCCAAGGGACTCCTACATAGTCCACACCTGGCAATTATGGTTAGCTGACAATCTTTACACTTTGGACCGAAGGATGCCCTGGTTTCTCCTGGTATTATGGGCACTGTCCTGTGTCATTCCCTCTACCCATGCAATTATTGTCCACTTATATCTGTTACATTCCACAAGCTACCCATATGAGTCGACCTGATCATTTAACTCTGTCCCAGTCAGACCAATTCCCACACTCGTCACACCAGAAATCACTCCGAACCATACCCAAACAGTTTGTTCACAGCCAAAAGACTCAATACAGAATAACGGGTTACATGAAAAATCCTCAAACCCATGTATAGGACAGTGCCAGTTAACAATCAGTTCAATGCTGAGATGCTGGCGATGTCCAGTATTATTTCTGCTCATCCAGAGATCAATCTTCGGGTATTTCCTTTGCATTTCTTTTTTGATCTTTTAGGTAGTCCAGCCACTGTAAGAAAACTTATTGTCAAGTTATTTTAAATTTCAGATAACTCCTTTGCATGTTCCATTTGTTTTCTTTTGGGGCTCCACTGGCCCTTTTACTCTGGAATGGTGCATCCACCCATGTTCCTGAGTCCTAATTGCTGTTCCTGTAGTGAGTAGGACCTGACATATGCCCTCCCACGGTGGTCTCAATGACTCTTCTTTCCATGCCTTAATGAGAACCTAATTCCCCACTTTGATTGGATGAACCTGCATCTCCAGCTTTGTAGTCTGGGGTAATAAACCTTGTTAGTACAAATTATGTAGCTGAGACTATATTTCTTGTATATAGCAGTTTATGTATTTTCCCCCACTTTCCCAAGTGGGTGTCTCCATATTGTGGTATAAGTAAGGCAATCCAAACAACATTTCATAGGGGGAAAAGACTGATGTCCTTCCTAGGGGCACTTCATTTTCTGAATAGCACTAGAGGTAGACACTTAGTCCAAGGCACTCCAGTCTCAAGAATTAGTTTAGAAATGTGTTTTTTGAGAGTCTGATTCATTCTCTCAAACCTGCCTGAACTCAGGGGATGCCAGAGAGTGTGGTGCTGCCAGTTTATCTTCAAGTTGTCAGATACCGATTTTAAGATGGGGCCCCTGATCAGAGTCTATTGCATCAGGGAGCCCAAATAGGTGAATTATTTGTTCTAATTATATTTTTATAACACTCCCAGAGGTGGCCCTTATTACAGGAAATGCTTCAACCCAGTGGGTTAAATGATCTACAATTGCCAATAAATATTTCCATCTTTGGATTAGGGGTAACGCGGTAAAGTCCACTTGTATTCTCTGAAAAGGTAGCAAAGCTAAGTCACTTCCCCCTGCTACCTCGGATCTCTGTAGTTTCTTACTGATACTTTGGCAGGTTATACATTGGTTTGTGATTTGTTTAGCAACTGTATATATTAACTTACATCCAAAAGTTTTAAGAAAGGTCTCCACTAGTGCCAGTGTGTCCCAATGAGTACTTCCATGGAACTTATGGAACACCTCCCTTGTGGTACTCTTGGATAACATTTGTCTCCCATCTGGGAGTGCCCATTTGCCTGTTACATCTTCTACTGGCCAAATTCCTTTTAGCTCTTTTTTTCTCCTGTTCACTGAATGGTGGGCATAGTTCTTTTTCCTGAACCGATATCAGAGTCCTGAGAGGGCAATATTCCTCCTCAAGTGCCACTGCCTTCGCTACTTCATCTGCTTATTTCCCCAGGCTGTCATGCTGTTCCCCTGTTGGTGCCCTTTTATGTGCTCTATTACAAGCTCTTGAGGTATTAATAAAACTTCCAGCAATGTTTTAATTGCTGCCTCATGGCTCAGGTGTTTGCCTTGGGAGGTTATCATTCCTCTTTCCTGCTAAATTTTCCCAAACACATGAACTACCCTCCAACCATACTTAGAGTCAGGATAAATTGTTCCAATCTCTTCTCTTATTTTTCATAATGCTACTACCACGGTGTATAGTTCACACATTTGAGCTGCCCAATCACTGGGGAGTTTACCTGTGCTTACTGTGGTTAGGTCTATGCCACCTATAACTACATAGTCACTGACTCTTTTACCATTTATTACTCAAGACAACCCATCTGTAAACACGTGTTTCCCTTCCTTCAAAAGAATTTCTATTAAATCCCCCCAGACCTTCATCTGATAATCTATTATTTCCAAACAGTCATGTCCCAGACCTTCATTTTCTTCTGTCTCGTACAGGAACTGAGAAGGGTTAACGCAGGAACTCACTGTTAAGCTTAAGTCACCCTGTCCCATTAAAACATCCTCATACTTGAGAATTCTGGAATCTGCCATCCAGTGCCCTGATGTCTGAGTCAGAATCGTTCACACAGCAGGGGGCATATAAACCACAAGCCTGGCTTCAAAGGCTGATTTCTTAGCTTCTTCCACTAACAGGGCTGTGGCAGCTATTGCTTGTGTACATGATGGCCAGCCCCTGATTACCAGACCTAATAATTTTGATAAAAAAGCGACTGGTTTCTTGTACCCTCCCCATTATTGGGTGATTACTCCTCTTGCCGTAGCTTCGTAAGTATTAACATAGAGCACAACGGATTTAAGTCTGGTAACACCAACACAGGGGCTTGTACTAATTCCTTTTTAATTTGGTCAAACCATCCCACTTCATCTGGTGAAAAGGACACCTTGGTATGCTGGGATGTGAACTTATCATATAGAAACTTTATCTTTGTGCTATAGTCTTCTACCCATATATGACAAAATCCAACTAACCCCAGAAACCATCTAACCTCCCACACTGGTTTTGGTACCAGGAGTTCAATGATTCCTGCAGTGCTTTCTGGGCTCAACCTTCGGGATCTCCCACGAATTAGATACCCAAGATATTCGACTTCCTTCTCTACAAATTGCACTTTGCTCTTGAGCACTCGTAATCCTTGCTGCCCTAGATAATTCAAGAACTTCACTGTTTCTTCCTCCAAATCTGATTGTACTGCCCAGTCACTAGTAAGTCATCCACATATTGTAAAACTGTTACAGTGTCTTTTCGTTTAATTTTTTCCATGGTACCTTCCAATGCTTGTTCAAATAGATTTGGAGCCTACGAAAACCCCTTGGGGAGTACAGTCCATCTCAATTATTGTTTTATTCCCACGTCTGGATCTTCCCACTGAAATGCAAAAACATCTCATGACTCCTTATAAAGGGGAGAGGCCCAGATTGTGTCTTTTAAGTCTATCACTGAAAACCCTATGCTTTCATGGGGTATTTTGCTTAGTCTTATGTCTGGGTTAGGGACTACCGGACCAACTTGTTGATTTCTGTTAGATCCTGAACAAGCTGTTCCATCACCCTTCTTTACCAGTAATATGGGTGCATTATATGGCAACATACATGGTTCCAGCAATCAATCCTGAATTAATTATAGAATCATAGAATAGTTAGGGTTGGAAAGGACCTTAAGATCATCTAGTTCCAACCCCTGCCACAGGCAGGGGCACCTCCCACTAAACCATGTCACCCAAGGCTCTGTCCAACCTGGCCTTGAACACTGCCAGCAATGGAGCATTCACAACTTCCTTGGGTAACCCATTTCAGTGCCTCACCACCCCTACAGTAAAGAACTTCCCCCTCATATCCAGTTTAAACTTCCACTGCTTAAGTTTTAACCCATTACCCCTTGTCTTATCACTACAGTCCCTAAAGAAGAGCCACTCACCAGCATTCTTATAGGCCCCCTTCAGATACTGGAAGGCTGCTCTGAGATCTCCATGCAGATAGAGCACATTTATTTAATTAAAAAAAAAAAAAAAAGGGGGGGGTGTGATGAAGGGGTGTGATTTTATGCATGTGCTGCATCATTTCACAATGTTATACTCTAAAAGCTTAGCTTGTAAGATGCATTCATGCATGTTTCGCTTGTAATTTTTTTAATTTAAGGTTTATAGTTCAGACATTTTGTCTTGACCCTCACACAGAACAAGTCTAATCTGAATTTAGAATACTTGGAAAAAATCAGCTGCTTGAATATTAAAACAACTCACTTGTTTTTAACTGTTCTAACCTCTCCAATGATAAAGACAAACCTTCCTTCTGCTTCCACAGTTGCAGAGTTCAAATTCAGAAGCACACACTGGAAAAAATCCATTCCATTTGAATGTTGTTCTATACTATCTTTGTCACATACCAAATGAATTTATCTTGTATACAGCATGCAGTATATAACCTCCATGTACAACAGGTTCACCAGTTAAATTAAATTATTTCCAGCTGATTCTTTACATCATTTATAGGGTGGTAAGCAGATCTGTTATTCAGACCTCTGATGTTCAAATATGCAACGTGACCTGAAATTCTTTAATGCTGTTGTACCTGTGACACCTTTTGAAGCAAATATATGATTCTACTGAGAGAAAAGACAGATCAAATCAGACATTTAAATGTTTTGATCTATGTACCTTTGTCTACCGAGAGCAGTCCCAGTGGCACTTACTTATCCACAGATAATGTAAGACATCAAGTAATTTGTAGCAGTGAAATGGGAAGTTACAGTGGTTTTCAACCATATACAAATATGCATTAGACACTCCCTGCATTTATTTCATCGGGGGGAAGGAAATCTCAATTAATGCAAAGCTCCTCCTCCCTTCTGCAGCTTTCACTTGAACTTTCAGAAGGACTGTGGCTGATGGGGGAAAAAAAAAAAAAATCACTGATTTGCATCAAAGAAAACTGTAATTTAATTTTCAAAAACTTTGCAGATGTCCTCTTTTATGATTTCTCTGAATAGAGAAAGCAAAATAGAACACAGATCAAGTTCTCATTGAGCTCTGCAGTTAATTTCCTGACCAAATATACTGTACTGCTGCTGCTTATCATCAAATAGATTAGGGAAGGAAATACCCTAAGTTTCCACTGCAATACAGTGCTATGCATGTGTGAATGCACCTTCTCTGCAGATGTTTGTCCTTCTTGGGAAGATATCAGTGAAGTTCTGGTGTATCACCACAGCCCTTTTTTGGCATCCCTGATAGGAAAGCAGCTGTTACCTGAAGAACGAGGCTTTTTTTTTTATCCTTTCTTTGGAGAGGATACTTATGAGGTCTGGAGATCACCTCAACTATAATAAGAGTAATAAGAGCAGTGCCTAATATGATTTACTTGTTTCCTTCA
Source organism: Myiopsitta monachus (assembly GCA_017639245.1). Lineage (NCBI taxonomy): Eukaryota > Metazoa > Chordata > Aves > Psittaciformes > Psittacidae > Myiopsitta > Myiopsitta monachus. The sequence goes on along the minus strand of CM029917.1, from coordinate 112,834,218 downwards.
GATGTAAGGGGTTGCCTCCTTGGATGGCAAAAATACTGCCAATTTTAAAAGCGACCTTAATTTACCTCCTTGCAGCCTCCACTGGACTTGCTCAACAACTCCATGTCCTTCTTAGGTTGAGAATACCAGAACTATACACAGTGCTCCAAGTGAGGTCCCATAAGAGCAGAGTAGAGGGTCAGGACCACCTTCATTGACTTGCTGATCACACTTTTCTTGATGCAGCCCAGAATGCGGTTGGGTTTTGGGCTGCAAGCACACACTGCCAGCTCATGTCAACCAAGTTCTCCTCTGCAGGGCTGCTCTCAATCTTCTTGACTAGGCTTACTGATATCAAAGAAAGTTTATTAAACTATTTTTCCATTTTGATGAACTAAGCTTCTTACAGCTTCTCCTAATATCGTCTGTCATGATCTGTCTGTTAACCCCAGCCAGTACCTAAGTGCCATGCAGCCATTTGCTCACTTCTCCTTTAATTGGTGGGATAAGGAGGAGAATCAAACTGAAGGTAAAACCCCTGTGTTGAGATAAGACCAGTTTAATAATTGAAATAAAGTAAGAGGTAGTAATAATGGACTTGCTCCAATACATGCGGAGTCTCAGGACTGCAGGAATGGTCTCGCCAGAGCGCAGTAGAGGGGGAGAATCCCCTCCCTCCACCTCCTGATGATGCAGCCCAGGGAATGATTGGCTTCTGGGCTGCAGGCACACACTGTCAGCTCATGTTATCGTGCAGCAATCAATAACTGCTTACCCAGAAGTATCTTAAATTTATATTTTACATTATTTTCTGTCATCACAATACATAGCTAATGGCATTTTACACAACATTGAGATTTGCTTGCGCATGGCAGCTGGAACTTTATGTGGAAGATTAGATCTGTAGACGTCCAAGCAGTCCCCTTACAAAAACCCCTATGAGGCTGAGGGGGATTTACATAGGACCAAGAAAACCTTCTTTTTTTTTTTTGAAAAAGAAGCTTATATAAAAGTCTACCAGTCTTCCAGCCCCCAAAAGTCATGCTGTTAATGAAAAGAACTTTAAGATAAAACAATAACAACTCTCCTCTTTTTAAGTTCATTATTTAACATGAGCAATCATAAAACTTGAAGGGAGCTTTGGGAAATAGAATTTTAAGTACTTTGGAGCCAATGAGCTGAAAACATTTTATGCGGTGCCCACAAAAGTATCAACTCAAGCATATAAATTGTCTAAAATACATATTAAGCAAGTGCTCTAAGTAGCCATATTCAGAGCAAGAATTACAAGTTGGCTGAATTCAGGCAGAATGTGTAAGATTATGGATGAAGCACTTTGCAAGGTGTAAGAATCAATGAGTTAAGTAGTTAATGTACTGTTGGCCTCATGAATATAAAGTCTAGTCTGAAGAGGATATTGGGAAGAGGGTGGATTAAATAAACTTGATGGAGAAAAGAAATTTGCTGGGAATTATATACTGTGATATATTGAACCACAGAAATCAATAATGTACTACCCAGGCACTGAAGACAACTGCTAGAGTACTAGCAAAAACCTGGTCTAATTGAGTAAGCATTAAAAGCAGCCTTGTTGGAGAGAAATGAATGGCAAGAGGTAATAAGCAGCAAAAAGTCTAAAAAGCTAAGGAAGAGTAAGGAAGGAAGAAGCATTATCTGAGCTGATTGTGAAACATGGCTGAGTGATAAAAGGGTCATCTTGCATGCTGAGAAGGCAAAAAGTGATCTGAGAATAGGAAGCTAATGAGTACTGCAGATTACACACAATGGGAAGATAAATGGAGGGGTAATAATACAGGCAGCTAGGGAGAGCATTAGCATAAAGAGGTGATAATAGTATGCAACTGGGAAGGGAGATTGTAAAAATCTGAAGATAAATCTGATAACAAACAAGACCTAGAAAGAAAAAGCAAAGAAAAATCCTGGTGTGTGGACAGACTTCAAAGAACTGAACTGTATTGTAAAGACTACAATGGTTCAAATTCGATACTGTAAACAGGTAAATCAGGTCTTGATTTAGACAGAAACAAGCCCTGCTAAAAGCATAATCTCTGTAAGAAGTCTGTCCTGGGTTCAGCACTAGCAGTCATTTTTCTCTTTCTTGGTAGCTTGTACAGCACGCTGTTTTTCACTTTCTGCCTGGGAACAGCGCTGATAACACCGATGTTTTCAGTTGTTGCTCAGTCACGTTTACTCTGAATCAAGGACTTTCTGAGTCTCATATTCTGCCAGGGAGGAGGGGAAGCTGGGAGGAAGCAGAGACAGGACACCTGACCCAAATTAGCCAAAGAGGCATTCCATATCACAGCACGTCATGACCAATATATAAACTGGGGGCAGTTACCCGGAAAGGATAGATCACTGCTCGGGTTGGGCTGGGTATCGGTTGGTGGGTGGTGAGCAGTTGTATTCTCTTCCCTTGTTATTTCCCTTATCATTATTATTCTTGGTGGTAGCAGCAGTGGTTTGTGGTATACCTTAGTTACTAGACTGTTCTTATCTCAACCAGTGGGAGTTGAATCTTTCGATTCTCCTCCCCATCTCTCTGGGAGAAGGGCAGGGGGAAGAAGTGGGGAGAGTGAGAGAGCGACTGTGTGACTGACTGGGCTTAAACCACAGCAAGCCATAATGTCAGAAAGAATAAGTAAGAATAGTCAGACTCCTTTGCAGATTGGGCCAAGTGTGATCTCAGCTGCTCTTTAACCACCCCAGAAATAACCCTGTTCATTCTCTGCTTTAACTGTGGTAGCTGAATGTGAAATTGCATGCTAGGAGACCATCTGGTTAAAACTGTTGTAAGGCCTTGTTATATTTTGAAAGGTTGAAAGTCTGAAAGTCATTTTGACAAATTTGCTGAGTACAAATTTTTATAGAATATTAAAATTAAAAAGTGCTTTACAAAAGTACGAATAAAAAACCACCACAACCCAACAATCTCCACATTCCAACAAACAAATACTGAATCCCACTCATAGCAGAGATGAATGGATCACTTCCAAACAAACCCAGCTCCAAAACACTACCACTATTATCAATTAGAAACAATTACTTAAGTCTGAATCAAACACTGAAGTTTAGGAAGTTGCCTTATAATGTCAAGTTTCATTTTCTCACATACACGTGCCACCTGAGGTTGAAAATAAAGGATAAACAAAACCCCCAACTACCACTTCAGTCAATGACTCAGGAAATCTGCACTGAATAAACCTGCTAAAAACTTACAAGTCAAACTTGGGACACAATGTGTCACTGTGGGACACATCAGCAATATTGTGATTTTGTTTAGATAAGGAGTACCAGCACATACAGTCAGAGGTGAAATTATGCTTCCCACCATCATACTGTTCATATATATGAGAGTGGATTGATTTAAATTCAAGCATTCCTCCTAACACCAAGTCCATTCTAAGTGATTAAATTCACAAAGACTGATAGTGAAACTATGTACATTAGAGAAAAAATATTAACTTTTTACTAGGGTAAGCCATCTATTTCCTTACTGTAGCCCCAATATGAAAGCAAGAAGGGCTGGATTTCAGGAATTATTCACCTGCTCCACAGTTCATGACCTGATCATGACCACAGGAGCTTCAGAAAGGCGGAGATGACATGGGTATAGGCTACAACAACTACTTGGACCATGACATCCATACACTGGCCAATATAAGCCATTAATTCCATGTACTGATGTAAGAATTTGGTTGTGTAGCACGGCACATGAATTCAGGAGTATTTCTAAGACCCTAAAACTGCTCTGATTTTCCTTCCTTTTGACAACAAGTACAAGACCTTTACAATTGAAGTGATGGCAAAACCCCAAGTAATTATGATGGAGAAAAGGTAGGTCAAACATTGTGCATGTTTCAAAGCACCCCTACTAAAGATGCTTTACTAGCTTTCATCATTTTGTGGATCATTGTTTAATCATTTAACCATGCAGTTAAGAACATACTGTCATTTACAGGAAGAGCTTGCTCACCAGAATTCACCAATTGGAACGATAAAGGGAATCACACTAAGGCAGGAGAGCTACATCAGCAGCCATTTTGGCTTTTATTTTCTCAAGTGTTCAGAGATCTTAGGTACACCTCCCATGCACTCTGACACCATTCACCAATTACTTAACTTTTACAATTGTTTTAATTCACTCGAAAGGTTATCCTTTCCTGCTTGTAGGTTGATTACATATAGTATTAGAGTAGCCTCTCAGGATCCAAAAAGAGGCTGTAATCCCATTGCCACAGACCTTTTTAAAAGAAAGTAAACTTCTGCCCTAGATGAGCTTCAAATCTAAATTAAGACAAGTAAAAGGTGGAAATGTGGAGAATTGCAAAATGCTGCTGAGAGCAGATATGCAGGAATTCTCTGCTTTTTACTTTACTACCCAAAAATAATTTGAATTCAAAACTACTGTATTCCTTTATAATTAATAATTAGAAAGAAGCAAATTACATCTGAAGTGGATGTCTTAGGTCAAATAACTGTTCCCTTGAAGTACTTACTGTCAATTACTTCAGAGACACTTAATATTTAGATTCCCCTTTGCAAAAAGATGAATTTAACCCCAGCTTGCCAGGGTCCTAATCCAACACCCTACCTGCTGGATAATTCAGGTTCTCTTCATGACATTTATTTGTTTTCATAGAGTTAGGATAAGTGTTCTATGAGAATGGGCTCTTCCAAAATGTTCCTTTAGGTATGAACAAATTGGCTATGTGTTTTATCCAATTATATTTAGCTAGTGCTTTGTTAAGGAAATCTGCATAGACTATGAGAGCTTGGGACTGATTACTCCACTAGACTAACAGAGCATATTTCTTGCCCTCAGGTGAACCAATTCCAGTGAGCATGCTTCAGTAATTTTCTGCAGAAACAGTTTGTATGCAAGGGCATTGGTATACTTTATTCTCTTTACTTTATTAAACCCATATATAATATTAGAAAATCCTTGCTGTTGGTGTTTTCTGGATAATACAAAGGACCATTTCCACTTGGGAGCTGAATCAGAATTATCCACCAAAACTATTAAAATCTCACTGATATCAGTAAAATCAGCATTAGGAATTAGTAATGAGTCTAAGGAAGAGTTCAAAAATTAGATCTTAAGGTATATATACCTCCTTGCATTTCAAATTATGTTTCGGGATTTATTCTGCTGAAGGATACAGGATCAGACTCATCTTCATCATCATAGCTAGAAGAATCTGATGACGAACAAGCAATAATGTAAGGGGAAATAAAGGAGGAATGGACAGCTTTAAAGAATAGCTTTATCAGTCATTGACATGAAAACTAAGGGCTGCGCTGACGGATATTTTCCCATTTTCTGACTTGACAGAGATTGTATTGCTTTGGGTTTCTAATTGAAAATTGGGTATATTTTTCTACTCTTCAAGTACACACCAGTATGCGTCAGACAAGGCAGAAGAGATAAAATGATAATGACCTTGGAGGCACAATTTAAATTTAGAGGTAGATCTTTTCCACTTTAATGACTTTTATAGAAAGTGAGACAATAGGATTTAATCATTCAGCACTGTTACTCATATAAAAGTGATGGTGACTCCTAAAGCAGTTCGCATCATAATGAAGCATCAGGAAAAGTATTTGCGTGCAAAAGATGACAGAAGCTGATGTAGCATTGAAAGAAGTCAGTAATCTTTTACTTTCCAGAGGTAAATACATAAAAATTGCCCTTCAATAAACAGAGCAATAAACTGCTCTAACTCTCCAATTTTTCACATTTGTGCTGTGAGTGACGGAAACTGAGACTGTATTTGGTAATTGAAGGATGCAATTTAAATTTGACTAGGTTTATGAGTATTTGATATTAAATGCCCTACACCTTGGCAATGCCTTGTCCTTCTGTGTGATTGTGTCATGAGTCTAAAGTTATCTAAATCACCCACTGCTCACATATCACCTGGCCACATTTTACAGGTTTTTCTCCATTAGTGAAAGCAAAATATGCCATAGGAACCCAAAGAGCACAAAAAATAGTCCAGTCACCCAGAGACTAATTACTAAGCTTATTTCCTAAATTATATATATATGCATTTATATTTAGTACCTCTGCATGTTGTAAGATGATTTTTAGTGGAAAGCTGTTCCAGGAAAAGAGGTGAGTGCAACCAGTGTATTGAAATTTGCACATTCTATCCATAAGCAATAGATAAAAGCCCTGACACCCTTTATCTGACATCTAATATTCTATCCATAAGCAATAGATAAAGGACCTGACACTTTTATGGCCTTCTAAGCACTTCTGCTTCTCAACTCCTAGCTATGAGAGTACACATACATTGTCATGTAATTAATACATTAAAGCACAAAAGTGGCAATTACTACAGTAGTAGGCAATCATTAAGTGGCAGTCACTTTCTTAACTTGTCAGCCAGGTATAGTCAAACATTTTTCACTATTGGGTGGTACACAGAGGGAGAAGGGAAAAATAAGTGGTCTTGCAGCCAAGATTGCTCCTGAGATTTCTTTCTGGTGGCAACTGAAAGCAACAATCACTTCACAAGCAAAACCCCAGCCATAGTCAGTATAATCTCAGATTTACAGGCACTTAGGCTTTGTCAGTGAACACTGAAACCAAACTCTCTGGCAGATGCCTACCAATCAAGCTAAAGGAGCAACTCCTGTACATGGTAAATGCATTGAAGAAATTGCCACCCATATAGATAAAGAATCCAGACAGTCCAATTTAGAAATCACTACCCCTCCTGAAAGGCATGTCCTGGCTATACAATGCTTGTCCTTTGTATCACATTCCCTCCCCTCAGTAGGAATGCTGACCACTGTGAGGAACATGAGATTACACTGTAAAGCTGCTCAAAACTCTCATCTGATGCAGGAGAGCAAGTCTTAAAATATTGTTTTCTCATTTTTACTCATTTTGGGATTTTTACGGGGGATTCAATTCACATGTATTAAAATGTTCACAACAGGTGAAGAAGAAAATGCAGTGACAAAAATATTCCACTGCAGCTGTTGGCTCAATGTCAGGTCAGTTATTAAACTGTGAGGAGTTAATCAATACAGCTCTAACATTACAATGAAAAAGACAGTATATGCTCCAAGTTTTCAGACACATTTTATAGAAAGGTTTGGGTTGGAAGGAACCTTACAGGATCACCTGGTAAGAAGGAATGAATTTAAGGGTCAATCTTGACCCTTTCATCGCCTCCCCACCTTTCAATTCCTTTGAAAGGTGAAACCTACTCGTCTTTTTCAGGTTTAAGGACCAGAGACTACTCCCAGGAGTTGACCTCTATATGTCTGTCTTCTCACATTAACTCTGTAACACTCCAACTATTGCATCATCATTTTTCTACTTCCTTTTCCATTTGTGCTTGATATTTTATTACATCACGGTTGAAGGACATTTGTAATGTGATTATTCTAATAAAGCCTGCAAATTTCTCTTTAAGATGCATCCCTTCTGCAGACAAGCCGTTCTAGTGCTAGCTGCTACATAATGCTGACATCCCAGAACACATTGTAGCTGCGAGCTTCTGCTTCTTCCCAGAACGTTTGTTACTTTACATTACGTTATATGCAAGATGGCGCATTGCAGACACTCAGTAACAACCTCTAGTTACCAAACCTGCTTGGTTTATCTTGTTCCTTGTCTTGTCTTGGATGGGCCTGGACAACAAGGCGTCAGTCTGAAGCTATTTAAGTTTAGAAGCCAGATGTGAGAAAGTAATGCTAGTAAGTGTGATTGATGCTAGCAAGTGTAATAGAAGTCTATGAGTTTCAATTAATTAGTTTTCCTGCAAAAATAACAAGGAATAAGACACAGTCCTATGTATTCAGAATTTGACAGGTCTTTTAATATAGGAAGATATGATATTGGCAATCTTGGCAAATCCAGCCTTCCAGTCAGAGCTGGATTGCTGAACATCACATAAGACACAAATAAGTACATAAAGAGAACCCAGGTTCCTTTAGAATAAAACTAAAGAGAACCTGCCCTGAGCTCATCCAGGTAACCAGTAACCATGCTAGGAGTAACATCATCTGATGTTCTGCTAGCCCACATGCTGTGCTAAGCAGTATAAACAGCCACAACTCACAAAATAGTAGAGGTAACTACTCAGATACCAAAACAGAACATGACAGAGTCCAGCAAAAGCTTCACCACAATTTGTCCCAACATGAGTTGGCATTGTCTCACATCTGCTTCAACACTTTTCAGTCAAGTGTCACACAAGGCAAGGGATTGTCACTTGAACTGTCCAGATATTTGGGTTGGGTTGTCATGTTCACAGGGCTAATTCCCTGTTACCACAGTGCTGCTGGGCAAAAAAGGTAATTTTAACATCAAGCTGAACTCACACTGGTGATCAGGGCCTGTTTAGCTATACCAAACACACAACTGGGAAAGCAGAAGAAAAATCCTATAGGCATTAAGAGTTGGACTCAGGGGACTTCTGTGCTGCTTGTTGCCTTGCACCATGTTAACTCCAAAACAAAGACTTTCACAAGCAACACAGCTTAGGTTTCTGAGTAGCAGGACCAAGTTTCAATCCTATAAAATAGAGCAGTGGTAGTAACTTGAGAAAACTGTCGTTTATTCATAACATCAAACTTTACCTGATTTAGGCCAGCATTAGGGTGAAGAGACCAGTTTTCCTCACAATGTCATCCAGAAGCTATTTTCCTTCTTTCATGTTAGTAAATTACATTTATAGATTGCCTGCCCTTTAAGACCCGAATCCTGCTAGCTTTTTCTGCAGCAAAGGCAGAAAACTCTGATCTACAGCTGAAAGGATTTTTCTTAGCCTTTTCCAGAGGATTCCATTCATAGGAAAATGCTGAACTCTACAAGTACAGAGGAAACGCAACCTATGATCAGTTGTCCATCAAAAACAAAAGGGGGTAATTTGGCTACTGATCTTCACCAAGAGCTGTGCTGACAATAGGCTTGTGCTTCTGCATGTTGAGAGGAAGCAAGAACATTGCCAGCAAATCACTGACTGTTCCTCTGCAGGCAACAGTCCTGCAGTGTGGGAAGGAACATGTAATTGTGTCAGCAAGCGGTTGTGTTCTCCATTACTGACGTTTATGGCTGTCCCCCCGCTGCGCATAGCTTCAGTCATTTATAAACAGAGGAAAATCATACACATATATATGTGCACTTCAAATTGTGTTTTCTGATAAGAGTGAAAGCATTACAGAAGAAATTCCCCTACTTGCAAAGATGAAAATGACAGGTCATATCTACACTTCAGTTCCTCTTCCCTCTACTCCATTCATATTTTTATATTAATTTACAGCAATAAAGAAGCCTATAATAAACTACTCGATGATGTACACTAGCTTCTACGTGTTAACTTCAGCTTTTATGTTCAAATACTTACTAACAGAAGGCATAACATTCCTTACTCTTTGTTGTTCTGTGAAGAGCTGCTTACTTGCTTAGAGCCAAACTTTAAGCGTTCTCTCAGGAAATAAATTGCTCATCTACCTGCTTGTTTTACCAGGTTGGGTTTTCTGCCTCACATTCCCTTCAATAATCAATTGCATAAAGTAAACTCTTTGCATGTTAACTTCTTTAAAGTGCATTTTCAAGTTTCCACTACAAAGGACCATGTCACTGAGTGATGTGAGAGAATTACGGTGAAGGAATGTCGCAAAATAAAAGAATAAGGACAAACAAAACAAACAAAGCTTTTTAAAAGAAGCTATTATTTGTACTACTGCCAATTCTATCTCACCTCCCAGACCCTTAGTATAATTTCCCTAAATCCTGCATTGGAGGTTGTCCCCTAACACAAACAGTCCACACAGTCCTTCAGTCTGGCTCTCCCTTTGGTATGTTTTTTCCTCTTAACTCCTCTCCTTTCCTTCTTCTGCCAAGACCCAACAAAAAAGTGTATCATAATCAGAGGCACCAGTACATATATCATTGTTCCTTTTCTTATGCACCATGGATAAAATTCACTTACAATTCAGTAACTATAATGCAACATCATTATCACCAGGATCTTCTGAAGGAGCAGGGCTATCATAGCTGAGTGTGCTTCGCCATCAACTATGGGTCAGTTTATCACTTCAAGGTTTGTACTCTCTGAACTATACTTATTGTCATTGTAGACTCAATCTGTGGTGGCACTGTCAATCTGCAAAGCAAATTCTGATGCATACTGCAGTTCCAATTCATATGCTGCACATATATCATTGTCGCTTTGTGCCTTTACTCTTTTACAATGCAGCGAATAGTGCCAACTCTTGTTATGATAACACTGATTGCATTTGCTTCTGAAAATATACTAAAAAAAAAAAAAAAAAAAAGCTAAAAGCTATATAGCACTGCATTTTCAGTTGGTTTGTTTTTCCCCCCTCCATACGACAGTAAAGACATGCAATGTCTTGCAATGTCAAAGAGACCCAATAGAGAACTGAAAAAAATTAAGACTGCAACAAATGCATTTCATGCCCCTTTCATTGGTAAAACCCACCATAATTAAAAGAAGTTAAAGCACAAAATCATGTAAGTGCCCAATTACTAGAATGTCACTGGTGCCTGCAATGGGACGCTGCAAAGCAGTTCATTGTAAATGCACAGCCTGATGTTGTAAATACTGAAGCATCCATCTGAATAATAACCTAACAACAGAAGCTAAGTTACCGGATGATGACATGCATACTGCCATCATTCAAATCAAAACTTGAAACTGGGAACCAACACAGGAGGTATAAAATCCTCATGAACCAGTAAATAATTTGTGATTATTCGTTATCCATTTTGGTGCAGAACTGTTACGACATTGTAAAGGAAATATTGTCTTCTGCTAGAGAACTTATTTTGTTCAGATACACACAGAGAAAATGTAATGGAGTCTAAAATCCACAGTTTGATGTTATTAGTGACAGAGGAAACCATTTGTTTACTGTAGGATTCCAGTTGAAATAAGTATTCCAGGTATATATTGGCTTACTATTCATAACTCATTCTGACAGTGCTTGCTGATGTATGTGTGTAAACACACCATGCCAAGCGTCACAATCAACCCTCCTTTAATAATTCACGACACGTCATGGTTTGATTCTGGGTTCCCTCACTGCAAATGTTTTTCTCGCAGTGGGGTAGTATGGATGTTCTCAGTTTGCTGAGCTTTGAAATCAAATAGATTGTATGTGTATGGAAAGTTAAATACATCAAAATTTGGATTTTCGGATGCACACTGCAGAATCTTATTACTTTTTAGTAGACAATGCATTATGCCATTATAACTGAATACTAAGGTTATTAAAGACATATTTCAAAATGCTACAAAAGTTTGAATTCTTTACCACAACACTTTTCAAAAAAAGAAAAAACCAGATACCACCACTTCCCCACACACATTCTTTTAAAGTATTGGGTTTGGAAAAGTCATTTAGATGCAGTTTGGGATATAGTGAATTGAAAATATTATGGTAGGATAAAAGGAGGTGGGACAGGAAAGATCCTTCAATGCCCCTCTCCAAGTAGAAGTCTCAATTCTTTTCAATTCTTTTGGCAGCATATACACCCTCCATAATTCCATTTCCCAAGGTAACATTTATGTTGAAGAATTGGAAAAAATCTGCTATTTCCATATGACAACTTCATCTAAGCAGAAGTATAATTTTATTGTCAAAGTAGGGGTAGAGTACATGGTGCATCAGGAATAAAATATAAGGTTAAAGACAATATTTCCCCCGGCTGTTAAAACACAGAAAATGGATTGGGTGCCTCAGTTATTCCTATCAGGTAAGGGAGGACACATGACCGATTTGTCTTATCCTACCCTTATTTTATGCTTTTAGATGATCAACATCTTCAAATGCTGGGTTTGGTTGTGGTCAGGATTTCCTCAATGTCACAGGCTAGTTTATCTAAATCATAATGATTTATGAGTGCCCCATAAAACTAGTGTTGGATTGCAGAACTAATAGATAACTGTCTGTTACTTACAATACAGACGAGTATTCACAGAGGACTCAGATCACCAGTTTCTCCTCCTCTGTGTTTTGCAACCATATTTTCACATGACTTTGAACAGTTTTATTGTGGTCTTTTCATGTGTAACTTACAGTTTTTATATATCACTATGGGAAAAATATATTCCTAATTAAACATAAATCTACACCATTACTTTTCTGCAGTTAGTTTAGTAATGACAGAAAATATTTCTCTGACTTCTTTGGATATCAGAGAGTTTTGTTCATAGAATCGTAGAATCATCGAATAGTTCGGGTTGGAAAGGACCTTAAGAGCCAACCTTAAGATTCCAACCCCCCTGCCATGGGCAGGGACACCTCCCACTAAGCTATGCCCCCCAAGGTTCTGTCCAACCCAGCCCTGAACACTGGAAGCAAATAGCCCTAACAGCAGGAGAGAACTGAAATCAGCTTTTGTCATGGAATAATACTGAAGGCACCTGGATAGACAGCCTTTATTTATGTCTTGACTCACATCTAGCCTAAAATGGTGGAATTACTTATATGATTTTATATCATAAAAATATAAGAAAAAGATATAAAGGATATAAAAGATAAAGGCTACTCAGTTTGATGTAAGAAACTGACATGAACTCATGTGCCTGTCTCTTCTTAGAATGAGTTACCCTGCTGACAAAAACATATGCAGTGGAGTGAAAAGTCTTCATTCAATAACAAGCAAATGGAGATAAATGTAAGATTCAAATAGCCCACAGACAACTATAACAGACATGGCTGATCTTTGGTAGTTTTTGGTACTTCCATCACCTGTGTGTTCCTAACCCCTCCGCTTCACTAAACAGTACTAAATACTCTATCCCATAATATGCCTGAAAAATCTCCCTTGAATACAGTGAGACAGAATAAAGTCCATCTTCCTTGGAGGATGCAGAAAAACTTCAAACTGAATAGGTTTACACAAAATGATTTGTGTTTGAATAAGGCTCCCCTGTGAATACAAAACACTGTATATAAAAGGATTATGAAGAGATAAACTAGAACAGTGAAAGTCCACACAGAAGAATCTCATATCCCCTCTCATGCCTCTGATACAAAACACGCTGTGAAAAAGTTATCTGGGAATGCCAAGCAACAGTTTGAGAAGAAAACCTTAAAAATGATAGAGACAGATACATGAGCAGTAGCTCCAGCAAAGTAATACACACGGTGTTTGTCACTGGCAGAATCCATTAGAGATGCAGGCCTCTGTGTGGAGGTCAATACATGGTTTCATACTGATGCTGTGCAAGAATCTATAGAGTCTAGGGTTTCTCAGTGTGCCTTGTAAGCAGCTAACTTGTATTAGGCACACAAGATACTCCTTTTATTTCCTATTGTTAATGCACAATTTCTGCGTTAAGGATGCCTCTATAAAGTGGTAGTCAGGTAACCATATACATCCAGACAGAGGAGCAATCAGAGAAGCAAGCAATTTTCTCCACCTGAAGCTTTTGGTCTTAACTTCCCTCAAGAAAGGTAACAGTGATGGGAAGTGACCATAAAGAATGTTTCTTCTGAGCAATGCTCAAAAACTAGTGAATTTTTCTACTTCCTTATGTACCAGCCTAAGTGATTTTCAGTGATCACTTTGCTTTCTGGCCTCTCCAGTCTCTTCTCTTGATGGTCGACAGAATTCCCTTTGCCATGCTGCTGTGTCTGACCAATATGCTAACAGAGACTGATAAAAGTCATCCAGGTTTTGACCAAAGTTTGCACAGTTTAAAAATGCTGTCCTGAGACAGCAGATATGGGGGAGCAGTTGCACTTCAGCTTAAATGAAAGCTTCTGTTTGGAAAATGTGCTGCAAAGACTAATTTGAGAAAAACCCCAACAGCAGCCCATAGATTTGTATAGATTAAGAAATTTAAAGTCCTTACACCATGAGGCTGTGGGAACTCCCACTGGGGCATGCAGACATCCCAGTGAATTACTGCAGTGTTGAAATCACACAGTGCACTCTTGTGAAATGCTAACTCTTGTTACCTTCATTTAAAAAAACCCTCAATAACCAGTAGTGCTGCATTTTGATAATCACATCTGAAATGTCATAGTGTGGGCAACTGCCCTGTAATACATCACTTTTCTGTTTAGTCAGGAATAGATAAAAAGAGCACAGGAAAATAATAGATTATATGCTTCATTTTTAACACTACTTTATGGGGGAAAAAGGACCTCTAAGGCCTTCCAAGCCATCTGTTATCTGAATGTGTCAGATTGTTACAGATGAGAGACAGTTTACTTTTAATACTAGAAGAATTTATAGGAATTCCATGCTAAGTTCCATTCAAAACATATGGTAGTATCCATAATGTACCTGGTTTAGCTCTCTGCAGTCACTACTTTGTGGATTTAATCATTTGTCCATTATTAGTCTTTTTTTGGACACAAGATAATCATCAGATGTGCTTTAACAAAAGCTGTGCAAGTCAAAATTATTCAATTCTGAATAAAACCAAATTACACATTTTAGTTAATGAATGAGATGTGACTGTCTTAGGCTTTTAGATTATATTTCATAATAGTATCATTTTCTTCAAGTGGCATTCAATTCATACTGAAAAAGGAAAATACTTTCTTACATGTAAATAATACAGCTATATTGCATATTGAAGGTTAAAACATTTAGCTTTTCTAATCCATTCAATTACTGCACACTTGAATTCAGAGTAGGTTACAAGCACATTCAGAATCTATAAGTCTTGAATTAACAAATCCTATCAAGTTGAAATTCACATAACTAACTTTCAGACTGTTGTTTATAATGAATAGATTGTTTAGTTTGTTTTCATTCAGTTTGTATTCACTGCCCTGGGTTTATGTCTGGCTTCCCAAAGAGAAGATAAAAGTGGCACCGAGGAGCTTTTAGGTATAACCAAGATACCCACAGACTTATCAGTCTTAGTTGTGGGCAGACAAATCTGATGGGTTTTGGGACTCAGGATAGGTCTCCTTCCCAGGCTTCTAGAACCCGAGGACCAGGGAGTTCTTCCCATCCCTGTCTGAGGGACAGGGCTCCTGTGGTTTGCATTTTCAGGTCTAACCACTGAAACTGAGCAAAATGCTCTAAAGATGCAAACATACACACATAGAATACGCATAGCCAATGACACAGACCAACACAGATCAAGAACAGTGCTTTCACTGGCAGTCATCCCATGTCCATATCCATCCTTCTCTGCTGCTCTGTCCTCCCAGATTAGCAATTCTGCCATAATCACTCCTCTCCCACTGGTCTTCCTTTCACTACATTTGTACCCAAATTTCTGATGGGTTTACCTGGGTGATCTTGGCATTAAATGATATCATGAATATAGTTACCTTGGTACCAGTCCCTTATAATTGCCATCTAATTTTCTGAAGTTCAGCTGTTTTCCCCCTTGATAGACAAATCTCTCCATTCCTTATGGCACTACCTGTAACTTTGATCAGTTTCCCACACTTCAGTGGAACTTAAGAGGGTCACAAACAAACAAGCCATTTGTAGAAAGAAGAAGAAGAGTCGGTGCTTGATTGTTAAAGTTTAGCTTGGTTCCTTTCTTACTACTTTTGGAAAACAGATTAAAGCTTCCATTAAGATCTAATTCCTACAACAAGATCTATAAAACTGTTGGATTGGAGAATATATTTAGCCCACAACACAAAATTTCTTCTTCAAGACAGAAACAGGCAGGAACAGGACAGTCAATTAGCCTCATGTTATCAGATGCAGCTGTTGTTCTAAAGAGCCAGATAAAGCCTCTTTGAATCAACCATTGCAGAGAACTGAAGCTGGTTCTCACATAAACAACCCTGCTCCACTAGTCACCATCTAATCACGAAAACATGAAAAGTAATGGTTTAAGCAGAATGCAGATATTTTGAAACCTTAACACATTTCTCATAGAATTAAAATATTACTTCCTAAATTACACCCTAAGTATTGCTAGTGCGTTTTTCTTTTCTGGCAGAAGAGAAGAACTGTGCACAAATGACCCCCTGAGGTTGACTGCATATGTGTAAGCAAAAATACATTTGCACATGTTGTATGCCTGAACAGTGCATTGCCCATGGAAAAGTACCTTTGACAAACACTAGAATGTCCCTAACAACACCAAAAGCTTCCATCACATTTGAGGGAGGTCATCCTTCCCCCATATCCTAAGCACTGGTGAGGTCACACCCCACACCTGGAGCATTGTGTCCATTCCTGGGCTCACCAGTACATGAGCACAGGGACAGACTGGAGAGAGTTCAGCCAAGGGCTACAGAGATGGACTGGAGCATCTCTGCCCTGGAGAAAGCTCAGGGGAGATCTTATCTATCAATATCTGAAGGAAGGGCACAAAGACGATAAAGCCAGACTTTTCTTGGCATGCAGTGACAGGATGAGAACTCATGGGCAAAACAGGTTCCTCTGAACATCAGGAAACACTTTTTGACTATGAGAGCAACTGAGCACTAGCACAGGCTGCCTAGGAGGGCTGTGGAGTCTCCCTTCCTGGAGATACTCAGAAGCCATCTAAGAGACAGTCCTGTCAACTAAGTTTAAGTAGCCCTGCTTGACCCAGGGTATGGGACCAGATAAGCTAAAAAGGTCCCTTCCAACCTCAAACACTCTGGTTTATTTTACATTATGTACTGCTGTGCTTGAATTTCTCATCTCTTCCCAGTCTTACCTGAAGAGAAAAATTATAAAATGTTAAGACTTCATTATCATGTAGAATTCTTCCAAAGGTTTCTAGCTTTAAATCTGTCATTAAGTAACAGGTTGTTTCTACGAGTTAGATTAATAGAATTCTTAAACACATTTAAAGTGAAATCAGGTTAACATTATAAAATATTTTAAATTAAATGCAACACTTGGCATGGATATTATCATTAAGAAAAGAAGTTATCTATTGAAAACACTACTGTGATGCTAACAAATCTTATTATCAGTGGCTATTCCAACTTACCCGTTTTAACACAGGGCCAATTGCCCTCCAAAATAAGTCTCTGTCCATCAATTGAATTTGGAGTCCAGAAAACTAACAGTCTTTTGGCTTCTAGATAGCTGGTCTAATGTGTGGTGAGATTATTTCTGTCCTTGTACCTATGAATTATCTACTTATACCCTCCTCTTCCTCAAGCATTTGCCTGGTCCTCATCCGTAATTTTTCAAAGTACCTTTCTAAGAGGACCCAGTACTGAATGTATTCCCCACCAGTAACCACGCATGCACATTGTCCAACAAAAGGTGCTTCAGGTGTTATCTTCTTCCATAAACTTCCAGCCCAGAAATCCACTCACTCTTTATTTGTAAAATCTCCAAGTATTTTATATATACACATGCACTTGGAAATCACGGAAGCTAAAAGTGTCAGTAGAAAGGGACCTCTGAAGGAGGTAGTCGTGGTTTAAGCTGTAAATCTCACGCAGCCCGCTCACTCACTTCTCCCTCTTTCTTCCCCCCTGCTCTGATGGCGGGGGGGGGGGGGGGGGGGGATGGGGAGAAGAATCGAAAGAATGTAACTCCCGCGGGTTGATGTAAGAACAGTCCAGTAACTGAGGCATAATACAAACCACTACTGCTACCACCAGTAATAATAATGACCAGGGAAATACAAGGGAAGAGGATACAACCCCTCACCATCCGACCGAGACGAGAGAAAGAGAGACTTCCAGGTTTCTGCCCTCCAATTTTTTACACCCTGGGCATGATGTGCTGTGGCATGGAATAACCTCTTTGGTCAGTTTGGGTCAGGTGTCCTGTCTCTGCTTCCTCCCGGCAGAGCATGAGACTCAGAAAGCCCTTGGTCAGACCAAAGCATTACCAAGCAGTAACTGAAAACACTGGTGTTATCAGCGCTTGGTAGCTCCCAGCTATCAAGAAGGAGAAAAAAAAGAAAATGACTGTTGCTGCTGAAGCCAGGACAGAGGTCCAATTCCATGTGGATCAATCTGAAGAGTCATAATTAGAGAGGGCTTAAGAGGTGATCATTCATAAAAAAGAGCTGACATAGATTAACAGACCCCCTTTAGAGCACTATGAATTTAGGGTTCTGAATCTCTCCAGTAATTCTTCTGGCAAACTGGTGTTAGCATCTGCAACAATTACCACCAGCAGATGTAAACCACTCATTCAGCAGTTGCAAAGAGGAATGTTTTGCAAACTCTATAGTACTCTAGACACACATATCAATTGCTCCTTTTAATTGCTCAAGCAATGATTCATTCTCTGACCTTCCTTTGTCATATAACATCCCCACATATGGGAGTGTGGACTGGATGTAGGCATGCATGTACTCATTTTCATTAATATTTAATTTAAAATTTCAATTGGACAACACCAAGTAAACTTTGTCTTTATATTATGGAAGGAAATACTGTATCCAATTTTTCTTTTGCATTACATTGAAAGTGAAAAGTAAGAACATTTTTCACAAAAAAAAAAAAAAAACAGAAAAAAAATGGTTACAGCTGTATAAAGCAGGTGGAGAGGCACACAGAAGGCAGTTACGTACCACAATAATGTCTCTAAACCATTAAGCTCCTGCATAAGGATGCTCACTAGCTATGCTTAGAACAGAATAATAATAACCAAATAATTTTGTCAATTAGAAAGCAGAAAGACATTCATTCCACCACCTTGAGCAATTTTGAAGGAGCAGTAAGGAATAGTCCATTTTCAGCATCATACCTGGTGGTTTCCATTACTTATACTGTTATTGCCCTCAGGAGATGCATAACTGGTTGTCTAATTGGTTAGCCAATGTCTTGAAGAATTACTTATTAAGCAGAAAATATGCCAATAGTAATTCTATGCCCACAAAAACCAATGTGAAAATATTTCAAAAAAGGCAATTACAAACCTGTCTCCAAATTGCTGGCATTACTTCTTCCCATTAGAAAGCCAGTTCTTTCATGAAAATGCTAAGGAAAGTGTTTGCACTTCAAAATGCATCAATTAAATAACAACAGAACAGCTGGTGGGAGAGGAAGGAGATTAGGACTGGAGAACCTGCCTTTGGATTTCTCCCGCACTTACAGGTGTCCAGTGGCATCTATGGCAGGTCAATTGGTGAATGCCAACATGGCTCTCTGCAGCACTTGGCAAAAATATTGAATAGCTCAAATAGGATAAAACATATTGCTACACACTGACAATTCAAACCCTGTATCATAGCTGAGAAGTGACAGATTGAACTATTGTGTTAATGAGGTTTTACTGCTTGCAACACCTGAACAGGTTCAGGTATTTCCCACAGATATGGACATAACTACCCTGTGCCCTACACATTAGACTGTAAAAAGTTGTTTTCTTTAGATTAATGATACCTCAAGGACAAACAAAATACAACTCTAAGCTATTCAGTAACAGTGGAGACAAGCATAAATACACTATATAGTCTTCAGTTTTAAAAGGACCTATTTACAAAGACTCTTTTTAAAAAGTGTCCTTTAAAGGTACTTTATCAGTTTAGGGAAGTCCATTTCTGTCATTTAATGTAAATGACACTTACAGGGCGGGAGTGCCCAAGAGTTGTGGTGGTGTCAAGTCCAGCCAGAAGAGCAGTGCTTATGTGGAGGGTGTTAAAGCAGGTGCTAACTGTAGTGCTACTTAGGAAAAGAGAATACTACCTGAGACTATGAGCTTTTACCTCAGGGTGGACATGACCTTAAGACCCAAACTAAGTGTCTTACCAGCTGAGAACATCTCATGCGAACAACAAGACAACACACTATTCACCCTTCAATATATCTAGGCATATAACCACAGCCAGAACTGCAACCAACCAGAATCCAAGATAAGGGAACAGAGAGCACCCTTATCATGCATTTCATTACTTCAGGTAAACTAGGTGTCAGAAAACCACCTATCACCTTCATATGCAGTGCGGCTCACATTAGAGAGCTAAACGCAATTGCCCTTCTCGCATCGGACAAGGGCATATAAAGATTTGAAGCCCTTCAGAATGCAGTTCTTTAAGGAAATGAAAGAACTGCAGGTATTTCTTTAAACTCCCTGCTTTTGCAAAACTTTCCCAACTATTTTTAATATTGTACAGACAGATCACTTTAGCAGAGGAATATCTCAGTCTAGCTCTTTGAAGATGTGAGAAATTCAGGAACCCATGAAATATTCTACTAAGAGGTAGGCCAGCCATTTACTTTCTGAAGTGTTACAACATTCTGTACTCAAATATTTTTTCTGTCACATAATTTTACAGATTACATCTGTATTTCAAACTCAGCATTCAGTACCTTCTGCTGAGTTTCCTAGGCACCGACATACTTCCTCAAGTCATTACTTTTTACAGTGTTCACAATAAAATGGTCAGTTCTAATTATTCTTGCCAGCAATAAGGTACTGTACTGGGTAATTCTTCCTGCACCGTAGAGTTGTGATCGCCAACTTCAATCCTAAGTGAAACAGCACATTCTGTTACACAGCGCTATGAAGCACATGCAGACTGTGATCATGTAACAACTGTGTAGTATAACACTATTATCTGAGCTATGACTATTATCTGCTATTGAGTAACATGTGGGATACTTCTTACAATGTAGGGTCATGGTTTAAGCCTCTCTCGGAGTTCTTTCGCTCACTCACTCCCCCCTCTTTCTTCACCCCAGCTCCCCGGGAGATGGGGAGGAGAATCAAAAGAATGCAACTCCCATGGATTGAGATAAGAACAGTCCAGTAACTGAAGGTATAACACAAACCACTGCTGCTACCACCAAGAATAATAATGACAAAGAACATACAAGGAAAGAGAATACAACTGCGCACCTCCTGATACCAAGCCGGACCCAGCAGCCAACTCCAACCCTTCTGGGTCTCTGCCCTCCATTTTTTTACATCCTGGGCACGACGTGCTGTGATATGGAATACCTCCTTGGTCAATTTGGGTCAGGTGTCCTGTGTCTGCTTCCTCCCGGCTTCCCCTCCTCCCTGGCAGATCATGAGACTCAGAAAGTCCTTGGCCAGACCAAAATATTCTAAGCAGTAACTGAAAACATGGGTGTTATCAGCACTCTTCCCAGGCCGAAAAGTCGAAAACACAGCTACCAAGAAGGAGAAAAATGACTGCTACTGCTGAACCCAGGACATGTAGTAAGTGACATATTTAAATGAGTATGTTCTCCAAATACCAAACTAATTATCTAGTACACAATGGATTGCCCCACTACTAATTTTTCCAAAGTCATCACTACATTTTGATTAAGAATTCCCTAATGTACAGGTAGAGAAGGACATGCTGGATTTGTTCTGTAAGTACATTTATTCCAAAACCTACATGGCAGATCAAGCATGAGACAAAGCAGCACAGATGCCCACAGCAGCTGGGTTTTGTTTGCTTTGTTTGTTTGGGGTGGGTGTTCGGTTTTGTGGGGTTTTGTTTAGTTTGGGGAGTGTATTTTGTTCTGATCAGATTTGTTAGTGTTTTTAACATCACAGATCCAGCAGCAGATGGTTTGCAACAGCAGGGGAAGTTCAGTCTGGATATAAGGAAGAAGCTATTTGTTGTGAGGGTGGTGAAGCCCTGGAACAGGTTGCCCAGAGAAATGGTGAACGCTCCATCCCTGGCAGTGCTCAAGGTCATGTTGGACAGAGCCTTGGGCAACATGGTCGAATGTGAGGTGTCCCTGCCCATGGCAGGGGGTCTGGAACTAGATGATCTTAAGGTCCTTTCCACCCCTAACCATTCTATGATTCTATGAACAAACTGAGCAGCCGATACTATCTAGTCTATGCTAGTATTACCAAGTTACAAGCAAGATTCGTTTTCACAACATTTTAAATAAATGCAAGCAAATGACAAAGCATGATTTAAGATAAACATCACAAGAGGAAAAAAAAAATATGAAGGTATCTACAGCAGAAGCTGTTCCACACAGCCAAACTCAGCTTAAAGAGAAAAAATCCAACAGTGAGACATTCTCCTGAACTATGTTTTTATGATAAGTTCCCCCAGGGGTCATAGTCCTCCCACTTTAATTGACTAAGAAAACAGCTAAACTATATGTAATAAACCAACTTTTAACAGAGACAACGAAAGCTTTTGTCTCAGCTTTCATGTGAATTAGAGCAGGTCCTAGGTTAATACTTTGATGTTTATTTCCTCTGCAGGTTTTATAATAAAAAACTCTGCCTTCCAAGATGTAAAATTATTATTTAATCTTTTGGGGGTATTAAAATTCAAAGCAAACACCACATTCACATTTGCACTGTTGATAACTAATCTGAACTACTCTCCTGCTGACAGTCCTTTGATGTGAGATTATTCTATAATGTCCTAATCTATATTTTTGTACTCTAATTAGCACAGGTGTGTACCACTGACAATACATCTTCAACCTTGCTTCTTGTTTGCCTTTGGCTCACTTTAAATGGAAGTAGAGGCAGAAAAGAAATCCTCAGGAAAAGGGAAATTCAATTGGGGAAGGGGGGGCAGTAAATATTTAATCTATGTGTGATGCATATTTTGGAAGAAAATGGGAATTTATGAGCAGAGTCTTACTACCTGTATTACTCCAATATAACCAAGACATAACACTACTCAATGCTTAACACTACTAGTTCTTTTCACTATTTCAAGAACAGAAAGATACATCACCTAGTTTTAACACCTCAATCCGGCTGTTAAATTGCTTAGCCCCAAACACTTCTCATCCTGATACTAAGATTATGCAACAGAACTTGGTATTAAACAAATACACACTTCATAAAAAAATCCAGCTATCCATTTTGGCATCAAAAGGGGAACTGAACTCTTTTCCAATACTGTTGCCAACTGGCATGCTGAACAGAAACAGATTCAACAAGTCATCACTCGGTTATCATCTCACTGAAAATCCCCTAAATTTAAGTTTTGACTGAACTACCTGTGATCTGTTCTCTCCGAGTCTGAGAGGGAAATTCACGGATTCATAGGATTGAAGGGACTGAAGAAATCTTGCAGTTTATTCTCCCCTGAAGCAGAATCAGCTACACCTGCAATTCTTTGTGATGGATATTTTTAACCTGCTCTCAAAAGTCTCCAAAGTTGGCAACAAGGCTCCATATTTTCTGGTAGTTTATTATACTAGCCCTTCATTTTCAATAGCTTTCCCCTGCAATTCCCTAATATGAGTCTTCCCAGCCACCAAGTCATGCCATTGCTATGCAAGCAACGCCTGACAAGTAGCAAAAAGATTCGTCTTCTATATGGCCATGTATAGAAAATACTATAGTTACTGCACCCCACCCAACTTACTCTCTTTATAGAGTATAGATCATCTACAAGACCAGACTGCATCAGACCAAACAGTCAACTACCATAATATTTTCTGTCCAATAGCAGTAAGTGACACATGGGTTAGAAAAATCCTGTAAAAACTGTATAAAGACACCTCATTCCTAATATTCCCCAAACTTTCAGCAGTCTGGAGCTTGCTGAAATTAATGTTGGGTTTGGAGGGTTGTAATTTTATTTTTGTTTTTTGCTTGCATAATATTCTTTGGAGGTTCTGCAGTTTAGTTGTTCCTTAGATAGAAAGAAAAGTTGAATAATCAATCATCCAATAACCACCTTTTCTGTACCAATGACTGTCTAATACTCCTGATAAGTAATTTTAATTACAACAGCCTCAGGTCACACTGTCCCTCCCCATAGTTAACGGTTTCCAGACCCCTGTTTGTCCCCAAGCTCATGTAGTCTATGGCCTTCTTGGAATACAGCACCCCACACCAGAATGTGTTACACAGGATTAAGTCTTCAGTTTGCTGGCTGTTCCCCCCTCAGACTTTTCTGACTCATTATTTGTGCGTCAGAGTAAAACCTTGTATTTGTCTGTAGTGAACAGCATCCTCTAAACATTTTCACACTGTGTGTTAAAATTGGTAAAATTCATTGAACTTCTGTTTTTTCTTTCAAAGTACCTGCAGCTACAAAAAATCTGACGAACTTAGGCTGTGATTTATCTTCATCAAAATTTGACTGCAATACTGAGTAATGTCAAACTAAGAACTTCAGGAAACTTCTCTTGAAATATTTTCCTGTTTTGATTATGAATCTCTGATAAGTACTCCCATATGTTTTTTTTTTTTTTCAAGACAGTTTTGTATCCATCTTGGCATATTTCACATTATATTTAGGGCATAGATTCCTGGACTGCTTATGAGAATGTCAGGTGAAAAAAAATTACTAAAATTGTTATCATTACTTACTAAAAGATGAAAACCACTGCTTATAGCACTGCTGTTTCAGATCCTCATCTTTGTCTACAACACTTGTTAATGTGTTGTAGAAGGAAACTGAATCAACCGACCTATTACCCATATCCATTATTCATCTTCTTGTTAAGATATGAAAAGCTGATTTTCCTACTTTTTTACCTGAAGGTGATCAATCTGCAACTCCCAGGATTTCTTTCCCTCCTCTTCTCTTTTGAAAGATGAAGAGCAAATTCTCCTCTTACCAGACCTCTGGTACATCATCTATTCCTCAAGCCATAACTGCTTTAGAGAGCAGTGTCACCTCTTAAGTACCTAGAATGAAGTTCACTGGGAGCAGATGTTTAAAAGCTTCTAAATTACAATTAGAAAGTGTTAATGCTATTCTGTGTTGAGGGCTTGTGTGTTTCTCAGTGGCTAGTTACATATAACAGCCCAATGATGTGTAGGGTTGGGTTTTTTTCTCATAGACATAAAATGCCTTGACAGAGATGACATAAGATGCTTTGACAGACTTAGGTGGCATGGTCTAGGATGAGACATCTCTGCCCATGGCAATGGGGTTGGAACTAGATGATCTTAAGATCCTTTCCAACCCGAACCATTCTATGATCCTGTGGATGAGGAAAAAAAGGGGGAAATGCTGCCGCCATACCAGCACATCTATTTGCTATTTTGCCTCTCTTTTGAGTATGAGCTAAGTTTTTTCCTAGCCTTCTAGGACTAACCTACTCGTTACTCTTTATGCCCCTTGTGTCTATGTGCTTTGGCTTTTCTCATTGGGTACTGAGTAAATTTTTATACTTTCTCCTGTCACTTTTCCAAATACATCAGTGACATGGTCTAGTGATGGACTTGGAAACCCTGGGCTAAAGATTGGACTTGATGATCTTAACGGTCTTTTCCAAACCTAGCTGATTCTATGGTTCTATGTATACATGCAATACACTGGCATATTTGTTATAGATTTCTTTGTTTCCAGTTCCACAGAGTAAGTTTGTGCAGCAGAAAAAAAAATAGCAGATGATTAAGAGGCAAAGAATAACTGAAGATGTATCAGATATGGTAGCATAGTACAACATCTTATATTGGAAAAGGATACCTGAAGCAGTAGATAAGAAAAAAAAGTATAAAATCACGACTGAGAAGGAGAAAATACATAGGGAAATACTGATGTTGCCTCCTTCCACAGAAGACCAGATTAGCCAAAGTTCACAGAAG
Organism: Myiopsitta monachus; assembly: GCA_017639245.1. NCBI lineage: Eukaryota > Metazoa > Chordata > Aves > Psittaciformes > Psittacidae > Myiopsitta > Myiopsitta monachus. Next base: position 112,808,843 of record CM029917.1, on the reverse strand, counting down.
AACTAAAAGCAAAACAAAAGGTTTTATTTACCTGAGCTGGAGAATCCCTTACAAAGAACGTTATGAATGTCAGGAGCTTACAAAGACTCCAGAGATTGTACAAGATTTTGAACAACAAGTTTGGTGAGAATTGCTACAAACACAGATACCACTATGGTCACAGAAAGAAAATTCAGTGCATTGCTAAAATACATTGGAAATACACATTTTCTACCCAAAAGCCTTCTCACTTTTACAGGAAGAGGTTTATGATGAGATTAAAACATTCCATTCACTTTGGATGTCTCTTCACAGCCACAAGAATAATCTTTGTTATTTTAAACACTCCCTCACCACAATCCACATGGCAAGCTTCTCTATTAATTTATCTCAGCACAAACTAATAGATACAGAGGTGTTGACTCCACCAGCCCTATAACAACCACTGTGGAACAGACTGTTATAGATAGGGCTTCAAAGCATATATGAGGTGGCAGAGCTTTGTTTGCACAGCAAGAAAACCACAGGCCCATCTTAAACAGTAGGGCTTTATTCTACCCATACTGACACCACATTCAAGTCTTGTCTTTGCAATCTTTATAGACATTTCCTATTTACATAAGCAGTGTATAAATATAGTAAGGATAAACTGAACATTTTCTCTAAAAAGAAAATCCTTCCCTTCCTACTCTTTTTCTAGGTCATCTCCCCCTTCATTGCTCAGGAAGAATTAGAATTTATGCCATGCGTGTAGCTACATTGCAATGACACATACAAAAATCATTAGGAAAATACATGATTAATTACTACCCAAAGTGTATCAAAGATGGCAGCTACATCCCAAATGAACAATGAGAAAAGACACGCATTGTAGCACCCCTTGAACTGAACCCCAGGAGAAAAGATTTGTAGAAGCTCAGACTTGCAAATGATTGGGATTAATCTAAGCAGAGAGCACAGAAATGAGGGAAGATGCCTTCTGAATATACAAGACTTCCAACTCCTGTCGCCACAGCAAAGGCTCACAAGCTGTGAAAATAATTAAGCTTTTCTTCCTTCGCCAGTGTAGATTCTTCACTAGTGAATTAGAACCATGCAAGACCTGATGGAAATTCTGCATGCTGTCAGTAATCTATATGCCTATACAAATCCTTTCCTCAATCGCTTTCCCTCCCCAGTGTAGATCCTTCACTACTGCAAAGGGGGAAGCGTCAGTGTTTATGCCTACTGTAATATCAGTCTTGATAAATCACCACTATTTACTCTAAGAAAAAGCTAAAAAGATGCTGAATACATAGTTTCGGGTTTTTTAATTCTTACTTTCCTACTGTTAGCAGAAATAAGCCAACAAGCTCAGAAGTTAAAAACAAGAAGTAAACTGGCACAAATTCAAATCGTACATTTACACACAACATACAAAAGCAATACTAATAATCTAATGTAAAATGCAAGCCAGCACCTCTGGAACATTTTAGAGCATTAAGTTATTGTTTAAAAAGCCCTTTCTTGTTTAAAGCCACTAAACTAGAAAGTAACATTTGGTTAGCAGTACATCAGTAGGAATTTCTTTTCCCCCTGACTAATCCAGTCGGACTTAACTGGACTTAGATCAATTTAAAAAAGCCGCTTTGACTGAGTTGCATGCTTTCCAGATAAAAACATTTTAAAATAGAAAATCAGCTGACATTAATATTTATTTCTTATCCTATCATTAAGGGGCTAATTTTGCTGGATTTCAAGTGAAAAGACATAAGTTTGAAAGCACTTTAACATTTGGCCCCCATTGGCTTTAGGTTATATTTGTTTTATCCTACAAAGACTCGCACTTTTGCATTCTAATCTATCCAGTTAACAAGGCAGTTTCCATATTGCACCTCTTAGGTCAGTAATTCAACTAACTGAATTACTTCAAATGGAGTACAACAAACTCTTACTCTCCTCCCAGAAAATCATATAGATGGAGATTTTTACAAAGTGCATTCAGAAATGCAGCCTTCCAGCTCCTACTCTATGGTTTATATATTAAATTCTGGCATCTTGAAGTTCTGGAATCTAAACCAGCTTTTCTTCAGGTTACCATCTGGATGCCTCTTACTGGAAAGTAATTTTAACAACTGTCTGGAAATCCTCTTAAATACATATTATACAATTGTTTCTGATTTTTAGTGCTTAAGGCTTTCAGTCTAAAGTTTCTATAGATCAACACCTACCAAGAGGTTAACAGGATCACGGCTGAGTATCTTTTACTCTTACTCCTGAAATAAAGGATATATAAAAGGAAAGCTTTGAATTTCCTGGTTGCACAGAAAACAGAGAAAGTTACAACACATCAGTTGACCATATGGGACGGGCAAAAATTGAGTTTCTCTCAGAGTAAAGTTTGTTAGTAAAAACTGTTTGAACAGGTTATGTGTGCCAACAGTTTGAGAAATGATATTTCTTTTCCTGTCTATTCCACCAAGAAATCTCAGCAGAACTGAAGTTATTGGATGTCAGTATCAACTAATTCATTTCAGAACCTGCCTAAAAATAAATCTCAAACTTGCTGAATATTTTCCACTTCAGCTGTTTTCAAAGAATAATGAAAGGAAGTATTTTCTGCTTGTACTAAGTTTTTGTTTTGAAATAACTCTGAGAAACTGAGATCAATACCGACTGCTAGAAAAGGCTAGCCTGAATTTTTAATCTTTTTCCAATTTGCTGATTTGTAAAGGTGTGAAACATGGACATTTTGCCCTCTGAGAAATACATTAAACAAACAAACATGGGGTGGGAGCACTGGTTCTTATGACTTGCTGGTTTAGAAAGCTACTGAGCCCAGGATTATCCTGCTGCATTATTGGTGTTTTCATAGGTTACTTCAATAGCATTATGTACTCTTGAAAAATTTGAGGGAAGAAATTGAATCCCTGACTCGTTTCCCATGTGTAAAATGAAAGCAAATTTGTTGGCAGGACTTTTTTGGCTTTGTTAATATTTTTGGCACAAGAACCATTCCCATTATGCCTTGAAAAAATCTGACTTCAGCAGTTACACAAGTATTCTAGGTACATGCACCAACAGAGAGATTCCTTAAAATATTAATTTCAATATACAACTTAATCAGGCCCTTCAAAATATTTCTATATCTTGACCATTGTTATATATGACTGAATGTACATGAATGCTTTGGACTCCAACTTCCACTGATTAATTTTGTTTGGACAGCTTTATAATCTTTAGAATTTATCTATCCTTACAATTAACTCTTGACCAATCTGCATCTCCTGAATCCCCAGTGAGTGCTGTGACAACTGCAAACTGGATTTTTCTAGCATTTGGAATAAGAGATCCTCTAGGGAGGCTTCTGTTGAAACCTGTCCATCTCTTTAGAAAGTTTCAGCTGTCTAGTACTACAAACTGCTTAACAACAGTTAAACAGTTATTGACAGAAAATGCCTAAAAGCTTTAATGAATGTTCCTTAAACAATTTTTTTTTTGATTCTCCCAATTAAATGAGTCTTGCTGTAATTAAATGGACGTCAGAATCCTTGCCAGCATTTAAGAGATTTGATTCCCCCTTATAAAACTCAGGGTTACCACCCATCTGACACTTTACAATGGGAGTAAACTCAGCCATTAGCCACAGAGATGAGGAAAGACTTGGTAACCGAAACAGGACTTCACAGAATAGTCAGGATGCTTCCTTCTGTCCTGCTTTTCTATTTTGTTCAGTAATCTAGGGACACTATGTAAAAACTGTCATCTATAACATGCTTTTTAACCTGGAGCTTTGAGCCAAGATAGCTTTTACCTGTGCTTTCTTTAGTTGACCTCCCCTTCTACTAATAATACCATTTAAAACCAGTTAATAGAAACTGGAGAAAGCCTGGCACAGTTGACATACTTTGCACTGAAGAAAAAACTCTACAGCAGTAGCTGAAAGAACTGTCTCACTATTTGTTTGTCTGCTTCTTGCTAACCTGAAAATCCTTTGCCTGTTTTGATCCTACTTCTGAAAAATATCTTATGGAAGGGTACAGATTCACCATTACTTTTTCTCTCTCACACCAAGAACTCAGTCCCTTGAATTGTGTATTCTGGGGTCACTGATGAGAAGATGACACCTGCAGCACTAACCATACTCAGCTGAATGAATAATATAAGCAATAAATTCAAAAGGGGCAGAGTTAACTAGATTCCTGCCAAAGAGTACTTAAGTTCATAAACTGAAAGGTTAAAGCATTTGGATTAGCCCTGATCACTGTGCTTCAGAACTCCAATCCACAGCAACTATCCAGATAGTATTTCTCCAGTCAGAAAGAACAGGTAGACTGTTCAGATGTCTAGTCAGGTGATGAATGATTTTCCTGGGCTGTGACATTTTCCTACTCTGCAGAGAGATGAATTTAAGGTCTTCAAAGGTTGAAATAAATTCCTATTTCAGAAAAGGCAGTTAAAGCATTTACTACAATGTGGGGGACATTAATGCCCATTCTCAGCCTCATTTACTGCAGAAGTTTGAACCAGTCTCCCCTATCCCAGGTGGGTACTGTAATCACTGTGACACCAGCAAATCTTTCATGGCATGCACAAAATACCCTTTATAGCAGAGATGGAGAGTATTCGTGAGTGAAATTTCTTGTCAAAACAAGAAGAAAGGCATTCAATTCAGCTATTTATCTGAAGGAACATTTACACTTGTTCCATTTATGGCCTATATTTCAGAACACTCAACAGCTTAGTGAAAAGGACACTCATTGGATTTTCAAAATATAATATGTAGACTCTGGTCCAAGTCAGCTACAGAAGAGTCTTTAGCCTAAGCAAGTATCTGCATTTCAAACAAGCTTTTTGTCCCAGTACTTAAATGTCCCTCTTTTCCTTCATCTGAATAATCTTGTAGTTTGCTCCACTTCTCCACCCCTCCAGTTTTTTTGTAAAAAAATGCTATTCACTGCAAAGTTTTCAGCTATATGTAGATACACAAATCAGATACAGATACAATACCCACGGCCAAGCATATGGCAGCCTCTACTGAATAGCTGATGAGTAGAGAAGTGTGCCTCTCCACTCTGAAGAGGCAGTACTGATACATTACTTTGATTTCTAAAGATGAAATATGTTTCTCCATCTCTTGCTGTGCAGCAAATCAGCTTGAGAATATGTATAAAAAAACCCCATACCTCATGTCTGTAATGCCTGAATTGCACTACTCCATGCTTTCCTGCTCAGAATTGTGCTTACAAGAGCATACATCAGCTACCTCTTTCACCTGGGATCTGCAAAACACCTATAAAGTAACCTTACGCAAATTAGACCGAAGAGTGAATGGTTCATCACTCACCAGTGACAAAAGAACTATGACAGAAGAAAGATCTAATTTCCATTTGCCAAAAAAGATAGTAATTTTAACATTTTCTTATAAATTCAGACAAAGGGTTATTGGGGGGGAAAAAAAAAATGAAATAAGCATATAGGTTTTTTCTTAATAAATAAAAAGCCAATAATGACAAAAGTATTTGTAGCTAACTAAGGAATTGCTATGTCTTTAAGAAAAAAAAATTCCTCTTGAAGAGCAGACATTTACTCCATAAGAATCTCAAATTACTTTTTATTTTCCTTGCCACAACTTTAGTCCATCACTATTTTCAAAATTGCTTTTATTTCTCCCTTTCATTTTTTAGCCCCTTCTCTTCTGCACATTCACACAGGCAGCCACTTTCTATTGCACAGGATTTTTCCCATTCTTTGAAAGCACCCAGAGGAAAATCCTACATTTTATGTTAATGAATCCAAAAGTCTGCTCGATATTTAGAATCATAGAATAGTTAGGGTTGGAAAGGACCTCAAGATCACCAAGTTCCAATCCTCCTGCCATGGCAGGGACACCTCACGCTAAACCATGCCATCCAAGACTCTGTCCAACCTGGCCTTGAACACCGCCAGCAATGGAGCATTGACAACTTCCTTCGGCAACCCATTCCAGTGCCTCACCACTCTCACAGCAATGAACTTCCTCCTTGCATCCAATCTAAACTTCCACTGTTTAAGTTCAACCTGTTACCTCTTGTCCTATCACCACAGTCCCTCATGAAGAGTTCCTCTCCAGCATCCCTATAGGCACCCTTCAGATACTGGAAGGCTCCTATGAGGTCTCCACGCAGCCTTCTCTTCTCCAGAGCCAACAGCCCCAACTTTCTTAGCCTGTCATTACACGGGAGGTGCTGCAGCCCCGATCATCCTCGTGGCCCTTCTCTGCACTTGTTCCAACAGTTCCATGTCCTTTTGATGACACCAGAACTGCACACAATACTCCAAGGGAGGTCTCACAAGAGCAGAGTAGAGGGGCAGGATCTCCTCTTTCAACCTGCTGGTCATGCTCCTTTTGATGCAGCCCAGGATATGGTCGGCTTCCTGCGCTGCAAGCGCACACTGAAGCTGACTCATGTTCATTTTCTCATTGACCAACACTCCCAAGTCCTTCTACACAGGGCTGCTCTCAATCTCTTCCCTGCCCAACCTGGAGCTGTGCCTGGGATGGCTCCAAACCAGGTGCAGGACCTTGCACTTGGCATGGTTAAACTTCATCAGGTTGGCATCAGTCCACCTCACAAGTGTGTCAAGGTCCCTCTGGATGGCATTCCTTCCCTTAACTGTATCAACTGAAACACACAGCTTGGTGTCATCGGCAAAGTTGCTAGGGGCTCATTCAATCCCACTGTCCATGTCACTGAGAAAGTTGTTGAACAAGATCGGTCCCAACACCGATCCCTGAGGGTCATCATTCGTTACTGGTCTCCAGCTGGACATTGAGCCATTGAGCACAACTCTTTGCAGGCGGCCAGCCAGCCAGTTCTTTATCCACCAAGTGGTCCACCTATCAAATTGATGTCTCTCTAACTTAGAGACAAGCATGTCCTGCGAGACAGTGTCGAATGCTTTGCACAAGTCCAGGTAGATGACATCAAATGCTCTCCCCCTGTCCATCAGTTCCGTAGCTCCATCATAGAAGGCCACCAGATTGGTCAGGCAGGATTTCCCCTTAGTGAAGCCATGCTGGCTGTCACTAAGCACCTTGTTGGTTTTCATGGGCCTCAGCGTGCCTTTCAGAAGAATCCACTCCAAGATTTTGCCAGGCACAGAGGTGACAATGACTGCTCTGTAGTTCCCCCTCTCATCCATTTTCCCCTTCTTGAAAATAGGGGTCATGTTTCCCTTTTTCCAGTCATTGGTAACGTCACCTGACTGCCATGATATTTCAAATATGATGGCCAATGGCTTAGCAACTTCATTTGCCAGCTCCTTCAGGACCTCACGGATGGATTTCATCAGGTCCCATGGACTTGTGTACATTCAGGTTCTTAAGATGGTCTCGAACCAGATCCTCTCCTACAGTGGGCCCAGGCTCTTCATTCTCACTGTCCCTGCAGTCTGCCTTCCAGGACTTGGGTGGTGTGGTCAGAGCATTTGCCAGTGAAGACTGATGCAAAGAAGTCATTAAGAAGCTCAGCCTTCTCCAAATCCAGGGCAGCCAGTTCTCCCGATAGCTTCCGGAGGGGCCCTAGGTTGTCCCTAGTCTGTCTTTTATTTGCAATGTGCCTATAGAATCCCTTACTGTTATCTTTCACATCCCTAGCCAAGTTGAATTCTAAGTGGGCCTTAGCTTTCCTAACCTAGTCCCTAGCTCCCCAGACAACATCCCTGCAGTCTTCCCAGGTCACCTGTCTGTGCTTCAACCTTTTATAAGCCTCTTTTTATTTCAAATTTTCCTCAGCAGCTCCTTATCCATCCAAGGAGGTCTCCTGGCCCTCCTGCAGCACTTCCTTCTAGTTGGGATGTGTCGCTCCTGAGCTTGCAGCAGGTGATCCTTGAATATCAACCAACAGTCTTGGGCCCCTGGCCCTCTAGGGCTATATCCCATGGAATCTTACTGAGCAGGTTCCTGAAGAGGCCAAAGTCTGCTCTCTTGAAGCCCAGGGAAGTCAGCTTGCTGCACACTCTTCTCACTGTTCTGAGGGTCTCAAAATCAACTATCTCATGATTGCTGTAACCAAGGCTGCCCTGGAGTGTCACATTTCCAACCAGTCCTTCCCTGTTGGTGAGCACAAGGTCAAACACGGCACCTCTCCTTGTCAGCTCCTCTCTTACTTGCAGAAGGAAGTTGCCACAATCAAGGAACCTCCTGGACTGCTTGTGCCGGGCCGTACTGTCTGTCCAACAGACATCAGAGTATTCAAAGTCCCCTATGAGAATAAGGGCCTACAAGCATGAGGCTGTTCCTATCTGTCAATAGAGCACTTCATCCACTGAGTCCTCTTGGTCAGGCAGTCTGTAACAGATCCCCACAATAATGTCTCCCATCACTGTTCTCCCTTTAACCCTGAGCCACAAACTCTCTATTGACTGCTCGCCTGTCTCCAGACAGAGTTCCATACTCTCCAGCCTATCCCTAACATAAACAGCAACTCCCCCTCCCTATTTGCCGGGCCTGTCTTTCCTAAAGAGCCTGTAGCCTTCCATTCCAACACACCAGTCATAGAAGCCATCCCACCATGTTTCTGTGTTACCTATTATATCATACCCCCATAGACATGCACACATCTCTAATCCTTCTTGTTTGTTCCCCATGCTAAGGGTGTTTAGTACAGAGACATCTGAGCCGAGCTCCAAGTGAAGCCAGCTCATTGGCTGGAGCAGCTGGAATACCTCTACATTGCTCCGAATGTTTACTATAGGTGCTGGCAAGTGACTGAGTGTGTTGGGATGGAATGATTCCCCCCTCCCCATAAGACATAAGTTTCAATGACACATGCATGCGTCTTACTGAAACATGTAGAAATGTCTCCAACAGAATTCTCTAGAACTTCGACAAAGTATTACCACTTGTAGTCTCAGCACTCATAAACTCTTTAACACAAGCAAGCTCTGTATTATTTGAGATAACATGATGGTAAACCAAACACAAAATGCAGCCCTCCTGAACAGTGCTAATGCTCAGTGCTGGCTGCTGTTCCACGGTCTGCATTTGTTTCATAGGTGGAACACTGATTGAAATTGACAGGAGTCTTCATTCACGACATGCAGATTAATGGTGTGATAATTCTATAATTCTGTTCAGCTCAAAACATTTGGCAAAACAGCTATACGGCAACATTGGAATGCACCCACCTCTGCAACAGAGGTGAGAATAAAGGGTGAGAGTGTTAAGAAATCATGTACTTTGAGGAAACATTCATTTTTATATAGAGGAGTCACTAAAATATCATATAGATGGGGATGGAACCTTGTTTCTCTTACTTGACTTTTTCCAAAGATTCCAGAGTACTTAATGTTTTGGTGCTTGATGCATTCCCAGCAGGAGGAAAAAAGAACTTCTACTCAGATCTGGACACTTTAGAATGTGTGTTTTAAGTTTAATTGAGGTTAGGATTATATTCTATTCCAAAGCAGTAATTCAAATTAACAAGATATTGTTCATCAGAGAAAAGTATGCATTACACTTAACAGGTATCATAAGTTATTACAGATAAAAGGAATGATTTTTAGTGTTTAATGTATTAACTGTTAAGATTTCCATTTTATCTTCTCTATTTCAGGTACCAAATGGACTGAAACAACATATTAAGAAAGTAGAGGCCAAGAAAAGGCACAACTTCAGCTATAAAGACCATAACATTAAGTTCTGAGCTACATCAATTATTGTCAAAGAAAAAGCTCTATTCTTTCATAGTCTCTAGGAGTTTCTGAATCTTTTGGCATGTAAATATTACAATTAGTATCGTATCATCAGACTAAGCTGAGCTGAGCTCCCTTAGAGTCTTTCCCTGGTAGCATTCAACTCCAAGAAAAATACTGCATAAAGCAAACATGTTCTTTCTAAATCAAGTCAGAGATTACTAATGACTTTATTCCTATCTCAGAATCAGTAAACAGTGGGACGCTCACAAGTGAACAGCAAGACGGCAAAGGAAAACTAAAAATGAAGATTGTATTTTAACAAATGTGCATCCTAGAAGACAGTCCTTGTTAAGTGGACATATCTTGGAATCAGAAGCCAAAAACATTTCTTACAGCTGCTGTTGACAGAAAGTGAACATATGGAGGAAGCAAGGAGAAAAACACTGGTGGAATGAAGAACATTTGGGAAGCTTCATCATATTACATGTAGTAATTTATCAAATTTTCAATCAGTGAACCTTTCCTGCAATAAGTTATGGATGGGAATCTTGAAAGCTTGTTAGAAAAAAAGAAAACAAGAAACACACAAAAGTTACTAGGCACTGAGAAGTAAAAGAAAGTAGAAATAGTATTTGCTGTCCAATTTAGGAGCGAGTGTTTATCATCCTGACCATCATTATGTTTTAAGACTTGAAAGGCAAAAGCCACAATCCATTGCTTCCGCTGTCTCTCTGACTTCTACTGACAGAGATTCTCTTTACTGGACAAAGCCACAAGCCTTTAATAGTGGGCCAATAACACATTTAAACAACTCATCACTTTTCTTTTGTGAATAGTGGCATAGGTATTAAAAAAAAAAAAATTCTAGATGTGCCTACAGTCTGATTGTACAGTAAGGTCAAATTAATTTTATATTCTCATTTCACAGACACCAAGTAGACTATCTTCAGGAACAAATAAGTAAAAAAGGACAGTTAAGATCAAACCCAAATCAGGTTCATGCTCAACATGTTTTGCCTTTACACGATCTAACTTTAAAAGACAGCTCAGCGTTTGTTTAATCACTCTTGCTAGTCTTCAGGAAGATCTGGTGTCTGGCAGAGTGAATCCCTATGTTTCTTGTACCAATCAAATATAAAGCAGGGTCATTACTCTATTACCAGTGGTCCAAGGAAGATTATGTGGAAGGTCCTAGATTATAAACAGGTAAGAATATGTTAGCATCAGTTACCACGAGTCAGCTGATGCAAAAACTATGTTGCAGAAGAGAGCTGTTCTCTAGCAGAACCCCAGGAAGAAAAGGACCAGAGTAATCCTTAGCTTGCCTGGTTCCATTGGCTGCTCCCAGAACTTCCAAGGCTTGGCTGCATAACCAGCATATGAACCAGAAGCCAAGAACTTGTCTTTTTGCTACTACACTGAATACCTTCCCAATTAGAAACCAGTATTTTACATGAACAACATAGTCTTTTCCAGTATCTTTTCTAGACAGAGGTTCTAGATGCTTGTCTGCAAAGGGCAGTAGTAAAGAACCTGTAATTTATCTTCTCCATCATTGCAGTTTGTGAGTCGCCATGCTGTGTAGCAAAAATACTGACTGCAGAGAAGGGAACACCAAAGAGAACCATCTTTTCTGAGCCAGCTCAAGTTAATATTACTGAGCTTTTATATACTGATATTCCAGATTAAAAAAAAAAAATCAAACACAAAACTAAAGTATTAATAATTTTAATGGGACTAACATTCTACAGCTACATCACTGCAACAATTCATGAAATTAGTAAACATTAAAGGACATACCAGTTCCAGATAAATGGAAGCAGAAGAATTAACCCATTGTTTGCAAGCCGTTTCACTTGTATGCAATTAATATCTTACAGAGCATCTAAAATTCTCAGGCAAAAAGGTCCAAGATAAAGAAGGTGGTGATATTTATATAGGAATTTTCATAATGAAGGGTATATATATATCCATATGGCATAGGAATGCCCGGAGTCCAATAACTCTTGGAAGGAAATTATAACTGCTCTGAAAGGCATCATTAACAATGATATTCCCTTAATCTTAGAGCTGTGTATTTCTGTTTGCAGAATGCATACAGACATTTACACATCTATTGGGAAACTCCAGGATATAGATTTAAAAGCAGCACCAGATAGATGGCAGCTGAATTTGAAGAAGATCAAAATTGGTTTTATATAGCTTGCTGATTCCTTTTAATTCTCCAGATGTGGAATATGCATTAGAAGTTCGCATTTCACAGTCATTCTTTGATACTTAGAAATGGATCATTAAGTATTAACTCCCTCCTCCACCAAAAAAATCAACCCATATTTAGAAGCCAATAAAAAGGAAAAAAATATGACTCAAGGTATTCATTGCAAATACAAGTATATTAAGCACAGCAAATTGTCAGCTACCAACATAAAAATCAATTTCTGATTGTTACGAGGATGAACCCATAAAATTATCATGAAAAGTTTTCATGTAACTTTAAAACATTTGTTAGCTAATGTCAAGACAAAAACATTTTTGTTAAGGGGAGAAACATGACTCCATCACATTGTACAGCAACACAATCTGCTTGTTCATCATGTGCGTATCTTTATAATGAAGATTAGTCAGTTACCGCTATGGTAACTCAGGTAACAACATATCAAGCTCCCTCAAGTTTCTCCTCTCAGTCTTCCTCTTTCATTAAGTTTAATTGGTTTCCTATCACTGTAAGCTCACAAGAGGGCATGCCAAAGGGGAACATGACCCGGGAACAGAAGTAAATAAACATAGAAGTAGTTATCCTGGATTAATGGAAAGGAAAAATCAGAGGCAGTTCTCAGAAGTCTTTCTTGGTAACTGCTCATTTTAATTCAACCACTATTACTGAGTAAAGCCAGGGAAGGTACACTCTGTAACTGAATTGACAAATTTAAAGACAGAAAGAGAAGATGGCCATTTATATTTACTGGCTAATAGCATTCATATAATGAAGCGTACAAAACAGAAAGCAAACTATAAACATATGTTATAAGCCAAGTTCTGCTTGTTTCATTCCTGGGCAGTCCTACTACAGCTCTTGTATCTGTCCAAATGACTAGTGGGGAAACCATTGGCTCCAAATCAGTGCAAGACAATTATTTAATCCCACCACAAAGGATCATGTGTGGCAATGATACAGTGGCTCTTGTGAAATACAAGAGAATCTCTTTACCACTTCAAAAGAACAAAGAAAAGCTGCGTCATAATCTACTTTTGTAGGAGATTTATTAGATATGTGAACTGAAGTCAAGCCTTTTAGTAGTCCCCATTTTCTGGTTGGTAAATCTAATGGCAGGACAGCTTTTCCAAATGCAATAATATTGATCTGGGCAATGCAGCATCAGTAAATTAAAGTCAGTTTTTAAAACATTTCTTCATGCCAACTATATAGCAGGTATATGGAATAAAAGATCAGATATTTTAAAGTCACACTTTGAATCAGGGCTACAGAGAGGAAAATACAATGGAATATGACAAAGATTCAAAAGCTAAAAATTGTTGTTAAAAAAAAAAAAAAAAGTCACTTCTCAAAGTCCAAGAGAACACATTCCAGTCATGTTTTTTTCAGTAGTCAACTGAAAAGTTATCAGGTGGTGCTGCAGACCAAGTTCAACATCATTAGCTACATTTAGGGTTTGGGGTTTTCCTGCAGAAGTAACTAGGAAACACAAAGGCTTTTTATTTAGTTTGCAGTGTTTCATGATAAAAACACTACAATTCTACATCAGTTCCGTATTCTCCCTTTGGCATTCAAGGCAAGCAAACAAACCAATCAATAGCTTAAGGGGAAAAGAGCACAGTGAAATCCTTTCAGATTCCTGTGCAACAGAAGTCACCCTTTAGAAGCCCACATATCCCCAACATACCATGCTGCAGGGAAAAAAAAGAGCTGTTTCTATTCTGCCTCAGAAGGATTATTATTATCTGGCTGACAGCAAAGTGATGATAACTTCAAATACTATTTTCTAGTCTGGTAAACTGTAAAGAGAGGAGTGGAGAGGTGGTGAAGAGAGACCGATCCATCTATTCCTTACTATAGCTATTTGGAAACAGGATTCAAAAACTGGGTCCACGGAAAATTGTCCTGTGTATCACAAATCAGAAATAGAATAATACAGAGATATACATAAACTAGAGTCTCAAAAAATACATCCCTGGACACAGTGAAGAAGCGCCTGAAAGGTATCAATGCTTTGGGATTCAATCTTGTCCTGCAATTGCTCAAAAAGCCTGGAATCACTAGTTAAATTTTAAGGAAGGTGCAGATGCTCCTCATGCAGTTGTCGCAAGCAAGTCAGCCTTGACGTGGGATTATTTAATTTATTGCAAATCAACACAGACTTTTGATTACAAAGTCTGGTATAAATGAGAGAAAAGAAAATAGAAACAAAACCCACAATTAAACAGACACTTAGGAAAATACCTTCTCCCCAGGCTCCACTAGAACACTTTTGCCGCCTTCTCAGTCTCTGCCTCTTTTCCTCACTTTTGCTATGTGTTGCCCTCTGTCTTGTCCTAATCCCTTCAGTGTGGAAATAAGGAAGCTCAGGAGGTCACGATCAGTACATAATGGTCCCTTTCTGCCACTCCTTTCTTTGGCTTGTTTTTCTTCACGGCTTTTTACTTCCAAATAGTTTTCTTCTGCTCTAGCCTAAGTTACCCTCAAGCTTGTTCCTGCTACAGCACATTTCCTCTGTAGTCCACTTACCATCCAAGTTATCCCTGCTTCAGTGTGGAGTGCCTCCTTCCAAGACTGTCTTTAGCTGCATATCTCATGATGTCTCCATTGTGTCTACTCTAGGAAAAAGCTGATGTCACCATTAAATCTATATCTTTAGTTATTTCTTACAATATTGCCCATTTTCACCTATATTTATCAGAAGGGTTAATTCTTGACAAAATGGTATAAGAAAGAGACTTTATTAATGCTCTCAGAAGAGGGTATGAGCACATGTCTTTACAGAGCATAAAAGAGAAGTCTTCATAAGCAAAGTATAAAACAGGTTCCCTTCATTCTGCTTTTAGCAGATTCAATGGCTGCTGCTTAAGAGAATCCTTTAAAGACCTGGATCTGGGAACAAGCCAGATACAGAATCAGCTGTAAGCCTTAAAATGGGTTCTATTATCTGAACATTAAAATACAAAGACACTAAAATTAGCCCAGAGAGTAGTTAGATCTGACCCTGGAAATCAATGAGCAAACTTTAACATTAACCTTGAGCTCTGAAAACAACTGGATAATGGTAGAAATGTTTGCACTTTACAGTGTTTAATAAACAGGTTGTGCAATAACCAGCAATAGAATAAAATCAAGTGTATGATTTCCAGAACTTAGGGTACCAATTTAAAACTGCTTCCACCTCTTCCTCGCACAATGCAGTCTAGTTACCCTACTTTTCAATTTGCCTACAGCAGCCATGTATTCTGCTTACATTATAAAGTAAACATAGCTCAGAAAGTCTCAAGGACAACTATTTCTGTGTTACTCTGCTCTTTACTAACTTGAAGTCATCATTCATGGGTACAAGACTACTGTCATTTCACTGTTTATATACACAGATAACCGCAGAGTGGGAAAAACACAACATCATAAAATACCAGTTAGTTCTCTTTTGGTTTTGTATTCCTTCAATATACTTAAGACAAAAATGCAAAACTAGATCATAAACGATTCCATAAAATAAAGTAGGTTGTATATTCAAGAATTTTTTAAAATATTAAATAGCATACATGCCGCAGGAAAAAGCAAATATTAAAGTGTTGTGCCTTATTATGGTATGCTTGAATGTTCTTCAAGAAAGTCAGTGACAGGATGAAAATGGTTCACAAAGGAAGACAGAAGCAGAATGAAAGGGTAACAGAACGGTGAAACTAATCAAATCAGTACAGTGGAATTCATGAAAAATTTGTAAGAACACATGAACACTGAATAAATGTGAAGTCGCAGGGAATTACACATGACTTTTTCCAGTCTGGGAAATGGCAATGTAGAGTCATAGACTGGCTTGGGGCTGGAGCTTTTAATGGTGAGGGCTGAGATCAAAAAGTCATTGAGTATCTCAGCCTTCTCCATAACCCAGGTGAACAGGTCTCCTGTTTTCTTCCAGAAAGAGCACACAATTCCACTAGTCTTTTAGATATGCTTATACAGAGTGCACCAGGCATGAAGGATTAGAAGTCTTTGTGCTTGGCTGTTAATGTCCCTTCTTCAAAATGCACAGAGAGACATTCTCTGATAATTTGTAAGCTCTGCGTAAGTGGTTGCACCCTGCACAGGATTTTTTTTTTTACCTCTCCATCTATTTTGCATTACTTAAGGGAAATCATTCACTCTGCTTTAAACATTTTGATAGATTTATTTTTATTTCTCAGCTGTAGTTCCTGTTCCACTCATTTTGCAACCTTGCAATTACTAGTTAGTACCCCTAGGACCATTTCCCAGGCCAGATTAAATCAACAGAATGGTACATGCTATCCCGAACCAGCTTGTAGACTCTAATAACCGTTTAGTTCTCATCACCTTCTGCTCTAGGTACAGATGTGTCATTAAAAACATATACTTACAACTAACAAAACAAGATACTCTATTTCAAGGACTTTGTTCGATAAATAGGAAAAATAGGTACATAATATCAATTATGTTGCTTCAACTATACCACACTTTGATACAAAAGGCAGTAGCATAGTATGTGAACTTACAGAAAAGAAAGCCCAATTTTAAAACTCATAATTTATATCCATAACTGTCATTATGTCATAACTCTCTTTTTAATATGGATGGTATTATAGCATACCTAAAAAATTCACGCTATTCATGCATATTTTATATGTCTACCTTTACACATTCACACCACCCATCCCTCTGATACCCTTCCCTCCAGGCTTGATCTCTATACAATGGAGCATCCTGGTCTGGAACTCTAACAAAACAAGCTCCATTAACTCCACATATAGAAAAATTCATTCTACAGACATCAAAGTTACAGAAGGGTCAATCAAAATGTGAACTCTAAGAAGCATAGATGCAGAGAACTACAGGTAGAGGCTGAGCTACACACTTTAAAATAATTTGCATTTCAATGCAAGCATACAACCATATGCGACAGCAAGAAAGGAATCATACCCAGTATATCCTCACTGAAATACTGAGGACAGAATGCATTTCTGCAGTAATGAAATCACTCTAAATTAAAATTTTTCTTTATATTTCATAAATCTTAAAAGAATATTTGTTATTAATGTAAGTAACTTTGAAGCAAGCACAACGCTCACCTAAGCAAAGTGGCACACACTTCCACCTCTGCCCTGGCCATCTCTGTTCTGACAGTGCTCTTCCTCTGCAGACTTTGGCTGAACACTGACAAAACAGGATACACTGCCCCCATTGCTCTCACTCCTTTCTTCAGCCCTATACAAGACTAATGGAAAAAAGTCATTTTCCCCAGAGATTCCTGACACTATTGAAACACTCAGCTTCTGTCATACTCCCCAACTGGAGTTTAATGTATTAACTATAGTTGCCTATTGCTTTTGTAGCTCAAAGATGAGAGCATTACAAGATAACACCCTGAGGATCAAAACAGGTATAAACAGACAAAACAAGGTATACTGCACTGTCTGACCTTTTATTTTCACAGCAAGAAGTGGGTGGATGACTTCTACTGTCTCTCCCCTGTTGCCTATTTTTGCAAGTTCCCTTCCAGCATCCTCCCCCTTCTTTTTTGCCATTCTTGGAAGATTTTTCTTGGTGATGAATGAGTAAGAGAGACTGAAAATAAACAACTGAAAAAGGCATTTAAAAAGACCAAATGTTTATGCACAAAAGGGTAGCCCCAGTGTTACAGATCTTCATTCAGAACTTGACTTGTGTATTTTTTTTTGTTCCAGGTTCATCTTAATCCAAAACCTTTGCAAATAACTAAAAGCTTTTATACGAACAGTTTCAGAATTGATTAAAAATGAATAGTTTGTAATAGAATGCTCAGTTGTGGAACTCTTTGCTACAAAATATTGTTACATTTAACTGGATTAAGAAATGACTGCATCTTCTTGTTATCCATTTAAGTGCCCAGAGTTATAAATATTAAAAAGAGATGACAAGAGTTCTGAGAAGATTATAAACTAACATGCTTTTGGGCTTAAGCTAATTTTAATGGGGATTTCGCAGAAACCCCCTCTGTGAACAGGTTCTTTCCAGTGTCTTTCAAAGGTTTTCTCCTGCCTCCCTATAAAAAGCAACTTATACTCAGCCACCTCAGGACAAGCTATTTTGTAGACTTCTGATTTTACTACCAAATAACAAGTTTTGTGTATCAAAAAGCAGAATGCCTACGGCTAGATCAGATGTCAGGGTTCACCAAACATCAGCCAAGCAGGTAATGCTTGCACAGACAAAGTGAAGATCCTGGGTAATATCCGTTTAGAAGTTTTTTACACAGGTACAGGTTGTTAGAAAATACCTGCAGGAGCCAACATGGGAGAAATAGTTTGAATGGTGAAACCTGCAGTTAGCAATAGGAATTGTAATATTTCTTTTAAGCCTACACGTGTAGGCTTACATGTGATAGTCTGTGTTTTGTCAGTGAGGCAGGAAACAACGCAAGGATGAGGCTTAGGCCACAAAAATTCATCAGGGCATTAATGTACTCTAGACAGGGTAAGCAATCTAATTCCATTTGTTCAGAAATCGCAGCTTCTGGCTAATCCTCAAATAGCTAAAAAAAGATTGAAATGAATTAAGAGATGCAGGGATGACTGTAAGGAAGATACAAAGGAAACTGTGCAGTTAACCTGGACTTTCTACCTCCATCCTGCTGGTTTAGATTCCTCTACTTCATACACAGTCCTTCAGAAGTGAGGGCATCCCAGCAGGCAGTCTGACAGCGAGAACACTTCAGAGGCCCAGCCACACATCTCAAAACTCAGCTCCTTTTCACACATAAACACCCCTCCCCAGGGCTTTTTCTTCAGGCAAGCATATTGGCATTTGCAAGAAAACCAACTCAGCCACCAGTGGAGATAAGAAGATCACCTCAGAGCGAGGATGACAGCTCAAACAATAGATAAACATGGAAACACAGCTAACAGTTTCAAGACAGCCAGAGGAGGAAGCTGTCAGCTTGATCAAGGGTCTGTCCTGGTTTTGGCTGGGATAGTTAGTTTTCTTTACAGTAGCTGGTACAACTGTGGTTTAGACTGAGGATGAGAATAATGTTGATATCACATTGATGTTCTAGTTAGTCTAAGCGCTGTTCAACAAGTCAAAGGCTTTTTCAGCTTCTCATGTTTCCCTGCCAGCAAGTAGGCTGGGGGTGCACAAGAAGCTGGAAGGGAACACAGCCAGGCCAGCTGACCCCAACTGACATTCCAGACCATACAACATCATGCTGATCAATAAAGCAGGGACCTTGGTCAGGGGGTGGTGGCAGCTGCTCAGAGACCAGCTGAGCGTCAGTGAGGACGTGGTGAGCAGTTATGTTATGCATTACTTGTTTTGTATATTCCTTTATCATTTCCTGTTCCTTTTCTGTCCTATTATACTGCCTTTGTCTCAATCCAGGAGTTTTACTTCTCCTCCTCCCCCAAGTTCTCTCCCCCATCCTACTGGGGGACATTGAGGAAACAGCTACATGGTGTCTAACCGCCTGATGGGTTAAACCACAATAAGATCCTTACATTCTGGCAATAGTACCAGGTTGACACTTTTCCAAGTAAATTTCCTGGTCATTTCAGTGTTCTTGTTTCAATACCTAGTGTGATTTTCCTTTAAATATAAAGCAGCTAGACCATAGTTTAGTAAACAGAAACTCACCAGCTATGCCCTACATCCGTACAAACTCTCAATACAGTTAAAGTACACATGAAGTTGTACTTCAGCCACAACCAAGAAATAGCTTTTTAATATCTACTTCAGGAGATGGAAACAGGCTAAATGAAAACCTGGCAACTTCTCACTGGTCACAAAAAGTATCCTCTGCTTATAGTTTGCTGTTAAGTGGCCCCTGACACCCGATATAAGTGTTCCTCTTAATACACACAAAAGCTACAGGACAAAACATTAGACCATAAGGAGAAGGACATAGTAATGCCAGTACTAAAGCCAGTAAGTTTATTCTCTGTTAGCTAAACTGTTCCTAATGTTTTCCATGATACTTTCCCTAATACTTGTTACTGATTTTAGAAAGAGTGGATTTAGATAGAGATCTCATCGTGAGATTGCAGGACAATAAAGACGCATGAATCATGCGGCAGCCACTAAAACCTCTTTTGAATCAACTAGTCAGGCAGAAAATTCACATCTCATCTGCTTTTCTGGACTTCTCCTGTGAACTATGATGCCTCTGCATAACTTAAATGGAGAACCAGACCCCTTTATTTTCATCTTCAGTGCGAATTTAGGTCTAGTATAAGGCACTTCAGCTAAAACCCTGTCGCGGATGGAGTTATGCACTTTACTTGCAAGAAAGTAGTAGCAACCTTAAATGATGTAAAACAGTGATTTAAAGTTTGTTAGTAAATGCAACAGCACTTTAACAATTTTTGATGGCGAGGTAACATTTGAGTGTTTACTGCACAGAGGCCACATAAAACTGTCCAGGAAACACTGCCGTTGAGCCACGAGGTTCAGAACAGACTCCCCCTTGTTTTCTATGCTCCTCACAGAATTTAAGTGCGGCAGGATCCAGACTTCATCTCAGGCTTAGTCAACAGTTTGTGTCTAAAGGATTATGTATGTGCAATCAACAGTTTATATCACTTAGCTAGACTTCCAAGTTTAGCATGTTGCTAATCACTTACTGAGAATCTGTTGCAGCAGGGAACCTCTCAGCCTTGAGAAGGGTCGCTATTCCGGAGGAGATCCTGGTGAGCTTCCCACTGCGTGGAAGAGATCCATGGGCTCTGGGTGGTCCACTATTTATGGAGCGAGGTGAATACCGACTGCAGAAACTTGGCCTGAGTCTGACCTTAACCAGGACTACAGTTGTGAGGGTGTGGGGTGTGCACATTATTCAGATTAGCCTTTGGTTATGGTGGTGTTGTCTCTCTCTCTCTAAAGGGCCATCATGCCCCACAAGCACCCATTACCACCACCACTGATGGTTAACACTTGAGCAGAGCTGGGGAACAAAAGTAAGGTTGCAGAGGGAGGGCACCCACCCCTTACAGAACTCAGGTGCCAAGACTGAGCACCACCACTGCTTGTAATGGTCAGTCACTTGAATGAGTGGTAATACAAAGTGAGAAACATGAGAAACTTCACTTTCCTGTTAGCTGCATTTAATCAACTGACCTTCCAAGCCATGGCCTGAAACCCTAGCTCCTGTCCTTTGGTATTTTTGTTTCATTCACAAGCAAGCAATCACTGTTTTTGAAGACTTGATTTAAGTTGTTGTTGTTGCCGAGTGGCACAACATCCTAATCTTTAGCTGTAGATGTAATCTTAGAAAATACCTAAAGAATATTTAGCTAAGTACAACCATCTATGCACAGAGCAACTTAATATCCCTACTATCTAATATTATTCATTAGATAAAAATATTCAGTGAAGATATCATTGCAGATCTTTCCATCATCTTGCTAAAGAAGACAGTAAGACCATAAGATGTTCAGTGCAACAGGCTGTGCTCTCTTTCTTTCCCTGTGAAGCACATCTAGCGCAACAGAGCCCAGTTCCATGACTGGAGACTAAACAGGCATTGCTACAACACTGACCAGTGAAAGGAGGCAGCACAAAAGCAGAAAATGTAATCAGTTCCAAGTAAGGTTATGGCTTTGTAACGAGGGTGCTTGAAGGTAGTTTTAGGTCCATAGGACCTTAGTACAAAAAGCGTAAGAAAAATAAAATAGAAAACCAGGACCTGGGGATAGGCTCGGTTAAACTGGCTGATGGGTGGAGGGACAGGATGATTGCTAAGTCAATTAACCCATTAAGTTGGGGTAAACATCTATTGGAGAGTATCTTGGACCAGTAGATGTCCAGGGAGGGAGCAGTGAAACTATCTGCTCAATAAAAGGACAGGATGATTGCTAAGTCTAATGTTAATTAAGCTGGAGCTCCAAAGACTGCCAGCAGGTATGAATACTGTAAACGACTCTCAAAGACCACCATCACCTTTTGTGTACCTAGGGGAAACTTGTGTAACCTCATGAATATGTATGTATGCCCAGTGACTGTAAAAGGATGGTCTGTGTGGCAATACGGGGAGACAGGCTTGGAGGAGCTATCCCCCCGTGTCTCCCGAAGCCGCAATAAAGAATACCTGCTTGTCAACTTGAAACTTTGTTGGCGAGTTCCTAGAGTTTTTCCGAATCACCAGTGACACTGATCAATTTGTCCAAAATATCAATCAGTTCTGATTGATCAGTATTATAACAGTACTTTAAAGCAAATAAAATAGATCTCTTGCAATGAAAATTTACAATGAAAATAAAACCCAATTCATGTAGCTGCAAAAATAGCTGCTTTTTACATTGTGCTAATATTTACCAAAAAGTTTGAGGACAAAAAGAAAGGCTTTATGTTATTAAGAAGTCAGATTAATAAAGCTGAAAACTTTGTAGTCAAGAGGAGATTAAATTAAATACTTAGATTTATCTCAGATTTTCTTAAGGTCATATTTTCTAATTGAAATGACTTGTCAGTACTGGCACGAAAGCCGTGTTATTTCTTCATTAATTTGAATTTGCAGTTTTCTGTGTGGCATTTCTGGCTGAAAAGTTTAGCCCAGATGTATTGATTAATTTAGCAATGAGAAAGGCCTGGCTCATATCTTGACTAATTGCTCAATTTGCGTTAGTCACGATAATGAGTAGACTATATTATTGGTAGATCCACGGTACAGTTGGTTCCTCTCTGGATACCATGGTATACAAAAGCAAGAAAGATAAAGATACATTTCCAACTATCATCGTAAGGAAAACTTCTGGCTTTTAATAACAATGCAGAATACAGTTGTATTTGCATCACTGGAAGATTGGTTGAGAGTTCAAATATGAGGCAAAAAACCCTCCCAAACCAAACCATTTTATACAGTGAAGGTGACTGGACACTGGAACATGTTTGCCCAGAGAATATGTGGAATCCCCATCCTTTACTGTACTCAAAGTTCAGCTTGTCATGGCCCTTAGGTGACCTTGCATGGAGCACGAGGCTGGAACTACACAATCTCAAGAGGTTTCTATCAGCCTCAGCAGTTCTACACTTCTGTTGGGTTCATGCATTTCCCTTAGAAGGGAATGTAACAGGTTCCAAATCTCTGGTTTTCCTCCCCCAGGACATTTAACAGTTTGTTAGGCAGCCTTTAAATTACACTGGAACAGATGCTAGATCATAGACTGCTCACTTGTGAGTGTGACAGTGTAACTCCTATACCACAGAATCATTACCCTGCTTTTTAGTTCTTTTACAGCACCATGATCTCTGCACTATTGGCTGCACAGTGATCCAGTTTGATTAAAAAGCCTGAAGGGTATTTTCAACCAGTGTGTTCTCTAACATGCCACTCTCCCACCTCCCTGTCAGCTATTTAACTAGCTGACTAGTATTCTGAAGATGAGCAACTAAGAGGTGGACAACTAATATTTTCGACTCAGATGGGCATCTTACAGAAGTATACCAGTTAGCTACAGCTAACAGGATTATTTCAGTTTCTATCTTTGGGAAGTCTTTAGGGTCTAGAATACATATGTACCACATACAATTACTCTTACTCATATTTTTAGCAGTCTTCTGTCTCTCACTGAACAAGTTATATTGCTCTATCACCTTTTCTATGCATTTTACTGTTGTGAAGCTCATTTTAGACACACAAGTATTTCCCACTCAACTGAATATATATACACATTGTAAATCTCACTTTAGAGACAGGTGAACAAAAGTTAGGTGTAGCAACGTTCAACATGGTTTCACTGGATCTTGCTTACATAAACCAGGGACATGTACTGCTGAAAGTTAATGGTCAACTTTCTCATTTGACTAGGCCAAAAAAAAAATGTGGGTTTGTTTGGAGGTTTTTAACAAATTTGTCTGAGCTGCTTAAATCATTAATAACAGTATTTACATCTTAGTCCATAAAGCTCAAGCCATCATTTAAGTAATTCTACAAAGGGCACATAAGCACAGTTTTGGCCTCTTCAACAAAAGGAAAGTTGGAAGTGACCTAATATTTTGTTTCCCTGGGTTTTTTTTTTAATGGCTGTAGAGCCATGCAGTCTGGGTTGATATTCTTTTTATTCTGATCTCCTTCTAATGAAAAGCAAACCCCCACTAAAAAACAACTTGCTTCTTTAGATAGTATTTACAAGCAAGGTCCTCAAGTCAATAGCTGTGACTGTTGTGGTAGCAGACTTACTGCACCTTGCTCACAATGCAGTTTTTGGAATGCAAGCTCCTGGGACAGCTCTGACCGTGTTCTCTTTCACTTCCACATCTCCTACCACATTACAGTTGAAATACAGTCATCAGGCATTATCACAATTTACATATATTCTGTAAACTCTAAAAGGATATTTACAACTCATCCAACATCAATAAATTTCCATGTAAAGCTGGTTAAGAAAAGACTGGTTCAGTCATGGTTTTGTTACAAAGCTCTGAAAAACATGGGCTCTGCAAAACAGTGCAAACTTAGCAAAATTCCTCTTAAAATAAAACCGGGTAACGTTTAAAGGCATCGGATTGCACCATTTCAAGTACCCAGAAATGAAACACTTCAATTTCTTAGTATTTTCTTTTTGATTGTTCGAATTACGGTATGAAGGAGGGTACTCTGATTCCCTCCCACTTACCCTATCGCAATGTTTTGCCTCTGATACAAAACATTCATAGAGACTTCATGGTGGCAGATTACTTCTAATAGGAATACAGATGAGATTTCATACCCCAAAGTCTGTCACAACATGAAATTCTTTCCACTAGTGTCCTGGGTTCAGCAGTAGCAGTCATTTTTTCTCCTTTTTAGCTGTTGGTGCAGCACTGAGGTTTTGACTTTTTGCCTTGGAACAGAGCTGGTAACACCGATGTTTTTAGTTGTTGCTCAGCAATGTTTAGTCTGACCAAGGACTTTCTGAGTCTCATGCTCTGCCAGGGAGGAGGGGAAGCCGGGAGGAAGCAGAGACAGGACACCTGACCCAACTAGCCAAACAGGTATTCCATGCCACAACGCATCCTGCCTAGGATGTAGAAACTAAGGGCAGGGACCCGGAAGAGGGGGATCACTGCTGGTTGGGCTTGGTATCTGGTGGTGAGCAGTTGTATTCTCTTCCCTTGTTATTTCCCTTATCATTATTATTATTGGTGGTAGCAGCAGTGGTTTGTGTTATACCTTTGTTACTGTAATGCTCTTATCTCAACCCGTGGGAGTTACATTCTTTCGATTCTCCTCCCCATCCCCCTGGAACTGGGGGGGGAGAAGGAGTGGGAGGGGGGTGAGTGAGCGAGCTATGCAGCTGACTGGGCTTAAACCATGACAACTACACAACTAACCAAGCTACTGGGAAACTCTGAAGCCTCATACTGGGCTGCCTTTAAGTCACGTATGCATGCTACTCTCCCTGCCTTTTTAACTCGGCTCTTTCCACATACACTGTGCATTGCAAATTGCTAACTTACTTCATAACTGTACACCAATGCCAGTGACAACACTGATGATGAATACCCACAATACAGGCCTGTAATCCAAACATATCAGCACCTAAAAAACCCCAAACCAACTCAGAAGTTACACCAATTTCCTCCCCAGGCAAATGCATTCCTATCA
Source organism: Myiopsitta monachus (assembly GCA_017639245.1). Taxonomy (NCBI): domain Eukaryota; kingdom Metazoa; phylum Chordata; class Aves; order Psittaciformes; family Psittacidae; genus Myiopsitta; species Myiopsitta monachus. The sequence continues at coordinate 112,783,410 of CM029917.1, read as the reverse complement.
TTTGTAGAGTCAGTGGTAGCACTTTGTGTGGAAGAAGTGATTTGGCCTTGGAGACAGGTCTAGATGAATAAAAGGTCAAAAAGTTAAGATTGTTCTATTGTACAGTATATTCACATTTTTCTTATCACAACATTCCTCAGGTTTTTATGTAACTACTAGAGTGGATTTTGCAGACCCTTACATAAGAACAAACAAAAAAAACCCCAAAGCACAATATTTCCATGTATCCAGAAGACACGTACACACTGCATTGTAAAACAGCGCTGAGAGAATGCAAGAAGAGTAAACCCTTTGCTGACACCTACAAGAGCAAAAGCCTATTCCTTGAGTGCCTTTGTCATTTCATGAATAAAACATGGTATAAGAGTTATTGGTGATAAAAATCCACTGGAAAACAACGCTCTTTAGAACCCCTCATTGACATCCTGTCCATTCACATACATGCAAGTATCCCTCACAGCATTGTTTTTTTAAATACCAGCTCACAGAAGCTGGCTTTCATCTACTTTCTCCTTTTACAGAGTGCTCAGTAATTGTGCTATTTCTGTTCTGTTCTCAGTCCAGTCACTTCTGCTCTAGGCATCTATGTCTCATCTTGTCTGTTTAGATTTCACAGCCTTAAGTGCCTGGTCTATACCTCACTTTGTATCAAATTTTAAGAGATTAAGGTGCTGGTGTTCTCTAGGTAACTTGACAACACCATCTGTGCTTGTTCTGAACCATCAATTCCCTATTAAAGATGTTCCAGCCAGCCAAGGCAAAACCCAAATGAGACAAGTATAACTAATACTCGGAGCTTGAGACAATTAGGAACACTGCACGTATCAAAAGGAGTTTTGCATAAGTATCACCATCCAGAGAGAAAGATATAGTAATCTGGAAAAAAAAACCCTGGAGTTTAAATACCCAGTCTGGCACAGTAGCAAAACATCAGCCAAATAAGCAATGAGCAGCTACTTTATTAGACATGCATAGGTCATCAAAACGATGATTGACGACAGGCTACAATGCCAATTGCTCACACTGAATATCAGGGTAAGTCAACCCTTGCAGCTAAAGATTCCGTGGTGGGTTTTTACCTCATTTTATATGTATAGTTATTAAAGTGACACTTCAGTCATGTAGCTGATTGCAATATTACATTTTTCTGCTCTCTTTGCAGTGCATCAGATGAATTTTTCAGGAATTAGTTGCTATACTGGATTCATCTCTGCTCTTCTTTTAGTTATTTAAGACCTGTGGTTAAATCTCAAGCACACAGACACATCCAAATAGGCAGGAAAAAACATTGCTTCAGTACTGTGGTTTGTCTTTGATTGTACCACGTTGTTTTGGTTTAACTGTTACTCACAAGTGATAGAAAACTTTGTATGAAAAGAAGGAGTATTAGGAACTACTTAACTATAACAAAATTCACTTTAAGATTGGAAATGGACCTTTAAACCCAAAACTTCAGATAACTTCATTTAGTCTAGGAAAATCATGCCTTCCTTTCTATTTTCATAATTTCAGTATGTGGAAATAAGCCAGGTTAATTTCATCCCTTTTAGGCCTCCATCACTTACATTCAGCCCAAAACCCTTTAAGGAATCTGAGCTTGTAACATCTCCATGAACTGCAGTGACATACACACTCTGAATTCTTCACAAGCTATTATGTCAGGTCAAGGTATCTCTTCCTATTGCACAATTGTGCTGACTTTTGTCAACTCCATCTGTCCTTTAGTTCATCTTTCTCTCTCATTTGGTTATAAATCTGCTCTATTTGTAACACTAAGCTTAGTGCTTTTCTGTCTCTTTACCAGCCGGTTCCTACATCTGGATATTATTCCTCTCCAGGTGGAGCAAGGATCATTGCAGCCACTTTCGAATCCTTTCAGAAGCTCCACTTGATATATATAGAGATAAAAGTTTCATGTCCCTAAAATACTTTTTGGGATTTATTTAAGCAAGCAACACCTTGCCAGCAAGGGAACACAGACAACAAGGTATATGTGATGCTGCTACTTCCTTAATGAACCTTTGCAAGAATTCTGGTCTCATTTTCAGATTTTTCTTTAAGAAAAGCATCTGCCTACTCTGATGGGAAGCTGGGCTTTCCTGAAATCCTGATATTGATGCCTGGTGTAGGGGAGGTCATGATTTTTGGGAGCAAGAACTTCTGTAGTAAATGGATCAAAGAAAGAATTCTGAACCAGAAGGAACAGAAGCAACCTTTGAGCTCACGTCATTAAAAGCCAGATGAAAAGCTTGACCAAGATTCCCTGCAAGTTCAGCTGTTCTTTCAGATCTTTTCATTTAACAAGAGCAGAACAATCCCCCAGTCTGGGTGACTGGATGCAGTAGGGAGTGAGGGAGAGAGAACATGGGCATTGTTTACTTAATGGACTAAGCTCAGATACTCCAGTGATAAGGGCATAAAGGTGGATAGATTATTCGAGAGCCTGTCAGTCCTAATCCATCAGCCATGGCAGACCTATTATTAAGAAAAGAAACTGCAGCACATATTGGTAAGTTGAAATAACGACTTCAGCTTTCCTGTCTTTCCTTCCCAGAGTTCAGCATTGGTCTTGGAACCATAGAATGATTTATGTTGGAAAAGACGTTTAAGATCATCAAGTCCAACCATTAACCAAGCACTACCAAGTCCACCACTAAACCGTGTCCTTAAGTGTCACATATAGTCATCTTTTAAATGCCTCCAGGGATGCCCCACTTCCCTGGGGAGCCTATTCCAATGCTTGATCTTCTTGCTTGTGATGTACTGGATTGCAGGTGTCTTGGGGCTGGCACTTCAGGCTGGCCAGTATTACTGCAAGCATTCAGACAATAGTCTTCTATGAAAATGGTACTTGCATCTCTAGATCAGTATAAATGTTTGCTCTTCATCCTCTCAGCAGCAGGTAAGTTAACTACATGCTGCACACAGGCATCCTGGAGGTCTGAGTACCTTTATATTAATTCACAGGTTAAATAAGCTCCCTGGTTATAGATCTGGTGATGCTCCTGCTGTACCCATAGCTAGTCTTTGCTACATAACACTCATTTCAACAAGAATTTGCAGGTTAACTCTCTGCAGAATGAACTAGTAGATCTAATGAAATTTCTAGGCATCAAAAAATTAGGTGATGACACAAGAAATGGCAAGTCAATAATTGCAATGGTGTCAGGAAGCATTTGGTAGAGCACACCCTATTTGAACACTTTTAAGAGGGACCATTCTGATCCATGCACATTTTTGAACAGCAGAATAACTCTCTCACTGTTGCCAAGTCTCAAACTAGTTTTCACTGAAACCTGCCCATCAAGAGAGCAAGATGCTTCAGTGCTGAGTGAGCCATATTTTTATGTGAAAACCAGCATTATTACCGAGACAAGCATTTATATTTTAGTACAAATAGAGTCTTACAAAACCCGAGACCAATAATAGTGTAAAAACTTATTACAAGTTGCATGGTGCATTAAGGATTTCTATAAACAAATATCCAGGAAATAAAACATATGCTAGTGCAGAACAAGATTTTATACCCATACCTGCCTTAAACAGATGGAAAGAATGCAAAGAACTCCAAAAAAAAAAAATCTGAGGCTTTTATGGAAAGCACATTACTTCTGAAAAACCCAGAGTATTAACCAGGATCCAAGATTTCATCTGAGGTTTTAGCACAGTTAGATGCACCAATTGCACATGTAAAATAGTAAAGAGACATTTTCTGCTCTGATAACTTATCTAAATGGTGGAAGACTGAGGTTTCCCCCCAAGGCAATAAAAACTTGTAATGGCCTAATAAAGTTAGACAATGAGACAGTCCCCCTACCACAGACAGAAATAGATACAAGGCCTGAGGCTTACAAGTGCCAGAGTTTAGTACTAAAAACTAATACCACAATTTAAGACTCCCTTCTTATATTTGTATTTTAAAAAGTAGAACATTGATATGGATTCTTTGTTTTGTCACTTCCAGAAAGATGACTGAAATACTGTCAGGAAAAGGTACATTCTGTCTTACCGAAAAGCTTCAGTAACTGTTTGGCTCAATTGTGCTCCCATCTCCCATCCCCAAATTGTACAGATAAGAAAGTGTCTTGTATTGGAAAATAAATAAGTTTAGTATCAGGAAAAAAGTATTTAAGACTCCGAAGTAATGCTGAGCTGCTCCTTACTGAAAAGCAGGCATCTCTAAATTTCATGACCCCAGCATTATAGCAACATTAGTGAAAAAAGAAACAATATCTAAAATCTGTAGAGAAATAGTCTTCTGCAGAACTAATATAAAATTTACAAGTAGATGAAATGCAGTGACCAATATTTAAGAAACCAACTGTGGATTAGATGACCCAGACAGAACTGTAAATTACCTCTGCTAAACCAGGCCCATAACACACAGATGCCTAACATCAATATTAAATTTTCTGAGCTTCCTCAGCTAACAGTAAACAGCAGTAATTTCATACCCACTCACAAAGACAGTATTTCTCCATTAACTTCAATGGTTATTGGATTAACGTCCAAAGTCTTATTGTAGTTAGGTTTCCTTAATGAAATCTTAAGCTCTGATTTTTTTCCCCTTAAGAGATTTTTATCAGTCAGAAGTACAGAGGACAAATTACAAGCCCCTCCGCATACACACTCTGAACAAAGGCAATTCTACAATACTGCATTATCTTGTATAAAAACCTAACGGGGAAATTTTAGCTCATGGATCATGTAACTGAACCTGAACCTCAAACATCCAACTGCTGCTCTTCAACTTTATGTTAATGATTTTTCCAGTTAGCGCTCTATTAAGTTTCATGCCTATAAAAACATTACATTCATCTTGTGCTGAGGCTTTAAGTCACTCTAGTAACCATGCTGACAATATATTATCTCATGAGAGCAAAGAATGCCTCAAACCACAGCACACTAGCTTTGGAAGTGGTATTTGAATATCCAATGTATGGCAGATTTTGCCTGCTTATGGAACAGCAGTAGTTTTCAAAGAATAAGGCTGTATCTTAAAAAACTAATAATAAAAATACCACCCTGACAAAGCAACAGGTGAATCAGAGCTACCCAGCTCCTCAGCTCCAACAGAAGCAAGAGATTGAACACAGCAAGCTGTGGAAAAACAACAGAAAATATCCAATTGCTGGCTCACAATAAGGCTTAAAGTAGCTTTTCTGCTTGAAACTAAATCACTACTACTGAATGTAAGTATAATCTTAGTATTTCTGTGTTTTTCAGGTACTCACAGAAATAGCACAGGGCTGATCTGAATGAGAATGGCTCAGGCTTCCTCTTGCCCCTTTATACAGGCAATCTTATGGGCTGTGTGTGTAGGTTGAGTCATATGCCAGGAAACACATTAGATTAGATGACAGGGTAGGATCTCTGAACTACCCAAGCAGGTCTTTTACTTTCCTATCACTTCCTACCCCCATGCCTCTGCCACAGCACCACCTCCCCTATTCATAGCACAGGAATACATTCAGGTCAGCAACCTAAATCTGGCACAGAGAGTTGTGAGGACTGGAGACTTATATGGGATTGAGTCTAAGGCTGCGCAGCTGACGGCACCACAGCAAGGCAGCAGGAGCTTCTGCAGGCCAGAGCAAAACCAACCCTTTTTCTTTCCCTCCAGGAATTTCTACTCCGTAACCTCACCTGCATACACACACACAAAAAAAACCCCTACTAACTCTGCATTTAAGTACGACTTCAGAATGAGCAGAAGGCCAGCATTTCCTATACCATTTAGGCAGAATGATTTCTTGAATTGTCAAAGATAGCCTTCACAATGCTCCGACTGCATTCAGGATTTAGAAAAGCTAAAATCCCCCCAAAATTTTCTATGGACATAGGACAAAGTATATGCAAAATTTTGTGACAGAATTCAGAAGAGATCGGTAGCAGGATTTAATCTTCCACAATAAGAATGTTGAATAAATATGTCTGCTGCACATCACTTTTTGTGATGAGGATGAAGTTATGCAAAGATGCTAGTCTATTAAGCACTGTTAAAACATCAGGTTCCAAGTATCCAAGTACAGACAGTAGTTGTAAGAATCAGTTCTCTTTACAACTTTTGTCTCATACAGGTAGTGACAGTTAATAGTGGAAGTTCTGTGTCAAGTAGAGAGTGTACTTATGATTACAGATGGATAGTACATACTTCATACATCTATAAACTAAAAATATCTAAGGTAAAATTATTTAAAATGCTTTACTCCAGGTGTGTACCTGGATGTGTACCCTTTCTTTTTCATAGCTTTCCACAAGCCAAAGGTTCTTTACCCTAGATAACATTGTAATAAACATTTGTCACAACAAAGACAATGCACTTGATCCATTCTTAACTATTATTTTAAAGCTCATCCAGTTCCATTCATAACTACTAACTTGATCCATTTTAACTACCACAGCAAATCTGACATGTGCATTATTTTCCCCATCCCCCAGATGTTTTGGAAGTGTGCTCAAGAAATCTGCCCTTTCTGGTGTATTATTTCTCAAAATTCAGATTGCTGTTTACTCGGCTAACAAAGCCTTCATTGAAGGCATAAAGGTAAATATCAGCTAATAACTGTTATAAGACTTTTACTAAGTTACACAACATCTTTGGTTCCATTTTCTACTGGTTTCTACCAGGACATGAACTTGGTAAGTGAAAAAAGGATTCCACATTTCACAAGAAAATATTCTTCCCAAATATCCTCTCCCTGTTCCAAGTTAAGGATAAAAATGTTACAGAACTAATTTTACATTGGTATATAACTACTTGTATCCTACTTCTCTTCTAGAATTCAGAACGAAAAGATTACGTATATTCTAAAAATATCAATGGAAGTTTAAGGCCAAAGATCACTGTTATGAAGTATTTCTGTGAAACTGAGTGGCAACAAAATCCCTTTAGTTTTTCATGTAACATGTCAGGTTTTTCTTATATTAATTTGAGCCAGATGTAAATCATGCTGGAGTAGAGTTGTTTCTTTTATAGTATGTTTTTCTCATCTCTTGATAGTTCTTTAGCTTTCAAAAAATTAAGCATTACTACCAGTATATGCATATATATGAAATTGAAAAAGATAAAGCAAAAAAACATAAAAATCATCCTTATGTCTTTGAGGAAATACAGACTTTATAAAATGAACACACAGAGTTTAACTTCCACATTTTATATTCAGAATTATGAGAAAAAACTGAATCAATTTTCCCTTGCTACCATCTGAATCAAGAAATACTTCATTACCTTGTTGGTAGAAAACGGCTTTCTTACTATCACAAAAAGAAGACACTATAGATTTTACAGACGCACTAATTGCTACATGGCCTAGCACAGATACAGCCTGTAAGTGTGGAACCTCAAGGGCCAGGTTTTTGGTATTACACAGGACAGGAAAAGGATTTAGTATGACATATAGCAAGTTCCCATGTATTACTACTAACCTCTTTGAACATCTTCTATCTAGTGTAAATTATAAATGACTTTTGCACTGATCAGAATGACAATCTGGGAGCTTTATTATATCCTATATAGCTTATTTTCCCACCTGGAAAATAATTCACTCAAGGTATAAAAGGACTTGAAGGAAAAAATAACAACCTAACACCAAATATCCAATAAGAAAGCTTAAGCATAAGGCTATCAGTACTGTTAAATTTAACAGCCTAGCAATGTTTCTCCCCACTTTTAAAAACCCAATATGAATTCAGTTTTTAATCTCAAATGACCGTATCAGACTGTTTAATCAAATCATGTTAATACAGCATCACACCATAAATGACCGTGTCAGACTTCATGATGAAAATTATGGCACTTTTTCCCCTTTGATGCAATAGCAAAGATCCTGAATAAGAAGGGAATATTCAGGTCAGCTCTTTGCAATATCCCACCAATTTACAGGGTTCCACTAATCAGACCAAAATTCTCTAATCTCAGCCACTGCTGAAGCTAGAGACAGCAAGTCAGCATCTGCTTTTACAGTACAAGCTGCTCCCAAACTGGTCAGTGGCAGCAGCTGTGCCAAACAGTGTTAAAAAACCCCAAACAACAAAAGCAAAACAAACTAAAACCAGCACAAAAAACCCAAAATGAACCAACAAAAACAGCAACCAAACAAAACCACAGCACACTGCACATGCTAAACTGCCCACAAAAACAAGTTAATTGCTCCACAGATACATCTCAAGAATTAGAATTTAGTCAGCCCTGACTGGGATATCTCATATAAAGATAATTCCATTAGCCTTTTACAGTTGATGAGAAGGGTTCATCCTGCTGTGTTTTGGCACCCAGTGGAGACTGCTGGACACTGCCATGACAAAGGGCACTTCATGGCCTTTTCCAACCTCTCTCTTGCATTTTGTGCCCAACACATTCTACCCCTTGCCTCTGCAAAGCATGTATTTAAGCTCAGTTTGAATATACAACCATTACAAGCTCTACTTTTGACATAACAGACTTAATAGAAATTGCTCACACTGTGACACATTCACTCAATAATCAACACAGTCTTGACTCAAGGCATTTCATTTAACTTACTACCCATTCATATAAACTTTTGATTACTTCTTTGGGTATTAAGGGGAAAAAAGAAAACAAATACTTGAAGAAACACCTTTGTTTCCCTGGTTCAACCCAGTCCAATACATTTTATCCTTACCTTGCCTTGTTTCCGCTGGAAGATACAGTGCAAGAGGATGGAATCAGCAACTAACTATTCCCACCTGCTGCTCCTTGGTTCTTCCTACCCTCTTGCCTGCTCCAGCGCAGGTCATAATGCTTAAAGGCGGCCCCACCCAGCCAGGTGGGTTGCTTTCTAGAGCCACAGTCCCTTACATTCCACTACAGTGACATGAAGTCCAAGTTTCCATCAAAGAGGGGCCCCTTCTCTGGCACAGAACAACCACTCCTCCTCCCCACAAAAGCCATCCAAACCCACAACTTTTCATGCACCTCCTCCCCATAGCAATTTAACACCCCTTATTTACACCTGAGCAGCAGCGGCATCCTGCGCTTTTACAAGGTTCTGGAGTGAGAGGTGGCTGGAAACAGCTGTGACCTGCACAGGACAGTTCATTTCTTCTACACCAAGCATTCACACAGCTCCCTACAACCAAAACACTGCCATTTGTGCCCAAAACAGTTTCATAAACCTTACAACAGGCTTCCACTACCTAAAGTAGCCATCAAGAAATATGGAAAACACCTGTTTATAATGGACATATAGTGTGACAGGACAAGATGGAATCGCTTGAAACTGACAAAAGGGAGGCTTAAAATGGATCTTAGGTAGAAATTCTTCCCTGTGAATGTGGTGAGACGCTGGCACAGTGTGCCCCATCCTTACAGTGCTCAAGGCCAGGTTAGGCAGGCCTTGGAACAATCTGCTCTAGTGGAAAGTGTCCCTGCCTGTAGCAGAGGCTTGGAACTGGATGAGCTTTAAGATGCCTTCAACCCAAAGCAGTCTGGGGTTCTATAACGCAATTCAGTGTGATATCATCACCAATAACAAAATTCTTTTGAATGCTCAATCAAACAAATAAATGTTATCACTCACCATACAGAGAATTAGAAATACATGAAACACTAGTTAGTTCCAAAACACTGTCTTTAGAGCTACCAGCATCTCAGTGCTCTCCCATACAGTAGCAAATAAGCCACTGGAACTGGAAGCAGCAACAAGCAGCACTGTCTCTGCAGCAAACCTTTTAATGACACTGCAGGACTTCTGCAGGTGCAGCTCCTTTCAGTGATTACACTAGGATGGTTCCAGGTGTGTGAAGCAACTTCCCACCCACAAAGCATGTGGTCTATAAAGGGGAAGCATAAGGAAAAATTAAATAGCTTGTCCAGCTGTGCTAAAAGGCTCTATAGATGTGTCTGCAGTAGCTTAAAGAGACTGAGTTAGGTGTTGCAAGTAATTTAGCTAATGCTATTTAAACGACAGGAGGTGATAGTTGTGTGGCTGTGTCAGGAAGCTTTCTTATTTGAGGGGGAAGGATAAAGTCTATAGGGAAGTCTGTGCTGAGGTCAGCTCAGGGGCTGCCGTATGCTAGACACAGTTCTATAGCGGACATATGTTAGGACGCTACTGAGTCTGCCAGTGAATGTGGTGCTGTCTCTGGGAAACTGCATTTAAGAAGGGACACAAAATGTCGGAAAGGCAGAGCAGGAGGGAAAATAATGAGGAATTACAAGAGGAACCAAAGACAGGGAAGGTAGGAAGAAGTGCTCCATGGGAGAGCAGGTATTCCCTAGCATCCTGTGCTGGAGCAGATGGGTATTTCCTGAAGGAACTGCTGCCCATGGAGGGCCTGTGCTGGAGCAGGTCTTTTTCTGTGTGACTACAGCCTGGGAATAATCCATGCTGGAGCAGGAGAAAAGCGTGGGTGGCCAAGAAGGTATTCATGGACCGACTGTCCCCTCACTTTCGCCCTTTGCTGCCTGAATTGAACTTGATCTTGGGAGAGGAGAGGTTGGGGTTTAATATTTGCTATTGTTTCTCACTACCGAAATCTAGTTTAACTGGCAACAAATCAGAATCATAGAATCATTTAGGTTACAAAAGACCTTTAAGATCATCAAGTACAACCGTTAACCTGGCACTGCCAAATTCACCTCTAAACCATGTCCCTAAAAGCCACCTTGGCATTTATTTTAAATGCCTCTGGGGATGGTGGCTTAACCACTTCCCTGGGTGGCCTGTTTTAGTTATAGAATCATAGAATGGATTTGGCTGGAAAGTACCTTAAAGCTCATCTAGTTCCAAATCCCCTACCATGGGCAGGGACGCTTTCCACTAGACCATGTTGTGCCTGTATTACCAATGTCTGTAACTGATAAGTGATGTCCTATATTTAACCCCTCTACTTTCCTTACCCCTGTTCTTCTGAGAAAGGGGGTATAAGTGAGCATCTGTGGGGGCCTTTAACCACAATTAACTTGTTACAAGAGGACTTGTGATGTCTGCAACAAGAGGAGTAGATAAAAATAAATAAAGATTTTAAGAATACAAAGCACAGTGTGAGGCTGCTGACTTGCTGTCCGCTAAACAGACAGAGGAAAATGTTCCTTGCATGAATGAAATAGCTATTTGTATTTAAGTCTATAAAGCACATCTATTTTATGCAGTGCTAAATATAACAAAACATTACAGCTAATCTGTTCAATTTATAACAGCTAGATAGCTTTTTGTGCTTCTGTCGTCTGGGCTATTAAAACATATATGTATAATAAAATCTGTGGAGGTGTTGTGGTTTAAACCCTGCTGGAAACTAAGCCCTGCTCAGCTGCTCACTCACACCCCCCGGTGGTCTTGGGGGGAGAATAGGAAGGGTAAAAGGGAAAACTCAAGGCTTGAGATAAAGACAGTTTACTAAGTAAAGCAAAGGCTGCGCACACAAGCTAAGCAATCCAAGGGATTCATTCAGCACTTCCCATTGCAGGCTGGTGTTCAGCAATCTCCAGGACAGCAGGGCTCCATCACACATAACAATTACTTGGAAAGAGAAACTCCATCATTCTAAATGTCCTCCCCCCCTTCCTTCTTCCTTTAGCTTTATATGCTAAGCATGATGTCCTGCGGTAAGTAATATACCTTGGGTTAGTCAGGGTCAGCTGTCCCAGATGTGTCTCCCCCAACTCCTTGTGCACCCCCAACATCCTTTCTGGTGGGGTGAGAAGCAGAAGAAGCCTTGGCTCTGTGTAAGCATAAAAAAAACATCCCTGTGTTAGTGACATTGTTTTCAACACAAATACAAAACATAGCCCAGTGCTAGCTGCTATAAAGGAAATTAACTCTATCCCAGCCAAAACCAACACAGGAGGTTGATATTCACAACACCAGTACCATTGTTCACAACTTGAGAGAAGAAAACATTGAAATTTTGATATTTAAATGCCAATTCCTCATAAATTAATTTTGATCTTGCTAATAAATAAGAGGGCCAAAACCAAACAGCAAAAATATTTTCCTAGACTTCTCTGCAGGGAGCAGATGTATATTGTGAGAAAAAAAAAAACGGGAATAATGGTGGACTTGGAAAATGTGAGTTGAAGTCTGTCATGAGCCCTTTTTGTAGTTTTGTGGCAGTCCTATAGATCTGATTAATCCCCATAACTAAAGGCTATAAGAGAGGGAGGGATGTATTCAGCCAGGGTACCTCTGCTCTTGGCAAATATGGACAAGCACATCAGTTTTTTCCCAGTGACATGGACACAAGTGACAAGGTTAATGTGGGGGTTGCAGTGGTGCTTTGTGTGGCAGGAAGCCATGAACTGCCTTGTGCTAGGACAGGAACATCCCTGATTGACAACCTATAAGGGGAGGGGAAGAATCTAGGATCAAAATATGACTAGAAGGTCTGGAAATGCAAAGATGCATAGGATGCAACTGTGTGTGCAAGAGCGCGTCACAGAATTTAGAGAGTTACTTAGAAGTGCATTTGAAGAAGTTCTCCAAATCAGGACTAGTATAACATTTTAATATTGATATTACTAGATAGACTTAGGTGGCACGATGCAAAGAAACCTCCAGGTTTTGTTCTTTTTCCTGCTTCCAAGAAAATACTAAAGCCAAAATTGCAATTTCAAGAATTTGGATCGGTACAAAACCATATTAATTTCTGTTTCTGCTTACATGAAATAGTACAAAATCTCTTTCTTCCTTTATCAGTGAGTGCAACACAGAGATGATATTGCACTGTAAAAATACTGTAAACTATGAAACAAAGGAGGTGAGTAGGCTTTATTCTTGAGAAAACATATACATAAGCTGTTTCTTAATAGTTCAATGTGGGCATTAATGTATGATTCTATGATCTCATTTGTCTTATTCAAGGCACTGAACTCAGAGCTTTGCTAGTTTCTTGGTGCAATAATATTTTTCTCCTGTCGTCTAGTCTCTTTTGGTTGTTACCTGCTGATATTCTGTGTCTTCTGTTTATAATTTTTTTCCTTTTCCTATAATTTCCTATGATTTTCCTATAATTCTTCATTAACTTAAACATGGAGATAGTTGAAGCAGAAACTTCCAGACCTGGGATAAAATAGTGATGCATAGCCAGAAAACTTCTATGAGTTTGAAATCTAAATGGAAATGAGTCATACTACCAAAAATAGATTAACCACATTAACCTAATTTGTTACTTTCACTGTGGTCTTCCCAGAACATGACATTCCAGTATTTGTAGTCATTAAAATTCTATTGTGTGTTTTTCCTGTCATCACATATTATGTGGCAGTTTGGGGTGCTTTTCCTTTGGAGAATGGCAAAATTGCAGAGGCTGGAGGCTATTCAGTGGAATTGATTTAGGTAGTATGGCAGGCCAGCAGAATTCTGTCAAACTGACAGTTTTTGAAACAACAAAAGAAATAAACTTTGTGGCACATCCAGATCCAATAAGTAGAACTGAAGTTCCATTAAAATTTCATTAGTCTATTCAGCCATACTCTTCACACTCCATTCCTTCCCATCATGGGCTAAATCAGATGTTAATGCACATATATTTTTGACAGACTTTGATAACTTTGCTGCTTTTTAGAGATTAAATCTGACATGGCAGCAGACCCATTCTGTGGCTGGGAATATGGAGGTGGCAATAACAGGAATTATTTTAGGCAGGGGAAGCTGCATTAATAATGAAGAGCAGTTGTCAAATCAAGCAGAAATTAGTGAAATGCATTAAGAAATTCTTTAAAGTCTCAGAGCTTAGCCACTTTTACATTTCAATAAAATCATAGTAAATTTCTATGAAGAGCTTAATGACAGAACCATTTGCTGTTGCAGTAGCTGTAAAGAAAAATGACTTAATGAACATGAAGGCATAACAAAAAGTTGCAGCACTGCTGTTAATATAAAAGCTTGTTTTTCCCGGGCCAGGGAATGTAAGTTTTGTTTACTAACATTAGAATTTATAAACTCTTACACAACCTTATTACAAATAAATGATTACACTGAAGAACAATTCCATTAATTTCCTAAAATGTGGTTGCAAAGCTAAGAGCATGAAAGCTATGGGGTATTAGAATTAACATAATCTCAAGTTTTGTTGCTATATTTTTCCTTGAGCTGTTTTCCACTAAGTAAACTGAAAATATAAAATGCATGATGTGGAGAAACACTAATGCTCTCAGCAGTGGTCAGTAGGCCGGAAGTTTTATCTCTACTGTGTAGACCCATGTTCATGAGGCCATTATTAAGCCTTGAAGGAGCATTCTATAGAGCATGCTGTACCTACCTCAAGGCTGAGCTTTCAGACTAGTCCCTGATACAGGGTTTCATCTTTCTCATGAACAACTGCTCAATTTAGGCTCACACTTTACACTGAATAAGTCTTTGTTATTTTTTGGCCACTCGTTAGTTGTTGAGCTCAAAAAGTCCTAGCTTCCCCTTTCCTTCAGATTCCCTGTCTAAGGGCCTCAAACACTCTAAGTATGTCATCTTCTTTTCTCCTTCACACATCCCATGGTCTAGTTTCCAGTCACTTTACTCAGGTGGCTTCATTGTTTCTTCTAACTCTTGTTCTTACCTTGGTCTTCAAGTGCTTATCCCATATGCAGTCTTAATTCACAATCAGCCTCTACCAGTTCTTTCTGTACATCAGCTCCTTGACTTATGTAAGTATTGCCCTTGCCCAGTCTCTTACTCTTTGCTCACCTGTATCTGTTTCCACTGCTAACTTCTGGAATCTTTCCTGAGGGAAAGAGTATTTTCTTTTCCCACTCTCAAACCATTTATCTCACTGACTTCCCTTGTTCCTGAATTGCAAGAACATGAAATTCCAGGACTTTTTCACCTTATCAGCTTGATTCTCCTATTTCCTCCAAGTCCTTTCTTCTGAAGCAGTCTTTCTGAGGTCTCCCCCAGTTCTCAGTGTAGGCTTCATCTCAGCTAGCTGTAGCTATGTTAAATTTAAGAGTCTATTCTAAACTGGCCTGTTGATCTCCATTCGCTGTAAGTTCCCAAAGAGTTAGTTATCCTCCTCCTGATATCCTCATAATAAAATATGTTTTAGGAGTGTTTCTCTGTCTTCCTTGAACCAAGAAACTGTAAAAATTTAGACCAGATATTTACCTTTCAAATGATTAATGGTGTAATGAGATAATTTCTGAATGTTTCTGTACCCCAGTTATCTCTTACAATTCTCCTCTCTTAAAATTCTGCTACCTAAGTAGGATTTAAAGGAAATCTCTGGCTGTGATTTAAAACTCCACAGGTATTATTCCTTTCTTAACAAAAGAAAGACATTATTATGTCTTTAGCAAACACAGGACCATTTTGTTTGAAATCTTCCAAAATATTCTTAGCCCAAAGTGGACATGTAGCATGTAAAAATGTCAGTTTGTGTGGTTTTTAGGTTTGTCAGCCGAAGTTCCATGTGGCCATTCATAGATAACCTTCATAATACCAAGGTTATGATATTAGCAAACAGGTCAGATTGCAGAAGTTAATAATGGAACTGAAGAAATTTTGTTGCCCTACCCAGTGCTCATCAGTCATTAAAATTATATCCTTTTATAACATTCATTTGTTAATGGTAAAAAGAAGAATTAATTACTGGCTAAGAGCTCTGTTAAACTTCTTTTAAAAGGTCTAATTGAAAGCACATAAAATTCATCAGAAAAGCTTGAAATTACTTTGTTGCACATTTTTAGAGAAAGAAAGGGGGCACGTCCCTGTACAGCCTGGAGAGAACACTGAACTCCTTAGCATAGATTAGCAATTAGGGGAGAAATGACTTTGTATTTCTGGTAAAATATCTTCTCCTGACCAATCCCATTTAGTCACATACCATTTAGCAAGCAAAGCTGGCTGTCTCCTCAAGGGTATCCATGACATGAGTTACAGTTTCCTAAAATCCCAGTTCTGAATCTGCACTGGAGAAGGATCTAAACCCATAGGTGTAGACCACTGCCTGAGAAAGTTAGTTTCAATTTCTCCCTCATTTCTCCTTGCCCTTAGCACACTGGTGTATACCATATATCGTACATGCAAAAGTCTTTTTTCCCTGTCTACCTATGCATATTGTTTAAGGAAAGGGAGTAGTTCTTGAGGAGCAGATTCTATACTTCCATTAGTGGCAGCTTTGCTGTCCTCACTCAATTGAGGGAAGTTTATTTCTCAATTTTGCTTTTCACAGCTGGCTCATATTGCAGCCCAGATAAACTGATCCCCTACAAAGACAATATCTAGAGGAAGCAAAATTTCCTTCCAACTCTTGATCCCATATGTTCAGCTTCCAGCTGCTTACAGTTGCTGAATAGGTTCTGATTCATAAACAGGCAGCATTGACAGTAATCCCTTACAAAACCATTACTTCATATCAGATATTTGCAGCACATAAATCCTATTCTCTAAGGAAAATACATTATGTTTTCCCTTTTATATACTCAGAAACACTGCATACAATACATAATATCATTCCCTCATAAAGAAATTTAATAAAACAAGAATATGTAGCCATAACCTGCTTCCATCAATGTGTGCAAATACATTTCCCTTGCACATCCGTGAGGACATGGACAGGTGGAATGAGTACTTGCAATAATGGCAAAAATTGCACTAGCTTGTCCCCTTTCGGAATCAATGGGTTTCATATTTCCCTGCCCCCCCCCCCCCCCCCCCCATATTTCATGTGGTCAGCATGGTTTCTCCAGGAAGTTTGCTGATTCTCAGTAAGAGTTTAACAATTTATTAAGCCACTTCTGCTGGCTATTCAGTGGAACCCTTAAGCTTTCTTTGTAAATCAAGACGTTAAGCTTCTAAACCATTGAGACTTCCCTGAAGTTTGGACCAGACCTCTACAGAAAGAGAAATTGCACAGTGAGTGAAAGATTAGAATAGGAGGAAGAGGTATCACTGATCAAAATAGCTGGTCAAATTTAAACATGGGCAAAGAACCAAAGACAAAATATGTCTTTTCTGTTTCACTGATATGTTAATTTCTGACTTCTGTTATACATTTTAAACTAAAACGTAGGTTACTGAGATTATTAAAGGAGCATTATCTCCACAGATGAGTAAACAAAATGCAAAACAGATGATAAATACTTGCGTTAATGTAAATTCATAAAAGTACTTGGCTTAAGATACTACAAGTAATACTCTAAAAGAAAATACAGGTTTGCCAGTTGATAGCCACAGGTGATGAGTGTGTGTTTTATCTGCGTAGAGAATGAACAAAGGCAACAAGGAATAATTAAACTGGAAATTTTCAGTAAAGAAAACATACTTTCCTACCAGTTACAAAGTCAAGAGACTCAATCATTTTCATGGTCCAAGTAATTTTTACGCTCCCTTGTAAGATGGCATGGGTTCATTCCTGTATAAGGATTGATCCTAAGCCTACGGAAGTCAAAAAAGGTTTTGATTGGCTTCAGCTAACTTTGAAAAAAAAGATCCATAGATAAAATAATTCTGTACTTTTTATCATATATAGAGGAGAAAGAAATCTAAAATGCATAGAATAAATGCACCTTAACCTTGACCTATGACTTTACTAGTTACTACTAATTTTGTAACAGAACCTGCTCATCTCTTTGAGCAGGAATGCATCTTCAACTACCAGTAACTCAGACCACAGCATCATAAAATGACTAGAGAGCACAGCACAGGGAATTGCAGAGAGTCTCTATACAGCAAGGAACAGCTTACTGAAATAAGTGCGTGCTGCCAACAAGATTGAGGTTCCTAACTAAAAAACCTTTTGTGAACTTCCCTCTTTTTCATCACTTGAAGACTTCGAGAAACCTTATATGACAGACTACATATATATAAACCCACTTACCACAATTTTTCAGTTACTTTAAAAAAAAATTGAAAGAGAAATATGTTATTTATGAGATTAAGCTAAATGTACAGTTATGCAGTATCCTTAGGGTTGACTCAGTGTCAATCTAAAGTCATACACTCTTGGAGTGATTGCCTGGTAAAGTTTGCATTAATGATCAGAAGGATTTATAAAACAGAAGCTCAGCAAGACACATCTGAAAACATCACCTGCCTTAATTAATATTTCATATAATATTTATATCATATAATGCTTCATAGTCGGGGCTCCAAATGCAGCATAATTCGACAGATATTTTGAGAGCTCATGTGGTAAGAAATTTGTGTTCACATTTTCTGTCACCTGAAACTTTTTGGATTATAACCAAACTATTTCCTGTTGGTTTATTTTTATTTTACTTTTCCTGTAATAAATATTTTGTCTTTCCTTTCCATACTTGTCTTCTGCTACTTACTCATCCCAGCCTGCCCAGACAGAAAAGAAGGATCTCATCTGCTCCTGACAGCACTTGCCCTGTGTTCGACTTTGCCAGTCCTCCTTTGCCAGTCCTCCTTCATGCGTATTATGCAGGATGTCTTCACCATTTGCAGTACCTTGTGCTTATCTTGT
Source organism: Myiopsitta monachus (assembly GCA_017639245.1). Taxonomy (NCBI): domain Eukaryota; kingdom Metazoa; phylum Chordata; class Aves; order Psittaciformes; family Psittacidae; genus Myiopsitta; species Myiopsitta monachus. Next base: position 112,765,026 of record CM029917.1, on the reverse strand, counting down.
TCTTTGCTTGGTACCTCATCATTTGTGTGTCACCAATTTTTCCACCTTTAGTTATCATATTCCTCTGATGTTACGATAGTTACAAAAAAGATATGTATTTTTGGTTACACTATTTTACGATGCATGTATTTGGGTTCAAGGCAAACTAATATCTGTTGTATCCTGGTTAGTGCATTTTAAATGTGTGCCACAGCCTTTGCTACACTAGTCTTTCTTATTTACAGTAAAAAAATATACATTAGATAACATGGGAGATCTGAAGGAAAACCTCTTCAAGGAGGCCATAGTCTGCTAATTCTTTCAGTTTGAATTTTGGACATACTCGTTTTTGTGTGACTAGTGAAGTTTATGCCAGATTCACTTAAAAATAGCTACTATAATTCCACATAACTGCTGGGTTGTTATTTGTGGTGTGTTTGCCTGCCTCCTCTTTAATGCCTGTCACCACATTTGCTTACTCTCGTGAGAGTCTTTATAGATTAACAAATCTTACACTTATGTCTGTATTGGCTCTAGAGGTCAGGCTGCAGAACAGCACCTCCATGAAGGAGACATGAAATAGCTATAACTCAGTCACTAGTCCATTAGAATAACAACCAGGAGACTTGGATTTTATGCCTGGCTCTATCACTAACAGTCTGAATGACTTTAAGCAAATAATTCTTTTTCTGCCTTTTCTATTTTCTTATCTGTATATAAAAAAAAGAAGAAAGAAGGAAAAAAAAAAAAAGACTGTTTTAGTAACATCCGTGAAATTGTTGCATTGAAAATAATGTATGAAAGCTAAATATGGACAATCATTCCGAGGTTTATTTGAATTGATTGTCTTTCCTTTTTAACCAAGTAGGAAAAAAAGATCTGCAGAATGAAGCAGGGGAAGGATTAGGATTCAGTATTATAAGACAGTTTTATTGCCAGTGTTAGCTTTCCTGTTTTCCTGTAGTTGGGAATAATGGAGAATAAATTCTTTTGTGTCAGTAATTTTTCACTTAAACCTGATTGCTAAATTATTCTACACTGGCTTGAAATTATGAACCAGAGGTATGCTTTAGTTGTCATTTAGCAAGAGATACAATCAAAACATAAACATATAAATATATTTGGTAGAAAAAATAAAAATAAGAACATAGTAAGTTATGTATGTATTTATATTTATGTATTAAACAAGGAGTTTGCTTGACAAGAAAACCAAAGCCTACAATATAATTTTACCTAACTGCATTTAGCTTTCTCTAGCTTCATATATGAAGCCCTATATTTCAAATTTCAGTGTTTTTGGTGGGTTCAGGAGTACGCAAATAAAACTCTCTGGATGTTACCATGCAAAAGGTTAGACTAGATATTCTCTATTGACATGACACAGTTGGTCTTTGAGTAATAACTATTTTTAGGTTATGAATTGCAGGAATAGAGGTGTATTGCAAAGTCTGGAGTTATCACACCTCTCAGAAAGACATAAGGGTTGGGATTTCTCTATCTACTAAGCTTGAAAAATAAGAAGAGAAAAACTCTTAAGAAATAGAAGATGAAGTTTGGGACTGGGAGCTAGAAGGAAGTGCAAGTTGAGCGAAGCAGGCCTCTGGAACAGGGAGCAGCAGTGATGAGAAGCAAAAAAACCAGGTAGATTCTGAGTGATGGTAAGAGAACTGAGTATGATCTTAGCACCTCTGTGAGCAAACCAGACTGATTTGTGTCTTACTGCAGTCCTGATGCTGTGAGATATTTTTGAACTCACAATAATTCGGAATTAAAAACACAGCTCTGATGAACGTCCATATAGCAGAGACCTTCAGAAGAAAATAGGGATGTTTCCATAGATAAATATTTTTTTATAGCATCTCTTAGCAGAGAGTGGAGACACTTCATATTTATGCTATAAGTAGCAAAGATTTGAAGTAGTCACAAAATAGAAGTAAAAGTGGAAGAGCAGCAAACTGGAGAGCTAAATAACCAGGACCATACATTAAGGAATTAAGAAAAGATGTGTTGAGTGGCATGGTTGAATTGCCTGTACAAGTTTTGCAATGGTTCTTATTAGAGCCACATGACACAGTGATGCTTTAAAAATGCACCAAAGAATGGAGCTTACATTCTCCATTCCTCTCTTGGGATCTCCATGATGAGGGTTATGACAGCTTGAGGCACAGACTTTTTTTTGTGATTCCATGTTAACTTTTCAGTTTGACATTTGTCCCATTCTAGCCCTTATTCTCTCTACTATGCTTTGAAAAGGACAAATACTGTGTACTATCTAGATTGACTAATTGTATAGTAGTTTGTTATATTTAGATCACAAATATCATTGCTTAGGATTCACAGAATTCCACTGAGTAGATTAGGTTGTCAACAAAAGCAGACCTCTCAGGTAGGTATTGTAAATACCAGATCTTGATGCATGTGGAAAGTAGTCACAACAATTCGAGCTTCTACACTGGCTTGCTAAATGATCTTCCACAGATCTGCCACTGTGTTCCAGTCAACAATATAACAAGACTGTTCCCTGCTTTAGTTTCAATATTGTCTTATACAAACAGAAATGCTGTTCATTTTGACAATATGGAATGAATTTCTTATATTGTTATCAGCTTTTCTGAAAACATGTCAGTCTTTGTGCTTAGGAAATAAATACGTAGCTCTCTCTTTAGCTCCAGAGCCTTCACAGTAAAATAGGTATTGTCATTACATAAAAATGACCAAAATTCATTCTATATCTTGCTCATGAAAACCTCATATTACAGCAGATGAGAGCTTCAGAAAAGGCCCAACTAATCATTTTCAAAATAAATCAGTATTCTGAAAGTAGAGTTTACTTTTTCCTAACTTGGTGCTGGTTTATTTCGTGGATAACATTGTGGTGAATTCCGAGTCAGTGTTCAGTGGAGTTACATTCTTATTTCAGCTGAAGATATGCCTCCTTCTTCCTCAAAGCCATTCAAGGATCCATATTTCTTACCTCATATAAGCATGAGGTGGACTTCCATTGCTGATCAGTTTAATCTTGTCTTTCAGTTGTGTTTCTCCGCTATGAGAGATCATAATCATAAGAATACCTTCATAAAGATGATTTTCTAAGGGTAAAGCAGTAATAAAACTCTCACTTTGTGCTGGGGAAACTTTATTTTTATTAATTCAATTAAAAGTAGAGGACTATTTCCAATGTGCAGCTGCAAGATACTGGTGCCCATCTACAAACACTGTCGATGACAGAAATAAGGTGAGACAGCTCTCTGGGAGGCTAGTGTGTTGGACAGTATTGAAGGGGAGTGAATGCTTGCAATAAGGAGCTCGAGGTCCAACCTGCCTCCTGCCTCTGAATTCTCAGAGATTTCACATCGAATTTCTAGATGACTAAATTAACCTAGGCAAGATACTATGGAGTTGCACACAGTGGTGCTCCTATGGCTTTAATAGAACTTAACATATGTAGTGACTTTTGGATGCAATCAGACAGCTCATAGGAAAAAGAAACTTCATCATTGTTAGTGCAAAATAGTCTCCTCCTCAATAAATCACAATAAGATTCTATGGTAAAAAAATAGCAAGGTTCTACACTTTTTTCTAGGAAGCTGTTGCAGATGGGCAGGAAGTGTCATCATTCAGTGAGGAAGCTGAAATGAGATTGGTTTCTGTGTAATGTTTAAAAGCAGTGCCCTTGACAATTTTCATCTGGGATTTGGCTCATGCAAAACAGCCCAGAAGTTGTTTCACATTTTCTAAAGTGGATTTGTGAACTATATCTAACCTTTTCACACCTCTGTATGAGAGGATTAATCTGACCTATAGACCAAACCTCACAATGAAATGAAATTAATATATACAGTTGCTGAGCACTTCATGATTCATTTGTGTGTTAGTCCACTTATTTCTGCCCTTTGTTCTCAATCTCTGCCATCGGATCACAACTTCTTTGGTGACATGCTTCATAAACAGCTTAAAAACATCCTCAGAACAATGTCCTGCACTTAACGAACACTTAATTTTTCTGTCATTTAAAAATTTATTGCACTCCTGAAGTAATTCAGTACAACAAAATGCTGTTCATAAGATAGCAAGAAAACTCACATTCCTCTATGAGGATCATAAAACATGGAGAGAGTACCTTCTCTGTTTCCTTTGATTTTGTGGTGCCTGTAGCCTTTGTAACTTTGGATGTTATCAAACAGAAGAGCAAAACACACAGATGGCAGAAGTGTCCCAGTTTCTCAAATGTGTGTTCCACCCATTCTATTTTGACATAAGTAATTCCTGGATAGTGGAAATTTGACAGAGTGCATCTAAACGTGCATGGCCAGCCTTAACAAAACCATGCACTCAAGTCCACAGGCAGAGGCTGTTCATCCCCTTGATTAATAAATGTAGTGACCATCTGGAAAGTTCATTATACAATCTGCATCTTCAATGTTGGAAAATCTCAAACTGTCTGATCCATATTTCCTATCTCAGATAAGCATGAGATTCATTGCTAATTAATTTAAACTTTGAGTTGTGTTTCTTCACTATGAGACGTCATAAGAACACCTTCTGAGGAAGAACAAGATTCTGAAAGAAGGGATCCCTCATAGTCTCTATAAAAAAAAAAAAAAAACAAACAAAAAAACACAAACAAACAACTAATTTTTCCAGTCCATGCAATTTGAAGGGAAAAGAAGAATAAGAGCCATGCAAAATGTGCACTCCACTCTATGGATTACCTGAAAGAATGGTTCTGTGAAATGCGGCTGTCATTTTCCAGAGTCTTTGAACCTTGTAATCAAGTAATGAATTAATTATATAAGATTATGCTCAGGTTTCCCATAGCAGAGCTCTATTTTTAGATAGACTTAAGATATCTTTGAGTTGACACCATAGAATTGGTATATGCTTCTCCAGACATTCTTCATTCCTAATACCAGTGCTGGAGAAAAGATTTTAATTTATTATTTCAAAGTCAAACATACAATAATTATAGAATAGTTAAGGTTGGAAGGACTTTAAGATCATCCAGTTCCAACCCCCTTGTCATGGGCAGGGACACCTCCCACTAAACCATACAACTCAAGGCTCTGTCCAACCTGACCTTGAACACCGCCAGCGATGAAGCATTCACAACTTCCCTGGGCAACCCATTCTAGTGCCTCACCACCTTCACAGTGAAGAACTTCCTCCTTATATCCAATCTAAACTTTCCCTCTTTAAGTTTGATCCTGTTACGCCCTGTCCTATCACCACAGTCCCTCATGAAGAATCCCTCCCCAGCATCCCTATAGCCCCCCTTCAGATACTGGAAGGATGCTAGGAGGTCTCCACTCAGCCTTCTCTTCTCAGGGTTGAAAAGCCCCAACTTTCTCAGCCTATCTTCATATGCGAGCTGCTCCAGTCCCCTGATCATCCTCGTGGCCCTCCTCTGCACTTGTTCCAACAGTTCCATGTCCTTTTGATGGTGGGGACACCAGAACTGCACACAGTACTCCAAGTGAGGTCTCAGGAGAGCAGAGGAGAGGGGTAGGATCACCTTCCTTGACCTGCTGGTCATGCTCATCTTGATGCAGCCCATGATACGGTTGGCTTTCTAGGCTGCGAATGCACACTGAAGCTGGCTCATGTTCATTTTTTCATCGACCAACACTCCCAAGTCCTTCTCCGCAGGGCTGTTCTGAATCTCTTCCCTACCCAACCTCGAGCTGTGCCTGGGATTGCTCCAACCCAGGTGTAGGACCTTGCAATAAGCATGGTTAAGCTTCATCATGTTTGCATCAGCCCACCTCACAAGCATGTCAAGGTCACTCTGGATGGCATTCCTTCCCCTCCAGCGTATCAACCGAAACACACAGCTTGGTGTCATCAGCAGACTTGCTGAGGGCGCACTCAATCCCACTGTCTAGATCACCTACAAAGATGTTGAACAAGACCGGTTCCAACACCAATCCCTGAGGGACACCATTCATTACTGGTCTCCAGCTGCACATTGAGCCATTGACCACAACTCTTTGCAGGCAGCCATCCAGCCAGTTCTTTATCCACCCAGTGGTCCACCTATCAAATTGATGTCTCTCCAACTTAGAGGCAAGCATGTCATGTGGGAAAGTGTCGAACGCTTTGCACAAGTCCAGGTAGGTGACATCAACTGCTCTACCCCTGTCCATCACTTCTGTAGCCCCATCATAGAAGGTCACCAAATTGGGTAGGTAGGATTTCCCCTTAGTGAAGCCATGCTGGCTGTCACCAAGCACCTTGTTGGTTTTCATGGGCTTCAGCATGCCTTCCAGGAGAATCTGCTCCAAGATTTTGCCAGGCACAGAGGTGACAATGACTGGTCTGTAGTTCCCCCTCTCATCCATTTTCCCCTTCTTGAAAATGGGGGCTATATTTCCCTTTCTCCAGTCATCAGGAACTTCACCTGACTGCCAAGATATTTCAAACATGATGGACAATGGCTTAGCAATTTCATTTGCCAGCTCCTTCAGGACCTGTGGATGGATTTCATCAGGTCCCATGGACTTGTGTACGTTCAGGTTCTTAAGATGGTCTCGAACCAGTTCCTCTCCTACAGTGGGCCCAGGGTTTTCATTCTCACAGTCCCTGTGTCTGCCTTCCAGGACTTGGGTGGTGTGGTCAGAGCATTTGCTAGTGAAGACCAAGGCAAAGAAGTCATTAAGAACCTCAGCCTTCTCCAAATCAAAAGTCAAAATGTATTCACAAAGTGCTTTTTTCAAGATGGACTTTGACATATCATACGGGATTTTTTCATGCTGTTATCTATTTATTTGCTGATGAAAAATAAAGTTCTCACAAACTTTCTTACAACGTTTATTATAAATGAATCTATCAGCTTTACAGACCTTGATACAGGACTTCTGCTAGCCAAGGTTTACAATGAGAAATACCTTACCTTACTCTGTTTTAAATTTTGGGAAGAGGAGGCTACATGTAAGAAAATAACTGTCATGTTTCTGAATTTAAATAAATGGTGTTTGGCTATGTAAAAAAAATGGGAGATGCCAGAGTAGGTGCAAAAGAGCTTGGGGAAAGATCTGGAAAATCATACTTATTACAATCACAAATTGTTCGTTGTACTATAAATAGATCTATAGCATTTTCATATTAATGTGTGATGGAAGTCTCAACAACTTCAGTGTGCGGCAGGCACCATTCAACCCATAAAAAGGTAGTGAAAGGGATGAAAACCTAGGTAGAGGCTTTTTACACAAGTTTGTTGAGCTTTAGTTAGTTTCTTGTTTCAAATCTTTTAATGTAAATGTCAAATGTTCATGCCACCTCATCAAACCTACTGTGTGGATGCCTAAGACATATTTACAGATGTCGTACAGAAACCATGTAGATGCTCAGCTCCACTCGCTCCACTCAGAAGCCACTTGTTATCAAGTTTGTGGTCCTCCTCCTCATGGTGACTAATTTGGCAGTAGGTGAAATAATGAATAATTGTTTCCTTTGAGTTCTTCAGCATTTTTGCTTCCAGCTGATAGCTACAAAAATGTTGAAATTCTATGAAGTACAGGAGAATAAAAGAGCCATCTTGAATTAACTGATCTCCTAAAGAACCCGAGATGTGCAGACTACGCAGGAATCCTATGAAAAATGCCTCTTTCTTCTCCAGTAATAAATTCTATTTCCTAAAAAGCTGGAGAAGAGAAATGCAGTGAGAAACATAAAATAGAATATAAGTTGTGAAATCCATTTCTTGCTTTCACTTCTTCACATCTTCAGTACTATATAGCTGACCATAGCTCATGATGGCCAGCCATAATAGGTTTATATTATCATAGACTTACTCAATGCATTAAATTCTATCTTGGATTATATATGACCAGAAATCAAATTCATGAGACTAATCCAGATGTGAAATGAAATATATCTTCCTCAACCCCCTTGAACCAGTGTCAGACAAGACAATTTGGGAAGAGAAAATCTTTATCTTCTCTATCAATATTTGTGTCTTATAGCAATATTGGATATAGCTTTCTGCAGCTTCTTTTGTGGGGCCAATGCTGTTCTTGTAAACATTACATCTGTTCTGGTGTTGGTTCCAGTCAGTCATTAGGCAATAGAGACTCTTCAAATTTAGCCATGGCTTTTCCTGGTTTGAGCAAATATCTTCAATAAAGATGACATGGATAAGACCTACATTATACAACACAGCTTATTTTATGAGAAAGGAATTTAAAAATTACAGATGTTAACAAATCATTTTTTGCTGTTGAATTGATTACAAACTTGATTAAAAATTGCACAGTGCTTACTGAGTAGAGAAACATTATAGCACCCATGGAACATGGAGTTTAGAAATGACACATTAATCTGCATAAACTCTGCACCTATGTGTGCTTGGCAATATAAGCCCAAGCTGTTCTGTTTAGGGCTTGACCGACTTTGACTTTCACAAAGACCATCTCGGAAGCTATCACATCCCTTTTCTGCTAGCTTGGCTAATGAAGCTCTGTCCCCCTCTTCAGTTGAGTTGGGATTGATACTCTTTACCACAGGTAAACACTTGCAAAGTGTATCCTATTTCTATTTTGAACTAGAAGCCAATTGTATTGAAAAATTCTTACTTTAGTGTGAAATGCTCCTGTCCTGAGCTGTCATGATGGCCGCAGTAACCGAGGCAGATTTTTTCTCTTTTAGACTTGAGAATTCAAGAGCATCTTGAGAACTAAAGAACAGGCAGCTGAGAAATACTTAAAAGTAATTTATTGGTGAGTGTATAAGTCCACAGTTATATTACTGAAAGAAGATGTGGAGAGTTTTGATTTGTTCAGGTCTAATGCATACATTACTATTAATTTTGAATGGATCTATTTTGAATAGGAGCTGGCTATTATATTCAGGTGATATTCTGGAAGGAAATGACTAGTTGAATTGCCTCCAATATTAATAGTCTTACAATTAAAGCCAATGCTATTAATCCAGCCATCTCTTCCTACTTTCTTTAAATACTTTCTATTTCAAGAAAGCCATGTACTGCAGCCCAACAAGCTTAGCTGACAGAGGACTAAGACAAAAATCCCCTTGCCCAAATGCTTGCTCACAGGGCACTGCAGAAGGCTTGGGCTAAACAGCATTGGTGTCAGCTTACTCAGTAAGTGAAGAAAGTGAATATGTACTGAGTAAATTAGGAAGAATCTGAAGATTTTACTTAAAGCCTTGCAATCACTCAATTCATGACAAAAAATCTTGGAGATGTTATTAGCAAGTAGTATTTATTGCTGATCCTTTCCTACAAGGGTATGATGCAGTTATAGAGGGCAATGTGATGACAAAAGACAATGACAAATCTGAACAAGGATCATTAGGTGAAAAACATTCTTAATAGCTAAAAATAGAATGAGTTAATTTTCCACAGACCAGCTGTGACTCTGGTAATTTCTCACTGACATGGTCAGAGGTGGAATGGTCAAGTGTTGCCTTGACTATTTTTTTTATATTTGAAAGAGAAACCTTATTCATAAAGGAGTAATTGTCAAGAACAATGGATTTCTTCAAGAAATCAGTGAGAAGACTGTTACAGATGTTATGAATTGCACCTCCAAGCTCATCAAAGCCTGAATGAAAAGGCTATTGATATTACTGACAACTTTACCCCTTCCTTGATAGAATAAGTCTCACAATTCCAGGACAAATTCATTCATTTTCTCTGTTATCTCTGCCTGTCCTGTCATCAATTCTTCCTGAGTCCAAGGGGAAAGGTTTTTCCTGGCAGCTGAGAGTATGCTATTTAAACTCATCTCTGGTTGTCATGGCTGCTTCTCAAGGATCTTCTTACAGCAACCATGGATCCTTACGGCTTGTCCTTAGCACCCATTATTACACTCAGAGTCTCTCTTGAGTCATTCTATAACTGGTGTCACTTATGTCCATCTTACTATTTTCTCACTTAAGTTTTCTATTACTATCATGACTTCTGAGTCTTCCCTTGACATCACACAAGCAGGTACCTTTGTTCAACTTGTCCTGAGTTTCCTGGTAACACTGCCAGTAGCGTGGTGTCACTTCTGAGTCTTCTGCCTCCATGGGCTGTCTTTAAAGACATTTCTGCACTGCTTTATATCAGATTTCCTGAGTACCTGAAATGTAAACTGAAGTGATGCCAATCACATGGCTCTGTACCCTGTGTAAGTTGCCTAGCATTTAGGAATTTTACCTGAAGAATCTTCCAAGTTCTAGATCTAGGTCTTGGAAGGAAAAGTAGGAAAATGTGTTTGATTAGACCTTTGTCCATTTCTGCTTTTTAGAAACTGAAATTTCTAAGCACTCCCGACAGCAGCTGAATCAGCATGACCTGTACATTAGAGGGATAATTAACTTTTCTTTTATATGTTTCTTTTACAGGTGAAAGATAGCACTACCAATTTGCTGTCAGCTATTAATTTGATTTGTTTTATATTTTGTCATTTGGTAAATGATGTACTGCTGGAAATACAAGTTCGAGATGGATGTGCTACTAAAAACACATGAAACCTGCTAAACAATGAGAAGATTACACCCAAAATCATAAATAAAGATTTGAAATTATCCATCAGTGTGTGCAGTTCTTTGCTTTTCCCTTGCATCTGCTTGCCTACAATGGTGTTCCTTTCACAAGGAGAGGTTGGTGGATATTCCTGAATTATAAGGTTTTATTGCATTGTAATTGGCTATCTTCCTTTGGTAGCTTCTTAACACAGGTGTTTCAGTGAACCTGTGGTCTATGTATATTGGTGTAACAATTCTGAAACTACTCAGACTTACATGAAAAATAGCAAAAAATCTTATCAGAATGTTGCCTGCCTCATAATATTTAGTGTATTTAAGACAGGCAGAATGGGATATGAGAAAGTATCTGCTGTAAATCCCTCAGTACTTCCTGGGATAGTTGTGATTTAAATACAAATACCATTTAAAAATGCTGTGGAAAAATCTGTTGCATTGATTTAGCTGATGTTTCCATAAGGTTTTCTTTTTTTTGATTCAGTTTTACAGAAGAAATACTCAGAAGCATCTTTCAAATGCCTATCTTGAATAACAGTTTCTGTTTCTGGATGTTATGGAGGAAGAAGAGATGCAAGAAAAGATGGCTGCAGAAAGATGGTTGTAGTGGAAAGGTTAGTGACATGTGTCTTGTTTTCATCTAGTTTTCATCCTTAAGGAGACACATACTACTTATAGAACCTTTTACTTGCAGTAGAAATAGCTTGGTGAAGATGTGTATCTCAGGGTGTTTGTCTAAGGAACAGGATAGGCATTTTCTGTGTCAGATCTGAAAACATTAGGAAGTGAAATTGAAGAGTAATACCCCTGAAAGGTGAATCCAGCTCCATGTGGTTGTGGCTATGCTGAATGTCATATGATAGGTGTCCCCATCAGCATTATTTTATTGAGATGTATATTTAAATCAGATTTAGTTGTATAGAGTTTCCATATGATCATAGAATCATAGAATAGTTAGGGTTGTAAAGGACCTTGAGATCAGCTAGCTCCAACCCCCTGCCTGGGCAGGGACACCTCACACTAAACCGTGGCACCCAAGCCTATGTCCAACCCAGGCTTGAATACTGCCAGGGATGGAGCATTCACAACTTCCCTGGGCAACCCACTCCAATGCCTCACCACCCTCACAGTAAGGAACTTCCTCCTTGTATCCAGTCTAAACTTTCCCTGTTTAACTCCTTACCCCTTGTCCTATCACTACAGTCCTTAATGAAGAGTCTCTCCGCAGCATCCTTATAAGCCCACTTCAGACACTGGAAGGCTGCTCTGAGGTCTCCAAGCAGCCTTCTCTTCTCCAGGCTGAACAGCCCCAACTTTCTCAGCCTGTCTTCATGTGGTTGTATCTTTCTCCTCTAAAGAGTATCTGCATGTTCTTTTAGCTGGTACGTACTTATCCCATAAGGGCTTAGTTGTGCTGTTTGGGCTCCAATCCTCGAAGTGTTTCAGTACAGGACCTTAGAGGTTTGAGGAGAAATAGGATGCTGTATTGCTAAGCCAGGAGCTCAGCTATGAACTTGGCTATGTATTTGTATAGTTTTAATTAAGGACAAATTAGATCAATTAGTGGTTGGATGTCTTTGCTGCTGCTTTTTTTCATTCCTTCACTCTTGCACTATTTCTGTCAAATAAACTTATTAATTTTTTAAATATGGAATTAAATGCCATTATTCTTTCAAATAGATTCTCACGGAAAATTCTTCTCCATTGTAATAGTGAAAAGCCATATTAGTGGCCAGGTAAGCCTCAGGCTTACACAATTGGAATCCCATTAAAAGCAAGAAGCTGTAAGGCATGAGTGATTTTCAAAAGTCCTCCATGCAAGGATGTTCACTGAATGTGACAGGGAAATGTTTAACATAATGAAACTCTGATTTTTTTCTTTTTCTAAAGCATTCTTGAGAGATTTAGTAGCTTTTAACTTGTCCATAGTTACTGTATACACAGCATGCTCTATTACGTGGGTATGGCTGAATGGTAGTTTGACCCTTTCCCTTGGGTTTTAGAGACCTTCCCAGTGGGGAAACCCTCTGGAAGAAGTCTGGGACTTCCTCTTCCCTGAGACGAGGGGGGTACAAAATTACAAAATGAAATATGTAAGCCTTTAGAATCAATTTTAAGTAATGCTAAGTGTGATGGCTTTCTAACAGCAGTAATGGGAAGTTATAAAAAAAATACAGAGTACAGCTAGAGAACATGCTGAGAATCCTTGTATAAGATAAACTGCTGTAGTTGGCATAGTTTAGGCCTTTATGACCTTAGTACAAAATGAGTGTAAGAAAAACAGGCCAGAAGAACAAGACATAAAGATAGGGAGTATCTGGAAAGGCAGGGGCCCAGGATAGGCTGCAGTTAATCTAACTGATAAGCAGGAGGATGGGATGATTATTATGTCTGTGGTGTTAACGAACTGATTAAGCTGGTATAAGCATCTACTGCGTGTGCTTCAAAGGCTGCCAGCAGTGATGAAGATTGTTGGAAGAAGTAAACGACCCTCAGAGACCACCATCACATTTTTGTACGCATGTGGGGAACTTTCTGGAAAATGAGATAATCCATACGTAGCCTCATGAATATGTATGTGTGCTCTGTAGCTATATAAGGACTGCTTGTGTAGCAATAGGTGGACACACGTTAGGAGGAGCTATCCCCCGTGTCTCCCGGCGCCCATAATAAAGAATACCTGCTTGTCAACTAGAAAACTTTGTTGGCAAATTTGCTCCTGGTGTTTTCTCCGAATCATCCCACAGAAGCAACTGGCTACACTTGGAGGAGGAAGTTTGGGGATTATAGAAGTGGACATACGAACAGCAGGGTATACACAACCTATAGCACAACTGAGATCAGAAAATGCTGAGAAAGATGGAACTGACACATAACCAGGGCTTGTGTAATAGAGGATATATTTCCTCAGTGACTAGAGGTGACTTTTACTGAAATTCAAGATTCCATTGAAGAGAGTTTGAACTGAGACAAAGCTTAAATGAAAAAATATTTGCACCTGCAGACACAATGTATAGATGGAATTAATTCTTTGTTTCTGTCCCTTTCTTGAGTTTCTTCCATTTCAGAAAGTCTTATACTTGTTTTTCATCTTAAAATCTATGGGGGTTTTGTTTGTTTTAAAGTCTGCTTGTGATGTGTTTTATGTACTTTTTAAGAAGAAAGCTTTTTAAAAAGGCAGTCTTACATCAACATAATGGCAGTCCTAGGAACTAATAGAATACAATATTTTGGCTGGAAAGGACCTACAATGGTCATCTAGTCCAACTTCTTGCCCACTTCAGAGATGACCAAAATTTAAAGCATATTATTAAGCACATTTTCCAAGTGCCTCTTAAACCCTGAAGACTCAACCTAATCTCTATGAAGCATATTTGACCATCTTCTTGGTAAAGAAGTGTTTCCTAATGTCCAGTCTAAACCGCTCTTGGTGCAACATTGAACCATTGCTGTGTGTCCTGCCACTGGATCCCAGGGAGAAGAGCTCAGCATCTTCCTCTCCACCTCTCCTCCCCAACAAGCTTCAGAGAGCAATGAAGTCATCTCTCAGCCTCCTTTTCCCCTGACTAGACAAACCTGAAGTTCTTAGCTGCTCTTCACAGGGCATTCAGTAGCCCTGTAACTAGCTTTGTTGCCCTCCTCTGGACACAGGATCTTAGCACCCTTCAATCATAGGCCCCAGAACTGCCCCACGGAACTCAAGTTGAAGGTGAATACAGATAGATAAACCCCTCTCTTGACTGGCTGGTGGTGCTGCTTGATGCACCTCAGGATGAAGTTTCCACTTTGGCTACCAGGGTCCACTGCTGACTTCCTATTGACCCTCTGCCAACCAGCACCCCCAGATCCTTTTCTGCAGAGCTGCTTTCCAGCCACTCCTCTCCCAGTTTATATTGTCTCCAATGACAGTATATATTCCATTTTGGCCTTATAGAAAATCTATAACTGATATAGATTTTTATTTTGCTAGAAAATTTTGGAAACTCTGCAGCTGTACAGGATAAATCTGACTCTGAACTCGGTCAGATAAAATAACACTCCATAACATCTATTCAATTACTGTTCTTCCCAGGGACAAAAATGCCCCACTTCTAGGTATCATTTTCTTGTTATTGTTCTCCTTTGACTGCTGTAGCATTATCTTGAGCAATTGATTACCCCTCAACTTTCTAATGTCTTCTGCCTTGAGGTTATGAATGCTCTGGAATCATATTGAGTAGTGGAGAATAAAAGAATCTGAAAACTCTTTTTCTTCCAAGAAACACAGGCTTACAAAGGAAGTCCATCACAAGAAGGATAGTTGCTTATTTTCCCTTTATTTTTCTTTTCTTATTCTATTTTGTTAGTAGATTGTATGCACTTTGTCATTCAGCACCTCAGCTTTTTTTAACCATGCTGCAGTCTAGTCTCTGCCTCACACAGCTGAGAATATGCTTCATTAGCTATGTGCAAGCTGAGGATCATTACCACACCAGGACCACATCCCCAGTCAATTTCTGATCCACATGCATATATCTTATATTACATATATTCACGTAAATGTATATTCCTTCCCCCCAGCCCCTTCTGCTGGCATTACAGTGTGCTACTGTCACTGAGAGAAGGAACATGCTGTCATAAGAAGCTTGTGCTTGCCATGGGCAATTTGGGAAGCCACAGACACTGATGAAGCATGTCCAGCAAAGTGCATCAGCACTGCACTTTGTTCATCTCCACCAGTATCAAGGGAGGCCTGGAGAAATTCAAGAAACACTACAGAGCTCTAGGAGCAAAAGTGGAGGACATGGGAGCCCTGACTGGAATCCTAAATTGTCCTTGTTATATGAACCAGTCTTCAATGGATGCATTACAGGAGTTAGTAACTGGCTGTGTGGCTGGTCTTGCAGGCTGACTCTTGGCTTTTGTAACCAAGGGTCCTTGTTTGGAACACAGCAAGAGGCGGGACCTATCCAGAAATTATATAAGTACTTTCATCAACAGATTTGTCAAGCAGATGAAACATTAAAGTTTGTATAGTCAGGGTTTGCATTAACATCTTATGGAAAGATAAAGCAAACAATGGCAGTGCACGAGATGGAGTAATAAAAGTCTTGGGAGGGGTAAAACTAGTCAAAAGGTGGCACAGCAATATCTGTACAGAAATCCATACAGCCTGGAAAATAAGATGGAACTAGACCTCCTGTATGTGGATGCAGAGCTGTGATGCCATTAGAATTATCAGGATGGAGTGGATGGCTTGTATGACTGGAGATCTGTGATGATGGATAGATAAAGGCTTCTTCAGGAAAGACAGGCAAGGAAGACAAAGAATACCCCTCTATGAGAAATTGCTGCTCAGATGTGTGGAGCTTTCTACAGCCTAAACAACAGGCTGATTGAGTGCTTTTAGCTCAGCATCAGAGGGGAGGACACTGAGAGTGACATTGTACAGGGGATGTTAGAGGCTACATCGTCAGAGTAAAGTACTGAATGAAATCTCCAGATCATTGTGTTCCTATGGGACTGGAGATTCTCTCCTGCCACTTACTGAAAGGGCAGTGTGGAGAGATGCAAGCAATTTAGGGAGACTTCTGGAGGGTATCAGGGTTGGTTTTTTGACATGGATTAGCTCAGGTGCAGATGCCTATGCAATACAGATACATGGTCAGGTGAGTCCTAGTGCCTATGAATTCTTGGACTAAATGTGATATGAGCATGATGATAACTTGAGCTGGTCATAAAGGAGATTCTAAAGTGATTGGTTTCTCCTCAGAAAGATTCCTTCTTGAACCTTTATATTATATATATATATTACATATGCTTTATTTTGTAGATATTAAGTTGCTGTTGCTTATATTTATTTTCTATTAAATATTATTAAATAAACTATTTATTTTAAGCAAATAATATTATAAGGGATGATAAACTGTGTTAAAGACAATTAATCTGTCATTTGGAGTAAAATCAGTGGATAGATCTGAAGAACTAACTTACTGCAATTCCTTTTCCTAACTATTGTATCAAAGATTCATAATTTAAGAGAAAAAAAAACACCCCAAAGCCAACAAAGCAGATGCAAACATTCACTACATCTTATCTGTGACTGTCCAATTCATGTTGTTTGTTTTTCTGAAACTTTATATAATGACTCAGTATAAACATATAGACCAAGTGCAAGGTCAGTTGAGACAGTTCAGAAGGCAGTGGCAATAAGCACAGTTTATCAATCTGTATCTTTATAAATCAACAAATTATACCCAGACTAATAAAAGAATTATGTGAATGTTTTTGACATGATGATGTAGTCCATATGATATATGGTGTGACGAAGCATACCAGAAGGCTTCTAAAGGCTAAGCTTTGTTTTGGATGGGGATAAAATATGATAGGAACTCTTATATGCTACTCATTTTTAGTGTTAGAAAGAAATAATTCCCTCATGAAATGTTCCTGTGTGACCTTTTTCTCACATTGTGGTCATTCAAATGTGGATGCTTATGTTATTAGCCCAAAATACCCTCGGGAAAATGTCCTTGAGCTGAATGGAGTAGCTCATCCCTCCCAGAGAACCTCATATCTACACCTGCTACACTAAATTCATGTTTCTGAGGACTATCACTCAAATACGCAGTATAGAGATTATTGTTTTAACCAAATAATCGTGATTGTAGACTACAGCATAATTCTAAGATAGGAGTATTAACACCTATAATTTACTCCTGTGCCTTGATCATGTGCTTTTATTCTGTCCTTTAGCCTTGGAAAATGTAAGATGACATGTGCGTTCTCTCTCCTAGTGATTAGCAACTATAAACGTAATTCAGATGTTTTGCTAGTGTTTAACATAGAAGACTATGGGCCATTGTTGGTATATTTTATTAAAAGGAATAAAAAAATCATATCCATCTCAACTTCTAGCCATGGCATTTGACTATGCCCACATGAAACTTCATTCAGCCATCAGCATAGCACTCCTTTCTGAAACTCATAAAATATGTGGTAATTCTTATGAATGTTCATTGGTTGGATGTACATCTTTCTATTCTTTGGACATGTCTAGTGGTTAGAGTTGGAAATAAAATGAATCTTTACTGTTCTTTACTAAAACTTTGAAAAGGAAGTAGTTAGTCACTTTTGCTATTGCTCAGAAAAATACTCAGATCATCTCTCTAAAATATTTTGATCTAAAAATAAGAGAAGATGACAGCTCCTTCTACAAAATCTTTACAAGATCTTACCACTTATGCTTTAGCATCTTTGTGAAGGTTGAGAAGAAGTAATCTGCCTGAGGTTTCTGTAATCTCCCTAATATGGAAAAGAAGCTGGATATGCATTTAGCTAAAGAGATAATAGATTGGGAACATCTGGACAACTTTGAGCAAAGAGGCAAGATCACTGAAGAGTGGAAAACACCCCACCTGGATCTGTAACAGAAATTACAGCACAAATAAGTGGTGCTGTGACTTGCAGTCTTTCTATTCCACTATTTATTTTCTACTCGCTTAAGAGAGTTTTCATTTGCGTGAAGGTATGGTGAACATCACTGATGATGCAAAATCATATCCAAGGAGATTGCAGTCTCCACTGTTTACAGTCTTCTCTATGACTTCTCTGGGGAATGGCTCATAATTTAACATGTCTGTAGTTGGACTCTCCACATCAGCATCCCAAGAATTAATATTCTATATTAATTTATAGGTTTTGCACGTGTTCCTCCACTTCTCCTGTTCAAGATACTTTGTATTGCAGCTGTTGTGCTTGCAGAACTTGCATTATCATTTATTCACAATGTAGTTTATTTTCCTGACTACAAAAATGTATTTAATCTGCATTTTCATTTGTTTTAAATTTAGAGGGGATGAAAACCAACTGTAATTATACCATCAGACCATATGGTAAAGTAAGATCTATAGATGTACATTAATTTATGTGATGTACTTTACTTTCAGAAAGTAGTGTTTGAACATGTTGAAGCTTAAATATTGCCCAAATTAGGACAGCTGTGCCACATCCTTAGAGGTTTTATCAGAATATCTTTGCTTAATCCAAATAAAAGTGCCAGAATTAATGTTATTCTTATGAAATGTGGTGCAGGGGGACTTACAGTAAAACCTAACAGTTCCCTGACTCTTTTAGATGAAGTAAGAAAGAATATCTTTATGGTTGATGATTAAATGAAAGACTTGCTTTTGGATTCAAAACAGTATAATGTTATGCTGGTCATTAAAGTGAACTGCTGTTTTCCTCTCACTTTTATGACAGAATTGAAGAGAAAAGCACTTGAAAAATACTGATCTTGTAGGATGAAAGAGTATAATATGATCCTTTGCAAGTGACAATTTGCAGAAGTAAGTGCTGAGTTCATGGATGTTCAGGGAGAGGGATTTAATCTGATTTTAGACATCTGGAAAGAGATGTCTGCAGTAAGCTAGTAACTTCTGTAGTCAATAGAGAAAAATAGACACTGTATGGAAATAGTCTCCGGGTGCTATTCTCTTCATATCTTCTATATTAAAAAATCAGTCTCTTTTCAAAGAATTTGCTTTCTGCACAGGCAAATGCACAAAGGGAGTTTGTGTTTGGGGGTCAACATGACTGTTTCAGTTTGGGAAGGGTAATAGAATAGAATCGTAGACTTCCAATGAGCTACCTTTTCAGAGAAGAGCTAGTGAAGTTATATTGATTTGCTCAGGGCTTATCCAGTCAAATTCTAACAGTCTTCAGTGCTAGAGATTTCACAGCCTCTTGGGACAATTTAATCCTTAACCATCATCACAGAAAATACTTTTTTCCCTTATGTTCCACTAGAATTTCTCTTCTTGTATCTTTTCTGTTGCTAGAGTCTTTAGATTCTGGTTGCTCCTTAGCAGCAAGACTTCATCATATTTGTCCTGTGTTAATTCTAGCAGGTGTCTATCAACAAGATAGGCTTTGGTTCAAGAGATATCCAGGTTTCTTATTTGGTGCAGCCAGGATGCATTAATTTATCCATTGGCCCTTTGAGAGCATAATAGTTCTCCTGCTTCCATCAGTAAGAACTGAGATTCATCTCTCACTGTGTGTGTTTCTTCTCCCCTCTCACCAATATTTATTCATAGGAAAGATACAAAAATGGAGAGAAATTAAGCATAAGTCAAATAATGTGGGGGTACTTGTGCTTAGAAGATTTACGGTGTTTTTGTCTTTTGTCTTTGAAGTTTCATTCAGGAACAGTTGTGTAGCGTGCAGACTGTAGTAGTACTTGTGCTCACAGGCTCTGAAGCCAGATTACAAAGGTTCACACAAAGGTGTGTGATTATTGGAAGTGAAATTTGCTTCTGTATATAGAGTCCCTTTCCAAAGCTGATGCTCCACTGAGTTGGTCATTTGGTACTCTTGGTTTATTATTAAAAAATTACTGACCTAATGAGAAACACTGATTCACTGAGGGCTGTATTCAGAGCTGTGGCTGAATCCTTTGATTTCTTGTTGCATTAGCTGACCTCTACCTTTGATCACTCCAGATAAGTTTTCACCTCATTATCCATGACAGTGGTGTTTCTATGATATCCTTAATGAAAATGTGCTGTATGTGACTGAAGCAGCTGTTTTACTTCTGTGTTTAAAATCGTTGTATGGTTACTGAAGGAATCTTAATTTTCTGCTGACAGCAGTTTGAAACTTTCAGTGTTGAAAATATATGTCGTTATTCTCATGGCCAGAATCACAAAAAAAATTATCACTTAGGAAAGACTTTTTTATTGAAACAGTTCCTAGCTTTAGACAATTTATCTCAAATTTCAGTTTTACAGAACCTGGGCAAAATATTGAGGGTAAGTATGAAGGGTATTCAGGTAGATGGATATTTGTTGTAGGCATAATGCATGAAAGTCTTGTGAAGATCAAATGTTTATATTCTATACAATCCATTTTCTCTAAGTGTGTGGTTGCTGTCTGACTAATTCAGTAGTAGTCCTGTTTTTCCTATCCTTCTTTTTCCTTGTTTTTTCTACTCTTTATTACTCTGAACAAGTAATCTTACTAAAAGAAATTGAAATAAGTGTTACATACTTGATTATGATTCAGTTGTGATGAGTTGGCCCTTAAAATCAGATGGTGCTAAAAGTTTACAAATGACATTTCCTGTTAGAGATGAGCACCAGCTGTATAGTTTGGACATGGATTTCAAGCCACAAAGATGCACAAATCTGTGGGTTTAGTTTTCTTGTCTATCATCACTCTATATTTAGAGATGTATTTTAGAGATGCCTCTCTAAAGCATGTTTTCTCTTTTGTAAATTGCATCCTATTTCTGTCCCCCTACGCCCCCCTCATTCTGTACAATTAACTGTATTTTAATCTAGCTGTATGATGCACACTGTTCTGAACAGGGACCATCATTTATTATAGTCATTTTCTGCAGTGTCTGTAAATTAGATAATTATTCTCACGAAGCTTTCCAAAAGGAGAGAGTCAAGTCGGGTTTTGCTCAGCAATGTATGCATTCTGAGTAATTCAGCAGTATCCAAATAATTATCTCTCTTTAGAGTTCTGAGGCAGTAGAACAATAGCCAAAAGCAACAGTGAACTTCTTTTCCCAGGGGAAAAGAAAATGAAGCCTAAAAATCTTATGCTGTTCTCCTCCTAGGTCTTACAAGCTAAGCAGGCTCTGGGTGCAAACCCAGGCTCCCAACTCTTTGAAAAACTTTGGAGTCATATATTAGGACCTGGCACTAACTCCTAAACTGTTAGAAATCAGAACGTAAGTTTGGGCATTTTGAACTGAATTGTTGCTGGAAATCCCATACTTCAGTTAAGAAGACATTGTTCATAACCAACAGTTATTTCTAAATTTGGTGTTAAACTTTAGTTCATTTGATCATCTGTTCCTTAACTTTCCTGTTTTCAGTGTCAGCATCTCCATGCATGAATAATTCTAGCTAATTTTCTTTTTTAGATTGATTAAAACTTAAACAGTGGAGATTTAGGTTAGATATTAAGAACAAGTTCTTTACTGTAAGGGTGCTGAGGCACTGGCACAGGGTACCCCGAGAAGCTGTGTCTGCCCCTTCCCTACCAGTTTTCAAGGCCATGTTGGACTGTGGCTTGGAGCAACCTGCTTTGGTGGACGGTTTCCCTGCACATAGCAGAGGGGTTGGAATTGGATGATCTTCAGGTCCTTTCCAACCCAAACCATTCTATGATTCTAAGACTCCCTCACAAAAACTCATCCATGCCACTTTTTTCCCATGAGGAAAGAAGAATATCAATGTACTTTTCATTAATTTCATTCTTATTTCTCGCTCTTTTGAATGTACAGTGCTACCATAGCAGTGATTTTAATGTAGGGTAGTGACTCCATGGCTTAGTTTAAACATGACTTCAGATTTAATTTCCCACTGCTTGTGGTTACAAAAGGTTTGCTATAATGAAGAAGCCTGAATCTATCTAACATCTAACTGAATCAATTAAAAATAGCAGTCTGCTTAGGACTGTGAAGGTGTATTATATGATGCATAATTAACACAGTTATTTAGAAATAGAACTGCATTCTGGAAGCATCCACCTATTCATTTTTCTTAAGCATTCTTCCTTTCCTCCCAGAATGTCTTTTCCATGTTTGTCTCAGTTGAGAAATGATGTCTTGACAAAAAATCTGACCTTATTATTGCTCCATAGAGCTATGCCCGAGAAGGCAGCAGTTCAGAAATTAGTGTCTTCATTTCTGATTGACCGTTTTTTTTCCAGGTCTTTGAAAAATCAAACCACCAGTACTTTCTAACACTGCACTCCATATCTCAACAAAAAACTTCAGTGCTGTAGAAGGACAGGCATAAACTGACATACTTTCATTTCTGAAAGAATCTATGCAAAAAATATGTGGTGGAGGGAATAAGCCTGTAAGACTGCTGTGTTCCAACCTGACAGAAATCTCTATACTTCAATGGAAATAAAGCTGAACTCTTCCCTCGCCTTGCTATTGCACAGTTCTTATCTGGTAGCCGAAGGTAAACAAGTAAGCACATCAGATGATAAAGACATATTTCCAAGACTAGTATTAGTCTTTTTTTTTTCCCTGCAAATATTAGACAGCATATAACAGAATAATGTATTAGCATCACATTCAGAAGATGCTTTCAGTCACCTCTGCAGTAAAAAGCTGTCTTAAGACATGAAGTGAAGGTTTATTTTTACTGGTTTCCTGAACTCTGATGAATTGGATGGCTCCACTTTGAGAATAAGGTATATTCTGAAGATTTAAACTTGTTTACAACAAACTGGTCCAAAAAAAATCAAATGTTTTATTAACCATAAGGCTTTTGAATGAAGGTGCTTGTAGCTTGCATAAGCCATTGTGCTGTCCTGCAGACAGGGGATGATGTAACATGATGTCAAACATATCTGTTTGACTACTTTGGTTCCCAATTTACTTTTAGTACTAGTATGAAACCTTTATTCCTATACCATAATACTTTCATGTTCCTTGCCATGAATCTTACTGTTAAAACTTAGTGGCCAGTCTAAATAGGAAGTGATTTATTGTGGAGAGGTTGATAGGTATCCACTGAAGAGCTCAGACTAATACCTGGCTGTGTAGACAAGTGTCAGTCTG
Organism: Myiopsitta monachus; assembly: GCA_017639245.1. Lineage (NCBI taxonomy): Eukaryota > Metazoa > Chordata > Aves > Psittaciformes > Psittacidae > Myiopsitta > Myiopsitta monachus. The sequence continues at coordinate 112,741,991 of CM029917.1, read as the reverse complement.
CTTCTTGTACAGAAGCTTACTCCTATACCTGGGTTTAACAATCTGTGATGACTCTTGATCATCTGACTGCAGTGGTGTTCACCGGCTTTTTTCTTATAACAAAGTATGAGAAAACAACAAACCTTAACAACCCGTGATCTTTTTGCCACATTAGTTTTCCCTCTTGTATTAAATGCCATCTATTGTTTGATAATGTGGGTGATTTAAGCTAACATGATTACATGGAAGGTTTTACAAAGTGTTTTTTTAGCCTGGAAGGATGTGATGCTATTTATGAGTCAAAATAAGCTACATTTAATTGTCACTGAGCCTATGATTCATTTGGCAGGATTACTGGATTTTACTGATTTATCTGTTTATTTTGTTGCTGTCATACAGTGCCCTTTACTTAGTGATGGAATAATAATACATTTGGGTTTGTTTGCTTGGGTTTTTCCTCATTAATAAACAGTTCCAGACTCTCTTCATTTTCTTAAGCCATATGCTTTCCAGAGGCTTTGGCCATTCATCTAAGATAAGAGGCATGATGCATGATGTGTTATGCACAGTTTACCTTGTGTTGTCCCAGGTGTATCAAGTATAATGGAGACCTTTTCTTTTTTTCTCCTTATTTTATATGTGGTACTATTAATTTCTGTGTATATATTGTTGCTGCAAGTTTGCCAGGAGCTGAGTTAGAAGCTGCTTGCCAGTAATGTGGGAGTGAGGAAGGCTATTCGAGTTATTTTAACTCTCTACTGGTTGCTTTGAATTTTATGACAAGAAATCCCTTGTGTTTTTTTTAATACAAAACCTCAAAACCCTCAGCTCTCCCAAAATTAAATTCACTGAAAATTGGAAGATACAGATCCTTCTGGAAAAGGATTTATTTGGAATAAAACAAGAAACTTTTACAGGACTGGACATAAATTATAGAAAGAGAAACACTAAGTTCCATAGAAATTACTCTAAAAACCTATAGAATTTAATAAAAAATGAAAGTCTCTATAAAACTGCCTTTTAAACCATCTTATAAATTGTTAAAATGAGGACATCATTCTCTTTTAAATTCTTTAAGGGTATTCTGAGAGTCTCTAATTCTCCATTCAGTTCTAAAGGAGTGATCCCAGTTCTACAATCTTTCTCACATGACTGGATTCATTGGCATCAATGGATTTGTTCAGAAATTTCAAAACCTATGATGTACATCATGCTAAGTTATACAAAAGTTATCCAATATAGAGCATTACTTTATAATGCAAATCATTCACACTGCAGATTTTGATATTCCTAGGGGAAAACCTATAGACTCTTTTGGCAGATGGTTACTGTGCTAGCGTGGACAGCTGAATTCATGTCCAGAACAAAGGAAACAGGCTTAAAGCTGACCAAATTATTTCACCAATGGAACAAAATAGTCCCAGGAAGTGGTATGTCACCCTGGGAACACCTTCACACATGCACTTGTTTTCTAAATTGTTGGGTATATTCATCCTTGTAGACTCCAAAATGCTGCAGAGGGAGCCGTCCAGCAAGGATTGGCCTACTGCTTGTTCATATGTAATTGTCTAAAAGGAAGATGACTAATCTAAGTCAGTTTTCTAAGTGCCCTCTGTGAAAAAGAGTGGGTGAAGATCTGAAGAAGAGAGAGTTCAGTGTGATGATTCATGATATTTTAAAGTCAACTTCTAGGAACTTTCAGTCTCAGACAGTTTCTGAGAAGTCTGTCTCTTTTTAGGAAAAGCTGATTCATCTTCTGAAGGTGCCAGTTTTTCTCTGTGATGACAAGCTTGTTTTGAGCACAGGGGCATAGCTGTAAGTTCCACGTATGTTGTGGAAAGATGTTAAGAACTGCTGTCTAGATTTGTATCAGTTATGTCTGAGAGTTCATCAGGTGAAATCTGGATGCTCAATAGAAGAGGTATTTCTCCAAACAGGATCTTCTCACCCCATGCTCCTGTGAATGATTGTTAAACTAGGGCTCTATCTCATGTCAATAGGTAAGGGCAGGCACAGCCACAATCATTCCTGTTCGTTATGATGGTCCTCACTATTCAGTATTTACAATAAAATCATCAACGACACAGAAAGAAAAACAGATTGTGCTGTTTTCCAATGCTAAATCCTAGACTATGGCCTTCCCTACTGCTGACTACTGTGAAATTCACCATCGGCATTTTACTTTAGGGTTCTTAATGGACAACTAAATAGAGATCTTTGATTTTGTTTTCATTTTGACTTATGCTTAATTTTCAATTTGAGTCATCTCATTTGCTTAACCCATGGCAAGTACCCTGAATGTATTTGCAGAGACCAAGATCTTTATGGCTTCTTGTTTGTGAAGATGGTTTTTATCCTCCCCAAAATTCAGACCCAAATCCTTTATGCTTCGGGTCTGTATTGCAGTTAGCTTGACTACTTATTTTGAAGGGAAGCTTAACACAGAGACAGTAATTGTGTTTGCTTTCCTGTCAGATGACTATGCTGTAATACAGTTTTAATATACCACACACAAGATTTTAAAGCACTTGTATGCTGACTGTCTCTTGCTTTCTTTTTTGTCTTTGTCAAAATAGTACTCCTGCAAGCCTTCTGTTTCACAGAAAGTGAAAAATATAGAACAGGTGCAACCAGCAATCTCTGAGCTCCAGCACAAAGAATAGAAATGGTTTTGAGATTATAACATATTTTCAGGCTTAGAAAATGAAATCAGTTTCATCCAGGAAGAAAGAGAGAAAAAATGGAAATAAAAAGAACTGCTATTGAAATGTTTTCTTTCGGTCTCTTAGGCATTTGTTGCTCCTCCCTGTTCGGGCTTGATTGTTGAAGTAAAATATATATTTAACACTGAAATGATGAAAGCACAAACGTTTACCTGAAATAAATTGCATTTAAAGGGAAGCTGTCATCCCCTTTGCACTCCTTATCATAATGTCTTCATACATTCTTTTGAACCCAGGATAAATCAGATGGAAGAAAGTATACACTAGAAACAGATTTACATTAATGGTGATCCTAATGGTGGTAACCGGTGTTAAGAAAAGATATTCAGAAAAGAAATGACCAAGTAAAGAGCATGCGTTCAAAAGTAATCAAGTTGTTACCCTTACCAGTGTTACTTAACCTGCTTATGCTCTTCAGGCTGCCCCAGCTGTGAAGTAAAACATTAACTTCAGCAATTTAACAAATAGATTGTGCTTTTTTTTATGTTAATTTTTCTCAGTTGTGTTCACTTTCAGCCTCTTGTGCACTGCCATGGTCCTCACTGGCAGGGCAATGTGAGAAGCAGAGAATGCCTCGACACTGAGTTACTGCTGCTCATCAACTAGCTAAACCATTGCTTAAGTAAAACATCAACACTGTCTTGGTCACAAATCCAACACATAGCACAACAGGAGCTGCTATGAAGAGAATTAACTCTGTCCCAGCCAAACCAAGGACAGTTTCAGGGTCATCAGGGAATATAAGGCTGATTCTCTTCCTTTTCCCACCTCATGGGGATATTTGGTATCTGTTACTCAACAATTACAGTATTATTACTGAACAACAGTTGCTGAGAACTTTCAATCTGCAGCAGACAAAAAAGAAGACAAAAAAGCCTCTATACCCAAACACACATTCAGATGAAAGATAGAAATGTCTTTCAAATATTTCTTTTTTATATTCCCACATGTTTATATGTTTATGCTTTAATTTAAGGAAAGCAAAATAAAGCTTTGCTATCCAACAACCATTCAAACTGACTTTATTCTTACAAATAAGAATGGGTAAAATAGTTGAAGCCTGTCAAACTGGTGTTAATAAAATCTGTTCAGCTGAAGGCAAAAAAATCCTAGACAAAATTTATGAAAGCCTCCGCATTTAAAGGCAGTGAAAGCATTTTAAATGTATTGTCCTTTTTTATGTTTTTAACAAAGTCAAAATATTTTGAATTGTGGTTGTTAACAAGAAAATCTTCAGTTTAAAAGTGAGAAACAAGAGCAAATGAAGACACAGCATTAAAATATACAGAAAGGTTGCTGCAGACCAGGAAATTAACTCTTTTCTATCCATGACTATGGATAGGTTAAAACCCAATAAGCTAATATTCTATCTGTGAAGTTTTCTGTTGAACTGGAGAACTGTTCTAGTGGCTGAAATGGTTAATAGATCACCTGAAACAATTACAGTTTCCATCATTGTAAATGCTTAAGCCTAGAGTAGACAAATACTACTTACAAATGGTAAATCATAGAATCATAGAATGGTTTGGGTTAGAAAGGATCTTAAGATCATCTAGTTCCAACCCCCTGTCATTGGCAGGGATGCCTTACACTAGACAATGCTGCCCAAGGCTCTGTACAAATTGGCCTTGAATACTGCCAGGGATGGAGCACTCACAACTTCTTTGGGCAGCCTGTTCCAGTGCCTCACCACCCTCACAATAAAGAACTTCTTCCTTTTATCTAATCTGAACTTCCCCTGTTTCAGTTTAAACCCATCATTCCTTGTGGTATCAGTGCACGCAGTTGAGAGTCCCCTGAGTCAAAGCCACAGTAAATAACCACTTGATGCTGCTTTTATCCTTTTTATATGTATACTTATTGTTTAATTGTCTGCAAGTGACCATGGATTTCATCAACGAATTAGGTTTTATCTGGCCTGGTAAACCACCTTATATAAAGCGAAGATGCTTTCAGAATGGAACTGAAGTAGGTTTTTTCTTTTTAGTGACATTAAGTAAGTGCCTGAAATTTAAGTAGATCAGATGAACTGAGCACTCAAACGTCTTACTTCTTCCCTCTGACAATGGAAAGATTCCAGGTGACTAGCCTAGAGTTGACACTGTTGCTGTCAATGCCTAAATTTAGCTGAAATGCATCTCTCACCCTGCCTAAATTCCTGAGGCCTGGCTTCAATAAACATGCTCAGAGTCTACCTAACACACATCAGAAATGTGAAGCTCTTCTCAAGACGAAATGCTCGACATTTTCTTTTCAAATAACAGAACTTGAATAGTGTAACCATCTGTAAATATGAATAGAAGATTTCTCACCTTTTCCTGGAAATGGTCCAAACATAGATCAATCTCTTCTCAGAAGAGAACTCACCAGAAAGCAGATTAAATTACCTCCATAGCAGAGATTTCAATATTTAGGAAGTCTGTACATTGCAGCAATGAAGTAGATGAAGGAGAAAATTTCAGGAGGTCAGTCTTGAGAGAACAGAAATAATTGTAAGCAGCCCTGATTTTCACATACAAGTTCTGGAAGTGAATATGACTTTTTTGCTGACAACTTTTAGTTTTGTAGTTAAGTGAAGGGATTTTTCAAGCTATTCTTTGTCACATGTTGAAGAAAGTCCAGCTGCCTGGGGTCAGCATTCTCTATTTCATCCATTCCGCTTCAGGCATCATATCTGTATGCCTGAAAACATAAATTTCAGGCATATAAATATTTCATGAGAATTGGTGATGTCTGAAAATCCTGAATCATGTTTTTTAAGGTAAAAAACCTCAACATAATGCAAGGTACACCAATAAAAGTTATCAAAAATATCTTTAAACTCCTGAAAAAGCACTAAGACAACCGACTTGTTGTTTTGCTTTGCTGTTTGCTTTTAGTAATTCCACATTTGTTTATTTTTAGTCTAATTTTAGGCTTTAGATTTTTTTCTCTAATTAGCTAATAACATGCATTCATAACAATCTGTGTGATTATAATTTGACTTTAATTGTCTCTATAGTGCCCTGAGTCACTTGGCAAAAAGGAGACTTCTAAATATAACTCTTTATATTATTGACATTTTCATTTTGGAAAATGCAATATTTTAAGCAATGAGTTGCAAGGAGAATAAGGAGTGGGGGGAGTGGTACCTCTATTTAATTAACTTCCCAGAAAGAAAGAAATCTGCCTGAGATTTGGTCACCTTTGGCTTTTACTATATCACATGAATTCAGTAGAATCTTATCTATCACAGAATGATGTCACCAATATTTACCTTCACTTAGTTGTCTTTTAGATCCTTCTGAACACTTATTTTGTTATCTAAGCCCTCAAAGATATAGAGCAGTGGTTAAATAGTGTCTGTCCTGATTTCATTGTTTGTGAGGTATGTTTGGTTGTTTTCTTGTATTGCTTGTCTGTTTTATTGCATTCTCTTAGGTTACATCTGCTCTGCAGCCACTTAAACTAGCTAGTTTGAATGAGAGTAAATGTAGGTAAGAAATGAGTGTTAGCCAAGATAAAACAACCCTCTGCATGTTTATGAAGTTTCTTGGATGGGTTTTGAAATCAGAACTGATTTGCATAGAGCTAAAGCTAGGCTGATATCTGTACCCAAGCTAGCTAAGTTGCAGGGAGTCTGCTTTGATGGCATCTCTGTGTCTCTATTCCAGACAATGATGATTGATTTGTGTCTTCAGGTATAAGGAATTATCATGTTTCTTGATGATTTTAATAACTTGGAACTTAATTTCTTCAATGACTGTTAGAATGCAAACACTAATGCACTTTGTAAACCTTAAGTCTTAATCAGAGGAAGCTGATATAAGTGGGTACAGTTGTTGCTTTTGTTTCAGGACTTTACCCAAACCAAGCTGTTTTTCTATCCTGTTTTGGACCTTCCATAAAACCAGTGAGAAACTGGGATGTTGCAGGAGGCAGCCAGATTTGGATTCAGACAAGTTCTGCTTTGCCTTTCTGGATTTGGTCCAAACCAGTCTTCGGTACTGAAACAAAAAGAAATATTGAATAAATATACCTTCAAGCAATGAATACGTAAAGAAAATCTTTATTTGTAAAGTTCTAGAGCACACTGCAACAGTGAACAAGATATGCATATTAATGCTTTGGATATGCAAAATAGTAAATTCTAGGTTTGCCTGTTAAAATGCGTCACATTAATGGAATACCCTTTTCTTTATGTCAGCATAAACCACTGTGATGCTTCCCAAGTCTGGATGCTCTAAAAACGGAAGAATTGCTCCTGATCCAGACCAAAAGCCCATTTAAACCAGAACTGTGTTTGCGGAAGTGGGTAAAACCAGATGCTTAGAGAAGCATGACATAACAGGACCAGTTTATACAAAGATTTCTGTAAATATACTTCCAGCTCCACATACTTGCATAGACACCACCACTGGTTTGAGTTTAGTGATTTAGCAATTTTTCTTCCATGAGCTGGTACAGACTCCTCTTGAGGTCATTTAAACCTTTACAATCCACGGAGAAACTTCCTGTCCCACTAACTGGTGAATTGACATCTTCCCTCTATTTTTTTCCTTCTTGTAATGCAACAGGAACATGGCTCAGGCATGTTTGGATGAGGTTTGTCATGCGGGCTCAAAAGTCTGCTGTCCCCATAATGTAATATGTCCCATATTGCCTTACCAGGAGGCGCTAAAGGATTCTTAGTGAGATTGATTATCTTAGTTAACTTTGACTCTTTACAGCTCAGGCATTCAGTATATGCTAATTGCCTACTCTGCCTCTAGTATTAGTCTTGGAGGATGTAAAGCATCCCTTGCATCTGTCATGGGTTCAGCAGCAGCAATCATTTTTCTCCTTCTTGGTAGCTGGTGCAGCACTGTGGTTTTAATTTCAGGCCTGGGAACAGCGCTGATAACACCAGTGTTTTCAGTTACTGCTTGGTAATCTTTTGGTCTGGCCAAGGACTTTCTGAGTCTCATGCTCTGCCAGGGAGGAGGGGAGCCAGGAGGAAGAAGAGACAGGGCACCTGACCCAAACTGACCAAAGAGGTTATTCCATACCACAGTACGTCATGCCCAGGATGTGAAGATGGAGAGCAGAGACCTGGAAGGGTGTGGTGGTGCACTGGAGGGTTCACTGCTGGGAGGTGCACTGGCTGGGTCAGGCTTGGTGAGCAGTTGTATTCTCTTTCTTTGTACTTCTCCTGTCATTATTATTACTGGTAGTAGCAGTAGTGATCTGTGTTATACTTTAGTTACTAAACTGTTCTTATCTCAACCTGTGCGAGTTGAATTCTTTTGATTCTCCTCCCCATCCCCCCGGGACTGGGGGAAGAAAAAGAGGGGAGTGAGTGAGTGACTTCGTGAGCCTGGGTGAGGCTTAAACCATGACAGCATCTCACTCAGACAAGTAACTTAATGGGTAAGAATTCATGCAACTGCCTTTCTTGAGAATAATTTGCTTGGAAGCAGAAAAACTCTTGATTCCATGGCAGAACTTTATGGTCTGAGATTTATGGGCCAGTTTAAACATACACTGCTTACAGCCAGTAAAGTTACCAAATAAGAGAAAGTGTAAAGAAAATAGGATGAATAATTTTCTACTGCGAAGTGAGTTTGTGAACAAGTTAATGACTCTGAAGGCATTGTTTCATTAGGAGCTGGAGTGATAGGGACAGGGGGTAATGGGTTCAAACTTAAACAGGGGAAGTTTAGATTGGATATGAGGAAGAAATTCTTTACTGTGAGGGTGGTGAGGCACTGGAATGGGTTGCCCAGGGAAGTTGTGAATGCTCCATTGCTGGTGGTGTTTAAGGCCAGGGTGGACAGAGCCTTGGGTGACATGGTTTAGTGGGAGGTTTCCCTGCCCCTAGCAGGAGGGTTGGAACTAGATGATCTTGAGGTCCTTTCCAACCCTAACTATTCTATGATTCTATGATTCTATAACTTAGTTCACTAAAAATATTAAATACATACTTTAGGTATTTTGAGCTAATTTCTCCTGCAAAATGTGTTTTGTTGCATGTGTGGGAGGGGTTTATATAGAATTGTTAATTCAAAAAACATGAAAAGCATGAAAAAGACAGATCAGGTCTGTGTTTTCCATGTTTCAGGTCTCCTACAGTTAGGGCTATTTCTGCTTTTTCTGCTACTATTTTACGTTTAAGGATCAACAATTGCAAATCTTTTGGTGCCTGGGAAGTGAAGATATATATATGCATATTTTAATACAAACATGTGAACATGACACAGGGAACAAATAAGATAATAAAGCTATAAAATATAGTGGGGCTAAACAGTAGACTTTTACTATGACCATTATTTACATTAGGTATCTGCTGAGGATTCAACAGAGACACTTCTATGTCATCAAAAATGTCCTTTCCCTAGTAAAAATAGCCTCTCCCATTTTCTTCACTGCTGCAAGAGCTACATGTGATTCAGCAGATTTGGAGCCCTGTTATATCATTTAGCATCTGTGTCTCTATCTAGCTGGCAAGGTCAATTTGTTTCTACAAATAGATTTCCCTCAACTACAAGGGGCAATCAGTTCATGAATTCCCAGAGGTTCAGTTCTTCTTTATTTCCCTTCTCTCTGACACAATTCCAGTTGGGGATGCTATTAAGCATTTATAAAGTTAAGCTTCTGGTGTAAACTGGTTGTAGCACTCAATTTTTATCCACCTTTTAGATCCTTTGGTGTTGAAGTCCTTGATATAGTCAGATTGTCTTCATGATATTAAAACAACCCTTGGATGAGTTGCAATCTTTATTATATTTGAGTATTGAATGGAATGCTGCACATTGAGCCATTGACCACAACTCTTTGCATGTGGCCATCCAGCCAGTTCTTTAGCCACCGAGTGGTCCACCTATCAAATTGATGTCTCTCCAATTTAGAGACAAGGATGTCATGTGGGACAGTGTCAAATGCTTTGCACATGTCCAGGTAGATGACATCAACTGCTCTACCCTTGTCCATCCATTCTGTAATCCCATCATAGAAGGCCACCAAGTTGTTCAGGAAGGATTTCCACTAATGAAGCCAAGCTGGCTGTCATCAAGCACCTTGTTATTTTTCATGTGCCTCAGCATGCCTTCCAGGAGAGTCTGCTCCAGGATTTTGCCAAGCACAGAGGTGAGGCTGACTGCTCTGTAGCTCCCCGGCTCATCCATTTTCCCCTTCTTGAAAATGGGGGTTGTATTTCCCTTTCTCCACTCATCAGGAATTTCACCTGACTGCCATGATGTTTCCAATATGATGGACAGTGACCTTAACAACTTCATTTGCCAGCTCCTTCAGGACCCGCAGGTGGATTTCATCAGGTCCCATGGACTTGTGTGCATTCTGGTACAGAAGATGATATCGAACCAGATCCTCTCCTACAGTGGGCCCATGGTCTTCATTCTCACAGTCCCTGCGTCTGCCTTCCCGACTTGGGTCATAGGCAGGGAAGCCTTCCGCTAGTCCAGGTTACTCCAAGACCTTTCCAATCTTCACTAAGAACTATCTACCAAAGAATCGTGATTCTTCAGACAGTTACTTCAGAGCCCCACCATTGCTGCTTTTCACAGGAAGCTTATCACTGCTCTCTATTAACAGCAAACTGTCGGACATTGCTTCCTCTGTCTCAGATTTCTGTGCACAGAACACTACAACTTTGAGAAATTACTGTATTGAAAGATGGGCTTTATCTTTCAGTTTATTTATTAATTCTGTACAGAAGAGAAGGTGAGCATCCCCAAGCTAATATCAAATGCCTCATACCTTTGTTTCCTCTCTCTTTGCCCTGTTCTCTGTTACGTTCTTTGCGGGTAACAGTAATTGCCTCTTTATATCTTACACCCCCATACTATGTAGTATGTAAATTGGTCTTTTATGCTATTTATGGGTTGGACTTTTGTAGTCCACAAAGAAATCCAATGTTTTCCACAGACATTTATTTTGTTTTATGTTTAAATTAGCTTTTAAAACCGTTTCATTTCTTAACTCTCAGTGTTGAAGGAGAGCTATCCAAACAAACTGCATGCTTCAGCATATTTCTTTTCTGCAGATAACACAAATAATTACAAGAGGCATTTAAAAAGTTTATTTTAGTTTATTGGTTCAGTGTTTGTTCATTTTTCTATCAGCTGAAATTGTAGAGAGGATCAAAGCCATTTTAGCAAAAAAGCATTAATTTAGTACTGCAGCTTTAAATAACCACCATAAGGCAGGCATAGTACAAATGGATTATTTACTTGGAAAACTAACAGTCTACAGAAGTCAATACCACACCCCATTAAAACTGAAATGTTGAGTATTTTGTTTAGCAAGAACATTTCGTCAAAAGAGATATTTGAGTTTTAGAATGAATAAGGGATAAAAACAGTGTAACATTAATTGAACTCAGTGCCACTTGTTTTATCCTTTGTTAAAATTTATTCAAAATTAAATTATATAAAATAAGCAATTTCATATATATATTCATAGGGTTCACTGTCTTCTTCCTTTTTTGTTCCAAGGAAATGGTTGGAATACCTCTTCTTAGAGACGCACGTGTCTAAATGGGATGTAAGATGTTAATGAAAGAACAAGAGTAATATGAAATAAGTGTTTGGCATTTAGTCTTCTCCCTTGCAACTTGGTTTCCTGACATAACTCCACGACTTCAATGAAATTGCATCAAATTACAACAGCTGGCTCCAGGCAAATGAACATAAAGTCCTTTCAGAATGGGGCACTGGAAGTCCTCCCTTTCCAAAACATCAAACATCTAATAAAATACAAGGAATAAATCTCCGACTGCTTAGGTCCCATAATTCATAGTGACAACTCAGGTCAGAAAACAGTTCAGTTTCATTAATGCAACAGTAATAAATCTTTAGAGAACCAAGAGCTGGGGTGTTCAGTATGAGGAACCAGCCTCATGGAGCTGTGCAAAGACAGGGTCAGGTGCTAGATAGTGTTAACAAATCCCTTCTATTCATAGAATCATAGAATAGTTAGGGTTGGAAAGGACCTTAAGCTCATCCAGTTCCAACCCCCCTGCCGTGGGCAGGGGTACAGAACACTAAGCCACATCACCCAAGACATTCTTGAGAGCATGGTATAAAGACATTCAAGTTAAGTCTGGATACAGCAAGGCCATGTTAACATCTGATCTAAGAAGTTTTGCCAGACTTCATCTGGTTTCCATGTGTTTTCAGTGTTTTGTCAGTGCCAGCTGGATAACCCACCCGTGGCTAACAGGAAGTTGACTGCAGTTGCTTCCTCTCAGAGCATACTTAACCTTCCTCTCTCTTGGAAATGTGCAAATCAAGCAGAATAAAAACTAAGAGCATATGGCTAGGAGGTAATGCCTTTAATTGGGAGCTTGCATATGGCTGCGAAAATTAATTAAAATCATGCTAATTCTGCAATAAAAATCCCTGCTACAAGGTAAAACACTGAGAAGAGCACATAAGAACATTTAAGTGGAAAGGTTTCAGAAGTTCTTCTGTGATTCTTCACATTAGGAACTAGGCTTCAGTCTTCTGATTGGTGATTGATCTTGGGTAATTTCTGTGAAATCTCTTGAATCCCTATCTGATCACACTAATAAACATTTCTGTTTATTCATGCGTCTTGACTGCAAACGGAATATTTAGAGTATGTGGAACGCGGATGGTGCTGTGTCTATGCAGTCCTAGCAAATGAGTAACACATAGAACAAGAATTAAGATACTGTTCCAATAATATCTTTGTTCTGATTTTATGTTTGTTCAAATAAACACTCAAAGAACCTTGGGACAAACTTGCACACAGTGAAAAAAATCCACTCTAAGTTATGTTGCCAAGAGATTATTCTTCTGAAAAGCCATATTTTCCCACACCTGATGAATTTCCAGAAAGTTCTGAGAAAAACACTGGTATTTGGTGACAATATTTCCAATGAGGTCCAGATAAGATAGCTTTACACCAATGTGAAGTCTTCTGTGCAATTCTACTCTGTGAAGCTCCTTGCCCTTTTTATAAGGGGTGTATGCTTGCTACTTCAGGGCTCAAAAGTCTATACCATATTAAGAGAAATTTTTCAAAATGCTATATCCACGCAGTTTTTGTTAAAGTAACATGTTTACAAACCGAAATCCACTCCAGATTTGGTGTGCTAGACATATGGGTTATGAGCATTCTATAGAATGAGAATAAAAGATATTAAACTGCTATTTTCTCTTCTTGTTTTCCCCTAGATCTTTATATCAGTTATGCTCCCTGAAATACAGAAATATGGTCAGGGAAGCTCTGAGTGATCTGCTTGGAGCCCCTGAAGGTACTGGCTTCCCTGGCTCTCTGTTCAACTCCTCTGTGTCAGGATGTTGCCTTCCAGCAGAGCTGACAGAACAGCCTGCATGTGTAATTGTGTGCAAAGTCAAGCAGTTTAGCTTAAACTCACCTTTGCTGGTCATTTAAACTAAGTAATCAGCCTTCACTAAAACAAAAAACAAATACACATCTTGTTAAAACAGCTTTTCTGTGAAGGCTGAAAGGAGTAACAAAAACCTAGAGGGGTAAGGGAGAGTGCAGTAACGTTCAAACATCTGACAACTCTTTTCTCAACCTAATACTCCTCTTTGCCCATCCTATCTGGCTCCATTTCATTAACTACATTTCATAGCTTGTACCTACTGCTCAGAGGAGAAGTGAGATCTTCTATTTCCTCCATCTTTTCTTAGTGTGTCATGATACAAGCATTACAATGTGAGTGACCTCTCACGTCCCTATTGATCATGATCATCCCAATCTAAGCCTGAATGCTTTGTTTAAGGAAAACTACAAACTGCTGTGAAGTTTCACTAATAAAAATCATAGTGCTCTGAAACACATAATGAACTACAACATTTCTCTCTACTCTAAAGCTTGATGTGCTTTTAGAGCATTCCAAAAGTGCAAGAGTATCTGACTTTCTACTGACATCCAATGGGGGTTGCTTTGTTGCGAAATGGGAACATCACGGTGTGTGATTAGTGCATAAAGTGATATGGATTTGTTTTTTGTAATGTGGAGTGAACTTACAAAAGTCTTCATAAGTGTAACCAAACTAGAGGAGAAGACAGTGTTGGTACTCAAGGGGAAGATTTAAGATATTATCATAATGGCTTTATTTTTTTGCAAAAGATGTGATTTTCTATGCAAGGCATACGTAAACTTGAAAATACAGCAGGTTGTTATTTCTTCTTGAAGATGTCCAATCAGTCAGGTTTTTGGGATTAAGAAGGTAAGCAAAATTTGGTAAGAACAGAATATTCTAAGTAGGTAAAAAACTTGCTTGTGCCATTCATAATTTTATACTGGACTTTATTTCATTCTCTAAATTCAAATTACACATTTGATTACAAAGTTCATTGAGTGCTTCTCAATGAAAGGAGATTTAGTGTTAATGGCAGGACATATAAAATAGTTCATGGACCTTTTTCCATGAAAGTATTCCACACTTGTCTGAGATCCAAGGGCCATGCATTTTGAACCCAGCTCCTAGAACAGGAGTGCCTGAATAATACAGAATACATTACTTTGCCTTTTGTGCCTCAGTTTCTTACATTTGCCAGGGAACTATTCTGTCAGAAGGAGAATGTAGTCATAGTTTAGGTTTTTAATGCAGGTGCAAGCAGCTGAAATGCAGACCGCAGTCCTGATATCATCAGAGTGTGTCAGAGCATTACCTGACACAGTTATATACCCACCTGATGTGCTCTATAGTGTCATTACAGGTGGTTTAGAATCTTTTAAGCACACATTGGAATGAATAGGTCAGCTGAGCTGACTGAAGGTGTGCTTGTATGAGCGTGGCCCTAAACCCCATGTCACAATGAAGACTTCTAGATCACATCTCTAGAGCTTTCTGCTGTGTTAGCTCAAGTCCAAATACAGGAATGACAGGACTAGAAATGCTTTAGGATATGTCATAAAAGTCCACCATTTAAAAATGGGAAAATAAGAAAGTAACAAGAAGAAACATAGATTAAATATAGATAAGAAACAAATAATGAATATAATCCCTTGCCATAAGGCACTCAAGATGTCCTGTATAGATGGACAAAAATCTGACTCAAAATTCATTTCTGGTCACAACAAAATGTTGGCCAAAACCTTTGCATTTTCCTGGTGTTGATGCTGCATTTCTCATCATTCTATTTCCACAGATCTGTGGTACTCCCAGAATTAACTCTTACCCATCCATTTATTCTGCTTTGGAGTTCATTTGCATTTCCTTCCATTATCGATCCTGTCACTTTGCTTTCACTTCCAGACTCCCACTGTTCTGCTCAAACTATTTATATTCTAGACCTTGGTTACACTTCATTCCATGACTTATTTCTGAATTAGTTGCAATCCCCAACACATTATTCAATCTACTCCTTTCTTTTCTCAGCATCTTATCTCTATCTGAATTCATTTCTCCCACTCACGTTTTCATCAGCCATGCGGGTCAAGGTTGGCTGATCTTTATTCACAGTTCACAACCCAAAAATATGAAATAACACTTTTTTACCTACTTTTTAAGACATTAATTATTTTTAATAGTTAACATAATTTTTGTGTCCAACAATCTTTCTTAATAAGACACCATTACTGTAGTCACATGTTATCCAAGATAGTCAGAAAACTAAGCAGGAAATATTCCTACCAGTCAGCTGTACCTTCAGCAGTTCTGCTTACAGGTGATCCAGAAACATTCAGAAATCAGTTTTATGGATACCTGCTGGGTAGTTATTCTGTTGGGTTTGCACCTCACCAATGGGAATTAGTTTACTATTAGTTTACTTGTATTTGGAAAAAGTCTTTTTCATCTATTCCCTTTTCTCTTTGTCACAGTAATGACTAGATGGAATAAACTATAACTTTGTAGTCCTAATGGAGGTACTTCGTGGGCGAAAAAAAATATATCATTCATATTTTTTAGGAAGTACATTCCCAGAGCCAGCCTTTAAAGTTTAGTACATACATCCAGCATCTGATCATTGATGAAGTGGGGAGAACTAAGCATGACATGCTGAGATTAATAAGCTTTGAAACAGTCCTTAAAAAGACAAAAGTAGGAATGATTTTAAGCCATCCAACATCTAAAGGGGACTACAAGAAAGATAGAGAGGAAATTTTATAAGGGAGTGATAAGCAAGGGGGCATGGCTTAAAGTGAAAGAGAGTAGATTTGCATTAGATCATAGGCACAAGTTTTTCCTTGTAAGGATGGTGAGGCCTCTGCACAGGTTACCCAGAGAAGCTGTAGCTACCCCATCCCTGACAGTGTCCAAGGCCAGGTTGGATGGGGCTTGGAGCAACCTGCTCTAATGGAAGGTGTCCCCGCCCATAGCAGGGGGTTAGAAATAAATGATCTTTAAGGTTCCTTCCAACTCAAACCATTCTGTCATCCTATGGTTCTACAGCAACCTGCATGTAATCAGATTTATAATCAGTGTGTTTTCTTTTCCTTTAACTGACCTTTGTGTCTGTATTTCAGAACATTGTTTACTCTGCCTGTATTATGCTGTCTGCTTTTATAAATGGATCTGTTGTGGTAAAGTATTAAATGCTGGTTAGGTTTTTGTTTGTTTGTTTGTTTGTTTTCTGAAATCTAGACAAATTGTGCCCAATGCTTTCACCTTCAATGGGTTCAACAAAATCAATTCAGTTATATTGGCAATGTACTTTACAACATTCAGCAGCCATCTAGGCCTGAATTTTAATGAAACCAGTACACTGTGTACAGGCATGCTGCATGAGTAGTAATAATACCCTGCACTTATACAGTAACAATTCTATATACTAGGCAAGATATAAATGAAACACCCAGAAAGTAATACCAGAATATGTTAGAAGTCAAGATATTTTTTCAAGCACCATTACACCTGAAAATACAGTGCACTGTGATGCTTTGTTGTTCTTTTCTCCTTCCTCAGGGCCTCTTAAGTAGACAGCTACAATAGGTTTAGCTACTTGGTACTGGTGCGAGCTGTTGCACTGAATACATAATGGCATGCAACCAAGAAAATCTCTAGGTGCACAATGTACTGTTTCATGCATTGCATAGCACATGGAAGAAAGCAAATCTGGAGTTATCAGCCAGCTGTCAATGAAATTGCTAAATCTGGAACCTTCTCCTACCACATGTGCTAATACAAAAGCGAGAATTCCAGAACAACACTCTGGTCCCTGATCTGCATAACTGCATTAATTCCTATGGTCTGTATTGCTGAGCCCAGAATCCTGCAATTATATAGGGTTCATCCAGCATTATCAGGTCTAATATCAGAGTCTTCAGGTGCTAAATCTAAACACTTGCAGGAAACATTGCCCAAGAAAAACCCAATAACATGAGCTGCTGGATTTCTGGAAACGATGAAGAACATCTCCTCTGGTGCTAAGGCAGTATTTTACTGCTGAAAATAGTAATTTGCCACCAAATGTGGAAGTATTGGCAGGACAATGAATGCGTGTGCTAAGCTGAACTAAGTGTCTCTGAAAGGACACTTATACGCTTATCTCATTTTCTAGTCTTAATGTAGTTATTGAAAAAAGCCATGTTTATAAGATTTTGTTTTATTTCACACGGTTTCATAGAATCTTTCAAATGATGAAGGGGGACTGCCACATAATACTGTAAAGGCTCTGAATCCAAGGCATTGTCAGATGGTACAATCTGCACTCTTCTGCTTTCTACTGCCACTGCTGTTGCTGTTACCTTTGTTATCCCAGATCAGTTACTTACATAAGACATTGGGCACCCCCTAGTCAGGACAAATATTCATTTCCTTATCCTCCTCTCTCTACCAAAGCTTTATGAAAAGCAACCCCTTGTCCCTTAAGTGTTCTATTAACTGTGTACTACTAAGAGCAAAACTATCATCATTTTAGCTTGGAGTCCATGTTACATGATCAACACAATCTGGTGTGATGTCATACTGCTGTGAAATACCTTTGACATGTTGCATCATAGCAAAGGATCCATGTTTACAACTGTATCCCAAGAAATAGTATAATATAAACAGAAGTCCTACACTACATTTCATCTTAATTTAGAACACAGATTGTCCACACCACAGCTTTTCCCATTACATAAAAGTCTAAGTTTTACCAGTTTTAATTAATCTGTCTTGAAAACACCCACCACATTTGCCATTATTATTATTTCCTCTCTGCTGGTGTTCTTAGAGCTTTGATCCTGTTCCTGTTCTTATTTTACTGGCTGTATACTGTACAGAAGGGAGATACTGTGAATTGTCATAGTTTCAGTTGAACAAACTATAATAATGTGTTTCTTCTGTGAGTTGAGTCAAGAACCTCTGCTAACACTGTGGGAAAGCATCAAAAACACAAATAGGAGATGAGTTCTCAATGAGTCTTTATAAAGCTCTGTCATCAAATATACTTTCTTCTTTATAGTACTGTAAATGCTCTATGTGTGGAAAAATCACTTTGTACATTGCTGTAGAACAGCTTGGTTGAAAATATATAATGAAATATGCAAATAATTTTCCAGTCAAAATAGGACAAAAATGCACCTTGTAATTATTTATGTTCATTTTGTGAGCACCCAATTCAGGACCCTTGAGGCCTGAATTCAGGGAACCCGAGAACTTGCAGATTCATTAGCAGCTGTGGCAGTATGAAGCACAGAAAATACAAGTTTAAAAATTTAAACCATTACATACACAAATACAAGGGTTACTACAGTTAAATGACACAAACTATGCAAATTGTATCTGAAGCATGAGCCTAATAACAATTGGTGTTGTATTGCTTTATGTCTGTGCTGCCCAGTAAGCTTAAAATTCCAGCTAAAACTTCCTTTTGTTAGTTATAATGTGAAAGTACATGCTCTGTTGTCTAACAAAGGTTGAGCTCAACTGCATCCTTACTGGAGGAATCAATAGGGTAGTTCTGCTCTAACTTCAAAGAGATGAAAATAAGGAAAGATGTATAGTATGTTGTTTTATTTTCTAACTCTAAACTGGCCATTAGATTTGGGTGGAATTGCTCAACAGGCTCTGAAGAGCCTGAAGAAATAAGCCAGACACCCAGAGATCCATGTCTGCAATGTATTTCATTGCTAAAAAACCATACTACAAACCTGGAACTGCATCTTCAGCCAGTGTAAATCTATTTATCAATACTGCTTCTGTTAAACTAAGTTGATTTTTGCATGTTGAGATCTGTGCACTTCGATAATTTCTGTTAGAAATACCTTTCTGTCAGCTTTGTTGTACCTTAATCAACATTCAATTTTCCTTACATTCTCTAGGACAATAATGAAAAGAAGAAGATAAATGAAGCATAGCTTCTGAAGCTCTGTTAGAGAATTTTGAGAGATTGTTTGGTCTGATTTATTCAATATTGTGTAACTTTATAGAAAATATACATAATCCTTCAAAACAAGGTGTCAAGGTGTTCTTAGAGATCTAAAACCACAGTAACAACTGAGTACCAAAATTGAATGCAAATGAATTGTTACCGCTAAGGATCAAGGGATAAAAAGGGGGAAAACTATGTGTTAAAGAGATACCAAGAAGTAGATAACATCTGTAATGTTAAATGAGCAGGTTGTGATAAAAGAATTGACTCTTAGAGAGTAATTCTTATTCTACTTCTTATCATTGAAAACAGTTTCAAATTTCACTTTTTGGTTGGGATTTTGAATGGAGACTCAAGTTAATTAAACATTTAAACAGTCAATGCCACTTAAATATTTAATGCCATTAACCACGTAATAGGTGATATAAACAGGCAGTGTTTACTAGAACTAATTTTGCCAAAATTAACTAAAGGTTTTGGAGGTGGTAGAGTGAGTTTAGAAGGAGAACATGTCATTATGGAAAGCCAAGTATTAAACTTCACAGTGGATGACTGATATGGCTTTTACATTAAATGAAAGCAAAACAGAGCTTTAAAAATTGTTGGAAAGAAACGATCTGAGGTGTTGTTAGAATATTATGTGAAGAAACAGAGGGACTATAAAGAGGGCATTGAAAGTACAAATGGGAATATTGAAGCAGTACTGCTGAGGAATATTAAGATAAACAGAAGTTCTTTAAATATGATAGAAGGCATAAATAGGAAAGAAAATATTAAGAAATTGAAGGAGAAAACAAAGAATGGCTGTAGTGAGCTGTTGAAAATGAGTAGTCAATTGAAACATATCTTTACTTGGAGACTGTCATCAATACGCTGTGCTGACCTTGGATTTCCACCTACTTTGGAACGAAACTGAAATAGAGCAGTAGAATAAGAAAAGGACGCACCTTATAAAGATCCTGTCTGTAAAAGACTGTGTTCAAGTGCGGAGAGTGAGCTCAGAGTGCATGTTTGAAGAGTTTTCTCAGATTAAGTTGTTGATGGCTCTAAATGGTCATTGCCTCTGGAAATCACCACTTCTTGATTTTACAGATATAAAAATTGATGCTAAAAGAAGGAAACTTTTAGAAAGAAAGAAAGAAACTTAAGAAACTTAAAAGAAGAAAAAGGATGGAAAACCCATGATGTTTATAGCTTCCGGGGCTAGTTAGAGGTGGTTTAATATAAAGCTGAGGATTTCTTATCCATCCCTGGTAGTGTTCAAGGCCAGGCTGGACAGGGCTTGGAGTAGCCTGCTCTAGTGGAAGGTGTCCCTGCCCATGTAGGGGGTTGGATCTGGATGAGCTTTAAGACCTCTTCCAAACCAAACTATTCCATGATTCTTGTCAATGTCAGGAAAGATTCTTTGCTTAATTCAGTCCCTTAAACTTGTTTTTTTTTTTTTCTTTCTTGCATTTCTTGTTGAAGAAGCTGCTATTGACCACTGCAGGATATTCATCCCTTACTAGATTAATTATGTTTCTATTTATCTATGTGAACTAAAATCAGAATTTAACTCCTGAGATATAAAAGCTCTTTGATTGCAGACAGTACTTGTGAGCTTTTTCTTCTCTGATTTTGTGTGGTTAGTAGGCAAGACCCAGGGCATTGCTTCTTTCTTAATGTGCTGATTTTTCTGGGTGATGGAAGGAGGAGTCATGACATTTTGAGTTTATAATTATGCATGCCTGAGTCCTTTCATTCTTGTAATAGTGAGTGATAAAACCAAAGCACGTTCTTTCCTCTTGGTGCCTATTTCGTACATAATGTATCTGTATTATGTGATAATCAGCACATCTCCCACTTCATTATAATATATATAGCCAGGAGTTGCACAAGTTCACATACTCTGTTATATTCAATTTATCATCTTGTGGAACCCTCAAGAGTGTTGCAAAGTCTGGCTGCTAGTGTTCTTTGGAGTATATATTGCCATGAGATGGAGATATGCTGACAATTCAGGAAAGAAAAAGTATATTTAAAAGCAGCAGATATCATCACAGAAGGCTGCAATGAAGTAACTTTTCAGCATTTGATCAAGAGAGTCTAAAGCCAAAGAATTTTAGGAAAATAACCAACAAGGGCAGCTCATAACCTTAATTCAGTAGTATCCTAGCAAAGGTTAGCAATATACTTGATACTAAGGGAAATATGGTAAAAGGTTGCTGAGTGAGCAAGCACGCTAATGGAGATACATAAAGTATATAAAGTGATGGGATTGTGGAGTACATGTCTGACTGAGTTTTTAATAGAGAAACTCAATTACACAATTAAGAAAAAATATTTATTCAGCAATCTTTGTGTTAATGTATGAAAATGAAATATTCTTGGCCACCATGTCTGTTAATGTATGTGAAAGTTTCTTTGCTACTATCTTTTTTCCTTGAATTAGCTCATTCTCTCTCTCCCTCCTTCCTCTCCTTTTCCCGCCCTTAGCTTTAATGGAAGGAGGGGAGAGCTTAGGATCTGGTGGTATGTTTGGACAGGAATCAAAAAGAGGCTTGAAAATTGTTTTGAACTGTTTTTGGAGAAATCTATCTATTTTTTTTGCAAAACTTAGAGTAATATAAAAAAAAAACTTAGGAAAAACAAGCATTTCAGGGGTCAGAGATCTCAGAAGAGGTGATATGACCCAGTGCAGAAACAATCAAGGAAATCTATATTTTTTTTGCCTTTGCCACTAAACTTCCATGTCACTATTGGCATAGCACTTTGATTGCCCTCACAAACAGCTCTTCTCAAAGTAGACTGAGAGTACTTCGGGAAAGGGCTGGTTCTTATTATATATTTGTACTTCATATTAGCAGTTCTGGGTATTGTCCAGATGTGATTTTACATCTTCTGAAGTGATTGCAAACTGCATGAGACCAACCACTCATTATAACACCATTTTTATTGTTGTAGTTATCGCTATATTATTACTCATAATAATATCAGTCATACTAGAATACACTGTGTGATAGATGATGCTGAGAGCTTGAGTAATACTGCACACTGCAAGTGGTCCCCTTGACTTAGTGGACCTATCAACATAGCTGTTGTTTATTATGAATAAAGTTATCAGCATCTGATCTACTATCAGCATCTACTATTATCATCACACCTACTATATGATCTACTGTAATAAGTTTTTTGACTCCCAGATTAATTGTATACCTCTTAAGTCAATATTACCCTTCCAAAGAATAAGGAAAAAAAGCAGTAAGAAAGAAATTTTCACATACATTGGCAGACATGGTAGTCAAGAATGTTTCATTTTCAAACAACGAATTAACAAAAAGATTATATATACCAGCAGAAAAAGTGATTGTCTCTGTACAGGACTCATTCTTTTAGCAATTATAAACTTACGAAACGTAATTATAGAGAAATTGAAGAAAAAAAATAGGTTTCACAGGTAGGTTATAAACTGTATTAAGCCAAAAGGTTTTAAGAAAGTAGATAAAATTCTGCCCTGAGCATCACATTGCAGAGGAAGTTGTGCAGGATACTCAACAGGAAAGCTCTTCATTCTAACACAATAGACTGTAAAATGTGAGTACTTGAGGAATGAGATTTCAGAATGAAGGAAACTTGGTGGCTCATCCAGAAACCAGAGAAACTATGTCTGAGTTACAAAAGCTGTAAATATTATGTTTGATATAGTTAATGTCAAACCTTCCCAAAGCCTAAAAGAGGGGGAATCCAGATCAGTCCTTCAATCTGCTTTCTGTGCCCTAACCTGGTAAGCTTGCTATTAGCGAACAGCTGGTCTGAACAAGAGAAGCTCCTTTTCTCCCCTGACCCTCTTCTTTCGTACTTTAATGTTTGAATCAAGCCACTTCAATCTGAGAAAAGGGGATTTTCTTTTCACCGGACACTAAAGAAAGACCATGGCTTGGACAAGGACAAGAATATCTTATTACATACTTGTGTCGCAGCTCTAGTGTAAGGACACAGAGAGCAAGAGCACAGGAGGAAACCTAATTGTTCTTCATTTGTTCATCCTGCTGATACCTCTGGCATCAGGTCTATTAGTAAAATGTGATGTCGAAGCACAGCAGCAACTATCAAGTTGCAAAGAAATCATCAGGACCATAGACAAAGCCTCTGCCTCTTCATGCTGGCAAATAAACCATACAGTTTCAGTTTGGTGCAGAATATAATAGATGTGCTAAAACACACCCTTTGATAAAGCCAGTTTGTAGTCATTGTGATGGCATCTGTAGGCTGGAGTTACATATCACTCCTAAACCCTTTCAGATCGCCTCCTTCTTAGTATGCAATAGCATTCCTTCAGATGCTTAAGATCTTATCTAAATATTAAATGCTGGATATTCTGTACCAGTCTTGTGGGAGATGGAATATTTTTTGTTAGAAGCTGTGCTTATCAGTCTCAGACATATTTTATCCTTTACATGTGGTGTCATCTGATACATCCAAAATTATAGTGTTGTGGAGAGAAACAGAAATTTTATTTCATCTTTTTTTTTTTTTTTCATGCGGTAATACAAGAAAGCTCTGACCAACTAAGAAGAAAGATTAGAAAAATAACAATTAAGGAAGAAAGCTCCAGCTCCATGGGGACAGAGAAATATTAAGCTACATCTTGCTAAGCACATAGAGAAAACAAGGTAAAAAACCAAGGTGCTGTTAGGAGATGACTCATTCTGAACACAGATATTGCAAACAGTGGGGAATTTAATTGCCTTGCAATTAAAGGATGAAGGCACATAGAGGGTGATGGCTTCTATTAGGTAGGAAGACTGTTCCATGTCCAATGATTCATTCTTAAACCCCGAAGATTTCTGATCATTTCAGATTCAGATGTCTGCTGGAGAATTAATATGTAAAAACAGGAAAATTATTTCAGATTATAACAATGAGCAAAGTTCCTGCAAAGGATGACTTACATGTCTACCATACCATATGAAGCAGATACTGTTTTAATATAAAAACTTCCAGTGATTTCCAAAACATAGTCATTTTACCATTGTAGTTATATAAATGAGTCTTAGAAATCTACTAAATTAGCTTTCCTTTTTTTTCCCCCTTCACTCTATTGGCAAAACAGAGAATTCTCCACAGAGAATACTAACAGCAAATACTGCTAAGTGAAACGTGATATATTAGAAGCCATTTCCCCAGTAAATAACTAAGGAAGAAATCCAAATAGAATCAGTGAATTGTCAGAGATATAGCACGCTTACAGAAATGCCACTTCTAGTAAAATGTATTTTTGTTGATAAGGTGAGGCAAGAAATCAGAAGCCCAAAGGGGGGAGGGGGGGGAGAGTTAGCAGTTTGTATAGGAAAAACCAAGAGCCTACTTGCGATTCACAGCAGGCATGTTTCCCAGATGATAGAGGATATTGCCATGAGAAAAATCCCAGTGAAAACACTTAATAAAATCTTGCATTATCCCAGTATCCTCTTATAGCAGGTTAATAAACATGCTGGCTAATCTCATATTCCTTTCTATTGTCTTTGAATATCCAGACATATTTGGTGTCACCCAAGCAGCTCTGCAGTAACTGAGATTATGCTGTGCCAGCATTTGAACTTTATTATTGTATATAAGTAAATTGGATCCCTTGACAGCATCTTTTAACACATCAGCAAACAAAAAGATCATTTATAGCCCTTGAAGAGGGCTTGTGCTCCTCCTCCTCAAAATTTACTTTATGTTTTTGCTGCTGAAAAATCCACCCTGCACTGTGTAGCAAACTCCCAGTGTCTGATCATCAAGAAGTGTTGGAGAATGTGGGCATTTGTGTGAAACACAGTGATTCTCTCACTCGGTCACCCTACAAGTTGTCTCCCCTCTTCTACTTTCTAGTGTGTTCTTATTGTTCTTATGAAATAATATGGGCTCCCTCTGGTGACTAATTGAACACCTGCATATTCCCAAAGCTTTTAAGCAAGAGAAGCCTGATGGATCAAAGTGTTTGCGTGTGTACAAGAGGATGCCACATCCTTTTACATTTGTGTGTGTGTGTATAAACTCCATAAAAAACCTGTGTAAACATCAGTTCCAGGAGACAGTCACCTATTTTGTTCAGAGCTCCAGGCACGTAGTTTCTGTTCTAACATTTTCTAACCATTAAAGACAACCCGTTGTAAGTAACCGGTGCAAGGCTGGAACTATAGATTTCACGTGAAGACGACGATTTTTGCAAACCCGTTTCTATGGGAAAAAAAACCTGGAAGAGAGAGCTGCCAATGCTGTGCAAAAACATGCTGTGGTTTTCTAGATTTGTGTCAGAGGGAAAACTAGCTCAATTTCCAATATGCACAGTGTGTTGGAAAGGAAAACAAGGTGAGGTGAAAGTTTTGGGCATTTTTTGAGGCAGATTTTCATTAGGCAGTTTGAACGCAGCACTTACATTTGTATTAATAGTGTGCAGACTGCTCCTTGTCAGATGGTCCTAGTGACTGAAAGCTCTCCTAACCGTGTTTTTTATTGTAGTTATTAGAAATAGCACTTCATGAGAGCTGTTACATATTGTATTCAAGTAGCTTTACACAAAACTAAAAGAAAAAAATGTTAGTTTAGATGAATAGGAAATAATGGGTTTTGTTTATAGTAATGTCCTTTTAGGACATAATTATATCTTCTTTAAGCCATCCTGAAGGTCTCTTTCTTTCTATTTATCCCATGTTACAGGACCACAGAGGTTTTTGAGAAGAAGACAGAGCATGATCTATAGAATATGTTAAGCTTTGTAAAGAGCATCTGGGCATCTGAGATCACTGGTTGTTCTCTGTGTCATTTGGGTTGATAAGAAGGCAACCATCAGAAAAAAAAAAAAGATAGTATCCTATTTTAAGAGTCATTCCAAAGGCGTATAATTTTTCTTACTGTATCAGCATTGTTACAATCTTTAATGTATTGTTTAAACGGTAATGGTTATCCCCTATAATATGTTTCATTCCACTTTTTCTTTGTAATTTTATAAAACCTTTCAGAGGGAGAGTCAGAGTTATCTTTATTTTGGGTTTCAGCCTAAGGACTATCAACATGTAGCCTCATTCTACAATCTGGATGGGGTTTTTTTATAGCATAAACATATTTTTTCTGCTTTTGCATATGAAATTGCAATGGTATGGTAACTTCAACAAGTATCAAATCTCAGTCTCTCACACTGAATAGACTGAATATACCAATCTATATTCAAGTGTTTGGTCAAGTTAGACTGCTCAAGAAATGATTAATTTCCTGTAAAGGCAATATACTTTTCTTGAAAATGCTGGTTCAGATTACTATAATATAATTTATAAATGGTCACATACTACATAGTCTGTCAAGTCACTCACCTGAGAGCTGGTGTACTTATGTCCTTTCCTCTGTGACTCACATCATTTTCCTCTGTAAGTGGATGTCTTTGTATAGGTGCCTTTCAAGGTTTACATTATTCAAGCTGTATGAATCAGTTACTATTTCAGCAAATATAAAGAATGAAAAAAAAATTTATGTTACCTTCAAGACCAAATGGTAATTATTTATGTCGCTTTTGAATCTTTGCTTTTATTCCACTCTTTTCTTATTTCTCCTGTACACAGAACAGTGTCTTAAAATTTGGGATTTATTAGCTTTTTTATTAAGTACAAGGGTATTTTTATTAGCTATGAATATTTTCTTTTTTTTTTCCTATTTTCCAAACTTTCCTTGTGTGATTCCATTGTTGTCTTAAAAACATTGAAGTAGAAAACGGCTTATTCTCACCTTAAGCATGTAGAAGTGAAAAGCTGCTGGAATATAACATTTCTGTAATTTGAGAAATCAGAAACGTATCTTGCAAAAACAATGTTTTCCCAGCTGAAAGAGAAGTTAATATGTAAAGACCAGGCAAAACATTTTTCTGCTTGCAAAGTGCAATATTTAAACAATGGGTTAATCTTGGAAAAAAATATGTTACATTTTTTTTTGCAATGACCAAGTGATATACAAGCATGACTATGAACAGTGCAACGGTATTTTCTTATTGCTTCTGCAGCAGCCACCTGGTTCTTCAATTTGCTTAGCAACAGAAATAAAGCATTTTGTTTTAGAAATGCTAGAATCATTTTATAACATTCCATTTGCAGACTTTCTTACATCCAAGAGTCCATCTCAAGCAGCTTAAAAAATGTGTGTGCATAAAAACCAGGAGTTTTACAAAAATAATTGCCATCTTTGCTATGTTAAGAAAATACTGGCTCATTATGAAAGATGTAACAGTCTGTTTTGAAGATAATAGGTTGAAGTGCTAAAGAACTTTTTCCACTGCAGTCACTATTACTGCATGAAAATGTCACTCAGTCATAGAATCATAGAATGATAAGGGTTGGGAAGGACCTTAAGATCATCTAGTTCCAATCCCCTGCTGTGGGCAGGGACTCCTCACACTAGACCTTGTCGCTCAAGGCTCTGTCTAACCTGGCCTTGAACACTGCCAGGGGTGAAGCATTTATCACTTCTTTGGGCAACCTGTGCCAGTGCCTGACCACCTATCAGTAAAGAACTTCTCCTTTTATCTATCCTGAACTTCTCCTTTTTAAGTTTAAACCCATCACCCTTGTCCTATCACTACAGTCCCTGACAAAGAGTCCCTCTCCAGCATTCTTGTAGGCCCCTTCAGACACCGGAAGGCTGCTTTGAGGTCTCCACAAAGCTTTCCGTTCTCTAGTCATTTAAAAGCATAAGAGACACTAGACCTAGTTGTAGGCTACAAACTCTTTCACCTCTACATTTTCATTCTGATGGTATAATAGATCCCAGACATTTTGTTCCACATAAAAAGTCTTCAGTTAAATGTCAGTGCATATATTAAAAATTATTTTGTGAATTAAAAATCATCATTAGATATCAAAAGAATGAGTATATAGGAGAGTATAATCTCTGGTAGGATTTTTTTTTAAGGTAGATTAAAGGTTTTGCTTGTTGTTTTCAGAAACACATTTCAAACTTAGCATTTGCATTTCAAAGGAGACGGATGTTGTTTCTATATAAACTTTGTGAGAAAATATTAATCAGTCAAGATCCTTAACAATCAAAGATATTGAAGAACTGCAGCAAGCTGTAATTTAAGATTGGGTGGCTTGATTTTGTATAATAATGCAACTGTGTGGTTTGGACAAAACTCCAGCAAAAAGAGTGTAGGTTCAGTTGAAGACTGAAGGGACTACATATCCTTAGCACTTTGTTGTTCCACTTTGGCTAAGATGCTCAGTTTAGAAGGCTCATGTCAGAGTAAAGTCTCAGAGGTTTTAAAACCTGTTTTAAGTTCAACACTCAGGCTAAGATTTTCTCTGACAGTCTCTTGTCTGTCCTTATCTCCATCCAAGCCCCCTTTGCTTTCCAGCCACAATGTGTGAAGGAAAGCCTGGCTCCCTGCAGTATTTCCAGCATCTCTGAACTTGCCAACAGCACAGTATAATGATGTCCTGTGTGAGCTCATTTTTATTTTAAGAGAGCACTGAGCCTGAAGAAGATTTCCATAGTTATTGGTAGGGCCAATATGTGGTAACTGTTAGGCCCCTTCAGAGGAAGTAGCTTGATCCTTACATCAAAGTCTATTATGCATAATACCCACACAGGGCAAGGACTATTCAGTTATCAGTAACAAATCTTTCCTTGTTATTTTATTTAATCTATGCAATTTTCTCATTGGGGATTGTGAAAGCAGAAGCAAGTGTTTTTGAATCATATAATTTTTTACAAGCAAAATTCCAAATAAGATCATTTCTCTTTCTATGCAGTTCAGTGTGGTTTTTAAGGTAATAACTTTTTGGTACTTTTGCAGTTAATTTGCATTGCTGGGTACTTTGAGCTGTGAAAGAAGTGCCTTGGTTGACTGAGTCAGGCTTGATGTGATAAATGATGGAATTAAAGGACAGAACAATGCTTTAAAGGTCAAATCAAAGAAACCATGATGTTACCTTGAAGTCTGATAAAACAGGGCCTTTTCATGTGGCAACTGCATCACTGAAAACATGCAAGAAACAGTGCTTGATATTACCTAGAATGTTCTTTCAGTGGATTCTCCACCCTATGTTAAACAGCAGCGTGATGAAAGGGAAGCAGAACAATCACATTACTAAACCTTGTCTTATTAAGAAAAGAATAAAATGAGAAATGAAAACTGAAAATAAATATGAGAATAGCTTGCATCAGTTCATGTATATTCCCATCCTTCTCTCTCAAACACACTCTTCATATTTAATTTGTTACTAGTATGTTTTCTAATTAAAGCTAAAGGTGTCATATTCAAAGTGAGCCATCACAGACAACTTACACTGCGTACATTTGAGGAAATGGCTAAATAGCTCATGGTTAGATATGTCGTGTTATAATCAGGGATAACATAAGCAGTTAAAAATGGAAAAAATTATTTAACATGTATCATGAAATCAAAGCAGGTAATTCTATTTGCTATGCAGAAGTCTTGCAACAAAACTTTCTTAAGACGCACAATGTATTGACTATTAAGAATGCAAACGTTTCTCATTTAACCAAATTTAATGTATTTTTTTTTCTGTGGGAATATATATGCAAGACCATTTTGGTATTTGACAAGAAAAGTTCTTTTTGAGGCTAGAAATATTTTCTTAGGTTCCCATTAAAATCAAAAAAACCTGAATTAATCTGGGAATATTTTTTGAGGGGAAAAATCCTCATAACTTTGCCAGCATTGTTCTTAGTGCTGAAGTTTTAGTGACAACTACAATTTGGAAAAAAAAGCAATCTTTGGTTATTTCTTTTTGGTTCCACTTTATGGATCCTTCATTCTTTGTATCTTGGTTGCTACTTCCTTTTTGAAAAGATATAAAGTGATGAATGGACTAGGAAATTATAACAATAATACTGAAGTTTGGAGATGGAACTTTCCTTTAGAGTTTGAAGGGAAGAAAAATGTATTACTCCCTTTAATCTTTTTACTAGTATAACTCCTTTATGGATGCTATTGGTAGCCCCATTAGCTTGAGGAATTTGTTAATGCAGGTGCCACTGTATGATAAACATCTTTATTCTTGTGAAAGGAAGCCCTGGAATGTCATTACAATTCAGAATTTTTACTCTTTTTCCTGTTATGAACATGTTCTCAGATTTCTTTAAGTATAGCAAAGCGGGCAGGAGTTAAGACTGTTTTTTACATGTCCAAATGGGGCTTGCCTTTATATATATATATATATATAAAATTATATATATAATAATATAAAATTATATATATATAAAATATATATAAAATATATATAAAATAAATTATATATATATATAATTCTAAGGATATGCTGTTAAGCTTAATTGTAAATGGCTTGGATATTGTTTTTTAAAGCATTGATCTTCTTGCTTATCAGTTCTTGAAGGGACTATTTGTATCTTTGGGGCTCCTTGTTAAGTTTTATAATCATCACACTATAAGCATTTCCTTAATAATACAATTAAATGTCTGAATATTTTCATTATGATTACAACCTTGCTGCATTGTGCCTAAGCAATCTACTGTTTAAATTGCTGTGCTCTAAATAATTACTGTTTATCTTCAATATTTTCCTCTTCAAGCTCTGTATAAAAGGGATTTGCTAGTGAAAATGTTCCAACTGTCCTATCATTAATTTCAAACTGAAGTATCTTTTCCCCCTTATAGGGAAAAGAAAATACAGAGACAATTCCTGTTTCAGGAGAGGGGTGGCTGGTTTGGATATTAGGGTACCGTTTATATATGTTGTTTTTCATAGAGATCATGGAAAATATTATCCTTATGGTCCTTATCAAGGGGCTATCAGGTCGTTTGGGAAGAAGACAAAGCCAGTTGTTTATTTGCCCTTAAATCAAAGCCTTTCTCTGAAGAATGTTGCTGAGAGGAACTCTGCACAGTGGTACTAGTTTTGGCTGGGACAATTTTCTTCATAGGAGTGCTGTGGTTTGGATTCATGACCAGACCACTGTGGATAGTGCAGGGATGTTTTTGTTACTGCTGAGCAGTGCTTTCACAACGTCAAAGCCTTTTCTGCTCCTCACCCCACCAGTGAGGAGGCTCTGGGTGCACAAGGAATCAGGAGGGGACACAACTGGGACAGCTGACCCCAAATGACCCAAGGGATATTCCTTACCATATGATGCTATGCTCAGCATTTTTTATTTGGTTGTTTATTTGTTTCTTTTACTTATTAAACTGCTTTTATCTCAGCCCATGTGTTATCTTACTTTTGCCCTTCTGATTCTCTCACCCATTCTACTGGGGGGAGTAAGGAAAGGCTGTGAGGTGCTCAACTGCTTACTGGGTTAAAACACAACAGGTTACAAGATATCAATTCTTCTAAACACTCTGCACATCATATTATCAAAGCCCTGGTGTAAATGAAGAGGCTGGATGCTCATGTGACTGCAAACATGGGAGCTCACAACTACAGGCTAATGCTCCTTCACATCCTCCTTCTCTTTCCCCAGCAGATCTGCACCTACATGGTAAACACAGATCCTTGTGCAATCAAGAGTTTTTATTTTGAAAACCTGTGCCCTTCTCTTGTTAGGGGAAAGCAGAGATCACTTAAGGGTAGGTTTTATGAAATTGGACACTAGCTCCTAAAACAAGCAATAAAAAGCTATGCATAAGTTTTACTCCAAACATCAAATATACTAAAGTGCTAAAGATTTCTTCTTCCTTTGAACGTTGGTCAGGATAAGGTGATTTTGTGTGAGTCTTGCAGAACAAGTACAGCTTTTTTCTATGTCAGCTCGTTTCTGCATTTGTACTGATCTTTAAACTCAACATTGTTTCAACTGTTCGCATTTGAGTTGATACGAGTATAGAAAGAAATGGATTTAAAATGCTGTTTGGGAAGCAGCATCGGAATTTCTGTAGCCTTAGGGCTTGTTTTTCAACTGTGAGAATTGCTAGGGAGTCACTGTTGGGTATGGGAAATGCGGTGTCTCTAAAGAAAGAGGCTACACACACACACAGACACACACACTGCTTTCACAACTAGTTCTACTTTATTTACTCAAGCATGGTAATGTATAGTATACAGATACAAGTCACAGCCATGAAGCCAAACACCAACTATATCATTCCCAGTGACTGTTTTCAGTCACTATAAATTCCATTCTATAAACAATCACTCTCCAAGTTGCTTCCCAGCCCGACTTTGCACCCAAACACTCCCTGGCTTATTCAAGACCCAGGTGCACACTCCGCAATTATTCTTCTTCTTTAATTACCCACATAGCAAGAATAGGATGACTTGCAGTTCCCACAGGGAAACTAGGGTTTCAATTCATGCTGCAATCTTTGTTAATTTTTAAGCTATATCATGGTGAGGATTCAAGGCCAGGGACCTAAAAAGCTGCAAGACAATCACTGTGCTAAAAGAAGGAAGAAAATTCCTCATTTGCCTACTTTATCTTTGGTTATGAATGACCGAAATCTTGTTATGTGAGGCTTTAGAAACTACAGCCATGCAAAGAAACTAGAGGTAGCATCTCAGGTTCACGCTATGAACTTGTTAAAAATAATAAGACTTGCACACTAATAGCTAGCTGAGCACTCTCGGTTTGTTTTCTTGAATACTCACCCCTATCTCCACTTCTTATTATGGAACTGTCTCTTTAGGATATGCATTCATTCTTCATTTGTTTTGGTATGGCACATATGCCATCTATTCACAAGAGGACTGGAACATTTAATAAGGAGGGGTACTGAATAGAGTGACTCCTTTGCCAATGCACCCTTTTTACTTGGCAAAAGAAAAGGAACAACACTGTGCCTTTGGAAATATTTAGCTTCTATTGAGGAAGTAAAATTAATAACTTGCCGTAATGTGAATACCAGTAGGTGGGTAACCCTGACTTGTTATAGGTATTGATTTATTTATAGGCATTTATTTATTTTTTTTTTTATATAGGCATTTTATTTGGAGAGTAGAAGGCTGCGTAGAGACCTCAGAGCAGCCTTCCAGTATCTAAAGGGGGCTTGGAAATACGCTGGCGAGGGACTCTTCATTAGGGACTGTAGTGGTAGGACAAGGGGTAATGGGTTCAAATTTAAACAGGGGAAGTTTAGATTGGATATAAGGAAGAAATTCTTTACTGTAAGGGTGGTGAGGCACTGGAATGGGTTGTCCAGGGAAGTTCTGAATGCTCCATCGCTGGCAGTGTTCAAGGCAGAGTTGGACATTAGCCTTGGGTGGCATGGTTTAGTGTGAGGTGTCCCTGCCCATGGCAGGGGGGTTGAAACTAGATGATCTTCAGGTCCTTTACAACCCTAACTATTCTATGATTCTATGATTAAGGAGAAATGGGCACATTTTGGGAAAAATGGGCATAGATTTCTTTAAATGTCTGTGTTAGGGTGCCATGATATGAAATGTGTAGTTTCTTTCTATAGACACAGAGAGGATTCCTCTAAGACCTCAGATATACTACTTAATTTTTCCATGTCTCAGCTTAATTTGAGCATTTTATCTTTCTTGCCTCTTGTTTTCTTCTCTTGCGTAAATATAGTATTTTTCTATAGTAGCTGTAGGGGCTGCTTATCAGTGTATTTTTCCTATGCTTAAAACAACATTTCTCTATCATACAAACAATGGAGATCAAGGTCCTTCCTTTCTGCTGAAGGTTAGAATACTCCTGAATTTCATAAACCTCTGTGGTTGACTGCACAGTCTTGTCAAGTTTGTTTGTTTTTTTTTCCAAATATCTCTCTGATATTTATAGGGATATCTCACAATATAATTTCAAATTGAAAGATGTTGAAGGAAGAAACAGATGAGAGAACTATTTCTATCTTTAAAAAGGGCTATGTGTATACCCAGGAGCATAAAAATGTTAAACATTGTGTTCCAGTGCTGTATATGTTTAAATGCGTGTTTATAATTATCATTCTGAAGTAATGCCTTTTGCGAAAACTCAGTTTTCTAGAGTAATGCTTTTAGATAGTTCAGCGCTCCATTGGAAGTTTGTTCTCTTAGATGAGACCTTTAGTCAACATCCGTCATTGAAAGATTTAAGTAAAGCAGGTATGTCTCTAGTCTGCTCTGTTTCCAGCAGATGGAATGAAGAGAAAGCTTTTGTAAGTTGTTCCAGAAGAGCAGCTTAATTAAAAGGTAGAGGTATCCACGGTAGTTACAGAATCATAGAATCACAGATTTGGGTTGGAAGGGACCTTAAAACTCATCCAATTCCAATCCCCTGACTTTCACTAGAACAGGCT
Source organism: Myiopsitta monachus (assembly GCA_017639245.1). Lineage (NCBI taxonomy): Eukaryota > Metazoa > Chordata > Aves > Psittaciformes > Psittacidae > Myiopsitta > Myiopsitta monachus. The sequence continues at coordinate 112,707,801 of CM029917.1, read as the reverse complement.
GCTCCAAGCCCAGTCCAACGTGGCCTTGATCACTGCCAGGGACGGGGCAGCAACAGCTTCTCAGAGCAATCTATGCCAGTGTCCCACCACTCTCATAGTAAAGAATTATTACTATTGTTATTATCTGTAACTGGAAACACAATTGTTTTCTAGTGAAGCTGGATTGCTTTCTACAAAAGAATTTTCAGGAGAAGGGAGAGATATAGTAGGAAAAAAAAAACAACAACACAAGTCACATGCAATGTCTTTGTCTGGTTGAATAGAGAGGCTTTGGATGGCTTCTTTACATGGTTTGCCCTTTCTGCATAATATAACTTTGGATCTGATCTAAACCAAAAAGAAATCAATCATAAGATTTTATCACCCTCTTATAGTGGCTGCCAGACTGATATTTACATTACTTTCTTGGCAATTCCCTGAGGGTGTCTTTAGCATGCTGGTTGAACTCCTTGTTCCATCAAAGCTAGCTAGTGACACCACCTCCAATATCACAGCTCTGCTGAAGGCTGTCAAATGAAACAGAACAAGCAGTCGTGTTTGCCTGTCCTCAGAGAGGATTGCTGGCTTTGCATGAGCAAGGCATCCCCCTTCAATCCTGACTGGTGCCTAAGAGGTGGAAGAAAGTACATTTTCACAAGGAGATGTGTTTAACATTTGTATTGGCAGGTTTTTTATGTGTCCCCCATTCAGAGGGTGCATGCTTAGACAATTCTTCAGGGATTTGGAGTCCCTGCCAAGTACCTAAAAAGTCCATCTTCAGGCATCCAAATGTGGCCTCTAAAGTCAATTCCTGGACTAACCACCCTTTGTAAAGAGATATTAACTGAAGAGAAATTATGGTCCTTGTTCAAAGACACACAGCAGATTTCTGACAGAGCTAAGGCAAGAACCCTGTTGCCTCGCATTCCAGCCACCAGCTATGACTTATTGTTTCTCCTACCTGTTTATTGATCATGCATTTATGTATTAGCTGGTTGCCAGAAGGCGGCTAGCTGGTAAGTTAAACATGTTAAAAGAAATCCAGCATGACCAAAAGAAAACAATGTACTCAGGAGATTTACAGATCTCACTTAAAAGTAGGGCAGATAAGAGAATCATGGGGGTGGTGGCACCTCCTCAAACCCGCAAGTTGTTGAAGCTTTTTAGTATCCTGCTGTACAATTCCTCCTGTTGTTTCTCTGTCAGCTTTAAACCTTGTAATCTATGTCTTTGTTCTCCAAGCCTTTCTTCTTTACAAATGTGTTGCCTTTCATTTGAAATCTTTGGGGCTACACAGGGTGAATAAGTGCAGGATCTGGTCCTTAAAGCTGCTACCTCACATTGCCAAGTAACTGGAGAAGGAAGATGGTCTTTTTTCCAGGGAGGTTAGGAAGGATTAAAGTGCTTGTGGGAAAGGATTATAGGTAAAAATTTAGATGTGCGTATTTAAAGGAAAAACAGTTCTCAAAAGTGAATGTTAAAAATGTGCAAGAAACTCACCTTAAGAAATAGAGTATGAAAGAGATCCTTTTGCTTCCCCTTTCTGGCTCTTAACCCTTCAGTCAAATCAGAGGTGACCTGTGCTCTTAAATGTATGCATATGCATAGTCCCACTGAAATCCATGCCTTTGGCATCTGTCATTTAGGATATATTGATCCACCTCAACCTCAGTGACGAGAAACATCTTCCATGTGAAAAGAAATAAGAGGAAATGGATGGATCTACCAAGGACTCTGTCTCTGCTTAAGATCAGCCACCTGTCTTTGCACTTTTATTATATACTGTTTTGCAAATCAAGTCAGTAATTTGATTATGTTTGCAGTCTTTATTACATGCTGCTGATATAAAAAACCACACATTTAACATTAGTGAGTTGTAGTTGAATATTTCTGTGTTTATTTTTCTTGTACTTTCTTCTCCACAGAATACCTGCAACCACTTTTAATTTAAAAAAATAATTACAAAATAGCAGATAGAGTCCATGATATACATACATAGACATTTAACATATAATTTCTCATTAATGACTTAGAAGTATTATTAGGAGCCTGTCCTTTCCACGACTGCTTCTTTTTGTTGGCTTTTCTGTTGTAGAGCCTGGGAAAATGTGCACTGTACAGTGGAGAAACTGAACCCAACACAATAGTTAGAGACGTGCTATACCTTAGGGTACTCTTTCTCATATTTGGAAGCTTCACAGTGTCTAGAGCTGTAAAAAATCCCTGATCCAGTGCAACTGGCTGTGGCAGAGCACACTACCTTCTGTACCTTCCCTTGACAATAAAGAGCATGTAGTGCATACTGCGGCTATGGAGAGTCATCCTTTACATGCAACACTGCAGGAGGTTGCCCAGAGTGGCTGCAGATACTCGAAATGCAACTGGACACACTTGAGGTCTACTGTCCCTGCTTTGATGAGGGATGTTTAGACTAGGTAACCCCCAGAAGTCCCTTCCAACCTCATCTACCCTTGGGATATTGTTTTGGCATCTATGAAGGATGCTGAACTTTCAGGCAGCCTCAGCAGAGTATCAGGTGCTGACTGAAGGATTCAGCAAGAATATTTGAATATCAGATGTGGAAAGCACTTTGGATGTCAGACTCATTCTGGAAAGTATAGACAGAGTGTCATGGGTACATACTGCGTGCTGTCAAATGCATGCAGGAAAGCAGCTGGAAGTGGACAGGAATCTCATTCTCTGCAAGTTAATTTAGTTCTATAGTAACAACAGCAGACACATCTTTTTCCCTCAAAGCAGTGATGACCAGGTTGACACTCTTTTTTTGTAAATCCTTTTCTCTTTCCTATAAAACGTTATAATTATAAGCTGTGTATAACTCACATTTCCCTTTTGTACAAGTGAGGTTTTATACTAAGTGTGAAAATCACATTGAAATTCTCACCAGTCAGTGGGGTTCTCCAAAAACAGGATGCTTATACCATTAAATAAAACAAAACAGCACCTGAGGGGAATACTTAATATGGCAAATTGTCAGCCAGCAAGAGAAGGCAGCTTTTCCTACTCCTGTTCAGAGCAGTCCTTCCATGATGCTATCCTTTGAACCACATGCAAAGGAAGGCACCATTTGGTCCAGATGAAAATTCATCCCAGGGTCATAACAACAGCTAAAGAATTGGGTCTGATGCTCTAACCTGTGTCTTGGTGCTGCGTATTTTACAGACCTGAGGACAGATTCAATTTCAAGGTGAAGGCCAAAGAAGTTACATTCTCTATAGTCTCATTTTTTTTTCTGTTTTTGGCTGTTGAACATTAACAAGTATCTACCTTCTATTTGCACAAACATAATGCGTTCATTACAGAGAACCAGTAAACAAGGGAAGGGTTTTCATCATAAGAAAGAATGTGAAAAGATGGTTTCTTGGGATATTTTGGGAGGAGTTTCTATTTTTGGTTTGTCCCCCATCTCCCTCTCCATCCCCCTGGATTTTCCTTGTTCATTTCTAGAGCTTGAGCACTTTTATCAAGCAGTTATTTAGTACTGCATTTATTCATAAATTTTTTACATTTACTGTAATTAAGTCTTTATTGATTTAACACAAACCAGCAGCTGCATTTCACTGTGGAAGTCAACTGAAAAATATATGCTATCTATTGAACATGGACAATACACTTGGGGGTGCAGATAACATGTATTAAATTCTGTTATCATTTTTGTACCTCTTCAAGCACAGTATCAATTATATATACATACTTGCAGCCAGAGCTTTTACTTGACAGGCTGCATATTAAGTCTTTGCAATACAATGAACTATAAACAACTAGTTACGCTTAGATGCATTTTAAGTAGGGTTTTGAATTAAGAGAAATCTTTGATGTGGAAATCATTTTTCATTTGAAATTCAACCTCTAAACCACATCTGAACAGTATTATATTTCACTGAAATAGGGGCCTTAATATACCCCAGAGCTACAGAGAGTCCAGGAACCTTCCCAAAACTGCTGCACTTCAGACACAGGATTCATTGAGTTATCTGCATCTCCTGGGCTTTGGAGGCAGGGTTGATCACAGACTTCTTTAAGGAAGAGATCAGTGTAATGGACAACTGTATCAGTGACGTGGAAATGTAAGGAAAAGCTGGCTTGTCACCTAGATGTGACCAAAGATGCAAAGATTTTATGGTGTTCTGTGAATAAGTGAGTTATTCCTCATTAGTGGGTGAGGAAGTACTTCATACCTGGATAAAATGTACCACCTTGCAAAGGAACAGGGGTAGAAACAGCCAGTTCCTGAGGCTAGAGTGCAAGAGGGTACTTATCAAATAACTATGTTGTGTGTCAAATAGTCAAGTATTTATCAAATGACTAGAAGAGATGTGTGGAAGTCTCAGATGAGGCTTAACAGACAAAAAGTTCAGCCTCCAGTTACACATTTAAAATGTAATAAATCTCAAAATACATAACAGAGGTAGTGAGCATGGCTTGTGACTCCAAGTCACAACCGTGAAACTGTCCATTTTTGCTCCCATAATTTGTTGGGAGCCTGCCCACTGACTAACGTGTGTAGGTGATGTCCTGATTAAGCTGTAGTTACCATAATTATGTGTGAACATGTAATGAATTTGTCTTATGGCATACATTTTTCACATTAGGATATCTTAAATACTTATCTGGGCACATGGATTAGACACAATAATTATATCACTATAATATAGTGGCCTAATCTTTGGCCCTCCACAGAGGTATAAAATCCCATTCATTTAGCTCATACTGAATTTTGAGTCCCATCTTCATTTTTAAACCTGATAAAATATAATAGGACATATTCTTATTATCTCTTTTTTTTTTCTAGCAGGTTGTTTGCAAATACTCTCCTTCTTTTCCAGTTACGTTCATTCTTTCTAGCAGCAAACCTACCAACATTCCAATGCAATCTAGACAGGATGCCTGCACAGTACAACAAAAGGAAAATAGCAGTAGGCAAATTGTTTTACTTGTAGAAAGAAAGACTCCTGGATTTTAAGTTACTAAACCAAACAACGCTTATCACAGTGGAAGCAGTAAAAGAAGTATTTCTGCTTCCTTCATATTCTTCTTGTCCCACCCTCATTCACAGAATGAATCTTCCCATTCAGGCCATGTACCTAAATCCTCCTGCTAATAGAATAATTAGTTTCATAGACACTGCTGATTAAGTTAAATACTTATAAATATTTATAACACTTTGTATAATATCTAGAGATAGAAAAGGAGAAAATTAATGGTGAACTCCTTTCTGTAAGTTCATTTTTTTATAAGATCCTACTGGCAATGAGGAAGGTTTAAATGTAGTTGTCATAGTAACAGTGCAACGTAACTTTTACCAACTGCAACTACTATGTTCTATTAATGGAGTAATTTTCACAGCCTTTGATTTTTCTTTTTTAGTCAGCACTTGCACTGAATCTCATGCTGGAAAGACGCAAGGTGCACTGTGTTTGCGTCCCCCTGCCCCCAGTTATTCTAATAGGTTCACAGATAGATTTAAAACATGCAATTCAGACACCTGAATCAGGCATTAGAGCTCCACAAGCAACTCCCCACTTGAATGGTGTGCATGTCACCAAGGTACCAAGGCTCCCCCACATAATTTATGGTCAGCACCTCTGAAGGGTGATGCTATGCATCTTGCTGAGTAGGGAGCCACCTACTCAGTGGGAAATGCTAAGCAAAAGGATGTGTTTGAGCTCTCACCCCTCTTGAGGCCATTGATCTATACATCCAAAGCTGGATCCATCCCTGTGAACTGCAGGTGTTTAGCAGAAGGAGCAAAGTTAAAAGCTAAGCCAACCCAGGCTCCTTGGAGAGTACGTACAAAGAACAAATTCAACCTGTGTCTGCGCTGAGTCACCTGTAGACCTGCTGTTTCTCATCAGTGCTTACACAGAGCTCTTGAGGGAGCTTAACTGGAGCATTTCAGGTAGCTGTCTGGGTTAGGGAGAGCTCTAGAGCACACTGGCTTCCCCTGAGAGCAGCTGCCTATATCAGGAAAGCCAAGCTTTTCATATCTATGTTTATTTGGGTTTTAATCAGAAGATTTCTTGGGGAAAGCATATCTTATAAAAATAGTAAGAGCAATAGAGATAGGGGAAGAAGTCAGGCTCTGTAAACAAGTGTTATTTGAACTCAACTAGGAGCAAAAATACTAAATCTTTCCTGCTTGAAATATCTCCGACTATTGGGTGTGAAACTATTGGGTCTGAACCTTCTGCTTCAGTCCAGCAGCAACCCTGGCATGGGAAAAGAGGCTCAGAGTTTTTCCCCAAGAACTTTTAATATTTGTCCATAAAGAGGAGTAAAATGCTAGGACGAGCTTAGAACTAGGTAGACCTGACACCCAGTGGTTTAGGCTCTGTGTGCAGAATGGAGAGGAGAAGAGGAAGCAAAAGCTCTGAATCACACATGAAATTCTAAACCATGGGATGGAGAGAGGACTCTAGCCTAAGGCAGTGGCTGGCTACTTTATAGTGCTACGGGCCATCTGTGGAAGAGCATCTTTCACTCTATGCTCCAGCCTCAGCTTTCTCCTCAGGTGTCACAGGCAAACTTGATTGGACCATGTGTTATTGCAAAACTAGGTCTGCATTGGTTACAGATGTCAAAGAAGTAGGTCTGTTGGACCCTCGTAGTTAAACTAGACAAGATTATAAAAAACATATTGCTGAGTGGCCTGAATCAGATCACTGAAGCAGCTCTGGAACAGCACAGTCCTTTAGGAAGGATTTGTTTTCCTTTGAGGTCACACAGTGAGATAAGCACTGCCAGGAGGTATTTGAGTTGTCTTATGAATGTCACACATGTTGTTACCTTGATGAGGACAGAAGAAAAAAGAATGAAAATTGAAAAGAAGCTTCACACTTCAACACATGTCAACAGGATTATAGTGTTTTAAAGAAAGTTTGATTTTTTCCCCTTGATTTTAATATATGTAAGGTATTTTGAAGAGTGTGCATATCTGTACATGTATATGTACATATATACACATATAAGTATTTAAGTACCCTCATCATCATAATGATCAGAAAATAACATGTTAATTTTGGCTGTAGTACCTTTTGGGATAGGCATGATCTTTTTTTCCTAATAAAAGGACAGGTCCCCTGTAAGTAAGCTTACACCTAAAAACTTCCCTAACTGACATATAGTTGTAATCAATCATTTATAGTCATAAAGCCATAAGAAATGCTAAATGCAGCAAACAAACTACATTGAAAAAGAGGCTGTTGTTTAAGCCTGATGACATTTTTGAAAATCAGTGATTTCTGCCTTCTTAATATTCTCAGCCTCTCCATGAGTTGAATCCTTTTGTTCTGTATACTTGGGTTCTTACTTCTAGATCTCTATTATACGATTAGTTTCCAAACTGCTCTCTGTATAGCATCTACGTCACAGGGTTGCATGCAAACTCTAAAACAAGAAGTGTGCATGCAAACTGTTAAATAAAAAGAAATAAAACCACTCATTATGGGTTAATGAAATGATAGAAAACTACTGTATCACAACTGTAACTATAGACTGCATCTAACTTTATGGTTGCCTTTGATATGAAAGTAAAACTGCTCTGCATTAATAAGATCCCTTTGGATTCAGCTTCTTAGAGCTTTTGTAACAACCCAGTTCGAAAGAATTTAGATCAGGAGAGAGTACTAGTCACTAGAGAGGGCAACCAATATAAGAACAGGATATCTTTTACTGAAATTATTTGTCCACAGTGTTTATACCCAGATGTCTTCTTCATTTTTTTAGTATCCTTTCGTCCTCCTTCTTTGCAGCATAGGATTGCATTCTCATGCTACAGAGATGAAAAGCATTTCAAAGTTAGCCTCCTTCCTCATACAAACACAGAGCAAAATAAGAAGTATAAAGGTGCAGAAGTCAACCCATCCAATACAGATCACAAATCCTAAACAGGAACAAGCTACAAACCTGGAAACTCCTGAGGTATACTTTGGAGTTCCTCAACTATATGCTGCATGTAGTAGTGCTTTCACCGTACCTCTCCTGAATGAGTCAAGGCATCTAAATTAGCTGCTGATGTCAAAAAAAACCACGTGGGAACCTGGATCTAGTTAAAAAGAAGCAAAAATTGGTTTTGTGGCAGCTACTAAGCCCAATTATTCCTTGCTGGATGGAGATGTAATGAAATGTAGGCAGTATGGGGATGCAGATTACTGCAGCACTTCAATTGGCTGTAGAAACAAGGCATCTGATGAGACAGTGCTGGTGAAAAGCACATATGGGCATGTGTACACACATGCAAACACACACATATATATATACACACATATCCTGAGGGGCAGCATTCAGGAACCACAGAGATGGAACTTCTGAGGAATTTAGTTCAGTTCAATGCACTGATCATAGAATCTTAGAATCATAGAAAGGTTTGGGTTGGAAAAGGCCTCAAGATCATTCAGTTCAGTTCCAACCCCCTGACATGGGCAGGGACACCTCACACCAGACCATGTCACACAAGGCTCTATCCAGCCTGGCCTTGAACAGTGCCAGGAATGGAGAATTTGCCACTTTGGGCAACCTGTTCCAGTGTTTCACCACCCTCATAGTAAAGAGCTTCTTCCTTATATCTAACTTGAAAAGGACAAGTCTGTGCATTCGTTTAATTGTGAACACAGATCAGCTTTCCAAGAAGGTCATAGTAAGGTCATAATTATCTCATTAAGCAAACTGTTCTACTATCTGACCAGGCTTTGAGTTCACTATTTCCAATAGCTCCTTTAATATCTAAACAGAAAGGGTAAAATTATCAGCTGGTATCAATCAGGGAAGTGTTACCTACAATCAGCAAACCTACACACTTATAAATTAGGGTCTGGCCTAATAGCTTCATTCTTTTCTTATGTTGTTACTCTCCTTGCATGTTTATTTTAGATTCACTGTATCATGAAGGAAAGAAATTGAAGAGGTATATGTATTCATACTGTGGCTAAATAAAGTATACTTCACTAGGATGGGAGAGAAACATTATTAGAAGAGGGGAAAACACCTAGGAACAAAGTAAGGATGAGAAGATCTGGATTTGTATGTTGACTTGTGTTATACACTGAGATAAAAGGCTTTGATTTCTCCCTCTACTTTATGCTACTCTGGAGGTGGGATGCCATTTGATTCAACTAGGTAACTCAGAACCATCAGAGAATGGAAACCATCAGGAGAGGGATTACCAGCTTTTGAGCTGAGGATCTTTGCAAAGAGGGGATTAAAGATCTAGAGTGCTAAATAAGAATATAATACGGAGCATATTCCTGATAGCTGTGAGTGGGGTGACATCTACTAGGGCATTTAGGTGATTAACTCTTGTTGTTGGGAAGATTTATACTTGTATGGATCAAGGTTTTATTAGTTATACTGCAAATCTGGGCCCAAATAGCATAATACACAAAGCCTGGGAAAATGAAATGATGGTCATAGTGAATAAAACCAAAGGTTCATTCATTCCACTACCTTGTTTCTCACAATGACCAGTAAGATTAATTCAAGGCTGAGACACTAAAAAATAAATGTCTAAGCACAAGAAGGTTCAATTCATAAGTCCTAGACAATCAGCATGGTGGTGGTGCACATGACACAGGGTCTATTGGACACCCCTGCCCTTCTAAAGGATCAACTAGATGGCAGCCAACACTCACAGGACACCTAGAGATGGCACTAACCCATGTTTAAATGACTGAATTACACCCTCCAGTGTTTAAGAATTTATTTAGCTCATCCAGTAGAAGTGGTTTTGATGTGGGAGCTGAATTCTTCACATTTCAGTGATTGTATTGACTGCATTTGTGCTGAATATAATGGAAGTGTATACATGTACGTCAGCGTTTACATTTTAGTGTCTTACTTTGCAAGCTCAGTCCCATTCTGAAAAAATGTTTAGAAGGGAGGTCAAAAACAGAAGAGCTTATATCCACCGATATTCTTGGCACTATTCCACTTCAATAAGGACTCTCAGATTTTAGCAATCTACACACTAGGCTTTTTCTGAGACAGAAGTTGAATCCAAACACTCATGCATAATAGACCCTGAAGGACCTTCTTTCTTTGTATTTTGCTATATGCCCCCCCTTTCTTTTTCCCCTTCTTATCATTCTGTGGTGATTATTTCTACATTTTTAGTGTTAATTTATTTAAAACTTGCTGCTTATTAATGTCTTTGGGCGCTCATCTGTGTAAATGAGTAGATATTTCCCTATTCACTTTCTTTCATGTTATTCATAGTTTTATGAACTTCTCCTTCAAGTCTCTATTTTCAGGTGGAAGCATCCTAGTCTATTTAACTTCTTACCTTGTAAAGCAACTATATATCTCCAGCCATTTATTAGTTATCTGTATCTTATTTGGATCACCTCGGTAAACAAATGTTTTGGCCGCAGTACGACATGTAAATCATGCATACGTCATTGTTTGGACTCCTGAAAACAGCTTCTGAGAGGCTGTCATGGGTTCAGCAGCAGCAGTCATTTTCCTCCCTCTTGATAGCTGGTGCAGCACCGTGTTTTCGATTTTGGGCCTGTGAGCAGCGCTGATAACACCAGTGTTTATAGTTACTGCTTGGCAATGTTTTGGTTTGACCAAGGACTTTCTGAGCCTCATGCTCAGCCAGGGAGGAGGGGAAGCTGGGAGGAAGCAGAGACAGGACAGCTGACCCAAACTGACCAAAGAGGTTATTCCATACCACAGCACATCATGCCCAGGATGTAAAATACTGGGGGCAGGAACCCGGAAGTGGCACGCTCTCTCTCTCTCTCTCTCGGCTCGGTTGGGCGGCGAGCGGTTGTATCCCTTTCCCTTGTATTTGCCTTGTCATTATTGTTATTATTATTATTGGTAGTAGCAGTAGTGATTTGTGTTATACCTTAGTTACTAAACTGTTCTTATCTCAACCTGTGTGAGTTGAATTCTTTTGGTTCTCCTCCCCATCCCCCCGGGACTGGGGGAAAATAGAGGGGAGTGAGTGAGTGAGTAAAACTGCATGGGTGGGGGGCTTAAACCACTACACAGGTTAAAAAGTAAAAGGCTGTGTGACTTCATTTGGGGTTAGATGCCTACAAGTCAGTTCCTGGCCCTACACAAGTGATTTAAGTCATGCAGAAAACATAGCATGAATCCTTAAGTTCATGCTGCCTCCTTGGCAATGCAGCCATTGTTATTTTTCTGCTTATAATATCTGAAAACAAGAAGAAATTAACCAAAACAAAACAACCCCGCCTGGACTATAAATGGCTTCTGAAGAGGCCGTTAAAATGGATAAAAAAGTGCTAAGGAAAATGTCCCACTCGCTCCATGTTCCAGGAGAGCTGCTTAGGGAGCTAGAGAATCTCAGAGCACATGTGCCTGTGGCACAAAAGCAGGAAGAAAATAATCAATTGGCTGCTTTATCAGCACAGTATTCAATTAAATTTCAATTAAAAAAGGAAAATAATGCAGCAAGTCATTATCTAGGCTACGGCCAGGTCCTTACATGAAATGTCAAGATAGCCTTGTCAATTTGCAAACAGTTTAGATAAGGATTAAGTTCTCCAGACTGCACGCTATTTGGGAGGCTGCTGTAGGCATTCCTAATGGACTCTGTGACCTTGCCTTGGAAACACTTTCAGTGCCTTATTTACCAAAGTTAATGCCTCTCTTTTGAAAGATAATTCAGTTTTTGAATAGAAATTAGAAGAAAATAACAAACCCAAGACATTATCAGGAATATGTGATTGCAAAACAGGAATAATTCTGTGTTTATCATGCCAGAAATCTAATTATTTCTCCATGGAAATTGTTTTGAAGATGACAGCTTGATAGCAAGTGCTACCAGTCCAACACCCACAGTTTATTTACCGCTCCAGCAACCAAGCTCTGAAGAAGCAATTTCTCTCTGTTTCTTGGTTTACCTGCCTTTGGCGCATAGAGTAGAAGAAAAGCCAAGCAATCGAATGAGTGATGTTATTTTGTTTGATTTAGGATTAGAATTAAGCAGTTCCTGAATCCCAGGATCAGACAACTGAACGGTACTTCTCATTGTAAAGTGCTGTTCTATGCAATAACCATTTTGCCTTACGCTGCCTTCCTTGCTGACAATAGTACTCGACCAGAGTAGTAGAAGTTAAAAACTGATTTCAATTTATAACAAACGACACAGAGAAACATGGAGATATTATACATTATAATATGTGTGAAAAAAAAAAAGAGAAAAAATATTCCAGTCACTGGAGAGAGAAGAAATATAGAAATAAACAGATTTTTTTTTCTAAGTCCTATAGATAAAGTCTTGTTGGCTTTCCATCAGGTAGCACAGCTTCTGGCCTTTGGCAGATTGTGACCTCTCACATCCCTGCATTTGAAGCACTGCAGCTGGTGGCATTCCTTGAAGAGCCACAAATGTGAGCTCATATTGCCTGTGTGCTTCTTTCTTTATTGCAATGCAGTTTAAATCTATTTCATTTTACTTTTTCAAACTCATCTTGTAAAAAGAAAGGTGTTGGGAAAAGAACCTGAGTCAAGGATGTTTTTTGCATGAATAGCAACATGCTGTTATTCTTGTATTTAGAACTGTGCCCATATACATTGCTCTGAGTTACAAGTATTTTTCTTGACTATGATGCTTTCTGAGTTGCTTTCCTGTTGAGAACTGGAAGGATGCTGCAGTTACGTGGATTTTTGTGTTAACTTTTCTTTCTGCATATCCTTTTGTACCTAGACCAGGTAAAATTTTCTTTTTCTTGTTCCTACTTTTTATGCCTGTCACTATCTTTTTACTTGCAAAAGGACATGTCTCTCCCCAGCTGTGTTTTCTTTTCTTTCATCACTGCCCTTGTGTGATTCTAATCCATTGATGCCTTTGGCATATTGTCCTGTGTCATCAAACTAGGACATATTAGAAGGTGTTAAATATACAGAATTTAAACACAAGATTACTGTGTGTTTTGATACATGTCATTCATCTGTTCCAAGCAGATGATGATTATTATTAGCTTGTATTTTTTATTCACTACACAAATCTATTATATAGCTACAAGTAAAACCTGCATGCTACTCACTGATTTTAGCCATGCCTCACTGACAAGTTTGACTTTTCCTCTCTATTTTCTGAAGGAATTGAGGAGCACTGTGTCTCACCGAAGGCGTGGAAGTAAATCTAGACAGACTCACATGGCTTCAGGGACAATTACTTCTGTGATTTTGGGGAGCACCATTATTTTAAAACAAGTAGAGAGGCCAGAGCAGTGTCATTGCATCACATCTGAAAGACAAGAAACCAGCAAAATGATGGAGCAGGATTCCCACTTAATAAAGTCAGATTTTTCCCTACAGAACACAAACATCATTATTGGCAGGGCAGGAAGACTCCTTGCAGGGCTGCCTTTCCACTATACAACAGCTGGGGATATATTTTGTTTAAATGATTGTTTTGTTTCAACCTTTGTCATACTGAAAAATGCACGCTGGGGTTGACTAATACCACCTCACTGGAAAATCAAGCTAAAAGAATAGAATGGAAAACCAATCAAATCTGCCAGTTCAAATGTATATATTGTAATAAAATTTTGGGCAAAAAAAAGTTACACTACTTTTCTAACTCAGAATGGCATTTTGTTTCAGCATTTATTTTGTAGAATAGCTTGAAATAGCTGAAGAATAGTTTAAAGATTAACTTTTTTCTTCAATCAGTTTCATTGCATTTGCAAGCAAACAAGCCCAGAGATTTACACAGCTTATATAAATGTTTCACCTGTTCCTGGGAAATGCCAGTGGATAGCTGGTTCTAAGAGAGATCACAGCTATCTGTAACATTTCTGCTTTCCTCCCTGGAAAGCATCTATTCAAAACAGCGAGATTTCCCCATTTAGAATAGCTATATAGGATTGGATCACCTCTCCATTGAGCTCAGGAGCCCGTCTTTGGTCATGGCTGTTAGTGGATGCCTAAAAAAGACTAAAAGAACAGAACAAATGTAGTACTGCTTTGCCAGAACATGTTCCCAAGTTTCAGGCATCTGCATATCTGGGATTTTGTGACTCAGACGAGCTGTCACAAGCAGAGAAAAGAAACTTTCTTGCATTGGGTCCATTAGCTTCTTAAGCCTATGTGACTTTTTCATATCAGCAAAATTCTGTAGCAAGAAATTCCACAGGATGACCAAAATACCATGTTTTCAGCCCGCCAGTTTCTTTCTCACCTTAGTTTATCAGGGAAAAAGAAATGGTAATTTTTTTCCTACTTATATTCTTTCATTCTTCCATTGACACAATAGACTGAGTCTCAGAAACAATACACAAAACCAGCAGCTCTGTCCTCATCATTGTGGACAGGTCATTTGGTAAACTTATAATTTTTGAATCTCATGAGCCATGGATTAAATAGCACTAGATATGAGTCTGAACAGGTTTGCAGAGCTCAACTGGGAGAAGAGAATGTGAACTGGTGGCACGAAAGGGAAGAAAGAGAAGCAGGCAGAGGAAGTGAAGAAATCCAGGGAATACATTCTGCAATTGTCTTGTTCCACAGAGGAGAGCTAGTATAAAAATGCAGCCCTGAACTCCTCTGAACTTTGCTTTGCTATATTGTCAAATACATGTGGCGTCGAACACAGCATGTTAATATTATCCCTTCTGTTACTATTCCCACCAACACTTGGCATAAAAATTATGGCCTTCTTCCAAAGATCGTGATGGTCTTTTCTAATGCTGATTGCTCTGGACATTGCCCCTGCAGGGCGGGTATGACAACACCTAATTTATAATCAGGTAGTTAATTATGACATGCTCAACTTTGCTTAGCAAGACAACTTGAGAGCTCAGAGCAGATCCCATGCACCTTGTTCACAATCTAGATGCACAGCTTCTTGCAGCTATTACAGTGAAGAAGCAGTTGCAATAAGGAAAGTTGGGAGTGGAGGTGTGAACACCATCTTTTATCTTTCCTTTAGACAGCAATAAAAGAACTTCAGGCTATTTCAATACCTCTGACAACCATATTTTGCCAGAGCCCCACTGAGCTCATTGCTTTGGGTCTGGCCACACCCTTTGAAAGCTTTTCTTCTTGAGAGATATAAGTAAGCCTTTTCTCACACTTTCCAAGGTCTTTTCTGTGCTTCTACAGAAAGCTAAATCATGTGCAAGAGGGAGAGGGCACAAAAAAATGGGTGTTCCCTGCGGCCATAATAAGCCAATGACCAGAATTGCTTTGGTGCTCTCTGTCCCTGTGGTCACTAGGGAGAGTATGTAATAAGATGTGACTGTTGAAGACCTAGGGCAAACAGCTGACACTAAAAACCAGAGTGCAGAGACCAGCTGGAATGATAGCCTGAAAACTGTTATTTAACCTTTTTCCTTTATTCCTCTTTCTTTCTTTCATTTCTTTTTTTGTTTTTTTTTTCCCCCACATAAAAATGAGGGGCTTATTTTTATCATCTTTTTAGTGGGACAGAGTATATTGTTTTTAATTGACTTAAGTACCACAGACACAGAATGAACCCAGCCTCTGGCATTAAAGCATATTTTCAGGAACATATGTTGGAGATTGAGAGGTAATCTGAAGGAAGCAAGTGAGAGAATAAAAGTTCAGATAATGGCAGTACTATGGCAAAAAAACTTCATTCCTTCATTTGTGTGGGAGTTTTACTTTTTAAGTACTGAGAGATTCCACAGAAATATCAAATGAAGTGTGTACTAATAGGTGCTGAGTCCTGAGTGTTTTTGAATGTTAGGTGATCATTTAAGTATTTGAATATAAGCTTAGAGATACAGCTTAGTATGATGCAAACATACTGGAGGATCTTGTGTTTTGTTGCTCTTTGCAAGATGAATCCCTACTTACAATCATCATGTGAAATTAATATTTATATATATATACATTCATTACGCTTTCAGTATGTCTCATATATTCTCCTTTCTTCCCTCTCCATGGGTGACCTAGAAGAACAATAGCTCACTATGGCTTCCATGTGTTTCCTGTTGTAGATAGACTGCTGAAAATACACTTCCACACTTTATGATTCTATGATTGTATGAAAGGGAGGAAAGGAGGCTAGGAATAATTGCAATTGTGTATAGAATTTGCCATGTGTGCACTTTTGTTTGAAATAGTGGAAGAGCTTAACCCCAAAGTTTCTCTTCATACTGGAGTTGTCTATGTGACTGTGACCATCCTGATCTTAACCATTTTTAGTGATGCGTGTGCTCTGCTTCATGTCTTACTTCCAAAGGCTGAGGAGAGAGCTTCAGGCATAAATCCAAACCATTCCTGTATTTTCTTTCCTTGCAAATATGTTTAATTTGACATAACTCTGGTTATATGATTTTGATGGCTGGAGGGAAAGCTTTCTTCCTAAACACAGAAATGCAGGGTAGAATTTAGGAAGGACTAGGCAACCATGTCTAGCTCTCAACCATCACAGGAACCTGTGTAATAGTAGTATGCGAACCACTTAAAAGTGAAGGGCTCAGCTTGGGCAAAGAGGACCAGGGAGTGTTTCTTAAAATCCAAAGACTCAGCAGGAACATTCCCCACACCATTTCTCATTCCTCTCCATCATTTTCTCCTTTGCCACACAGATTGACCATTATCTACCTGTCTCCTCAGGTGCTCTCACAAGCCAAATGCCATGAGAACAAAAGTCTTCAAGCATCAAAGCCTACAATTTGCCTGAGGGAGACAGCATGAGCAAAAAAGGTCAAACGTGCGACTAATGCCTTGGTCCTGATATCCCTTTGGCTTTGGTGAGCTTCCAGACAATTATAATATATCACTAAGAACAAAGGTGTTTAGGACCCAGTCCTCAGAGTCTGAATGATTAGGGCATAGACATTCCTTTTCTATTGCTTCCAAAGGTTAGCAATGCAGCTCAGGCCAGATATGAGAAATCATTCTGCAGAAATACGTCCCACCTGGGTAAATCATTCTCTTCCCCTGTGTGACTTTAAAAAAAAGGGTTTGCAATGAAGCAGTCTCTCAGCATTTTACCCATCTGTGCTATGGAAATTTCTTCTGCCCAGCTATCAATCATGTCAGAGCCAAGCTGTCTGTGAGGCGAGCACTGGGGACAGTCACCTCACCTGCCTGCTCCAGTGACTGCAAAGCACAGCAGAAACCCAGCTTCAGCAATCCAAGTGACAGATACACTCTCTTCCTTGATAGTTCTTAGAATTTTCCCTTCACTTTTTTCCTATTATTTATTCCTCATGGTTCAGTGGAAAAATGAAAGCAAGCAAACGCACAAAATCTTACTTACCTTTAGGTGAATATCTGTAGCATCAATCTTTGTAGTAAAGAAAACCTCAATCCCATCATCTCTGTCTTTCTCCTGTTCTATTACAACATGCATTCCTGTTTCAGACCTAAAGAGAACCTGATTTGCTCTTTCTTACAAGCTTTGCCTCACCAGGATATTTCACATCAACTTTAACTGTCAGAAAACAAAAAGGAACAGGTACAAGATGATGACTCAATACAGCATCTGTTGAAGCCTATAGCCACCTATCCTTTAGCTCAAGGCCTAAATCCTTATTCCTAAAAGCAGCTTCCACACCTAATCCTTGGAGGAATAAAAAGAAAGGGGATAAGTCAAGTACAATAAGACTCTGGCATTTTTGTATTTGAAGGTCATATCAGCCTGACAGCAAAAGCTGTGCTTGACCTATGCAGTGGCTTTCCAAAGAAATCATTGCAGCAGAGATAAACCAAGTAGGATGAGTTCCATCATGCTGGCAGGTTAAACTGAGGCTGGATAAAGGTGGAAAACACATAAGGATTCAGGGAAACTAACAATGGTGGAGGGGTGACATAGCAGTCCCCTTTCTCCTGACATGGACATAATAGCTGTAATGTTTTTTTGGCTGCAATGAATGAGGACCTCTTAATTTGGTCTTAGGTCCTTATCCTATGTGTTTCAGGTAATGCTACAATGGCCATTACCTACACAAACCTGGAAATTCAGCTTGTAGCTGCAGATGGTTTCACAGCAGTGCTTGCTGCAGGGTGTCCTCAATGCAAAAACCATTAAAGTGTTTCATATTATGACAAATGTTATATGCAGTATTAAACCTCTTTTACAACTCATTGCTAGGACAGAAGATAGGCTGGCAGTGCTCCTCACCCATCTAACCTTCAGCTCTGTTCAAGGTGCAAGGTCAACTCCCTTTGTGCCTGCTGAGCCTCTGAGTTTGATAGAAATTTTGCATGAATGCAGATGTCTGTGAAAGGGAGTTTGTTGACAGGATCAGGACCTTTTGTGTAATTCTGAGATAGACAGCACAGCTGGAATGAATAGCTTGACACATATTCTGTGCCTATAGGCAGGTCATTGATGGGTTTTGGTTTAACACAGGAAACAAAAATTCTGAAGACATTTTCCACATCCTTGTCATTATATACTGCAATATTATTTTTGCTCAACATCCAGTAGATAACCTAGTATTTTTCCTTCAACTCCAGGATTCTAGAGTCATGTTAAGATACAAGGATCTCTGTCTTTACTCCATAACTACATCTATAAATAGTTAGATAGCTAGACAATTTCTAGATTTCTAAGCTTCTAGGAAAAATAAAAACCATGAACACTAAAACTTGAAAAACACAGAAAATAAAAGAAGTTTCCTATTTTATATAAACTACTTCAATAAATATTATCCTTCCCTGTTTTTACTGTCTTTTTTTAGTATTGCAATGTGTAAGGTAAGTTGATAAACTGGAAACAGCTGGGGTGAGCAGTGTTGGAACTTGCCTGATGCAAGAGTCCTCTGATCTCTCAAAGTTAGCACTTGAAGTCATCCCATTCAATAAAAGTAAGATGTATTCTCAAAGACTGTCATTTAAGTCCCCATCCCAATTATTTTAGATTTTCAGCTCAGGATGAACTGCCTTCTGCAAATGTGTGGTGTTGTCCTTTGACTACAGCCAGTGTTTAAACAAGGTGCTTACAACTGGGCACTAATATTTGTGGGGATGGATGATTACCATCCACAAAGTATGAGTACACTGTAATTAAAAATAATAAGCTAGCTTCAAATCAATGGCTTCTATGAGCAACATTTTAGCTGATTACGTCTACCGAAGAAGTGGTATAAATTAGCCCTGCTCTGCTATGCACATTCCTGCTCCTGGTGTTCCAGCCAGCCTCGGTCCCTCTGCAGGGCACTTACAAGTGCCCGGGAAACATTTCCAGATCACTTCACCCTTGTGACTAGCACTTTTTCAGATGGTGAGCACATCACTTCTACTGCCAGATCCACAGGGAAGAGTGGGCTAGAGGTACCTGCCCCATCACATCTGCATTGTGCCTGGGGCTGTGTGTAAGCTGGATACCTACAAGTCAATACTTCACCCTTGTTCCCCAGAGAACATGAATGTCTGCAATAGTTCTGCAGATGCTAAAAGTGGAAGAAATAATTTTAAATCAAGTATTGCCGGAGGAACTAAAAGGTAAAAAAATTTGGATTTTTCATGGAAGATAAAGTTCATTACTATTTTATACTGGTGTACCTATTGCCCTTTAGTATATGATGTTTCCCTTCAGGACAGGAAAAAAAAGAAGAGACAGTTGACCTCTTCTGTGACATCTAACCAGAGCAAAGTGCAGCTTGTTCAGATGAGTATTTAATGGGGATGTGAAGTCTTAGATACAGGGATCAACTTCTTGTTTTGCATTTGTGCTGTGTGTAAAACATTGTATTCTAGTCCACGGCTGATTCCAGGTAGCATTACAGTAACAATATATAGTCAGTGTGTCTTTCTACATAAAATAATTTAACATCGCTCATGGAAATGTGACACTGCCTGAATAGTCATGTTTGTTGCCATCTCCGGTGCTGGATACATGAAATCAGGGAAGTAATTTCTCTCTCCCTAGCTTTGCTTTTTATACCATTTTCTTCTGCTAGAATGTGACTTTAGCCCTCTATTAGGAAAAATAGGATGTAAATCTGAACCAGAGGATCTTAGAAGTTGGAAGAAACATACCATAATATGAGCTCATTAAATGTGGTTTCTGACAGTATCTCTGAGGACTTTTCTAACACAATTAAATCCAGACCCGTAGACAAATGCCAGAAGCCTCATTTCGGTTTGTCCATTCTCAGAAGTGACTCATCCCCCCAGCCTAGCCCAGTAGTGTGGGCTAAAATGCAGCTCCTTCATTATTCAGCTGACATTAATTGAGGACTTTATTCTTTGCTAACAGAGGAGGTGATAAATGTCTCTCCCTTTTCTTTTAAAGTCTTCACCTCTTCCAATTGCTTCAGTGTGTTTGAGTAGATATGATAAGCAGATTGCAGAAATTAATTAATTATGTGTTTTACCTTCTCACATTTCCCTTTGATTGAACCTGTTTTGTTCCTTGGCCTTGCCTTTTGTAAAATTGAAGTTGTCTCCCAGGGTGTATGGCTTTGATTGTGACTGCAGACTGTATTTAGCTGCTGTAGCGCATCAAGCATGTGGAACATTTTAACAAGGTGTTTTTAATGAATCCCTGAGAAGAAAATACCCTCAAAAACAATACTCCAGTACATAAATACTTACACTGAACCAACAAAACCACAACGAATGGTAAAGATTTTCTTCGCCTCTTGATGTTTTAAACAATCTTTAACCAAAAGCAAGGTCACCAAGAAGCATATTTGATTAAAAGTTGCTTTCTACAAGGCTTCGAGCGAATTATTTCAGGTTATTTGATGGTTTGCTAGAAAGATGTGTTAAATTGCTGGTAATTTGAGCACCAGCAAGCCGTTTGCATACTCCTTGCATCTTTTCAATAAATGCCATCACCTATTCTGTATTGCCCTTGGCTTCTCACACTTGTGTCAGAAGGAAATGAGAGACTTTTAACACAGACAACTAGTTCAGTACAAAGTAGAGAGGTGCAGAATTTCCCTCGGGTCTTAATCCCAGTAAAGGTTCAGGGCACTGTGCAGTTGTAATCAGTCACTTGTCTTTGTGAATTACTTTATTCAAAACCATGGGCAGCTCTGTGGCATCTTCTTTTCTTACCATCAAATGAATATCATAAGGCAAGAAAACAAAACTGAAAAAGGGGCAACAGGGAAAATAAGGACAGGATTAAGACTCAGATTTTCTGCTTGTAGGCCTTATGGCTGACTTTATTTAGTCAAATCTTTAAGTTACTAACATTAATTCTCTACAGCCTTGTCTTGGGTGTTTTAAGAATTAGATGAGCTGATGTTTGTCAAGCAGATTCCTATGAAAAACGTTGCAATTTTTTTATGGAGTACTGAAGGCTGCAAATGAAGTCCTGCTATGAAACTGGTGTTTCTTCCCTCCCAGACCCACGGCTCAGCAGCAGCTCCAGAAAGAATTGCACAACCACCCCTACCCTGGGTGATGCACCACCTCCTTCTCGTGGTACTTGCTCACAGGGAGAGATTGAAGAAGCATCTGCTACAGCTTTAGATAAGAGACTGCAAGCTTTCAAGACAAAAGAATGACGAGTGATGGTTTCAGATGTAGTGGTCAAAGTCTTTTTCTGCTGCTAATGATCTATCTGGAAAACAGTAAGTTATGTCTGCATTTCAGACAGAGATTTTCCATGACTATTAAGGTAAAATGGAAATCCCTGAGCTAGGAATAGCTGTAATCAGCAAAGCCTGATGAAACTCAACATTTTTGGAAGGTTCATTCAATACCTTATTAGAGCCATATAAAAATCATGGCAGGAAGAAAAGGGCTAAGATGTATTGATTTAGAATAATTTTTAAGTCACTGAATCCATAGAATAATATTATTATAGCAATAAATGATAAAATAATAAAAATAAAAATAATATTAATAGGCACTTTAAATACCAAAGAAAGGATAAAAGCGTTCACTGCCTTATATTGCCCTAAGGATCTTCTGCTCTAGGCTTCTTCCTTCAAGTGAGAAGTCTCAGATCCAGTAAGTACAGAATAGTTTCAAATTTAAATGCCACCAAGTTGACCTATATGAGTTTCTGTGTGTGTACGCACATGCTACTGGACTTTGAGACAGTTTATAGACAACACGTATTCTCTGAAGATGCTTGAAAACAATCATTCCTTATCAGGCTAAAGCTCCAATCTGTCCTTCTATCCTGTCTCTGTCAATAAATCGTAGAGAATGCCCGTACAAGAGCAAGGTAAGAAAAGCGTAAAATAATTCTCTCTTTTCTGTCTAGAAAAGTCTAGAACCACAAATTGTCTCTTTTATGGTCTTATCTGCTATATATTTTGCTTCTGACTAAGCCAAGCGTCAAGCAGCAATCCTGTAACAATCTGGGATTTCTCCATGCTACCAGACTTTGTGGCAGCAGAGAGAAAACCTGAAAAACAAAACCAAAATACTCAGCCTCCCCTCTGTCAGCAGGAAAGGGCTAATTATGAGCAGACTGCAGAGACATTGCAATTGCTGTCCCATTTAGTGTCCCATTTAGTATTTAAACATTTATACAGCATGGATATTATGGAAGCTCACTAGGGTGAGCTAGAATAAACTGTGGTCTTCTTTTGGAAGATGTGCATAAAAATTTTTCATAAAAAAAGTATTTAAACAAAGTTCTTCTGCATTCTGGTTTAGTTTTCCTCTGACAGGGTAGCAAACTTCTGTCTTCCCATTTTGGTGTACTTAATATTTATCTCTTTCTGGCTTAAACCACTCAATAAATTCAGTTTCAAATTTGAAGACAGTTTTGAGTTAGTCAGAACTGCTGCTTTAGGAATAAAATTGTTTGAATACTCTTGACAACCACTCCAGCAGAATCTAAGGTTCAGGTGATGTTATGGACTTCAGACTTTGAACTTTCCCCAAAGATCTTTAACACTGACAGAATTTCTACAGCGAGAGCCATGGCAGATTTAGTACATAGTCCAGCATTAACTCCATGGTAAAACTGCCTTTCATTCAGAAAGCACTGACTCAGGAACCTAATTTGCTCTGTTAGTAACTAACATCAATGTGGATTATATGGTTTTGAACCTGTAACTACAGATGATACAGGTTAATATCCATCTATGCAAAGTATGACAGTGAAATGAAAAGAGTAATCTGAAAAGGGCATTTATGGCATATTTTTTTGCAATTTCACCTTCATTGCCAAAGGCCTGCAATTGCATGAATTAAGGTAACTTAAAGCTCCTTGTCAGGTTGCAGGCACAGAATGACTGCATCTATCCATCAGTTTGCCTTTCTTGCTGACTGTATCCAGATACAGCTGAAGTGAGGAAGTATGGACGCTTAACAGATTTCATTGCTTATTTCATTTACATAGCCTTGACCTTGACTGTTTCCATAACATAGCTTCAGTTACTGCCAAAGGTACAAATACCTTGATTTGTTTCTACAAGCAGTCTCCCTTTCAGTGCTGCAGCTACAGTATGTTCCCTATTGCTTCCACCTCAATGTTATTTCCAAGAAAAGCTTTTTCAAGTGGAACCGAAGGCATCTTTTTTGGATGACGCTTGCTGAGTCAAGATGACATTGAACACATCCTTACTCTGTAATATAGAACAGAATATTGATGTCCTCTGTACTCAGCAACACAACTACTTGCACAGCTGCAAGTGGCATAAAGAAGACTAACCTTGATGTGCTTGTAACACAGAGGGTTTGGTACTAAATAGGGGATCAAGTTAGCAACCTGTGTCTTCTTTTATGGGAATAGAAGTAAATGGAAAAATGAATGGGAATTAATCTGGTCCTGTGGAAATATCTGCAATTGTTTATTACCTTTATAGTCCACAGAGGGAAAAAGTCAATGATTTAGTGTGATTTATGCAATCTGTTCTAGTTAATTCTTTTAGTGTGAGATGAAGTAACTGTTTCTCTCAAGGGTTTGCAATCAGGGTACAGAGTGACTATCTCAGGTACAGATGTATAAACATGCAGTTTATGCCTCTTAATTTGTCAAATATATTTAGTCAAATTAACCCTGGTGTTGGTGTTTTCCAAGGAGCATTCATAGTGCACATGCAGGGTTTAGATTTGTAACTGAGCACTCTCCATGGTTCTTTCAGTGTTATTCTCTGTCTCCACTGAACCCCTATGCACAGTCCTAGGCTCCTAATAAAGTAGTGCAGTGTCCTTCACTGTAAATCAATTTTGTTTTCCAGTTCCAAGTTTAATTCTGTAAGTCATTGTAGGATATCATCCAGAAGAACATCAATCGCTTCCCAAAGATCAGCTCTTACCAAGAAGGCTTTTACCAATATTCATTTAATTTTTATTTCTTTTGTATACTATTTGTCATATCTTTCCATTGGGTACAGCAACTGCTCATGTAACACAGCACAGCTCTGGTGCCCTGGATGTCGAAAAGTGCAGCACAGCAAGACCAGCTTCCAAGTGAATTAAAACTAATAACGATAAACTTACTTCTGGAGCATGATTTTTCTTGTGAACATTAAAGATGATTCTGACATTTTCAGAACATCACATTTTAACAAAGTTATCTTTACCAGTGGAACAAAATCAAAGTCACGATATGACATTAGGTGTCCTAGAGCAGACAGGGGAGGCAGCGATGGAAGAATACTGCAGAATTTACTGTGGGTAGTAAAGCCAATGAAAAAAAGGGAGTTTTTTTTCTGTAGAAAGGTCTATTACTTTGACTGGTTTTATCTTAAAACTTTTTCTTTTCAGAGAGTAAGTTTTTGGGTGTTTTTTTGTTGGTGTTTTGTTTTGTTTTGTTTTGTTTTTTATTATATCCCAGGTCCCAACAATGTCATAAAAGGGAGGAAAAGCAGTTTATCAGGGAAAGCATTTTGAAATACGGGAACTGAAGTCAAAGTGTGAAGTGTGAAAACTCCACAATTATAATTTTCACAAGGTATGAAAGAGCTCAGGTAGAGGAAAAGATTCAATATTGACTTGAAGTAAATTCTTCATTTTATATTTCCCATTCAAACATTTCAGTGAGAAATATTTCAAATTATATTGTTCGGTCAGCCTACAGCTCTAGAGAAACATTTTTTCATCGTTCTAACAATTTCTAAAAGTTTCATATGAGTTCTAATGTGTGTTTGGTAATGTAGGAATTATTATCACTATCATACACCCTTAACATGATGTAATAAGGTCTGGAATCTGCCACTGACCTAGCTTGTAGATCTATTTGTAAGAAAAGCACATGCCATAGGTGAGCCTGAAAAAAAAAGACATAATCAAGCTACTCTTCATTGCATTTTTGTGAATTGGTTGACTGTTATAGTCTTTACTGCACAGACATTCAGAGAAGGTTGAAGGGTTAGGTGGTGTACCTCAATTGCAAAAACTTTTGAGAAACAAGAGGTAATTACATGGTTTCCTTTCTTTGCTAATGCTTGTAGTTGAAAGAATGGGTGGTAAGGCTGAATACAGGAAAAAGGAAAACCAACCCTGCCTTTTACACAAAACTGGAATTTTCCTTTTCCAAGGACAAAGCCGAAGTTTGTATCATATGGACATGGACCCTTCAGTGTTTCCCACAGTGCTGTGTATCTGCCATTGTATGCAGAAATGGAGGACCAGAAGGTCATGGACAGCATCTTTGTCTTTCTGAAAGCATCAACAGAAGGTTAAGATTATTTCCTTATTTCCTGTCTGCCTTTTCCACCATAGTGAAGGGTAGCATAAAGTCCTCTTCTTTCGAAGCCTTCCTACCCCGTTTGAAAGTCCAAAAGGTGTATACTACCACTGATTCTACCATGACTACTGCTTCAGTGGCATTCACCTGTCAGTTAACTAGAGATTGTCCTTTTGTAACCATACACTTTAATACCTACAATGCAAATGCTTTGCATAAATTAAAAAAAATATTTTTTGTTGGTTGCTCTTTCTTAATTCATTAAAGTGATTTGAGTTTGGAAAGCTGGTCAGCACTTTAAGCACTGCCATGGATAAAACAATTCCTTTCTTTCTGAGTTCACAAAGGCATGATCTTGAGCAGGAATTCTCTCTCTTCAAAATATTAATTAGAACAAGCAATAGATTTTAACAAATAAGTGCATCTGAAAGTTTCTGGCCTCAGGGGAGTGTCACCATGATGTTTATTATTTGCATGAATGAGTTTCTCACATAAACGCTTTTCCTTATGAAAGATACAAAGATTACATTTCAAACTGTAGCAGCTATAAGGGGGAGAAATGGTGGGGGAGAAAACAATGTTTTTTAGATGAGGTCTGAAAATAGATGGAGAGTCAAAGAAATGGAAAAGGACAAAAAAGACGGATGTTACCTTGTCATGGGTTCAGCAGTAACAGTCATTTTTCTCCCTCTTGGTAGCTGGTGCAGCACTGTGTTTTCGATTTTGGGCCTGGAAGCAGCGCTGATAACACCAGTGTTTATAGTTACTGCTTGGCATGTTTTGGTTTGATCAAGGACTTTCTGAGCCTCATGCTCAGCCAGGGAGGAGGGGAAGCCAGGAGGAAGCAGAGACAGGACACCTGACCAAAACTGACCAAAGAGGTTATTCCATACCACAGCACGTCATGTCCAGGATGTGAACATGGAGGGCAGAGACCCGGAAGTGTGGGGTGGTGGTGGTAGACTGGGGGTGCACAGCATGGTCAGGTTTTGGGGATTGGGGGGTGCACTGGCTGGGTCGGGCTTGGTGAGCAGTTGTATTCGTCTTTCCTTGTATTTCTCTTGTATTATTACTGTTAGCAGCAGTAGTGATTTGTGTTATACCTTAGTTACTAAATTGTTCTTATCTCAGTGGGTGGGGGGCTTAAACCACGACATGCCTCAAGAGGTTGTGCAGTGGAAGGCAAATGTTGATTGGAATTAGGAAAACCAAGAGGTCTGATGGAGTGGCTGACTCCATAATTGCGCCTTTTATGTTTGCGCTGTTGTCACTGGAATTACAGGCAATGCTGAGATCAGTTAGTTACAGAAAGACGTTCATAAAGGCATTTAGAAATGCTCTGTATTTATCTTATAATTCCCGTATCTTTCCTTTCTCTGAAGGTGAACCCTGTGTTTTCTAACATGGGGTTTTCTGTTTGAAACAGAATATTTGGCACATCTAAAGCCATACCATACAACAGGGAAATAACAGGGTAAAAACCTTTCTGTATGGAATTAGAAACTATTAAACTTAGTTTGTTATTCTGACTTGGTTAGTCTAATTATTCAACTTTGTCAAACAAAATTGTATGCTTTCCTATTTTAGTAAATGTACCTGATTTTCCTACATTTTACTGTAATGGAAGCAGATGATACCAGGGAACTGTATAAGCAGTGTCATTAAACAAGATCCTGCAGCACAATGTGACCCCAAGCAGAGGCATACATACCATTGAGAACTGGAAAACAATTGCATGTTTAATTATTTATTTACAAGTAAACATCCTGACATTGTTTGAAGAAACCTGGTGCTGCAAATCAGGATTTCCCAAGACATCATTAGCAATACATAATACAACTGCACTCTTCTCTGAACAACAGAATTGTACATATAGCAAACCACAGACACTAATGGCTTAAACACTGATGACTGTGTGTGACGGTGCAGCTACCTGGAAAAAATCTGTGTAGCCTGTGTGGTTAATGCCAAGTGATGTACAGATCAATCACTTGAATATATGGCCATCTGAATGTGGCCTAATCAAAACTGGGTGCTTTTGGTCCTACCTATGACAACAATGAAAAGAGTACTGAACAGTAAGAAGGAACAAACTCTTAAGTGTTCATATATGTTCTGTAACATTACAGAAATCCTCATAAATGCTTTGAGTGCATGATGTTCAATAGAGACAGGCATTTTGAATCATAGATTCATAGAATACCAGGTTAGAAGGGACCTCAAGGATCATCTGGTCCAACCTTTCTCGGCAAAAACACTTGCTTCATGGTTAGGGTGTGGAAAAGGAGCACAATCAAAACCTGGAAGAATATTATAATAGAATGTGACACAGTTAGCATGAGTAATTGAATAGTTATAAAAAGGCACCAAGCTTATGATCTTGGGTAGTGGGCTTTTTTTGGTGGCTAGTAGATAACCCACTATATCAGTGTTTTTTCTTGCTTTCTGTTTTCTGTTCTCATGCCTGAAAAAAGATCCTAAATCTGGTTTCAAATCAAGTAAAGATAGGAGGTACTGAATGAAGCCTGGTACTTGGGTCATGAAATAAGTAAGCGCTGGACCTTCTACTGTTAATGTGACCTACTAGGTGAAGGGACAACCTTGGACAGGTTTGGTCCCTGACTGAAGCCAGGGACGAACACAGAAGCAAAACTGAATCAACACACTCCAGTTAAGTAAGTGAAGAGAATGAAAGCAGTCAAGGCCAATGTTCCAGCTCAGTCAAGCAGAGAGAGTTTAGAAGGTTGGATGTGGGATTTACCTGCAACAAGGAATTTTCTTAATTCTCTCTAAATAAAACTACTGTTTAAAGCTTATTCTGATTTTAAAAGTATCATTAAAACAAAATAAACCAAAAATAAGCTTTCCAATACAAAGATGAGCACTTAAAGTATTTGTTTTAGCAAACGTCAGAATGAAACATTTTAAGGTCTCCAGGAATTGTTTTTCTTGGTGTTTCTTTTTTTTGTTTGTTTTACCCAGAAAAAAATGATAATATGGAGATATATTTGTGAACATTTTTGATGTTAACCCAGCAGTTTTTTTGCTAAATATGTTCTAACTAGAAAAGATTCTTCATAGATAAACTTAAAAGTCTTCTTTCTCTTCCTGTGATCTCTTTTTTATTAGATTTTAAAGAGGCAAGTTTTGTTTATATATCAAAATTACCTATTAAAGGGAATGACTAGATTGAGATCAGCATGAAACTTTTTAACCAGATTTGTATCAGTGCATCATAATCTCAAACAGCGTCATTTGTAAGGTATTAATACTAGCTGTTGGAAGCAAACACATAGGCATCATTTGACACTGATGCTGTTTGCTCAAAATTCCTCTGATGCCACAGATCAGCCCTCCAAAAGGTAAGATGTACAGGATACAAATATATAGAAAAAATATTTTCATATCTCTTCCTGGAGTGGATACTTATTATTGCAATGTGTTTTCACTCCAAAATTAAAAGCAACTAAACCAAAACCAGATTAAACAGAATGAAAATATACTCATAAGCAAAAAGACATAGAAAAGAAGAGGGATGCAAAACAAATTGAGAAGAAGGTGTCAAGAAAGGGCAACAGAAGTGTTGAAAAGATTGGAAGATGTAATTTTGACACTAAAAGTTTGGAAATATGCTTTTCAAGTCCTTTCCAAAGGGATTAAAAGGAGCTGTAACATTTACCAATCAGAACAGTTCTCAGTAATCCTTTGACTGTCAGAACTCCACTGATTCCGCAGACTTTAGTAAGAGATTATACATCTTGCACATAGGTTAATATCTCTATCTCTGCTCTTGAAGTTTTTCAGCTAGCTCTACTGACACTGCCTTTTCCAGTCGAACACCTCAAGGATCCCTGCGATGCTCACAGGAACTGTCAGTGCTATAGAGAGACTTAGTACCGTAGCACTGCAAAGGACTTCCTAGTGAGTCTTCCCATGCTGTCACCGCAACCAGTCACAGAAATTCCTTCAAAAGAGGAATTGTTAGAGCCTTAAAATGAGCTACTGCCTCTGTTTTTTGTTCATCATCCTAACAAGCATGATCATTTGCACTTAGAACTTTTCTATATAACTTTTATTAGTATTTGCATTGCCTTATGCTTTGTACTGATTGAAACATCAATATTTTTATATACATATACATTTAAATAGACAGCATTTAAGACACATAGGAAAATACTATTGTTGTCATTATTTTTATTCTTTTCTCATGCCCATCCAGATCCTTTATTATCACTTTTTGGTAAGACTGTACACTGTACTGTGTTAAATTGCAGCCATAAAGGCGCATATACAGCCATTTGCACACTATTTGTGAGAAGAGGAGGAAATATTATGGACAACATATGGTTTTTAGGGCTCTAATGTACAGACTTGTATTTGAATTTCCTGGTGGCTCACGGAGTCAAGAGGGAAAATGAATATGTTGGAGCACTTCCAAACGACAAAGGACAGATTCTTCACAGCGTTGTTGAAAAATGCTGTCACCACTCTGGTAATAAATTGCCATGATTTAAACCTATCAGAATGAGAATCTCCAAGACTTAATGGAGAGTATATATGTTGATGGAGGGCTGTCACAGCCTGACCTCACTTGCAGTGGGTTTTGATAGCAGCCTGAATGCTTCAGACATATTTTTCTCCTCTTGCTCCCTGCTGGATTGGAATGCCAGAGATGGTGAATGTCATTTTAACTCCTGACAGCAGGCTAAGGACAGCAATGTGAAAAGAGGATGTAAAACCTGCTCTAAAATCTTTCCATGGGTGGAGAAAAGTTGTGGCTTTGTAAAAGGAAAAGGAGCCTTCTGCTTACCGGGGCTGGATGAGGTCCAGCGCCTGTCAATAGTGACTGAAGATCACTCATGACAGATGGCTGCCCAGTGACCTATTCGAAATGGCTATTGGTCTCTATCCAGAGTCTCACGAACAGGTATCTGTCTTACAGCTGGTGCTAACTGACACCTTTTTTAACAGTGTCAGCAGAGAAACCAAGGACTGAGTGGCCTGCAGAGACTGAACTGTCCCCTCACTCTGCCACAACAAGGTTGAAACATATTGGCAGGAAGCTCTTCCCTTATAGTACCTAAATTTGAATGTACTTTGTATTCCCAATGACTTTCTTGAGTAATAGACACTTCAGAATATATGATAAATTTTACATTTTTGCAAAAGCTTCACGGATATCTAAACTATGTATATAAGCATATTCATTAAAGAAGCAGCTTTAAGAGATCCATAGTTACAACTGGTTGAATTTTACAATTAGCTCTCAATTCCACTTTTTGCACTTGAAAAAGAAAACCTGGCATAACTTTCTCATTGCATTGACACAGTAAAAGAAAACCAACATAAAACCCCCAACCAATCAACAAAAAAATAAAACTAACATAGTTTTATTTGAGTACTTAGAAAGCATTTTACATGCTTTACCTTAATTCACCTGATTATGAAGGAAACTTTTTAAATGGAAAAATTTTGCATTAAATGTCAGACCATTTTTGAGGTAGGCAAAATCAACACTAAAACAACACAGATTATTATATGTACTTTTTGTAGCAGAGTGATGAGTAGGAGACAAGTAGCAGCCAAGATAGATATGACATGAACAAATCATGTCAAACTAGTCTTAACTCCCTCTGTGACAAGGTAACAGGCTTTGTGGATAGAGAGAAGCAGTGAATGTCACGTATTTTGGCTTTAGAAAGGCTTTTGACATGGTCTCAGATGGAGTTCTCATAAGCAAACGAGTTCTAGATAAAACTACCAGGTACTCAAAAAAAAAAATTAAGCAACTGCACCCATGGTATAGATACTAATGAAAAAAAAAACCACTCAAGGACATTCCTCAGTAGCCTCTTCTACCTCAATCTTCTTTAATATTTTTGTTAAACCTACCAATGGCACAGACACAGGAAGTATATGTTGGGGAGAGGGCTCAGAATTCAAACTTATTTTTAGAGATCTGAAGAAAAAAAATAGAGTTCTGTTAATTTAATGGGGAAAAATTCAAGGTTTTGTATATAAGTGGGAGTAGTTAGTTCCACAAATAGAAAACAGGGAATAATCATCAGTTCTTCTAAAGAAGACCTTGGATTATGGCTGAACACAGGTGGAAAACAAGGCAATAATGGTATATAGCAGGTATAGAGCTTAGAAGAAGAGAGAAATATCATTCCTTTTTACTCTACAGCACTCACAAGGTTTTAGCTGAGCTCATCTTTGTACACCACACTCCTGGAGAAAGGAGGAGCAATAAAAGTCTGTAGGACACTAGTAGAAAATACGAAGTGGAAAGAAAGCTGACACAAAAGGACTTAACACAGCTTTTTAGTGTGGAAGGATGTTTGAGAAAACAGCTTTTAATTGTGAAAGAGGCTGCCTTTTAATGAATTTTTCATGGGTATAAACTGCAGCAAAATATATTTAAATTAGATAAAAGGAATATATTTTTAGCAGTAAAGAGAAGCGGCATGATTTTCCACATTTTGTCCTTGATGGTATTATGATAGTCATTTTGCACACTGTCTTTGGTTGACCTTCAGTTTATCAACAGCAAGAAGAGAAAACTTAACTAGAGAACCTGATAAGGTATTTTACTGCTCTGTTTTTATATGTTTTTGGATGAACCAAATTTACCTATGATGGCATTTATGCAGCAGAGTTCATATACCTTGAATATATCATTTCTGTCTAGATTTGTGTTACCGATGTGCATTTTTATATGCACTTAAAATCATAGAATCATAGAATAATTAGGTTTGGAAAGGACCTTAAGATCATCTAGTCCCAGCCTCCCTGCCATGGGCAAGGACACCTCACACTAAACCATGTCACCCAAGGCTCTGTCCAACCAGGCCTTGAACACCGCCGGGGATGGAGCATTTCTGAAGTTATAGCTATATGAATCCTTTTAGTGTGAATTTCTCAACCTAATTCAACAATTTATAGAGCTAAATTAAAAATTACACCACTTCAATCTTTTCTATCTTAGCTCTCCCTCTTCCTTGTATATAAGTTTTTCTATCAAAAAAGCTTTTTTGTATATAGGTATGTGTATTTATTTATATATGTGCGTTTTTCATGAAAAGGAAATACAGAAAGGTGCCATGTACCATTTGATTCGTTATGGTTTATTCATACACATTTTAGCACAGTTGGAAAAGTTGTGGTGGTTTTGTTTTTTTTTTTTCTTCTTAATTCTGCATGTTGAATCCTGCAAATATTGGTACATTTTGAAACAAATGCGGTCCCATGCAATTTGCTATATATTGCTAGAGCACTCAGCGCTTTGTATGGCCTAAAGTATCTCCAAAGGTACAACTATTTCTTATTTATGAGCTGCTGATATGAACTGAACACAGGTCTAAAGCATTTTTTTATAGTCTCCTGGTATTGGTATTTATTTTAAAACTGTGCCTCCCTTTATCCCTTGCCTGTTTCAAATACAGTGTTTGCTCTTTAAATGATCACTGTAACCACAATGATGGTCCATTGTGTAGAGGTAGCAATGCTGTGACAATTTCAGCTCTGGTGCTTTCTATTTCCCCATTTTGCAGAGGAAAGAGCAGAAAATCAATGCAAGACAGATATGGTGTGAAACCCACTGTGCATTCTTACTATGAGCCTGCATCTTCTGAGACTTAGGAAGTAATACTGAAAGAACAGCCAGAAAAGAAATTTGTGGAAAAGTTGCTAATTTTTGTCTGGTTCTTGGCTCTTTGCCCATTTAGAAGTAAACAGCTTTGCCTCAGAACAAAGTGACTTGTATCAAAAAGGGAAAAAAAAAAAAGAAAAAGAAAAGATATTTTTTTCATTCCTAAAGTTTAATGAAGAGAAGAAACACATAAAAATGCTTATATTATGTCCTGACTAGATAGTCTTAAATAGCCATGGAGGTCTATCTCCATTATTGTTTGGGCCTTGACAAGAAAAGTCACGTTCTTTTTATTTTTCAGTATGCTTACATTAGCTAAAAAGCCCTTATAAACACAAGAATTCCTTATGTGTACTAAGTAGCATCCAAGGTAAGCATAAAACCATGTACCCAAAGCTTTGTTATAATTTCTAAGGGAAAAATACAGACTTTGTAAAGACAGACACAGAATCAATGTTCTAGTCAGATATTAGCTGTTATCTAATGAATTGCTTTATGAATTAAACATTACATTACTGTTTACTTGACCATTTCTACCATCTTTGTAGATATCAGATGCCATTGACTGCAGTAGCTTGCCACTCTGGTTCGCTTCTGAAAGAGCAAAGGACAAGATAATGCATATTATTCCCTCCTTTTTTGTAGTTAGTGAGAATCTTCATGGCACTCACATTCTCTCAGGTAAGGTCAAAAGGCTGCAGCTGCATCAAGATCAGAGATTGGGAATGATTCCTTGAACCTCTTTGTTTTCTTGCTCCAGAATAGCCATGGTATGGCTTGAAAGGAGTGGAGCAACTCAAGGTGGGGGAGATGCCTGAAAAAGTGGCCAAGCTGCAAGGATGCAGTACTGGCTAATTACTCAAATAGTGTCAGGAAATGGCCAGACAGCCATTTATTGATCATGGTCCAACTGCGGCATACGTGGTCACATATGTGTGTAGCAGATCATTTCCATGCAGCTCCAGAGCTCAGATGATTTGCTGTTTGTACTCTATAACCAGTTGTCATTTATAGCCCTATCTGTTACAGCAGGCAGCACACAGCTCTTCACTGTTGGCATGTGTCATGGGTTCAGCAGCAGCAGTCATTTTTCTCCTTCTTGGTAGCTGGTGCAGCACTGTGGTTTTGATTTTGGACCTGGGAACAGCGCTGATAGCACCAGTGTTTTCAGTTGCTGCTTGGTGGTCTTTTGGTCTGACCAAGGACTTTCTGATTCTCATGCTATGCCAGGGAGGAGGGGAAGACGGGAGGAAACAGAAATAGGATGCCTGACCCAAACTGACCAAAGAGGTTATTCCATACCATAGCACTGTCATGCCCTGGATGTGAAAACAGAGAGTAGAAACCCAGAAGGGTGTGGTGGTGCATTGGGGGGTTCGCTGCTGGGGGTTGCACTGGCTGGGTCGGGCTTGGTGAGCAGTTGTATTCTCTTTCCTTGTATTTCTCTTGTATTATTACTGGTGGTAGCAGTAGTGATTTGTGTTATACCTTAGTTACTAAACTGTTCTTATCTCAATCTGTGTGAGTTGCATTCTTTTGAATTCTCCTCCCCATCCCCCTGAGACTGAGAGAAAAAAGAGAGGTGAGTGAGTGAGTGAGTGAGTGAGTGAGTGAGTGAGTGAGTGAGTGAGTGAGTGAGACTTAAACCACAACAGCATGGAAAGCTGCATATTTTTTTCCCAGCTGGGGATATTCATACCATTTACCTTTGGGACCTAACTTAAGCCCAAGATGCTTATTGCCTCAATCATTAAGGTTCTGTGAAACATCCTTCTAACCTGCAGCTCTGTATTCACGATTGTGTTCTTTCTTCTTTCCTTTTTACCCAATTTTATCTACCCTCTTTCATTCCTACACAGGGAGCCAGTCCTCCGGTGTATTGGCTAACACTGCACCTCCTTGCTTTCCAGTTCTCTCCTTCTTTGAAAGCCTGGTCACACAGACCTTTTCTTTTCCTACTATTAGAAGTGCTAACTCCATCTCCTTCTGCAGTTGATTGCTGGTGGGGGTATTTGTGCACAGCAACTATGAAGAAACCTGTGTAGAGAAACCTTGCCCTAAGGGTTCCAGTCTGAACAGAGGTAACACACACTGAGTTTGCTCTCTTTTAAAGGCTTGTTTTTAATTTTTTGGCATTTTCAATACACTTGAAATTTATGACCACATAGACTGCAAAGGAATTTCTACAGAACTTGCAAGAGGCTGAATCTGCCACAGTCCCTATACATAGCAGAAATCGCCAGGTATCCAGATTTTAAATCTGGGATTTCTCCTCTTACTTCACCCTTCCTCCCTGAAAGAAACAAATGAGACTAGTTTTAAAACAGGCT
Source organism: Myiopsitta monachus (assembly GCA_017639245.1). Taxonomy (NCBI): domain Eukaryota; kingdom Metazoa; phylum Chordata; class Aves; order Psittaciformes; family Psittacidae; genus Myiopsitta; species Myiopsitta monachus. The sequence continues at coordinate 112,672,316 of CM029917.1, read as the reverse complement.
TTCAAAGATGTTTGGATGTGAGTTTTTGCACTGAACTCTTTTAGAAGTGTTTATATGCAAAAGTAAGCAGGAACCAGCTTCTCACCAGTTCTTGCAGAGAACAGGAGAAATCTCAGTACAGCCTTTTTCTGCCTCCATCCAGGCTGGTGACAAAGGATGTTAGAGATCTGCTGCAAACAGCTGGAAATTTACTACTGATATAAAAATGCAAATTAAAACCTGTTAAACAAGGAAGACAACAGTTAAATAAATGCAGACCATGCATGTTACACATATAATATTTTTATTTTGCAGAATAAAATAAATTTGGGCTGGTCAAAGAATGTCCAGAAATAATTGCCATTGTGAGTCCCTGCTATCACTAGAATACCTTTCAGTCCATCTGAAAGCAGGAAAGAAAAGGTACTTTAAGCTTTTTAAAGGATTTCCTTGCTAAAAGCATCATGATCTGGCTGGGAGTTCAGTGTAGTTACGAGTTTTAATAATTTTGCGGAAAAGGATGGCCAGAGAGATTATAAAATAGTCTTGTTTCAAGAAACCTGTGTAATAATGAGCATCTATTTGCATTCTGGTGCCTGGTGAGGATCGTCTCTACAAATCTCACTTAAGCTCTCCCTTTAAACCCTCACACTGCCTGTAAACCTTATCTGTGATATTTATACAAGGTAAACAAATCAACAGAGCAGATCAGGGTAGGATCGTATATTGGCAGGAAGATTCTGCTTACAGAACAGCTGGGTTACGAAATTAAGAGGTTGTTCACATAATTCCCTGTGTATTCAGAGATGAGGACAGCTTCTCCATTTTTGAAATACAGAATTTACATTATATTTTATTTCCTTAACTTAAATATGAACCAATTAATTTATCTTTCATAGAACAAATCCATAGTAGAGTTGATAATGAAGATTCACTTGCTTTTTGTATGTCTACCTGATCAGTACTACAGTACTTGTAGTATCCTTGCTAGGAGTGCATTAAGAAATTTGTTTAAGTGATTAAAATAACTTTAGGTTACTGCTGGTGAAAGAGAAAGTGAAAATTCCCTACAAAGGGAGATTGCATGTCAAAGCAAAGAATTTAGGTAGGAAATTAAGATCAAGTAAAACAGGTTATCAAAAGGTTTTATGTTGATCCCTTCAAATGATTAGCATTATAGGAGTGAATTTTAAGGAAGAACTTCTATTCCATGAGGAATGAGTCCCCACTTGTGATAGAAAAGCAATGGGGAAGTAATCAGATAAGCAGACACTGCATCCTGAGCTGCATATAATTCCTCAAAACCAGATCTTTTGCTATGCCTCATATTAGTCTGAGTTATAGTTGAAGTTTTCACTTAGAGCCCATGGAACATAAATAAGGCTTGGACATTCCTTAGGTGGTCAAAACCGCTCCTTCGCAATTAATTAAATCCAGCTAATACTTTAAGAAAAAAAAGCTCTTATGCTGTCTTGTTGCTTTAGATTATTAGGAACACACATTGTGTCCAGGTGCAGTGCAGCTTGATGACCTGCATTAAGGGGCTGGATGGCTGCTGGAAAGACGTGAATGAAGCTCGTGGACAGAAAGATCATGAGAAATTGCTCTGACAGTAGAGCAAAGCTGGAGGAGTATTTACTTGTCACTCAGCTCTTCATCACCACGCTTACCAGTTTATTTTTGTTATGCCCCAAGGTTTTCATTTCGCAGTCTGATTATGATTTAAGCAGAACAGGGAATAACATATAGATGTCTTAGGAATATCCTTAGCAGTAACCCATGAATCTGTTGTGGCTCTGAGACACAATTCATCCTCTTTAATTCTCTTTGTCTAGGTGTACACTGAAACATTAGTCTGCATGAATAATACCCACACTGAAATTTAGTACAGTGTCTCTGGTGTCCTGTCCCCTGACTGTTGATGCCACATTGCTATGACTTTCTTTCCTACCCAATGATCTGAAGAATGAGAGAAATCAGTAAATAGTCTTCCTTAGGGAGTTGAGGGTGGGGGACACTGTGGAAAACCAGATATTAGAACAACTTATCCTGTATCAATGCCCTGAAGAGACAAGGATCATAGGAAACCAAGAAGTGAATAGTGAAATCTGATCAAAATCTCTGGCTTCATCATGTTAGGAAGGTAGGAACATGGATTAGGAAAGGTGGATGAAGTAAAACCAGGGTTACCTGATGGGTTTATACCCCCAGAAAATGGAGTCCTGCTTCAATCAATAATGTTCAATGGACGAAACATCTCTTCCACATATCCACATAAAGTAAAAGAAGTCTAGCAAAATCTCCAAGCAACACATAGCATACAGCTGAGGGAACTTTGAATCACTCTCAAGGGCATATGAATCCTAACAAGCCATTAATAATTTTAATCATTCAGCAGCCTTGTTCCACTTACAATCAAGATAAGTCCATACATTACAGCCGTGGTGACGTATTATCCTTCTTTGCTACATTTCTGCAATGTGAGACAATGCTGAAAATGGACTTTAAGTGGACAAAGACATAAGCATTCATGAAAAAAGGCACATACTATGCCTGAGTTATGCCTCCTTTATAATTGCAGGAGCCAGGACAGCAGAGAAGATGAGACACTTTTTGACTGGAGATTAAATTAAACTGCAAGCAACTGCAAGCAACTGTTGAAAGTGAAGGATAAGCAAATATTCTTGCTTACATGAGATATCTTTCCATAAAAGGCAATAGTTGAAAACGAATTCTGTGACTTTGGATGTCTAGAGTATTTAAAGTGACCCTTGAAGGTATTAAACAAGACCATGTCCTTTTCCCTGCTACATAAAGTCGGTATTCAGCTGAGAGCTGGTGATTCTTGAACATACATGGTATTTGCAGCAGGAAACTGTTCTGTCAGAGTTTCTCAACTGCATTTTTCCTTTGACAGCTGAGCAGCTGTTCCATGGTGAAACATTCTGGTGAATGCTTGTGAGTATGAGATTTAGTGAAGCATGAGACAAAGCTGAAGTAGAATGGGCTTTCATGAGTGAATAGCTACTGCTCAATCTGCAGCCCTCAATTCCAACATGACCACCAGAGAAATTCTAGACTCTTCTTTTTATTTTTTGACCCCAATTTGTCATTTAAAATAAGAAATAATTAAAAAAAAAAAAAAAGTGAGATATAGGACCAGGAGAAAATGGTTTTGCCATCAAGTTATATAATCCATATCATCAAGTGAGTCTGGCTTTTTACTCCTCCAGACCTAAATTCAGACTCCTTCCTTCATTTATAGAAATTGTTTCTAGTTTCCAGCCTCCATTCCTTTAATATTCATATGTGCAGTATCCATTCTATTTAATATCCACTACTCTACCTTCTAACATTGTGCTTTCATTTGAGCAGTTTTCACACTCCTTGTATTTTACATCCTTCTTTGATGCATGTAGAGATCAGTTTTCTCATTTCTCACCATCTTTTCCATTAAACTAAACAAGCCAGATCATGAAATAACTTTTAGAAATAAATTCTACATCTCCCTCATTGTCCTAGCCTCTCCTCCTTTTCCTGTTTCATCTTACTTGGGTAACTGCAAAAGTAACTCTAAGCAGTGCACTTGCACTTTGTAGGTTCACATAGATACTTTGCCTGTGATGAAATTATTTTACCTTCTTTATCTACTGTATTTCTTCTTATGTATCACTTTTGTAGCTACTAGCAATCTGATCAGCTAACACAGACAGATGTTTCATCTTTTGCTCCTTTCAAATGCTGAGCTCCCAGTTTATCACTGACATAATTTTATTCGTTCATAAGCTGTCCTGGGTTCAGCAGTAGCAGTCATTTTTATCCTTCTTGGTAGCTGGTGCAATGCTGTGTTTTTGACTTTCGGCCTGGGAACAGTGCTGATAACACCGATGTTTTTAGCTACCGCTTAGAATGTTTAGTCTGACCAAGGACTTTCTGAGTCTCATGCTCTGCCAGGGCGGAGGGGAAGCCGGGAGGAAACAGAGACAGGACACTTGGCCCAAACTAACCAAAGAGGCATTCCATACCACAGCACGTCATGCTCAGAAGGGCTAGATCACTGCTCGGTTGGACTGGGTATCGGTCGTTGGGTGGTGAGCGATTGTATTCTCTACCCTTATTATTTCCCTTGTCATCATTATTATTGGTGGTAGCAGCAGTGGTTTGTGTTATACCTCAGTTACTGGACTGTTCTTATCTCAACCAGTGGGAGTTACATTCTTTCAGTTCTCCTCCCCATCTCTCTGGGAGGGGGAAGGGGGGAGGGGGGAGGGGAGTGAGCGATCTACTGCGTGAGTTACGGCTGGGCTTAAACCACGACAATAAGTTTATCATTTTGTGGAATTAAACTTTCCCTATTACTGTTAATATTGTTTCCAAAGTTATATTAATGTCTCCACATGCTGTTCTGACTCTTTTCTCTATTATTGAGCCTTTGAGCTTTATGCAAAAATAATTTTGTTTAGCTTTATATATTTAAAAAGCAGGGGATAGATAGGTTCCCTTGCAGTGGAATATTACAGATACCTCCGAAGTATAAATTCACCACAATTTCACATACAGGTCTGAGACAGCTGAGAGAAGTAAATCTCTGTATTTATTGTAGAGAAAGCATAGAAAATGCATTTGTACAAAATACCTTTTTTTTTTTTTTTTGTATCTGAAAGTGCAGAGATGAAGAGATGAACCTATATCTCATTTCAGTAAGGAAGACTGGGGGTGAATAAATGGATTCATTTGGGTTTGAGAGCATTCATCAGAAAGGACCTCTAGAGTCAACCACCCACCCGGAGTCAGAGCCTATCAGAGCATGTTATTCTTGCATATTTTTTTCCTGCAGAGATCTGAGCTCAGTTGTTACTGATGAAAATTCTATCCAACAAAACATTCAAGATCCAATATTCACTAAATTCACTAAAGTGGATTTCAGATAGCATCATGGAAAATATGCAATTCCTGCTGTGTTGGTTTGGTCTATAAATCAAACTGCTGAGGAATAAAAACAATGCTCCGTGCTTACAAACCTCATCAGAAAAGAGAAAAATGGCAAATATCTGCTATGAACTATTTGCAAAGCATCTGCAAAGCAAGAATTATTCACTAAAGGCATTTATGAATAATTTCACACAATGAATAAATACTCACAGAGCCCCAACAGGAAAGATAGACAGTAAAATAAAATTGTTTGCTGCAAATCACTTATACAGCTCCTGTCTTTAAAACTTCAAAAGCAGTCACTGTACAGTGTATCATTCAAGCACTTTTAAGTGATTGTTAATTCAATTGTAGTCCAAATTTTCTTACATGTAAAGTACCTTTTGGAAAATGCTATGCAGAATGAAGTTACTTGAAATTAAATTTGTGTTCTAACAACCTCCTTTAGTTTCTACTATTAACCAGATTACTCCTGATGCCCAGATGTTTCAAGGTTTTCTGGATTTGTTTTGATATGCTCAAAAGGCATGAAAAATGAGCTTTGAGGTTGAAGAGAATGGAGGAAAATCCACGGCAAAACAAACAATAGGAACAGCAAGACCCATTGTACCTGAACTAAGTACTAAACTATTATCCCTTTGTCCTTTTCTCATCAATGAAGCCAGGGAGAGGCTTCGCTGGAGGTTGAATCAAGTACTGAAGGTCTAAGCTATAGGCTGTGCCCTGATCTTTATCTTAGTTCCCTACACACACAAAAGATCATCAGATAATTAGTCTGTTACATAAAAATGGATACCTGCCCGTGGTGAAATGGAGTCCATTGGGGGTTTGGAACAACTCCTCAGTCAGGAGTCCTTAACCTACAAAGCTATTTTGTCATTAAAGAGTCTCAGTATTTGGGGGTCTGCACAGATGAAGGCTGAGTAGGATCAGGAGATAACACTTTTAATGCAAGATGAGGTCAGAGACATGATACAAGAGCTCATATGCTTTGGCTGAGACCAGAAACTTGGCCACAACCCTAGCCAAACTATACTAGCCATGCAGAATATTGAGGCTAAAGAGCCCATATCAAAACCTGCAGACTTCTGTATCTCTCGTTCATGCAAATTAAGATGTTTTTTCCCAAGAAAATGGGCTCCACATAAGGCTCAGACATATGGCCTCAGCAGCAATGCCAGGAGCATTTTGTTGCTTCTCTCAATAGACATGAGTTTTTCAGTACCAGAAATTTAAATCCTTTCAGTACTCTTACCCTACCAGAGCTGCAGTGAGCTTAAGAAGATTCCAGGAAAATATTGCAGACCATAAGTATATGTCTCATTTGAAAACAAGTCTAAAAAAAAACTTATCTTGTTCAGAAGGTCTTAAATGAATGCAAATTTGATGAAAAATCACTGTAGTCACATTAGTACTCTTAAAAGTAAGCCAATGTATGTCTCTTAAGGTATCCTGAAAGAGTTTACCTCTATTTTTACTTTTTTGAGTGCTGTTACAATGAATAGATAAGGCGGAGGAAACCCAGAGATACAAGATACAGAAAGTTTTCCTTGGAAGCAGTCTGAATACAACCTCTGATTCAGTGAAGGTGAGCTGAGAATGCATGTCAAGAAAGGTACTTGTAGATCACTAGTTCTGTCAAACTGTTCTTGCTATATTTTCACTCCTAATTTAAGCATTTTTGCTGTGAAGTCTGCAAGAAAAATGACTGCTCATGGTGTACTTCACATTTAAAAGAGAAAGAATGAAAGAGAACAGGGATCTGTTAAACATATGTGGGAAAAATCAAAGAAAGTAAGAACATTAAAAGGCAAAAAATAATGATTCAATCAAACCGAAACATCTGATTGAGGCTGTGTTAGAATGAAGCTCAAAGAAGAAAACAGGGAAGAAATAAAGAATGGGGACCAAAGAAGGAAACAGTGTTTGAAACTTTTGTATACCATGAGAAGAAAGAATACCAGCGGCATGTAGTTCATTCATTAGTGTGAATGTGCTGCCTGCTCGACTACAACCTTTCTTCTGTAGGTCAGTCCTGCATGCTTACATCCACAGCGATGCTGGGTTAGGATGAGAACATTGTTCTGAGTAAGCAGATGGATAGAAAACTTTTATCTATATAAATGAATGTGTGCATTATACAACAGGAACTCACACATGTATATACATACTGATGTGTCTGAAGTTCTTCTATTTCCTAATTAAATTTCAGCTGTTTTAATGATATTTTGTAATTGTTTTAAAGTCAATGAGTGTGCTCCTGATTAAATGTTGTTAATAACAAAACTCATTTACTTTTTGGGGGTTAGGTCTTCAGTCAGGTCAACAGTTTAGTATAAGAATGTTTCTTTCTGACATTTTTCTGAAAGTCATAATCAGTTTCTGAATTACAGTTAAATATTCTTAGAGGGAAAAGTAAATAATGTAAGCAAACTGAAATACAATCTGTTAAGTGTTGTGAGCCACAGAGAAGTGAACAGACAAATAAAAAGTTGATTTTTCATTGAAAAATCCATGAAATACTCTGATATGAAAACATGGTAGCAATCTTACTTTCCTAAGATGCTTCAATCAATATTTTATAAATCATGGGTTTGTGTTGGAAGGGACCTTGGAGCTCATCCAGTTCCAACCCCGTGCATGGGCAGGGACACCTTCCACTAGAGCAGGTTGCTCCAAGCCCCATCCAACCTGGCCTTGAACGCTGCCAGGGATTGGGCAGCCACAGGTTCTCTGGGCACCCTGTGCCAGTGCCTCAGCGCCCTCATAAAAAAGAGCTTCTTTGTATCTAATCTGAATCTCCCGTCTTTCAGTTTGAAGACATTCCTCTTTATAGTAACACTACATGCAGTTGTCAAAAGCCCCTCTCCAGGTTTCTTGTCGTCCCCTATAGGCACTGGAAGCTGCCTGAGAAAGCTCAGATTTGCATTAACAGTAGCATCTACTCCATAATTATATTATGACTATACTATAATGTTTAGAGCCTAACTAGACACATCTGTGGTAACAATGAAGATTAAGGATCTGATTTTTGAGTTAACAAGATCTTTTACATGAAGGCTTTTTAACTTCAGTTGCCTCAAGTCTTGGTCACAGATTCTAAGGACATATCACTCAAGGAACATGGATGGCTAACAATTCTAATTCATAGCTACTTTTGGTACTGATAGTTGTGTGCCGAGTCTTGGTTCTCAGAAGACCATCATGTTGCTTCTGATTGACCAGAAAACAAGAGAAGTATTTCTTTCCTTATATGAAAAACAGCCGTTGGAATAAATCATACAGGCTGGAATAAAATAAAGCTGTGACATATGTAAATGAAATTTGAAATATGGAGCATCATGCAAATGCAAGTCCAAATCTACAGTGATGATCAAAAAAAATCCAGATCTCTCCAAAACAGTTCATGTTCATGAAAGCAATTCCTGAAAAAGGAAATTCCTAACCAAGTAATATATATTAAAAATTGTATGCTAAAAAAAGAGGGTTGGGGAAAAGTGGAAAAGAAGGAGAGAGGTAAAGGCTGGTCCTTATTCTATGAGAGAGAAAGGGTGAAATGAGCCCAAGAAGTGGATTGTCTGTTACCTGCTTTGCCCACAAACTGGAAAACTGTAGCCAGTTCAGGTGAGTTATACTAAAGAAACAGTGATTAAGTGGGTATTTCTGAATCATGGCATCATTACACCTAGGCCTGCACCCAGCCCAGCCAATTCCTCACTGCTGCAATGCACAGCCCAGCACTGTGTGACCTAATCCCTTTTGCTTTTAGCCTTGCTGGAACTCAGACTAGGCAGATTCCTTCACAGACAGGAACGGCTGAGAGTTGCTGTATTTTTTCTAATAAACTGCTCTTGCCTGACAACTATCTTACAGCTTGATGGGATATTTAATACCAAAATCATGTTTCATAATGAAATGCTATATCAGCCTTAGTTTTCCTGCAGTCTCAAACTGTAATAGTGTTTTCAAATCACTGCTGTGACTGGTTCCCTTCCCCCCTCCTATAAACAATGTGCAATTCCTGTAATATTATTTTTCCTATTACTTTGATTCCCCTAAGGTTCCAAAACTATTTTCACATTCGCTGTGTTAGTATCTTTACCCTGTTCTTGTTTTGTAGCCTTGGAAGCATATTTCAAAATCTCATTCCTGTGTTGCCTTGGTTTTTCAGGAGTGAAGGTCTGCACAGACAGAGTAAATAAAACAGGTTATTATTACTATTATTATTACTATTACTGCTTTGGTGGCTTCTTAAACTTGTGTTCTCTTTTTTCAATAGCTAATGCAGTAAATATCCCAGAAGCAGTGCTGAAATAGTTTTCTATCTTACTTAATCATTTTCCTACACCATCTCATAATGTCATGGTTTTGACTCTTATCCTGAAGCAGGGCCAATTCCTCCTTCCCTTCCCCACTTCCTCATTCATACACACCTCTGTAGCATAAAGTTTAAATTAAAAAAGTCAGCAGAGCTGAGTAGATGGTGAACCACTCCAGATTTTCCCTGTAGTAGTAGCAAAAATCACCATGGGGACATTTGTAGGACATGTCTGAGCACCTCTCCATAGACATCTCTTAACAGAACAGTGCCTACCTAAAATACTGCAGCAAACCAAAAGAGCCTTCAATTGCCTGCAATTCACTTAAATCATAGAATTTTAGAACGGTTTGTGCTGGAAAGGACCTTAAAGCTCATCCAGTTCCAGCCCCCTGCCGCAGGCAGGGACACCTTCCATTAGAGCAGGTTGTTCCAAGCCCTGCCCAATCTGGCCTTGAACACTGCCAGTGATGGGGCAGCCACAGCTTCTCTGGGCACCCTGCGCCAGCATCTCACCACCCTCAGAGGGAAGAACTTCTGCCTAATATTTAATTTAAGTCTTCTCTCTTCTAGTTTAAAGCCCTAGTCTGGTTCAAATCATGTCTTCTCTCTCCCTTTATTGCATCAGACCTGCGTTATTCCTCCTTTTTACTTACAATTTCAGGATGCCATGGTCTGCTTGACACAAACTTTTATAATGGAGTAGAGTGTGAAGGGTTTCATTATTTTGTCACTTTTATTATAATAAGTTTTTGCCTTCTTTTTTCAGCTACTTATTTTCTTGGGAGACCAGTGCTTTTAACAGTTTTATTGTTTTCACTTTACAGAGTGCAGCTTAATGACTTCTTTTTTCTAAAGCAGTAACCACATAACTCACTTTACTGGTGCTGTCAATGGTAGTGTTGCGCTGTAAGCAAATATTTTCCCCTAATCTCTCTTTGGACTGTAGTCTGCTTATGCCTCAGTGTCAATTTTGAATTATCTAAATAATTCTCCTACATACAGACTGCTACAGAGCCTTAAGCACTACTGCTTTTATTATTCCATACTACTGCCTAAAAGTGAGGTTGCATTATTCCAGCTAAGCTCCTAGCCTTAAAGGTATTTATAAGCTAATTGCACTGTTTCTCTGTTATTTGCTTTGTATTTGATCTGCTTTTGAGTTCAGCAAGTGCGTCTTCTGCCGTTGCATTGACCAACCTTTCTGGCTGCATGAGCTGCAATCTAGAATCTCACTATGAGGCATATGATGTATTTTTTAAGAGTTGAAGGGAAGGGCATCACACAAAACAATTCAGAGATGAGAGGCAACAAAACCTTTCCAGAGTTTCCGCCATGCTGATCTGAATACACTGCTAAATCTAAGGGCAATTCAACTCTATGTCTCAGAAGTTCCTGTGGTTTTGCTTCATCTCGGTATCTGCATTACTCGGTAGTGTTTCCCTTCATGCTGTTTCCTGCAAAGATCATTGCACAGTTGGAACACGGAAGATGTACTTGAACTGCCCTCAAGCTGCATGTGGTTCAAAGGCAGCAAGTTGCTGATCCTTTCTTTAGCATGTTATCCTGCCTAATAAGACGTAGTGCTGTATAACAGCAGTTATCCTCTCATCTGTAGACTCTGATTTACCCAACTCAGTGCTATCTGTGTCTTTGATTCTACTTATAGCAGCTACCTAGGCTGTCTCAAGTGTCACAAAGTTCAGGTACATTAATTCTTTGCACCTAGCCTTGTTCTCTGCAATGCTTATACTCATAAAGCCCATCAGTGGCATATTTCTTAACTATCTTTCATGAAGGTCATATTTAGCTTTTACTTCAATCAATTGTCAGCTAAAATATGTTTTCTTAACTGAGACTGTTCACAGAATAAGACATCTCATAGATTAGATTCGTCATATTTCCATCAGGGTTTTACTAGAAATGTGCTGTAAAATAGATCTATGCACATTCAGAGTCTTTGATATCTGCAGCTCAGTTGGACGTGTTTGCCCATATGAGCTGCCAGATGCCTGGAAATCCCAGAAAACTAGCCAAAACAGATATCTAGAAAGAAAAAGGTGCACGTACAGATCTTGATGGACATGCAGCAGCCCTACATGGGGTTGGATAGACAGGTCTGCTACTAACAAGGCATCATCAGCAGAACTGATCTCATAAACTGTGGTCAACCAAAATACATACATACAGAAGTATTTTAGATTCTTAGACGTACAAAATGCAGACAATATATTTTAGTTTCTTAAGTTAGTTCTCTGTAATTTCTAAAGATTCTGTATTTATTGTTGTATAAATATGATGGATTTCTTATGTCTTTCACATTGTAACCATAATACATTTGACCTTGTCCTTCTACTGAGCTATGTTGTGATTTGCAGCTAGATTTCTTGATGTCAAACTCCCTGATCATTCATATTGCCTTTACTTTTGACCATACCCTAGTCTAAAACAAGCAGCGTAGCTCAGTAAACAGGCAGTTTTACTTAGAGCAAAGCCTCTGTTGGCTCTGCGGATGATGATTAAAACTCATGACTGTCACATAATTACCGCTGCTCACGTCAAATTTAAGCAATATTGAAAGGAAGAAGGAGGGTGGTTCTTCAGGAAGACAAGGACAGATCTCTCAATATTATCTTCTCTGCTTGAAGCTGCTTAGGCCAATAGGAAATTTAGAGTATTCTCTCTTTCCTTTCAGATTCTCATGTTGTTGCGTGTACTATCTGCAGCACATCTATGTTGGTGTTGCCATGGTTACTTTGAGTACGGTTTATTTTCTGATGCTAACAAATAGTTCTCTACATGATACATATGAGGAACTGCAATATGCTTTAAGGTACCCAAGTGCCACTGTGAAATTTCACCTCCAAGGCATCCATGGTCATGCCAAGATTCTACTCCTTTGTAGGTATCAGGTTTAGAATTGTTGGATAAGTTCAAAACCCTTTCTTCTTCAATTATCAATCAGACACATTACAAATCTGTAAGGTTCTGATACTGATACAGGTATCTGATACTGATATCAGGTACACTGATAGTGTAGGGCAGGTTTGGGAAGAAGAAAGGTTACTTTATCCTCAAAGCAGCAGCATAATTTGGTTCACAGAGTACTGCAAAATTAGTTGTCAGAGTTCTGCACAGATTTGAGGAATATTTTTTCACTTTCACAGAAAAATGATGTAAAAAATAATAATGGAGATCGTAAAGTGAAGCTTTTAGTAGTTTAAATAAGTCAATGCTACTCTCTTGTACATCCCTAATTGCAGCCCTCTTGCATGGTTTTAGGAGCCTTTGTATTTTTTTTATATGATTACCTTCTGTTCCTCAAATTATATAGTATATAATATCAGAGTTGGGCTACTTTTATAACGCCTCAAGGACAAGTGTGAACTTTATACATATCACAAAGAATTAATTGGGATTCCAAAGGCTAAAGAAAAGTTATTTCATATGCTTAGTAATCAGGTGTTATTTTTACATTTTACTGCTTTAAAGAATGCTTGCCATTTTTTATGAAGGGAAAAGCAGAGCACAGCACAGCCCAGTGCACTCTTAACTGTGCGTGTTATTCATACGGCTACCAGTGCAGATGTCACCAAAGCAGCAGAAGCCAGGAAAGGTGAAGGACTTCCAGGTATTTTGTGGCTGGCTACAGGGTGTCAGAGCCCTGAGGCAAAAGGGAGTCAGAAAGGGCAACAGGAGAGAAATATGCAAAGGAAACTGATCACCTGCTTAAGACTTTCCTTTTAGCACAAGCATCTAACAGTTTGCTTCTCATTCTTTTCACCAGAAATTAAATTTCTGGGGGGCCCTGCTTTGCTACAGTTTCCTCCCTTCAAGAGACAATAGAATCATAGAATTGTAGAATAGTTCGGGTTGGAAAGGACCTTAAGATCATCTAGTTCCAACCCCCCTGCCATTGGGCAGGGTCACCTCCCACTAAACCATGCCACCCAAGACACTGTCCAACCTGCCCTTCAACACCGCCAGTGATGTGTGGTTCGGTTTGATATGTTTGATATGTGTGGTTCGGTTGATACGTTGGAGAGAAGGAATGCCATCCAGAGGGACCTTGACATGCTTGTGAGGTGGGCTGATGCCAACCTGATGAAGTTGAGCCATGCCAAGTGCAAGGTCCTACATGTGGGATGGAGCAATCCCAGGCACAGCTCCAGGTTGGGCAGGGAAGTGATTCAGAGCAGCCCTGCGCAGAAGGAGTTGGGGGTGTTGGTCGTTGAGAAAATGAACATGAGCCAGCTTCAGTGTGCACTCGCAGCCCAGAGAGCCAACTGCATTCTGGGCTGCATCAAAAGGAACGTGACCAGCAGGTCGAAGGAGGTGATCCTGCCCCTCTACTCTGTTCTTGTGAGACCTCACTTGGAGTATTGTGTGCAGTTCTGGTGTCCTCACCATCAAAAGGGCATGGAACTGTTGGAACAAATCCAGAGGAGGGCCACAAAGATGATCAGGGTAATGGAGCACTTTCCATATGATGACGGGCTGAGAAAGTTGTGTCTGTTGAGCCTGGAGAAGAGCAGGCTGTGTGGAGACCTCCTAGCAGCCTTCCAGTATCTGAAGGGGACCTATAGAGATGCTGGAGATGGGCTCTTCATCAAGGTCTGTAGTAGATAGGACAAGGGGTAGCAGGTTCAATCTTCAACAGGGGAAGTTTAGATTGGATGTGAGGAAGAAATTGTTTAATGTAAGTGTGGTGTGGGACTGGAGTGGGTTGCCCAGGGAAGTTGTGAATGCTCCATCACGGGCGGTGTTGAAGGGCAGGTTGGACAGTGTCTTGGGTGGCATGGTTTAGTGGGAGGTGACCCTGCCCATGGCAGGGGGGTTGGACTAGATGATCTTGAGATCCTTTCCAACCCTAACTGTTCTAAGATTCTATGACTGGGTGATATGGTATGTGCACTATTTTTCTGAATTAATTGTTTCTCAGGAAGAAATAATAATCACAAATTAGGAAAAATCTAATAAGTTCAATTTATATGAAATAGAACCATTTGGTTCTTGAATACATCAGTTGTTAACATCTTTAAATATATTAGCAAATAAATAAATTTATAACCACGAAGAAAGAAAACTTCTTTGTCTGAAGTAAAATACGAACATCCTACTTCCATATCTTGGATTATTTTCTTTTAAATATTTACAATAATTGCTAAAATGTTACTTTCAGTTAGCCAAACCAGAGTGTTTTATTTTGAAGATATTAAAAACAAGTTTTTCACACTTTATCACTCTCTTTTATTTGTTAGTGAACAATCTGTAAAAATGGAGGATCATTTAAAAATTTTTCCACCCAATCATGAAAAGAACAAAAACTAAAAAAGACTGATGTAGAGGGCACTTCACAAGGAGGACTTGCAAATACCCAGAAGTAAGTCATTCCATTGCATTCACAGATTCTCTGGGCAGCCTGTACCAGGGCCTCATCACCCTCACTGTAATGAATTTCTTCCTTATATCTAATCTGAATCTACCCTCTCTCAGCTTAAAGACATTCCTCCTTATCCTGTCCCTACGGGCTCTTGTCCAAAGCCCTTCTCCAGGTTTCCTGTAACCCCTTTAGGCACTTGGAGCTGCTCTAAGGTCTCACCTTAAGGAGCCTTCTCCAGGCTGAAAAAGCCCAACTCTGTCAGGCTGGCTCCATATAGTGGTTATAAAAGTGGAAGAAGAGGAGGAACAAGAGCACAAATTCAGAGAATAGCTGTCACTCCATTCACCAGTTGGAAGACTCATCTTTGCATGCTCTCTGTGCCAGGTACCTTGGTGCTGGATGTCTCTCTCTGGAGATACCCTTCAGGTTTAAGGCTTCTAAAAGTGCTTCCTTGGAAGAAACCCTCACTTCTTGCTCTAATTTAGGCAACTTTTTGTTCTGCGGCTTCATTTCATCCTAAAGCTTATGAGAATCCAAATAAGGGTATAAATGGCCTAAGATTTACTCCCCTTTGTTTCAATAAAAGATTGTGTGTGTGTCACTGATGATTTCTCACCTGTATTTATGTTTTGAACTCAGAAAGTGAATTGAACTTTAACTACGAGCTCATTGGCACACAGGTTGCCAATTGCATGGCATTTAGCAGAAAATATTTAGCAGAGGCCTCCTTGGAATCATTAATAAACCAGTGATGAGCATCGTAAGGTTGCATGGATAAATATTCTTTTAGCATAAAGAGAAAAATTACAGTTTTTCAATGTGAAAGCTTCAACTTTAGTGACTAAATGCAACTTCCTGGTGCTAGTTTCTCTTTTCCTCTAGATTAAAAAGATATTATTTGTTTTAGTATACTTTAAGTATGCCTGTCTTGTAAGATACTGTCACGATATGCTTTATGTAGATCATAGAATCATAGAATCACAGAATAGTTAGGTTTGGAAAGGATCTGATGTTTATAAGTGTTACAGTACTGAGAGTAAGTAGGTTTCTGACCTTCTCAAAATAACAAGCTGTATCCCAAATAATTCCAGAAGTGCTAGTAAAAATAAAAATACCCTAAAGAGTATGGTGAACCAAAAATTTCCTGCACGTTTATTGAAAACTAACTTGTCTTGAGTTCATGCATTTAAAGATTGCTTTTGATTTTAATTTTTCAAATTCTGGTCAATCATATAAGTTTTGTTAATTTCTCTTTTGAAATAAGAGTCTTTCAGTGGGAAAAAGTGAGCCTTTTAAAATATGTCAATTCAGAATATTTATAAAACTACTACTGAAAATTTGAAAAATAAGAGAGAAATTTTTCAATGTAATCTCCATTTTTTATGATGTCTTAAGATAATTGATTTTCTTCTAGGCACTGAGTTTTATACTGGAGATGTTCTAGTAATAGCTGAGATATCACATAAAGCAAAAGCTAACTCTGAAGGCTATCAAAACTGCATGCCAGAAATTCATTAGGAAAAAAAAGTTAGAAGAAACCCACTTGCAATACTTAGAATGCATTTGATAAAAGCAGGGCAAAAAGGCTGAATGAAAAAGACAATAAAGCCATAACAAAATAGAAGTGTAGTAAATAGAAAATGGACATGATCAATAATGTGACTTTTAGTGGTTGAGTTTTGGATCAAAAGAGAAAGAGTGTCCTGTAAGTCAGTGAAAATGAAATGGGAGCATAATAACCCTTTGGAAATCAATTGGAGGAGGAGACCACTTCTAGTTGTCAAAGCCAAGACCATGGCTTAAGTCTACATGCTGTTGGTCAGGAAAGAACTTTTGAGAACAACTCAGTGTGAGAGCTGCATGAGTGAAAGTTCTAGGTTACCAGTTTGAGCAACAGAATTGATCCAACATCTGAGGAAATAGAAAGAGTCTGGTTGGGAGAAAAGTTTGAGTGCTTGCTTTTATTAAAATCAACAGGAATTGCAAATAGGGTGTACAAAGAGGGATGGCAATGAGAATATGACCAAAGCTACGGGGCTTAACGCAGTATATGCATGTGTTTATGTATCATGCACTGTGATTTTTAACAAGAACATATGAGAAGTACTAATTCATACAGTAAGATTAGCTTTTACTTTGTCATATCCTGTCAGAGTTTAAATAGACTCAGCGGTCACCTGATGAAAGCCTTGCTAATAGAACGACTCTCCTAGTAAGTAATCAGTGAATGACATGTTTAGACCTCAAGAGACAGTCTGAAATTTGTGTTTAACTACATGGATGTACTTAGGAGAGCTTTTTACAATTACTAGAATAAGAAGTTGATAAACTGTTGAAACCTTGATGATATTTCTAAACCTGTTTCCTGCATTATAAAACAATGCAAGAATCTTGCCTGAACTGCTGCTTCTTAAGTGAAGCAACAAAGGCAAATCCCAGCCCAGTGAAAATACAAAATCCTGTTGCTGTGGTGAGAACTTGCCAAAGTGTACAAAGAAATGAATGACATACTGTTAAATTACCTTCTTTATAAATATTGAACATAAACTTCATCCATTTAATTTGCTTTATACCATTAATCTCAATATTAATAATCTCATGTGGTTACCTTTAGAGTTTCATCCTGATGTCAATAGAGAATTTTGCAGTGAAAACCACAGCAAAAGCATTGGTCTTGTCTGTAGTGCAGTGCTACACAGGTGCTAGCAGATGTTTAGGCAATTGGATTCAGTTTCAGGGGAAAGGGTGCAAATTCGGTGCATATTCTAAACTATTCACATGCCACAGAACAATTTTTCTAAGAGTCTTAGTTCAGTGCAATGTTGCTCTATCTACTGTTTTTGGAAGATGGTTTTTGACCTAGATACCAAAGCTGAAGGTCAGAGAATAATTATTCCTGTTCTGGGCTAATTTTTCTAATATGAGAACAATAAAAAATCTTTTATAAATAAAACCATTAAACAAGATTGCTTCTAGGGCTACCATAGGAGTTGAATCTACCATAAGCACTTCATGTGCATACTTATCAACTGGGAAGGATCCGGTTTACTGTGTATGTGGCATTTCTGGTGAATAACATATAATATTACAATACAATTGACTCAAGACAGCACTAGTATTCCTCCCAAAACTCAGTTTTTGTTTATATTCTGGAAAAAATACTACAAAAGAAGATTATGAAAATCAGATATAAAGGCATGACATGGGCAAGAGGGAAACAAACCTCTTCTTAAAGCTGATATCACCATCCAATTTCTCAGGAGTTGAGGCTTTAAGAAACACATCAGATATCTCGATATCTGTGATAAAATTGTTAGTTGATACAGTGAAGTGACAAAGAAAGACATATCAAATCGTGTTCAAAATTTCTTTATTTGCTAGATTTTGCACTTCAGAGAAGAAAAAAGTCTTTGCTATAAAGTATCAGATGATATCAAAATTTAGCCATTATTTATGTCTGAATTCTTCTCAATTTATATGTTTAAGCTTATCTTACCTGAAGTGTCTAAAGCCTCTGCCAGCTTCTAATCAGCTTCAGTCATAGCACTGGTATAAAAAAGGAGATTAACAGGTAGTTCTTCTTATTTTATAATCTCACAGCATTTCTATGGCTCAGAGCCATGCTGCTTGGGAGCTATGATTTCATCAGATCTCAAACAAAAGCCCAGCTGAGATAGCTTTGTACTTACATAGAAGAAGGAGGAAAACTCTGAGCCTTTTCGTAATTCATTATCCAGCAGTTTACTCTCTGCAGCACTGCTGACCCTGGTGGTATGGAGTACTGTTTCTTGCATGACAGGCAAAATTATATTTCTAATCACTTAGGGCTATCAAAGGACACATGGTATGTTTTGCAGAAGGAGGATGATTAGCTTCGTTGTCTTGGCTAGCTTCCAGTTTGTAAAGCTTTGTTCACTGAATACAAATCTACTGGGTAATTTCAAGTATCATTCCTTACCCCCTTAAATGTCATGGAGCATGGTACTCCGAGCTGTTGAATGTTGCCATATTCCTCTGTGGAGATGGCTGTTGAAGCATATGTAACATCATTTTAAAGCTTTGTGGAATTAAAAAGAAAGTGTGAAGATTTTTATACAGTTAGACGGATAAGGAGGAGGGTAGAGAGGGACAGAAAGATTTCTGATTATGATAGGAGAGTGGAAGGTACATCATGTAGTGAATGAGACCATAAACACTGCCCTCATCTGACTCACAGCTTTATTAATATTTTTATCTCAAATCTTGAGAGAGAAAATGACCTATTTCTTTCGGTGTGGTGGCTTTTTTCTTATGGTAGTCAAAATCCTGTTCACACCAGGCATGTCTTCAAAAGGATAAATAAAAATTGGGAAAGAGCCAAAATCCCAGAAAAAAGGATGCAAGTCTGTGTATGAGGAACAGTTAAATATGAAAGGCACTGCATGAGAACAGGATAGTTCAAGATGGATGGATAGAATACACTGCTTTGATTCTGCAAACCAAGTGGTTGTATCAGTGTGCTAGGTTGCTTGTAACTATCTTTAAACATGTCAGTTCAAGTATGTGGACCACAGATAACACTGAAGTGATCTTTCCAACCTCAAGTTTCTCTGGGATGATGCAAGACGTTTCTGGGATGATGCATAAGATCATCCCAGTCTTTAAAGCTGTTCTAAAATTAATTTGGATTGAATTACAGACACAGAAAGTCATGCTACTAGCAGATCTGAAGGATCTGAAAAGGTGAGATGAATTATGCTGAGTAATTGATTAGTTGCTAAGGATAGTAACCTCCTTAAATGGACTGTTTATAACCATATGATCACAGTCTCACAGGAGCCGAAAAAGTGAGATACTTGTATAAAAGTGGCTAAGAAATAAGCCTGAACTCCTAAGTTCTTTTAATTTTCCAGATGTTATTCAAAATTAAGGAAAATCTTTTTTTCTGGCTGAAATAAAATTATATCAATATTTTTACTGTTTTGCTTTTTTTTTTTTTTTTTAATTTTACATCTTTCTGCTGGAAGTTATTTCCCTTAATGAACATCCATTATTTTTGGCTTTGAAGAGAAAATGAAGAAATTAATTTTGTCTATGTGCTTACTTCAACTGGAAATATCCTACATAAGCAAAAGACTACAATGAGCATGTGAGTTAATTTATAATAGGCTTTGAATGTCCAGGTTTGATATGTAACATAACTAGTTTGATATATAACAGCTGTCCATAGTCCTATAATTTTTGCATAAATCACACCATGATTGACCCCACATGGAAACTGGAATGTGTCTTTGTCATACTACAGAATCCTTCTGAAATCACAGGGACAAAATAAAGCACCTTGAATGAAATAAGAGTTTTTAAAATCCTCAACAATTGACTTGGTGTAATTAATGAAAGATGGATACCAGGCTGCTGACAATTATGTGAGTTTATTTGATAGGTGAACATTCATTTCATAAAAAGGGTGCAACATGGGGGATTTTTTGTCAGAACAATAATAGGGCTTAAAATAATTAAAGCTTTCTTTGAGACAAGTGGATTGTTACTGAAACAGTTTATTTATTTTCCTTTCCCAAAAGCATCTACTGTATTCATTCCACAGTGTCAGTGTCTGCAGATTGCTTGTGTGGATTCCCAATGTACAACCGCAGTCTCCTTGGAGACAACAGTTTTATTTATTTATTTAGATTTCTTTACAAAGTGGTGACCATGAGATGGTTTTGCAGGACTAAAGAATAAATAAAATGCTTCATGCCTATCATTTCAACATTCTGTCAGCATACTAAATGGTGTTTTACTGTAGGCATACATAGAGATAACCTTTTCCTGTTGAAGTATATGTTTATGTGTATGTGTGTACATGTGTGTACATGTGTGCATAAATATACACACCGACAAACAGAACAGTAGTACATAATGATCATAGGAAATTACAGAGTTGACAGTGTTATATATCTAAGTAGGTAACTCGAATGCACATCAGGTATCAAAGTTGCCTTATTCTTTCTTTGAATTCTTTCTTTTCTAAACAAGTTATGTCAAACCCCAGCACTACTTCCAAGGGCTAGGAAGAGTGATATGGTATGTACACTCAGCGCAATGTCTCCACTGATGGTACTAAATTAAAGGCTTTCTGGTTTGATGTTAGAAGATGTGAATAAAAATAACATAATGAACCTACCTCCTATATGGCTAATATGAAGTAAGGGGAATGTCTTATCATAGAATCATCGAATCATAGAACACTTAGGGTTGGAAAGGACCTTAAGATCATCTAGTTCCAACCCCCCTGCCATGGGCAGGGTCACCTCACACTAAACCATGTCACCCAAGGCTCTGTCCAACCTGGCCTTGGACACCGCCAGCAGTGGAGCATTCACAGCTTCCCTGGGCAACCCATTCCAGTGCCTCACCACCCTCACAGTAAAGAACTTCTTCCTTGCATCCAATCTAAACTTACCCTCTTTCAGTTTGAACCCATTCCCCCTTGTCCTATCACTACAGTCCCTCATGCAGAGTCCCTCTCCAGCATTACTATAGGCTCCCTTCAGATACTGGAAGGCTGCTAGGAGGTCTCCACGCAGCCTGCTCTTCTCCAGGCGCAACAGCCCCAGAACAGCCCCAACTTTCTCAGCCTATCTTCATATGGGAGGTTCTCCAGTCCCCTGATCATCCTCATGGCCCTCCTCTGCACTTGTTCCAACAGTTCCATGCCATTTTGATGGTGAGGACACCAGAACTGCACACAATACTCCAAGTGAGGTCTCATGAGAGCAGAGTAGAGGGGCAGGATCACCTCCTTCAACCTGCTGGTCATGTTCCTTTTGATGCAGCCCAGGATACGGTTGGCATTCTGGGCTACAAGTGCACACTGCAGCCAGCTCATGTTCATTTTTTCATCGGCCAGCACCCCCAAGTCCTTCTGTGCAGGGCTGCTCTCAATCTCTTCCCTACCCAACCTGGAGCTCTGCCTGGGATGGCTCCAAACCAGGTGTAAGACCTTGCAATAAGCATGGTTAAACTTCGTCAGGTTGGCATCAGCCCACCTCACAAGTGTGTCAAGGTCCCTCTGGATGGCATTCCTTCTCTCCGCTGTATCAACCAAACCACACAGCTTGGTGTCATCAGCAGACTTGCTGAGGGCGCACTCAATCCCACTGTCCTGGTCACAGACAAAGATGTTGAACAAGGCCGGTCCCAAGACCAATCTCTGAGGGTCACCACTCATTGCTGGTCTCCAGCTGCACATTGAGCCATTGAGCACAACTCTTTGCAGGCGGCCATCCAGCCAGTTCTTTATCCACCAAGTGGTCCACCTATCAAATTGATGTCTCTCCAACTTAGAGACAAGGATATTATGTGGGACAGTGTCTAACGCTTTGCACAAGTCCAGGGAGATGACATCAAATGCTCTACCCCTTTCCATCAGTTCTGTAGCTCCATCATAGAAGGCCACCAGATTGGTCAGGCAGGATTTCCCCTTAGTGAAGCCAAGCTGGCTGTCACCAAGCACCTTGTTGGTTTTCATGTGCCTCAGCATGCCTTCTAGGAGAATCTGCTCCAAGATTTTGCCAGGCACAGAGGTGAGACTGCCTGGTCTGTAGTTCCCCGGCTCATCCATTTTTCCCTTCTTGAAAATGGGGGTTGTATTTCCCTTTTTCCAGTCGTCAGGAGCTTCACCTGACTGGCATGATTTTTCCAATATGATGGACAGTGGCTTAGCAACTTCATTTGCCAGCTCTTTCAGGACCCACAGATGGATTTCATCAGGTCCCATGGACTTGTGTGCATTCTGGTACCGAAGATGATATCGAACCAGATCCTCTTCTACAGTGGGCCCAGGGTCTTTATTCTCATTGTCCCTGAGTCTGCCTTCTAAGACTTAGGTGGTTGTCATTGATTCAGCAGTAGCAGTCATTTTTCTCCTTCTTGGTAGCTGGTGCAGCGCTGTGTTTTTGATTTTGGGCCTGGGAGCAGCGCTGATAACACCAGTGTTTATAGTTTCTGCTTGACAATGTTTTGGTTTGACCAAGGACTTTTCTGAGCCTCATGCTCAGCCAGGGAGGAAGGGAGCCGGGAGGAAGCACAGACAGGACACCTGACCAAAACTGACCAAAGAGGTTATTCCATACCACAGCACGTCATGTCCAGGATGTGAACACGGAGGGCAGAGACCCGGAAGGGTGTGGTGGTGGACTGGGGGTGCACGGCATGGTCAGGTTTTTGGGACTGGGGGGTTTGCTGCTGGGGGGTGCACTGGCTGGGTCGGGCTTGGTGAGCAGTTGTATTCTCTTTCTTAGTATTTCTCTTGTATTGTTACTGGTGGTAGCAGTAGTGATTTGTGTTATACCTTAGTTGCTAAACTGTTCTTATCTCAATCTGTGCGAGTTGCATTCTTTTAATTCTGCTCCTCATTCCCCAGGACTGGGGGAAGAAAGAGGGGGATTTAGTGAGTAAAACTGCGTGGGGGGGAAAAGAGGGAGAAGTGAAATTTTCAGCTTAAACCGCGACAGTGGTGTGTCTTGACTTACTAGAATAAAAAACAGTTTGTGGAAATGTAGCAGATTAATGGGGTTTATTATTTCAGTTCCAGACAGACTGAAGAATAGAGTGACTTAATATAGGGATTAAATTAATAACTAGAATACTTGAGGAAAACTACAAAAATAGGAGAAACTGATGTAGCATTATTGCTGCAAATTTCATATCACAGATATTGCATGATATAGTCTTGCACTCCTTAGTTGTCCTGTAACCCCCTGCTTCCACTGCCACCTTCTCTTTTTAATATATATATGAAAATTACTACCATTATTGAAAATAAATAGAAATGTTAGGAAAATAACCTTATAGGAACTCTAATATACCTTCCAATGCACCGATCACATTTGAGTGGCAGATGAGAAGCTGCATGTCCCATTTTTATGAACAATTAGTTTGGGCAAATCAACTAATTGCATATGCCAATTCTGACAGAGCAATTTATTTTTTCCCCCTTCTGTGCAATCATGATGACTGTAAAAACAATTGGAGTGCCAGTTGTGATTTAAGACAAGTACTGCTTGCTATTCTAGGCTTGTACTCCTCTTAAAATTAGAGACCCCCATTTTGGCTGGTCCCTTGCTATTGCCGTGATTAACATGATTATATGTAATAATTTCATAGCAATTCACTCAGCAGAGATAAACTACCAGTGTTTCTGCAATCATAATGTGCAGTGCTGGACATCCTCAACCACTCTACAAATCCCCAATGCTATAGTTAAATCTATTGGATCTGTATTATTAAAATGAATGTATGTTATTGAAAATTACACAGAAGACTTTAAAAATTAAAGTGAGTGAATATGGGGAGAAGAGGGATTGGTTAGATATTCTGTTTCCAAATGTTGGCTTTTTAGTGTTTCTTTTGAAATGGAAATCTAAAACTAGCAAGAATTTTGTGGCTGGCAGTGAAATTCTTCAATTTGTTGTGCATTTTGCTTCACAGAGTGTATCTATCTAGCAGGAGCAGTACTGTAATCCTTACATTGCCACAGCTACATTTCACAAATCCTACTTGCAAATATGGAAAAGGTCCTCCTTTTTTAATGCCTATCTTTGACCTCTTCTGCAAAGGCAGTTTCCTAGAACTAGTTTTCAGGTAAGCCCAAAAATTTCCATAAAGATAAAGTATTTCTCTTCTGATACAAAGCAGCCAGGGATGGTACATGTTGCTCTGACCCAGGCTGAGAAGAGACATAAAATTGAATTTCCTACATAACATGGAGTTTTCATCCAGTTATTCTCCACCTCATACACACATATCCCCTTATGAATAAAAGTGTTCATATTTTCCACTGGAAAATAACAGTTCCCTATGTGTGAAAGCATTGGGAATGCTTTGTGTTTTCTAGGGGTCAGCTCAAAAGCAAACTGGAAACCTTGACGGTTTTTGTGAAAAAGAATTTTCATCTCATGGTGAATGGACGCTTCTTGTTGACTGTTGTCTCATGTGATGGTGTACATAATGTGGGTTTTGGAGGCAGATTCTGCCACCATGATTCGCAGCCATCTAAAATCTAGCTGTCAGCTAATGCCAGTTATCAAAGCTTCTTCAATCATCAATAAGGGGGAATAGATAACTCCATACAGATATACCCCATCCTGAGCCAGGTGTCTAAAATGGATGGAATACATTGCTCTCTGGACCTCTTGACCTCAAAAGAGACCTAGACAAATATTTGTTCTGTCTACTATTAGATGGGGTGACTCAACACATTAGAATTGTTTTTTTTTTTACAGAGAGGGTCTGAATAAGCAAGCAGATAACTCAGGTTTTATATTCTCCTACTGATGCGCCACACAGCTTTGGGTAATCTTGTTCCACTGGATGTTCCACTATTTCATTCCTCACTTTCTTATTCACTTAATTTGTCCTACAAATAAGCTGGGGGAAATAAAAATCTTACTAAGTATAGTCAGGACTTGATCTTCACAGTCATAGATTGTAAAGTGGAAAGGACAAATGAATTAATTAAGTGTGGCTTACATAACTGTTCATTTAAGAGTTTAGCTGCTGATAATGATAATCACCTATGACCCTTCTATTATTCATGAAAGAGTGACATGCAGCTTATGAAAGCAATGCATGCCATCTACTGTACACACATTAAAAGCCAGGTGAAATGAATCTAACCTTTAAAGATAAAGTCTATCAAATTGCTAGATTTTTGGTTCTAACACATTATTATTTTCATTGTCATGGCTCATTTGAGCTACTGTGGCTTTAGTTTTCATTTACTGCTCCAATAGATGGAAGTTACCTTCAGGAATCCCGAAGCTTAAAAATTATAAAGAAAGTGGAAGTTACAAGAACTGGAAGGTCTTTCATTTAAGAAACAAGAACAAAATTAAAGCACCCTTTGCGTGCTGAACAATAACTTCTCTTCGTTAAGTGAATAGAAGTTCTGAAGATGCATTCAAGATAGACCATATCCCTTGGGTCTGACAGAAGTAGAGGAATAACAATGAAGATTAATGTGACTAATATGAATACGTCAAGAAGAGAAGGCAACCTGCTACTGCCTCTGTTACAAGTGCACAAAGTTCCCCCATCAATAAAGTACAGTCGTAGCTATGGTACCATGAGGAATTTGCATCCATTGCTGTCTCAGAGACTCCCAAGTCGACACAGCAGAAAAGTTCATTTGAGCACACTTTTGCTATGAGTACTTGCTGGCTCACAGAAAGGAAAACTAACATATTCAGAGCACAAAGATGTCCCGGTGGGCTGGCAAGAAGAATGAAATTATTTCCCACTGGAACTGAAAATGAACACAAACTTCATCACTGTCTAGTCCAAATGCAAAAGTAATCTCTTCCTCCTTGCATAATAGGAATATATTAAAAGCTATACTGATAACACTGTGGAAAACTATGCAGAATGAAGGAGAGCATTTATATAGCTCAAAATAATGTAATAAAAGACAAAAGGCAATGCTAGCAAAGGGAATAAGGCAGTCTGACCACACTTGAGGCATACAAATGAATTTGAGAGGACTAAACAATATTTCAAATGTGGGGAAATGGACTTCTTGCACGCAGGCGTGCAAGTGTAGCTGTCCCCTGCATAGCATGGTAGACATCCACAAGTTTTCTTTCTTTAGTTCTGGGTGAAGAATAACTGGGGTAAATAGTATCTGCACAAATCAACAGGGTGAAGCTTCAGTGCCAGGAAAAATCAGATGTGTCTACTATTACTATCTTCACATTTTCTATGCAACTTTATATTTGGGGGTAGAGTGAATGGGACACTGGTTAAAATGTTCTATTTAGCAAGGTAGGGTTTTTTTGTAGCTATAGTGGTCAAAGGCTATAAATTATCAGAAAAGACATCTTTTTTTGAAAGCTCCTGGGAATTCAGGAATTCCTGATGTCTCCCAGAGAAGTTTTTATATAAATATATCGGCATGGTGGCTGGCTGTTCTCTCTCCCTCTTACCTCTGAAATGGTATCAGATAGCTAAATAGAAATGTCATTTCTCCTGACATATCTTGACATTCACTTAGAGCTAAGTGGTTCTGGTGTCTCTTTAGTCACAGTCTTGGCCACTGAAGGAAAAATACTTTCAGAAAGAAAATTAAATGAGAGCTGTTTTGGCCCAGATGGTTAACAGAAGTGTGACTCTCACGAATAAATGACATGGTCTGCATCTATCCTAGCAAAGCTGAACATGCTTGGGAAGATTCCCTGGCATGATCATTTATGCTAGTAAAGTGTTAGAAGATTTCCTGGCATGATACTGGCCCATTCGAACAAGCTCTTCTCCTGAAAAAAATCAGGACATGGTTTGGCAGCTGGAGCAGCCAGGAGCCATTCCAGCAGGCAGTTTGTACACAGACATCCTGCTCTGGAGGCTGAAACACTGTGTTTGAAAAGATAAGAGATGTCCTGTATCTGTTTGCCTCACTGCTTGAAGATGTTTCTGGATACATTTAATTTGCTGGTGTAGATGTAGCTGTAGTGAAACTTGTTCTCACATGTGAACATAGGAACAAGCCAAAATCTCGGCAGGAAAAGATTTCCTCAGAGGAAGAAAGGTTCAAGATAACGTTACATTTCAGCTGACTTTATTGCACTGTTTGTTTTTGAACCTGAAGGCTGAAAAAGTATTACATAAAGAAAAGCAATTTTAATTCAGGCGATGTAGTTTTGTCGTTGTTTTTCCAAAATGGAAATTCATTTCTGGAGGACAGCAGGATTTGGAAGATATCATGGTACATACAGATTTTACTCCCTCAGAGTTGAAGACAGTCTTCTGCCCTGCTTATTGCATCAATAAAATAAAAACAAAATAAAGCTCATACATGCTTACTGAAAGTGATTGGAAATATAAATACGTTTGCATTTCACTTAGTGAATTTAGTGGAGTGAAGGTGAATATAACAGCCTGGAACAGTAAATAGACAAAACAGGCCAAAAGAGTAGATTTTATTCAGCAGTCCTGAGAAAAGAATCAAAGAGCTTTCCCAAAATAAATAGCTGGTTCTGTCCATCAAGGTCCCATGGGGACAATCACTGCAGCTGACTCGTAGTCTATAATAAACTTTTGCATAAAAATTACTTCAGAAATAGCACCAGGCATGACGGATGCGCTCGACCCTTTAACCAGACTAGAAGCAGTTTGATACAGACTCCAAAGGCGGCAGAGGCCTGAGCCATAGCCAGATCAAGAACTCCTCTAGTTCCAATCTGTTCTCTGAAAACCCACAAAGGAGCAGAATAACACAGTGAGCATCGTGCATATATGAACTTGGAAGTCTGATCACCCAATTAACGCATGAATAGCAGGTGGCTTTTTTCAGCACTCATTTACCAAGGAACAAAGAAAGGAGCTCAAACAGCCACTGTATTTTGAATGTTTCTGTTTATGTCACATAAAATTGACTTTACCCCCTGCAAACCTTCCATATTGACCAGAGAGTGTTTTTTATAAAGCAAACTAAAATAACGGAAAAATACAGTTTACTGAGGAGAAATGTGCCAAGGGAAACTGGACTGCCAATAGCTTTATCTTTAAAAATGCTTGAAACATCAAGATACAATAACAGAGTCAAAGATCTGGAAGTATTATGAGATCTATTACAGGATAATGATTTTCTGAAGGAAATAGACTTGGGGTATTATTCTATTTCTGGTCATCAAATATTATATCACTTACAAAGGTGTGGTGAATGCAACAAAACTAATTTCAGGTTTTATAGAAAGAGAATAAGGAGGACCTTATGGTGTTTATTTCCATTGGAGTAATTTAAGAAGGAGGAAAGAGAAAGAAGAGCTAAATATAAGAATTGGTTGCTCTCTGGAGTTTATGCCAGCCATAAAATAAGTATCAGTCATAACACTGAAGAGCAGTCCAGGTAACATTAGACAGGGAGAACAGTGCATGAACCAGAACCTCAGTGGGAATCAGAGAGCTAAGACACAAAATCAAACTATGGATGTCAGTCTGTATTTTGACCATGTCAATGAATCTACTTGCATTAACCTTTTAATAAATATCCCCAAGAAAAAAGCTCAAGTACTTAATTTCCAACAGTGTATTTTTTTTATATTATTAATATCGTATGATCCACACTTTCTTCTGGATGAAGACCTGGAAATGCCATGAAATGTTTTGTAATGTACATTCTGTAGACAGAAGAGCTTGAACCACAACTTGCTGGTGATTTAAGTGTTAGCTAAAAATTAACTCAATACACAGTCCCATATTGGCAAGAAATTTTCAGATGTTTCTCTTCATAAGATCCATGAAAAGCCATGGGTGAAGCTATAGCTACTTTTGGTTGTTAGTCTCTACGAACACTGCTGAAATAATGGAGGTTTAGATGGACTGGCATTTGTCCACTGCCCATATCAATTTGCAGTGAGTTTATTACTGTCAGGGTGACATTTGGAAATACTTTCTTTGGGAAAAGAAAACAGCCCAGGCAAAGGAACAGCTGTGACAAACACACCTGTACAGCTGGCAATGCTAAAAACATATTCATTTTGCTAACACTTTAATCTGCTCCCCAGATTAGGAGAGAACTAGCAAAGACCCTCATTTACTTATTATTGCTGCTTAGTATGCTAGCTGTAATTTGTGTCTTGTGAACTCCTTATGTGAACTCGTAGGTTATTGAAGGAAAAAACAACATAGCATGGATTCCCACTATTTTTAGGTTAGATGAAAAAAAAAAGTGGGACAAATCCTCCTATTATTTTTTGTTCTTAAGAATATATTGATCTATAGAACTCTTGATATTACTCCTGGGATACCCTGATTAAAGACAACAGAATACTCTTAATTATTATTTATAAACTATTTAACAAAGAAGACAATTTAAAAAAATACTAAGGAAATGCAAACACCATAAATACTTTTACGTTCTCTTCATGAAAAATTTCTGTTGGGATTAGTTCTCTGAGACGTTGCATAGTGCTTCTGTCTTTTCTCAAAAGCAAATTTAAAGTATAATATATTTCATTTTATTATTTTATTTTTCTTTTCAAAACAGTAAACAGTAGTAGGAACATTGTGATATCCTTGACAACTGAGCATATTACTAAAATAGACAAAGAAATCACTTGTATTAGGGTATCTGAATACTTCCTAGTATATCATCAATATACAAGTTTGGTTTGGAAAGGGCAAGCTTTACTCACCAGATCAATAAAACTGAGAATAGAGCTAACCTGCTCAGTCCAAAAAAAGCTCTAGGATTTTTCGTCAAAATGCCATTGTTCTCTTCTAGCTTCCAAAACCAATATATAGAAATAAATTTACATTGCGTTCATGAAGCATTATGGTGGTTTATATGGAAGGATCTGATTCAGGTTCTATCCAGACTTGAAGTTCCCAGCAGGTATTGTAAAAGTTTAGGTAAAATGAAAGTTGTCTGTCTGTGAAATAACTCATCTAAACACAGTAGTGAAGGTCAGATTTTTCATCTTGAGTTTTTATACAAAAAAGGACTCTCACACCTATTTTTGTTATTTTCACATCATTATAAGGTGGGTCTTTTTATTATTTTGGAGGTAGCAAAGGCAGAGAAAATCAAAGGTCACAGTGAACACAGGGTCAAGACTGATGAGACTAGGGGTTCACCAACTACTGGAGAGTCCTTCTGTGTATGGATATATTTGTGTGAGTTTGTTGGGAATACACCCTCAGTCTCTCTTCTGGCTGCACAAAAGGTAGGGGATTGCAGCAGCCTGGCTTTAATTGGGTAGAGAAGCAAGGTCTCCTCTAGTGCAGAAGGTCCTCTGGGTTTTGTGTTTGGTGAACTGGGAAAGAAAACTTCCCTTGTCCTAAAGATTTCCAGAGCTAAAGACCCTTAAATCACAAAAGCATAAAGAATGTGTTAAAGGAAAATTCAGTTGCTGGACTATTAAACCAGTCTAAGAAAGTCATACTTACATCTATCTCCTTAAAACAAAGATGTTTTCTTAGCATTTTCATCCCTTACAGGTACACATTTTTCTTGATTTGAAATACTAGTAGTTCCTGTGGAAATATAACAATCTTTCATGAAAGATTCAAAACAAATTGATCTCATATTTCTCATTTTTCAATCCCAGTTCCTATATTTTTCAGTAAAAGATGTGATTTATGTATATTCAGTGATACAAGTCAATGCCTATTTCTGTCTACTATTGCACCCGTGAAACTTTCAGTGATCAATGATCTTTCTTTGGCAATTGTGTTATGTGGCAATTTTTTGCCTTGGAAATCAGGTAGAGTAAATCTAAAGTCTTTCACCTTTGCATTGTCTCAACTACTCAGCCACCAAAATTGAAACTGTGCTGAGTTAGTTCTCACTCGATTTCTGCATTGATGAAGCTATCGTGAAGAGAAACTTCACTGCATTGTTCATCACACTTTGTTGGGTTTCTATTCTAGTATATTTCAGTATAAAAGTATAATGATGATTTTTTATAAATGTATAAAGAAATGATCAAAGAAAATGTATCAGAAACTAATATACTTTGAGAAGTCATAGCTACTGGTTATCCAGCATGATATTTTACAGTTTCCTCCTGATTAGCATTATGTAGATATTAAGTTAAGGTCAGGCTGGCTTTATTTAAAGCTGTTCAATAGATATGATGATATTAAGGAAATCAATTTCTTTCATACCTGTTACACTGTTGAATATTGTTGCTTGTCTGACCAGATTGCAAAAGAATGTAAACCCCATGGGTTGAGGGAAGAACAGTCCTATAACTAAAGTACAATCTACTACTACTACTGCTAATAATAAGGGAAATAAAAAGGGGAGAGAATATAAAACAAAAAGAGGAAAAGAAAAAAAAACAATAAACGCAAAAGTTGCTCAAAAGTTGCTCACTACCAGCCAACGAGTACCCAGCCCGACCTGAGCAGTGATCTGGCCTTTCCAAGTAACTCCCCCCCAGTTTATATACTGGGAATGGCATGCTGAGGTATATATGGTATGGAATACCTCTTTGGCTAGATTGAGTCAGGTGTCCTGTCTCTGCTTCCTCCCGGCTTCTTGTGTGTCTCCTCAGTGGTGCAGCATGAGACTGAAAAAGTCCTTGACTGGAGTAAGCATTACGTAGCAACAACTAAAACCAACAGTGTGTTATCAGCATTGTTCTCAGAGTAAAGTCAAACCACAGCACTGCATCAGCTAGTAGGAAGGAGAAAAATAACAGTTACAGCTGAACCCAGTGTGGAACTGGAACCCTTATTCCACACCATTCACGTCATGTTCAGGTAGCACATTTTTCAGATGGCAACTGAAAACAAATACAACTGCATTTATTTCAACCCACAACCTTTCTCGACCATTTTTTTCCCCTGCCCCAATAAGGAAGGAGAGTGAGTAAGCGACAGGGTAAGAGTTTAACTGCAGTCCAAGGCTAATTCATCATATGGGTTGCATTAAGACTGTTTTTCCCCATGATATCATTTTATATTCATCTGTTTTGAATTTCATTTGACATTTTATTGCCTCTATACTCTGATCTCTAAGGTCCTTCGAAATTCTTCACAATCTGTCCTTTTCCTGAGTGCCGTCATATAATATTGGGTCATCATTATTCACATCATATTATGACCATATATATCAGCCCCCTTCTTTAGGTCATTTCTTAATACATTAAGCAGATTGAGTTCCAGGAAAGACCCTTGCTCAACTGCTCTGATGACCATCCTCCATTGCAAGAAATTATCTTTTACTGTTACCCTTAAATTCCTATCTTTTAACGAAGATTAATGCATATAGAATCATAGAATAGTTAGGGTTGGAAAAAAACCTCAAGATCATCTAGTTCCAACCCCCTTGCCATGGGCAGGGACACCTCACACTAAACCATGCCACCCAAGGCTCTGTCCAAACCGGCCTTGAACATCGCCAGCGATGGAGCATTCACAACTTCCCTGGGCAGCCCATTCCAGTGCCTTACCACCCTTACAGTAACAATTTCTTCCTCATATCTGATCTAAACTTCCCCTGTTTAAGTTTGAATCCCATTACCCCTTGTCCTATCACTACAGTCCCTAATGAAGAGGCCATCCCCAGCACCCCTATAGGCCCCCCTTCAGATACTGGAAAGCTGCTCTGAAGTCTCCACACAGCCTTCTCTTCTCCAGGCTGAACAGCCCCAACTTTCTCAACTTATCTTCATACAGGAGGTGCTCCAGTCCCCTGATCATCCTCGTGGCCCTCCTTTGGACTTGTTCCAACAGTTCCGTGTCCTTTTGATGTTGAGGACACCAGAACTACACACAGTACTCCAAGTAAGATCTCACAAGAAGATGGCCTCCTTTCTTCTTTCAAGCCATTCAGCTCTGCAAAAAGAAATCTGGGATACTGAGCTACGAGCTGTTCCTGCCGCAGGTGTGTCTGAGGATGCTGCTGGGGAAGGATTAAGACTGGGGCCAGGCAATGTGGATCAGACAGAGTATCTGCTGTGAATGGATATGAGGTCTTCCCTCATATCCCATGATAATTAATGTCCTTATAGCCTATGTAGAAGCTTTTGTCAAAATTTTATAGGAAATTAAAATAGGCTGTATCGTTCCGACCACTTTAACCCATAGGTTTCTTGACCTTTTTAAACAGTGTCTTCTACTGAAGCAGTGATGACCCTTCTCAGAATAAAATAAACATTCAAATCTCTGCTAATTCTATAATTTCTTAGTGTTGCTATTAATTTTTTCCATTGGGGATCCTGAGTTTAAAGGACTGTCAGTCTCTGAGAGGCCCTGGAAATTTTTAAACTGGTATCTCATCCGCCACCTTTTTGTCTTCACATACTGTAAAGTTTAAGGTGAGAGGTTATATACTACTATTAGTAATGTGTTTGTTTAATCTGTGAGTTCCTATACATCTCTAGAGGCAATATAATCTGGTCCCGGTAATTTGTTACTGTTCATTATGTCTATTTGTATTATAAGCTGTTCCACAGTTCATTCACAGATATTCAATTACAGCACTTCAACATAGCCTGGGAATCCTGTGCTGAGTTCTGGTCCAGAATAATTTTCCCTGCCTACCTGGGCACAATGCAGGAGATTCTTCTCAAAACACCACCATGGACTGGACAGATACCACTGTGGACAGAGATTGTAGCTCTTCCTTTAATTCAGTATATTAGTGGTGTCTCTAGTTGTGGGATATCCAGTCTTTCATTCTGTCTGTTTCTGGTCAGGGTTAAAACCCAAACATCAAATATTTCAAAACCTCTGGGTTAGTTATTCAAGAAGAACCTCTTAAGCCGCCTGCTGAAACTGCTAGACTTTACAGACCAACTAAATATTCATTGAGCAAAAGACTCTCTGATCCTAGTGATTAGGGTATTCATATGGCAGGGGAGACATGAGTTCCTGACATTCTAATGAATATTTACATAATTCTGTATGAAGTATTCACTGGAGCAGAAACAGCAAGTTGCCTGATCTCTTACCTATAGAATCATAATTTTCTCGCCTTTCAGCTCAATTAATTTTTAATTGTGCTTCACAAAGAGGAACAGCCTCGAGAGGAGGAACTGTCTTCACAGACTGTCCTAGTGTTTAGAGCATTTATCTAATGTTAGCTTTCAATGTCCCTCAAAAACCGAAGGGAATTAAACCTGTTGCTCACACTTTCTGAGGATACTGGACAAAGAGGGAACCCTGCCATCATCTCCACCACTTTTCTTCATCATAATCTTTGGAAAAAGTTATACAATTTTTGTGAGGAGCTTCATCATTTTGAATCACAAATGGAAGAGGCCACTATAGTCTCTGAGAGGACTACAGATGATTCTTCACTTTACTTATTGTTTGGTTCCAGGCTAGATTTGATGGTCTCCCACCTTGTTGGTTTCTAGCATTTCTGGCACAAATCCTCTGTGCTTCTGTGTACCCCTGCCCATTTTATCCAGGGGGGATTTCAGAATATTTAGGAATCTGGGGAAATGGGAGAATCTCAAGATTTTTAAATGGCAACACTGATATAGGTGTAACATGGCAAATGTCTCTGTGCTTTGTGGTGTTTCATGTTGGCTGCTCTGCTTGCTATTGTGAGGCTACTTCTAGCAAAAGGCTGCAAGTGAAATGGAAGTCACAGAGAAAATAAATTAATGAATGAACAAAAGTGGCCTTGGAGTAGAGATATTATCAAACATGTTTCCTTCAGAAAATGTTAACATTAATCTGCAAAATTAAACTTTTGAACTGAATTCCCTGAAAGGAAAGGTGAGGGGTTGGGACGGGGAGGAAATGTCAAGATTTGTTCTCAACCGAATGTAGGCTAGGACAAAGGTTAGAAAACCTGTTGTCACCATCACAGCTCACCTGTCCTTTAGAGTGCAAGTCTAATATCTTGTCTAGTGGACACGGGTACCACTGTGAACAGAGAATGTTGTTCTTCCTTCAAGTATATTAATAGTGCCCCTGGTTGTGGGATATCTGTCTAACGTCTTGTCTAACTCTGTCCTTTCTGACAAAGGACAGAAAAATTAAATAAAAGCTACTATGTGGCTATTAGGTCTGAAATTCTGAAGTTCATCCCATCTGCATTCCCTACATTGCCAAATTTGAATCCAAATACTTGACTTAGACCTGTTCTCATCTGGTTTTGTTTGTTTTAACAAGACAAAGTGTAATTTCCTTTCATGAAGTGGTCTTTTCTCACACTGGTGGTTTATCAATGATACCAAAACCAGGGTCCTGCCATGCTGTAAACATAAGCTGAAGACTTCACTGTGATTTCAAATCCTGGAATAAATTAAGTTAACGAAGTAGAGGGAATTCCGAAGCTGGCTGACTCCAGAAAAAGAGCCTGTTCATGTGACTGTTAAAGTATTTATACTCATGCATTAATTGCGTTGTTTGGCAAACGCTGTTCACCTAGGTGAGCTGTTATCTCACACCTGTACCTGCTTGGTGCAGTGATGCTTAGGCAGCATCCTTCTTGTAGGTGTCAACATTATGAACATGTGTTTTTATTACCATGATTTTGTATCCAGCCTTATGTTTAGTCACAGGTAAGTTAATGTAAGTCCCTAATAGGTCTAATGCTTATTTCTAATTGTACCTTCTCTCTGTTGAAGCAGGGTGTCATCTACCACAGTAGGAAAGCAATGGCATATATCCGACAGCACAGAAACAAGACAGAAACAGAAAATCTGTTTATCACTGTAGACAGCATTTATAGCTATTTCACCCCTTCAGGTAAACCACCAGCATATGCAGCTATTTCTGATAAGAAGTAGTGAGTACACAAGATTTGGAGGAGTTTTTCTCCTTTACTGTAGCAAAAATGGGAAATTTGGTCAGTCTTCTACTCTCACAGCTTCAGTGGTTAATTATCTTCAGTAATGTTAAAACAAGGTAAAGAAGGGGTAAAAAATACCCAAAACACAAGAGGTTTCGTCAGAGATTTTTGGGGAGAGAAAGGTTCAGTGGCTATAATTCAGCTGCTCTGGGATTCATTTATCCCTGTGAGGCACTGTGCACAGTGACATCTGACACATGACTCAAAGAACCTCAGCCCAAAAAAATGAGATTTGTATTGGTCTTTGGCCCATAATTTCAAATTTTCAATCTTGAAAAGTACTAATTCCAGCACATCTTTTATTTTAAGCATACACTTTCCATTTGCTCACTTACTTCCGAAAGCAATGAGCAGTCCAGCACCTGATTCATGTCCAGCGCTATGCAGATCTTCCAAAGGGGACTTCCTACTGCCTGAGTTTCCCAAGCAGCCCCATGCCACAACTACTGTAAGTCCACACACAAAATGTGCTTATTGGTTCCTGTGTGCCCCAGAAAATATTGTGGTGGCTGCTTTTCCAGGGCAAACTCACTGACATGATGAGGCTGCTTTCATGCAGCAGATTAACAGCCAGCAGAACTTTGGACTATCCGTGTTTAGTTCTCTCCTCTTCTTAACAGGACTTAACTCTTGAGTGTTTGGCAAGTTGCTTAGCCAACAGATTCAAGGCTGCTAGAAGGCAGGGCAGGATACATCAGAAGTGCCAGATGAAAAGCCTTGCAGTGTGCACAGTAAGAGTTCAGAATTCGTTGGGCTGGAAAGAAAACATGAAAACGAAGGAAGCTCTAGCAGCGAGGCTGGGGACGTCCTCTGGGGAGAAAGAAAGGCTTCAGTTCCACTTCCAAGGGCTGTCTGTATGTTTTTCCCCATTGTGGTTTCATGCTAAATGTATAATGTCCAAGCAGCAGGGATTGAGTCTGTTTCTGCCCACAGTCACTGATAAGCGTTATAAGCACTAGACTGCTCTGTAAAGGGGGAATTAAAATGACCTTTGGGCAGCTGGGTCAATCCTGCTTCTTAAAAGTTGCATTAGGACCACAGGTTTCATGTTCCAATTCAATGTTCCAAATTGAAACAAAGACCATCAACACAAGTTATCTCCTTTATAGTTATTCTCCTGCAAACTCATGCTCCCTTTAACCAAGTCTTGGCAATGACATAATCCACATCTATAATCTCCAGACTTTCTTTTCCCAAGTCACTCTAGCAGAACCTGCAGAAGGTTCACAGAGAAGAGACAGCTGGTACCTCAGCTGCCTGATTTCTGAATGGACTGAGCCAAAGACAGGGCAGCCTGCCATCTCTCTGGAGCCAGAACTGCCTTCCTCTTCATAATCAGATTTATGCAAATATCCTGGCACTGGTCTAAAGATACCTGGATTTAGTCAGGAGAGGCAGAGGCATGTAGAGGGCTCACAGCCTGCTCTCTCTTCTCATTATAGTCCCCTGCATCATGCCTCATAGCTGGAGCCACACAGTTAAACCAGGGCTGTGTTATTCCTTGGATACAGGCATGTTTTCTGACATAAATCTCCACAAACACTAAACAATCCAACAAAAACACAGGTGCTCTGTCAGAGTGGAAGAATTTCACTATTTTCTTATTGTTCACAAGCATACTCTGAGCTTGTGACAGCAGCCAGTTGAGAGGGATCAGTGAAGTGAAGCAGGGTAGGAAACATACTGTGCTTGTATTTCCTGAGAGACAATCAGTAGTGCCAGATAGAAATACTGAGACACATACAGAAACTGAACTGCATCTCCTCGGAGATGAATGGCATGCTATACCTCTGGTCAGTCATATATAATTTTAGTAAGTATACTGATAATTAGATTTAAATTAATGACTTTCAGGGGCATAAGGGATCAGACTGAAATATCCTTGTTTTTCTTTGGTACTGTTTTGTTAACTGAGAAAAAATATTAAAGCTGTTCCGTAGCATGATACAAGGGGGTTATTATTAATCTTTATATAAGCTGCAAGTTACCTGCTGACTTGGACTCTGTGCTTTACATGTTGTAATTAACTTGGGAGGTTTTGGATTTTTGTTGAGTTTACAGGAAGGAAATTCTAACTTTGTGTCAGATAATAATGCTTGTAATATTAAATCAAATCATAATATTTCTTTTTGCTGAAGAAATTAAGTTATGTTTAGTTTTCTAAATCTCCATAAATTAGTAAACAGGCTGCAGACCTGGATATTGGGAGAAAACAAGATTGTGCTTCAGTCACCAGTCTCTAAAAGAGGTGATCAAGAATGATGATCATCTGTGTCTCTTTCTTGCTGACAGGCTTTTAAGTGGAGAGCATAATGGGCAACACTACAGACAGCTGCCAAATAATACATATGCACTCGCAAGGTAACTCATGAACCTATTAGGAGCCTATTTCTATGCTTCAGGTCAAGGACTCTCTGAACAAATGTTACAAACTGCAGTCACCTGCAGTTCTACAGGTGAAATTGTTTAGTTGCATGAAGGTATATATGAAGTTCATCATCTGGGGTTCACTGTATTAAAAATTCACTAACAGAGTCAGTCTCTTAAGTCATTCAATTGATAAAAAAGTCAATGATTCTTCATAGAGCACTATGGTCACACTAATCTTATGAGGTTGTGGTGGGCATTTCTTTTACAGAGCACATAACTGGCCATTAGATCTGAAACTTATACTAAAGACTCTTTCATCCATTATTGCTTGGATATAAATACACAATTCTGAGATCAACATGATCATTCATTACCCATAGCAGGTAGGAGAGGAACTGTGACTAGAAGAGTGTTTCTACATTTCAGCATCTCCCAAAGCAACTCCTCAGGGGGTGAAATTTAAGGGTTGACACAGATCTTCCTTCACACTGACACTGAAAGCCAGGTCCATGTCACATCTTCCAGCAGATGCTATTTGGCTGCCTGTCAAGAGTAAAGAAAATCTGTCCTTCCCATGGATTACATTTCTGATTTTTACTGCTATCATGACAGTGTGGCGAGGGAGTCTGCAAACTCCTATTTACATGGCAAATGACAGCTTTGCCTTTTTAAACCTAACTACCTACAGCACAACTTGAAATAAACAATAAGTGGGCACATCTTTCGTGTGAGTTCACCCCAAAACATTAACTCTTACCCTGAAGGCAGTTTTCTGTACCATCCCCAAAGTAAATTATTTTTGCATGTCAGGTTTTTGTCATTCCCCTGGAGTGGACCCCTTAAGGCAGCTGCATAATAGTTTGGATTTCTTTTGCTAGGTTCAACACAGAAACCAGCATGCATTTCTGTAAGATATATTGAAGAGTCTCCTGCTGTTCTATGAAGTAGTACTATGAAGGCTTATTATTGCTGGAGTACCATAAGTGAATAGAAAGCCTTGCAAACACATACAGAGACATAGTGCCTGCTGAGAGAAATTTGTACTGTACCTCAGCCAAGTGATGAGAAATCAGGTGTAAAAACTCACGTTCTGTACACAAGGCAAAACTCAACACTTTCTTTATCTTTTCTTTTTTTTTTTAATGGCACATTGCAGTTCTGCCCGTCTTTTTTTCTTTGCTTTGTACTATTTTTTGCCTTGAAGAAGATGATGGGGTTAGATGAAGAAGAGACATATATTTGCATCATGAAATAAAATCCACTGCCTCTTTCCTCCTATATTGCAGTTTTCCTGGCGTTTCCAGAACAGAAGACTGTGAAAAGATACTTGGAAATGCTTTTACCTGATTTCCATGCAGCAGAATTTCTGAACCTTTCATTGGAAAGCTCTAGAGCATCGTGCCCTGCACATCCTACATCATCTGTTCCCACCTTGTTGCATACATAAACTCTTCAGATCTGTGAGGAGATAAATATGATTTAAGAGGAGTTGTAGAGCAATCTCCTAAATGCTCAGAGAGAAATGCAAGACTTCAGTTCTGATTAGAATGGTTTGCTGGTTAGTATTTGTAATTCATTAGCTCTGCTCTCAATGTATGTTTTAGCTTTAAGGAGAATCAAGCGATCCAGCTAAGCAATACATCTGGGGCACTAACTTCACAAAAAAAAATACAGTCTCCTTTTTTTAATCTTCCAGCTATAAAATTCCCTTACAGCGAAGTAAGTGGTTTGCTTAAAGTGAACTAAACTGCATAGGGCATAAAGTATGGTGCTATTGGCTATTCCATAGGGTAGAATAAAACTCTTTTTTTTCAAGTATGCACCCTAATATATACCCACTGTTATGAACTACCTGTAGACATTTATACCGAGATATCTGAAAAATGAGGCCTCAGTGAGTTAAGTGTGGAAGTTTAGGGGAAGCCTGCATCTTGCACCCCAAATTCACATCGTTACTAGTCTATAACTTCAATTAATTCATTGACCTCTGACAAAAAATCTTGCAGTATCACCCAACAAAAATTCATATGACACTGAGCAAAGTCTGATGATAGGGACTACACTGTTTGCTGTGCATCCTCTATAGTTTATACCAGCTGGAGGCGTACATTACTGAGCTGCCTCAGAAAACACAGGCTGAACTCTCTTTAAAAGTGGAAGCTGAAAGGCAAAGCTAATGAGCTCAGGTGCAGTGAAGCACTATACTATTTTTCAGACCCAATCTATTACCTCCATAGAGTGTGTAGTCTCTATATAGACCCATCAACTCTCTTGGAGTCACTTTGGGCACCTCTAAGTGACTGTACAGTGCTAGTGTGCGCTGCTGGCAGACAGGAATCATCACCCTATTTCCAGCTGGGCTGGTGCCAGCTGACAAAGAAATTTAGAACTTGGGGCAAGCACAAGACATGTCAGTAGGATCGTGGCAGCATAATCTGCTCTACTGGAAAACTCTTTTAAAAGTCCCTTTGGCTGTCCATATAAACCTTTACTTATAGGCAACTTAGGAAGAGTCACTAGGACAACTGTAGTCCCCCTTGGCTCTTTGAGCCAACTTGATGTGCATAGCAGAAGGCTTATGCTTTTAAGGGTAGAAGACCACATTTGCTTCTTGTAGTGTTTTTCAAATGTGCAATTATAGTTATCTCAATGAAGTGGCTCCTGGCTGATTTCTGAGTAGGTAAAAAGAGTAGAAACCTTACCAAATGGCAAGAATATTGAAAATTTTCAAGAAGTGGGTTGTACTATTGCCTGATCAAAGAGACTGCTGAGCACCCTTGTACAAGCCTTTTTTCAATCTTACAGAAGGGGATATCACACCTTTTTATAATGTGATTTGAGACTTTATGATGAAAACAGCTCTCAAAGAGCTAAGTGGCATTGCTATGATATTACAAGTGGACCACATGCAGAAAAAAAAAATCCCATTCTTTTGAATTTAAAAGGTTTTATTCAATCATTTTATAGACAGATAGAAGCAGCCTTGTATACACAAGCCCTGGTCCTCATGGGGTAACAACCCCAACGCACAGCAGGGCATAATCAGTCCAGGAGGTTCCTGCAATACATTAGTGATAACTTCCTTCTGCAATTGAAAGAGGAACCAACAAGGAGGGGGGCTATGCTGGACCTTGTTCTTACCCACAAGGAGGAGCTGCTGAGGAATGTGAATCACAGAACTGGTGAGGAATGTGAATCTCGAGGGCAACCTTGGCTGCAGTGACCATGAATTGGTGGAGTTTAAGATCCTTAGGGCAGCAAGGAGGAAGGTGTGCAGCAATCCCACTCCCCTTATAAGCAGGAGAGCAGACTTTGGTCTCTTCAGGGATCTGCTTGGTGAGGTACCATGGGATAAAGCCTAAAGGGAAGAGGGGCCCAATAAAGATGATTAATATTCAAGGATCCCCTCCTCCAAGCCCAGGCACAATGCATACCAACAAAGAGGGAGTCAGGCAAAAAAACCCAGGGGGCCTTCACAGGTGGACAAGGAGATCCTGGACTATCTCTAACACAAAACAGAAGTCTAAGAGGGTCAAGCAAGGACAGGTAGCCTTGGGGGGATCCAGAGAAATTGTCCGAGCAGTCAAGGATCAGGTTACGAAAGCTAAAAGCTGAAGCCCTGACAGAATGAAATCTCCCACTGAAAGTCTGTAATATTTTTGGGTTTTCCCTTTTGCTTTTCTCTCTCTTTTTTCAGTTGCCATGTCATAATACTGAAATCAAATTATCTTGTTCAGGGGCTGGATTAATGGTGAGGCATACAGAGAAGAGAATCAAAGCCTTCTCCCTAAATAAACAGGAAGATCTGAAACCATCTGCACATTCAAATCCAA
Source organism: Myiopsitta monachus (assembly GCA_017639245.1). Classification (NCBI taxonomy): domain Eukaryota; kingdom Metazoa; phylum Chordata; class Aves; order Psittaciformes; family Psittacidae; genus Myiopsitta; species Myiopsitta monachus. The sequence goes on along the minus strand of CM029917.1, from coordinate 112,630,206 downwards.
AGGAAGCACACAAGTAGCAAATGAAAGCTAATCTAATAAGAGCAATATTGATTTTTGGATATTATTTCTATCATTAGTGGATTAAAATTTGGGAAGAGCTCTCCTCTTAACATTTCCCTGAAGTACTAAAACCAGTGATCACATTACAGCGAAACTCAAGATTTAAAGAGTTTGAAATGCAGCTACAGCTGTTCCAATGAGAGGATAAAAATCCATTTACTTCACACCCTCCCAAATCCTCTTAGTGCCTTAACAGATTAGTGTGTAAGGGGGAAGCAACAGTGTTTATTTTAATTGAGCTTGATGTTAGTTTCTTCAGCTGATGAAGAGGTGAGTTCTCGGAATGGAGTGGTGACAGATTTCATTCAATTGCAGCCACTCCTCTTGATGATCTGACAAGTGCAGGGAAGGACACTTTAGTTTTACATATGCTACATTTTGCCACTCTCCAAAAAGAAGTTCAGGGAAATATATTAACATAGGCTTTGTCATAGTGATTATTTTGGCTGGGGGGAAATTGTGTATGGGTTAATAATGGTTCAGTTTGGTGAATGCTTGGTCTGCAGGCACCGTTGTGTCACTGGCATGGGGAAAACAGAAGTATTGGAAAAAGGAAAACCAGGAACAGTACAAAGCAAATGTGTGTCTTCATTGGAAAAATCCAACAAACACAGTAAAAAAGAGAGTAAAGGAAAGTAAGCCCTCCTCACAGTTCAGGGAAGCCACAAAAAAGTTGTCAGCCCCCAGAAACCAGCTAATTGAAAACTGGGTGACCTTTAGATTTCCTGCAAAGTGTTGAAAGGGCTTGGCTTACTGTCACACTTATGAGTCACTTCAGTCCTATTGGTGTAATTACTGCTGCCACCAGGCAAACTATCTCAAACCTTTGACTGATCTCTTGCCTGAAACAAAATAATCCTCTAGTCACCCCCCAGCAGCAGATTTTGAGATGTGTATCACCAGGCTCCAGATTTCATCTAAATTGGCTCTGTAGTCTGATATCTGACTGAAGCCTTCTCACCATCCCCTAGTGAACCAGTAATGACTGGGAATTAAAACCCCAGCAAATAAATTACTCTTAACCAGATATTCAGCACTGTTGCAACTCAGAGAAATAACAGCTCAGCAGTTCTGTAAGGAAATGTTGGCTATGATGCCTTTTACTCAAGGCCTTTTGTTATCCCATTTGAGTTTACACTTGGTAAGACTAAAGGACTATCAAAGTCTTCCGCACAGGACCACAGTGCATGTCCACCACTTTCCAACCATACCTACCTACCAGCAGAAATGCACACTATAGCTGGGTCCATTGTTGAACAAGGTGTATGGGTTCTGGGAACAGCTGTTTCCAGAAATGGAAAACAATCTGTCTATACCAGTAGATTTGGAAAAGAGAAAATTGCAGTAGTTCACTGGCCTCTCTAATGATTATTCAGTGGCCTAAACTGCCCCTCTATGATCACCTTAGCTCATTCGGCTGTGCCTTTGGGATACCATTGATGAGGGATAATTGAATAACAGAATCTAATAGTTGAACTCAAGTATTTGTTGTAGACATAAAACTTGTCCATTGCCTCTCAAATGCATTTTGTATGGACAAGAAAAGCAGGAGGGAAGGAGAGATGTCTCATCCTTCCTCCTTACCTCTCTGAAGAAAAATCTGACCAAAGCTGAGAACGTCCAAGGAGCCAGATTGCCTGACTTATTGGCTGTTATTAACTAGGCAGTTGTTTTAGGAGAAATGAGTGGCTACAAGAATAAAGCAAGTTTAATACAGTCAATTTTCATACTAGTTCCACTGTCCTTGCTTTATGTCTGAATTATTGCTAGTCATATCCACTGGTGAAAGGGGAGCTTAGTGATCAAAACTAATCTGTGCCACAGAATATAAATCCAATCTGTATCTCATGCAGAGCAAAGGGACTGAGTTTCTGTCCCAAAGCATCAATGGAGTTTCGATGATCTCAATTTCAGCATGCTTCTGGCCTTTCCAGCCTAAGGACTTGGAAGGTTTCTAATTTGAAGAATGCAAAATAATAGCAGTAATAATAAAAAAAAATCCTTCCCTTTAGGGTTTTGAGTATAAGAGGTAGAAAAAAATCTTATTTATTGGAAACTTGGAGATAAAACTTAGTCCCTGACAGTGAATCATTACCCCAGGTTCTGGTAAACAAATTGCAAACCCATCAAAACCTGACCATTTAGATTAATGAAAATAGTTTCACATTTATTTCCAAACAGAAACAAATAAAATCAGAACAAATAAAGCTTAGGCTTTATTGTGTGTGTGCTTAGCGCCTCTTGAATTCAGATACAAATAAACCCTCAGCTCTCAAGGCATGTTCAAATTATTTTGCTTCTTCAACCACAAAGGGATCCTTTTCTGCCTTCCAGCTTGAAAATCCCCTGGTCACAATGTCTCAGTGCGTCTTCTTCAGTCTGGACATTTTCTGGTTTTGCCTGAGGAACTAGTGTTGGGTGAAGTCATTTAGGTTTTACACTAGAGAACCAGATAAATGGGTAGTTTCATTTATTTTCTTCTAAATTGTCTAAGTCTTCAGGCACTTCAAAACAGAGAGCACCATTGCCTGATTGTCACTTCTGATATTCCTGTACCTGCTTATTATTTATTTCTTTCCCTCCAGCAATGTCATCTACTTTATGTTGTACCTCAAATTCCCACTTGTTCACATCCTTGAAGAAAGACTCAGCAGTTGTGGTTTTTGTTTTTTTTTTTTCCAGGGGGTGAATCCCATCCTCTGAATGGGATTCTTTTATTTAATATATGCACACACATTCATGTACAGCCACATCCACACATAACCACATTTAATTTAAAATAAGAACTGGAAGTATAATTTGCTTTTCTTAACATAGTTCAACAATACAACCATCTAATTATCCATGGCAAGCATTGTCTGGAAATTACACAAAGAAAAAGCCTCTATCTAAAATGAAATGTCTTTATAGAGCATTTTTTTTCATTTTACTCAGAATAACCAAAGGAAAAAGTAACCATTCTATGACTCTGTGTAAACCATTTTGCTATAGTAGAAAATATATGTGACATCAATAAAATTGTTAAAGACTTTGACTCTCTTTATTCAGTTATTTCACTGAAATTAGTAGGACTGATTTTTTCTCATTCTGCTATGGCCCAAGTGGTATAAACAATATATGACTAAGATCCAAGATTAGCATCATGTACATACAAGACTTGTTTTGCTGTTGGGTTTCTTCAGGTAATGCGAACAATGCCATTTGCAAATACTGGTGCCTGGGATGAGCCACATTCAGCTAATGGGTTATATGAGGATGGTGGGAGAATTCACCTGCTTCCCTACCTGATAATGTGGTCTAGAAAGCAAAAGCTGGTGAAGCAAGAATGTGTATGAACAGAACACACAAAATTGTCTATGGTTTTTATCCCAAAGTAGCTAACCTTAAAAAGAAAGACAATCATCAACCAGACTATATATAAATTACAACAGGGAATTAGGGAATTGTGAAGTCACTTCTGAGAAAAGAAGGAGTCAGCTTGAAAAGAGGAATTAAAGATGGATCAGCTTGCCTTGGCTTGTGGGGTACAGAATGTAAGAACCTCAATTTAATGTGCAGATGTGACCCCAAGGGGGTTTTCTCACTGATTAGAAATGTATATGCATTCATTAACAATTTGTAAGTGACTAAGACTGTGGTTTATCTGATGGCATTGCTGGTATTAAAACCAGATGTGTAATTCACTGATTGCTTGTTCATTATGTATTGTTAATAAATTGATAAACCACTTCCATCTTGATTTGTTTGAATTCATATGAGTGAGCATTTCTTTTTTCCTGTGACAATGATTCGTATAAGAAGTAGTCATCACATCAAAGTTCTAATATTTAACTGTGATGCTGAGGAAATTAGTCGCCCTGTGCTCTTTCCCAGGAAATATAGGGACATTGTGCTTCAAGGTGGATATTTGTTCCATACTGGCTTTGTGACCCCTATGACTATGGAGTCTATGGAAACAAAGACTTTAGGAAAGTGCCTAAAACCACGCGGCTGAACCAGTTCTGGAGCATATGTCTTAGGCTGCCTTTTTCTGAGCTGGAAGTGTTACCCTCTAATTGAGATCCATTACACTTGATCATAGAATCTTAGAATGGTTAGGAATGGAAAGAACCTTAAGCTCCTCTAATTCCAACCCCCTGCCACAGGCAGGGACACCTTCCACTAGACCAGATTGCTCTAAGCCACATCCAACCTGGCCTTGAACACTGCCAGGGATGGAGCCGTCACAGCTTTCTTGAGCAGATTGTTCCAGTGCTTCACCACTTTCATACTAAAGAGTTTCTTCCTTATATCTAAGCTAAATCTCCCCTGTTTAAATTTGAACCCATTAACCCTTGTCCTATTGCTACAGTTCCTGATGAAAAGGACTTTTGAAAGAGGAATTTAGAAAGACCACCTTTTGAAGACAATTAAAGGCAGACTTCATTTGTAGAATAGCTCAGTAGTCAGAGACTTTGATCAGACGTTGAGAAAACTTGGACCCCAAATCTGCTTAAGAGTATTTGGATATATTATTTTATGTAAATTGCTTGATTAGCAAAACTCACGAGTCTTCTATGACTGGTAGACACTTTGCTAACATCTATACAAATGAATAAAACAAAGCTTGGGAATATTTCTGAAGTCAAAACCTGACTGTACATAATTTTATATTGTTCATCTCTGGCAGAGTTTTGGCCCCTAGGAAGTTTGTGTGGAGACATACGGCTTGGGAAGAGTAAGAGGATTGATTGACATTCCTTTTTGTGAGATGATAATCATAGAATCATAGACTAGTTAGGGTTGGAAAGGACCTTAAGATCATATGGTTCCAACCCCCATGCCAGGGGCAGGGACATCTCACACTAAACCATGCCACCCAAGACTCTGTCCAACCTGGCCTTGAACACCACCAGCAATGGAGCATTCACAACTTCTCAGGCAACCCATTCTAGTGTGGAATTCCATGCCTCACCACCCTCACAGTAAAGAATTTCTTCCTCATATTCAGTCTAAACTTCCCTTTTTAAGTTTTAACCCGTCACCCCTTCTCCTCTAACGACAGTTCCTCATGAAGAGTCCCTCCCCAGAGTCCCTACAGGCACCCTTCAGATACTAGAAGGCTGCTAGGAGGTCTCCATGCAGCCTTCTCTTCTCCAGGCTCAACAGACCAAACTTTCTCAGCCTATCTCCACACAGGAGGTGCTGCAGTCCCCTGATCATCCTCGTGGCCCTCCTTTGGACTTGTTCCAGCAGTTCCATGTCCTTTTGCTGTTGAGGACACCAGAACTGCACACAATACTCCAAGTGAGGTCTCACAAGAACAGAGGAGAGGGGCAGGATCACATCGCTCGACCTGCTGGTCGTGCTCCTTTTGATGCAGCCCAGGATACGGTTGGCATTCTGGGCTACAAGTGCACACTGCAGCCAGCTCATGTTCATTTTCTCATGGACCAACACCCCCACATCCTTCTCCGCAGGGCTGCTCTCAATCTTTTCCCTACCCAACCTGGAGCTGTGCCTGGGATGGCTCCAAACCAGGTGTAAGACCTTGCACTTGGCATGGTTAAACTTCATCAGGTGGGCCTCAGCCCACCTCACAAGCGTGTCAAGGTCCCTCTGGATGGCATTCCTTCCCTCCAACGTATCAACCGAACCACACAGCTTGGGGTCATTGGCAAGTTTGCTGAGGGTACACTCAATCCCACTCTCCATGACACTGACAGAGAACTTGAACAAGACCGGTGGCAACACCGATCCCTGAGGGACACCACTCGTTACTGGTCTCCAGCTGCACATTGAGCCATTGAGCACAACTCTTTGCATGCAGCCATCCAGCCAGTTCTTTATCCACCAAGTGGTCCATCCATCAAATTGATGTCTCTCTAACTTAGAGACAAGCATGTCATGTGGGACAGTATTAAATGCTTTGCACAAGTCCAGGGAGGTGACATCAAATGCTCTACCCCTTTCCACCAGTTCTGTAGCTCCATCATAGAAGGCCATCACATTGGTCAGGCAGGATTTCCCCTTAGTGAAGCCATGCTGGCTGTCACCAAGCACCTTGTTGGTTTTCATGGGCTTCAGCATGCCTTCCAGGAGAATCTGCTCCAAGATTTTGCCAGGCACAGAGGTGACAACGACTGGTCTGTAGTTCCCCGGCTCATCCATTTTCCCCTTCTTGAAAATGGGGGTTGTATTTCCCTTTTTCCAGTCTTTTGGAACTTCACCTGACTGGCATGATTTTTCCAATATGATGGACAGTGGCTTAGCAATTTCATTTGCCAGCTCCTTCAGGACCCGCAGGTGGGTTTCATCCCATCTCATGGACTTGTGTATGTTCAGGTTCCTAGGATGGTCTCGAACCAGATCGTCTCCTAAAGTGGCCCTAAGGTCTTCATTCTCACAGTCCCTGTGTCTGCCTTCCAAGACTTGGGTGGTGTGGTCAGAGCATTTGCTAGTGAAGACCGAGCCAAAGAAGTCATTAAGGTCCGAGGCAAATAAGTCATTAAGAACCTCAGCCTTATCCCAATCCCTTGTAGCCAGTTCTCCTGATAGCTTCTGAAGAGGGCTCACATTGTCTCTAGTCCACCTTTTATTTGCAATGTACCTATAGAATCCCTTCCTGTTATCCTTAACATCCCTAGCCAAGTTTAATTCTATCTGGGCCTTAACTTTCCTAACCTATTCCCTAGCTTCCTGCACAACATCCCTGTATTCTTCCCAGGCTGCCTTTCCTTGCTTCCACCTTTTATAAGCTTCTTTTTCCTTCGAATTTTCCTCAGCAGGTCCTTATCCATCCAAGGAGGTCTCATGGCCCTCCTGCAGCGCTTCCTTCTAGTAGGGATGCAATACTCCTGAGCTTGTAGTAAGTGATACTTGAATACCAACCAACAGTCTTGGGCCCCCCTGCCCTCTAGGGCTATATCCCATGGAGCCTTACTGAGCAGGTTCCTGAAGAGGCCAAAGTCTGCTCTCTTGAAGTCTAGGGCAGTAAGCCTGCTGCACGCTCTTCTTACTGTCCTGAGGATCTCGAATTCAACCATCTCATAATCGTTGCAATCAAGGCTGCCCTGGAGCATCACATTTCCAACCAGCCCTTCCCTGTTGGTGAGGACAAGGTCAAGCATGGCACCTCTCCTTGTCGGCTCCTCTATTACTTGCAGAAGGAAGTTGTCTTCCACACAAGAAAGGAACCTCCTGGATTGCTTGTTCCGGGCCGTACTGTCCGTTCAACAGACATCAGGGTCGTTGAAATCCCCCATGAGAACAAGGGCCTGCGAGCATGAGGCTGTTCCTATCTGTCTATAGAGTGCTTCATCCACCGAGTCCTCTTGGTCAGGCGATCTGTAACAGATCTCCACAGTAATGTCCCTCATTGCTGTTCTCTCTTTAACCCTGTCCCGCAAATTCTCTACTGACTGCTCACCTTTCCCCAGACAGACTTCCATACTCTCCAGACTATCACTGAGATAAATAGCAACACCCTCTCCCAGTCAACTGGGCCTATCTTTTCTAAAGAGCCTGAAATCAGTGAGATAGCCTGCAAACTGCATGGCAGCAGTAAGGCTTTTGAATAGAGAATTAAACCTGAAGATCCACAACCCCCAAAAATGTCAGCAGCATGTGTAGCACTAACTGGCAATCCTGCTGATGTTTTACTGTCCCCCCCATTGGGACCACAGATGATGAGAACTGAACGTGCCCTGTGACTAAATGGCCTTTCTTTCTTCTGGCAAATCAGCAGTGAACCAAAAACAAAATTTGCTGACTGCTTGCTATTCTCTGTGGCTAAATCCAGGGGCTTCTCATGCTGTTTCCCACCATGAACATAAATTCATTTGAAAAACAAACAAAATAGAAGAGAGAAAAATAGGCTCTTAACACAAATTGCCTAGTACTATGCAAACAAAGAGGCTAATAATAAGTGATAGCAATTCAGACTCATGACTTTGTCAAGAGAAATGAGTCTTGTTTAGTATCATTCCAAGTTACAAATTAAGACACTGCAGGCATTTTTTTTTCTCTTTTGTGTGGCTGGGTTATTAATCTTTTAATCTTTATTCTTTCATGTTCACTTTCAGGTCAGCAAGTTCTTTCATCTTCGTTGGATATCATATAATAAGGTCACCTACTGACTTGGAGCTTTTTGAAGTGTCTTGTCCTCATCCCTTCTTTTTTTTCACAGCCTACGTTCCTTCTCACAGTCCCCATATCTTAGGTCAAGATGATTTACAGTAAAATTGCTTTTAGTTTTAGCAAGTGAAAATACCACTGGGGTTTCTTGGAGTTTCATCGTTGTAACACAGAACCTGTAACACAGTTCCTGTTGTGTTTCTGAGAGGTCCTGTGATGGTAAACCACCATCCTATTAATCGCAGAACACTGAATGCTCATGTCTTGCAAACATAAAAATGAGACAGAATGTAGGCTTAGAGTAGTCACCAAATTACAGTTATTTAATGAGTTAACATCAGCAGAGCTATGGTAAAAGGTTGTGTGCACATGTATTCTTAGGCTATGACATATGTGAGAAAATATATAGTATTTCTTGGTTTAGGACAAAAAAGCAACTTCAGAGCAGGTCACCACAGCTTAAATGAGGCATCATAACTTTCCCAATATCCATAATTAATGGTTACAATTAGTCCAGTCTAGATAGCTAAGAAATGTATGTACTGCAAAGGCATACTTTGAAGAACTTGGGGATTCACGAAGGAGTAGTAGACAGCCACACATGCATATTTGTAGAAAAGGATCTATGTTGAACACTGGGACAAGTGTGTCAACATTGAATTAATTAATTTCCCTATGTTAAGTCCAGTGTTTCTGTATATTAGTTGGATGACTTTCTATTGCTATGAATAATAAGTAATGCTGAAAAGTATAGATCAAAAAATAATAAACTGTTCCATTGCTGTGCAATGCTATATAAGTTAACGGATGGAGCTTCATTTTTTTCAGGTCAGATACAATGCTCAGTAATAGAGTAAAATTTACTTTTGAAATCTCAGTTTTGCAACAACAGCAATTTCTACACAGAGGCTTATTAACTGTTTTTTCTTGTTTGTCTACGACTAGTTACATTAGAGTCTGTGTCCAGGTAATCTGCTGGTCACACTTCATATGCATAAGAGAAAATATTTCTGTCTGATGAAATAATCCTAGCTGTGATTTGTCTATAGTAGTGTTTTACCCAAAAAGCCAAAGGGCTATTTCAGAGAACGTAATTTTCTATTTCAAAGGTACCTCCATTCAAATATTTCATCTGAGTGTAAACAAGCCAGAAATGCATAAGAGTGATCTATTTCTGTCCCAAATCTTTAAAAATTAAAAGCACAGAACCAAACAGATGAATCCCATCATTAGTGCCAATGGCAGCAGATATGACTTGCAAAGTGCTGAGGTTCTGGGATCAGGTAAGCTACTTTTAAATGAGCTGTGGTTTGTGCATCATATTCAGGTCTTGGACAATCAGACATTTTGTGGAAATCTAATATTCAGATGAACACCATCTTAGCAAGTTCAAGCAGGAGCAGAAAAGAAATATAAAATATTATGTTTGCCATAGTATCCCAGAGAAAAAAGTATGTTTTTTTCTGCATGGATATTTAGGGATACTAAATGAGTAACCAGTTTCCAATAAGATTCCTAAGATGTTTTACTGATGACCAGGAGACGCATGCCCATGACTATTCACATCTTCAGTTCCTTCCACTGCCTTTCACTGCAGCCTTCCATGTTACCAAAGCCTTACCCTGATTGTTTTAGTTATTCTGTGCGTAAATCTTCGGTTCTAAGAGATGCCAGATCATTTGATCTGCAGCACTGACAAGGCTGAACATTATGGAGGTGTCTGAATGAATATAATTTGCCAGTTATGGACAGTGTAACTCCTCATTTTATTCCAAATTATTATTTACTATGCCATTGTGTAAAGGAACCACAAAGCACAAATACTAAGTGCTGTCATAAGTGCTCATCATCTAAATAATCAAAGCAGGTTTCAAGAGAGGAATAAGCTCAGGACAGAAAGTCTAGGTTATGTCAGTAAATTGAATGGGGCCTGGGTAAGGGTTTGTGCGCTGTCAGGCAATCATTCAGTTTATGTGTGCGCACACCTACAGACAAGAGTTTGAACCATGACCACAAAATCATTTTTGGAAATGATGGGGATAGATACAGCTCCCCTGTGTAGTATGGGCATGCCACCCTGAAGGGATTTGGGTTTCTTGTTTTTGGAGACGGAAAGATGGTTTAGCTATATGGGCATAAGCTCAGCCATGCTTCCTGGCATCAGAACCAGGCATCATGTCTAACCCTTTACCAAACAGCAAAGACATAGCAAAGACCCTAGCCAAAACTGCAGAAAAATTCAGAGACTGCTAAAATGTTTTAGTTTTAGCTGTGCTTTGGCTTTTTTTTCACTGTTCTGGAGTCTTTAAGATTATTTTTCTCTGCAAGATTTCCCTCAAGGCTGTGTGATCTGAGAGAAAAGGCACCACAAGGTCTTTTCTGTCTACATGCTGGAGAGGAAGAGTGGGGAAAAAAATAAGTGTTCTGGGTCTTTATCTAGGTCTTGGGTTATTGAAACTAATATGCAGTCTGAAAACGGACTAAACGAAATTAAAGAAATAGGGAAACTGAAACTATGGCAATACCACTTTTTGATAATGCAATTTTTGAAATAAAGGAAATCTGACCCTGAGGTGTGGCTGCTAGTATTGGTCATACCTAAGGCAATGGCAAATGATGGATCCCTCAGGAAAGAAGAGAGTTCATCCTTGAATACAGCTACCACATCACCCTTAGTGCAGGGAGCACTCACTGTCTCCACTGAGAGTGGCTGACTACACAAAAAGGAATACTTCTCAGTGTTAAAATAGAGAAAATAAGTGAGAGGTAGCCTGTGTGGAGAGCTGCCTCTCAGTGAAGAGGAGCTATTTCTGAAAGATTATTCTCTCAGTACTTTCTCAAGGTCCCGTTGACTTTGTGTTTCTTTTCATGGGTATTCTTATTCCTACATGTACAAATAGGATATGGCTGAGCCCTTATGCTTTTCACAAACAGAGGTTTGAAAATATGTTAGCACTTCACTTTATCAAAATTTGCTTTTCTAGTATGCAGTCCATGATTTATAATTAAAATCCCTCTTTCATGTAGATTAATCTCTCAAAGGAAATAAAAAGTGTCTTGACCATAATGACCTACCATTTTCAACATTCACCTTTGAAATTCAAAGCTTACTTTCTCTCCTTAATGAAAATCGGATGGTGTATTTGAAGGCACCTCCAGATTAAATTTAGATAGTGAAGAAATTATTTTCAGTCCAATTCACTTAATAACAAGAGGAAGAAAGTTGTGCTATCTGACACTGATTTCCAAATGAACTGATTAAAAGAAATCTTGTCAATGAGTTTTACTCTAAAACAAAACAGGCAGATTTTAATGAGGCATTTCCTTCAGTAATATCTAGATATTCAAAACATATTAAAGAAAGAAGTAGCTCTGCAACAAAAGTAAACTAATTTCTATTTAAAAGTTAAATTGAAAGGAAGTGAAGGATACCTTTCTCCTATAGTCCACTGAAAATTCAGTAAACTGTTTCCTGACTGATGTAACTGCGAGCACCCTCTCAGCATGCAGCGCCAGGATCATGAATGCTTGAATAATCACTGCAACATCATTTTCTAATAATACAAAAATATTTAAATGTATCAATAAAAAATACTTTTAAAATATTTAAATATATAAATACTGAACTTTGGTCACCCTGACATAGGTGGCAGTTCCCAAACCATGTCATTCTTAGCCAGTATCTTTCAAACTGTTAGGTAAGGGTCTCCTATAATGCAAAATTTTCATGCAACCTCTTCTTGTGCTTCAGTAACCATACCTGTAGAAACTGCATCTTCACTTCTAGGTCTCCTTTTTATATTACACATTATCACTTACCCTATCCACTACATTATGGAGAACACATGATTTCTTTGCCATCCTTCCTCCCTTCCTCCCTCCCTTCCTCCCTCCCTTCCTCCCTCCCTCCCTCCCTCCCTCCTCTCTTTCTTTATTTCTTTTTCTTTCTTTCTTTCTTTCTTTCTTTCTTTCTTTCTTTCTTTCTTTCTTTCTTTCTTTCTTTCTTTCTTTCTTTCTTTCTTTCTTTCTTTCTTTCTTTCTTTCTTTCTTTCTTTCTTTCTTTCTTTCTTTCTTTCTTCCTTTCTTTCTTTCTTTCTTTCTTTCTTTCTTTCTCTGCCTGCCTGCCTGCCTGCCTGCCTGCCTGCCTGCCTGCCTGCCTGCCTGCCTGCCTGCCTGACTTGCCGCCTTCCTTCTTCTTTCCTTTCCTTTCCTTTCCTTTCCTTTCCTTTCCTTTCCTTTCCTTTCCTTTCCTTTCCTTTCCTTTCCTTTCCTTTCCTTTCCTTTCCTTTCCTTTCCTTTCCTTTCCTTTCCTTTCCTTTCCTTTCCTTTCCTTTCCTTTCCTTTCCTTTCCTTTCCCCTATAACAATGCTGGAGAGAGACTCTTAATTAGGGACTGCAGTGATAGGAGAAGGCGTAATGGGTTAAAACTTAAACAGGGGAAGTTTAGATTGGATATAAGGAAGAAGTTCTTTACTGAGAGGGTGGTGAAGCACTGGAATGGGTTGCCCAAGGAAGTTGTGAATGCTCCATTGCTGGCGGTGTTCAAGGCCAGGTTGGGCATAGCCTTGGATGGCATGGTTTAGTGTGAGGTGTCCCTAGCCATGGCAGGGGGGGTTAGAACTGGATGATCTTAAGGTCCTTTCCAACCCTAGCTAGTCTATGATTCTATGATTTTATGATTTTATTTTTTCAGGTGCCTTTATTTCCTTGTTTCTCTTGAGTTTGGTATTCCCTCTTTTCTCAAGATTCAAAGCCCACATCCTTTTCAGTATTTCTTGAGGGTTATATTTCCTGGATTTCCAGAACAATTTTTGCTTCTCTTCTCTGGCCTCCTTCCAGCTGTTCATAACCATTTTAAAGTATGTTGTGAAACACTGAGGAGAGCATTTCAGCTAAAGCCACTGAGTAGATTAGAAGGATTACGAAGATTACTACATATGTCTTGCAAGATACAATTTTTCCTTTCATCTGACCTAAATTTCTTTAGCTCTCGCCCCTTCTATTTTGTTTTACAGATGGAAAACTCAGATGCAGATAGATGATGTGAATCACCCCATTTCACGTAGGAAATTCTGAGATCTGGGAACTGAGTACACATCTGCTAAGTCTGTAATTCAGCTCACAGAGAGATTTTATACACCATAAGCTTTTTTTCAGGGTTTCACACAGTATTGTTTCTCCCTAGTTCTTTTTGTCTTTCAGTAGTTTCAATACTCTTTCTGGCTGTTTCATCACTGCAAAACACTTTCTCCATGTTTAGCTTCAGCTCAAAAAATCTTTTAGCTGTATTAAAATTCTTGGAAGGATCCATTTCTCTCACTGGTCACAAGAACCTTACAGAAAATGGCCTCACACATTGCCTATTTTATCTCTTTCTCTAGCTTAGGTGTTATTCTAAGCATAGAGTCTCCATTTTGGATATTTGGGAAGTATTTGCCACATATTGAATGTTTTCTGAGGGAGCACTACAAAGATGCTGGAGAAGGACTCTTCAGGGTTTGTAGCAACAGGACAAGGGGTGATGGGTTTAGACTTAAACAGGGAAAGTTCAGGTTAGATATAAGGAAGAAGTTCTTTATTGTGAGGGTGGTGAGGCGCTGGCACGTGCTGCCCAAAAAAGTGGTAAATGCTCCATCCCTGGCAGTTTCAAGGCCAGGTTGGACAGAGCCTTGAGTGACATGGTCTAGTGTGAGGCATCCCTGCCCATGGCAGGGGTTTGGAACTGGATGATCTTAAGGTCCTTTCCAACCCAAACCGTTCTCTGATTCTAGGATTCCTTGTTACAGCAAAGAGTTGAAGACTTTTTTCTCATTTCATTGTCACCATCTGCCATTGTTAAAGCATCAGCTTTTAATGCAGTTATGTTGCTTGACATCAGTGCAAAAAATTTTAGAGAAATTTATTACTCATTTTCAAACAAAGGGAGCATCTGCTAAACAATTTGCAATACTAGATGGACAGGAAACACAGAGATAGTGATTGTTATCAATCTAGTTACTTTACAGCAAAAACCAAACAGACAACTGAGCTAAATTTGGGGTATTTTTTCAGCTTCAGAAATGCTTTCTGAACATTAAAAAGTGATGAAATTTCACAGTAAACAAATACCTCAGTAAACTGCCATAACAAGACATTATGCAAAACATGAAAAAAAATTAATAAGATTAGATCATAATAAAAGTTCTTAAATTGGTAACACAGAGCCAGACCAGACTGAGAGATATGGAAAATTTGGTGTAATACTGGGGTCTCTTATCTCCTTTTGCATAGGCCACAGGAGCACAATGCTGTCAATATAAACAAGGAGCTGCCTGCGTGCTTAACAAGTCAGTGATCATTAAAAAATGGGTTTAGGGGAGAAAATCTCCTTTCCCCTATTCTGAAATTTGATCTTGCAACGTGCAGACAACTCTGCACCTAATTCAGTGGGTTTTAATTTGTGGAGAAACTTGGAACCTCATTTAAGTCTCATTTGACTTCCTCCAGATTATTTTTATTCTAAGCATGTAGCACTGTAATTTCCAGAGTGCTTGGTTCCTTGTAAGGCAGTGGTTTAACTGACCAGGTACTTGTGGTGGGGGGCTACAGTAGACCTGTGGATTCCCTGACTGAAGACATGAAGTTAGAACTCAGTCTCAAAGATGTTAAAGGGTATCCATGAGAAATGAGGCACCAGAGGCATCCAAGTGGGAAAACAGAAGGCATCTGGAGGAGCGAGTCAGGTAAGGGGAGTAACTAACTACAGAGGAAGAACTTGGCAAAACAATGGACTTCAGTAAAAATTTTTGAACAGCGTGTTTACAACCAATCATGAATAGAATAACAAACTGTTAGCCAATAAATTTGTACTATGCTATGCTTGACCAATAACTTTGTATTATGCTATGCTTGACCAATGAGATTGTACCGCGCTATGCAAAAGGATATATAAACAGGAGCTCTTCGTAATAAAGAAATCACTTGCTGCTTAAACTCACTACCTTTCATGCGGCTGTTTTCTGGCCGTCCCGACTACTCTGCCACAGGTACTTCTGGCCTAAATGGGATTTTAGGACAAGACACTGGAGGGACAACAATATTAATCATAGAATCATAGAATAGTTAATGGTTGGAAAGGACCTTAAGATCATCCAGTTCCCACTCCCTGCCATGGGCAGTGATGCCTCATACTAGACCATGCCTCTCATGACTCTGTCCAACCTGGCCTTGAACACTGACGGGGATATGAAATATCTCAAGTATTTATTGTTAGGGATTTTTTGTAAATATTCACAAAATCAAATTAAGTGCCAGTGTTTTTTAAAAAAATTAAATCTATTTTTCATTTTCAGTCTAATTATAATAATTGGAGCTTAGCTTTCTCTTTGCATTTTTGTAGGCTGAAATTCACTTTATGATTCTGTTATGGCACATGAAATGTATCATCTGCACTGGAATGGAATCTGTGATGATGAAGTGCCTTCCATTTCTCCTATAATGTTCTCATAGAAGACTGATGAATATGATCCTCAGAAACAATTACAAAGAAGGAGATCCATCAAGAGTCAAGACTGACCTTTTTTCCCAGCAGTTTTTTCTGGAGCAGGTGGACTTCATTCTTAGAGTTTTGTGCATCTTCTTTTATAGAAACTTATTTATAGAGGAACCAGTAAATCCAAATTATTCAGGTTAGACAATTTTGAAGGCAGCGTTTGACATGGATTAAAAAAATGTCAAACTCCAATTGATGAGTAATTACATCTATCTTCTCTTCAGTGCTAAAAAGGGTAAATCCTTCTTATCTTATCAGAATGGAGTTGCTTTCATTTTTATGTGAGGAAGTGATATTTGAAGACTTTTTGTTGAAGGAGAGTTTTAGGATGCTTTATACCTCTGATGTTAGTCTTCAAACCTTACTTTTTGAAAGCAACTTGCTCTTCCGGAATCACCTAAGGTTTTGGCAAGTTTCTTCCCACAACTTCAGATACAATCCTGCCAGCCAGCCAGGAGTATGTGTTGTACCAATTTAATTACAATCTTCTACCATTATTATTATCATTATTATTAATATTATCATCATCATCACATTCTTTTTTTGCTCTCTTCTACACGTAACTTTTAAGTAAGCATATGATTTTCTTTATTTTCAATGGTATATGGAACAAAGAAATATCATATTGTTTTATTCATCTATTTGCACATGTGCCTTGAAGGAAGACAAATTCTAGTGAAATAAGTGCAATATGCTCTAGTGAGAATACACATCAGTGTATTGCGACCCAGTGCTATGACAACTATTATCAAAACTCTGTATTTCTAATATTTCTGAGAAAAAAGAAAAAAAAGAGAAACTATGTTAAACCGCATAACAGTTTCCTCACATGGAAGAAGTTTTGGCAGATGGAAGGTGAACATAATGAAAAGAAATGTAGTGGCACGATGCAAGGGAATAAACCATCAGGGATTATTTTTTCTTCAGCTCTGTAATGAATCTTCTAATGCAAGCTACATTTGGATTTCTTAGTTCATGTGCTCGGAAAACCAGTTACTGTTACAGGTAATGTATCTTGCAGGTTTAGGACTTCAGGACAAAGAAATAGAATACATTGAAAGCATTCATATGGCCCAAATCTTTGTGAATGTCACTGAGAATAGAAGAATAAAGGTCCTCAACAGTTTAATTTTGCTTGGATTACAGGATCAGAACAGATTGTGTCTTTACTACTGACTTATCTTTGGCCAAAACAATGATATTCTCTCTAAAACACTTGCAACTAGCAGTCAAGATTAGTATTTTCTCTAGCTGTTTTAAAGAACATTTTCTTAGTGTATGACATATTGTGATGAATCTCAGTAAAAGGCTGCCAAGAGCATTTGTGACTTCAGGAAAATGAATCATTCTCAATATTGTAAACATAAAAAATGCTTGTATATACACAGATATATAAACATTGCCTGATTTGGAACTGGTTCTCAACATACTAAGAAAAGGTAGGGTGATCTATGGTAAATATTGGAAACTGGTCAAATAGTTAACAAAACTTATATTTTATAGGAAGTGAAAAAAATATTGTACCTGGCATCTGTGGAAAGGAAAGATGCCATCCGTCATAGATACAATGTACACATTCAATTTTTTCCAGTACAGAGAATGGAATCAAGTCAATTAACAGGGTTACGGCTAATACTGTACTTGACTGACTCAATTAATCTTCATGGGTTTCCTGGTTACACAGCTGCAAGGTAATTGCAAGGCACAGAAGCAAGTATATTGCTACCAGCAATAGAGATGAGATCAGTGATGCAGTATTTTGCCATACATTCAGGGTGTTCAAACTGGAAGTTGTTCCTTATTCCAATCGATATTAACTCTTGTCTTTCTGGCACAAGTCAACACAATTGCTTATGATACTAAAAGTCCTTAGAGAAAGCAAAAAATAGAGTGTGGCAGCAGGTAACATTTTCCTCTGGAAGACCTTAACCTTTTATAAAAAGATGTCAATGAATAGCCTTCTTTCTGTTTTAGACATCCAGAATGCTCTTGCAGCTGCTTCTCCAGATGCTGTTTGAAGACAAGGAAGAAAAGACATCAGAAGTGTCATCACCTGTTTAATTTGTCTACGTTAGAAGGAGAAATAAATATTAAAAGTAATTCTTTATTCCATTGTTTAGACAGATAACCTAAACAAGTATTTCAGAGATAGAGGTCCATAGGCCAGATGCATAAAGTTAATTGCAGTGGGTACCATCCAGTGCCATGGGTTAGACTTTCTCTCTGTAGAAGTGTAAATTCAGCTTCATTTAATGTTTATCTGTATCTCTGTGGTCTTACTGAGGTCATTTCATTTGCTCCTTGGGGATAAAAAAAGTGAGCCTGACACTGCACAGGAATAACAAGAAGGTATAAACAGCATCACCAGTGTCTGCTGAGGTTCTGGGAGTTTAAAAATCACTCTGCTCTAACCTTGAAAAAGGCTAGAAATAAAATAATGAGCAACTCCTAGATATTTCTAGAACTATTGTTTGTGTGGCACCTTCTCTCATCCAAATGCTCCAAAGGTTATGTCCACAAATCAGTTTTAGTTTATATGTATACAGGTATTTTTCCTCTCTCTAGCATTTATCTGAAAGACTGCATAATAATTTGAGGTTTATGTCTTTGTGTGATGATGCAATTAAAACTCAGAACACAGTGTAGGTCACACTGCAAGTTAAGCAAACTAGTCACTAAATATTTCCCATTACTCCCTCTGGAAGGTCATTTAATAGAACTATAGGAGAAAGGCTCCTTTTACAAGTAAGTAAAACTAATGAAGGAATACATCTCAAGATTCTACCTGGACTTGTGCAAAGCGTTCGACACTGTCCCACATGACATCCTTGTCTCTAAGTTGGAGAGACATCAATTTGACAGAAAGACTACACTGTAGGTAAAGAACTGGCTGGATGACCACACATAAAGAGTTGTGTTCAATGGCTCAATGGGCAGCTGGAGACCAGTAACGAGTGACGTCCCTCAGGGATCAGTGTTGCCACCGGTCTTGTTCAAGTTCTTCGTAGGTGACATGGACAGTGGCATTGAGTGCGCCCTCAGCAAGTTTGCCAATGACACCAAGCTGTGTGGTTCGGTTGATACACTGGAGGGAAGGGATGCCATCCAGAGGGATCTTGAGATGCTTGTGAGGTGGGCTGATGCCAACCTGATGAAGTTTAACCATGCCAAGTGCAAGGTCCTACATGTGGTTTGGAGCAATCCCAGGCACAGCTCCAGGTTGAGCAGAGAAGAGATTGAGAGCAGCCCTGTGTAGAACGACCTGGCGGTGTTGGTTGATGAAAAAAACGAACATGAGCCGGCTGCAGTGTGAGCTTGCAGTGCAGAAAGCCAACTGTATCCTGGGCTGTGTCAAAAGGAGCATGACCAGCAGGTCGAGGGATGTGATCCTGCCCCTCTCCTCTGTTCTTGTGAGACCTCACTTGGAGTATTGTGTGCAGTTCTGGTGTCCCCCCCATCAAAAGGACATGGAACTGTTGGAACAAGTGCAGAGGAGGGCCACGAGGATGATCAGGGGACTGGAGCACCTCCCTTATGAAGATAGGCTGAGAAAGTTTGGTCTGTTGAGTCTGGAGAAGAGCAGGCTGCATGGAGACTTCAGAGCAGCCTTCCAGTATCTGAAGGGTGCCTATAGGGATGCTGGAGAGAGACTCTTTATGAGGGACTGTAGTGATAGGACAAGGGGTAATGGGTTCAAACTGAAAGAGGATAAGTTTAGATTGGATATGAGGAAGAAATTGTTTACTGTGAGGGTGGTGAGGCACTGGAATGGGTTGCCTAGGGAAGTTGTGAATGCTCCATTGCTGGTGGTGTTCAAGGCCAGGTTGGACAGAGCCTTGGATGGCATGGTTTAGTGTGAGGTGTCCCTGCCCATGGCAGGGGGGTTGGAATTAGATGATCTTAAGGTCCTTTCCAACCCTAACTATTCTTTGATTCTATGGTTCCTTGGGTAAGCATTCAGTAATACATTTAGAACATTTTTTGTAGGGATTTTAACTAATAATTGACTAAGTATGTTTCTATCTGTTAGACTATGGATCATCATCATCCCCTAGCTTAATAATTTGACTGGACTCCCAAAAGCATATTTTTTGTATCAGTCTGGTTCTCAAGAGGACAAAATTGAATCTAAATGAAGCTGCACTCTAAATTAAATGCCTGTCTATTTTTATATATTTCAGTTTAATACTCTGTGGATATTCTTCTCACGATTTCATATTGGCATACCTCAAATTCCAGGCAGGTCTTTCCAAAATATAATCTTTCTTAACATAGTTTTATCTTAAGCATTACAGATATTGATTGTAGGCATGACTAGTGTGTGTGTAGGTGAGTAATTTAGTATCTAAATTCAGAGAAGCCTGCAGACAGAACTATGCAGGATAACGGGCACTGGTGGCACTATCTTTGGCACATATTAACAGGACAAAAAAGCAGTCTTTCTAAAACTAAGAATATTAAAGCAAGGTTTTGCACACTGGTATTCACTAGTCTCCCAGAGACTGGTACTTCTGCAGTTTCGCTATGAGTGAAATATGTTCATGTTCAGATACTTTCATGAAAAAATGGTTAATGTATTTCATGTTTTTATCAGGTTCAGGGAGGGACATGTCAAATAAGAAGCACCACAGCTCCCAGGAGAACTCTGTACTAATTCCAGAGCTTCACAGCCCCCATAATGAGCCTTCAAGGAACCTCTTTTCACCTAAGAGGGCATTCATAACTTTTGATTAAGTACCTTAAAATCCACACCTAGGAAGAAAACACTTGTTGTATTAGCAAGAAAGTAGCTTAGCAGAAAGTACTCACACAAACACTGTGAAAAGTGTTTACCTACAACTTGTAATTTATAGTTACCTGAAAACACACAAACAGAGCAAGCCAGGAACACAGAAATTGGACTACTTTAATGTGCTCATTTAATCAGTTAATTCCTTCTGAAAAGAGTGTGTTAGGTACAAATAGTGGGGTGGAACTCTGCTCCTGAACAATGAGACAACTTCGGTGCCACATCTGTGCCTCATAAACAGTGAATTTGCCTGGGGGCTATGAGGAGAATGGGAGGATAAGCTCAGCTCCTGTAAAATACTGATGAATTGAGCACACAGTTATTTGTAGCTTCTTACAGTGCTTGATTTGTGATAGTTATCTTTCATCCATGCATGGATGTTATTCAGCCATGGTTGGTTAGTTCTGTAATTGTCAAAATCCTCTGCTAACTGCCATCTCATATCTGTTCTTGCTGTCCTTTCTCTTGATAGATATATAGGCAGATTTTCTTCAGCTGCGTTAATTTACCTTCTATTTGTATACTGGTGGTCTTCTTGGATTTGTACTGGTTCTGTTTAGCTGTTGCCTTACTTCAATATAATTAATGTCTAGTTAAAAAGAAATCTGACATTTCGCATCGTACTTTTTATTTTGTGGATTCCTGGTACATATGCTTGCATTTCTTACATTCCCGATTTCTAGTTTTCACACCTATTCCAGCATTTACAGCCCTCAAAGAGACAGCACGAAGACAGAAACAATTCTAAGCTTTTTTTAAACCAGAACACATTACCATATTTTAAATTGCTTCTGATTTGAATTAATTAAATTGATCTTGCCCTAGAGATTTCTACTAATGTCATCTAGATGATAAGTGAATTATTTCCTCCTAATACTGTAATTTCTTTGTGCAGTACTTTTCAATATATGTATATATTTTTACACAGATATTCTTCTTTCATATCACATAGGTGAATGAACCAGATTTGCTAGGAGAGCAAAATTATTTTCTGACTCTTGTGACATGGGTTAAAGAGGAATAGAAGTGAGAAAGCAGTGTTATAGGAATTTCAGAGCAGAGCTTCCCAGACTTTTCCAAGTGACCAATGCCTTTGGGAAATAATAATAACGAAACGGTACTTTCAGCTCTCTTACTTTATTCCAAAAGAGTCAAAGAACAGACTCTCTGATAAGCTTACATGACTCATTTGTTTTTTTTTCAAGAAACTGGCAGAAGGTAGTTTACCTTAAGAGAAACAAATTTGCCTAGAATATATTTAGGTTGGGTATTGTAAGAAGGTTCCTGACTACTAGAACATTGAGGTTCTGGGAAAGTCTTCGCTTGTGAATATGGAACACACTACTTAATTACTTTATCACAGACCTCCGTACATTTCTGAATGGATTTGATGGTGGGATATTGCAACATGTGGTTGGACTTAATGGCCCAGGAACTCCCATGTGAAACAACAGAAAGAGCAGAGAGAACAAATCTCTCTGACTAACTCAAATGTTCATTTCCAATTCCTCAGACACTGAGGGTGATGAGCTGCCTAGCAATCACATCTTTCTAGCTATTAACATTTTTTAGTTAGGGGTAGATTCTAAGACTGGATTTCCTTTACCTATGTTACATCTGCTTTGGATGTAACATTTGGTTTTATGTTTGTACCCAAACTTGTCTATTAATTCACTGAATTAATATCATCAGTCCTTCCACTCCCTTCAAGCCATCTAGGATGCTGAGGGTCCACTACTTCTACCTACCTTTTGGCTAAGACCCAGACCCATCTGTGGGCCAGTTGCTGACATCTGTTATGCTCTGCAAACAACAATTACTGCATCTCATTTTCTATTTCCTGGTTTGTAGCACATGGCTCAAGAAATATCACTTGTGCAGTTAATGTGTGCTACCAGTTTTGTTTGGATCAGGATTGGGCTTCTGAAGTGACTCAGTCTTTCGTACTTAATCTTATGTTGGTCTGTCAGAGCACACAACAGATGAGCTTTCTACCAGGTGAAAATAAACCAAAGCACTGCTCCCGAAGTGTACCTGATGCGGTCCATCCAGCAGTGGGCATTTTATCTGTGGCATCGGATTAAAGTTATTCCAAAGGACATACCTGAAGTACTTATCTGGATCATCAATATTAGGGTTCACTCTACAGATTCCCTTGGGCTGCATTAATAGCTTCTGCACATAGCCAGAGCTTGATCAAGAACTTCTAATAAGATCAATACCTATGTAGGAAAACTCAATGGCTGAGATATAAATGGGCCAGAGAATGTTAGCCCCTCTCTTATGAATGTGACCAACCTTCCAAAAGCATATTTTTTAGTATCAATCAAGTTCTCAAGAGAATGCAACTGGATCAAAATGAAGTTTAATCTTTCCCTCTGTGAGCTTAATTACCAAGTATAAATGCTTTGCACTCTAAATTAAATACCTGTCTACTGTTGCTCATATATTTCATTTTAATACTCTGTGGATATTCCTCTCATGCTTTCATACTGTCATACCTCAACTTCCAGGCAGGACTTTCCGAAGTCTGATATTTCTTAGAATAGTTTTACCCTAAGCAAGTCAGCCCATGATCACAGAGTTGCTAAGGTAGACACACAGAGAGTTGTTCAGCTCTGAGACTAATTTATACTGCTGAGTTGTTGCCTAGGTTAACTGTACATTGCCTGGGGAGATTAAGGCTTTCAGGAGAGTTTACAGCATTTACACACAGAGAAGAAAGCTGCCAAAAGTACCCTATGGGCAATGGCCCGGAAGAGAGAGTGGTTTAGATCTTGTTTCTAACACTGCTATGTTTGTTCACTTGCTGGATTAAGATGTTTGTGTGAATATAGGATTTAGAGTTTTAAAATCCCATCTCTGTTAAGCACCTAGCTCATCATTTTTTGGTGTGAGATAATGGGTTTGCCTGTAAAGTGGCTGGAGACATGGCAAGAGCGTTGCCCACTTCTTTCATACCAGCCCTATGATGGAGGGAAACCCCCTAGGAATATGGAGACAAAGATCAGATAACAAAAGGATTTAAAGCAACAGGAGTGTTCAAAATAGTGAACTATTTCCCAGGAATTGTACCATGGAAAGACACTTTGGTTCAGGATAGCAGATTCACAAAAAATATAATTTGATGGGAAATCTTGAGAAATATTCCTGGAATAAGGAAGCCTGGGATTTGGAACATATCTCAACACTGTTTCTATATTGGTCTTGCAATGTCTTAGTGCATGAAGCAATGAATCATCCAGAACTTGATATTTCTACTCGATACTGCTACTACCACCACTTCCTACCACTAATAAGCAGGAACTGAAATAGAATATTGGTGATTTTCTTTCAGAATTAATTACTTCAACAAACACAGGTTTGATGTATGTTTTTCAGTTGAATGTTGTTATGCAGGCTTGGCATCTTGAAGAGATTTGCCAAATATTTAGATGCCAGCAAAGAGAAGCAAGGAACAATACTAAACCAACAAAAACCAAAACATCCCAGTTGTTAACAATTTTATACTTTTAAAACAAATATTTGTCTACATTTAACTGACAGTGTTTGCTAGAAGAATACCATTCTTTTTGAGACTTTTGCCATTAATAATTTCTTTGGCGTACTCCTGAAATGCAAACAGTACAGGCGTCATAGGAAGAACAATTGTTCTTTGTAGATGAAGGTTAAACTACCAGTGTAGAATTGCTTCCTACACAATGGGAGAAGTGAAAGACTATAAAATATACTTCCTGTCAACAAGTCAACTTTAAAGCTTCTTGGCTCTAGATGAATCCCCTGAATTGATGGTTTGGGAGCATAGCTTGTGCTTCATAGGACTCAGTTCAGTTATAAACCAAGTAGATTCTTCTTATTTATGCAGAAAATCTGGAAAATGCAATTTTTCAAAGCATTTCTGAATAAATGATGTCACATTTGTGGTACACTAAATCTCCATTTTCACATGGTAGTGAATAGTCATCCCAAAAGAGCACCCTTGTTTGGTATATGTTGTAGAGCAGGTGGAAGGAGGAAAATCAGGAGGAAAAAAAACCTCAGAACAGGCAAGCCATAATGTTTCAAGCCTCAATTGAAAAGTTAAAGGGCTTTTTTTGAATTACAATCATGTGCAATTAGCAGGCTGACTTCTTTTGCTTGTCAGCATTTTTTTTGATGTTACTGGAGTGTCCACCCATTTCCACTGTTCATATATTTCTGGTAGTTAGAAAGCAGGAAAGAAACAAAATAAAACTGTATGTCATCAGTTTTAAATTAAACGTTCCTCATAATTTGAAATGAAGCCATTTCTTTAAGAAGCATACATATTTTTAGATGAGATTTTTAATTGAAACTTATCTGAAGCCATTCCTGAATATTTTGTTTTATTATTACTTTTTGGCAGCTCCTTTAACATGGGGAAAACTGAATCCACATATTCAACACCAGAGAATCTACACCCTCAATTTTGCGTCATTTGTGTTAGAGAGTGCTGAAAACTAAATATAGGGCCTGTACTTACAGCTTGATCTGACAACAGCAGAAGCCCACTGGAGTTGCTACTGATTTTCATTGTGTAGTTGGTGGATTCTCAATCCTCACTTTCTGTCACCTTCTACATTGTTGTAAAATTCTTCTTATTATTATGTTACCAGTGATGCTGTGTAGTTTCAATTTTAACTGAGATACCTTTCTGTACACTGTAAAAGCTCGTGCTTGTCTTGAAGGTTTTACTGAATGGACAGAAGTGATTAGCAGAACATGTGATGCATATGTTATTGAGTTCATCTTCAGAAGACTGAGATCCAATATATGATGCAAATGGCATACTGTCCTTAAGGTAAGCCAAGGGGAAAAATTGTAATATTTGAGAGGCAGGAAATATATAATGTTTACTAAACCATTCCCCCACCAGTTTAGAGACATTTTCACAGTTGTCCTCTTTCTGAGGGTGGAGATCTCTCAGTGAAGCCTGCTTTTGGGACTATATGTCTTTGCAAGAACTGTGACTCGAAGAGCAGATTGTCGTTTTATTATCCCCTTGTGTGCTGTGCTAAACATAATGAGGCTAAAGCTGCTAAATCACGCTGTGTAAGTCACAAGTAATAAGAGTAATCAAGAAAGGTTGCAGCCTCAGTCTACACGAAAGTGGGGACTTCATCTTGCTAGTCTCAGCTTTATAAAAGAAGGCAAAGTCCTACCCTCTGCAGCACACTCTACTCAATAAATCTCAGGATACTCAATGCAATGGAAAATCTCCAGAGCCTAAGCTATAGTGAAACTGAGTGCAGAAAGCATCTTTCAAATAAAGCTGGTTCATAAAACAGAATAATCAGACAGCTGAAAAAACATCCTGCAATATGAGTGCATAGTGTACTAGGACTTGATACTATAAAAAGATCTGTATCAGTGAATCCCATCTTCTGGATAATTGGGAGGGGGTTATAATACTGAAGTACACTCCAAAATATAGTTAATATGTAGTACTACACTATACATTTCTTTTAAATAGTGATTTCAGCTAGCTCACCCCTCCACAACTTTTATTTTTCCTTTTGAGTTTATCAGTATGCATTTTGTTGGATAGATGCTTGTGTTTCAATTGTCCAGTGTCATGGGTTCAGCAGCAACAGTCATTTTTTCTGCTTCTTGGTAGCTGGTGCAGCACTGTGTTTTTTAATTTTGGGCCTTGGAACATCGCTGATAACACCAGTGTTTTCAGTTACTGCTTGGCAATGTTTTGGTTTGACCAAGGACTTTTCTGAGCCTCATGCTATGCCAGGAAGGAGGGGGAGCAGGGAGGAAGCAGAGACAGGACACCTGGCACAAACTGACAGAAGAGGTTATTCCATACCACAGCACGTCATGTCCAGGATGTGAAACCAGAGGGCAGAGACCCGGAAGGGTGTGGTGGTGGACTGGGGGTGCACAGATGGTCAGGTTTTTGGTATTGGGGGGTTTGCTGCTGGGGGTTGCACTGGCTGGGTCGGGCTTGGTGAGCAGTTGTATTCTCTTTCCTTGTATGTCTCTTGTATTATTACTGGTGGTAGCAGTAGTGATTTGTGTTATACCTTAGTTACTAAACTGTTCTTATCTCAACCCGTGTGAGTTGCATTCTTTTAATTCTCCTCCCCATCCCCCCGGGACTGGGGGAAGAAAAAGGGGGAGTGAGTGAGTGAGTGAGTAAAACTGCGTAGGCGGGGGGCTTAAACCATGACACCCAGTCTCTCAATATTTATTACATAGATTTCTCTTAAAACAAAACAAGACAAACCCCCCTTACTGATACTTCAGTGTTCATTAATATGTGCATAGGACTGTGATTTGATTCTTAAATCAAATTAATATATTATGTCCTAAAGGTAAAGAACTGACTGGATGGCCGCATGCAAAGAGTTGTGCTCAATGGCTCAATGTCCAGCTGGAGACCAGTAACGAGTGGTGTCCCTCAGGGATTGGTGTTGGGACTGGTCTTGTTCAATTTCTTTGTCAGTGTCATGGAGAGTGGCATTGAGTGTACCCTCAGCAAACTTGCCAATGACACCAAGCTGTGTGGTTTGGTTGATACGTTGGAGGGAAGGAATGCCATCCAGAGGGACCTTGACACACATGTGAGGTGGGCTGATGCCAACCTGATGAAGTTTAACCATGCCAAGTGCAAGGTCCTACACTGTGGTTTGGAGCAATCCCAGGCACAGCTCCAGGTTGGGCAGGGAAGAGATTGAGAGCAGCCCTGTGGAGAAGGACCTGGGGTGTTGGTTGATGAAAAAACGAACATGAGCTGGCTGCAGTGTGTGCTTGCAGCGCAGAAAGCCAACTGTATCCTGGGCTGCATCAAAAGGAGCATGACCAGCAGGTCGAGGGAGGTGATCCTGCCCCTCTCCTCTGCTCTTGGAGTATTGTGTGCAGTTCTGGTGTCCTCACCATCAAAAGGACATGGAACTGTTGGAACAAGTGCAGAGGAGGGTCATGAGGATGATCAGGGGACTACAGCACCTCCTGTATGAAGATAGGCTGAGAAAGCTGGGGCTGTTGAGCCTGGAGAAAAGAAGGTTGCATGGAGACCTCAGAGCAGCCTTCCAATATCTGAAGGGGGGATTTAGAGGGACTCATTCTGAGGGACTGTAGCAAGAGGACAAGGGGTAATGGGTTCAAACTTAAACAGGGGAAGTTTAGATTGGATGTAAGGAAGAAGTTCTTTACTGTGAGGGTGGTGAGGCACTGAAATGGGTTGCCTGAGAAGTTGTGAATGCTCCATTGCTGGTGGTGTTCAAGGCCAGGTTGGACAGAGGCTTGGGTGGCATGATTTAGTGTGAGGTGCCCCTGCCCCTGGCATGGGGGTTGGAACTAGATGATCTTAAGGTCCTTTCCTATCCTAACTAGTCTATGATTCTATGATTCTGTGATTCATCCATCTCAAGAAAGGAGTCTCAAAATCAAGCCCAGTACATTTAATAGTCAATGTATATCCTTTATTCATGGCAGAATATGAAAATAAATCAAAACAAGTTCTAACAGAGAGCATGATGAAAGCAGCGCTGTGTACAAATATTTCCTGCCTTTAGCTATCACAGTGATTCCTTTCTTCTAGTCTGGATTGAAAACACACATGTTTGGGAGGCTTGTTCTGAACTTCTTGATCCATGATTCCCAGCTGTGATTTCATTTTGGGTAATGACATATAAAAATTACAGATAAAGATATCAGATAGGCAGCATTTACTAAGAGATTAAAAAAAGGAAAGGGAATTTGCAAGTATGGCCCGTATGTTGCTGGTGCCTTTAGTCTCCATGATACAGCAAATGAGTTTCTTCTGCAGCTACACTGTGATCTGAGCACCATGGATCAGCACATCCTTCCATAAAAGAACTCTCTTATTGTCTGTTGAGGGGATGGATAGGATCTGAATGATGCTCAGCTTGGGCTCCTTGCAGGATTGTGTAGACTGCTATATATGTCCTGTAGGAAATAAATATGAATGCATAGAACTGCACCAGACAATATGCTGAGTTTAGCCCCATAAAGGAAGCACAGAGACTGTATCTGTTTCATCCTTCATCTGTTTTCTGTAATATGCTGTGGTGGTTTAAGCCGTAAATTTCCCTTCTCCCTCCTTTTCCGCCCATCCCCCTTCCCCCCCCCGATGGGGGGGAAATGGGGAGAAGAACCAAAGAAAATGTAACTCCCACGGGTCGAGATAAGAAGAGTCCAGTAACTAAGATACAATACAAAGAACAGTCCGGTAACTAAGATACAATACAAATCACTACTGCCACCACCACCAACAATAATAATGACAAAGTAAATACAAAGGGAGAGGATACAACCGTTTCGCTGCCCGACCGAGCCGAGAGACCGCGCGCCGCTCCAGAGACCGCGTGGTGCCAGAAAGAGACCACGCGCCGCTCCCCCCACCGCGTGCCGCAAGAGCCCCTCCCCAGAATCCTACCTCCTGGGCATGATGTGCTGTGGTATGGAATAACCTCATTGATCAGCCAGGGTCAGGCGCCCTGTCTCCCCTCCCCCAGCTTTTCTCTCTTTCCTGGCTTAACATGAGACTCTGTGGGGGTGGGGTGGGGGGGGAAGCCGAACCCATAACATATACCTTCTACCTCTGGTTATTTACACATTATCTGGCACAGTGAGGATTTAATTGTAGTTTGTGACTTCGTGTTTCTGAATGATAACTACCTAAGTTCTATGAGCACGGCAGTTGCTTGAATTCCTAGTGTATTTTTTTTTTTTAGGTAGAAAGTGAAAAACAAGTAAGTTTGGAAACATCCAGTTGGAAATGATTTCTTATTGACTATACAGAAATGGAATTCTCCGTAGGAAACAGAATTTATTCACTTCCCTTTAGTTTCTCTTTCCTTCATGCTTCACAGGAACTGAAGAACCTGATTATTTTAGGGGACCCTTGATATCATTAAAGGAGGTGTTTGCAAGCCAGTTAATTTTTGAATTGTCAGATGTAATTTTTCTCTTTTTCTTCTTTTCAATGGTAGTAAGAAAGACAAATGAAAAAGCAAACAGATGTGAAAGAACAGCTAAGCAAATGAGTCAATTTTACTACAAAGATAACTCTGTGGTGAGCTGCTGACAATGTGGCAATCAAAGGAGTCTGGGAAAGCTTTTCTTTGCTTTGATACATGAAAGTTAACCATAATAGCAATAAAGCTTCAGTTGCTGTGAATTTGGTATCAAGTGTTGATATGATCTCCTTAGATGTCTAGATTCACCTGTGGCTCTTTGCAACTGTTTTCATTTATTATTATTCAGGTGTTTACTTGAGTCTTATGGAAATTTACACAGTGAATGTGGTGTAAATAAAGAGTGCACTCTCACAATTATTGTCTGCAGATGTGAAAGAATTCAGAATATAAAGGTATATTTTGCCAGAATGATAGTTAAAAACATGATAACAACAACCCAGAACGACAAAGATCTGCTGGTTTTTGTAGTCCTAAGGCAACATTTCTGTCTTAAGTTGGTGGAATTTCTAAGACTGAGGATAGAGGATTTATTTCCTTATGTTTTAGGAAAGGTACCAAAGGGAAATGCAGTAATAACTGTACCTCAGCAATTTTCAAATCAGGTTCTTTACCCTTTCTTCTAACAGATAAGAATGAACTACACAGCTCTTTTTAGTTTGGTATTACTCTGAAAACAAGTCATTATCTTCTCGTGAACAATAGTGCTAAGCACTGGTATGATAATTTCTGCAGATGCCAAGTTATTGGCACTTAGGTGTTTCATATCTACCTATAATCTCAGAAAATCGTGTGACAATTTGTATATGAATTGCTACCTCATCTTCACTGCAATCTAGTAAAGCATGCAAGAATGGTCATCCCAGGTAACAGGGTTAACAAACAAAGAAGAAAAGTGATGTGCACAGAATCTCCAACCCAGTCTGTGGCAAAGTTGCAACTCAAACTAATCCAGGTTGTTTCAAGATACAAAATCAATTCACAAGATGATACTGACTTAACTAACAACCCAATGCTACAAAGGCTTGTCATTCCACACCATACCATTGCTGCAAGGTTGACAACAGTTCTGTGTTTTTACCTATGATGCAGTAACACTTGAATAATTCAGCTTTTTGTTATAGAATATTTAGTCATTGTAAAGAAGAAATGTTTCTTTGTACTTTGTATTTGGTGGACACTGAGAACAACAGGGTCACTAAGGTTAATTATATTTTGTATGCTTTTACTGAAGGCAATTTAATTTGTAGCTGCCTAGAGGAAAGAAGGACAACAATCAGTCATGCAGCATAGCTAAGATTATTCAGCTTCTTACTGTGCATATTGAAAGCTCAGTTGGCCTGTGAGAAATCACATTTCACTTGACCCAAAAAACAACATAAAGAAAACTATCAGGTTAGATCCTATTGTTGAATAACTGTCATACGGGTAAAGGAGGAGAGAGTCCAGGATAGCATGATATTTCATTTACAAATTCTGATGTTGCTTTTGTCCAGATACTTTCCATAAGTACATTTAATATGACATAGAAGGGGAGGGGAGTGGAGGGGAGTGGAGGGGAGTGGAGGAGAGTGGAGGGGAGTGGAGGGGAGTGGAGGAGAGGAGAGGAAAGGAGAGGGGAGGGGAGGGGAGAGGAGAGGAGAGGAGAGGAGAGGAGAGGAGAGGAGAGGAGAGGAGAGGAGAGGAGAGGAGAGGAGAGGAGAGGAGAGGAGAGGAGAGGAGAGGAGAGGAGAGGAGAGGAGAGGAGAGGAGAGGAGAGGAGAGGAGAGGAGAGGAGAGGAGAGGAGAGGAGAGGAGAGGAGAGGAGAGGAGAGGAGAGGAGAAGGGAAAGGGGAAGGGAAAGGTGAAGGGAAGGGAAAGGAGAAAGGAGAAAGGAGAAAGGAGAAAGGAGAAAGGAGAAAGGAGAAAGGAGAAAGGAGAAAGGAGAAAGGAAGGAAAGGAAGGAAAGGAAAGGAAAGAAAAAAGAATGGAGGAGGCATAATTTATTTAAAACAGCCAAAGAGATATAACTTTCTTTTATTTTAAATAACTGAATATGTCTTGCCATGAGTGAAAGCATAGAAAGGATTTACACAGCTACTTTCCTCTTTTCTAAAGAGTTAACATTGTCAAAGTTAATTTTTTGCTTGTCATATTGCAGGGATGTAAAGCCAGAGGATGGATAATTTTTATGCCAAATTAAGGATGACTCTAAAACCTGGTGACCTTTAAATGGGATGTGAAAATCAAGGATAATTGAGTGGCATGTCTGCTAATTATTTAAAGGAATTAATAAATCAGAAATAGAGAACTAGCTCTGACCCAGTCTACAAATTGAGGGGCATATATCCAATTTTGGGAATCCATCATCTGCCTTGTGACCTCTACTCAACCTACAATATGTGGGATAAATTAGAATACTGGGAAATATGTCAAAGGTCAAGTTATAATTGTTGTTCCTATGAGACAGAGAAACTCAGAGCTGTCACTGCATCAGTAGGCATCAAATAATTGGCCATAGGGGAGATAGTGCATTTGAGCTACCCTGGCCACAGAATGATGGGGCAGTTGGACATCTCTTGGAGGCATCCTAGTGACTGACCATCATTGCAGCTTGCCTGTTAGCACTGGTCCAGATTTGTGTCTACAGGTAGGTGAGAAATATTTCCACCTACAGGAGGAGGTAGAGCTATGTTGATGTGTGTACAAGTATCCACAATGCAAGTGTCTGCTTCTAGGTGCATGTGTGTTGATTGGTCTAAGCAGATGTCTGTCCTGATCATATATACATACATCTGTGTTTGACATCTTAGGTTCCTCTTATAAGCAATCCAGTGAAGGGGTCATTTGATGCACAATTAACATGGTCTTAAAGTAGTTCAGATTAATTAATTGAACCCAGTGCATATTTGTCTCCATAGGTGTAAGAGAACATTGAGGTGATCAGTGTTATGAAGATATTCAACTGTGGATGATATTAATCTTACAGAAGTCACGGAGATCATATAAAGACCTTGGTAGCATGCATAGAGATTTGCCTGGGGCATGCAGTAATGTCAAAGGAAGTTCACTATTTTAACTAGCCTCGAGTAGTATATTCTGATTCAGTATTCTCCATGTTCTAAGTATCCTCGGGAAAAACCAGCCAAGATGTTACACCCTCACAAAGTAACAGGCATGAATTTTAAAACTTCTTATGCAAATGATATTTAACATGTCTTAAAAGCTAGGAGATGATTTTTGAATGGGATATTCCTTGAAGAGATTTTCCAGCTGTAGCATTGAAGAGGTCTAATCTATCACTCTGAATTAGCTGGGCTGAATAGTGAAATTAGTGTTGCAATGAGATATTTAGGCTAATTAATGTTGGTATTTCTGCACAGTTCTGTCACATATACGTGCCCTCTGAGACATTCTAATTTGGTGGGATTCAGATCATAGATAGTAGAATCAGAGAATACCAGCTAGGAAGGGACCTCAAGGATCAGCTGGTCCAACCTTTCTTGGCAAAAGCACTGTCCTAGACAATATGTCCCGGCACTCTGTCCAGCTGAATCTTTAAAGTGCCCAGTGTTGGAGAATCCATCACTTCCCTGGGGAAATTGTGCCAATGGCTGATCATTCTCATTGTGAAAAATATTTCCCATGAGTCCAATCAGAATCTTCCCACGAGTATCCATTGTCCCATGTATCTAACCTGTTAAAGTAGGTGGAGATCTAGTCAATGCAATAAAAATTAAGAGAGCATTTTCGACAATGTGGAAGTTTCCATTTAGTTATCTCAACAGGTTGTATACTCTACTGTCTGTACTGGCTAGATGGATATGGTCTGTAATGAGAGATTAGATACTTAGATGACATGCAGACATATGTATTTCAACACCTACATTCAAATGTCTTGGTCTGGAAGTTGAACTGCACCCATGATGAGCTTATGTCTTAATTTGCCCTTCTGGAAAAGCAGTCAGCATAATTTCTTGTCCTTACCAACACACAAATAAGAGATATAAAGTAATGCTTAAGTTCTCTAAGAAAAGGGGATCTATGCAACAGTAATATTTACAAACACACACAAAATCTCACTGTATATTCATTAAAGTGACAACTTCTACCGATCTAAAGCTATCCACAGATCACACACATGTGACACAAAATAAGAAGAATAAAAAGCTTATTCATCTCAACAGAATCTTTCGTGCTCGTTAACCCACGAACCCCCTGGGGGGTCATATGAAGCAGCTTGCATACTCCAGGAAGGCAGTAGGCTGCAGAGAAGTGTCGTGGCATGAAGCGGTGCACAAAACTCAATAGAGTAATTTGATCCTTGTACCCAAAGCACACAAAATCAATATGCACACTGTATAGAAAAGTTAAAAGTGTTGTTCATCTAATACTAGTAAACCATTCTTTCTATAAAAGCAAAAGAACACACAACACCAAAGAGCTCTAATGAATAACTGCAGATGTGGATCTATCTTTTATTATCAGCTACTGTCACAGAGGAATGTAATTTTTTTCTGTCTCCAAGGCCCAGAAGTCATATTTCAGTTTTGAGTTTCTTTTATTTTTAAGCTCCCAAGTAGATATATTTGATTCATAAATTCATTCAGAAGACTTTTGTTGGCTCATGCTTCAGTAGCAGTATGTGTTATTCATTCAGCAGGAACAAATAGTTCTCATAGACTGAAATTCAGTAACTCTCCATAAGGACTACAGAAAAATATTGAAATTATATTGAGGAACTGTTGGACTTGTGGTGGGATTAGTCTGCCTCTGCTCATATCAGCATTTTGTAGCTCTAAACACTTACATGCATTCAGTAGATGTGAAACAGGCAAAAGAACACTAAAGAGAATGGCAGAAGTAAATCTCTTGTAGTGAGAGTCACAACTCTTGTATGACTATGCCACTAGGGAAGTATTGCTGTGTTATTGCTGCCCTCTATTCTCTTGCTGATTTTGAGCAAAAGACCAGTTTTGTTATAAATGGTTAATTTGCTACTCCATCCTCTGAAGTACTTTCAAAGACCGAAGGCATTTTTATCAGTGAATTAAAATTGCTATTGGCTAGTGTGGGTGGAAGCAAGCAGTATGAAGGGGGCAAACAGAAAGTGCCAGTTTATTTGTTGCAGTATGCTCATAACCATAGGAAGGTCAGATAAAGGCATTTAAGTGCCTTGTTCTTTGTCCCAGAGAAGATGTCCCCAGGACTCCTATACTCCAATTTTTTCGAAGTTCCTCGGCTATACAGCTCAAGTGTGAGTTAAGCCATCACATATCAAAACATTAGTAATCCCTCTTTTTGGAATGACTGAAGCACATATTGTTGGGGAAGGATGGGGCAGACCATTTACCTCCTTCCCCACTTTAAGTTAGTTGTCATAAACAACAACTGAATTGCACACTTCAGCTTCCCCTGTTCACTTACTCTCAAATTTCCTCCTGTCTTCCTGAATGCTTCCCATTTTGCTTTTTCTTTTTTTTTTTTTTTTCTGTTTTGTTTGTACATTAAATACATTGATCTTAAAAGCATTATCATGAGATGGACTTAATGCCCTGAAAGTGGTTGTACTGTTTATTAAAGATCTTTGTTTTCCCTCCAAAGAAATACTAAACATAGCTTGATATGAACATAATATTGTTGGTTTAGTGAGGTTTTTTACCCAGGCAATCAAGAGGAAAATGTTCCCCCAGTTCTCCTGGCCTCTCCAGGTTAGTTTCAAACCATGGAACATGGCTGGGATTCAAAAATTATATGGTGAAATTTGTCAGTTTTCTACCATAGGAAAAAAACCCACAAAACAAAGACATCACTGTATAGACATATTGTGTTCTTAAAGGCCATAAGGGTATGCCTTTTCTTTCAATTTCTTATACCTGGTCCTTCACATGTATCCAGAGAGAATTATATCATGTATTGTCACATGATGTCAGTGGCCCCCAGAATGTGAAGCTCCCCCTTTTTCTAATGCAATATGGATGTTTCTTTATGAAATATTAATACTAAAGGTCCAAGCAGACCATATGAGATGGAATTCACTGAAGCGAGTGTATCTGAGCTATTTTTTCAGATTCTGCAAACCAAGGAACCTCTTGCTCCACTGGATACACATGCTTCCGTTAAATCTTGGTCCATGGATTCATAGGAATCAAAGGATAAAAAAATCACAACAGTCATTGCTTTAAACAGAAACTAAGATTTAGGACAACAATAGAGCTCTGTCTAAACTGCAATATGCAATTTTAGTACTCTAGAAAATATCATTAAGCAGCTTTCTCTTCAGTGATGGGAAAGCCAGTTTGGCTTACATATTAGTAATGATATAATTCCAAATCAGGAAAAATGTTGCTTTATGACAGTAAATTTTTTTGAATGAGAACCACATCTCTGACTTTAGTGTTTATATATATAGGGCTTGAGAAAACATCTCTTGATTAGATCACTGCAGCAGAGTTACTGAAAGTTTATGGGATTTTTACTGATTAGAATTTTTAGTATCACTGAACAGGAAACTTTTTCTTATTTAAAATTATTCAGAATTTGTGTTTGAGCAACCTCTGGAGAACCAATAGCTGAGGAACACAATCCTGAAGGACTTCATTTTGCTTTTAGTAAAATGTGTTCAAATATTAAAATTGTCACAATGATAATTAACATGATAAAATGCTTAAATGAAGGGGAAAAATTGAATAGCTGTGCTACAAAATACTGCTGTAACAAGATGGATATTGCTGATATTGTCATGGATTTGTTTCACAATAGTGATTTACATGTCTTCTTTCATTAAAAAAAAAAGAAATAGTAGTTTAAAATGACAGATGCTTTCCAATAGGATTTCATACAAGACAGCATCAAGTTAAAAGGAATAAATGGAATTTTAGTTTAACTTTTAGAAGCTGAAACTTCTGGTTTAACTTCTTTCAGTTTAACAGCTGAAAAAGGGGGTGACTGGTGTATTTAAATCCCCAGGGACGGACTCTGAGAAGTCTGTTTCAAAACATGGCTCTTGCACAGACTTTTCATCAACACTGGTAAACCTTTTTTTCTTTTGGAATTTCTTTTCTTTCTGTATTGATCTATTACACGAAAAGAGGATTTTTTTTTCCCTCCGCTCCATACTGCCTATAAATTTATCGCAGTAGGACTTTATCTCACTATGCAAGCTCAATATTCAAGATAACAGGGTTTATAAGTACTAAGAAATAATAAAAGTTAAGAATGTGTGTACAATTATGGGCACACATTCAACTTCTTAATAGAAATATTTTTCAGGTTGGGAATATCATCATTCAAAATCAAGGTTTGACAGTATCATTTTGTTCTTCACATGTGCATACATAATGATTTGTCTTTAGCATGTGTTCTTTCCTGAATGGTGGAATCATCTTCAAATGAATCATCATGTTATTCATGGGAAAAATTCCTGCGACCAAGTGCATGTAACAATGGTGGGCACTTGGGCCAGAGGAGGTATGAGGTCTTGAAATGAGTGCTCTGAGTGCATTTTATCTGGCAAGATTAAGTATGGGTCTAAATGAGAATATTCTATGCTCCATTTAAAGTAAAAGGAGGGAAAAAGATGTTCTCAGGGTGCCAATCATCCTTCCCCAGAAATAGATTCTTATAATAGCACTCCAAAAATCCTATATTGTCATTATCAAAAGAAAACCCTTGAGTGTTCAAAGGTAAATGTGTGGACTATGTACTTCTTGATGAGTGCTATTTCAAAGGGCAACTTCAGGTCTGTGCCACTGGAATTCTGGGGGCATCCTATTCTCTCCCATGTAAAAGCCATAACAGAAAAATGCAAAGAACTTTTCACTCTCATTGGCTTTGAATCAGGCCTTCTTTGGAATTAGTCAAGTAGTCTTGAGTCAGCTATGATCCTTATATTATTAAGACATGATGATACAGCTTTTAAATGTAAAGCCTATGAAAAATTGCATAGAAGGATTGTGCAGGTAAACAGCTGGTTGGAAGTAAAGATGCAATCATAGGTAAAAGAATATAAAAAATGGGCATACTTCAAATTATTCACAAAAAAGCCTGGAGAAAACATTGACATAAGTAGATTTTTGCCATAACAATTATAAAGCCTATCTTCTAGAGGTAAGACCCTACTATGCTCACTGAAGAGTTTTTTCTACCCAAATTAAAAAAATAAAAGCAACTCTGAAGTTGAACAAGTTGGTTGCAGCGATCATGATATGGTTGAATTTGAGATCCTCAGGACAGTGAGAAGAGCGTGCAGCAAGCTCACTGCCCTGGACTTCAAGAGAGCAGACTTTGGCCACTTCAGGAACCTGCTCAGTAAGGTTCCATGGGATACAGCCCTAGAGGGCAGGGGGCCCAGGACTGTTGGTTGGTATTCAAGAATCACCTACTACAAGCTCAGGAGTGTTGTGACCCAAATGGAAGGAAGAACAGCAGGAAGGCCAGGAGACCTCCTTGGATGGAAAAAGAGCTGCTGAGGAAACCTAGAGGGGAAAAAATAGGCCTGTCAAAGGTGGAAACAAGGACAGGTGGCCTGGGAAGAATGCAGGGATGTTGTGTGGGAAACTAGGGAATAGGTTAGAAAAGCTAAAGCCCACTTAGAATTCAAGTTGGCTAGGGATGTGATAGATAACAGGAAGGCATTCTGTAGGTACATAACAAATAAAAGGCAGACTAGGGACAAAGTGGGTCCTCTCTGGGGGCTATCAGGAGAAATGGCTACCCTGGATTTAGAGAAGGCTGAGCTTCTTAATGACTTCTTTGCCTCAATCTTCACCACCAAATGCTCTGACCACACCACCCAAGTCATGCAAGGCAGACACAGGGACTGTGAGAATGAAAACCCTAGGCTCACTGCAGGAGCGGATCTGGTTCGAGACCATCTTAGGAACCTGAACATATACAAGTCCATGGGACCTGATGAAATCCATCCGTGAGTCCTGAAGGAGGTGGCAAATGAAGTTGCTAAGCCACTGTCCATCATATTGGAAAAATCATGTCAGTCAGGTGGACTTCCTGATAACTGGAAAAAGGGCAATATAACCCCCATTATCAAGAAGGGGAAAATGGATGACCTGGGGAACTACAGACCAGGCAGCCTCACCTCTGTGCCTGGCAAAATCTTGGAGCAGATTCTCCTGGAAGGCATGCTGACACACATGAAAAACACCAAGGTGGTTGGTGACAGCCAGCGTGGCTTCACTAAGGGTAAATGCTGCCTGACCAATCTGGTGGCCTTCTATGATGGGGCTACAGAACTGATGGACAGGGGGAGAGCATTTGATGTCATCTACCTGGACTTGTGGAAAGCATTCGACACTGTCTCGCAGGACATGCTTGTCTCTAAGTTAGAGAGACATCAATTTGATAGGTGGACCACTCAGTGGAGAAAGAACTGGCTGGATGGCCACATGCAAAGAGTTGTGCTCAATGGCTCAATGCATAACTGGAGACCAGCAATGAGTGGTGTCCCTCAGGGATTGGTGTTGGCACCGGTCTTGTTCAATATCTTTGTTGGTGTCATGGAGAGTGGGATTGAGTGTGCCCTCAGCAAGTTTGCCGATGACAGCAAGCTGTGTGGTTAGGCTGATACGTTGGAGGGAGGGAATGCCATCCAGAGGGACCTTGACACACTTGTGAGGTGGGCTGATGCAAATATGATGAAGTTTAACCATGCTTATTGCAAGGTCCTACACCTGGGTTGGAGCAATCTCAGGCACAGCTCCAGGTTGGGCAGGGAAGAGATTCAGAGCAGCCCTGCAGAGAAGGACTTGGGGGTGTTGCTTGATGAGAAAATGAACTCGAGTGGGCAGTGTGCGCTTGCAGCCCAGAAAGCCAACCGTATCCTGGGCTGCATCAAAAGAAGCGTGACCAGCAGGTCGAATGAGGTGATCCTGACCCTCTACTCTGCTCTTGAGAGACCTCACTTGGAGTATTGTGTGCAGTTCTGGTGTCCTCAACATCAAAAGGACATGGAACTGTTGGAACAATGCAGAGGAGGGCCACGAGGATGATCAGGGGACTGGAGCACCTCCCTTATGAAGATAGGCTGAGAAAGTCTGGTCTGTTGAGCCTGGAGAGGAGCAGGCTGCGTGGAGACCTCCTAGCAGCCTTCCAGTATCTGAAGGGGGGCTTTAGAGGGACTCTTCATGATGGACTGTAGTGGTAAGATAAAGGGTAATGGGTTCAAACTGAAACAGGGGAAGTTTAGATTGGATATGAGGAAGAAATTGTTTACTGTGAGGGTGGTGAAGCACTGGAATGGGTTGCCCAGGGAAGTTGTGAATGCTCCATCATTGGCGGTGTTCAAGGCCAGTTTGGACAGAGGCTTGGGTGGCATGGTTTAGTGTGAGGTGTCCCTGGCCATGGCAGGGGGGTTGGAACTAGATGATCTTAAGGTCCTTTCCTATCCTAACTATTCTATGATTCTATGATTCTATAAAAACAAATAAAAGTCTAAATGGAATTGCAGAGCATGAAACAGTCATGAAGAACTGCATTTTAATTGCAAATTTAAACTGATTTGGGGCAAATCATAAATGTGCTTGGAAATTCGAATTTTTTTTTTTGTTAAATCTCACCATATTTTAATCAAAATAAAAAGTAAAAAGGCCTTCAGTAGCGGACTAGTGTCACATTTGAAGCCATTCCACAACTTAGAACCATGCAAACGCTAACTCATTCTCCACTTTCCTCCCACCTGCTAAAGTTTCTCACTAGAAACTGGAGAGATGTTTCTCCAGAAGGTGATTAATCCTATTCTTCTCTTTTGGTATTAGATAACCAGGTAAAGGCAGTTCTGATTAGTCGCAGACTAACGGCTAATACTAACGGAAGTCCTATTCCAGGTAACTAACTTCATAGATGTGGTTTAAGCACAGCTGATAGCTCAGTACCATGCAGCCATTTGCTCACTCCCTACCTTCCCTTCCTCCTTCCTGCTCCTGGAGGGATGGGGAGGAGAATCGAAAGAATGTAACTCCCACGGATTGAGACAAGAACAGTCCAGTAACTAAGGTATAACACAAATCAATGCTGCTACAACCAAGAATAATAATACTGATAAGGGAAATAACAAGGGAGGGGAATACAACTGCTCACCACCCGCCGACAGATACCCAGCTCAACCCAGCAGTGATCTAACCCTTCCGGGTAACTGCCCCTAGTTTATATAGTGGGCATGACGTGCTGTGGTATGGAATTTCTCTTTGGTTAGTTTGGAACAGGTGTCCTGTCTCTGCTTCCTCCTGGCTTCCCCTCCTCCCTGACAAAACATGAGACTCAGAAAGTCCTTGGTCAGACTAAACATTACTGAGCAGCAACAAAAAACATCGGTGTTATCAGCGCTGTTCCGAGGCTGAAAGTCAAAACCACAGCACTGCACCAGCTACTAAGAAGGAGAAAAAAATGACTGCTACTGCTGAACCCAAGAGAACTAGCGAGTGTGATCTGGAGGGGAAAAATGAGAGAGATATCATCTAGGTCATAGTATTAATCTAGATAACGGAGAATTAAAAAATGGAGAAGAGGAACCTTGAACGTGAGCTATACTTAATTCAAAACCGTCGAAGCAAGAGAAGTGCATGGGTAATGCAGCAGTAATGATGTCTGCAAAGGCACTAATTGCAGTATTCTTTGCTAATTAAAGAACCTATTATTATAACGGAAGGATGCTGAAAACTAAGTTGTTACAGCTCTAAAGACAATGTCATGTAAAATCACTTCTTCCATGCAACAAAGATGGAGCTTCTTTTCCACATGTACCAATCATGGATGTCAGGACTTTACTAATTAAATAAACAGACATATAAGCAGATGATCAAATGAATTTATATAGAGGAAAACAGCAATAGATTTTG
This sequence comes from Myiopsitta monachus, assembly GCA_017639245.1. Classification (NCBI taxonomy): domain Eukaryota; kingdom Metazoa; phylum Chordata; class Aves; order Psittaciformes; family Psittacidae; genus Myiopsitta; species Myiopsitta monachus. The sequence goes on along the minus strand of CM029917.1, from coordinate 112,588,911 downwards.
TCACTTCTCCATTCTCTTGTGCTGAAAGAGCAACTCTACTGGCCCCACCTCACAGCTACATAGAATTGTAGAATAGTTTGGGTTGGAAAGGACATTAAGGTCACCTAGTTCCAACCCCCTGCCATCAACAGGGACATCTCATACTCGACCATGCTGCCTGTAGTTTTTTTTCCCCCCTTTTATGTATAATACACATTTATGTCTAAATTTTCATAGAAAAAAAGGGTCAGGAACTTGTATCAGCCTTTGCATTTTTTTCCTATATTTTCACACTGTTTCTTTCAGTCTCTTCACATAGTAATCCATGTCAATTTTTGTCATTTCCAACTGCTTACTTCTGTATTTCTGGAATTAAACCTACATAATAAGTTTCATTATTCACTGCTAATATCATCAGAATCATCCAGAAAAAACTAAATCTGGGAAAGGAAAAAAACGATTCAATCTTACTATCACATAAGACTTCGTGTTTAGAGCAGTAGACTGAAACTGTGTGTTTGACATTGGATATGCTTAGATCCCTTATAATTAGCTGATGATAGCCCGGTGATGTAAAGGTCACCTGTGGGACATAGCATTAGTGTCATTCTCTTCCTTGGACTGAATGTCAAACAATTATCTCCATGCCAGGATTTAATTGGATTGATATGAAGTGTTCTAGCACTGGCAGTTGCTGCCGGGATGAATATTTTTCTATATATGCAATTACATGCCATCATGAGATTGTTGGTGACTAATGTCAGCCCTTCAGAACTGTCACCCAGGAAAGGAAATAAAGGCAGAGACTCGTTTTCAGGCCTGAAAAGATAATGATGACCCTACAGCCTTCAGTGTGGCTTTTTTTGATAAAAACGTAATTTCTTGAGCTACCTCAGGGCAATGGTGTTGTAGATTTAAAAGGAGACTTTTGCTCAGAGTTTGATTAGGTCTCCATTTGTTATATTAGCAATCTCAGTAGGAAACACCTAACTCTTTTTGAAAAAGGTGCAAGAGGAACTAAAGAGAGGAAATGAGAACTTAATTGGACACATGAGAGTCACTTATAAGCTTAGCAATGAAAGAAAGATAATCATATCCAGCAGGAGAAATGTCTCATATTTCCAGGATTTGTGTGAGATAGATTATAGCAATGGTGGGTATTGTTAACTAATGATGTTCATCCATAGTGCAGTGAGCAGTTGATTACCTTTGTTGGGAATGTACACATTCACAGATCAATCAATGTCATTCTTTTAAAGGAATCAGTACGGACACTTAACCTTAGAAAAATCTCAGTGATTGCCCTGGAAGTGCTATTCTGGGAAACACTTGACCCATAATCCTTGCAGATAAAGCTTGCTTGGTTTGTACTTCTGTTGGCCTGAGAAGAGCCTAATTTGTCTTGCTGACTGCAAATACTCACTCTGCTGTTTTTGGAAAGAGAGGATATGTCCCAGTAAACTCTGCAGAACTTTCAAGAGATACCTCCTTTTCCCATACCACCCTCTTTTTTCTTTTCTGTGGGAGACAGACATGACAACAGGTCCCCACCATATTTTTTTTTGCAGAATCAGGAAAACGTATTTAGCTGTATGGATTACATTTACTGCTGGTATTGCTATCTTCTGTTACTCCAGAGAAAAGGTGGAAGTATTCCATGAATCAGATTTGGTCTTCCAGTTACCAAGTAGGTATAGAGTGTTAAAGTCATATGTTACTCATATCCACTTCAGTTCTTCGAGACCCTGTTCATGCAATTGTTCATTCTTATTTTTCGTAATAATTTAAATATATGGAACTAGCTGTGCTCTTCACTGTATTCTCTAAGCTTTCAATTTACTCTGAAGGGTTTTCTCTGAGTTATCTCAGCTTTTCAGTATTTTTTGAGCTTCTGATTTAAGGTTTGAAACAGATTTCTAGAAACTTTCTCGTTAATAGAAGGTAATACCATGTCTCTCTTTCTTCCCAATTATCTCTTTTTTGGAAGTCCAAAGTTTATATTAACCCATTTGATTAGTGGAAGTACTTGTTTATCTGATGATTTGAAATGTTTCTTTTTCTCAGGGACAAATTTACTTGTCCTTAGGCAGTGGCTAACAACCATGTAACAAGTGACATTACATTTGCATATATTGAAATGTGTTTGCTTACACATTGATGCAAGAATCTCTGTAAAAGCGACCTGTCTCTTCATTATTTATCATTCTGCTGAAATCTCTGCTATCAGAGTTCAAAATCTACTCTGAAACCTACTTACAGACTTAGATCATTGACCTAGGTCACTGATTATGGTGTGATGTACCATAGGCAAGAGCTGCATGTTACAACGTCTAATTGCAGTCTATTGCAGGGCTGCAGTTTCCTTCATCAGCCAATTTTTTTCATCTTGTTAGTTAAGATACGTTTAGCTCGATGACTTTTTTCCAACGGTGATTGTTGTTTTTACTTTCTTTAATTTTTTTTTATTTATTGAACCCCTTGTCAGCTGCTCCATTATTTTGCCCAGAATCAGTATCATGCTAGCAAGTGAAGCAAAGCAAGCTGTGAATGTTCCACACCAGCAGTTTCTGTTACACCAAGTGGCATCTTGAGGAAGACAGCAAATTTTTATAAACACTCAAGATATTTCAAGATTTTTGTTATGCTAAGATGTCCAATGAATCACTGAAAACATAAACAATGAACAAATAACAAGTGAAGATATAGGTGATGAAAATCACTTGCAAACAAACAATTAGACTGAATGTGGTCCAATTAAATGTTTGTGCTCTTATAAATCACAAATAGATTAAAAAAGAGACAAATACCATTTGTGCATAATTTCAAATGAAGAAAACAAAGCAAAGTTTTCCAAAGGAATTAATAATGAGCAGTTTATCCAACACTAATCAAACTTGTCATGAGTAAACACATTTATGTTAGTCAGTAAGCACTCTGAGTCAAGAAAGCTGATAGAATATACTTCATTGATGTTCTATATTCTGATTAATCATCATTGTGTGACACAATACTATTGGTCTAACATAACAGTTGATGCTATCTATATTCTTGAGCTTCTTGAGGGTCTCAGTCTTCACAGGAATGACAAGAGTAAGTTTTGGCTCCAAGTCTCTAAAATACATGAAGTACCTCAGGCTGATGATGCTATTGAGGCTATAGCCTGACACACTGCAGAGAGAAAATTACTTTCAGTGCTACATAACTTACTTTTATTTCTTTATGTGTAAGAAGCCAAGGACAGTCATATTTTCAATGTGTTTAAAAAATTTATTGTACACTATAACTCCTGAAATTAGCATACCTAAATCATGTAACAGATGTCCTAGAAATTTTTCAGATATCATTTAATCTTCAACATGTCTTTTCAGCATTCTGTTGTTCACAGTATTATAGCAAGAGCTCTAATATTCTATGATGAAAATCGACAAAACTTAAAAAGCAAACTGTTCTACTACTGCTTGGTACTACATTGTGGCTCAGCTTCTTGTTTGTATAGAAAAGATGGCTTTTCAAATTTTAAATCAGCATTTTTATTTTAATTTTTTGAGTTGCATTTTATTAGCTTTTTTGAATAAGATAGACAGTAAATACAGAAATGACAATCTGCAGATAACAATCTCTTTATTAATAATACTTGTAAAGATGTGCAGCATAATATATGTAAAGTGGCCAAACAATTTGGCTGCACAAGTATTTGTTTATGGAGTCAGCATAGCTGGCCCGTAAGTATGCAGTATTATGGTTTCCATAGTAGGAAAATACAACACTATCCAAACAACATCAGGTGTAATTAGTCTGACTGCAGTCCAGAGGTTTCTTACAGTATATCACAGCCATAGACTAACTGCAGACTGAGATGTGTAGGCAGTGTGAGGAGAGAAATACGATGCAGATATATCAGCTTTGCCTCTCCTATCCAAAAATAATAGTGGCAGACATCATGCTATGCTGTGCCTGACTGCATAGTGGGGAAGCATTTAATGCTTCAGGCACAGGGTAAGAAATAGCAAGGCAGCTTTCTTGCTGTCTAGCCTGGACTATAAGTGCACCCTGTGCTATGAGAAGCTGTGGTGGACCTCATTACTCTACTGTGAGAAAAGTAACTGGCGTGGACCTTTTTGTTCACCTTAGCATTAATTTTGATATGCAAACAATTTGTTTCCCCTTTCCATCCAGATATACCTCAAGACATATGTAACCACTGCAAGGAAATAAATGGGAGCTCTACTTTCATATTTGGGGGCAAGACAGAAGCCCTATCTTTTACTTGTACTTGAAGAAGTTCCAAGGTTGCTGAGACTGTGTCATGGTTTAAGCCCCCCGCCCACGCAGTTTTTCTCACTCACTCACTCACTCACTCCCCCTTTTTCTTCCCCCAGTCCAGGGGGAATGGGGAGGAGAATCAAAAGAATTCAACTCACACAGGTTGAGATAAGAACAGTTTAGTAACTAAGGTATAACACAAACTACTACTGCTACCACCAATAATAATACAAGAGACATACAAGTAAAAGAATGCAACTGCTCACCAAGCCCGACCCAGCCAGTGCATCCCCCAGAAGTGAACCCCCCAATACCAAAAACCTGACCATCTGTGCACCCCCAGTTCACCACCACACCCTTCCGGGTCTCTGCTCTCCGTCTTCACATCCTGGACATGACGTGCTGTGGTATGGAATAACCTCTTTGGTCAGTTTGGATCAGGTGTCCTGTCTCTGCTTCCTCCTGGGGCTTCCCCTCATCCCTGGCATAGCATGAAACTCAAAGTCCTTGGCCAGGCCAAAATATTGTCAAGCAGAAACTATAAACACTGGTGTTATCAGCGCTGCTCCCAGGCCCAAAATCAAAAACACAGCGCTGCACCAGCTACTAAGAAGGAGAAAAAACGACGGCTACTGCTGAACCCATGACAGACTGTTTCTGCATATACACATAGGTTAGATCCCAAATATTATTTTCAGTAAAGTTTGGCTCGTAAGAGTAAAATAAGAAGTCAGAGAATCACATCACTTTCCAGAAAACAAGGACATTCAAACAGAGCTCCCCAGTTTGACACAATCAAAGGACAAAGCCTGCTAGTGATGATATCTGTGTGCATAAGGTGCCTGTTTTTCATTGAATATTTATAGTAAGACAAGATGTTCTCATCCATTTTAAGATATTGGAAAACAATAAATCTCTCAAGAGAAAAAGAAAGAATTATGAACTCAAGTTGTGTAATTATACATAATCGCTTCTACTTCAAGTTAGGTACATTGATACACACTGGCTCAAGACTTATCCACTAATTTGTGTGTTAACTTGTCTAACACAGACTCTGAAGACTTTTATGTAGCATTTGCCAGTATTTCTAGGTGTTTGCATAAATTGTAATGCTTATTAAAATCAGGTATTAATAATATTAGAGCTAGCTATACTATGGGAGGTAGCTTTGATACTTTTAATCCACAATTCTACTAATGTACAACAGTCACCTCAAGCTACCTCTTCTTAGTGTATGTTTTGCATATTCTTGACTATAGAATGAGATTTGTATTGCCAATGCATATCTGAGGCTTTCTGTCTTCTTTATATTGTACAAATTCCACTCACTTCTCACTTATTTCTCATCATTTGCCTTCAAAATGGGTGTACCAGAAGGAAGTATGAACTCTTTACAATGATGTCAAAAAAGATCCCTATATACTCACAGATTAACTGTAAGCTTTATCAACAGTTTTTTGTGTATTTATTCTTCATAAATCTTGTAGCCATTTCCTCTTTCTACTTCAGTTGTTCTCAGATTGGTTCCACATTTTCCCTCCCCATTTCTGGTGGAGGAACAGCACCCTTCTAGAACTTCTCATCCTCAAAACAATACTTGATTAAAGACTAATGTTAGATTAGGTAAAGAGATAATACAAAATAAGTAACAGTTCATCCTAGAATATGTTCCTTTTTCTCATACAAAAAAAAAGATTATGTCTTAGGCATTTGTGATATAGGTAAATAACATGAATTCTGACACAGAAAAGTGTCGTAAAATGGAGGAAACGCCCTGTTTTCTTGATGTACAGTATTTGAGTGGCCTTCTTCACATGTAGGAGAATAAGCTTTACCAACTTGCTCCCAGTTACTCAAATCCATACCTCTATACGCTATCGAAAGATTTGGATCAGTGGGTTTTTTTCTGCGTGTCCTGCAATTTTATGTCTATTGACAATGAAAATGTCTACTGTATGGCAACAAACAGTATGTGCCATGCTGAAACAATCTGCTCAGGTCCACAGCATTCTCCTGAGAGGTCCTCAGAAAAACAAAAGTATATCCAGAAATAGACTGAACAAATGTTATGCATGGGAATATCAGTTATGTGATGTTTTAGTACTCATTCAGAAGAGAACTTCCTCTTCACTCTAGACTATGAAAGCATAGAAAAGAATGCAAAAAAAAGAATTCCAATATCACAGTCCTGGTGAATAGGATGGGAAGATACTCACTCAGGAATTAAGAGGTCTTTATTTGAATTGGGATTATGCAAATGCTAGCTCTGAGTTTAGGTTGCCTTCTTATCAGATGATGTCCAATATGGAATCAAGTGCCCCCATTTCTTCTTCAGTTTTATATCTTAACCTGTAAATATTGTCCCCAAAGACAGTTCATCAAAGCTGATTTTGTTTTTAAATGATTTCAGGAGAATCAACAGACAAAACTGTTGTCAGGTTTCCCTAAATGTAATTAATTTTCCAAATCTCTCCGGTCTTTGTTTCCTAAACTGGAATCTTTCTATATCCTGTACCTGAAATGTTCTTTAAATTTTGCTCTTCTCTGTTTTTGACTGCTGGTATTTCAAGCCAGAGACCAGATCTCAAATACATCACCATAGCATATGAATTTGCAACGATATATTAAAGTTTAATTTACAGCTAGGCTGGTCTTACAGGTTAAGATCTTTAATTCATTCACACCAAGGTAATGTCACTGACTTCAGTGCAAGCATCCTAATATATACCACAGATCATTTCTCTTAGATCTGATCCTGAAGCTGTCTACAGCTGCAAGAGTTACACACTGCCAAAGACTGGTGAATTACAAGGTGTCCACTACTCTCCAGTTCTCATCAGAGGGGGAAGAAAATTACTCAATTCAGGAACTGGCTTTGCTTAAATATTATCTAGTCTTCAGGATAATATATAGGCACATACACACAGTTTCACTACTCTTTGTCTCTTTGGCTGCCTGTGAGCAAAGTGTATTCTTTGCAAAAACTTCAGTCATCAATATGGGTAGCTTTTACACTTGAGTAAGGTATGCTATAGCTGTGCCAGACTTCAACAGTAATACTTTCTGGGCTGAGATTGCATCCTCTTTGAACTAATGTAAGGTTAAAAGTTTTTTTTTTTCCCTAAAAGCAATAGATGGAGAGATGCAGATAAATAGCAGAAAATTAATAAAGCAAGGATGGCAATGCCCACATTCTTTGAGCTTTTCTCTATGATCAATCACATTTTAAAAATAACATTTCTTAATACATCTACCTGGAAAGAGAAGATAAATGCTACGCTGTGCCAATACCTAGTGAAGATGATTTAATGACTAAGGAACTCAAACACCAAAATTAAAGGTCTCAAAATATGGAATGTTATGAATTGTCAACTAATAAATATCATCATTTTCTTCCTCTTCTGTTGTTAACAGAAGGCAGCACTGAAAAATAAAATGCTGTTTGATTGTTCTTTAGCTTTACTTAGGCTGTATATTATGTGCCTGAAGATATTTATTACTTACTGGATTATTTTGCCTTTGCATAAGAAAAGAGTTGGTTTGGTTTTGGCAAAAAGAATTAAAGTTAAATTTTAAAAAGATTATGGAGCTACAAGATGCATTGTATTGGGCATTTTGACTAAAACTTTGAGAAAATCCGAGGCTGTCTCTCATAAAGCATTCCTGAAGAATTAGCTTGCAGCTTGTGATTGCAAATATACATGAAAGTAGGAAATAAAAATATTACTGACATTTCAAACATGAGCTCTACTTCAGAGAGGAGCCAGGAAGAAAAATAAAGCAAATAGAAGCCAGGATTTATATTTTTTTTCAGATGGTATGTTTTTGGAATAAAAGCATGACAGCTCTAATTGCAATTAGTTCCTATGGAGCTAGATGATCTTAAGGTCCTTTCCAACCCTGACCATTCTATGGTTCTATGATAGAATGAAATCTAGATTTTTCCTGAGTTACTGTAAGGGTCCAACAAGTGTTTGTAACAGACAGAAGTTTGTTAATGTTGAGTCCTAAGCTGGATGATATCCTAAAAGAACTAAGAACCCATGCAAACTTTCAATTTCAAATGTAAAGTGTAATATTTCAATCTCGGTATTCCTAAAAAGAGGAAAACCCCTTATGTCTATAATTAAAAGTAACAAGGACTTAAATGGATTCTACCTTAAGAGAGGATAGACAAAGAATAAAATCCATACCACAGAAAAGAAAATAATCCCTGTGATGTAGTGAAGATGAGTGTATGTATCTTAATCTCATGTAAGGCTAGCAAAATCCAATAACATATCACTCTGAAGCACTTACTGATTTTGTCTTTTGATCAAATTTGAATATAAAATGGTAAAATCCAAGCTACACTCATATGAATGAATTAGTGGTGGGAAGGGAAGAAAAACCATAAGAAAATTGTAGCTCCCAGATAACAACAACACTCCTGTTTTTTGAAGGGGGTCGAGTGAACGCGAAGTTACACAGAGCAGCACAGCCTGATGCAGGAGCAGTGAGGTAACTCATCATCCCCTCTCTGCAACAAGAAGGAATATGTTTGTGTTAATGTGGTGCCAAAGACAAACTAATTATCCCTGCTGAAGGCGAAGTCTTATTAGCTCAAGCAGAACAATGCTTGTGTGATTATTCTGTTTTTAGGACACAACAGTGTCCTAAAAGTATGGCAGTATTTGGCCATAGGAAACCCCATTTAGCTCAGCACCCTGCCTGCAACAGAGGCCAATAGTGGATGTGCAGAAATTATATAGGAGTTGGAAACCATGTCATATTCCTAGCATATGCCCCTAGACACCAGCTAAGTGGAGACTTCACAGCAGCCTTCCAGAGCAGGGGGCCTACAGGGGTGCTGGACAGGCACTCTTCATAGGGACTGTAGCAACAGGACAAGGGGTAATGAGTTCAAACTTAATCAAGGGAGATTAAGGTTAGATATATGGAAAAAGTTCTTTACGGTGAGGGTGGTGAGGCTCTGGAACAGGCTGCCCAAAGAAGTGATGAATGCTCAATCCCCAGCAGTGTTCAAGGTCAGGTTGTATGGGGGTTTAAGCAATCTGGTCTAATGAAAGGCATCTCTGCACATGGCAGGGGGTTGGAGCTAGATGGTTTTAAAATCCTTTCCAATGCAAACCCTTCTATGATTCTAAGATTCTAACTGTGGCTCAGAGTCTTTGCAAGCCATGGGTTATATCTTCATGTTTCAGATCCCAGACTTTACCTACCCATGAGCACAGCCATACATCCAGAGGTAAGCTGAAGATCTCCTCACCAAAACAAGTGCATGACCCATATATGCCTGCAATATCTCAGCTGCAATCAAACAGGAAACAGCGTTTAAAATGCTTACTAAATTAACAAATTATCATACCTAAATTTAATTAAATGTAAACAGTGCTCCAAAAATGATCCCTAAATTAAAATTAAAGTGTCCATGTAAAACATGGCTTAGCTTAGAAGAAACTATTTAGATTAATATGATATACTGAAAAAGCTTGCTTGTGTTTCTAATCGTATAATAGATATTAATCATAGGTGACTGTTTTCTGAATTACCACAAGCACAATTCCATGCCAATTAGTTCAATTAAAATGAATTAATCAGCTACTTGTTCCTTTATTTTCCACCCCCCCCCCCCCCTTTTTTTTTTCAAGCCAAAGCTAGACACTACCCTTCATGCTTGGGGTCAAAAAACATTAGTGGTAATGCCACAAAACTCCTTGACACTAAAAAGAAGGCATGAATCTACCCGTCTTCCACCTCTGTGATACTTAGAGTAGTAAACAGAAACACTAACAACAGAGGATGACACAGCAGACTAGCTATAACTGTTGTATTTACCATAAAAATATTAGGTACAGTTTAATCCTAAATAAACAAATTTACTAAGCATGTGTAAGGACAAATAGCATAGCTGCCCTACAGTGTTATCTCCAGGACTGATTGCTAATCCTGATTGACCAGACTATTTGGCAAAGTATATCTACTAGAGATATGGTCACTAATTATGCCTACAGTAGTAAAAGAAGTTTGGGGTAAGGAATTGTCTGGACTGTTCTGTTCTCCATTTACATCTTATTTACAACCAGTAGCACCTAGCATGCAGTATTTGCAAATGGTGTAAATGGAAGCAAATACTAAAACCTGTTCATAATAGGCAATTTGGATATGTTCTTGTATTTTGCAGGGAGGAGAGCAAATGTGGATATGAATTGTTCCATGCCTTTTGGCCCCTGGGTTAAAACCCAGGTGTTGATCAATTTTATTTGTACTGCAGTTGCAGATGGTTCTGGATGTTTTGTTTGTTTGAGAGCTCTTGCTTTTTGTTTTCTGCCGAATTATTGATTCACTTGTTTGAATAACCCAAGGTAATTTGATAGAATTGCTCTGTAAGCACAACTGTGCCTAAAAAGGTTTTTTTCTGGCTCAAAAGTCAACTGGTGAAATGCTCTGAAGTGGCAAAGCTTTGCTAGCAGAACTTTTGAAATATAGATGTGGTAATTAGTGTTCTGATTAGGTTCTGGCAGCTACTGAAAAGCAGGGTACAGTGAACACTTCTAAAGAGTTTGTAGACTAGTTAAAGAGCTATTATGCTATTGTTGTGGTCAGCAATTGCACTACAAAATACTGACACAGTCCTTCTCTAGATAGACAACTGTAAATTGTCATAGTTTATTGTGTGCTCATGCAAAATCAACAGCTGTAGAATCAGAATTAAATTTGGCAACCTGGAAATTACGGAGAATCAAAGATCTCTGGAAAAAGGAGGATGGTTTATACCCTGTGGAGTTTTATTGTGGGACAATCTCTCCTGATAGGAAATGTGAAGATCATTTTATAGCTGTTCTCTGCTTCCTTCTGGGTAGGAAACAGCCAAACCAAAATTGAACCATTTCAGATGCAATGGTGTCTTTGTCAGAGGAAAGTGATGAAAAAAAATGGGAAGCAAACCAAACTGGTTTATGCACAGTTATTTATATAGTTGCACATATAACTGAAGGAATAATCGCTTCTGTGAAAAATGTTAGTCTCGATGAAATTCACTAACAGGTTTTTTTCCATAGACATTAAAAATTTTTGTTGGCTAAATTTGTGTCTTAGTCACAGTGTCATATATCTGGAAAAAAATTAATTAAAATGTGTGAAGTAGTTGGGAAATGGTAAAATTGAGGTTATATTTTTAAGAAAATGAATTCTTTCTAGCAATTAGCAATATGAAGCAGGAAATGTGTAAGCATGTTGTTTCAGTCCAGTTGAAACTGACAGAGAAATGCATCTATTTCACATATTTATACAGATTTGGATTTTGTAACACAGGTCACTTATATCTGTGCAGATGAACTCAGGTGAGCATCTGAATCTGCGATTATATGATCTGTTGCTCATCCATCTTCTGACAAGTTGTTGTCTCCTGAACAGACTGCAGATTACCTATTTCAGTTTGTCTGGCAAGACCTAAATCATTTAGCAGCTTGCTAAGGCATCAGGGGGGCTGCGATGCACGCAGATTTAAGTGTCAAGCAGACATATCTAACCACATATTTCCAGTCTTACTGTCTGCGTGGACAGGATGAGAAGTCCTGAGGAGGTCTTGGTGGTGGGTCTCAAGGTGCAGCATAGAGATAAAGGGAGATGATACCTACAGCGGTTGCTTTGCTGGTTCAGAGGTGGCTATTATTATTCTAAATTAACTTTCTGTTGAAGATAAAGGCATTTGGAGGCTTCAAGGGTACAATCTGACTTGGATATACACCTGCACTACATCAGGCTATTGAAATTATTTTAGCACAGTTTTATCACATATTATAGTCATACACATAATCTCTGACTTTCTAATACAGTGAGTACAGAAAAGAAGTTTGTAGTTTGCTCACAAGAGGGCTACCAGCGAGGGAAACTGATCTTTTGTTTATCATATTCAGTACAGGTTCTTTCTGCATGGCCATGGGGATTTCCAAAGACATTACACAACTGAAGTACAACTTCTTTTTGTAAGACACAAATTTGTAGTATATTTCCAGTCTTCTTTGCAAATCCTTTATCAGTGTACAGGATGAAATGCATTCCAGTATTTGCTATATAAAATATGACAAGTGCTAATTAGCTTTTCTGTTCACAATATTTTAGATTACTTAGGAGTAGATTTTGTTTAGAGAACTTACACCAAACTGACACTTTGCTGGGAGCATGATTTGTACTGACAGATGGTGGGATGGGTTTTGTTTCTTTCTTCCCTCCTTTCAGAGTCTCCATTGAGCATGACAGACATTTCAAGGCCAAAACCCCAAAGGTTTCACAAGTTTATACGGAATAGAGGCATGAAATAGAATTAAGTAGGACCCAAATCTGTTGTTACTGGCTGAAATCCTCTGGACTAAGCAGAGCCTTGGTCTGGAAGGTGACCAGTGAAATGATAGCAGTATAAATGAACTTCTATATCAAGTAAGGCTGGTTTTCTATGAACATCTTGTGGAGTTTTCAGAGCAGATTTGGGCAGGTGTTGTTTGCCCACTAACTTCTGGGTCTAATTCCATAGCAAAATAATTGCAAGAGCAATTATCTCCCTCCCCACACTGTTGCTGCATTTGGCCTAATACGCTCCGTAGGAGTTGCACCTGCCTTGCCCAGATTTAAATCTGGCTTTGGCCTTGCTGTGAGTTTTGTACCATCTGCACTGACTCCTTTTAGCATCAATGTGGCTGTACCAGGGCTGCCTGAATCCACAAAGCTTTTGGAAATGCCTTCCTGAACCCTGGGGAACACCACTGAAGTTCTAAGGTTGCATCAGGGGTGGATTTACTTTCCTCCTCTCCCCACAAGATGCCCATGGAACAGTGATGTCAGAAAAAAGATTGTCTTTTATCTAGCTATTGTACATTTGTGCTTTCTGGCAGTCTTACGTAGTATTTCCTTTCCATATTTGAAGATGCAATCAATTTCATTTTCTAAATCTCTCCTTATGTGGAGTATGCAACAATAAACAAGCTCTTCAGTTTTGCCTAATCTGAATTGGATCTGTCACATCTGGAGAACCACAGTTCACTGCCTTTTTCAACAGCGTATTTTTGTCTTTGGAGATCCATAAAATAATAGAAAAATGGGTGTGAATGGCAAATGGTGAATGGCAAAGTGCCTGGTCTGATTAAGACAGACCAACTGCATAGAAATTACTCTGAAAAAAGCAGCCGAGAGGTTCACAATTCAGTGAAGCTAGGGAATGTAAAAGCTCTTAACACTCGATAATGCAGTGGAAAATATTCAGTCTTTGTCAATACAGAAACACTTATTTAAATAATCAGAATATTCAAAGGAAGGACTTTTTTTTTTTGCTCCTTTTTCATTTAAAGAAGAAACATTTAAATAGGATTTCTTTAGTAATCATCATATTCTTGCCAAATAGTGTGGCTGAGCTGGAAATAAAACTGATAGAAGATATAAGAGCAGTGAGGAGACTTGTGCAAGTGAATATAAGATGGGAAAAAAAAGAATTAAGTTCATCAGGAGATATGTATAAAGCATGCTATAGAAACAGGGTTTCACACAGTCCTTTGCTAGGGCTTCTCTGTACATGTTTGTAAAGAGCTAATTTTTCCATCTTTTCTTTCCAGAAATTGTCTCTTTAAATGTGTAAAGGTCAGGCAATTGTAGCTTAAAATTTGCTATTTTACAATTAATTGTACTTACATTTTATATTATTCTGACTGATGAATTTTTATCTGTCCGTCCATTCTCAGGGGGCTCGGTTGCTTTATTAGTTCTGATTTTGGTTTTTGCCTTTGAGGATTAAAGTTTCATGCTGGTTACTGTTTGCTCATATCTCAGTAGTCTACAGATTTCCCATGTTGTGGACAGGAAGGCTGTGAAAGCATGGGTGGATAACATTACTTTACAAGAAACATTTCAAAGGATAATCATGTTGACTCTCCGAGAGCCTGATCCATGCACAGTGCTTTCTTGTCAACAAGAATGTCTCTATAGGTCTTAATTAGATTTCGATCATAGCCCACATCCATGAAGTGATTTCCAAAATCAAGAATACAGATAAGCTAAAACTGTTTATGACAGCTTAACAAGTGAGTTCATATGCACTGAATGAAAGCAGAGGTCAAATTAAAACCAAATCATAATAGTAATACCATTCAGTTTATTTTGGTTTTCAAAATGTCTGCATGAGATGATAGCCAAATAGTGCCAGTGTGTTTTAGAGGTATGGGTTGCTGAGAGCAGGAATGAATCCTGGTGAGTCATTGGCAGAGCAAAGATAAGGAGTCTTAAATCCCTAATTCCTGACTTTCCTGGTGATTTTAATCCATACTGCTTCAGCAAGGTGTTTTTAGCATTGAACCCAAATTACAAAGGAAGCACTTTAGGCACAAAGCTGTAATTAAATGGGGCAAAATAAAGGATTTTCTGCATTTGAGAGAGACTGCACACTACACAAAACAGATGAAGGGGAGGTCATGTTAATTTGTCAATTAGAACTAATAACTTTACTATCTGTACAAACAGAAATCCTAAAACCTAATGGAAGAAAAAACTCAATAGATCAGCGTGAAGAAAAAAGTTTGTAAAGAAGCAGACATAGCTTTTTCCAGCAATTTACTAACTTGATTCTCAGTGATGATGCTGTCTTCCAAGGCCTGAATATGTACGCTGCCTATGCAAATGTTTCTAAAAGTTGTTGTTATCTCAGTGACAAAATCCCACTACTTATTTTGAGTTCTTAGAATTTCCAAATGGGGCTGATTAGATTTATAACTGCTCATTTATCATTTGACATATTGTTTCCTAAGTTGCTTTAGGAAGACAAATATTTGCTGCCATGGAAAAAGCTTGTCAAACACCAAGTGGAAGAATTGCTCAAAACTGTAGGAAAGACTGTCTTAGATCTGCCAAAAATCTTACAGTCTTAAAGATGTCTTTGGGAACTCTTGAAAAAAGAACCAAACTTCATTCTGTGTTGGAGTTTAAAGCCAAGTTTGCAGATCTGAGAACATGAAGACAGTTGAATCATTTCTTCTTGCATGACACATGCCATGGGTTCAGCAGTAGCAGTCATTTTTCTCCTTAGTAACTGGTGCAGCACTGTGGTTTTGATTTTTGGGCCTTGGAGCTGTGCTGATAACACCAGTGTTTTCAGTTACTTCTTGGTAATGTTTTGGTCTGGCCAAGGACTTTCTGAGCCTCATGCTCTGCCAGGGAGGAGGGGAAGCCGAGAGGAAGGAGAGACAGGACACCTGACACAAACTGACCAAAGAGGTTATTCCATACCACAGCACATCATGTCCAGGATATGAAAACAGAGAGCAGAGACCCGGAAGGGTGTGGTGGTGTACTGGGGGGGTTCGCTGCTGGGGGGTGCACTGGCTTGGTTGGGCTTAGTGAGCAGTTGTATTCGCTTTCCTTGTATTTTTCTTGTATTATTACTGGTGGTAGCAGTAGTGATTTGTGTTATACCTTAGTTACTAAACTGTTCTTATCTCAACCTGTGTGAGTTGCATTCTTTTGATTCTCCTCTCCCTACCCCTGGGAGCTGGGGGAAGAAAGAGGGGGGAGTGAGTGAGCGAACTGGTTTGAATTATAGTGGCTTAAACCACAACGCACAATACTCATCTCCTGTTGTTTGACTGTCTGGTATAACACTTGGCTTTAAACAAGTAGAGTAAGGCAGGAGACGGTGCATAGCGTCAGCACAAGGAATTAAGATATGATGCCATCAAAAAATATCAGTATTGATTGTAGACCTGAACATGGAAAGATAAATATTAATGTGTACATAGGACAGTCTATTTATATATCCCCCATAACTGGATGTAGTCAAGGTTGTTCCATAGAAAATACTAGAAATCTTACAGACTGAAGCAAGATAATGCTCTTTTCTTTATTAAATTCGTAAAGCATCCTAGATCAAGAAAGTATTTTGTGGCCATGTGGCCAGTCAAATGAGAAACCGATCTGTTACAAACTAGGCCCACCCCTTATATATCAAGGGTAATTAATTTTCAGGATCCATCTTCGGGTTTTCTTCAACATACCATTTAAACATGTGTTGTATTGCTTCTAATAACAGTGTTAGGAAGTGTTATCATATTTACTGGTATCTGTACAGCAATGTAGGAGGCATGGAAGATCCCTACCTCCAAAAGCTTGCACGGCTTACAAACTTTGGGGTAACTTTTAGTAAGGAATAGAGGAGTCCAAATATTACTAAGGCAAAGGGTGAGTGTCAATTTTTTTATTGCATCCAGTTTGAAAAGGAAAAAAAAAAAAAAGTACTTTCACAAAATTCTAGCTTTGGGTTTTCCTTTTACAGAATAGGTAGCTTTCAGCAAATGAAAAAATGTCTAAATGATTTTTCATACTCGCATTCTGATAGCAGGCTTAACAAAGATGGTTTTAAAAGCACCAGAAGAATAAAACACCTGTGAAAAGTGAGGAGTTTCTGTGAAAGATTTTATTGCATGCAAAAAGAAGCTATTGCTTACAGAGATTAAACAATGAATAATCAAAAATAGATAGTTACCATGTGATAACAAATTTAACTGAAATAAACAGATTGTGAGCATCAAAAAAAAGTTATCAAGAAGGTAGAAGAAAACTCTCAAATTATGTTTCCGAAGAACTGAGAAAAAGTTATATTGAATTCTATCTGCAAACCTTTCTCTTGGTCACCCCTTATTAAAGTGACCAAGGGAAATATAACACCTTAGGTTATGTGTTCAGAATCACAACTCCTGCAGCTGAACTTCTGACAGAATTGGGTTTGTATTTTGGGTTGCCAAAAAGATTTAATGAAAAACACTTCTGGAAAATTCTGAGAGTGAAGCAAAACTTAGACCCTGATTTGGAAGGTTCTGAGCTTTGGGACATGAAAGAAAGAAAGGCATAAGCATATTACTATTCAGACTGCAGCTGCCTCAATCTATTATCTTGTTCCCAACGGTGGTACAACTCGGAGTCTTCTGACAGATGTGTAAGGAATTTTAACACACTCATTGGGAAGTTTCATGCTAACTATTCTCAATAATTGCCTCTTGCTCTGAAACCAAAAGTGTCATTGCATGCAGAAAGTTTGTTTGCTTGTTTTAAACTAATTGCAACAATAAATTGGAGAGACATCAATTTGATAGGTGGACCACTCGGTAGATAAAGAGCTGGCTGGATGACCACACGCAAAGAGTTGTGCTCAATGGCTCGATGTCCAGCTGGAGACCAGTAACAAGTGGTGTCCCTCAGGGATCACTGTTGGGATAGTCTTGTTCAACATCTCTGTCGGTGACGTGGACAGTGGCATTGAGTATGCCCTCAGCAAGTTTGCCGATGACACCAAGCTGTGTGGTTCGGTTGATACGCTGGAGAGGAGGAATGCCAGCCATCCAGAGGGACTTTGACATGCTTGTGAGGTGGGCTGATGTCAACCTGAATGAAGTTTAACCATGCCAAGTGCAAGGTCCTACACCTGGGTTGGAGCAATCACAGGCACAGCTACAGGCTGGGCAGGGAAGAGATTCAGAGTAGTCCTGTGGAGAAGGACTTGGGGGTGTTGCTTGATGAGAAAATGAACATGAGCCAGCTTCAGTGTGCGCTTGCAGCCCAGAAAGCCAACCGTATCCTGCGCTGCATCAAAAGCAGCGTGACCAGCAGGTGGAGGGAGGTGATCCTGCCTCTCTACCCTGCTCTCCTGAGACCTCACTTGGAGTACTGTGTGCAGTTCTGGTGTCCTCAACATAAAAAGGACATGGAACTGTTGGAACAAGTCCAGAGGGGGGCCACGAGGATGATCAGGGGACTGGAGTAGTTCCCGTATGAAGACAGGTTGAGAAAGTTGGGTCTGTTGAGCCTGGAGAAAAGAAGGCTGTGTGGAGACCTCGTAGCAGCCTTCCAGTACCTGAAGGGGGAGCTTATAGGGATGCTGGGGAGGGACTCTTCATGAGGGTCTATAGTGGTAAGAGAAGGGGCAACGGGTTCAAACTTAAACAGGGGAAGTTTAGATTGGATATAAGGAAGAAGTTCTTTACTATAAGGATGGTGAGGTGCTGGAATGGGTTGCCCAGGGAAGTTGTGAATGCTTCATTGCTGGCGGTGTTCAAGGCTCGGTTGGATATAGCCTTGGGTGGCATGGTTTAGTGTGAGGTGTCCCTGGCCATGGCAGGGGAGTTGGAACAAGATGATCTTGAGGTCCTTTCTAACCCTAACTATTCTATGATAGCCTTATTCTGATTCTAACCCTATGATTCTATGATTCTATGTGTGCTGTGACTTTAGATGGTCTCATCGAATGTCAGAGTTGCCCAAGGCTCCCAAGGTGGAGTCTGGTTATTGAAAATATGATTATTTTGTAATAAATATAGTGTACTGCTGGCACAAGTAATAAAATAACTGCAGAAGGATCAGCTTTGTGGCTGTGTTTGTCAGCTTGAACAATTATATTTATTCTCACTGCAGTTATTTAACTACAGATATGGAATATGAAAGTAGCATTAATGGTGTTAGCCTTTTTTCTTAATCTCAAGAAAGAAGCAAAGGGAAAGATTATGACCAGCATTACATTAAAACATTTTACATTAATTAGAACTCAAGGACCTCATCTGTGTTTCTGTCTTAGTAAAACCATGGAGTACTTCCAGGCTTATAATGTGCGAGGTTTTTTAACTTCTGAAGATCTATGTAAGGTTGATACAACCTTTGAGAATAAGAAGGATTATAAACAAATCACCACAGGAAAAGAAGTGCTAGAAGAAGAGAAGGAAAGGGGTGGAAGAAGCATGAAAGCATCTCAGGATAGAACAAAGCAAAGAGCTACTGAATTTCTACTCTCTAGAAACCTTAAGCCTCTGCTCTTCATGAAGTACTCTGGAGGAATATCAGCCCAAATTGTTGCTAATCTACCTTCCTTTTAGTGTTAGTATTGATCTCTCCCTTAAGAAATAGTAGATGAAGAAGAGGTATGGCTCCTATTAGTTTGTGAACATAAAACTACCTTTCCACGATAGGACCCAGATTACTTTGGCAAGTTTGCATGCTGTCCATAAGAAGTGCTTTTGCCCCATTGCCAGACTGAAATATGTATTTTATATCCAAATAAATTGCAATAATAGCGATTCATAAAAAATGAAGCACATTTTTGTTATTGATCTGTTTCTTGGAGGGATGGCAAAAATAGTGCTGCATGCTATTTGTTTCTGCTGTTTTTTCCTGCTATGTTTCATTTGTTTTAAAGTTGCAGAACTTAAAATCATGTGAACTTCAAATAGTATTTTATTTTAATGTAATGTATAGAGGACTGCAAACCTGTAAAACTCTATCATTCTTTTTTCTCTAACATGACGAATTTTTTTATCATATTTAATGTAGAAAACCTTATTTTGAAGAGAAAGGCAAGACTAGGTAGGCACTCTTACAAAACATTAAGCAGTTTACCATAAATAAGGTACTGAGTTCTCAATCAGTGCAGTGAAGCTATGATGAAATATGATGTCTGAAAGACAACTGTGGAGTAGAAGCGTCTAGCTGTGAGGTACTCAAAACACATACTAGAAGGGCCTAAGGTTTTTCCAGTAAGATGTTGATGTCTTAGAATTCTGACAAGGAAGAATCCCTCAATCTCCAAAATGCTTAACACTTAATCAAACACCCAGCTGGCAAATGAGTGCCTATGGGGCTAATAATGTCTTATAAAACAGAAAAATTATCCATGCTTTAAGGTGGGCCAACTAGGTCAGACCTCACAAAACATACATAGAATCTGTCTCATTTAATGCAGCATCACCAGTGTATTGTATATGTTGGATAAGAGAGAATAGGGAGTCCTTCACTGCTTGTGCATAAACACTGAAAAGAAGGTTTTCTTTTCCAAGTCATTATTCTTACTACTAGTCTAGAATATTTATGATGCTTTCTATACCTGACCTAATTCAAGCTCCCTTGTGTGACTCCTGGACTATAGCATCCACAGAGAAGTCTGTTTATAGAATCAGGAGCTTAGATCTGCAATGTGCATTCCTGCTATTATCGCCAGCACAGCCAGCTTTTATTATCTCAGTGGCAAAATATAGCACTTGGTATTTGGATGAACCTGTCTGTACTTGGAAAGTCTGATTGCTGATTCAGTTTTGTTGCAACAATATACTTGCACTCTAAAAGTGGTTAAAATATGATGTGGTTTAGCCGGAGATACTGATTCAGTATGTGCTGAAATTAATGGGTACTTCAGCACTGATTTCATTAGCCACTGGATCAGGCTTTTTGAGTTAGGACTGATGAGTATGAAATATTTACTTGCCATCACTTGGGCGTGTTATTGATTTGAGAGGTCTCCAGGGAAGGCAGCAAGAATGGGCAAGTGGCAGAGTTTCAAATGAAACCTGGATTACAGAAAACACTACTATTTTCCTTTGATTATTGAATTTGCAGTTTCAGCATGTGTTTATTTGTGTCTGTGTAGCAAATTTACTGTTGATAAAATGACTACTAAAGCTACAGAAACGAGAATAAAACAAGCTCCTTACAGATAATGTGCATGAGATGCTTGGAAAGCACTGGGGGCAACAAAGAAAATCTCAGATGAGGGATACATACTTATCATGTCAAAAAACCAGATGGAACAACAGAATGCATGCAAATTCCCTTATGAAATTCACATACATGTTGAAATATATATATTTCACAGCATCACATACCCCCAGAATAAACAGTTTTTCTACAAGATGACACAGAAATTAGGGTGAAAACTAAGTCATTAAAGCCTGCAGATAAAAAAAGAAACAACTCATGGTAATTAAATCCAAAGAAGACCATGAAAGCATCTTGGTATTATGGAAGTAAAAGTATCTGGAAAGGATCTGGAAGTATCTTCTCTAATATCTATTTCTCAATATTAAATGAAGTTTGATGGTAATAAGCATAAGTTATGTAGGGTGAAAAGGGAGGGATAGTGATAGAGGACCTCATAAAGTTAACTGTGTTCATTAAAGAAAGATCCCTTGGCACCCCCAGAGGCATTTCACTGTTCAATGGATATTGGGCTCAAGAGGATAGAGAGATGTTAAATGCATGACAACCAGGACAGAAATATGCATTAAACAGATAAGTGGCCCAGCCTCTTCTGAGCTGCTATGCACTACTCCTGACCACCCTTCCCCAAAACATCAAAGACATCTATAATATACAGCGAAAATGATTACGTCATATTAAAACTCCTTTTGAAAAGGAAGTGCAAAATTCACATTCATTACCTTTGCAAGCAGTTTAGCATCTGGGAACTTAATAAAAATGTTTGTGATTGCTCCATCCCTGGCAGTGTTCAAGGCCAGGTTGGGCAGAGCCTTGGGTGACATGGTTTAGTGGGAGGTGTCCCTGCCCATGGCAGGGGGCTTGGAACTAGATGATCTTAATGTCTTTTCCAACCCTAACTATTCTATGATTCTATGATTGGGAAACAGCAATGGAGCTTCCAGTTCTGCGATAGAGTAACAGAGACAACCAGTGAATTTCAAAGGTGCCAGGTTCGCAATTGATGAAAAGGAAAGAGCATTTCACATAAAGCATTATTAAACTGCAAAATGAATTGCCCTGCACTGTAGTGAAAGAAAATACTTGGAGAGATTCGGGAGGAGCCTGCATTTCTATATTGTTAGCAAAGATATTTAGCATCTAATAGCTCACTCTAAACAAGGAAATACTGCTGGAGAAGAATAATAGTATCATGCCTGATGTCATGAATCAGTCATTTACTGATTTTACCAAGCAGGCTGAGGCCAGCAGAGCAGAGGGATTACTCCACACCTGCCTTCTCTGGGGGCTTCATAAAACATATGGTGCTGCGCAAGTTATGTAATTTACTGGTCTATATGTTTATTGGTTCAGATACAGTTAGATGGTGCTTAGGATCCCAAAGAAATGAAATAACAATGAAGTCCTGGTGCTTAGGATCCCAAAGAAATGAAATAACAATGAAGTCCTGGAGCCAAAAGTTTCAGAATGCTCTAGTAAAAGCTGCTTTAAGGCCATGGGATGAGATTCTGTAGCATACTTCATTTATTGCCTCATCAGCACAGCGGGAAGGATTTGAATGATGTCAATGACTGTAGCCCATAACTTGCATTCATCTGTTGCTTTGTTGTCAAGGAGCCAGAAAACTCCTATGGATCCATTCCATCTGTGTTCTTTTTAAACACCCGATGGTTTCATTGTCAAGTTTACCTGCAAATGAAGTACTGTTGGAGAATTACTCCAATTTGATAAGATCTTGTTGCAAATCCTTCAAATTAACAAAGGGGAAATAAACATTTTTGACAGTCTTTCAAAACAATTCATAGAACAAGATTTCACTGTCTGAATATACCCAGTTGCTTTTTCTGTTCTTGTTAGTAGTACTACTGATGGGACATCACTTGATGAATTTTGCTGGTTAAAATGTGCCCTATGATGATTCATTACACATTTCATCCCCCAAAAGTTGCACACAGGACTCAGATCCCAGTTTATAACATTTTCCTGCTAAGCTTGATCTTCTGGTATGGTATTTTAATGACCTCCTGGGAATACCAAGAGACCTTATATGAAAAAAGAAAAACAACCAGCAAAATAAATACCAGTTGATGGAGCTTTAACCCTTACCACTAATATAATTAAACTGTGTGTCATATACACTTCTAGTTGTTCGATACCTGCATGATCCTCTGGAACTTTATATTTAAATTTTCTCATTTTACCATCCATTTGCTCATGTTTTGCCAGTTTTATTTGACTACACATTGCATGCAGTAAACAATTCATCTCTGGAGGAATCAGCTAACACAGTATTCTTTCTTAGTGACATTGTTTTTTCTTGTTTTGATGAACTTCTGCCTTCTGAGAGAACTGAGAAAAAACTGGGAACAAAGTATTTCGTTTTCAAAACTCATTTTTGTTCTTTGTAGTTAGTCAATATTTTTTATTAAACTGTTATCGAAGCCAAATTATTTATTGAACTTTCAGGCTGAGCAAATGACTGTTTTTTGATAAAGACAGAAAAGTCATAACTGCAATAGCTAACATTCAATAAAAATAATACTGCAATCTTGAAAAACGAAAAATATTTTCCAGACAAAAATATGATAAATGTGCCATTTAATATTTCAGAAGAAACTGCTACTTCCTGTAGGAAAAATTTGTTTTAAATAGAAATAATTTTTCCAGACAACATCTCAGTCTGTACTTCTAAATTCATCAGAAAATACATTTTTTTCTTTACTCATGGTATTTTCCAATACATATTGGGAAAGACAGAATAGGTTTAACCCACACAAACACTACCAGATGTTGATAACTGTTTATATTTAAGAAGGAATTAATGTGCTTAATACAGTCACTAAAAGTGTGTCTACATTTAGAGGTGCTCTAGTCTTGATTTTGCTCTGCTCCTTCTCTTCAGTATTGGGAGAGAAGTTAAGCCTGCGTGGAAGTTCTCCAGTTTTATCATGACCTCCTGTTAATTAATATACCCTGCAGAAAAGAATGGGCTGAAACCTGACATTGCAATAGTGTGTCAATACAGCTAATAACTAGAGCTGAATTGAGTCTGTTCAAGAGAGTGGATTCGTAAACCTTCACAACCACCCATTTAAACTTACCTTGTAAAACAAATAAGGGCAAGAAAATCAAAGATCATTAGGAAAATTTAGCTGTCAGCATAACCCAGAGAGTCTTGTGAGGGCTTGGATCTGCTGTCAAAGTATTGCACATCACTTGAGGCATCCTTAACTGTCTGTGCATGTTTTTAACTTGTAGCTAATCTGAGATAATTGGACTAAAGCTAAATTGAATTAGCTCACAATAGCCTGACTAATAGGATGCACATGGACAGTCACTGTGGCCTCACCTAGCCTTGTAACTGGTTGAGCTGAGATAATTTGTTCAACGTCGTGAGCCCTGGGAAGCAAGTGTCAACCTTGGTGACCCTTCAAACTAGACGAGGCTTAAATGTATTCTATGAATTATCCTCCACTTCCAGAGTAACGGACTAGATGATTCAATTTGACTTTTTAATTTCTTGACTGTTAAAGATTTTCTGAGAATTGCTTCTCTTTAGCCTTCTTCCTAAATCAGTGTGAGAGTATGGTCCTAGACAATATCTCAGAAGGGTATTCTAGCCTACCTTACAAGCAACTTGAGCATGTGCCTTTTCTGTCATAGTAGCCAACAACTGTGGCATCCTTTGAGTACTTTATGCATCACTAGCAGATCTGATAAACAGAGGAGACACAAAAGAAAAGCTACAGATTGGAAGCCAGAGGCTTTTGTGCACTGAATAGCAATACAGCTTGTATCTGTGATGAGCCTGGATTGAACCACTCATTGTGAGAAGTGCTGAAATTCATAGTTATTTAGGACAAGCATCCCTTCTTAAGATAACAAAGTGCTTATTGCTGGAAAAAACTTAGAAGCCTGCCTGAGATCTTATGGGTTTTGGATTTACTTTTGTGCAGTGACCTGCACACTGGCAGTCTTTTGATATAAAGTTTGCTGAAAAGTTTCTCAGAGTCTCGCAGAGTGCATCACAGTCTGTTACTGTCACCTGCTGGAATACCAGAGCAGAAAGATTTCCTAACTCAAAAGGTAAAATCACCTGTTATGGCAGGAACCGTGTTGCATGGCCATGGCTTTTCCAAACTTCAACTTAAAAATAAGTCAAAAAAGTTTTTCTTCTTGCTGTTCTGATTCAATGTCTCTAGAAATTACTTCTTCCAAAGATTGGTTACATCTTCCACTTTATCCATGACTAGTTTTTTTTCTTTTCCTAGTACTGTTATTTTATATTCCAACAGATAACGTTGTAGCATGCATCTGAAGATATATGTGCTTTTAAACGTGTTAAATAGGGCATTAAATTAGTTATGGTATGCATTTGCTTTGCTAGTGAGGAGACAATATAAATGTTCAGCTCTATGTACAAAACTATTTTCTATCATCTTGTTTTTCTTATTATGGCCAGTCATGTCTTTAGAGTAGTAGACTCAAAATATTTCTACCAGTAATAATGTTTCCTTAAAGAGAGTAAGGAGGATCAAAAGGAAAGTTGCACAGAGGTTGCTACTTCAATAATGCTGGAAAAGTGTTGGTGAAAAATCAAAGTAAGCCTCTATTTAATTGTGTAGTATAAATTCAATCTGATGTATGTGATAAAAACTCTTTTACCGAAAGTTATCAGATCAACAGGCTGGTATTCAGTCCTCCATTAAAAGAGAAAGGCATCTACAAAAGAGATCCCAATTGTCTTAGACATCTATCTCTGCACTGGATGAATCACCCTCTGGAGCCTATGTTTCCTTTTGGCTAGATACTTCAGATTAAAAAAGCTAAAACTGCAACAAAGCCCAACTGGAAGAGTTCATGTTTTCCTGTAACAGCCTTCTTAGTTGCCCATATTTGGACCTTAAATGACTTAGATTAATGCCCCCAGCTTTCATTTTCCCTGAGAATGTTACTACATTAGCAGGCTAGCTTAGATCCTACAAGATTATTTTTATTTTCCATTGAGTCTCTTCTTACATAATAGATTGTTGTATTGGGAGCATGTGTGGAAATTATCATCCTGTGCTTTTTGCCTGAGGGTACTGTAAGGGAATTTACACCATTGCTCAAAGTTCTACGAAGTAAATAACTTAGGAGAGGTTCAGGCTGGGTATATGAAGTTCTTTACTGTGAGGGTGGTGAAGCACTGGAACAGGCTGCCCAAAGAAGTGGTAAATGCTCCATCCCAGGCAGTGTTCAAGGCCAGGCTGGACAGAGCCTTGGGTGACAGGGGCAAGTGTGAGATGTCTCTGCCCATGGCAGGGGGTTGGAACTGATGATCTTAAGGTCCTTTCCAACACTAACCATTCTATGATTCTATGATTCAATGAAATAAGCCTTCTTTTTTTTTTTTTTTTGTTTTTTTTTGTACTGCAGACAACTTCTCAAGAGCAAAACCCTGAGTAAGTTTTTTAGAGTCCTCTGTTGAAGATTTGCCCTTAATCTGCTCTACCATTACGATCCTATGCGAGAAGTACTCCCCTTTCCAGTGTTTGGTTTTTTTTTTTTTTTCTTTTCTAATTCTACCTATAGGAAAGAAAAGAAAGGAAAAAAAGAAAAAAACACTCATGGATTTCAGTGGGAAAAATGGTTTCACTTCAATTACGCATAATGTAATTTCACAGCAACTATATCATGTGTTTGCTCATTTTATTTTTTTTTTTTACTGCTTTTAACATGATATCAAATGGAGACAAGGATATTATAAGTGCACGTGCTGATGGTATTTCTGCAGATGGAAAGGGACTGAGAGGAGTTAAGTGAATCTGCATTTCTGGAAATAATTGCTTCATTACTTGACTGAGTTACATGGAGCTGAGCTGATGTGATTCTCCATCTGTTCCTGTTCATTTATTGAAGTAGTGCTACTGGACATTAAATAAATAAGAGCTGTATGCAGTGGGTGCAAGAAATCCAGAGAAGACAGTCTGAAAGTGCTGAGGCTGTGACTTATGTTTCAATCAGACAAAGGCAGATTTGGTAGGCAAAGTACAAGGATTATATTCTTGATATGTGAACTCAATATTCAGCACTACCTCAGACCCCTTATGCATGGTGCTCTTCATGCACCATATATCTGCTCTGGGCCTTCAAACTACAGATGTAAAATGGGAATTGTAAATATGATGATTGGGTTCCATTTCACTATTGTTATCTGATTTAGTTTCTGGGATTAAGGATTTCCCCTTCACTCATATATGTAGCCTTGCATAGGCCTATCTACAACACCTTGCCCAAGGAGGGATGGATCTCTGTCAATACTTGCTGATAAAATTTATTTAATTAAGTAAGATTAAATGTTTAAATAAAATATCCCTTCTATCTTATGCAAGCCTTATGGGTTTTTAGTAAAATCATTATTCCAGGATCTCAGAAATAGATCTGTATGAACCTCTTCTAATTAACGCTTCTGACTTAAACTCCTCTCTCTGATATTGCATGCTTAATATTATACTTTTCTTGGAATAATGGAAGTAACATTGCAAAATATTTTGGATCTGGGGAATACTGGTGGATTGTGCCTCTTTAAAATGTACTTTAAGCAAATATCATTATTTGATGATCAAAAATCAAACCAAAAAAACATAATTTTGTAATTATAACTAGTGTGCTTACTTTGGCTCACTTGGTGGTTTTAGAAATCTTCAGATCAAGAGGTCCTTCTCAGCTGTCAAAAATCTGCATGTATAACTTTATCACAGTGAAATAAAACTGAATTTTTTGTGTGAAAAATATCCAAACAAACAAGTGAGTATGTTGCTAAGCTGCAGCTCTCAACAAGAATAACAAAGCCATGTCACAGAGCTGTTGTGATTGCCAGAGGCTCTAAATGGTCAAGTATGGAACAGAAAGTATTTTACTGACCTGTGTCACCTCAGATGATGAAAAAAAGTTTGTGGTCAGCATCATATTTTCTATACTGGTTCCTCTACATTGATAAGTGCAGAGAAAAGCAGTTTTATTTGGCTTGTCTCTGAACTGCTAAGATGTAGTCCACCAGCAGCATAGAAGTATATTGGTGTAGTACTGCACCTGAACCATTATGAGCTGCAGGTTTTTGATATTTCACTACTGTTTTGGAGTTGGTTTGTAACAGAGAAGCTCCTATCATTGTCCTGTCTAGTCCCATATTTGCAGGATATGTCCTTACTCCATTGTTTGAGTGCTTTACTGGAAACAATGATGGACAGATCTTATTCTCTTTCCATGGACAATTCCGTCCTTTAAAGTCTTAGTCAAATTCTTTAAAGGTGTGCTAATGCAGATGTCAGCACAGAGAAATTCAGAAGAGAAAAATATTCTGGCTCTTCCAAACGATTCACTGCATAGAAAAAGATAAATGGTGAATAATCACAATTAGTAAGCACAAGTCTAATGACCAAGTCTCAGATGGATTCAATATTGACATAGTCAAGGAGCCAAAAATTAAGCTGGATACATCTAGGCTGTGCAAGAGCAGATGACAGATGCAGTTAGCGTCAAGCCTAATCTCAGCCACATCTTTATTGAGATGATCGAGAGGAAGCAATATTAAAAAAGATGTACAAAGGAAAAAGTGACACCAGACTAGGAGCACTGATCAGTACTAGCAAAGCAAGGAACTGGATCAAAGTGGACCTTGAAAAATTGCACCATTTTTTTCCCAAATGGCTGCTGAAGTCTTTTGTGGGAATAGGAAAGGACATATAAAACCTGGGGAGCTAGGAAACTTAGTTAACGTTAGGACTTCTAAAGTGCAGACTGAAAGCTTCCAACTACTACCCATAAAAATAATATCAGAGTGAAACAAACATCTGTGTTATGATGATGCATCACAGTTTAAAAAACATTATAATGAGAAGATGTCAGCATAGAGCAAAACAAATGAGAAAATTAAATATATAGAGAAACAAGACAAATTCAGGATATGAGGTGAGAGAAATGCTGAACAATGAAACAAGAATCTGTAAAATTTGGTGCTGAGGAATTACAGTTCAATGATCTTTAAGAACCCTTCCAATTCTGACTATTCTATGATTCCATGATTCCATGATGGAGTTTTGTTTTCTCAGTACTTAATAATTTGTCTTGCCTTAATTAACAGAGATAGATATTAAAAGAGATGGAAAAAGCCAAACAAAACTCTTAGTATAGCTGGTAACAGGTAGAAATTACAAATGGTTGAGCAATACAAACTGAAGTGAAATAAACAAAAAATCAACCGGAGACCACTAATTGGCATTGGCACACATAGTTCAAGTTTGTGCCTATAATTTCAGTCAGCGTTAGCTTTGGTGATTTTTCAGTCTTCCTGCTTTCAAAAAAGCAGGTAAGGACCACCTGCATCTATTATATTCAGCTAAAGCTTACTAGAGGATAATTTCAATTTGCAACAGATTTCCGGCCATGGATGTTTATATTTGTTCTGCACTAGAATAAAACTTAATGTTCTGGTACATTTTTGCAAAATTAATTTGGTCTGAAACCAAATTCTGATTTGGATCAGAATGGTTAAGTTGACATCACTGTATAAAAGGTAAAATGTATACCATATCAGAAGCATTTTCATGGTACAATGTTAAAACAGTCATGAAAGAGACTTCTTCATATATCCAGATTTTGTGCTACCACAATCAGTGGGTTGTATAACATCATTCAAAATAGCACAAAGCTCTGTTTTCAAAGCAAGGTATTCCAGACTGCAGATATTTAAATCAATGTTGTTCTAATATTCTGAAGGATCCTCCTAATTTCCAATCTGCCTTATTTGCTTGCCAGTTTGATCCACCTATCCTTTCTTTTTGTGTTTTCCCAGAGATTTTCTGCCCCTATATTTTCTCATTAAGGGTGGTACCTCTTTGCTTTTGCTTTGTCACCCTATACAAGCCAGGACTTTATTTATATTTCCATTTGTAAAAAAAGATTGTCAAGATTTACAAAAAGTCACAAAAATCACATAAAAATCATAGAATTATAGAATGGTGTGGGTTGGAAGAGACCTTGAGATCATCCAGTTCCAATCCTCTGCCATGGGCAGGGACACCTCAGCACTAGACCACGTCACCCAAGTCCCTGTCCAACCTGGCCTTGAATGGTGGCATGTTGGCATTCAATGGGTAAACTTGGAGCTTCCAGAACTCATGATTATGAGCATTTAGAGGGGTTTGCAACTAGAATGCTAGGAAATGTCTTTTCCCTGTCTTTCCCCCCACCAAGGAAATCTGAGCTATTGATGTAATTATAGGACTGGAGGACCTAGGTCACTCATAAAAAGAGAAAATAGCAGAAATGTCAGATACCACACTGACAGACTGACCTAAAGATAACTGCAGCCAATAAAGACTCCTTTGATTTGCACAGGCCTTGAAATGGGCTCTGACACATGCCATTGTGTTTGCAGTTACCATTCACGGACTTATATATTTTCTTAGGCACTCGGCTGTGTAAAGGCAGAGCAGAGTAAATCAATTCCTTGAATGCTGATGGCTGAATCAAAAAATACCGTGTCCCACAACAAAAAGCAGTGAGCCAGCAGGAACACAACTGTGTAGAGCTGCTCAAAAGACTGGGGTTATTTTAAGGAGGCTGAACTTTTGCCAATACCAATGTCTCTCTGCACTGCTCTTTAGTTGCATTTCCCATAACTAGTCAATATTCCTCTTCTGTTTAATATCTACAACTTCTTTCCTTCTCTCACTTCCTGGACTCGCTGATAGATGTGGGGTTTTTATATGCAAGTTTCTTCATTTTACCCCTTAGATGTTTAACAAGCTTCAGTTTTGCCTTTTGATAGAGACAAAATGTTGTATTTATTTTGTAGAGGTAAGAACTAAATGGCTACCTAGAAAGGTTGCGATATCTTTCCAGAGACAATATCTATTCAGAGAAATGAGATGTTGCTTCCCAACCCCCCAAAAAGCCATGCTTATCTTGAAATAACAATAATAATGATAATAATGATGAAAATAGTATTAGCTATAATATTGATAAAAAAATAATAGTAAACTACTGCACCAACACTTTATAAATTTCACTTTATAAAGCAGGTAAAATGCTGCTCAATTTTAAATCTGATCTCCTAATTAGAAAATGTTTATTGCGTTGCAGTATCTTTGTGTTTATCATTGTTCCATGCCCAGTAATTTTTGTACGGGTCTGAATTTTAACAAACATTTAGAGAAAATTTTCCTCAGAAAAACATTACATTCCCATATATTTTGTTATACAGATAAGTAGAAGGGGGAAAGTAAAATTAGCAGAGAACCTTAAGTGTAAATTTTGTATTATATTAAGAACAAAAAGCCTGAAAAAATGGATTAAAAAATCAGAGTGCACTTGCTGAAACAAGAGATAATCTAACTTAAATATATAAAAATTGGAAAACCAAACTTTCTGATTCCTCTCACACATTGAACATTTGGTTTAACCTCATTTTCACTCCTCTTTTTCAGAGCAGGCAAGGAGCTGATTGCACATAGGAAAAGATCTATGGCAAGACATAGCCATCCAAGTCTGCTCTAGTAACTAGAATATAATCAGCCATAACTGGAGGAGCTTGTATCTGAAAGTATCCTGTAATAAAGTTAGAATTAGTCTGAGACTCTCTCTTGTGTTAAATGACAAAAGTTAAAACAAAGGTAAATTAGTAGACATCTCAAAATGCATTGCTATATAAGCAAAAGTTACTGCGCATTCATTATTCATCTTATGCTTCATTATTTTAAATTCTCTACATCAGCTTCACTTAGGCACTGCTAATAAAGGATGACTGATAGTGAATATAACAAATAAATGGTTATTTCTATCTAGAGTTAACAAAGTACTTATAATGTTATCTAAAGCTGTGAGACTTGCTCACATTTCTGATCTTTAATTTTCTGTTATGCCATAGTAATTTCTGATTTACAGTGTTCAGTGTGCAACCATACATGGAGGAAGATATTAATTGTAAACTTGGTATTAATGATGTAAGTAATTTGCCTTGGCAACAACAGCATTTGCCACCAGAAAAATCCAAACAAATGATAATAATATGTAAATAACTTTTTGTGCATTCAGAAGCTAACCTCCAAATCTTTGCTTCAATAATAGGTGTTTTTTCTGCATTAAAGGTCAAATCCTACTTGTTCTCTAATAATAGAATCAATAGAGAGGACTTTAAGCCCCACTTCTCTGGATTCTGTGTGCGTTTTCATATTCCTGACTAGAAGAGTCTCAAAGATTTTGACTTTGGAAGGCTTATCCATGGCAATAATTAATACTCTTGGTAGCAGCTGCAATCTTACATTTGTGGTTTATTGGGTCAGTTAGGATCTGTATGACCCCTGTGTATTTCTATTGAAATCAGAGACATTGTGTAACCTTTCTGGGAAAGAACACATAGAACAGCTGATATTTAGTTTAGTGGTGGACTTGGCAATCCTGGGATAAAGAATGGGCTTGATGATCTTAAAGGTCTTTTCCAAAGTAGTTGATTCTATGATTCTATGATATGGACAGATGTTGTCATGGTTTAACCCCAGATGGCAATTAAGTACCACTTAGCAACTCACTCACTTCCTCCTACTCCTTCCAGGGATGGGGAGGACAATCAGATCCTAGCATACCGTGGCTCTACGCTCACAATAAGGATGTTAATATAAGACAAAACTCATGCCAGTTGTCTAGAGCTCCAAACGTTTCTCAATACTAATAGTCTTTAAATGCCCGAACTGGTGAAAAGTAACCTTGATATCTAACAAGTTATTTTCACTTCAGTGCCTTGCAAAGATTCAGAGCTATGCAAAGCAAATATGGAAATATGAAGTCACAGGTGTTACAATCAAATACTTAGGATCGAAAAGTGTTTCAAATTCAATTTGAAGAGAGCAGCACAGCATTTCTGTATTGTACCTAAAACACATCTAAAGCCAATTTCTGAGTGCAGTTTTCACCTAGTGTTTAGCTGCTGAATTCATCAAAACTCCCTTGCAGCTCCCTCCAAAGGTGCATATCACCCTCAAGAACAAAACAACCACACTGTGATCATGGAAGAATTAGTCTTTTTTAATCCTTACCACACTATGTTTTCTAGAATTCTCTGGCACTGAACATAAGAGTGATGTCCCAATCATCTGTATTTCCACTGTTGGTACATTTTGCTTAGATCAGTTGGTGCAATGAGTCTTATTGCAAATGTATTCCCTCATTTTCTGTGGCTAGTTTCTTGCCATTATTCTGTATTTTTTGTTCCAAGTAAAACATGTGAAATTTCATCTGAATTGGTCCTTTCCACATTGCCTCAATCTAGGTGCTTGGGTAAAGCCTTCTTCCAAAAGTACTAGGAAAAAAGTGACAATTCCAGTCCTTTTCATGTTTATGGTAAGAGTTAACATCCTTTATTAAACCTGATGGTGTAACTGGAAGAAACAGAGGAGACTTGAGACACATATGCCATTCCTCAGTTCTGTAGTATCTCTCCTTTGCAATGCAAATTTTTGGTTTCCACAAATTTCATAGTAATTACTGAGTAAGCAATAAATTAATCTATGAACCTGTATTGATGTGCAGCATTTTTGGCTCACATTATGCTCCATCCCTGGTGGTGTTCAAGGACAGGTTGGACAGAGCCTTGGGTGACATGGTTTAGTGTGGGGTGCCCCTGCCCATTGCAGGGGGTTGGAACTGATTGATTTTAAGGTCCTTTCCAACCCTAACTATTCTATGATTATTGTATTAAATTTGGGTCTGACTTTTAAAAATCAAGTTCATTGCATCTTCTGTATACGAATGTATATATATGGATATACATGATGGTCAAAAAGGAGCCAATAACAATTTTGTTATTACCAAGCAGAAATAGAACTGAAAACTGTTTGTCAGTGTATCTAGAATGAAAGTGGCATGATTTTGGCAGGACTGGGAAAAAAACAACTCAATGGAAAAAGAACTGTAAGGAATCAGAACTTTACTCATTAGTGAGAGTCCTGCTATGTAGGGCAGATTTACCTACGCTATGACATTAAGACAGATTTTACAAAATGCACATATTAATACACTTTTTGCAGCCTTATAGTATCTGCTATAAAACTTGTAAATAGCAGCAGTAACATTAAAACAATAAATGAAGTTAGAATGCTGACCATTTAAAAAAGTATGAATGTGACCAAAATTCCAGAAATATAATGTAGGTTATATAGATATGATGCTATGAAAGTAAGAACAGGAGCTAATTAATTTCTGTGTTATCTAACATAGTGTTAAAAACTAAGGATTATTGCTTCCAAAGCACTGGATAGTATAGTAAGTAAGAGATTGTGTCTTCCCTAAAACAGCACACCATGTTATAGAGCCCTGGAAATTTTCCTAGGTCATTAAACAAATCTAAATTAAAGGGGGAAGCAAACACTGCAAAGCGTTTCTTCCCTTCTGCTGATTTAATATCCTTTCATCCCCAAATCTCCTCATGGAGATCAGGGGAGAAAGATAGCTGTCACTGAGCAGTGGCATGGGGCACATCCCGGCTCTCTGAAACCGATGGGACTTTTTTCATGTAATTCACCTCGTGGGCTCAGCATCTTTTCCCTCTCCTCTTTGCTGAGTTATTAAAAGATAAAGAAGAGCAGCTGCTGCAGTAGACATAAAAATTGACAAACTTACAATAGATGATGCCACCTGTGCCTGCCTAATTTAATCACAGCCCAAACAGTCTGCCATCCGTTTACAGTGGAGATAATGTTCAAGAGCATCTGAAAGTGACTCAGAAGCAAGAGGGTGAGGGCAGAGGAAGTAACATGGGAACAGTTTGCTCAAACACCCTTTCAGCTACAAAGAAAGTTTACAGAATATGGCTAGTGGACATGAAAAACCCTTTCCTTGCTTTTATGCAGAGAGGGTAAAAAACCTGGTAAGCAGCTAACACCATATCAAACACTCATATGCCAGATGGATTTAGCTGTATGGTATTATATCAGCTACTTCTGAGCCATCTGTAGTGAATGCTCCTTGCCAGTTGCTTGGCTTAGAGAGTGTTTTGGAGGACATGCCAAGGGAGGAAGAAGCATGTTTGTTTTACAGGCACAAGTATCTTTTCTGCTGATCTCTTAGTGCCTTGCCTGCAATAGTCTCCACTTCTTGTATATGTTAGCATAACTCTGGATATTATCATGGTTAATCCTTGTGATTCTGTATGAAAACTGTGCTTCCAAATACGTACTTCACATGTTCTTAAGTTTAGCAGTTTACAAGCTTTCTCATTAAATTTTCAATTCATCTCTGACAAAAAAATACAAAACAAAACAAAAACATGGAGCAGAAGACTAAATACATCTGATTGTCCTAAAGAAGTTTCATCCTTAAGGTCTAGGGTGAGTTGGTGTTACTTGCCTGTATGAATGGTAGGTACTATTCCTAGGTAAAGCCCTCTGCCATCTGATGTATCTCCAAAACAAGACAGTTCATGGATACAAGACTTACTTCAAAGAGCAGGTTTATGTGTGTCTATCTTCTGAAAACTGCATTCTAGTGTTGAGTGTGTTGACAAATGTGTTAGTAGTCATAAAAATTGTCTTGAACACCACAACAAGATCTAACTTCTGGTGAAAACCTCATTTATCTGATATAGACCCTACTGCATCAACAACAAAATTTTCTTCCGTGTCTTTATCACACAAATGGAAGCACAGGGGCTATATATGGATTTTGTCCTATTCAGTGTTCAGAACTTGCCCGTCAATACTATTAGAGCCAGAGGATCTTCCTAAACAAAAGGAAATAGATTTTAAAACAACGATAAAATCTCTGGTCTTTTAAAGTCGTTTTCCTCCCCATTTATCTCACTCTTTCCTGAACTTTTTCCTCATATTCTGTTCTTTTCTCCCTGCCATGATAATACATTCCCACCAGTAGGGAAGGACTTCCCCAAAACTGTCACCCCCAAAGGGACATCAGAATTATGCTACTCATATTAGTGAGTTGGTTACTCAGGTAAATCTGATATATAAGTTGCAAAACTATTATTATTTAAACCCCGAAAGCAATTAAATCATGCAAGATTTAAAAATAAAAGCACTGCCTTTGTGCAAACTATGCTGTAGTCTTCTTGAATTACAGCCATGTACTCTAGGTAATTAAATGTTAGCAGAGATTGCATTCCCTGCACCACTCCAGGATGTCACTAAACCTCTAGACAATATTTAAAGAATGATAAAAGCACACACAAACTTGCTGAAACCTGAAAGGCTTCAAGGAACTACTCAGTATGGTTTGAGCTGAGGGACTGGTTGACAGCTATACATGTGAAGGGATCTCTAAGGTATAATTTAGAGTGTCCTCTTTAACTACTAAAAAATTTATTAATTTATTTTATTGTTCTACATTATAGTACTATTTGTTAATCTTACAAAAAAAACCCACATATTTTATTTTATTCCTTTTATAGGAAAAAAAAAGAGACCCAGAGATTGGAGTCTGTTAAAGATTAAGACACCCAAATATAGATGTCTACACACAGAGAAAGATTGTCTTGTAGTCAAAAGCAAAGCAGAAGGTGCATCCAAATGAATCTGGAGAATGACTCAACTCACCCAAATTAGACACAACAGGATTCAGTTGTTTAAATATGTGGTTCCACTGCCAGTTGAGATGCCCTAGGTTATCTGAGAGGCCACAGAGGACTTAATAAACACAACAAGGGATACATGGGATCAGCAAGAGGAGATCAAATGGTTATTTACCTTGACATACAAAATCCTTATACATCAGCATAACAGTCTTTCAACAATTAGTACAGATTTTATTCTCAAAACAGCCTTATGGAGACAGGGAATGAACCGTGTAGTTGGATTCCTGTTGCTTAATTGAAACAACCTGTTCAATTAAGTAAGTTTATCGATTTTAGATTACTTTTAAAGCATTTTAAGTTTCATTTATGAGCCAAAGACCTTGTAGCACTATTTGTAAAATCTTAATTTTGGAAGAGAGGGAATTTTGTGACTTTTGACACCTTTCAGAACTTTGTCTTGCAAAATTAAACCATGTTTAGGCAAAAGTAAGCAGGTGGAAAGAGGAGTGAAATACAGAACTCTGGAATAACTTCTTATCTGGAACAGTACTGAGACCATTAGACATTAGTATTAACAGCACTTGGATGCTTCCAGGCTTTGCGTGCTGTTCAGTTTTGGATAATCAATTGTTATTTGATTAGATGAATAGATGTGGTCATAATTCATTCATTTTTTTAAATGATAGGAAAATATTTTGTCAAATAAGTCAATATTACATCAAATTTTTAACTGAAATATGAGCATCTAAATGGGGGTCTTCTTTTTTACTAAAACATTAATCTTAAGTAGGTAAAGTAAATAATTATTTTTACAGATGAAAAGCTTAACTGAAATTCTGCTTTGCTTAAAATATTTGGGGAAAAATATCTCTGCCAAGTTTTTATTTTGACTTTATTCAAAAGTCACCTTTAATTGATTTACAAAATCTCTATTTAAGAAAAAGTTAAAGGTTTTTTATTGGGTTTGGGGTATTTTTGGAGGGGTGTTTGTTTTGCTTTGTAAAACATATTGTAACAGATGTTGATTAATAACTAATAAAAAATTACTTTTAAAAGACTTGGTTTTAATAAGTTTTGGTGTAAATAGTTGGCAAATATATTTTTTTTTGTCACATCTCTGGAAATTTTTGGTGCTTGGGGCTTTGTTTATATGTTTCTGCATCTGACCCAGGCAGGGAAATATATTAATATGTTTTTGAATGATATTTTGAAGCTAGTCACACTTAAAGGCTAAAACTCATGAAGATTATTATTAATAATCAAAGAATTTACTGTAAGGGTGGTCAGACACTGGAATGGGTTGCCCAGGGAAGCTGTGAATGCTCCATTCCTAGTGGTGTTCAAGATCGGGTTGGACAGAGCCTTGAATGGCTTGGTTTAGTGGGAGATGTCCCTGCCCATGGCAGCGGGGTTGGAACTAGATGATCTTAAGGTCCTTTCCAACCCTAACTATTCTATGATTGTATGATTCTAATTTTAGGTGAAATGTACATAACCTTGATAAATCTATAAATAATATTATATTTTTCTGCACTGTTTCATTATTTCCCCTTAGTAATCCGGTCATAAAGCATCATGCAATTAGTTAAATTATTCTAACATACAGGTTATAATACAAAAGAATCCTTCCTCTTTAAAACTGTTCTTTCAGTATTTCAGTTGCTCCTGCTTGCCCAGAAGTGCATTCCCAGTGAATGAATAAATTAATTGAAGTAACTTCTTTATTCATTTCATGCTGTCTTTCTTCAAGGGATATGGTTGTAAATGAACAGATCTAACTAAGAAAACAAAGAGTCACTGAAGTTAGACTTAAAAGGCCATTTTCATCCCCTTGTGCATTTTTGTGATAATATGTCTTCTGTTTCCCTTTTTCTGTTCCCACTGAAAGTTAAAAACCATAAATCAAATCTTTTAGAAATCTTAACAGAGAAATATGTCAAAACATCAACAACGTTTAAGAAGGTTTTTCGATTCTGAAAAAGAGTTGAAATAAAAACTAAAGCTTCACTTACTTTAAAATGGCACAGTATCAATAGGTAGTATTAGCAGGAGTATGTAAGGCTGTTTCATGTATGCTCTTTATATACGTGTGTATATCCTATAATAAAGATATTGAACTGGACAGGTTCAATCAAAACAATGTAGGAAGACTTGGGATTTGTCTTGCAGTTTTTAATTTGCACATGATGATGATAGCCTGGAGCTTAGTGAGGAATTTTGTACCCTTTATTGTGTAAATATGCATTTGGAGGAAAAGGAAATACAAAACAATTTGTAAGTCAGTATTCAATCTACTCTCCACTGTTATAAGTGATGGGGGGGGGGGGGAGATGGGATAAGGTGGGTAATATTTTGTTCCAACTTTTTCAGAATTAAAGAATTTGGCTTTTTTAACTGTGAGCAATTTGCAGGCTCCATTCAATTAAATCTAATATATCTTGGGAAAGGTAGAAAGACCTGAAAATGGAAAAAAAGAAATACCACTTTTGGAATACAAGCTTTTAGGCTTTTCCAATGTGCTTTAGTCAATTAGAAAAAAAAAATAAAGATCATTTTCTGTAATCTCATTTTGGTTTAAGCTGAAATTTCTTATTGTTTTTCACTATCAAACTAAAATACTACATCAGCACATAATATCAGGGTTTATTCTTTTCTGGTCATGAGCAGGTATTGGATGTGAAGTTGTTAACTTCATGAACTTTTGCCAAGCAATAGTATTTTCTAGATTGATATGGAGTAAAATGTGTGAGAGAGGTTTTGGATTATAACCCCAGATCTGCTATTTTTCCTACCTCCTCATCCACACTTTCAGAGCAGTTGTCTCCATGAAGAGTTTTTCCCAGAGCAACAGCTTTGTGGTTCAACCTGATCTTCCTTCTTTAAGTGTACGTTAATTTAAAACACATTTCTCGTGTACCTGGAATCCAGGTATGTGATATAAGGAGGAGAATGGTATGTGTGGTCCAGGTTGTCCAAACTTCAGACACTTGCTCTTTTTTCAGTTTATAATAATTCTGTCCTTTAACTTTCAAAACAGTCACAGACAGTTGCTACAGAGTAGGAGCAAGAGAAAATCTTCAAATCCTTCCTAGGTATATTTATCATTAATTTAGCTTAGAAGGGTACAGTACACTGAAAGCATGGGTTAAAAGGAGAGAGCTTAGTTTTCATTTCATGTACAGCTGAAGATGCACCGAAATTTGGATTTCTTTTTTCTCTTTTTAAACCCTTAAGTAACATACTAGCTCTGTAGCTACCCTGATTAACTGTAGCAGTAAGCTAGGGCTGTGAACCCTTCTTTGTACAATCCCGCTACTAGCATGTTGCTCAGGCTTAATGAGAAAAATAACAGAAACTTCACAGTGATTTTCTTTCCCTCTCAGATGTTGGCTGGAAGCAGAGTTAATTGTTATTCTTTCTTCAGGGTAACTGTCAGGCCTTTAACTTGGTACTGTTCTTGCTGCTCCCTGGGATAATGGAAGCAAGCAAGTACCAGAGTATATAGAAATTTGTATTTGTCAAATGTTCTTTTTGCCTAGTGTCTGCTGGGGGCATGGAGATGGGGGAAGAGAGTGTTATGTTAATCTCGTTTTCTCTGCTGATGGATTGCAAGTGTGTTTTAAAATACGTTGTCAAGCGCTCAGTACTCACACATCTATAATATAACTGCCATGAGGCCTTTCTGCTCTTGTATGCATTTTGTTAGCTTCTGTCAGTTTATGCCATTAACCTGGTCAGGGCTCTGTGGGACAACAGATTAGAGAGTTCCCTGCACTGCATTAGGATCTTACAATTCATGAGTCTCTCCAAATATCCTCATAGTTCTGCTTGTTCATTTAGGAGAAAGCAACAACAGTTTTCAGAACTGTGCTCTGTATCAATCCCACTTCATTTCAGGCTCATTTTCAGAACTATGCTCTGTATTAATCCCACTTCCATTTCAGGCTCATAACCTGATCATCTAATTGCTCTTGGCTTTCTCTGCCGGCAAGAAAGGGAGCAAAAAACTCCATAGGTAAAAGATTCCTGTGTTAAATGTCATATGCTTTTCACCATTCCTAACAGCATTGTGTAACCTGATATTAGAAGTTTAATCATGATTAAAGAGTGACTGAGACACTGAATTTTCTGAGATGAAGAATTTTGTTGTTTTATTTCTGTACTTCATTTCTGAAGAGCCCTGATTACCATTTCCATGATCTAGTAAAAGAACTTTACTTGTAATCTTCACTACCTGATGTTCTAGTGTATATACAAATGTACAATGCATGCATGTATGCATAACCATACAATTTTTCCAATCAGCTCTAATCATAATAGGACATCAATTTTTTACCCAACACCAATTTTTTGAGCATGGGGTGCTTTTTCTTATTATTTTCAAATCAGAATATATTTTTTCAAATAACTTCATATGTCTTCCTAGCTGTGTCTCTTAGAGATCTACTGAAAGCAATTTATGGGTTAGAAAGAGTTTCCAAATTCAGATTTATGATTTGCATTAGGTAGTAATCATTAAAATAATGATTATGTGCAAATAAGTTTCCAAAAACTTACTTTGTCTGTTTCTTCTGATTCTGTAATATATAACTCTACTGTGTTTCTCTCTTCAACTATTTGTTGCTGGTTTTCAGTGATAAATTCCTCAGATCTTTCAATAATCCTTAAGGATACTGAGTTTTTCCTTATTTCATGACCTATTTGATTAAGATTTTCACAGACTTTTTTTCTAACAATGTATTTTTTACTCCCTTTTTTACATCAGAAAATATTCTCACTGAATGACATTAGGAAATAGGAGATTTATATAGATTTAAAAGGTCAGTTTTTTCTGCTTTTTCATTAATTTTCCACCTGCAGTTTAAAACATTTGATGTATGTAAAGGCTGATATTCTCAAACAAACGCATTTGCTTTGTAGCTGAATTTCTTACTTGTTTAGAACACTTATGATAGGTATGGCAATTATAATTTACAAATTTATGACATGCTTTTGCTTGGGAATCTTGTAGTATGCTATGGACATGACTGAGCAAAGCAGGAAAAGGAAATATTTTATGAATTGACAGAAGTCATGCGGAGACCTTGTCTCTCTCCATAGACCTGAGTCTTAAATGGCCAGCTTTGGCTAAATGCGTATTTTTCAGACAGCTAATGTTAGGTGAGATGGATCCTTCTCTGAATGATGGGAAACTGTGTATGATATGCCATTGGGTTCAGGCTCATGCTTCATTAACTGCTTGTTCTTGTTTATCTTTTCATTCCATCTATCAATCTAAATCATTCCTTAACATTGAGCAGTGAAATTTACTACTGGGGAACTGAAGATTTCTTATTATTATTAGTTTAGAGCCAACTTTGTCATTTGGGGGTCAGTAAATAATTCCCCTGTTGCAAGTGATGTGCTTCCATCTCAACTATCTTAAACCGAGTTAAAACTGCAATTCCGTTCTATTTGTGATAAACTTTAATTACTGTGACCTATTTTTATAAAAGCCGTAAATATCAATCACCTACAAATTTTCAAGGTCTGCTCACAGCTGTATTGTCTTGCTTTGGATAGTGTGGGTGTCCTCTGGAGAGAACATCAAGGAAATGACAAGGAAAAGCTCGTAAACCAACTGCAGTGTTTATACTCATTCTTGTACACATTGTCTGTAGTTTCTTCTATTCAGAAGCTTTTCACATATTTTGAATCCCTTCTCCATTCTTTCGTGAGGGAATGATGTGTTCTCTAGAGAAGTTAATTCCATTCTTTCGGAAATGCTTTCAGTGAACTTAGGTCCATATCCCACTTTTCTTTTTTGGCTTAGGCTGAATTTTGCTTTTCTGTTCCATACACAGTTATTCTGCAATTTTAAAGCTGATACCTAAAGCACAATGCTTGCTGGGTCTCATGATGCATTGAATAATCCAGGTAATGATATATATCAAAGGAAATTCAATCTCAAATTTGGTGCAGCATTGTGTACCTGCTATGGCTTTCCTGGAGCTGATGGAGGAGGAGGTGCTAGCATTAGTGAAGGAGGAATTAGCATCCCTTGCATCCTTATGCCCTGATTAAAACCAGTCTTTTCTACTGTCTAGCTGTGCCGCTTTCCCAATATGCAGTATACACTACTTTAGCTCTTCTCTGGCCTCTGTAAAACCACAGAGAACCAGTAATTTAGATATCAGCTAGGAAGTGGTGCAGTTTTCTACCTGCAATTTCCAGCTATGATGCTGTAACATAGAATCATAGAATCATAGAATAGGTAGGGTTCAAAAGGACCTTGAGACCATCTAGTTCCAGCCCCCCATGCCATGGGCAGGGACACCTTGTATTGAACCATGTTACCCAAGGCTCTAGTCCATGACCAGTGTGCAGGGTTCAAGATGTGCAGGGCTCAAGGAAATCTTCTCCCCAGTCTGAAAGGTGCTTTCCACGGTTACACTGGGGCTAAATGTATTTTATTTTCAGTACAAATAAAAATTGAATACAAACTGCTGTCTTTCAGGGATTGATGGAGAAGTTCAAAATGGTGACAAACTTACAATGAAAGAAAGCATACAATGACAATTTCAGCGGAGCTGAAGACCAGAGTCTTTTAGATCTGACTGACAACAGTTTTGCATTCAAGCATACACATGATCTTCCATAAGAGATCAAGCAATTCTTGACCATTCTGTGTTAGAATAGTAACTTACATATTGACCTTAATCCTCATATTTTATGACAACTCAGATGTAATTAACTTTGAGCAATGAATGGCTGGTTGAAAAAACAGTGTAATCTTGGCATTTAGTATAATAAGCAGTTATCAAGTAGTTTATAATTTTTCACCTGACATTCTCTGATCTGAATGATATAATTTGCCACTAATGAAGTGGAAATTATTCACCTTTTATTTACAGATTTATTCTCTCTATAGCAGTCTGTGCTGGCGAACATTAGAGACCATTGCCTGTGAAAGGTGTCCAGCTTAGAAAATTGCTTTTGAAGATATGTAATACGACAGAAGATGATATTTTGTCTCTATAAACACAAGAGTTACCTCAAGTGTAATCTTTTGAATCCTTGTTTGTATGACTGAAGGAAACAGCAGAGAGCTGCTTAAGAAGGCAGAGAGTGGAAGTTACAGAGCTGGTGTGTTGGTGTGAGCTCGACGAGAGAAATATACTGGTTAGGTGTGATTGGTCAACACTGAAGTTTAACTGAGACACACCGACTGAAGACAAAGTAGGAATGAAAGTTGCAATTATCAGTACAAAATACTTCAGAAGAATTAGTTAAGAATAAAGTATCCTTTATAGAGCTTCTTTATAGCTCTTATCAGTCAGATGAAGGATTGCACATGCAGTGAGCTGGTAGACTGGCTCATGGAGCAAAGCTTCATTTCTTGTTATAGCTGGTTAGATCCCACAGCCATGCAAAAGGCAATTAGTGTTAAGAATAACAGGATTTAATCAGCTGCTGAGAATTGTCTCAGGCAGATTTCTGTTTTGCTGGGTATTACGTGTGCGATGTTCTCTAACAGCCACTGCATACACTTTGTAAGCCTTTAGTGCCATAAAAACATTGTAGATTTGTCTGCAGACTGTTGCTTTCCCTATTCAAAAGGGCATCCTTACATACTTGAAAGAGTATTTAGGAAAGAAAAAAAATGGTGCCATGGTTGTTCTGTATATGAGCCATGACTCTTAAAACTCTGTGACTTCAAGACATAAATTTTAATTGGCTTTTGTTGCCTTGTGTTGCCAAGAAATTTCTGTATATATAAAGGTCAATATTTTTATTAAGTCTGGACTT
Source organism: Myiopsitta monachus (assembly GCA_017639245.1). Classification (NCBI taxonomy): domain Eukaryota; kingdom Metazoa; phylum Chordata; class Aves; order Psittaciformes; family Psittacidae; genus Myiopsitta; species Myiopsitta monachus. Next base: position 112,544,810 of record CM029917.1, on the reverse strand, counting down.
ATCGCCAAATGCAAAAGCATATTTGAGAGCAGTTTTTAGAATCAAAAATACAAAAAAATAAAATGCTACCATCAAAACTTTAAAAAAGCCAGATCAGGAAAAATCTTTTGATTCGATTAAGTCGCTTATGTTATTTCTTTTATCTAAGTGCTGTCTGAAATATGCCTGAGAGAGCAGGAGGATGAAAGGGTACAAGATAATAATAAAAAATATAATAAATTATATAATAAATTAAATGATAAATTGTAAAGAAGATAACAAGTTGATGATAAAATATGACCAGGTTTTATTTTTTAATTCCAGTGTAAAGAAAAATTAGTGGATTCCGTAAGGAAAAAGCAAAAATTAACATTTCCAAAAGAAAAATCTTTAAAAGGATTAGTTTTTCAACCTCATAGGTAGATTAGCTGCTGTGAATTGAAAATGTCAACTCTGTGCCAAGTCTGTAATACTGAGAATATTGAACAACATAGTCTCACTTAACACAGAAAGAAACATGAAAGCCTCAATTTTAGCCAGATCTTGAACAGCGATCGGAGCTCAGAGAATAATTACTCATAGAAAGAGGATCCTTCAAGCACTCCTTCTGTATGATGATAAGAGAAGAGTTTCCATAGGTTATGTCCAAGTCAAAAGCCAATCTCTGGGAAGCACAGTAGTTATTTTAGCAGTCTATACAGACAAAAGAAGATGGGGATGATATTCCAGCAAGTTCCCAGGAAAGGAGACTTTGGAGAAAAACATTAAATTCTCCCAGGCTTCACTAGTTAAGTTCTTCAATGTCTGAATTTGTCTGGAGAAGGAAGCACAAAGAAAGTATATTGAGAGACAGAGAGGTAAGGCAGTAAGAAAAATCTGAACTCATAGCTGAAAGAAGCACAATATACCATACCAAATCCTGACATCAGTCCATCTTGTAGTTAATGTGGAGATTATTATGTATGTATTTGCTGCCTTCCCTGCTAAGCACAGCTGCAAGGTGAGATGCTTAAAGCTTTGGAGAGAGGTTGCTCTGCAGAGATTTTTCTGCAGGTCCAAGAATTCTGAGAGCCAGAATCTAAATCATCTGATCCACTCTGTAAGGTTTTATTAAGATAAATATGATCAAGAATGTATGCGGAATTTAACTTCTGTGTAATTTATTAAGAGATAATTCAGGCCCAAGTGTCGCATTCTCCTGAAAGAAGTTTAGACCAAATATAGCTGCCATGGAACATCCTAGTTCGACTCTGGCTGTTAACTCACAATGTATACTCTTTGTTTAGCCATATGTATGCTCTGTTCATTCTACTGATAACTAGTTCCTGAATCTGGTTCTTCCATCATCTGTGACATTTCTATGTTGATTTATGGACTACATTGTTCTGATACAGTCACTGGAGCTTAAGAAGAAAGGAGAGATAGAACTGAAATACTGCGATTTCAGTCAGGAGACAGACCTTGAAAAAAATAAAAAAGTCATGAAACTTAAAAAGGGAATTGTGGTCTTTATTTTTAAGTTTGTTTTCTGGTTTCTTGAGCTCTAAAGAATCTTATTTTCTTTGAACTGCTTAATTATATGATTCCAGAAGCTGTGGCTTTTAATTGTCAAAATAACAATAAAAATCACAAAACACAGCAACCTTAAAAATAGATTCATTGTCCCTCCACAAATCTGTGTGGTTCAGTGAAGGTAGGAATGGAAGAAATGACTTTTTCCTTAGGTAACAGTTTAACAACTTGTGAGCAGTAAGCTGAAACTGGTGAGGAGTGCATGAAATTTACATTTCCAGAACGCAAAAGGTAGAGAGAATTTTTGTATTGTAACAATTGTTGTATATCACAGGATATAAGATATTTTGTCCCAGCAGTCAGCAATCTGATTATATAAGGCACTGAAGGTGACAAGAATGGTAATAATGCCCCTCCTGACAAATTAGCAACTGGAACAATATATCAGCTTGTCCGCAATACTAAGGTTGCAAAAGTTAAAGTACAAATATACATATGTACGTTAGATGTACCATTAGTGTTCTTTCACTAACTTCCCTATTTGAATCATCCTTCTGACACCACTGTATTCAATCCAGTTGAATACAGAAACAGTACAATAATCAGTGGAATAGATTCCTGAGATCCCATTTTGCTCCTTAAGTAAGAATTTTGTGGGGGACTGTGTCAAAGGCCTTACAGTAATTAAGGTGGATGACATCAGTTGCCCTCCCCTTATCCACCAGTGCAGTCATTCCAACATAGAAGGCCATCAGTTTAGTCAGACATAATCTACTCTTTTTGAAACAACACTGCTTGTCTATAATCACCTCCCTGTCAACCATACTCATTGACATGTATTCCAGGAGGAATATGTTCCATGATCTTACCAGGTCGACTGGTCGATATTTCCCAGGGTCCTTCTTTTTGCCATTTTAAAAAGGAGTGTAATCCGGGGAAAGTCACTTTTTCTAGTCCCTGAGGACTTTGTCTGACTGCCGTGATGTAGCAACTACATCTGCCAGTTAACTCAGGTCCCTGAGGTTCATCTCATCGGGTCCTACGGACTGTATACATTCAGGCTCCTCAGATGATCTTGAACCTGATTTTCTCCTGTGATGGGAGGGTCTTCATTCCACCAGTCTCTGCATTGAGATTCAGGTACTCAAGAGTGGTAGGAAGAGGAATTGCTGTGAAAAATTGAGGTAAAACTGTTCCATGTCAGTGGTGACCAGAACCCCCGTATAATTTATTGGGAGGTGAAGTGGGTAGGTGGGAATACAACTCCTATTGTCCTCCTTTTCTGACTAATGTACCTGTAAGACCAGAGCTCCACTTTCAGGTATAGACTCTAATGTGTCACCACACTGGAAATTAATTTAGCTTTCTGGTTTGCTCTTAGATCCTAATTCCTTGACCTTTCATTCACTGTGTGATACCTCATCTGGTTTTCAGCAAATCAATTAATTTCCTCTGCTACTAAGTATGTGTGTTCTTGATAATAGCTGCAACTGTAAAATCTGAATTACTGTAAGGGACCTCAGGAGGTCATTAATCCAGCCTGCAGTTCAAGAAGGGCGAACTCCAACTTGAGTCAGGGCCTCACCCAATAAAACCCTGAAATTCTCTGTGGATGGAGATTTCACATCACTTTATGCAATTTGCTCCCATTCTGAACTGCTGTCACAAAGAATTAGCTTCTAAACCCAGTAAGTTTGTCTTCCACTGCAGGTTGTGATTGCTGCTTCTTGTTTCTCTGCTGTGCTGAGAGAAGCCTGGATCAGCCTTTTTTAGACATCCTCAGCATTGAAACACAGTAGTTAGACTCCTATTTAGCCTTTTCAATAGTGAAACGTATTTTCCCCAGCTGCCCTTTTTATGCCATGTGCTCCACACCTCTTTCCATCCTAGCGACACTCTGATTTACTCCACTTTGCCACTCTCATTCCTATACTAGAGCAGATGGACACACAGCACACCAAGAGCACACTTGCAAGTAACAAACTGAAATAATCACCTCCCTGTATGCACTGGCTGGCCTTTTGCTAGTGTAGCCCACAGTGTAGTTGACCTTAATGACAGCAGCGGCATGCAGTCAGCATGGCCAACCTTTCAACTAGAACCTTCAGGCCCTCTTCCACAAAGCTGTTGCATGAGTAATTAGTTTCCAGTCTGTGTATCTTCATTGGATGATGTCACTTCGAGACTTTTCTCTTATTCAGATGAATTCCATGGTGTTCCTGTCTGCCTGTTCCTCAAGCTTGATGGCATTCCTCTGACTGTGTTTTCCTTAAGACTTTCTCTCCACTCTTTGGCATTCTCAATTTTCATGACATCTACTTGAAAAAGTGAGCAGAGAGTACAAATGTGTTCTCTATTTCCTGTTCTGTGAAATGTTAAGGTAAATAAAGATTTTGAGAAAATGAAAGAAAATCACTGTCAGGGGGCAGTGAGGGCTCGGGGATACTTGGGGGCAGGGTACCAGGGACTTCAGGGGCTCCTTGGGCCATTTGGGTAACCAGGGTCTATCCCTCTGCCTCCGTTGAGAGAGCAGGGCATGCTTCAGAGAAGAGGATCCATTTCTGTACCTACTCCAAAATCTCACAGATGGAAATTTTGCCTAAGAGACAACAGGACCAAGCCCTATACACTCTCTTTATATAAGTATCATTATTATTCTAAAAGATAATGTGTAATTACCATTGTTTTGTCATATAAAGCAACCCACACTAAGTGGTATTATAGAGACAGCGATATAATTTAACTTACAATAGAACATAATTCATTCAGATCCAGATGGTCACTGATAAAGAGAAGCTTTTAAACATACCCAGTAAAAGCCCAACTTCACCTACATGAGGATGTGCTATAAAGTAGCTGATTTCTGAATTCTCATGGAGCAATGGAAAGAGGAGCAAAACACTGTGAATATACTTATCATTTGTCATTAGCAGCAAGAAGCTAATAGCCAGAACCCTGCCGCAGCATATATCCTACAGTGATTGTAATTCGGATGATGGGACTTATTAGCTGCAGAAAAAAACCTGTTGCTCTTACAGACAGCTAATCAAAAAAGCATCATTTATAAACAGTGGTCCTAAAGCTAATTTATGACCATTACATAGTTATAAGGAACATTTTGCAGTTAATGGGTGGTGCTAAATGGAAAATAGAAAGCAAAGACTCCAAGAGAGGGGTATTGCTTTTCAGAAAACACATTCCAAAAGTCATGCTGTCTCTGTTCATGTTGCTTTTAAGCATGAGCAGTGATATTCGTTGCTGTGAAGTCATATAGATGATCAGCAGCTATTTAGAAAGCCAATCCAGGAAGCTGCAAGCATCCTTTTATTCCACCTAAATTTCATTTCAGTAATCGCCAGTTGTTAAAAATATAAACTAATGCTCTTTTTACTTATGATCAGCTAAATAAATATCATGATAGACTACAGAAGTTAAAGGAAAATGCATGTTTATCCTGGCTTTGGCTTTAAAGCAGTTCAAATTGCAAGCTAGTGTCAGTACTTTTTCTCATGGAGTCTGAAGGCATATAAATATTAAAATGCAATTTGAAAGGTTTGGCCAGGTCCCAGAGCAGTATTGTTTATGCAGTGCTTGACAGTGCTATTCAAATAAATCAAGTTACAAATGTGTCATGATTACTGTTAAAGTGGAAACTGCAGTCTTAACAACTATTAAGGTAAATGATACTACGCGTGGAGGAAAATATGGAAGTATTTGATGTGTACTCTGTCTCTGTGTGCATGGGTGTGCTTGCATGCACAACCAGCTGTCCCTGAGGAAAATTAAAACTTCATCCAGGGATGAATATTGCAAACATCCAGCTCTGTAAACAACCAGCAGCAACTGCATATTCACTTACTGCACATGGGATAAAACGGACTTCTGCTTTGATTTCTCATTAAATCTTTGCTGGGTACTCTATAAGCTTGGGTGTGTATGTGTTTATTTATTTGTTTTTCCTTACAGACAGAAAAAGATCTTTGGCAGCAATCAAAGAAATACCAGGACTTACTTGTTTGCCTATAGTCAGCAGCCTGCTGCTCTTTCTAGCAACATGGTGTTGAGGGATATTAAATTGTAACCAGAAGTAGAATATAAGCTCCAGAAAAAGGAGGCTAGAATTAGAGGCTGAGTGAGGGACTCATATCACCACATTTTAGGCCCCATCTCCACAATGTGGACATCTACAGCTGAGTTATTCAGTTCTCTACATAGTTGTATGAGAGAAGCAGGCATTTTTAGAGTAGTCATCTGACCTAGTTGAGATGCTTAAATTTAGTCAATGTCACTTTGACATATGCACTGAGCATCTCTGAGTACCTGTAAGCAGTGTTTGCAGTGACGTCACATGTCTCTATACAAGGTCCAGACCCTTGTGTGTTGTTCTGCTGTTCGTGGCTACATGAAGTTAACAGGACTTAGGGCCATGCTTATCTTGATAGTTGTACAAGAAGCTTAGAAATGTCTGGTTACTTGTCCTGACCTTCTCGTGTTAGTGTCTAAACCCAGCCAGCTGTAAATTAATACAGATTTAAACTGCTGAGCATCCCTAAAACGGAGGTGGTGAGTATCTGATGACTCCTTATGGAAGTCTGATGTGAGTAAAAGTAGAAGGCTGATGTGGATCATAGACCACTAAACACAAACATGTTTTTTACTGTTAGTGGCAAAAGATCTCGAACTTTGTGTTGAGCTGACAGTGCAGGGTCTCAGAGCTTGTCTGAGCTCACCTTGGTTTCCTCTGAATCACAGGTGTTTCACTGGAGTAGTAATTATCTGGTCATACAGTGATGAATGAGGAACTGTGCTTAGGTTTAGCCTTAGATTCTAATGATAACAAGTACAAGAAACATTAGAAAACTGAACACAACGCCAGAGTAAAGAGGCAGTATAGATGAAGCAGGTCTTTGTATAACAATCCTCACTCTATTATTAATCAGGCTTTCTTATAAATATGTACAGAATTACATAATTCGGATTAAATAGACTGTTAAAACTTTAATTAGACTAACAGTAAACTCATAGCTCCACATGTATGGCATGTTCTATTTTGGCCATAGCAAGACTTTTAATATGAAAGGATATTAATAAGCTTGGATAATTAGACAGCAGCAGCAGGTGTAAAACAAGAGCAATTGCAACTTAGTTTGATCTATCTCTACTTTCAGTTTTGTAAATGATAATGCAATTAGCACCCTCAACAGAAAATTGATTAGCATATATGAAGTCTATTGGCAAATTCTGTCATTAGGACATCTATGATACAGTACAATGTGCTCTATGAGCTTTTCACTGGTATATAGTCCTAATAAAGGTCCTTTGGCCAAAAAAGGTGAGAATTATGGCTTCAATCTGATTTTGTTATCTAAAAGATCAAGGTCCTGGTTGTTGGGAAGAAGACATTGCCATCACAGCCAGCAGAAGACCTCAGATGACAGACTGGTTATGCTTTGGGAATAACATGACCCTTGTACCTGTAGAAGAAACTCAGTTAAAAGAATGTATTATTAAAAGTAGACAGCACAAGTGAATGCACAGCTCATCCTCAGTGTCTCTACATGTTACCGTGGATCTACCCACACAGAAATAAATCATAATCCCTCTTAGTGGAATTGCCACACACTTCATTAGCTGAGCTCAAACAAACCAGAGATGAACCAGTAGAGTATACTAAAAAAAAAAGTTTAAGGGGCAGGGAAGACTCATATAACCTTTGTGAAGAGTTTGAATACTGTGCATGTAAATAAAACTGTAGTACAACTTTACAGCTAAATGCACCTATTAAGATTTCAATTAAAGTTGATGGAGCATGTACAGAAAAAGGGGAAAGAAAATTAAGACTGCAAAGAAGCATTCAAAAATTTAAGTAGTCGTTTGAGACCAGATGGAAGATTGGAGAAGGCCAGTGCCAATGGTCCTGACAGTCCAGCAGAAATAGGTGAAAGCTGATATTTGGCCTGCTTAGAAAGCTCGTTTGCCAGAGTGGGACTTCTATATGGATGGGAAATCAAATCCAACTGTAGTGTAAGATGCCACAGGCCTGAGCATGAGTTTCCTCTGCACAATGCGCTGGGTAAGTCTGGAAAGCCTGTTTGTGATCTTTGTATGTTTTAGCTAATGTGACATTTTAGATATGTAACCCACTTCATCCTGAAACGCTATACATATGTGTATACATGCACATTTATTTTTCAGCAGTTCTTTATATTAAAAAAGACCGTAATTTATTAGATGAATTGGCATAAATAGCTCTTTGGTATGCATTTGAGTGAAAACCTATGAGGTTTATGAAGAAACTTCCTATTTATTGCAACTTAAAATAATCTTAAAGTTAAGCACAAATTTCATTGTGATGGAAATATATGTGGAATCAATACCTTGTGTAACAAATACAGTTTGTTTGATATTTTCATTGTGTTCCTGAGTAACCAATAAGGTCAAACAAGAGGAAAATACTGTTTTTAAACATGATCATGTCATTTTTGGTCTGGAATCAGCTGCCACTTTGAAATGGTTGCTCACATTTTACAGTATCATTCAGAATTCTGTATATACGGACAGCTTGGTTCTTGGTCTTTATTTTACAGCTCCCTGTCAGGGGATTGATTATTGTTCACTGTGGCTGACCACTAGAAATTAGTATTGCTATAATTTTTCAACTAGCTAATCAGCAAAAATATGTAGGAAAAAAGTAAATGCATACACTGACTATATTTCAGTATCTTTGTTGATTGCTTATTTTATACCTATACATATGCAAAAATAGAAAATCAGGCAACATTGTGTCACCTTCTCTGCTCCTCAGCTTATTGTGAACTGGTTTATTCTTTTTTGGGCTATAGCTTAATTAAAATCAGTATATTTTCCTTTATGCCTATTCAACTTCTTTCTGCTCCTTTGAATGACTTTTTCTTCCTCAGACATACAAAACAGCAAAGGAGATCTATCTGTACTTCCTCCCCAATTTTCTCTTCCTACCCCTCCACCTCAAGGGTTAATGTCACTGTATTATCACTTCTTGCCTCCTTCTTTTGCCGTTTTTGGCATAGCAGAATTTGAAAAGTCATTTCTCACCAACAAACATCATCAGACAAGAGCCATTCTTCAGTTTGGGTCCCTTAAAGCTTTTTATGGGAATCCTATAATTTTTAAACTCTTTTTGTTTGTTTGTTCTGTTTTAAATACATAGGTTGTTAAGTGTCCACTTGCCTGTGAATACTATACTGCCTTTTGCTAATGGATACCTGTGAAATACTGTAGCCCTCAATCTCCCCAAAGAAAAGAGGAGTGATTTTCAGTTCACTTACAGCCTGGAGGCAAACAGGATTTTCTCATCTGTGAAAAAGAAAAAATCGCAGGAGTTTATGTACTTTCTAACGCCTGCTGGTACAACACCAGATATGTGTCCAGTAAAACTTTCTGTGCACTGGTATATAATGTGCTTTCCTGAATTATTAATCCACATATCCATGAACTGCTGTTGTTTGAACATGCAAATATTGATGGAGAGGCAGAGCAAAAAGGGGCATGACCAATAAAGTGACATTACGGAATGGTACTTAATTGAACAACAGTCAATACCCACTGAAAACCAAAAATGCAAGCCAAACCCTATCCTTTTACTTCTTGGTAAAATAAATAATTTGGGAATATATGTCTTGTAGCAGAGCCTGCTGGGTTTATATTAGCTGTATATACGTTCCTTATTACATATAGATACCTTTATTCAGTTCATGCACAAAATATCAAATTGATCTATTGCAGGTGACGAACAGTGACTACATGAAATGTTACTAACAGGTAAAACACAATTGTGTAGCTTGCTAATATTGTAAATTTAGAAGACTAGAGTGTGAAAGCCTTGTCTTGAAGGTTAATGTCATGCAGTAATGAATTTTTTTTTTGAAGTTTATGACTCAAAATTCCAGATGGCAAAACAACAGCTCAGGTGAAGGAATGAGTCCACCTCACATCCTATAATAAACCAGATGCATAACTTACTTAAAATGATACACAAATGAGCTTCCATTTCCAGTGCCTTCATAATTCTATATAATTAAAGGTTTGATAATATATAAAAGCTATTAAATCTGATGCTGAAATCCTCAGAGTCATCTTTTTGCTATGATATCTGAAAATATCTGTGGTATATTATGTGTGGCTCTGTAAATCATATACATTTTTCATAGCTGCTTTCATTAGCAATTTTCTTCTTTTAATGGCTGTATAATTAAACCATAATGGGAAATTTAGGCTTATGTGTATTCATGGAGAAGTAGTTATAACAAAACAAACTATAATTAACTATGACCCCCTGAATGTTTTAGTTTATACACCAACTCTTGTTTTTCACAGTCCTTATTTTCTCCTGCAAATAATATTGAAAAAAGGTATTGAATATGGACCTTCAAATCCACATGAGGTCTTTGTGCCTACACCTTTGTTTTTGACACAGTTTGTACTAACTCCGACTAGAGTGTTATCTAGGACTTGGGCTCGTGTGTTATTTCAGTAATCTCACATAAAGGGGCACATTTTTGTCTAGTCAAAATATGCAGAGTGGAAAAACTCCAGGTGATTTGTATGATACTTCATTTACTTAGCCCATGGTGCAAAATTAGCTTCTTCATTATATTTTCTGGCATACTGAATTTAAAATAGTATCCACTCAAATTTTACAGCATTCTCTCATGATAGTATTTTGTGCTCTACCACCTCTCCAGATCAGTAGAAAATGAGACACTTCATGTTTCCATTCCTTCCCCGTGCACTGTGGAGAGGCATGAGCTCTGCATATAAATGGGGATTCATGGCCTCCTGGCTTTTCTGGACTTGAAATATGGAGCTCATTAAATTCAGGAGAATTTTTACATTGACTTCAAAATTTCCATTGACTTCTGAGGTTCCAAGATTTAATCCTCTCTCTTTTCTGCATATCTGGATCCAAGTTTGCAGATACAACCTAGAATTTCAAATTAATTTTCATATCAAATTGATAGTCATGGATTTTCAGCATCAGCAGGACAAGATAACAATGTAATTAATTTAATATACCCCTTGGCATTTTCTTGCAGTGGGTCTTTTAATTATTTTTTGCTATTATTTATTTCAAAATAACTATTTTACAATACTTGCTTTTATGGATTTTTTCTAGTATTCATTGTGGCAATAATAATAATTAATTGTTTCTTTTTGGTGGTTCATAGAATCCATCGATTTACTAACTGTGCTGTGCAGCCAGACATGAAAATGATGCAAAAGGCCTTTTACTGCATGAAGAGGCATCCAGCAAAGCATTTGCATGGAAATGGTTGAAGCATTCAAGTAGCCCTGTCTGAGAAGCAAACAAGCAAACAAAACGTGTGAACCTGGAAAGAGTCATATTCCAGTGATGGATCCATACATGGATTCACAGATAATTCTTCAGGTTATGTCCCCTGTTTTGTGTAATACATAGCTTCTCCAACCAGTGCAAGAATCCAGGTTAACAGTAACTTTTATTAAGGAAAAGGACATGTTAGTTTTAACAAAGGTGAGTTTTCAGATAGTAGAAATGTTTTTTTCAACCTTAATATGACTGTGGAATGACAGCACTAGTCTCCATGGCCACATATCTTATTAGTTATTCCAGTGTGACTCCTACACAGAATAATATACTCAGCCAGCACAAGGAGGGATAGACCAATGCTTCTCACATCTTAGTCTGAATTACCACTTTCTTGAAACCTCCTGTGAGGAATCTTACAATCTTCATAGAACACTTTTTGATGAGAAATTTGTAAGCACAACAGAGACTTTGGACATCAAAGATTAACATAAAGTTGTAAACATGAGAGGTGAGTTGGTTTTGTGAGTGTATCTTTATTGAGATTACTAGAATGATATTTCTGGAGTATATTTTCTAGACAGAAATGTTTGCAGTGTGCAAAAAAATACAGTTCTGTGATAATTCTTCAATACTTCTTTCCTGATTTGAAGTTTACCTAGACAGATTGGAACACTTCATCTGAGGAAAGGACATGAGACTTGGCAAAGACATGATACATGATTGATGTACACAACAACAACAACATGACATATGACAGGAGTACCATGAGAGAGCATGGAAAAGTGAACAGACAATTGTTCACTGACTTTTCTGACACAATCACAAGGACATCAAATGAAAATTGGAGGTGGAAAAGTTCAGACCATATGAGAAAAGCTACTATCTTCATTCTACTTGCACCTAAAGTTGTAGAACTTGCTGCTGTTACTTCTCATGGATGTTTCCATGGGCTCAAAAATGCAGTGAAAATGTTAGTAAAAATGCAGCTCAAAGTTTTTAAAGGAAATTAAATTCCCCTTCAGCACTGAATATTGGGATGCATGGATGTGGTTATGGCTATTCTCATATTTTCAGATGCTTGTAAATTCTATGCACGTACTGAGAAAAGTAACTGAGGGCACAAGGTTCTGTTTTGGCTCATTACTGCTTTCTGACATGTCTAGATTGTGATTATCAGAAAGAATGGATGAATGAAGCTGCAGCTGACTTTGAGAAGTGTTACACATATTCTTCTTGAATCAAAATGAGGTCCAACATACCATAATAAAGTATTGAGGTAGAATTTTTGTTCGGGGGTTAGTTTTTACTTTTTTCCTTAATGCTAGGCAGTTTGGTAAACAATTTTTAGTTAAAACTGGTTTTTGAACACTGGGTAAAAAATGGGAGTTTCAGGTATTTCTACATCTAATATTTTAAAAAGTGAGAGTGGAAATTTATTGCCTTAATCATAGTGAAAACTGAAGTATTTTGGTCCTCAAATTTCTCTCTGATATCCCATGGAACTTGTAGGGAGACTGATATGTGAACTTTTGATTCTACAGCCAAACTCCCCAGGCTGACTTCTGTTATCATGCATTATAAAACTCTGGCTTCCACAGTAAATAATTTCCATGAACTTAGAGGTGAGACCGTGGTGAACTTTGGGATAGCTCAGTAAGAGTCTTGTTTAGAAGAGGTTGTTTTCTGGAGTACCTGCATTGCAATCCCTTCAGTATAGCTTGATGCCTTCTGAACAGAAATAGTTGGATCTTGGCTGAGATTTGTCCAAAGCTTCATAATTCCTGTGAATGTTTTTTGTTTGAAAAGTTTCTCCTTTTTTTTTTTTTTTGTGTGTTGCTTCATTATATTCAGTGTAAAGATTTCTTGCACGTGCCATTATTTCCTAATACAGTAGGCAGACTCACAGTGATATTGTGTCTTACTGCATTTAATTTAGTAGAGGCGAGCTGAGACAGAAATGATTACCGGCTCTTTTAGCCAACTTTCTGCTACTGTGAGATGAATATTTTTTCCTCTCTCTTATTCCTAATATCAATACCTTAAGAATATGAGGTTTATTTAAGGTAAAAGCAATGTCAGCATCCCACAGAATCAAAACAGTGATTTATCAGATGTGATTAATCACAATTAAAAGGCTGTGAGGCATCCCTGCCCATGACAAGGGGGTTGAAACTAGATTATATTAAGGTCCTTTCCAACCCTAGCTATTCTATGATTCTATGGTTCTATTTTAGTAGTCTCTAACTCAGGTAAGTTGAATTATCAGAAAAGAAAATTAAGTTCTATCTATTATACAAACCTGAAAAACTAAAAGAAATTATCGCATCTGAAAAAATGTACCTTCATAAAACAATTTGGAATTAACAGTTAGATGACCCCCACAAAGTATACTCTGACGCATATATAAAAAATTACATTAAATATGGAATTAGGTATGTTTAAGTTTTTTGTATATAATGATATTTTTGAGTTTGGCAGTGTTGTTTAGAACAAAAATTTTCAGAGGTATTTTTTAATTAAACCCAGAATTACCCACTCAATCTAATGCTGTTGGTTATCTTTTCCTTTGAAGTATTTCTTCATAGCAGATCTCCTTTTAAGCAAATGTTTATTTGGTCAAATAAATACTTCTATGAATGTTAGTCAATCAATAGTAAATAAACCATCAATTTTCACAGAGACAATACTCATAATCTTTCTCTCTAGCTATAATTTAAACTGACTGTGGTCTGTGGATGAAATGACATGCTGATTCACAGCGAAATTACTCTTGAACTTAGAAATATGGTTGCAAAATTGCATTTTAAATTTGTGAAGCATTTTCATTGCATTTTTTTCAAAGGGTTGGTGATATAACGTTTTATATATTGCAATATAGAAGACAGTATTCAGTACGAATCCACTAGAAAGAATTAGAGGAATTTTTGCTTTAGGAAAATAAATCATCTGGTGAAGTCAGTTTTATTACTTCCACAGTATTTAAATAAACGGTAGCCAGATGGCAGTTCATATCTTTCCAGGAACATCCAGAATCAGAATTTCTATTGATATCAATAGTATTTAGTGCAATAAAACAGGTCTCCTAACTTCCACACGAAGCAGAATACCATTTAGCTCCTGAATCATCATCAGTCTGATGTGAGTCACTTTTGAGGATGCATCTGGAGTTTGGAGTCATGTTTTAGACTTTCCAGCACTGGATTGAGTCCATCATTTGAAGTTTGAGAGTTACTGAAGATGTGGAATGTGCCAGTGGAATGTGATAGAATCAAAATTGTTATTATAACAACCCAGAAATGGGAATCATTGCAGCTCAGATAAAGATAGAAGGTTAGTGTTCTGCAGAAACAGTTCCTTCTTAAAAGATTGATGAAGTATCTAGTGTCACTTGTCTTGCTCTGTCTCAAAGTTCTGTGTGTATGCACAGCCGCGTAAAGCTACACACAGTGTACAACTGAGGATGCATATAGATCCACACATTCAAATACATTTATACACTAAACATGGACATTGTGTGTTTATTTCATACTCCTTTCTCCTAATCATCTTGCTTCCTTACTTTCTGTGTGTTTCTATCTTGACAGAGGCTTTATTTTTCCCCTTTAAGATATTCTAATTGTTTTCTGAAAATTCTCTGGAAAAATCAAAAGCCATCATAAACACTACACTCTATGAGATGATCAGATGATACAGTTCCTAAGATCAGTGCTGAGGACAAATTCAACACTGTGTGCAATTGCTGGTATGGAAATAAATGGACTAAATAATTCCATGCTTTAACAAAACTACTCTTTTTTTTGTTATTTTCTTGGGTCAGCCCCATGCCCAATACTCCACATTCAATCGTGAGTCATAATAAATGTGAGTTTGATTATACGGTAAATGACAAGGATAATTATGGTTGTATTTTAGGGTTTTTCTTTTTTTTTCAGTATGATTCTTACAATTATAATAATTCAGCAATTTACTTAAAACTTTAAGGAATCTTTGGAGAGGAAAAGTAACCTTTAACACAGAAATGCTAGAGGAGAACACAAGTCACACAGTGACAATATGATACATTTTAGAGATCAGATTTTTAAAGGGCATTAGCTTCACACAATGGTGAGGTTAAGCACTAACCTACAGGGAATTTTTCAGTAAACTAGTGAAAATATAGATCAACTATTCAGTACTACTTTCATGATGTGGAGATACACACCAAATTGCGCATGGAGTTATAAAACCAGCATACTGCATCAAACATTTCTTACCAGTCATGTAGATAAGAGCATCATAAATCTGAGTTTGAAAGGTAACGAAATGGCATAAGTGATATATCACTTAAACTGTTTCAGCACTGTTAAGAACATGAAAAAATGGCTGACAGAAGAACTGAAGGTTGGGTAATGCTCTCAAATGAACAACTGGAGTTGCCATGAAGTATTCACAGTAGTGAAGAACTGTTTACTTGTGCTGGGGCTGAGGACAAGTCACTTATCTTCTCCAGTGTCATTTCTTCGTCCACAGCATGGAGTTATTGAGTCTGCTTGCCTTCTAAAACTGCCTACAGTAATGGCAATAGAACCATATTCCAATGAAATAAAAAAATAGTAGAAATTTTAAGATTGTCTGTAAATATGTTTATTTGAGGAAAGCAAAAGATAAGCACTGTGAGAAAGCCTAAAAACGAGACCATATTTATGCATGCTGATCTTTCTACATCTTGATGAGATGTTTGGACTTGGGGTTTGAAGCAATTTTTAAGCTTTTAAGTGGTGTCAATATGTTTGCTCTGTGCTTTTGATTTTCTATTTTTAGACTCCCTTAGAATCAGGACAAAAAACAAATGGATTACTGACAAGACCTTCATGTCTTCAAGGCCAGCCTCTCATTGCTATAGTTAAAGATTATTTACCTGGAAACTTCATTCACCACTTTTTTAGCACAATGGCATTAAAAAAAGCACATAGATTTTGAGGAATGGTATTAACTTATTGGCCTCCAGGGTTTTTTATTCAGAGGTCTAGGAGAAGAAAGACTTTGATCACATTTCTTCAATGTATTAAATACCCCTGTACCCAACTGCAGAATCAGATCCTTTGTGCCAGTATTGATCTTAGCACATAACTAGTGCCATGTGTCAAGAAAGCTTTCAAGACTGCAATCTCAAA
The DNA here is from genome assembly GCA_017639245.1 of Myiopsitta monachus. Lineage (NCBI taxonomy): Eukaryota > Metazoa > Chordata > Aves > Psittaciformes > Psittacidae > Myiopsitta > Myiopsitta monachus. The sequence goes on along the minus strand of CM029917.1, from coordinate 112,528,838 downwards.
CTTGGAACTTTAACAACTAAATTGATATGATAGGGTAGGGTTTTATATTCCTTTTTCCAAGTTTTTCAGTAGTTCTCTATTCAAATTTTGAGCTGTACTGTATATACCTTATGGCATTTTCATTGCCTATATTCTGTAAGCAGGCCCCCACCTTGCTTGAAGCATAAACTATGTCTGGAAAATGCACTTTAGGATTAATAGACATTTCTACCTACATTATTTTCCATAAATAAAAAATTTCTTTGGCAGAAACTGAACAAAATGTTCTTATAGAGAGAATTTCACAGTGGATTTTCTTTACAGGTAAGATGAATCAGGAAATAGATAAAACAGAATATTCAGAGTTAAGGCCAACAACAATTCAATCAAGTTATCTAAAGCAGTGATTTTTAGCCCAACAGCTAATGACCTTTAGAAATTAGTGAATTAGTCTGAAGGGCTTTGCAAGAAGTAGTTAACAAAAGAAAGTCCTCTGTGTGACATCTAAAATTCACTATATGGTGATGTGCGCTTTAAAAAAAAATTAGGAACCAGAAATGGCGAAAGGTTGAAAACCTATGACTAAAAACAAAAGAAAATTAATACCAAAGCTTTAAAACAATCTTAAATCTGTTCTATGGTGATAGAAGAATACTAGTACAAGTATTCTTCAAGAAGAATAGTACAAGTATTAATATAAATTTACAGAATGCCACTTATTTTGACAACATGAATGAATATATCTTTTCAGAAATAGTATTTGTGCCACCCCATAGTGAACTTTGCACTTCTATTTTCTTCCAAGAACAGTGGGAACCTAAAAAGGGTTCATCATTTAATGTGCTTTTTCCCACTAATAGCTAGTTAACTAACTAACTAAATACTTTAAGGTGTGTTGGCTTTTTCTTTACTTAATTTAAATGAAATTATTAAGCATGCAGTACCTAATGATAGAACTGTCTCTGTGGAACTGAAGCAAATGTAATACAGGGCACAGATCAAAGCTGAATTATCTGACAAGATGTATTCCTAGAGAGTTAACAGCCTGCAAGTGTTGTGTGGTATCAGAGGTATATAAAGGTCTTGCTTTAATCTCATACTAATATTTAGAGAGTGTTTCAAGTCAGCAATACACAAACCTGAGTGCTACTGAAAATAGATACCTGATTGTCTTGAGAATTGATTTAGAACATTCAGAATTCTGTGTTGTTTTATTGGTCCTGGGAATACTACTAATTCTAGATTAATAAAACTATTATCTTTCCAGTGGAGATAAAAAGAAGTTACTTCTAAAACCTACTCAAAACCAAACTTTTGAAATACCACGTCGTGGTGTTTTCTTTCCTGGTTTCAGGCTTATAGCTCACATTGACACTAACGAATGCTGCAGATGGGCTCGGTGAGAGCACAGCTGTCTATCCAGGCAAAAACTCACAGGTGTGTTAGAACCAAGATATGCTTAAGGTAAAGCTGTATGAAGAGCTTCACAGACAATTAATTAAGCATGAACTGAAAAAAGTCAAGTATTTCAAGACCTGAAAATAAATTGAGCATAAAACTCAGTAGATTTCAATCTAATCTCTAGCAAGTCCAACTCTGAGTGTTCACAGTGGAAAGATGCACATCATCACCATACATTTCTGATGTGGAATGTTTTGTTTGAGCAAAAGAAAGTGAATGTAAAATAATGAAAATAATGACCTTCCAAAGATAGCTGGTCTATTCCTCTTCTCTCCGAAGCTTGCCCCTGTAAATTCTCTAGACTTACCTCTTCATTAAAGATGAGAGGATTGTTTTTTCAGTTAGACCACTTGAGAATGTGAGCTAATTCATATTAAACTGCCATGAAAATTTAAAAGTAACCACTAAAACAAGTCATGTTGGCACTTCGTGATCTTTTTATACCTTTGTACTCTCTCCCATTTCCCACTCCTGCATTCTGGCTTATACGTGTGGACTCTTATGTTAACAGCTCAGTTTCCCTGTTCAAAACGTACATGTTTTGTAGATGCGTTTTATGCACGTAACATCTTCAGAAAGGTGGGTCACTCCAGTGGGTATCCTAAATCAGGTTTCCAGTCAAACTGGCTTGGATTCTTTTAGTATTGACTGTGGATACAATTTTAACTTCTAGCTTAAATTAGGAGTTTCTTTTAGAAATCTTTGGTGACATGATCAAGTATTTTAACTGATAAGGTGTTTAATCTAGCATTTTTAAGAGTATATATAAAAAAGTAATCTCTACATTTCCAGCGTCTGAAAATTGTAGCCCTACTTTTATAAATAATTACAAAGTTTGTAAGAAGTCTTGAGAACTAAATAAAATATTGTACTCATATCTGCACTTCTGAAGGAGTGGGAAATATAGAAACATATTTACGCTGAATAGCTCAAGGCTTTTGTGGTAGGAATCATCTTGCCTCATTTTAGAAATCTACAGTGCAGAAGTCTGTATGTTCTAGATATTCACATCCTTGTTATAGTCAATGCATCTGACCAATTCAATTAGCTAGGATTACATGAGATGAATCCTGCCCTTAACTTAACTACATTTAAGTTTTTAATACACCCTGGAGCTACCTTTTCATATGGAAAATAAGGGAGCTTCTGCCTCACATAGGTGCTTAGGAGAAGAGACAGAAGTCTGTCCATGGCCGTATTCAAAGCCATTTACTGTTCATGCCCCTAGGTCACCAGAAGTCACATCATGGGACCATGTGGAGTATTGTTCACCCTTCAAAACTCTCCAAAAAAATCTGATTTCTCTTCCAACAACCTAAGAACTGCTATAATAAATATTCTTCCAATTCAATTGACTGACAGCACACTGCAGGAGATACTTGAAATATAAGCAATAAGGATATACAGAGTGACTGATTCAAACAGATGTGCCTTTGCCTTTCTTACAAAAAAACAGATTCACTCTTTTTGTCTCAATTTTGGACACAAGAAGTTTGAAATCTCAAAAAATACCCACAAGACAGGAAGTTCAGTTGTTTCTGGCGTAATCCTGTCCTGAACTCTATTACGGTCTCCTGAAGAGAATTCCTTTAATTGACTATTTTTTGACAAGTCATATCATTTTAAATTACCATCATTCTGTCATGTTGCTCATTAAATAGGAGATATGACGACAAAGTAGATGCAGCTAATTAGTAATGAATACATTATTTATGGCTTCTTAAAAAGATGAGTGACCTGTAAGTTAACATTGTTGGGGAATTAGTTTTTAATTGGATGTGGATTTACTGCACTTTGCTTTACATTGAAAGTTTAAAAGAGCCATTTCTTAGTTGAAAGATCTGAAAGTTCGCCTGTCAGAAGTGGTAAACCAGGGAAAAATAAGTGTATGGTTCTCTAAACAGTCTTTGCTGTGATCACTGGAACCTAAGTGTTCTCAATAAACTATTTGCAGAATGAAATCCAAAGGCATTGTATCCACAAATAACTTAATCATATGCTCAACCTTAAGTCTGGGACAGATTACAAACGTAATAAAGTGCCTGTTTACTTAAATCTTGCTTTCTCCTTGCAACATTCAAAGAATTGTGTTACTGAGAGGCTAAAGGCTAAAGTTTTCTCCTAATCCAATATACCTCTTGACAACAGGAGATACTTGGATTATAAAAGAAATAAGCATATGCAGACAGATTCTCTGGAGAGAGTCTCTTTGCAATCAACTGTTCATGGACTTTCTGAATAATGGTTTATGCATGCAATTGTGTCTACCTGTCAAAAGGATGAACCAATTTTACAAGAATGTGCAGAATCCTTTTCTAATCCATTTAAAAATTCATGGGAACTTCCTGGTAATTTGCTATGTGTTTCTACGTACATTTCTCTACTGTTTGATGTAAAAATCCCTTAACTATTTGTTAAACAATGCATACAGCTCATACTCCATAAAAAGAAGCTGGAAAGATACTTTGCTTTCTTGTGTTGTGACTAGTGATGTCTAACGGTCAATAATGAATTTTACTCCCTGCTATGACCTTACGGTCTTTTTTTATTCCTGCATTTTCAGCAGTTGAATAAACATTTATAATATCTTAGAAAGAAAACAGAACGTGTACAACACCCATGTCAATATCTTATAAAAGGCACATATTTTTTACATATAGACACGTAATACCACACACTTATATACATATGTGTGTGTATGTATTAGTACTATTTATCAAACCCAATAGTTTTATTACTTCTTTACCTGGTTATTCCAGCAAGATCAGGAAGTAACACCAAATATAAGGAGATTAGTCTCCCTCAAGTACCTTTGAGCATGCTCAGTCATTCATACTTTCTGTGGGATGTGACGCAGTTAGTTTTAAATATACTTTAAAATCAGTATATAGAAGTTCTATGCAACAAATGGAATGTGAGGACCATGTAATTTATCAAATCCTGCAGTGTCTCAAATCATTTCAGCATCACAAAAAAGAGCATGCTGTAAATATGTTTATTTTTCATTTGAATTAAGTTACTAACGCTATTAATATTTTAGACATGTCATAAATATTTTAGGAAGATTTCTTTTTGTTTATAGACTATTGCACCTGATGCGTAATTTATGGAGAAAAAAAATGAATATATAGGTTTTTATTAAAAGCACATAGTCTTAGCCTCTGAAAATGACCATGTGCATTTTCCCTGAAGATTATTCTATGTGAAGTTTATCTTTTCTCCATTACATGTTTATCTTATTTGATTTAATAATTAAAGTTGATGGGGAAAATATTTTGCAAATCTAAGCTTTGAAATATTTATTATAAGTGAAACAAAACATCACAAGAGACAAATGGGTGAAACTGAGAGACCAGCTTTCTCAGCAGAGTCATGTTTGCACAGGTCCTAAAGGAGGAAGGAATCTTTCCTGCTTAAACACATTGTGTTTCCGCTAGAACCAGTTACCTTCCTTGTGGAATCCCTCTTATTTTACACTTACTTTTTTGTTATTCTTACCACAACAAAATAGCAATAGCTCCAGGGTTAAAACACAGGGAGAACGTCTGCCTGTTTCTGAATCCAAGTGTGCAGTTGATCTCCAATCCATGACTTTGGCTGCCAGCTCTTCAAACACCCAGCTGTTCCCACCACTCCCCCCCCAAAACCAAAGTGTTATAGAAATTAAAACATTTCCAGATTAGCCAGTGCCTTAGCCTTTATAAAGGCAGGAAGCAAAAAGCCTCCTAGAATTTCTAATTGACTGCCCAATCTAGCCAGACTTGACTTATGTCTTTTTCTCCCATATTCTTTAGCTGGATTTTTTTTTTCCTAGCTCAGTCTAAATAGGACTATCGCAACGTTTGGGTTCCAGTATCGCCATGGTCTTTCTGGATCTGCTGTCTGTTCAGTGATTTATTGATTTCTTATACTGATTAAGTTAAGAGTAATGAAAATGAAATCCATCAAACCAACTCTTCAAATTCTCTTTTCCCTATGTCCATCTAAACACTGTTGTTGAAATACTACCAGGGGCTGGAAAAAGGATTCCTCTTTCGGCTTGGCATCCATTTTTAAAGTGCCACAACTTAAACCACCTTTACCTGTCTCTCTTGTTTTTCCCTGTGTCCTTTCTATATATCCATTACAGGGAGAAACAGCTTTAAGTATTATCACCTTGACCTTAGCAGTATTGCCTCTGATCTACTTAAGTGGGAGCATCAACCTTTTTTCCTAATATCCTAATAGGTTTTATACAACCTGACTCTGTAATCATCAAAGATTGCTTTCTCATTTAACATCTTTTCTACTCCAAATGGTAGGTGATCTCTAAACTCTGTAATTAACTGCACAAATACTGTACCTAGAAATACAGCAGGCTCTAAATGAATAGTTGAGTGCCTCTGAATGCCTAAGTATACCAAAGGGGTTTGCTTCATGACATGCTTGTGGGAAAGGAAAACATTCCAATTTCCATTTTTAAGAAGATTCTTGCAGAGAGTGACTAATCATAGAACACTCAAGAAGTGGACCCAGTTATCAACTTCCAGTAGGATGACTGATTTTTCTAGGATTTATTAAAAGGCTCTATTACATACCAAACTTAGTGGGTTTTTAGAAAATTATTTTGACAAAATAGATCTGGACTTAATGTAGAAAAAAGCTTGGGTAAAGCAAAAGCAAAAAAAACAACAATCACAACAGTAAGAAAGATTATTCAGTCTTGCCAATATAATTTCCTTAAAATTACGCTATATTATCTTTTATTTGCTGCATATTTGCAGTATATTATCTTTTATTATTTAATATTTATTTAAAATAAAATATCTTACTTTTATATTTTTCCCATGTTAAAATAGTGTCATTTTTTTACTCACTTGAAACTTTACTCTGAGTCAATTAAAGAGTGCGCCATGTTTCCATACTGTTACCACACTGTAGCTGAGATAGGTTTGACTTTTTCTAAAGTGCTATAGACTGGAAACAGACTCCATATAATGTACCGCACCTGTTCTCTAAGGAAATTATGATGTGATGCATCACACCTTCAGATCAAGTATGTGAAATGCATTTTGATACCCAACCCTGAGATGAGAACAAAAACCCCAAAACGCTTGGGCTTCAAGCCTCCTTATATTACCTTCCCTGTGATAAAACATTACTGCACAAGTTGAATTCTCTTCAGAAATTATTACTTCAGTCCAACAAGCCAGGAAGCTTTTTCTTGTTCTATTTTCTTTACTGCTTAATGTCTAACTTCAGTCTATAAACAGTGCCAAAGCAGATCCTTTGATTCCATCCAAGAGATATTCAGATTTTTTTTTAATATATTAAAATGTACTGATTTCCTGTAGGTGGAATATTATTCTTTTAACTCACTTCTAAATCCCACTTTTTGTAAGATGTATTCAAATTGTACAAAAGGTATAAGTACAAGTAAGACAAAAAATACTAATTGCACTATATGCACATAAAGAAATCAGTGCTTTCCTCTGACTTATAAGTCCATGGATTTTAGGATGACTGTCCTTGGACATAAATCAGCTCTCCCAAGCTACTTTTTGCAGCAGATATTTAGAGTGATTTTCTTTCCATATTTCCTTCAGACCATACTTATATTTTATTATCGTGTGTATGGCTCAAAAAAATAGCACAGGATCTCATTACTTCCTCTATTTTTCATAATCTTATGAAAAATGCATTGACCTCTGGCCACGCTAAGTGGATTGAGTAATTTTCTGAACTGATTGTTCACTGTCCTTTACCTTCAGGGTCATTTATAGGAAAGCAACATGAGACTAAACTTGCTGGAGCTGCAGGGCACTGTTATAACTTCTTGCGTTTTGTAGCTTACTGTCTGAAGTGCAGAACACCAGGGAAAAGAAGAAGAATTTTTTTTTCCCATAAAAAATATTTATTTAAGTTGTATATTAACTACAGATCCTAAAATTGATTAAAGCATCTTACTTCATTCCTTTGCAAAGGGATGTTTAATCATGTGCTGATCTTTTTTCTCAAAAGCACAAAGTTGTTATTCTATTCAGAGCTACTCTTCTATATTTCCAGTAAGTAGCTAAATGCACATTTCTTTTTCCTTCTATTGTTTCCTTCAGACAGACAGAAATTGAAAAAACCCCCATCAACTGCCTATGGAAGATTTAACATAAACTCAGGGTTAATTTCTGAAGGAACTCTTTGGGAAGAAAGAGAAGGTGATGTCTTTGCTGGATGAAAGCTGATGAATTTTCAACACTTTTCACTGCAGCTTGGCAGGATCTGTCACTCAGTGGACTACGTTGGTTTGTAGTGAAAGAAATGCCTATGTGAAGGAAAAGGAACAGACCATACTCCCCAACGTGATTGATAGTTAGATGTGAGTCAAGGAGTGTGATCAGTCATTGATTGTGTATTGTTGACTGCACACAAAGTGTTCAATATCATCTGACATAAGTATCTTAGGAGTATTAAAATACTATTTAAAGTATTTAGAGTGAATTCATCACCAGTATCTCTTGTTATAAAAGGAAGAATATATAAAAAAAGGGCAGTACACAACAGCATAAAATTTGACACGTCTGGAATGTGTCCCTAAAGAGAAAGATCTAGAATTTCCGTTTGTGAGGATGTTTTGAATTGAGACAAACTTTGAATATATTCTGATTGGGGGAAAAAATGCATTCTATCATTGACAAAAGCAAACTGCCTCTAGATGCAACTTTAAGCGCTTTTTTTACTTTAGACTCAAAGTAAAATCTCCTGAGATATGGAAACTATACCAATAAGTCACCACAGCTGATGATCATCAGCAAAGGTAAAACCTGGGATCTGGAAGATTAAGAGCAGAAGAAAAATGTTCTGTACATGACAAATGCTAAACTGCATTTACTTGGAAAACTATTTAAAAACAAAGAAGCAATTGGTGCTGCCTCATGAAATTTTCTCTGCAAGTTAAACCTGATTTGAATATATCCCTCTACCTGCAGTTTGTCAAAATTAACTTATTTTTGCAAACACATTTTAATATAAGTTTTATTATCTTTAATTCTGATTTTTTTTTTCAACTCAGAAGTTTCATAGATAGAAACATACATGGGGAACACGGGGAAACAAGGCTTACTATTGTTTATTTTTAATTGGGGTTATATCACTAAGATTTCCTTCCTCACCAAGGGATTTCCTATGGACAAATTACTAGGTAGGTAATAGAAAAATGTACGTGGAGAAGTCATCATTGTCCAGTGGCTACTACATCATACACTTTAGGAAGAGCAGTAACTTTGAGATTCATCTTGCCTCAGTTTAACTATCAAGAGTTTAAATGTCAGAGTTTTCACCACTGTGAACAAAGACAAGCATCCTTTAAGGGATTTTCCACAGGCTTTTTAGAAAACTGTTTATAAATACAGGAAATATGCACATATTTGACTTTGTTTCTCCCAATTCAATAAATGGGAAACCAGTAGTTCCCTGGACCCATAATGCTTGTGCTGGTACTTGAATTGCCTTTATTACTTTATTTCTCCCTTTGCCTTACTCTTTTTTGGGTTTATACATGTTTGGCATTTTGCCTTCAACTACAAAAAAAAAAAACATTACAAAGAAGAGCCATCACACTGAAATCTCCTGAGGAGATTAACAATTAAATATACCAGGACATCACCCATTTCTTTCTGGAAGAGGCAGGGATGGAGTGACAAAGCAAGGAGGTGTGTGTAAATTGACATGAATAAAAAAGATAAAATGATGGATGTGTTCATAAGAGTAGAAGAAACTGAATCAGAAATGCAGTAGAAGACCTTACAGGCTTTATCATTTTTGCTGAATTCACAAGTTCTCATTAAAACCTGTTATTTTTACCAACCTACTTTGATTTAAAAGCTGGATACTTTTTTTTTTTTTTTTTTTTCAGAATGAAGATTTCTTCTTTTTTCTCCTTGAAATGATGTAATGCTTTTTATATATGAAAATTGAACTTGAACAACTGTGTTTGATACTGGATGTTTCAAAATTTACCCGTAGTCTAAGGAATCATTCACTTTGAATTTTATATGTTTGTATGTGGAAAGCAGGGAGGAAAGCAACCCCAAACCTCTGTCTTTTGACTGTGAGAGAAATAAATGCCTTGTTCCACGACAGAAAATCTGATGAAATAAAACTGTAATCTGGATCCGGATCCTCCAAGTGTTGAAATAAAACCCTTTGGAACTTCTTGAAACAGCAGTAAGTCTACAGAGCTGAACTACAGTCAGCATACACTATATGGAGAGTTTGCCAAAGGTGGAGTGGTTACACCACATGATCACATCATAAGGTCCTGTCTGGCCAGAATGCAACTAACTGCACGTTTTCACAAGCCAAAAAGTCAAGGAACAAAACATCTCAATATAAGTTAGGAAAATGGACAATGAGTCAGATGCTGCATGGGAGACTATCCACACTAAGGTATTATTGACAGGAGCAGCTTGAAAACAAATGCAGAACAATCATTACTTGCTTGCTGTTATATACAGCAAGAGTTTTCTAGATTGTATGCTCTCTATTGGCTTTTTAAGCTCCCAGGCGTTTCTAATGGAGAGGTTTCTAACCCTCAAAACCAGGTTTTTTAACCACCCTTCGCTGCATGCTTCCCAGACTAGAATCACCTTTTTGCACCTAACAGTAGCTGAGTAAGTCATGTCACCAACATATAAACAGGGAAGGTGTTTCAATATTACATGCCCCTTAAGATCTACTTCTCTGGAGAGAATAAGAGCCACTGTTTGTCTCTTCCTCTTTTGCCTCTCCTTCTTTTGCCTCTCATGGTCTGTGGACTGAACTTTTTTATTGGTTACATTTAAGTGGAAAATAATTATATAGTTCTTTTTTTCCCCTCATTTTTTCTTTAAAATTCTGCTCAGAGATACATTTGTCGAGTACAGTAACCATTTTGAAGCATTGGTTGAAGAACCGAGCATGTTTCTTGGCTTGCATCAGATTAACTTTTGGGAGGATGACTCAGGAACATAACAAGGAAGCTGAAATGAGGTTTGTTCAGTGATATATATTCAGAAATATGGTGAAGCATAGACATGCAGACAGGGAAGAGGCTGGCCAGCCTTTTCATCCTCGCAGACATATGCAAATCCAGGGAAGGTCAAATTGAGTTTTATCTTCATCCTTTGTGGATGTTTGTCCTCATCACAAAACCAAATGGAATTTGATTCAATTGAGTGGAAAGGCAGGAATAACACATCATGAACCCCAGCTGAAATGCATTGGCAGCAGTATCTAGGAAGCATGTAAGACATCTGCACTGTCTTTTAGCAAGCCTTTATTGTCAGTCTTTCAGTTTATTCAAACCCAGCGCCTCATCAAATCAACTGAAATGCATTTCCAAGGTAGGAAAAAGGGAAATATATATAAATGTATATATAAAATCGACTACAACAATGCTTCCTAAATGGCAAAAAATAAAACAAACAAAAACCAAACCAAACCAAACCAAACCAAAACAACCCTGAGGGAAAATAGAAAGGAAAATTAAAGAAAAATCTATTCTTGAAATTACATACTTAGAAGGCAAATAGAGGAGAGGAAGGAGCAAAAGCACTAAAGAAATGCTGAACACACTCTCTCAGCAAAGTACCCAGACCAGGCTGTCTTGTGGGAATTTTTATTAGTTCTGAAATTAGAAGCAGGGCACTGGGGTTGGGGAGAGGGGAGTGTCTCAAACCAGCTGCAGCTCATTTTAATTAAGGGCTAATTAGCAAGTAAAGCCTGCTGGAAGTGGGAGAAGTTTATGTCCCTGTGTAATACAGAGCAGCTCACTGAAGCGTTTTTTGAGAGTTGAGGGATACTGGCAGAGGGGAGAAGAAAAGTGATTAAAATTGCAAGTGCTTGAGTACTTCTATGAGTATTTTCCTTTCAGAAATCTGTGTTTGCTTAGAAATTTCTGCCCTTGTAGGAGAAAATGATTAAAGATGAAGGTTTTTTGATGTCAGGTATAGAAACTTAGTTTTTTAAATCTATTATTTATTGAAGCTGATGAGATTTCCACCCCACCTCCTATTCTTTTTTTCCTATGCTAGTTATATCAGGTATGAAGCACCAGATAATGCTTCTTTTTCTCCAATACCTAAAAATGATAGCAGTTTCCTTCTAGTGATGGGATATTTCTGAATTGCCTGGGTATCTGTAATCTGCACCTTCTCACAAAATGTGGTCCATGTTTACAAGATCTGCTTTACTTTTGGTTTATTTAAATCTAATCTACTTTAGATGCTAGATCTTAATATGTGCCTAGGATTCTCACTGCTCTGAATTCTACTATTAAAGCTATAAAAAAGGATAAGAAAACTAATTAAGAAAAACTTCACTGGCTTTTTTAGTCATTTGAGTTTCACTAAAGAATATTTAGCTACTTTTCTGAATAATAATAGCAGAGATATTCCCTGTCTAGGAATGATGATGGCTCAAGTTCTGTATGCGTATTTAGAAAGAGCGTGCTCACTTGGTCTAGCTGTCCTTTATTGCTCCCTAAACTCTTAATCTGAGGATGGTATATATTATTGAACAGCATAAAGCATTGAATAAGAATTTTTAACCTTAATGTTATCTGGCCTGTCTGCAGAGCAGCTGGGTGGAGTGACACCAACTCCTATGGCATCTTAATGGGAAAAATACTTCTATATAAAAATTAAATCCCTCGGGGTTGAGCTATCAATGTATTTCCCAGTGTTTAATAATATTAGGAGCCAACTGACTGATATGAGAATGTTTTTAATCACTTCAAAATGGCAGATGTTGGGTTCACCTCGTTAAGGCTGAAGAAAGATGGAGGAAGTCAGGAAATAATGTGAAGGGAGATAAACCTCCTAAACTTCAGTTGTTTGGAACATAGAAACATTTTTGTCAATACAGAGGTGCACAGAGAGATGTGTGAATATAGGGTGGACGAAAAACTAGCTGAACTGAAAGGATAATGCCTACTGCTTTGAATTTCAAGCAGGAGGCAGCTGAGTAGTCTTTTTCTGAGGGTCAGTACTGGCATTACTATTGTTTAACATCTTCATGATGGTCTGAAGCAATTCTGAAGGCTCCCCTTCTGATCCGTCCTCAAGCACTATGTGAGTGTGATTCCTGATGCATGAGGTGTGGTTGTTCCAGGTATTGTAATGGCTCCGTACTGCACTCTCTTCCCTGTTGTTTTGCTGACTCCTGAGGTCAGTCTCAAATGACTTCTCTGTAGTTCTTGGCTATTCCGGCTCTGTGGTCCTCTTCAGTTCCAACTTCTGTATTAGCTGTGTGGCCTCAGTTCAAGTAAAAAAGCTGTGTATAATTCTAATATCCCACCAGCACCACCCAGAAGGGATTCCCAGAAGAAAGTTTCTTATTGTTATTGGGTTACTAGCCACATGGCGAGTACCAGGTTTATTGCACTTTTCCTTCTTTGTTGTGCTCTCAACAAGACATGGGTAAGCAATTTTCATTTTTCTCCCTGTTTATTTTATTCAAGTCCAACAGGACAGCCAACACTGTTAAAGCATAGGCACATATTTTGCTCATTAAACAGTTTCACAGATTCCACTCTAGTCATATAACGCAATGAAAAAAGTGTGCTGGCCATATTGATACAATATGCAATATTCAGGCTAAATGCAACCGTCAGATTCTGAGAGAGAACATATCTCACTGGGACTGGCAATGGCCAGTTGGGTTTCATGCACTTTTGGCAAGGTATCAGTCTATTTACATGGTATATATGTCATAGCTCTTTGATCATGCATATAGTCTGGAGGCATGTTCAAAATGTTATACTACCTGATAGAAAATACAGTATGACTTTTAGCTCTGAATGTGTCCTAGAGATGTTGAAAGTGCACTAAGTGCTGCAGAAATTATTATGCTGGTTTATTTCAAGGGTTGGAGTTTTTTGCCTCTTTTCAGCTATATGGGCTTGAGACAGCTGACAGCAGAGGGAGAAGCAATCACTGAAAAAGTAAAGCATGGCCTGATACGGATAAAAGGTATTTTATTTGACAATTCACTTGCCTTGAATGGTCTGTTATAGATCTCTCCAGTATCGGGTAATGAAACTTTTCATTTTTTTTTCTTTTTTTTTTTTTTCTTTTTTTAATTTAAAAAAAAGCCTGTTCAGTGCTGAAGTGTACATCTAGCTGATTCCACAATCTCCCAGCCTCATTGAAACTCACATCATGTTTTACCATCAGCAGTGATGTTTGCGAGCTGAATCCACTGATGAAAAAAGTGAAAATACAATCTGACCTATGCTAAAAGATCTTCCATCTGGGAAAGAAAACTATAAGAATCCATGTCTATAATTATAAATAAATGAAATTATTATTAAGGGAACTCCATATGCAGTAAGGATAAAGACATACTGTAGCTGAATACTGGAAATACTAAGAGAACAAGAATTCATTATCAAGCACTATGCTTTTAGAAGTCATACCATCACAGTATTGAGCATAAACTGCTGGTAGAGGCTGATGTTTGTGCATACATAGCATGTACTAGTGTTCCAAATTATCATACTTTTACTACTAGCACACAAATGTCTGCAAAGTAATATCCAAAATAGAAACAAAACCTGCAAAGTAAAGAGGCAACTACCATTTGGATTAGCATGGATCTTAATGTGATGCCTACAAGCAAAATCTGAAATCTTTGTCTAATGGCAGAGAAGTGATCTGGTACTCTTTTTTTGGAAAGCAGAGGAATCCAAATACAGGAATTGTATACAGGTCCTGGCAGGACCTCAGAAATTGGAAAATAACTTTTTCAGTGCTTGTTTGCCTAGAAGGAAAATGAGTTCTTTTTCAAAGCTGTGAAACTGTCTCTTTCAGAAGATGCTTTCTCATCAACATGAAATTTCTTCTCTGCGGTAATGAAATGTTGGCTTCTAGCTATGTTAAAATTAATTACAATTATTTTTCTCCTCACACCTTTGTATTTGATGATTCTTGTCTTATCAAGTTAGATAACAGATGCTGAATTGAAAGAAGTGGATCTAATGTTTAATTTGTGGTAATTTGTTCAATTTTTTATGATCTGAGTAAAATAACCAGTGTGAGATAATATATTTGATTAATCTTTTTTGTCCTGGTTTAATACCTTTATTAGAAAACATCAAATAACTAAAAACCCCAATTTAGGTACAGCTTATTACCATAAGTAACTTACTTGTATTATTACCTGGACAATCACAAAATGAAACCTAGAATTGCATGTGACATTACTGAATACACAGAATGTCCTAATATTCCTTTCCTTATTGTAACAGGATGAAAGAAACATAAAATGATGTTATGCTCTAGAAGCATCTTTGAAAACCTTAATGTGTTAAAGTTTATGCGAAGATAGCTAGTAATCAATCTGAGACTGATAACTTTGATAATGAGGACACAAATTATCTCTAGTCACCTTGAGGTCCATGCCCAGCCTAGTTCACAGTTGCCAGAAGGCTGGAAACACAAGGTATACAGACCTGCTCCCCTATGGTTGATATGGGCAGGACATTAACCAGTTGCTGGAGCTAGAAGTGTTTGACCTGCGTTCTGAAGCTGTTACAAGGCCATCAGTGGTGTTCTGTATCTTTATTACAGAAGTATTAAATAAACAACTTAATCTCTAGCTCAAAAAAAAAAAAAAAAGGCTTCCTGGAGACACCGTAAGTGCATAAGTAAAGCAGTATAAAGCTTACCTAGTAAGGCAGTTTAGAGCTACTGCCAAGTAACATTATTGCTTCAAAGGAGAAGGAAACTCCTCACCCCAACAGGTATAATGGAGAGATCACTTCCCCCCTAAAAAAATCCATGTTAGGAATAAGGACTCCCTGGGGAGAGAACAAGCTGACCATTATCAGTGTAAACAGAAAGCAACCTTCTTCTTTAACAAGTCTGGTTATGGGCAGGAAGTATTTTGTATATGTTTCCAAGGATCCCACTTTGAATGTCTTGGAATAATAAACTGGCATTTTGGCAAAAAAGAGTTGTCAAGGGCCTTAGCCTTATCCAGATCTAGTGATAAAGATTTTCTTTTTTTTCCTGTGTCACCAGTATGATTCAGTGTGTTATTTCATATGCTTGGTGTGACCTATAGAGACAAAATACAAAGGATTAAGTTAAAACACTGGATTGCAGCTTAGGTTGGCAGAAGGCAACCATATCTTGTCTAGGAGTGAATTCAGGAAAGCAAGGGAAGTAGTGTGTTTCTTCTGATATATGTGATACATGGTGCATTAAAATGCTTTACAAAATATATTGCAATATTTATTTACTCCTACCTTTATGCCAGAGGATTTCAGTTCTTCACAATTTAGGAAACTGCTGAATTTGTACCTGCAAGCAATTATGCTAAAGCATCACATAAGCAATTTTATTACAAAGTATTAAGATTAGTATTTGGAAAACACTGAAGAACTTCCAGGTGCCTGTCAACTTATACTAGTTTGAAGTTATACTGTGTAAAACTGTTAATTCTATGTTTAAGAGCCTGTCTTGTAGTATTCTTTGATATCAGGAGTGGAGATTATCTGTCTCCATCTGGACAGAGGGACAGAGAAGTCAGATTCCACCTCAAAAATATCCCAACCAGCACTAATTTTAACTCATTGTTATCGTAATTTGTCATCTGATAGTAAGACTTCTGTGTTCAGTGAGCCGCACTGACAGGGGAGTACTATGTCCTGCTATTAAGCCAATGACAATTTCTGCTTTCATTAGTGTCTTGAATAATTTCTTTCTGTTCGGAATAGCTATAGTTTAACACTCAGTCTAAACTATGGTCCCTGTTCTCAGAACTGAGACTTTCAATCTGACTTCTAAATTTAGCAAATTTTTGTTGGGAATTATACTGACCATCAGAATCCTTTCAGCAGCTTGGAAAACTGTTGAGTACAGATGTAGTCTTTCATTAATTCACTACACGGGATATTCAAGGCAGGAGCGGTGCTTGGAGATATTTGAGACTAATCAGACTAGTCTTGGCTTCTCCAATTCTTAACCTCTCCCTCTAGGTCTCAAGAGTCGCTTTTAAACTCTATGCTGATTTTGAACTTCTTGTTTATCAAGATTGCTTCAGTTATGTTTCTGCCTCCATTTTAGCTACCATAGCTCTGTCCTTATTTATTACCTTTGTCTTTATGCATTATGTCATTCTCTGTGAGCTCTTCTGCACTTTAGAAGTCTGTTGAACAAACTGAAGAATATGGAAGAGCACAGTGGAGTGATCAGAACAAGGAAAAATCTGATTACAGTTTTTCCAGGTGCTGAAGGAATTCTCCCAATGTAACAAATATACATTGACTACTCACAGTAGAAATATGCCACGCCTTACTTCCAGCAGAAAACTTAGTAGTATAACCAGAATCATGTTTTCAGTAACATCTTTAGAACTGTTCAAATCCGATGAAATCAAATAAATGGAAGTATACTTAGTAATTTATAAAAACTGAACTCCAAGATGATCGGATTCTGAGTAGTATGGAATAAATCTGGAAGAATTCCACACTGGTTCATGACTGTATCTGAGAACTTGATCACAGCTAAATTTTAGACTAAAGTTTAGGGCAGATCTGGGTTTTGTTCAAAATATATGTAAAAAAGTCTTGCCTCAAAGTTTAATCAATTTGAAAACCTTTCTCTGATCAAAGAAAGGCCAGGCAGAGAGTTTTACTCACAGAAAATTAAGGCATGCTATTGGGGATATTTATATAGTTCATTCTTATTTCCTGCTGTCTGCAGTGATGTCAGTTGCTCATGTTTTCAGCCAGTAAAGCACAAGCTAAAGTTATAGGTGACTAAATATAGACAACTTGCCACATCATTCAGTTTAATAACTTATTTGCAATGAAGACCCCAAAGCAAAACCTGAAATGTTAATGGAGGTGGAAATGAAACCTTGCAATAATTTTTACTCATTGTTTCTCAATTACAAATTCATAAGGGGTATAAAATGTGATTATAAAGCCCAACAATAAATTAAATATGATTATAAAGTACAACAATAAATGAAATATGACTGTGGTTAACTGAGAAGAGGGTTTGTCTCTCTTTAGATTCCATTTAAGAGGCATGGGTGACAATTTCATTATGAAGCACAAGGACCTTTTTTAATAAGAGTTAAATAAAACTGAATCTCCCCCTTTATAAACAGATTAAATCACTTTTAGTAATCATAGGGAGAAAAAATAGTGCATGCTTTATAAGCCCAGGTTACTTTAAGTGCCTTGGAAATGAGTTTATTTATGGAGGAAATTCTTTAATTCTCTAAGAATTAGAATTCTATGTAGATACTTGGTTTATATTTGTGTATTTATGCATTAGAATGAGTACAAAAAGATACAGATTTTCTATCCATTTACTGAAAATAAAAGTTGTGGGATTATACACAATGTGAATAAAACATATTTGTGTTGCATTGATCTTGAGGTTGTGCATGCAAACAAGGAATTGCAGATTTTTTGAAAGAAATATTGCAGACAAATATTTATTTTGCAATCCTTGAAGTCAAGTTCCTAGGACTTAGAAGTTAGGATACCAGCACAGGCGTTTTTCAGAATTTGTTATAAGACCTTTTGTAGATATCAATGTCAGATGAGCTAATCATCATGTAAATATAACTGGTAGGAGATTTGGGTTCCAAGGACTTTTCCCCTCCACGTGAGTAATGTAGGCCTGATATATATTTGAAAAAACATGACAGCCAGGTGAAGTTGCC
This sequence comes from Myiopsitta monachus, assembly GCA_017639245.1. Taxonomy (NCBI): domain Eukaryota; kingdom Metazoa; phylum Chordata; class Aves; order Psittaciformes; family Psittacidae; genus Myiopsitta; species Myiopsitta monachus. The sequence goes on along the minus strand of CM029917.1, from coordinate 112,510,700 downwards.
GATGCCTGGAAAAAGGGAAATACAGCCCTCATTTTGAAGAAGGGGGAAATGGATGATCCAGGGAAGTACAGAGCAGGCAGTCTCCCCTCTGTGCCTGGCAAAATCTTTCGGCAGATTCTCCTGGAAGGCATGCTAAGGCACATGGGAAACAAGAAGGTGCTTGGTGACAGCCAACATGGCGTCACTAAGGGGAAATCCTGCCTGAGCAATCTGGTGGCCTTCTATGACAGGGCTACGGAGCTGGTGGACAGGGCTAGAGCAGTTGATGCCATCTCCCTGGACACGTGCAAAGCGTCCGACACTGTCCCGTGTGACACCCTTGTCTCGAAATTGGAGAGACGTCAATTTGATAGGTGGACCATTCAGTGGAGAAAGAACGGGCTGGCTGGCCGCATGCAAAGAGTTGTGATCAAAGGCTCAGTGTCCAGCTGGAGACCAGTGACAGGTGGTGTCCCTCAGGGATCGGCGTTGGGACAGTCTTGTTCAACATGTCTGTGGGTGACGTGGAGAGTGGGATTGAGTGCGCCCTCAGCACGTTTGCCGATGACAGCAAGCTGTGTGGTTCGGTTGATACGCTGGAGAGGAGGAATGCCAGCCATCCAGAGGGACCTTGAGAGGCTTGTGAGGTGGGCTGAGGCCCACCTGATGAAGTTCAACCGTGCCAAGTGCAAGGTCCTGCAGCTGGGTCGGAGCCATCCCAGGCGCAGCTACGGGTTGGAGAGAGAAGAGATTGAGAGCAGCCCTGCGCAGAAGGACCTGGGGGTGCTGGTCGATGCGAAACTGCACGTGAGCCGGCTGCAGTGTGCGCTCGCAGCCCAGAAAGCCAACCGTATCCTGGGCTGCATCAAAAGCAGCGTGACCGGCAGGTCAAAGGGCATGATCCTGCCCCTCTACTCGGCTCTCGTGAGACCTCACTTGGAGTATAGTGTGCCGTTCTGCTGTCCTCAGCATGAAAAGGGCATGGAACCGTTGGAACAAGTGCAGAGGGGGGCCACGGGACTGCAGCACCTCCCGGCTGAAGATAGGCTGAGAAAGCTGGGGCGATTGGGCCCGCAGAAGAGAAGGCTGCGTGGAGACCTCCTAGCAGCCTTCCAGTATCTGAAGGGGGCTTGTAAGGATGCTGGGGAGGGACTCTTCCTTAGGGAGTAGTGATAGAACAAGGGCTAACGGGTTCAAACTTGAACAGGGTATGTTTAGATTGGACAGAAAGAGGAAGAGGTTCTTTACTGTGAGGGTGGTGAGGCGCTGGAACGGGTTGCCCAGGGAAGTTGCGAATGCTCCGTTCCTGCTGGTGCTCAAGGCCAAGTTGGACGGAGCCTTGGCTGACATGGTTTAGTGGGAGGTATCCCTGCCCGTGGCAGGGGGGTTGGAACCAGGTGATCGTAAGGTCCTTTCCAACCCTAACTCCTCTATGATTCCATATGCATAACCTAGCATAGCTTTCCGTTGCATTCTGTTCAGTTCCATTCCACTCTCTTCTGCTCTAGTCCATTCCCTTTTATTCCCTTCCATTCCCTGCACTCGCAAGGACTTGTACAATGGGGAGATCCTTCTTTCCCTGAAATGCCAGGGGAATTTCAGCACCAAAAGCGCTTCCGAAGACACAAATCAGAACGGATACAGGTGAAAAAACGATTTTATTTCTAAAGAAAAAAAAAAAAAAAGAAAGAAAAAAATAAATGGAAAAAGAAAAAATTATTTGATTTCGTTTAGCTTAGTTAGTTGTGGTCTGTTTTAGTTTAGACCCTTCAGTTTATCCGGAAAAACCTCCCTTGCAGGCTGCCAAAGGAAAGGCAGGGCAGGAGCGGTGCCGTGATGGTGCGAGAGCAGTGCGAGAAGAGCCCAGCCAGAAAGGGCCAGGGAAGACCTGAGAAGGGGTGGTGTTCAGTACTCCAGAGGACAGCAGCAAGTCCCAGGGCCATGCTGGGGCCATGCTGGGAGTCCAGAAGGCTGCCTCCCCCCGGATGCGGGGCACGAGGGCCACCTGCGTGGAGCACGAGCAGCTGCCTTTGGGACAGCGTTTGCCAAAGGAGCCCCATGAAGGGGCTGTGCTCGGCTGCGGAGGAAGGCAAAAAACCCCAGGGACGCTTGCTAGTCCAGCCTGGGGGGAAAAAAGCTCTTCCCCCCCCAGCTGCAGGACACGAGGGGCCACCTTCGTGGAGCATGAGCACCAGGCGATAACGCAGCCAGAAGGGAGCCGAGGAGCCCTGACAAGCGGTCCTGCTCAGGGCTCAGAGGAAGGCAAAAAACCCCCGGGGACCGGTGCCAATCTGCCCCGGGGGAAAATTCCTTCCTGACCCCAGTGCTGGCGATCGGCTACTCCCTGAGCATGTGAGCAAGACCTGCCCCTGGTCCGCACGCTGCTTACGCCTCAAAGGGGACAAGGGGTACGCTGGCACTGCCTTTTCTGCTTCCACCTGGAGCCACCTCAGGGCCTTCCAAAACCAGCAGAATCCCGTTGGCCTGATGAATCTTCGGAGCACGAATCCTTCCTCTGCTTGGCAGTGGGAGCTCCAGAGCCCTGGGGGAGGGCACTGAGCCACCTCTGCATCCTTTTTCTTCTGGCTGCTGCCACTCTCTCCCCAGGAGCTGAGGGCAGCCAGCTGCCCGACGACTGAAGCAGGATCCCTCGATGATGGCTCTTGAGCGTGGGCCCTCCAGGAGCTGCAACTGCAGCGCAGAACCTCTCGCAGCTTCGTGCAGCTCCAAAGTGTTGCCTCCCTCAGCCCCCCCACAAGCAATTCCCCGGTGCCCAGCAGATGAGGACAGCGAGCTCCCCGACGCCTGAAGCGGGATTTCCATCCATCCATCCATCCAAGCGATGAGCTTTGCGCGTGGCCCCTTCCAGGAGCTGTAACTGCAGCGCAGAACCTCTCGCAGCTTCGTGCAGCTTCAAGGCTTCCCCCGCTCAACCCCTTCCACCCCCCCCACCCCCCCGGAATTCCCCCGCTGCCCCAAGGACTTCCTCTCGGATGCCCTCAGCCTGCCAGCTCTCTCCTACTGGCACTCCCTGGCACTCTGGCAGTGGCACAGGGGAGGGCGCTGGGCTCCTACTGCCCCAGGGCATTGTGATGCTGCGTGGCCAGGTGCTGGCACTATGACACGCGGGTGACGGGGCCCCCGCAGCCCTGCCCACCGCAGCCCTGCTGCCGCTGCTGCTGCCGCCTCTTCGCCCAGCGTCCCTTGGAGAAAAGCCTTTGGGCTGCTGGCCCTCAGGCAGTGCCTGTGCCCAGGAGGCCCAGGGCCATGTCCCGGCCCATGGTGGCCGCACACTGGGCCTTGCTGCGGGGTGTCCCTGTAAATAAATCTCTATGGTCAGACTCTATCCATAAAGGCTTTTATACCATGACGCACGTACAGTCATTTGACTGTGGCCATCCCAAAGGGGAAAGGAAAGGGGCTTGGCTTCCCTCTGCATGAACTTTGCAGAAACCTAGAGAGCATGCAGCATTTCCTCACCCTTCCTTACCAGTACATCAATTGGCATTTGGGACTCCACTGCTTATGGGGAGGTCTTCTTCTTGGAAAGGAGAATTCAAGACAGCTCGGCTGCCTTTCTTACACAGGGCAATGTCTGTAGCAGAGGGTGTTTAGGTATTTGCTTGTGTTTGTTAACATTCCTGTGTCTTGGTCTGGGGGTTTACCTCTTGTGCTACGACTTGAATGCAGCGCTTCACTGGCTGCTGCCTAATTCCACATTCTTGAGAGCTCAACAAAGTGTTTGGATCCCAATTTGGTTTAAACTGTCTGGACGAGCAGGTTTTCCCTGCGACAGTCAGGAAACACAAGCAAGTGCCTCAGCTCTGCCGGCTACTTTTAAAACCCTCGGTGAAGTATCACGTAAGGAGAACATGGAGCTAGGAGAGGACCTGCTTCGAGACCATCTTAAGAACCTGAAAGTGCACAAGTCCACGGGACCAGATGAAATCCATCCACGGGTGCTGAAGGAGCTGGCGAATGAAGTTGCTAAGCCACTGCCCATCATCCTTGAAAAGTCATAGCAGCCAGGTGAAGTTGCCGATGCCTGGAAAAAGGGAAATACAGCCCTCATTTTGAAGAAGGGGGAAATGGATGATCCAGGGAAGTACAGAGCAGGCAGTCTCCCCTCTGTGCCTGGCAAAATCTTTCGGCAGATTCTCCTGGAAGGCATGCTAAGGCACATGGGAAACAAGAAGGTGCTTGGTGACAGCCAACATGGCGTCACTAAGGGGAAATCCTGCCTGAGCAATCTGGTGGCCTTCTATGACAGGGCTACGGAGCTGGTGGACAGGGCTAGAGCAGTTGATGCCATCTCCCTGGACACGTGCAAAGCGTCCGACACTGTCCCGTGTGACACCCTTGTCTCGAAATTGGAGAGACAGTCAATTTGATAGGTGGACCATTCAGTGGAGAAAGAACGGGCTGGCTGGCCGCATGCAAAGAGTTGTGATCAAAGGCTCAGTGTCCAGCTGGAGACCAGTGACAGGTGGTGTCCCTCAGGGATCGGCGTTGGGACAGTCTTGTTCAACATGTCTGTGGGTGACGTGGAGAGTGGGATTGAGTGCGCCCTCAGCACGTTTGCCGATGACAGCAAGCTGTGTGGTTCGGTTGATACGCTGGAGAGGAGGAATGCCAGCCATCCAGAGGGACCTTGAGAGGCTTGTGAGGTGGGCTGAGGCCCACCTGATGAAGTTCAACCGTGCCAAGTGCAAGGTCCTGCAGCTGGGTCGGAGCCATCCCAGGCGCAGCTACGGGTTGGAGAGAGAAGAGATTGAGAGCAGCCCTGCGCAGAAGGACCTGGGGGTGCTGGTCGATGCGAAACTGCACGTGAGCCGGCTTCAGTGTGCGCTCGCAGCCCAGAAAGCCAACCGTATCCTGGGCTGCATCAAAAGCAGCGTGACCGGCAGGTCAAAGGGCATGATCCTGCCCCTCTACTCGGCTCTCGTGAGACCTCACTTGGAGTATAGTGTGCCGTTCTGCTGTCCTCAGCATGAAAAGGGCATGGAACCGTTGGAACAAGTGCAGAGGGGGGCCACGGGACTGCAGCACCTCCCGGCTGAAGATAGGCTGAGAAAGCTGGGGCGATTGGGCCCGCAGAAGAGAAGGCTGCGTGGAGACCTCCTAGCAGCCTTCCAGTATCTGAAGGGGGCTTGTAAGGATGCTGGGGAGGGACTCTTCCTTAGGGAGTAGTGATAGAACAAGGGCTAACGGGTTCAAACTTGAACAGGGTATGTTTAGATTGGACAGAAAGAGGAAGAGGTTCTTTACTGTGAGGGTGGTGAGGCGCTGGAACGGGTTGCCCAGGGAAGTTGCGAATGCTCCGTTCCTGCTGGTGCTCAAGGCCAAGTTGGACGGAGCCTTGGCTGACATGGTTTAGTGGGAGGTATCCCTGCCCATGGCAGGGGGGTTGGAACCAGGTGATCGTAAGGTCCTTTCCAACCCTAACTCCTCTATGATTCCATATGCATAACCTAGCATAGCTTTCCGTTGCATTCTGTTCAGTTCCATTCCACTCTCTTCTGCTCTAGTCCATTCCCTTTTATTCCCTTCCATTCCCTGCACTCGCAAGGACTTGTACAATGGGGAGATCCTTCTTTCCCTGAAATGCCAGGGGAATTTCAGCACCAAAAGCGCTTCCGAAGACACAAATCAGAACGGATACAGGTGAAAAAACGATTTTATTTCTAAAGAAAAAAAAAAAGAAAGAAAGAAAGAAAAAATAAATGGAAAAAGAAAAAATTATTTGATTTCGTTTAGCTTAGTTAGTTGTGGTCTGTTTTAGTTTAGACCCTTCAGTTTATCCGGAAAAACCTCCCTTGCAGGCTGCCAAAGGAAAGGCAGGGCAGGAGCGGTGCCGTGATGGTGCGAGAGCAGTGCGAGAAGAGCCCAGCCAGAAAGGGCCAGGGAAGACCTGAGAAGGGGTGGTGTTCAGTACTCCAGAGGACAGCAGCAAGTCCCAGGGCCATGCTGGGGCCATGCTGGGAGTCCAGAAGGCTGCCTCCCCCCGGATGCGGGGCACGAGGGCCACCTGCGTGGAGCACGAGCAGCTGCCTTTGGGACAGCGTTTGCCAAAGGAGCCCCATGAAGGGGCTGTGCTCGGCTGCGGAGGAAGGCAAAAAACCCCAGGGACGCTTGCTAGTCCAGCCTGGGGGGAAAAAAGCTCTTCCCCCCCCAGCTGCAGGACACGAGGGGCCACCTTCGTGGAGCATGAGCACCAGGCGATAACGCAGCCAGAAGGGAGCCGAGGAGCCCTGACAAGCGGTCCTGCTCAGGGCTCAGAGGAAGGCAAAAAACCCCCGGGGACCGGTGCCAATCTGCCCCGGGGGAAAATTCCTTCCTGACCCCAGTGCTGGCGATCGGCTACTCCCTGAGCATGTGAGCAAGACCTGCCCCTGGTCCGCACGCTGCTTACGCCTCAAAGGGGACAAGGGGTACGCTGGCACTGCCTTTTCTGCTTCCACCTGGAGCCACCTCAGGGCCTTCCAAAACCAGCAGAATCCCGTTGGCCTGATGAATCTTCGGAGCACGAATCCTTCCTCTGCTTGGCAGTGGGAGCTCCAGAGCCCTGGGGGAGGGCACTGAGCCACCTCTGCATCCTTTTTCTTCTGGCTGCTGCCACTCTCTCCCCAGGAGCTGAGGGCAGCCAGCTGCCCGACGACTGAAGCAGGATCCCTCGATGATGGCTCTTGAGCGTGGGCCCTCCAGGAGCTGCAACTGCAGCGCAGAACCTCTCGCAGCTTCGTGCAGCTCCAAAGTGTTGCCTCCCTCAGCCCCCCCACAAGCAATTCCCCGGTGCCCAGCAGATGAGGACAGCGAGCTCCCCGACGCCTGAAGCGGGATTTCCATCCATCCATCCATCCAAGCGATGAGCTTTGCGCGTGGCCCCTTCCAGGAGCTGTAACTGCAGCGCAGAACCTCTCGCAGCTTCGTGCAGCTTCAAGGCTTCCCCCGCTCAACCCCTTCCACCCCCCCCACCCCCCCCGGAATTCCCCCGCTGCCCCAAGGACTTCCTCTCGGATGCCCTCAGCCTGCCAGCTCTCTCCTACTGGCACTCCCTGGCACTCTGGCAGTGGCACAGGGGAGGGCGCTGGGCTCCTACTGCCCCAGGGCATTGTGATGCTGCGTGGCCAGGTGCTGGCACTATGACACGCGGGTGACGGGGCCCCCGCAGCCCTGCCCACCGCAGCCCTGCTGCCGCTGCTGCTGCCGCCTCTTCGCCCAGCGTCCCTTGGAGAAAAGCCTTTGGGCTGCTGGCCCTCAGGCAGTGCCTGTGCCCAGGAGGCCCAGGGCCATGTCCCGGCCCATGGTGGCCGCACACTGGGCCTTGCTGCGGGGTGTCCCTGTAAATAAATCTCTATGGTCAGACTCTATCCATAAAGGCTTTTATACCACGACGCACGTACAGTCATTTGACTGTGGCCATCCCAAAGGGGAAAGGAAAGGGGCTTGGCTTCCCTCTGCATGAACTTTGCAGAAACCTAGAGAGCATGCAGCATTTCCTCACCCTTCCTTACCAGTACATCAATTGGCATTTGGGACTCCACTGCTTATGGGGAGGTCTTCTTCTTGGAAAGGAGAATTCAAGACAGCTCGGCTGCCTTTCTTACACAGGGCAATGTCTGTAGCAGAGGGTGTTTAGGTATTTGCTTGTGTTTGTTAACATTCCTGTGTCTTGGTCTGGGGGTTTACCTCTTGTGCTACGACTTGAATGCAGCGCTTCACTGGCTGCTGCCTAATTCCACATTCTTGAGAGCTCAACAAAGTGTTTGGATCCCAATTTGGTTTAAACTGTCTGGACGAGCAGGTTTTCCCTGCGACAGTCAGGAAACACAAGCAAGTGCCTCAGCTCTGCCGGCTACTTTTAAAACCCTCGGTGAAGTATCACGTAAGGAGAACATGGAGCTAGGAGAGGACCTGCTTCGAGACCATCTTAAGAACCTGAAAGTGCACAAGTCCACGGGACCAGATGAAATCCATCCACGGGTGCTGAAGGAGCTGGCGAATGAAGTTGCTAAGCCACTGCCCATCATCCTTGAAAAGTCATAGCAGCCAGGTGAAGTTGCCGATGCCTGGAAAAAGGGAAATACAGCCCTCATTTTGAAGAAGGGGGAAATGGATGATCCAGGGAAGTACAGAGCAGGCAGTCTCCCCTCTGTGCCTGGCAAAATCTTTCGGCAGATTCTCCTGGGAGGCATGCTAAGGCACGTGGGAAACAAGAAGGTGCTTGGTGACAGCCAACATGGCGTCACTAAGGGGAAATCCTGCCTGACCAATCTGGTGGCCTTCTATGACAGGGCTACGGAGCTGGTGGACCCGGCTAGAGCAGTTGATGCCATCTCCCTGGACACGTGCAAAGCGTCCGACACTGTCCCGTGTGACACCCTTGTCTCGAAATTGGAGAGACATCAATTTGATAGGTGGACCATTCAGTGGAGAAAGAACGGGCTGGCTGGCCGCATGCAAAGAGTTGTGATCAAAGGCTCAGTGTCCAGCTGGAGACCAGTGACAGGTGGTGTCCCTCAGGGATCGGCGTTGGGACAGTCTTGTTCAACATGTCTGTGGGTGACGTGGAGAGTGGGATTGAGTGCGCCCTCAGCACGTTTGCCGATGACAGCAAGCTGTGTGGTTCGGTTGATACGCTGGAGAGGAGGAATGCCAGCCATCCAGAGGGACCTTGAGAGGCTTGTGAGGTGGGCTGAGGCCCACCTGATGAAGTTCAACCGTGCCAAGTGCAAGGTCCTGCAGCTGGGTCGGAGCCATCCCAGGCGCAGCTACGGGTTGGAGAGAGAAGAGATTGAGAGCAGCCCTGCGCAGAAGGACCTGGGGGTGCTGGTCGATGCGAAACTGCACGTGAGCCGGCTGCAGTGTGCGCTCGCAGCCCAGAAAGCCAACCGTATCCTGGGCTGCATCAAAAGCAGCGTGACCGGCAGGTCAAAGGGCATGATCCTGCCCCTCTACTCGGCTCTCGTGAGACCTCACTTGGAGTATAGTGTGCCGTTCTGCTGTCCTCAGCATGAAAAGGGCATGGAACCGTTGGAACAAGTGCAGAGGGGGGCCACGGGACTGCAGCACCTCCCGGCTGAAGATAGGCTGAGAAAGCTGGGGCGATTGGGCCCGCAGAAGAGAAGGCTGCGTGGAGACCTCCTAGCAGCCTTCCAGTATCTGAAGGGGGCTTGTAAGGATGCTGGGGAGGGACTCTTCCTTAGGGAGTAGTGATAGAACAAGGGCTAACGGGTTCAAACTTGAACAGGGTATGTTTAGATTGGACAGAAAGAGGAAGAGGTTCTTTACTGTGAGGGTGGTGAGGCGCTGGAACGGGTTGCCCAGGGAAGTTGCGAATGCTCCGTTCCTGCTGGTGCTCAAGGCCAAGTTGGACGGAGCCTTGGCTGACATGGTTTAGTGGGAGGTATCCCTGCCCATGGCAGGGGGGTTGGAACCAGGTGATCGTAAGGTCCTTTCCAACCCTAACTCCTCTATGATTCCATATGCATAACCTAGCATAGCTTTCCGTTGCATTCTGTTCAGTTCCATTCCACTCTCTTCTGCTCTAGTCCATTCCCTTTTATTCCCTTCCATTGCCTGCACTCGCAAGGACTTGTACAATGGGGAGATCCTTCTTTCCCTGAAATGCCAGGGGAATTTCAGCACCAAAAGCGCTTTCGAAGACACAAATCAGAACGGATACAGGTGAAAAAACGATTTTATTTCTAAAAAAAAAAAAAAGAAAGAAAGAAAGAAAAAAATAAATGGAAAAAGAAAAAATTATTTGATTTCGTTTAGCTTAGTTAGTTGTGGTCTGTTTTAGTTTAGACCCTTCAGTTTATCCGGAAAAACCTCCCTTGCAGGCTGCCAAAGGAAAGGCAGGGCAGGAGCGGTGCCGTGATGGTGCGAGAGCAGTGCGAGAAGAGCCCAGCCAGAAAGGGCCAGGGAAGACCTGAGAAGGGGTGGTGTTCAGTACTCCAGAGGACAGCAGCAAGTCCCAGGGCCATGCTGGGGCCATGCTGGGAGTCCAGAAGGCTGCCTCCCCCCGGATGCGGGGCACGAGGGCCACCTGCGTGGAGCACGAGCAGCTGCCTTTGGGACAGCGTTTGCCAAAGGAGCCCCATGAAGGGGCTGTGCTCGGCTGCGGAGGAAGGCAAAAAACCCCAGGGACGCTTGTTAGTCCAGCCTGGGTGGAAAAAAGCTCTTCCCCCCCCCAGCTGCAGGACACGAGGGGCCACCTTCGTGGAGCATGAGCACCAGGCGATAACGCAGCCAGAAGGGAGCCGAGGAGCCCTGACAAGCAGCGGTCCTGCTCAGTGCTCAGAGGAAGGCAAAAAACCCCCGGGGACCGGTGCCAATCTGCCCCGGGGGAAAATTCCTTCCTGACCCCAGTGCTGGCGATCGGCTACTCCCTGAGCATGTGAGCAAGACCTGCCCCTGGTCCGCACGCTGCTTACGCCTCAAAGGGGACAGGGGGTACGCTGGCACTGCCTTTTCTGCTTCCACCTGGAGCCACCTCAGGGCCTTCCAAAACCAGCAGAATCCCGTTGGCCTGATGAATCTTCGGAGCACGAATCCTTCCTCTGCTTGGCAGTGGGAGCTCCAGAGCCCTGGGGGAGGGCACTGAGCCACCTCTGCATCCTTTTTCTTCTGGCTGCTGCCACTCTCTCCCCAGGAGCTGAGGGCAGCCAGCTGCCCGACGACTGAAGCAGGATCCCTCGATGATGGCTCTTGAGCGTGGGCCCTCCAGGAGCTGCAACTGCAGCGCAGAACCTCTCGCAGCTTCGTGCAGCTCCAAAGTGTTGCCTCCCTCAGCCCCCCCACAAGCAATTCCCCGGTGCCCAGCAGATGAGGACAGCGAGCTCCCCGACGCCTGAAGCGGGATTTCCATCCATCCATCCATCCAAGCGATGAGCTTTGCGCGTGGCCCCTTCCAGGAGCTGTAACTGCAGCGCAGAACCTCTCGCAGCTTCGTGCAGCTCCAAAGTGTTGCCTCCCTCAGCCCCCCCACAAGCAATTCCCCGGTGCCCAGCAGATGAGGACAGCGAGCTCCCCGACGCCTGAAGCGGGATTTCCATCCATCCATCCATCCAAGCGATGATCTTTGCGCGTGGCCCCTTCCAGGAGCTGTAACTGCAGCGCAGAACCTCTCGCAGCTTCGTGCAGCTTCAAGGCTTCCCCCGCTCAACCCCTTCCACCCCCCCCACCCCCCCCGGAATTCCCCCGCTGCCCCAAGGACTTCCTCTCGGATGCCCTCAGCCTGCCAGCTCTCTCCTACTGGCACTCCCTGGCACTCTGGCAGTGGCACAGGGGAGGGCGCTGGGCTCCTACTGCCCCAGGGCATTGTGATGCTGCGTGGCCAGGTGCTGGCACTATGACACGCGGGTGACGGGGCCCCCGCAGCCCTGCCCACCGCAGCCCTGCTGCCGCTGCTGCTGCCGCCTCTTCGCCCAGCGTCCCTTGGAGAAAAGCCTTTGGGCTGCTGGCCCTCAGGCAGTGCCTGTGCCCAGGAGGCCCAGGGCCATGTCCCGGCCCATGGTGGCCGCACACTGGGCCTTGCTGCGGGGTGTCCCTGTAAATAAATCTCTATGGTCAGACTCTATCCATAAAGCCTTTTATACCACGACGCACGTACAGTCATTTGACTGTGGCCATCCCAAAGGGGAAAGGAAAGGGGCTTGGCTTCCCTCTGCATGAACTTTGCAGAAACCTAGAGAGCATGCAGCATTTCCTCACCCTTCCTTACCAGTACATCAATTGGCATTTGGGACTCCACTGCTTATGGGGAGGTCTTCTTCTTGGAAAGGAGAATTCAAGACAGCTCGGCTGCCTTTCTTACACAGGGCAATGTCTGTAGCAGAGGGTGTTTAGGTATTTGCTTGTGTTTGTTAACATTCCTGTGTCTTGGTCTGGGGGTTTACCTCTTGTGCTACGACTTGAATGCAGCGCTTCACTGGCTGCTGCCTAATTCCACATTCTTGAGAGCTCAACAAAGTGTTTGGATCCCAATTTGGTTTAAACTGTCTGGACGAGCAGGTTTTCCCTGCGACAGTCAGGAAACACAAGCAAGTGCCTCAGCTCTGCCGGCTACTTTTAAAACCCTCGGTGAAGTATCACGTAAGGAGAACATGGAGCTAGGAGAGGACCTGCTTCGAGACCATCTTAAGAACCTGAAAGTGCACAAGTCCACGGGACCAGATGAAATCCATCCACGGGTGCTGAAGGAGCTGGCGAATGAAGTTGCTAAGCCACTGCCCATCATCCTTGAAAAGTCATAGCAGCCAGGTGAAGTTGCCGATGCCTGGAAAAAGGGAAATACAGCCCTCATTTTGAAGAAGGGGGAAATGGATGATCCAGGGAAGTACAGAGCAGGCAGTCTCCCCTCTGTGCCTGGCAAAATCTTTCGGCAGATTCTCCTGGAAGGCATGCTAAGGCACATGGGAAACAAGAAGGTGCTTGGTGACAGCCAACATGGCGTCACTAAGGGGAAATCCTGCCTGACCAATCTGGTGGCCTTCTATGACAGGGCTACGGAGCTGGTGGACCCGGCTAGAGCAGTTGATGCCATCTCCCTGGACACGTGCAAAGCGTCCGACACTGTCCCGTGTGACACCCTTGTCTCGAAATTGGAGAGACGTCAATTTGATAGGTGGACCATTCAGTGGAGAAAGAACGGGCTGGCTGGCCGCATGCAAAGAGTTGTGATCAAAGGCTCAGTGTCCAGCTGGAGACCAGTGACAGGTGGTGTCCCTCAGGGATCGGCGTTGGGACAGTCTTGTTCAACATGTCTGTGGGTGACGTGGAGAGTGGGATTGAGTGCGCCCTCAGCACGTTTGCCGATGACAGCAAGCTGTGTGGTTCGGTTGATACGCTGGAGAGGAGGAATGCCAGCCATCCAGAGGGACCTTGAGAGGCTTGTGAGGTGGGCTGAGGCCCACCTGATGAAGTTCAACCGTGCCAAGTGCAAGGTCCTGCAGCTGGGTCGGAGCCATCCCAGGCGCAGCTACGGGTTGGAGAGAGAAGAGATTGAGAGCAGCCCTGCGCAGAAGGACCTGGGGGTGCTGGTCGATGCGAAACTGCACGTGAGCCGGCTTCAGTGTGCGCTCGCAGCCCAGAAAGCCAACCGTATCCTGGGCTGCATCAAAAGCAGCGTGACCGGCAGGTCAAAGGGCATGATCCTGCCCCTCTACTCGGCTCTCGTGAGACCTCACTTGGAGTATAGTGTGCCGTTCTGCTGTCCTCAGCATGAAAAGGGCATGGAACCGTTGGAACAAGTGCAGAGGGGGGCCACGAGGATGCTCAGGGGACTGCAGCACCTCCCGGCTGAAGATAGGCTGAGAAATTTGGGTCTGGTGAGCCTGGAGAAGAGAAGGCTGCGTGGAGACTTCAGAGCAGCCTTCCAGTATCTGAAGGGGGGCCCTTAAGAATTCTGTGAATGGGCTCTTCACTAGTGACTCTAATGATAGGACAAGGGGCATCAGGTTCAATCTTAAACAGAGGAACTTTATGTTGGATATGAGGAAGAAATTCTTTACTGTGAGGGTGGTGAGGCGCTGGAACGGGTTGCCCGGGGAAGTTGCGAATGCTCCGTTCCTGCTGGTGCTCAAGGCCAAGTTGGACGGAGCCTTGGCTGACATGGTTTAGTGGGAGGTATCCCTGCCCATGGCAGGGGGGTTGGAACCAGGTGATCGTAAGGTCCTTTCCAACCCTAACTCCTCTATGATTCCATATGCATAACCTAGCATAGCTTTCCGTTGCATTCTGTTCAGTTCCATTCCACTCTCTTCTGCTCTAGTCCATTCCCTTTTATTTCCTTCCATTGCCTGCACTCGCAAGGACTTGTACAATGGGGAGATCCTTCTTTCCCTGAAATGCCAGGGGAATTTCAGCACCAAAAGCGCTTTCGAAGACACAAATCAGAACGGATACAGGTGAAAAAACGATTTTATTTCTAAAAAAAAAAAAAAAAAGAAAGAAAGAAAAAAATAAATGGAAAAAGAAAAAATTATTTGATTTCGTTTAGCTTAGTTAGTTGTGGTCTGTTTTAGTTTAGACCCTTCAGTTTATCCGGAAAAACCTCCCTTGCAGGCTGCCAAAGGAAAGGCAGGGCAGGAGCGGTGCCGTGATGGTGCGAGAGCAGTGCGAGAAGAGCCCAGCCAGAAAGGGCCAGGGAAGACCTGAGAAGGGGTGGTGTTCAGTACTCCAGAGGACAGCAGCAAGTCCCAGGGCCATGCTGGGGCCATGCTGGGAGTCCAGAAGGCTGCCTCCCCCCGGATGCGGGGCACGAGGGCCACCTGCGTGGAGCACGAGCAGCTGCCTTTGGGACAGCGTTTGCCAAAGGAGCCCCATGAAGGGGCTGTGCTCGGCTGCGGAGGAAGGCAAAAAACCCCAGGGACGCTTGTTAGTCCAGCCTGGGTGGAAAAAAGCTCTTCCCCCCCCCAGCTGCAGGACACGAGGGGCCACCTTCGTGGAGCATGAGCACCAGGCGATAACGCAGCCAGAAGGGAGCCGAGGAGCCCTGACAAGCAGCGGTCCTGCTCAGTGCTCAGAGGAAGGCAAAAAACCCCCGGGGACCGGTGCCAATCTGCCCCGGGGGAAAATTCCTTCCTGACCCCAGTGCTGGCGATCGGCTACTCCCTGAGCATGTGAGCAAGACCTGCCCCTGGTCCGCACGCTGCTTACGCCTCAAAGGGGACAGGGGGTACGCTGGCACTGCCTTTTCTGCTTCCACCTGGAGCCACCTCAGGGCCTTCCAAAACCAGCAGAATCCCGTTGGCCTGATGAATCTTCGGAGCACGAATCCTTCCTCTGCTTGGCAGTGGGAGCTCCAGAGCCCTGGGGGAGGGCACTGAGCCACCTCTGCATCCTTTTTCTTCTGGCTGCTGCCACTCTCTCCCCAGGAGCTGAGGGCAGCCAGCTGCCCGACGACTGAAGCAGGATCCCTCGATGATGGCTCTTGAGCGTGGGCCCTCCAGGAGCTGCAACTGCAGCGCAGAACCTCTCGCAGCTTCGTGCAGCTCCAAAGTATTGCCTCCCTCAGCCCCCCCACAAGCAATTCCCCGGTGCCCAGCAGATGAGGACAGCGAGCTCCCCGACGCCTGAAGCGGGATTTCCATCCATCCATCCATCCAAGCGATGAGCTTTGCGCGTGGCCCCTTCCAGGAGCTGTAACTGCAGCGCAGAACCTCTCGCAGCTTCGTGCAGCTCCAAAGTGTTGCCTCCCTCAGCCCCCCCACAAGCAATTCCCCGGTGCCCAGCAGATGAGGACAGCAAGCTCCCCGACGCCTGAAGCGGGATTTCCATCCATCCATCCATCCAAGCGATGATCTTTGCGCGTGGCCCCTTCCAGGAGCTGTAACTGCAGCGCAGAACCTCTCGCAGCTTCGTGCAGCTCCAAAGTGTTGCCTCCCTCAGCCCCCCCACAAGCAATTCCCCGGTGCCCAGCAGATGAGGACAGCGAGCTCCCCGACGCCTGAAGCGGGATTTCCATCCATCCATCCATCCAAGCGATGATCTTTGCGCGTGGCCCCTTCCAGGAGCTGTAACTGCAGCGCAGAACCTCTCGCAGCTTCGTGCAGCTTCAAGGCTTCCCCCGCTCAACCCCTTCCACCCCTCCCACCCCCCCCGGAATTCCCCCGCTGCCCCAAGGACTTCCTCTCGGATGCCCTCAGCCTGCCAGCTCTCTCCTACTGGCACTCCCTGGCACTCTGGCAGTGGCACAGGGGAGGGCGCTGGGCTCCTACTGCCCCAGGGCATTGTGATGCTGCGTGGCCAGGTGCTGGCACTATGACACGCGGGTGACGGGGCCCCCGCAGCCCTGCCCACCGCAGCCCTGCTGCCGCTGCTGCTGCCGCCTCTTCGCCCAGCGTCCCTTGGAGAAAAGCCTTTGGGCTGCTGGCCCTCAGGCAGTGCCTGTGCCCAGGAGGCCCAGGGCCATGTCCCGGCCCATGGTGGCCGCACACTGGGCCTTGCTGCGGGGTGTCCCTGTAAATAAATCTCTATGGTCAGACTCTATCCATAAAGCCTTTTATACCACGACGCACGTACAGTCATTTGACTGTGGCCATCCCAAAGGGGAAAGGAAAGGGGCTTGGCTTCCCTCTGCATGAACTTTGCAGAAACCTAGAGAGCATGCAGCATTTCCTCACCCTTCCTTACCAGTACATCAATTGGCATTTGGGACTCCACTGCTTATGGGGAGGTCTTCTTCTTGGAAAGGAGAATTCAAGACAGCTCGGCTGCCTTTCTTACACAGGGCAATGTCTGTAGCAGAGGGTGTTTAGGTATTTGCTTGTGTTTGTTAACATTCCTGTGTCTTGGTCTGGGGGTTTACCTCTTGTGCTACGACTTGAATGCAGCGCTTCACTGGCTGCTGCCTAATTCCACATTCTTGAGAGCTCAACAAAGTGTTTGGATCCCAATTTGGTTTAAACTGTCTGGACGAGCAGGTTTTCCCTGCGACAGTCAGGAAACACAAGCAAGTGCCTCAGCTCTGCCGGCTACTTTTAAAACCCTCGGTGAAGTATCACGTAAGGAGAACATGGAGCTAGGAGAGGACCTGCTTCGAGACCATCTTAAGAACCTGAAAGTGCACAAGTCCACGGGACCAGATGAAATCCATCCACGGGTGCTGAAGGAGCTGGCGAATGAAGTTGCTAAGCCACTGCCCATCATCCTTGAAAAGTCATAGCAGCCAGGTGAAGTTGCCGATGCCTGGAAAAAGGGAAATGCAGCCCTCATTTTGAAGAAGGGGGAAATGGATGATCCAGGGAAGTACAGAGCAGGCAGTCTCCCCTCTGTGCCTGGCAAAATCTTTCGGCAGATTCTCCTGGAAGGCATGCTAAGGCACATGGGAAACAAGAAGGTGCTTGGTGACAGCCAACATGGCGTCACTAAGGGGAAATCCTGCCTGACCAATCTGGTGGCCTTCTATGACAGGGCTACGGAGCTGGTGGACCCGGCTAGAGCAGTTGATGCCATCTCCCTGGACACGTGCAAAGCGTCCGACACTGTCCCGTGTGACACCCTTGTCTCGAAATTGGAGAGACGTCAATTTGATAGGTGGACCATTCAGTGGAGAAAGAACGGGCTGGCTGGCCGCATGCAAAGAGTTGTGATCAAAGGCTCAGTGTCCAGCTGGAGACCAGTGACAGGTGGTGTCCCTCAGGGATCGGCGTTGGGACAGTCTTGTTCAACATGTCTGTGGGTGACGTGGAGAGTGGGATTGAGTGCGCCCTCAGCACGTTTGCCGATGACAGCAAGCTGTGTGGTTCGGTTGATACGCTGGAGAGGAGGAATGCCAGCCATCCAGAGGGACCTTGAGAGGCTTGTGAGGTGGGCTGAGGCCCACCTGATGAAGTTCAACCGTGCCAAGTGCAAGGTCCTGCAGCTGGGTCGGAGCCATCCCAGGCGCAGCTACGGGTTGGAGAGAGAAGAGATTGAGAGCAGCCCTGCGCAGAAGGACCTGGGGGTGCTGGTCGATGCGAAACTGCACGTGAGCCGGCTTCAGTGTGCGCTCGCAGCCCAGAAAGCCAACCGTATCCTGGGCTGCATCAAAAGCAGCGTGACCGGCAGGTCAAAGGGCATGATCCTGCCCCTCTACTCGGCTCTCGTGAGACCTCACTTGGAGTATAGTGTGCCGTTCTGCTGTCCTCAGCATGAAAAGGGCATGGAACCGTTGGAACAAGTGCAGAGGGGGGCCACGAGGATGCTCAGGGGACTGCAGCACCTCCCGGCTGAAGATAGGCTGAGAAATTTGGGTCTGGTGAGCCTGGAGAAGAGAAGGCTGCGTGGAGACTTCAGAGCAGCCTTCCAGTATCTGAAGGGGGGCCCTTAAGAATTCTGTGAATGGGCTCTTCACTAGTGACTCTAATGATAGGACAAGGGGCATCAGGTTCAATCTTAAACAGAGGAACTTTATGTTGGATATGAGGAAGAAATTCTTTACTGTGAGGGTGGTGAGGCGCTGGAACGGGTTGCCCGGGGAAGTTGCGAATGCTCCGTTCCTGCTGGTGCTCAAGTCCATGTTGGACATAGCCTTGGGTGGCATGGTTTAGTGGGAGGTTTCCCTGCCCATGGCAGGGTGATTGGAACTATATGATCTTAAGGTCCTTTCCAACCCTAACTATTCTATGATTCTATGAGATGATACAATCATGATTTTCTTTCTAAATAATCCAAATGCACTTTTACTCCTGTTTCAAGGTAACTAGGAGAAAAAAAAAAAAAAAACATAAAATCAATAAGGGAAAAAAATGTCAGTGGTCAACAGTGGTAGATTATCATAGGATCCCTAATGGGAAATGGTCATCAGAGTTAATGATGGTGAAGCAGCAAAGCTTTCTATATTACATTATTCTGATAAACTGATAGAAAAATTATTAAACATAAGCAAAACTAAGATTGATTTTAAGACGTAAAATGTTTCATGCTGCTAGTTACCAGCATGCATTATGGCTGAGACTGGCACAGATTGGTGATTAGATTCCGCTGACCCTTTGTGTTTGTCTCTGGTGCATTAGCCGGCATGCTCCTTACTTGGTGTTTGTCTTTTATAGAGCGTTTTTCATTCGCGTTGCAGATTCATTCATGACAATTTGACTTCTTTACTACCGCATCTGCAATAGACACTTGTACTGTAGCTTATTTTGCATTCAGAAATATTCTTACAATCTCCATCTTAAGCTTATGGATTTATTGACATCATGTTTCCTTTGCACACAGGTTTTTGTAAGTGTTGGTATCTATCACAAAATCATGGCTATCTGTGTAGATACTCATGTGAATCATTGACATCCCACAGTTCCTGTTAGCGGCTACAAACTTTGGAATATGCCATCTTGACTCATTCACTTGTGTTTCTACAGCTAACAATATTAGTCATAAGAACTCTTGAAACTCCACGCCCTCAAAAATCTATGGATAAACTCATATAACTAGTTATGTTTTATGATCAGTAGTAGAGAAGTATTACCACTGCTTAACTGACTTGTCTTGAGAACGCTACGATGAGGCAAGTCAATCCAGAACAAGACTTGTTTTGATCTTTCTTGCAAGGCAGTACTGTAGTTACAAGTTCCATATACAGAGAAGCACTTTTCCTCCTGGAAAATCTTACATCTGGAAAGTCTTTAAATAAAGCATTTAGGGTTAGAGGATGGGCAGGAGCATAACGGCATGAACATTCTTGGTTATATGTAGCAAAGATGTTAATATAAGAAGTTTTATCAAGGCTATTTATAACACATAGCTTAGCAAAAAAATCACATTTGGCAATAAAAGCAAAGAATAGAGGACAGGTGGAATTCATTATTGTATTCAACGTGTCAAAATGTTGTATTTAATGATTTCTATAATAAAACACATCAAATTATTAATAATGTAGCTACAAACTAAAAATTTTTAACTGCTTTTAGAGACTCTACTGAAAAAGCTAAATAAACTTTTTCACTCAACTTTTCTAGTATTTAAACTGTGTCAACTAAACCTAAATACATAATTTTCACATTAACTGATGTTCTAGATCTTGTTGTAATTATAAATGTAAATGCATCCCATGCAGTAAAGTATTACATAAACATAAATTATATTGTCAGCATAGTTCACCTTAGTTTACATAAGCATCTGCTACGAATGTCAAGGGGTTATTTATAACTTCAACTCTGATGCAAGTATCTATCGGTCACCTAAATGAGATGAGACTGATCCTTATATGTTGTATGACTTCAAGTTTTTATCGAGGGACACACTAGTTTGGTATTTTAGGGTTTTGTTGGGGAGCACAGACCTAGCTGTATGATTTTCTTCTGTATTTTTATGCCAAAATTTAAACTTTGAATGGGACTCTCCTCACTCCACAACTATTAAATAAAGATTTATTAAATGAGCAAGAGGAGAAATTGCAGGAAAAATGAAAGAGAGAGACGAAATATGAATAATTATTCTAATGCCTCTGAAGTATTTGGCCTTCCTATGAGCAGCACGGATAAGTTAGTTTCTGGTTGTTCTTTCCATTACTGCAATGCTGAAAAATGCAGTAGGCAGCCATGTGGGCCTAAGCTCTATCTTTCCAATGCAGGGTATTTGGAGGGACAAACTCTCTCTTTCTCAGCAGCATTCTTTGAGATGTTTTAAGTCAGAAACATGCAAACACAGTAATTTTTCAAGACCTGGTCTATCATTTCCAATATCTCAAATTTATGAGAGCCTGAAGAGCTGCCTTTGAGTTGATAGCTAGGTAGTTCATAAATTCAAAGATGATCTTCATGCCAAAGGGCACCTCCCAGTGATTTATCTTCCTGTGCAGTTTGGCACGTGGAACTTTAATTAATACTTCTTTATTAGGTCCAATAATTGTATCACTGGTTCACATTCTGAATATACGACATTGAGATCACCTCAGATGCACATTCACAGCAATTTACTGCTTAATTTGCTATCACTTTCTGTAGCTGGACACCTACTTGAAAAACTTATTCCACAGAACAGTGGACATATATAAGTTTTTCCCAGCTAGGGAAGTTTTACTCTGATATTGTCATATAACAGTAAGAAATAATGATGGCATCAGCACTGCAGAATTCCCTGTGTCCAGGTACCCTCTTTGTGGCAGGATAAATGTGGTGTGTTTACAGTTACATTATAAATAGAGGATTTTTTTAAGACATAAGGGATACTATGACTTATGACCCAGCTTTCTGAGAACAGTTCTATCAATTATCCATTTTGAATCCTGAAGAACTTAATTTAGCTAAAGATATTAACTTGAAAGGCATCCAGCTCTGGCACTAAGCAATGGATTTTCCAGCAGAGTTTGTGTAATGTATGTTGCAGGTAATAGTTATTTAACCTCCATTCACAGGAAAAAAATGCATTGCCATGCAGTGACTGTGCCTCCAGTTCCACCTGCCTTACAGGTAACAAAATAACACAGCCAGATGGTTGCTAGGACAGGAATTATAAAGAAAAACTGACTTGGTAATAAAAAAAATGCAATAAAATTGACTTATATGTAATCTAACCCAATATTAGCATACTCTGGATTTAGCCACTTAGAGAACTGGCAAAAAGATCAAGCAAAATTACAGAAAGGAGTAAGTAAGTAAACAAAAGTATAGAAAGGAGTAATAGATGATATGATTGCCCTGCGCATCTAGATTTTGTGTTCTTTTCAATTATGCATGAAGCCTACTTGATCTCAGTTAACTACAACTTTGCTTAGTTTAGCAAATTCTAAGTGAACTTCTAAATGTATTCTATCTCTTTTTAAAATAGTGGCGCACTGCAGTAACTAGAGATGCTGTTTCATTCTGTACTTTCAATTTTTGTCATAGACCAGACCATTTTACAGGTTCCCTTGCAAATTTTTTTTAAAACAAGAATGAATGACAGGAGCAAAAGTATTCCCTCCATCTGCTACTCTAGTTGATAAACGGTAGCAGCCCTCAACTTGTATTTGACAACAAACCTGAATGAATGTTGCATATTATGGTAATATCTGATGGATCCTTTTGGGTTGATTTACAATACAATGATAACACCCAATTCATTTCTAAAGGTAGATAGTAAGAAGTGTATTTTTGTTCTTTTATCCCCTGAGATTGGCCACACTGTGTATCACTACAATGGAAAAGAACCTCTACCTAGAGTCTGGTAACTACTTTACAACAAGGTTGTCTTAAAGATTTTGAAATCACCCTTTCCCCTGGATTAAGAAACTATTACCAGGTCCCAGACAATTATGTTTCAACTGTGCAAAGTCTTTGGTCAGGGTCCTTCATGCAGAATCTACATAAATGCAGATATAGGAAAATGAATGTGCTCTTGTTTATCAATATGTGTGCTTCAGTACTATTCCATACTCCAAGTGAAGTTTCAAGGCATTCAAAAAAGTTTATTCCTGACATGAAAATATGGTTATATTTACCTTATATTATCCAGGCAGGAAATGGTACTTTTCCACATAGTTGCACTGTGGGAATGTGCATCAGATGAAGTATGCTTCTAGCCTTGTACTCTGTCACTCACCATACCTATTATTTGATAAGTGGTTAAAGTGTAGGACTGGGGGAAATAAACTGAGATTCTATTTTGAAGTGTTTTCTCCCAGCTTGAGAATATTTCCACTGAGAGTTCCACTGACCAGCAGAAGTGCTTTTACTTAATAGCCCATAGTGCATATATTTTATAAGTGTCTTCAACTTCCTCAGTCACCTTTTGAATACTTCTAAAAGTTTGATGCACAGCTGCATATGGCAAGAAGTACTGTTTTAACTCTACTCTTTGAAAATGCATGCTTATTTTGGATCTGCCTCCTTTATATTTCAGTCTATTGAAAGAGACAATGAATGACTTGCTGTCTTTTGGTCTTTTATGTGCCACTGATGGCATCTGTCATGTACTTCTTCACTCATCTTTTTTTTCCAGGCTGAAAAGCTCTAGTCTATTTTATACTCGTCATTCTGATGCAGTCCTGTACCTTTGATCAACCTTGTACTTCTACAAGAACCTGAAAAGGTACTGAGAAGCTAAATGACATTGCAGGGCAACTCCAAGCATGCGTGAGACTACAGGCCTCTCAAAAAGGTCTCGTTTTACAGCATTGCTTTTGAAACTATACATTGTACCTCAAACCACATCTCCACCAGTTGAATGGGACTGTAGAAGGTTTTTTTTGAGATGATTATTGATATTACATTCTCCTCCCCAAAACATGGAGCTAGTCAAGCACAGGAAGCGAATTGTAAAGGAAAGGTATTGTATCCATGCTCAGATTGCTGAAGGATATTAGCATAATAAAGGCAAAAAATGTTTCAATGTCTGGCACTTTGAAGGTAAGAAAGCCTCTCCATGTGATGTGTGTATCTAATGCTTAATACCTCTAACATTTCAAAGAGTGGTATGAGCGTTTACCATGCAATGAGTATAAAAAACACGTCAGACAATAACATGCTTTGAAATCATTTATTTGCCTTTCATAAAACAACTTGCTACATCGAGAATGTCATGCTTTTCTGCGTCCTTGCTTTTTATTTGGCATGTTGATTCTGTCAAGCTGAACCATAAACCATGTGGTGTTTTTAAGGATTGCCTTTGTAAACTTTGCTTTGCAGAGCGCAATCTTTTAGAGAAATGTGAATAGAACCTTCTTGCAAGAAGGACTTTTAAATACAGGTATACCACTTATTTTTCTCACCTAAAATGGTGGTTTGGAAGCAGCTGGATTTACAGTGCTCATGGTATAGCCTGGTTCTGAGAACAATTTTAAAGTACTGTCCATCTACATGCAGTTCAAACTGCCTGACATCAAGCTGCCCACAAATCCCATATGCTATGCTATGGTATCAGAATGTTTTGTGGCCTTTTGAGGAAGAAGTTCTTTACTGTAAGGGTGGTGAGGTAATGGAACAGGTTGCCCAAGCTTGTGTAGAATTACAGTATCCTGGGATACAACACATTCTGGTGTCCTGGGTTCAGCCACTGGCTTTAAGATCCCACAATAAAAGGGAGATCTTTGTGAAGGACTGGCAATTTGAATGCAAAACGTTTTAAAAATGTAATTCTGGAGCTGTCTTGATGAAATACATATACAGAACTTCTTAAGACTTAAGCAGAGGTGTACAGAGGACAATAAGTACATAACATGCCTTAAATTATGGTTGTAAGTTTGTTTTTTTGCATTCAGATGCTTTTCATCACACTTCATAAATATTTCCATGCCTATCTTATGCTGTGCATACTGAATTCTCTCTAGGAACATTGTCAGAACTTTGAGATCAGGGAGACATTTTTCTTGCTGCATATAAATCAATGATACAAGGTCTGGATTAAAATACCTGGAAATGAGTTTTTCATTCTTGGTTCACGCTGTAATATACAGGAAGTAACCAATTACGTGCAGGCAAACTGCTCTGAAATACCTCCTCAGTGCTGATTTCCAGGAAACAATCCTCCTGAAGACTGTCATAAATGAGAATAAAAGAACAGGGTAAATTCTACAGCTGATTGCAAGAGCATCTCCTAAAATTGTAAGTAAAAACAGTGTAAAGATTGCATGTACTTAACTGTGTACTTCTTACTTATTGTTTTTCTAAACATTGTCAGAAACCTTGGCTTGACAGATCTATGCATGGTATCACAGCAGACTTGATCAGCTAGGCTGTGGGTGTTTGTCCATGATTATTTCATCAGAGCTCTCACTACCTGTACCTCCTATCATAAAGGAATAAAGAAGTTATTCATCTTTGTAACAGGTTGTCCAAGTCAGCGTTGCCATAGAAACTCTAACTTTGAGAATTCTTTGTCTTCTCAGTAGTTCATTTTTGGCACTTATACTAGCTTTACATTTAATAATAGGCTTTTGTTTGTAAACCAAGAAACAAAGGTACATAGGTTCAACATGGAGTGTGATTACCTCCTTCTGGCACCCCGAACTTCTAAAACTACTGAGTTGAACAGGGCAGGGTGTGAATGAGCCAGTAGGATATAATGAAACATTTTTATGCTCATTTTTTCTCAGATATTCCCTTCAACATGTCAATGAATGTGGAAAATAGCAGGAATTTTCACAAGCTTTAGTCCTTATGAGTTTTATAACAAAACTGCTAGCTCCTCCTAGAATTAGCTACCTCCACACAGCCTTTTTCACTATGGACCTCATAGCACAAAGAACCACAAAGTGATGCAGCAACTAATCACCTGATGTTTCTCAGATTTGATCTAATTCTTTTATAATGAAATTTAAATATTTCTGAGGGGATGGAGTGAATCTTTCTTACCAAAAAATTTGGCATACTTCCACACTGAAATGTAATGGCCTATTTATATAGGACAAGATTTGATCTCGTAGCAATTGCAGTTCTAATAATCATCATGCCTATTGATCAATGTCTGCTTCAATTACTTAGAGAAAAAAAAATCTCAGAAATAAAATAAACAATGGCAACTATGAATTATTTGCATTTTTAAAACAATTCAGATTTGTGACAGGACAAGGGGTAATGAGTTTAAACCTAAACAGGGGAAGTTCAAGTTAGATATAAGGAAGAAGTTCTTTACTGTGAGGGTGGTGAGGCACTGGAATGGGTTGCCCAAGGAAGTGGAGAATGATCCGTCCCTGGCAGTGTTCAAGACCAAACTGGGCAGAGCCGTGGGTGATGTGTCTAGTCTGAGGCGTCTCTGCTCATGGCAGGGTGATTGGAACTGGATGCTCTTAAGGTCCTTTCCAACACAAACCATTCTATGATTCAATGATTTTCTCCAAAATCAAATTTCAGTTCAGTTGGAATAGCTACTCTTGAGAGAAAAGACAGTCCTTAAAAGCTGATATCATAGTTATTTTCCTTGGTATCATGATGAGCAGAGACACTTACCTCATCAAGAATTTTTCCTTTTGATAAAAGACCATTTTCTCTAGTAATTTTGAATATATTATATTCAAAATATAACATATTATATTACATATTATATACATATTATATATAATACATATTTTAATATATCATATACTATATTAATATTATTATATTAATACATTAATATAACATGTTATATATTTTCATAGATTATATATTATATACTATATTCAAAATATAATAAGCCATACCCAGAAAACCACGCTGTACTCTGTGTTGTTCATTACAGGAAACATTACTGTCAGTGTGACCTTATAATCTTTGAGAAAACCTTCAGAGGAAGAGTTGGGTGTGAGAAATAAAGTTGAAGAATATCTTAACAAATTACCAAGAAAAATATATTTGGAAGAAATGGAGTGTAATAGCTTGTGGTGTCTCTTTGGAGTATTTTACTTGCCCAAAGTTATGTCATCTTTAAGATGGTAAATTCTTGTTTTCTCTCCTTTAGGTGCATAGAACAAAATATAGCCCATATCTACTTGCCTCTGGCACTAAGAAAATGACAGACAAATGCCTGGAACAGGCAATTATGTTCAGGTACATCTACCTGGAATACAACTGGTCCCTTATGCCTGGAAATAGCAGTTTGATTCTCTGCATCCCAAATATATATTAAAATTTGGCCTGTTAACCAAGTCCTTTGGAAAAAGCAATTTCATTGACATTAAAATATTTTATAGTAATATATTTTTTACAGAAATTCAATGCTATTGCAAATTATTTCAAAATCATATTAGCTTCGTAAGAATCCCAAACATTGAAAGTTGTTCTCTTTGTTTTAACCTATTTATATTTAAATGGCCAATAAGTCCTTAACCTACATTTCAATATGAAAAAAAAATACTGGTATTGTTTTTATGTAATGATAAAAATAGGAGAAAGAGATGGAAGTAAATGCTACTGATGACTAGAGTTCTCCATCACAGACTACAAAATGAACCTAATACTTTCCCATTTCTGTGCTGCATGTGTGTCTCTTTCCCTGAGCATGTGTATTTGAATGGGGGAAATGACTTACTACCTTATTCTGTACAGCTTGAGTTGCTGGTCTGAGCCTAGAAAAGCTCTTGCCATAATACTCATTCAAACTATTTTTAAATACCACAACTGTGTGCCTTTGGGCTTATGCCAATGCTGTCTGGCAGTGGCTAAAAGAACTCCCACCAGCTTCAAGTGAATTTGATTCATGGTGTGTAGCCCACAGCATAAGTAGTTGCTTCTTGTGGTGACTACGCAGCTACAAATGGTTTCTTTTTGTAGCTGGTTTGTTGTATTTTTTCTTCTTCCCATAAAGCCCATATCCATTGCAATAGCACTATAGAAAAGGATAGAGAAAAGCCTGGAATAGCCAGATATGTTCAGGTATATCTACCCGGCACTACAACTGATCCCTTATGCCTGAAAATAGTGGTTTCTTTCTCTACATCACAAATATATATTCAAAATGGTCCTGTTAACCAAGACATAAATGATTTTCCACAATCGCAAATGACAAATCTGAAAAGTATTAAGTAAGAACTTTAGGATAATCACCTTTTAATTGTCTGGCTGTGTAAGGTTTTCCAGACTACCTCAGAACAAAGTAAAAGCTGCAGAGCTGAATAAGCAAATTGCTTTCTGTCTCAGAACATTTGTGGCAAAAAGCTGTGTTAACTTTTTTGTTAGATTTCTGTGTGAATGTTTAAGTATGGCTTAGTGAAAGGAAAATCTTCCCTGTGTAGTCTATTTTATAGATGATTACTGCCTGACACAGATAGAGATTGATAAGCATGCTTCAGCTCTCTCCTGCAACTATAACCTGACACAGATCTCTCTGATTTTGCCCTGACATATGCACATATTTTGTTTTACTTAAAAAAACCCAACCAAACATAACAAAACCAAACCAAACCAAAACCAAGAAATCTGATTTATAAGAAGGTGATGATTGCTGGAGGCATTCTCCCTTAGCCAGTACATTTAATCTTTTTGCATATAAGCTACTGCAAGAAAAAACAGAAACAAACCCCAAAAACCTGTGAAGGACAGATGTCCCAAATTTTTTTCTCCCTTCTCTTAAAATGTGTCATCATCCATGGACTATCTATCTCTTTCTTTGGTAGTGTGTTAGTCAGAATAATTAATGAAACCCACACTAAAGAGGAGGATAACAGCAAGCCGGAGATCTTCTAAGTCTATTTTTAAAGGTATTCACTATCCCCATCACACTTTGAAGCCCTGAGGTAAAGGGTGCATAAATATCATTAGTTGCTGTTAGGTCTGCTCCAAATTACAGCAAAAGTCTCAAAGACCAAATACTAAGTCTTATTTCATGTTTTAATCACCATAAACTATAATGGGATTCAGATCTGCGAACATTTATTGCTCTGTATCACAAGGATATTTTTAGCTACTTAGAAGGCTGTTACTATGAAAAATAGTTTCTACAAAGGGAAAATGATAGCTGCTTTTAAATTAGATATCAGTCTCGGAGCCACACTTAACCTAAACAGTGTAATAAATATAACTTTTCTGGGCATTTAAAATAAAAGCCTGTGATGTGCAATTAAAGCAAGGAGTTGAGTACTTTGGGGTTTCTTTCTGGTTTTGTCCTTTGCTTGCTGATTTGTGCACTTTGAAAGTTAGTCATTGTGAGAGGTGGGTGCCTGAGAAGTCCAAATGGATAATTCACCATGAAGGCAACAGCCTCTTAGGTAAACAAGCATATAACATAGAGAAACGGTAATAAAGCTAGCTATGCTGAGCACAGCATTTGCCTATAAAAGGAGGAAAGAGGATAAGCAGAATGAAAAATGGAAAAAGAAATGTGTGGTTTTACTTATCTCAGAATCCAGCCTTGTCATTGTGCATCATGTCGCCGAATGCATAACACTGGCCAGAGAATTGCCTTCAAAGAAAGGAAGTCTTTGAACAACAGTATTTAGACCTTGATTGAGGGAACCACCTATGTGACAATGATGAGCAGTAAAGAAGCTATCCTGACCCTGAGATGAGTTGTACTGATTGATAATTATTTAGCTACTCTGCTCAAGAGTACAAATAACTTTTGGATTGAATGTGTCTGGTTTCCAACTCCAGCTCATATACAGTCCGGGAACACGTATGATCTCTCCCTCATAACACAGAATATAATCCCAAACTAAAAGCAATATAGAGGTATGAGGAACTCCTCCTGTTCCCCTCATGATCTGGTCATGGCATAAGAATGCAGTGATAGAGGGAGGGATGGATGGGTGGGTGGGTGGATGGATGGATGGATGGATGGATGGATGGATGGATGGATGGATGGATGGATGAGTCTACACCTACCTACGATCTTGTGCCCCAATTCATGCCATACAGAAATAGCTGGGTCAGTCCTGGGTGATGGAGAGTTTCAGATGCTGTCAGAAAGTGCTGGATTGCAGGTTAGGTCTCATATTTCATTCTCTGTGTTGGTCTGAGCATTGTTATAAAAAAGTTCTCTCCTATGCTTTTAGCTCTTTGCCAGTTTAATATTGGTAGACAGCATTCCTTATGTACAAACTTCATGTAAAGATATTTTTGCATTAAATGGAGAAAAGGCTAATATCGAGGACCAAGAAAAAAAATAAAATTCTGGTGGCAGAAAGATAGTGAGTGTGCTGGTTTTCTGTGTGGTCAACATTTAGTTCAGCTCATGTAGGAAAAGAATTGCTTCCAGCTCTGCCTTTTAGGGCTGATTAGCAGCATATTAACCTTTTGGTCACAACAAATATTTCCTGAGACCCCTTCATAACTAAATTTATCTGCACCAACACCATATCATTGAATAATGTCTAACAAGTGCATAAAAGGACCTATGTTGACAAGAGATTTGCACATAAAGGACTAAATTTATCTGGTGAAAGATAATTTTATCCTGTGTTATCTTTGTGTTTTTCCAAATCATGCAGTTAAAAGATGGGACAAGCTGAATAGAGAGATTTCCCCAGACAGTCCCCCTAGACTTTGCAGAAGACACCATCCCAAGGCACAAGATCCATTTTCACATTGCCTCCATAGAAATGGAGAGGTTTAGTTCTGCTGACATTTCCTTGCTTAGAGAGGAATACTGAATTAGGCTGTGGAGCTGCTGCTGCTCAAAACAGAATATTCCCCGACTTAAGACAACAGTGAGTTGCAAAGAGCTTCACTCTGGGCTGCACTTCTAAGAGCTGCACTAAGCTCTTCACAGCGGGAAGTAGAGCTGCTCAAAAGCCCTCTGAGAGCAACTTGTTTCCATAGTAAGAGGCGAAGATGGCATTTATCACAGATGAACAGACACTTTTTTTAGGTAGCCACAATCCTCTTACATACGAGTTTTAAAATTCTTTTTCCCCCATCTGCTTTTTTTTCTCAGCTCTCAAAAACCCCTAATTTCCATTCAACCTGATAACATTAAATAATGGAATGAAGCAAGGAAAGAATGAAAAAAGAAGCAACTCATGTGATCCTGTAAAGTGAGTCCAAATATTTGACTTCAGAATGCTCAGAAGCCTTGCATTTTAAAATAATAAGGATGGAAAACATCAAGAAGGGGAAAATACAGAAAAAAAAAAAAAAAAGGAAGAGAAAAAACAGATAATCTCAATACAGAAAACTTCTTTCACAAAGTTACAGAAATAGTTGGGGAGGGAAATATTTAAGTCTGGGGAATGACGGCTTCGGAATTTTCTGAAAGGCATATGGAATTTAATTATCCTTTTCCCCCCACGCACACACTTTTGATACCAGTGTGCCTTGAAAGGTGACAGATTTCCTTTCAAAACTTGACTTCAGATTTATTAGCCTGATAACCTTCTCCTTCCATGGAATTTGCTTTGCTTTTAGTTTCCATTTATTTTTAGCTGGGTGCCAAAAAATGCAATTTCATGGTAACTTGAAGTATTCATGAATCATTCATGAATATTTGCCTAATGGACTGTTCTTCCTCTTTCTTTTCCTCCATTTGCTTTCCAAAATTAAAGGAATTAATCCTGCCCTGTCATTTTGTATCATTTTAATACAGCAGATCAAAAGAGAACTTTTGGCTTCTAATTTCTATATGACATTTTGGAACCAAACTTAACTGGATGTAAGTTCTAAAAAATGTGACATTTGTAAAAGAAAAAAGTTGTCAGGCTTCCATTTTTGTAGGGAGTGGAAATGGAAAGGAATGTCTAAGAGCAGCAAACAACTTTTCTTCTTCAATAGATTTTGACCAACATTTTGAAGAGCTTTCCACAAACAGGGGAAGTTTAGACTGGATATAAGGAAGAAGTTCTTTACTGTAAGGGCGGTGAGGCACTGGAATGGGTTGCCCAAGGAAGTTGTGAATGCTCCATCGCTGGCAGTGTTCAAGGCTGGGTTGGACAGAGCTTTGGGTGACATGGTTTAGTGTGAGGCGTTCCTGCCTCACAGGCAGGGGGGTTGGAACTGAATGATCTTAAGGTTCTTCCCAACCCTAACTATTCTATGATTCTATGAACCTTTGTATGAAAAGAATAACTTGACTGGCACATTGCATTAATCTAAGTTAATATATACTTCAAACATTCAAAAAGCCAAATTTTACATGTTTGTGCATACCCATAGTTTTCAACAGAACTGGGGCTCCTGAAGGCAATATGTGCGTCCATATACCTACAGTTTTGCTTGACACCATTTCATTAGTATTTCTACAGACATCTTAATCATTGTTTTCTCACAATGCTGATGTCATGGTTTAAACTCAGCCGTAAATCAGCCACACAGTTGTTAGCTTGTTCCCCTCTTTCCTCCCCCAACTTCCGGAGGGATGGGGAGGAGAATTGAAAGAATGTAACTCCCATGGGTTGAGATAAGAACAGCCCAGTAACTAAGGTATAACACAAACCACTGCTGCTACCACCAATAATAATAATGGTAAGGGAAAAAACAAGGGAAGATAATATAACCCCCCCTCACCACCTGCCGAACAATACCAAGCTCTATCTGAGCAGTGATCGAACCCTTCCGGATAACTGTCCCCAGTTTATATAGTGGGCATGACGTACTGTGGTATGGAATACTTCTTTGGTTAGTTTGGGTCAGGTGTCCTGGCTCTGCTTCCCTCAGGCTTCTTGTGCCCCTCCTCACTGGCAGAGCACGAGACTAAGTCCTTGACTAGGGTAAACATTACTTAGCAACAACTAAGTTGTTAACAACATCTGTGTGTTATTAATGTCGTTCTCAGGCTAAAGCCAAAACACAGCACTGCATCAGCTGCTAAGGAGAAAAATGGCTGCTCCAGCTGAACCCAGGACAGTGTGTCATTAGAAAGTCAGTCCAGGCCCAAATCCATAACCCTAAACCAGCAACCCTGTACATTAAGATGTCTTGTCTGTTGCGTTAGCCATGAATAATCTAGCCCAGATCTGCTGAAAGAATACCAGATCTGGGAAATGAACTCACATGGTACTGCTGCATGTGCAAATCTGTCTGTCCCCCATCCTAATTTAATCACAGTGAATGGATTGTCCATTGAGAGAAGCATAAAAGAGATTATTAAGTACTTTTGTCTCAATGTCACTGCTTTTGGAATTGTTCGGTTTCATCTGTCTTCAGCCTCAGTGTTTCATAAAGATTACTTAATTTGAATTCTGACTATTGCTGTTATTCATGTACACGTCATATCCTTCCAGTGTTGATCCACCTGCAGGATCAGGGCCTTGATTTACATATCTGAATAACATGATTATAAAGGATGTTACCTGGATGAAAATGTAATGCTGCCAATGTTGAATAATTTGCAACTATCACAACTTCAGAGTGTCTGCCTCCTGAGCATGGAAAGGTATGGGAAGCATTCAATTGACGATTAAGGGACCTCCCCATAGAAAAGCTAAACAAAAGCTAACAAATTATCTCAGTGTTTAGTTCACTGCTGATAAATTTTCTTAGCATAGACTCAGAATCATAGAATGTTTTGGGTTGGAACAAAACTTAAAATCATCCAGTTCCAACCTCCCCGCCATGAGCAGCCTAGCTTTGAGCACTGCCAGGGATGGAGCATTCACCACTTATTTGGGCAACCAATTCTAGTGCCTCACCACCCTCACAGTAAAAAACTTCTTCCTTATATCTAACCTGAACTTCCAGTTTGATGGGTTTGAACCCATCACCCCTTATCCTATTGCTACAGTCCTTAATGAAGAGTCCGTCTCTGGTAGTACCCTTGTAGGTCCCCTTCAAATACTGGAAGGCTATTATGAGGTCTCCATACGGAGGTCTATTTAAGTGTTTGATTTAAGTATTCTACAAGCCCATATGTTTCTGGCTGATATGAAACTCTGTGTGTAAGAGGGAATTTTTAACAGCTTGCACACCTCATTTAGCAAGGGAGACATAAAATTAGTACCCTGATCTGTTGCATTTTGTAAAGGTAAGCCCACTTTGATAACAGCATTAATCAATTCATTAGTTTCATATTTTGTCAGCTAAGATTTTATGGCAGTACCATGGGGTTTGTATGTGTCAGTACCTCTTCCATGTTTTGTTACATTCCTCAGTCAGGAAATTCAACTAAATGAGAGTTAAGATTCAAATTGCATTTTCCTAGTCCAGCAGTATAACATTAGACTGGATAAAAAATGGAGAAGACACATATTTCGGATTTCTCCTAATAATTTGTTGTTCTTGTGGGGGACGTCAACTTAGAAGACGTTCTCTGGAAATACAATACAGCAGAAAGAAAACAGCCCATGAGGCTCCTTGTGTGTGGAAGAGAACTTCCTGAGTGTGCCAGTGAGGGAAGGCACCCACTGGACCTGCTGTTTACGAACAGAGAAAGACCTGTGGGTGAAGTGATTGTTGGAGGCTGTATATATATATAATATATATATAATGATCACAAAAAGAGTTTTTGATAATTAGAGAAGGAATGAGTGGGGCCAGCAGAACTGGTATCTTGGAATTCCACAGGGCCGACTATGGCCTATTTTGGAGACTTTTTGACAAATTCCCTTGAGAGACAGTTCTGAAAGGCAAAGGAATTCAAACGGCTAGATGTTCTTAGAATCACAGAATCATAGAATAGTTAGGGTTGGAAAGGACCTTAAGATCATCTAGTCCCAACCCCACTGGCATGGGCAGGGACACCTCCCACTAAACCATGCCACCCAAGCCTCTGTCCAACCCGGCCCTGAACACCGCCAGTGATGGAGCATTCACAGCTTCCGAGGGCAACCCATTCCAGTGCATCACCACCCTTATAGTAAAGAACTTCTTCCTTTTATCCTATCTAAACTTCCCCTGTTTAAGTTTGAACACCTTACCCCTTGTCCTCTCACTACAGTCCCTAATGAGGAGTCCCTCCCCAGCATTCTTACAGGCCCCTTCAGGTACTGGAAGGCTGCTAGGAGGTCTCCATGCAGCCTTCTCTTCTCCCGGTTGAACAGCCCCAACTTTCTCATCCTATCTTCATATGTGAGGTGCTCCAGTTCCCTGATCATCCTTGTGGACCTCCTCTGGACTTGTTCCAAGAGTTCCATGTCCTTTTCGTGATGAGGACACCAGAACTGCACACTATACTCTAAGTGAGGTCTCATGAGAGCAGAGTAGAGGGGCAGGATCACCTCCTTCGACCTGCTGGTCACGCTGCTTTTGATGCAGCCCAGGATACGGTTGGCTTTCTGAGCTGCGAGTGCACACTGAAGCCGGCTCACGTTCAGTTTCTCATCAACCAACACCCACAACTCCTTCTCCACAGGGTTGCTCTGAATCTCTTCCCTACCCAACCTGGAGCTGTGCCTGGGATTGCACCGACCCAGGTGTAGGACCTTGCACTTGGCATGGTTAAACTTCATCAAGTTGGCATCAGCCCACCTCACAAGCATGTCAAGGTCACTCTGGATGGCATTTCTTCCCTCCAGCGTATCAACTGAACCACACAGCTTGGGGTCATTGGCAAACTTGCTGAGAGCGCACTCAATCCCACTGTCCATGTCACCAACAAAGTTGTTGATCAAGACCAGTCCCAACACCGATCCCTGAAGGACAGCAGTCGCTACTGGTCTCCATCTGCACATTGAGCCATTGAGCACAACTCTTTGCATGCTGCCATCCAGCCAGTTCTTTATCCACTGAGTAGTCCACCTATCAAATTGATGTCTCTCCAATTTAGAGACAAGGATGTCGTGTGGGGCAGTGTCGAATGTTTAAAGGAGGAAATCCTTCTTCAAGAAGGAAATCCTAAAGGTACAGGAGCAGCTGCCCCATGGGCCAAAAGACGAAGAATAAACTCAGCCTGGCTGAAGAGAGTGATTTGGCTGGAACCTAGAAAAAAAAGAGAAGGAAGGGAGGAGTTTCATGCCCCTTCTTCCACAGAAGGCCACGATTAACTAGACACTGGATAACTGCAACCAAATATTTAGTTTGAAACACTGAATAAATGCAAATATTGACATATACATCAAGTCAGAAGGAACAGACCTGAAAAGAAAATCTCTATGGATGGGAATTCTTCTACATATTTGTCCCTCTGCTTCCTATGAGAATAGCTTTAATTATAATATCTAATGAGAATTTCTTTCATTTCAGCTTGCCTGCTGAGTCTTGTTCTTTGATTGTGTAACTGCAGCTCCAACTGAAGCTTCTATGTTGTCTGGGAGAAGAGAGTTCAACCACCATTAAACTTTACTGTCCTACCATAGAGCCTGAGAATGGATTTTAGCCTTTTTTTATTTACTGCTGTAAATTCAGTCCTGGAATTCTGTTCCTTTACCATGCACTCATTCTGCAGCCTCAGGCAAATTAACAAATCTTCCTTTGTTCCTATCTATAACGTCAGTGGCGTGGAGCCACCACTTTTGTAAAATTTCAGGTATAGGATGCTTGGGGAAGTGATTTTTCCTTTGCAAGAGTGGATTTCCAGGGGGTATAAAAGGTGACAGCTAAGCCTGTGATTATCATGACCTCAGGCCAATATGTATTTCATGTCATGCAGAAGTCATGACACTGTGATGCTGTTTTTTTATGGAGGAGAGCTTTGTTAATCTCTTCTATTTGTACAGATTCTACAGAGGGACCCCACCTCAGGTGGACCCTTAGATAAGGCTTTAATGCGAAGATGAAGAATCAGTATAAGGATTATTGACAGGAGGTTCCTATCGGGGGATATCTTCCTCCTGAGTGTATGCCAGTATATGGAAACTACGCCGGCTTTGCTCATTCCTTTCTTTAAAAGTGCACTAATATGGATCATTTGCTTTAGCACCTCCTACCCTCTGGCAAGAGCTGTACCTCCTTAGGATAAACTTTTCTGCCTGCTCAGGTGCTTTGTGAATAGTGTAGAAGAAATTAAGGGCTTGTTTTTTATCTCGGGAGACTGGGCACATGCTGAGCTTGCAGACTCTCCCCGGTACTATCTGAATTAGAGATGATCTAACGGTAGCAAATCCTGATATTGGTTTGAAGCAAGTGAGCATCAGAGAGAACTGAGACATGGGTCTTTATTCTGGGGTCCTTCCTTGAGTGCAAGTGGACACATCAGCCCCATTTGCTTACGGCCTCTGTTCATACACTTAACCTTTGCACTGCTGTAAATTTACTTAAACTTACTAAACTATGCTGCACTTATATTTGTGCACTGCTGTAAACTTAATCAGTCATTTTTGTTTTTTTTTTTTTTGCAGGGGTGGGAAGAACTATAGCAATGAATGGGATGCTGAGGAATTTTCTTCTCACCTCACCGTATTTCCCATTACAGAGCATATACAGTTTGAGGTCTTTTTCTGTCTGGTGCACACAATGGTGTTTCCTGCAGCAATATATCATTTTGTACATCTTCTCATGGTATGACTTGCATGAGTTCTTTTGTGCAGTCACGTGAAAGCAGTCTTAGTTTCCCTTCATTCACAGCTGTTAAAGCTCCCTTCTCTGCCAAAGAATAGTCTAAGATTAAACAGAAAAATGATGGATTTTTATTCCAGCCTACGGAATATGAAATTTTTACTAATGAAAATAGGGATCATTTTTCACCTTCACTGTTCTTTTAAATGAATAAGAACAGGCAAAGCAATATAGTTCCAATGCTTAGATGATATAACCATTAAAAACGTTAAAACCATTGTAAAATCTTTTCTGAAACTCAAAGTTTTTCTCCATGAATAGGGAAATACTTTAGCTAGTAGCAGCAGCCTGAATGAAACTAGTAAGTGTCTTATTTCTTATTCCATGTCATGGAAATATTTACCTTTTCCTGTAATTATGAGAAATAATAAAGGATAATCTTTAGATTAGGAATTAAGCTGCTGGGAATTATTGAGCATTTTCTTATGTGACTGCAGGTATGTATGGATTTATCATCCCTAAACAGTAGAAGTACTGAGAGCCTTTAACAGCTAAAAGGTAGTTCCAGACTACTGTGTCTTTCAGAATACCCTCATGATTGTCCCATGCATGTACTTTTTAATCAAATTGCTTTCTCTAACTTTCTTATAAACTTAGGAAACCTTTCTTTCTCTAAAATGAACTCCCAAAGGCTAAGATTTAGAGGCACTTTTTCATCTTATCAGCTACTGTTTGTTGTTTCAGTATTCAGCTGCCCAACTGAGCTCCCAAAGCAGCATGAATATTCACTTTTTCCAAAACCAAGGAAATTATTTTCATATTGCAGATTACAGAAAGTTGAGAAAAGACATAATAAAACAATTGCTTCTTCAGGCCCTTCTGTTTGTAAGTTCATCAAAATAAGTTTAGAATTTTCAGGCATTCCCTAAGTTTTGAAGATTCTTAGATTTTAAGGCAATGAGATTTCTCCCTCAAAATCTGAAGAAGTGTCACCAGCTCTCCACAAATTAAAAAGGACTTAATAGTTAGAAGTCACATTGGCTAGACCAATGCATTTTTGAATCCAGGCCAAAGTGGTTATGTCTTTGAAGAGTTCTGCAGCTAGGATGAGATTCGTTTCATCTGGTTTCATTTTTCTGGAAGTTTCTAGGATTTTCTATTCAACTTCAAGCACTGAAATTCCCCTCTGTGGTCAGCGGCAAGAGGCATCTCCAGAGGAAGGCTGTTAAAACCTCAGTAATGTCAGAAACTCAGATAAATGAAAGTGTATTTTCATTACATTCAGGTCTAAATCACAATTAGCTAATTTTGTTCAGTCCTAGGCAGATTTGGAACTACCTCATTGCATTCCTGATCTACAGTTGCCTTCAAAGCAACAGGAAAGATATTTGCAGCCAGCATTTTTTAAAGAAAACTTATTCTGCCACTCAGCAATAAAATATATGCTCTTCAAATGATGTGACCAGTAACTGGCAGCATCATGCAGCAAGCAGGGTCTTATAGAACACTAAATAAAACACCTGCAAAGCCAGCTGATAAAAGTACCCTCTTGGAAACACAAAACTGGAATTGGTCATTCCTCCAAATGGGCTGTTCTGCTTGTAAACCTGCATTTTTCAGCTTAGAGGCATTCTTTTTTAACTTTACTATTTCAGAAGATTGAAAATGAAATACTCAGCAGACTTCCAACAAAATCTTGTAATGCATATTTCAGAAATGTTACAACTCCACTTTTTGATGGATGAAAAAAATCACCTGATTTGAAGGCTACAGTTTGTATATTCATAGTTGGTGGAGTTTTGGTCTCTTCTCTATGTCACTGACAATTATATCATCACCATCTGATGATCAAACTGCAAACACAGGAGGGTGCCACTGCCTATTGTTAAGTTTGTCTGGTATTTCACATTACAAGGCTCCCCTGCCCATTATTAAGTTTTCCTGGCATTACACATTACAGGACTATCTTTTTATTACTTCTAACATCAAACAGTAATCGTTTAGACTGATGATGCTTTTGTTCTCATTTTACCCATGTCATGGATCTGCCTCATTTTGTTGCATGGGTTTTCTTTACTAAAACAGCTTTAAACACACATATGTTTCAGTTGCTTTTGACAAAAAGGCTCAGGTGAAACAGTTTTACTCTTTCACAGTGTTGAATATGATTTCTGATCTCAAGCATGGGCATTGCTGAAAGTCATCTAGTATCAAATATTTTAGAAAAGGAAGAGTCACCTGGTAGAGATGTCTGCCATCTTCAACTCTATATGACTACCTAGATGACTAAAGATTTACTAGCTTTATCACCTGTATGTCTAGTGAAAAGGATTCAGACCTGAAAATCATGCATTTTGTGTCACTGAGATATGTGTGAAAGATGTCCCTGCCCACAGTAGAGGGGTTGGACTAGATGATCTTTCAAGGTACTTTCTGTCTCAAGCCATTCCGTGATTTTATGATGTTTAGTCCTAAATAGGTCAGAAATACGTTAGAAAAAAATAGCATCTAATTTTATAATTAAGGTCCACCTTGTAATGCAAAACCATGAGGATGCCAATCTCTGGTTGCTAGAGCAAAACTGTTCCCTACATGGCAAAGTATCTGTGTGGAATATTTTTCAGCCTAAGCTCTCTTAAATGTGCTTTTCTGTGGGTATGTTAAGCTTGTGTATGAATAATATATCTATATTAATGGGATTTCATAAATGCGAAAGCATTTTTAATGCAGTGGAAAATATTTCACTGGGAGATTTAACACTTCATATGCTACAGAAAACATAACAGCCAAAGCGTTTGTGGATGAAAAAGAAAGAAGAAGCAAACCCAAGCTTTCATGGTACAAGACATCTTACTAAAGGCAGAAAATAAAAGGTTATTTTGTCTTAATGGGTTTTTAGCATATTTACCCGGGTTATTTTATCATCCATGGGAACTATTTTGCAGCCGTACTTTCACCTCCTGTTTAATTCTTTATTCCGATCTAATGTGGTCAATACCGTGCTGTGCTGGTCATGTCTTTTTGTCCGCTTTCTGGGATTTCTCTGATCTTTGGCTATATTGTCTCAGTGCTTTGCCAGTTGTTTTGCAACAGGACTGTAGGTTGTGTAGGTTTTGTTTTATTTTTATGTTCTTCCCTTTCTTGTACCTCCAA
Source organism: Myiopsitta monachus (assembly GCA_017639245.1). Taxonomy (NCBI): domain Eukaryota; kingdom Metazoa; phylum Chordata; class Aves; order Psittaciformes; family Psittacidae; genus Myiopsitta; species Myiopsitta monachus. Next base: position 112,471,386 of record CM029917.1, on the reverse strand, counting down.
TGACAAAATTTCCAGCCCTTTCCTCCAACTCTTCTTTGGGCAGTGAATTGTCTTGCAAGTAACATGTATTACTAGCATATCTGTTACCTTGATGTATGATATTTGCCAGGTGGTGTGTAACTTACCCTATACACAAATAAAGATATACAACTAATTGTAGCTGTTTCTTGGATCAGTTTAATGAACCCAGTAGCTTGAATCATGTGCTCAAAGTGGATACATCAGGACGAACAGCAAAAAATGCATAATCAGTGTAGACTGGAAATTTAAATCTTGCAGTAGTTATCTTATTCAGCACTGTTCATCATGTCAGTGTACTTGCCAAGAATGTTGGAGATTCAGGTTCAGAAACTCACTTTGTGTAGTTCTGAGTCAGAACAATTTATCATCTACTATTTCAGCTCAGCTTGTGCTAGAACCTAAATTTCATTCGGGTGTGAGATGAGTGCTCTAAGTATGTAGTCTCTTAGCAACCTCTACAGAGCAAATTGTTCAGCCTGGAGAAGAGAAGGCTCCAGTGAGAGCAGCTCTCTGTGCGTAAAGGTGCTGATGAAAAGTCTGGAGAGGATCTTTTTACAAGTGCCTGTAGGGACAGGGCAAGGGGAATTGCTTCAACCTGCCAGAGAGGGGATTAAGATGAGCTCTTAGGCAGAAGCTCTTCCCTGTGAGGGTGCTGAGGCGCTGGCACAGGGTGCCCGGAGAAGCTGTGGCTGCCCCATCCCTGGCAGTGTTCAAGGCCAGGTTGGCAGGGACTTAGAGCAAGCTGCTCTAGTGGAAGGTGTCCCTGTCCATGGCAGGGTTTGGAACTGGATGAGCTTTATGGTCTCTTCCAACACAACCCAGTCTGGGATTCTGATTCTTTCAAATTAGTTTGCCCTTTGAGGCAGCTCCATGAGTGCGCATCAGGTTTCATGGTTTATGTAATTTCTCCATTGCACTTGTAAGAACCCTATTCATAGTATAGAGATAGATGTGTTTAGGAAACAGGTCATCATTTTGCCCCATAGTTGGTTTCCTAGTGACATGAAGGCATCACTGAGAGCTGACAACATCGTCATGCTGTGTGATCATTATCCTAACCACTCTCTAGAGATTTTTCTGGCTCTAGAACAACCTGGTTGATTCAAGGAAATTTCTACTAAGGCAACTTCTTACGTCTGAGACATGTAATCCCTCTCTGGGAGCCTCCTACTTCATTTTCACTGTGCAAAGAAACCTGTGTTCTCATGTTGTTAAAAGTTAGTTACTGCAGGAGTAGCTTCTTGAGTTATTAGCTCCAAATGGCAATTTATTCTTTATATCTTTTTAACAATAAAAGGACATGAGGGGCTGCATTTTTAAGATGTTTCCTTATTTTCATTTACTGTAAAAGCGACATACAAAATTAGATCTCTGACTAGTCATTGAACTCTTAAATGGCTCAAATAAGCTGATGAATCCAGCTAATTGGCTCCCACATCTGCGCCTTGATAATTTTCTAGATGGTTTATGACAAGACAAAACATACAAGAATAGAGAGAACTGACATCATTAAGAGTATAGTGTCTGGTTCATGGGTTAATCACAGCTTGTCAGATCAACAACTTGCTTTCAAACTCTTTACATAGTGCCTGGATTTTGTTTGGGCTTGGTGATGTGGACTGCTCAATGCTCCATAAAAAGGAGCTGGTTGGAGTGCATTTGTTTCACTACATCTTTCCATCAGGATATTTAAACATATGATCATTTCAGTTTAGTCAGGTTTGTCAGTGTTTGAATAGATGAGATTCTTGCTATGCTGTACTGTCTGGATAATATTAAGCTCATTTCAGACTTAAAGAATCTGGATAATTAAATCATTCAAGTTACTAAAACAGCCCAAAACAACCACAACAAAAACGCCAGAGCATCACAAAAAAAAAAGTAAACCAATCCCACAACACTAAACAAACAAATAACCTTCTTCAAGCTTTCCAAACCCCTGCATTCAGACAGACAAACAAAAAAAGAATTTAAGATACTAGTCATAAACAGCTTTGAGTTGCCTTTATACAGCCAAAGAGGAAATGGAAGTTACTCTCAAAGTCCCAACACATTCTTCCCAAAGAAAATAGTGTTTAAGTTTTATTGAGAAACAGCTTACAAATGTATGCAACGCTTCTCATATTCTTTGCATAATCAGGGCTCTTAAAAATTTAATCAAACCACCACCTGCCTCAAAAATTCATCATAAAAAATATTTAAACTTTTAAACACAATTATCTATCAAAAGCACTTGAGAAACTCAAAATCCATAATAAGAAATTGTTTAAAAAGTGCAGAGTATGGTCTCATTAAGACACTTATTCAGCAATTGAATGAACAAGCAATGTTTACCAAGTCTTCTCAATTTTAGGAAACAAAAACCTGTATCACTATGTTCTGAATATATACATATATATTGATCTCAGACATCTTTTGAAGCTCTATGTCCCAGTGTATTTCCAAGTATTCCACTGCAACAAAGCTACATATCTTAAAAGGTTTAAATTTTCTTCTCTAGCTCTAATTCCTCCAGCCATGGGTGAGTCCTGACTCTACAGACTCAATGCTTTTCAAATAAAACCAAGTTTTTTGCTGGGGTTTAGTTGTCAATAAAAACATAAGCAATAGCGACTCCTGCTTAAAAGGCTCAAATACATCAGCTGGTAGTTTCTGAAGATGACAGCCAATTTCACCCAGTTTAACCATTCAAGGTAACCACTAAGACACAAATGAACCATACAGAGCTGTAATCCCATTTGATGGGAGGATTGTCAAAGAAAAAATGAGTAATAGTCACAGCTGGTGACAGCACACAGCTCTTTTCACTCCCTGGATTTAACCAGCTTACACCATTGACAGTCCCAACAGTTTGATGTGGCTTCGTGTTGCTGTGAAAACCTGTTGAAATAGAGGGTTGACTTCACTGAGGCCAGAAAAGCAGATTTCTCTCACTGTTTTCAGGATCCAATCCAATAGATAGAGATACTGAAGGAATATTTTCCTAGAGAACACATTTAAATGCCAAGCCTAAATTGTGCATGTTATTTCTTCACTGTATCCAGAATACCTGGATGTTCTCTTTGTCACTGAAAGACAATAGGAGGATATAGGTTATTGTTTTGCATAAATTTTTAACTAAATGTTGTTTCAAGAAGCTATTCTTTACTTTTCATATGGCAAGGTTATGGTACATGATACTTAGCATTTGCTTCTTTTTCTGACAGATTTTAAGTGAACATGATTGATTGTGTTACATGTAAAATAAAATTCATTGATCTAAACTGACAGAGCCACAGAAATAAACATACTTATAGGGATATAATAAAAAATTACATCCTGTGATGTACATAATATATATTAGCTGCCAAGTAAATTATAACTAACAAACATGGAAACACTTCTTGGGAAACTGGAAATCTGCCATTCAGTACAAAACTAGGGTATAAGCATTTAACAAGAATCAAAAAGAAAATATAACACACACACACACACACACACACACACACCAGTACTTAAAGTAAATATTTCTTTAATCTTATTTTCTGTTTCTACTGTTGGGAATTGAGAGCCAAATCTCCTGCTGCATGAATAAGTGAAGGAAATGAACTGTAGAGAGCTACTAAATAACCTGGAGGTACCTTATGGAAAAATCTGAATACGAAGCACAGGGATTTTGCCACTGTCAACAGCAGGAAGCCACTTTAGTTTCTAACATACTGCAAAAGTGCTCTAATTTCCACAGTATACAGGCTGCTGTGTTAACCTAGCACTGTAATTAGAGAGGAAGAGAAAATGTGCTAGTGTGTCATAAGGTATAGTGCATTTGAAATAGCTGAAATTTTATGTATGTAAATACAAGTGTGAATGTTTCAAAAACATACCTAAAACAAAATGCCCTTTTTATAAACACACATTATACTGTATTTTAAATTTCAAAACCAATAAATATGCATTTTATCTGATGTATAATGTTAATCAAAAAAATATTTTGTTAACAGTCACTATTAATAGGGCAGCACATAAAAATTGCAGAATATTATACACCTATATTGCTACCTTGTCATCAAGAATCTTGGTAGATGGATGAAATGTTAGCGTCTCTACCATGGTCCTGGCTACAGGCTTTGCCTGGCTTAAACTCTCCTGAAGTGATGCATATATTTGACCCAGACTTTTGCACATAAAAAGCAATATAAATCTTATTAACATTGGCAATTATAGTAACACTTCTGTTATACTTTGCACAAGTGCTACCATTCATATAGGTCCCTTGAAGCTTAAACACACAGAAGAGTCCATTATAAATTTGGACGTTTAGACTACTTCTGTGTCTTTGATAGTCCTGCTGTGGTGGCATACAAAGCATTTGCTTTTAATTATCCAACCGCTTACTAAAGACTGCCTAATTCTGCAAAGAGAGGGACTTAATGGCTGCATTAAGAACAAGTTGACTAAGCTTCCCAGTCCCTCTTGGAGTGAGCACTGAGTTATATTTGGGCGTTGGCGCAGCATCTCATATTAATGCTGCAGCTCTGCTGTGATATGACCCTCTGAGAGAGCTGGATGAGAGTTGGTAATGGCACAGGGTTTCACATATGGTAGTCCCCAGCTGTTAACTCATCTTTTCTGGTTTACACAAAATTGCATTTTCAGTGACTTCTGAGTCAAATCCAGGCTCTACACTTCTGATACAGTATTAGTGGCAGCACTGCGCAGACTATTTTGTCTATGAAAATGGAGTCCTGGTTTTTCTGACTGTCATGCTCACTTCAGATTTAATGTTAGAAATCCTGGCTGTCAGCATCATCTCATTTTCCCTTTTTTCAATTATTAACATTTAGCAAAATATATTTGTGAACCCATCAGAACTCAACAAAGAGTCATCAAATTCTTAGCAAAAGTATCCTTCCATTCCCAAAAGAGGTATACTTGCTGCAGACGTATGCAAACCAATAGAACCGAAATCCTTAATACCCTTCACTCCACCTTGAATTTGAAGTAAACCTTCAGATCTTGAAAAAGAGGGAGAAAAGTCTCTGAATTTATCAGAATCTTCTAAAACAGAACTAATCCAATTACATACTATTTTATTTCCACACCATTTAGTTAAATTAATTTACTTCTTTGCCTAATTTAAGGGTTCAAAACTCAGATGAAAGTCAATAGGAATTAATCTCTGCCTATAAATTATTCTGTGTGAATATATAAACAGTAATGTGAGTACCCTTATGAATATTCATAAGAACTGAATGTAAACCAAATGTACAGTAACTATAGAAAACAGAGCCTAAGCTGAAGAATCTTAACATTTCACATCTAAACTAGATCCTTATTACTGATGACTGTCCTTTCTACAAAGAGAAAGGGATGGAAGACGAGATTACTGTATTTCTAGGACAGTGTTATGTTCACAGGACAGTGTCCTAGGAGGAAGATCTGGTTCTAGTGAGTTACAAATGTTATTACCCTTGTCATCTGAATTTTCTTTGTAGAATTAAACATTGTCAGCTCCAATTAGAGCTTGATTCTCACAATTGCTCAGTTTGCATACTGCTCAGCACCCCACTGGTTGAGCAGCTTTCTAGTGAATTCGCAGCCTTGAATTAGGCCCTCAGGGTCCCCTTTGGGAGTACAGAGTTAGTCACCCCAGGCAAGGAACTCTTGTTAAATAATAATAATACAGTTAGTTAAGCAGTGAAATCTAGGAAGAAAATGCAAAGGAAGAGGCCACCTCAGCAGTTTGCACCTCAGCTGTCTTGCTCTTTTGTGTACTTCTGATTTTTTTTTCTTAAGGCAGGTACTTTGAAATTTCAGTTTTGTTTCTGACTATGAGAGAACCCACTAAAACATAGTGTTCTTGCTGCATGCCCTTGAGATGTAAGAGACATAGTCAAGTCACGCAGCTTGTGCGGAAAGAACTTCTCCCTGCATACGAAAGCCTGTTTTAATCAAGGTAGATATTTTAGCAAGAGATAAATTGAAAACTTTTCCATTGGGAGTAATGGATTAAATATTCATTTGGACAAAGATAGGCAAATTCTACTGAGCTATTTAAGAAGCCAGGTACCTCAACTGAGCATCAAATAAGGCAGCTGATCTGGAAAAGAGTCTCCTATCTGCAAGGACAAGGTTTTAAACCATGACACTATAATATCTGCAAGTTACTACTTTTTAAACACAGCCTGATTAGTGAGAAAAAGGATTGTTTCCCTGGCAACAGCATTTTCTAACATAAAGTAAATATACTACTTCTGGAAAGTAACCTATGCGCTGGAGACATAAGAGTGAACCGCCTTTCTTTTGGCAAAAGGGGATGGACCTTGGAGGATGGACCTTGAAGGTCAAACTACTCCTCCTGCAATGCCACTGTAGTACGGGTAGTTGGGTGCCATGGTGACTTTAATTTCTCCTAAACATTTCTCAGCTACTGAGTGTCATGTTTTAACACAGTTACTACTCTGCCAAAGTCAGAACAGTTAAAAATGAAGAGAAAAAACAACCCAAACAACCATAGTGAACAACTTTCCACCAAGTAAGTTAGGAAATCAGATGCATCCTTTACAAAAGGAGAAAATCATCAATTTTAAAACGGCTAAGCTGGCCAACGTCTTATTTTCAAATCAATAGCTCTGGTGCTGCACAAGGGGCACAGGGAAAGCAAACATTCACACTAAAGCCAAGGTTCACCAACAAGTTCCTCCACGCATTTCACAAACAGACGGATATTTCTGTTAAAGTAAGTGGGGAGAATAGAATTCACGATTTTGATTTGTATAGAAAGTAGAAATCTCTTCAGGAAATGTAATGCACACATACAGAAATTACTAATGGCTGTAGGTTAAAGAACACACACTGAATGGAAGAATTGGGATTAATTAGGCTTATTGAGCATGTTCATTCTCTCAATTTTTTCCTATCTGCACTAGATCTGCTTTCTGTTGCACTGTAGTGTCCTAGACACACTGCTGCAATCTTTCTCCATTGTGCAAAGCACATTAATGTTGTAGTCTGATTATGAAGTATTTAAGATATATGGAAGGTGGTGTGCACGGTCACTGACCTAGCTGTGTATGGCAATGCATCTTCCTAAGCACTGGGAACAAGGGACAACTCAACTCATAGTTGGTATAATTAGAAAATGACATTTTCTCTTTATGATACATTAAACAGAAATTAGTGATAAAAACAAACAAAAAAAGCAAAAACAAAAACAAAACAAAACAAAAACAAAAAAAGAAACAAACAAAAAAAAAACCCTGAAAAAGTTCCTGAATGATGATTCTGAGCCTTGGGAAGGAAGCATTGGCTGGAGAGAAAAAAGAATATTAGTGCATCCTGCAATGATACATTCTGATAGCAAAGCTGCCTGAGAAGTGACCCAGAATCTAGCAAGGATTTCCAAATCCCTTCAATCTCGGCAGACCCTGATGCGTGCTGGTCCTATGGGACTTCTAAAGTTCAAGTGTTCTAACTCAGTAAATTATACAAGCACTCATTCCGGGTATAGCTGCTTTCCAAAGGGAGGCAGTTGGGAGTGCCAAAGGTGTAGCTGATACCAATTAATCCTTTGCTTCCTGGGAGTTTACCTAGGCCAGGAGGAAGGAGGAAAGATCTCTGCGTATGGCATGCTGTACCATTATTTCCTACAGCAAGGGGAATTTCTCATTGCCTTGCACGATCTTAGATTTCAGCAGTGCAGGACTGTAGATTCCAGTTTAATATGTAGAATTCAACCAAAGCCCACTGCAATCTTCTCTGAGTTCAGGCATTAACTCTTGAGATAAATACAGGTAAAAGTCATAAAATCACAGAATCATAGAACAGTCAGGGTTGGAAAGGACCTTTAAGATCATCCAGTTCCAACCCCCCTGCCATGGGCAGGGACACCTCACACTAAACCGTGCCACCCAAGGCTCTGTCCAACCCAGCCTTGAACACCGCCAGCAATGGAGCATCCACAACTTCCCTGGGCAACCCATTCCAGTGCCTCACCACCCTTACAGGAAAGAATTTCTTCTTCACATCCAATCTAAACTTCCTCTGTTTAAATTTGAACCCATGACCCCTTGTCCTCTCACTACAGTCCCTAATGAAGAGTCCTTCCCCAGCATCTCTATAGGTATTCTTCAGATACTGGAAGGCTGCTATTATGCTATGCATAATACAAAGGCATATTAAAAGTAAAAAGTCATAAAACAAATCCCTGGTGTTAGCATGGCTTTTTATTTCGTCTTGCAGAAGCTGTTCCCTAAGTCTTTGCACTTAAAAACATCGATCAAAAGTATAATTTGATAGAATGTATGTGGGTGTTTGCTTTGGCTTTGTCTCCTGTGTTCTGAAATTTAGGTCTTTGGTTCTTTTTGATTCATATCACGACAAGATTAATATATTGAGGAAAACTTAAAATCAGTCATGAAAAGGTAATATAAAAGTTGTATAATATTATTCCAAATGTTATGAAACTAAACAGTTAGGAGGACACGTTCAAATTTTGCTATGTGCAGTTTCCTTCAGAATTATCCTAATTGGAGACACATAAGCTAGAACACATTTATCTGCTTTAGTTATGAAATAAAGTGTTGATGAAGTAATTGAGGAAATAGTCACAAATTGTCATCGCAATGAAACAAAAGGCTCTGGGAAGGAGGCCAAATGTTGCAGTCAAGGCCATTGAAATGTGTTTAATACTAACAGGATAAAATCACAAATGATCTCAGAAGTCTTGGGAGAATGATTCACTAAAAATAAAACCTGACAAAGTGCCAGCCATGGTGTTTGTTACTCCTGCAATATCTCCTGATGAAAGACTAGTTCAGGAAAAATAAGGAAGATCACACCACCTGTGTTAGGAATGAAGACTAAACTATCTGCTTTGGGAATTTGTTTCTACTTTCCTGTCTTTTGATATTACTAGCATGAAGCATCTTGGGTTTCTTTGGTGGTAGGTGTAAATGTAGTGGACTATCTGAGAGTCCCGTATAGGAAACCAAACTCATGCACAAGTTGTTGAACAGTATCTCTGGAATAAGATTAATTCCAAATAATCTTTTATCACATTAGAGAAAGCCTTCAACTCCATGGATTATACACACCAAAAAACTTTCTGTAAATTGTTTGGGTTTTTTTCCCCCCTGTATTATTAGTAATAACTTTTTTCAAATGTTTTACAAACTGTTGTACTCTACGTCAAATTTAGCTTTTATCTAAAATCACCTGGTAAGAATGTGATGGCATACTCATCATTGAAATAACAAACACTAGCTGGTTTGGAAAACAAAAGCTCAGAAAATTGTGATTACATTCATCATACCATGACTTGCGTTTACATAAATGATCATGAAAACTGGAGCTGCTCTCCATAACTCATCGGGAGTATGTATTAGTGGTCTTTGCTGGCATAGCAATATGGCATATAAAACACTTAACAATACGCATCCACTTTGCTTTCATGAAGCAGACAATTGCCTATATTACACTTAGAAACTTTTTATCTCTCTGTTTAAGGTAAAGATGCCCTTTCCCTTTTCTAAAATAAATGGCATATAAATTGTTATTCTGCTAGCTAACCCAGGAGGCAGTCAATTTCTGTCATTTCAAATTCATCTGAAACCAATGAAGCATGAATGGGATTTCTGTAGTTAGTTGGTGGCAATTCTGCATTACATATTTATGCTGGAGTTTACTTCTGAAATACTGATCATGCCCAAATGATTTTACAGCAAATGCTGCATCTCTTCTTGTATATGTTTTATACTCAATTTATTGCCAAACTATAGTAGTTATATTGATTACAAGTTAGTGGTCAGTTTATTAGATTTATGTACACTATCTTTTTTGCCTTCCCTTCTTCATCATATTACAAATAAATCTAGCATTACAGACTATGTGTTTGTCAGGGCACGTGTTCTCATATTCAGCATAAAACAGTTATTTATGCAGCATCCTTACAATACTGGAGTTGCCATTTGGCTCTTCACAGTAAAATTATGTGCAGCACTTAAAAGCAGAGAAATATAATGGAGAAAATAAGTATAACTGAAAGGTAGAGGAAGCTGTCTTGGCTGGGAAGAAGCATAAGTAAAAAGACAACTCAGTGATTTTATGAAAAATGGCTGTTATGGGACATGGAAACCTTGGGCAGTTGAGAGGAGCACATCAGTGTGGAGAGACCAAATAAGAGGCTGTGGCAATCGTACCTACATTTAATCCAAATAATTACATATTGGAATTAAACAAGATGATCCCCACTTAATTTCCTTTTGGGAGAAATTAAGAGGGTTGTTTGCTTTTTTTGTTTTGTAATTTCAACTAATTCAGCTTGAAAATTCATTTCTATGGGAACATTCCACAATTTCCTACTTACCAAACCAGAAATGCTGGAGATGTTACATATCTTGTGAAATGAAGAGTGCACAGATTAGTTGGTGACATAAACTGCGCTATTAAATCAACCCAAAGATGAATTTGCCAGAAAGCATTCAACCACCGCATTCACAGTATAATGCAGTCACAACTCAAGGAAATAACTGGGGAAATTTTAGATAATACTTGTGATTAAGGTGACATTGTCACAAGAATTTTAGCTGTTGTCAACTATTTAAGTGGAAAATTTCAAGGCACAACATTCTATAATAATTTCTGGCCAGTTACAGAGGTAACCTCTTATTTAAATAAGTTGTGACATATATCGCAGCCCAGAAAGCCAACTGTATCCTGGGCTGCATCAAAAGGAGCATGACGAGCAGCTCAAAGGAGGTGATCCTGCCCCTCTACTCTGCTCTCCTGAGACCTCACTTGGAGTATTGCGTGCAGTTCTGGTGTCCTCAACATCAAAAGGACATGGCGCTGTTGGAACAAGTGCAGAGGAGGCCATGAGGATGATCAGGGGACTGGAGCACCTCCTATATGAAGATAGACTGAGAAAATTGGGGCTGTTGAGCCTGGAGAAGAGAAGGCTGTGTGGAGACCTCAGAGCAGCCTTCAGTATCTGAAGGAGACCTATAGGGATGCTGGGGATGGACTCTTCATTAGGGACTGTAGTGGTAGAACAAGGGGTAATGGGTTCGAACTTAAACAGGGGAAGCTTAGATTGGATAAAAGGAAGAAATTCTTTAGTGTGAGGGTGGTGAGGCACTGGAATGGGTTGCCTAGGGAAGTTGTGAATGCTCTATGACTGGCGATGTTCAAGGCCTTGTTACATAGAGACTTGGGTGGCATGGTTTAGTGGGAGGTGTCCCTGCCCATGGCAGGGGGGTTGGAAGTAGATGATCTTAAAGGTCCTTTCCAACCCTAACTATTCTATGATTCTATGATTCTGTAACTGCATTGACAAAGAAATTACCTACACAGTCATGAACACAACAGCTTCAACGAGGCTGCATATTTCAGGATGTCGGTAATAAGTCCTGAAGCACCACAAAATAAGCATTTTGAATGTAGTTCAGGTCATCAGTGATGAAAAGTTGCTGCTGTCAGTTAGTTGTTTAGTTGCCTGTGTGAATTGACTTGATGGGATTGATCTAACACGTAGTGGGCAGAGCCAAAATACACTGCCACTACAAAGGACTTCTTCTTGAGATAAGGGATAAAGTTCTCTCCCTGTTTCCTTTGCGACAGAGGGAGAGAACTGGGGAAAAGAGAGGGGAAGACCTTGAAACACCTTTTTACAGATGTAGAAATGCAACCTGCACTCTTAATAACTGAAGTCATGATACCCAACTACTTTGGGTCTTGGGTATATGACTGTAGCAACTGCCACAAGCAGAGGTACGTTGTTAAGACAGAAAATCAACAAGAAACTAGAGCAATCCAAGTTGACACCTAAACTAGGAACTATCCATCCCAATTAATGACCTGGATTTAAAGCCCAGATCCTGCTCTAATTCAGCTGTGTGAAGCCAAACACATAGAAATTCCAGTGGCATCAAGATATAATGAATTAAATCACTGCAGCATCTATTGCCAGGTTTCTAAGAGGAAGGGAAGGTTCCTTCCTCCAGTGAAAAAAGGGAACCAATATGTATGGCTGCATGCATCACTGAGAAGTAGAATGCAATGAACAGTCTCACTGCAAATGTGACACATATTTTCACTTCTGGGAGGAGAGCCTGAAAGGCTGTTATTGATAGTGTTCTGCAGATTATTATATTACACCCAGGCACTTCCCAGTGTGAAGTGTTCTTTGCATATGTACAATTCAGTAAAAACATCCTTGAATCAATAATAATTTCAGAACTCTCTGAAATATATTCAGTGATTTCATTCCAATGCTTTCCTTAGAATATAGATGTATTACATTATACCACGGACAATTAAACATAGGATGATAGACTTGTGCCCCCATCTATTCACATTATCTGACTGGAAATGTTTTCTTAGCTAATTGCACAAGGAATATAAGCAACAATTGTTAGTCTTACAAGCTTGATATGCTTTTTTGTTTTCACATGTGACTAAATGTGCTTTCAGCTTCTTTGTTTAGGTGACTGATTTCTTTCTTTATATCTCTATAATCAACAGTTTGCAAACATCAAATAAGAAGGCTTTCAATTTGTGCTTATTTCAATGAAAATGTAAAATGCTTCTAGGGCAGAATATAACACTTACTTTGCCTAAAAGTAAATAATTACCCAAGGATAACAAAGAACCAAGCCTTTGAATTGACATCTGTAAAGCTTACATAGCTGAGTTAAATACCAGAAAATATATTTAAAACCAAGCATCAAACACAAGAATTTAACTTAGTCTCTAGAAGGGGTAAAGTTCATCAGATGGTCATGAGCAGTTTATCTTATACAAGGATTCTCAGCATGTTCTCTAGCTGTACTCTGTATTTTTTTTTTATAACTTTCCATTACTACTGTTAGAAAGCCATCACAATTAGCATTACTTAAAATTGATTCTAAAGGTTTACATATTTCATTTTGTAATTTTGTACCCCCCTCATCTCACTGTAGCCATGGAAAAAAGGTAAGAGTTTCTTCACAAAAAAACATGTTCAAGAATCAATGGAAGGTGGGGGACCTAGACCTGGAAGCTGGGTGATTAGGGAGTTAAAAAGGCAGAGACATATCCATTCTCAGGTAATCTGGGAGTTAAGACCCAGATATCATGCAGTAGGACTGTCATTGCAGATACTCAGCTTGAAAGGCTGAATACATTCAGATGAAAGACAGATTTTTCAGGAAACAACAATAAATTATTTCAACAAAGTTGCATTTAATGTAACTCTCCAGTGGACCCCAGACTTAATTCCAGCGCAGTCCTACCTGGATTACTGGTAGATTTCCTTCGGGCCTTCTAGACACACCCATGAGCAGATCGACCTGAAAAAGAACTGTGAGTTTATGAATCGAAGGGGGACTTGCCAAGTGGACTGTCCCTAGAAGATCTTGACACCAAGGGTTGCCAGGATCTATAGTGCCAAGACAGCAAACGATGACAGGACTTCCAGGCTTCCTCTCATTGTATTAGAAGCCTTGCAGCCTCAGATTCTCTAATCAGACTGTTAAACCCCAAGATTTAAGGCAGCTACTCAGTAGAACTGGTATTTTTATCAATCTCACTAAACAACTGAAGTACCAATGAAAGGAAAACCTACTTGGCTGGGCTTCTGTAATAGCAGTTCTGTTCAGATTTTCTTTTCCTTTCAAAATTTTATTTTCTGAGTTCAAATAAATTTGCATTAAAAAAAAAACAAACAAAAAAAAAACAACAAAAAAAAAGCAAAAAACAAAGAATCCTAAGAAGTACGGGGAAACCTCATTATTTAACTTTAACCAAACACCTCATGTAAATTATAAAGGGAAGGCGTAGAGTAAACCATAATCTCTTCCCTTCACAGAAGTGCTGTTTGCTCTCCGCAGCTCCCTCATTAGCCCTACACGCTGCTCAAAATGTTTAAAATTGGGCTCATGGTGATTCCAGCTGTTCCTTCTTTCCTGAGAAACCAGATGAATGTTGTAGGCACTGAAGCGGGAATGTGATTGTCCCTGCCCACTCTGTATGAAAGCCTTGATCATTCTTCACTCTCCATGAAACAACACCACAGCCACATACTGAACTGTCATTTTCCAACCTCATGGAGACTCACATTTTGCAGCTGCAAGAATGGACCTAGGTGGAGGAAGTTGGAGGTAGGCTTGAGGTAGACACAACTGCAATCTGGATAACAAGCCTGTGCAGGGTCTTCTGTGTTTCATATCAAGTAGCATCCTATTCCAGGAGTGCAAATGGTGAAGAGAACTTAGCTGGCCAGTACAGATATATTTGAGAGCATCAGAACAAAGTTTCACATTCTGCCAGTGTGTGATTGACTATGTGAAAAGATAATATGTGCTACTATCACCCAAAGATTTTCTACCTGCCTTTCAACAACTTCACTTTTTTGATACCAGGCCAGATTGGACAGAGCCTTGGGCAACATGGTCTAATGTGAGGTGTCCCTGCCCCTGGTGGTGGAGTTGGAATTTCATGGCCTTGGGGTCCTTCTTAACTTAAACTATTCTATGACTCTATGATTCTATGAAACAGATCACTGTAATCTGCCAGCAGCACTTTTTCGTAGTCTTCCTAAAGCACTTTTTGCTACAATTGTGAGGTACTTCTAGCTTCTCAGTACTGTTTCCTTCACTCCCTTGGTTATGTAGTTTTTCATAGGTTGCTGTTTTGAAAAAGAAAAAGAAACACTTTTGCACTTGGAAATCTATGAAATGCTGGCTTTCTTAGATTTGGGGAGAAAAATGGTTCTGTATCTTGCCTCCTTGCGCAGGAAGAGTTATTTGAGGTATATATAAGGTAGTAGTTTTCAGCACATACAAACACAAAAAGAGGACCCTGTCCTCTTCTCTTGACAGCAGGAATTTAGAAAATAGAATAGAGCACAGAAATTCTACCTCAGTGTAGCAAACATGTAGCATTGACCTTTGTCTTTTAAAATGAAAAGGTAGCATTGCACTGTCAGCAAGAGGCAACCTATGATTTTTGTGCATGTAGAGAAGAAATATATAGGAAGAATTTTCAAAGGAAAAGATTTGGTAAATTCCTAGGCTGCAATTACTTTTGAAATTGGGCTATAAATCATTAAAAGTTGATGCGCTTTCACTGAGAGTTTAATACATATTTGCTCCAAGGAAAAGAGAATATTCCCCTTAGCCTACCCTTTAAATAAGTCTTCAGAAACATTGATAGATTAAATTCTCCATTATAATAATTTAGCTGAATTTTCCCTTATGATTACAGCATTCAACTATGATTGTGCAACACTTACAGGGCTTAGAGAGATATCTTTTGGTGCTCTGTCCATTCTGTTATTCAATGTCAGATCAGCTCCTTTTCCAGCGGTTAAATTCCTATAAATGAGAGACAAATCAAGCTAAAAAGTGTGTTTACTGAGTTTAATTGCTCTGGAAGAAAAAAAAAAAAAAACAAAAAAAAAAAAACAAAAAAACCCCAACATTTGCAACATTAAGACTGTGTGTGTCCATAAAAATAGGGATCCTGAGAAGTACATCTGGACACTATAAAGAAATACAGTCATGTTGGTTATTCTAGACAACCAGTGCTCAGTTATCTGTCAGAGATGAGAGATGGAAAGGGAAGAAGAGCAAAACTAACTTCAGTGCCTTCTTGAATCTCTATAAAATCTTTGTTGTCTTAATCCCAAGCAGTATGAAGATTGCCTTCATCCCCATTCTTACTTGGGGACATTCTGATAGTCAGTTATGAGTGAGATCCAAGTGTGTTTAGGTTGATAGATGAGTATTTTGGGGAAAAAAACTTAATTTTCAGTTACTTATGCTGAATTTGGGCTTTATTACTCAAAACCCTGATATGAGCAACAATAATGATTGTAACATTTGCTCATGGTGCAGACATAGAGAATAACAACGCTAAAATCTTTTTGAACATCCCTTTAGGACAGAGATAAGATGAAACACTTCATGTTTTAGAACTATACGTGTAAATACTGGGAACAGCTTTGTCACACCCAAGCTATTTTACATGAACTAAACTTTGTCATGTCCGTGGGTTTCTACCAGCAGCCAGCTTATACAAGTCTCCTTTAGTGATGTATCACACTGCCCTCTGCCTACACTTTTTTCAGCATCATGTCACATCTATTACTGCATGTAATCTAATACAAATTCAGGTAAGAGGTTAAGCTTTTTATTCTACTCATGCCTAAGGTGAATTTCAGTGGCGAAATGTTATTCTGTGAATATGGCTCTGAACCATCCATAAGCAAAGAATAAACTCATCAAAGAGAAAATGTCCTTGGAGAGTTCAAAGGTCACTTATGGTTTTGCTTTGCCAGCATTAAATAGTTCTAAATGGATTATTAACTCCTGAGGAAGACAACTTTTATAGATGTATATTTGTTGACGATTTATGAAAGGAATATGAGGGAGAATAACTTTGTTTCATTACCATACAACCTCCTTAAGAGAGAGCTCTCAGTGACTTTATAGCAGTAACTGTGATTAATTACAGCTATTGAGAAGATCAATCTGACAGATGAAATAACATTTGTTTTCCATCCTTTAATATTTCCCTGTGAAGAAGTCATCCCAGTTATCAGAACAGCACCATATATATGTATTCTACTCTCCCCCAACCAAATGAATGTGAGGGCCCACTTCACATTTCTTTGATGACTTTTATTCCCTTAAACCTTAAAAGAAACCTAACAACGTGAAAGGTAATGGCATGTTTCAGTTTTCCTTGACATTCACATATTTATCCTAAACAGATTTAGAATTAAGCCTGGTTGGCTTTTTTATGTGTTACTCATTCCTTTGAAGATAATAAGAACAAGTTAAAAACAAAGAAAAGCAAACAACAATTTAAGAAGGACAATTAGATTAATTTCATTGTGAGTTGAAAAGACTGAGTCTTCTGGGGAAACTTTGTAAGCACCCACAGGTCTGCAGATCTGTTATTGTCGGAAGTCTCTGGCACTCAAGTAATTCCAGCTACGTCTGTAATGTCAGTTCATCGAGATAAATTTTTATCATTGCACTGTGACAAAGGCAAATAACTGGTTTTCAATGGGGAAATGTCAGAAAAGAAAAAAGCTCAGTGACAATTTCTTCTGGCATAGACAAATATCAATGCATTCTGTGGAGAGCCTGTCCTTGTTTAGTTCGTTCAGTTAGGCATCTAACCCTTGCTATTCTCTACAGTTTATTCCTGGCTTGCTTATACAGCTTTTCACGCAGCATGTTTCTCACAATGCATCCAAATGTAGTCCTGCATTATGGGTGGGAATTCTGAGCACGCAACTCACTACTGATACCCACAGGGCACCAAGGAGGAGGAGATGATGCCAATCTCCTCTTGGGATGAAGCAATTAGATGCTTTTTTTTTTTATGTTGCAACTGCAGTGTAGCTCAGAGTAAGGAAAAATGGGCACAAAGTTGATACATTAGTTAAATGGATATGCACTTTGGTCATCTACACTTCAATGATTATCCTCTGGTGTGAAATTCTTTCTTGACATTAAAGAATTTGCTAGACTTAAATGCTGCCTTCTGCAAAGCTCAGAGCTAATAGCAGATTACAGGTTAATCATACTGTAATTGCAGATCATTTGGCATCAGTCTGAGCAGCAGGCAGATTGTGAAATGTTCAGGTGAGAGACAGTTGGCAGGAAATACATTTGAAAAGTATTTTCACAGCCTCAAAGATCAGAGGGTTTGTAACTTTGTCATTTGGCATCTGAAAGTTAGAAAGAGCCTGGCAGAGTCTTCATTTGAGATTTGAGTTAAAAGTTTGAAATTCCTCTGATAAAGAGCATCAGAAACAAATATTTTCCCCTTCCCCCCTCTTTTTCAAAGTGGAGCATAAATATACATTTTTTTAAGCTTAACTCATTAAAATATGAATAAACACAGAGGCACACACTTTTTGGTTGCAAAAGGAATTTCTAAATGAGCAGTGTTCTAAAGAGAATTTTTAGCCGAAGTGAAATAGTTCTTATTTTCCCAGATGAAGCACACAATACACCCCCGTTCCTACAAGAGCTTCAGACTGTGGGACATGATTTAGTAAAGCACTGAGAGTTGGACTAAGCTTTAACAACACTTTAAAGGAATGTTGAGTTCTTTTGTGGGTGGAGTTCAGGAGACCATAGTCAGAGCTTGAATTTCTGTTTCAGGATTTGCCTGTTCCTGCTGTTTCATCTTATGTGACCCTTTTATTCCCAAAGCATGTTACATACTTTAGCTCTGTGCTAAATTTTTTAATACAGAGTACAAGGATTTAATAGAAATTTAAGTAGAATTTAGCCAGGCTGCTCAGCAATTTGAAGTATTACGCCTTTTTCACATAGCCGTGTTTCTCTTTGCGAGAATATTACCACTTTTTTTCCTCTTCTCTGCTTTTCTATGAATAGTAATATTCTGGAAAGATGATGCAAAAACCTGAATGACTGTTAGCCAAATTTCTCTTCTAACTGATGCCCGCTCTGAAAAATTTTATCTTATAATTCACAAAAAGCAGAATGTGGGATTCCAATGTTTTTTATTCTTTTGCGTTTCCCAAACCACTTATCTGTATTTTGACACCAAACAGTTCAATCTTTGTTTAATTCTAAGAGCTACAACCTCAAGTGCTTTTAATGTCATCAAACCAGAATCTTGTTTATCAGTGAATCGTTCTTCTGAATCATCATCCTAGATCCCTTAACCAACATTTATCCATTCCTTATTTATTAAATAATGTATCATGAACAAGAAGAGTTATCAGGTCATTGAGAATCGCAAAGGATTTTAAAAATATTGATAAGGGGATGGTAAACCCATATTTTCAGCTAGAAAACCAGAAAGTGTTGCACTTAACAAGAAGTCTGATAAGAACAACTGTAAGGACAGGAGCAGATGTGTGGCTGAATTCAGAAGTACCATGTGGATGAGTACTCATGTGGTTGAGTAACTCAATGTGCATGTGAAGTACAAACTGTCATACAGTCCTTCTCTTCAGGTAAGATAGCTGTACAGAAGCTAGCTCCAGGTTATAGGCTGTACAGTGCAGAGTCCTATATAGAACAGAACTGAATTCAGATTATATTTGCTAAGTAATCCTAAATGGAGAACATCCATATCTTCAGCTTGCAATAAGCCACAGTCACTGGTGTGAGAGTAGATTGACATCATCAACATGAAGCTTTGTGGTTGGAGACCAGTGGGAATTCTGGTGATTATGGACTTATATAAAGATATTCAGGATCTCAGTAATGCCAACATGATAGATCAATGCATTCAGAGATGTGTGGATACCCAGTACCTTTGCTAATGTAGATACAGAGTACATGCTCTTAAATAAACAAGTGATTGGTCTGACAATTACCAACCTCATGAAAGCTGACTCGAATTTTTTAATATTGACCCTCGTATGTAGAACCATCTACATTGTCCTTTTTGTGGCTTCTCTACAGCTCAGCAGTGAGAACAATGATACATGCATACCTCAAAAGGGGTATTATGGGAGGAGCAGCTCCTTTAATACAAGAACACACATGCAAAATATGTTCGTGTTTAAAAAACAGTTAAGAAAGCTAGTTGCAAATGACATTAATACACTAATACACATAATCTGTGGAGGGAAGTTATGAGATGAAAACTTTTATAACAAGAGTAGTGGAAGGAATGTGAAAGTTGATTTAAGGTATTTTAATGAAACTTCCTAAGTGGTAATTTATTAATTTGTAGTGGTAAAGTAACTGATTTTTTTTTTCTGCTATTAGACAAAAATAGTACTATGATTCTTCTTAATATGTTTTTCAAAACATCTGTTATCATACCAAAACAGGTACTTAATCTTAAATGACACGCCATTTCCCATTTAGAATGCAGTCTGCAAAGTGAATACTAATCTCTCAGTAAAGAATATGTCACCCGTACCTTATTTATTGCAGGCATACTGGCATTGATCTTATCAGCTATGCTGAACCACTGCGACACAATATGGGGCATAACAATTGCTTGTTGTGTGAAGCAGTCATAGCATATTCCTTTTGATTATTACAACATGTTGAAGCAAACAGCAGCCCTAAAAATCTTTTCCTGGAAAAACTGACTACTCGTGGCTTGGAAGGGTGTATTCTTCACTGCATAAAAAAATCCATCTGGATGGTCACAGCCAAAGAGTGGTAGAATTCAATCCAGTTTGTGGCTTGTCACAAGTGGTGTTACCCAGGGCTCAATACTGAAGCCATTCTGTTTAATATCTTTATCAATAATCTGGATGAGGGGATTGTGTGCACCCTCAGTAAGTTTGCAGGCTAGACCTATTTGGGAGTGAGTGTTGATCTGCTGAACCAAATTCCTCTGGGTCTAACACATTTTTCTGAGCAGTGCAATTGAGCAGACTTCAGTACCATTCCTTCTGCTGTACAGGAAAACTGAAAACAAGTATACCCAGAGAAAACCTTCTATCTTCCCTCCCTTCTCCATTTTGCCTTCATTAGCTCATGAAGGCTAATGGCCACTGTGTCAGATGATAGTTAAGCATGCCACATTTCTTCCTAATGTTTACTATTTCTCTTCCTAAAAGCCATATGAACCACAGATCTAAATCATAGAATCATAGAATAGTTAGGGTTGGAAAGGACATTAAGATCATCAAGTTCCAACCCCCCTGCCATGGGCAGGGACACCTCCCACTACACTATGCCATCCAAGGCTATGTCCAACCTGTCCTTGAACACCGCCAGCGATGGAGCATTCACAGCTTCCCTGGGCAACCCATTCCAGTGCCTCACCACCCTTATAGTAAATAATTTCTTCCTCACATCCAATCTAAACTTCCTCTGTTTAAGTTTGAATCTATTACCCCTTGCCCTATCACTACAGTCCCTAATGAAGAGTCCCTCCCCAGCATCCCTATGAAAGCTTTTAGCTAATCCTAGTTAGCTTGTGGAAAATTTCCAGGTGGTGTGGTATCCAGCTACCAAGAAAAGATCAGGGCACTTCAGCTTCCAAGGTCTGGAAAGATCCAATGCATTCAAACCAAGATATTTGTTGAACCAGTTACATATATTAGTGATATTAGCAATCCCTTACCGCTGGCTAGTGGCTCCTCCAGTGGTGTGTAACTCCTCACTACCCTCTCTCCATTTTCCTTTCCACAAACAGTAGTGTCTAAAGCTGAAAACAGGTCCAAACCAGCAATACCCTTCCTCACATCAAACCATCCCTTTAGATTTTCAAGACTGCTTTCTGTCCATTCAGTAGCACCAGGATCTGCATTAAAATGTCATTCTAAGTTAAGATGTCATTCTAAGCAGTGTAAAGCATTTTATGGTTTGAATTGGCTCTAACCTTCCCTAATACATGGACATGTGTCCTGGACAGTCCTTGAACTATTTTTTGTCTGGTTTTATTCATCCAGATTATCTTTATTTGTTTATTCGTTGACTTATAGGTAAGAAATGCATTTTAAATATCTTTAATTAAACTAGGGGGCAGATTCCAATCAGTGATTGAGGACTATTCCATGCAATTTAGCACATGGACACAGAATTAAGAAAAGGATTTTTCCTATCTGTCTGTATCTGCTACTGAGGTAAATAACCACTTTTTGGGAATAATGTCAGCGCTGTGTGCATTAACTGTGTTGTGATGGTACTGAAGCTTACTTTTGAGAATCAGACTGTGTGTCAGATGAGGAAAAGGAGTGAGATCAGTAACTGCCTATGTAACTGGATAAATTTATTCTGTTCTCCCTGGACCAACTGTGGTTTGAGAGATGAGAAAGGAAAATCAGTGGTCATAGACAGCTAAAAACTGTAGCTGTAGAAGCCTCTAGACAGCCTGTGTGCTAGAAAAGTAGTTAGGGGAGAAAACAACAGAAGTTCTTTCAGCACAAAGGATTTCCATGTGCTTTAAAGGAAGTTGTAGAAGTCAGAAACATTTCTTTTGGGATTGTGACTTTACTAACTAATTTTCTTGTCTCATTAGGTCATTCGCTGGGTATTGATCATCATGCTAATTTTGTAATCCATAAAGGGAAATGAAATTGTTTGAAAGTCAATGGGACTGATATTTTGAGAACAGAAACTTTGGGCAGGTAGGGAGGCAGTCATAGTTTGCAGCTCTGCAACATCTGATGTCACACAGAAGATATCTTTGACAAGTTGCTGTGAACAAAATGTGTTCCTAAGAGTTTTGCAACACTGTTTTTACTCCCCTTCTGTTGTACTACCTGCTAAAATAGCCAAGCACTCCTGACAACTCCTCGCTCTCAGAAAGAAAAACCCTAATGTTTGAAAGTAGTCCTAAAGGCCAGGGAGAAATAAAAAATGGCAAGAGGACCTTTCCATATATATGTATATGTTTATATATATATAATGTGTATGTTTATATACATACGTGTGTGTGTGTGTATACATATTGCACATGCCATTTTTGCTTTGTGCAAAGTACTCACTGGATTATAAATATTATTTATATTTATTTATATATATATATTTAATTATACGTATGTCAGTACCTATATATGAATCTATAGAGAAAGACCAGTCCTGCGTTGTGTTGTATGTGTCTTTGTTATTATAAAATGGCTGGTACATTATATTTACTAAAAATCAATATGCCTTTTACAGATACATCCCCTAGACATTGCTGTTTTAATGTTCTACCTCTAAAGAATTAGACTCTAGTATTCAGCCAAAATTGGATTTTCTAGCTTGAACTCTTGGACTCAATTTGTTTTTGAAGACAAGTCATCCATAACAGTAACAGATATGGTGGTAGTTTCCTTAAAATTAATAGAGTTTTTTGTTTTGTTTGTTTGCTTGTTTTGTTTGTTTGGTTGGTTTAGATTTGAGATTAAGAGAAGATTAGAAAAGGACTGGAGTAATGCACACAAGGTTCTTTTGCTTATTTTGTTTCTAATCAGGGATTCATTATAGTTTGATATATCATAACTAAATTAAGTACCCAGAACAGAGATAATCCTGACCCTTGCACAGATTAAATCATTGGTTCTAAGAAACAGGCGGATGTGAGAAAAAACAGAGTCTGTAAAGTTTCTTTCTCTCAGTCAGGCCTGTTTGTAAAGGCATCTATACAGAAAAATCTGCTCTCTTCTGCTCTTGTTCTGCTTCGGCCAAGTGAAAATCAATTCTGGCCTGGAAGCTGCATGGGGCAGGTCTATGTAGCAGGAAGTTTGCCTCTGTAAACTACACATTTAAAGCTTTGGGGAGCATCGCACAGACACTTCCACTTTCTCATTGGGAACGGAGTGCTCCTGGGGCACTGTGCCTGTGTTCACCAGGGTTTGGACATCAGAGGTATATAGCTCCTTTGGTCAAACATTAGCGTTGCATAAAGGGAGTTATGCTGCTTTCAGATCATGGACATTTACTCAGTAGGTCCAGTTCAGTACTCATTTTTGGATGAAACTGTAACACCTTCGACATTGCTTCAGTCTGTTAAACACAGTTTCAAAAAATAGCCAGTGGCAGATGCCTGAAAACAAGTGTAAGAACAAAGTAAATGTGTAGAGATACTTACAAAAAAAAAAACCAAACCACGTCAAGTTCCAGCAGGTTTTGTTTCAAGAATGAATTAGGATGTATTTTTCTTTCATATATTTTTCCTCCATGTATTTTTCCTATATATATTTTATGTCCGCACTCATCATCCACAATACTTTGGGGCAAAGACTTTCTCAGTATATCAACTTTAGACATCTGTACGTTAAATTTAGACACAGCACTAAGCTAAGCTGTCAGGTTTTGAATGGCATCTGGGTTATCAGCTTGAACCCTAGGCAGATAAGTTCTTAGGGTTCTGTTATAAAGGCAGTAGAAATTCCTTACAGTAGGAATTGCAAGCCCTTAAAATGTGCTAGCTTGACAGATCACCTCCATAAATCTGGGAGCAGCTATTCTACATGCATTTGGGTTAGTAGTTCACCTGCCCCAGTCTACCCATCATCTTCAGCTTGTTATTGTTAAGGAAAAGTTTCCTAGCACAACAGGAGTCTGGTTGGCAAATGAGGCTTTTATATAAGGCCACAAATTGAGTAATAAAGGTCTGGCTGAGTAATCAGTCCCTAGCTTATGTGCTGAAACTCCCACTATGTCCTTTGTCAGGTTGGAAATTGGATTGCATGACTTTGCCTTAAAGAACTAGTTGGAAGAAAACAAATTTGAAATACTATTGCCAATTCTCAAAGGTTTCCTACTACTATGTATGAACAAAGCACTCTAACTTCTAATTTTCTTGTGGACCTCTGCTGATGATATAATAATGCTAACTAAATAGTTTAGAAAGGCAATAAAGTTATAGTATCTGCACAAAATTTTTGGAGACTGAGGATATAAAAGAAAATCAGAAGACAGACTGAAAGAAAACAGCTGAGGAAAGATTGCAAGTATTAGTCCACACAACCCTCTGCAAATGTATTTACAACATCATTATGAGAATTTCTATTTGTATTGCTATTGGAGAGATGGGGAAAACACTGTCTTGGGAGTTTTCAGTGCCAAAAAATGAGACTTGTTTAGTTCTTTGTCCTGATTGGAAGTTTCCACTGTCATGAAATAGGAATCAAAAGGCAGCAAAAAAATCATCTACTATGTTGACCCAGGAAAGAAATACACATTTGAGCTCATGAGTAGCTGACAAAGAAAAACATCAATAGAAATTCTCCTCCAACCTACTGACTGCTAATAGAATGTACAGCAAAACAAACTTTTGTGCCAGAGGGTTCTTTCCAATACTCTAAGCATCTACAGTAAATTCCCTATATGCTGTTAAGTTCAAATCATTTGAATTATTGAATATGACAGAGACAACCATCCTCATCTTAAAAAGAGCTGCGCACTCCTCGGGGCTGTCAAATTCAGGGAACAGAAGTAGTGCCAGATCCTTCTGGTGCTGTCCCACTGATGTCAACACACTTCCATCAGTGCATCTGACAGCAGAATTTAAGTCTTCATTTCGATGTAAAAGAAGCCTTTATGGTAGTATTAAGAAGCAAGGTCATTGCATGCTGAAGTTAAAAATGTCCGTCTCCTAAGAAATGATTGCAGACTAATAAGAAGTGCATAAAGAAAAAAAAAAAAAAAAAACAAACAAAAAACAACAGATTTAAGACTTGAACTTTATTTCAGGCATTTGTAAAACCTATTATGTCATCTAACAAAATGCTTGCATTTCAGTAAAAACACAGGAAATATCTTAAGACAAAAATATATGTGAAAAAAGATGTTTCTGGATGTAGCTTTCACATGGAAAATGTGCTGGCTATGTACAGAGTTAGGAAACCATTGTACTTAGTGATCACTAGTGCAGCTTTATGTGACTGACATTATACTCTGTCACAGGCACTACACCCTCAGTTGATATTAGTATACTATATCAATAATCACTAAACAAATATTTAGCAGAAGAAACCTTTTCATCCATCCCACCTTAGAGAGTTTGCAGCCTAGATGAGGAACACAAACAGGACCATACAGGAGACATGTCTCCAATCAGTTTTACAGTCACCCTCTGGTGATGGTGATCCCAAATCCATTGTACTAAATTCAAACACACCCGGTGACATTCTTCCCTGGCACTGACAGGCTGTTCCCTGGGATTAATTAGGTCTCTTTAAACTGACATTTTTCAAGAATCATTCCCACGCAGTGTCTGGCATGTAGGAAATTCCAGGCCTCACTCCAAGTAGTCAGGTTGAGTGCAGCCATCCTGTTTTTAAAAAGGCAGTTTCCTAGCAGAAGCAGTGACCACTCTTTTAAACTGGTTTCTGATGCCTAAGAATGCTTCTGATTAAGTCTAATTGGTTAAATGCTTGCACGTCTAGTTTCCATTTAATTCATTCTTACATTAGGGACCTAAGGGACATCAGTAAAATGCTTCTTGGGTTCTGACCTGCAGATAGACCAAATTTTGATCTTCCACTCCTTAACATCAAGCACATGATCCATCTTCCTATTCATGGAATCATAGAATAGTTAGGGTTGGAAAGTATCATCCAGCGCCAAATCCCCTGCTATGGGCAGGGACACCTCACCCTAGACCATGTCAACCAAGGCTCTGTCCAACCTGACCTTGAACACTGCCAGGGATGGAGCATTTACACACAAAGTACATAATTTATCATGAATACATAAATGTGAAATATCAACTGTATTTCATATGGTTGTAGGAAGAATTTCTCATTTTCCTCTTTCAAGGCAGGGCTGTCTTTTCTTCTTCACATGATATAGAACACAGGAGCTGCTAAGGTCATGTCGTGGTTTAAGCCATAAATTTCACTTCTCACTCCCTTTCCCCCCTCCCCTCCAATGGGGGGGGGGAGTGGGGAGAAGAACCGAAAGAATGTAACTCCCACGGGTTGAGATAAAAGCAGTCCAGTAATTAAGATACAATACAAATCATTACTGCTACTGCCAATAATAATAATAATAAGGCAAATACAAGGGAAAAGGATGCAACCATTCGCCGCCTGACCGAGCAGAGAGAGAGAGAGAGAGAGAGAGAGAGAGAAAGAGCGCCACTTCCGGGTTCCTGCCCCCAGTATTTTACATCCTGGGCATGACGTGCTGTGGCATGGAGTAGCTCTTTGGTCAGTTTGGGTCAGGCGCCCTGTCTCTGCCTCCTCCCAGTTCCCCCTCCTCCCCGGCATAGCATGAGACTCGGAAAAGCAGAACCCATGACAGGTCACTACAAAAGTAGAAGGTGTTTGAATGATATTCCAATTACTGACATTTTCAGCATCTGGGTGAATGTACCGATTAACTGCAACACAGGTATAGTGAGATATCTGTTAGATCCACAGATATCCAGAATTATTCTTCATGAAATTTAAGAAAGAAAAAAGAAGTTAAAAAAAAAATGCTTTCAAGAAAAATATATAAGCAGGAAAATATAAAATGAAGAGAGGAAATTACATAAATTCTCCCAAGCATGCACAGTATATTAAATGCTATGTTTAAAAAATAAATAGTTAATCAGGTATTATGGACTCAATGTTTTCTCATAAAACATGAATGCTTTTATTTCATTAGACTGAAAACAGCTGACTGTAACAAGTACGTGAACACTTCCTTTGCATGTGCATTCAATTGTACCAGAGATTGAAAGACAATTTCTTATATTACAGCAAATATTTTTCAATGGGGTGTTACAAAAAAACCTCTAAAGCTGGACATATACTAGACGGAAGCTATTATGACTTCTATTTTTATATGAAAGATATGAAAGGGTTACTTTAAACAAAGCCAACTTTTCTTCAGTATTTCACTGGGCACTTTGCTTTTAATCATGCTGTCAAAGAGAACAGAAGTCCTGTATCAAAGTTTTGATATTCAGGGTGTTTAATTCTTCTGGAAAATAAACAGTTAGTAATAACTAACTGGTATCCTATATTCTGATGTGACAGTTTAAGGCAAACAAAGTTCTTTCTTAAACACATAATTTAATTAAGTAAAATTTCTTTCTTGCATGTGTACTTAAATAGGGTTGAAACAGTAAATCACCTACTTCCAGAAAATTTCAGCAACTGTTTTAATCCAGATTGAGAACATATTTCCAAAATCTATACAAAATGAAAATCGGAGTAAGATATTACTTAGAAAAGGGTGTTGCTTAGAAATTATATAGTCTGACTTTGGATCCTATTTCATGCTTTTCACTCTTTTTATGTTTCCACTGTCAGGGAAAATTACATTTTATTATATAAATAAATATAATATAATTATTAATATAAAAGATATGATTAATAAAGTATATGATTACTAAAATATTCTGTTATTTTGTTACACTACAAAAAAATTCAATAGTGTTATGAACACATTTATTTTTAATCACTGAAAGAACACTAGTATTCTGTCAGGTTGGGAGCAAACCTCCATAGCAAATCAAAATGTCTCCTCTTTCTTATGCTAAACCAGCTTTGCTTTTATACCCAGGTTTCCCTTTCTACTTTAATGACTATGAGGGTGCCCTTTGTCTGTCACGTCTCATGCTCCATGTGCTTTCTATTTTCAGATTAGCTTCATCAGCAATTTTTCAAACCTGGGGGCATGTTCTGGAAAATCGGTGGGCAATGTGCCTGGAAGAGGAAGCTATGTAAACAACATACATTTTGGTTTTTACAAAGAATCATAGGCCCATAGTACAATTTATGATGGAGAAGACCTTAAGAGGTCTCTGATCCAGTATCCTATTCAACGTGGGGTCAGCTCTGAGGTCAGACCAAATTGTTCAGGGTCTCATCCAGTCAGGGCTTGAAAACCACCAAGGGTGGAGATCACAGAACCTTCCTGGGCAATCTGCACCTCTACATGATTGTCCACAAAGTGAAAAAAAACCCAAACATTTCCTTCGATATAGTCTGAATCTCTTGTTTCAGTTTATGCCACTTCTCTCTTATCTGCGTGATAAACACCTCCTCTTTTACATGTTTGAATGCATCTCATTTTTGCACTCTCAAATCAAGACTTGTTCTACATGCTTTTGTAAGTTTCCTGCAGGTTTCTTCGAGACTGTAAATTCAGTGCACAAAGAGTAAATTTATAGGTAGTGCTTTTATAGGGAAAATTGTTCTCATATTCGCGGCAATGACAGTAATTATGCTCATTTTAAGCCTCTGTTAAATTAAATAAGCCTCAGCTACGTTTCATGACCCTGCCATCTTCTAAACTGACTAGCCCTTCCCACATGAAGGATGGCGCTGAGATATGTTTACCAGCTGAAGGGAACTGTGAGCATGCCAAAGGTTTCCTAAACAGATCCCCATGTTCTTTACTGAGCTGGGTATTCCGCCACCTACAGCAAAGAAATGTTAGGGACAAGCTCTGTCTGTTCTGACCACTCTCATTTTTTGTAAAGTATTAGCAGCAAACATTGCTCTGTATGTGCACCTTGAATCCACAAAAAATACATGGAAAAACTCACCTACTGATCCAATGACTCGAATCTTTCATACTTAGAGCTAGTATAATTGAATTGGCTGCTATGGTGGGCTGTTTTCAATTATTGCCTCAGAATTTATTGGTTCGTCTTCCTGCTAAGGACCTTGAGACTTAGGCAGGGAAGTCTATCAGTGACTTCCTTTAAGGAAACTGTTACATTAAGCAGTTTTAGTTACATTTTAATAATTAATTGTAGTTAAAAGTACATCTTGGCCTATTGCCAGTCCTGAGCAGGAACTGAAGCAGCAGTCAAGTGTGATGCTCTACAGAGCCTAAAATGGTGGTAGATAACAGTGTTTAAGCTACTGTCCCATATCTCAGATGAATGAAGTCCATTAAGTCTAAGTTATTCTTCCCATTCTAAGGTTAGATACTTCAAGATGCAACCTGCTTCAATACTCTAGTGGTGATAAAGCATTACCACTGGATGAGGGGTTAGTAAGAAAAAAAATAGAAATCATAGTAGGGCAATTTCAGGGAATATGTGGCAAGTACACAAAATGTAGAGCTGGACTTTGCACAGATACTGGGCCTCTGATTTTGGTACATCCATGGGAATCTAGCTACATATCCCTCCTAGCCTTTGAAGAGAAATTGTAGTAGCAATAGCTCTGGAACAAACAGGAGCTCAGCACAAGTCGGTACCTGAATGCATTTCAAGAATGGAAAGAATATTTTGTAACCTCAGCCGCACAGTCCACTGTCAACAAGATTTTGGGATTTAAGCCAGCTAATTTAAAGCTAGCCTGGGCATCTTGCAAGCCCTAGCCACATATATGAGGAAAAGACAGACAGGCTTTTCACAGAAACCACCTGTTCCATCTTTCTTTTGCAGCTGATGGCAAGACTGGAGGAGAAATCCATTCAGCACATCCAGAGCAGGCTGTGACCTTCACTGAGAAGTGGTGAGGGAAGCAGAGTGTGAAATTGGAGTTACCTGCTGTAATTCTGCAAAATTAAAGTGAGATGAGCAGACAGTGTTCCTAGCCAGCTTCTTGCAGATCAAAGATGGGTTGCTCTGTTCCAGCAGCTCACAGGCATGTTGGTAATGAAGCAGACTCGCAAGCTGACATCGCTTGCCTTGTGAAATGCCATCTTCTTGCAAAGCTGTTGCCCTTGATAAACAGAGACCAGAGGGCTGTACTCTTCTCCCTGCTGAAAGTTTATTACACAGGCAGATACTCAAGCTAAACTTTCAAGGGACATTGTTTCCTTTGGAATCCATGTCCTGCCAAACGTCCATGTGGATGTTCCACCTGAGTTACATGACTGAGTTGAAGCCAGGACTGCTTTACTTTATTTTTCCCTTATTTTCCCTTATTTTTTTTTTCCTGAAGTACACTGCCCTGTGCCCTTTTGACTACTTCAGAAACTGTTTTAAATGTTGGTTTTTAATCTCAATGACTCTTTTTACTTCTATTAGCCTAACCCTTATTAGCATCCTGACACTCAGTGCTAGTGTGACACCCAGTGATGGGAAAACAGCTAAAAGAGTAATGCCCTGTGCTTATCACAGCACAGCTTAAACCATGTACATAAAGTACTGTATTCCCACTTAAATCTTAAAAGGACTAAAAAGTAGACGTGAATTTATACCAAATTTCCAAAGAAATTGTCCTTGTGAAGCTATTGCATTCTGTCTTAACATATAAGAAGGTAGCAGATAGGCCCAAGATGTTTTATGGAATTTACTGAGTCATTCTTTGGGCTCTTCACTGAGCTGCTGTAATCTGATTTTGGTCCTGTGCACTGCTGTGAGGAAAGCAGGGACTATTCAGAAGTGCTCAACAATATTAGTCAATTATAAATGATGAATTTGTCATGTGTGACAGCACAAATCCATGTAGTGTTAAATCTTTGTATGGCTAACAGGTTAAATTTATGTGAGGTGCCAGCTGAATCTCCCCCCCATTCTGCCAACAGTATGCAATTTGTTCTGTACTAACAGGTTACAGCAATTTCCAAGTTGCCACACAAAGATATATTCCTAAATTAGATATTATATAGACTTTAATTCTCCCTCTATTTTTCCCACAAACACACGCATGTTTTTCATTTATATATATATACGCAAAAAATGTTACCTCAATATGTCATATAGGCATAATCCATAATTAATATAAAAATGGTGGCAAAATTCACATGAGATAATTTTTTTCTTTTGCTGATAGGAAATTATAAATTCTCATTTCCAATTTGGTTCTGGTGCAAAACCAATCCAAATCAATGATGATAAAGAATCATTCATAATCTACATATAATTTGAAACTAGAATCTGTATAGTTATTTGATTGCTAGAACGGTCCAGCGCCTTGGAAAAAAAGAATGTAGTCCTACAGCTGGTGGGGCACACAACACCTAATCTAATTTAGGAATGCACATTCACAAAACAAAAGGGTTTTTTTACTTTACTTTTACAAAAGTAAAGTAAAGGCATTTAACCTGGTTTAATTCCACCTACGGAGGGAAACTGCAAAGTCATCAATGCCATAACTGTCATTCAACAAAAGCTTTTCCTTGCAGTCTGTTTATTTGCTTCTGAGAAAGCCTGAAAGTATTGTCTTCACAGTTGTTCTGAATCCTGCTTCAGCCCTACCTACACTACAAGCTGGCTACTCCTCTTCTTACCTCACCCATAGACACTGATGCAAGAGGTAGCCTTAGAGGTTGCCCAGTACACAGGACCTTGGCCACACAACCAGGCTTTGCTTCAGCAGCAGTGGTTACATGGGGGAAAACATTGCTAAGGGCTCAAGAAATTCCCATCTAGTTTCCTCCTCACCTGAAGGGACAAATCACACATCACAGAAGAATTCTGCACCCAATCAGATGTGAAGAGTATATGGCAAGAGCAATTCTCATCACTTATCTTCAAAGAACTGGTGCTTTTCGAGTAATTACTACACACATCCTTCCTCAGCCATGCGTGTGCCCTAACCACTAGACAGAGTCATGATTCCTTTTACTCCTTCCCTGTAACCTGATGAATCTTTAATTCTTTCATTAAAACTGGATCAGCTTCATCAGCAAGACTTGTCACTGTTTCCCATTTTGGTGTCTAAATTTATTGCCATTAATCTATTGCTAGCAGCTTTTTACTGCCTTTAGCTTGCTTCCCAAAAGAAGTTTGGCTGACATGATTGTATTGGCTGTTCATTTGCTAGCCTGTCCTTAGATACTAATGTCTGGATCCGTTGACCAATTTCACCAAGCTTCAAAGAAGGATAGTAGTTTCATAGATAACTGAGTACTGACAAGCATGATAAAGATGGACAGATGTATAAGATGAACAAAATTAGTTCTTTTGGTCAAAGGAAGGAGGCAGAACTCAGTGTTGGCCTTTCTGCTTACCAGTAGGTGTGATTACTTCATGTTGAAACAAGGTTACAATTATTTGTTTCACTTCCTCTGCTGCCGAGGTACAACACAGTGGTGGGCAGAGAAACACAGTGAATTTCAAATTCCAGCAGTTCAGAAAAAGTGTCTGTTTCTTCTGATGAAAGAACGTCTTTTCCTTCACAATTGCTTCAAGAAGTTAAATGAGATGTTTGTTTGGTAAATGCTATTAGCACGATGACCAACTAACAATAAACAAAAAAACCCATGTGAATTCTCAGATATTGGTTTATACTGAGCCCTGAGGAGAAGGATTTGGGAATGCTGGTGGATAAGAAGTTCCCCATGACCCAGCTTCAGTGTGTGCTTGAGCCAAGAAGTCCTCCCATGTGCTGGGCTGCACCCCCAGAGCATGAGCAGGAGCTCAGGTAGGGGATCCTCCCCCTCTGCTGCTCTCTGGGGAGACGCCCCCGGCAGTCCTGGTCCAGCTCTGGGGCAAAAGCACAAGAGGGACGTGGAGCTGTTGGAGTGAGTCCAGAGGAGGCCACGGAGATGCTGCGAGGGCTGGAGCAGCTCTGCTCTGGAGCCAGGCTGAGAGAGCTGGGGTTAAATACAGTAAGCTGCTTGAGATATTCAAATACAAAAAATAAATACAGTTGAAGATCAGAATTATCCTTGATGAGTAAGTTCTTGTAACTATCCTTTGCATTCACTGATATTTGTAAAATAGAGGATCCATGCTTACTGTAACCCTGTCGTTTAGCAACATGAAAATTAACCTTGCCTTTATGTGGGAAGTAAAAACCCACCCTGCTATGAATATTTTATCCCAGAAGGAGTCTTCATTTAGAAACTAAAGGGAAGGTATTATTCTTGATGTTTGTCATGAGCTTTGCCTCTTACATTTCCATAGTAATGATGACCACAGCAAGCCATAATCCTTGCAGATTATTTAATCCGTATTATCTCAACTCAGAGAATTAAACAAAATACAAAAGCAAAATCCTTGAAGAGATCAGGAAGTAATCTTGATGTGGACTCATTTAATACAATACATGCTGAAGCTTTCATGCTGAAGGGCAATTTAATTCCTAGATATACCAGAAACTCTGCTATTCTTTATAATTCAGGATGGATTCTGATCCTTTCTCATGCTGGCTTGACTATTTAGAACAATATGTGGGTTCACTCTCTTCCTTAGAGCAATATAATATTATTCAGCATGAAGATATTTTCCTAACATTCCAAAATCTGGTGGACATCAAATAAAAGAAAGCAGTACACTCTACTAAATGAAAGAACTGGTGACTACATTCTGAAAGGAATAAAACTGAGTCAATACAATTAAACAGAATATATCAATACCAAAAAAAAAAAAAAATGTTTCTTAGACTGACTCTTCTGTGCAAATAAAAGAAGAGATGAACAGGGTTATTCTGTTAGCTTGCTCATAAAGGACTGGATTTTCCATTTACTCTTTTTTTCAGCACCAGTTCAAACTTCATTATCCACCTAAGTAAATGTTATATGTTCAATTAAGTTTTCGCTGAATTTTCTGGGACTTCCAACTGCTGGGAACAATGTCTATACAGGGCATAACATAGTTCTTTTCTACCCTTCCCAAGAAGACTATTGTAGTTATGTATTAACTACACTTAACATAGCACACACGTAACTATGTAGTTAAGTGTACTTACGCACATAAAAGAAGAGGTTGGGAAGTGTGAACGTGCTACTGGAAAGGAAATCCATCCATCTATACCAGGAGAAAATATACAGAATAAAAAAGTCAATTACTGGAAAAGAAACAGACCAATGTCCTTTTCTGAGTGAAATTTTTTCAAAGAAGAACTTTGGACTCTAGACCTGGAAAACCACAGTGAGTTGGGAAATGTGTAACTTCCATAACGACAAAGAAAGGAAACTGCAAAAAGCAAAATCAAAGCTACATCACTCCAATGTTTTATATTGTTGAAGGAATCCTAGTTTGTTGTGGATATAAAATAACTAAGTGCATGATGTTTTCTATTTGTTTTATTTTCTAGAAGAGGGAGACAAACAGGAGGGGCAAACAACGAAGGCTCAAAGTCTACTCTGGGAGTACTGAGGGCAGCTGCTATAGAAATAAAACCTCCTGTTCTGCCTCCTGGCTTCCTTTGATTCCTTGGGAACTTCACATCAGCTACTGCTCCTGCCACTTAATGATGAGCCCATCATTGCTAGCTTATCTCTTTGGGGGAGGAAGAAACTTGAGCACATATTCCTTTTTCAGAGCCAACGGATACAGATGTAACACCAGAGTGTGAACCAGCAAGGGGGCAGTTGTGCCAGGTGGAGGAGGGATGCTGAGCAATAGAATGAGATGGTAATTGTAATTTCATAGAGCAAACGGGTTACGAGAAGGTAATTAAGAGAAGAAGGAAAAGAAAGTGTATCATGGAATTCAAGAAAGAAGAAAGAAAAAAACCCACACTATTGTTTTGCCCATACAATCAGCTAGACCATACCATACAGGTTATTCTTGCATTAAATCTCTGAATATTAAGAACAGATGAAAAAGAGCATCCCAAAAAGGTATGTTAAAGTAACACTGACAAATATTAGCAAGACTATGGATATATAGGTCTGACTTCTATATAGTATTAAAGATTAAATTACTAATAATGTAAATTGTTGAAATGTAATTAGAAGTATAGAATTAACAGCCATGCGTTTAATTATGATACAGTAGAAAGAAGTTTAAAAAGACTTCATAGAAATCAGTTGTTTCTCACATCTCCATCCTTACTCAGCCAGTACCCAAGAAACAAAACACCAAAAACCCCAAACAAACTAACAAAATTCAAAATAAAAGCTGTTGTGTTTTCTATGGTGCAGCTGGAATTTAAAAAAAGAAATAAGCCAAGACAAAACTATTTACTTGAGGGTATATATACAAAAAAAAAAAAAAGGTGTCAAGAATAAGACAAGATGTTTCAAGATTTGAGAAGAAAAGCCCAATTTTCACAGTTGTCACCAAACGAATCTGTGCAAGACTTCCATTGTTTGAAATACGTGTAAGTGCACCACAAAAGGGAGCAAGTAGGAAAGTGTCAAAATTTTCAGATGACAGAGAATGATTCAGGACATTCTAAACTGAAATACACTGTGAAGAGTTGCAGAAGGTTGTCATGATGCTGAGTGACAAGGAGATATTATCACAGATGGAAGGCAATTCTTGTTAAATGCAAAGCAATACTCATGGGAGAGAAGTTGTCACTGTATGTAAACAGAGGAAACCTCTAAATTAGCTGTTGCCTGTCTGGAAAGGGATCATAGAATCACAGAATAGTTAGGGTTGGAAAGGACCTTAAGATTATGGGGGTTATATTTCCTTTTAACCAGTCATTGGGAACTTCACCTGACTGCCATGATTTTTCAAATATGATGGACAGTGGCTTAGCAACTTCATTTGTCAGTTCCTTCATGACCCACGCATGGATTTCATCAGGTCCCACGGACTTGTGTACGTTCAGGTTCTTAAGATGGTCTCGAACCAGATCCTCTCTTACAGTGGGCCCAGGGTCTTCATTCTCACTGTCCCTGTGTCTGCCTTCCAAGACTTGGGTGTGTGGTCAGAGCATTTGCCAGTGAAGACTGAGGCAAAGAAGCTCAGCCTTCTCCCAATCCCAGGTAGCCAGTTCTCCCGATAGCTTCTGGAGGGGGCCCATGTTGTCCCTAGCTTGTCTTTTGTTTGCTGCATGCCTATAGAATCCCTTTTGGCTATCTTAGCATCCCTAGTCAAGTTCAATTCTAACTGGGTCTTAGCTTTCTTAACCTGGTCCCTAGCTTCCCAGACAACATCCCTGTATTCTTCGGAGGCCGCCTGTCCTTGCTTCCACCTTTTATAAGCCTCTTTTTCCTTCGAATTTTCCTCAGCAGGTCCTTATCCGTCCAAGGAGGTCTCATGGCCCTCCTGCAGCACTTCCTTCTAGTTGGGATGCAGCACTCCTGAGCTTGTAACAGGTAATCCTTGAATACCAACCAACAGTGTTGGGACCCCTGCCCTCTAGGGTTATATCCCATGGAACCTTACTGAGCAGGTTCCTGAAGAGGCCAAAGTCTGCTTTCTTGAAGCCCAGGGCAATGAGCCTGCTGCACGCTCTTCTTACTGTCCTGAGGATATCGAATTCAACTATCTCATGATTGTGGCAACCAAGGCTGCCCTGAAGCGTCACATTTCCAACCAGTCCTTCCCTGTTGGTGAGCATGAGGTCAAGCATGGCAGCTCTCCTTGTCAGCTCCTCTATTACTTGCAGAAGGAAGTTGTCTTCCACTCAATCGAGGAACTTCCTGGATTGCTTGTGCTGGGCCATACTGTCCCTCCAACAGATATCAGAGTGGCTGAAGTCCCCCATGAGGTCAAGGGCCTGTGAGCGTGAGGCTGTTCCTATCTCTCTATAGAGCGCTTCATCCACCGAGTCTTCTCGGTCAGGCAGTCTGTAACAGATCTCCACAATAATGTCTCCCTTTGCTGTTCTCCCTTTAACCCTGACCCACAAACTCTCTACTGACTGCTCACCTTTCCCCAGACAGAGTTCCATACTCTCCAGCATATCCCTAACATAAAAAAAGACCTCCCCCACCCCACCTACCAGGCGTATCTTTTCTAAAGGGCCTGTAACCTTCCATTCCAACATACCAGTCATAGAAGCCATCCCACCATGTTTCTGTGATGCCTATTACATCATTAGACGTGCACACATCTCTAATCTTTCTTGTTTATTCCCCATGCTACGGCATTTGTATAGAGGCATCTGAGCCGAGTTCCAAATGAGGCTGGCTCATTAGCTGGAGCAGCTGGAATATCTCTACATTACTCTGAACATTTACTATAGATGCTGGTCAGTGACTGGGTGCGTTGGAGTGGAATGATGCCCCCCTCCGCCAACATCTAGTTTAAAGCGTCCTTGACCAGTCTGGCAAGCTTCCTACCAAATCCACTCTTGCCTTTCTTTGCCAGACCAGCTCCACCAGCCCCCAATAGAAGTGGCCTACTAAATTGAATCCTGTGTTCAAGGTACACAAACCCCTGACTATAGCATCACCCTTCTAAGCATTTATTAACCTGGCCAGTCCTCTTAGTCTTTTTAAGGCCCTCCCCCATTTTCTGAAGAATTGACGTAAAAACTATTTGAGCTTCAGAGCCCCTAATCACCTCTCCCAGAGCTCTGTAGTCCTTGTTTATGTTCTCCAGGCTACTGCTATCTATATCACTAGCACCCACATAGATGACTAGAAGTGGGTAATAGTCAGTGGGACTTACTAGAGCAGGCAGCCTCTCTGCAGCATCCCTGATCCGTGTCCCTGATAGGAAACACCCCTCCCTTGAGACTGGGTCAGGCCGACAGATGGTTGCCTCTGTTCCTTTCAGAGTAGTGTCCCCTACTACTGTGACCTACCACTTTTTCCTGGCATCACCAGTAGCGATCTTCTTTGCCAGTGCATAAGCTGGATGTTCCTGGTGCGAATGTGTTTCCCCACTAGCCTCCCGCAGGACAGGAAAGCAGCTCTGGGTGTGGACAACAGATTTAGGAGGAAGCCCCCTGCTCTTAGTTGTCCTCTTTCTCCTTTTTTTTTTTTTTTTTTTTTTGTTGTTATTATTTCCCAGCATCCTGGATTAGCGGCCTCCTTCATTCCTGCATGAACTACAGTGGATGCTTGAGGCCCCTGCACACTCTGGCCCTGGAGCAAGCACTGCTGCCTTCCCTCAGCTTCCCTGACATCTTTCAGCTTCTTGACAGCATCCCGCAGCTCAGCCCCTGCTGCAGGAGGACCTCCACCAGGGAGCACTGAGTGCAGCCCTGCCCATTGTGCACCCTCGCCTCAGGAGACCAGTGCAGGCACTCTTTACACTCCAAGCTCTGCACTGCAGCCTCCTCTCTCATCGGCTCCGTCTGGGTTTCTATGCTGTCACTGCCTGGATAGCCAGAGCAGAGCCCTCAGATCAGGCCCTGGTCATAAAGCGAGTGCTCATCATCCCGCTCAAACTGCCACACAAACTGCCTCAAACCTGCCCTGTTCGCCGCGCTCCTGGTCACTTGAGCTCCCCATGCCAGGTTTTTAACCAGTCAGGGCTGGTGCCACTCCTGTTGGTACTGTCCCCTCTGAGTCCCTGCTCATGTCAGCTGAACTGTCAGCTCCTGGGCAAGTCCTGCTGAGGACTTGAGGCTCCCTCAGTGGCTCTCGCTGTTCTGAGTTTGGGCTCCTGGATGCTGAACTTCCCCCCACTCACATGTTGGAGGCATCCTCTCTTGAGCTACTCATCTCAGCAATGACCCAGGGAACTACAGATCAGTCAGCCTCACATTTGTGCCTGGCATCATCTCAGAGCAGATTCTCCTGGAAGGCATGCTAAGGCACATGGGAAACAACAAGGTGCTTGGTGACAGCCAGCATGGCTTCACTAAGGGGAAATCCTGCCAGAGCAGTGTGGTGGCCTTCTATGATGGAGCTACGGAACTGATGGACAGGGGTAGAGCAGTGGATGTCATCTACCTGGACTTGTGAAAAGCATTCGACACTGTCCTACATGACATCCCTGTCTCTTAAATTACAGAGACATCAATTTGACAGGTGGACCACTAGGTGGATAAAGAACTGGCTGGATGGCTGCATGCAAAGAGTAGTGTTCAATGGCTCAATGTCCAGCTGGAGACAGGACCAGTGACAGGTGGTGTCCCTCAGGGGTTGGTGTTGGGACCAGTCTTGCTCAACATTTGTCGGTGACATGGACAGTAGGATTAAGTGTATTCTCAGCACGTTTGCCGATGACAGCAAGCTGTGTGGTTTGGCTGATACACCGGAGGGAAGGAATGCCATCCAGAGGGACCTTGAGAGGCTTGTGAGGTGGGCTGAGGCCCACCTGATGAAGTTCAACCGTGCCAAGTGCAAGGTCCTGCAGCTGGGTCGGAGCCATCCCAGGCGCAGCTACGGGTTGGAGAGAGAAGAGATTGAGAGCAGCCCTGCGCAGAAGGACCTGGGGGTGCTGGTCGATGAGAAACTGCACGTGAGCCGGCTTCAGTGTGCGCTCGCAGCCCAGAAAGCCAACCGTATCCTGGGCTGCATCAAAAGGAGCATGACCAGCAGGTCGAAGGAGGTGATCCTGCCCCTCTACTCTGCTCTCATGAGACCTCACTTGGAGTATTGTGTGCAGTTCTGGTGTCCTCAACATAAAAAGGACATGGAACTGTTGGAACAAGTGCAGAGGGGGGCCACGAGGATGCTCAGGGAACTGCAGCACCTCCCGGCTGAAGATAGGCTGAGAAAGTTGGGTCTGTTCAGCCTGGAGAAGAGAAGGGAGAAGGCTGCGTGGAGACCTAGCAGCCTTCCAGTATCTGAAGGTGGCCTATAGGGATGCTGGGGAGGGACTCTTCCTTAGGGACTGTAGTGAGAGGACAAGGAGTAATGGGTTCAAACTTAAACAAGGGAGGTTTAGATTGGATTTGAGGAAGAAATTCTTTACTGTAAGGCTGGTGAAGCACTGGAATGGGTTGCCCAGGGAAGTTGCGAATTCTCCATTGCTGGCAGTGTTCAAGGCCTGGTTGGACATAACCTTGGGTGACATTGTTTAGTGGGAGGTGTCCCTGCCCATTGCAGGGGGGTTGAAACTAGATGATCTTAAGGTCCTTTCGAACTCTAACTATTCTATGATTCTATTCTATGAGTCTATGATCATAAACTTCCAGCCCCCATGCTGTGAGCAGGGATGCCTCACACTAGACCATGTCACCCAAATTTCTGTTCAACCTGGCCTTGAACACTGCTAGGGATGGAGCATTTACCACTTCTCTAGGCAACCTGTACCAGCTCCTCACCACCCTCACAGTAAAAAACTTCTTCCTTGTATCTAACCTGTACTTTCCCTTTTTACTTTGAACCTATTACCCCTTGTCCTATCACTACAATTCTCGGAGTCACTATTCCTGGTCTCTTCAGGAACCCAGCTCAGCAATAAGGAACCATTATAGAAGCAAATAAAGCATTGTTTTTAATACCAGAATATAATGAAGCACGAAAAACATTTAGCCAAAATAAATATCCCCACTTTGCCTGTATCTTTGTGCCTGTATAAAAATCCCATTTTTCATCTGAAAAAAGAGACAGAATGAAAAGTCATGAAGAGTCTTCTTTATAAAGAAACAGCAAGTAGTTTAGGACTTTTCAAATGAGAAAAGTGAGGGAGAGTATGATAGAGGCATGCAAAATCTTAAGCTGCATTGAGAATGGTCAGGAGAAAGTTCTTGTATTATTCAGTGTATGAAACAGAAAAACAAATAAGCTGCTCTGAAACTAACAAAATGAAACACTTTTTCATCCAGGATAAGATTACACCATGGAATTCGATGCCACAGGATTTTCAGAAGGTCAGACGCATAAATGGGTTCAAAAGTAGACATGTTTGTGGAAGCAAGTTCCCTTGGCAGCTATTAAATATAATGCTGTAAACCCATCCTGCAGCACAGACTGCAACAGATGAGAGAACATGCAAAGTCTTGAGGGATACACTATTCTGAGAACTACCATGGTATTTTGCACAGGTATTTTATGTGTCAGCTTAGGAGAACAAGCAAACTACATGGCCATTGGCAAAACTGTCAGCCCTTTCACCACTTGTAAAGTTGACTTAGACTCCAGCACTATAGAATTCCTGAAATAGTGGCCTCTGTCTTTAAAGTAACTGCTCTCAGCACAATTATTCATGGTTTGTTTGTTTATTTATTTAAGGTGTTTGAAAACAGCCTTTAATTGGCAAAGGGGCACAACAGATGCTTTTCAAACCCATTAAACTCCATGCACCAAATTCTGCTTCTCCACACAGTGCCAATGGCCTGGAACTGAAAGTAAACCAGTCTGCAGTGAGTTATTTTCTTTTTGTTTCAATTCACTGATTAGATGTGCTGAACATTAAAAAGCTCTCCTGGTAAAAGGTTTATCCTGGTTTTGTTAACTACTGCTATGCAATTTATCCAAATAACTACTTATAGGTTTTATTTCATTTCATCTGAAAAGCTTTAAAAATGATAGTAGTGACTACTGCTGCTTTGCTTGGCCA
Organism: Myiopsitta monachus; assembly: GCA_017639245.1. NCBI lineage: Eukaryota > Metazoa > Chordata > Aves > Psittaciformes > Psittacidae > Myiopsitta > Myiopsitta monachus. The sequence goes on along the minus strand of CM029917.1, from coordinate 112,430,019 downwards.
TCCCCTTCTGGCTGCTTGCGTAGACATTAACCCTGTATTTCCTCACAACCAGACTGAAAGTATGTTGACAAAAATGTTCTCCATGTATTTTGCAATATAAAAATGCAATGCCTAGTGCCCTCTGTCCCTCATAATTACTTGTAAACTGTGATTTAATACCCTCCTAACTGCCTTTCACCAGTCTAAACATGTTCAGCTGTTGAATCTCCTCCTTGTAAGAGTCTTTCTATTTGGAGCAAGCAGGGACATTGTTTAGATAAGCGGCCACAGCCAAATGCTCAGCAATGTTGTCTCAGCAAACTTTCTATTAGTCTTTGGAAAGAAGCCAGATTCCAGTTTAAAGTAAAGGGCACTGGACTGAGCTGAGGTGGGTAAATAAGGGAATTAAAAAGACTAATTCAGCCACAACCAAAAATGTAGGTCTGACCCAGGATTCGGCTTTGGCAAGGTCCTCCAAAATAGTCTAAGAAGTAAACAGTTCTTAAACAGTCTAAGAAGTAACAATTTAGTTTAACACATCCAAGTGATACAATATATAAACACTGGGGTTAGTTATTGAATTTAGCAGAAACAGAGAAACATTGATTTTGTACACCTGGCACATAATATTTTGTATGTGATATGCTATAGGCACACACTTGAGTGCTCTGTATACTGCAGTAAATTTTGCATACATGTTCTCTATCAGCTCTCATTTCTATTCTTCCCTCTCATTCCTGTTCTTCCCCCTCATTCCCACCCCCTGCCATTCCAGGAATAAATGTCCTGTTATTTCTTCAGCAAGCTAAGGCACATTTCTTCTTTTCTTTTGTTCATTTCATTTTAATTTTATTTTGGCTAGCATAAACAGGAATGCTGCAAAGTATTATATTCATCCTAAATCTGCTTTCTCAGTATTTAAATTTGCAGCAAATCAACCCTTGGCTTCAGACTACCTCATAAAGGCTTAAAAGACATACACAGCCGGCTATATACAACCATCAACTCCATGTTTTCTAACAGCAAAGGTTTTGGCTAACCTCTTTTCCAACTTCCTTGCAAAGTGCCTATTAATTTAGATGATTCAGTTCTGTAGCTTTCCATTCTCCTTGGAAATAGTATAACTGTTTTCTAAATTGTAGCCAAACTGCTTTCATCATTACCTACAGTTCTTGTGGCCAGCACTAGGAGCTGGTGTTCCAAGCAAGAAATCCCAGATACCACTGAAATGACGAGATCTGATCTTGGTCTAAGTAAAGGCCAGGTGAATTTGGTTCCAAGACAGCAAATCAGAGGTGCTAAGAAGGTCACAAGCACTGAGTTTTGGCCTCTAATTCGAGGTGACCTTCTCTTACTTCTTTCAGCTGTTCCATAAACTGAATCTCAGCTGGTAATTACTGAATGGCTCCATCCTTTTATATACTTTTTGCCTCTCCTATTTCACAAATGGAATCGATTCTTGCCAAATGTTGCAGAGCTGTTTGGAGTGAGACTCTTGGCATTAAACAACCCTGGCAGTCCTGTTAGATTTGTTTAGTTTCCCTTCTAATCTCTGTACCAAATCCCATTGTCAGAATTTGCCAATCCCGAAAGCTTCAGAAAACTCAAGGAAAAACCACTCGACACTAAAACTGTTTTATTTCCTTCACTTGATACACATTTTTCAATGCTGACCCTTTTACTCATTTTACTTTTTCTTTCCTAAATGGTTGAACTACCTGTGTTGTCTGTGCATCACCTTCTCCATGCATCTTCATGCATCACCAAGCACACACCGTGTGAGGCAGCAGGGAGGCTTTGGCATGCCAGCCCTCTTTGCTGTGCCTGCAAATCCGTCCCAGGATAGGAAAGCCATATTAAATTAGTGGGTTGAGCTGAGAGCTTAACTACTCTGACACCTTACTGGAAAAGACCTGGCACTGAGATTAAAGCACTGGCTTCTACCGGGATCTGATGTTCCTCAGTGGAGCTGCTGCAGGAGAAAATGGTAAGGATGAAAGACCTGGCTAGATAAATCACAATGACTGAGGATTTCACTGCACAACCTGGATAAGGTTTGACACTTACCCTTCTTACAGAGGTATTGTATGTTTTAATTGTGGCAAAAGCACAATTCAATTACTGCTTTAGTAAATTATCTGTTTTGAATAGGCTTGTATCTTACTGGGTGTTTTCTTCATATAGATGTGCATAATTTCTCTCCAGAAAGAAAAGGAAATAAAACCCCAAACAAAAGTAAGGATTTTGAATTAAACTGTTGCAAAATTTGAGGCTAATTCTGAGAGATTTTGAAATGGCTGTTTCTACTTATTTGGATGGGTATTCAATGCTGTGGAAATCTGTGCGAAACCTATGCCAATCCATGGTTTATCAGGGTTAACCTCCTTTCAGGCCAATGTTATTTGAGCTTGACAGCTCCTCTTTGTCTCTTAAACTTATTACCACCTATTATCAGAAGCTTTCTCAAATAGAGAACGATGGCTTGTTTTAATCCTGATTCAGGGAAAGTTAACTTTATATGCCCATTCAAGTTCCACAGAGATCTAATTACCTTCCTAAAACCTTTTCTGGGTAGAAATCTGTACTTGTGGCCTTCATAAACATTTTATAAACCAAATGCAGTCTCCAAACTCTTCAATAACGTACAAAGGAAACAGTAGCATTGAAATCTCAAATAATGACATTTTCCAGTCAAACAGTAAAGCAAGGTAAATAAATATCATGGGTAGAACTTATTTCAATTGCATCCCCTTTTAATGATGCTACTAATTCACATCTGGCTTGGATTTTAATAATATCTGTAAGTGTTGGAGTAATTTTCTGAGCACGTTTCTGAACTAAAGGCTGTTCAATTCCTTCTGTGTTTCTCTTGACAAGCTCTTTTGATTAGTCTTTTATTCATTAAGCTTGTCCAATTAGGAGAAGCCATGGTTAAAACAAGCAGATATTCCACTGTTTCAGAGAATAGTGATGATTCAGGAAACATGTCAGTAACTACCATAAGGTAGACCTGTACATGTTGAAGAACCAGAAATCCAAGGGATTCAAAGCAGTAAAGAGAGCAAGATAGAGGCATCTAAGCAGTCTTTCTGATCTGTGCATGTCTCACTTTATCAAGCTAATGGACAGAATATATCTTTCATCTTTGGCACTTCCCTTACCCGTATCAAATCAGACTCTTTCCAGAGTTTGCTATTACTTCATAGTAACTCTTTATCTTACTCTCCTTTTCTAAGCAATTGCAATAATAGTAGCAAATAGAACTTGGCTAAGCTCATCTCCATACTGGACATCTTGCTTACACAGGAATTTTTTTACTTTTATATTAGTTCTTATAAAGGAAAAGAGGACAGGTGAGCTCTCATGCTGGGGGAAGTTAGATTTCTGATATAACTTCAAAGGTTGTCTTTTGTCCTTCAAGATCTCAAGCACACTATATGTCTTTAACTCAGTCTTGCAGCTGTCATGCCTTTATTACATTTTCTCATACTGCAATAACTGCCTAAATCCTATTCATAGGATTCTGATAGTAGTTTGAAATACAAAGATGAAAAAGCAGTTTAGAAGTTGTTAACTTTACACAACTACCCTGCAAAAGGTTCTAGATATTAGTAACACTACTTTCCAGCAACTGCAATTAAGTAATGTTTAATGCAGCTTATTTTCCTGCATTACTTAAAAATTCTAACACTAGAGTATGATGCTTCAGTTAAATAACTGAAATTCAAGTTTTGCTAATGATTACAGCTGTTGTGGTTTGGGTTTGTTTGTTTATTTAAAAGAATTGTTTTAGTATTAAGCCTCCTTTTGCTTTTAAATCCTAGTTTAGCTTTCTGCCTTGAACAAAAGCTATGTCATTTGCTCAGAGACAGTCACATGGGAAAGAGTATGTGTGATACATATAGGCATACATGTGTGCCCCTGAGCATGTTTTACAGTACTGGTCTTACCTCCCGATTACTTATATATGAACGAAATGTATCTGGGACAAAAACTATAGTGGAAAAATTTATAGCCTGCAATTGAGGTAAAAGGAATGTGGATTGATAATTAAAGAAGTACTTTAAGACAGACATCAGATTTGATGGGTGATACATGAAAGCTAAGTAACTCTTGTATTAAAAGAAGTATTTTAATATTCACACAACATTCAGGTCCACATAAAAAGACCTGACTGTCTTCCCACAATAAAGCTTGGTTGCTTTAAACAGTGATTTGGTGTTCTGACACTAAGGGACTGGTATCAGGCTGAACTTCATGTAAGTGTTTGATGAAATGAGGCCTCAATTCTGCAATGGTTTCTGTTCTTTGATTATTGGAACCAGCTGAGGAAGCTAATAAATATGTAAAGGTGATTAGATTAAAAATGGCATTGAGAAGCAGTAAAATCTAGAGTTATATGAATAATTTCACACCCAATACAATATTGTCAAATTTTATCAGCTAGCCTTGCGTAAAATAAAAATAGTACCTTTTGACAAGTCAAGCAGCATACGTAGGCTAAGAGGGTAATTTGCCCATTCTGTTGGGTAAATGTGCTTGGGGAGCAAAATGATGGGGAAAAAATACTGTAGGGAACTCCAGATAAAGCTTAAATTAGGATAGAGATCATGTCTATTTATAGTTGTTTAACAGTTAGATGTGAGTCCATGCTAGGAATAGGGTTCCCATAGCAAATGGTCCATTGCACACTAAGCAAGTCTCTTACATAGATTGGATGAATTTCCCTCTGAGGCTTCTTTATATTTTCTCCACTGGTTATAAGGGAAATGCAGGCTAACTAGCTCAGATTTGCACATATTTTAGATGGCTTCAGGCTGGATTAATTTCTCCCTTCATTCTTTAAATTAGTTTCTGGGTAACTTAGAGTAATTATGACTATCTTTAGACTCTGACCAGAGAACTCTTTATTGGCAGAGGAAAAATATCTCCAACATGCCATTGTTTTACTTGATTTTTGGTATGTTTCTGCTCTTCAGTTTATTGATGCTTCTGGAACTTCACATTACTGTGAGTGCAAGTCTGCTAAAGGACTGGTTGCTCTATTAAGTACCCCAGTTTGCATTCCCCTATCCTAGGCAGTTTCATGGACCACATCAACACTACTTCTGTGTGTCCTAGATTCCCCAGTTTATTTATCCTCTCAACATCCCTGTGAGAAGAAAGCTCTGTTATTGCTAAAGGTAACAAGAACTGACTTTAAGAACTACAACTTGGAACCCGAAAGGGCATAGTCAGTTGTAAGTAACTAAGTATTTCCCTGGAGACCTTTCAGTTCTTAAAAGGGGTCTATAATAAAGATGGGGAGAGACTTTTCAGCAGAGCCTGTTGTGATAGGATGAGGGGTAATGGTTCTAAACTAAAAGAGGGGAGATTTAGGCTGGACAAAGAAGAAATTATTTACAATGAGGGCAGTAAAACACTCACGCAGGGTGTTCAGAAGGATGGTGAATGCACCATCCCTGGAAACACTTAAGGCCAGGCTGGATGTGGTTCTGGGCAACATGATCTAGTTAACGATGTCCGTACTCATTAGAGGGGTGTTGGACTAGATTGGCTTTGACAGCCCCTTCCAACACAAATGTCGATGATTTTATTCTGTGCAGGTGGCTTATACTGTGCATGATCCACAGCTATGAAGTACCAGGTTAGTCTTTCCATAGAATGCATTTAAACTAGACATTAGTAAAGTGCCGGGAAGCCGCCAAGGGAAGTTACCCTGGAGCCAGCCCGCACTGCAGCGGAGCAGCAGCTCCCACCTCACAGACTGAATGAACCACCATTGCGAAGCGAGGCCCTGCCATGAGAAGATAGCTTTCGCCAGAGTCGCAGGCGGCACTTCTTTTTGTGACACTTTCTGCTGCACTTGCATAGTTTTGTGGCAGTTCATTGAGGGAGTTAGTGAGGGATTGCCATAGGGACCTCACAGCTCTAGAGATTTGTTGTATTGCTTTATTGCTGTGTTGTTCTCAGAAGAAGCCTGGATCAGGTACCCACTCGGTGCAAAGTTGTGCTCTCTGCGCTTGCTAGGAAGGATGTAGCAACCCAGGTGGAGCTGCCACGGAGTTCAGATAACCAGGTCTCAGGCTGTCAGGGAGTGTCAGAGCCTTTCTCTGATATCAGAGTGGCATTAGGGACAGCAGCTGTGGCAGATGTGACCAGGTGGATGGTGTGCTCAGCCTGGTGGCAGAGCTAAAAGAGGATGTAGACGGGTTGAGAGGCATCAGGGTGTCTGAGAAAGAGATAGACTGGTGGGATCAGGCTCTGGTCTCACTGAGACAGGAATAGCAAGCAGGAAAAAAATCATAAGATCCAGAGAGTCCTGAACATCTCCTGTCTGACTGAAGGCAACAGCTGCAGGGAAAGAAGTGAATGGACACAAGTCAGAACTCAGGGAGGCAGATGGAAACTCTCCCTCCTTACTCTCCCAGGTGCCTCTGTACAACAGGTACAAGGCTCTGGAAGCTGGAGGCCAGCCAGTGGATGAGGAGGACCAAGGTCTGTCTATACTGGAAGTGGTGGCAGTGTCAGAAAGGTATACCCGCTGTTACAACCAGATGCATGAGGAGGAGAAGGTGGATTGAAACTGTAGGTGTATTGGAGCAGAGGATTGGGGGATACCATCCAGAGGAACACAGTTATGAGGTACCAGCTTAGACTTTCCTTAGAATGAATTTAAACTAGACATTTATAAAGAGGTGTCTCAAATTGTCCCCAGCTGTGGGATTGTAGACTGTAACCTGCACTCAGCCATCATCTGTGGAAGATGGCTGCAGCTTGGCCTCCACCGCGAGCAGCGGTTCTGACTTCATACAGATGGTTGGACACAGGCCTTGGGAAAGAAGGGACCAAGGGTGAAGAAAAGGAACTGGCTACGAGCAAGAACAGAACGTGTAGACGCTGTGTCAGCAATAATGAAAGCTGTGTTAGCAATAAGTGATTATAGAGATGCTGTGTTTGCAATAATATGATCATGATATGCTGTGCCTGCAAAAATGCAATCATAGGACTAACATGAGATAAGCCTGTGCTAAGAAAAAAGAATAATATCATAATCTTGTGATCAATCCTCTATATAGAAAAAAGGGAACTGAAAATTGTTGTGCTGGGCTAGAATAAGAGTATAAAGCTTGAACTGTATCTCAACAAGGGGTCTTCTCTTCACCTCACGAGAGGAGTCTGTGTCATCTGTCGTTACAGTCATCTAGAGAAGCAACAGGGCCAGGGATACAGCCTCTCATTTGCTTCCTCAGTCATGGAAAGCTGCCTTGCCCCTTGCACGACTCCTGGTCATTCTCCCAGAAGGACTTCAAACTCTTTCCTTGCAAAGTAAAAGGGGCAGCGTGTTTCTGAAACTTTGAAGCTGTTTTAAACAAAATGCTATTATTTCCTACTGTGAAGGACAAGTAATGCTCCATTTTACATAGTATAGAAATTCTTATACAGTCTTTGACTCAAGAAAGATCTAAGTGCTCTCAAAAATGCCATGTATTCATCTTGTGCAACACAGAATCCCTAACATTCCTAGATTTACTTACTGCCCATGGATTTATTGGAATCCATCTGTGGTCTTCTGTTAATAAAGACAGTCTGACATACAGCCCAGTAGTGACAAACACATATTGGTTCTTATTAAAGGTTAACGTTTCATTAATTTTTGCATTTTTTATTCAGATACACAGAGGGATTAAAACATGAACATTTACTATTTAAATGCAGGGGTTTTACCTAGCGTATTTCAATCAGAGGTGGAGAGAAAAAATATTGCTGATACTGAGAATGGTTGAAACCAGTGACAGCCGTTTTCTCTTCACCATACATTAAACAAGAATAGAGTACTGCATTACTTTCTGTGAAGTAAAAGATACATGATCAAGTGTATTAAAGAAGTTTTTTAGCAAGAAGAAAAAAAGCAAAGAGTAGAAAACTATTTTCAAGAAGGAAGACTTGTTAAAGTATGCAGGGGCAGTTTGCCAAAAGAATTACGCTTCTGAAGGAAGCAGCGCATGCCAGTTTTCAGTCCAAAGCAGAATGTCTGTAGCTGAGGTCTTAACTTCTGAATAAAGGAATTGCATGCTACATAATGCTTGTAAAACAAGCACATAATCTGTGCATATGCCTGTGTTAGAAATGAATGGAGCATTCCAATTTTATAAATGAGTAACAGTGAGTTCTGAACATTTCTGATTAGTTTGTTCATTTCCACTACAAGGGGACCAGAAAAAGGCTGGCATATAATGAGAGCCTGATCATGTGTGACAATCTGACCTTATCTCTGCAGCAACAGCTTGGTGACTTTGCGAGTATCTGGTCCTGTCAAGTAATTTCCAGACAATGTGAATGTGATCAGCCCAGACTCCAGTGCCAATTTCATAACACCAGATCTTCTGTTGTGGAGGTCACTGTAGACTCCAGCTACACCACCACAAAGAGTCGTCTTGTGTCTGCTTATCTATGGAGTTGTTTTTATCTCTCTGGTCAGTCATGCTGCCTGAAAAGAAATCAGTGAAGTCCTTAAATCCTACAGATGGGGGTGTTTGAGTGGCAGGTCTGGCATGGTGTGCTGTCAGCACTGGGATGTAGTCTGAGGTTGTGGCAATTTAAGATGAGTCACTTAGTTCTCTAGAGAATCTCTTGGAGAATTTGATGTTATCCAGTAATTCACATCAGGTGTAAGAGAATGTGCCAAACTGGAAGGTGTATACACTGGGTCATTTTAAATCTGAAGCCCAAAGCTTAGAGAACCCCAAATGTAACCTTAAAGATACCCTGAAATTTGCTGAGTAAACAGTGTGGGTTCAAACCTTGCAGTGGTATGAAAGGAACCACCCAGCAACCTAAAATAGTTCTCTGTTGCAAATTTTGGAAGAACATTCTCTTTTCCAAAAGCAGTTTCACATTTTTCTTTGGTGGAAAATTTAAAGACCATTTTTATGCTGAAGAAAACAGCTTAGAGTTAACTGCCAATTCAAGCTCTTCAGGGCATTCGTTTTGCGAGCAGCAGTTTAATCAAGAGTCTTGGCTTATCTTCTCTTCACCTCCACAGTGCATGCTATTATTGCCAGTCCACAGATAAACTCAGCTTTGTCTCATGGGGGCTAGAGATGGCATATGAGATGCAGATAAAGGGAAAAGAAAACTCTTTTTGAGTGCTCTATGTGATTAATCACAGGCTGATACTCCATCCACTTCTTTATAGGTTTATTGTAGAGGACTCCTGACTAATCCCCCTGAAGAGCTGTAATTTGTAACAAAGTTGAAGCGAACAATATTATTTTAAACCAAAACAATATAGCATAAAGGAACACAAGCCAGTAAATACACATAGGGCAGATCCTGTGGAAGTAAACAGATAAAAATTCAATTTGATGAGGTTAATTATACTCGGAAGGGCTTTTCCTGCCTTAAAGAAAATCTGTTTCAGTTCCCTGTAGATATGAATAATGCTTAATAGAGACCTATGGGTAATGGAATATAGTTACTTTGTGGCTGTATATGCTTCTCAGTGCTCTAGTCATAAGTGTGGAAAAGTTCTAAAACAAAATTCAATATCCTCTACTTTTAAGGCATAAATACTTTCCAGCGCCTACCTCTCACTTTTTGTTAAAAGTCTAAAATACCCATCTATCAAAACTATGGCATTGCATTCATGACATGCACAGCTGGCTCACTTCAAAGCAACTCATAACTCATGACAGATCAGACAAAAGTTTTCCACCATTTTAAAATACAGCTTGATACCTCAAAATTTCTCATCAAGAAGGAAATTTTCATCACCTGCCTGAGGGTAATCCAGGAACCTATTCAGTTTTGATTTGACAGACTTTTAGCTCTGTAAAAATAGTTGCTCTCTAGAGGTCCTGTCCCTTGGAGGTAACATGTTTCTCACCTATATCTCAGCATCAGCTAAGAGCAGGTCTAAGAATTCATGGTTTCTTGTACATGACATAGGCTTGCAAAGCAGTATAGTATAAAAATCACTTTGTGAGTTGAGGTAGTCTAAAGATTTGCCCTAGAGCATTGCCATACCTCTGCATTCATAATAAGCTTTGGAAACTCCAGTTGTGATCTCCATCATTACAAAAGGGTGGGTTTCTTTGGGATATGGCATTTTAAATCAAGCTTATAAATTTAATTACACCCTGTATTACCTATGAAGTGTTTTTTGCTGCTTTGCAAATGTTACAGCTATTGGTCACATCCTTTCCAGAACTAACAGTTCATAAAACCCCCCAGATCTTACCCATTTAGCATAACTCATGTATGCACACATGTGCAATTAGTGCACAAGTCCATTTACATGTTTTGCCTTTACTAGCAATTGAAACAATGGTAACACATCATGAAACTCAATCTAAACATTTTTCCTGCTTGAAATAGGCTTTTGAATTTTCTTTTAAAACAGTTTACTCTGCAACATGCATACATGGAAAATGGATCAGTGGTTCAAGCTTCTTTACACAAACGACATAAATTCATAGCCTAAAAACTATACAGAGTATTGGAGGTTTTTTTTTTTGTTTGTTTGTTTGTTTTTTTTCCCCAGGATACACCACCCCTGATGGAAGTGTATTTGAGATCCATTATAATCTCACCTAATCTCTGTTTTCAGTGTCTTCATGGGCAGTTCTCAGGTCCACACTACTTTTCTGCTTTAGTAACTCCTCTTTCTTCAAAAGGTACTAGCAAAAACTATGTTCTTTCTCAATCATTATTTATAAAGTATAAATATAAGTGAAGTATTTGTGTTCTGTGATTACCCAGACTACTCATTTCTCCATTCCCGTTTGTAGTCAACATCTTTTGAATGTAGGTAAAAAGAACTGTATATAGTATATGTAGTAAGATTGTGCCAGTGCCTCATACAAAGAGTGCGAGTGCTTTCTTATCGCTGGTGAAAGTATCTCACCTAATAGGTCTTCAAATCCCATGACATCAAAGACTTTAGAGATCTTCTGATGGCTTTGTATCTAAGTCCTCTTCTTTTTCTATTGCCTCCGAGTTTGTGCCTTGTAGTGCAGTCTTTACCAAATGCATACATTTTCACTATGTACTGTTAAATTCCATCTCATTCATTCTCTGTTTCAACCAATGATTTCTCACGAGGAACTGTCTTCAGTGTCTTACTGGAATGAGACCCACATCTTTCACATCTTTTATTCATGAGCTAGGCTCTCTTCCTTAAGGCAGCAGATACCAGTATGTCTTGGTACAAAGTCCCAGTGCCAGTTAACAAGATCAGTGAATAGATGGTTTATCTCCTTGTTAGTTGAACTGGATGTTAAATTGGGTCCTCCAGGATATGTTAGAGGAAACGTTCCAAAAGACTGATCCTCAAAACAAGGGGAGGATGTATTTGTTTCTACTGTATATATTCTTCAGGGGCACTGGGAGATAAGGGACCTGAGACAAGGGATTTGAAAGCCTTTCTGTTTGCTGTAACTCTCTTTAGATGCACTTATTTATAACATGGAACAGTAGTTTTGTTGTAATTCCTGTTTTTCCTATCTACTAGAATGATGTTCCAGTCCATAAAGGTCACTGTTTTAAAAACCCAATGCCATTTGCTCAAAACTCCAAAGGTATTTGCTTTCCCATAGCACAGAAAGAGTGACATGATGCTTGTGAAATTCAGACCTTTAACAGAGTCCTGTAGCAAATCAGAAAGAGGAGCTCTGCTTTTTCTCTATAGTAGAGGCCAGATTTCATGGGGAAATCAAGATTATAGACAAAGAAGAGCTGAGGAAACAAGAAGGATGAGAGAAAAAAGAAGGTGATGGAAATATATGCATTGTAGATCTTCCAAGTTATTAGATGCAGTCTTACAAGTAGAGACCTGATAATACCTGTAAAGTGTGTAATGTTATAAGATCCATAAGATCAGACCTCTCTGCTCTGAATTTCACATCCTAGTTTTAGAAGAATGGTCTGGGTTGAAAGGGGCCTTAAAGATCACCTAAAGATTGGTAAGATAAATAGACTGGAACGTTTGATATTTTGTTAACTCATTAGAGAAATGTCTAACATTTCCCACAGTGGAAGGAAAGCAATATCTCTAGAACAGTCCTGTTTACTGTAGGTACCTGCATAGTTTAGGGTAGAATGAATCTGCCTCTAAAGATACCTTTATTAAATGAGTATTGGTGAAAAATAAATGAGCTATGTCAATTAAATTTCTGACTTTTAGGGAGCTAATCTAAAATTAAATGAATTCCCTAAAGGGCCTGCAAAATACTTGCATGGTTTTCAAATCAGTTTTAGCTCAGAGCAGAAAGTCTTTAACAAAAATAGTTGTAAGGAAAAATAGGGTGGCGAACAGACCCATACCTTGAGTAGTAACAAATGAATAAATACTTATGAACTTGAGTTGTGGAAAGCAAGTAGTTTTTAAGCTTATTCCAGTGTGCATTCTGACTCAAATACATTGCTCAAGTACAAAGCAAGAAAGCATTTTTGGCCTTAAGACACTGCACAAAGCTTATGGGCCTAAAATTTGACAGTCTAATTCCTTGTTGAGTTCAGTTAAGATGACCTTAATCAAATAGATTGCAAATAAAATATCCACGCTTTTCTCAGAGACCTTGACACCTTTCTAAAGATTTTCCTTATGATCCAAGAGAGATTTACACTTACAAGTGGCACATCTCAAAATGGTCCTTTCTTACAGACTGTACGTCTTCTGCCATCACAAATTTAAGACTGAATCTTCTATATCTCCTCTTTCGACATTTCTATGTTCACTTTCTGTATTCTGTTCATTTTATTTCCTGATATTTATCCCAGTGCATGTGCTGCATTTACACATAGTACCAAAATGATTTTAATAATTTGAAATATTGGCTCTTAAGTTACTTTTGAAATTCTTCAGCCCATTAGAACTGAATACAGATTCAACCTGGAGGATGTCAGTTTTGCTAGACTGCCTGTTTTAATCGGGTTTGGATATTTTCTGAGTGTGTTTAATGTAAGTTCATTCCTAACAGAAGTCTGCTTTCACTAGCAAATTTTTTGTCAGAAATAGATTTGATACATTTGTGCAAAAAAGACCAGTTTTCTCCAACATGCCAGTGCAAAGTAGATTCTTCTTCCGTGACTTGAACACAGTTAAGTTTGTAACTCATTTGCAAACAGGAAAGCTCACTGGTTTTCAGTTTTCTTCTATAAAAGGAGGTCTTCACTGAGAATTGGATTCCTGTTATTTGGTTATAGTCTTCTAAAAGATAAAAGACTTAGACTAACCGAGACACGTACACTCCTCTGTAACCCAGGTAGAAAGTGACACCTAAGAGAAGGTGCACAGCTAACCCAGAGGTCAGGAAGAGGTGATCAAAGATGGTCGTCTTTTGGCTGATGCCTATAGATGTCTCTCTCCTTGTAACTTGAGGTATTGGGTAACTTAAGACATGCCTGCTTTTCTCTGGAAAATGTTGAACTTTCCCCCCTCCTTCCATTACTCCTTCCTATGATATATTTACCATATTTCCATTACATTTTTTCTGTCTCATGCTTTGTTCATTAAAGAAATGCATTTAGCATACTACCATTTAAAATTACTTTTTAAAAGTACTGCTGTATGCCATAATTCTTACAAGTCTGTTTAAATTACGTTTGAAGTTGCTGGGGAGTGATGCCTCATAAATCATCTGAAGCTTTAGATATTTTTAGTGCTTCCTGTCAATACTTGACCATAAATCCTGTATCATTGTCATTAGCATCCCAGTTCAACTCTTTAAGGAATTTCTTTCATTGCATGAAGACAAGCTTAACACAGTGATGAATGGTTAGAAAAGAAATGGTTTCCCAGGGCAATTTCCCCTTTCCATTTTTATGTGTTCACATGGAAAAAAAAAGTTTGTTGTTGTCATGGTTTAACCTCAGTAGGCAACTAAGTGCCATGCACTGTACCAGGACGAAAATTAACTCTATCCCAGCCAAAACCAGAACAGTTGCTTATTTGACATCGTCACTGAATTTTGCAAGTATGTATTTTGCAAGTTTGTCTGAACATAAGGGAACAAGAAACTGAATGTCTCAACACAGATACTACATGCTTACAAAACCTTGTCCTAACAGCATGGTTACAAAAGGAGCCTGGTTTCCTCACCTTATTTACTGAGCGATCTGAAAAGAGGCTGTATAGGAATGATGGGGAACCGTAGATGTAACAGTGGCTTGGCTGTCCAGGAATTCTTTTCCTTCTGTGTAAAGTGGTGCCCTTAGGAGGTTGCTGCAGGGTGCTCTGGGCAGCTCTTTTTTCCTTTATTTATTTAATTTTTTCTATTACTATTTTTTTATTTACTTATAGCAACACTGGGAAATGAGACATAAACTGAATGATGTTTAGTGATTTATTCTGATTCCCCTGATGGAGTATCTGTTTATCACCCCACATACGCACACACATACATGCACACATGTTAGATACATTCAGAGCTCAGGGCTGTGAAGTGCTCATAATTGTGACTGAAGTACAGAACAAAACCTGAACAGTCAAGAACAACAAAAACTCCTCTGGGACTAGTCATGTGCTTAAAGATAAGTGTGTGCTTAGTGTTCAAAGTGTTTCATGGCAGCAAACTGGAGGATCAGCCACCTTGATATTAGCAAAACCTTTGAAAGAGTTTCCTACTCTTATCTCTGCAAATAATTCTATTTTACTCTCTTCTGTTTTGAGGGAATGAATCTCTCATATAAGAAAATGACATTTTGGTTTTGCTTTCTCTGCGCAGTGTGCTTTTATATAGCTGTATTATTCAGAAGACATAAGGAGAAAGAAAAGCCAGTTTAGAAAACTGAGTATCCAGAACTTATCAGTTTTTAAGAACTTCAGTACTGGAATTTGACATTCTTTTATTGAGGGAAAAGTGCAGAGCAAATCTCATCTCTCATGCATGACTACCTAGTTAGTGTGTAATTTGGCTGGTCCTTACATGTATAGTTACCTTCCCAGATTTTTCTCTAGGAGTTGGCATTGGAGTGCATAGGGCAGACTGAGAAAGAGCTAAGGGCAAGTGCAGGGCCCTCAGGGTGACAATAGAATGGAGTTGAGATGGGGTGAGTCTCTGGATGTAGAGATGAAAAGAAAACCAGGCTTCATTAGTTCCATAGCTCCTGGGGTAGCTGCTTCTCTGAACCTCAGGTCTCACCACCAACCTTCTGGACTTCACTATATATATCATCCCAACCTATTTCTGCTTTCCTTTGTTAGATTGCTGGCACTTTTATCCCTTCTCAACAGCCCATTTTCCCTATTCCCACACCCCTGTATTAAACTGTAGCTTCTTCCAAACTTTTCACAGACTGCCAACTGGGAATACAAGCAAAAAATCTACTTCATCTGAACTGTGAGATTAAAGGGTAACTTGTAGTGCAGTCTTTACCAAATGCATACATTTTCACTATGTACTGTTAAACTTTGAAGCATGTAACTGAAGCATGCTCAGAGTAGACAGTCTCTTTCAAGCATTAGAAGTCTTTATTAAAAGCAGGTGATTCCTTTTTGTCCCACCCCCCCCCCAAAAAAAAAAAGACTAAATGGGCTGAATTGTCTTGGGTTTGGCAAAAGCCACAATGTCGTTATGCCACTGACAGTGTCTTTCATAGGATAGTTATAAAATATTGACAAAATTTATGTCTTTCCTTCTATTTTGATCTCCAACAGAATTGTGCCTTTTTAATAGATTCTTTCCATAAAAAGCCTGAGATAGAACATTTCAGCTGCAGTGGCTAAAGTAGAATAGGACTGTAAATATTTGAAAGGAAAATTTTGGAACAGCATGTGCCAAGTAACTTTATGAATAAGTAATACTGCACAGAAAAAGAGAATATGGTGATCAAATGCAAGACTGTCTCATGTCATGTATTTAACAAGCTATTCAGGTGACTAGAAATAAGTAAATATTAGCATCTGAGGTCACCCAGGGGATTTGATATGTCTCTGGCATTCTCAGATGGCAAATGGAACTCACACTCATCATCTGAACACGTTTTAATCTTCACCTTAGTGCCTAGAAGATGGGGGGTGTCTCTGAAGCTTGACAATAAAGAGGAATATGGTCACTTCAAATAGGATAGATTCCACCACAAATGTATCATGTTTTGCATGTTAGTATCTGTATTTCACTTTAGAAAGAATTGGATAAGGTTCCTGCTACAGATGTAAAGCTACATCCTTGGGATAGCTGTTGACAGGCATCTCATCCCCTAATACTGCTCATTCAATGAAGGAGAATAGCAACCTGTCAGATAGATTTTCCCCTTCAACTAAAATCTAATTTATCAATGACTATTTTCTCTCCATACCAGCACTGAGGATTTTATGAGTTCCAGAATGGTCTCAGCAGTTCTCCACTACTCCTTGTATGTTGTTTAAAAAATAATAATAAAGAAGAACAATTTAAACATTTGAGCAGAACATTTCATTTGCTGGAATTATAAATATTTATAGTCCAGTATATGCTCTAGTTGCTTTGATATTCCAATCAATAAACGATTCCATTAACAATAAAAGGTAAATACAGCATCAGCAATGCTACTGTATCATTAAACTACTCACAAAATGCATTTATGTATATATTTATAGATATATTTGTCATGGTTTAAGCCTCTATCCCATGCAGTTTTCTCACTCACTCACTTTCCCCTCTTTCTTCCCACAGTCCAGGAGGGATGGGGAGGAGAATCAGACGAATGTAACTTCCACAGGTTGAGATAAGAACACTTTAGTAACTAAGGTATAACACAAACCACTACTGCTACCACCAGTAATAATACAAGAGAAATACAAGGGGAGAGAACTGCTCACCACCTGATATCAAGCCCGACCAAGCAGTGCACCCTCCACAACCTTCCAGGTCTCTGCTCTCCGTTTGTACACCCTGGGCATGATGTGCCATGGTATGGAATAACCTCATTGGTCAGTTTGGGTCAGCTGTCCTGTCTCTGCTTCCTCTCGGCTTCCCCTGCTCCCTGGCAGAGCATGAGGCTCAGAAAGTCCTTGGTCAGACTAAAACATTACCAAGCAGTAACTGCAAACACTGGTGTTATCTGCGCTGTTCCCAGGCCCAAAATCAAAAATACAGCACTGCACCAGCTACCAAGAAGGAGAAAAACGACTGCTGTTGTTGAATTCATGACAATATTATATATAATTTATAATACCCTCTGCTCTCAAAGTTTCCTAGCGTTAAAATGGGGGTCTTTTTTTTTCATTGTGTTCTTTAAAACACTGTCTTACATGTTTCCATTGTCACATATGAGCTCTCAGCCATTAAACCGACTTTGTAGTTTGCACAGTAACACATTACAGAATTTACTGCCAACTTGATAACATTTTTAATTTAGGGAAGTAATATCATAATGCAATAGTGTCCCTGAAGAAAAATCAGTGCCATTATTTTTCTGGTATTAAATTTCTCTAATGAAGTCAGTTCCAATTTATGCTGCTTTTGTCATAATACGTAACTTGCTTTTAAAGTGTAAATGTCCTAGCTGTCTGCTGTAATGATATTCTAAAGTTCTGCTCACAAATACAATCACCGCTAATGGGATTCATAACAGATTGAAGCCCATCAGCAAAAGGTTCTGGCATAAAAACATTGGGGAGAGGGTGATAATGGTTATTTTAAGAGTATTTAGGCCACGAATATATCTGACAACTTTAAAAAACAGGAAGGAAAAAAGACATTATGAGTTTAGGTACGACTATGAATTAAAGATGCAGTGATGTGATGATCATCATAGAGATGGTCAGTGAACCTAATGTGTTTTGTTTATAAACAAATGTTAATTCACCTTACATGAACTGCTGCATCTGTTTTTGATGAAGATGCAAGATTTAATCCAATAAGGAACACTTGTGGTAATATATTCTGACAGACAAAGTAACATAAATGGAGTAGCACTTCAGATTACATTATAGATTACTTTGTTTATAACATGTTGTAGTATGATGGGCTGAAACAACAATACTCTCTTAATCATTATGAAAGATGAAGTTTTCTTTGCTCTTTTTTGAGGGTGGGTTGAGGTTTTTTCAGGGTGCCACAGAATATTGTAACTTTACAGTGTAATAACACACTGATGGCCTCTGTACAAGGTGAGATTCAGTCCTGATAGGAGCACAGCTCTCATTTCTAACAAAATGGGAAAGCATCCTCAGCTAAATTGTTTATGAAAATGAAGCACAAGCTCAAGTAAATATGCATTTGCATATACAAAATTTTATTTGCTGAATAAAATAGATCAAATTGACCCCAAGCTATGTGCAAATTCCTGGAATATTACTCAGTGGCAACACGCAGAGTAATGCTCAATGGCTCAGTGTCCAGCTGCAGACCAGTAACGAGTGGTGTTCCTCAGGGATCAGTGTTGGGACCAGTCTTGTTCAACATCTTTGTCGGTGACATAGACAGTGGGATTGGTTGCGTCCCCAGCAAGTTTGATGATGACCTCAAGCTGTGTGGTTCAGTTGATACACTGGAGGAAAAGAATGTCATCCAGAGGGACTTTGACACGCTTGCGAGGTGGGCTGATGGCAACTTGATGAAGTATAACCATGACAAGTGCAAGGTCCTACACGTAGTTTGGAGTAATCCCAGGCATAGCTACAAGTTGAGCAGGGAAGAGATTCAGAGCAGTCCTGCAGAGAAGGACTTGGGGGTGTTGCTTGATGAGAAAATGAACGTGAGCCGGCAGTGTGCTCTCGCAGCCCAGAAAGCCAACCGTATCCTGGGCTGCATCAAAAGGAATGTGACCAGCAGGTTGAGGGAGGTGATCCTGCCCCTCTACTCTGCTCTCCTGAGACCTCATTAGGAGAACTGTGTGCAGTTCTGGTGTCCTCAGCATCAAAAGGACATGGAACTGTTGGAACAAGTGCAGAGGAGGGCCACAAGGATGATTAGGGGACTGGAGCACCTCACATATGAAGATAGGATGAGAAAGTTGGGGCTGTTGAGCCTGGAGAAGAACAGGCTGCATGGAGACCTCATAGCAGCCTTCCAATATCTGAAGGGGGCCTATAGGGATGCTGGGGAAGGACTCTTCATTAGGGACTGTAGTGATAGGACAAGGGGTAACAGGTTCAAACTGAAACAGGGGAAGTTTAGGTTGGATATAAGGAAGAAATTCTTTCCTGTAAGGGTGGTGAGGCACTGGAATGGGTTACCCAGGGAATTTGTGAATGCTCTATTGCTGGCGGTGTTCAAGGTTAGACAGAGCCTTAGGTGATGTTGTTTAGTGTGAAGTGTCCCTGCCCATGGCAGGGGGTTTGGAACTAGATGATCTTAGGTCCTTTCCAACCCTAACTATTCTATGATTCTATGTTTTTGACGTACTCAAGAAGGTGGGCTTCCAGGCAGACTCTGGTCTCAATTCTTTTTCTTCTCCTTAAAGAATCAGCTGCAAATGACTTATGGGGTCATCTTAATCTATTCTGTGATGGATTTCTCAAGGAATAAGGAACTGATTACTTTCCTTTCCTGAACTTATCTCCTGACATCATTTCTAGTCAATAGAACTGTAGGAAAATTTTTACTTAAAGCAAAGGTGAACAAGCGACAAAATAAAGCCATTGCATTTGTACAGAATTCCTTTGATATCAGGTCTTCCTGTCCATTCTTTATTGTTTCTGTTCTGGAGTGGCATATTTGGGATGTCACTCCTTGGAACATCTGCTTACTTTTCCCCCTCCAGACCCACTGTTTGCATTGGTTTTAGAGAGAAAAAACACTCTACCCAATTTATCCCTTCCTGAATTGCTGTGGGGAAGCACTGAACAGATGAGGATCAGGTTGTATTTTCTTTTAGGACAATGAGAGGAAATAGAGATGTCTAAGTACTTGTGTCCTGGAGGAAATGGTGGTTGAGAGAATACTCTGCCTTTTCTCTTGGTTGCTTTTCTCACCATGGTGGTAAAATAGCTTAGGCAACCATTCAGATAGGGTTTTCCCCAAACACTCTTGAAATGTTCTGAAAGATTGTAATAACCAATAACTAGATGGAATTCATCCCTGACTGAGGACCCAGAAGTATTGAGCTAGGCAGGTTAAAGTGAAGATCCTGCATCTTAGGATCCAACCAGAAGGGATCCCACCAGATAAAGCCAGAGGGCAACCCAAAGGAGTCAGTAAGGAAATCCCATGTTATTCAGACCCGTCTCATAAAATGAATGGAGATATTTTAATTTCTGATTTAATGTAGAACACATTCTGATTGTTATTCGGTAGAAATTCTATACCTAAAAATTTCATTGGCCAGAATGGAAGCTGCAGCATAATTCCTTTATGAAAATGAGAATTACAAAAATAAACGTAGCTCAGAACATCCTATTGCTAAAGTCTGGTTTATATTTTTATTATTTGCAATATTTAGGGAGTTTTTGTTTGCAATTGTTACATATGGCATTATTAAAATATTGTTAATTACTGATTAATACAATAATAACACTGGAAATTAGGCTTGTTTGTGCAGTGTCCATTTGATTTTATATTTCTGTGTTAAATTATGTGCACATTTTCACTTTTGCTTTTTTCTTTCCCAAACATAAATATGGACACTGTTGAAATGCTGAAAAAGAATATTTCTGGGAGTGGGTAGATAGGAGTTTAAGGGTAGATAATTTAGGTTTTTAACATAGTGATGCTCTGCAGAGAATGCATCTTCTTGCTATTATGCACCAAAATGTGTTTTATGAGTAGACATTCATTTTGTTTGCTTAGTCAGTAGGTGCTGAGAAATAAAACTGTAAGAGTTTTAGTTTCTTTGATTGGGAGGGCCTTTAGTTTGCTGAAAATGTGATTTAGAAACTTAGATAAAAAAACAGTAAAATCAGATTATGAATAAAGGCCATGGAGAACTCAACCATCATCAAGGGTAATATGTTTTTTCTCCCTGGAGTAAATGTTTGTGAGTTTTTGGATTAAGATTGGTATTTGTAAAGACAAAAAGGCATGAAGTGTGTTGTCCCAAATGTTTGTTGCTCTGGGAGTAAGTGTTCCCTGATGTTGTCTGTTTAATTTGTTACTTTCATTACCCACATTTCTCATTTGGCTTGATGCTCCAGGAGACAGTGATCCTTAGTAAACATTCTCTAGAAAGACCTAGTGATGCTGACATTGGTTTACAAGCAGAGCTGAATCAATTAGTTTCCCTCATGTATCTTCTAATTTTGTTTACAAAAGTTGAAAACATGGCCTCATAATTCTCTTTATTCTTCAGAATACAGACAGTGCTTTGATTTGCTTGTTTTCAGAGGGAGCTACAGTTATGTGCTATTGCATAGAGCTCGATTAAAGTAGGCCAGAGCACATTGTTTGTTTAATATTGCTTACAGAAGGTCCCCTTCAATACTTATGTTTGACTGATGGTGAAACTATGATCATGCTTAAAATTAAGGGAACACTTACTCATTTTGTTCAATCAAAGTATCAGTTTGTTTTTCATGGATTCCTATTTTATTTTCTATTCTACTGTTTGGACTTACTGTCTTAGATTAGGAGTTTATGTTATATTAAACTTGACAGAATATTAAATTGTATTACCAAGGTTCATCTAGCTTTGTGGAAGTAGAAAAATATGCCTGAGGAAATAGGGTTGGTTTTCTTCACACATAGAAAACTTGAAAAGGCAAAGGTATAATTTTCAAGTATAATAACAAGCCACTACATCTAGACGAGTAGCGACATACAAGTGAACAAGCTATTAATGAATTCCTCAAGGAAATAGATTTCAAGTTATGATGAGTGAGCCTTCCAAGGTTATATTTTGACATTGACGTGGAGTATGGCATCTCTTAATTATAAATTGCCTAGATTTTTAATTGTTTCAACCTACAGCATTGACTTAGCTACTTGATCTTCTAGTTGAAATCATCATTACTTTAATTATAAAGCCATGGAAATCTTCTCAAGAAAATAGCCTATTTTTCATTAAGTAAGTTGTCATTCTCCAAAAGTACAGAAATTGCTAATAATGCTGTAGTGTCGAAATGATCAAGTGTTTCTCCCTCTTTTTTCCTGTTGCTGACCACAATTTTCAGTTCTTTTCAAACCACTTTCCAGTACAAACTGGCAAGTTGTACTGTCACCAGAGTATGCAAACCTGTGCAAGTTGCATGGATTAAAGCTAGCATCTCCACTACCAGTACATAAAAAACTTTGAATTCATTTAAAGTAGGAAACATATTCCCTCAGAGTGATGTGATAAATATATGATGTATGTATTTAGTCCAGAAATGTACTAAGTTGGGAAAGTTTCTTGGTAGGTTTCAAAGGTGCTTTATTCAATCAGATCTCTACCTTTGCAATCAACTGAGGTCGGCAAAGCTAACCTGAATATTCTGACCTATGGATTTATCCCTAATCCTAGAAATCCACTGCAAGAGAAAGTCTCAAAGGTTTCCCCTTCCCTAGATCTCACCCCACCTTTGCAGTGACTGGGGGCAGTCTAAGTCGCTATTGACAAAAACTTAGGGTTCATCACTGTGTACATTTTCAAGCCAAAAGAAGTCTTAAGATGCATAGTGAAATAAAACCACTTGGTTCTGCAATCATTATTGCTGCTTTCTCAGCCATTAGGCAGAGGATCTGTATAACCCCTGAAACTGATTCTAACCTAGCTCTCCTGTTGACCGAGCAGTGAAGTTTGTTAATAGGAGAAGAATCAACTATGAATATGGTATCTAATACTGCTGAATCAAGAGTTCCTCACTTACTGTAATTCAGGAAATCCCATGGGACCATGAAGAAGTATAATTTCTCAAGACCAGTTAGTAACTAAGAAGTAGAACATCAGAGCTATTTCTATTATGTTATTCCAGAATGACTGGAGTCCATGACAGCTCAGGACTGAGAGCCTTTAAGGAGGTAGACCTCTATTTTCCATTAACATCTTCCTGTATCTTTATGGTTAGAATGAGTTCTGGGATTCAGCCTGGAAAAGAAAAGAAATCCTCAGAAAAGTCCTTACAACCAGACTAATATTTCAGAGATGTGTTGATGAGTAAAGCTTGTGAGATTGGGGTTGAAATTGTCAGATTTGTCAAGGGTGGTATCATCTCCCTTCTGTAATAAACTCATTCCTTCATTAGCAAACTCCTGGAAAAGTATTTCAGATCTTTGCAAAATGTGCTGAGATTATTACCATGCCAATTCACATTTCACTGCCATCTTTTATTCCCCCATAAACCTGAGGTCAGGCTGGGTTAACATTTTTATACATAGACCAACCCTTGCAGTAGACCGTTTTTATGTCATGTTTCTAAGTACTGTTTTGATCCAAGAAGCAACTTCAGAGGTAAACCTCACAGTTTACCGAGACTCACAAAGGGATCTGAAAGAGTCGTACAAGGGTACCAGAAAAGGACTCTTCATCAGGGACTGTAGCAGTAGGACAAGGGGTGATGGGTTTATATTTAAACAGGGGGAGTTCAGGTTAGATACAAGAAGTTCTTTACTGTAAGGGTGGTGAGAGACTGTCACAGGCTGCCCAAGGAAGTGGTAAATGCTTCATTACGGCAGTGTTCAAAGCCACGCTGGACAGAGCCTTGGGTGACATGGTCTGATGTGAGGCATCCCTGCCCATGGCTGGGGGGGTTGGAAGTGAATGGTCTTAAGGTTCTTTCCAAATCAAGCCATTTATGATTCTATGATTCTAAGTCACATGTGAAATAGAGTATGGAACTAAATTAACAGATGAAGAATACAAGCACTTAAGTGAGAAGGTTTAAAAAACACTAAACATGCCTCTTTGTGACACTACTGAGAGTGGTACAACTGCATACCAGGGTTCTTTTCACACCATCTAGACTTGACATAGAACTAAAAAAAAATTGTGTCAAACACAACCAGAGCTTTTTTATATTTTTCTACCAGGCATCAAAAGTAAAAATCTGTGTTAAATGTTAAGTGTATGAAAAATACAGTGCAACCTTCAAAAGAAATGAATTATTCTAAAGGTCAGAGATCTCATGGGGTATCCAAAGAATAAAAAAACCTGAAAGCACACCAGAATAAATAAACAAATAAATAAATAAATAGCTTAGAGAGAAGAAAGACAGATGAGATGCGAGAGAGACAAGCTGCAGATGAATCATTACAGATAATCCATATTTCAAATGCCCATGTTCCAAGGACTTTGTACACTGTACTGCATTCTTGTGATTTCTGAAAGTCTATTTGTGTTGCTTACGTCATTCATTTCTCCCACTAGTACATATAGTCAAATACAAATAGCTCTGTCATGGTCTCTCAGGATGGAGGAAATTGATTTTACACTCTTATTTTGCTTCTTTTCACCCTGTAAACTTGTGATGATTGGTCTACCTCCTTAATTTAAACAGCAGGAGTTTTCAAACAAGTATCAGATAAAGTTTTATCATTTTATCATTCTGGTTTTGGGTTGGGCTTTTTTTGTTTGTTTGTTTTGTTGGGTTTTTTTTTAATTATGTTTTTGTTTTAAAATATTAAAATATTCTGATTGATTCCTAGTTGCACAGTGTAAATCACTGTATCTGTATAATGATTTACCATGTAAATCAATGCAACAAAGTGGAGAATTTTGTACAAAAGCCAACTAGAATATGGGTAATATATATATGCTAGTAACATTAAGGATTCACTGAAGTGGTAGACTGTCAATTTCTAGGAAATACAGCTAGCAGTAAAGGAAAATGGCAATATAGTCTGATTTATTATTGGATCATTGTTATTCTCCATGAAAAAAGGAAAAAGCTGACATCTTCTGGTTTTGTACTCACTAAGCAGAAAGAAGTCTAAAACCGTTGATCGCTGTGTATTCCTCACCTTTGTCTGAGCTCTGTGTCCGTTTACAGAAGCTGAAGGTCTGACCCTCTGTTCCACAAAATTCAAAGAACCATCAAAAATAAATTTATTGCAATCAATTTACCAAATGAAAACTGGCTGTTAATTGGACAATGGAGAAAGATGGCAAACCCAAGCAGGCCTAGCATTTCAAAAGGCTGGAGATGGTAATGTAGGATCAATGAATTCATAAAGTATAAGACAGTTTAGCTGAATTCCAAACAACATGAGATGAGCTCAGTGATTATATAAAAATCATGTTTATGGCACAGCTTACTATTATGTAATGGAGTTCCATCAAAATCTGAATGTTTCACATCAGTCAATCCATGAATTATTTAGGATAATTATTTAGATAAGGGAGAAAAGTTAAAACATGTCAAAATATTAGTCAGTGCTGTTGTAAACCCTACTGAGTTAGTTTCTATGTCTTGTTAAAAATGAGCTTAATATTGCATTTTGATATAACGGTGTGCTTTAACATACGGTATCTAACATATTACAAAGGGCAATGAAGCACAGCCTAATGTCTCAAAAACAGTGAAATATTTGTAGAAGAGAAAACTTTGAAATAGTTCTGAGTTACACTTTACAAACTTATTTCTTGGGGGGAAAATGTCTTTTTCTTCCATGTCATAAGATTAAGAGATGACCATACTCAGCTGAAGGAAAGATTCTTCAAGCTTAATAGTCCCTTTGGGATAGTGATCATAAGCAAATGCCTACAAAAATATTGAGATGCCTAGACAAGAGTGTCTCATTTCTTTATTTATTTAGTAAACTTCAATTAATTATTCCCCCTTGCCTAGTCTTCCCAAGCCAAGAATTAATGGGAAAAGCTAGACATCCAAAAATCAGTTAGGGATTGCTTTCACAGAGCTTTGAGGGATCACAGTGTCTCTTCTGTCAGCATTTCTGAGCAATATGGATTGAGCAACCAATCTGTGATCAGTTCCTCATTTCTTTGCTTTCTGCTATTAACATAATACTAATAATACTGCTAATAATGTATACTGCTATTTCCCAATGTAACTAGGAGATTACAAAGGAATTAAGAGACCTTCTTAGATCACAAGCAAAATCTGTGATAATTCAGGGGCCTCAGATTTGAGTTCTCAAATCCTAGATTTCTGAGTGACAAAATGCACCAAAACTTATTTACTCTTGGCAGTCTCAGCTCTGTAATATTACAGGAAGATGGAATTTGGCAGACATCGGGATGGCTTTTAACTCAAATGAATCTTTATCTCTGTTAAAATCAATCAACACTTTCAAGTAGCCCAAAAGCAAACAAACTGAATACAAGGAAAAGCAAAGAGATGAAGTAATTTTTTTTCCTCTGGGGAATGTAATAGGATCTAGACTGGACTCCCCATTGTCTTATTCAGAAATGTTTTAAAATATTTAAAATCTATTTGGCTCATTCTGCCAGAGAGCTGGGAAATTCATCAGCGTATAAAGGTGTTTGTGGTCTGCTGGGAATAGCATAAAATGAATGGCCACTGTTAGCTATGAATAACTTATTTGCCACATTTAAGTCATAACATTTCACAGCCTAATAAGGATGAATGTGTGGTTTTATATGTTTAATTTACATATGTAAAACTGAATTGAGTGTTTCTGTGCATGCCATAGCAGCGTAAATAGTAGTAGATTCGTGGTAACAGTATTAGCTACAGTAGGTTCATGAATTACTATGTAATACATCCCTTTGTAATTTCAGCACAGCCCATTTTTCTTCTCCCTCTTTACTGCTGCTCTACATGTTATATCTGGGAAGCTGGAGACTAAATATAGCATTCTCTGTGCCTTGAACTCAGATGGATGGAGAGACTGAACATGGCTTTGAAGATTATGTGTCTGTCATGGCATGAATATCATCTCAAACAAAATGTGTCTTTGGTTATTCCAACAGAATTATACCTTTTGTTAACCCTGGATCACTGTGAAGGAAAGAAAGGAGGACACACAAAGTCAGAACACGCTCTTCTCTCCTGGTGTTCAAGGCCAGGTTGGACAGAGCCTTGGGTGACATGGTTTAGTGGGAGGTGCCCCTGCTCATGGAAAGGGGGTTGAAACCAGATGATCTTAAGGTCCTTTCCAACCATAACTATTCCATGATTCTATGATTCTATCAGTGCTTTCCCTCTTTTTTATAATCTTTTCCTAAGCACCCTCTACCATTCAGAGAATATATGAGTAAAAAGATATTTAGACTGGTATGAACTTCCTCTGCACACCAGTGGTCAGGAAGCTTGGGCAGCAGTTGGATGTTGTGGGTTAATTCCCTTTTTAGTCATGTAAAAAGTCTGCAAATAGGCTAGGAAATTAAATGTAGGAATCCCTTTTCCTAGATAAGATCTCTAACCAGTTGACTAAGATTTTCTTCTATACTTTACCCACTACCAGGGAAAGGGCAGTAATTAGGAACTTTTCCCTGGGAGGAAAAGCATAGAAGCTTTAATCACTTTAATCCTTAGCTCTTTAAAAATATACTTTTAAATCTATAATAGCGAATGGATTCCAGATTCAGGAACCAGATAATGAATGAGTTTCTATTTACACCCATGTTTAATGTTTCCCATTTGCTATAACCAAGACATTTTCCAAGTCTCTGGTCCTGTGGGGTTGTGTGTGTGTCACAATCTTTCGTTTTTCTACTGAGGTACATTGGTCTCTCCCTGTATGATAGTGGTGACTTGTACTATCAGATTTTGGATCCTGTTCCAGATGCTTCCTACTTAGTGCTGAAAGTCTGACCCTCTCCTGCCAAATGAATATAACAGTGCGTATGAATTTATCTTCCATTGTCAGGTGCCCACATTGCAGAAACCCTCATGGTACAGTGTGAACATTTTTTTCAAGGCTCACAGCAATGTCTAGGAAAAATAGGAGGAAGCACAAAAAAACTGGGAATTCTGTGGGAACTCTGGTATGCTTATTCAGTGCACCCTGACAAGTCCTTCCTTGGGAATCATGCTTTGAATTTAACATTTTTGAAGAATAAAATTGGGAATTTTCAGTTAAAACGTATCTGCATTTCATAAAAGAATGGTCAGATTGATGTTAGTTTCCATGAGTTGCTGTCGAAAACCGGAAAGATCTTCAATCAGCCTTTCTGAAATGTTATTTAGGAACCAGGATACACAGAGGCCATCCCTATGTTCCCTTTAAAACTGAAATGGTATGCACAGCATTAATTAAATTCTAAGCCCATTTCATTTAGAATTAAAGGGACATTCTAAGTTGAATTTCATTAAAATAGGTTCAGGCTGTTTCTATATCACTCTGTTTACTAAACAACTTTTACATGTGAACTCCTCAGGACTTCCAGTCGTGCAGGTCAGCTGGTACGTTGTATAGCCAGACTTCAGGAGAGAGGGGAAACAGCTCATCAATGAATTCATGCTGGCCAGACAGACAGGTAGCCCAGCAGTGTGAAATCTGTGATGTCCCTAGGACAGAAGTGCCCAAGTATATGGTCCTGCCAACTTCTAATGCATACTGTCACAAATCATGTCAATTTTAGCAATTTGCTGCTGATTCCTGGGGAGCACATGTGACTTCTCTAGCACAAACATTTGATATTCTTTACGTATTTCTTATTTTTTCAAGCTATTATTTTTTTTTTTCCAGGAATACTGGGAATAGTAATTTTCTTCCAAGTAAATTTCCAGGTAGGAAATATTTCTGTAATATTCTATTTAGTTACTTTCTTTCTTGTGTCCCTGTTCCTCATAGAAAGCATATAGCACATCTGGAGTTGAGGCTTGTGTTTGTGCATTCAGATATTATTTTCTTTGGACTTTCTAGATACACTTGGTTATTACCACCTTTTAATGCACTTACAGGAGTCTTTGCTAAAGAAATAGCCAGAATTAGAGAAGTTCTAACAGAGTCTGTGTTTATATGGAGAAAAAAAA
This sequence comes from Myiopsitta monachus, assembly GCA_017639245.1. Taxonomy (NCBI): domain Eukaryota; kingdom Metazoa; phylum Chordata; class Aves; order Psittaciformes; family Psittacidae; genus Myiopsitta; species Myiopsitta monachus. The sequence continues at coordinate 112,401,299 of CM029917.1, read as the reverse complement.
ATATTTAGACATATTGTAGTTAGAACTCTCAGAGATTTATAAAATAAAACAAAATGGACCCTGTACTTAACGGTTTAAACCAAATCCCTTGGGATTACTATGAGACATTCCTGGGAACGGATTACACATCTGTTGAGCAGGGATGGGAGGATTTATGCTTTCTTCTGTAACATCTGGTACTTGCAAACGTCAGGGAAGATAACATTCTATAGATCTGATTCAATATAGCAATTCCATTACTATGTAAAATCTGGATAATTATATTAATCCCATGTTTTCTAAAGCACTGATTCTCAATTTAGTTTTCAAGACATGAAAGAACAGTGATTGCAACTTTTTTTAATGCCAATTGATAACAAGAGCACCTATTAAATAGTAACATGAAGTTCCATATCTAATTTCTATGCAAATTATGATGAAAATTTCACATAAACAAGTAAGATTTAATTATGACCATTTAAATATTTTAAGTGGAATCTACTGAGATGATTAGACCTTAACTGTGATATTTCAAAGCAGCTACAAGCTACCAACCAACCCACTTGCAAAGTTTCAATTAGTACAGTTTAGCTACCTTTTTATTGGTATCCAAATGGTTTTTCAAACACCAGCAAAATGCTTTAACATAACTAGATGCCTTTAAAGTTAATAAAATCGTAACAGATTGCTTTCTGCTGCCTAATTTTGAATTAATGACTTTATATCTAAGTTTTCTCAGACAGCAATAATCTAGCTTTTAATTACATTACAAAAGAAAACTTGCAATATTAAGCCTATAATTAATATGTTAATTGAGGCAGGAAGGTATAACAATAACAAGGTTGTTGAAAAGATCATTTATTTTTATCTTGTTTCACAATTCCCTATGTTCCCTTTAAAACTGAAATAGTATGCATATTATTCATTACATTCTAAGCCCATTTTATTTAGAATTAATGGGACATTCTAAGTTAAATTAAGGTAGGTTCAGGTCGTATCTATACTGCTCTGTTTACTAAAGAAGTATGCAGTGAATCATTTTCCTGGCCCCAAGAATGTTTAACTTTATGAATACAGCACATTAATAAACAGCAAACTTGTCTGGTTTTGCAAATCCTGATATTTTTAGGTTTGTGGGTACAGTTAGAGGAGTTCATAGTACCCCATTGGAGATTCCTTTTGCAATGCATGGAGAGACTTTGCTGACTCTCAGTCCATATTTTAGCTATTAGCAAAGGAGTGATGAATCCAAGAAGCAAACTATCCACATTTCTGAAACTTCTGCTGTTATGAGGAAACTCCATCCCATTAGCTGGCTCTGTATCTGGTATTACAGGTAGAGCTTTTGCTCACATGTTTCTTGGATATCCTTTGAAGAATAAAAGCCTCTGTAGAGAAGACAGGATGAATCTGATGAAGCCAGACAAAAACAACCTTGCTAAAAGGCTTACTCATCTAGTAAAGAAGTCTAGGTCAGCCTTGGGATGGAAACCAAATACTAAAGAGAAGTTTCTGTACAGGGAGGAGAAGGCAGAAGCTCATGGAGGGCAGTGTGACGGTGAGATCTCACACTGTTCTTGAGAAAACAACGAGGGAACAAAGCAGGAAATAGAGGTCTTTTCAGAGCCACAGGCCTGCTGGTTCATTGGGATTATTGCCTGGAGTGCTGCTCTAGATGAAGGCAGGGTTTTAAGAAAGAGTGTAAAAAAAGATGTGGGATGGGGTGTGCCTAAAATTTCCCTTTCTGGTTCATTGTTCTGAGCTGAACAAGGACAAGGAATTATCCTTTGATTCAAATAATCTGAAGAAGGAAATATCATACCCTGGAGATCATAGCAAGGAAATAGCATAGAATCATAGAATGAAATATATTTCATTACAGTTTGTCCACCTGATTTGGATTTCTTTGGACTTGATAGCATAAAACTATCTGCAAGAGAAGGGCTTAGGATAATAGGAGTCACAGATGTTTTTTTCCTGCAAAACAAGTTGTAACTACATGAGATACAGGTATGAAATAATCCTATTCATGACCTGAATAAGATCTTAGACACACAATGGTAAACTCCACTGGGACATCATGGAGTTATCCTACCCTACTTAGACCATTATTTATCTTAACAAAATGTAGTTTTAAGTTAGAAATTCTAGAAGTAGAAATTACACAGTTATGTCCTGTGTCAGCATCTGAGGAACGCACAGAGACTGTTTTGGTACCAATGCTCATATTTGGCAAACCAGTATCAACGTCAAGTGCCAATGTTCATGCTGAATTTGCCAGGTATGGACAAGTGCCTTGAAGCCATTCCATTGTAACCTTAAGAACCACTTGTATAAACTACTTGTGTATTACCCCTTTGTCACCAGAACACATACTTTAAAGAATGGAAAGTGTAGAACACGAAGAAATCTTTTTCTAGCACCTTAGTTTTTTATTCTTTTTGAGCCTAAATGACTCATTAGCATTTAATCTTAATGCCTTATTTTTCTTTCTTCACCTACCTCTTTTTCCTCTGTTCCTAGTTCATGTAGCTAATCTCAAAAAGAGAGATAGACACTCTACTGAGTGACTTATGTATTGGATAATAGCCTGTGTATACAAATCTGGGTAATTGTGGATCATTGTGCAATGGCTTTTACAAATCAAGGGACACAGCACAGTGATTTGCCATAATGATGCTGGGATGCACTTACTAGTGTGTATGATGGTTTTGAACTCTGGACACTATACAGATTAATTTCAGGCTGTTTTCTAATGAGCAGTATGAACAATGAACAATGCGCAATAACATTTTCACCATTCCTTTGGTAAAAGCAAGGATTCATAATTCCTTTTTAAATTATTTCACAGTTTGTGGCATTTTATTTTTGTAATTTGGGGTGTATTGAAAGACATAAAGCTGCATACCTGAGCTATGCTGTAATATTCCATTTCTCCCTTCTGAAGTATGAGTTATTAATAATTCAGTACTGTCTCAATAAATAACAATAAGAAGTTCATAAAGGAGGTTGGTTTTCCTTAGGTATGTTTTTTTTGATACAGAAGTGGGAGCACCATGATCAGGATAGATCAGTCAAAGAATTTGCTAAGTCCTTCATTGTTGCATCTAGATAATTGTGCTTTCAATTCTTTTTTGATATCTTATCACAAACATCTACACAACACTGAATAGTATGTAAAATTGACTTGTTTTGTGTTTACTAAGTGAAAGCATTCTAGATTCTTCCCTGCTTCTCTCCTAGTCCATACTATAAGTGCAAAGTTTAGATTGGATATAAGGAAGAAGCTTTTTATTGTGAGGGTCGTGAGGCATTGGAATGTGTTGCCCAGGGAAGCTGTGAGTGCTCCATCACTGGCAGTGCTCAAGGCCAGACTGGACAGAGCTTTGGGTGACATGGTTTAATGGGAGGTGTCCCTGCCCATGGCAAAGGGGTTGGAACTGGATGATCGTAAGGTCCTTTCTAACCCTAACTATTCTATGATTCTATGATAAGACTAGTGCATGTATAAATCTATATATTGTGAAACCCTCACCAAAGCTTTCTGAGATACAGAGTATTGATAGGATATTGAAGCAAACACAGAAAGGATCTGTGGCTAACTCACACTGCCTGAAATGCAGATCATTGTTTAATCAGATTATTCCTTCCTCACTGAAGACTAATTCCCATTGCAATTTATACACCTTTAAAAGATACTTTGTAATTATGTCAAAATTATATCAAATTTGTAATTATATCGAAAACATGCCCAAATGATGATTATCATCATCCTCCTGAAAGTAAAAGAAGTTTTAACATAATGTATCTAGTGTAATAGGGCTGTTTGAATAATTCAGAGTGAGGAGAATTCAGAGTGAAGAGGTGAATTTATTACAAATCAGTAACAGATTCCTCTCTCAGCTTCCATCATATCACATTTTGCTGGACCTTCTGAGGCTCAGTATTTGAGCTCTGGATGGCCTTGGATCTGTTTTCAGTTATAATCCAAATGCTGATTTGGCTTGTGGTGCATAGGAGCAAGTAGATGAGCTCTTATAAAAAGCAAATATACTTCTTTTAATGCTCTCTGCAGTTCTGAAACCAGCAATTTGAAGTGAATGGAAATCAATTTGGACTGCAATGTATTTGAACCGATTATGTCTTTCTGACATAATGAAACTTGATTCCAGCAGGTTGCCCATTGCCATGCATTATGACACTGGGTCAGGAATAAAATGTTTTCATCATACCACAATTAAATCTTTTTTATTTATTGCATTGGAGAAATGAAGGAAGCATTAATTTTAAAATGATAATAAAAATATAGTACATTGCTTTCTAATCACAGTCTGGCACACAGATTTTACTGCAATGGCAATAGAGGTTATCATCTCCCTTATCTGTACATTAAACAACTTTTAAATTAAATGTTTTAGACATTAATCAGCTTCAATTCTCTTTTAAAAGTCCTGATTTCTCCCGTACATGCTTTTTTTAAGAGGCTTTACTTCTGAGAGTTCTCATATCTTTTTGAACAGAAGTTCATTGGTCTCTCCAGTGTTGCATTTAAATATAGCCTGAGAGATCCCCTGCTTCCTAAATTGTTTAGTTCATTATTTGCTGTTGTCATTTAGGAGAAAAAACCCAACTTAAATCCTGTAATACAGTTAGTAAGTTTAAGCTATGTTGTTAAAATATGCTGCAGACTGATAATGCTTGAATGTTTGGATCTTAGACAACATCTTACATCAACATGTAATAAGCAGATATTATTTTATTCAGACAGCATGCCCCTGCTACAATTCATATTTTAATAATACAGAATTCATCCGCTGGACAAAAGAATATAAGATTAACTGCAGAAAAAAAAGATAACTAAAGCAATAATAAAACAGAAGTAAATTGCACAATTAAGTTCATAAATCTGTAGTTTTGATTCTCTTTTCATCCATTTTGTTCTGCTTTTGATTTCTTTCTGGATATGAAATTTACATAGTGTTTCTCTTGTTGGGATGCAAAACATGACTCACTGAGGAAAAGCAAGAGAAAGAGTAGAATTTAAGTCATACATTATAGAATCACAGAATCATAGAATAGTTAGAGTTCGAAAGGACCTTAAGATCATCTAGTTCCAAACCCCCTGCCATGGGCAGGGACACTTCACACTAAACAACATCACCTAAGGCTCTGTCAAACCCAGCCTTGAGCACCGCCAGTGATGAAGTATTCACAGCCTCCCTGGGCAACCCATTCCAGTGCTTCACCAGCCTTATAGTAAATAATTTCTTCCTCAAATCCAATCTAGACTTCCTCTGTTTCAGTATGAACCCGTTGCCCCTTGTCCTATAACTACAGTCCCTAGTGAAGAGTCCATCCCCAGAATCCCTACAGGCCCCCTTCAGACACTGAAAGGCTACTATGTGGTCTTCATGCAGCCTTCTCTTCTCCAGGCTGAACATCCCCAATTTTCTCAGCCTATCTTCATACAGGAGGTGCTGCAGTCCCCTGATCATCCTCATGGCCCTCCTCTGCACTTGTTCCAACAGTTCCATGTCCTTTTGATGTTAAGGACACCAGAACTGCACACAGTACTCTAAAGTGAGGTCTCATGAGAGCAGAGTAGAGGGGCAGGATCACCTCCTTCGACCTGCTGGTCACACATCATTCTTTTGATGCAGTCCAGGTTACGGCTGGCTTTCTGGGTTGTGAGATAATACCGCAATTTAAGAGAGAGATAACAAGACTCTACATTTGTGGTGTGACAGTGAACTTACTCTTCATGTTCTATCCAAAGAAAGTGAGAAATGGATTTTAAGCTGCAGCAAAGGCAGTCTGGGTTACACAGTATGAAAAAAATTTCATTTGTAGAAAAAGAACTTGGACTTTGTGGGAATTTCTGCAATCTGCAACTTCATGTTTCTGAGAACAACCTAGACAAATGTTTGTCGTGAACTTTTATTATTAGTTCATTCTATCTCTATAGGGAAGATTGGAGACAGCACAAATCACCTTTTGAAATACAAGGCTACACAGGCGTAGATATGCCCTGTTTTCTGTGATAAATGAGTTTTAAGTATTTATTCTTTGAGATAAACTTTTTGCAAGATACTGATATGAAAAAGATAGGAGAAAGATCTGAAGAAACAAAGGAATTACGAGTTTTTAAAGGGTCATCATTCAGGACCTATATCCCAGGCAAAGATGTTTCAAATGCTGAAGAGAAAAAAAAAAAAAAAATAATTTCCAAGGGAATCCTTTCCTTGCAATAGAGCCACAAACCCAGGAAAGGCTGCTCACAAAAAAGTTCAAATGGGCTGGTGACCATGATTCATCTTTTGCTTTATTATTTTTTTCTTCATAGACAACCCTAAAAATAGGAAGAAAAATCACTGATAATTCCAAGTCAAGCTGATGTTACTGTCTCAGTGAACCAAAACTTCTGGTTGCATTTTTGGACTTGATAGTTCATAATTTATTTCTGTTCATAGAATCATAGAATAGTTACGGTTGGAAAGGACCTTAAGAACATCTAGTTCCAATTACCCTTCTATGGGCAAGGACAGCTTACACTAAACAACGTCACCCAAGGCTCTGTCCAACCCGGCCTTGAACACCGCCAGTGATGGAGCATTCACAACTTCCCTGGGCAACCCATTCCAGTGCCTCACCACCCTCACAGTAAAGTATTTCTTCCTCAAATCCAATCTAAACTTCCCCTGTTTAAGTTTGAACCCGTTACCCCTTGTCCTCTCACTGCAGTCCCTAATGAGGAGTCTCTCCCCAGCATCCCTATAGGCCCCCTTTAGATACTGGAAGGCTGCTCTGAGGTCTCCATGCAGCCTTAAGGTTCTTCTTTTTTGTTCGAATTTTAATTGTAGCTCTCTCTGGTGACTTTGAGGAGGCAATTTACTGAGTATCTTACTGATCAAAAAGAAACACGAAACAAAGTATTAACTGTATGCTAAGATACTTACTAAATATTTGAGGATAGAGGAAAATATGTTGATTACATCCAGCGCAATGAAGTTTCCAGAATAAATAACCAAGAGCATTAAAAGTACACTAAAGCAATCAGAAACTGCAGACAGTGCCTGGATATTTGGGGCTGGATCCACAAGTGATACGTCAGCTGCTGTACCCTGTGCGCTGCTTACGCTGGAACTCTGCCAGTTCGCATTGTCTAAAGATTCAGCTTTTGATATTAATTGATATGCAGTCATTGAAAGATATTTGTAAAGTTTCAGCTTCTCTTTAGTAGAAAAATCTTTTCTATAAGCTTTGATTTTTGTAATGAAAATGTCTCTAAAACATTCTCTGAAGATTTTTAGTGAGTTTGGTTTTATTTCTTTTTATGCACATAATGTTACTAATACCTTTTTTTTTTAATATATGATTCCCATTGGAAACCAAGCGCCAGAGCAGTAGGATGTGTCTTTTGAGCCCTTAGAGAGTTCTTAGAGAAATTAAATGTATACTACAAAATAGGTCAAGTGTTCAGACAGATTCCCCAGAGAGCAATCCAAACATTTATATGCTAGTAGCCTGTGAGAAAAAAAATGAGAACATAAATGTAGTGATATCAGGAAATTCTGGAGCAGTTGTCAAGTAGTAGGAAGACTTCATGCCTCCAACAGTAATGTTTGGTTCAACTTCTATTCCCCTGTCACGTTATGACACGTTATTCTGCTGAACATTTCTTCTCACTTGCGCCTCATGAGACAGGGGCAGTGTCCATCCAGGTACTGGATAAAGTGGGATATCTATAGGAAAATAATGTTTCATAACAAAAAAGAGTGATGCTCCAAGGAAGGATCATGTCCCTCTACGTTTTTGCTGCTACCGACCTCTTTATGCAGGCAGAAAAACAGCTATGAGAAAATGCCTAAAAATTTATTCATGTTAGTTTTTAACTTTCAATTTATTCCAGTAAAATGTGTTTGATTAAAATGTTTTAATCATGGTTGTGCAACTTTCTAAACAAGAAGATTTGATACAAGAAGCTTAGAATTTACAATGTCAACTTCAGTCCAAAATTCAATATTGTCAATAAGGTGTATAATCTTTCTTGTAGTCAAATATCAGCTCAGTTGAAGTATGTTGAGGTATTATTCCTAACTTCATAGATATCTCTTGAACAATGTATACTGATAATGATGACAACCCAAATTTCACACTTGGAAGTACGTTTCTTTAATCCACATTAAAGTGCTAATTACATGATTTCTGAAGTTGGCAATTATCTACAGCTCCAAGGATTTTTATGTCAGCTGCAGGTAAATATGCTTTGAAGACTCACCACAGCTCATCAGAGAGAAATCTCCTTGGTGATATCGAATGCTGTGTTACAGAGCAGATATGCCTCACCATTATAAGTCACTATATAATATGAAATTACACATGGTGTTTGTCATTGAAGAGAATATATTTTAAAAGTAAACACAGGAGCTTCTTTGTAGGTGTAATTGTAAAACTCAAACAAAATATTCAAAGAAATAAAGGATTGAATTCAATGTTTTGAATACCAATCAATAAAAATCCTTCCACTGGTTCTAATACATTGATTAGCATTTATAGCTTTCATGCAAGGATCTGTATATCTGTATTTCTCTCTAGTACTTCAAGAAGAAAACTCCACATTCCACAACATTAAGACAGTAGGGAAATATTGATTATTTCATTGTTTTGTGTTCAGCAGATTGTCATGGGTTCAGCAGTAGCAGTAATTTTTCTCCTTCTTAGTAGCTGGTGCAGCGCTGTGTTTTTGATTTTTGGGCCTTGGAACAGCACTGATAACACCAGTGTTTTCAGTTACTGCTTGGTAATGTTTTGGTCTGGCCAAGGACTTTCTGAGCCTCATGCTCTGCCAGGGAGGAGGGGAAGCCGAGAGGAAGGAGAGACAGGACCCAAACTGACCAAAGAGGTTATTCCATACCACAGCACATCATGCCCAGGATGTAAAAATGGAGGGCAGAGACCTGGAAAGGTGGGGTTCGCTGCTGGGGAGTGCACTGGCTGGGTCGGGCTTGGTGAGCAGTTGTATTCTCTTTCCTTGTATTTTTCTTGTATTATTACTGGTGGTAGCAGTAGTGATTTGTGTTATACCTGAGTTACTAAACTGTTCTTATCTCAGCCTGTGGAAGTGCATTCATTTGATTCTCCTCCCCATCCCTCCGGGACTGGGGGAAGAAAGAGGGGGGAGTGAGTGAGAGATTGACTGTGTGAGTTATTGAGGGGCTTAAACCATGACACAGGTTCAGGGAACTAAGGAAAAGAAAATTGAAGAAACTACTACCAATTTATTGGAACAGCTTGTATGAATTTTACTAGCTACTAGATGCTATTATGTGCAAGAAAAAAGTAAGAGAACGAATCTGGTTTTATAATCTCTATTTGTTGTCAATTTCTGTTGGTTTTTTAATGGACTTCCCAAACCTGACTCCATTTGGAATGTATGAAATCCAAATACAGGATGCTGGGGATGAAATGTGCAGCTGGAAAGCTCCCTCTGAAGTTGCTGAGTATTACTGCAATAGCACTGACTTCCAGAAAGCAATGATGGTTTCTGTCATCTGAAGATTATATTCCATCTTGTTGATTGCAAAACCTTGGGGCCAACTTTGGCCTTATCAGTCTGTGCCATGGTCTATAGAACTGGAAGATATTTTTTCCATTGCTTGAGCTGAACAAGGTTGATGTTAGGGTAGTCCTATGGTATGGTCTGTGATGATGAATGAAGTTATGGTATAATGGGGGAAGAAATAGATGAAATGCTGCACATCTGTCTTTTAGAAATAAGAGGATAAATGTGGCAAGTCATCTGTAGAACTAGATATCTTCTGGATTTAGCGGGATGGAAGTGCGACAAAGTCCATAAGCTTATGTGGGACAAATACAGTAACAGGGAGAGAGAGGTGAAGTCGTAAGGCTAAAACCAAGGTTGGATATGTAACTCTAATCACAGCAGAGGTTCTCAGCAGCTGGAGGTGGTGAGATTGGATCTATATTCCAACACTTAGTGTGGCATACAGTCTTGATTTCACGTTGTTAGAGGAAAATAAGCATCTTTAATCACATTTAGCAACTGAAAAATGAAGCATAATACCACCAACATAAAAGTTTCTTTTGAAATCTGAGCACCCAGCTTTTTACTCTCTCATATGAAAGTTTAATTTCAAGTGTTTTGATGCATATGTAATATTTTCAAAGAGAGAAGTAGAAGAAATTATCTGCAGCCCCCAAATCACTCTCACTAATTCTGCAACAAAGCCATCCATCATGAGTGATCAAATGCACTGATTATTTCATCAAAACCTACAATACCAGGGGACTATTCCAGCTTCAGTGAAGAAGTTAAGCAAACAAATTATTTAACTGATCCCACTTCATCAGTTCCTTGGAATTATACTTTTAGACTGGAAGTTTAAAATATGCAAAGAGATTGTCTTTCCAAAGAAAGACACCTGAATGTGTATATTTTATTTAGCAGTGAAAAAAAAATGTCGTTTTACGCATCTCCAGTTGCACTGCTTCATCTGATTTCTGCTGCCCATGAGGATCTTGAGGATGCTATGTTCAGGTTTTTAAAGCATCACATGCACTTACTTCAACACATTCATGCATTTTCCATGAGTGCTGTTGGAAGAGGTTTGAGGTCAGACCAAAACTCCTGTTTGTCACCCACCTCTCCCTCATTTGTTCAGTAGGTGCTGAGGTGCATCACTTGAGAATATAACTGACTGGGTAGACTGATGTATTGGCCTCAGAAGATATGGATCAGCCTCTGCTATGCTGTTTGGACCCCTTTTGGCAAGTCATTCAGCTGTCACTGTCTTGAGTCAACAGCTATGCAATGGGAATAACAGTCAAAGTTTTGCTCCAGATCAAGTAGGAGTAAGATGTTAGAAGAGGTCAGACACCACATATTCTGAAACTCATCAGAAAGTGAACATTTTAAAGTGAAGCCAGAAGGCAGCCCAACAGAGCTCTGGGGCTGAGGCACTTGTCTTGGTATACAGATGCAAATACAGTATCAGTGCACAATGTGTACAGTGCAAAAAAATTCCTGGTAAGGGACTAGCAGTGTAGAGGAAGTTTGGAAGGACCTGAATGTGATTGAGGTGGTTGAATCTCTCTGTGGATTAACATGTGGGAATTTATCTTGGATTAAATAGACTATATCCATACTAACTTATAAAACAGGATCCGGGCTCAAGCACTGACCCGTGATTATCTAATTCACCAGCTTCCAGACCCTAACCTGGGTTATACTGGATACCAGTGAGCAATTTCTGGGATGATTCCCAGGGAGGCATTAGGGAACAGTGATTCCAGAGGCTAATCCCAAAAAGCAATATATTTGCTGTTACCATGTATTTGAAGGAAGAGCTAAATCACTTTGAATGTAAATTGGGCTTATGCGACAGTCTTCAGAGGCAGAAAAGGGACCTTGGGCTGTGTATTTTTTCCATGTTCTTGTCTTTAATAAGGTCATATTGAATGATCCACATCGACCAGGAGACATTTTGGGATTTAAGGAGGTAAAGGGTCACATAACAACTACTACTGTGGGGGCATACGCTCTATCTTGCCTGGTGATAAAAGGGCAGTCAATTCTCTTGTCTGCATATTCTCTTTCCACTTCCCTCTACATTTTTCACTGGGAAATTTGTGATGTGTTTCAAAACTCATCCTGAATGGTAAACCAGTCCTTGGAATTAACAGACCATAAATTGTTGATTAACCTTGAGACTTTCAGATCACAGCCTCCGCATTAGGGCAAAGTATCACCATTGTACATTTTGCTTCTAATGTGATGTGTTCTGCCAAACTCTTTGGTAGAGTAATGGATTAAGCTCCTTGCATCAGTGAAGCTACACACCTATGGTAAATATAGTCCAGGATGAAAAATTCTACTTTTAATACATGAATGAGGTTCTTTCTAGTGCAGCGTTAAGTGAAATTGAATTGGATCACATAAAAAGTAGGCTGTGGATAAGAGAAAAATGCTGTCTTTTTTTGTAGTTGTTGGATACAGAAAGAACAATGAGAACAATGTCTGACCTGGTGGCTTCCATTGGAATGGGAAGAATCATCTTTTAGGAAGTATGAGAAAGGGAAAAAAAAAAAAAACACAGCAAAAAAAGAGGACACAGTAGAGCTTTGGATGAAAAAGTTAAGCACTGGGGAACTAGGACAGCCACTGTCTCTGCCTCAGCTGAAGTATGGTCTCTAATGACTCCAGTGACACATAATCAATTTATGAGCTTTGTTTTATTACAGTTACAGACAGTGCAGATGTCAGCATTTTTATTTCCCCTGAAAATGGGCAAGTATTACATTACATTCATTCAAGAGTGCAAATACCAGCAAAATTTGCCCACCTTAACTGACACAAAATTCATTCCTGCATAGTCCTGCCTAGATAGTCTGTGTATCCAATAGCTGCTTCTCATAATGACTTTTTGCATTCTTTTGAGAAGTCTGTTAAAATACTGATGCGATCAGAACTGCAAAAATCAAATTCTGTAACCTTTCAAACTTTTTCCACTGAGTGATTTCCACTGGTCCATGCCAACTCTCATCCTAAACTTCTTAATACTCTCAGAAATCACCTGCTAAAGGTGATCTTGCAGCACAGATTTACCTCCATAACTAAGATTCACCTATGTGCTTACTCTACCAACACTTCTGCTGACTTCAATGAACACACAGTAACAGGGCTACTATTCCTCTCCTCTTTGTCTAAAAGAAGCCTGGGCAAAAGTAATTAGAGAACTGTCATGCATTGGGTGCTAAATTTGCAGATTTAGTAAAAGCTTATATTTTTCAAGGATTTCAGAAAGCTGTAGGCTTCAATTCTTTCATCAGCCAAGAATGCAAGTACCTGTTTCACAGATAATCGATTGTAAATGTCTAAATTCCTGATCAATACCCTCTTGTCACTCATTTTTACTCATGTTCATTTGCATGTTCTTCTTTTCCCTTAGTACAATTTGTAGTAAGGGATTAGGTTTTATATGGCATTAAAAGCCAAATAAACCTTTTTTGGGAACAGCAGGTGGTAAACCATGTATCTGAGTGACGTTATCTGTTGGTTCCTGATACAGCGTAAGTAATCTTCAGGTCTTTCAGGTCTTCTGTAAATGTTAGTGTTGAATTTTATTGCATTTGGAGGGAGCATAATACTGATTCATCAAGCTTAAAATTTTCAGCTTTAGTGCATTGCTCTAAAATTTAATTACTCAATAACAAATATTCCACCTAGGATATAGTGTCTGGTCATGGTAATCAGTAGGTTATTGATCAGCCAGTTATTTGTGCAGAGCAGAGTGAGGTGACTGTAATGGAAAAGAAGTTTCTTTCTGTCCTTCAACCCATTGAACTTTGAACGTATCTGAGACACTAGCAGACAAAAGTTGAGAGTAGAATAATGATGGTCTGCTCATCAACTAACTGTTCCATGGTAGCATCTTTTTAATGTCTTTATTTTGTAGAGTTTACTTTTAAGATGATGTTACAATTAAAAAAAAAAAAAAAAGTCTTGCAAGTCTACTGGAGATGAAAGAAGAATATGGATGGATTAGGGAAGTTCTAATCATGAAGAATGCAGCATTTAGTATTTTGGCAATTATTTCTATGATACATACATCATAAAATACTTATGCATAAAATTATTATTACACATATACAATTACACATATGAAATGCATGCTAACCCATATTGTATAATTTATATAATATTATCACATTTTAGTGCAACCACTATAAATCAGAATGGGGGAAAAGAAGACACTTCAAAAGCTGTGAGATTTGGATGACTTGGATGTGAACATTTCTGCATACGTTACTTTGGGAAGCAAGCGTTGTTATTACTCACAAATATTATGAAACTCTGATGAATGAAAACTGTTGAATTGTGAGTGATTATATTCATTTATGTAACTGAGGTAACTCATGCTTCTCAGCTAAACAGTTGCTGATTTCTCTGAGGCAGAAGGTAAGGGCCTTGAGGAAGGAATTTTTATTTTAGTAATACCTTATAATTTCTATCATATGCAATTTACTATGTACCTGCAGAAGATAACAAATAAATACTGGAAAAGATCATAGAATCATAGAATAGGTAGGGTAGGAAAGGACCTTAAGATCATCTAGTTCCAATCCCCCTGCCATGAGCAAGGACAGTTCACACTAAACCATGCCACCCAAGGCTCTGTCCAACCCGGCCTTGAACACTGCCAGTGATGGAGCATTCACAACTTCCCTGGGAAACCCATTCCAGTGCCTCACCACCCTTACAGGAAAGAATTTCTTCCTCATATCCAATCTAAACTTCCCCTGTTCCAGTTTGAACCCGTTACCCCTTGTCCTCTCACTACAGTCCCTAATGAAGAGCCCCACCTCAGCATCCCTACAGACCCCCTTCAGATACTGGAAGGCTGCTATGAGATCTCCATGCAGTTTTCTCTTTGCCAGGCTGAACAGCCCCAACTTTCTCATCCTTTCTTCATACGGGCGGCTCTCCAGTTCCCTGATCATCCTCGATGCTTACATTCAAACATTTTAAGAATATTGCTCTTGCATTCATGCCAAAAGTTTTATTAGACTTTTTAGAAGTGAAGTAAAATTTCATAGATCTGCTTCCTGTTTCCATTTAAGAAATTGAGTTCCAAATATAATTCTTCATGTTAATTAAAAATTATCTGACAGATGAAGAAATATAAGAAAAACCAGTATCTTGCCTTTTGAGCAGGTGGAAACCTGAGACTAATCTGGGTTTGTATTTTAACTTATGGGCTTCTCAAATTTAAAAACAATTTACAGTATCACAAAATCAGTATCTGGCTAAAACTATAGTTTAATGAAAGAATATGAACTAAATTTGGCTAGCATGGTTTGTGCAATGGTGGAGTACCTATATGACACAATTCTGGCTTAAGTGACAAATTTTAGTTGTACAAAGGGTCCAAGGTTTGAGGAACCACAGCACTGGCTTCAGCAGGATGAATATGAGCTTAATATCATTATAAGTGATGGTGCAGAAGATTTTAGTAGAAGTTAGATACTACTCTCAGGCGCTGATGTAGAATGAAGGATATTAACAGGATTTATTTATCCACAAATCAAAAGCTAGTTAAGGAAAAGACTCGTATAGGTCAGCTAGTGCAAGATGCGGCTCCTTAGTTGAAGCTAACATTAATAGAAACACTAAACTAGATAGGCGTTTGACTTTCTGCAGTTGTGAAGGACCCAGAATAAAACACCTCTTGGAAGATGATCTCTGAGTGCAGGCCTTTGGTCACCATAATAGACATGATCCGCATGTGAGAGCAGGATTCACTTGTCTTCAGAAGAATCTCATTGAACCCTGACTTAGCGAAGTCAAGAAGTGAAAGTCAGCCTCTTCATTTTGAAAAATTGGCCCCATGGGTTTTTATTCATATTTTGAGATCTACACAACTGTTTGAAGAAAGAAGAGGTGAGAAGGGCAGAAAACCTGTTTCTAAAGGGTTCTTGTAGTTATATCCAAGACTTCAACAATAGAAAAGATGAGAGATAGGATGCCCCTGACTGATAAGTCTCTTCCTTTCCTTTAGATGGCTTCCAAGTCATGTAAAAACAAGACCCGCAGATTCTTAATTCTTTGATACACCTTTTGAACTTGTGATTGTAAGATCATGATCTTTAAAACAAGAAGTGTAGCAATTATGCTGAAAATCATATTTTGGTGATGCTTCAGTACTCTTCCTTAACCACGATGGTATGAAAGTGAAGCATGTGAATGTACTCTTTATTAACTTTCCCTTCTTGAAATTATCTTTCCATTTATTTTTTTTTCCAATCTGACAAGGAGTATTTAAATTTCTTTTTTTTTTTTTTTTTGCCCCATTTTATGGAGCTGGTTATAAATCTTACATGATGAACAGCCAACACGTGCGAGCTTGTTTACTGTTTTGTCCCAGGATCCTCCAATTTAAAACAACAAGCCAGTCAAGTGACTACACCTGAACTCTCTAATTACTGTGTTTCCTGGCAGCAAACAGGAAACCCCTGTTCCTGTGCTGGGGAAAGCTCATCAAATCTCCTGTGAGCTGGGGAGCATTACCCTCAGTCTCTCTGAAAAAGTCCCTCTAAGCTTGTCCTCTGTACCTTTCTGAAAGCTATTTATTTCTCCATCTTTCACTGGGCTAAAAAACAGGTACATAAATCAGACATAATTCAATCCTCTAAGCTTGATTTTTGTCCTGCTTGTTTGTTCATTTTTATTGGAATGGGTCTACATGCCCTTGAGGGTTTAAGTGGTCTCATAGGCTCGGTACATGATGTGTTAGCTAAAGTCTTTTTATTGAAGGCTATATAACCCAGAGCAATGGTTATAAGTGTTTGCAGGGAAAAAGGAACAATCACTTCAGCCTTCTGGGGTGTGGCTTTTAACATACTGAATTTTTTGAGGGACTTGTGTTTCTTAGATTTTAAGTATTTTTCTGCTGTAGTGAATAGACTTTGTCATCTGTAATCAGAGCCCAGATATCCAACTTCCTTATTTTAAAAGACAGAAACATTAAATTCCTTTTTACATAGGTAGAGGGTATAACTCCCTCAACTGGAGACAAAATACAAGTGTATGTTTAATGGGAGAAGAAGGGAAAGAAGGGGCAGTAAAAAGGAATAAAGTGATATGATCCATGAAAATAAAAAATGAAATGATAACCTATTTGTCATGGTTTAAGCCTCTATAACTCACGCAGTCGCTCTCTCACTCACTAACCCCTCTTTCCTCCCCCAGTCCCTGGGAATGGGAAGGAGAATCAGAAGAATGCAACTCCCACAGGCTGAGATAAGAACAGTTTAGTAACTAAAGTATAACACAAATCACTGCTGCTACCACCAATAATAATAATGACAAGAGAAACACAAGGGAAAAGAATACAATTGCTCACCACCTACACCCAGCCCAACCAAGCAGTGCACCCCCCACCTTCCGGGTCTCTGCCCTCCATTTTTACATCCTGGACATGACGTGCTGTGCTATAGAATAACCTATTAGGTCAGTTTGGGTCAGATGTCCTGTCTCTGCTTCCTCCCAGCTTCCCCTCCTCCCTGGCATATCATGAGACTCAGAAAATCCTTGGTCAGACCAAAA
This sequence comes from Myiopsitta monachus, assembly GCA_017639245.1. NCBI lineage: Eukaryota > Metazoa > Chordata > Aves > Psittaciformes > Psittacidae > Myiopsitta > Myiopsitta monachus. The sequence goes on along the minus strand of CM029917.1, from coordinate 112,384,195 downwards.
CATTACCAAGCAGTAACTGAAAGCACTGGTGTTATCAGTGCAGTTCCCAGGCCAAAAATCAAAAAGACAGCCCTGCACCAGCTACCAAGAAGGAGAAACATGACTGCCACTGCTGAACCCATGACACTATTGAAACTTAACAAGATAAAATGCAAAGCTGAACTTTTCTTTCCAAAATGATAAATTAAAATCAGAATCAAGTTTATCAAGTTCCTAGTTTTCTTTTCAGTCTGGCTTCCCTCCATGGATTGATCTCCTTGGATACATCATGTCTGGGGTAGTATGGTGTGAAAATACCAATCACAAGCTGTTGCTTGATTTCTCTGTTGGAAACATGAAATTTTCAGTGGAAAAAGCTTACTTTAAGATAGTTGAATGAACCGTCAGATTTCCCCGGCACAAACTTACTCTGTCCAGACTAAGGAGAATGACGATTCATTGACAGCTGAATTTAGGCAAGAGGCTTTGTCCAGGCCACAGCCAAGGGAGGATTTTGTCTATTCTATACTTTTCATCTATTCTGTACTTTTATGATGACATTATCTTCATTATGAACCTATTTTTTGGTTTTTGCTGTTGTTGTTACCACTTGGAATTTTATGTCAAAACCACTGAATCTTATGGGGTCCATAGGAGTACTGGAAAAGACAGACTTAAGAGGTATGAACTGTGCTGTAGATTTTTACCTTTATCCAGATGTAAAGGAATCAATATATATTACAAGCAACTCACAGAGCATCTGAACACTTGCAGGTTGCAGACATAATGGTGGGAAATGAGATTGCTTAGCATATCTGAAAATTAGTACATTTTGAAGTAGATACAATGCATGGTTTTAGATAACAATTTGTAAAAGCCTCTGGATATTAAGAAGCCTTAAAGGGTGAAATCCTGAACCACATGTTATTCATTCACCTCATTTAATGGAATAAGAATTTCACCTAGCTTTGAATAAAGCTAGTTTTAACTTAGTTTTAACTTTACAAAACTAGACAGAGTTTTAGTCACTTTGACATAAAAGAATGTCAATGAGATTTAAGCTTTCATTCACTTTTCCTTGTTAGAGATGTTCAATTTCCCATATACTCTGCTAATTAAATGTTCATCAACCTATTTCAGAGAATTATTCATGTCATTTTTGCATTTTGGCAAATGAATACTGTATTAGTTTCTTTCAACAAGTGTTAAAACAAAGAACAGTGCTCATACAACCTTGCTGTCTGAAATTAGTGCACAGATACCAACTAAATCAGAAGAAGAAAACCAAACTTCTTAAGCATTCACTTAAAATGTGTTTTGAAATTCTTACAGGATTTTGGTCACGCATCTTCTTGTTTTGGTTTATATTTTAAATGAAAAATATTACAATTTTAGATGTGAAAATGTGGCTACAGTGTTTTCCAAATGAGTTGTTTTTGAAGGAGCTGTTCATTATGCAGCAAACACATCCTAAGGCAGAGAAGAACTCTAAGTGGTGTTCTTGAATTTGCATTTTTGCTTTAAGCTTGAATAAAAAATATTTTCTCTGCCCTTGTAAAATAGATACAGTGAAGGTAATGATTTGCACTTGAATGAAGAGTATATACAATAGCTACAGAACTAGATTAATATTGAACTTTTGGTGCAATTAATTACTTAGGCCTGAATCCAGTAAAGATTTTGGTACCTAAATGCTGTGCATTGGAGCATCAAACTGCTAAGTGTCTGGCCCTCACAGTGAAATCCAGGGGTTTTTATTGAGTATATATACACAGTCTGAAATGTTGCTGCATGTGTAGGCTATAAAACGTGTTCTGGTCCATAAACGTCTTAACACCAGTTGAATTTCAGATAGTTTAATGATAAAGTACAGGCTTATGTAGAGATGTGAGGATAGTACTAGAGGCTTCATTAATGTGATATTGAACCCTAAGGTAGCAAACCCACGTCTCTTTGAAGAAGAAAGTAGTAATATCGCTTTTCTGATCTGGACCCAGTTCAGTGTGTGTTTGTTTGAGAATCCGCATAGTGCATTGCTTGGCATCAGTTAACATCCCTGTAGACCATTTGAATGGGATCCAGAAAAGTCACCTGGATGAACTGAGAGTTAACAAAGTGCAACCTGGTCTACATAACTTCATGAAAAGCTGAGGAATGGGAAATACAAAGGACAGAGCAATGCTGCTCTAGGTAAACCTGCTTGAGCAGGTTGGACTAGATGATCCATCTAACCTCAACTAGGCTGTGATTCTGTGTGACAGGGTACATATGTAACTTTCCTTTTTAGTGGCAGAGGCCTGCCTGCCCATCATAGATAGCCAGAAGACTTCTTGCAGAAGCAGATGATTATTTTCTGTCCTTCAACAAACTCTCCTCAATCTCCTAGTTTAAAACAGTGGTACACTGCAGCCTGCCTTAAACTAGTACTGCCTGCTTTGGGATGGACAACTCACAGCTCATGAACTGCAGATGTCTTGAAAGATTTTGCTATTTCTGCATGATTCATATCCTGAAAGGTCAGCAAGGTTTTCTGTCACTGGGCTTTCCAGTCATTTCTGGCTTAAGTTCGTAATAATTCCTGCAGACCATATGTCAGTTTTGGTCCTGAATTCCATGGTTTGGCTCTTTCAGCTACAGAAAAATTTCTTTTTAAAAAGTGCTTAATGAAGAGTTTTGGATTCAAACACAGAATTAGAGAATTGTAAGATTTTCACAACTTCTTAATTAGGAGGAGAGAACTTACACTGTCTTTGGGCTACTGACTCTAATATATTCATGTTGGGTTTTGGTACTGCCCATATTAGAAATATGGAACTCAATCACATCTGATCAGCCTAGAGATTCACAGTAGAGTTATTTTGGAAGGGAGAGAGTGTACACTACTAGCAGAAGTAAATCCGTAGAAGTCTGTTGACTATAGCCATAGATCCCTGGGAATAGTGTTTGAAAAGTGGTACATTGCAAGCAGAAAGAGTACCTTAGCCAACAATGACTAGAAAGTGAGGCTTTGGTCATGGGTTTTATCTGGGATTTTGAAGATTTTGTGTTAATTCATATTCCTGTCCCTACCTCCAAGATGCACATTAAGTGTTGTTTTTAACACGTTCCATTTCCTAACATTTCTAATAAAATCTTTGTCCACTGCTTGCTTGCCCTGACCTTGTTTGTATCTCTTATAAACTGTTTTCTTAGCAAATTACACTTTCCTGCTACAATTAGCTACTTGGCTCTGTTACAATTGGGTAAATAATCCTTGGACACTGATTGTACTTTCAAACACTGCCCTTGCAAAGACATTTCTAATCTGTACCAGTAAGAAATACATGCTGAACAGAAATTACAGTGGTGATTCTCATTAGGCTTCTTTTTGAAAGGAATTTTTTTATTATTTATTTATTTTATTTTTTATTTTTGGGGGGTGGGAATTTGACATGCCTTACAATATGTCAGAGCTTAAGTTGTAAGTGACCACTTTTGGGTACTGCAAGGTCCACAGTAATCAGATGTGGACAAACCTCTATAATGGACACAGTTCAGCACTGTATTATAGATGACTTTCCATTTTTGTTTCATGTTTATCATCATTGAGGATTAATAATTGCAACTGCTGAAAAAAAAGAAGATAATTGTGTAAATTTTGACCCTGGAGGAAAAAAACCTTTTCCTAGCTAAGCTCTTCAACAGAGGATAATTGTTTTAGCTAACAGCCTCTTTAAGTAATTCTATGTAATTTTAAGTAATTTCTTCATTATCGTTAGTCAGTTCCTCCAATAAGATGATCTCTTCTGTTTTACACAGTGCTGGGTGTCTATAGTAAAAACTTTGCTTCTGGTATGATTAATAATGATAAGGAATCAGTAGAATATATTTAAACTACATTAATACACTATGTTCTAACTAAAAAACTTCACTGACTCCAGCCTCCACTGCATTATTTTTATTCTAATGGCTGTGGACAAAACCAGCATCCTTACACTAGAACAACTGAGTCTAATGCATTGTTAGATAGGGTCAGGTTTAACAGTGAAAGCTAACAGAACTTCCCCTGAAAACAGGAGCTCATTTTGTATTAGTTTTCCCAACCTGAATAAAATTCATGTTCCAAAATGTTCAGCAGACATACAGTGTCACTGCTCAGACTTAGTCCTTATTTCTGTCTGTGTTCTGCATAGATGTGCTTTATTTAAATGGAAATTTTACAACTGACAGGATAGAGTAAGGATAAATTCATTGCATTTCCAAAAGGGCAGACTTCTGTTCTACAGCAGCTGTGTCAACTTTGCACAGAGTTTTAAAAAATGAAGCATATTCCAAATTCAAGTTCAATCCTGAATCACAATTGATTCTCCTCTTATTATTCTTCTATAAAATGAGTTATTCTTAACTATTCTTAGCATATTTAAACCTTAGTTGATATGTCACTAAAGTTGACCTTCTAAATCCATACACCGCTATTTCATGTCAAGTCCTCACAATAATTAATAACTTCAGATTCTTACATTTAAAGGCTGCAGTGCTTATCTAAATACTAACTTTAAAAAGGGAGAATCACCTGTGGTCTTTGATTCCAGCTTCAGAATTTCCTTTGGGCTGTTTTATTTAAATCTGCAGGAGAACAACTCAGCATGCATAGGGGTCATAGCAAGGTTGACCTCTTGATTGAGGGCAGGAACAGCAGAGAAGATTCTCTGTAGGTCTGGCAAAAAGGGAGTTCTTCAGCAGAAAGATTAGTCTTTTGTCCTCACTCCTTTAGTTCTTTGGCTAGAAAGCTTATGCTACCTCTCCAGCTGGCTAAAAAAAGTGTGACAGTTAGGACTGGATGTACTATAACAATAATGGTCTTAGAAAGTCATTTTTATACTAGTAAGCTGAGGCAGACTAAACTCAAGTAGGATTAGCACAAGCCACTTTTGAGCTGGGAAGGAGTTATACACAGCCAATGCACTTCAAGATAACATGCTGGCTTCTTTTGCCTCCTGTTAACTAGCTGTCTTCCAGTAGCAGAACTGATGAGTTCAAACAAATCAGCTGAACTAGTCAGCTCTCAGTTTGGAGCTGGACAGCAGCCTGACAGGCCAGATGTTGGAAGAGAGCTAGATGTTTTGACTTAACAGAGATACCTGGATTCTGAGATTTGGACCGTACAGGGACAGTCACATGCTGTGGAATAGGATCTGATGTTCCCAACACTGGCCTATGGAAAAATGCTTAAACGAGAAAAATACTAAGTCAAAACCCAGAAAATGAATGCCTGAAACCACTGGGATTTAGGTGTAATACTCTGTGCTGTAGAAGTGTATACATCTCTTGTTTCATATTTGCTGTGAGAATAAATCTAAGGTATACTTTAAACTGTAAAAAGTACCCTTTCTTTTAAAGAATTGCTTAGCAGGACTTACTCTACCCTTTTAAATATATCTGGAAAGAAGAATCTTTTCTATTCACAGTATTGACCAGTTGGAGGCCATTGTTCATCATTTGCTTTCCTCTGGTAAACCTATTAATTGAGGTTTAATAATAAGTGAAACAACAGCATATACTCCAGTTTCTATGTGTGCTTTCAGCATATCAGGACCACAGACAACAGGACTTTCTTGCTTATTAGAGCATCCACCTGGTAGGAAGGTGTGAAAAGGATCCAATCCCTCCTTTCAGGGCAGTTAATTTTTTCAGATATGAGTGCTTCGGAGTGAAATTGTAGGAAAGAGGCCATTCCAGGATCCACAGAGTTATCTGCTGCTTAGCTCACATTTCTTTTTAACATCACTTTCTACCTTTTAAAACTGTATCCACATGTCAAAAAACAAGAAGCTTGTTTGCCAAAATAAAACTCACATCAGCTCCTGACAAATCAACAGTGGCTTGAGACACTTACCTTACCATGTCAAGGCTAATGAAAAAATAGATATTTCAATAGTAAAAGTTAGGCTATTAAAATCCCATTTAAAATACTGTTCCCTAAAATGCGTTTAAGTTTATATATTCAGAATATATAATAGGATGGTGTGTAAGTATTTACTTCTCATAGTGAACTGCACTATTTTACTACTTAGAGTTTAATGCATACCACCTCATATTTGCAAGACCCTAAAAGCAGTAGCAGCTTTCAGTACATCTGACAGGTCATTAGACTTAAAGAAGGAGTCTGACTCAGTAAGAGGAAAGCATTTCAGGTGGGTCATGTCAAGGTAAACTTCCTGCTGAAGAAGACTTAAAGCTACTGCAATTAACCTCAGTGGTGACAATACAATGAAACAAAATCCGTAACTGTTAGGGCACAGTGCTGTAAAACCAAGTGGAAGGGTGAGAACAGAAGGTGAGGGTGTAGAGCTATTCTAAGATGACTCAGCCTTTCTTCAGGTTATGCTAGCAGAATGAGTAAAGGAGGAGGGTAGAAGCTACAGTGTCCTGGATCTCTTTAACGTGTTTCTTCTACAAAATTCTTGCCAGTGAAGTGATCTGCTAAAATCAGGCACTGACACAGGCATCTATCTCAGCCTCAAATTAAGTCCCATATCTTTTCCAAAACCTTGAAAATCTGGTTGATTTATTTAAAACTATTTGCCCTAAAACCAGAGTAGATGTCTCAGGCAATCACATGTACTCAGCATGCTTCATATTCAAATTCACAGAACCTCCTCAACACAAGTTTCAGCCTCTTAACCACCCTTTTTGGATTTAAGACTTCACTTGACCATTGTCTTCCTAACCACCATACTGCTTTTGAGCGTGCTTATCAACATCAACAGAAAGGCTAAAAGATTTGATCTTTGGAATGGATTTAAAGCAGGATGAGTTTAGTTGTCCCTCTCTGCCCACAGTCATTCTCCAATTTATTCAACTGGAGTTCTTTTTAATGTATATATACATTAAATTGAACTATGAAAGGCATTAGGAAAAATCCTTGCTACTGTTGCTCTATAACAAAAGAAGAGCTAGAATTGCAAGCAACTTAGCAGTGTATTTTACAACACTGAGTATAGGCACATATAGTTGGAGGTGTTGATTTTGTTAATATCTCATTTTTCTAGGCGTACATTTGACTTGACAGTGTAAATTAATGTTCTAGGTGTGGTGGGTTGTGATGTATGGTAGAAAAAAATACAAGCAATCAATTTAGGTTATAAATATTGAAGTGCTACTATATGGAACAACAGAAAACACTGGAATAATAGAAACAAGGAGAGAAAGAAACTTATCAATATATAAAGCCTAATGGTTACCTCCTCTGTGGCTCCTTACTGCGTTCATCAAACTTGGTTCTGAATGGTTGAAGCATTGTGAAATGCAGAGTCTGCCATAGTGCGCTGATTCAGAAGAAATCTGCGTTAACACAGGACCATACACTGCATGTACTAGAAAATTGTGGTATCACTGATATAGTGATACAGGATGCTCCTTCTATCTGCCCTGGTACTCTCTTAGCCTGGATCTTGCCCTGGTCCTCCTGACCAAGAAAACAGGTTTGGTTTAACCCTCAATGGCCTCATTAATATTATTTCATATCACAGACAATCTGACCTTGCATGGTATTACTAATATGGTTATCTAGGTTTTCTTATAAGGTTTTATTTCTCAGAAGATGAATGACTGTGTGTGAGCCATGCTTTTTTACATGAAGGACAAGATAACACAGCCATTGACACACTTAAAGTCCAGCCCAGACAGCTTCTCAGAAGGTATTTCCTGATAGGTGAATAGGACAACTTCTTCTCTGTGCTTGGAAGGAAAAGTGCAACCTCCTAATTCAAAGAAAACTGTCTCATAAGGAGGTCAATGCATACATTGAAATGTCTACTGAAGTATTCCTTTATGAAGTGACTTTGTATCAGACCAACTTTATTCTTTATAACATTAAGTACATGGATGTAAACTCAAGGCTCATGTATAAAACTCTTAGAACCTTCAAATTTGGCAACTGAATTTTCAGTCTCTGAAACGTGAAATATGAGAAACTCTTCAGGCATAAGGAAAATTGAATGAATGATCATTAACCCTACAAAATTACTTCTGCACCTCTTGAAAAACTCACACCAGAGAAGCTTTGACCTGCAGGTTTACAGAGCAGATGGTGTATTGCCAAAAGACGCTGAGGCTTCCTTCTTCAAAATGCAGGTTTGCTGCCACTCAGGAGTAAAGAGGTGAGCTGCTGCAGAGCACTTTTCCTTGAGACAGCTTACTAGAAGAGCTTCCAGAGCTCCACACCTCTCAGCAAATGTGAAAAGCCTGAGGCTTGGGCATTAGGCTCATTAAAACAGGGGTTTAGTCACTTTCTGACTGTACATAGAATTCCTGTTTGGCCATCATAGAAATTACTCTGTCTTATACAGTCTTCAGCCACTGTCAGAGTGGGTAAACAAACATGGCAGAGAATGTTTTGTCATATTTCTCAAACAAGAATATTGCAGCTGTAAACCAGAGACTACTGTTTTGTTCTTTGCACACTGTCATTTGTCAGGAATGATTTGTTTACATTTACATTTATATGATATTGAAAAATATGAAATAATATATTTCCTAAAATTATTCTATTCTTCTCCATCAGAAATGAGCAGTAATTGCAGTACCAGGAAACTTCCAAGGGATTGATGCCAATAATTTAAGCAGCTGCATTTTTACATTTTGTTTAATAAAATTGCTTTTATGTAAAGGTCTGCTATTAAATATTTGATAGCTTCATGCAAAAACAAATCTCTGGTATGGAAAGGCAATTATAATTTGAAGAATTATTGCTATAAACTTTAATGTTTTTCTATTTCAATTTCAATCTATTGTAAGGCAAGAATCTCAGTAGAGCAAACACATTCGATGTTTCATCATAAAACAGAATAATGGAATAAAAAAATACTGTGTGATGTATGGAATTTTATGACTAAAAGGCAAAAAAAATCAAATCTCTCTCTTTGTTATCATTCTGCCTTTAGTCTAATTAGTTGCCGAGAAAAATATCTCAGAAATTGCCTTTAAGCCTAAATAATTGTATACCTGGTTGCGTAACTTATTGATAGAAGCTGAATATCTAAACATGCTTTATGCCTTGGCCTTGCAACTAACTCATCTTGCCATTGCTGCATCTAGATTTATGTGTTCCAACTAAAGTTTCTCACTAGAAACTGGAAAGATGTGTCTCCAGAAGGTGATTTATCCTATTCTTCTCTTTTGGCATTAGATAACCAGGTAAAGGCAGTTCTGATTTACTCCCAGACTAATGGCTAAGACTAATGGAAATCCTATTCCAGGTACTAACTTCATAGATGTCAGTGGTTTAAGCCCAGCTGAAAACTCAGTACCATGCAGCCGTTTGCTCACTCCCCGCCCCCTTTCCTCCCCCCGGCTGCTGGAGGGATGGGAAGGAGAATCGAAAGAATGTAACTCCCACAGGTTGAGATAAGACCAGTTTAGTAACTAAGGCTATAACACAAACCACTGCTGCTACCACCAATAATAACAATGATAAGGGAAAAAACAAGGGAAGAGAATACAACTGCTCACCACCCGCCGACAGACACCCAGCTAGACCCAGAAGTGATCTAACCCTTCGGGTAACTGCCCCCAGTTTATATAGTGGGCATGACGTGCTGTGGTATGGAATAGCTCTTTGGTCAGTTTAGGTCAGGTGTCCTGTCTCTGCTTCCTCCCAGCTTCCCCTCCTCCCTGGCAGAGCATGAGACTCAGAAAGTCCTTGGTCAGACTAAACATTACTGAGCAGTAACTGAAAACATCGGTGATATCAGCACTGTTCCCAGGCCGAAAGTCAAAATCACAGCACAGTATCAGCTACTAAGAAGGAAGAAAAATGACTGCTATTGCTGAATCCAGGAAAACAGAGAATTAAGTCTTCAGTGATGTTGACATTGTTAGTATTGCTCAAGACTTCTACAACACTGAGATAAGGTAGTGGTTCAATTAAATCAATGTGAAGAAAGGGCTGAGAGTTGCGCATTTGTGGCAGTGAGCTCCCCCTCCTCGATTACAGACTCCTTTTAAAGTTACTCAAGGCTGAGAGATTCTCTGCTGCAACAGATTCTCAGCAAGTGATTAGCGGCATATTAAACTTTGAAATCTTACGTAAGTGATATAAAGGGTTATATATGCACAATCAACCCTTTAGACATAAACCTGACCAAGCTTCAGACTAAATTCTGGATCTAGCCACACTTAGACTACTTTTTGAGAAGGAGTTTAGAAAGCAAGGAGGTCCTTTCTGAACTTCATGACCCAATGGGATGTTGTCCCTGACAGTTTTGTTGTTATCTTCCCTCTATAAAGTAAATACTCAAGTGCCTCCATGGCAGGGAGTTCGGAACTGGATGATCTTAAGGTCCTTTCCAATCCAAACCATTCCATGATTCTATGAAACGTACCTTGCCATTGAATCTTGTTAAACCACTGTCTTGTTTACTATCAATTATAGCCTATTTTGAACTGATGAAAAAAAGAGCAAGTGGTGACTCCAGGAAAGCAACTGCTGGCCTAGAATTCACTGTCTCAGGCAGACAAAGGGAAGATTGCTTGCAAAAACTTATTACTGCTATTTCAGTTAAAACTGAGTGACTGTCTCAAATTGTCATGTTTCACATCCTTCCTGTGGTGGATTGTGATTGGCTTTGAATCACAATCCAAAACCTTACAATTATAAAGCTTCGTATTAACAATGGGCCTAAAAGGAGGGAAGAAATAACAAACTTGAGGACCTCTTCTGACTTCAGTGATAATAAAACTGCTGATCTCCTGTAATTCATCAGAGCAGTGAAGCATATTCTTATTTTTAAGTTTGCAGTCTGGCACAGTGATTTCAATAGAAGATGCATATTATTAAGTACACCAACTTAAGTGCTTTGCTGGCTCTCAGCTTAATGCAAATGCCTTTTGAAATGATTGCCAGCAGACTTCGGTAAAAGAAATCAGGGACTAAAAAGAGTTGGAAGTGAGCCTAAATAAGCCACACTACCATTGAAGCCTTCAGGATGCCAAAATATGATTTATTATGACTATGGATATTCCCCTCCTGGGAATTCATCATCAAGTCCAAAAAAGTTGGAAAAAGTGTCTTCATTATAGTTACAGTACCCTGTCTTGAAATCAAAATATCTACATACTGAAATATAGGGGGAGAAAAGAGCAATAAAATTACAATTATAGGAGACTTTTTTTGCTTTTGAGGCATCAGAATAAGATAAAAGTGTTATTCTAATCTGATTTCTCTTGTTACATATTTTCCTTCCGAGCAGCATGCTGTGCAGCTGTTTAAGAATGAAAAAGAGGAAGATTCAGAAAATCGAACCTTCTTTATGGAGACATCTCCTCAGCTAGGATCACATAACTGGCAGCTCAGACCACTGTCAGACAAAATCTCATAGGACAGTTCTCAAATACTTCCATCCCCCAACTTATCTCCTGTCATATATCTATGTCTATATCCATGGGGTGATCCTCCAGCCTCTTTGTTTTCAAACACTTCATTCCTGGTGGGAGAAAATATACCCTTGTTTTACTGGCATGATTTGGTGTCTAACCATTCTCAGGAATGAACAAATGTCTTCTGTTTTGTGGTAATCGATCAGTGGAAATTCAGAAATAAACCATATCTCAACACAGGTAGAATGCATTTCTGTAAGCACCCCTTGTACAGTCATTGTACAATGCAGGTAATAGATTTTTTTTGCTTCCTTCTCATGTATTCAGGTAAAATACTGAACTGCATTCTGTTGGGTTACTTACTCTATGGTTGCTATGTCCATAATCCAAATAACGCTTCAGATCTTTAGATGCTGAAGAGGAGAAATACTACTTTTCTCTTACCCAACAGTGATGAACTTTGGGTTAACTATCTGCTTTAGTTACATACTGATGAGTAAATATTACCAAAAGATAATTTCTTTGAGGAGAAAATTATTCCCACTACTTGAGAAGAAATAAGGGAGGAATTTTTTTAAATGAAAAATGCTATGGCTCTTTATGTTGGTGGTGTAAAAAATTGGCTCAGAAATTCAGTTTTAATTGAAAATGTAAAGTAAATGGAAGGGTTAATACAATATGGAATCTGAAAGTAAGTCTTTGGGTTTGGGGTGAAAAAACATTTTCTAACGTATCATTAATTAACCAGTTCCTAATTTATCTTTTATTAACCTAGGGATGCTTGCAAACCTATTCCACAATTCTCTGTTTTGGGTCAACCCCCCCCACAAACCACACTTTCTTGTGTCCTGTACTTCATTTTCACATCAGGAAAGCTGTGCTCCGAGTTCTGTAACTGAACACAGTGCAGGAGAGCAGGTGTAAATGAACCAAGAAAATAGGCTGGTGATTTGTCTAATAATCCTGCAAGAAGGTCAATTTTGGAGAGTAATATAGGTAAAATAGCTTCTAGGAAGTCTCAGAGCAGTGATTATGCTACCTGAGGGTCCAATGATGCATGCATGTTAGTGGCTACTGTCTTTTAACTGCAGAGATTAAGTGATTTTTCTGGCTCAGTTGGAGAGATGTGTTTTTTTGTTTAACCGTCTTCTTTCCAATTCGAAACATAAGGATTTTCATGGGGTTTGGTCATAATGGTTGCAAGGTTTAAAAAGAATGGGCAAACAGAACATGAGGATAGTGATTATCCATTGTTTTCAGACGTAATTTCCACAGCACTTTCCAGAGGGGAGAATGTACACTACAGGAAAGGGATATGATATTCACTGGGTTGTTCTGTCCCCCTGAACCTGCTAAGTAGTGGATGAATCTGTACAGAGCATATCAGGTCACTTCGGGAATGTGCTTCTGATTCTTGCCTTTCCAGATTGTGTGCTGATGTTAACAACCAGTGTTAAACTGCACAGCTGATGACTGACAATGCCTTGCTTCTCTTGATAAATAAGGAAATTGATCTGCTTTGAACCAATGGAGCAGTGGAAACTCCATACATTTCCCTGTTGTAAAACCTTAAAATTGTCACTATAGGTACTCAATTTTGAGTTTCCCTTGAGTTCATTTAAGCTTAATTAAATGTAAGGTAAATTTGTGGGTCTAATTTTCCAGAGACAAACTAAGACACACTTGTAGGTCACACAAGGTTACCTGATTGGGAGGAACGTGATAACTGACACCACTATAGCTTTATGATTATGATATAGATAAGTATGGAACTATTCATATGGAGGGAGCTTGACCAAACAGGCTCAGGCAGTGACATGCAACAAGTCCAGCTGAAAACAGTCTGCTCTTTAGCTTTTGCAGTTCACCATTACTGAAGTTCACCTGGGACTTGGGCTGCTTCAGTGTGGGTCCCCCATGGGGTCACAAATTCTGCCAGCAAACCTGCTGAGCATGAGCTCCTCTTCCCATAGGGCCACAGGTCCTGCCAAGCACCTGTTGCATCATAGGCTTCCTGCGGGGACAAAGCCTCCTCTGGGCATCCTCCTGCTCCAGCAGCATGGGCTGCAGGTGGGTCTGTGCTCCAGCATGGACCTGCCTTGGACTGCAGATACATATGGTCCACCAAGGACCTCCATGGGTTGCAAGGCACAGCTGCCTCACCATAGTCTGCATTATGGGCTGCAGAGGAATATCTGCTCTGATGCCTGAGCACCTCCTGCATCCGCTGCACTGACCTTGGTGCTTGCAGGTCTGTTCATATCACATATTCTCACTTGTCTCTCTGAATGCAACTTCTCCTGTGTGTGGTTTTTTTTCTCTCCTCCTTAAATACATTATCCCAGAAGTGCTGACACCATGAGCAATAGGCTCAGCTTTGGCCAGTGGTTAGTCTGTCTTGGAGCTGGCTGCATTGGCTCCATCAGCTTCATCCTACATGGGGGAAGCTTCTAGCAGCTTCTCACAAAAGCCACCGCTATAGCCCCTCTGCTACCAAAACCTTGCCACAGAAACCCAATACACAGCTCCAACAAGAAAATAACCTGAGTATTTTTCTCTTTCAATTGTCTTGAGTTTCATAATAACTCTCATGAACAGCTCTGCTATTTTAAAACTACTGATTTTTTTTGCACTATTAAAGTTATTATTCTGACTTGGGTTTCCATCCCATGGGTTATAGAAGCTAGCACAGCAGAAGAAAGTAGATAGGTGAATAAAACTAGTAATTTTAACTTCAGTACTGCAGGGCTCTAATAATACAATTTATCTATTTAAAATTTATTCTACATTTCCCTTTCCAGTGGCATGATAATCTCATTCTGTCTTGTATATACTTATCAGTGTACCTATGCTAGGTTTCTGTGAAGAGAACTGTGCCCTTACTGGGTCATGCTGCCAGCAATCAGGAAAAGCCATTTACAGGATCTTGTAACTCTATGAAGGACAGAGGTAAAAGCAGAGTGCTTTCAGATGTCAGATTCTCTAGGGAAAAGAATTTCACGTTTACCTTCAAACTTTACACTGGTAATCGTGTTCTGTGATTCATTCCTACCCCAGCTGCATCTGTGGTTAGTTTACAGCTGAGTCCCTGGAGGAGGTTTGATTTCTGAGGGTAGAAAGATTTTAGCCAACAAAGTATTAGAAAAGGATCTTGTGCAGCCAGGAACTATGTAAGATCCAGAGAGACAGAGAGTTTCAACAGCCCCAGATTAGTAGTGTTGCTTGCATACCTTTATAAAAAGCTGTGGGTTGCCTTTAAGCAGTTGTTTCCTGTGTCCCTGGTGTGATGGCCACTTGCAGGTTTTGAACCAGGGGTCCTTGGCAAGTGAATCCCTTTGGCATCTATGGTGCTAAACAACCTCAGGTTTAGCTCTGTTTTTTATTCTCCCCCTCTGCTGCTAACCCAGATACTTGTGGTTTAGCTGCTAGCAGGATACAGGGCTACATTAAAAGATGCTGGGTTGAGTTTAGTTAATAAGATCATGATTTTCATACTTTGTCCAGGCTCAGTTTGGTGACATATCATGCAATGCATAGCAGCAGCTGAGAACAAGGGCCTGTTCTGCATCGACCGTTCAGCCTGTTGTCACAGTAGTACTTAAATACGTTTATTAGAAGTGGTGTTGTTTATATGCAGCTCTGCAGCTTTAATTTCAAGTGCTTGTTGCAGCTTAGAGCATTTTGTAGCATTCAGTGGAATTGCATGAAATTCAAATCAATAAAAACTGTCATGGTGTGATGCATGTGGCGTTTAGTAAACAAAGCAGATGAGGTTGACCTGACTGAAAGCTGTGATCAGCACGAAGCACACTGAATACCAAATGTGGTGTTGATTCATGGCAGAGCTGGGCTCTGGGTATGTGCATTTATCCAGCTAATTTGGAAAGATGTCTTTCAGTTTTAATTACATACTCCAGTGTTGGGTATAAACCCCAGGAAAACATGATTGTAAACATTCATATTTATTACCGTGCTTGAAAACTGAAAAGTGGGATACATTTGTATCCCTAGATCCTTGCAGACACTACTGCTTTGCTTAAAAATTATTAAATTCAGTGGATTGCTCTTGCCATTTATAAATTCTCTAAAGGGAAAAAGCGAGGTAACAGAAATCTTGTTTTAAAAGCTAATAAATTACAGATGGGCTTTTAGCTGCGTTAAGGTGGAAGAGTATTATGTCAAAAATCCTGTTAAGTAACCTTGTCAAGCGTGGATGTTACAGTGAAAAACCCAGCAGGTTTATTTCAATCCCTTCCTTTCTCTGAGTAAACAGAAATATGGAATGTAGACACAGGTGGGAGCAACTCTTTGGCACAGAAATATATCATTTCCTAATTAAATGTCTGTTTCTTTTACTATTAAATTATATTCTTTTCATTAGGACTAAATGACTATGGAAATGGAAATGAGAAGCAACTCCGGCTTATAGAGGTTGGCAGTCTGATTTTTCCCATGCCTTCAAGAGTCCATTGGAGTGTTTATTTCCCATCCAGAGCTGCTGTGTTGGGACTGAGGGATTTAAAGCTAATGAAGTGTCTGACAGAGGAAAAGCATTAATCGATGTGTGCATAGAGAGATATGTGTTATTATATCAGTTATGTAGTGGGGACCTGTAATAGAGCAAGCAGGTGCTATGATCAAGTTTATATATTAGATCAGTGAAAAGCAACTTCTTTGACTTCATCTTTCCATTTCTGAATTAACCAAATTCTGTTAATAAATGCATGATTAACTAAAATATAATACCAGCTGATTCTCCAGGGCTTTTCCTACAAAATGGCATTTTAGCCTAGATTCGTTTGTTAAATCTGGGAGATTGTCACATAATATAAAGATAAAATGAAATGTTACTATGAAGGTTGTGGAATGTATGCCAAACTGTCCTTAAACTAAGGTGGCTAAATATTAACCCAGTTTGAACTGTTTTCTGCTGGGTTTTGTTGTGGATTTTTTGCTTCCTTCCTTCCACCTCTTTTCACTATTTCTCTCTAAAGCTGGTATCCAGGTAAATGTTTAACCTACACCCTGGTAATACAGGCATGAAATGGCATGGGAATAGACCTGTTTTATTCTGAAGCTCCAGGGAAGCGGCAGAGAAACAAAGATAAGTTCTTAGGCTGATCCAGAGTAGCGTTCAGAGGATTTTGGGGGAGATCTAGGCAATTAACTTTAAAAAAAAACTGTGAACCAGAACCCCCTTGAGATTTTTAAACTCTATTTTCTAAGTGATAATTTTATTCTACTTGCAAGCAGAAATGCCTTAATCTTGTAAATGCTAAATGTCCCATAAATGGTCTTGGTCTAAAAAGATTTCAAAGCACACATAAACTCAGAGGTTTGGATTTAAGTAAAGAGTGTGCTTTATTATTCCAAGTAGAGACAATATTTTCTTTATTATTAAGATAGCTGCACTATAAAAAAGTGTGGTACTTACTCTTAGCAATAAACACTACCTTTCCGCACACAGTTCTCCAGGCTCCGGTGTCCACAGTAAATGGAATTTGGAAGACTACACTGTTACCATAGCATGATATGGAAGGACGGATGGCCATGGTAAATACTGTACACTTTTCACATTGCAGGTGGAGGAAAACTTCTGTGAATGCCTAGTTTACATAATTTAGGTGGAGGATGTCAGAGATAAAAACAGAGCAGGGGAGGAGATGGATATCATGTTGCCCAACCCATCCTTATTGTTAGTGAATAACTTTGTGACTATGGGCAAATTCCTTCTTTTTCTCTCTTTTATCCATTTTTTTCCTGATCGGATGATAATTACAAGGTAAGTTCTCGTTAGATATAAGGAAGAAGTTCTTTACTGTAAGGGTGGTGAAGCACTGGAATGGGTTATCTAAAGAAGTTGTGAATGTTCCATCCCTAGCAGTGTTCAAGGCCAGGTTGGACAGAGTCTTTGGTGACATGGTCTAGTGTGAGGTGTCCCTGCCCATGGCAGGGGGCTAGAACTGGATGATATTAAAGTCCTTTTGAACCCAAACCATTCTATGATTCTACTAATCCCAGTTCATTATCTGACAAGTTCCAATTCATCTTCATCCATTTCTACACCACCCATGATTTTCTGGGGTTATCCAGGATGGCAGTAGGGGATTATCATGTTCAGTTTGAAAGAAAGAAGAGAGGCCTGTTGACATAATCCTATCAGGAACTGGAAGTTATTATGGATAACTGGATGTCATCTTCAGGTTGTTTCTACTTGATCCCCTGAAACTGGAAAATGAAAGTGTAACTAACCAGGGCAGCAAAATACAAGAAAGATTCATTAAATAATCATGTGGCAACATGGAGCTAACAGCAAACTGAATTAATGTTGTAAGACATTATCTTATGAGACATGGGATGTTTTAACAAAAAAAATCTATGTTAAGATATTCTTCCAACATCCATTTTAATCTCCATACTTTTGAAGTCAAGCCCCATTAAGTTTTCATGAATCTTAGGGCATGCGTTATGTTCTGCCAGGAACTGTTTCATACCAAATGGTGTGTTAAAAACAGCAATAAAAAAATCTGGACAGGGATAACTACTTACTAGAGCATACTACAGTATGTATCTCCCCTTCTCCGATGTTGACTACATTCTCTCTGGAGCCACTCACCTCAGCAAATGATCGTTAGTGGCCCATGAAGACCAGTTTGAATCTGCCACCGTCACTCCTGGTGCCACCCCCTGTAAAAAACATGTTTGTTGATGTACAAACATAAAAAGTTGCAAGTCATATTACACTACAGCATCCTGAACATTAAGTTTTTAAGTAAAATACATTTTCCAAACCAGTTTTGATATACAAATCACTAAACAAAACAAGATTCACAATAGGAAAGAGGAAAAATAGTAGGAGGTATTAGTAATGTAATTATCATGAGTGAACCTTCTACAAACTGCAAAGTCACTTTATATAAATATAAAGAGATTTTAAAAAATATGATCTGCTGCAAGAAATGTATCCTGGAATAAACACAATTTTAAAAGTCAAAATAAAGAAGATTCCTCTGAAGCTAAAGAAGAAAGTCAGCGTCCCCAACAGAGCTGTAACTGATGACAAAGAATAGTAATTCTCCTGCCTGTGCAATCTGTCTTACTCAGTGTCCTTGGCCTAAGGAATGATCCAGGAAGCTGTGAATGCTCCATCCCTGGCAGTGTTCAAGGCCAGGTTGAACAGAGCTTTGGGTGGCATGGTTTAGTGGGAGGTGTCCCTGCCCATGGCATTGAGGTTGGAATCAGATGATCTTAAGGTCCTTTCCAACCCTAACAATTTTATGATTCTATGTAAATTTATGAGGGGGTTTTGGTCCTCTATCCAGAGTTAACTTAAAGCAGCTTCCCAGCTCTAGGAAGCTCAATGCTAAAGCTCTTGTGAAGAAATGATGATGGATCTTTGCTAGTTATTTAGAAATACATAAGAAAAATATATTTGAAAGTTAGGCATGCTTAGAACAACACTATTTGAAAAATATAAAAGAGAATTCAGTTTTGCTACCCTGGCCACGCAATCCTGCAAGTCTGAAGCTTTGATCAAGTTATCACTGTGAAAAAGGTTTTGCTTAATGTCCTGAATCTGGCAACGAGCTAAAATAGGGATCTTTCTCAAACTGCAATGGAAAAAAAAAAAGAAGAATTTGTCTATTAAGTGTGCTACAAAACATCTCAAATATTATTGCAGAGTACTAAGTAGCAGGAAGATCCCTATAGTGTCATCTCAAAGACGCTAAGTTGTTGAAAATGGTTTTGACATCATGAAGCACACTGCCCACAAAACAAATGCAGGGTCTGTGGGGTCAAGCCTCACATATATTTGTGACTCTTTTTTCATTGTTTAAAGCAAATAAGACTTTTCAAACAGGTTTCCAGCAGAAATGTTGCTTTCTAAAAGCCAAACATAATTAAAGAAAAAATAACTTTTCTAGTTATTTTGTTTTTTATTTGGGGGTGGTGCTGCTGAGGTCCCTGTTCTGATATTTCTGCAATTAAATTCTTGGGTTTTTTTCTGTTTTGTTAATATAATTTATTTTCCATGTGTGTGATGAAAAGAGAGGAAAAGTTGGAAAATTACCAAATGTTTTCATTGGCTGACCCGTTCAATTTGAAAAAGCACTTCGATAGCTTAAATGAAAGAGTCATGTATAAACTATTTCCTTCCCAGTCCTACACACTCTTAACCTCACTGCTGTCTTTAGAGGTCATCATCTCTGTGACTGGTTTTGATCAGGCCCAGATCTCTCTATTGTAGTTGGCAAACCAGTAAGAAGCCACTCATGTTAAAAAATAAACAAACCAAAACAAACCTTGTCATTAGATATAGTGCTTTTCTAGATTGGCTAATTAACATATTATGGTAAAAGTCTAGATCTACATTAGCATGAATAAAACAACAGGGGAGGGAAAGCAGACTGAACAATGTTCAGATTCCTATCCTTGTATAGCTTGTAAAATGGTATTATTCTCTCCTCTCATAAGCAAGTTGCATAAAGATATGCACCTGTGCATCAGAAAGCAATTCCAAACCCTGCTGCCAACACAGGAAAAGAAACTCATTTTCTTCTGCCTAAACACCATTCAACTCACGCAGTTGAGAAAGTTTTGCAGTCAAATGTACTCAAATAAGATTGCAAGATGGAAGCTTGAGGCACTGCTTGGAAAACCTCAAACAAAACAAGAAGGAAAGACAAAAGAAACCTTCATTCTCCTCATCCTGAAGAACTGCATGGTAATAAATTAAAGAAAGTTTGAACTGGTAGGACTATAGCATATTTGAAAATATGGATTCATATGCTATTTTCTTTTTGGAGAGAAATAAGGTCAGAGGTATAGTCACTGGTATACAAACCTTTTCATACTATCATGATACGGTCATCCAGCTCACAATGATAGTGGAGCATACACTACATTTAAAGAAACAAAACACACAGAGTACTAGTGATGCCTTCAACTACCTTTGTCAACAGGCAAGGTTAAAAGAGATATTTTCTTCTTGAGACAGGGAAGAAACACACAACTTGTCACATTTTCATTTGCAGTGTATCTTCTTATTATATCTCAGAGAAAAATTGCCATCCATCAAGCTTGACCTATTAAATGTCTAGACTGTTGATTTTAATGCAGATTTCTGGGAAAGCAAATATGTCAAATACCTCATTTTCTTCAGAAAATATTAAGGTCCCTAATTCTGTTTTCATCTGAAAGCAGAACTGCAAATAAAAAAGGAACAAAAGTTTTGTGTTTTCTGCCAAATCTTACAAATGTTTCAAACAGCTGAAAGGGGAAGGCAAAAAAAAAAAAAAAAGCAGCAAGAAGCAGATATAAGAACTGGGAAGAAGCCACATGCAGTTTTTCAATATCTATTACATAGTGCCTTGAACAGGAGGGAGAACTTTTTCAGACTTCAGATGGAATGGTGAACTCTGCTTCTAGCCCAGATGCAACTAACTCACATCAACACTGAACAGAGCAATACCCGAAAGCCATTAGATTCGCATTTGAGGAATGCTTCAGGTTCCCTCATTTGCTGGATGAACTTGCTTTGTGTCCTCAGGAAACTCATTCAGTCTAGGAACTGGAAACTTTTTGAAATCCCAACTGTGATCTCTCCAGCTCTCTTGAGTGTCGAAGATGATGATCTGTGATGGATATAGCACGTTACTATCGATTTTTGGCAAAGTACTCAAGATAGATGAAATGTTTAAATAATTAGATAAGTACAATAAGATAATATCTGAAGATCAAAACTAAGAGTGTGTGATTCATTCAGCTTCCCTGAATATAACAAAAATGAGGGACAAATACTCTGCTGTTATAAATTAATACTGACTTTATTTGTGCAAAACCAATTTGCACCAGTGTGTGCTCTGGCCCTGTACAAGGACACAAAGACTTACACTCCAAACAACACAAAATGCAAAGTTTTTCACTTTAAGAGGAAGGATGAGTTCTTTGGATGTTCCAGTGCACTATAAAATAAACCCTGCGTGACTTGCACAGGAAAGAGTACCTGAAAACAGAACAGGTCACTCAGTATATCAGCTTGGTTATTCTGATGGATGTTACCTATGTCTCAGTCTTTCATGCTAGTGAAACACTGACTGTCAGTTCAATGGCTTGGCTATGACCTGCTCCTCTTGTTTTTACCTCTAATCTATGATGATTTAAGTCGCTACACGTGCCTTGGCATATTTCTCTTATGCCACTGGTTCTCTTTCAACAATTTCTTCAAACACTCTGCACTCTTCTTTACAAGATGACACAATGACATGTTTCTTTACATGAACATCTCTCAGCTCTGCAGCTGCTAGTATCAGAAAAGGGAAAAAAGAGCCAAAAAATCCCCCAAAGATAGGAAGTTCCCTTCTGCCCCTTCCTGCTGTGAATAATGTGATTCTCTTCCAATCTCCTGAAGTTCACACAGGGCATCACTCACAACATCTGCCAAAAGTTTAACGTATAGAGGGAAACAATACTTTAATAGTGAGGCAGTCTCTCTAGTAGAAATAGGCATAACAAGAGATACAGTGGCTGGAAGGGTTTTCAATTTGCTTAAGCTTACAAAAGGCATGTTTCTTTCAAGTGAAAGGAATTGATCAGTGGAAAAACTTACTTGAATCCTCCAGCAACAGCTTCTTTGTAAAACTTGAAGCTATAAAACTATAGAGATAGAAGCCTGTGTATATGAAATGCATATCGAAGTATGCATTGGAAAGATACAATCGATTGTTCAGTGAAGAATTGCACTTGGAAAGTCTTGATCTTCTGTTGTGAAGGGAAGATAAACATAAACTGTTGTCATCAGCCTGTGCTCCATGTACCTGTGGATACTAGTTAGGAATCTGCCAGAGGTAAATAAGAAAACCACTTTATTCTGTCTTAAATTTGCTAGCAGGGAAACTTCCCCTCTGCTGAAAAATAGGCAGGGGTTGTGCAGGGTTATTGTGGATAATCCTGAAAATGGCTCCTTCTGACATCACACACAATTTTCCTCTGAGTCATTCTACACTTGTTATCCTTGAAAGTTACAGCTATTAAAAAAACCCAACAAAACAAACCAACCAACAGACTAAAAAAACTGAGCTTTTAGTCAAAGCAGAGAGTAATTTTCTGTCCCTCAGCTGCAGCAGAAAGCTTGAACATGTCAAATGAGAGTAATCTAGGAATCAAAGGCCAAATGGACTGTAGTTTTAGTTTCCATCTGAAGTCATTTGAGCATAGTAACCCCCATGAGATGTCATGAATTTATTTCCAGTACTCAACAAGCAGGTTTTTTCATCCAGCTTGTAGCACATACATATTCTTATTTATTTTCTTTATTAGAGTCATATTTAACAAAGCAGCAATTGCACAACTTGACATATAATACCTTTTATAATTCTTTTTCTTCCGAAGGTATCTTTCCTTTCTTCCCCCTATCAGGAAAAAACAATTATACTGGATTAGTAGGATAGTTTGTTGGTAGTTTTAATGGTCTAGATTTTCTTTTTCCCATCTTAGAGTTTTGCACAGAGAACAAAGAAGGAACTTGCTCTGCATTTCATGCACAAAGACAGCCAAATATTTTGGTTCTGCTCCTAGAACTGAATCACCAGCACTGCTGTGAAGCAGCTGGGAGCTGGAAGTGCAGCCTTGGTATCTGCATGCCAGGAAGCATATAAAGCAGCCTAGTTTGGTGTCTCCAATTCCTTGAGCTAGAGCTGCTATGAGTAACTTCCACAATCTAGGGCAGGCTTTGCCCACTGGGAAGTTCTTTATTGCGGCCACTTTTTCTTACAAATTCTTAGCTCTGCTTGTGCTTGTGTACTTCTTTCTGCTGGTCCTTTGCTTTCCTCCTGTTTTAATCTCTCCTTTTCTCTGCCTACCTCTTTGCTTGCACTATTTTGCTTTGTTTTGTTTTTTGTCCTTGAAAGCCTTTTATAGATAAGATAACAATTTACATTGAAGATAGCTGTTTCTAAGATATATAGGAAAAGAATACTTCTGCACCTCATAGTGCTCAATTTTTGCTGTAGAGAGAAAGAACAAAAAAAGTAGCCAACTCAAGGAGACAAACATCCAGAATCTGTCTTCATTTCTCTATTATGACCAGCGATCAGAGTACAAACCTTCTGTTTACCCACTTATATTTGAAATGCCCAGTGGTGCCATCAGAAAAGACAGTGCCTCTCTGCCCTGTGCTAAGGAAAAAAAATATATGGCAAGTAAAAAGTTCAAATTCCAGTCTTGGCAGCTAAAAAGTCCGGCTTTTCACCTAACCTGTTCCCCTTTCAAAGTCAGGAAGAAGTCATGCATTGGAGATTTTAGTAGAAATAAGAGACAGAGAAAACCCTCTCCCAACCTCCCAAGCTGTTTCTTCTCCATTATCCATTTTCTCTGACCTTGACAACTTGAATCTTGTTTTGTCCAGCTTACCTTATCATTTTGGCCTTTGCACACTATTCTATATACCTTTCCCCACTTCTCTCTGGTGCATCTGGCAAGTCATTTATCTCAAATTCTTTCATTCTTATCATTCAACTGCTCTTTATTATTAGTTACTCAGAAATTGATTCCCACTTTCATCCTGCCTATTGCACAAACATCCATTTCCAGCTTATTCAGTTTGCAAATAGGTATGTTCATGTTTTTCCATGGGGACATACAGCTCCCTGCATGCTGGGAAGAAACTGCGCTTTCTTTCCATTATCCCAGGCCAAAATCTTCCTTGAGGCTTGCCTTTGACTTGGTACTTCCAAGAAATGTTGACAGAGGTTCAGCAGTATAAGTCCTGCCTCCCCTACCGAACAATAAACCATCAATATTTCCCTGTACTTTGTGATCTGTATTATAGCCATTTCTTGCTTCCAGTCTCCTATTGAGATTAAAATCTGCTTTAGATCCACATTTTAAAAGTTCTTAAAGTCAGTTCCTGGCTTATGTGAAAGGTCATAAGTGTCACCACAGAAATAATGAGGATGAATAGAAAACTGTCATTTCCCTTTCTTACAGAGAACTAAAACAGGAAGACAGTAACACAATTGTGACAGAGCTGGCAACTTAATCTTCTGAATTCCAAAATGGGCTTTCCATATGAAAACAGCCTTTATTCCTTACTAAATGTGCATTGGAACTATGCATCACGTCTCTGTTACTATTATGATGTGTGTGTGATTGACCTGAAGTCATATTGGAATTTCATGAATGTCATGAATGGAATTTCATTGCCATTCCTTACTGTCAGTGAAGAGGTCTTTGTATTTAACCCTATACCCGTGCTGTATTTAAGCAAATGGTATTGTTCTGCCACTTTTCAGAGTCCTGCATTTGTCATTCCAGGAGTCAGAGGGGCAAAAATAAACCACTTATTCATTTAATCAACATGATGGCAATTTTTTTCTATCCCTTATTCCTCTTTTCTCTCCCAGCAGTTCTCTTCATGCTCAGAAATACCTTCTAGGGATTTTTTACCCTTTTAGCCATTCACTTTCCAGTGCCCTCACTCCTTTGCTTATAACAAAGACAGATGTGTGTTGATTTCTGTTAAGCTGCTCAATTTCAGGTGTGGTGTCTTATTTATCTATTTATTTTACTTGCAGCTACTGAAGTGTAAATATGAGCAGTAAAAATACTTGATGTTGGCTGTCTTGTTTACTGTAATACCTTATCAAACTATGCATATCGGTAAACTTTAATAGTTTCCAAATTTCCAATAAGCCAAGTTGATTTACATGTTTGCATTGCAACTTAGTATTATTATCATTGTTAATATGCACACAGTACACCCCAAATCTGCAAAGAGAAAGTATATTTAATAAGAATTATTTTTTCAGCTTTCAGTAAGATGAGCTCTACCTGCATTGTGTTATAGCAAGACCTGCTTAAGGTTTATAACACCTATGAATGGATGAATTTTATTATGTTTTTTTAATAATAGAATAGATTAAGGCAGAAGAGAGTCAAATCAGCATTTCTTGATGTACAAGCTTAGTCAGTTCTGTGTGCCCTGAAACTTTACCACTTTTATCTTAGGAACTGTTTTCAGTGCCTATGCCCCATGGAGTCATACACATAGAGAAAATCATGCCTCTGATTTAAGGTTCTGAAAACACATTTAGATATCTACCTCCAGGAACTGACTTTTACCAAGAACAGCATGTTCTTTGCAAGCTGTGTTTCGATGCCCAGGACATCACACCACACTGGCACTCAGCTGGTGCAAACTGGAAAGGTCCATTAACGCCCCAGTGGGGAGTTAAGCATTACCAAAGTGTGATCTCTTAGAAATGATGCAGTTCAGGAGAACAGTCCATGTGAGTGTGTGAAGTACCTTTTTTTTTCTTTTTTTATTTTTTTTGTAATAGCAGGAGTTTTAACAATTCAGTGCTGTCAATTTAAAACTTGGATGGCTGTTTCCCACCTATTCTGTCTGCCCAAGTTATGACTGATTATAATAGCTGTCCTCAGTTTTCTTGGTACCAAACTGATGTGCAAAGAGCTGCACTATTTTATAGCCACTCAGATCTGCCTGTGTCTTTTCTATCTGTGGGAGGGATGCCGCTACCTGTGGTGATGCAGTGCATTTCTCTCTGCACTTTGAAGTCACAGGCACTAATACAGCTATGTGCTATCAGAAGACTTGAGTACACCAAGCCTCACAAATTAACTTTATTGTATTTGTAGGTATCTTATTAGTAATTACTAGGTTGTATGCGAGATCATATACTCATGCAGGCTTTAAGACAACCGAAGCCTTGGGTGATCACTTCAGATACAAAAGTCTACATCCATCTAATATTAAGGTGAGAAGATTTCTTCAGTAGACATCTAGAAGTTTGGGTCCTACGTTGCATTAAATCCAGAATTGCTGCAGTGATCTTACTGATGCTATGAGTAAGAAAAACCTCTGCAGGTACTTTGAATCACTGTATTTTGTTACTATGAATTAAATCCCATACCAGCTGAAGCTAGTAAGTCCTATTGCAAAGTTTGCCCATTTGATGTTGTATGCATTTTTTTTTCTTGTTTTAGGTTTCTAGGATTAATAACAGCTATGACAGGTAATTTATTCCACAATTTTCTTTAAAGTTCCAGTTCTTATACTGTAGCTAATAATCCTAGATACAGCTTAAGTTATATTATTTTCATAATTTAAAACTGGGCAGTGCAACAGAAAAATCATTCTTACAGAGAGTCATCAGCAATAATTTTATCTAAATTCTAAATGCACTTAATAATACAAACGAATCAAAGGATTTCTATTGAGATTGAATGAAAAATGATTAGCAAGAATTATTCTTTTACATAAGGTACTGCTTTGCTTGTCTCTTGTAAGTTGATGAGATCTGCCTTAAACTCAAAGGGGTATAGATAATTGCAATGAATTATAAATTGAATGCGTCAGCAGTAGAGGGAGTGATAGGAGAATACAAGTGGGAGAGCAGCTGTTGGTGTGTGTGAATTTGCATGGCTTACATATCAATCTGGCTGTTGCTGAGCTAGTCATAAACTGTCCATACTGACTTTACTGAACAGAATGCTGTTTCACCCACACAAATTAACTTTTCTTGGTGCCTAATACATGGTTCTGCACCTAAATAACAAATGCTCATCTATTACATCATTTTCTAAACATTGTTGAGGACGAGAATGACATCTTGTACCATAACTTGTGGTTATGGTTTGAATGTTTTGAGAGCCATTCTGTTAAATTCTGACTAGGGCTAATTTCAGGTTATGAACCACATACAAATGTGGAGATTTGGTGCAACAAAATGAACCAGCTGGGGAAAACTAGGAGTGGCTATAACCTAATATAACATACTGCTCAAAGACGTAAGAATATAAGGGGGTTCATCAAGCCTTATGATTTAACTAATAAATGAGACAGCTTAGGTGGTGGTAGTCATGAATAAAGCAGATGCCTACATTATTCCTTTCCTTAGCAAGTCTAGATTATGAGGCAGAGGGAGCCTTCAAGGAATTTGCAGATTATGTGAAATTATGGGAAGAGGTTAAGATACCAAAAGGTATCTACCAAAAGGTAAAATTTTGGATGAGGAAAGTCTGGAGAATTGAGTTAGAAAAAACTTAAAAGTTCACCAAGGAGAAACTGAAGTTTTGTGTATGGGCTGAGAAGCGCTGCCAAGTCTTGCATAGACCTCTGGCAAACAGAAAAGACAAAGCCATTCTAGACAGCTGGTTAAAGTTGGTCAATAGGAACATAAACCTCTCAGATGCTTTTAGAAGTGAGAAGTAGAATGAAACTAAAATTTGCCCTATAGCTATAATGTGGCAGAGCAGGGTATCAGCACTGTGCCTGCAGGCTCACCCTGAGTTCATAAATCATCAGCTTCTGGGTGATCCTGGAAGTCCCCATCTAGACATCTACACAGAGGAAAAAGTGGGCTTACCAGAGACAAGATGGTTGACAAAATTCCCAGACATCTTTGCAAGACAGCATTTGTCTCAGTCACCCAGGAACACTCCAAATGAAAATTTTCAACTGTCCTGGAGATTCCCTCAAACAGTACCTAGACCAATTGATAGGCACAGCTTGTATGCTTATAGATGTTAATTAACATCCTGGATGGAGAATCTGGCCATTCCAGAGACCCTGAAGCAATTCCTGCTGCAGAATTGACCTTTATACATATATAAGAAACCTGTAAATAATCCATAAAAATGTGTTCTGCAGATGCAGAAATGGTTCTATGGGAAAAATGTGGTGCATAGATAAGGTAGGAGATTTTTTTGCATGTAATTAAGATAATCAGCTATAATGAATCCTACATATCCTGCATAAAATCATAGAATAGTTAGGGTTGAAAAGGACCTTAAGATCATCTAGTTCCAACCCCCTGCCATGGGCAGGGACACCTCACACTAAACCATGCCACCCAAGGCTCTGTCCAGCCTGGCCTTGAACACTGCAGCTGGCTGGATACATAAAAGTTCAGCAGAACAGTGGTTCAGGGAATTTTTGCCAGTGCAGATGAAGGTTTTTCATGTAAAGTCCTGCGACAGACACTGTCGTCATTGTTCAGAAGATTGTGAAGTTCAAGAGGTTTGATTCCCTATGTGGGGAGCCAACATCCAGTGCCAAAAGCCCAATAATTTTAGAGGGATATTTCAGTAACCACCCTATGAGTGTCTGTACAATATGACCAGCTACATTGTTCTTTAAAGAGAAATAGAACTGTCAATCAGATCAACCCACAGAATGCCCTTTCCCTGTTCCTTGATCTTTGTCATGCTTTACATGCACTGTTCTGAACTTGTCCTTCCTGAACTTGAAAGAAGTATCCAGCTCTCTGGACTTTGCTAGATGTAGGTTCTCTGGTGATACCAGGGCTAGCTCACAGGATCAGGCTTGTTTACGAACTAATACATAGTCTGAAAAGAGGAGTAAGTGAACAGAATGTTGGAGATCAGGATAGAGTATTGTTCGTTTTAGTAGAATTCTGTGGGGTTTAAAGGCAAATATTCATAATGTTGGGGAGCAGTAAATTTGAGTGTTTGTGGGACGGCCAACGGTACAGGTTCTTTGCTTTTAAAAAATAGTCTACCACTTCTTTAAACATGATTTCTCACTGGAGAAATGTGGGAAATGATTCATGATGGATGAATGGAAAGAGCTGATAGTGAGTAAATGAAAATAGCAAAGTGTAGGCAGATGCTTTACAAAAAACCAACAGAAAATCTAAGACCATGTAGGACAGAAACTCATGAGCTCTGGTACAACTTTGATGCTGGATGTACAATGAGACTTCCTATAGAACTACAAAGCAGAACTGAGTTGTCTAGATGAGAAAAGGTGAACACTAGAGTCCTCTCCAATTATCATACTAGGATTTGTTGAATCAGGAATAGGGGTTCATGAAGCTCACCCAAGAACAATTGAAGGCTTGCACAGAGAAGCTATTGAGCTATTACATAGATAATATTAAAAGAGAAACAGAAACATGGACAAGTAGAAAAACAAGCATGAAAGGAATAAGTAACTGTTTTGTCACCGTGTCTGTGGGTCATCCCATGTTCATTCTGCACCAAGAACTGACTAGATCTGGAAAAAAAAAGTGCAACTATCACCTTATCTGGGTGCAGAAACTTAATGATGCTGTTTTCTACTTTGGTGACACCACATGAGTTACATCTTTCGAAATACTTCTTTGCTGCAAAGTTTTTAATAATTCTGCCAGTAAATAAAATGTCAGTCAGGAACTAAAATGTCAATATAGCCATATTCATGTAGATGGCCTTTAGAACAGCATAAACCACTTCTCAGCTTCCATATGTGCCATGGTACTAGAAGACAATAAAATACTCCACTTTTGGACCTAAAAGAGGATAAAAAGATCTTTCCAAAGTAAAAATCTCACCTGAGCTTTTCAGAAAACATCATATATACTCACAAATCTGTGTACATTTACTTAGATACCCCAAAGACCACTTGCTAGAGTGTTTGCAACAAACACCTCCAAATCAGAATATCTTTGTAAGAAAACAGACTTGTGAAACAGAAATGCTGGGGAAAGAAGCCACTAGCTGGGTACTGAAGAAAAGACCTTGCTTATTAAATTGAAAACAAAAGAGAAAAAGTTTGATACTAAAAGTTTAAGACATGTAACTTGCTTTGATTATGACCTGGAGTCATTGATGGAAACATTACTAAAAACTGGAGAAGCATTGAAACTAATTATATACTTCCTGTGGAGGAAAAAAAAAAAAAAGAAAGATTCTGAGGGAATGCTTTTAGGATGAAGAACCAGCTGATGGAGATCAAAGTCGTTAAGAGCATGAGATTAAGAAAACCCAACTTGCACAGCAGGTACATGAAGCAAAAATGTTTTACAGCATATCACATGACTCAATTCTGACTGTCTTAAATGATTAAAGTGCATCTTTTGTTGGAGAAATGTAGACAAATGAATGAGGGGAAGCATGGTCTGCACCAGAAAAATAATGGTAAAATATGAAACAAGATCAAAGAACAATGTAAGATTTACCAAAATGACTGCTTGTTACTTTTGCAATTTGTTATATTCCCATTTCAGCTGCACATCATGAAAGAAAAGGCTATTTAATGATTCAAAGTGAGTGAGAGCAGTTTCACAACTGCTTTGTATAAATGACCTGAAGTTGTATGGCTGGACTGAGGTAGAGGTCAATTCTTTGAATTACTCTCTGGATATTAAAGGAAGAACCTGGCAGGAGGAAGAGGAGGAAGTTAACAATCTATAAGATAATGGAGATTTTGTGGCTTCTCGTGTTTATCGGAAGTCTGAAAGGAAGGGCTGAGTGTTATCAGTGATACTGAGAAACATAGGTGTATAATAGTAATTGCTATGATTATAATTACAGCCAAATATATGCAAGATAAAACTGAATTGGCTGGATCTTGGACCAAGTTCCAAAAGCAAATGAACAGTACATTTCTGCAGAGAGTCACATTTTAGATAGATGTAACCAGAAGATACATATGTATCTTCTATGATACAAGATAAGGTAAAAAATTATTCATAAAAAAGTGTCTTGGGAAGAGGTGGTTGATTGTTTTCCAATTGTTCTTATGAAATAAATGCAAAATAACTGAAGTGAATGTTTAAAGAACAGTTGAAAATGGAAAGGATTAAATTTACCTTCTAAACTTGAGATATCTACAAGTATATCTTCATTTACACATGCTGTAGTCTCTACATTTACAGCCAGTGAAATGAAATGGACATTTCTAGGACACAGTTCCTTTCACCCTAATGAAGACATCGAAATTAGGCCAGATGAATTGCACTCAAGTAATGGCTATGTCTTCCCAATGAATACAAAGAGAATTTAGATGCTTACTTCATATGTAGATATCTACATTTGTAGACATTTCAAGTCAGGTGATATGAATCTCATTCTATGATTTTATTTAAGGTGGCACAGGAGCTCACTAGTTACAAGATATATTAAATCAAAGGCATTGAATAAGAAAGGATTCTTAAAGTAAGAAAGCCAGACCCAAAGACTAATACTCAAATTTAGCTCTGATATGATGCTGTCAGATAACAGTATCACACATCACCAAGTCAGGAGTGTTTCTCCCTAAGACATAGAGCTGAAGTACAAAATAAATATTAAAAAGTGTTTAAAAATATTTATGTAAAAAAAAGGGATTTTTCAACCATTCTTGCAATTCATTGTGAAGTGTGTGCTACATGATGTATGCAGTACATATAAAAGAAGAGAGAAAGTGCACTTTGTCATAGACTTTTATCACTTTGGTGAAAATGTTCATTTGATCATTTATGTTGAGACTGGCAAAAATGTATCAGTATCTTCATCAAGAGCTGAGAAACAACTTTGTAATTAAAAACGTGAGCATAAGGCTGATCCTTTTGATCTTTTGGGACCTAATGACAATCTTAATGGCAAAACTGTACAAGCTGAGATTGGACCTGTGTTACTTTTCCTGGTATTATCCCCATTCCTTTCCATAGGAAACTGTGAGGGAAAGAGATGATCATAGCAGTAGTAGGTAGGGTGGTAATATAATCAAAACCAGATATAAGTGAACATATGGAGCGTGTTGAGAAAATCTACTTTTTTAAGCCTCTCTGTTAATGTCAAGAATCACAGATTAGACAGTGAGTGTAGAGGAGAATCTCTGCTGGAAGCACAGGTATTTCATTCTTTAAAAGAACTAGAAGACTGTAAGTAAAAACCTGGAAGATTTTAAGGAGTTTTAAGATCCCATGTCAGGGGGGTTGGAACTAGATGATCTTAAGGTCCTTTCCAACCTTAACTCTTCTATGATTCTATGATTTCAAAGATATTCAGGAACTGAAGCCTCATTGCAATTAAACAAAGTGTGTTTGGAGATACTATATTTTGACTTTTTTGTCTATGAGACCTCTATAACCTCTTCTTATGGCTCATATTCATCATGTCTTCTATAAGCTCATATTCATAACCATCTGGTATAAGACAACTTGAAACTTCCTTAGAGGGTATATCTCAAGTACAGGAGATCCATCAGTAGCTAAGGCACAGCTTAATTCCATCTTTCAATCGCTATATATATTTAACTTCCCTCTCTCTGTCTCCCTTCCCATCTCCCTCTTCTTCCAAGATAAAAAGGTAAGCAAGCCTTTATAAGAGACAAGCAGTTAGCATATCACAAAGAAATATGGGATTCATTGTAGTACATGAACAAAAAGTAAACATAGTTGTGCAGGTTCTGTGGGGGTCAGAGAGAAGCTCAGGTGATTAAAGGGTTTGAAACTGTAAAAATAGACTTGCACTAGTACAGTCACACTTTATTCATATTATTAGGGATATTTCCTATATTACACTGGGAAAAAACAGAGATGTACTTAAAGTTTCTTTAACAGGAAAGGTTTCTTGATATTGGATACCATTAGGCATTTGTTGCAAAGAGATTTGCAGCAGAAAATGAATACAAAAGGACTTGTCACCTTGAAAATAGAACTGTGGGAAACACATTAACATATGCCTGTGAAGTGTTATTTCTCTGGCAATGAGAATTCAGTACTGCAGTACATAAAGCTAGATTATTTCTGTGGAGTCTATTGGAAACGTTTTCTCTTGTTTTGTTAGTAAATAGCTTACAATTGATTTTGATATTCTACAAGTTTATTATGTTTATTATACATAAGAATTTGCCAAACAAATGTACTTCTACGTAATTTCCAAGCTCTTAATCATTTGCTAACTGCTTTCTCAGATGCTGTTCTGCAGATATAGTCTGTCACATACTGGTATTAATGGAACTTATTCTGCACTGGACTCAGGGTCAAGCCATAACCAATAGTCTGTGTGCATTTTATTATGTTGGTTGTTCATATATTTATTCTGAGACTTGATTAGGTGGCGGATATTAAAAACAAGAAATAAAGAGGAATGAATACGAAATCATAGGCTTTGGGTTTTTCTAAATAAAAAAAAAAAAAACCAAACCAACACGTTGGATTTAATAACATCTCAGGATTCAAGAACCTTTTTGCAACAGAAAAGCATCTATTCTGATACAGACAAATAAGTAACAATACTTTATAAACCAAGATAAATTGGATGCTACACTTCCCTTTCTTGCAATGTATTCAGAAACCGTGGACAACAGGAGCCCTACTCTGCTTTGATCTAGGAAAGTTAGTACAGCTTAAAAAGTTGCAGCCTAAAATTTGTCATGAGTGGAACAAAAAGGATTTCTCATTGAAAACTCTTTGTTAATTTATGTAAAAGGCCAGATGTCTTGGTTTAAGCCACTAACCCCCCCCACGCAGTTTTCACACTTACTCTCTCCCCCTCTTTCTACCCCCAGTCCCGGGGGGGATGGGGAGGAGCATCAAAAGAATGCAACTTCCACAGGTTGAGATAAGAACAGTTTAGTAACTAAAGTATAACACAAATCACTACTGCTACCACCAATAATAATAATGACAAGAGAAGTACAAGGAAAGAGAATACAACTGCTCACCAAGCCCAACCCAGCCAGTGCACCCCCCAGCAGCGAAACCCTCCCAGTCCCAAAAACCTGACCATGCCGTGCACCCCCAGTCCACCACCACACCTTTCCGGGTCTCTGCTCCTTGCGTGTTCACATCCTGGGCATGACGTGCTGTGGTATGGAATAACCTCTTTGGTCAGTTTGGGTCAGGTGTCCTGTCTCTGCTTCCTCCCGGCTCCCCTCCCCCCTGGCATAGCATGAGACTCAGAAAGTCCTTGGCCAGACCAAAACATTACCAAGCAGTAACTGAAAACACTGGTGTTATCAGCGCTGTTCCAAGGCCCAAAAATCAAAAACACAGTGCTGCACCAGCTACCAAGAAGGAGAAAAAATGACTGCTGCTGCTGAACCCATGATACCAGACTATCTATTTTATTTTTCTAATTATTCCTAAATCCTTATAGCAGCTACTCAATAATTTCAGGCTGATTCAAAACCTCTTGTGCTATTTTACTACCATGCCTCAAAGAACTGTACCTACACAGATTCGTTCACTGATCTCTCCAAAAGCAATAAGAAGCTGTCCTGGGTTCAGCAGTAACAGTAATTTTTTCTCCTTCTTAGTAGCTGATACAGTGCTGTGTTTTTGACTTTCAGCCCGGGAACAGCGCTGATAACACCGATGGTTTTAGTTACTGCTCAAATGTTTAGTCTGACCAAGGATTGTCTGAGTCTCATGCTGTGCCAGGGAGGAGGGGAAGTCCGGAGGAAGCAGAGACAGGACACCTGAACCAAACTAACTAAAGAGGTACTCTATACCACAGCACGTCATGCCCACTATATAAACTGGGGGCAGTCACCTGGAAGGGCTAGATCACTGATTGGGTTGGGCTTGTATCGGTTGGCAGGTGGTGAGCGGTTGTATTCTCTTCCCTTGTTATTTCCCTTATCGTTATTATTCTTGTTGGTAGCAGCAGTGGTTTGTGTTACACCTTAGTTACTGGACTGTTCTTATTTCAACCTGTGGGAGTTACATTCTTTTGACTCTCCTCCCAATCGTTCCAGGAGCAGGGAGGAGTAAAAGGGGGGAAGTGAGAGAGAGGCTGCTTGGCTGACTGAGCTTAAACCACGACAGAAGTCAAGGTATCTCAGTAGGTCATAACAAAGGGTTTTTCTAATATGGAACGGTTGAACAGTAAAACTTACGCTTATGTAGTTTTCTTACCCAAAGAAATGATTCAGTGACTAAAAATACGTGGATGGATGGGTCACCTGACTCTGTATTGACCCACCCTGAAGCAAGAAAAGAAAAGCTCATGGATCGTATAAAATGAAACAGCAAACACTTAAATGCAAGCATTTCTGTCTCTTTTAAGATATTAATGTTAAATATCATGACATCAGCTCATATTTTGGCTTCAATGCATTCATAATCCAATCTTTCACATGACTGCTTTGAACCAAATAAAGTTACATTGTTTTTCAGAACTCTGAGGGAATATCAAAGGATCTATAGAAGAATAAAACAGGGTAGAATTAAAAAAAAAAATGCATTCAGTTATAAATGTAGTATTTTGACCTAAATAATGTGAATCTTCTTAGAAGAAAAGTTTTAAAAGCTGTAAGTTCCTGTAAGTATTTCAGAGTATGCTGGCAGTTAAACCTATATTTTACTGATGCAGGCAAATAAATGTAGTATATGTCCATGGACAGAAACTTCAAATGCTAGTCTTAATATCATTTCAAAAAGTGAGTGCAGAAAAGGTGAAACAAAAAAATACACTGTGATTTTCAGATCAGGTGGCATTTTGTGCTTCACCTTTGTGCATGTGTCTGCATATGAATACGGCACTATTTAATGGAAGAGGTTTTGTTAGCATTCTGTCTTGAATGATGATATGCCTATGTTCAAATCCATTGAATATCAGTTTGCAAATTTTCTTTGCTATCTGTAGTTTCACTTGTAACTAAATATTTCTGATTCAAGAATAAAGATTTTCCAGGAGGTAAAGTGTCATTATTGTAGCTGTAAGCCAAAAATGATCATCAGATATTAATTCTTTTAAGATATTTCTTTTCTAACCCTCTCACTTTTTATAAGTACGAACCCCATGCTTTGTAACTGATCATATTTCAAGATTTTAAGATGGAAGACAATTATGGGACAGCTGGAGTATCATTCCTTGACCAAAATATAGACAAGAATATATCCAGTCTTCCTCACATAACCTACTGGTTACTGTTTTCTAGCAAGCTGGATGTTTTTAGATAGTTTTATTCACTTCAGATACCCTCTTTGGAATTAATTGAATTGTGCCCTGGTGAATCCTATTTCTCACTACTGCCTACAAAGGGAGCTTAGTGTGGCTGGTGCAGTAATTGTATTGCCATTGTCTACAGCAAGGTGAATCAAGTTGCTTCCTTGTCCTCAGATGAACAGATAAATTTCCCCAAAAGACAGCAATTAGAAATAAACTCATTCTTTTTATGTAACATGGAGATGGGCTTTTAAGTCCTGGAAGGAGCAGACAGTTTGGTGGTGGACCAGGATAAAAACATATTCAGGTACAGACAACAGAGACAGCACAAAATTGCAAGACAGCAGAGATTTACAAGCAGTTATATTTCTCCCATTTCCATAGCTCATGTGAAAAGATATGATACATAATGCTTCCTACATTTGGCCCAGCAGAGCTGGGAAGCAAAGTTGGGCTAAGAAGCAAGACAAGGGGGAGAAGGCAGCATGTGGGAGAGTGGACCATGACACACAGTGAACATTGCTAAAGTTATTTGCTCATTCTCAGTCTCAGTTCATGTGCAGAAGCAACTATAGCCTTTTTCCATTGCATGTATTTCTATTAAAAAGCCTTTAAGACAGGAGCAGTGTTTATTACACATTTTCTTACTGTCACTTCCTAAAGAATTCCCTGCTTACAATGAACCTATGGGGAAATAGAAACATTCCCAAAACAATGAAAATAAACAGGATAATAGTTTTAAATCTTATCTACCAGTGGTAGATCCACATATATTTTAAACGTTTTCAGAGATCACAGTCTCAGTGCTTTGAGACCATATAAGAGTTCTCAGTTGTTGCTTCCCTTTATTGTAAAAATAAAAGTCACATTCAGCCACATGACTGTGAGGGAGAACAGCACACACTACACTGAAGTAGAATGTTAAACGTTTGCATTTTGAGATGTAAGCAAACTGATTGCTTGCTAAAATGGTATCAGTAGTACAGGAAACTCCCAGGGTCCCTTCAACAACCACAAAAGGGGCTTTAAAAAGACTGCAGTAATTGCCTCCAAAGAACTGTGTGATCATTAACTGTTAACCTGAAACTTCAGTAATGTTTTATTTTCCCCAGGAGTGCTCTTTCCTTTTCAGAGTGAGCTCTGCTGTACCATCAATCTTCCCCAAAAAATCCCCTTGACTTTGCTGGTGCATTGGTACGAAACTCAACCTGCTCTCTGACCAAACATTGCCTGGTATGTTGCTGGCACAAGCAGGAAGTAAAAGCATAAAATAATGACTCATGCAATGTAATTGGAAGAATTACCAAGAGTAATATTGGGGGTGGTGGGGGGGTGGTGTATAACTTTTAAACCAAGTAAAAAAAATATGTGTTTGTTGGATTGCAGAGTTTTCCTCCACCTCCTCAGATTTAGCATGTATAAGCGATGTGGAGCTCTAAGTTTGCATCCTGGAAGCATTATAGACAGGTTAGCTGGGTATACAGCTAGCATAAACACAGGCAAATACATAGAAGCAAGCTGGGGTTGCTATAGGAGCTCCATTTCTCCCATTAACACTCCTAGGTGTGGCAATTCCCTCCCCATTCCCAAGTCCTATTTACTGCAGGACTGATTAGCTGAAATGAGTAACATGTTTAAGCAATAACATGGCTATTAGCTCAGGAGCCACCACATTCAGATGGAAATGTGATTATCTACTTTTATATGTGTACCCTGTACCATGCCATGTAATCCTGAGCTTTTTAACTTTAGGATGAGCAAGTATGGGCTTTGCTGTATCCTTTGAAAAGGATACAGCAGAAATGCAGATTTCTAGGTGAAAAAGTTCACCAGCACTCTCAAATTTTTTCAAACGCATAATTTTCAGTTTTCTTAATCACTAAGAGGGAAGAGAAAGAGTTCTATGTAAAACAAGGAGAAAAAGTAGGTTCTACTTTTCACAACATGTACTTTTCTTTCCCATCTATTCTTGACTTGTATCTGCTATTTTACATAAGTTTATCCTTTCTGATCCTTGTTCTGTTTCACTTCAGAACTTCGGTGCATTCTACCATTCTCTGTCTACCGGAGTAGTCAATTTTAGCACAAAACCTACCCAGAGATACTGAATTTGAGAATATAACTAAAAGCGCCTCCTCTAGGTTCTGTGTTTCTAGTGAAAAGCATGTCACTGCATTTTAATTTTCAAGATATGATAGCTAACAATATATTACCAGAAAAACAAATAAAAGTTTTAAGGTAATGTGTGGTAGATAGCAGCTTGTACATAGTACCTCTATGGTAAATTAAAACCAGCGTAGTGGGGTTTTTTATGCCTAATAAGTGGCTAAAGCAAAGTTACACAAGCAGTTGAGATGTGTTTAACTATAGTTCTTCCAGGTTAAGGTCAAGACAGACATAAGGCAATGTGGAAAGGGAATTGAGCTGCTGTTAGAAGGGTATTATTACTTTGGGCTGTGAGTTCATGGGTTCTCACAGATGGAGGGGAAAAAATTGCAGGAAATAAAAATAGAATAGTAATAGCAATAGATTCAAACAAGAACTAAGATTAGAGCAGAGACTTCTATGATTGTTATAATTAGTAGAATTACTGGGAGATATGTGCTTATCTTATGCTAGTCCCTTGTGGGTAACCTGGAAAGAGATGCTTTACTGTATGGCAATACAGAACAGGAGCTTAAGCATAAAGCTTTTACATGCTCTTCTTGCCTTTTCCCAGTTGACTATAATATGATTCTTACAAGCTGGAGCTATTTTAGAGTCTGAATTCACATCTCTGTCTACTCTGAGAACACTATGTTTCTAAGGCCAGAAAGAACTTCTGTGATTGTCCACTGTCGCACAATGTTCATGTCAGTCATTGAATATTTCTTAGAAATTGAATGGAAGAATGAATACAAGTAATCTTATGAATGTGCATCTCATATGTCAGATTTTCAAATAGAAATAAGGCCTAAACTCCATGATTCTTACCATTACAGAAGACTGAAGAATGTGTGTGCATATATATATAAAAGTGAATGTATTTTTTGGCTGATTTTTTAATATTAACAGGCAAATGAACTGATGTATTCAAATGAAATTTAAAAACAAAACCAAAGCACCCTGATCTCTAGTTTTTTGTTCCCTATTTGCAACAATATAGTTGAAAAGTTGTTCAAATAAATACACATAAAGGAAAGAAGCTACAGGTCATCCTAAGCGATAGGTTATCTAAAATCAAGTGCAGTGGAATGAAGATGAATAAAACTTTTTATTTCCTCTTGAACTATCCAGCTAGTTAGTGATGAGGCCTGTGGAGAAACAGAAAAATAATTCTGTGCTTGAGTTACCTGACATTAGACTGAATAAAGCTTCTCAAACTGTGCTATAGAGAACAATTCTACACTAATGGCACATGAACTAAGATGACCTCAGATTATCTTTTCCAAAGCTGAGTCTTCTGAGGCTGCTTTTTTCTCTGATATACCCATTAATGGTTTATAAAGGAGAGCCAAAGAGAGTGAATGAAAAAGGTTATTATCAGTCAAGGGATCCCTTTAGAAGAAGACACCCATTACAGTCTCTAGTACCTTGATCAGAATGTTATAATGTTATATATTTTCCTTAATGTAATCAATTTATCCTTTTACATGTGCTGATATGTGGTTGTGTGTTAGAAAGCAAGGTAGACAAAACAATGCAGAAGATGCTTGTCATATGACTTAATAAAAAGTTTTTAAATTGTCAGTGCCTTTTGCTGCAATATTGTTTATTGTGTGATCAGCAAAGTGACTTACACCCAAAGCACATCCCTCACGATACAGTACAGGAGACAAAGAGCTAGGATACATGTGTGCAGCTGGCATTGCACCCAAAGCTTCGGTAGGCTCGATAATATTAACAGCCACTATAAGAAAAGTGATATGGGTTGTATCCCCACTGTTGCAGTGAAACAGAAGACATCTAAGGTATGAAAAGTAACTGCAGCTATAAAGACCTAAATGGCTGCAGATGTGTCACAATATACAACAGTTTCATATAGTGCTGGGAATTAAGAAGTTAGAATAAATGGCAGTGTTACACTCATCCTCCTCACAAAGATCTCCCAGAAAAACAAAAGAGCTTTCCATACTCAGTCCAGCCTCACAACCCATTACTCACCATGGCATTGCCTTATAGCTAAAGAGTATTGTCACTGGTGCATTGCTGTTGTACGGTGTTTTGTGTCCTCTTAAACTCTAGTGCTGTTATGGCTGTTGCAAATTTTTCTGTATTGTCAGTGGAAAGCACTCCCATGTACTCATCAGTAAATCAAATCATAATGAGAGTTAATGAAAGCAGAGTCTTTGTTCAGTAAAATATTTATACTACTTTTTAGCAGCATTACACTAAAAGTATGGCTGGTTACACATCGCAGATGATAGTTCAGGCACAGATTACCAGGAGGGTAAGCCATCAGCATTTCTCCCTGGTAGGACATTTCCCAGCTCATTCTGAGGCTGATAAAGACTTCACAAATTATTCTACTTCCTGTTAAGTAGGCGAGCTGAAAAATCAGAATTAAGACAAGCGATAAATGTGAGTCTAAGTCTATCAAAGAGTTATAAAAATTGCAGACCTGCTTTTCCACTGGCCTTACAGAGTA
This sequence comes from Myiopsitta monachus, assembly GCA_017639245.1. Classification (NCBI taxonomy): domain Eukaryota; kingdom Metazoa; phylum Chordata; class Aves; order Psittaciformes; family Psittacidae; genus Myiopsitta; species Myiopsitta monachus. Next base: position 112,343,547 of record CM029917.1, on the reverse strand, counting down.
CTTAATTTAGTTTAAGACCGCACAGACTTCAGGTCTCATCTGTGCCATAAAGCATTTGTATGGCTTGTTCCTGCATGCTATTGTTTTAGTTCACACCTACTTACCTAGCAAACTCTCCAGGTCTGTTCTAATAACTGGGAATTTTAGATACCCAGCTGTGCTCCTACAGTTTGAACTAAACACTGAAAGTCAAAAAAGCAATATTATCTTACTATATTATAGCTGGCTTGCATCAAAGAGCCATGTTCTTCCATCTTTACTTATATTCAGGGTTAGATGACATGATTACTTAGCTTCTTATATGGTGCAAACCTGAGATTTATAGTCATGCTGTCATTCACTGCCTTGTCTCTGTGTGGTGACCAAGTCTCCATCATGATGCAAAATCTGTCATTCTACAGAGGAAACACCTTCCATCCGAGTGAACCCACAGGAACCCTCTGCTGAAGAGTGCACAAATCGCTCAGTACTGTGCTGCATAGCTTATGTCTGTGAACTCTTTCTCCTTTTTGCAGTTATAAAAGACATCTTGTAAAGGGAGAATCAAATAAAACAAATGCCTATCAGAAAATCATACTCAAATTCCACTGTTAGCAACTTGTAGAAATCTACACAAAGATGCTATCAGAGTGGTGTACTCCTGTTCTCTGTTTCTGCATGATATTTCATTTTAGTATTCCCTACAAAAGAATCTTCACAACAGCAAGGACCTCATAAACCAAAACGTAGTAAACAGTCATTTTTATCTGTATTTGTGCTAGTAAAAACAGAAGAATTTTATGAGAGGGTGAACAATAAATTCTCCTTTGCTCTTCAGATATGGGAGCCCCATATCCTGAGTACAGAGTCTGTTTACATATAGAATGTTGCCAAAAATAACACTAGCAATAATTCCCTGGAGAAGCTGAAAATGGCAAGGTAATACAAGTCATCTTATATAAACTGGCAAGAGAAGAGTTGCATTCTTTGTCAAAACAATATTTGACCTAAACCATTTGATGTGTATTGCTCATTATTTGAAGTTGCCAGTGAAAACCCTGTGATTCCAAAGCCAGTCTGACTATGGAAGATGATTATAAGCAGAAAGTAGCTCATCTTAGCCATTCTGCCAAAATCAATAGCATTCTAGAGAACTTCAATGAGAAACATCTTGCCATGCCAGCAACTGAAGCAGTGTGTGTCAAAGAAATTGCAACTCTTCTTCTCACATGCTTTGGTGTAATTGAAGGGAATGTGAAGGCGGTATTCTGTAAGCAAGCCTTCTAGCATTAACAGGGATGGAAGTTACCTCTTCAGCTTGCTGCTCAGCAGAGCTGCCCTCAAGGTCAGCAAAACTTTTGCCAAAGTAAAGACTGAAGGGATGGAATAAGTAGTTAGTCTAAACCACCTCAGAGGGGTTTGAATGCTAGTTTGACTGCTTTAAGTTGGAAAAGTGATCACGGCTACTCAGGATAAGCTTAGGCAGCCCCTTTGTTTTAAAGGCAAAAGGAGGTTTCACCCTTCCACAGCCATCCTCATACACAGCCACAGCTTCAACAGTGTTTGAAAAACTGGTATCCCTGAACTCTGGAAACATTCATTTCCAGCGTGCATTAGGGCTGTTACCAGTTAGGAATCTGTAGAACTTTAGCCCCCTGTCATGCCTTCCTGTACGCAGCTATGCTTCTCTCTACAAGCTGGGAAAGCTAGGGACAGGAGCCAGCAAGGAAGCATTGTCACAGGCAAGTGTCTCTTCTTCGGAGGTCAATTACTTCCTGGGCATTTGCCACCTGAAGACACCACAGTTGCATAAAAATCTGAGCACCCTTCAGCTCTCCTTCTCTCAGACCTTTGAAACAATTTCTCATTACTAATAAATTGAGATGCAGCTATTGAATCTTCCAGGGCTGTGTGACAGCCAGCTTCGGATGTACTAACAGCGCACTATATATTCTATAGGCTGGAGGTTAAAACTGCCTTAGTTGCTAAGATCTACTTCCAATATCTGTCTTTCAGGACTAAGAAATAGCTGATTTGCCTCAACTGGCTAAAAGAATAGAATTGTAAAAACTCTATCAAAGAATAGCTGAAACAAAACAAAATGGGTTCTTACTTTTGCCCTGAAGGAAAATAGTCCTTATATAGGCCAAGATCCTCAGCTGTGGTGATTAGTTTCATTTGCCAGTTTAGTTTCTATGCAAACAAAACAGTTCATAACAAGATTTGTCTCTCTTAGTGATTTTACCTCTTGGTAGCCCTCTGCACTGACTGCTGGTTTTGGAGCTTATCCAAAGGTTCTGCACAGCCTTGGATAGAGCTGCAAGGTTCAGTAGTGTTTCGCTCCGTGTATTTTCCCAGTTAGCTGGTAATTTCTGTCTGCGTTGAGAATTTCAGTTGCTTATTTCTTGCCATGAAAATGTTACTTTCTAATATTAACTGTTATATGAAGTTATTCTATAGTGTTTCTTCTTCTTGTCATTAACATTCAGGGAAGTGGGGGGGTGCCTGCATGGAGAGCCATGGATCAGTGTTCAGGGTAGTGACATGCTTCTCTTTCTTCAGTCTCTCCTCTGCTTTGCAATATGTTGAGTTATAAACTCCCACTGATTATATCAGCTGCTCTGCAAGTGGTTTCACCACTTAGACCTCAAATGCAAACTTTCCAACTCACTAAAGACATCAGGACTTAGTACAGCCTTGGCTTGTATATAGGCAAAGCCAAAAAGGCTTCCGAATCCATTTTACAAGGTCTCTCGGCCCAGTACCTGCAATTACTAGAGAGTGGCTCCAAAATCTGGGTCTGTATGTGCCATTATCCTATCACCTATACTTCTGAGAAGAATGGAAAAGAGATTCCCTTCTTTCAGCATGCTATCTATCTATCTATCTATCTATCTATCTATCTAATCATCTATCTCTCTATCTCTCCATCCATCCATCCATCCATCTATCCATCCATCCATCCACTGACTGATTTATCCTATTTTTTTCTCCAGTTGCCCTTTAACTGTGATACCAAACAAAACTATAAAATGTGAATGTAGAAACACAGAGCTGGCGAATCTGAACCCTCTTTAGTTTTGGGCTTTTTTTTTTTATCTCATAAATGTAATTCCTTAGATGAAAATACTTCCAGTGACATATGTTGAAATACAATTTAATTTGTCACTGTAAGTGCTATTTGTTCTACATTCACTTAATTTAATTTTAAAAGATCTACCCTTGAATACAAAGAAGTAAACCTTTTCAAAACCCACTTAGAGTAGTTTTATTTTCTGAGGCATCCATAAATGACAACTAACTTAAAGTGTTTAAAAACATTTGTCCATAATAATAATAATAATAAAGTCTAATGCTGTTAGGATTCTGAAAACACAATTTGCATAGAGAATAACATTGCCACACCTGGTTTGTCCAGTTATCGGGGGGGGGGGGGGGGGGAGGAGAAGGGAGTGTTATTTATCTGCATAAACTGTTTTAAAACATTCTTTTCCAACTAATTTTCATGTCCGATTTCTGGATACTAAATGCCACAACGTAAAAAGAATCTAATAAAATTCTACTTTTTGTCATATGAGATTTTATTATATAGCTTTTGAACTTACTTTTACATCTTTCATAAGGTGATAAATCAGTATGTTCCAGTAAGAGCAGCTATTCAGTCACATTCATTATGGCTCCATCACTTCAGAATACTAATTTCAACCACTGGTTTTAAAGTGTCAAATCTCAGGTGATTACTTTCCCAATGTTTATTTTTGGAGCCCTTTGTAGACATTGAATATAAATGCAGGTATGAAAGCAGCTCTGCACAAACTATGCTGGAAAACCATTGATCTTTGCTTATTAAAATAGTTTTTGTAGATATTAATTCATGTTCTTTTATTTTTTTTCCCTACAGATGCCTTTTAATGCAGACACCTCACCAGTAGACAGTAAACGATGTCCTTAATGGAATAATTTTGCATATTTCTCTAGATCAGTAATCTATTTAAAATGGCATTTGTCAGATTCATATGCCACCAACTATTTGTCCTGAACAGGAAAAAGGGAGAAATAGTAAGTAAATAGGTGGATACATCAAATTAGTGAAGCTCCATTTTTTTTGTTCCACAAGAGAAAGCGAAGCTTTTTACTGTCATCATGAACATCCAGCTGAAAAAAATACCACTGGCTCCACACTGCCCATTGAAAATAGGTGCCAGGCAAATCCTGATCTGAACGCAACCATTGTATAGATTTACATGTGGTATACAGTGCCTGTGCTGCAGTAAATTTTAAAACGGAAGGTTACGGCTCAAAGATCTCAATCAAGTCCCTGTAGATCTTAAGCTACTACTGAGATCTTCCACAGATCCTTATCCATGTGCTTTCTAAATGGTTTAGTACTTCTTCGCACCATGAAATCACGTCACTATGCTTCTGCTATCAAATCAACCCTTCAGAACCTTACTTTTTTCTTGCATGACACAACCTATGTTACTTAGACATTGCTGTTGACACATCCTTAACACTACAGAAGTTCAAATATGTGTATAGTTTCTAGGCAACAAATTTCCATTACCTTTGAGGGCAATTAGTTTTGTTTTGTTTTTTTCAGATTTACTCTTCTGAAATACCAAAACCAGATTTATTTAGCTTAAAACGGAAATAACATATTCAAGGTAATTAAATATAGTTGAAAATACAATGATTTTTTGAAATGGAAACATTTCAAAATAGTGAATACTGTTTAAAATATTGTCTGTGCTCTGCGAGGAGCAAAACCAAATCTCAAAACCTTAAAAGGTATTTAAAAATTCAGCAAGTAAGAACTCCTTAAAACACCATCTGTAGCTCTTGGAACAAAATGCAGGTGACCCATGACGCAGTCACACACATCCTTTGCACGCACTCATCATCTCTAGTAAAACTTGGCTAAGTCATGGAATAGCTTTTTGGTCAGTTTGGGTCAGGTGTCCTGTCTCTGCTTCCTCTCAGCTTCCCCTCCTCCCTGGCATAGCATGAGACTCAGAAAGTCCTTGGTCAGACCAAAACATTACCAAGCAGTAACTGAAAACACTGGTGTTATCAGTGCTGCTCCAACTACCAAGAAGGAGAAAAATGACTGCTACTGTTGAACCCATGACAGTATCCACCCCTTATTCCATACCATTCACGTCATGTTAAGGATCCCCCATTTTCCATATATCATCACATGTATATGTATGGATCCACACACACAAAGAAAAGGAGAGAGATCATCCCTTAGTGCATGAACCAATCCCTACAAAGCTGCTGAGTCCATCCAGCCCATGATACTGGGCTCCATCTTTTGCAACAACAGGAGAGGCTGTGTGCAGTTCTCACACTTGTGAATAACCTGGGCAATAGTATCCATTTCTAAGTCCACCCCTTGATCATAAGTCTACCCCTCGATCATGAGTCCATCTGCATGCTGCATCTCTGCCCTGATGGCCTGAGGTGTCACCAGGCTCAAAATAATTCACTCTCCCCTCCAGCAGTTTCTGCAGCTTGTGGTTGGGGACTCCATACAGCTGCCTTCCATCTCCGATGCTTCCAAAGCACTTCTTCCTCCTGGCTCCCCTCCTTCCTGGCATAGCATGAGACTTAGAAAGTCCTTGGTCAAACCAGAACATTACCAAGCAGTAACTGAAAACACTGGTGTTATCAGCGCTGTTCCCAGGCCCAAAATCAAAAACATAGTGCTGCACCAGCTACCAAGAAGGAGAAAAATGACTGCTACTGCTGAACCCATGACAGCAGTCTTCCTCCTGTGTCCTGCTCTGTGTGGGCAGCTGCAAGAATAGCTCTTAAACAATACACTAAAGAGGGAGCTTTATCATTGGGATGAGTTAAAGGTTTTGACTAAAGAATTACATTGCTGAAAGGAGCTTTAAACTCTACATCATCAAAACTATTTATTTGACAGTCTTAAAAGTCATCATACGTGTCAAAGTGCAGCTCTCCAGGATAGCTTTAGCTATTTCCACAAAATGCCTTCCCTTTGCAAAAATATATTTTGTTTGACAGCTAAAACTCCCAAAGACACTGGTGAAGAAACATGACTATGCAGAACAGTGGAGGTGTTTAAAAGTGAAGAGAGAAGAATGCATTTCTGTGCATCTGAGGAGAATGTTGTTAAGCAGGCTTCTTTTCAGATACTTGGAATTACACCAGCACCTTGTTGCTCATGACCTTAGCACTCTCATACCGTGTTTCAAGTGAAGCATTCCTGAAAACGTCAGATCGATAAAGCTGAAAACTAAAATACAACATGTATTCATAGGCTACAAGGAGTCGGAGAAAGGCAGTTCAGGAGGAAACATGATATGGTGTAACCAAAGCCCCTGTACCTCCTGGGTGCTTGAAAGTCTGTTGGAGAAAACTAAACCAAACTCAGTAATTTTGTCCTAATGTCATGTTTTCTACTCAAAGGATCTTTGGTTCATTATTGTAAAGCAGAGTACCAGGTTATGATTTCCTATATTCTACAGCGACTAATTCAGAGGCAACACCTGTACCAGAATGAAGCAGAAAGTTCCTTCAGAAACAGGAACTGGGATCGCCTGCAGCCTACCTACCACAAGGCTCTAGACCTCACTTATTAGGTGAAAACTACTTTACACTGCTTTTTTTTTCAGTTTTAGCATTCAGAAAATATTCTGATACTGATACAAATGTAATGTTAACAAAACCACGTGACAGCGTTGGGTAGAGGACAGGAAACATCAAGTTGCCAGCAACTTCCGCTTCAACTAGGAATGAACTGAGATATACTTAGACGACACAAGAAGGTGGCATATGTTCTAGACAGAGAGGACATGAAAAAATGCAGAAGCAGAATGTCACTGGTGTTAAAGAATATGCTTGATACTCCTCAGATATATGATCTCTTGATAGATATCATAGAAAGGATTTCCACAACACAGTAGCCTACTGCATTTTGTGTCTGCTAACTTAAATATGTTGATATAAAGGAGACAAAAAAGGAAATGCAGAGCCACATCTGCCTAAGGTTATTCTGTCTAGCCAGTAAACTATTTTAACCACTTTTATTGTAGCTCAGCATGCCAAAATACTGGTCACATCATCTCCATCATTTAGATCCCTGAACTGCAGAAGCATCCAGGTGATGCTAGAAAACAGCACAATTAGCTTGTGGAGATAAGTCATAGATAGCACCTATGCCACTACTGGAGTTTGGCAGCCCTGAAAGAATTAAATGGATGTTCTCTGGAACTGGTGGCCACTGTCTTATGTTAAGTTACTGTTGTTACTATTATGACTGTGCCAGCAAAATAGTCTTTGGGTACAAAAGACTATTATTTTCTATTTCTCCTGCCCCTTCTCTGGGTACACTCTTCTATTGGAAGATGTGTAAGTGTAGTCAGCAGGTGGGATGAGGACCAGTAATCTTCATTTTTTTTGTCCCTCTGGCACCACAGTAAGTTGAAGAATTGGGATAACAGAAATGTAAACTATTGGTGAATCCACTTCCACCTTTCTTGTCAGCAATAATCTTTCTGCATGTGTCATAAAGTTATAAATTTAGCAGTGATGTCCAAAACCTCATCTAGTGAAGAACTACTGAATGCATAAAATTCTAGCATTACCTATATAGAAATTAAGTATGTGCTTGTGTACACTAAGCTTAGTTCAGAAAAAAAAAAAAAGCATATTGAAGAATAACTGCATATATTACCATGTTTTTATCTTTAGCTTTTTTTTACTTGAGAAAAAGTAAAAGGGACCTAATGGTCCCCAGATTTTATTCCAGTTGTGGGTCTCGGGAATCCTGAGGAAACCCTACAATTTCCTCTAAGTACTTCACATTGTCTCATGGTGCGCAAGCCATTGATCTTTGTCCACATGTATTTGTAGTTCCAAGCTCCAGTCGAACTTCTGATTTAGCTTAGGATATCCAACCTAACCTGCAGAGAACATATATGTGGTTGTCATGGTTTAAGCGTGGCTGTAACTCATACAGTTTGCACACTCACTCCCCACTCTTTCTTCCCCCCCGCTTCGATGTTCCAACTAGGGAGGAAAGAACCCAAGCTCTTTTTCTGCATTTACACCTTTTATGATAATGTGTGTGCCCATTATGATAACTGTGTGTCTGCAATGTGGGGAGAGCTGAAGAAGAAGAAAGGGAGCTTTTAATGAGTACAGAGACTTAAGATGATATCTCTTTTAACAAATAACAGAATAATAGTGGATCTGATAGAGAAAAAAAGAAAGAAAATCAGCGTCTTTATGTGTTTGATTCAACACATCAGTTCATATTAGATTAGTCCCAAGATAAAAGAGAGAGGAATGATGTATTTGAATCAGCTGATATTAGCGAAGTTGGTATAATATCATTTACTATGACAAACTTCACAGTAGTAGTACTAATGCTTTCTTCAGTTAGCTACAATTTAATTTAATCTAATGTATGATTGGGATCTTGACCATCAGAAAAAAAAAAAAAAGTAAAATCTAACAAAGCAATCTTTTAACAAAAAAACAGAGCTTAGACTATGGTTTCCAAATACTTTCAATTTTATTATGACATCCAGTGATGGACATTTGCAATCAGGTGTCAGACTTGACTTATAACCTTAATTTCACAAGACTTTAATGATCTCAATACTGGCAATGTACAAGGAAACAAATGTGGCATTTCTTAAATATTGTTAGAATTTAATAATTTAAAAGAAGACATTAATTAAACTCAATTATTTCTTTTAAAAATTAAATTTTATCCATATCCATCACAAAGGAGCTCTGCTTTTTATTGTTATTATTATTATCCTTTAGCTTTTCAAAATGTCAGCTTTATCTATAGCTTTTGATCAAATGTTTTGCAGTTTTATTTATGACAAAGTCCAAAGAAAAGGGAGCAAAGCAAGATACAGGAACAGGTAAGGAAGAAATAGATACACTCCACCAAACTTAGCATACAGTGCTGTGTTTATTACATTAATTATAAGCAAAAAAACATTATTAACACTCTCTAGAAAAAATACTCTGACAGGGATACTTTACCAAAGTCTCTTAAGAAACGAGGTTTATTGAGTTCATTCTTTTCTTATTAGTCCATCTGGCACTTCTGCTCCCCATTGATATTGAACACATTTTCCAGTTTCAACCAAATGCATGAGACTACTGAAAGATGCTAAATTACAACAAATGTAAAAAAAAAAAGCAGGCAAATTGAGACAAGACAACCTCCTTCTGTATCAGCTGCACAGACCTGGCAACAAAGAGTGCACAAAAGGGAACAAAATCCTATGAATGCCTCAACAAAGTTGAAGCTTTAACAGCTTTTATTATGGTTGCCATTACTATGGAAAAGGCATGCGACATCATAGACTGCAAAGACAAAGACAGAGACAGATCGAGGCACTGCTGGTGTGACAATGCACTGATAGGGGAATGAAGTTCAGGTCAGTGGGCCAAAGGATATATTTTCACAGCTCTTTTTGCTTCTTCCCTGGCAATTTGAATTATGTAGGTGTAAATTAAAAAACAGAACCCAATGACATCATGATTCCTATTCAGAACACCTGATGCCTCTGAGGTTTTTACCATTCAGGTGGAATCAGGTATTTCTGTTTAATTTTAATGAATTTAGAAAACAATCAAGCTGCACTACAGAAAGCAATGTACTAAGTTCATATACTCCAATTTTACTCAGCTAATTAAAGTAGCACTAATGAAATGATCAAATGAAGGTCATAATTAAGATTATATCAATAAATCAATGTTTTTTAAACTGTTCATTCATCAGAATAATACAGAAGTTAGAACATTACATTTTCATTTTAGTACTTTAGATCTTGTTCATTTTTAGTCTTTTCTTGGGATTATTCAGAGTCCTTGGCTTCTTTTTGTCTGAGACTCAAGGTTATTTTGGTCTTAGTTGGTGTCTACCCAATGAAGGGTCATATGTGAAAAGTAAACCATTTTGAAGTCTAATAAAATTTGGAAGTCTAAGCAGAAAAGAACAATTATAAATGTAAATTGGTCTGTAGCCATGTAAAGTCAGTAGGTGCCTTGAGATCATCTTTGTCCTGAAAGAAATTGAAGCAGATTTAGCATGATTGGACTTAAGGCTTTGGCTTTGTGTGTACACCCAGCACCACATTGATTGTTCATGCAACATATCAATATATCAAAAATATACATACATTATAAGCTACATTCAATGAATATATTGTACGTACTGAATAGAAATACCTAGGCATGTGCACAATATCAGGATTGATGCCTAAAATGATTTCCTGTCTTTTAACATTAAAGTCATCTAAAGGCAAGTAGGTAACTCTCTTTTTATTTTTAATGGAAATTAATAGTGGTGTCGCTTCTTTTTTCTACAAAGCATCTTCTTAAAAACTTCAGACTAAAGAATTATGTATAAGGTTGTGACACTCTAAGTCTGACAAGACTAAAACCACAGCTTTCCAATAAATTTGGTCCCAGTCAAGCTAAGAAGCAGAATTATATGATTTAAGTGGAAATGCTCTATGATGCTTATATGATGTAAGAGGAAATGCTCTTTGCCGAAGGTAAGGCATGGTAGCAAAAGGATTGAGAAATTCACCGAATTAAAAATTAGGCAAAGGAACAAATATCTTGTTATTATTTTCTTTGTGGCCTAGCCACCTTTCAAAATATAGCAGTTACATTTGCTTTAAAAGGTGAAAACTGCAGAAAAGATGAGAGAGCAGGGTTCAGCATGTTTTGCTGTGTATGTTCATGTATGTGTTTTACTTTGTTGGCTTTGGTTTGCTTTTCTACCTCATTCTATTCAAATCAAGCTTACAGACTTGATGCTTTCTTCTTAAAAAATGTCAAGAATAGATCTCTGAAAAAGAAACCATGAAAAGAATGGGCTTTGTCTCTTATTTTCAACTAGTTCTTTTGTATACAAAACCCACAAGAATGTTGAATTGCCTAAAGTCCTTTCTCCAAATTAAAACAGCTACTTTGCAAATTCAGTTTCTTTACTACATCTTTTTTACTACCTAAAGGTTCCATGCATTTACTATTAACAACCTTACAGGCCAAAACCCATCATTCACAAAATACACTTAGCTCATTCATTTTGTTTCTTAATACACAGAAGAAAGTGCAACATTGAAGGAAACATCGCATTTTCTGCAGTGCACTGTTGTTTGTATATTGGTGGAGAAATTGAATGAAGCGGTTACATAATGTTTTAATTTTTCTTAAATCCTGGGAATTTTGTTCATAAATTGAAAGTCATTTGAATACAGGAAAGAATCCCTGCATAGAAATGAGCCATTCGATCACTTCCACAGCATACAACCCATAGATATGTGTGGGTCATATGAATAGTGGAAAGAACCTGCCTAAATGCTTAGAGCCGGCAGAAACAAAAACCCAGGCTAAATCATTATTAAGATATAAATAGGCTTGTAAACAATTTAATTGCATAAAAGAGTTGGTTTCTTGAGACTACAGCAATTTGCATAATGAACTGCAGCAGTAGCCCTACAATATTGTATGTTAACTGACATCAAGTGAGATTGTCAACTTTTGCAATGCGAGACAGAATTTGCTTGCAATCCTTTATTCAGGAAAGTCACTTATAGAAGAAAAAATGTGTGTGAGGGGGAGTTTTTCTACACATTATTTTTTAGGATTTCATCCAACACAGTCTTTTTTATAAGCACTAGTGAAAAACACATGCTTCTTTCAAATAGTATCTTGATGAGAATGATTATCTGTCTTGTTAGAACTCAGATTTCATAAAGAACCTCTCAGGCTACCATGTCTTTTTTCTTTCTAGCTGTCCTGAAAAAATGGCTTAAACCTGAAGATTTCCCTTTTTATGAACATCATCTCCTTTAAACACTATTTTCTTTACATTTAGAACTTTGGCTTTGCCCTGTTCCAGGAAGCTGATATATTTCCATTATTCAGTTGTCTAAACAGAACTGTCTAGCACCACTTTGGACAATCCTAGGACAATCAAATTATCTGAATGTGATTTGAAAATATATTTGCAGAATTGGAAGGGACCTTAGGAAGTGTCTACCCTGCTCCCCTGCTCAAAAACAGGTCAACCATGACTTCAGTTCAGGTTGTTTAAAGCTTTATCCAGTCTGATCTTGAAAACCTCGAAAGATGTAGATACCCTCTGGGCAACCTGTTACACTGCTTCATTGTGGCTCAGATATGCACAGTGTTTGAAGGAGCAGCGCCAAGCTAGAAAAGTTAGATTCTATATTATAAAGCTATGAGATGGACTTAAAATATCTCAAATTGTGCATGAGGAAGTCACCACAGTGCTGGTGATGGAAATTTCACCTAATGACAAAAGAGGAATTGAGTTGCAAACTTAGTGTAATGCACAATGAATAACCAGAATACTACCAGATGCTCTTTATTCAATGACTAAAGTTTTCAATAAGTTTGAAAGATGCAAAAGCTTGACAATAGTTTTGGAAGAAACCCATTCATTTCCATAGTGTATTTGTAAAGGCTTCCCTTTCTGGTGGTCACGCTTCTTGTAAAGTAGCCCAAAGTGATGGCTGCCTTATTCACAATGAGAATGCGCCACTGGGTCATCATCATCCCTCTTCTGCAGGACACTGCTCAGCAAGTCTCTTCCTATTCAATGCTGATGCCAGTGGTTACTCCAAAATGCAGAACTTTGAGCTTCTGCTGACTGAACTTCAATTCTGAACCTCACTAAGTTTTGATGGTATCTTGTCATTTTTACCACTATATGCAATATATACAACTCTCTGAGAAGTAAGGCTGTGGCAACATCTGCATGTTAATTTGAATTTTAGCTTCTTGAAGAGGCACTACAATGTCGTATCAACACCATGAATCATAAGGCGAGATTGGTCTGGAGGAGACAAATTTGCTAATTATAGAAAGAATTCTTGAAGCAGCGTTATCCATAGTACAGATAGACATTCTTAAGCTGACAAGAGACTATGAATAGATGTCCTTGTCCACATCTACATATGGCTGTTCAAGTCATCTTTCACCAGCAGACTTAATTGCAAAATTTGCATCTTCCAGATCATAGAATCATAGAATAGTTAGGGTTGGAAAGGACCTTAAGATCATCCAGTTCCAACCCCCCTGCCATGGGCAGGAGGACCTCCCACTAAACCATGACACTCAAGGCTCTGTCCAACCTGGCCTTCAACACTGCCAGCCATGGAGCATTCACAACTTCCCTGGGCAACCCAATCCAGCGCCTCACCACCCTTACAGTAAACAATTTCTTCCTTATGTCCAATGTAAACTTCCCCTGTTTAAGTTTGAACCCATTAACTTGTCCTCTCACTATAGTCCCTCATGAAGAGTCCCTCCCCACCATCACTAGAGCCCTCCTTCAGGTACTGGAAGGCTGCTATGAGGTCTCCACACAGCCTTCTCTTCTCCGGGCTCAACAGCCCCAACTTTCTCAGCCTATCTTCATATGTGAGGTGCTGCAGTCCCCTGATCATCCTCGTGGCCCTCCTCTGCACTTTTTCCAGCAGTTCTATGTCCTTCTTATGTTGAGGACACCAGAACTGCACACAACACTCCAAGTGAGTAGAGGGATAGGATCACCTCCTTCGACCTGCTGGTCACGCTCCTTTTGATGTAGTCCAGGATGTACTGGAATTTTAGATGATTTTTGGTTAACTTTATAAAATCCTAACAGAAAATTAAAAAAAAAAATAATCAATGTTGATATTAGATTAGTAAAGCCACAGTTGCATAAATTTATTGATATAACACACTGTAAGCTTAAATTTTCAAGTTAGGCTGAAAATAACCATGAATCTTCAGTTTGGGGGAGTTACTTATTGATGGATTGATTTTTAATTCCAGAGTTAGAATGAGTTAAAAAAGATCCTATCCGGTTAAGATGAATTGCAGATAAAAATATCCACAGGGTTTTGGAATATTTTGAGCTATATTTCAGTGCACATCACTGTGCACTTTGGCTAACCTGAATTATCTGGCTTAAGATTCAGTATGCAGCAATATAATTGCAGCATAGGAAAATATACACCAAAAATAATATTTTTGCCTTTCTTTGGAAATCACTATGAACTCTAGATTCCTATATTGCTATCAAAGTACTTCAGCTGGCTCTCTGGCAGAAAAGGGTTTAAAGGGAGGATTAGGGGTAAGTCCTTTTCGAATATGTTTTTAAATGTAGCCTTGGGAAACTCATCCATGACAAAAGACATTCAAGAGTTACAAGAGATACTAATAAGTGAATCCCTCATGGCCAATACTTTTGTCTACCTCTTTTACACCAGCTATCCCTTTGTTAAGAAACATTAACTGTGCTTGAATCATTTCTTTGTGAATAGAAAGAGAGAAAAATGGCTGATTTAGGGTTTTTTAGGTCTTTCAATGGCCCTTTATGCTTAATTTGGAGAATGTTTAAGAAATATGGTAAACACAGAACTGATGTTACCTGCATGTCAAAGGCCAAACTCTTTCTTAGGATATGTAAAATATTCACAGCAGATGTATAGGCCAACAATTTATTGATGGAGCGCATGTATTAATTTTAGCAGTTTTGAAGCCAGAAGCACCTACTAAGGACTTCAGAGAGATGACTGTATTAGCACTGTGAATTTCCATTCCACTGTTGTTGTGATTCATCTTATTCAATTTCACAGAGTGGATAATGTCATTAACACTGAATGTCTTCCAAAGGAGCAACAACAAACATATTAAATAAATTCATTTTGAATCTATTTCCCTTCCCTCTGTCAGCCGGTATGCTGGGTCAGACACTTTGGAGGATTATTTCCTGGACAGAAAAAGAATGAGAAATGTTATTCTGACTAAAATTATGTTGCAGATAATATTTCTGGAGGATTATAAAAGTCATGTTCACAATAGTGGCTGATTGCTGCCTATATTTTCATTACTTTTCCCTATTTTGTTCTATTCATGGTGGCATTGGAAGGCGAATGAAGAATTTCATTTCTGTGTGTCTCTGGATAGTTAGATAACTACTTTTTCAGCTTGCAGAAATCTGCTACCTAGTTCCATGGTCTTTATAAATAGGAAATATCCATTTAAACACAACTGCTTTGCTCACTGAAGAGATATGAGCAAGGTTCATGAGAATAAAGTTTCACACTCCAGTAGTGTGTTACTTACTGGCTACTGCTAAATTAAGTGAGGAAGCTGCTGTTTTCCTTTATCCCCATCTGCTGTTTACTGTGACAAGGAATGGATGTTCCTTCACCTTCCAGTTTTCCAGCATACTGGCTGCTGTGATGTCTCTCTGGGCAGGTTCAAGCCATATATTCACAGAGATATATGTGTTTTCAATAATGATGTCTTCTACCTTGTCTTTTACCCTATCAGTATAGAGAAGTAGTACTCATGCAGGTATGGTGGAAAATCTAAAGGGTCAGTAACCTGATAATGAGATTTCAGTGTTGTTTAGCTTAATTTCCTGTGTCTCAGTAAGTGTCTGAGCTCCGAGGCTATCATGTAGTGGTGATAAGTGATAAGATTTGGTGGAAACTTTGAGCTGCATTTTTTTCAATTTAGGTACAAAGTGTTAGAGTCATTTCAGCTGCAGATATCTAAGTCAGGCATCCAGCCAAAGTTAATCCTATTAACTTTACATTAATTCAAATGATAGACCAGAGGACTAGTTTATTCTTAGGTCTTTGTTTACGTTCTGGATGGTTGGGTGATGTGATCACTCTCCCTTAGGTTAAGGGGACCCTGAAGTTTCTAATAATGAGTTTCAGAGATGAGAAGAAACATGTTTCAGGTACAACATATGTCTCAGGTTGGCATTCTGAAAAGGGACAATTTCATTCCGTGAGCAATTTTGTCTTCTCAGTCCTCAGTCTTGACTGGGGAAATCCACTTCGGTGTAAATCTGCTGCTTCATATGAGTGGTAAATTTAGTAAACTTCTTAACAACCTTCTCTATTATTAATAAAATACTATATTCTGTAGTATAGTCCTCACTAAAATATGCAATAAGAGATCATTCAGAATGAAAAAGCATTTGCTACCTTGCTGAAGAATAGCAAAGCTGATTTTGTTAAATTTTAAATTGTTGCTCTTCTGCTTGCCTCCAAGAACTGTTTCCATAATTACTGCTTAGTAACAATTGTTAAATGAGGGGGAAAGAAAATGGCTTGACTACATCTGTCATTTTTTCATAATGTTAAAGCTATTTAAGAAAATGTAAAGGAAAGACTTGTCAAACAACATAAAAACATGTAGGAATACAGAAACGTAGAGAAACTGACACATTTCTAAGGGTTCTGAGAGCAGGAAGGCGTAATTAAAATATTAAAGAAAATAGGAAAAAATCTAGAACATGCAGGACAAGTTACCAAGGAAACATAATTTTAGCCTTTACCATGTGGAGACACAAACACAGATACACTGCTATATCTGCAGCTCTTTTTGCATCCTGCAAAAAAGCTAGACTCTTCAAGGACTGATTTCGTATACAATAAAATCAATTTATTTTGCATGAAATGTACTTTGACGTATTAAACAACATCAACGCAAAGTCATTAGACTGGATAAATGAATCAGTTAGCTATTCCACTAAAGTTAGTAACCTTTTATTTCTCTACAGTCAATCCAAACACAGCCACATATAATTTTCTTCATGGTTGTATCTTCAGTATAGCAAATATACTAATAACCAAAGCAAAGTCCTGATGTCTCTGCAGCAAACTGACACAACAGATACTGCATCTATGCATCTGAACTCTCCAGAAGAATTATCTACATTCAAAGAATTGAGCCTGGAATTGTTTGATGGCATCCTGGTGGCATGGGGCAAAATCATGTCATAGGCTTAACCCTTGACAAAGCAGTGCTAACAAAACCATGGACAAAGGTGAAACAGTTCTTAAGTCCATGTCCTTGCACTCATTTGTACAAATGTAGCCTTCATTATAAGCTCAGGCAGCATTTAAGTCTCATTTAAGTGCAGCATTATTTGTCTACCTGTTTCAGGACCTGAGACAACTGGTGACATTTTTCTCTTACACAGCGGAAGTATTCTCAATTACTCTTGAGTACCTAATTAAAAGTTATGGTGTTGAGATGCATTTTTTGGAAGATATTCTAATAAAATTAATTCTTGGGCCGTATCTGTGCTTTTCTGAGAATGGTCAGGGCAGAAGCATGCAGCTGACTGTCTTCTAAGTGTTGGCAATTTCATGTTTGGTTGCAAAGTAAGTTCAGCATCATGACCTAACTATACTCATTTCTTGATGATTTGCTCTTTTAGTCTCCCAGCTCATACACATCAAAGACCATTAATCTGCACTCAGAAATTATAAACGTTGTTTCAAAACTACTTGGGGCTCTTCCAGATGTGAATATGATGGTAGCATTGTTCATGTAAATACAAATACAGATGTTCTCTCCGCTGTGAAATTCAACACTCATGCACTCATGTCGCTGTATGCTCATTATACTGTGAGTATATTCAGATAGCTCTGATGGCTTTCTGAGTAATTAAAAATATGTAAGCACATGGGCAATCACCAAGTTCAGATTAATGAAACCTACTCAATATATGCCATGTTTAGAACTTAATACAACATAAGAAAAAAAATCACACAGCTTTTGGGCTGAGGTCAGCTTCAGTCCCACTATCTTGGAGTATCAGAAAGGTCAGATCATACCTTTCTGCCATTGCCCATGTACTAAAAAGACACTGAGTGTGCAGATACCCCCTTCTAATGCTAAGCAGGAGTTTAAAGATTAGTGTGGAAGTAAGCTTTACCATTGCTTTTTAGCACATTTTTACTCATAGAACTGTTTCAGAAATATTAACATTGGTATGAGGTCTCGTTTTGTTCCACCCAGATCTTCTGTGCACTATATCATCAAATCATGTAGCATATCACCTTTTTTCAACTTCTCTTCCAGTGCAGTACTTTATAGTTGTCAAGAAGATGCGCTTTTCAGTTCTTTTTTTATTGCTTTAGAAAACCATCTAAGGCATTTTCAGTGTCAGCTGTTTATTTGTAGTATTTTCCTCTTTCTGTTACAGACAGAAGGCATCAAGTGAAGAGATGCAATGTGAAAACCTAAGCAACAAAGAGACAAGATAGACCTTCAGAGGTACTGCTTTGATATTTATGATATAGAGAAGGATATATAACATCTTTAGAAGGACAAATAGCTAGTTTTTGCTAAGCACTGTCTACTGACCTGAAATTGTTTTAACATTTGCTTTATATAACTAAATAATATTGTCTTATTGTTAAATTCTGAAATATGGTCCATTAAAAATTAAATTCCTAGCCTACAGCAAAGAAATCCACTTCTGGTATTGCACTGCACAACAGGGACTCTGGCAATAACTAATTAACTATCAGTAAAACAACTTTCTCTAGTTACTCCTAAAAATTGATTAGCATTTAAGGATGATCACAGAGAAGTCACTACTCCAAGCTTTCCTCATTCACAAAGTAATAGGCATTAATTTAGGACAGACTTCTAAGGTGGTAGATGAGTTCAAAATGTTATTTTCTGGACAAAAAAAAAAAAACACCAACCTCCTTATCTCTCATTGGGTCAGAACACCAAGTCAAGTGATTCACAGATTTAGAAGCAGCATTCAAGAAAGATATTCTTTATTTTATATATATATCTATGAATACCATTTCAAGTGTCAGTAGAATATCCTGTAGATCCATTTATGATCTTAGTGTACAGTTCATAGAATAGTTTAAATGCACAACTCCACACAATGACCACAAGTTGAAGGTTGTGGTATTAGTATTTGTTCTACTGCAATATGCTATAATTTATTCATTGATCATTCAATTTAGCCACTATTAGGTAATAGCAAATTACTAGAGGTTTATGAAAGTTTTCTGCATAAACACAATTTATCACTGGCCTTTAATCTTTACCATATACAATGGAAAACAAGTTTGGGAATCCTAGTTTCTGTATTTGTACCATAAAAAAGTGAGTTTTTCCAGATGCAGATGTGATTTCTTGATTTCTTTATATCTTAATACCCTATTCTCTTAATAACAATTCTAAAATATTATCAATTCATACTTTTTGGTGATAAATAAGACTCATGAAATAATGTAAGGACTCTGTTTCAGCCTATCAGAATTGCATTTTATACTGTGACATTGATAACATAGACGGTCTGTCCTGGGATGGAAACAAGGCATATGGGGTGTTTGCTTAAGTAAATAAATCATGGGATAGTGTTGGAGATTGTCTAGAGTCAAACTTGATGTATTCCATGTGATCTGTTGAACACTTGAGCACTGCCAGGGATGGGGCAGCTACGGCTTCTCTGAGTACCCTGTGCCAGCACCTCAGCACCCTCACAGGGAAGAGCTTCTGCCTAAGAGCTCATCTCAATCTCCCCTCTGGCAGGTTAAAGCCATTCCCCCTTGTCCTGTCCCTACAGGTCCTTGTCCAAAATCCCTCTCCAGGTTTCTTGTAGCCCCTTTAGGCACTGAGAGCTGCTCTAAGTTCTCCCCGGATCCTTCTGTTCTTCAAGCTGAACAAACCCATCTCTCTCAGCCTGTCAGCAAAGGACAAATGCTTTGCACAAGTCCAGGTAAATGACATCAGATACTCTTATCCACCGATGCTGTAATCCTGCCATAGAAGGCCTCTAAATGTGTCAGGCACAATTTGCCCTTAGTGAAAACATGTTGGTTTTCACCAATCCCTTAATAATGGTCCAAGTGCCTTAGCACAGTTTCCAGGAGGATTTAATCCATGATCTTGCTGGGCACTGAAGTGAGACTGACCTGCCTGTAGTTCCCCAGGTCTTCCTCTTTCCCATTATTAAAACTATGTCTTTCTCAAATCCTGTTATTGACTGGGACACTGAGGCCATTTCACATTTTCAAAACTTCGTTTTTACAACATTGTTTTGGCATAGAAAACAACCAGCTTCAGTCACATTGCTTTTGCTCTTATTACTGGACAATCACAAAGCAAATATTAATCATATTAAAGGCAGTGTACATCACTGAAATGTTAACCTTCAAACCAATAACTCAGATTCAATGGCTCACTTTGATACAGGCTTCTGAATTTGAGATGACCTTTCCCTGTCTGAGAAAAATTGTCGCTGTCCCATTTAAGTCTCAGTTTGTCAGCTTAAATGGTCACACACCATCAGTCAATGCAATTTAGACTGGCATCTATAAAGGCAATAAAATAAGTCTCACAGGAGTTCAAACAAAAGCACACAATAGTCAGGGAGATTAGAGTGGGCAAAGCCACAACAACTTAAAGAGGTGCATGCAGCTGAAAGGGAAATGACCTCCACAGAAATCTAAAAGTGTGCTGATGAAACTTTTAAAGTTTTTAAAAGGTACAGATAAGGAAAATTGCTCACATTGGGATCCAGTTCACTAATCTGAAGACGGTGAGGCTGGACACACACAAAGTCATCACTGAACACGACTTTTTTCCTGTCTCTAGGAAGGGGAGAAAAACAGAAGGCAGTTTATGGTGTTTCATATTGCTTCTTTTTTATTTCTTTTACATTTTTTATTGTCACTTCTCTTAACAAATTTGGATTAGGGAATCAGAGAAACCGAGTGTAAGAAAAGAGATACTAACAGTGTCAGTGAAAAAAAATGCTTCCTAGAAGCCAGAAGTGAAACACATCTCTGACTATCTTGGCAGGCATATAATAAGCCACATTTTCACTCAGATACCCTTGTGATCTTCCTAGCATTTGTTTCCAGTGTTTGAAGGTGTTGGTTTGGGTTTGGGGTTTTGGGTATATGCTCATAAAGCCTTGCATTGTGACAAAGAACAATGATGAAATCAGGAATATGGCACATCACATGAAACAGTGAATTATTTTTTTATACAGCTTGCCATAGCCTGTTGGTTTTATCCGATATCCTAAGTCCCCCCCCAAATGGATAAGCATAGTCACGTTTGCAAATGTTCAACAAGAACTGTCAGAGCAAAGAACCGTGAAAGGACAGAAAAAGGAAATTAATCAAATTTGGATTTGTTTTATATCTAACATTTACTTTTTTTCCATTTAAAAAGCGATCATGATTTGGATATGAGGAAGAAATTCTTTACTGTGAGGGTGGTGAGGTACTGGAATGGGTTGCCCAGGGAAGTTGTGGATGCTCCATCCCTGGCGGTGTTCAAGGCCAGGTTAGACAGAGTCTTGGGAAACATGGTTTAGTGGGAGATGTCCCTGCCCATGTTAGGGAAGTTGGAAATGGATGATCTTAAGGTCCTTTCCAACCCTAACTATTCTATGATTCTATGATTTATATTAGATTTTCACATGCAGGGTGTTTGGCCAACGGCTGGACCTCAGACAAAGAACATTTTATGTTTGCAGGTTTAATCTGTTCAAGTATTATATGCTTTATGATAAAAGGTATCGGGATTTTGTTCTGCTTTCACACAACTAGTGTTTGATCTCACCCCATAATGAACATGTTTAATAATGAAAGTTACGTAAATGTTTCAAGTGTTCATCTAATAATTTTCAGGGAGTGAAATGCTGGAGGATATGGGTATGAGGATGGCTTGGGTTATCAGTGAGGAGAGAGAAAATAAAAGCCACAACCTTTTTCCCATGTACATTCAGAATTTTAGTCAGTGCTTTTACATGACTTTAGAATAAATTTACAAAGAAAAAGGGGCAGCTGAGATGAATTTTCATTCCTCATTGCAAGATTTAAAAAAACATGCCTTTATGATCATGAATACAATCCACTATGTCTGTGCTCACATATAGTGGAACTGTTTCGATCTGACTTTTGCAAACCTCAGTTCTCTGAGGTGGAAGCTGGAAAACTTCATCTCAAGTCTTGAGACAACATGATGCATGTTCATGTATGAACTTCAAAGAATGGTGCATATGTGATGATGATTCTATGCTTCTAAAATGAGAGAAGAGACCACAGTGATAAGATTGTTTCTTTGTCCTATGGACAAACAACATATAAAACCAGGACATGAATAGATTGAGGATACAGATATGTCAGCTGCTTTTCTTCCCTGGGAAATTATGAAGGTTATGGCAAGACCTAACATAGTTCCATTTATTTACAGCAGCTGTAATGCACTTCAGGTAAGTTTTTCACTCTTATCTAGTTTGAAGTATTGGGTGGAGCTACAAGTTCATCTGAAAGTCTATTCTTTTTTTTATACATTACCCTTTAACAAGTAACTATTTTAATAGCAGCCTTCCAGTATCTGAAGTGGGGCTATAGGGATGCTGGGGAGGGACTCTTCATTAGAGACTGTAGTGGTAGGACAAGGGGTTAACAGGTTCAAACTTAAACAGGGAAGTTTAGATTGGATATGAGGAAGAAATTCTTTCCTGTGAGGGTGGTGAGGCACTGGAATGGGTTGCCCAGGGAAGTTGTGAATGCTCCATCCCTGGAAGCGTTCAAGGGCAGGTTGGACACAGCCTTGGGTGGCATGGTTTAGTGGGAGGTGTCCCTGCCCATGGCAGAGGAGTTGGAACTAGATGATCTTGAGGTCCTTTCCAACCCTAACTGTTCTATGATTCTAATATATCATTATTTTAACAAGAAATGTAATACTTTTCTTCACCCAAATGTCTGTCTCTGTCCAAGTTTGAGTCCTGTCTTCAGGCTACTGTTAGTTTGTGCTATCTTTTAATTACTTTTGCACTGCTTTTAAACTTTCTATGGAAAGTACTGTGTTGAACTCATGACATGAGTTTTCACATCAAAAGCTTATTCACTGCTGATCCAAATTTATATGTAGATTAAAAAGGAAGCCACTTCACCTAAGGTATGAACAAAAAATAAAGTATGAGAGTATGGGACCTATTGTTCTGACTTTTGAAAGTAAAAAAGGTGAGGATGTACCCATTTGAAATGTCACTATAGCATATTTCTTTCAGACTTGACTGTTTTTTTAAGCACTGCAGCTTTCAACAATCCTGTCAGTGCTATTACAATGTTGCTGACGCTCCTCATTTCCCCCTTTTGACCTGTTTCCAATACTTGCTGGGGAACCCAGGGGATCAGGTTGAGTAGCTCAGCCTGATTGTTCAAGGCCTTTATTTCTATGAAAGGAAAAATGCCTATTCTATATTCATTTATTTCAAACCTAGCAGCTATCCAGGTGTTCACCTCAGTCTGCTGTGCTATACAAACCAAAGAATTTCATTGCATCTTTTGATTGAACTGACACTTTGTTCTTTTGTGCCTGTCCCCAGAAGGTGAGTATATGCAAAAGACTAGTTATGTGGTTTTTTTTTTTTTTTGGGGGGGGGTGGTGGTCTTGAGACATTCTTTTCTGTGAAAAAATAAAAGGAGAAAAGTTCTCTAAAAAACCCATTGTAGGTTAGCATTCTTCTTAGATTAGAAAAAAGAAACACAAAATGTACTCTTCACCAACATTACACTGGAACCATTAATTGTGGTGTACTGCTTCTTATACTCTTGGTGGTTGTTCTACTTTTGTGGTAGAAAAAGAACGTGGACCTTCTTTGTAGAAGCTAGTACTTTCTTCTGCTGCTCATTTTACCCAAGCAACCCAAAGCAAATAATTACTTTATAAGGAAAATAAAGGCTTAAAACCTTAACTAGTTCTCTATCTCTGCAGACTGTACTATTCTTAGGGTTTTCAAATATTATCTACCTTATCTGTGGATCTACCACAGATAAGTGGTATCTACCTTATCTGGATCTTATCTGTGAGATCCACATCTCACACTTGGACTTGTACAAAAGACATCTGCATTACCTAATCTAGGCAATAATCACAGGCCAGAGTGGTAGAAAGGTGAAGGTGAAGGGGAAAGCACACACTTTAGTAAAGTTGTCAAAGACAACAATTTCATGTTCAAGCTAAGCGGAAATATCCTTCCACTTAGCAAAGGGACACGTAGAACTATGACTCTATTGTAGTGCAAAGTTCACATCAAGGAGACCTTGTTCTAAACAGCTCTCTAGACTCCTAAAGCATATATGAACTAAATGATGCACTGGTTTCAGCGATGAAAAGTGATGATAGATTATACAATGTTCTATTACATGCCACAGAACACCACTCATATTCAGATAATAAACTCCTAAAGAAAAGGGAGGATTAGATAATAGATAACATTAAATTAGATCAAAGGAGTTATTCTTCGTTTATGCTCTAATAAGATGAAATCTCAGGTTCAATTTTTTATATATATTTCATTAAATGAAAATATCACAATTCATCATCTTACACAGAAATATAATTTCCTGCTGAAGTCTGATCTTCGAATTCCAATACATTTTGTTCTATGCTTTGTTCTCATGTGAAATTCAGTTGCTCTGCAGTAATAAAATCATTGTCTATAAAGCATGCTACTGATCAGAATGTTTGTAGTTAGTTGCTTGTATCTTCTGGGGGGATGTGATCATAAAACAAATTTTCAGATTAAATTCCAGATACTGAACATTCAAATACTTAAGATGTTGTGTTGGAATTTGGGTTTACCTGTAAGTACAAGTTCTGGCTGCAAAATCTGGATCCAAAATACAAAAAATGTTGGACTCCATATCCAGCATTTGGGCTAAGTTTTTTTATAGTAATTACAGTAAAATCAGTTCCTTTGGGAATTCTGAACTAAGTTATGAAATTTGGTGATGATTAGTTCTGCATTAGAAGACCCTCACCTCGCTGTGGGAGATGGCCTGGGGGCCCTTTGATTTCAGTACTATAAACTCAAAGAGAATACAGGAAAAACAAACAAGACCATGAACAGTAGATTTTTCTCTACCTTTTGATGGCAAACAGAAGACCTTTTTTATTGAAACAAACAAACACACAACTCCCAGTATTTTGTTTTTACATTTGGCCCTTAATGGCAGAGAGGGTGGTGAGTCACTAGAACAGGTTGCCCAAAGAAGGGGTAAATGCTCCTTTCCCTGGCAGCATTCAAGGCCAGGTTGGACGGAGTCTTGGGCAACATGGTCTAGTGTGAGTTCTCCCTACCCATGGCAGGGGGGATGGAGCAGGATGATGTTAAGGTGTTTTCCGACCCTAAACATTCTGTGATTCAATGATTCTATGATAAATCAGAGTCTAAGACAATATTCCATAATCTTGACAGAGACTACCATCACCATGACTGCTAAAGAGACAAGATGTTTGCAAGGAAGTATATCTTTCCTGGAAGTGAAATAAGTTAGAAAATTTACTTCTCTTGACAGGGTTTTGGAGTGTGCTTATTTAATTCACTCTGTGATTCCTTTTATATATCTGTCACTACCTAGAAGGTTTAGATCTTACACAGAAGTAGCTACTCTGACATGCTCTTAGGCAGCTTTCATGAAAGAGCAGAAAGCATATGTAATTTCTTATTGCTTAGTGCCATTTATTTTAATAAACTTGTTTGTACTGGTTTCATATACAGTCTATATAGAGAAAAAAATGTCTTCTTAAAAAGTATGTTCAGAGTAGTGCACAGTGTGTACAGAGTTCAACACATTACAAGTGGTAAATGCTCCATCGCTGGCGGTGTTCAAGGACAGGTTGGACTGAGCCTTGGGTGGCATGGTTTAGTGGGAGGTGTTCCTGCCCATGGCAGAGGAGTTGGAACTGGATGATCTTAAGGTCCTTTCCAACCCTAACTATTCTATGGTTCTATGAAACTCTAGAGAAACTCAATTTTTTTGCCATCAATACAGTGTGTATAATAACCTCCCCAAAAATGCTGATGCTGATTCTGCTGCTTTCTTATTCTTTTGAGAAGCCCAGGACTACTAGTCTGGAAACCAGTGCTTCCCAGCTGTCAACTTCACAGTATCGCCTACAACAACAGAAACTCAATTCTCTTAGGCTCCCTTTAAACTCAATGGCCAAAACCCTGCTGGTGACCATTGCTGGCCTCTCATATAACCCATATTCTTCTATAGGAACTACTAGTAAAAGTACTGTATTATGCTATTCAAAGGGAAAAGGCAGATGCCCATAAAAAGGAGATGTAATCCCCTGGGTTTATGCTGCCGAGGGGAGCATACGCTGCCATCAACATATACAAATGTTTGTTCCCATTCTTCACCAGGGAAACCAGTAATGTGACAGACGGCATACAATGCCCAAAAAGAGTTTTTGTTTTCCTGGTAGCATGTCTAAGTGCAGCCTTGTGGGAATTCTCCTCTTCTGTGCTCATCTTGTGATTGTGCCTTCATCTATTCTGAATATTATTCTAAGAGGCATCTTGTCAGCATGGTTTGTGAAGAGCAATCCTCAGACCACAGCAAACGGCAATGTATAAAACCAATGAGGCGTTTAAGATACAACAAATATGACCTTGAGGTCCTAGTATCTGAAAAGTTTCCAGTGTTAATCTGCTCTTTTTTTTTTTTTTGCCATTGTAAGAGTCATCTTTTTGTCTGTACTCATTAGTACTGAGCCATGATTATAAGCCTCAAAGCAAGAAGACAACTCTTCAGCAGAAGTCCTTAGAAATTACAGTCTACAGCACAACAGTATCTAATTCACCTAATATATTGTCATTTAAATATATTATTCATTTTCACATGTATATAATATATATAAACATATTTAATGGTCTTTGCAGGACCACAAGATTTCCTAAGGTAAATAATTGAATATGATATGTCATCTCAGAGCATGAAATTGTCTCATGTATTTAAATAGTTCAACTGAATAGTTTTTAACTAACCATTCTCACAAAGAAGCCCCCTCTACTGAACATACTATAAACCATTTCCAGTTTTTTCTTCCTCTTCTGCTGAAGCTGTGCCACTGTTTATTAAGAAATAAGAACCTGAAAAACCTTGGAAAAAGAGGATTAAAAGTGACTCTGACCTTGACTGCAAGCACAAGAACAAAAAGGAACTTTTCTGGAAATATGAATCCTAGATCCTGTTCTCTCGGCCTTTTAAGGAATTTATATTAAACAGTCATTAGCTAAAAAAAAAAATGCAAGTAATTTAAGAATCAGAATTCCAGCCCCTTTATCTGCAGCTAAATGCTGACATTGCCACACTAGAAATCGGATCCCTCTTGTCTGCTGTTCTGGATCTGAACGATGGGCCATGCAGTAACTACCACTGTCTTCTCCCAGCATCAGCAAAAGGAAATGTGGTTCCCAGGAAGATTAACACCTCAATTTCAGTTGAAGGTGCTTCAGATTCATACCATACAAGAAGGGCAGGATCACAGCATCCCAGTTTTAGAGCCAATATTCTTGTCACTAGCTCCCTATAAAAGTGACTTCCAGCAGTAGTTTTTTAACTCGACATTGTTTAGTGCTAGTGAATAAAGCATGGTCTAAATATTCTTAGTGCATTAGGCTTTCTTTAGATGTGTAGGCAAACAGCGACTTGTGGTTTTTTTCATCATTAACAGAAATTGGAAGGAAAAAGATACTTAGGTACCCAGTATAGCAAAAGTGACCATTTAGGAAGTCCAAGAAACATGATCTGAAATTGTAGTTGTTAATGGTTTCTTATGGAGGATTTTCCTCAATGACTTTCAGTTCAGACTTCTGTGCTTTTCCAAAAGGGTATCTCAGGTACTCAAGTGCTCTGTTTGATGTATTGACTGCTATTTCTTCAGATGAGGAGCCAGCATTCACTACTAGATAGTTCTCATGACTCAAAGGCTTCTCAGGCAGACGGAGTGATAGAGAGGGAGAACAGAGAATGCACATTCACCAGCTTTTGCACAGCTTTTCACAAATCCAGATATACACAAAGATGTTACCACACTTTTCCAGAGGTGGGAGGCAGAAAACCACACCCATCACTTGGAGAAGTTCCACAGAGGAGTGAGTCTTAGCTTACAAGACTGACTAACATATTAACACTGAAATTGTGCACGATGCTGGTCTTACACACCCGGGAAGAATTTATAATGGAGGTGTAGCCATGATAAAGGCAGGTCGTTTATTCAAGTAAATACAGCCGGAATGACCAATGACTTCCAGACTGCATATCATGTTCTTAAAAAGAAGAAATGTGGTAGAAGGCATCTCAGATATATATTTGAGTGTGCTGATTTGAATGAAATTTTCTAGCCATTGATTTTAAGCTAGGAGTTTAAAATGGTCCTTATTAGCTAAAAGAAGAAAACAAGAAAATGAGCAGAAACAACGTTCAGGGTTGCTTTAAAAGAATGGTGCTCCTTTCAATCTCACTGAATACCTGTATATTTACATTTAAACATTCTCATATAGAAAATTAATAGAAATATGTACAAAACCCCAAGTACATTTTGAAATTTTCTTACTTCATAGATAGGTACTTGCTAAAAAGGATATAAGGTACCAACATTAGAAGAGAATGGCACTATAAATTTTTATTAGATGGATTAGAAATATTTTCATGCTGTGGGCAGTGTTGGTTTATAAGAAGTACAGATTACTATCTGCTATAACAAGGAGCATTAACTATGATTAATGAGCTGACTTTGAAAGTCAGACCAACTCCACAATATAATCTTTTCTCCTCTAAGGCAATTTTTAAGGAAACTTTAAAATATTGAAATATTTTGGTGGCTTTCTGAAGATGGTGCTGTCTGAATGTGTTCAGCAATTGCTTTTCAGACTTAAATTGAAAAAAATAAGATCTAGTTGTCCGGTTACATTATGTGAACAGAAATGTAATATGCATGTTAATGTAATTGCATATTGGGAAAACTCAGGTTTGGTAAAAGCAGTCAGGGTTTTATTGACTATATTTGAGCTGAGATGTAGCTGAGGAAATCTGGGGCACTTTTTTACTGGCAAACAAAAAGAAAAAGGAGGGTGTCGTTGCCTACATTCCTTTAAAACAGGATCACTGACCTTGTGATTAAGCCGCAGTCCAAAGATCAAGCAAACCTGGAAGGAAGTGCTCATGAATGCAGAAAAACTTGCTGTTCTATGAGGCAGGTCAAAATGTCAGGGTGCTTACTTACTGTCTGGGACTGTAAGGTCAGCTGAGCTTAATTTCAAAACAGGCTGATGAGAAGAACTCAATCACGTTATTGGTTTAGGACTTGTAAAGTCATTTTCCAATGTGACTTTTGACACTTTGATATAGCTCCTCAAAACTATTCAAGCATCTAACTTTCCCTCAGAAGTCTGAATTGAATAGCCATCGTGTTAAACAGTCATCAGTTTATAGTACTTTGCATTAAACTGTCACTGGATAAAATGCAGTTGTTCACATCACAGTGATTAGAACATGACTGCCCTCACCTAAGGTGCAGTTGTCCAAGCAAATATACTTCAG
Source organism: Myiopsitta monachus (assembly GCA_017639245.1). Classification (NCBI taxonomy): domain Eukaryota; kingdom Metazoa; phylum Chordata; class Aves; order Psittaciformes; family Psittacidae; genus Myiopsitta; species Myiopsitta monachus. The sequence continues at coordinate 112,314,346 of CM029917.1, read as the reverse complement.
AGAACTTTCACATGCAGTGTTATTAGAACAAGATAAGAAATTAACCAACATACACTGTACTACCAGTGAATACTGTAATGCTTTAATTACTATATGTAAAAATACATAGATAGATATAGACATATATGAAAGCTATATTTTTTAGCTCTGCTGCAGAAAAGGGAGATACGCATTACCTTTGTAGATATGAGCTCAAGTAGTAATAATTTGGATGGGGATCCAGTGAAAACTGATCTGTGTTCTGCTCTGACAGTGTGCTGTTTTGTGAGCTTGTTTACTATGTATTACCTCATGTGCTAGTTGTCCAGAAATCCTAGATGAGTAGGATGTATTCGCTGACATGCAGTAAGTGCTATTCATTTCAGCATCTTGATGAATTCTACTCAATTCTGCATTTTGGGTCTGCTTTGACAATCACAAATGTTTGAGTTACTATGTTCTTAGATGTGTGTCTTGTATATGCAGTGAGCTATAGGAATCATAACAATATCCACTCAGGTAGCTTCTGAGCAGCATCTTGTTAAATTATGATCCCTAAATTGTTTGAAATTATCTGTTTGTTCATGCAGACAAATCATCACCCTGGATCTCATTGTAGGAAGTTAATCAATTAGTTAAATAATTAGGGCATGGCCCACAGAGGCATCCAGATTTACAAATCATTTGAGTTTGTGCTTATGTCGGAAACCATAGTGAAGTTTTACTGAAAGCTATTAAAAACCTACTGCTGTTCACTCTCATGAAGGCAGACACTTCAGGGTCTGCAATACACAGCAGTATTGCAGTTAAGCATTTGGGCAAAATCATATGTTTAATATAAAAAAAATGCTACTTTGTATTGCCTTCTGACATGCATTTTGTGTATTTTTTGAAGTGTTTTGGGGTCTTGCAACTGAAAGGTGTCAAAGAAACAGGAATGACTTTAGTTACCATTTTACAATTTCTTACATCCATTTTGTCAGCTTTGTAAGCCCCTACTGAAATATCAAGGCTGGTGAACTTCTGTTCAGCTATTTGTTTTTGCAAAGGGGAGTTAAACACAAGAAAAGCCTATCAAGTCTTTTGACATTTCACATTCATCACAGGAGTAGAAAAACGAGGGTGGCCACAATTGGAAATGTGCAAATGCCTGTGTTTTATTTCCTCAAACTTTTATTTAGTTTTTAAATGAAAACCAACAATGATAGCAAAATGCAATACCCCGTATGACTTATGTTGTCAATAAAAGCCCATGGGATTTACATTGCTGTGCGAATGAGACCATTTACATGTTAAGAAGCCATTTATGATACCAATAAAAGTCTACAGGATTTACTTTACAATGTGTGGGAAGCCATTTATGATGTTAAGAGTCCATTTACAATGTCAACAATTGTGTTAGCAGTAAAAATGCAAAGTGGGTATGTAACATTGATTTTTTTTTTCCTTGTATTGTTGATATTTCCCTGGCAGTGATCCATGCCTCAACCACACCAATTTTCCGGTTTTTATTTTAAATGAGACAGATATGGCATAAATTGTTGTTTTCCCTAAGTGAGTTATTCTTAGAGAAAAACTATTTATATAGATATATTCTGGATACCTCACAGTGTAACAAGGCAGAGATTCTTTTACTCTGTTAGGCAACTTCTTGGTGTTTGGCTAAAGCATCAAAGATGCTATCAGTCTTATCATTTCCATTCACCCCTTGAGCATTCAGTAGTCTTGCTCCAACAACAATGTTTGAGTTCTGGTTCTAATTCTAATTATCTATTTCTGTTTTCCTTGGGGAAGACAAAAATACCAAATATTTCTGGAGCAAATTATACTGCCATGTCCTTATTACGTTGTTGCCCCCAAAGCTGGATGCAGGACTGCAGGGGCAACTCCCCAGAGCCCATCTTTATCTGACTACTGAAGATCTGTTCATTGTCATGGAATATCCAGCTCCAGCTTGTGCCTCAATTCATATCACCCCATGTCTGCACTCCTCTACACCTCAGTCCCATGTCTCCACCTCTCCAAGTCTCTGCTGTTACCCCAGGCCTGAGTTTCTCAGTCCTATGTCACTGCACCAGAGCTGTAGAAATGTCACTTTACCTAGGGAAACTGTTTCTTATAGCTATGCATGTAAATCTATGGTAGTACCACACAGTTATAAAGAAAAGTAAAACAAATTAGATATAGACACCTCGTTTATTAGACAGGTTGCTATTACAGCTACAACAAATAAAGATATAAGCTATTGTCAGGGCAGGAAAAGTTCAGAGGAAGCCTGACAAATATCAGTTGTGAGGCCTTGCAAACACAGTACAAAGCTTGTGGCAACGTTAATACAGTTGCAAGCATAATTATTGTTCATCATATACACTCAAGAAAAACAGTATTACTGAAACATAGATATTTCTAGAACTGATAAAATTAATCCTTTTTTTTTAACTAGAGCATTACCAACTTGTTTGATGCATAAATTTTTGGAGAATATTGCAATATTGTTCATTGTTCATATTTGGAAACAGAGTAGCACTTGTTTATAGTGTTTATTCCTTATTTTGTTAAATGAGTTATTTCAGCTAAAGGCATAACAGTAATCTTCTTATTGCTGTCATAAAGGGCAAGTCTGAAATCTGAAACGCACTGAGCTGTAAGCAGTAATATATGTTTACACGCATGCTGAAATACAGCTCCTCAGATCTTTATCTTGGTTTAATGTTCTTTACTCCCCTCTTAACACTCAACTATCCAAAGCTGGTGAAGGAGAAAGAGCACCAGTTTCTTTAAAGGCCATATTTAAAGACTCTAAGAATTAATTAAGATTTTTAAAGTCTACCATGAGACCTGGAAAGCTATAAAAAGTAAGGATTTTTTGATTTATTTGAAACAGAATACCAAATGTAGTGTAACTCAAGAGGTAATGTTTTATATTCAATTAAACACATTAAACTTTTTAAAAACAGAGATTTCTTTCTGCTGTAAAAACATCAGCAATTAAAATTTGCTGGCTATAATTGAAGCAGACTGCATATTCATGAAGTTAATATGTTCCCAGGACCAACTCATGAGTGCAGCAAGCAAAACAGGAACAAAAGAATATGAAATACACAGATGGATGGAAGAATCACATTTTTATATCCCACATTTGGTTATGTAAAACAAAGATTGCGAAATAATTAGAAATAAACTGAGAGAAAATAATATATAAGTACCTGAACTTATCTGCTGGGTTTTCAAGGCCTGGTAGAGAGAAGCTGCCATTGTTGAGCTGAATAATCAATACACTTTCCCTGTGCTCCCATTTTTATTTCACCACTCCCCAGCCCTTTATTCTACCCCAGATCGTCTCCTTGCACTTGCATTCCTACATCCTCAGACCAACAAAACCCAGAGCCTGTTTTGCTGTCCCATGTGTCATCTCCCACACAACACAACACAACACAACATGAAGTTTACACTGACCCACATTATTCAGAATCCTCTTTTCTGTGAAAATGAACATTTTTCACATAGCAATTAAACCTCTGTCATCCCTTTAAGATCGCTAATTTTTCCTCTAATCTGATAATGTAATTACTCTTTTCCATTTCTTGATCCGCTGAGTTTGATTCTGATTCGGATTGTAGTGGTTACACTTGAAATGTCATAGGGGATTAAAAGTTCCAGAAAGAAATATCCACTTTCTTTCAAAGAAGCAAACGTAGCATAATCAGTCATGCCTTTCAAAGCCATTTTCTGAATTTGTAGTAGGCATCAAGTGCAATTCCAGTGATGTTAGTAGAGTCATATCTCCACCACTACAAATTAATAAAGCTTCACTGAAAAACTACATCAGTTTACATCCCTATAGGTTTGTCCAGACTCTTAGACTTTATTGTGACAGAGGTCATTTATGAAAGTTGAAGGAAGATAAAGAGGAAAGAAAGATTAATTCACACTTTTGTGCTGTGATCCCATTTTAATTTTTCCTCTGCTTTAGTTTGGCAGGTAAAATGTCACTGTGTCTGGAGTCAGAATCCCAGATTCTTCTTGAAAAACTTGCAAAATGAACCATTGAAGAACTTCCCAGCTATGTAGTACTTTTTCTACCTTTTTCTTTCTTTTTTTCCTAACTTCTAAGTTTGATTTCACAAATGTTTCTACATAAACACAAGACTCATTCCTCAACATCTCTTCTATTCCTGCTGCTTCTCCCTCACCTAAGGTCATAAGTCTCTCTAATTATGTTCCTGTGATTTAGATGTCACAAACTTCAATATGACCTCAGCTGAAGGAGCAGCAGCAGTGCGGGGAGTGGAGGCAATAAGATTTGCATGAAAAACAGTTTGGGAATGAACTCTGAGGTCTTGGTGCTTGACAAGCCTTGGGGCGATGAGTTGGGGCATTGAAGGACAGGGAAGATAGAAAATCAAGCCTTGGGGAGATGGGCCAGGACGTAATTGTTGCAGTGTCATGGTTTAAGCCCTCCCCCCCACGCAGTTTTCTCGCTCACTCACCCCCTCTTTTCTTCCTCCAATCCCGGGGGAATGGGGAGGAGAATTAAAAACTCACAGGGGTTGAGATAAGAACAGTTTAGTAACTAAAGTATAACATAAACCACTATTGCTACCACCAGTAATAATACAAGAGAAATACAAGGAAAGAGAATACAACTGCTCACCAAGCCCAACCCAGCCAGTGCACCCCCCAGCAGCGAACCCCTCCCAGTACCAAAAACCTGACCATGCCGTGCACCCCCAGTCCACCACCACCACATCCTTCCAGGTCTCTGCCCTCCATCTTCACATCCTGGGCATGATGTGCTGTGGTATGGAATACCTCTTTGATCAGTTTGGGTCAGGTGTCCTGTCTCTGCTTCCTCCCGGCTTCCCCTCCTCCCTGGCAGAGCATGAGACTCAGAAAGTCCTTGGCCAGACCAAAACACTACCAAGCAGTAACTGAAAACACTGGTGTTATCAGCGCTGCTCCCAGGCCCAAAATCAAAAACACAGCACTGCACCAGCTACCAAGAAGGAGAAAAAATGACTGCTGCTGCTGAACCCATGACAGGCAGGAATCTCAGCTGGAGGCCAGAGGATGTGGGGGTTGTGAAAGGGTCTGCAGCATTGCGATTGGACTATTTACCTGGAGAGTTTTACAGGGGCCAATGAGATTGAACCTGGCATGTATGTGCAGGTGAGGAAAGTACTGAACAGGGGCATAAAAGGGGCTTGGTTGTAATAAAGTTGGATTTGAGTCTCTATTAGGATTTGAGTGTCCTCATCAACTTGAGTCTGTGTCGTGAAATGCCACACAGCAGGAGTGGGGAACTGCAGATCAGACATAAGCCACTTTCTTAAACTAATGACATCTGGAATGGGTGATGAGGTGTCTTTGGGATACTGTGTTCACTTAAAGCCACAAGATCAAAATAATCATAAAACATGTCCAAGGGCTTTAAAATGCTTTCTATGCAGAGAACTCAAGCAATTTAAAAGTTATATTTTTGTAATATTAAATTTGATTACTGTTCGTTCCTGTGATTCAAAAGGTGACAAGGAAAAACTTCCATTTGTTTTTAAAGTTAGTTGTGTAGCTTTCCCCACCATGATGAATTTCACTACATGCTTGAATCATTCTGAAAGTACAGAAATTTTCTAAGTAGAAATTTTCTAAGTAGTGCTAAGAATGGAAATCCATGGTGTTGAGACTTCCCCAAAACCAAAAAATTATTTTTAATCTTAGTTCTTTTCCATTTTTCCATTGTCTTGATTTAATTTGCCTCCCTTGAACTTTATTCCTGAGTGCCAATTCAATGCCTGAATCCTAGTCCGGAGGGATATTTGTCTACTTAGTCTTTGCCTCTCACTGTAAAGCTTTGTGGAAAAAACCATGAGCAGCAATTCTAAGTGTTTAGTACACTATTATCATGTGACACATTAGGGACTGCAGAGACTCAAAATTGTCACTTATGAAGTAACATCAAAGACAAATGAGGCCTTACAATTACAATTTCCAAGTAATGAAGTTGCAGTGAAGTGAGATTCTAGTGGACCATGTCATACTCAAGACAATCTGTTGAATATTAGCACAAGGAGTAAAATAATTAAGGAAGGAGTAAGACAATAACGAAAAAGTGACAAAGTCATGTTTAAGGCATCATCCTACCTGCTCCCACTCTGGGCCTTTCCAGGAACAAAGAAGGGGTGACCAGGTAAAGCAGTGGATTGAATTTGAGGTGCATGAGTTCACAGTTTGTCTTAATCCCAGACTCTGAATTGCTCTGGGAAAGCCTCTAAATCCATTACATATGCTATTCTCAGGCTATCAAAGCTCTGAGAGCATTTCCCTGTCTCATAGGGATAAAATCCATTTATAACTGCAAAGTCTTCAGCTGTTATAATTAAAGAGATTGTACGCAATGGGCATGAAGGCCAGGGGTTATGAAGTAGATACTTAGTAATTTTGGCATTTAAAAATGCAGAACAATTTAATTGGAACTTGGGAATTTAAACGCTTTTGAAAATTCCAACACACAAAATCCCTAATTCTTCTTTTGGAACGTAATAAAACACAGACAGGGTTGGAATCACAGTGTGGAATTTGATATAATAAGCTTTTTAAGAGTCTATACCCTAGTGGTATGCATTAATACTAGTAGGCTACTAATAGTAGGGAATTGTCCTGGGTTCAGCAGTAGCAGTCATTTTTTCTCCTTCTTGGTAGCTGGTGCAGCACTGAGTTTTTGACTTTCAGTCTGGGAGCAGCACTGATAGCACCGGTGGTTTTAGTTACTGCTCAGTAATGTTTACTCTGACCAAGGACTTTCTGAGTCTCATGCTCTGCCAGGGAGGGGGGGAAGCCTGGAGGAAGCAGAGACAGGACACCTGACCCGAACTAACCAAAGAGGTATTCCATGTTACAGCACATCATGCCCAGGATGTAAAAACTGGGGGCAATTACCTGGAAGTGTTAGATCACTGCTAGGTCAGGCTGGGTATCTGTCGGTGGGTGGTGAGCAGTTGTATTCTCTTCCCTTGTTACTTCCCTTATCATTATTATTATTGGTGGCAGCAGCAGTGGTTTGTGTTATATCTTACTGGACTGTTCTTATCTCAACCTGTGGGAATTACATTCTTTCAATTCTCCTTCCTATCCCTCCTGGAGTGGGGGAAGAAAGCGGGGGGAGTGAGTGAGCAAATTGTGTGGCTGATTTATGGCTGGGCTTAAACCACAACAGGTATTAATGCCTAGTAGGGTACTACTACTATTAATAACTAGTACCCTAGTAGGCAATGTATTAAGTAGGAATCCCTATATCTTTGAGCTACTGTTTTCTCAACTGATTTTAAAATCTCTCTTACACACTTACAAACAGCAGCAAAAAAAAATTGAGTTAAAAGTTTTCTCGGAAAATAAGATTCAAGGTTTAGGGTTCAGTTCCAGTAACAGACCTACATTCTGCAAGACTAACCACCCCAGCCTAAGTGCTGCTGAAAGACTTTGGTCTGTTTTTTACAGATTTAATCTATTTCCCAGTCAAGGGGCAGTAAGTCTATATGCTTTATTTTATTTAGAGCACAATGTCTGCATTGACTTATATAAAGAATCAAAGTATAAAACTCCACAAAAACATGTATTTTGGTTTATATGTACTAGAGGTAATGAGAATCTCTCAGTCTCTGGAGAATGGCTGCAGAAAATGACAAATATTACTGACCAGAAACTTTGCAGCCACAGATTTATTGTTGTTTCTTTATTACAATGTACCACATAATGTACATCTAAAGTGTATACATGTTTGGATGAAATAAGTATATTGTACTCTGCATATAGCAGTCTTAATATAATGGAATAGTTTTTGCTCTTATTGATCCATCCATCCATCCATCCATCCATCCATCCATCCATCCATCCATTTCTATGACATCAAAGTAGATTTAATGAATAAAGGAAATAGACGTTATTTTGTATTTCCACTGCAAGTAATGGGCATAAATATTATGAGTTCATTTTCTTGCAATATTTTGATCTTAAAGCTGCTTATACTATTTTTCATAGCTTTAAAAATGTTTTTTCTATACTTAATCATAAAATTATTTTGTATAGTTTGGGTAGAAGGGTTGTTTCAGCATGGTAAACCACACATAATCCACACATATGCCAAGCTGTGACCCTACTGTTATATTTTAAACTTTGGGAATTGTAGACCTTAAAAAGAGAGGAAGGAATCAGCGTCTTTATCTTAAAAAGTATTTTTACTTTTCCTTGACTGGTGTTCTGTATCTCTACAAATTTTGTGCATAGGGAAGCCCAAACCTTTTTATTTAATTCATATATACATTAGTGAAATTAAAAACCTAATTTAATCCTAAATTGAACAAGAAGAAAACCAATGAATTAGACTAAATTATGCTACTTATAAAGAAGAAAATCAGGTCTAATCTTTTTATGTAATTTCTCCTTTCCCTAGGAATCATTATTCAAACTGATGAAGGGTTAATTTAATTGTTTTGCATAGGAAATTTCATTTAGTTTTGGGTGAACTGAAAATAATCAAATGTTTCACTTCTACATGTAATTTGCACTTTTCTTAGAAATGTTTCTTAAGTTCATTTAGAAATAGAAACAAATAAAAACATTTTGATGTAAGGAAATGTGTAAGAAAATAATTTGGAATGCAAATATTTTCAAGTCTTAATTAAAATGTCTGGGTTTCAATTATTTAATTACACCTTTCTTTTTAATTAAGTTGGAAAACTCATTATGATGTCTTCATCATGTACTCTGTTCAGTTGTACCTCTGAGCACCATTTTCCTGTGAACTGCTGTTATGCCTACAAGATATCCAGACATATTTTGACTTAAGTCCAATAAACCAAGATTTTATAGCGCTACACAAATCTTTTGACATATTTAATTTTATCCTCTCCTTACAAAGACCTGAACTGATCCTATTGAGATGACCAGGAAGATTTCCATTGACCAAAGACAAATACTTGGAGGTACTCTATAAAAGCTGCTTGGAATGTTCTAGAGAAACAGTTCTGAGAATAATGCATTTTACTGCACATTTGCCAAAAGGCACTTCTTTGCTTACTTTAGTGTAAAGAGTATAAAGATGATTGAGTCTGACAGACCTGTATGACCTAAGTGAGAATAACACAAGCACAAAGGGCACAAGGAAATGTGAACAAAAGGAGAATTAACAACATTTTGAGATGCGTTTAGTGACAAAAATATTACTCTCTTCTTGACCCTTCATTGATAAATCCCATTCATCTGATATTCTTCATAGTCTTATCAATGTTATCAAAAAATTATAACAATTTTAATTGCACCTGAATCTAAACAAATCAAGTTGTTCATCGCTCTTCAGAGTACCCATATATTTTCCACCATTCATTTGAATTCTGTGGAGTCATATCCTGGTCATAGTGAAAACAGTATATATTGGTGTTGGTGTTAGTGTTGCTATTATTAATAGGTATATTAGGAAAAAAGTAAAATTATCATGAGACTCAGCTTTCAGTTATCATAAAATTTAGTGAAGCAGATAGCAAATCCTCAAAAACTGTGAGTTTTTATTTCATTTCAAAGAAGTAAAAGGTCAAGTGGTGTTATCCTTGCTAGAGACAATATGTCAGCGGTTAAGACAAAGTAGAGGAAGGCTCAAGTTTCCTTTTCCCATCCATCATAAATAACTTAAGCTCATCTTACCTCTTTTGAAAGTGGCCTTCTGCTCACACAGGAGAAGGTGCTGTGACACGGCTATAGAAGGTACAGCCTCAAGCTATATGATCTATATCCATGATAAAAGTTTACCCTCTGCCTGACTGAGGGACCTACAGCGAAGTCTTTTTTCAAAGCACTGTTGTATTCAAGTTCTATCACCACTTCATGTAGTTTTGCACAGTAACATAGTGCTTTAGTTGCAGTATTCATTGAGGACATAAAAAATACAGGCTTTGGTCTCCTTGAATGTTTAATTATCCAATGCAATATAATAAAATATAATAAATATAATAAAACTAGAAGAATTTGAAAAGACTTCAGAATCATAAAACTACAATGTCATCTAAGATAGAGGAGCTCTGCCATAAATAACTGGGAATTGAACCCACGGCTCACACAGCTTAGGCAAGCAGTTAATTGGTGAATTCTTAAGGTGAGTATGCAAAAGAAGTGATAGTAGCAGGTCTTTTTTTTTAACATTTCTTATTTTATTAAATACCTTACAATCAAAGGAGTTGCTTCTAATTACGATCTTTGTATTATTCTATAATTTAAATAATCATCTTCAATTGGATGGAATATTTCCTCTCACACACACATTTAGGGTTTTCAACTTCATCCAATCCATCTCTTTCTTACTATTTGGGTATACAGTTCAATTATTCATACAGTCTAACTATGCACATTTCCCACAATTAAGAATCAATTAACAGCTGAACATAGCTGCCGCCCTTCCATATTGGAGTGACCCACAGTCCTTTATGAGACGTGGGTAAAAATGGGAATAGGTATCTCAGAGGAAACCCAGTGTACCTTTAAATATTTACACCGTTGGAAAATATGACCCACTATGTTAACTCACTAAACTTGGTGTCAAAATGAGATTATTTAAATGGAAAATTGAAAAGCTAATTCTGTTCTTTTGGCTTTTTTTAACTGTTTTAAATCCCGTTCATTCTCCCCATTCTAGAAAAATATAGAAGGATCTTAAAGAATATAAATGCCCTAAATTCTCCAAATCATTGAGAATCTAGAGAATTTTAATATCTTCCCTATGTTGTCAAAGGGAATACCTACAGCAAGTAGGTCAAGATCTTCACACATCCTGCTAATGCCTACAACTCATTATTAATGCATCATTTGCCCTTGAAGATTTGCTAACCTAATCAAAAGTAATGTTAATAATTGCTAAAAGGGATTGCCTCTGGACAAAGAACACTGCACACCAGTTAGTGTTTACATAATTTTTTGAGACCATCAGAAAAAGTAGATTTTCCCACGTTGGTGCCTCTCCTGGTTTTGATTTATGGTTGATTTGCTGTCAGATCTTCATAATAGCTTAAAGTGATATTGAGAAAGTCCATGCACAAAGCTAGACTAGAAAGTACCTTCAGAAATTCAAATACTGATGAATGACATCTGATGACCCTTTAATGGTGAGTAGTTTCTGGTGTTAGGTAATACCTGACTCACCCAGATCATATCATTGTATAAGAACCTGAGCTTTTTCCTCAGGCAGCATTGCATTTTGCAACAAAGGCAGGCCAAAAGTCAGTGTTTAGGTCTGCTAGTCAATCTGTGCATGTATTGCCTACATCTTCACTTCAACTGAACGCAGTAGTGTCAATAGTAATTCTATTCCTTGTCATACATCCTACCGACAAGAGTACCCTGATGTATTTTATTCAGGAAACAAAAAACCTGTCTAAAAACTTTATTAATAGTAAAAGTCACTGAGCATCATCACTTTCTCCTTTGTGTCTTTTAAATAAATGTGAATTTCTAGAATTCATGAAAGGGATTAGACTATAAAATGTGCAAAGAAAAATCTTTAATGTGGTTCTTTTCATTTAATGCTGTGGTATTTCGTTTAAGTGGCTGTTATCCTTTGTAAGCAGCATTGTAGCCATACATTAAAGAGCTGGCTTGGGAATCAGAAAACCTGATTTCAGCTCATAGCTTTTCCATTGCTCTGTGGAGTGACCTTGAACAAATTAATTTCTTCTTTCTTCCCTGGTTTTACCATCCATTAAAAGAGCTACAGGGATAAAAACAGTGACTTTTTTATAAAATACTGTATGTTGTAAAGTTGCTAAGTGTGATGCAATATTATTGATACCGTCATACTCATTATTATGTTCAGAAAATTGCTGTAATTACTATTATTATTATTACTTTATATTGATAGTCACCTGTAACTGAATTGAAACCACAATGGAAAACTAGGAAGCTTGACACTTATTTGAAATTCATAGAATCATGGAATCAACTAGGTTGGAAAAGACCTATCAGATCACCAAGTTTAACTTCTATCCCAGGGCTGCCAAATCCACCACTAATCAATAATTGTTTCAGCTTTCCATTTTCCCACCATTCACTTCTGTAGAGTTCAAATGAATATTTCAGACTGATGAACCCAGAAAGGGCAGGGGCAGAGAGAAGGATAGCTACTTTTATCCTCAAAAAGAACTTCATATACTGCAAAATGGAACAACAACAACCTTTGCAAGGACTACAGTCTTTGTTGATGAATGCTCTGCCCATCTCTTGCTGCTAACAAAACAGAGCCATAATCACTGCTGCAGTATTAATGGTCTTAAAGGCAAATGGATAAACTGTAATGCCTAGACTCACCTTTTTCTGCTCCCCACCTGCAATCCAAAGGTTGAATGAATAAGTGGTGAAAGGAAGGCATATTTTGCATCTGAACTCAGAAATAGCTGTTAAAGCAAAACACTTAAACATTTTTTAAAAGAACATCTTGAAAGTTCCCCAAGAAGGCTTTTCAGGAATTACAAGCATCTGTAAATGTTTCAAAGCTGTAAGACTAGAAAGCTTTAAAACTCTAGGAGAAATGCATGCAATTGATGAACAAGCACCATGTTTCTCAGGAGCCATATCCCACATGCTATTGTAAAGATCCCCCCAAGAAGTTAGTGGGACTAACTGTGGTCATGTTTGATAAAACACTGAGATAAGTCTATACCCCCTGAAACTGTCATGAACCTGTTCTAACATCTAACATTCCACAAGGTGTTAGAATTAATTCACCATTAATTCCTAGTTATATACATCTAGTCTCCCTAGTTTCCTTCTCTGGCAAAGCGCTTCCAATGAATCACTCAGGTTTTGTCTGATTAGATCATCAACTGGAACTGCTGATATCTTTCCGCTGAATATCAGTGGAGCATAAAGAAACTTAAAGTCCTACATTCTGTATGATTGATGCACACCAGACTGCATGAATCCAAGTGTTCTGCAGCCCCTTCCTGTCCTTGTGACTTAGGTTTCATAGCACAGAAGTCAAGATCTGGGAAAAGGGAGAAGGATTCTGGTACATGGTGTCAGGATGCACCCCAGTACTCTGCCCCTTGGATTCTTCAGTTTAAGCAGTGGACACTCGGGTGCTTCATGTAAGCATCTGAAAACAGGCAGCTTAAGGTCTGAAAGGGTCTAGATGCTTGATAACACCAGTAAAGATATATTTACAGCTGTCAGTCACGCATCAATTTCATCCGCATTCTGAGCTGGCCTAGGAAAATTAATACCTGGAAAATATCATGTTAGCATGACTCTGGGCCTGAGCTACTTACTGGGGCATGACCGGCAGTAAATAACTCTGTAGTAATAATAACAGCATCTCAGAATTAAAGTAAATTAGACTACAATTGAACAGTGATTGGCAGTGCTGTTACATGGAAAATTTCACAATTCGGATGCATGTTTCCAAGCCAAATTTTTTAAGTATCTGCAATTTGACAGTAGAAGTATTGGAAATGTGTTAAGTTCTAAGATTTTATATTAAATAAACTAAATGTAATTCCAACTGAAAAAAAGAAAAAAAACCCAAAAAAAACCAAAAAAACCTGGGAGTAGAAAACCTTAGGAGCCCTGCCATATATCCTATTTTTAAATCCGAAGGATATTAATAGCTCTAGTGAACAATGGAAGAAATTCAGTTTTGAATTCCTGATTCAGTCATTGGGCTGTCCAAACATTCAGGAATCTAGAAGCCAATATTACTAAAACTTCCAGCATAGCTAGCCAGCTGTCCCAGGATTCTAATCTTTTAGAAAATGGATATCCAAGGGTTAAAGTGAACTGGAAGGATTCTTGATGCCTTTCAGAGGCTGTTCTAGGGAAGTCCCCTATAGATGCTGCTTAAATTACTGCAGTCCCATATTAAATTCCTGTAGTCAGTGCTTCCCAATTCTAATAACAGGCCATGGAAAAAAATCCAGTTAGTTCCAGTAGTAACACATGGGGTTGAATTTGCACACAGACCCCTGGTGCTTCAGTATAATATTGCAGTAGCATCACTGAGATTGATGTGGTCATGCTGAGTTTACCAGGGAATAGATGAAAAAAGCTTTTACCATATATAGGTCAATGTAACCTAGTTTAGCCTTTCCATGGACTTCAGTAGAGTTGGCCTGTGTTAGCTCAAACTGGAACACACTGCTCTCATCTTGACATAAAACTGCTTTGGGAAAAGGGCTGTCTTTAGATGACAGGCTGTATTTGCATCTGGCAGCTGTGATTGATACAGTGCTGGATAGTATATGATATCAGTTAGCTGCAAATGTCACATCTTTTAGAGTCTTTAATCACCTGAGGTAAGGCCACACAGATGGATGCATCAAAAATTTGAAGTACCTCCGTTAAGGATACCTGTTGGAGTCAGGAACACCTGCTCTTGCTTTTTTATCTCCTTTTCCTTTTAAAGGCACAGTGAATAAACTTCACTACTAAAAGCACCCCTGTGCAAAAGGGTGGTCTGATTTTGGCTGTAAGAAGTGAAAATAAGACAATGTGATATGGTGGTTGAGTCACCATCCCTGATGGTATTTCAAAGACATTGAGATGTGCTGCTTTAGGGACATGGTTTAGTACTAGATTTGGCAGTGCTTAACGGTTGGATTCAATGATCTTGAAGGTTTTTCCAACCTAAATGATTCTATGATTCTATGAATGACAGTAAAAACAATTGCTTTCAAGGCATTCTGGCTGTTTTATGTAAAAGCATTTTTTAATTTCTTGCTCCCTTTTCTGAAAGCAATGTGTTACTGAAGCAATTGGCCAGAGAAAAGAACATCCATGTACCCTTATTTATTCCACAAAAGCTAAATGAGCTTCATCTGAAAAGCAGAATATACGACTAGCGTGGAGCAAGTAGCTCAAATATGACCGACTTACTTGTGCACTGCAATAAATGTGAAATGCTACTGAAGTCAGAGTGAAGGCAGAGATGAACCCAGAAACAGGGTCATCACAGTAAAGAATCCATAAAGAGAAAACTCTGCATATTCTAAGCACCTCCTTCAAGATTTTATTTTCTTTTCATGCTTTTGTTTTTGCATAAGAAACCTGCCATTCTCTTTGGTTTCTAGTAATCTGTATAATTGACAAGGGGATAGTTTCTAGCCTTTTGTAAACGCAGCTGAAACCAGGAGACCTTTTTCACTGCCTTGATTCATGCCAATAAAGGCCGACAGCAGGTCCTGCAGATGCAAGCTTTCGTGAGTGTGTGTGCACAGGGTGTATTGCTTCAGTTTGCTTTTTCTTACTTTTTACCCTCCAGCAGATGTGAAGGATAAGCAGTGTGTTAGAAAAGACATCAAGAATTTTGGCTCAGAGTAAGCCCAGATGTCTGCATCTTTGTTCACGATGCTACCAATTGCATCTTCAAAAAACAGAAGAACCAGTGCCCCATCTACTTTGGGGACACTTTAGATGAGAAAAAAATATATGAAAAGAAAGCATTTGCTGGCAGAAAGTGATTCTATCGTCAGGCCAAGTGGTTTTTAAAAGCCTTTGAGACCATGAATTTAATTTTGCTGTGCAGCTCCAAATCCAGTACAGTTGTCACTGGAATCACATTTGTGAGGGCAATTGTCTCAGGATGACTGGATAGACATTTTGCCTTTCAAGCATATGTCTCTGAAATAGTGGTTGCCACCTGGCAGACTGTTAAGTTTCAGCAAGGGATGAAAATATTATGATTATTTTTCTTAGCCAGAACAGGGGAGGTTATGATTCTCCCCTAACATGACTTTAACACTAACATGAAGACCTTCTATCATTTGTGGGGGTTCTGGTTCAAAAATCATAAGAATGGGATAAAAATCAAGCCAAAAGAGACTTTTTCATCAAAATCTTGCTGGATAGCATCAAAGAGAGATATACAATGAATTCCCTAAAGAGACATCTGCATTAATTATTAAATTGGCTATCATCACACTTAGCTACTGTAAGATTATGAGCTACTACCAGATGGTGCAGTTCAAGATGATCATAGAGGGTTCTTTTCAATCTAATGCATAGGAATCAGTTTTTTGCAAATGAAACTGTTACGTTTTCCCAACTTTTGGATATTCAGGAGGTAGAAGTCAACCTGGCCATTCAGGGACAAGGACTTTTAATAGCTAAGCTGTGCACATTCAGAGTTTGGATTTGAATATAGGCTTACCACAAGGAGGTTGTCATGTTGGAAACTCTAACATGCAATTCTTCAAACTTAAACAGGGGAAGTTTAGATTGGATATGAGGAAGAAATTCTTTACTGTAGGGGTGGTGGGGCCCTGGAATGGGTTGCCCAGGGAAGTTGTGAATGCTCCATCCCTGGCGGTGTTCAAGGCCAGGTTGGACAGAGCCTTGGGTGGCATGGTTTAGTGTGCGG
This sequence comes from Myiopsitta monachus, assembly GCA_017639245.1. Lineage (NCBI taxonomy): Eukaryota > Metazoa > Chordata > Aves > Psittaciformes > Psittacidae > Myiopsitta > Myiopsitta monachus. Next base: position 112,297,980 of record CM029917.1, on the reverse strand, counting down.
TGTCCCTGCCCATGGCAGGGGGTTGGAACTGGATGATCTTAAGGTCCTTTCCAACCCAAACTATTCTACGATTCTATGATTCTATGAAAGAGTCTCTAGAATAAGGTGTTAAAACAGGTATCAAGAAATTTCAGATTAAGGCAATACCTCTTCAGTGTTTCCAGCGATTCCTTTTTCCAGCTCTTTTCAGGACTTCAGTAATGCACCATGTAACAAATATTACTTAAGTTTAATGCTTCCATTAACTTTTAACTTTTCTGTTACAGTGTTATTCTTTCTTTTTTTTTCCTTTTTATCTGTAAAGAAGCCTCAATGTCACTAGGAATTTCATGAGCTTTCATAACTTGAATTCTGGCAGGATTTATATATATATATATGTGTGTATATATATACCATAACAATAACATGAAACATGAAAAGGAATCACATTAGCATGTCATCATACATGATGACGGCAGGTCTTCTTTCCTTCAAATCCTGAGGAATCAATTGTAGAAGATGATCTAATATCCTAATTGATTTTCAAATTTTTTTTACTATGCTTATGGCAGTTCTCATATGAACTTCAATAAAATTTGCCATTATCTTTTTGTGTTAGAAGCTCTAGCCCAAACTAGCAATTGTGTTGACCATATCTGAAACATCAAGGCTTTGAAAAATCTTTACTGCTGAGCTGTAGGAGGGTCAAACAGAGTTCATGAACTGAGTGGAAAGACTGTTAAGTAGAGATTCTTCCAGAATGTTTCAGACTGTGATAAATCTTGCTATTTTAGTACCAATGGAGATATCCGTACTTTGTCAGATGAATTGCCTTCCATCATATATAAATGAAAAAGGCACATGTACTGGTGATTCAGCCAACCTATATTAAACATCTTTTGGGGATGAGATGACTTGTTCTCTGAAAGTGCCTCTTTGTTCCCACTAATTGTAGCAGGACAATACATGACTCCATTGGTTTATATTTGGTCTGACTATTTCCAGCCCAGATTTGTTCTGGTAGTCATGGTTATCGCCAGGTCAGTCTACGTTTATGGAAAAACTGATTTTACTTGGAAGAATGTTTGGTTAACAGCTGGATGCTTTCGCCCTATAGTTATTCTGCATATGTATTGGAAATCATGCCTTTCCTTCACCTGAAAGTAGAAGCAACCTTCTTATTCCCTCCCCAAAATTTGTTTCCTTTCAAAAGGCAACTCCCAAAATTACTAAGAAATCATAACACCTCGCTGGCAACACTTAGAAGTCACCAATCAAACACCTTCAAGGTGACAAAATAATTTTAAGCATACTTTTTGTAATAGTTTCCAAAGGTGGGGTTGTTTCCATCCTTTTATTCAAGGACATTTTATGGAGTCAATTAATTTTAGTTAAGCATCAGATCTTCTGTTTCCACCTCCAAGATTAACTAGCACAATTAAAGTTTGGTTGCTAAGCAAAATGCTGATTACCTTTTGATGGTAAGAAAGCTCCATCTGGACTTTTCATAGCTTTTATTCATTTCCCACAACTGCTTTATTTACTTTTGAATAGTACAGAAATATTTTACAGTTATAGAGCGCACAACAATAGCAATTCTGTGCAGGTCTCCAGAGCTTTTAATCTCTAGTGCTAGAAGGAAGGGAAAGGGGAATGAACCAGGTTAAAAACAACAAGTGCAAATCAGTAAAATATTAAGAATACTATTTTCAAAATTTGCTTAAGGAACAAAGTAAAATCAAATTCTATGGTGGATTTTTAAAAGTATTAAACACCTTAAGCCAATGTTATAAATTTAAGTTTGGAAAAAATAAGCCACAAGGTCCTCAGCACTATCAAAGAAAACATAGTTAATTTAAACTATTTAGAACAAGATTTGCATGAGAATATTTATCTAATGTTAGGATTTTTACTGCTGAACTAATTACCTCACTATTGAATGAAATTCAAGTTATATAAATCATCATGTACAAGCATTCTAGGATTGGTTATTTCAATGGATTTTTATCAATATATATACAGTGAGAAATTCTTCTGAGCAATATCAAGAAATTTTGCATGAAAGAAAAGTTGTTATGCCATTGAAGTAAATGGAAGTGTTGGCATTGTATTCCAGATAGCAAAAAGACTAAAAGTATGCTGTTATTAGAAAATGACATTGGAATTTTCACTCATATTTTGGGGAAGAGGATAGGAAAAGAAATTTCCAAGATAATGGGAATCTCTTTTTCAGGTGTCTCTTTCTATACTAACATGCATTGATTTAGAGTAGTTGTAGGATATTTCATACCAGACACACAGAAGAATTCTGGCTTCAGTAAGCTTGCCATATTGGTCTGAGTTATGACAAAACAGAAAGGTTTTAGCTGATGAAATAAGAGGCAGAAGATTTTCCCTTCTTTCAATGATATACCAGTATCATTAACAATAATTATGCATTTATTTGCATTGCTTTAGTACTCTTGGAGTCACACTGTTTTAACACCTGGACAAACAGAATATCCCCCTCCCAGAAGTCTTGCAACCTGGAAATCTGCTACTGTAATATTGCCTATAATTGCAATGCCTGCCTATTAAAGATTAGAGTACAAGTTTATGTTCCAATCCATCCCTTGAGATACATATTCGAATAAAACTTCAGCAAGTACATTCTTCCTCTCCTGAGCTATTTCATTATAGTTTCAAAATCTTCCTGGACAATCTGTCTAGACATAAACACATCACATGTTCTTATACTTTAGACCTGTCAGTCTCACCTCTGTGCCTGGCAAAGTCTTGGAGCAGATTCTCCTGGAAACCATGCTAGGGCACATGAAAAACAACGAGGTAGTTTGTGACAGCTAGCATGGCTTCACTAAGGGGAAATCCTGCCTGACCAATCTGGTGGCCTTCTATGATGGAGCTACAGAACTGATGGACAGGGGCAAAGCAAATAATGCGTTCTATCTGGACTTGTGCAAAGCATTTGACACTGTTCCGCATGACATTCTTGCCTCTAAACTGGAAGGACATTAATTTGATGGATGGATCACTCAGTGGATAAAAAACTGGCTTGATGGCCTCAAAGAGTTGTGGTCAACAGCTCAATGTCCAACTGGAGACAAGTAACGAGTGGTGTCCCTCAGGGACTGGTGTTGGGACTGATCCTGTTCAACATCTTTGTTGATGACATGGACAGTGGGATTGAGTGCAACCTCAGCAAGTTTTTCTAGTTCATGTTAACATTTTTAGTAGGGTAAATTACTTTGCTTTCTTGGCTGATGTTTCCCTACTATCTTGCTGCTTATTTGGAAGACTAATTAACAGTTAGGAGCAACGTATTTCACTGCAGTTTTCCTGGGTTGGATCAAATTAAGATGATGAATTTCTCCCTCCCATTGTTATAATTCTGTTACTGAAACTCATGCCACTTTCCTAACAAAACCATGAAACTTTTTCCTTTATGTTTCATAGGCCAAATCAAAAAATGAGAAAAAAGTATTCAAAGGCGGTAGCTTATTACACATGCAATTAGAGCTTATTTTTTCCCAATAAAAATATGATGTCTGCTTAAGTGGATGCACATTCCAGGAAAGGCATCCATTCTTAGGAATACATAAATGTAGTAATGTAAAGTAGTAGCTTTTCACAAATATTTCTTACAGCCATTAATGGGGATTGGGTGTTAAATTGCCATTGAGTTTAAATGGGAATAAGTGCTTGATTATCCTGTTGTTCTTTAAAATCCCCCCATTACTGATGTGAGCAGATTTGAACAGACACCTTGTCTCCTACTTTAGGAGCAACATGAAGCTGGATCCCCAGCTGACATAAATCAACACAGCTCTGACATGTCTCTGTTGATTTATACCAGCTGAGAAGTTGGGACTCTGCACAGATATATATCTTTCAGCTGTTGAATGATTAATATTCACATCCTTACTTAGCTTTCTATTGTCGTCTTGGGTTTGTTTTTTTCCACAGCTATCAGATGATTCCTGAAAAGGTATTTTGTACTCATTTATTTCCACCATGTGCAGTTATGAGATTGTCTAAAAATGCAATGAATGTTTCCTGAGACTGTTACCTCTGAAAAGGTTTAGAGCAAAACAAAAACATTGCATTTTCTAAGCTGATTTTTTCCAATTTGTGTGCAGTATACATATTCATCTGGGAGCAGGGGAATATATAGCTTGCCAACAGAGAAGAAAAACATTTATTGCTAATAGAACCTTAATGTGTCTATATTACTATATTTCTCTAATTTATATTAAAGAAACCATATTTAAACTCATTACAGAGAAAATTGTCCATTGTATGTGATGAGATACATGAAAAAAAGATGGTGTAATTATTAGCATATTGGCATAGAACTGCAAAAATAGGGACAGGATAGGACTGGGGGACAAATAGAGCTACTGAGAAATTTTGCACAAAAAGAGCGTCAGCCTGCACCTTGTAGCAGGCTTTTGACACAAATGTGTTTCTTATCCATCCAGCTTTATAAAGGAGTTAGATGTGGCTTGTGAGGAACTGGCAACGTCATTCTCTTGTCTTCTGTTGCCTGTAGAAATTGGACTTTCCCAAATCTAGTAATCTGACATGACTTCTGAAATAATAGCACGTTTTAAATACTACCTTTCATCCCAGACCTAATTTAATTTGTAGAGCATCTTTGAACCATGAGAGGCAGAAGTTGCCCCTTTTTTGTGTATTTAACTGTAAACTATCTTGGTTTTAACCATGTGTGTAGGTCTCTGTCCCGGAAGCTCTTGGCACTGGGCTGAGGCATTATGGGAGTGCTTCTATTAAAGATTGTAAACTCTCTTGCAAAAAGAAAAGAAAGAAGAAAGTAAAAGTAAGAAATTCAGAGTTGCAGTTCCAAATCACAAAAGATGAGGAAAAGCGGTGATGATGATATGGTGCCAAACTCCACCCTGGCATACTGATACTTAACAGTAATTAAAGGCTCTGAACCAGCTACAGTTCAGTTAAGTTCCCTTTGGGGAGATTCTTCAATAAAACATCTGTCACTGTGGTCGTGAGGGTAATTTTCATTGGCATCTCACTTCAAAGAAATATGTTTACTTAAATAGATATTAGATCAATAAAAGTATTGTCTGTATTTCTATCAAAATCACATGCACGACATTTACTTTCTTGCTTTCTTGCTTAGTTTTCTTTAGACTCTCTCCTGTAAGTGATTTATAAAGGAAAGTCTCAGAGAAGCAATATTAATTCCTTTGGGCATAAAACCCACATCTGTAGACCAACCTGACTGATAGCATGGTAGTAGAATTTTAGTGTTTATTTATGTACATGGGAGATTCAATTTAATATTGGCTAGATTTTTTTTATCAGGATTTGTATTTGCTTGCATACTGAAATGTAGGCAATTTCAGAATATGCATAAATTCTTCCAAATGAGCTGCAGGATATATCTGGTACCTTTCATTGTCTATACTTTTCCTGGGATGATTAAACTCTTTTTTCCCTATTTTTCTTAGATTTCATCAACTTGAAGACAACAAATAAACAAAAAAATTACATCTGGTGAAACATTCCTGTGCCTGTGTTTATTCACTCTTAAAAGGCCTTTTTAACTATTTAAGCCTCATTTCAGAATTCTTTTTGTTCAGGCATCATTTTGGTCCCTTGCTTAGGGAAATTCAGAAAAACTTGAAGCCCATTTTAGCCACTATGATTTCTTTATTCCTGCACACCAAGTGAAGAGCAGAACCAGGCAGAAGTAGCAGCTCATATACAAGAGACATAGGTCTGGCTTCCTGTTACCTCTTATGTCTGTTATGGCCAATATGATCAAGTTGATTCCTTTACCAGAAAGGCAAACATTATCTCAGTAAAGCAAAGCATGCCAGACTATAAGCCTTTGCTATTTGATAGTCTGGCTCATAAAATGCAGATAAATAACTGGTGCAATACATAGTTTACCATTTGATTTGCTGAAAGATGTCTCCAGTGCACTCCTAAACAGATCATCACTAAAAGAAGGATAGTTAACAGAAACCTATAGCAAGAAAATTTTCTCAGCTGCTCACCCATAATTGTAATTCAAAGAAAAGCTGCAGAGAGGAATGTGGCTGCTGCTACTGTGGAGACAAAAAGCAACAGGATGACCAAGCATTGGAGCACCCTGCAAGTTTTCAGAAGTATTTTTAAGGACTTATACTGTACTGGGGAACCGAAGAGCTGAAATGATCTGTGGAATATAAAAGCATGTTAACTGAATGCAGACATAGGCTGTGCAAACAGAGGCTAAATTTGGCTGAGAACTGCTTGATTCCTACAAGGGAAGAACAAATATTTAGAGCTATTGTTCCAAGATTATTACCCATTCCAGTGGCTGACTGAGTACGTACCACATCAGGTTATCTCTGCGGTTCTGTCCTGTACTCCTTTTTCTGAAAGACAAACCTGAAACATATCCCTTCACTTTTCACTAGGATGTTTTTCAGTTTATCAAGGAGCTTGAAGAACCTGCATTTCAAGCAAACATGACAATCTGATTTTTCTTTTTTTTTTCTTTTTAAAAAAAAAAGACTTAGGAGCTCCCCATTTATTTCAAATGACATTTTTGCTGCCTTTATTATTCTTCTGAGTTTTCAAAATGTTTGCCTGCTAGAATGCTGCAAAGTTTGCTGGGCTCTGCAAATTGTTACTAAAGATGACGTTAAAACCAATCCATCAGCCCTGGCACTCAATCACAGTAAATGAAACAGATTTTCTACCTGAGATATCTCCCTAGGAACAGTTACAGAGAAACCTATTTTCCTTGACTTTTAGCACTTCCACATTTACCTGTTCTCCATAACAGCTTTTTTGCACGTCTTGATTACTGATTGACCACAGTATATTTGGAACTAAAAGCTTCTAAATTAACTGCTAGCAACAGAACAAATCGTTCATCTAAAATGCTACCTTATTCAGAAGCAAATAAGACTTTCACCATCTCCCTTTATGTCACACTTATGATTTTAAAAGGCAGGATTGTTAAAAATAAATAAATAAATAAATAAATTGGAGCTTCTTATCAAGAAATCAGGCTATTTCAAACATAAAGGCATGTATAAATCTTAATCAGAGAGTTACAAGGATCTTTTAAAGCCCACTGTGTAAATGCCCATATACTGGCACTATAAACCAGCAACACCTTTTGGTTTTAGATATGCCTAACCATGTCTGGTATTGCCTCATTCCATAAGCCCAGGTTTGGAAAGCACAGTTGTCCAGTGTTGCAATCCTGAAAGAAGTTTTTACCCACGGAAAGAGAAGGGGAAATACCATAGTAATTTTGTCATTCAAGAAACAACACCTAATGCTGGACATGTTATTTGGAACTTTAAAGAAACTCCAAGAAGTAAAATTTACAGACCCAACAGTTACTTCACCAACATCTCTGTCTTTAAAGATAGCTACTGACAAAACAATTATGAGGTTGTTGCATTTTTTGGCTTCATTTCAGTCAAAAAACTATGGTATATACATAAAAAGTCAATATACTTTTCTGGAGTGTAAATAGTTCTGAGATTGACTTTCACAGAATGAAGGACTAGTTGAGGCTAGAAGGGACTACTGGAGATCATCCAGTCAAGCTAGAAGTCAAACCTGATTAAGGCAGGATCAAGTGGAGCATGTTGGTGAGGACCTTGTCCTGTATTTTCTTTGGAACTGGAAAAGCCAGATGAGGTGGGCTGTCAGTATATGCACCACTAAACACATGAGTTGTTTAAAAGTTGAGGAGAGTGCTTTTGAGGGCACTTTCTCAAGCACATTTGCCAGTGAGTACAATTTATCTGTCCAAGTGATTGACAGTAATAGATCCAGATAATGTATTAACCACAGGCTTTCATCAGCTAATTTGTTTTCAGAGTCACTTCTCTACAACACTGTGATGTTGATAATGGCCCAAAAACTTGATATTGCTTGGCCACCTATTTTTGAGCCTGTATCTTACAACGCTCAGGTGCATGTTTCAGGTTTTCAGAAAGGCTGAGCAACCTGAAGAAGGATTGTAGACAGCACAGCTTCCAGCCCCAGCCCAGGTAAAACATCAGTATCTCTATCATCTACAGCAGTATCTACATGTAGTGTCTACATGTTCTACATCAGTAGATCTTCTCAGCCTAAATTTTTCTGCCACAGAGGTAACAGCCTGGGTCTGTATTGGGGGATAAGTGAGGGATGTGGGTGATATAGCTGAGGGAGAAAGGGGAACTTGTGTTTTTGGAAAGGGCTATAGCTGCATCATATCACTTGTCTGCAGCACCACAAGACTGTTTTTCCAAGGCTCTCCTAGAGGCAAAACACACAAGAAAGCCTTATTCTTTTCTGGCCTCCATCTGCCCACAGCTGTCTATTCTGCCTGCCCTAGGAGCTAACCCTCTCAGCAAGTGAATGAAACAGAAACAAGTCACCTGCCAGTCAGTCCTGTCTACCACCAAACGGACTACTCTGCTACCAGCAGAAAATCTATAATGCCAACACTCTTCCCATGTCCTGGAGGTCAAAGCTACATGTAAACTAGATTAAATCAAAGAGATCTGGTTTACGCCTCCTGAAAATAAGGCCTATTCCATCTGTCTAATTGAAAACTGAAAAACATAAACAGCTATAAGCACTTCAAAGACTTGAGTGTCCTACCTTACAACAAGCTCCAAAGCTTGTCTATATTGATAACAATTACACTTTCCAGTCTCTCCTGGCTGGTTTGCTTGTTTGACCTACTTTTCCAACACTTTCCCTAAAGGTAACACAAAACCTTTTCGAGTTGCTCATACAACTTTTTGATCATATTTAGTAACCAGGACTTCTTTTTGATGGCTGTGTAATAACTATTCACGCTGGGAGAAATCCTAATAGCATTTCATCGTCCAAGGGATTATTTGCATATTAGGTCAGGCAACAGATTTCAGCAGCTCTATTCAGTTAAATTATACAGAATTTGAACAAAAAGATGGGATTGTTTTTCATGTGTATGTGATGTTGTTTTTTTCCATCATCAATAATAGTCAGTTCTGTAAGCACAGGGAACTATGGGAACTTGATAAACTGGGGTATCAAAGATATACCGAAAAGGCTGACAGACATTGCAGAAGGCTTATGGAAGATCCAGGTACTTTTGGAGTACGTCTGTTAGTTTAAGGAATCTGAGATAATAACACACACTTGTATATAATGAGCTGAACTACACCCACTAATTTTCTATCTGTCTCATTCTTCTGGAGGAGGAAAAAACCCAGTCATGTTCAAAAATAGTCATATGCTACCTCAATACTTAAAAGATGACACTAATGTTTTTTTCCTATGCATTATATCTATTTCTGTTCCCAGCTTTAACACTCAAGGTATTAAATTGTACTTTCTTAGCAACTTTTAGCATACCAGTTTTACATAATCACACTCATTAAATGGGGGAAAATGATATTCCTATATAAAGAGATGACACTGACATTTTAGTTAGAATTCATCTCAACAAATTGTAGGCATTTAAAAGTTAAATATCTCGACAGTCTGTGTTCATTCTTTAGTCCATGGATAAAGATATGATCCATCACAGTGTTACAAACTGCCCTCTGAAGGTACTTGTTCCCTCCCATTAACTGTTGGGAGATTTACAATTGACTCATTCCAGCTTAAATATTTATCTTTAGACATGTAAACTGGGGCAGTCTTCATGACAAATTACATTCAAAGCCCAGAGTCTTTTGTTGATGCAACTGATTATTAACATGCAATAAATATTGATAGTGATCGATTACATATTCTTTTTTTTAATGTATAGATGTTATGGTTTTGTCCTTTCATATTTCTTTTGATTTGAATTATGTGAGTAGTCATTTGGCATGTAGTTCTGGCACGAGGATTAAAACACAGCTAGTTTTCTACATGGAAACTAAGTATCCAAGTACTTGGTCAATGCAGGGTAAGTCAATAGTTAATGGAGTCTGCGGAGGCGTTCAGATGATCCCAAAGGCAGCTGCAGAAAGTGTTATAGCACTTGAAGTAGGACTCTAGGTTCAAGAGTTAGCTGCTTGAAACAAGTGACATGATCTCATCTGTAGCAAAAATCCTTGCTCTTTTACTGTTCAAATCATTGTATTTCTGCACTCAGGAGTTACTAGAAATCCTCAGTTGGAGAAGTGTTAGGTGCGCAAGCACCTGTAAAATGGTAAGGGAGACGGGACTATAACAGATTACCTACTCAACAGGTCTGATATTCTCATCTGACAGTAGCAGATGTATTTTTTTGTCATCAGAATGTAACTAGCAAGTTCTGCGGCTAGTGGGTGGGATCACTTTAAATAATGGGTGACTCCCTAAAAAAGAACCAGAAGCCTACAGAGATAGGCAGGGTAGATAATCTCTCAATGCTTCTATGTCTAGTGCAGAAGACAAACATCTCCAGAAAAATGGCTCATCCTAGCTTAAATAATTCTTAAAATAAGTTGTTTGTACCACTCAGTGTTCTTCACAGGGGCCCTTTGGTTAAGTTAGACCTGCATCCATAAAGTTTAAATGTTTAAGGTAAAATGAAATGGATCTCAAACACAGGCTTATCAGATGAGCCAGGGCGTCAGTGTTTAAAACTCAAGTTTTCAATTTAATTATTATGGGACCCAGCAAAGTCATATTCTTTTTCATTAAATGCATATTCAATCTCTCTCAATGAACTCGAGATGTTTGATTTGCTGAAAGTGCTTATCTCACTCTGGCTTATTTTATTTATCTGCTCCTCACTGTTATGCTGAAAGGTCTAAAACCAGAAAGAGCTGCAATAATATGAAGCCTGGTGTCATTCAAACCTGAGTGTAGAAAAAAGTAAAAAAAACCCACCAAAACAAAACAAAAAGGAAAAGGAATCCAAAGTGCCATGAAAAACCCCAAAACTGACACCTGAATATTCCAAACTGACTTTAGTAACTAAGGAAATGTATCCTAAAAAAAAAAGAAATTAAAGAGGACTGAGGAAAGTCATGTTTAGAACAGATTTTGATGAGTGCAGTGCTGTCATCCATATGAATAAAAATGAAATTTAACTCGGTTAATGTAATTTGTATCTAGAGAAATTATTGCCTGAAAAACAGGGCAGAGAACGTAAAGAATTAGTTTTGCCTGAAAAAGAGACAGGAGGCTTTTCTTACATGAGGTAAAGCACAGTAAAGAATGCTGGAATTCAGAGCTTTTAGTAGGTTTTGATTGCATGTGACAAATGGAATACAGCTATTGTATTTTAAAAGGAATCAGCTATTCCTCTGGCCCATTGACTTTCAGGTTTAACAGCAGAGGACAAGTCATAGCATAAAAGCATTACCTTCATTTGCATTGTGAGTTAATAACAGATGAAGTTCTTGCCAGCGAGCTCCTTGCAATGCACTGAATGAAGCATAGAATTGATTTAGTATACCCAACAAAATCAAGTGGACATGTTGAAATGCCTGAATTAGATGCAGGATATAGTTTTGTTTATTACTTCCGAAGGAAACTTCAGTGGTCTCATTAAATGCATGGATGGATGGATGGATGGATGGATGGATGCATGGATGGATGGATGGATGGATGGATGAATGATTCATGGTACAGCAATCAAATGCAGCCAATTAGTTTTCCATTTCTTCTAGACATATTGCTCTATTAAGAATAAGAAATACGGTAATAACAATCAAACTTAGCAAAGCCATCCTTATTTGCTCTTTCGGGTGAAATTCAGCCCTGTGAATATGAATCACAAACACCCTTTTGCATTTCTCCTTCCTCCCCACAAACACTTGTATTCATTAGCAAGTTTTTGACATTTGCAATCAGGACAGATTCTCAAAAGTGTTTACTTTTAGAACTGCAAAATAAGTAATCACATTTTCCAAAGAGCTTTTTTATATTGGTCATTCATAATAAATGAAAAAAATCCTAGCCCAGCTGCCCACTCATGCTTAAGAGGAGCTTCCTGGAATCAACAATAGGAGGAAATAGAAGAAGAATTTCATTATCCTGTTTCAAACTCTTCCTTAAAATTAATGGTGTAAAAATGAAGAAATAGAAAATAGTGGGTAAATATATCTGTTCAATAACCGGAAAAAGGCTAAGTCTGCATACTTTGTGTCCTAGTGTGGTTCAGCAGTGCTGAGTGTATGCAATCCATAGAGGCATAGCAGCAGTAAGTCAGGACTGTTTACTTATAATCACTACTGGGTACAGCACTATTTGAAAAGTTATTTTATCATCAGACAGGACAAGAATACTTCTAGAAAGGTGAGGCAGATGCTGGTTTGGGCCTATACCCTCATTCTGCTTAGTATCTCGTTTCATAGTTTCTTTTCCATCTCTCTCTGTTTGTACACTCAACCTTTACCTAATACCTGAAGGGTTATAGTCACACACCATAGACCACTTTTGGCCTTATCTTTGCACTACTGTGAGTCAGAGAAGTCATAATCTGTAAATTCATTCTCTTCAGCCCAATTATGGCATCCATAAATCTGCTAGTGAACACATGAAGAAAATCCAGAAAGCAAAATGTGCCTAGACTGCAATTTAATTGAAGATTTGGAAGCTGGAAGCTGCTGAAACTGCCATTTGAAACTGAAGCTCTTGTGGGGTTTATTCATTTTTAATTTAACCTTACATCAATTTCTAGTTTTTTTAGGTTTCCTTCAGCTTTGTGTTCACTTTCTCAACAAAGGTATGCCTCTCCCTGAGTTCAGACATACTTCTCTTGAAAAACCCTTTCTATCTTCCCAGCAGCTCCCCCCTTCCACCTTATAATCACCTACTGTCATGCTTCCCTAAGGACAGAGCAGTATATACATTCCCAGAAAGTGTCTTCAGCCTGCCTGAATTCCCCATTTGTGCCCTGTAAAAAAAAGAGCAAATATTTTGTATTTCTCTCTCAGAACTGATAATCTTGATTTACATTATTTTAACTTTATTATTATTATTATTTATTTATTTATGGTTTATAAACCATGTCAAGTGCAAGGTCCTACACGTGGGTCGGAGCAATCCCAGGCACAGCTACAGGTTGGGCAGAGAAGAGATTCAGAGCAACCCTGCGGAGAAGAACTTGGGGGTGTTGGTCAATGAGAAAATGAACATGAGCCGGCTTCAGTGTGCACTCACAGCCCAGAAAGCCAACTGTAGCCTGGGCTGCATCAAAAAGAAGGTGACCAGCAGGTTGAAGGAGATGATCCTGCCCCTCTACTCTGCTCTCCTGAGACCTCACTTGCAGCACCATGTACAGTTCTGGTGTCCTCAACATAAAAAGGACATGAAACTGTTGAAACAAGTCCAGGGGAGGGCCACGAGGATGATCAGGGAACTGGAGCACCTCCCATATGAAGATAGGATGAGAAAGCTGGGGCTTTTCAGCCTGGAGAAGAGGAGGCTGTGTGGAGACCTCAGAGCAGCCTTCCAGTATCTGAAAGGCGGTCATAAGGATGCTGGGGAGGGACTCTTCAATGAGGGACTGTAGTGAGAGGACAAGGGGTTCAAACTTAAACAGGGGAAGTTTAGATTGGATATAAGGATGAAATTCTTTACTGTAAGGGTGGTGAGGCACTGGAATGGGTTGCCCAGGGAAGTTGTGAATGCTCCATCGCTGGCAGTGTTGAAGGCCAGGTTGGACAGAGCCTTGGGTGATGTGGTTTAGTGTGATATGTCCCTGCCCATTGCAGGAAGGTTGGAACTGGATGATCTTAAGGTCCTTTCCAGCCCAAACTCTTCTATGATTCTATGATTCTATATTCTTCAGGTCAAATCCTGCAATTGTCCATGTGATTTGCTTTCATTCACTTTAAATATAACTGTGTGAGAGAGTACAAATATGATTGCTTTCGATTCCACCACCCCTAAATTGTGCATACCCTGCTTTGTCCACATTGTAATAGACATTTCTAGAGCATAGCACATGTATGCACAATCAGCTCAAGACATGGTCTTGCATTAGTACAGCATTGTAAATAAGAAATAGCTCTAACTTCATATACTAGGATAAAAATGATGCAACAAAAGGATTATTAGCATGCAAAATGTCTTATTTCCTCAGAAGTAAGCTGCAACTCCTTCAAAACAAGCTGCTTGATCAATTTTGCATTCACGTCAGTAGTCAAAACATTTCTTTTGAATGTCATTTATGTTTATAGAATCATAGAATAGTTACGGTTGGAAAGGACCTTAAGATCGTCTAGTTCCAACCCCCTGCCATGGGCAGGGACACCTCACACTAAACCATGCCACCCAATGCTATGTCCAATCTGGCCTTGAACACCGCCAGGGATGGAGCATTCACAACTTCCCTGGGCAGCCCATTCCAGTGCCTCACCACCCCCACACTAAAGAACTTCCTCCTGATATCCAATCTAAACTTCCCCTGTTCAAGTTTCAACCCATTACCCCTTGTCCTACCAGTACAGTCCCTCATGAAGAGTCCCTCCCCAGCACTCTTATAGACCCCCTTCAGATACTGGAGGGCTGCTATGAGATCTCCGCAGAGAGAGCACATTTACTTAATTAAAAAAAAAAAAAAAAGGTGTGTGATGAAGGGGTGTGATTTTATGCATGTATTGCACCGTTACACAATGTTAAACTCCAGAAGCGTAGCTTGTAAGATGTATTCATGCATACTTCGCTTGCGATTTTGTAAATTTAAGGTTTACAGTTGTTCAAACATTTTCTCTTGACCCTCACACAGAACAGTCTAATCTGAATTTAGAATACTTGGAAAAAACCAGCTGCTTAAATATTAAAACAACTCACTTGTTTTTAACTGTTCTAACCTCTCTAATGATAAAGACAAACCTTCCTTCTGCTTCCACAATGGCAGAGCTCAAATTCAGAAGCACACACTGGAAAAAGTCCGTTTCATTTGGGTGCTGTTCTATACTATCTTTGTCATATACCGAATGAATTCATCTTGTGTACAGCATGCAGTATGTAACCTCCATGTATAACAGGTTCACCAGTTAAATTATTTAAATTGATTCCTTTTATGTGATCTCTTTCTGAACTGATCCTGAATGCCTTTAAAGATATGGGTTGTTTACAAACATTCATTTAATAACTGGGATGATTAACTGGCATCCATCTTTTTCATCTTTTACACTGGGAGGTTTTACATGTTTTCTTTTGCTGTTCATTAATGTCTTTTAAGTCTCTTGTCAGAGATCTTTCCTGGCCAGTAAACCAGTAGAAACTTTTTCATTAGGAGTTTGGAAATTCTCATGGAAATCCTTTTAGGGAACAGTCATCTTGAACAAATATTTAATCAAATGATGCTTATACTGAAAAATCTGTGAAACATTTAAGATGGATGAACACAACTCATGACTTTCTGAGTATTTCAATAACTACTATGACCAGATTAACCACCATGAAACAATCTCAGCATCTGATTGTACCAACTGGCAAGCAACATGTGTTTTCCAGTTCAACTGTATGTGTTTGGATGGAAACGCAGTGATAATAAGGCACTAGAGCTCCTTCCCTGTCATAGCACAGGAGAGGAGGAGGAGTACAGCCCTGTGGTCCTGTCTGGTAAATCTGTTACTCCTGTTGCTGAGAGATAACAATAGCCAAGTTTTAACTGCATCTGCCTGGGACAGCTAAGTTTGAGTTCTAGTGCCAGGAATTAATTGGAACCTAACCATGCAGGCATCTAGTATGTGTCTTGGTCTAAGTACTGTTATGTGTGGCCACATCAGAAGTCCTATAAGTTGTCATGTCTTTTTTTTATTATTATCTAAAATACAACCAACTTCTTTTTAAATATAACCAAAGCCCTATTTTAATTAAGAGGTAATAATATTCCTTTCATATTAAAAAGGCAGCCAGCCTTCTGTGAAATACAAAATTTGTGACAAAAAAAAAGTGTAGCCTGCATGTAAAAGAGCTGCACTTGGACACCTGAAGCTAGAGAGAATTCGCCTTTAAATCACCTTTAAAATAAGAATCTTGAGACTCACATCCTCCGTATCAGGAGTTGTCTTTTGTACTAAGTCTGCTCAACTGAATGCCAGCTGTGGGCTTCACTTTCCAGCTAACAGACAGTTTTCTTGACAGCAGAAAGAAGCAATATGATCTTCACTTCAGAAATGCCAATCTTTAAAGCTAAGAGACCCCTTGTTCCACAGAGGAGCTGTAGAACTCGTGTGCTTTATATTGTCAGTGAAGGCAGGTTGTAGAAAATAACCCTGATTTGAGTTGGACTGAATCATACCCTGGTTCTGCCTGGTTTTCTCTGTTTCCCATACGGTAATTATCAAGTAAAGAGCTCAGGTGTGTGATTCCACGATTAGGTAAGTATAAATAGGAGAAAGCTGGGGTTTGCAAAAGTGAACAGACAAAAACAACCACAGTTAAATTTCTGGGCTTGTTTTGCAAAGACACAGAAAAATGCACCCAACAATCTTCCTTTATAACCAGCTAGAAAGGAAGCCTTCTTCCAACTTGCTTCTAATTCTGACAGAAACAACATTACTGTGTGAAAAGGCTGAAGTAGGTATTGACTTGATCTACTGAGGTTTGTTTCTGAAAAAACATCCTCCTGTGACCAATGACAGCGCTCTTGGAAGTGCAGTCAAAATTCTGACCTTGAATCATGGATCAAAGAGTCTTGCTTTTTGTCAGGAAATAAAGAAACAAATGAATTCACTATTTAGATGGTACCAATTTTAGCATTGACATGTGAATATAACACAACGCCAACACAGGGCTTGGTAGTTGCAATACTCCATCATTTTTTATTTGAAAAATGCTAGAAAAGAGAAGTAAAAGTCAGCTCAGAGTGTAGAAATGCCAAATATCTCAAATGGAACACCTAAGCTTCTTGTACATCCAGTATCTCTATTTATTTACTGCTTCTATCTTGTCTGAGGAACAAGACTCACCTCCTCTCACCGCCTCTACCCCTTTGTTTAGTTCCAAATAATGTCCTTTTTCTCAACTATTAATTTTCTGGATTACACCAGAATACCACATGAGAATAGACCATGGTCTATGTGCTTCATAGAACCAGAATAAACACTATACACACTGCAAAATTATATGTATAGCATAGAGTCAGCAAGCAGTTTTAAAAGCCATGCCTGACATATCCCCTGTCCCTCCTTCATTTTTACTACTTACAATGGGAGCTACAGTATGACCATTTCAGCCAGGTTTCTGAGCCCATTGCTAACCTATTTATTACATGGCAATAAGTATTACATGGCTGTCATTTAATTGTGATGGACTACAGCATGTGTTAGCTTTTTCTTTTCTTTGTTGAGCATGTTTTTTCTGATGCCTGCAGCTTATTTAATGTATTAGTGATGAAGCAAGTCCTTCTGCTGAAGTAATCACCCAACCACAGAAGTATTTGTGTGAAATATTCATGTGCTACACAACTGCAAGATGACTTCTAACATGAATCCATACCTTTCTAATGCTGGAACCAGATGCATTGCTAACAACCTGCAGGTGGAGCCTTGAAGAAGTGCAATGCCTTCTATAGTTGTTCAGATTCAACTTAAATACATTGGTGAATTTGTCATATTTTAGTAACTTACCTTTTGTTGGATTCAGTGCTTCAGAGCCTCGTCTCTTATCCTACGACATTCCCTAGTCTTTTCATGTGATGGGTGCAAAAGCCATCCACAAAGAAAAGGAAGATGAAATCTTAAAAAGGTTAACATGGAACAGGCCATGAGGTTAGGAGATAAATGCTGTGGGAAGTAAAAAGCAACCAGAGAGTTGTGATAGGGAGAGAAGAAGCAGTAATCCAAGTTTGAATTTTGGCAGGGTGAAGGTCTGCATGAAGTTAAATGGTTTGAATCAGTGGGACACTTGCATCACATTATACATCTTACCCTGTGGCAAGACTCAGTGCCACTAAGTTTAAGAAGGAGCGAACAAGGATTCAAGCTCCACCACACTGTAAACCTGAGTAGCTTTGCTGATAACCTAGAAACCAATTCCAGCTCTGAAATACTTTTTATTCTCATAGCCCAGGAAAACATTGCTGTTTTACCTCCTGTGGGGTAGATGAGCGGTGTAGTACCAGATTCAACCAGTGAAATAGCTGCAGATCTTACGTATTCTGCTTCTTGGTCCCAACTTGACTGTTGTATGCTTGATTGCTCCTCTGCAGGGAAGTCTGATGATCCTGTTTCCTTGAAGAACATTAAAGCATGGAGTGCCACAGAGTACACCTATCCCGCAGAGTACACTGCTGTGTAAAGGCACTCCTGCTGCTTTTAAACTAGGTAGTGTGTATGCCACTGCTTAGTGTTCAGCCCAGCACACAGCATGGTCTGTGAGACGGCAAATCTCCCTCACTGAGCTACGTGCTCAAGCACAGGAAACAGGAGCAGCCAAGGAGCATCACCTCCTTAAATAACCTCTTGCCTCTCACTGATTTAAATCTGTGTGCCCCCTTTCCTGAAGCATCCTGGAGAGTCCACCTGTATACTTAGGGGTCTGTGCTTGCCAGATGTACTTTTGGGATGAAGCTGCTATAAAAGCACAACTTTCCCCACAGTCTCTGAGATGCTGTCCTCTCCATTTTCTTGAGATTATTTGTCTCCTACCAGAAATGGGATTAATCTCAGCACATTGGTGTGCCTAAAAGCTAGCAGTTATTATCTGGGTTCTCTCTGCATGTAATAGAGAGCTACTAAGGATGCTATTCATCTCACCTATCTTGGATGGGGATGTTATAAATCAATCTTTGCAGATGTTTGTCTCAGTTAACTCGTGCTTGATGACTGGCACAGTCTAAACACTCAGGCTGTAGACTGCAAAAGTTAGGTGGAGTATTTCATAGAAATGTGACAAAAATCTCCCGTCATTCATCTCCGTGAAACCATGCTCGAGTCAATGGAGCTCAGAAGTTCGGTGGAGAACACTAGCTCATGTTTTTATGCTAGGGAGTTTCTCTCATCACCTTCTCCTGCCAAAAAACTTTGAATGTATTGCACAAATTAAAAGAATAAAAAAAAAAACACCAAAAAAAAACCAAAAACAAAAAAAGCCTTCAACATAATATAACTGGACATAGGTAGGCAATGACAGATGCAACTCAAAGTATAATTAGCTTTTCCCCCCTCGCCCCATATGCAGAAAGAGGAAGTCTTCTTGCCCAATCCAAATGATGTGTACAAATTGCTGCACTGAATTAATTTATACAGACACAATCCTCAGGACCTGTCGGAAAATTTTCTTGTTATCTGAGGAACCTTTATATGCAGCATTTTTTTGTAAATTGTCCTTAAATCATAGAATCATAGAATAGTTAGGGTTGGAAAGGACCTTAAGATCATCTAGTTCCAACCCCCCTGCCATGGGCAGGAGGACCTCCCACTAAACCATGCCACTCAAGGCTCTGTCCAACCTGGCCTTGAACGCCACTGGCGATGGAGCATTCACAACTTCCCGGGGCAACTCATTCCAGTGTCCACCCTTACAGTAGAGAATTTCTTCCTCGTATCCAATCTAAACATCCCCTTTTGAAGACTGAACCCGCTACCCCTTGTCCTATCTACTACAGACCTTGAAGAAGAGCCCATCCCCAGCATCCCTATAGGCACCCTTCAGATACTGGAAGGCTGCTCTGAGGTCTCCACGCAGCCTTCTCTTCTCCAGGCTCAACAGACCCAACTTTCTCAGCCTATCTTCATACGGGAGGTGCTGCAGTCCCCTGATCATCTCTGTGGCCCTCCTCTGCGCTTGTTCTAGCAGTTCCATGTCCTTTTGATGTTGAGGACACCAGAACTGCACTCAGTACTCCAAGTGAGGTCTCATGAGAGCAGAGTAGAGGGGCAGGATCACCTCCCTCAACCTCCTGGTCACGTTCCTTTTGATGCAGCCCAGGATACGGTTGGCTTTCTGGGATGCGAGTGCACACTGAAGTCGGCTCATGTTCATTTTCTCATCAACCAACACCCACAACTCCTTCTCCACAGAGCTGCTCTGAATCTCTTCTCTGCTCAACCTGTAGCTGTGCCTGGCATTGCTCCGACCCAGGTGTAGAACCCTGCACTTGGCATGGTTAAACTTCATCAAGTTGGCATCAGCCCACCTCACAAGCCTCTCAAGGTCCCTCTGGATGGCATTTCTTCCCTCCAGCGTATCAACCGAACCACACAGCTTGGGGTCATGGGCAAACTTGCTGAGGGTGCACTCAATCCCACTGTCCATGTTGCTGACAAAGATGTAGAACAAGACTGTCCCAACACCGATCCCTGAGGAACACCACTCGTTACTGGTCTCCAGCTGGACATTGAGCCATTGACCACAACTCTTTGCATGCGGCCATCCAGCCAGTTCTTTATCCACCTAGTGGTCCACCTACCAAATTGATGTCTCTCCAACTTAGAGACAAGGATGTTGTGTGGGACAGTGTCGAACGCTTTGCACAAGTCCAGGGAGATGACATCCACTGTTCTACCCCTGTCCATCAGTTCCATATCCCCATCATAGTTTTAGTAACTCTGTTGGTACATATCCCTGAAGAGATATGAGCTCCTGAGCCTCCTTGCAGTAGCCAGCAGGCTAACCTAGCAAATTGTGTTCTTAAACAAAATGGAAATGCCTATGGAAATCATAGAATCATGTAAGAATCATAGAACGGTTTGGGTTGGAAGGGGACTTAAGATCATCCAGTTCTAACACACTGTCATGGGCAGGGACACCTCACCCATGGACCATATTGCCCAAGGCTCTGTCCAAGCTGTCCTTGAACACTGCCAGGGATGGAGTATTTATCTCTTCTCTGGTCAACCTGTTCCAGTGCCTCACCACCCTTACAGTAAAGAATCTCTTCCTTATATCTAATCTGAACTTCCCATGTTTAAGTCTAAACCCATCACCCCTTGTCCTATCACTACAGTTCCTGATGAAAAGTCCCTCCCCAGCATCCTTGTAGCCTCCTTCAGATACTGGAAGACTGCTATGAGGTCTCCACACAGCCTTCTCTTCTCCAGGCTCAACAGCCCCAACTTCCTCAGCCTATCTTCATATGGGAGGTGCTCCAGCCCCTGATCATTCTCGTGGCCTCCTCCAGACTTGCTCCAAGAGCTCCATGTCCTTTTTATGTTGAGGACAACAGGACTGCACACACTGCTCCAAATGAGGTCTCATGAAAACAGAGCAGAGGAGCAGGATCACCTCCTTCAACCTGCTGATCACACTGCTTTTGGTGCAGCCCAGGACATGGTTGTCTACTTTCTACAGCTACCTTTAAAGTGTTTATCTATTTGAGTTATAGAAAAGAGACGTACCATCAAGTATCTGGTTGTTTGGGTTTTTTTCTCCATGATAATTTCTGTTGGTTGAAGGACCAATTGCAAACATATTTACTGTAAAAAAGCATGATTGCAAATCCAGTTGCAGTTCATCTAAAACAATATTCTATAAAGTTCTTCATGAATTGGATTTCAAACACTGTCAGAGAAGAAAGTGGGCAACTGTTTTCTTTACTATTTATATATTGAATTTTACAATGTGATGACCCTGTGAAGCCTTTGGGAATTGTTGTAATGAAAGTATTTTATTTCTCCTTATGTATTTTGCCAGAGTTGGATTCAGTTTATGAAATGATGATACTTAAGATGTTCTTTTTGAGAGAATAAATGTAGAGCATAAATATGCTTTTGCACAGAAGATTTTTTTTTATTTCAAATTATAATGGTAAATATTGTATTTTTATCTTTATAGACCTCACAACCAACTCTTTAAGCTAAGTATGTCTGTATGAATTAAGTATGTTTTACAATGAATAGGCATTAAGTATGTTATCCAATATTAGAAGTGATGAAGGAATAACATCACAAACCTGAAAATTGAACATTAAATCTGTAAAGTAGCTTTGCTTTCTGGTAGGCTGGTTTCCATAGCAACCTGAAGTTGCACTATCATTTGATAAGCTCTTCATAGGAAAGCAAAAATTATTTTGGTCCAGAAAAGAGAAGTTTTTAACATCTTCATAAAACATACCATGGCATGTATGGGAACCTCACCCTCAAAACCAGATAGCATGAACATATGCTGAAAAATTGCTTATGCTCCTGAAGTTCTGAAATATATAAGAGGAAGAGAAGGTGAGGTAAGAATCAAAAGTCTTTTATAAAAAACTAATATTGAATTGAAGTGTCAGGGCCAGCTACCAGAGGGACAGACACAGTTGCGTCCTTAGGTGCTATAAGAGACACAATACAATAAGAGTGGGAGTGAAAATCAAACATGCACTGTTCAAGAGACAGCTTCTATTTCTAGCCTGCAGCAGAAATAATTGTTCCTTTTTTGAACAGAGAGCATTTGGGTCAAACCTATGAAAAATGAAGCTGTATATTTTTATTTCTCAGTTTCCTATATTCTAAGGGAATGGAGTTCTTTTATATGTAAATTTGATTTCAGGAAAGGCACTAAAATCAAAGAACATAGAGCTAAAATATATTAGAAGATTCTTTTTTCTCTGCTTAGTGTTTATTTATTTTCAATCAGGTCTTGAGAGTCAGTTAAATTCAGTACAAAGTCCTATGTCAGAAAAATCCTTTCCATTAGGAAGCCCTCCTCTGAGTAAGGGCCTGAAATATTCCCTCAAAGTGGTACTACCTGATAACATGCAAACTTTGCAGTGAAAAGGACACTTTAATTCAGAAAGCAGCTTCCACAGCAATTAGGTAATTGTGCGGAACTGTCAAAAAAACCTGTCACCAGTTTTCTAGTTTTCCAACCTACATCACTTGAGGCACATCAGTCCTAGAACTTGCTGAAATATTTCAGCTAAGTCAACCTGGACAGACAGTGCAAAATCTTGATCTTCAAAACTCACTAGGGAATGAAGTTGATTTTATGGCACCACAAATTATCATTATACTTGTTCATAACTTCATTTATATTTTTCAAGCCTCTGTCAATGAAGGAAAATTTCTGGCAACTCACTACTGCGCTTGCTCTCCCTCTCCCTCTTTCTCCATCTCTTTTTTCTTCTAAATGCTGACAAGGCTGAATTCATGAAACATATAATTGTCAAAGCTTTGCTAAATGCATGACAGTTGTAATGGCTATTTACAACATTTTACATCTGAATTCAGATGAGCAGTTCTAGCGCTAATCTCTGATATTTTACATTCATCATGAACTGATGTTCCCTAAGTGTTCACTTGTGATGTGATCTCCACACGCACTGATTTTCTATAAATGCTGAACTTCTGTGAGTGTCACTGGAATCCTTTCTCTGAATCTGAAAATAGACAAATCATACTTAAAAAGAGTGACTGGAAATTTTAAAATGCAGCAACCATTAAAAATGATCAATTGCCCCATTCTCAGAGAAGAATATCTACAAATATACTAACTTTACATGGAGCATTGAAGAAGGGGTTCTTGTCTACTTACAAAGCAAGTCTCAGACATTTAGACTTTAATTTCCTTCCAAGACATGTCAGTTAAGAGTCTAGTTTTTCTTCTGGATGTGAGTTGTGTATACATATGCCTGGCTCATTCCAGTTGTGACACAGTCTCAAAATGCATACTAGATCTTATAGACCAAAGCTGGACAAAGGTGTGTGTAAAGTTTCTCTATCTACTTTCTTTTTTCCACTCCTGAGAGATTAGTAGAAGAATTTATTCTCTGAATGTAAAAATTACGATTCTGCCTGGCTAGTTTGTGGTCCATTATAGTAGAAATAAAGCCTAATTCAGCAGAATCCACAGAATACCTATTCTGCATTTCACAGAATGCTGTATTGCAGGATGATACAGGGTTCAATACAATGTCCTGCCAAACCAACAGAACATCTTATGTTGACTAAGCTTTGGATCAAGCACAAGGGAAAAACATTAATATGGGAAAAATTTAAAAGATTAATTTATTTCCTTCTTTCCCTTCCCCATCTCCTCCCCACCCTGTTATGCAAGACTAGTTCATTAATCACTTGGAACTGAAAGCACTGACCCTGGTCATGAAAGGAATACGACAAGACCAGGCTACATAAGAATCCGGCTAATACTTGCAGACCATCTTCCACAGCATCTTTCACAGTCAATCTTTAGATCTGGCAAAAGACATACCCATGTAGCCATCTTTGCTCTGCTCCTTCCTGTGCTTCTGTCAAACAGCATCTTGAAACTCAGCTAATGCAGCAAAAGAAGCCCTTTAAAATCTTAACTATTACCCTGCCAATTTCTTATGAGAGCTGAAAAGTGTGTTAATCAAACTGATACCAACCATAACTTTAGTACATAGTCCCCAAGCAGGTCTTCTAATCTCTGTTTGGGTGATAAAAGACACAGGCATGAGTCCTCTGTGTGTGCTGAGTAAACACAACTGATAATAATCAATTCTTCGGCATTCTTGGAAGATAATGTGTCACTCAGACTTTAATAAATGGGTTAAAGCAATACTATTTGACAGTTTATAGGACCTGAAGTCATTAAGAATAAATTAGTTTTTTAATTAAAGATTTTTTTTTTATTGCCTAATGAATGAATCTGAAATGTAAACTGCTGATTGAAAAAGGAAAATGGACTCCAGCCAAGACAGGGAAGAATTCCAGTATATAAGAAAGAAAATAATGAGAGCCAGCAGCACATTGCATTGACCTTCTCAAATCTGAACAGGTAGTTAGCATGTTTAAAGAGAATGGTACATTAACATAATCTGAATTATCATTTTAAAAATGGTGTTCCAGGTGCAATTAGTATTTTATTATCATTAATGTTATGACTTAATTTCCATCCTGGACAGATTTCACCTCGTGTTACTTCTCTCCTGTCTCTATGAACAGTAAACTCTGAGGCAACTAACAATGAAAGTCTCCACAGTTGTCTCATTAATTAACACATCTTAAAGTCAGAAGAAGCTGTTCCAGTAACTTCTGTCCCAGTTCCGTGTCTTTTTGCTACAGTGTTATGTGATGCGGTGGTCCTGAACAAACCCATGTTGATTGCTACTCTAAGCTCCAGTTTCCCCAATGGTCACAAACATCTCTGGACAGTCTTAAGTAACGAAATACTCTTGACTTTGGAAGCACAGAAAGTAAGAGGTGAAATACTGGTCTGTTGGTGTCCCAGCCACGTGAGTCTCGACCTTCGTGCACTTCACAGCCACCTGTGGTAAGTAATGACTCTCCTCATATACAATAAATCTGTTCTTTCGGCTTGGTTTTATTCATCATTTGATTTTCATCATGTATTTATTGCACACCCCCTAAAAGGTGTATTTTAATATTTCAAACATTTTAACCACACACTTGTCACACCCTCTTGGCCCAAGCATTAAGCCTGGTGGAACCTCAGAGATGTTCATACCAAATGGTGTAAGCAGGTCAGCCTTACACTCTTCATTTCTTTTATCACTTATAGCCAGCCAGCATTTAATATAATGAGCTTCCTATCTTTGTGTTTTGAGTGATAATTGAACCCATCACTTTCCTGGCTTACAAAAAAGCCTTCACAGACCTTTTCTATACCCAGCAGTCACATCACTGTGACACTTCAGCTTAGTCTTGGCTTACAGCCACTAAGCTGCACACTGGGCTAAGGTGCACACATCCTCAATAGGCATCATTGGGTACTCACCCAGTTATCTTAGTAGATCATTTCCTAGATTTCCATTTATCTTGCCTAAAAAACCCAAACAGATCCTTTTTAAAAAATCAGCCTATCCTCATTTAAAAAATTCACCATATTCCAAGTAAAACTGTTTTCCTGATGAATTATCCTCTCCATTTAAATTTGTCCCCTATTTCTAATATGTGTCTGTTTAGCTGTTGCTTCCAATCACCTGCTGTAATTACTGGTTTATTGTTTGATATGTTGCATGCTTTTCTTATATTAAAAATCTATCTTCCTGGTGGAGCCACTGATAGTCTGTGAACAGATCACCTCTATCTTGTCTTAGATAAATGGTATACGTGTTGAGCTTAATGAACTAGAAGAAGAAGAAAGGAAGTAAAAGGTATAAATACAATTTCAATCTTTTACTGATCTTTCCAAATTCTGCCTTTCTTTCTTGAGCTCCTTGCAGGCTTTCAGCCTTTTGGTTTTTTTTTTTTTTAACTATTTACCTGGTAGGATTTACCAGGACCAATCTCACAGAAGCTGAATGACACTCCTTTTTGTAACTGACATGTCTTTATTTGCTTCTTTTTTCCTAAGGCATTTCAGGCAAGACGTTGCTTGAAGCTCTTCTCTGAATTCTAGGGAACGTACTCATCCTACTGAGCTTATTGGTTGTGATGTGCAATCATTAAGAATTCATGAAGTTTTCTAATAATAATCTTTAGGTTGGTGTCACCGGGATCTTTCTGAAACTTTCACCTTTCTAAATCTTTCCAAGTTCATTCTCTGCCTTAGGTTTTTCTTCTTACAGTTTTTGAGCACACAAAATTAGTCCTCTCTCCTTGAGCAAGAAGTAAGAGGGAAATATTTCCTGTCTAAAATAAAGTCACTAGAACTTGTTTTGTAGAGCCCTATATGCAAAACAGTGGGGGACTAAAAAGCAGTTTGTCATTGAGACATAAAGAGACAGAAAATTTAAAGCTTCATTGTTCCAGAATAGGCTGAATGATGTTTCAGGCCCTAAAACTCTGTGAAAGTGAAACTTTTGCATTACCTTTTATGACTTTTTCCTTTCTTTTGATGTATTTCTGTCCATGAGCACTTTTAAATCAATCTGAAACTTCCTTAAAAAACAAACTAATAAATTGCATGGAAGAGCACCGTACTTTTAAAAATCAGCTGTCATCTTGAGTAGCTGACTGCTTTAAAAAGAACTTAAAAATCAAGGCAGAGTGGTCTACCTAGGTATTGACATATGGTGAGACCAGATGATTGTAATAGGCCCTTCAACATTCAATATATAAGGAGAGAGGCACATACTACATAAAGCCTTTGCTTTATGTAGTCTTACATCCCTTCAACATCCCTTTAGAAGCTCTTTTAAAGGGTAATTCATAGACTTGCTCTGGATCCTATCCCAGAGGAGTTTTGCACTTTGCTCAGTCTCCCAAGGACGAACCAGGCATGGGACACAGGAAAAGACACACTGGATCAGAGTACCTATGCTCTGTGCATCCCGAAATGGTCTGTGCATTCCAAAAGCCTCTTTCCAGCAGTGACTGTAGCAAATGCCTAGGCAAAAACTAATTACTCCATGCGTGCACAAGATTACTTCCCCAGAACACCCTCTTAGCCTCTGGCAGTCCTTTTAGGGATACCTTAAGCAACTAGTGTTGCTCTTTATCATCATTAACAATAAAAATGTACTTTTATTGTAAAAATATCCCTTTGGTGTTTTTCTTCCATAAAATCGTCCAGCCATCTCTAGACTTATGGACATTATTATTATTATGCATAACATTTTGTGACAGAGATTTCCACACTGAAACATGTCATGTGAAGCTTCTCTACACTTCAGGTGACCTTTGTTAACCCTCCCCTTTCTCTTGACATTCAATGGATGTTCCTAGCTTCTTCCACACACATAATGCCACACGCTTAGTACCACACTCATAGTAGCTTATGAAGTGATACTTATGAAGTACCAATACTACATATTGGCTTATGAAACCTGTGTTAACAACCCACGACTTTTAGGACACAGCAGTTATAGTTTATGCCTTTCTATTGAGATGCCAGGGCTTAGCCTTTAGAGCTAACAACCCAACCAAACAAGCTGTGATTTATGACACTCGCACTCATGCCAGGAACTGGAGTTGTCAGTCAGAAATATAAAGGTGGCTTTGGACCTGTCCATGCCCCTGCACCTCACTGCCATAGCTGTACTCAGCAAGACCAGCTAAACCTTAGACCCTTCCTAGACAAACCATTCCATAAAAGTCACACATCATTAATATTTGCAATTTTTATTGCAAAACTGAGGTTGACCTGTGCCAACCTCAATTTTGAAATAGTCAGAGGAGCTTGCATAACGTTTTATCTTCTTCTGTGTATCTTTTTCTATGGAAGATACTGAAGATCCTCATTGTATTTTATATCACAGTGAGGCACTAATCAAACTTTCATGCAATTTTGGGTGCCTCTTTTTTTTCACTTTTTCTGGGAGGAGCAATAACTTGTGTACTTTTATGTGACCGTATTTTTAATTTACAGCAAAATCTGCAGCTTGGAAACTTGACTTTCTTATATAAGTATTGTAAATCAAGACCCTAATAAATAAATATTGCACATACCAGGCAAGCAGCAAGTCTGCAAATCATTTTTGTAAGTGCACAGTAAACCTTACCTTGACAGGGTTGTACAGGTGAAGCGCCACCAAGATTTGTGCATAAAAAAAAAAGTATACTTTTTTTTATATACTTGTGTATAAAAAAAAAAAAGTTTACCGGCTTACACAGAATTTTGGATTTAAATTTCCACACCACAGTGCTCTCAGCAGTTGGTTTTACAGAGTGCTCTCATGGTAAATAAGGCAAACACACTCTCATCTGCCTTAGACTGAGTGGGACTTTCATATCAGGGGTGTTTTTTATCTCTGTTGATACCAGTGAAACTGCACCTGAAACACAGGTCCAATTTGGAGCTCATCAGTTCAAGAAGGATGTGGAGGGAGTGTTTCAAGTATATAGTGCGGGAGCTCGGGCATGCCTGAAGAGGGTGGAGGAGCTGGGTCCTTGCTATCTGATGAAAAGGATACTAAAGGAGGTTATATATAAGGAAGAGGTTTTTTACTGTGAGAGTGGTGAGGCACTGGGACAGGTTACCCAAAGCAGTGATAAATGCTTCATCCCTGGCAGTGTTCAAGGCCAGGCTGGACAGAGTCTTGGGCAACCTGGTCTAGTGAAATGTGTCCCTGCCCAAGGCAGGGAGATTGGAAGTATATGATCTTAAGGACCTTTCCAATCCTAAACATTCTATGATTCTATGATTTAATATCAACCTAAGCTATTTGAAAAGTAGTTGTAAAGAAAAGAACTCACACACTTTTCTCATTACTAGTACTCGCAATAGCCCCAGGCTAAACACTGGGAGGCTCAGCTTAGACATTGGGACAACCCTTTCTAGCATGTGTGTGCTGTAGCACTAGACAGGTTTCCCAAACAGGCTGTTGATCTCCATTCTTGGGCATTTCTGGACTAATTCAGACAAAGCCATGGCTGATCTCATCTGCTGGTGGTGCTGGTCCTGCTTCAAGAGTGACCTCTGGAAATCTCTTATAACCAGCATCTCTATGAATCTATACTTTCTTAGCTGATAAATTTCCATGGTTGCGCATTTACAGTGCATTTAGCATAAAGCTGTTACTTCTGCACAATGCTTTGCTGAAATGCATGGAAATGGTGGATAATGAATGAGTAGTTAAAAATTCAAAGGTCTTTTTACCACACTTTGCTTTAATGGAGGTATAAGCTGTAAAATGAGACCTTTCCTCTTCCTCCAGATTCAGGCCATTCCTGACCACCACTAGACACATCTGCCTCTTTTAGTTCTTTGGAAATTGCCTCAACTGATGCAGATGCTTATGCAAACAAATTATATGTAGAACTCTCCTTTGGGGGATGTAATTGTTATTGCTCATATTTACCTTATAAATAGTTGAGTGAAGAGCCACATAAAATCCATGCCATTTACAAGACAAAATAAATAGGATTTGAAGGTGTAGCTTAATTTCCTGATGGAAAGCAAAATATTCCACTCAAGTAATTTGTTTCCTAGCAAGAAAAGGAGTTAGAAAATGTGATCCATGGTTATGCTGCTATTTGGCTATTTCTCTTTGTATATGTGCAGTGTTCAAGGCTGGGTTGGACAGAGCCTTGGGTGGCATGGTTTAGTGTGAGGTGTCTCTGCGCATGGCAGGGGGGTTGGAAATAGATGATCTTAAGGTCCTTTCCAACCCTAACTATTCTATGATTCTGTGATTCTATCATTTCTTCGGCATGGAGCAGAGGGGATGCGTTTCAGTAGGAAACAGAAAAAACAGTCGCAACAGCCTGATCTATTTTGATGAGACAGTGGATAATGAATGACTTGATTAACAGGGGAAGTTCAGGTTAGAAGAAGTTCTTTACTGTGAGGGTGATGAGACACTGGAATAGGTTGTCCAGAGATATGGCAAATGCTCCATCCCTGGTAGTGCTTAAGGCCAGGCTGGACAGAGCCTTGGGCAACATGGTGTAGTGTAAGATGTCCCTGTCCATGGCAGGGGGGTTGGACCTGAATGATCTCAAGGCCCTTTCCAACCCTAACTATTCTGTGATTCTAAGATTCTACACGAACTAAAGGTATAGGAGGAAAACCTGCAAAAAAAGTGTAAAACATGCTCCAAAAGCTTTTTAATTTCCCCAATCATCACTAAATCTTATGTTGATGTCACTGAGACACTCCCTCTCAAAGCCACAACAAACTAGAGCTCATAGAAAAGTCCTATCAGTTACTTGCCTTTAGCATTCCCCAAACCTGTCTATCAAACCAGCAGTGTTTAGGAAGCCTCAGTGAGGCACAGTTTCAAATATTAAGGCATTAATCAGGGAAGAACCTCTGGATATTGCAGGTGTTACTTTTCAAGCCAGAAGACTTGTATAATCAATCCACAAACTCCTCTGGCCAGACGAGCTGAACTGAATGCACAAGTGGCAGGTGATATGAGGCTAAGTTATTATAAAGACTAAGATGTCCCATTTGCATTCTAGACTTTTTACACTTCTATAAAAAAGATCTACCAGTACATCTGTTCATCTTTGCAGTGTACTCTTAGGGCTATGAAACAGAGAATGTGTCTGAATTAAATAAAGTGGAGAAGAACATTTATTTTTATTAAATAAAAATACCTGTGAGGCTCTTTTTCTATCTCTCTTTTTTTTTTTTATTTCCTCATTATCCATGCCATTTGAGTAATTCTAAAAGGAGTCACAGGCAAGTTGCTGGAATAAAAGTGCATCTGTAGGCAAGTTCAAGACAGTATTTGCTAAGAGACAGAAGTCTACTTAGGTTTTATTACTTTACCTTGAACTTTGAAGTTACCATCATATCCAGCAGTTCTGACCGCAAGAAAATAAACCAGTCACTGTCTTCAGTAGATCTGTATATCTGTACAGAGAACTGTGTACAATTACACAGGATTAAATCACTCTTGGTTCAATCCTAGTATTAGTATTAGTATTAGTATTAGATTAATGCAGTAATTATGTTTTTCAAATGCTCATTTTTCCATCTCTCTTTTAGCTGAAATGTAAAAATGAAGTATGGAATAACAAGCTAGTATGCACAAAACGATGTTTTACCCTCAAACCTGTACTGATAGAACTGGTTCTCATGAGGAAAGTAAAAGGTATATAACAATAAAGCCAAGATAAACTTCCAATTTTGCAACAATTAGGTCAGTATCCGAGCCACTAGGCTAACAATTCACTCACAAGATAGCACAGCTTCCTGCAGACTTAATCTAGCCTTTAGACTGAGCTGTACTTAAGGTTCTTAGTGCAACAAATGGACATTGAGTTAACCGAATCCAGTCAGGCAGGTATGGTTAATCTTAATTTATTTCAGATGTGCATAGTACGGATATCTACTGCTGACCAAATTGGCTGGTGTCTACACTTTAATGTTGCTGCTACAAAGAAGTGCTCTAGTCTCTTTCCTAGCCTTCCCTGTTACCTCCCTTGCACTGAGCCTGAGGGTCACATAGCCTCAGGATGAGCAAATTCAGCAGGCTGATACAATAGAATACTAAACCATTGCCCCAAGAATAGTTTTTTCCCTTATGAGATGGACTTACTGAAGAGCAACCTGCAGTCCTGACAATTACTGCGTCCTGCAGGAATGTGACAGCTAAGGTTGATATAGGTAACTCAATCACAAGATTCCATACAAGAAAGGAGGCCATACAGCTGTGAGAAATCCAGTCATAGCTGAAAGAGACTAAAGCTACTGTTTTCAGTAGCAGCCAGTAGTCCAGCCTAACACTATATTAGGTGTTAAGATCACATTATATACTTTCAGATGAAGTGATTTATACTTCAGATGTCCAAAGTTTAACAAGCCCTGATATCTGGCTGATTGATGGGTTCAGAAATGAGAAACATCATTTAGCTACCTTCTGACCTCTAGCCTTTTATTTCTTCTAAGGGGACCAATATCATACAATCATAGAATAGTTAGGGTTGGAAATGACCTTAAGATCATATAGGCATATAAGCAGATGTTCCATCTGAAGAAACCCAGACAGCGGAGTTGCAAAATGCTCCTGCTTCCTAGAATTTATACGTAATTATGGATCATTAACATTTTTAGAGCAAGGATTTTTGTCTTACTCTGAACCACCTGATGCATGTATCAGGGGCTGTGCTTTAACGGAGTGAAATAAGTACTTCTGGAAAGAACCAAAGCTGCTGCTCATTTTCAGGACTAATTTTACAACCCAGACTTCACTGTTTGAGGTTCTTCTATTCCCTCATGAAAAACAATGAGATTACCTTCCCTTCCCACTACCCTATCGGAACTGTTAAACCTCTTTTTGCTCCAAATGATTCAGTCTTTCTGCATAGTGGCAATATTGTTTAGAAGCTAGTTTTCCATGGTGATACAAGTGGATCATATTAAAAAACACATGTATTATGTAGGTTCAGCATTTTATTACGTAGCCTTCTTACTAAAAAGAGGGACATGCAGTACAGAAGCTGAAATAAGGCACTGCTGAATGGCATGAGCAATTTCAATAGCGTCTGAAAAGAGCTAAATATGTCAGTGTGCCATAAATATATGTCTAGCATTTAAGTACTACAGAAGATGGAAATCAGCAGCAATTATTTAATGAGAAACAGAACTGGACCCTATTTTAGACTGATAGTCTCATTACTGCAGGCAACGTGAGAGACATACAGACTTGTTCAGTTCTGGGCTTCTTACTCCCAAAAAAAAGGAAATTCCTTCTACCTCCTTCAAAATAATCTTGTACTGAAGTTTTTTAGTGAATTTGCAGTTTCTCCTTCCCCATGCATTAGGTTTTGCTCTCTGGTTTAAATAGAAGACTTAGATAAATTAAAGCAATAGGGCTTATAAAAAATGGCATCAGTCTGTACCTCAATTCCATAGGTGATCATGAAACAGTTTCTCGTATGGACTCAAGTCTGATGTGGAACAAAACTGATACCATCTGTTGCCTTTCTTTTCTCAAGAACCTTTTCAAGATCCTTCCAACCAAAATCACTGAAAAAACAATCTTCAGAGGCCAAAAACCTCAGCAAAACTCTCCATTTCTAACCAACCTTTTTTTCACCTACCCATGGTCCACTTTGTTTCACCAAACAGATAGGGAGATTAGTACAACCATAGATGCTCCACCTTGCACCTGCAAACTGCTGCTTGCCACAGTATAAACTTAAGAGAACACCTACACTACTGCAGATTGATGTTACTGGAATTGCAGGAGGTATTACTGGAATTTTACATGCTAAATGGAGTGCCATGAGACTAATCTCATAGACATGAGGATTATATCTATAATATGAGATATTGTAATGCTGTTGAACTTTCATACAAGGGGTCAGTGAGGTTTCAGAGAGGGTTGGGGTTGTGAGAAGATGTTCTCTGCTCTTACTAATTTCTGTTTTTCCAACTGATTTGGTCTTTCCAAATGGACTTCACTCCTATGGTAAAAGATGTATCAGAAGGTAGCACTGAGGTTATTGGCCACTTCTTCTTCTTACAGTCCCCTTCAGCAGCATGTTTCTCTCTTAATTTCCCAGGACACATTATCTCACACCTGCGGTAGATTTGACGTGCCTCAATGTGTAGCTGAGGATGGTGAGCAGTGCTCCTGGCTGCAGGAAAGTGAAGAGAGCACAGTCCAGTTCCCCAGATGGAGGTGAGATGATGAGACCTTTACTCATCTGGAATGAATGGACATACAACAAAGCAGACATGATGAAAACCAAGGCACACTGCACTGCAGATGCAGTGTCAAACATAAGTGCCTCCCTGCGTGTCCTATTTAGTGGCTTGAGCTCTGTGTCACATGAACTATTGAGCTGTTCTAGAGCTGGTTTACAGCTAGGTAGTTTGGGTGACAGGCTAAGTAAATTCTGGACAACTGTGAAAATACTAGCTTGATTTCCTTCCCCCCCCCCCCCCCCCCCATTTCCCCTTCAAAACGAGCCTACTTTTTGCTTAATGGTTATGTTATGGACTACTGGCAACAGAGGAGCCTTTCTTTTCTGGGAGGTATTGAGCATTTCCCCTGAAGAGGAACAGAAACAACAGCAGTATGCTGTAGCACTTGGCATTGATGCACGATCCTTGACTTCACTGTTGCAGATTTGGCTTGCTATGTCTGCAAAATTTGATATGACTAAATCAAGTAAAGGTTTATAAACAGTGGAGCAGTTCCAGGTAATTCAGTCTTGGCCAGCATCATGACTCTCATGTTTGCTTCTCCAGATCAGCCAGACTATTCATTTCATGTCACTTAACTGAGAATGGCAATGTCCTAGACTGACATGCTCTTGCATTTGGTGTTCCAGCCAATTTAAATATCCCTTACCTATATCTAGCAATGAAAGCCACTGAAGGTTTAGTCTTATCTGGTTATTCAACAGCCACTCTTCTGATGCCTCTCTTGCCAGAATGAAGATAGTCCCTTTCGAAACAGATGGGCTTCTTTACTGTGGTCTGCATGTAATCTAGAGTGGTTTTTCCCACATCCTGCCTCAACATAACAAGAAGACTTCCCTTTCCTTTACAAAAAAAAAATCACTGAGAATTTCAGGCAGGCAGGATGTGGGCAACAACTCAGAAAGTACCACACTCAACAACTAATTTTCAAGGGTATGACTTCTTTCCCTTTGCCTCATTAAACATTGCCCATGATCTCCCTCCTTTAAACACAATAATACAGAATTGCCATTTCAGAGTAGAGCAATGGTCCATCCAATGCATCCTCATAATCCCAACACTGGCTAACACCGAATGTTTGAAGAGGGTATTTAAAACCCCATAATGCATCTAATTGGACAATAATACACCATGAGGGAAAATTTCTAACTGACTTCAGCTGGTGATCAGGTCATTATCTGAAATATGAGGATTGACATCCCTTGTAATTTTTCATTGGAGCTAATGCTACTGCAGCTGCTGTCCATCTTCATGAAAATATCTGTGCTATTGCTTTCAGTGGGATAAACGTGCTTCTTCTTCTGCATTGATGCTTTAAAAACTGCCACCTAGTGTCACGTTAGGTTTCTTTCCAGGTCCTTATTATGCTGTTTTGTTGCTATGTTTTGTAAGCATCTGAAATGTAGGTTTGAAGACTTGTGCCAGTGATAGTCCCTGTTACGTTATTTCATTGCTGTGTTTTGTGAGCATCTGAAATGCAGGTTTGAAGATTTGTGCCAATAATGGTCTAAGTTTTTTGTTGCCTTCTGTGTTCTCTCAAATAGCAAAAAAAAAATCTTGATTAAGGAAAAAGTAGAGAGAGCATAAAAGCAAAAGAAATATAAATGAAAAAAGCCCACCTAAATTAATGCAAATCTTGTCACATACACTGCTAAAGGAAAAGATGAAACACTCATGCAATATATATGGCCAAACATTTGCAGTCTTTTGATCTGACTTAAGACTAAATTCTTGTAACCAGCCAGAAGAGTTTAATACATGCCTTATACACATAAAGAGTCCTTCTGGGACATCATCTCATCCCTACCTTGAATCCAACAGCTGTGAAACTTAACATTAGTTCTTATAAAATGCTTGTACTTTCAGTGGTTTCCTTCACAAATATTCTTTAAAACTTCTAGTGCTATAAAATCTGTGGGTGTGGAAAACAAAATACAAACAGCTAAAGCAGATCTCTGTGAGATGAATATAACCACAAAATCAAAGTCTGCGGCTGCAGCACAGGAACCCTGAATCTTCCTGCACTTCAACTGTTAAAGATCTGCCAACCTGTTACTCTACACCTGAAAATGTGACAACCTCTGCAGCTTGGACAGCATCTGTGTCTACATCTACAACTGTATTTGTTTGTACATGCAGAGAGAGAAGGCTGCAGCTTGCAATGACAGTTCTATGAACACATTTAGGGTCTAAAATGCATTCCCGATAGGTGACTTACTAGTGTTATGATTTTAAATCCACTTTGTTTATGTCCCCCCTCAGACAAAGAGAAGACAGTAAGATAAGTCAAACACTGAAAAATCCCTTGGCAGAATTATTAGGCTTATCTTTTAGGCTTATATTAAAAAACCCAGATATGTAAAACCAAATTAACTAGAATTTTATGTAATGTATCTAATTCATTCAGTAAAAGAACGTAGTCTTACATTTATGTCTAGCAGTGTCTCCTGCATCATCTTTTTTGCAGCCTGGGGTTCAAGAAAGATAACTCTTTCTGGCATATGAATGCTCAAAGGTCATACCCCGGTTTTCAAGCTGAAATAAAAGCCTGCATTTCTTGGTGGCCTTCTTTCAGAAGGATGGGAACATTGTCTTCAAAATCATTTTTGCCCTCAAGGAAGTGAAATTGCTTTAACTACTTTACTGTGTTATTGAGAACTACTGAAGAGCAATCTCCTGCTTTATCTTGGTGCACAACTTATAGAGAATCTGCACGCAAATCTAATTTGGGATAACCTGTGGGATCCTTTCTCTTTGCTCCCTTTTCTTCATGAAAATTCACACCTTTTTTTAGCTTTAAATTAGTCCAGATGGATAGTTGTCCCTTTGTAACACCTTCTGGCAGCTTGAACTGGCTGGAGCACACAGTTACCTTCCAGCTCCCTGCTGAGTGACTTGGAAATGGCCCAGGCAGCACACACAAAAGGTAGAGTTGCCAACCAACATACCCCAGAGAATGACACTGTTTCACATTTTAGAGAGAATATAGGACAAAACACAGAGAATCGGAATGGTGTCAATAGTGCCAGAGCATCTGGCATCCACCAGTGTTTACTGCAATAGCCAGCCAGCTAAGTTCATTTTACTGCGCACCATGCTAGCAAAGAGAACATGTAGTGCAGAGATCAATCCACCTAGGAAACCTGTGGT
Organism: Myiopsitta monachus; assembly: GCA_017639245.1. Classification (NCBI taxonomy): domain Eukaryota; kingdom Metazoa; phylum Chordata; class Aves; order Psittaciformes; family Psittacidae; genus Myiopsitta; species Myiopsitta monachus. Next base: position 112,261,029 of record CM029917.1, on the reverse strand, counting down.
CTTACACACACTAAACTTTCTAATAACTGCTAAGATGATACTACTGCTCAGTCTGTCCAACAGCATGTCTATGCTATTAATTAATCAGGTCTGTGAGTTTACCATGGCCTTGGGGACAAATGATACTCCATGAGTAGCATCCAAGTACGTAAAGAGTTTCTCCCAGGAAAGAATCCATGTTATCTATTGGAAACAGTGTCTGAATTGTGCTGTCCTCCAAACTGGACAAGAGTTTAGCTAGTTTTGAGGTAGAATGAAAGTTTCCCTGCCTGAATCCCATGCAGCAGGTTTGCTAGCAATCGAAGAGGAGTGATCAAAACTCTCCCTTGACCCATTGTATTTATTAGTATAAGAGTACCTTTAAATGATGCATTCAAATCAATTTAGCAGGCTTAAGAAGTAATTGCACACCTGGCATTTATGATTCCTTCTACACTACCAATAATTCAGCCAAACTAAGGCTCCAAACTTCTGACATTTTCCCTGCCCTAAAACTAGCATCAGGATCAAAAAGGTACAAAAGTAGTCATGTGGGATACCATTATCTTCTGTCAACACGAAACCCTCAGGAATGAGCATCACTTACACACTTTGCAAGCGTCCCTGCTTATGCAACTATTCAATTGGAGTAGCATCAGTAACTTCATGCCCCAGTGAACAACAAAGAAACAGGGCACATATTTCAGTGTCCGGTCATGCAAGTGTGTCATTTCTGAGGTGCGAGAGCTGGAAGGGACAATACCAATAATCTACTCTGACATCCTTCATTACAGGAAACATCAAACATCACCCTTTGCTTAGACATTGTTGCCCTAAGCAACTTCTGCTTGACCTGGAATAGAGCGCTAGAAATTGTTTATTTTTAAAGGCATAGCCAAAACCTTTTAAACACAGTAGGAGACTATTGGTGGCAATTGGATTTAGTCTAGTGGTGGTGAAGTTTAACTTAGAAAAATGTTAAGATTCTTATATGCATATGCAAGTATGCATTTACATATTTTCCTCCCTCCCAAATACTAATCTTTCTTAAGAAGGATAGGGAATAATCCAAGCATGCAAGTCTCAATTCCCACAGTGGAGCTCAGAGAAGCTCACAAGGCTTGATGGATCAGGCTCCCCACAGACTCCTTTATTCTCAGTAATTTTTAAATACAGGAATTCTTTTGGAATTACTGATCCATTCCCATCACAACAGCACAGGAAAATATTTTAAAAGCTGTTGTGCCTCAGAGAGGTTTCTGTTGTGAGAGAGATTACTATCTCAATGGGAATAGTTAGGAAAATAAAGATATTGATTAGGGTTTGTGGCTTTTATTTTTTTCTCTGAAATACCATTTTATGTAATTTTCCCATTATTTTTACTTATTAGAATAAACAACAAGAGCAAAACCCAATCACATTTTCACTTTGCAAGACTAGCTACAGAGTAACTTTACAAATGAGTCTGAATATGATAATGCTGGGATGTCGTGGTTTGACCCCTGCCAGCAACCAAGCCCGACACAGCTGCTTGCTCACTCAGCATCGGTGGGATAGGAAAGAGAATCAGAAGGGTAGAAGTGAGAAGACTCATCAGTTGAGATAAAAACAGTTTAATAGATAAAGCAAAAGCCACTCATGCAAGCAAAGCAGAATGAGGATCGCTCTGAATGTCTCTTCCTTCCTTCTTCCTCTCTGGCTGCATGTACTGAGCATGACATCCTATGGTCTGGAATATCCCTTGAGTCCGCTGGGATCAGCTGTCCTGATTGTGTCCCCCCCAACTCCCTGTGCACTGCCAGCCTGATCACTGGTGGAGTGATGGGCAGAAACATCCTTGGATCTGTGCAAGCGCTGCTCAGCAGTAAGTAAACCATCCCTGTGTTATCAGCACTGTTTCCAGCACAAACCCAAACCATGCCCCATCCTCACTACTATGAAGAAAATTAACTCAATCAAAACCAGCACATGGGACAAATCAATGTTGCTATAAAATAGTAATAATAAAACATATAGCTCACATGCCGAATTTCATAAGACAATGAAAGCTTCCCAAAGATACTACATCCCTTTGATTTCAATTTGGGTACTGAACCTGACTAACCCAGCAGATTCCATTGTTTCTAACACGATTTGTTCCCCTCACTTAGGCATTTTTAAAAGTAATTCCAGTCTCTCATCATGCAGAAACATAGCACATGTGGCTTATTTCAATGCTGAAGAGCAAATGAATATTTCCATTTTTAAAGTACCAAATTGTAGACACCAGACATTCAGCAAGACTCTGGCCTTGCTGCTCAGATAACCCAGTAGTCATCCCTACTGACGTTGCTCTCAATTCATCTGAAAGGCCATTTCTAATACATGGCATTTATCACTGGACAGTAGAGAGACAATTTCAATCTGCAACACCCTAGTTACATTCTGGCTGCTTTCACTCCCACCCTCTAACTCTAATTGAGTAGCAAAACTTGGAAGTAACTGTCGAAATAGAGATTGACTCCCCATCTTAATGCTTCTTTATGAACTTTAGTATATTCCAGAATTTATTACTCTTCTTGGATCACTTGTTAGGGTTTAACAGCATTGTTATTCTGGGTCAAGCATATGCAGTTTTTAAAGATCTTAAAGCAAGCTCTCATGCACTTCACAGCTCCCAGTTGTGCTATATCTCTGTAAAAATGCCTCATCGTACTGTGGCTCTCATTGAACATGTTGGTGTAGATGAATTCTCTTTCATTTGTCCTTAAACTCCTACCCTTCATTTAAATTATAAAATCACCATTTTACAAACAAAGAGCTGAATCACAGAAAAATGCAAGTATATTCTGAAGGTCTGCAACAAGGCAAAGCATTCAGCTCCTTCTCCTGAGATCTAAATAATGGAGCTCGATTCATTTTAACAGATGAGGGCAGCTGAGGAGCAGATCTAACTACTGAGACATACCAGCCTATTTCTGACTGAGGCAAGTATATGACGATTTGTTTGGCTTGACATCAGAGATTCTCAGGAAGCCATTAATCTTCTGGAGTTCCCATTACAGAACATCCCACCCAACATTGCAACAGCAGATGGTTTTTAAAATACACTCCTGAAGTCCATAAAAGAAGGGACGCCTAGACTACCATACACTTAGTAATATTTTCATTAGCTTTACAAGGTGGATATCAGAATGGAGAATGCTGATTTGTTTGACTGAGAAAATGTCTGCCAGTGATAAACAAAAGAACACAAAATATTCCTATTGTCTGGAAACATTTGATCATGATAACTTTGTAGGATGAAGTCAGTTCAAACATCAAGACAATTGCATTAATCTGTATTGCTTTTATACATAAAAGTGCTATATGACAAGGCCGTATTTCTACATGTAAAAGAGACTGAGACTTGATGCTGTCACTAAGGTTTCAAACTGATAGCTCTAATAATTGCCGCTATGAATTATCAGCTTTTTTTTTCACAGAACTAAAATTAACCTGAAATACTCTTATTGTTACACCAATGTCTTGCTGTCATTTTTATTTCAGTATCATTATAAGTCAGTCAGTTGATAGAAACAGACCTAGATAATAGCAGGGATTCACATTAATGCCTGTATGCTAGTTCAACAGTGCTGATGCTCAGTGCCTGCCTTCCTGCTTCAGCAGACCTGTTGCTTTGCTTTATTTGTGTAGCTGTAGTACTTCATGTCGCTGGGCAATGCACACACTGCAACCTGCCAAGAGGGCTATCTAAACTAAAAGAACAACTAATCAGCAGCATTACCCCTACCCTGCAGGTGGAAAATGGAAGCATCTTTTTTGGTATGCCTGTCACTGGAAGTTTCAGGAGATAAATCTGCTTTGCTTGGTGGAGGGGATCCTGTCTGAAGGCACTGGGCTCATACAAGGTCTTAGGACAACATAATCAAGTCTCAACAGCGCAACTTTCTCCATCCTCTGTCCTTACTTGGGTGACATAGGGAATAAAATGGTACTTAGGGTTACTAATGCTTTTAGCATCTTCCCTATATACTGTTGATCTTACACAGCTGCCTTAAACAGCTTACTAAATTTATATGTATACACTCTGCTCTTCCCTGACTCCTAACACAAGTCTCGAAGAGATTCGAGGATAAGGGAAGAAGGCAAAAGGTTGGAAAAAGTATCTTCATTCCTTATGAAGCTTATTTTGTATGAAGCTTATTTTGTATGAAGCTTTTCTTGGACTTGACAAAAGCTGCTGAATACAGATGTTTTAATGAACCATTTTTAAATGATTCATCTGGTATCTTCAACAAAATGTCAGAAATGCCTGGTCAGCTTTTCTTGACCCATTCTGTTGCTGGGTAAGGCAGACTAATTGCTGTCTTAGTAGAGAAGGTAGGATCCTTAATTTAATTATTGTATCCTTGGATCCATAGTAAGGTCTCTGAATTGTTCTAGGTATTCTCATTTTTCAGAAATGGTTTCAACTCCACACTGCAGCATCTCAGTCTACAGAGAAGACTATACAGCCCACTGGAGGCAGCATACTATTCATTACAGAAAGCTGTAATAAATAAACACGTTATTTAATAATTAAAATATATTAGTAGAAATATATGAAAAGAACAGCACAGATTTGTAATGACTCTATGATATCTATATGTTTTCTTGGAAATTAGCTTTTCTTAAGGGTCTATGTCTATTTTGACTCAGTTCCAAGTCAGTTGGTATAACATTGCATATAGACATTTATGATTTATAACAGAGCAGGAGGAAGTAGACCAGTTTTCACTTGAATTCTTTAGAAGTCAGTCTGTGCTTCCTTATCCAAATAGCTTTTTTTAATGTGTGAAAAAGGCAGACATGTCAGATCTGTGAAGAGTGGAAGAAATCGACATGTGGCATCTATGTGAGAATCTTAATTACACATAACTAGATCCATTTCATGATGTCTTGAGGTGAAGAGACTAGAAGTGACATCTGAATGAACCATGTCCATGGGCAGACACTCAGCCACCTGCTAAACATGTGCTGTTGCCAGGAAGGAGAGCAGCCAGCTTTATGCCAATAAAAACCTGCATCAATCAGAGGCCAGGTAACACTGACTGGGAAATCTGACTCAGGACTGGCTTGGAGATGTTGACTTTGCAAGGTTAATTGTTACAAGTGGTAGCTCCATGTCAGAGAGTGGAAGTTTCACAGGCATCAAATCCTGAATGATCGGCATGGTGTCTGTCTTGCCTTTCTTCCTGGTTCGCGCACCAGTTCAGCTGTGCAACTACTTTTAAGACAAGAATAACCTTAATTGGTTTCCTTTGCACCTCCACATACACACGTGCTTGCTCTTGTAAGTCACAGAATCACCTGGGAAGAAAGACTTTTATCAGGTAATTGGAACTACGGACATAAAATAACCATCAGTGAATCATTAATCCTGCATGTGATATTAGGAGATGACTCAACACAGTATTCAGCCAGAACATTCTAAAGACTGGACTCTCGACTTAGGTTTGAGTGACGTGAGTGACATTCCAGGTGTTTTGGAAGTCCTGTGTGAGACAGAAGAAGATGCATTGCATATATCCAAACCCAAGAATATTGTAACACCTACCTGAGGTCCAGCCATGAGAAAATTGTAATTTGCATTGATTTTTTTTTAGCAGATGCATATGCGTACACATCATATACATAAGCATGTGTGTGTGTATTAAACACATATACATATGCCAGAATCAGTACTACATAATCTGTAGAATCCTTCATGTACGTCTATGGCATCTAAAAGTTTTGATACCTTTATTAGGGTATAAAAAATCTCTGGGACATGAAACAGTTAACAAATTTATCCAGAAAAATCCGTCAGACTAGAACCCAAGAACTACTTATGCAAATGCCAGTAAAAAAGAAGTGGGAATAGAGAATGAGTTCTTGAATGTCTGATTCTATTTAAAGATGTATTTAAAAAGATAAAGTATTTGAACATGCAGGAATAGGGTTAGGAAACAGAAATCCCACATGGTGTTGAGTCTCCCAAGGTTTTTGAAGGGAAACCAGAAGGGCTTCTACAGGCATATTGGCAGCAAAATGAAGACCAGGTAAAATGTGGGCCCACTGCTGAATGAGGTGGGAACATGCTGGAAAAGAACATGAGGAAGGCAGATGTACTGAAGGCCTTCTTGACCTCAGTCTTCACTGGTAAATCCAGTCTTCAGGAATCCCAGGTCTCTGAGATGAGAGAAAGTTGGGATCAGGTTATAGTTATCACTGGTAGAGGAGTATCTGGTTAGGGGACATTTAAACAACTGGACATACATAGCCCCTGTTCCCTGACAGGATGCACCCGCAAGTGCTGAAATAGCTAGATAATACCACTCCTAGCTCATTCTCAATTATCTCAATAAGGTCAGAGCAATAAGGGGGAAGATATTGATGACTGGAAGAAAGCAAATGTCACTTCTTCAAGGACAAGAAGAATCCAGGGAACTTACGATAGGCAAGCCTCACATCAGTCCCTGGGAAGGGAATGGATCTAATCCTGCTGGAAACCATTTCCAAGTTAATGAAGGAAAAGCTGATTGGAAGCAGTGAGTATGAAATTATGAAGGGAAAATCAGGCTTCACCACCCTGACAGCTTTCTACAATGAGATGAGTGTTTTGGTAGATGAGGAGAGAGCTGTAGATGATGTTTATCTCAACTTTAACTCAGTGATTCTGCAATTCAGTGATTCACAGCACAGGTAAAGCTAAGCTTCTGGGAAACTTCATTCTATCAATTTATACATTTGAGGAAAGAGGAAAAGATGCCTCCTGTGCCTTTTCTGTACAACTGAAATGGAAATGGAAAACTTTAAAGCTTTCCACAATTTGAGAACCTATTTGCAAAAAAAGGCAACCTTTTGCAGGATGTCACCAAAGATTTCTGTTATGACCATTCTTCACAGATTTCAACCTAAAAACCTTAGCTCTCTTTGTGATATACCTAATTACATACAGCATACGTCTGGGTGCAGATCAAAGCCTAGCTTGAGGCACAGTCAGAGCAAGCAGTGAAACAGCCAAGGTTCTGCAGCTTGTTTCTCTTACACCATACCCTGGAGTATCTCCCTGGCAGCTGTTGGTGCCCCTGAGACAGGAGTTATAACAAGTTGGAAAGTGATTTTCTAAGGAGATGCTCCATCAAGAAATCTCTTCCTTCATCCCTCTGCTTCCCTGACAGCAGCAGAGGCACAAGCCAGATTCCTCCAAGTTTTTCCCTGTTCTACTTCTCACCTTTTCTGCTGTTTTCTTCCACTTTTCTATTCCTGCATCAAGCCCAGACCACTGGGAGCCTTCAGACAGCTTTGAAGGAGAGGCAGCTCTTCTATTCTACTACACATCAGCACTACCCTGTCTGACATATCCCAACACTACCTTAAGTCCAGTTCTGTTGTGTTTTAAGGAAGAAAGGAAACATTTTCTTTCACCCAGGCTTTAATTCCAGTCCACCTTACATTTTGGCTATTGGAAGAAATATTAACTAACAGGTTCTGGAATGAGGAAGAGTCTGAGATTTCCCAGCAAACCTGTATGCCATTCTTTGGCACTTCCAGTAGTAATTATGCTATCTATGGCACATCTTTTTACCACATTCTATAGCAGTGTGAATGTGTATATTTTACATTTTAAAAGCCACCCAAACCCTTTCTTTCCTGTTTCCTAGGAAACAGCTACCCAATCCCTTTCAGATAAATAGTGAACAGCTTAGTTTCCATTATGCTATTCATTACTTCAGAAAGCTAAAATGATCACCACAATTCAAATAGCCCTCCCTGGAAGAATTATAGCATTTTCAGAAAACCATATATTGAACAGTATAATGATAGTTGCCTTTTTCAGAAAGAAAATGGCATTTATTTTCCTGTGTCACCAACTCAGAACTATCCAGAACATTTTCAGCAGAACATATTGGTCTGTCAAGACTAACACGTTTCACTGGGTTCTATTAGCTCTGATGACATTTTTAGGGGAAGAGATACGAAGGAGACTTCCAAAGCTTCATGGTCTTTACATGACAATCATTACTTTTGCTTGAAACCTCAAGGGGTGAATCTGAGTAATGCAGGGTTTTCACCTAACATTTTCATTGCAAGATCCAACCTCAAACTACAGTCCAGGTTTCTCTACACAAAAGAATATTCAGAAGCAAAAAAATCCCCGACCAAACTCATAAATTCTAGACAGAAACCAAACTTTCCAAAACATTTACAGGCAGGATGAAACTAAATCAAAATCTTTGCTGAATAAAACTGATGTACTCCAGTAAGTTTTGCCCAGAAGCACTTTGATCATTAGGGCAATATATTATAGTAATAACCATTAATAGTAACTGTTTTCCATTGGATTATCATGAAAGGCAGATAGTGCTAAATCTAAGAAAACCATAATTCTCCAGAAAAGAAGATTAATAGACACTGCTGACGAAAAGAACTGAATCCCATTTTTTTTCCTGAAGCTTACCTTTTCCTACCCTTATCTCCATGGCCTTGTAGCAATCTCCACCCTACTCGTGGCACCAGAACCATGTCCCTCTCTTAAAAAATACAGGGTTTTGTAACTGATCCCAAAGTATCTGTTTCCCATATATAAAGCCACAGAGGTTAAATCAACTCAATTTCAGCTGCAGCCCATAAACCAGCTTTTCTTCATCCTGGGCACAGTCCCCTTAGCCTTCTGAACAAGCCTCACAGTGGCAATTGTTCCCATGCTCTGCAATCCAGCCATGGAAAGGAAGACAGGATTTCAGGTCATGGTAGTGAAAAGGATCTCCTGAACATGCCCAAGTTTACTGTTTGTTCTGTTGGGTCTTTTAATCTTCTTTTTTTCTCTTCTTATTCCCCCACACTGAGATTTATTCCCCCTTTGAGCAACTTTTGCTTCTGGCAAAGAACATTTATCAGGTGCCAGCATGAGTGATCAATCATAAGTACCACGAAAAAAGGAAGAATAGGTAGTGCAAATTTTCATCACAGTGAGGCATTTGATTCATATTTGGCCTCACTGCTTTCTAAGTTATCATGTGGGCTTGAATCCTACTCCTTTCTGACAAGTCATAATCTCTTTAAATAGGAAAGCCTAAGTCAGCATTGCTTATACTCCCAAATGCAGCATCTAGCAATGAATACACAGTTTCTCTTTGCCCCATCTACTTGCTATAATTTGGTGCTATTTCTCTCTCGAACATCTTATGATGACATAAAATTGTCAGTGCTCCATGACGTCATGTAAAATGAAGGTAATACCTGCATTTTATAGCATCCCAGAATCCTCCCATTCCTAGCTGGGGATTACCAATTACCAAATTACCAAGAAAAAAGCTTTTTTGCACCAAATCAGTGATAAATTATACATTTCTCATGCATATATGGGAAAAAGAGATAATAAGCTTCTTATCTACTTTCCCATATAAATTCACACAGAACTGAAGGTTGTATATTCTTTTTCTCCATTCTTTTGACATTGTCCTCCCACTGTTGCTTATTTCTGTGTTTCTGGTTCAGCAAACTGGTTAATCTTGACTTTATTTACCACTACTTCACTTTTTTTCATGCTGCCTCCTATACACAGTAGATTACTGTGTCACTTCCTTTAGGGTCCTTATCAAGACCGACTTGTATCACAACAAGAATTAGCTTGAAGATACTTGATTTTTTCAGAATGGGATATATCTTCCCACAAGCTTAATTGTTGCTAATTTCATTTGCACAGTGATCAGGGAATTGCAAAGGCTGTCAGAGCCCATGTTGATATCCAAACATTCTGGAAAACTGCAGTCTGGATAAATAATTTAGGTGTTCTGGATGTGATCTTGTATGCTTTTAGGGAGGGAGGGAGGGAGGGAGGGAGGGAGGAAGGCAGGCAGGAAGGCAGGAAGGCAGGAAGGAAGGAAAGGGGCCTCCCTCGGTCCTGATGAGCTCTCGTTGTGGCTCCAAATGGGTAGAAACATTCACAAAGTGAAACTTACTGTAATGTGGAGGGTCAGGATTTAATATTTTAGAAGCAGAGACTGTTTAACAGTGATGCTTTTTTGTGGAAGTGAATAATATCACCTACATTTGGAAATATTTGACAGCTAACTCAACAAACCCCATTAAAAGAAATAAAAGGAAAAGTGGCATTATTTCTTTACTCGTCAGTGTCTGCTTTATTCACTCAACCACGACACCTCTTCTATATTAAATCATTCCATTTTCTTTCAAGACAGTAAGTCACCATTAATAATGACTTTGACATCACTCTGTAAAGGTTAAAACCCAGCCTGGTTGGGAATGCAAACCAAATTTCTCCTAGAAAATACGAATTAATCCCACCGGAATGTCATGAAATTAACTCAAAGGTGAGAGGGATTCAGTGCTAGCAGTGCTAGTTAGGCTGGAATAACAATTAAGGAAGGAAAGCCACTCTAAAGCAAATCAAAGGGATGATTTGCCTTGACTGTGAAGATATGAAGGGATATTTTAGAGAATTGTGGTTTAGTAGATTGTGTCTCCATCAACCTACCAAGGAAAATTAGTACTGTGCTAGCAACAGACAAAGTAGGAGTATCGAATGGAGAAATGAAATTAGAGGAAAGAATAAATTCCAAGAGTTTTATTATAGGTTAGATTAAGTTGTACTGCTTAAGTGAGCAATTTGCTGTGTTAAAACTGAGAGTGGGATCCTTTCCAGTGCAAGGGAATTAAGTCCATCCTGAGGCCTCCATGCATGTAGCAAAACACCATGGGATGTTAAATCATATTTCATTATAAGGACCAAAAGGAAGAAATGAAAGGAATAAAAACTTATCACACTTTTCCAGCCAACTATTTGCTAATTCTCTCATTGTGCATAGGCCAGATGCCTCTCTGAAGACAGTCCCCAAACAACAATGTGCTACAGGTGAGAAATGATCCACAGGCTGAGTGGTTTCAGTGTCGGCCAGCGCAGACAGGCTGCATCTGCCAGCAATGCTTTTAAGAATGGTTTCAGAATTCATTAGGAAGAGAGGTCTCTTTCTGTCTTACTTTCTCTCTCAGGCACATAAATTACCATAACTGCAGATTTTATGTTAATACAAGATCGTCCTCATTGAACAGAGCCACAGAAACCAACAGGAGCACTCAGGAAGTAAGATGTAACCTAACAGGTGGGAGGAAATTGATGAGTGGTTTATCATAGAACGGTTTTCGTTGGAAAGAACCTTAAGATCATCCAGCTCCAACCCCCTGCCATGGACAGGGACACCTCACACTAGACCATGTTGCCCAAAACTCCAATCCAACCTGGCCTTGAACACTGCCAGGGATGGAGCATTCACAGTTTCTTTGGGCAACCCATTCCAGTGCCTCACCATCCTCATAGAAAAGAATTTCTTCCTTATACCTAACCTGAACTTCCTCTGTTTAAGTTTAAACCCATCACTCCTTGTCCTGTCACTACAGTCCCTAATGAAGAGTCTCTGTACAACATCCTTGTAGGCCCCCTTCAGATACTGGAAGCTGCTCTGTGGTATCCACGCAGCCTTCTCTTCTCCAGCCTGAGCAGCCCCAACTTTATCCAAAAGTAACATCATCCTGGAAACCAGTCAGGTGAAATGGGGATGGTGTGAAAAGGAGTTTCAGGCTCCAACTCACTTTTTGAAGCCCTCAGGGAACAACAGACTGGAGGACATCTTTTAGGACACTGAGCCCAGTTAGCTGATATCACAGACAAGTGTGTCATATAAACCTTTTCATCCTTTTCTCAAATTCTGTCTTCAGCTGAAGATTATTTTTTTCAGATAATTATTCCCACTAGCAGGCTTTGTAACGATCTTATTCCATCTGACATTTGGGAACTTCCTTCTGTTCGCCAGCTTAAAGCTATACCCTGGTGAGTTTCTGTCCCTTTTGGAAAATTTCAGTGTTAGCCATTAATTTCAATGAGCTGTATTTTGCTTCTCTTTATAACCTGATGTTTATTCACATCCATTGCAAAAATATCTCCGCCACTCGACTGCTGTTGTCATTACATCTCTCCCTGGCCAAAATCAGAATGGTAAAGATAAGCATATGCTTAAAGCAAAGCTTATGCTTACGTGTTTAGAAATGAAGGCCTTACCTTCGCGATAGCAAATGAAAAAGTTAACAGAATCACTGCTGACTTCTGTGCCTACCACATTCTATTAGATTAAGGTCATTTCTGTGTTTGATTTCAGTGGCACAAATTGAAATGGATTTGGAGCAATCCGGCCCTTACAAAAACAAATAAAACTGTCACATAGCAATTAAATCAAATTCTATGAGTTTCCTGCTGCAATTATTGCAGGTGCTTTGTTTCCGTATAGGAACCCAACTACTAATCAGCCAGTCATTAATCTTAACTATCTCTGTATGTCATCTCCATGCATCTTAAACAGATGCATAAACAAGGTAAATTGAAATGTAATGGATTTAGGTTATCTGCTCCTTGTAAAATTAAATAAAATTAAACCTAGTGTGCCAGTTTCCACACATTGATATAAATGAGGAGAGAGGGCAAGAAGCTCACACAAAACTCTTGGAGCTAAACCCACTCAATAACTGTCCAGATTTTGATTATGCCTAAGTTTATAAATTGCCTGTTTTGTGAGTCAGCTCCAATATCTCCATAATTGTTGGTGTAGCCATGAGAGGTGAACTCTTCTTCTGAACACAAGAATATGATGCAAATATATGAGGGCTTTAAATATCTCTTACAGCTCAGCAACTGTTGCTGTATTTATTTCTTGACTTTTATGTCAGCCAAGGGCATCCATAGACCTGAAGCAGATTTGCCTTCTCAGGTCTATTTGTAACCTTGCGTTCAGACCTGCACCCACAAAGTTCAAAATCATTCATGTCCCAGCTCCCTCTTGTGGTACCAGCATTGTAGCTCATAAAGGAAAAAGCAGAGCACAACAGTGGAGTTACAGCAGCAGTTTTATAGGGTTTCTTTAACTGTAAAGGCCACAATGTACAGTGACCTGATCTTTTGCCTCTCTGATGTCTTAAGCTGGAAATTATGTTGGGTGATTTTCCTCTCTGCTCTCTCTTCTACACACATTCATGTCCCAGGGTTACAGGCTGAAAAACAATATCTTGTGTAAAATCAGCTGTGAGTCACAGGGGCATGACAGTGCTGGCAATCGAAGAAATGTATTCACAACAAGCAAATACAGCTGTAAAGTACAGCCAGTGGGAGAAAATCAAGTAGGAGAAATTACACTGGTTTAAAATGGTGGGAAAAAGGAAAAAAGTACATTTAAAATTAGAAATCTGAATTAGAAAAATCCATCTGGACTTAAATCTTTGGAAGTTTAAGCCCTGGTGTTCAGTTTTTTACAGCAAAAGCATTACTGTTGTACAGAAGGCTGTTCTGATGGAGGGTTTGTTTCTCGTCCTTTGTGATGTGGGATATAAGTACAGAGGAAAGGTTTCCCCTTCTGCCACTGCCAGTTACTCTCCTTACACATTCACTCTTCATAGCCACTGCAGTACATATTGGATCTGCGCTTTATTCAGATTAAAACAGCAAAGTAACACAGGTATTAACTGGCTATAGAGAGAAGCCACAAAACTAGCAGGGATTGAACTGATCATCTCATCCAGCCTCCTAATTTTAGCTGTCAATCTTCCATGTGGTGTATATTATAAACAAACCACTTGGAAACTCACTTTGAAAGCAAAACCAGATGTTAAGATTCAGATGCCGTACACCTGAGTGAGGGTATCAAAAGCATTGAAACTATATCCAGTTTAGATGGTAAGTTTTGATACAGTACCTTTGGGAAATAAATATAAACATATTAATATTTTAAAACTTAAATAAGGTCCATTGTATTGCTTGAAAATATGAAACTAACAAACTGCCTGTGGCAACACTGCATCTTATATCACTTACTATTTGCATAATGTACAAAAGGAACTGTTGAAAGTAGCAAATATGATGATTAAAAAAGCTTTTAAAAATGAAATTGCAGGATGGTGGCTTCCTGGTGAGTAAATCGGTTTGCGTTTTTCAAAAGAAGGATGCAAAAACCCAATCAGAATCTAACAAAAGGTGTGAAAAATGTCTTTCTAGAGGAAAGGGAGAAAAAAAGTCACTGTTTAATAATCTGATTAGCAAGAACACTAACATGGAGCTGTTCTGACCTATTCACCGCAGCAGAGCTGTATCACCTGGATTAGCAAGAGTAAGGAAGTGGTTTTCTGATAGAATTAAAGAAAAATGCATCTGTTTGGCAGTGGCAAACCACTTACGGCAAAAGATATTAGAACTTTCCAATGCATTCCATTTTCTCTGACACACAGGATCAGCTTTTCCCATTAAATACAGCACATGACAATGCTTTTAACTAAAGTATTTACACATTTTGGGTAGCGTTTCTTCCTGTTGTTTGAGAACATATATCATTGCAGGCTGTGATTATCCCAGGATCAGTATTCTGAAGGGAATCATCTGCAGGACAGAAGGGTTTTGCAGTGCTTGAGTCCATAAATCCAAGGCAGAAAACCTGACCTCTTTGTTGTCAAGGAAAAGAGCTTCTAAGGAAATCTCCTAATTTTTGTAGCCTCAGATAAATGCTACTGTCCTGGAGCCCGCAAGACTCGTTCTGTTCACTATGAGAGCAATAATACAGCAGCTTTAGGTTTGTCTAGACTTTCTTTTCACTCCATACTATACTGGATGGCTATGCAGTCAGCAAATCTGTGAGGTGCCAATCTCATGAAACTCCCCTGGCCCAAATACATCTTGATGCTTAGTTCCCTAACGTCACAGGCATGGGTAGATGACATATTGCTGGGCACAGACAGCTCCACATATGGAAGTTAATGTGCCTTGGAAACTTGGAAATTTCCAAGCTGTCCATAAAGGCCTGTTGAAGGAGAATGGTGAGGAATCAGCAGGACACATGCATAGGCATGTCCCAGGCACAGCATAACAGACTTAAAAATGAGCCCTTTGGATCATGGGGGTCTTTTGATTACCTGGTTGTTCCTCGTCTGTGACTACAGTGGGAGTTACCTGGCTTATTTCTTCAAAGGAAAATATACACTTAAATGTTCAATTTTTGACACTGGAATAAACAATTGTTTTATGGATATCTTTTTAAAGTATTAAATGTGACCTGAAAATATCCAATTCCTCATTTTATTCCCTTCACTTTTCTTCTTCTGTATTCTATACATAATAGAGAAAATGCCTAAACCTTTCCAATACATACATTGTCATTTGGAGGAAAAGAGATTTATCATTATTATAATACTTATATTTATTTGGTTACTTGTCATTGTATTAATAAAATAATAATACATTCTACTAGAATATTTTCAATCAAATTTAAAACACCTTTGATTTCTCAGGTTTAGCACTTTCACTTCAATATTATTGTTTTCATGTGTTTAATATGATTCTCTGTAATTTCCTTTCAGCTAAAGGAGATTCTCAGTCATGGTCCATGGTTATACTGTTATGGCTGGTTTATCAAGAGAAAAAAAAGCAAAGATCTGGAAGCCAAACTGTTCAATAAATTGAATTTCCATTAAAGTTTTTTTTAAGTGAAGAAAGGTTAAGGACATGAGCATCATAATTCTCATTTGGTTTTGAACTTCCACATTTTGCTGCACTCATTTTCTTATATTTGATCGATACATAACAGCTAAGCCTTCATTTCTGATGTGGTAAACCTAGTCATGATTAGGTGGAAGTCATGTATGTAAAATATGAAGAAACAAAGACATAAAAGGCAAGTCAACCTATGTAACAAAGGATTTTAACAGAGAAGGATGTATAAACTCTTCTCATCACATTTTTATACTGCTTTTAGGTCCAGAACCCTATTTTCAATTATTTAGGCATTCTTGAATAACCTTTTCCCTACATCATAGTCCATGGGGAGTAAAGAGGAATATTCAAGGTTGATCCCAAACCAGAGACACTTGCTAAGTCAAACAGAAATTAATTAAGAAGTAGATATGTTATACAAGAGTCACACTAAAATATATATTAAATTGTACAGCTTGGTTCCAGACTAATTTAAAAGCACCCAAGCCCCAACCTCGTGCACCTTTAAGTACCTGGAGAATAACAGACAGTTTCACATTGAATTGGTGATGTTGCTGCAAGTGAAAATCACAAGCAGGAAGCAAAGTTTTCCACTGAGTCTTACGTTAGCTAGAGTATTTAGGAAAAAACTCAATCAGACTGAATAAAATTGTCGAAAGTGTTCATAACCTTCACCCTAGGTGAAGGATAAATACAGATTTGTACAAATTCTCCTCCCTAGCATATAATAAGCAATTAGAAACATTCCGGAGGTATTCAAGCAATGACATTTGCACAGACCATTGGGATCATGCACCTTTTCTGTTTAGCAGTGAGAAACTTTATCTCTAAAAGCTCCCTTTTTCAGAGCATTCAGAACTATAGGTCATGACTTCATAGACAGCAGATTGCTTACCCATCCTGTAGTCTATAAACCAGAGACTCAAAGTCTATGTCAGTATTTGCTCTAACAACAAATACATAGAATGCAAGCAGAAAAACTGCTGAAAACAGTCAAAATAAGTGTGTTATGGATAAGTTTTTCCTTTATTTCTGGAGAAAAAAAAAACAGAAACAACTTTAAAAACACTGGAAATGTCCTGAAAATTCCTCAGGTTTTACAGAATTAGAATTGACTTTTTAAGGTGTCGTTCTCACTAAAAAATCAGGTTTCTGTGATTTTTTTTCCCTACATTTACTGCAAAATAAATTTGTGCAATTAGTGCTAAAAAAAAAAGGAAAAACTGTTTAAGAGAAAGTACAAACACACAGCATGAAAAGAGCAGTTTAAACAATTCAAGCTCTTCCTTTTTCTTTGGAGTCTTTCAAAGTAAATAAAATACATCTCTGAATTTTCTCTAATCAGGAGATTGTCGAGATAATGGAAGGGTAATGTGGGGTGTGTGGCACTCCTCTGCTATCTCTGCTTTTATCAGCAATGTTTAGTTACTCACCACAATTAACCTTAACACTGATTCTGGATAAAATGATCCTGATTAAAATCACAAGTATTTGCAGTGCTGAAAAGGACTGAGACTTTTATAATGACATTTAACCAAGCTGGTTTTATGTTGACAAATGTAAATCTCTGTAAACTGGTCTGACAAACAGTAACAATAAAAACAAGTTTAAAAGTTATTCAGATTGGTTGTCTCATGCGCAGTCATATCACACCTGTGGTGTATGACAGCACTTTTAGAGCCTACGATGGGTTGGAAATTTGAGGAATTCTGGAAATAGAAAGAATGCAAAGGAATTTCATTTCAAAATGCTTTGTTCTTCCTCAGTTTTCTGACCATGGCTGGACACCAGCTGTCATAGAAGAAAATATACTCCATCACCTTGGTTTCTTGGACTGGCTATTCAAATTGTCTTTAGACAAGTAAAACCTTCACAAGATATTGTGTTTTCCAGCCACCTCCCTGCCAAGAAGTACACTCATTATCATAACTTGGAAGAAATGTAAAGTCCATTATTTTTTATCCTGTTTTGGAAGTGCTGTAAGCACTCAATCAGTTTGGACCACTCCAGAAATAATGTCCCACTGTCTCCTGGGACCAAGCTAAACCACAGCGAACAACAAGAATTTTTGTCTTAGAAAATATTGATTTCATACGCCTTCCAAAAGGCCATAAGAGAAACTTTTAATCTCTGGCTACTTCTTCCTTTTTAGCTGTCTTTTCTGTTACCTTCCTAACTAACATAAACAGCCAGGATCAGTTTCTACAAGCAGCTATGAGTGTATGACATTGATGAGTACCTTTGGGAGCTCCTTTATAAGCTTTTACCACTGATTACTGTAAGATATGTAATGTCCCTTATTTAGTAAAATTCATATCAATTAAGGTGAAAAGGTGATTGCTAGACCATCCAGATCCTCCTATAATCCACAAGAAAACATACTTTATCAAGAGTTTTATTTCAAAGCAAATGGTAAGGGAAAGACTATGTACAAAGTAATACTAAGGGGTCAAATCCAGGGAACTCAACTCGACTTCTGTTCAAATTGGATCAGTCCTAAAATAAACAACAAGTAGGAAATAACAATGATCCATTGATCTTCTTCTCTGCGTAAGCATTCTGTCAGCAGGAAGCACATTTTATCATGCACTATCAACCGTGAGAAAGATTCACTGGGAGTATGATCCTGGTTCATACTGTAATGGACTAACCTCAAATCCTGCATGCATTTGTGTTTCTCTCAGCCTATATGTTATCTTCTAAGAACAGATGTTATTTCTTGTGTTAAAATAAAAGTATGTTTTATTAGTAAAAAAGCAGTAAGTATATTGCATATACTACTGATATTTTTATTCCCTGCCTCCCAAAGAGAGAAGAAAAGCTGCAACACACATAAATGGCATCGTAACTTGAGATTTTCTTGAACTGTCAAAAATGTTCTTAGAGAATGTTGGCATAAGCATTTCAGTGTGTAGTGTGTATTCATTTACATAAATAAGTAATCTTGAGCAAATTGATGATATACGTTTATGAACATTTATGTTCACATGCAGGAGCTAGCAACAGCACATTTTCCTTTTAAAAAATGATTGACTCTATCATCCCATTTTGAATAGGGTCAGCAAAAGGTCCATTCATTTAGAAGGTGATTTTTTGCATACAAAGCACAAGACTTAACTGTGTTAGCTCTGTCACTAAGGCCATCCAGAGAATTTCCAGCGGTAGTTATCAAGACTTTCCTATAAATATCAGTATCACTAGCAACCAGTACATAGGGAAGTTAAGAATCAGGCAGAGAAAGTGAAAGATGAGTTGGATAGATTCAGACTAGATAAAAGGAAGACATTTTTTGTGATGAGAGCGCTGAAACACTGGACCAAGTAGCCCAGACTGGTGGTCGATGCTCCATTATTTTACACATTCAAGGTCAGGCAGGATGGGGCTTTCAGCAACCTGATCTAGTTGAAGATCTCCTTGCTCATTGCAGGGGCAGTGGACTAGACAACCTTTAAAGGTTTCTTTCAATCTAAATCATTCTATCACCATCATCAATTGCATTCTTATTATTTATCTATTTTATATATTTTCTTTTTATTATTTTGTTATATATCAGCCATTTTATTCTTGTTATTAATTATTATTATTGATGGATCATTACACAAGCACTCCAAGTCTGGATCTTTGTCTGCAAAGATACTTTATAACTGTTCCAAACATTTATGAGGACAAATAAAAAAGTGGGAGCACCTTCCTTTCTTTTTCTCTCTTTTCTCCTCCTCCATCCACCAGCACTGCCCAGCATTTCATGCACATATCTGGTTACAGATCCAGTGCTGCATCAGCGCAACCCCTTTGCTACCCCCCTGTTGGCTGAACACAGCCCTCTGTCAGGCTAAGCTAGGTGCTGCTGACTGTTATTTCAATGTTCCCAACAAAAGCACACTCCATCGTAGACTCTCAAAAACTTGAAGCTCAGCAGGGTATTTACTCAGGTTTTCAGTCAGTTTTGCTGAACGGGCAATATAGCCACTATAGCATTTGTTTAAATTACAGGCACAGGGTAGGTAGGCACAAAGAGCCAGGGCAGACTGTTTTTTTTCCAGATGACATGGTGTAATACCACATAGGCATATTCACAGTAGAATAATAGAATGGTTTGGGTTGGAAGGGACCTTAAAGCTCATACATTTGCAACCCCTTGCCATGGGCAGGGACACCTTCCACTGGATCAGGTTGCTCCAAGCCCCATGCAACCTGTCCTTGAACACTGCCAGGGATGGAGTATTTACCACTTCTCTGGGCAGCATCTTCCAGTGCCTCACCACCCTCACAGTAAGGAACTTCTTCCTTATATCTAACCTAAATCTACCCTGTTTAATTTTGAACCCATTAACCCTTGTCTTATCACTGCAGTCCCTGATGAAGATTCGCTTTCCAGCATCCTGGTAGAGCACCTTCAGATGTTGGAAGGCTACTATGAAATCTCCACATAGCTTCTCTTTTTCCAGGCTGAAGAAGGTACTTTAGGAGGCAGAGAACACATTACCTGCTTAAACGTGACCCTGGCTTATATATCTTGATCCTCTATTTCAACCTTGCCAGGGTTTATGCTGTATTGATCTGCCTTTTTAGTGAGAATGATTCATCTGTTATTCTGTGTGAATTCATAGTACCACTTCACCTTCGCATTCAGATCAGCCATGCTTCTCTCTTCTGCTGTTTTCCCTTTTGATTTCGAGTACATTCTTAGAACTGCAACCACCCAGAATCTTACTTATCACAAGTTACTGTCATGTGGTCTTAGAATATTCCTGCTTTAAACTTCTGTTTAAATGCCAGTTTCTATCACTAACATTCTTAGACAAAGTTATAGCATTTTATTTCATAGAAAAACACTTATTTATTTTTAGAATTTTTTCCATCAAGAAATATTTGAAAACAAAGACAAATAATAGCGTTTTGTGACCCAGTGAATCACTGCATTAGGCTACGTGGTACTGCTTTCAGCAAGCTCACTGAAGAGAATTAATAGTGCTTGACTGTTATTTCAAATTAATAAGAATGCTTTTTATTCAATTAATAGTGAATAGTTCCCTAAATTATAACATTTTTCATCATCTTCTTCTGAATCCAGGGCTATTTCCCTGAAACTTAAAGGCCTCTCGATCTTTAATTACAGTTTCTGAAAACTCACTTTTAGAAATACCATTTTCAAACATTATTAATACACTTACTTACTCTTTATCCTGTAAAACATGAGTTATCACCTTTCTCTTACAGTTTAGTACTAAGAGAGGTTATTGTAGAAGGTAAGGTTTATATATATTATATCCCTGTTTCATGTTGAAATTTCTATGGCTTGCTTTGGGAATATACAAGAAAAAATATATTGAAAAACTGCAAGAAAACCTTGAAAACCTTCTTTTGTTGCTCTCCTAAATAACAATAACCAAAAATTTCATCTCTTTATTTGACTTTATGAGCTGCCTGTATTTTTAATTACTTTTAATTAATAATCCAACTTATTTATCTGCATTTTCAATTTTGAAAAATGCCATGAAGCACATTCTTTGGACAGTATAACTTTCAAGATCTAACTTTATACTCCATATCAGGACTCTGACACCACTTTCTGAATAAAAAGAAGTTCCTGCTTCCAGGTCTTGATAGTCTTCACAAAGGATGGAGAATTCATACATTGACAAGATGGGCAATATCAACCTGCTACTATTAAGACTGTTTGATGTAATGCTTCAGTGTCATTTCATGAAAGGGCAGAGCTTATCAGTCCATCAGCTCCTTTTATGCACTTGCTTGCTATATTGTACATAGCAGAAGTGACCTTCTATATATGTCAGAAACACTTCTAATATCAGTGCTAGCTATCTAGTGACAGAATAATGATCAGCCCAGAGAATGGTGAAGGATGACAAGGCACAGAGTCTAACAATCTTTCTATTTTAGACAGTGGTAAAATGCAGTAAACTAAGAATGAAAACAGGGGATTCCTAGAGGCAAAACAAAACTTTGAAAGTTGGTTTTTATCTTTTCAGAGCTTGGAGTTAACAGCTTTGAGGACAGCATTTCAGTAGGTCAATGCATGCAAAGCATCACTAAGAGAATGAGGATTCAACCTTGGGAGCCTTTTAAGGCCACTGAGAAAGGTATCACTGAAATCAATAGAAACACAGCTTTTAGAGCTTAACTTTTAAATTATCCAACTCCCTCCCCTGTCACATCCTCCTACCAAAAACCTTTTCTAGATGTCTTTGTGGAGGTGGTATACCTTCATCAGCTTCCTTTAGTTCTTGAGGTCCCCTGCCAGGTGGAGAATCACTGCTCTTGTACTTAGTAATAAGTTCCATCCCAAGTGGTATCTGTGGACAAACTGCTATGTTGGTTTTTGCCTTGGACACTTCGTTTTTTTCATTTCTGGCTTGTACATTGGCATGTTCTTTGATTCTATGTTACACAAGTTCTGCAGACAGACCTTTGATGCATGTTTTGCTGTGGTTTTCCATTAGCATAGAAGTACGTAATTAAAGCCCTGTAAACACAGTAATCTGCAACTCCAACTATCATCACAAGCCCATTTATCAGTGCTTCTGTTGCTTTCAGGCTTTTTTCTTACACTAAAAGTTGATAGCTTCCATATTTCTGAAGCACCTTTAAAACTGAGAATAAATTCATCTGAAAGGAGGGAGTGGGGGAAAAAAAGCAGGAAGAAACTTAAAGGGGTAATAATCCAGCTTTGTTTTTAGCCTCAAGCCTTTATTTCCCTGGATAATTCTTACTTTCAAACAAGAACAAAAGTTTTATTTCCTAAAGAAACAAGCGGCTTGCATATTCAACCAATGTTTTCTAACCAAAATGGATCAAAGCCAGGTTTTGCAAAAATGATAGATGTGGAATAGAGTTGTAAAAAATCAGTGCCTAGGCAGAAAGAAGGAAAATACATTGAAATAAAGGCCACAGGATGTTTGCAATAGCTCTTGGGTTGGTGTGACCCACTGTCTGCTTAGTCTTCTGCCTATCTTCTGCTTATGAAGACTTCTGTCTGTCTTCTACCAGGAAACAAAACAGGGAGAATGGGCAAAATTTGAAATGCAAGCAATTCTGTTCAAGCAAAAAAGTTTTCTTACGCTGAAGGTGATCAAACACCAGAACAGCTTTCCCAAGTGAGATTGTGGAGTTTCCAGTCTCAGATATATTCAATGCCCAACTGGGCACAGTCCTCTGTGATCTGTCCTAGCTGATCCTGCTTAAAGCAGCAGGGATCACACTGGAAGATCTCCAGATGTCCCTTCTTATGTGGAACATTCTTTGATTCTGTGGGTTTTGTTCCTAGGTGAGATGCCAAAGAACAAATTAGGAGGTAATAAGATTTATTACAAACAGTTGGTCTTATGAATTGGGGCACAAATACCTGGGAAACAAGACTCATGGTCTATAAAACACTTCATAGGTTAACAAACAATCTGATTAGAAATGTAAATGAAGTTTGGATGGAAGTCACCAACTCATCTTTCCTGACACTTTTAGTTCAGCAACAAAGATTCCAAAGAAGAGTGAAAAGAAGCTTTAGTCAAGGAACTACTCAGCTGTAAGAAATAATGATTCCTGAACACTTGACTACTCATTACTACCTTCTGGGATGTTGGTACTGGAGGTGGTCAAGATCAGCCAAAGTGTTCTTAGACTTTGGATATCAGCAGTTTGCCCAGCATTCCTAGAATCTGCTAGAATTTAAAGTATTTGTAAAACCATTCTTTATTGCTCTGGTCTTCTTGCTAACTAGAAGCTAGAAGAGCAGTTATGTGTCTTAGATGAGTAACTGCCATCTTTTGATCCTGAACGTTTCCAAAGTATAATGGGTGCAAACCGGCTCTTTCCTGAGTATTTGCCTTTCTAAAAACCAGTAGTAACAATGTATCTCTTTCAAAAATAATTAGCTATTTGGAAAATTGATGGTTTCTATATATAAGTTGTTGAATCAAATCCATTGTGATTTGCAGAGAGCAGAATATTACACGTTCTGGTAGCTAGATAATAGGATCTGTACACTGGGGACTTTTCTCTGTGTCCCCATGAACAGATGTTCTGATGACAGAAATCACAGGGAGGGAGGATAAAAATCATCTGCTTCATAGGAACACCAAGAAATGAATAGGCACAAAGACCTGAAATACAATGTTCCTAGAGCAAGATAATGACTCACTAACAGAACTGCATTTGGGGAAGAAAAAGTGGTAAGTTGGAGTATTTCTCTCCAGAGATTAGAATGTACTTGGTTCTGTTCCCAGGGCTGACACTAGCTTTCTGGATGACTGTCAGTCACTTTGCAGCTATATGTCACAGTTTCCAATGTTATAAATTATTCTAGCTCTTTGTAATACACTCACTGAGATCTGCTGATAAAGGCCTTTTATTCTTAGTAATAATTATAAAGCTCATATCACCTTGTGAGTGCACAAAATTACCATACCTCACTGAATGACAAGTCTTTATCTAGCACTGAGTGCAGTAACTTTCCCTGAATGTATTATCGTGTCTTCCTGTTGACCTACCTCTGTCATAATCTCACTTTTTTATTCATGAGGGGGTAATTATGAAAACTGTTATATCAGTTTATGAGAAAAAGGGTTGTTGTATCTGATGATGGAGATCCTAAATTTTGTTTCTACTAGTAATTTCAGTAATTTGAGGCTTGACTAGAGAGGTTTGTAATAGAGAAATGCCAACATATTTGCTCTAGTTCAATCTTCTGTACCCTTCAAAATCACTACTGTGCTCATCTGACAGTCTGGCTCTTGAGATACCTTATCTGTCCCGCTTTTGACAAGACTAAAACCTGATGATCACATCAAGAGAATAAAGTAAACTAGGAATGTTGCAGATGCTGTTTCATACTTCAGTAGTATTCTTTATTGACTTTTTTCCCTGTTTCAGTAATGATTTGGTTTGTTTTAAGGTTCTCTTGAGAAGCAGGTAGAGAGCAATCCTAAAGAAAAGTAGGTCAAGTAGCCAACTGATACAAAGAAAACTGATTCCTTTAATATTACTAATTGACTCGAATGCACCTTATATATTCTTTGTATGTATAGTTAATAATAGTATTCAGTAGGTATAGTCCTCAAGTGCAGCACAAAATGGACCCATCAAACTGAGCTTGAAACTGTCTTCCTTGAGCACAAATACCAGCAACATGGCCATTACTAGAGCTACTTTAAATCAGACAGCTCCTCATTTCACCACAATATATTTTCACGACTGCAATGTAAAATGCCTTCAAGACTTTGTAGTCAATGTCAGTATCAGCACCTCTGCTTTAAGCAAGTGAAAGAGAAAATGGGAAAACAATATGAATAACAGAACCAGACACTAGATAAAGAGCAGTAGATAGCAGTGCACTAATGAGACATATACATTCTATGTAATTTAAGGTGTAGGTTTGACTTTCTTTTATTTTTCACTCTTGAGGATGTAAAGGTCAGTGGGTGATAAAGAAAAAATCAGCAATAAGTAGGTATTGAAGATGTCTACTGGGGATCTGCTAATTTAGACGAGTACAGTTGTATCTTGTTTTTCACCTCTGTTCTTGTTACTGGCTATAATAGTGTAATCAGCTTTCAGTTTAGTAGAGGACTTTCATTGTTTAGGTCGTCATCTTTAGTAATATTTGAGCACTTCTAGTATGTAATCAAAGGTGGGAAAACCAGGATTCTTTTCCTATGCTCACAGGTGCCTTGACTGATTAATGACTACATGCTCTTCTTAGTGCACAAAGAACATCCTAATAGAAGAAAGGCATGAACACACTGGACTACAGAAAAGGGACACAAAGATTATTAGGTATTGCAGCATCTGTCATTGAGAAGAGGGTGAGAGAACTGGGACTGCTCAACCTGGAGAAAAGAAGCCTCAGAGAGATCTCTTCAATGCATATGATTGGTTACCTGATGGGAGGAGGGAAGAAGACAGAACAGATTCTATGGTACTCAGTGATGGGACAAGAGACAATGGGCAGAAATTGAAACAGAGGAAGTTCTGTTTAAACGTAAGAAAAATACTTTTTGCCGTGATGGTAACTGAGCACTGGAACAGGTTACTGATAGAGACATTGTGGAGTTCCCAAGCTTGGAAGTATTCCAGATCCAACAGGTCTTGAGCAGCCTGCTCAAAGTGACCCTGCTTACAGCAGAGCATTTGGCTACATGATCTCAGAGGACCCTTCCAGCCTCAGTGGAAGGTTGGCATTGGCAACAACATTGGCAGGAAGGTTGCCAACTAGCTTGAAAACTGTAGGCTTACACATTCACAGCTATGCTCGTGGAAATGCATCAGATGAAACCCAGCTAGTGTCCATTGAATGATTTTCCTCTGGCTTGCTGATGCCAGGGTGATACATTTCCAAATAGTTTATGTCTTTCATGAACAGAAGTAGCTTTAAATGACATCAGCGGCAAGTAGATACCTTGCTGATAAAGCTCTGAATTGCACAGAGCTTCCCTCACTTCTCTCACCTAGTTTGTTGTGCATACAAAGACAACAAGCCAGCTTTTTCACTGCATGTGTCTCATGTTTTGTCCCACATGCAGAGCGAGAGTTTGACATAATAAAGTGTTTCTAGAATCATCAAAAAGTCAAAAGCTGGGTTCACCAAATTGAACCACTTCATGTAAGCAGTGTTTCATATATGCCTTTCTGAATATCCTTCCCCGCACCTCCAACAAGCTGCTGATGTGCTCAGAACGTCTTCTAGACTTGCCCTCAGCCAATACTGCTGAAACTGGAGACTGACAGTCATAGAATCATGGAATGGTTTGGATTGGAAAGGACCTTAAGTTTTATCTAGTTCCAGCCCTCTGCCTTCAGTGCTCTAGAAATAGTGGCAGCAAGAGATGTGAGGGAAAGAGTGAGATCTCATGAAATGTAGCCCTTGACATTGGAAGAATAGCATGAGTCCTGACTGCCTGGCTCCCACTGTAGTTTATTAAGTGGCTGAAAACTTATAAATTGCTTTAGAGATGTATGGAGTGGATCAGCATGGATTCAGCCCTTTTCATTATACTCAGAGTAATTATGAAGTCCCAGACCTCTAGTTTCCTTAAATCCAATGCCTCTTTTGGTGTGTGTGAGTTCTGTTAAATCAATATGCAATGAGGGTAAAATTCATTACACCTTACGGAGCTGATAACTGAAAAAGTTAAAGAACATGATTGGTGTGTGTTGCTACTATACATATTTAATTTGTTTTTACATTTGTATAGCTATGTAATTCTTAATCTTCCATAGCCTCATTTTAAATCAAAAGAGTATTTGAAGCATATAATCCTTATGTCTTTTTTCTTTTTCCTAGATTCTCTTTTAAATGAATGGATTTTTTTTTTTTTCTCTGGAAAATGAGTGGTATATATAGGAAGTTAAGCTAGGTATTTACTGTAGGTAATGTGACTAAGGGAAACATGATTTTTTTTTTTAATATAAATATAAAATCATCTTAAATGGGAAGGGAAGCCTCCTGATTCTTGTAATAATCTTCAACAATCAATGAATCCAGGCAGCATCCTGCAGATCTACCCTCAAAAGGTACTCTTTCCTATAATCTCCCCATTTAATGTGCTATAGCCAGAAACTATGGCACTCATTCCCTGGTTTAGGAGACCTGAACATGCACAATATCTGCATACAAGTCTTCTAGGAATGTCTTTTCCTTTCTCTTGCCTAGGCCTTTCTTGCCTCACTTCAGAGCTGACTTCCTTAGCTTAGCCTGTCCTATCTGGGAAAGTTGTAGAGCTTTCAAAGATTTGCAGCATATTTGCTCAAGATTTGACGCTGCTATATTAGATCTGACGATAAAAATCACACATAGACCTTATTTCCATATAGTCAAATAAACAAGACCATAAAGACCATTTGCAATTTTCCCACCTGGCTAAACTCCTCGTGTTTAAATTATTGCTGTGCACTGTGTTTGCTTTACTTTAGGCAGTCAGTTAAGGATTACATGCATCAGTGCAAGTCATTTATATCTACCCAGGGTGGGTGTCAATACTACAAATCAGAGGTTTTCTGTCTGCAGAAAACTGACCCCAAAACACCTCATGATGAAACATATCTGAAGAAAGCATGTGCAGGACTGCTTAACAATGTAGTAAGATTCTCTTTTCTCAATCTGCTAGACAGTTTTCACACAAGTAATCTAATTAATTTAATTTTTTTCCTTCTACAAAGGGGATGAATTTGCGCTATTGGTGCCTTTGGAAGACAAATTTTTTGACCTCTCTCCATAGCCAGTGGAGACACAGGAACAGTAAGAGGGTGAATCACCTGATTTTTTTTTAATGGACTGGATCAACAGATGAATATGTCCCTTTCTGAAATTAGGGGAACTTGGGGAGGGTTCCCTAAAGGAAGGACTAATCATAGAATCATAGAATAGTTTGGGTAGGAAAAGATCTTAAGATCGTCTAGTTCCAAGCTGGCTTTGAACACTGCCAGGGATGGAGCATTTACCTCTTCTCTGGTCAACCTGTTCCAGTGCCTCACCACCCTCACATAAGGAACTTCTTCCTTATATCCAACCTGAACTTCCCCTGTTTAAGTTTAAACCCATCACCCCTTGTCCTATCTAACTCTTTGATAGCCCAAGACAGCTCATTAAAATTAATTTTGTGTCTTTTTCTGTCTGCATTGAGGTAGCGTTCAGTGTGCAAGCTTGCAGCTGGAGGCAATGAGCTGTACCTGGAGCATGGAGAGTGGAGGTTAATCTTGATTGTGCCAGGCAGAATTTGTAAGGAAAGGGAATAGATATCTCTTATTATATATATACTTATGACTGGGAAAAACAGGCAAGTGTTCAGATACACAAACCCTTCTACAGAAGTTTGTTTTGCACATGTGCCAGTGCCACCCATTTGTGATAATTCTACAGCTGACTAATCTGTTCTTATTTACACCTTAGACCATCAGACTGCAAAGCATCACTGTCACCAGAATGGCGGTATCATTGACAGCTGCGTTACTCTAGCAGATAGTTTGTGCCTTTACAAAGCTAAAAAAACAGAACTTCCTTCATCAGGACAAAATATAAGGCAGCTCATCTGCATCTCTTTCCTGCCTCACAGACTTTTCCTATAGGACATCCTCCTGTTTTCTGTATTTATCATATTCTTAGCCATGTTCAAAGAGCATGACGTGTTTTGGAAAGCAAACGTACCAAGTTGCTAGGCAGACAAGCAGCTTAGCAGCAGGGTGCCTTTCTTTTATCAGCACTTCCATAAAGGACTTCAATTCTCTCCTTCTGTACTTAGCATTTATGCTGTAATTCACAAAAATTTGTGTGCAAAAAGTAACATTGCAAATATGGTTTTAGAAGCTGAGGATTAGTAAATTACTGTGTTTTGGTGAATTACGAAGAAGGCATTTTCATATGAGTTTTGAAAAATAATTTTATGGGTTTCCTAATATTACCTTATGACCATTACAACTGTTCATAGTTACTGATGAATGTTCAGGCATGCTGCTGCCTAAAGAGATATTCTTGATTGTGTGTTCTCATAGTCTGGAAGCCACCAGAAGAGATCAGGGCCTCATTCCACCAATTACAATTCTGACATGTAGCATAACAACACTTTGTCTTTAAAGATTAGTATGTGGCTCTAACACAAGAAGGCAGCTGTTTAAGAGCTCCTGAATCAGTGTTTAATCAACCAAGAAAGGTAATGAGGGAAAGAAAAGAAACCTCATTACTTCCATCTTAGATGGGGGTGGAGGAAAAAGAAATTAAGTGCCTACACTTTGCTTACAGAGCCTCGAGCAGTATTTAGGTGTCCTGTGGATCAGACAGCTCCTCAATTACAAAACAATCCCTTCTTTGACTGTGACGAAAGGGTTTAGAAAAGGCTATTTCTTTCATTAGGATTTTCTGGAACTAATTTATCTGGAAATGAAAAATAATTGAGGAAAATATTGGAATAAAATCAGTCTTCTGACTTTTTCAATTTCCTAAAATAATCAACATTAAATCTCCCTAATTTTTTCACAGTTAAAGAGCAAACACGTCTTTAAATATTTTCTCTTTAGACCAAATGACCGCTAATTGTTAAAAAAGACCTTCCCAAAAGCTAGCTTTCTTACTGTCATTTTAAACCGATAAATTAAAAAGATGAGAGAATTTTTATAGCACTGACTTTGATTTTTTGTCGCTTCATCTCTCTCACAGACCGTACAATCATAGGGGTTTTTTCACAATGCCTTATGTTCTTCTGAAACAAACAATTCAGACATACACTCCATCTTCATCTGGAGTAATCAAGAGATGGAAATTGAAGACTTTGGTGACTAGCTCACATGTTTAATCATCATCACTTTTACAACATTGTTCCTTATTTCTATTCTTGCGCCATATGTAGAATTTCAATACACAAGCTTAGAGCTTGTAGCTGCCTACTCCTGTTACGTCTCTTTTTGGTATATGTGAAATGAAGTAATGAAAAGGTAGGGGAAAGACCTCTCAGTGTTAATTTCCTCTTTATTATGGTATTTAATTATACACTATGATCAACTCACTTCTTGATCTTAAATTAGAAATCTCAGAGTTCACTTTCTTTAGCTTTATGTTTAGCTTTTTTTTTTTTTGCTTAGCGAAACAAATTGGAGTCTAAGACTTCTAATTTAAGAGCTATTTCTCTGTTTTAAATCACTTTTATTCTATTCTTTCCACACTTGCGTAGATTTTTTAAATTACCAAAACTATGACAGAAGTCATTGTTTGCCGGTGTTAGCATTCATGCATGGAGTGGAGAAATCAGATTATAGGTATTGATTACTTTGGTAATATGGATCCCCAGATGTAACAGCAAAATAAGCCATAAATACATCCTAAATAGAGCATAAAAGCTGTTGGAGTTGTACTGGAAACCATGTTAAGTGGCTTTCACAGACAAAGTAGTTTCTGCCCCAGGGTCTGTGCCTGATTATGGTTTATTAATTTAAGAATTAATAATAGATGTCCACTTCATCTTGCTAAATGGCTTGCATATATTTCAATTAACTGTGAATACATTAATATACATGCAATGCCAAGAGCACAAACGCATGTGTGTAGATAAGCAAAACTTTTCTGCTTTCTTTTTCCTTTTAAATTCACATCTTCAGAAGTTTTGCTTGGTACAGAGACAGATCTATGCCTTTGCTAGACCAAAAATGTTGTGTTTCTCTAAAGAGAGGAGAGCCTCTGAAGGCTGACAGGTTTTCAGAAATGCTCTGGACTGGGTTAATGCTGTTCTCAGTCCAGTCAATTCAGCACCGGTAGTAGAGTAACTATGCAAATGTTGAGTCCTTTGGGACATGGAATCACAGAACACCCGTGGAAACAATGAGACTCTTCAACAAGCATCAAGAACTGCTGTGCTGCATCAGAGAAAGGACTGGCCTAACTCAGGGTGCTGTTTGTAGAAGTACCAAAAAGCAGATGCCCACAGAATAATTTTAGAGCAGGGTAAGCATCTGGTGATGCTTTCCAAAAATGTTCTTTCAGTTCTGAAATGATTCACTTCCCAGAGCTTCCTGAATTGAATTGTTTAAAGGCTTTCACTGTACTGCTTGGAGGTACAGAGCCAACAGGGAACGTGTCAGACATGCTAGCCCACTCAGAATACAGTTGTGTTCTAAAGCTGCATAGGACTTACGCCCTCAGGGTCTGACTGGCAACTACTGAATAAAATCTGGATATTATTGCATGCCAACAATAAGGAGAGGAAGTACACCTATCAAAATCAAGCAAGTTACCCTTTAGTGAACAAGGTACACAATTATTCATGAAGCATCTTCCTTATTATTGATCACAGAACACTAAGCTGAGACAGCAGTAAGTATCCAGGAGAATGATGGGGCTACTATTCAGGAAGACTTCAGAAAGGTGGAGAAATGAGCTGAGAGAGACCTCATGAAGTTCAAGAAGGTAAAAGCCTGCATCTGGAAAAGAATAACTCATTACAATGATCCAGACTAGGGAATAGAAAATACCTCGGTCTCCTCCTGGAAGACAAACCGTGTAAGAGTAAGCAGTGTGTCCCTGCACCCTGGGCTGTTAGGATCACGCACAGAATCACTCCAGGGGTTTAATCCTTCCCTTCTTTGTGGCATTTATGAGACCACATCTGGAGTTCTGGGTTAGAGAGTACAGTTTTGGGCTCACAATACAAAGAAAGGTGTTGGCATTCGGGATTAAGTGCAGCAAAGACCTACTAAGATTTTGGCCAAGCCTGATTTAACTTGCAGATGTCTAAAGACCATGGACAAGCAATAGTTAGGCCTGCACAGACTGACTGTGGAAGATAGGAGTGTATTATGATTTTAAATTAATGTCATGTGCCTGGCAAGGTTTACACATAGATGATAGGCAGATTCTATACAGAAATGTGGAAGAACTATTTCCACTCTTTCCAGCCCGTAGTGGAAAACACACAGATGATCATTACCCAGCAATGCATTTTAATAATGTGCTTTTGAAAGCAAAATGCTTCCACATTCCAGCAGTATTTGAAATATCCCTTGCTTTATTCCCACTCGTCATGGCAGAACCCATCAATCACTGCTGATGGCTCCATTTCCATGGAAGACCAAATCCAAGAGGTGAGGAGTGATGTATTCCTGACTGTTCACAGGTTCCATAGTTGCTTCCATGGATCCCTTCTAAACCTTGTGATTAGGCTTTGATAATGTTACAGACACTTGATATGCATTTACATATCATACCCTTGTCACTGTATGGTCCTGGTTAAGTGGAAGGTTTTGCCAGAGTAAGAGGTGGATTAACAATTTTGTGTGCTGTCTTCCTGCTTAAGGACTTACTACCCTTGGAAAGTCAAGGCATTCATACATTTGTTTTCTTTTTCTCTTTGACCATATTTCTTTGAAACATTTTGTGATATTCAGATGTAATGATTTGCAGCTATTTAGGTGGATTTCATCTAAGGTTGCTAAAGGGGAAAAAAACATTACATGATGCTTGACTCTGAAGTTTATCTTCAAGCGATTTAATTTACCTAGACATAGTCCTGCATGAAAATATCAAAAAGAAAAGGCAAGAGTTGAAGTGTCATCATCCCCCAGTACAGTAAGAGGTCACAAATTGTACTTGTCCTTTGAATAAGAGACATGACATTTTTCATGTATCATTAACTTTCCTATAGTCTGAAAAAGTGATGTTAGAGAATGGATTTGGGTTCTGTATGTCTATTAGACTGACTGTAAAAATGATGATAGATGTAGAACCAGTAGGAAATGTGAGCAATGTGCCAGAGCATACAACATGCAAACCACAAAGGGTGTATTCTTTTGGCTACTGCATCCTTTCAATATGTGATGGAAAAGGCTTCTTTCGTTACTGAGGTTGGTAGATATCTGTCCTGCTAAAATATGATTCCTGCTAAAATACCTACTAGATCTTCCCTTGAATTTGAAATATTTTAAATTTCCCATTTCTAATGAAGCATTTTTTACAAAAATGCATTTTTTTTCTAATACATAAAAAGGGAATCTTAACAAAAATGAGTACTCCTCACAGCCAATCTAAAACAAAGATCACAGAAAGTATGATTAAGAGTTGCCATAGTGAGCCTGCTGTCACAACAGCTTCCAACATACCTGGGCAGGAGTTGAGTGTTTGTGGGGATCAGTTTGAAACTAAACAAGCTCACACTTTGCATTTGATAACTGCTATGAAACCCGCCAGTTTCCCTGGACTGGAAGTCAATGAATGCACAAATCAAAAGCAGATTTTAACTGATCACTGTGATAAAATACACACTGGTAGGTTGTTAAAAAAAAAGAAACCAACAAAACAATTCTCTGCAGAAACTGCTAATCCTTTTGAAAGAAATGGCATATTTTTAGCTTTAGGCCTCATACATTCTTAATGAAGAAGAGAAACAATTAAATGGGTAAAGGGGACTATTAAAATAACATTCAAGTCTGACCACTTGATAAAGTATCCAACTAGCTAATCAGTACAGCTTCTGGGAGTCTAACAGGCCTTATCGATATTACAGATGTCTGCATATTTGCTAGTTTTAAGCTCCTGTGCTACATCAACAGAGTGCCAGGGTAGAAGTTTTTTAAAGGAACTGAGAGAAAGAAGATTGCAGGGAGCAAGTTTTCCTTGGGATAGATCTTTTCAAACCCATTTGCATTATCCTGCTTCTGTTCCCAGTAAGGTTTTATCCTTCTTTTTTGGTCTCTTGGGGGAAAAAAAAAAAAAAAAAGCCACCATAAAAATCTGGATCAAGACTAAATGGGTTATTTACTTGGTAATTTACTCTTTTATAAGCAAAATGGCACTACTAAGTAAGCCAAACTACTACAAACACAACTGCATATGCTGGTGTTATACAATGAAAAACCCATGGTGTTGCTCAGTGTACTTCAAGAGTAACTCTATCAATGACAAATTACCTTCCGTTTCTACCTCTTATTTTCACATTACCAAAGAAGCTGAAGTTGTCATTTAGTAAAACTACAAAGTAATTACTCAATTAAGCCATGTTCAATTGTGCTATATTAGTTTTGGATCTTCATCACTTCTTCATTAATTAGTCTGTGTGGCTACGTTCACAGACATCAGTTTAACTGTAAAAATGGTGGTTGGTATTTGTGAGCAGTGACTGAAATCGACAAAAATGGAAGTGGTTCAAGACTCAAGTGGACATTTACATGAGATTTCATATTTGTTAGTATATGAGATGTTAGAGCAGGACAAGCAAAACAATCAGATTTTTTTGCTTTAGTCTCATTTTACCCTAGGTTTCTGAAGAAACAAAGCAACAGCTCACTTAGTGTACTAGTAATAACTATTTGCCTTCTCTGGAAAAGGATAGGAATGATTAGGAACCTTGTTAGCTTCATAATCATTAGGCAAGATCTTACTACACTTTATATGACAGGCACCCAGCTTCATTATCAGCTTTATATGGTATTTAATAGTTCTGGGGTGAGACAGCAAGAATTAACTTCTACACATCTTCATTTTTCCTGAAGACTTTTCCTAAGAAATCTTAAAGTGACTTCAAGATCAGAGCTTTCCATTTTGAGAATTTTCCACTGTTAGGTCTCCAAATGTACATGTAAATGTGAATGTTCAGCTTGACAGCAGAATTAAGAGAAGGGAATCAAATGGGGCTGGTCCAGAAATGATGTAAGTCAATTACATTCTTCCTCAGTTGTCATTAAAAGTGATATTGATGATGGTGAAATAATTTTCACTAAACAACATCTCTGAACTCTGCTTTTATTGTATATTGATCACAATTGGTTTTTGTTCTTTTGTCACACTGTCATCTGCGTAGATGTTTCTGTCTGCTAAGGTTTGTTCCCCCTGTTGTTACATGGGCAATAAAAAAATCTCTATCATAGCACATAACAGCATAAGATCCATCACACTGTTCGTATTTTCCCTTCTCCATGTTCTCAGATTGCCCAAGTACGTTAAATCAGGACCAGTTGTTACTAGGCTGTTCCTAGCTTCACATTTGCTTCTATCCCAGAGCAGAAAAAAAAAGGCAATGTGCTCAAAAGCTTTTTTTCCCCCAGTTTTATAAAAAATATGACTCCTGTTAAAAATCTGCAGTCTTTAATTGAATGCAGAACTTGTTAGAATAAATTATGACAGAAGAACTATTAAAGACATAGAGTCAAATAAAAACTTCAAGAATACATCATCAAAAGTTGTATATACATTAAACGAATGTATCTCTTCCTAAGAACTGCTAGGTTAGATTTGCTGACTTTCACTTGTATAAAAGCTTTCCAAGAGGAATTTTCTGTGTCTGTTTAACACTGTGAAGCGAAAGAAAGTTGATTAATTTTGCCTTTTCCTTTTACATTTCAGTGGACACTTCTAGTATACACCTTTAATGACTTTTGTGCACACCTTGCAGGCCAGAAATAGAGATGGAGAGACATTGCAAAGACTCAAGTCTTCGTGATACTTAATGTTGAGGTAGAAGGGACAAAATAGACTGATAGAACCCCCAAGAGAGATTATTTTCTTGTTTATCACTAAAATTAAATTCCTAAATCCTTTCTGCAGGAGTAGTTCATAAATTGTTTCATAAAAGGCAGAAGTCTGAGATTAAAATAATTTTCTGGGATTTAAAGTACTCTGTGTTGCTATAAATTTGAAGCCCTGATGTGTAACCCTGGCCAAATGACTGTCGGTGGTGTTCAGTGAGATGGCTGAGATGATCTAACAGATGCTTGCTGTGGTCCCATTTCCCTGCCCTTTTACCATTCCCTCCTTTTGATTACATTCTCCTGCAACTTCCTTTGTAGCAGCTCTGGTACTCATTTGAACTTCAGTGACTTTTGAGATCTCTAGCTGGGCAGAAAACTAGGCCACTAAGAAGAAAAAAAAAAAAGAAAAAGAAGGGGGGAAAAATAAAGAAAGGAGAAAAAAACCCAAACCAGAAATAGTTTTCTACTGGTTTAGTACGTTCATATTCTGTAGTTTTCAGGAGTTCAGGTTAGCTCTGCCTATCCATTCCGACTTCTGCATATACTCATGTCAAGTTTGGGAGTCAAAACCCAGGGAGGGAATTGAAATTGGTAGAATGTGGGCATCTAGACACATGTCTAAATGTTAAGCCATGTTATTTTAAAATGCAATCTTCTTGCTTTCTGTCACTGACTGCCTATGGGAATGGAGAAAAAAAAGTAAAAGGAATCATTATTTTACTCCAGGTGGTAGTACATAGGAAGCAGAGAGTTCAACAATACCTGTATGGGAAGCAAAATCACAGGTATAACTTCAGCATGTTTCTAAGTGGCACGCTGCCATAAGCCATGACAGTTAGGGATGCTGCGACAGAAATTTCCTGTGTCACCGGGAAAATAATTGTTGGAAAGGTCAATTGTACAATTAAAACCCTCACAAATGTCCTTGTCATCCTGCTCGTAGCCTCCAACACAAAGTCAGGCTATGGTGTAGAGTCAGGAAGAAACTGCAAGAGCATGATAGTATTGGTATTTTTAGCCCTTGAGTACTATGATGCCTTTTTTTTTTCTCATATGCCTTTCGGGGTCACTGTAAAATGATGTGGATCTTTGAAGTACATGTGAATGGAAACACATGCAAGGTGAAAAGCAAAAGAGGAAATGAAAAAAAAGGAGGTAAAATGGGTGGAAAATGTGCTTAATTTAAAGACAAATACAGGAAGATAAATAGAAATGCCTTCTAAACACCCATTTTGGTTGGAAATGCCAGAAAAGATATCACATGTGTGAGCTTATGGCCTTTAAGCTTGGAAAGATGTCTAGGATCATGTGGGAAGCAGCCTGAGTACATGTCATTTCCAGCCAGATGAGGTGAAAAAGTTAAGATCCAATATGCTCAGTCTTAAAAGGAGCTGTCATGTAGACACACTTTCTCATACAGTTCCTGACACATGCGCTAAGATGTTAGAAATGTACAGGGTTCAGAAGGGAAAAGGACTTATTTGCAATCGAGCACTGAAAAATTACAAACATAGAAAACTGGATTTTTTGCTATTAGTCTGGCGGCATGTTCCATCAGGGGCTGCATACTCTGGGGTTTCCTTACATATTTGCACAAATAAACTACAGCTCAATATTGGAAAGAACAATTTTTTTCCTTAACAGGCTGGTTAAAAGTGCAGATTATTAAATGAAAAACAAAACCTCTCTGACAATAACCTATTTTTCATGACTGCACACTGGCAAGTACTACATATATAGAATTTAGAATTAAACATCTCTAGGGGTGTTAAAGATAACAGGAAGGGATTCTATAGGTACATTGTGAATAAAAGACAGACTAGGGACAACGTAGGCCCCCTCCAGAAGCTGTCAGGAGAACTGGCTACCCTGGATTT
The DNA here is from genome assembly GCA_017639245.1 of Myiopsitta monachus. NCBI lineage: Eukaryota > Metazoa > Chordata > Aves > Psittaciformes > Psittacidae > Myiopsitta > Myiopsitta monachus. The sequence goes on along the minus strand of CM029917.1, from coordinate 112,223,670 downwards.
GGAGAAGGCTGAGCTTCTTAATGACTTCTTTGCCTCAATCTTCACCACCAAATGCTCTGACCACACCACCCAAATCTTGGAAGGCAGATGCAGGGACTGTGAGAATGAAGACCCTGGGCGCACTGCAGGAGAGGATCTGGTTCGAGATCATCTTAGGAACCTGAATATATACAAGTCCATGGGACCTAATGAAATCCATCCGTGGGTCCTGAAGGAGCTGGCAAATGAAGTTGCGAAGCCACTGTCCATCATATTTGAAAAATCATGGCAGTCAGGTGAAATTCCTGATGACTGGAAAAAGGGAAATATAACCCCCATTTTCAAGAAGGGGAAAATGGATGAGATGGGGAACTACAGACCAGTCAGTCTCACCTCTGTGCCTGGCAAAATCTTGGAGCAGATTCTCCTGGAAGGCAGGCTGAGGCACATGAAAAACAATGAGGTGTGTGGTGACAGCCAGCATGGCTTCACTAAGGGGAAATCCTGCCTGACCAATCTGGTGGCCTTCTATGATGGAGCTACGGAACTGATGCACAAGGACAGAGAAGTTGATGTCATCTCCCTGGACTTCTGCAAAGAGTTAGATGCTGTCCCACATGGCATCCTTGTCTCTAAATTGGAGAGACATCAATTTGATAGGTGGACCACTCGGTGGATAAAGAACTGGCTGGATGGCTGCATGCAAGGAGTTGTGCTCAATGGCTCAATGTGCAGCTGGAGACCAGTAACAAGTGGTGTTCCTCATTGATGGGTGTTGGGACCGGTCTTGTTCAACATCTTTGTTGGTGAGATGGACAGTGGGATTGAGTGTGCTCTCAACAAGTTTGCCCATGACCCCAAGCTGTGTGGTTTGGTTGATATCCTGGAGTGAAGGAATGTCATCCAGAGGGACCTTGACACACTTGTGAGGTGGGCTGATGCCAACCTGATGAAGTTTAACCATGCCAAGTGCAAGGTCCTACATGTGGGCCGGAGCAATCCCAGACAAAGCTACAAGTTGGGCAGAGAAGAGATTCAGAGCAACCCTGTGGAGAAGGACCTGGGGGTGTTGCTCGTTGAGAAAATGAACATGAGCTGGCTGCAGTATGCTCTTGCAGCCCAGAAAGCCAACGATATCCTGGGCTGCATCAAAAGCAGAGTGACCAGCAGGCCAAAGGAGGTGATGCTGCCCCTCTACTCTGCTCTTGTAAGACCTCACTTGGAGTGTTGTGTGCAGTTCTGGTTCCTCAACATCAAAAGGGCATGGAACTGTTGGAACAAGTCCAAAGGAGGGCCATGAGGATGATCAGGGTACTGGGGCACCTCCTGTATGAAGATAGGCTGAGAAAGTTGGATCTGTTCAGCCTGGAGAAGAGAAGGTTGCATGGAGACCTCAGAGCAGCCTTCCAGTACCTGAAGGGGGCCTATAAGGATGCTGGGGAGGGACCCTTCATTAGAGACTGTGGTGATAGGACAAGAAGTAACGGGTTCAGACTGAAAGAGGGTAAGTTTAGATTGGATACGAGGAAGAAATTGTTTCCTGTGAGGGTGCTGAGGCACTGGAATGGGTTGCCCAGGGAAGTTGTGAATGCTCCATCGCTGGTGGTGTTCAAGGCCAGGTTGGACAGAGCCTTGGGTGGCATGGTTTACTGGTAGGTGTCCCTGTCCATGGCAGGGGGGTTGGAACTGGATGATCTTAAGGTCCTTTCTATAACCCTAACTATTCTATGATTCTATGATCCTATATATCCTAGTTTTTGACTGTGAAATCCATTTTTTCCCTGCAGACTGACCTTTCTATTTCCCCGATCTCATTCCCCACACTCATTCCCCACACATGGTTTGCAGGACAATGTATTTTTTGAAGGAGTGGTTAAGTTGAATCACTTTTTTTTCTGCAGAACTTGTGTGTACACTTTACCTCAGACAATTAATTTATGAAACATGAAGCTGTACGCTTTGCTGGTTTACCTCTTATTCCATTCAAAGAGAGAAATGTTTAGTTGATTCATCACATGGATTTTATACATCTTCTGACTTTGCTCCAAATACTGAATGGAAACATGACTTCAGCGTTTTGCTTTTTCTTTATCATTCCTTCTGTTTCTATTGTCTAATAAAGCTGGGTGTTAAGCCCTGTAACACAAGCTTTTTCTTTGGTCATACATGATCAAATGATTCTTTTAACTTCCCTATTGATCCCCTACAAAGGTAAGGTTGCAATTTATATTCACTTTGTCTTTTTCTTTTGCATGAAACACCGCATATAAATGTACACAATAACTAAATTGCATATTTTTATTAGTTCCCTCCTATCTATTAATAGCTAAAGTGGGATTTTTGTCTGGAGTTTGGGGGTATTTCTTCTGAGAATCTACCTGGCTGAGTATCTGTTGGTTTGTAACACTTTCTCTTCTAGCCTGACAGGCTGGCAATTGTTTTGAGCTTTGGGAATGGCTTTTTTTGAAGTTCTCAGTACTCAGAAGGGTCTTGGGGATGCCACAGCTTATTTACACAGATATAACCAGGTAGCACTACCTAGATAACATAAAGGGACTATTTCCCTTCCTGCTAGAAGCTCAAGTCAGGTAACTTCTTTTGAGAATTTATTCCCCAAATGTAAAATGGAGCTTTATTGTCCATTATGAGGGGAGCTATATCAATTCTCTACAGCTAACCATTTGCTCCAGACCATTTGTTCTTTTACAAAGTTTCCTTGGCAATATGCTTGCCTTTGCTCTGTTTTCAGAGCCCTCAGCTGTGCTCTTGTGCCACAGAAGCTCCAACGAAGGAAACATTAAGTCACACACCAGTACTCCACTGGCTCTTAAGCCTTTTGGATAATTTGTCTTCTTGAGTTCTGAGTCTGTGAGGCTACATTAAAACTTTTCACTGCCACAGGGACAAAGACATGGGTATGATTCCAGTCATAGAATCATTGAATGGTTTGGGTTGGAAAGGACCTTAAGATCATCTAGTTCCAACTCCCTGCCACAGGCAGGGACACCTATCACTAAACAAGGTTTCTCCAAGCCCCATCCAGCCTGGCCTTGAACACTGCTAGGGATGGAGCATTCACCTCTTCTTTGTTCAACCTGTTCCAGTGCCACCCATTAATTCTCTTAGGCTAGGTCAAAAGGGGCAAGAGATTATATTTAATACTTGGTAAGAGAAGGGTTACCTTATCCTGGAAGGAGGGGAGTGAACAGGATGTGTACCACTTCACCCATCTTTAGGAAAGGGAAGTAAGTCCTGGCCTATTTTATTGACAAATACAGATACATTTCTGCAGCCACGTCTTGCTTTCCCCCTTTCAATTTCCATTTTAGCAATTAATGTGCCCAACAGAAATTCCAATGTGCTACCCATGAAGTTACAAAAGTGCCGACAGGTTAATCTGTGTAATTTTCAGCCTTGAATTCAAAGCCGTAACCCATGTCTCAGCTGAATCCTGACAGAGCTTCTGATGTACGTTCCTAATAAAATCACTAACTGATCAGTTAAAAGCCTGTAATAAGGTGGGAGTCCCTGTAGGGTTTTTCTTTTCCCCTCGTGGCTGCTTTTTGAAAGCCCGCATCAGACACTGTGATTGAAAAATCAGTTAGCCATAAATAAAATAAAAGACTGCATTAAGTCAAGTAGCTCCCCTGATGCTACTTACCTCATTAACACTCTTCCCTGGTCTCCAGTGCATGTTCGAGTTCTCCTTGGGGAAAATAAACACCTCTCTAATCTGTTTTTCACATCTGCCTTTTTTTATTTATTCACTAATTTCTGATGAGCCAAAACCTGCACTATCAGATTTCAAGAGGTTTTATGTTGTATTTAATTTCCTTCTAAGGTACTTTTCTCTGTTGGATCCTCTGCAACATGGTAAGGGTTTTGTTTTGAGATGCATAGTTCCTTAGCTGAACTGATTTCTTCTGGAATAAACTGTATCACGAGTCTGTCAAGAAATGAGTAGCTAATCATGGGTTATGTTAGTCACGCCCTACGTGCCTTCTCTGCAAGAGCTGATTCTCATTTTTCCCTATTTTCTACTGACCTTTTAAGGAAGACCTTTCTATTTCACTTGTGTTAGCAGCCTGTCCTACAAAAGGGCCACAGATGGGTTAGAGACTCATTCTGTTAAAAGCTCTACAAACAGATATAGCAGGACAGCAGCTTTAACCAGGAGCTCACAGTCAAAAATCCACAAAAGGAATATAATAGATGCATCCAACAGAGATGCTGAGCTATTTCAGCACAGCCTGGGTGTGTGGGCAATTCGTAAGCCAACCCACAGCAATAGCCATAGCTCCTCTCCTGCCTGGTGGGCTTCAGATGACAATTTTCTGCATGCATTATGGCAGAGGTGATTTTAAAGGATTTGAAGGAGTTTATTGTATAGAGGGCTTAACAGTTATGTACAAACCAAACTCCAGTTTGGGCCAAAGACGATGTGATCAAGTGGAGACCTGGATGGCACTCTGCTTCACCCAACATTTAAGAAATGTATTAGAAACAGAATTTGGGATGAGTGACTGTACATATTCTTCCACGATAAAAACAGAACAACTGCACTAAAGCCTGTAATTCGCATTGTACTTCAATATGTTTTGTAGCATCCATTATTCTGGCATTGTAGACAGATGATTTTCACAACTAAGAGGTTAAAAGTCTGTTTGAATTGTATCACAAAATTTATTGGCAATTTCTTACACTGGTTTAAATGTGTTTAATGAATGTTTATGGAACAAGACCCTTCTTTGGTTGTGGACCTGGGGGACTTACTGTATATGTGGCTAATTTCCTACACTTGCAAATGCAAATTTCCAGGCTATGCAGTTATTTACAGAGGTGCAAGTGGTTTAGCTACACAGTCATCTGCCTGTCTTCTGACACTGAGAACAACCCCAGAAATGGTAAATGCTCCATCCCTGGCACTGTTCAAGGCCAGGTTGGACAGAGTCTTGGGTGACATGCTCTAGTGTGAGGTATCCCTGTCCATGGCAAGGGGTTGGAATGCAGTGATCTTAAGGTCCTTTCCAACCGTAACCATTCTATGATTTTCTGATTCTATGTGCTACAGGAACAGAGAGGATGTAACACCTTAACATACACAGTCAAGGTGTTTATAACACAATTCATCACCCAGAGTGGGCTTCAGTTGCCTAATCACAGAATCATAGAATCATAGAATCATAGACTAGTTAGGGTTGAAAAGGACCTTAAGATAATCCAGTTCCAACCTCCCTGCCATGGGCAGGAGGACCTCCCACTAAACCATGCCACCCAAGGCTCTGTCCAACCCGGCCTTGAACACCGCCAGGGATGGAGCATTCACAACTTCCCTGGGCAACCCATGCTGGGTGTTTAATGCTCTATGAGTTGCCCTCAAGACCTACAGAAGAAGAATGCCCTTTGGGGAAAGTGAAAGTTCAAAAGGATGCTCAGAACATAAAAAAGTGGCATTATTTGGTTATGGGCAACTAGAATATATCCTAAGCAACTTGATGGAAATCTAGTAAATAGAGGCAATGGGGTCTAAAGAGACTGGTCATTTGGTGAAATGCAGTTCTCTTTAGGGGAACTTGAATAACTTTCTGGACTCTGTTAGCTTCATTCTGAAACTCCTTCCTCAGGCTGGCAGACATGATAGAGAGGATATGAGAGACCCACATCCTTCTAGAGAGCAGACAGGGACAAGTGTGATTTTTGTGAATTAAAAGTAAGACCAAACACCATTAATTGGTGTAATTTGGGAAATAAATCTGTGCTTCCTTGGTTTACTTAAATAAATCCTCACTGCAACTTCAGTTAGCACTTCAACACACTTGAAAACTATTTTACGTGGTGTGGCCCAATTTTTTTCAGCACAGAAGTAACAATGCCTTCTTTCAGATAGTTCCTTTCATCCAGGACTTCAAAGCACTTAATGAAAACATATTTGTGTTTATTTGCATTATATAGTGGATCATGGCTCAGAAATGCCCATTTACTGATACTTCAGTTTATAAAGCCACAAAATTCAACCTCTTGTTTTAGGCTTGTTAGCCCAAATATATCATATTTGTTTCCAGGTTAACCTCAGGCTAAGGCTGCCTGTACACATTTTTGGAAGAAAAAGACAAAGACATGGCAAAATGCTGGAAATATCATACCAAAGAAAGATCTAAATATTTAAAAGAAAGATTGATGACATTTATCAATTTATCCATAGCAGTGGATATCAGAGAATTAAACAGAAATAATCCTGATATCTGTATCATTTTGACTCACTTGCATCCATTTCATAGCAAGTTTTTCCCTTAAGGACATTTATTTGAACTAGTTCATGATTAATTCATATATACTGGTTGCAGATAAACAGATGTCTGGGGGAAGATCCCATATTGCTCTTAATTAATATATATCTTTTCTCAAATCTTTTAGTCAGTTTGGCTGGTTTCAGCTCACAGGGTGAAGACATATAGATGTAGCCATGTAGAGGCAACCACCTGCAATGTCTTGTGCTAAGATACAAAGCATAATGCAGATTCTGTTGGGATTCAGTTTCTTAACTGTGGGTGCCTAACCACATTTAACATTCCTTAGGGTATCCAATGCACCAATAAGGACTCACATATGACACAGGATCTGTAGGAGATGCCAAACAGTGCACTGCTGTGACAAATTCTTTAGCTTAGGAATTAAAGTTACATGCAACGACTGATAACATCTCACTTGCCACAGCAGTCTGGGCATGAATCCACTGCAAGGTATATATGCGTGTATGAGCAAAAGCAACAAACACAGGGTGAGTGTCACCTTGGAGTTGTCTTCCACTGTCAGACATTACCAACATTTCACCTTAATATGACTGCCTGGGTATAAAACTATTACAAGAGTAATATAGCCCTTTTTCTTCCTTTGTTCTCAAATCCTCTCTCCATTGGGAAATTCAGTGTCATCACCCCCATTCTGTAGCTAAAAAAATGGAGGTGAAAAAGAGCAAGATCATTTCCCATAATAATTTCCAGCCTTGCCACTGCCAGGCTGTACCAAGCGCATTGCTTCCCAGCAGTCAGCTCAAAGGACCTTAATGTCCCTGCTGTTAAGACACATCTGTGGGTTGCAATGTTGCTGGTTTGATTTGGTTTTGCAGTGGGAATTGCTGAAAAGAGGTTGCTGTGTATGAAAATCCACTTTTTCATTTCAACTTCTGCAAAACTTAAGTCTATTTGGATTCAAAGAATGCGGAGCCCTTCTTATGGCTTAGGCTGCTGTAGCTGAAATGTCACATTCACCATTGGGAACAACAGCGCTTCTTACATGAGTGTAAATACTGAGTTATACCTCTGACTTGGAAATTAACCCTCAAAATTCCACTAGGATAATTTTAAGAGACACAGGTCTCCAAAAAGCCTCTGCACAAAGTATTGCTCTGCTGAAGAAATTTCACTCTTAAGCTTGCCCATTCACATTCCAAAGCCAACAGGAAAATGAAATCTGGTTATTTCCCCTTTGAATCACACGCACTCTGATATTTTTCTGCAATAATATACGTCACAATAAAATAACGGATGGGATATAAATTTTCATTGGCCATATTAAATTGAACAATGTGCATACTTGTTTGGTTTTAGATTTCATTACAAAGGAAATTGAATTGCAGAAGCAGTCATTTGGAGCTCTATAGATTTTTCTGCCCCATAAGCTGCAAAGAACATGTTTGAATGTGTTCATCCTTTCTTTTTATGTTTATATACTTATATTAATATCTACATGCATATGTGAAAGCACACATGCGCACAGATAAGTGTGCTACAATCATGAGGGGAAAAGACTCATGCTAATTTCTGGGAAGATGTACATGTTTAGGTTTTATGTAGTTTTTTCCCATGTTTTTGATTTTAGTGTTTTTCACCGTATTCTAGTCAGATCCTTGGGAGTGACGAGGGAAGGAAAAGGGAGGAAGGAAGGAAATAAATGTAAATATACACTCAGAGTCTTAATTAAGATTTATTTAATCCAGCTCCAAAACAGTATTTAGCATCCTGATGGGAGCAGATTGCTTTCACATTTGATGTAATTTCCCATTTTTAAATGAGGAAAGTGGCACTGTATTAGACTTGAATTATTGCTTGGATGCTGAGAGAACTGAGATTTCAAAGCATGTACTTCCTTCAGTGGTGGGTTTGCCACAAAGCCACAGCAAAGAGCCCAGCAAAGCTTTCCCTTTGCTACAGAGCTCCCTGTGGTAACATCAGGGGACAAGTCTTTGAGAGAAGGGAGAAATGGATTACCAAAGACAACTTTCACTTGCTGCATGGGTCATTTTACAGCATGACCTTGAAGACCATGGGACTTATTGCCTTGGGCCATATCTTTAAAAAAGCCAACCCATGTAAATAAGAGTAAGACAGCATTTTCCAAACCACATAGGAGCCCATTTTCCACTGAAGTGGATGGCATTTAGTTTCTAAATAATTTCTAAAGTATCCATATTAACCTGCAAATACTTAAATACTTGTGCATTTATGCTTGTCAATTCCAAGGGAGAGAAGTAATCTATGATCTAAAACACCTACAATACCATAGCTGCAACTAGTAAACTAAATAGAAACCACAGACTTTGCCAGTGGCATGGGCTAGAGTTTCTAAAAGTATGTGTCCTTCCTTCAACATGCATGTTTTGGTTCTTATCAGGTACTCTGGGGCAGGTGAGAAAGAGACTTCAGCACATACAGGTATAAATTCCTGGGTGACATTTGTTCTCAGGGATGGAGAATAGCCATGGTCGGTTGTATTTCTTAGCCTGGATTTATTAGCATAGTCCTTGCAGAACTAAATGAGGGACCTGTAGACCCCTATCGTCTTTCCTCCTCCCCTCTTGTCCCTAGTAAACCAACCAGGGATTTTTGGACTACGTGGCAGATATTGCTGTTAACCTTCATTTTTAAATCCCAAGCCAATGACAGAAGCTACAACACAAGGAAGAATTTTGGTGGTGAAATGGGTGTAGTATTTGGCCACATCATCATTACCATGCCCAAAGGAGAGAAGTTACAAACAGGCACTCCCATGAGTACACACTGGCTCCCTAGTAGAAGTATCAGGGAGCACTCAATACCTTAACCCAACTAGCAGTAGTTTGATACACGCTCCAAAAGATGTGTGCTGCGTTCAGCAGTAGCAGTCATTTTCCTCCTTCTTAGCAGCTGGTGCAGTGCTGTGGTTTTGACTTTCAGCCTGGGAACAACGCAGTATTACACCGATGGTTTTAGTGAACCTCTGAGCAGGTTCCCAGATGGAGTGGAAAAGCTGATTTTACTCCAGCTCCTGTGATAAAGAAGAATAATCACTTTCTACAGGACTTAAGTGTCCAACGTTGTGATGACTATTAGAGGGGCCCCACCTCCTTCCAGGTGGAGGTAGGGGTCAATTGGATTAGCTGGACTGTATGGATCAGATGGCCTGGCACATCAGTCTCACAGAAGTATAAGGCTCTAGTAGATACCTGTGCACAGTGGACCCTGATGCCATCAAGCTGTCAAGGGATGGAACCTATTTCTATTTCTGGAGTGGCAGGAGGATCCCAAGATTTGACTGTACTGGAGGCTGAAATCAGCCTGACTGTGAGGAAGTGGCAAAAGCACCCCATTGTGACTGGTCCAGAGGCACCATGCATCCTTGGCATAGACTACCTCAGGAGAGGGTACTTCAAAGACCCAAAAGGGTACCGATGGGATTTTGGTATTGCTGCTTTGGAAACAGAGGAAGTGGAGCAGCTGTCCACCTTGCCTGGTCTCTCAGAGGATCCTTCTGCTGTGGGGTTGCTGAAGGTCGAAGAACAGCAAGTGCCAATCGTGACCACAACAGTGCACCGGCGGCAATATCGCACCAACCGAGACTCCCTGATTCCCATCCATAAGCTGATGCATAGATTGGAGAGTCAAGGAGTGATCAGTAGGACCCACTCACCCTTTAATAGCCCCATATGGCCAGTGCGAAAGTCTAACTGGGAGTGGAGACTAACAGTAGACTATCGTGGCCTGAACGAAGTCCCACCACCCTTGAGTGCTGCCATACCGGACATGCTAGAGCTTCAGTATGAACTGGAGTCAAAGGCAGCCAAGTGGTCTGCCACGACTGACATTGCCAATGCATGTTTCTCAATTCCTCTGGCAGCAGAGTGCTGGCTACAGTTTGCTTTTACTTGGAGAGGCATCCAGTACACTTGGAACAGACTGCCCTGGGGGTGGAAACACAGCCCTACCATCTGCCATGGACTGATCCAGACTGCACTGGAACAGGGGCAAGCTCCAGAACACCTGCAATACATTGATGACATTATTGTGTGGGGCGATGCAGTGGAAGAAGTCTTTGAGAAAGGGAGGAAAATAACCCAAACCCTGCTGAAAGCCGGTTTTGCCATAAAACGGAGTAAGGTCAAGGGACCTGCACAGGAGATTAAATTTTTGGGAATAAAATGGCAAGATGGATGCCTCCAGATCCCCCCAGATGTGATCAACAAGATAACAGCAATGTCGCCACCAACTAATAAGAAAGAAACACAAGCTTTCTTGGGTGCTGTGAGGTTCTGGAGAATGCACATCCTGCATTACGGTTTGATTGTAAGCCCTCTTCATCATATGACCCAGAAGAAAAACGATTTTAAATGGGGCCCTGAGCAACAACAAACCTTTGAGCAAATTAAACGCGAGATAGTTCGTGCAGTAGCCCTCGGACCAGTGCGGACTGGGCCAGATGTTAAAAATGTACTATACACCGCAGCTGGGGAGAATGGTCCTACCTGGGGCCTCTAGCAGAAAGCTCCAGGGGAGCCTCGAGGTCAACCCCTCAGCTTTTGGAGTCAGGGATACAGAGGATCTGAGGCCAGCTATACCCTAACTGAAAAAGAGATACTGGCAACCTATGAAGGGATTCAAGCTGCTTCAGAAGTGATTGGCACTGCAGCACAGCTACCCCTAGCGCCCCAGTTGCTTGTGCTGGGCTGGATGTTCAAAGGCAGGGTCTCCTCTACACATCATGCAACTGATGCTACATGGAGTAAGTGGGCTGCACTAATTACACAATGAGCTCGAATAGGAAATCCCAGTCGCCCGGTAATTCTAGAAGTCATCATGGACTGGCCAGAGGGCAAAGATTCTGGAATGTCACCAGAGGAGGAGGTGATGCATGCTGAAGAGGCCCCACCACATAAGGAACTGTCAGGAAGTGAAAAGCAGTATACCTTGTTTACTGATGGGTCCTGTCGTATTGCAGGAAAGCACTGGAGGTGGAAGGCAGCAGTATGGAGTCCTTGACAACAAGTTGCAGAAACTGCTGAAGGAGAAGTTGAACCGAGTCAGTTTGCTGAGGTGAAAGCCATCCAGCTGGCCTTGGACATTGCTGAATGAGAAAAGTGGCCAGTACTTTATCTCTATAGTGACTCATGGATGGTGGCGAATGCCCTGTGGGGGTGGTTGCAGCAATGGAAGCAGAGCAACTGGCAACACAGAGGTAAACCCATCTGGGCTGCTGCACTGTGGCAAGATATAGCTGCCTGGGTGTAAAACCTGGTGGTCAAGGTACACCACGTAGATGCTCATGTACCCAAGAGTCGGGCCACTGAGGAACACCAGAACAACCAACAAGTGGATCAAGCTGCTAAAATTGAAGTGGCTCAGATGGACTTAGATTGGCAACATAAGGGTGAATTATTTTTGGCCTGGTGGGCCCATGACACTTCAGGCCATCAGGGCAGAGATGCAACATACAGATGGGCTCGTGATCGAGGGGTGGACTCAACAATGGACACTATTGCCCAGGTTATTCATGACTGTGAAACATGTGCTGCAATTAAGCAGGCTAAACAGTTAAAGCCGCTTTGGTATGGAGGACGATGGCTGAAAAATAAATATGGGAGGCCTGGCAGATTGATTATATCACACTCCCAGCAACCCGCCAAGGCAAGCGTCACGTGCTTACCATGGTGGAAGCAGCCACCGGATGGTTGGAAACATACGCCGTGCCCCATGCCACTACCCGGAACCCTATCCTGGGTCTTGAGGAACAGATTTTGTGGCGACAGAGCACCCCAGAGAGAACTGAGTCAGACAATGGGACTCATTTCCAGAACAGCCTGATAGACATTTGAGCCAAAGAGCATGGCATTGAGTGGGTATATCACATCCCCTACCATGCACCAGCCTCTGGAAAAATTGAATGGTACAATGGGCTATTAAAAACTACACTGAAAGCAGTGGGTGTGGGGACTTTCAAACATTGGGATACACATTTACCATAAGGCCACCTGGTTGGTCAACACCAGAGGATCTGCCAACAGGGCTGGTCCAGCCCAGTCAGAACTTTTACATACTGTAGAAGGGGAGAAAGTTCCTGTGGTGCACATAAAGAATTTCCTGGGGAAGACAGTCTGGGTTATTCCTGCTTCATATAAAGGCAAACCCACTTCTGGGATTGCTTTTGCTCAGGGACCCAGATATACTTGATGGGTAATGTGGGAAGATGGGGAAGTCTGATGTGTACCTCAAGGGGATTTGATTTTAGGGGAAAACAGCCAATGAACTCAATTGTATGCTGTTGCCTGCTATGTAGTACTTTTGTAGCCCACCAACTAGATGGTTTCATGTCACCAGTGACTGGCCCTGACTTCCCTCCGACCATCATCCCAACAAAGAATGAACTTTGATGAAACCAGACGAGTTCTGCAGTATCATCAGCAGGCAAAGATCCAAGACTGCACACAGCCTCTCCTGCTCTGAAAGGCTGTTACAAGAGATGGAGCCCAATATCATGGACTGGATGGACTCAGCAGCTTTATGGGGACTGGTCCATGCACTAAGGAATGATCTCTCTGTGTGTATGTATGTATATATCTATATATATATACATATATATATATAAGAGTGATGGTATATTGAAAATGTGGTATCTAAGCATGACGTGAATGGTATGGAATAAGGGATGGATACTGTCCTGGGTTCATCAGTAGCAGTCATTTTTCTCCTTCTTAGCAGCTGGTGCAGTGCTGTGTTTTTGACTTTTGGCCTGGGAAGAACACTGATGACACTGATGTTTTCAGCTGCTGTTCAGTAATGTTTACTCTGACCAAGGACTTTCTGAGTCTCATGCTCTGTCAGGAGGAGGGAAAGCCGGGAGGAAGCAGAGGCAGAACACCTGACCCAAACTAACCAAAGAGGTATTCCATACCACAGCACGTCATGCCCAGTACATAAACTGGGGGCAGTTACCTGGAAGGGTTTGATCACTGCTCAGTCAGGCTGGGTATCAGTTGGCAGATGGTGAGCGGTTTTACTCTCTTCCCTTGTTATTTCCTTTATTATTATTATTATTGGTGGTAGCAGTAGTGGTTTGTGTTATACCTTAGTTACTGCACTGTTCTTCTCTCAACCCATGGGAGTTACATTCTTTTGATTCTCCTCCCCATCCCTCCAGGAGCTGGGGGAGAAAGGGGAGAAGTGACCAAATGGCTGCATGGTTTTCTGGGTTGCTGGCTGGGTTTAAACTATGACAGGAGATCAAGGCCTGAACCATAGCCAGGCCAAGAACTCCTTTAGTTCCAATCTCTTCTCTGAAAACCCGCAAAGAACAGAGAGGGCATCAATTCACACAAGATTGGAACACCAATCATGTGACATGAATCGTGGGTGACTCTTCATGAGACTCATTTATCAAGATGCAATTTCCCACACATGTAGCACAACTACAAGCCAATCACTTTATCCCACAAATACAACAGCCTAGGTGAGCCTCCTTTGACTTGTCCCTGCCAGGCAGCATGGCTGCATGGTGGTGATCTCCCCTTGAGCTAGGGACACCTCTCAAGGTAGCTCCTTGAAGAAGAGACACATTTTACCAATGGCAGATCTCTGGTAAATGACCAATATGGTGGACCTTGCACCATTTGTTTGGTGAATTTGATCTGTGCCTGGTAACTTTGATTTGTGACTTAGTAACTTTGATTTATGTCTTGATAGTTTTGAATCTTTCTTTGAATTCCTCACGGTAAAACAGTGAACCTTGCCATCATATTTTGCTAGGTTGCATTTTTGCAACCTCGTATTAAAACCACTTTTGCTAATACCTCTCATAATGGTTCTTCAAGCAATCTAAAGCACCTATTTTGGCACAATTAAGCAGCTCTTCTGCAAAATCTGCACCAAGAAACTCCCCAAACTCATTGTACAGGTCAAGCAGGCAATCTCTACTTGAGGATGGAAAAATCTGTTCTGAGTATCCATAATCTCAAGACAATCTCAGTTAATAATTTCTGAAGCTTGCAATTGAAATAATTCCTTTATCAGACTGAGTGCTTCTTCCAAGGAAAGAATTTGCCGTTGGCTCTTCCATCCTCACTGTTTATTTGTGCTAGCCTCTTAAACCAGGCGGCCTTGATATAAAGGTATATTTACTGGGAGGTCTAATACATTTTTGACAAGGCTCAGCAGAAATAATACCACCAGTACCAGGGAATAAAATGAGAAACATAAAGATGCTGTTTAAAAATGTCAAAGAGCTCTAGGTTAGAAATATGGATATAAGGCCTGATCCAAAGTCTCTTGAATTTAATAGGAAGCATCATGATGAATTCAGTGATTCTGGAAGAAGGCCCAAGAAAAGCAAAGCACCATCATGTATTAAGCTACAGTTCAGCCCTCTGCACATTTCTAACACATAAACCAATTTCCATGAAAGCCACTCAGAAAACTGTTCATAGGTTAGTGCCAGTGAACACAATGCCCTGAGAGCAGGACAAGTCACTCAGGGCTTCTCTTTGTGTTTGACCTTTGGGACAAGAAAACATCTGGAAGCCTTTGGGGCTCCACAGACAAGCTTTGGGATGGAAATGGGTTTGCGAGACTATAAGAGACAACCAGAAGGAGTCTGCAGGCTTTTACTTGGCAAGCTCTGTCCTGCACTCACACGGGAGCTCCCCAGGCTGTACCAAGCTGTCGTGCAGAATGTCACAAGGTCCTTTTGTGTTAACTCAGTGTGTCCCTAGTTCACGCTGGGTCACATGCGCTGAAATGTGAATGAACTCCACTTGCAAGCCCTGTGCATAGTACAGAAAGCTCTTGTTCTGAAGGAAACTCACCATAAAACAGGACAGCAATTAGAAAGTGAAATATTGAAATTGTTTTCATTTGTAGGGAGCAACGCAGTAATCCTATAGCTGGTAACTTACAGAATATGTATCTTCTGTAACAACGTCAATGATGACATATAAAATATTCAGAAATTGCTTTAGCTTTTCTAAACTACAGACTTTAAAATATTGTCTCAATTCTTTTTATAGAATATGGAGGCTTATTGGAATAATTTAATCAGCAGGAATAAGAAGTAGCTTTATGATCATATAACGGGTATTTCAAAAAGCCCGGTGCCAATTCCCACTCTCTCTGCTTCCTTTTCCTCCACCTCCTCCTCCAGGCAGAAAACCCCCAAACCACCACCAACAAAAAGGCATGCACTTCCCAAACTAGTATTACTTTCAGTGAATTTGGTCTTTAGCTGCTGTTTTTTATTGTCACAATGTGCTTTCAGCTGCCTGAGTCTGCTCAACCATCAATGGGAAATTGCCCAGTTGTCCCTTAGGCACTTGTGTGCTTACTCCCTGCCGTGGCCTGTGGTAACACTCCACAGAGCTGCTCTCTTTCCATATTGCCTCAAATACACCTCTGTGCATGAGGTTTACCAAAAATTCCCATACAATTAAGGGATAGGTGATGAATTTTAACTCCATTTCTTTTACTATTACCTTCTTACTGATTTTATCAGCCTTTTAGTGCCTCCAGGACTTTTGGGGACACAGACTGTCCTATTTCTGCCTAAAGAAAATGTTTCCTATGTTCAGCTGCTAGGCTGCCAGGCTTTTCTCTGTTCAGCAATTTCCCCTTCTAATCACACCACCTTTATGGATCCTCACATCAACACCCTCCATTCCTATTTCACTGTTGCAGTGACCAAGTTCTTTTTCATTGGAGCTGACCAGAGTTAAAAAAACCAAAGGAAAACATTGATATGTTTGTCTCCCGCTTACTTTTCACATTCTGAAAAATGGTTTGCACAACAATGACAACGTTTTTTAGCACTGCCTGAAATGTCTCACGAGTCGCAAACCTACTTAGGAAGGCCTTTATCCTCTAAGGATTCACCAGTCACAAACATCTGTTTTCTGTGAGTAATGAGAGCTAAAGAAGGTGGAGGAGGAGAGTCACAGGAGAGCTACCAGTACCCCTGGGAAGAGAGGAAGTGAAGATCCTCTTTGTGTTGCTCTGCATAAAGCCTTGCAAAACTCAGAATGTCTTATCATTTCTGTACACCAAAGTCTATATTCCCTAATGTGTTCCTGCTCTGATAGTCAAGGGTTACTTGAAGGTTGGCTCATACTCACCCACAATATGCAGTGAATCCTTCCTTATGCAAATCATTTGTAATAGTCTGTACCAAAGCCCTTTATTTCAGTATAAATATGATGACTGCTGTGCTCCTTTGTGCCGTGCACAGAGAGACCCTCTGGGAATCAGACGGTGGATTCACTCTTCCTTTCTATCAAATGGAGTTCAGAAAGGCTGAAAGACAGAAGCAATAAATTTGGGGCTTCTGTTAAATGACTTACTGTATTCATGATCTGTCTGCTTTCTGTTCAAACCTGACACTGCAAAACACAGGTGAAGCTGGGAAGCAGGCAGGAAGAAAGCATATTCCACGTACAGAAGGCACCAGAAGCTATAAAGCACAAATAGAAAGTTTTGAGGCACAGAATTGCCAAACATGTGTTAGAAGCTGTTTTTAAAGGCTGCATGATTTTTGATTAATAAGGACCTAATCTAATCTTATTAACATAATAGTTCAACTTGTTCAGAACAGAACATCTCCCTATCCTGGGAAGACGTTACTTTTTGTATATTTGCAGATAAGCAACTTAACAGTTGTCTTCAAGAACTCAAAGTATTAATGACAGAAATGTTAACAACAGAAATATTTAGTTTATTATCCATAAGTAAGAATGTACTCATGCAACACAATTTATACCTTGTTATTAGATGTTTACTTAAAAAAGCCTTGTGCTCTTCCTCCTATCTCTAGTCTTTAATAAACCGCAGGCTTTCAAGGTAACATCGGTAATTGATGATCATTCACAGTCATCTCCCTCCCTGCTTTTCAGTGCTAATAACTGAGAACTGCAAAAGCAAAACCATAATTTCCTATTAGCAGCCTGTGCTAATGAAGAAGTGTCCTCGGTTCAGCAGTAGCAGTCATTTTTCTCCTTCTTAGTAGCTGGTGCAGTGCTGTGGTTTTGACTTTCAACCTGGGAACCCTGCTGATAACTCCAATGTTTTTAGTTGTTGCTAAGTAATGTTTAGTCTGACCAAGGACTTTCTGAGTCTCATGCTCTGCCAGGGCGGAGAGGAAGTCCGGAGGAAGCAGAGACAGGACACCTGACCCAAACGAACCAAAGAGGTGTTTTCCATACCACAACACATCATGCCCGCTTTATAAACTGGGGGCAGTTACCTGGAAAAGCTAGATTGCTGCTCAGGTCAGGCTGAGTATCAGTCAGTGGGTGATGAGTGGTTGCATTCTCTTCCCTTGTTATTTCCCTTCTCATTGTTGTTATTGGTGGTAGCAGCAGTGATTTGTGTTATACCTCAGTTACTGGACTGTTCTTATCTCAACCCGTAGGAGTTATATTCTTTTGATTCTTGTCCCCATCCCTCTGGGAGCGTGGGAAGAAAAGTCAGGGGGGGAGTGAGCAAGCATCTGCATGGTTCTGAGTTACCAGCTGGCCTTAAAACACGACAAGAAGATCTAAAAGCATGCATACTACTCAGCTCTTTAATTAATTCCAAGTCCTCGGTGTTAAGCTTGATTGAGTATTTTAAAAAACGTTTAAATAGCGCCTCTCTTCTCTGGCTTTAATTGTTCACAAAATGTCTGCATTTTACCTGCATTTTTGCTCTAATTTATAAAGTAATGTTTTTAAACAGCTGTTTGTTCTTCTCTTAATACCTCTTGCTTTATAATCATCCAGTAATGAGCCAATGAGATTTCCACTGCATTCCCTCAAGCTATAATACAGAAGGAGGCAGAGTTTTTCCAGCTCATTTTTATTTAACTAATGTTTCAAGCATGAAACTTGTCAAGGTTTTTCAATGGCATTAATGCTAAGGAAAAGGAAAAACTTGTTGTTCCATGCGGATGAGAGCCTGGTTCATCCCTCCTCTACCAATGAAATTAAATGATACCTGCAGGGGGGCTGAGGTTTCCTTCTTCATACCTAGAAGGTAAAATATTCATAGAATCCTAGAATCATAGAACAGTTAGGGTTGGAAAGGACCTTAAGATCATCCAGTTCCAACCCCCTGCCATGGGCAGGGACGCCTCACACTGGACCATGTCACTCAAGGCTCTATCCAATCTGGCTTTGAACACTGCCAGGGACGGAGCATTCCCAACTTCCTTGGGCAACCTGTGCCAGTGACTCACCGCAGATATTAAAAGGTTCTGTAACATGAAGGAAGGAAAAGAAACTTATTATGTGTGACAGGAGATGTTTAACCTTATCATGATTTATTCAAATGTTTCAGTGACACATTTAGTGCCTTGGAAAATTCAAAGGTCTTGTACTTCTACTCAGGACTATGGTATTTTGCAAGTAGCTCCATGGAAATTAATACTAATGTCAAAATGCACATCTATTTTCAATGTCAAAGTTGTAAAATTAGACTTGAAAGAAGTCAGTCATGGTACCCTATATTAGTGGAAAGGTTTGCCACATCTGTTCTCTGAGTTCTCAAGGTTGAAGAGCATAGTTCTGTACAACATAAAAAAGGCACAGAAATGGGACCCTGAGTGAGTGATATAAAGAACTTAAAAGTCAAGAAGAAAGAATACTTGGGAGAATTGAAAGGTATTTTTATATATGCTATTTTGGTTCAGAGTTTATGACAGCAGCCAAATAAAAGGGACTTAACAACTGGCCTCAGGATAAAGCAGACCATAGCTTGTTAGATTCATTCATAACCACCTTCAATTCTATGTACACTTCACGGGGGACTTCATACAAACTCATAGCTTCACTCACATAAATCCTATTTTGTAGTTAGTATCACAAAGTGAGATTGAAGATAATGCATGAAGTAGGCTAGAATTACTAGTGCTGAGATATGTTTTGAGGTTCCTTAAATAGCTTGGAAATAAGCCCAAACTACTCATGAATATCTTTAAGGTTTTGTGCCTTAATAAGTTCAACATTTACAGATGTTATATTGAAAATGTGATTTTGTGACCTGATTTAACTTGCATTTTTTCAAGGAGCAGGGTCTAGAAGACAGGATGTAGGCTGCGTGAGAACTTGCCAACCCCAGACTAAATAATTCCCAGTAGTTTTCATTCCCTCTCACTAAAGGGCAGAAGTATCAACATGTCTCTTCATTATCGAATCACTTCAGTCTTGATCCTATTGACTCTTGATTGTCTGCTGCCTACCGAAAAAGCTAAGCAGGGTTCTACTGAGTTACACTGGGAGAGGAGAAAGGGTGGAAAAAAAAAATAAATCTATATTCTAAACCACAAATCTCATAGTTAAAATTCTGAACTTAATAAGTCTAGTTTTATCTTAATATTTTAAAAGGCCATACAAAAGATTGTCTAATGTCATTGCCATGAACTATATGTGTGACCAGCAGGTCAAAGGAGGTGATCCTGCCCATCTACTCTGCTCTCTTGAGACCCCACTTGCAGCACTGTGTGCAGTTCTGATGTTCTCAACATAAAAAGGACATGGAACTGTTGGAGCAAGACCAGTGGAGGGCCACGAGGATGATCAGGGGCTGGATCACCTCCCGTAAGAAGACAATCTGAGAAAGTTGGGGTTGCTCAGCCTGGAGAAGAGAAGCAGCCTTCCAGCATCTAATGGAGGCTTACAAGGATGCTGGAGAGGAATATTTTATCAGAGACTGTAGTGATAAACATCAATATCATCACAAACCAATCTTCGGTTGATATACATAAAAAGTGTGTTAAACACTTTTTATGAATGAAAACTTTATAAAGCACTGAAAAGTGTTATCCACTTCTGGCTACTCCTTGCTGTTCTTTCTCAGGAGTCTTCTGACATGCTAGCTCTAGGCAGATTGCTGCTAAATTTCTTTAATGAATAGAACATGAAACTGTAATATGAACAAAATTATGTGGCAGCTACATGGATGATGGAATGGGCATGAAGGGAAATGATGGATTCAGCCTGTATGTTCATTCCCCCATGAAAAAGAAGACACTGCAGTGCTGAGGAATAGCAATGAACTCATGCCTTGTTTTCTGTCTTGACTGAGAAAAGCTTCATAAACCAGAAGTTCTGAGCAAATGGAAAGCCTGTGCTCTGGAAAAAAAAAATATGAAAGAGATAATATGACATTGGAGATACTTAATTCTTTCTGATGATTAGACAGAGATCAGTTAGACTTTGGTAACTCCTTTTACACATTGACAGTAATTGTTAATAATGAATCTGTACCTTCAAAACTCTTCCATTATTGAGTTCGTTAATAACTGTGACTAGCAGCAAACTTTGTCCTGTTTTTTACCCTTCCCTTAAAAACAGAAGTCAAGCAAAGCCCTTTCTTATCAGGCCTTACTTTATAAAATATAGTCAATTACATTTGACAATTTGTTGATAGTTTTGAAATAAATATTTTCAGAGAATGCCTTTTGTGACTTCCTGATTGAACCACGCATATTACAACTGTGATAATTTGAGAAAATCTTCCAATTTCAATTATTGAAAGAAGTACTCATTAAATTCAATGTTAAAGTAACTAAAAAATTGCCCTTTTCCCCCTGAAAGGTTAGGAATTAGCCCCTACTATAGAAATAGCTGGTCATTACCTGTTCTTTTATGTTTCATTGAAGTGATCGAGCACACAGTAGAATCAGAATAAGTTTTATGATAGTTCTGAATTTGAAGGATTTTTTTCCCCCCGTTTAATGGATCTGTGTTTGGCAGCTAAAAATATCTAATGATGGAAACTTGTTCAGAAAATTGACAGAAAGTCTCAGGGAGGCTATTTTAATCTCTCCAACAATACTTTCCTCCCAGTGAACATCTGGAAAGTGTTGTAACATATGTTTTGCTTAATAGGAAATTATCCCACGCATTTCAAAAAGGGAAGAATTGTTAAAATTATCTTTTTCTTTCCATACTTCAGTAAAAGTAATTCTTTTCTATCCTCTTTTCTAAAGAGGCAGCTCCTAAACATACAATGCTTACATGTATGGCGCAACTCAGTGAGCCATTCCACCCCTTGGATTTATTCTGCAATTATATTGTTAATAATAACATTGCCTTTTAGCTGCATAGAAGGCCAGAGTTGACTTCTAGGCCTTTCTGCTTTCACTGTAATTGCATTGAACTTTCATATAAGGACATTTATTGTCATTGCCATGCCACTACCATGCCAAGACAACTAGTCATTGACTGTGTTGCATGTTAGAGGTGGATTTTCATATTCACAAATTACAAACTCAGATTGCACCTCTAACTTGATTATTCATTAGCATGACTCACAAATATATGCGACTCTCTTCAAATTCCTTCTATTTGTCGTTGTATGGATTTCTATTGACCTGAGTTTAGACCTCCTAAAGAAAAACATTCCACGGAGCACAGCAGAGTGCATTGGTATTCACAGGGTTCCTCTATTTTCTCTAGGCAATTCAGTCTCTAGCTGACAGACAACTGCAGCATGACTCCCGTTCAAAGAAAATTTGGGACGACTGGAAACTAGCATCTCTTCCAGCAGTAGAAAAGGATGAAGTCTGTATGTAAGTCTCCAATACACCAATTCCTATTCAGAGTAATTTCATTTCCACTGGTGAAATCAAGAGCAGAATTATTCCCAGATTGTCTAGTACAGAACAGGGGGCAATGAAGGCTGGATTTACTTTTACAAATCCTCTTAGGGTTTTGCTTCAGAAAAGATAAGAAAAATAATTTAATTTCAGGAACAGTTCAGCAGTTGTAAAATCCCATGCTATGAACCAGAAAGGAAACTTCTGAAGAAAGGCTTCTTTGGGATAGCCAACTGCCATGGTACATCACAGCATCTCACTCAAGTCCCACACCCAGACACATCTCAGACAAGTCCTGCAGCTGCTGTGCTATTTTGAAATGAAACATGCTCTTCTTTTTACAAAAATGACACCTTTCCTTGAGAAATCAGTTCTTTCTTTCCCCATCACAATAAGATACAATTTTGGTTTCAAAGAAAGATTTGCATATTTATTCAGCATCTAAACCTATAAATTGCAGATAACAATTTTGTGCTGCTTTTTTTCTACCATATCTCTTTTGAAGTATACATTTAAATTACTGAAACAAACTTTACTTCCATTTCAAGACTGCTTTTGTATTCTGGACCTACTGAATTAATTTTCTGCTTTAAGGTATTTTAAATGTCTTTTAAAATTAGACAAAAGACAACTAATATGAGCCTCCAATGCCTCATTTAAAAACAATTTGAGCTAGTATAATGAGCATAAATCATTCTAATAGAGCAATTTCGCATCAATTATGACACCATTATTTTTGAGCTCATTACTGATTTTATAAATAAACCAGTAACCTTTCATCACTATACCATGTAGATGACAACACTGCATTGTGTCATGGCATGAAATGGGTGTTATCTTGCACTCTGAAGGCTGTATGGTTATTCACCACATTCTTTAAGTGCTTGACAACCTTGTGCTAAGTGCAATGCAGAATAATTTCACATGAAGTGTGAATCATTTCTCTCACAGGAAATAGGAATAGCAAAGATTTTCCACCAATCTCTGTTAAGTCAACTTTCTCCTTAATTAATGATTTCTTTACATTATTCTTTTCTACCTTTCTAATTATACCTTTTTATATCATCTGAAACTAAACATTTTAGCTGTGGACTAATTTGTCTAATATGAACTGCCCATTTTGCATTAAATTTGTGCTTCTTTTAAACCATGATCTTGTGCTGAACAATGAATATACAGCCAGAGAGTTGACAGACCATTCCCAAAGATGTAGCTGAGGTAGAGAAAAGAATGAAGGACCAGTTCAGTGTCACAATATAAATCAGAGGCAGAGATTAAAATTGAAGGCCTGACTCCTAACTAATTTGCATCCCTCCCAACTATGCTTGCAAAAATGGAATTACCAGGCAACTTTAATAATGGTCTTCAAATATCTTTTTTATCTTGATCTAAACCATCAGATTTTCTACCTCTCTGGATCATCCCTATTCATTTAAAAGTGCCGATCTTGAAAATATCAGTTCAGACAATCAGTGAGTTACTGAAATATGTTGCTTTTATACAAAAAAATATGGGTCCAGGCTGCCACTGGAAAAGGGAATATCATTGACACAGGAGTGATGAGGCATTTCTGAAGCAGACTTCCAAGGGCAAGGAAAAGTGAGAGCAGAGGAAGCAGAGAATAAGAAACAAAGATCCTACCTGCTAGAAAAGGTGAATAACCTGTTGTAAAAGAGAAAATTTACTCCAGAGGCTCCTCTCACTCTTGAGACGCAGTGACCCTGGCATGCTCTTCACCTCATCTTACTTACTCAGCATGTAACCACACTGCTGCTCCAAGCAGGTTATGAAAGAAATACTCAAGCCAAGAGGCTGTAAACATGACAGTGCCATATTCCCAGACCTCTGAAGTACCTGTCTGAATCTGTGACTATGCTATCAAATAAAAGAGCTTGTCTTCTGTCCTTGAAACACAGTGGTATGTCATGATGGCTAAACTGTCTTCTCTCCTTTGAAAAATGAGTTGCTTTGTATGTACTGAATGCTAATAAACATCTTCAAACCTGCAACCATGTTTGGGCACTGTCTGAGACAACACTGAAAGATGCCAAAATCATGACAGGTAGTATGCAGATAATTCAGCAGCATGAGCCATCATGGGTGGGTTCGGAGGCTGCTCCCTGGCCCTGATTATTTACCATTCTGAGTGCAGTGACTGTTAAATTCTGAGGAGTTCCAGAGCACAAGAAGTCACATCCGAACAGTGGACCATAAATGACAAATGAGCTGGAGGCTTCCATCTGGTCTTACTTCAACAACTGACAGACGGCAACAAAAAAGAAGTGGCTGTTTCTAAAAACACCAGAGGGAAAGGAAAGCACAGAGCAAAGGAGCATGGGCTGGAGACCCCAAAGCATCAACACATCCACAGAGGCGTGCTGCTGGCCTAGGAAAAGGCCAGGATTTCAGCATCACCTTAATGTGGCATTGACAGCACCATTAAGACAAGGAGGGGTTTATTTGGACTTCCAGGTGTCAGTGGAGGCAATGACAAGAAGCAAGGTGTGTATTTGTCCTAACTGCATTTGGAGACACGCAGACAGAGCGAGCTCGAACCCAGAAACAAAGTGCTGATGCAGTGTACCTGTTGAGTGTTGTGCTACTCTATAGTACATCTGTCTTGTCTGTTCTGTATTTCTCTTTACAGAAGCCTGAATCAGAAGGAGCAGAAATCCCACAACAGAGGGATTTTGCACTGATAAGATTTTAAAATTAAGTCACAGCATCCTGCCTTTCTTTTATTTGTTTTAGAAGAGGTGTTTACCTGAACTGAATCTGATTTCCAGATCCTTTCAAACTTCTCTAACAAGAAACTAATGGAGTCAGTGCTTTCTATGGCAGACCAAGGTAGATTGAATCCAAAGGATGATTTCTTTCCAGCAGCTTGATGTGCTACCTGTTTATTACACTATTCCTGACACTATTTACTAGGCTGGAATCATAACATTCCGCAGGGATTTTGACTATGTTTTTGCATGAGGACTACATATACTTGCACCACTGCTAGTTTTCCTAGTAGTAGATTTATCTTCCTACTGTTCTTTTGTTCTGAAACATAATAATTTATTACTTGCTGTGCAGCACTTCTCTTCCACCATGTTTAACACCAGACATGATATTACTCTCCTGGTGCAGTGAGTCTCAATTGCCAGGTGTTTGCTGAAGTACTGTGATATTGAGTATCAGTGCTGAGGCCATTTAGATAGATGGAAGGACTTAATTGATGGACTGGTGTGAGCAGGTAGGAAAGTTGCACGCTATATAGGGAAGCAATTGCTCGAAACAGTCTCTAACAGGATATGATGCAGACAATGAAATGCTTTCAAGCTTCAAACCAAGGTTAGAAATCTTGGATTTTCTGAATAGCAGGGCTACCAGGCAATAAAAAGAGAGGTATGAAAAATGGAGGAATTCCATGAGTGATGGGGGTTGGGGAAAAGATGATTCCTCATAATAATTTGCATGACTTGGCATAAGTCTGGTGTCCCAACTCTCCTGCCATTGGTCTGAGAATGGGACTAAATCCTCAGTGAAAGGAGTGCTGTCATACTTCTCAAATAGTATATCTCTTCTCAGAACAGCAGTGTTGACCTCTGTCCCAGGCCTATCTTGACTTCACCACCACATGTTAGCCACAGAATATATCTCTGACTGCTCTTCCACAGGAATACCACAACACCTTTTTTCCCTTTATAAAAATGGGGGTTGCATTTTCCTTTTTCCAGTCACTGGGAACTTCACAGGACTACCATGACTTCTCAGATATGATGGATAGTGGTTTAGCCACTTCATCTGCCAGTTCCCTCAGGACCCATGGCTACATCTTATCAGTCCCATGTCCTTGTGAACCTTCAGGTGTACAAGCTAATTAATGGCTACTTGAATATAAGATAACTAATTCCTATGTGAATAGGAATTGTTCATACTACTACCTCAAAGTTAATCTACATCTACAAGGTAAAACTTGAGAGAATTTAGGATTTCTAACAGTGTTTCAGTCTATTCTTTTTATCAAATGACACACATAAAGGGGGACTTGAATTCCAGTGATGTTTAAACAGATTTCTCTAAATATGTAAAAGTACTATTGTCCCCATGTCTGCTCAACCATAAGCCTGATGACTTCTACTATCTTTTAGCTAATGAAATTTTCTTCTATGAGTGAAATGCAAAATCTTAAACTGGAAATCTATCTCCATATCTTGCACCTTAATATAACAATCTTCCATTGGCTACACTATGTGTTTAGATTTATTTATAATTGAAATATTTCATTTAGGCTTTAGAAGTACATGAAACATTCAAAACGTGAACATTTGAAAGATACACAGTATGGAATGGTGGAACAGAATGTCCTTATCTGTCTGCTATATGTAGAAAATGAAACAGATTTATCAGACATACCCTTAGATTCTAAGATCACATACCAGTCCTTTACAACTGTTCTCTATATGTGTGTTTAAGAGCCTTACAGTGAAGGAGAGAGGGCAATTTATGCTGAGTGCTCTAGCTCTCTACTATGCCTTACACACTAAGAAATGTTTTGAAACAGAAGAAGTTATGACATATAAGGCATGAAATTGAAAATAAAAAGCCACAGTTAAATTATTTGTAAAGTTACTTTACAGAGATACAGATCCAAGTCTTTGGCAGGCATAAACTTGTGGAGTCTTCAGTAGAGCAGTAATCTTACCCACTTGCAGCAAATTATCCCTTTCCCATTTCTAGTGCAGTAGAATAATCCAGGCAGACAAAGCTGCCTAAAATACGGGATCCTTGTTCAAGGTGAAGTCGGAGAGTTTCTGAGTGTGGCTGCCTATGGAGTGTCCTAACCTCCCTCACAAAACTATCCAAGTCACCTGCAGTTCTACAGAGGGTGTAAAGAAAGCAACTAAAAGGACTGCATTCAGTAAGTGTAGGAAGGAAACAAAGAGGTTTTAGATTCTTCTAAAGCCTGTCATCCACAGCTTCTTAGCGAGTTCCTAAGAGCACTTTCATGTCTTACATTTCTTCAGCTTTGTCTCTTCCTCCTTTCACGTACATAGCAGAGTTTGACTCTGAGGTACAATGTCAAATGATTCATAGTGTTTTGTAACCAAAGGCAGGAGAAGGAAGTTTTTCCTCAGCCTTCTGCTATTCTTGAAACCACCTCCAACTGCTCCACTTTAATACTCACTAATCAGAAAAAGGGACATTTCTGTATTTGATGTAGGCTTAAAATGGGATGTTACAATAGCACAAATGCACACTTCACCTGAAGGCTGACTTAAACAGGCACATAGCCTTCTGTGAATACATTGGGTTCAACGGGCATGTGGAGATATTCAGTGTGTTTTGGATTACTTATTTGATAGCTGTTTTACTATAACCCCTTAGAGAGGTTTTTAATGCATTTCTCTGAGCACTTCATAAAGTGCTGTTGTCACAGATTGACTGCTATTTGTTGGTTGTAGTAGTATATCAACACCAAGGATGGAAGCAATTGTGTTCCCTGCATTCAACTTGAAGGAAGAACTAAATAAGGACCATATTGGTTGAAAGTAGTTTAGCAGTAACAACAGTCTGGGCTTGTTGGATTCCATCTCTTTCCCATTTCCTTCATGATAGAAACACCCAAGGGAAAAATTTCCTTTCTGAGAAAAAAAAAAAAAAAAGATTGTCTATTAGTCTATTTCATATCATTGCAATTTTGAACAAGTTCAGAGAAATGATAAGCTCCAACCTGGTGCTGCTACCTCCAGCAGTTTTCGAACGGCCCATCTGTTACAAGGCACTGACATTTATTTCTACTCCCTGAACATCCAAGGCTCATCACTAACACATGTGCAGAGTAGAAAACACCCAAGTCATCAGTACTGCTGTCCTCAACCCATATTTGCATTCCTTATCCATATGGAGCTACTGGGCAGCACCAAGGGGCTGCATGGGCACCAGATACCCCACTGCTCTTCTCTTGGCTGACAAGGTGGGCTCTTGTGGGGGCCAAAATAAGAGTAAAAGTTCTTGAGCTGTCCCACTAGTGAACCTGTGTATGCTGCTGAATGCCAAAGCCAGGACCTTACTCTTCTGTTGTATTTCCTGCATCTTCTAGACTTACCTGACTATACGAAAATCAGGACGCAGGTTTGGTACAAGCAGGTTATTCCCAATTGGCTTCTAGCCAGCTAGAACAAGTGAGTTGAAATCACATTGGTAAGGATTTAAAGATGGTCTTCTCAAGGATTTACTCAGAGTCCTGAGAGGTTTTCAACTATTTTTACTAAATACTTTTTATGTCATGTTTATGCTGTGACAGCTATGTGAAAGCCAACATGAGGAGCTCAATACAGATGGCCATCACATCTGTGAATGGAGTAGAAACAAATCCATGGAAGACAGACATTTAATTAGGGCAAATGGTGGGATTATTATTTTGCTGATGTACAGGCTCCCAGTACAATGACTTTGGCACTGTGAAAAGAGAGGGCTAAAGAAAATGTGGGGAAAGCATCTGAGCTCAAAATAACAAGAAATTAAAATTAAAGTAGGGAAAATCAGACAGCCTTCTCTGTTGAGGTTTTTATCACTAAATTTGAAACTGCCAAAGGAAGGAGGAAAAAATATAGGTATATAATTTCAAAATGTACTTTGCATTTTTCACATCACTACTTCTCCTTTAATAAGATGCATCTAATAATCAACTCCGGCCACAGAAGCAGTCTATCAACATAACAATTTTAAAATCCAAAACTCTGAAGGAAATTAAAGAAAATTATTTAATAGAGGCAAATATGCTACAGGAAATAAATTAACCATAGAAATCACTTGAAACAATGATTTGCTTTGATACTATTATTGAGTGGATCAAACCCATGTTGTGAGTAGGATAATGGTACTGGACTCACTGCTGACCACATTGAGCAAGTTGTTATGCAAACACGTAAAGAGACAATTGCCATTTGTAATCTAGGCAGAGAAAGCAAAATATTTTTGGAAAGGAAATAATCTTTGCAAGTCTTTATGGGTTCAAACTTAAACAGAGGAAGTTCAGGTCAGATATAAGGAAGAAGTTCTTTACTGTGAGGATGGTGAGGCACTGGCACAGGTTGCCCAGAGAAGTGGTACATGCTCCATCCCTGATAGTGTTCAAGGCCAGGTTGGACAGAGCCTTGGGAGGCATGGTCTAGTGTGAGGTGCCCCTGACCATGGCAGGGGGCTAGAGCTGGTTGATCTTAAGGTCTTTTCCAACCCAAAGCATTCTGCGATTTTATTCTAAGTCTATATTCAGTAGCAAATCCAGGCAAAGAAACCAAATTTCGTGAATGCCAGAGAAGTGCTTACATTGTGCAGACACTATAAATCTTTGTCATGTGTCTATCTTGTTTCAGGTTCTCTCACAATTTCAGCTCACAAAGACAATTGTCCCCTTGATTTTTAGCTGTCCTCTTACATTTATTCCAAATCCCTTCATTAGATAGGCTACACCTGATTCTGTTCTTTTCTATATTTTTTAAATCACTCTCATAATCTTTACATTCATCAAGGCTTTTGTGAGGTATTCTAGTTAACTAACTAACTGAGTCCTAACTAATACACTTTGTCAATGCAGCAGCTTCATGGACAATATCATTTGAAAGCTATTTATTAACCAGCTCTATCCCTGGCTTCATCTTTCACTTGCTGCTTACTACATAAAAAGATGCATTTCCTCAGTGTAACGTCTCATGTGCCAAAAACGATTAAAGTACACGTATTAATGCAATCTATTCCTCAGCAAATTTTATTTCTTTCCTTTTCCCTTTTATTCCCTTCTTTGCTGGTGCTTGACTTCCTACAAAGGCATCACGCCACAATACCCTGCATGTGTCAGATGAAGATAACTGGATCACAACAAAATCAAAAAGCTGCCTGAAAGAGTTGGGGGGGGGCAGCAGGCAGAGGGTGAAATAAAGTTTACCTGCTTCATTTAATTTACTTGCACAGTTGTGTAAATCAAGTGCAGTGATGTAAAATGCTGACTGGATAGCAGACAGATAAAACTGTCAGACAGCAAAGGAGTATCTCAGATTAGATCTTAAACCAGCTTGGAAAACACAACTTGGCCATTTTCTTGGTGAGTTTCTCATGTGCAAAATTTCTTGTTAGTGCTTGAAAATAAAATGAGGGAAAGGGAGAAAAGAGTAAAGGGGAAGAGAAAGAAGCAGGGGAGAAGAAAGTTGTAGCCACCTAAATGGTGTGATAGCAGCAAGCTGTGTGGCACTGCAGGCAGTTTGAGCCAGCTCAAACTACTTGCTCTCTGAGACCTGAGGTAGTGAAGATTGAATATATTCCATTGTTCAAACCCTTCTTTTCTGAGTCAGGTAGATCCAGAGCAGATAATTTGAACCTGTTTAACCCACAATAATTTAGAACAATTATTTTCTATAGGTTGCACATACCCAGTTCTTTGATATCCCTATGAACAGCCTGTTCCATGGTTTTATTTTAGAGGAAGAAAAGCTGGATATCAAAATGGAAGGGCTAGAGTGTCAGAAATGAACATTTCTCTAGTAGTTTTAACTGCTTTCTAGTAGTTTAAACTGCTTTAATAGAGCTAGCGTGATTTATACTGGCCTTAAATCTACTTCTCGTATTGTTATATCCTGACAGATGTGTTTAGCAATTCATACACCAGAGGCAGGCACTGACGATTTTACTACCAAAAAAAAATTAAACCTTGTAGTCAGAAGGGACGCAGTGAGAAGGTTGAAGGAAATGGAAAAAAGGAAGGGAAATATGAGTCGGTCTGCATGGATTACTTCCTTAATCCTGCACCATCTGCTCTGGTGGCTTCCTGATGTCTTTGTAACAGCTTACAACTTGTTGCATGAAAAGGACTAACAATTGTGATGTTCAATACTTCTGTCTAATGTTGCAGTTATAACTGCTATTGAGATATAAATTAAACAGTATAAATTCAGGTATTTGAACATCATCAGTTTTTAAAAAGGATTTTGGCAATTGGGAAAAGGTCTGTTTTATAGTAGGTCTTTCTGTAGCTCCCCTTTGCTTACTCAAACTGTAGTGCCTTTTAAGTTACTCAAGCAGCCTCCATGCCCCTTTCAAATCAGAAAATTCACCATGTCCACTCCCAGGCAGAACACAGAATCATAGAATAATGGAATCAACTAGCTTGGAAAAGACCTTTAAGATCATCAGTTCCAACTGTTACCCCAGCACTGTCACATCCACCACCAACCCACATCACTAAGGGCCTTGTCTGTTCACACGGTTTGTGAGCACTTGCAGGGATGGTGATTCCACTGCTTCTCTGAAGTGAACCTGTGAACCTGCCTCCTCCAAATTGCTGAAATGTTTTAACTCTTCTAATTCCAGAAACTGAGGACTTCATTTTCAATGGCCACAAACCACCGTGGCACAACTGAAGCCAGCCAAGTCAAGTCTTAGCTTTCTTGAGATGTGGTCTGACACTGAATTACAAGAGGATCTGGGATGGCAAAATCTCTGAAGAAGCTGCATTTTGTTGCAAAGACAGCACCTGCACATGGACATGTTCACTGTTTTTAATCGGAGATGGGAAATGAGACTGCAAAACCATCAACAGCTTACTTGCAGTGAGAGTTGTGTAGTTAACTCCTTTTAACTTGTCTCTTGCTTGTTTTTACCTGATTTCACTTCACAATTTGCAATACATAACTGGTGCTCCTAGTAAGACTGTTCAAGTGTTTTGCAGCTACAGACACTCAGTGACGCCTTCATGAGGATATGTCTGAAAATGGTCCCAGAGATCTGTCTTACTCAAGACCCTAAAAAATGCCACTCAAATAATTTGCCTTCAGTGGTGGATTTGGTAACAGCTGCTTATTCATGAGGAAAATCAAGCTGGAAGTTACAGTGTAGTTTCAAAGCCCAGCTGCTTCCATAGAAGGCTGGAGATCAAACACAGTCAGGTTGTCATGTGAATTTATCAAGGCTAAAGTAAAGAGGGATTTTTGTTATGTCTTTATAATTTCTCACTTCTGTTCCTCTGAAACCAAAATGAAAGGTGTATGAAGGTGGAGCCTTCATCATATTGTACTTGACAGTCTCCTTTCATCAGGGTCTCAGGATCCCACTCGAATCAAGGGTATGAAGATATATCAGAGAAGAGTTGCCATGCAGGGTGCCCATACTGCTTCACAGGAGCTAACATTACAGACATCTAGTAGAGTCCCTCCTACACTCCAGGAATGAGTGGAATAAAATACAGAAGGAAGAGAGAGTAAGTAGTATAGTAGTAAGGACAGAGCTGTGACAAAGCTGATGGCTGGTTCTTCACTTCTCAGGGGCAATTAGAGATGTTCGTAGTGGGATGATACTTAAAATACACCCTAAGCATCACTTACATCTGGATACAGGATGTACATTTTACCTCTTGTGCTTCATGAGCCCTACATAAGAAATTCTGTAGGTCATTTTTTAATCAATAGAGGACTTCTGCTGCCATCTTTTCCCCCACCTCATTACTGTGGCATGGGAGATACTGTAATAAACATCTGTAAAGTCAGCTCCTGAAGAGCTAAGGGGACTGTATGCTTGACAAGTATCCCTCAACATCCCCTCAAATCCCTTTGCTTTACAATCAGCAGTGGATTTAACTCATGGAGGGTGAAGCCTAGGGGTAGAAGCATGCCATGCACTCTTCCTTGCTTGCACAAAGCAGGTAGTTCCCTCCCTGCTCTCCAAAGCAACCTCTCCCACCATCTGCTGCTGAGCCCTCCCAAGAGTCAGACTGAAGCCTATTTCATTTGAATGGGTGAGAACCCCTACATCACTGAAAGCAATTTGGTTCTTTTCATTACAATTCATTGAGTTTTCAGTGTAGGGAGAAACAAAATTATATCATCTTTCTTATATAATGATCTCTGCTTAGAATAACCTGTTTACTGTAATCAAATGCCTAGTAACAGATGCTGGACAACAACAAAAATAGAATAAAAGCAGCTTTTGACAAATTAAAAGAGGGCAAAATCCCAAGTTTTTGAACAAAAATTAATGGGAACAAAAAAGGCAAAGTCCCATGATTTAGTCCAACCATCTTTCATTATAATCATAGCTAAATTATAGTAGCTCTTGTGAGCATTTAAGAGAGCAAAACATACATGATAAAATATACTGATGATACAACAGTATGCTAACTTTCTTTTCAAAGGCACACATGCATTCCAGAAAACTTGGAACAAAGGTGAGACACGAATTGGTACTAGAATTAGCAGCTTGATTATTGTTATTGCTATTAAACACATATTTCTTTATCAAATATCACTGGAGAAAAGATGTGATGAGAAGCTTAAGCTCACTTTTGAGTATGTTCAAATGAAGGAAGGTTACTGCACAAAATGATCAAGGCCATTCATAAAATGTTGTGAACCAGTAACATGTCAATTGGAACTCAACTAATCTTCAGGTCCTTTCCAACCCTAACTGTTCTATGATTCTATGCTTTCTATGTCAATCGTGCAAGGGTGTGCTTTTGCTCTGCTGCTCCTGAGGACCTATCAGCTACACTGAGAAGCAGAGAGAGGAGTTTCTTTTGATGCTGAGCCCTCTCCTGAAACCAACTGTGCAGCTTATCAAAATACTTAAACTGAGATGTACTCCGAGTCTCATTTTCCAGTGCCTGCTTTGGTAACTCGGTATCCAACGTTCAGGAGAACTGCGCACTCTAAGTCATGGTTTGAGGCAACATAAGTGCTCTGCTTCAGGTCTCCAAAGTGATAATGTCTTTAAAACTCTGTTCTTTAAATTAGACATCCCAAATTATTAGATGGCTTTATTTTCATTCATCTCTTTGTTCTTTAGCTTTATGGTAGGAAGACAGTCTATAGTTCGTATCTTGGGGAGGTCAATGAAGATACTTTCATGTTTGAGCTACACAACTGGGAGATGGATGCAAAAAAAAAAAGCTAGTGATTAATTACTAGTTCTGCCTTAAAAGCCAGGTAGGCAGAAAATGTACTTAAATAGCAATGGAAGAGAAGGCATCTTAAATAGCAGCTTTCAACTTGGCACCTTCAAAGAGGCAGGGACTCTGTGGGGAAAAAAACACCAAACAAACCCAGAAACCCAAGCAGAATTAGTGTGTGATCATACAGAAAGGCTGCTTCATAGTGCAGCTTCTCATTTCAGATGATTGATTTAGCAATAGAGCCAGTGCAAAATTCCTTGACAGAATCATTTGCTTTTTTGAAACCACAATTCCATCAAGATGGAAATAATAATGAAAAAGTGTTGTTTTCCCTGGCATTTTGGGTTTGGAGAAGGGGCAGAAATACATTTAAGCCCATTTCCACTTTTTTGAAGTTAAATTTTTTTAAGTGACTTTCTATCATATGTGATAATACATAAGACAATTGGCAAAACCAAGATAATAAATATATAACAATAAATATACTTTCACAACAGAATTTCAAAATTATTACGTTTATCATAGCTACATTTTAAAATCAAGAGGTTATTAAAATCTTTAAATTCCTTTATTTTTGAAGTTTTGTATATATATATTTCTATAACTAAATGGGCAGGGAAAGGGGTTAGGTTCAGAGCAGGAAGCTGATGGTTGTTTTGTTTGGGGTTTTTCAACTCCATTTTCTGGCGCTGGGAAGGATGAATGGAATCATGCAGAGGTGTCACCCAGGGCACTCTGTTTCAACTTTCTGGTATCAGTAATAAGCTGTAAGCATTAGTACAGCCTGTCTAAGTAGGAGGGAACACATGATTTCCATCTGGATGACTATAGCAGAGCACAGTCTTTATGAGCGGGTCCTTGTTTGCCTTGTCCTAAGCAGCCTGTTCGTACCCGGGTCTGATAGTCTTACCCACATGTAGATGAACATTATGACCATTCACCACCAGAGCCTTTCTTTCCCTTTGTTCAACACTATTTTCACAGTGACTGCTGCTGTCTGCAGTGCATGTAAACTGTCAGGACTGCAGTTACAGAAGCCTCGCTGCTGTTGTGCTGGCTGTCCGCTGATAGAATCATAGAATCACAGAATGGTTTGGATCAGGAAAGGATCTTCAGATCATTTAGTTCCAACACCCTGCCATGGGCAGGGACGCCTCACACTAGGCCATGTAGCCCAAGGCTCTGTCCAGCCTGTTGTCGGTGCTAATCCTGTTTCACAGAAAATATGCAAAGATTTAGTCTAGTGCTCAATACTCAGTGATATTTATCACTTAGGAGACACTGAATCTATCATATGTTCCAAAAATGTATGAGCACCGATTAGAAAGTAATTGCCACAACTCTACAACCAGAAGGACAATACAAACTTTGTATATTTTTTTACTCCTCCTTTATAAAGTGATCAAAACAATAATACAAAACAATAATAAATTTCACCAAATCTGGATGGACACATTCCATCACTATTACAGAAGCCACAGAAGTGCAAGGCCGCCTTACATTTCATAAACATATCCTTTATATTCCCATTTTGAATTAAGAAATACCTTGTCCTAGCTACTGGAATTCATTATGTTCTTGCTTGGACAGCTCATCTGTCAGTAATCCTTCTATGGGATATACTTAGCTAACCCTTTAGCAAAGACTTTATATTTTTAAACATATTGACCAAAATGCTAGATAGGCCTAAGGGTACCTGTCCCATAAAGAGACAACTCGCCATTTGGAAGTCCTTATTGATCACCACTGACTCTAACTAAAACTTATTTGACTACTTAAGTGGTTTGGCTGCTCTAGTTTAGAGTAACTGTTAAGTCTAAACGTACAAAGTTAAGAGAGAGTACCTTTTATCACTTCTCCTTGTATGGTTCTTGGTTAAAGGGAAGAAAACATTCTTTTATAAAATCAGCTGCGTACACTACCAGACATGCACACCCTGTTAGCTGTCAAAGCTCTCTTCTAATTCGTCTAAGTGGACAAGGTAGGTAAGAATCATTGCAATATGTTTTCTATAAAAATATTTATGCAAGCACGTGTCTGTATTTTGTTTTATTGTTTCATTTCCTCCAGTGTTATCAAACTTCATCATTTTCCCTGTGTTGTCTGGTAGAGCTAAATTATTTTGCATGAGATACAAAATAAGTATGCAAATATGTCTCACCAAGAAAGCAGCAACCATTAACTACTTGATTACAGCCTATGACATCCTCTGGAAACTGGTGTTACTGACTGCTTTATAATACATATAGATGGGTCGTTATCTCTTTAATATTCATAATATTTTACTGCCATTCAGCTGTCACATCTCTATTCTGCATATTTTAATGACAACACAGCATGAAACATCTGTTTTGGCCTCCTTTTCTGCTCTCCCTCTTAGCCTTCACTGACCCCATTTCTGCTGCTGAGAAAACTAATTTACTTGTATAGCAACAGCTGAACCTGCCAGAGTTTAGACTTTTAACATAACCTAAGTGCTGGTTTATCTTTATATTTGGGGCAGTAATTTCAAGCAATAGCTTCACAAATAGCTGGCTCATCTCTGCAGGGCACATAGCTGGAAATGGAAACCATTACTACTGGGGGAAGAAAAAGAGAAGCTATTCACATTTACATTCATATAAAGCACTTGTAATTTCAGCCCTTTGACTAAGACCCTCACCATAGCCTTGACCTTTTCTCCTGAAGAATTAATCCCAGTTGTGTAACAAATGCACCAGTAGAAACCCTGAATTACAATATTAACAATACCAATGTTCCCGATTCATTTCAACTAGTGATCATTTCTTAAAAGACCATACTTACCTTTGCCCTATGAACTGCAGTAAATTACAGCTTATAATTTAGCAATCAGAACAAGAAGTAAGCCTTTTGGTTTCTCTTTGATTTTTTTATTTTATTTTTTTTTTTTTGCATTAGATCTCAGAGACAAGCAGAACATTCCATGATATATAAAAAAGATGTGCAGTCAAATGGAAGAAAATCAAAGATGCCAGAGTTTTAATAATCAACAATAAGCAGCTTATAAAAGAAAATAAATGCATAAAAGATGAAGATAACCTATGGAATTAATATTCTCTCTCGTCAGCACGCACACAAGTGGTACTGTGCCTTTTTGGCTTGTCAAGTCCACCTTAGGAGTAGGCTGTTTAAAGCACTGTAGCCCAGTCTAGGTCCCATTTGGTCAATGCTAATCACACCGCCTCGCAGGCAACACTTCAGGTTCCAAAATTAATCCATTTGCCATGTTATAGTTATGTGAGCGGCGTACTGGGTATGATGGCTCCCAGCTGAAGACACCAAGCTAAAATAACAAAGACGGAGACTGAAGAATGGGTTTCAGACTTGCCAGGAGTGGGGGAAGCTCTGCTTTTCTTTGCTTATAAATAAAAATGAAATACTATTTTTATTTACCTTCCAGTCATGGCACAAAGTTTACTCATTTCTAATTTCTCCAGTGTTCCTTCCCCTGCTTTGGTTGCACTTATTATATATAAATTATTATATTAACGTCTACTGGAAGCAGGCTGTCACCCATACCTTAAAAATGACCATTAAGTACCATAATTTACATTAACTTTAAATGAGATTCCGTGGGAATAACTCTCTTAAATTTGTAGCATATAAAAATCTGGTGAAAAGGTCCATAACTGCATATGTGTTCATGTAGGCGTGTATGTGTGCATGTATGAGCATATATATATATGCACATACTCCAGCATATATGTACCCATTATCTAGCTAATGCCTGTGACATTTTTCTTTAGATGGTTTACATAAAGGATGCCTCCAAAGTGTCTTGAATGGCTTCATGTCTTCATAATATAAGTGTATTTCCCTTAAAACAGGTAAAGAAAAACGTATTACCTTTGCTCAAGTAGCTACAGATCCTTACTTTGGACACTAGATCTGAGTAAGGGTAGTTTTGCAGATACCCATTCCTCCAAGATCACCCTATTTATGCTGTACCATCTGAAGTAACTCTGATTACTTCTCTGAGTTAACATTTTCCAGATAACCAGTAAGAGCTGAAGGAAAGACTTCATGAAGTCAGGTACCACTAAGCTGTTGTATGGGTAGGGGAGCAGGAGCACCATCAACACTCCTATCCCACCGGGAAAGAGAGACATGGAGACAAGTGCTACAGTAAATGGGAATACACTCCCCACCAATTCTTTCTGTCCCTTCTTTCACCCCTTCAGCTGCAGCAGCTGAGGGACTGCTTGTTCTCAGCATGCTCATTTCTCCTTTGCCTCTTAAAGCAAAATTCTTCTGCTTGATATAACATATCTCACCCACAGTCTCTAAGCTGGTACTGGCCTTTGTAACCTATCTGCTGTGGTGCCTTTTTTTCCCATGATAATATTGGCTGGCCCAGATACAAAGGTCAATGAGCAAATGGAAGAGGCTTTCCTTACCTAAGGCAGGAGAACTCATGCATTAAGATCCAGAGTATTGAGGTTCAATGTCTGCGGTCTGGCAGTTCAGCCACAGGCACATCAAAACACTTGAACTACTTCCTTTGCAGAGATGACTTTAAATTATGATATATTCCTGTTCTTGAAAGTCTCAAGGCCAAAGCCTATTCCCCTTAAATTCAGTGTCAAGGATTCTATTGATTTCAAGGGACTGGTTTTCAGCTATCAAATCAGAAATATACACCTTTAATGACAGGCAGAAATACAGGGTAGGACAGAAAAAGGAAGAGGAAGAATCAAGGATTACAGTCATTCAGTAACGTGCTGCATCCACTTATGTTATTTGAATGTCAAAGAAATGTCTTTTATTGCTTGAAGTGCAAACATCCTCAAGGTGAAGTGCTAGCACTTCTATAATTGTTTCTCTTGAATGTAGGAAGCTTCTTCCCATTGTGTCCTTTCAATAGAAATTGATAATAGTATTAGACTCACAATTGTGTTCCAAAACCTTGTTTGGGCATTTTAAACAGAGAGAGTCATATAATCGATTCAATTGATACATATAATTAAGGTATCAGTTTTTAAAACATACATTATATATCATACAAAAATTGTGTATGTGCTTAAATATCTAAAAGAACTTTAGTACGGAGTTCAGGGAGGCTGCTTGATTCAATAAAATCATGTTAGAGAGCTATTCAAGAATCAGATTCTCAGCGTGAACTCTGTGCGGCAAGGACTTGTCCTCACCATACTTGTCTACATAAAGGCTAACGGGTTTTGAGTATTCTATAAATAATAATTCACCACAAAGATTAACTGACTCCTGTTAAAGATCCCACTTGCTATTCAACAGGCAAATGACATTTAGGAGTGAAGAATTTAAAGCACTTGAGATAAGATCAATTTGCTGCTAGTAAAATTTTAAATCATTGCCCCTCACAAAGGTCCACTAAGTTATTGTAGTGTGGTCATCTGTGCAGATGAGGTCCAGGGCCTTCAGATTTATTATAGTGGGTATTTCCATAAAGAGTGTTTTGGTAGGTAATGGAACTTAGAAATGTCTTCTGATTTCAGCATACTTTTTTTTTTATTTTGTGTAAAAAAATGCATATTTTGTAACAATGCTGAGGTGGGGAAGGATCAAAACCGTTAAAAGGCTGGAGCAGGTTAAATAGTCTTCATGCTAGAGATTAAGTCAATAGGAAAACCAGTTTATTAACTGCACTAAAGAGCTCTTTTTTCTTATTATACTTGAAATTATAGTCAGAGACTGAAGGTGTGCAGCAGTTATCAGTCTGAGTGTAAAAGAATTCAGAAGACTTTGCTTTGCTTTGATTTTAGTTAGTCACAAGCCAGCTGATAACAAGCAAATTTAGAGAGGTGGAATATGAGGTGGAATCAAGTATGACAGAAAAAAATACACTGGTATTAATTCTCTCTCGGAGAATTCTTTTGTCTTTTGGTCAGTGTTTGAGCCACTCTTCAATCTTTCAGTGGTAGTTTTGCTTTGTATAGAGAAGAAATTTCCTTCATTTAAACTGCCTTAGAAAGCCCAAGACAATATTAAAGTTTATTGAAGCAGGAAAAAATGTGTTGAGTAACACATTGCTAAAATATTTTGGTGACACAGACTGTAGATAACCTACTTAGACAGACAATAATGTCCTAACCTTCAGGATTTTGCACCTGTATTAGGCTACAATCCCAGACTGCAGGGACAATGTGATAGAGGAGTTTGTCTCTTTCATTGACAAGGAACTACCCAATTTAATGGAACTTATTTCCCTATTATAATTCACACTATTTTTTTTTTTAATCCAGGTATTTCTATCTTCCCCTAAATATTTACTTTCTACCCAACTTGACTGAATGTAGTGGTCTTTTTCTCTCTCTTTTGATTCTTTTAAGTCCAACACTCACTGTTGCAGATATCTGAACCACCCATCAAATTAATTCAGCAACACAGTACATGTGCCCAGCCAAGACCTAGTTAGACCCAAATTGATCATGTATGATAACAGGCAGTGCTCTGATACAAACCTTTCAAATGCCATACCAAGAAAGACAAGCTGGAAATAGGAGGGTAATTAGGTTCTTTCTATAGCAAGAGCACATTTCTGCATGATAGTTATTGCAGCCCTACTGTGATACGTAGAAACTTTCTCAGAAGGGATAAAAAGGTGCTGGAAATTGGCACCAGTCAAGAAATCACTGCAACTCTATTTCTATTGAATATTTAGGAACATAAGCAAATACAAACTTTAGGTAATACAGGCATGCACAAATTATTATAATCTCTAATGTTTGCAAATATTGCTTAGACTGAATCGAATTCTCTCATGAGGAATTTTTTACAGGAAGTGGTTCAGAGTTAAGGCTTATGGTTTGGGCGCAAAACTTTGTAGTTTCTTCTCTCTAGCTGAACTCTTCCATTTGCATTATTCTAGGATTCTGGCATGTTAGGAATCACCAGGAGGTTTGTCCAAAAAATACTGCATGGGAACAAAATCAAACCCAAAATCATCTTAAGTTTAAGAGTATAAATCCCTCAGATACTTAAACAGGGAAGTTCAGGTTAGATGTAAGGAAGAAGTTCTTTACTGAGGGTGATGAAGCCCTGGAATGGATTGCTCAGAGAAGTGGTAAATGCTCCATCCCTGGCAGAGTTCGAGACCACATTGGACAAATCCTTGGGCAATATGGTCTAGCGTGAGGTTCCAACAGCCCCCATGTCAGAGGGCTGGAGCTAGATGATGTTAAGGTCCTTTCCAACCCAAACCATTCTATGGTTCAGCAAGAGTGAAGTACCTATAAAGTTTTGTGTATCTGGACACAAGTGCTTGGTTTCCTCCCACATAACTTCAGCTAGCTAAACATTAGAAAGAAAAGTTACTTATTCAGAGCTTGCTCATGCAGCTTGGGGACGGAGTAATGAGAGCTCCTACAGGAGTAACTGTCTCTCTTCACAGATTACTGAGAGACTTGAGATTTCTAATCTTCTATTTTTAGACTGAGGTTACAAAAGGGATGGAAGTGAAAAATGAAATGCAAATAAAAGCACAAAGGGTTTGTGCTAGAATTCCACTGTTCGATACATAACAAAGTGTTTCAGTCTCATAAGTGAAAGAAAAGAGATCCTCAAAGGGACAGTATACAACACGTTTGAAAACTAGTGCTTGCAGATGTTAGCTAAAACTGAACAATCCAGTTGTGACTTTAAATAGCATCTTTAGAGTTAATAACCTCAGCCTGATTCTTAATGCCATTTGTTCTTATACAAGAAAGGCAATGTTACAATGATTTGAATTTTGTCCTTGTCAAAATTAAGACTTTAGATTCTTATTATTTGAGTCAAAAAGATTCATGTTGAAAACAACCTAGAAGATAAAACAAGTGTTGACATCAAGGCCCTGGAAATAAAAAAATATGGCCTGTGTGTACATATTAGCATAATTTTATACTCCATTTCCAACATGAATATTGCAATAATATTTCATACAATTTATAGGCCAATTTTCATATAGGTGCTGCCCTAAAGGTGCATGAAATTACATTAGTAGGGGAAATTCACATTATATTTGGCAATGACAACTGAACAAAAAAACAATGTTTTGGTAACCTCATGAATTTTAATACAATGGTGGGTCTCACAATGTAAAGCAAATGTTTGACCAAAATGCACCAGCCATATTAGAATGGTTTGCACTGTTCTTAGCTCTATGAAACCTTCTATGAATGTTAATGCAGGCACCTGCCTTACCAGGGCTTATGCAGTTTTGTTGCATTTTAGTTTTTTAACAAACAGCCCACACCAAAACACTATTTCCTGTACTGTTTTCCTCATCAGTGTAAAACTTTGAAAACAATGCAATTCACTCATTTTCTTGAGGTTTGACTGCATTTGTGGCCAAAAAGAAACCCCATGAAGGCCAGATTGGGCCACATTCCCAGACTGCTGGCCCAAAGACTGTCAGCGCCCCTTCCAGTGCCCAAATTTATCTGGCCTAAATCCCTATGCTTGATGCTTCTTATCAACTGGCTCCAGGATTCCAGATGGACTTAGTTAGAAACATTAATCCCAAGGACTGAGATAGAATTAAGACTGGATGACTTTGGGCTCAATTTCTTTCAGTTTTTGACCCAGAGTCCGTATTTCTGGGAAGCTCATCTATACACAGACTTTTTATATTCCTTTTGTTAGAAGAATTTTCCTTTATGGTTAGTTGATGCTTCTGAGTGCATAAAAGGTAGCTAACACCAGATTCTTCCCTTTGTTCTTATATTTGTTTATCTACTATGTTCCACCTTATCTTCAAGGGTTGTATAATTAAGGCCTATATAATTAAAAGGGAGCGGAGACTGATGCAGGTGAAATTCCTGCCTGTGCAGCTCAATTGCCCTTAGAATATTACTCACTCACCTATTTTCTATGTGACTCAGTTTATCTAATAAAAATAAAAATGTTTAAGAGCCAAATTCCTTTCATTCTCCAGAGGACAATTTGAACATAATTTTACTGTGGCAATAGAAAAAGAACAATTATACTTACCTACACAGTTTTCAATGAAATGAGACATGCAATTTTGTTCAGAAAGTAATTATCTGATCTAAGCAGACTTCCTAGCAAATGCATCATTTCCCCACCACCCCACACACCTAATCTTGTGTTTTGGAACACAATTGACATGCAAATCGTAAGCAAGACTGCCTAAGAGATTTAATG
Organism: Myiopsitta monachus; assembly: GCA_017639245.1. Classification (NCBI taxonomy): domain Eukaryota; kingdom Metazoa; phylum Chordata; class Aves; order Psittaciformes; family Psittacidae; genus Myiopsitta; species Myiopsitta monachus. The sequence goes on along the minus strand of CM029917.1, from coordinate 112,180,757 downwards.
TCCCCAGATAACATTCACGTTAATATAGTACATTGTTATTTAAATACTGTCAGCCAGAATGTGGATTTTAGCCTCTACTTCTCTTCCAATGGTGCTAGCATTACATGTTTAGAGAACAAAAAACTGATGAGATGTTTTTATCAATTTCAGGAACATGGAAGGTATGATTTATATGTACCTTTACAGTCTTAGCTAGAGTGAAATCAATTTTTAATAAACTCTGTAGGCCAGCTTTGTATTGGGATTATGATTCACCATTGCCAGACAAGCTATAGATGGGCTCTCCTTAGAAAATGGATAGTTTTCTCACTGACATTAGGTTGTTGCTGTTGTTTCCTACCAAGAAACAATATGTAAACATTTTCTTCAGGTGTCCCTAAGCAGCAACTGTTGTTTAGTTATATTAGAATCATAGCATAGTGTCCTGGTTTAAGCCCAGCCGTAAATAAGCCACACAGTTCGTTAGCTCCCCCCGCCTTCCTCCCCCCACTGCTGGAGGGATGGGGAGGAGAATCAAAAGAATTTAACTCCCATGGGTTGAGATAAGAACAGTCCAGTAACTAAGGTATAACACAAATCACTGCTGCTACCACCAATGATAATAATAATGACAAGGGAAACAACAAAGAAGAGAATACAACTGCTCGCCACCTGCTGATCGATACCAAGCCTGACCCAGCAGTGAACCTCCTCTTCCGGGTCCCTGCCCCTGGTTTTTATGTCCTGGGCATGATGTGCTGTGGTATGGAATACTTCTTTGATCAGTTTGGGTCAGGTGTTATGTTTTTGCTTCCTCCCAGCTTCCACTCCTCCCTGGCAGAGCATGAGGCTCAGAAAGTCCTTGGTCAGACTAAACATTACTGAGCAGTAACTGAAACCATCGGTGTTATCAGTGTTGTTCCCAGGCCAAAAGTCAAAAAACACAGCACTGCACCAGCTACTAAGAAGGAGAAAAATGTACTGCTACTGCTGAACCCAGGACACATAGTTAGGGTTGAAAAGACCTTAAGTTCATCTACGTACAACTCCCCTGTCGTGGGCAGGGTCACCTCACACTAGGCCACGTCGCCCAAAGCTCTGTCCAACCTGGCCTTGAACACTGCCAGGGATGGAGCATTTTCCACTTCTCTGTGAAGCCTGTGCCAGTGCTTCACCACCCTCACAGTAAAGAACTTCTCCCTTATATCTAACCTGAACTGCCCTTGTAAGTTTAAACATGTTGCCCCTGGTCCTATCACTACAGTCCCTGATGAAGAGTCCCTTTCCTGCATTCTTGTAGGTCCTCTTCAGATACTGGGAGTCTGCTATCCTTGAGATGTGCAAAGCAACAGTTTTCTACTGAATTCCAAGTACATGGCTTGTAAAAGTACATGAATGAAGGAATTAATGCATTAGCATTTGAAACCTCATTAATACCTTGCCATCTCCAAAACCGAGATGTACCTTTCCACAGCAAACAGTGCAACAAGTCAGATAAATCATAATAAGAAATGTTACATTAATTTTCTGTCAGTGCATTTGGAGAAATCCTCTGATGAATTTTATAAAAGGAGTCCCAAAATGTTCCACATTCAGCTGTATGCTCAGTGCCTTCCAATGCCTGGTTCCTTTGCATTATAACAAGAAACCTTGCAAATAGGTACTTTTTTATCTTTTTTTCCTAATCAAAAACTCCCTGAAGACTGAATTTACAAGAGAATAGACTACAGCTCCACAGGTTATCTACATCTTCATCTGCACCGCCAGAGAATCGCCTTTTGTTGTGACAGATGTTTACAGATGTTCTGTTTGCCACAGGTCAACTGGTGATATATTGGCAGATCCCACAGCCTGGGAGCTTCTGTCAGACCTATTTCCTCTGTCTATATGAAGACACAGAAAAACCTGAGCAATATTGCTGTCCCAGAGGCTGAATACCCATGCAGCACAAAACTGGAACACTGATCACTGGCCGAATCCACAAGACAGGCTGGAAGTGCCCTTCTTCATGTAAGTGCATATTTTCTCTCACAGCAGAAGCTGTTGCTCCACGGTAAGGTTTAAGCTAGCAATTTGGACCCCGTGACTGCCAAGTTTGAGTTGTTCATGTTCTACTGATGGATAAATAAGAGTATCCTTCATTCCTGATGGATAAATGGCAGCATCCTTCATTCTGACTTGTGACACATTTAATAGAAATGGAGCCCATTACTTCTCTCTGCTCAGGTGACTAGCTCAATAATCTGCTCTTCTTCTACTCAATCAATACAACAATCAATTAAATCAATAATCTACTCAAGAACTCCTCAGCAAGGCTTTCTTTTCTTCTTTTAAATGACAGTGACTTAAAATTCTCATGAGTTTCCCTCAACTCTTCCTCCTTAGATTGATCACCTGCATTTTTTGGGGGTTTTTTTCATCACTTTTTACTAATATATATTATATCATTTGTGTGGATCGTGTTCTGGGACATTCATGGAAAGACACTGACACAGATTTCTAACCAGGAAAACATGTCAGCAAGTCTGGAACAAGAGTTATATGCTGGAATTATCTCAAATCAAGGGCTGGTTACATAAAATGGAGGAAAATATACATTTGAAAATGAGGCTTAGCAAACAGTATGATAGAAATTAACTAATTTTTCTTTTCTGTTCAGTGCTTGCCAATAGTTTAGTAGGTGCATGGGTCTTAGCCTACAATCACTGTGAAGCCACAGTCTCACTTCAGCTGCTCTTTGAGAGCTAGCTGAACAGTTTTTGTTGGACAGTGTTCAGCCACTCCACAGTGTTCTTCCACTGTGTATTTTCTGTTCTGCACCAAACTTTAGGTTCACATTGGCACTAGTGATTTTGCAATCTGAACTACATCTCATTAGCCACTACAAAAATACTGATGTCTGACAAATGATGGAGTTGTACTACACAATGATGTTATTTTGGGCCTGAGCAGAGCAAAAGTTATTGGAAATATGTCAGCTGTGATTTGTTACAGATTTCCTGCCCAGTATTCCAAAACCTACACTTTTGCAGAATTTCTCCAGACATTTGTATCTCCCTGGAGAGGCAACTCACTCTTGCAGGCAAGGACATTACTTGAGTCTTCCAGTCTGCAGTCGCAATGGGTATGTAGATGTGCCAGTACTACCAATAGGTGCAATCCCTATTGCAATCCATGTTTAGCCTGGGAGATCTGAGTCTTATTTCTTCATTAGAATGGATGAAATTACGCATGCTAATTCACTCAGTCTCAGCTATAAGCAATAGCCCATGGACAAGACTTACACTGAGGCAGCTGAGCCACAACTCTATTCTTTACAGCTCCATCAAAAGGCCCTTTGCCCATCAGCATGTGGGAAGAATTGCAATGATCACTCAGCTGCCAGTCCGTCATGCACAGACTGAGCTTCTACTGACCATTCATTTCTAGACTAAAGAATTAAGCAAACAATCACAGATGATTCTTCTGTAGTTTCTAATATTGGTAAGACCACCTACAAGCTCCCACGAAGTTAGATGCCCATAAGACAGAAGCTGGCAATCACCACAGTCATTAAGCAATGAAGCAGAATTCAGTCTTCATGCTGATCTGAAGGAAGACCCCAAGTAGAACTCGGATGGTTATTAATTAGTGGTATATTTAAATAGTAAAAACATTAATGTAGAGCACAAAGCTCTATCATGATCTATAGAAGTTGCTACATTTCAAATGTTTTATAAAAATGCTCAAATTCTTGCTTTTGCCAGAAGAAAAGCAATCACTTAAATAAAGACTCCTAATTTTTTTTTTTTTTTTTTTTTTTGCGTGGTTGGTTTTGGAAAGATCTGTTTGCATATTCCAAAGACAAGAAACACCTGGTAAAGTCATTGTTTTTTTCTTAAGAAACACTACACTGAAACTCACATAACTGCAGATCAAAAATCTCCTAAAATCTCAGTGGAAAAACTTGGAAGAGATGCACAAAGTAAATTGAGATTTTTAAGCTTTCACCATACAGTTATGTTTTAAATGGCTTCTTCTCTGTCATGATCAATAAAAGACCCAACTAAAAGAAGATGATGTAGCAGAATCTATAGACAGAAGGAGGGCAATTTAAAATGTGCAATATGCTCAGTAAGGTCAGTCACAGAATCATAGAATACAATTGTTTAGGTTGGAAAAGACCTTTAAGATCATCAGATCTACCCATTACCCCAGCCCTGCCAGGTTTATCACTAAACTAAGTCTGTAAGTGCCACACCTACAGGTCTTTTCAATACCCTCAGGGATGGTGACTCCACCACTTCTCCGGGCAGCCTGTCCCAAAGCTTGGCAACCCTTTCAGGTAAGAAAATGTTCCTAATATCCAATCTAAACCTTCCCTGGTGTAACTTGATCCCGTTTCCTTTTGTCTGGTCTCTTGTTACATAACCATGAGCCACATTCCATCCTCCCTTCAGGCAGCTGTAGAGAGCGATAAGGTCCCCCCTGAGCCTTCTTTCCTCCAGATTAACCCCCCCAGGTCCCTCAGCCGTTACCCATCACACTGTGCTCCAGGCCCTGCACCAGCTCCGTTCCTCCTCTCTGGCCCCGCTCCAGCACCTCAATGTCTTTCTTGTAAGTGAGCAGCCCAGAGCTAAACACAGGATTCAAGGTGCAACCTCACCAGTGCCCAGTACAGGGAGGCAATAACTGCCCTGGTCCTTCTACCACACTGGTGCTGCCACAGGCCAGGATTCTGTTGGCTTCTTGGCTGCCTGGGCACAAGCTACTCATGTTCAGCTGCTGTTGACCAGCACTCTCAGGTTCTTTTCCACCAATCAGTTTTCCAGCCACTCTTCCCCAAGCCTGGAGCATTCCATGGGGTTGTTCTGACTCAAGGGCGGGACCTAGCCCTAAGCCTTGTTGAATCCTCATAAAATTGGCCTCTGCCTATCTATCCAGCCTATTCAGATCCTCTGCAGAGCCTTCCTACACTCAAGAAGATCAAGGCTGCCAGCCAACTTGGTGTCATCTGCTAACTGACCAAAGGTGCACTTGATCCCCTCATCCAGATAATTGATAAAGACATTAAACAGAACTGGCCCCAGTACAGAGCTCTTGGGGAACACCACTTTGTCCAGCCACCAGCTGGATTTAATTCCATACACCACAACTCTTAGGGCCTGGACGTGCAGCCAGGTTTTTACCAATCAAACAATATGCCTGTTGAAACCATAAGCAGCCAGTTTCTCCTGGAGAGTGCTGTAGAAAATGGTATCAAAGTCTTTATTAAAGTCTAGTTAGACAACATCCATGGCCTTTCACTCATCCACCTTGTCATAGGACGAGATCAGGATAGTCAAAAAGGACCTCACCTGCACCATCCCTCAAACACTAGTGTGGTGCCCCAGGCTTATCTCTGGTAAGCCTGGCTTGATTCCTTTGTCCCTCCAAATGTAGTTTAAAGCTCTTTCATGATCCCTGCTAACTCCTGTGCAAAGATCCTTTCCTCCTTTGGGTCTGGTGTCAGCTTCATCTCTCACTAGCAGGTCTGGTGTTATGTGAACCAACCTATGACCCAAAACCCCCAAGTTCTGCTGACAGCAGGCTTGGAGCCAGGTATCAGTCTGCTGGCTCTTCCTTTAAATGTTTACCACTCTTTGAAAGGTCCACAATTACTTCAGTTCACTTTTTTTTCTTATACTGTTCCTTTTCAAGCTCAGGAAAACCATTCACCCATCCCCCCGAAAAGCTAGAAGCACTTTATTTATCTGAGAGATTTTATTTAGTTCTATTACATAAAAACTATAAAAGAAGATACAAATATTTTGTAATGCTGTTGCTTCAGGAATTTCATTGGGATGTTAACAATGTCAGAGACAGAAAAAACAATTCCTTGTGACATTTCTCATATTTCTGTAACCGAAGTAAAATATATCTATCCAATGAAGCATACTGCAACATTTTTTTGGTTGGTTATGTCTATGGCAATAAACAGGAACAGGGAACAGACAACAGCTTCAAGGCAACATAGCATTACTGGCTTACATCTGTACTCCTCTGTAAAGTCTAAAATGGTTTATTTGGGAAATAGCTAGTTCAAGACATGTAAAGTAGACACAGAGAATGACTTAATGGTGGAACACTTTATAAAATCTGAGATCCAAGCATGAGTTCCCTTCTAGGCTACCTTTAATTTACTGATATATTCATAAAATCATAGAATCATAGAGTGGTTTGGGTTGGAAATGATCTTAAGATCATCCAGTTCCAGTCCCCTTGCCACGGGCAGGGACAACTCACAGTTGACTATGTGGGGTCTATATTAGGATCTGACCATGGCCTTGAACAGTGCCAGGGATGGAACGTTCACAATCTTGGACAACATGCTCCAGTGCCTCACCACCCTCACAATAAAGAACTTCTTCCTTATATCCAACCTAAACTTTAAACCCATTCCCTCCTGTCCTGTCACTACAGTCTGCAATGAAGAGCCCCTCTCCACAATCCTTGCAACCCCTTTCAGATACGGGAAGGATGCTATGAGGTCTCCATGCAGGTTCTTTCCTCATCAACAACTAAGCAAACATTTGTCTGTTTAAAGAATACCAGCTGATTTCTCCCATCACACTCATTTGCTTGGATGTCTACATGTAGTCATGTGTATAGAATCATAGAATCATAGAATAGTTAGGGTTGGAAAGGACCTTAAGATCATCTAGTTCCAACTTCCCTGCCATGGGCAGGAGGACCTCCCACTAAACCATGGCACCCAAGGCTCTGTCCAACCTAGCCTTGAACACTGCCAGCGATGGAGTATTCACAACTTCCCTGGGCAACCGATTCCAGTGCCTCACCACCCTCACACTAAAGAATTTCTTCCCTATACTCAATCTAAACTTCCCCTGTTTCAGTTTGAATCCATTGCCCCTTATCCTATCACTACAGTCCCTAATGAAGAGTCCCTCCCCAGCATCCCTATAGGCCCCCTTCAGGTACTGGAAGGCTGCTCTGAGATCTCCACGCAGCCTTCTCTTCTCCAGGCTGAACAGACCCAACTTTCTCAGCCTATCTTCATATGGGAGGTGCTCCAGTCCCCTGATCATCCTCATGGCCCTCCTCTGGACTTGTTCTAGCAGTTCCATGTCCTTGTGACGTTGAGGACACCAGAACTGTACACAGGTACTCCAAGTGAGGCCTCACGAGAGCAGGGTAGAGGGGCAGGATCATCTCCTTTGACCTGTTGGTCGTGCTCATTTTGATGCAGCCCAGGATATGGGGGCTATATCTGTATATCATTTATCAGTATAAATCTGTTTGGTTTTCCAATTGCAATTATTTTCTCGATCACATCTTAGAGATCTTGTTCATCTCTTACAACCACAATGATAAAAAAAAAGCAATGCCATTGACGTGTTCTGTTTGTCTGTAGGATCAAACAAGGCAAATCAGCACCTAATACAAATTGCATCAATCTAACCTAAACCTTTTATAGCATACATGAAAAAGAATTGCTCATGCACACAGAGATTCACAGCTTTGATGTTTGGTTTTTAAAGCTACTGAAGTCTCGAAAGTGCTTAAAACCAATACAATTGCATTTTCTCTGTCTGATCTGAACAGGGATCTTAAATGGATGGATTACACTGATTATGGTGGTAATTACTGCTATGGCAGGAGACAACATTATTACTTATGCATGAGAAAGGCGCCACTGGTTTATTGCCATCTACCATTCATCCACATTATGCAAAACAGAATGGCCTGGGCCAAATTCTACAGAGATGTATCAAAATTAAACACTTTGCTCCTAGTTTTGACCAGGCCTTCCTTCATGATTTATCTGCTCCATATAGTCTATTGAACCTCACAGTAATGAGAGCACACTCAGTCACAGGTTTACTCCACTTAAATTTTATAATTATTAATACTGATTGGATTGATCCCTTAGGCACAAAACCCCTGCAGTAATGATGTTTTCAGTAGGTGGCATTGTGTGACCTGTAGCTCCCTCAGACTCACCACCACTAAAACTCCTCTCCTCTTTGATGCTTAAAGCAGTTGACACTCTTCCTCATTATTCTCAACAAAATGCAAAACTCATTCCATTTTGTATTTCTATTTGGTGTGCATGTATGTATATACAAAAATATATCTGTATTCATGAAATTTTACCTGTTCTCCTTCCACTCTCCCTGTCTGTCCTCTTCCCTCCCTACATCCATATTTATTGCATTAACTTTATCAGTCAGCCTTCAATTTTAATGTGTTGCTGAAGGAAGATTCTGTTTCATCAACAGAGGAATACAGCAGTGCTCCTGAGGAGGTTTTTCTTCCTATTAAGAAAAGGCATTTCCCAGGTAAATGTTTCCTATGGGAGCATTTCTAATAAAGGTGTTTCCGGAGGCCTGATTTTCAGCTGCTGAGTACACCTGGCCAACCATGGTGTTGACATTTACTGGGGCATTTTATAGCTTCACCAGGGAGGGATTTGTATGTGCCTATTTAAAAAGATATTATTGAACATAGTAATTTTCCTGCAATATCTAAAAAGAACTGTATTCCCCCTTTTAGACTTTATATTAAGGTAACTGGCCAGTGGATCATGACTCTTGAGATAAATTTATAAGAGATGTAGACATGAAGAATCCAGTTTTCTAAGAGAAAGTGCCTGTAAGCAGGTGTATGAGTAGGAAACACCCTGTAGGCTCTTTTAAGACCTCACTGATTTTGTTACCATACTCCTTCTTTCTATTTAGAAGCAATATAAATTAGAATTAAGGATGAGCTAACATCTTACTTGCCAGTATGAAAATCAGCATTGACTTAGCCTTTGAAGCTTACCCACAGAACACAAGAGATGTGTCCCACAGTGGACATAAATGAAGCTCTCCTGATTATCATAAGCTTAGAACCCAGAATTAAGGGTATGATTTTTCCAAGTTGCTTTGACTTTAGCCTTAATCCACTCAGGCTTTATAATTTTAAGACTGTCCTGGTATTATGGTTTGGAAATATATTTTCTCAAAACCACAAAAGTTGTTGCTGGGAAATAAGTTGACTAACATTTAATTCATAAGGAAGGATCAGAAAACATAAAGTTATGCTACAAAGCTTGGAGAAAGTAACTGCAAGAGGTGAAAAAAGAGAGATCCTAAAAGGGTTAAAGGAAAAGAATAAAATCAGAATGTTTCTGCTGCTGTCACAACACAATATGAACTCTGAGTTCCTCAGGTTTTCCCTCCTATCTTTTTTAGAACAGGGTATCTTGTTTGCTTACTGGATTTGCTTTTGGCTAATTATTAGTTTTGGTGTAACTATGTCTTTTTGGCATAACCATTGCTGCTCTTCTGGTGAGTTTTGCCTTGTACCTGGTTTTACATTGCCCCTGTCAAGACTTCATCTTACATTTTTAATGTAAGAGCCAGTCTATACTACTACATCTCTATAAGGGTTTTTATTTAAGAGGAAAATTCCACATATCATATAGTACCTATTGCCAAACAGTGGCTGTGGAAAGTTGGCCTCATGGCTCTATTTGGTTATCTTTGTTTTGATGTAGAGCATAAACTCTTAAACAATTCTGATTTGGATTTTTTGTGCATCCATAGCAAAAATCTACTACATGCAAAAATCCCCATAGTGTTTAACACTGCATCCTTTTCTTTCTCTTCGCTGGATTCTAAAACCAGACTTTTCATTTCAATCTGCCTCAGGATGTTTTATTGTCACATTTGCTTGTCTCCAATCCAGAATTTCATCAAAGGTATTTCATCAAATTCTTTTATATGCCAATGAAATGTGCCAACATGTAGCTCCAGAAAATTTGGGCTATCTTAATGGTAGATGAAAGAGGTTCTATCTGTGCTGTTGATTTAGCTCGGCTTGAGTTCATGCCCATGCTCCAACTCCCTGGTCATCTGTAGCACCCACCTGTTGGCTCAATCTTCAGCTCTTACCAGGAACAAGCCAAATAATTCTGCAGGTAGAGAGACTCAAGCACTGAGTTTCATACAGGTCTTGTATAAAACTCCAGAGATTAAAAAAAAATTCACAGAGTCATAGACACTTCGAAGTAATGGGAAAAGCCATATTTTAAACTAACAAAATGAAACAAAAAGCATTTATATGTTTTTCCTACTTAGTCTGATGTCAGTTTATTTGCCTTTTGCTCCTTCATCTTGTTTTCTGATATTTTTCTCATTTAAAAATTAGAGTTTTTAAAAAATGGTTTAAAGTATTTTTTTTTTCATCTGTAAAACCCTACCAAAATTAATTTTACTTACAAAGAAAGATTCCTAAAATATCTTTTCATTCACTTTGTACAAGACCCTCTATTTCCCCTTTGAACAGTACAGAAATTTTTTGGGAAAATATCGCAACCTGAAGTTTGGAGGAAATCATAGAATCACAGAATGGTTTGGGTTGGAAAAGACCTTGAGATCATCCAGTTCCAACCCCCTGCTATGGGTATGGGTGCCTCACACTAGACCGTGTCTCCCAAGGCTCTGTCCAACCTGGCCTTGAACACTGCTGGGGATGGAGATTTTACCACTTCCTTGAACAACCTGTTTCAGTGCCTTACCATATACCCATCAGCTATAGAACCTTACATTTCATCTTTCATTCTTTCCCATTTTCTGTTCACAGTCTGTAGAGAGCCATCACTTTTCTGGGTTTGTGTATCTGTGCCCTTCAACTTTCCATAAGAATTAAATTACACCTGCAAAGTTTTTGCATTTGTATGGTTTGGCTCCTATAACTCTCTGCAGACTCCAGCTCCCCCACCCCACACAGACAGTAATTGCATAATATTGATGTTATTTTCCTATTTATCAATTCTTATTCTCTGCTGCCATACTTCAAAATACCAATTTGTTTCTTAACGCCTACAGTGCATATAGAATAAGACTGAGCTGTTAGCCAAGCTGTCCAAAGTGATTTGCTCCTTTTCAGGCATATTTGCTGGTTTAATTATTTTACTTCCTTACAGTGGATACAAACTATATTTTTTTTAAGTCTCCCTATTTGCCACATCCTTTATACCCATTAAATTCCTTCTTTCTTAAAAGAAAATGAAATCATTGATAGTCCCTGTCGGATCATGACAGCTTTGCTTGTTGCAGTTGTCATTTTCAGTGTATCAGAGCTGACCCAGAGTTTGCCTGACAGTAACACTGCTCTGAAATGAAAATTAAATGAGGATGACAACTCCAGCTGGATAGATAGCTTGTTTGAGAATAGATATTGCAAATAACTAGTGCTAAACTGTGATGAATGAGAAGGGAGAAACAGTGAGTTTTACAAGAGGAGACGGGATGTTGCAGCACTGAATAAAGCAAATATCAGTGTAGTGACATAGAAATAGACCTAAACACGTGATAACAGCAATGCTGCTACTAGTAATTTTTTAATCATTATAACTAGTGGCTAATACGGGACAGCACCATGAAGAACCATGTACAGGAAGAAATATTGCCCCGGAGAAATTCTTTTCTGGGCTTATTGATAATATGTAGCTAAAATTAAAGAATGCAGCACATAGACCAAGTTGTGAAAAGAATTGTGAAGAGGCAAAAGCCTAAAGGAAGATATGGGAGGTTGAAAAGCACCTGAGGGAAAGACAAGAGTAAAAGGGGATGCCAGATCGAGGGATTCCCAAGGCCTGAAGGGAGGTCAAGGAACAAACGTCCTATTGTGGGAATCTGCCCTGATATCCCTCCTAGTGAGAAAGAGGATTTGAGAAGAAAATTTGTCCCTGATTTGAATTATATTGCAATATAATTGAAAGTTAAAGATGCATTTTGCTTCATGCCTAGACTCTGTGTTTCCTGCAAGGAAAAGTCCTTCTTTCAGAAAGAACAATATGCAGAAGCAGGAGGAAAGCTACCATACTGCAAAAAGGGCAATGTTGATCAGGCAACACAGGTCCAGGAAAGCATCCAGTGCATCCAGACCTTTATAATGCTTGTTGAACACACTAGTAAAATAAACCATTAGAGTAAAAGTGCTATGCAGAGGAAAGGAGGAAATACTTTGGCATATCAACCACGTAACATATTGATGCACAAAGCATCAATAACAGTATGGGGAGGTGACAGGTTCCTTTTTTCTCCCATACTAACCTATGTTTAATCAGTGTTGATTCCCACAAAACATTCCTTCTGAACACAGAAATCCAACTGAAATAAAATATCAACACTTAAACTAAAAGACAATGGTATTTTTTCAAATACTGAATAATTAAAAGGAAAAATCTTCTAATAAAAATAGGGGAAAATACATGTACTTCCCCACTTATGTCTATGAAAGTGCTTTTAATTTGTTAAGCTTCAATGCATAAATTTATGTTTTGGTCTTAATAGGGTTTACGCACACTAGAAGATAGGTATGGATGCTGTTGATCCCTGTACTTGCAACACAACTTGTTTTATAAAATGCTATTTTAGTCAAATTTTAAATTTGAATCAGCATAGAGAGGGGGCACAGCAAAATCTTAATATCAAACTCACATTTTTTTCAGTATTAAAAGAAAACTCACCTAAGGAATCATTGAATCACAGAACGGTTTGAGTTTGAAAGGACCTTAAGATTATCTAGTTCTACCCCCCCTGCCATGGGCAGGGATGCCTCAAACTAGACCATGTTACTCAAGGCTCTGTCCAGCCTGGCCTTGAACACTGCCAGGGATGGAGCATTTACCACTTCCTGGGGCAACCTCTTCCAATGTCTCACCACCCTCATGGTAAAGAACTTCTTCCTTATATCTAACCTAAACTTCCCCTGTTATAGCTTAAACCCATCACCCTTTGTCCTATCACTACAGTCCCCGATGAAGTGTTCCTCTCCAGGATTCTTTTAGGCCCCCTTCAGATGCTGGAAGGCTGCTATGAAGTCTCCTAACAGAGACCCAAGACTTGCAATGGTATGTTCACTTGGGCTTCCTCTCACTGCTGCAAATTCTGCAGAAAAACAAACTAAACCACAACCAAGCCAACTGTGGGTTTTGGGGTGTTGAGGATGGGTTTTATTTAATCTCTTCTCTGAGTATCCTCTTTTCATAAACGCTTATTAATAAACTCCTATTTCACAACAGAAGTCTTTATTGACTGGCATTATAATTTTAGGAGGAAGGGCAAGACACCTGACAAGCCAGATTTTAAGTAAACTAAGGACTGGATGAACATAATCTTTAATCTCAGATGCTGCTTATAAAAAGAGCTATTCCTTTTCAGACAAAAAAGAAAGCAAGCATGACTGATCAGTAGAAACCACAAACCCAGATTATGCAATACACTGCAGCACTTCTAGAAGCAATGGGCTGCAGAAGCCATGCTAATGTGCACCAGCTGAGGATTTGATCAGTTTGGCAGCAAAGAGAGTAAGTTCGAAAGGATCCTTATTTTCAGTATGAGACAGTAAATCACATCTCTGTGCTGCCTTAGCAATAGTCTTCATAGTAAGCGTGCATTTCATTCAGCTTTCACATTTTCAGGGAGAAGAACTGACTCATTTGTATCATTATTCTAAAATGAAAAATATTATATATATAGGTTCAAAAAGATCTGTTTCCCCAAAACCAGTCATCAAACCTTACAAATATTGTCCTACTAGTTTGTAACTTGCTTTGAAAATATCAGCCTAGAAAACCAATTCCTTTACGGAGTCTATAGAGCTGATACAGTGAAGATGGTGGCTTTAGAGGCTCTCCCATTAGAATCATAGAATAGTTTGGGTTGGAAAGGACCTTAAGATCATCCAGTTCCAACCTCATGCCATGGGCAGGGATGCCTCACCCTAGACCATGTCACCAAAGGCTCTGTCCAAACTGGCTGTTAACACCAGTTATTTCCTGAGTTGTTATTTCCTACCCCTCAACCATCAGAAAGCAACAACTTCCATTTACATTAAAAAAAAAAGAAAACCCAACCTGATTTTCTATTTACTTTTTAAGACTTTTCCCATTTCTTCCCACTTGTTTGGACCAATATCTGGAGTTTGATTTTCATTCCAGAACAAAACAAAAGTCCTTGATTCTATACAGAAGTTGATGGCATGTGTCATTTAACAGCATCAGGTGTCCTGCTCATGTACTGTATGGGATTCAGACGCATCCATGCCACCAGAAGTAAGTGGAGCCAGGTAGACTTATGCCAGCTGAATTTTCCTCTGATCCAAAATCTTATAACATGGATGCCTTTCAGGGCTGGAGGATAGAAGGCAAACAAGCTGAACAGTTCCATTACAGCTCAGTGATGCTAAAAGTAGTTCTGATTCTCAAATGGATAAATAACTGGCCGTGGTTTTGTGACAATTCAGAAAGTGATTTTTCTTTTCACAAAGGAATGAACTAACAGACACTGCAATGTAGTTACTGCTGAAAATGTGTTTGAATTTTATACCCCTTAAACTAGATTTGGTTTTGTGGTTCTTATTGTCTAATTCAGAATGCTGATTACCGAACAGTAATTTGTTCCATTTGAGATGGTTGAGATGAAGATTGCAAAGTTTGTTTAAAGGAAGACGAGGTAAGATAAGAATTATAGTAGCTCAAAGGGAAAAAAATTGCCTCACTGCAGTGTGTTTATGCATGTTGCATTGCACCCAGGCTTTAAACCAGCCCTGTGCTCCTGCTGCTGCATTGTGCAGCTCCAGCCTCCTGACAGCAGAGGGGCAAAAAGGATCTTTGCAGACTCACAGGAATGTGGGATTGTGCTGGGACACTGGTGGTCTGGGAAGTACCACCTGTGATGCTTTGTACACAAGATTCATGTTGGTGGGGATGTCAATGCAAGAGTTGCCACAGTTGGTTTGGCTTGATTTGGTTTGGTTCCTTGCAAGGACTGTGGAGGTGCCATCTATCTGGATGGGCTTCTAGTGCAATGCTTGAAAATAATTCATCTCAGAGGAAGACCAATGCTTCTGACAACAAGGATGCAAATCCTATTAGGATTTCCTCAAAATGATGCAGAGAAGCCAACATAAGATTAGACAGATTTGGGATTGAAGGATGAAATCCATAACAGAACCTGTATTAATGAATAAATCCACCTACTGATTAAGTGAGGATTGCAGAGGGACTTTTTACAAGGGCCTGTAGGAACACTGAAACAGAAAATGGCTTTAACTTGACAGAAGGGAGATTGAGATGAGAGATGACGAATAAACTTTTCCCCGTGAGGGTACTGAGGCGCTGACACAGAGTGCCCAGAGAAGCTGTGGCTGCCCCATCCCTGGCAGTGTTCAAGGCCAGATTGGATGGGGCTTGGAGCAACCTGCTCCAGTGGAAGGTGTCCCTGCCCATGTCAGTGGGTTGGAGCTGGATGAGCTTTAAGGTCCCATCCAACCCAAATCAGCCTGTGATTCCATGCCTACTTTGAGTTAACGCTCATGGGGCACTGGCATGAGCATTTCCAGCCTGAATCCCCTTCCTAGAGTCATGGTACTAAATCTCCTTTTAGAAGAGGAATGATCTCTGTTTGGCAAAGGAGTGACTTGCTCCCTCTTTTCTCCCAAGGCTGGGCAGGGATGGTGCCCCCTCCCCTCTGTGCCAACTCAGTGGAGAGAAATCCCAGGACACTGAGTTGAGAGTTTCCCTGAGGCTGAAGGCATTTAAATGCACAATTTCTACAGGCAAGGAGAATCCACCAATTACCTGCACAGGCAGGAGGCAGGACCAAAGACACTTTTCATCCCTCCTGTATTACAGTACTACCAAAAAAGCAAAATTAAAGGACAAAAGATAGACAGCTTGCAAATAAAAGCAGTGTACCTGGAACCTCATGGCTTGTGCTCCCTTTCTTGGGGATGGCAATGTCAAACTCTGTTACCAAGACTGAATTAAATAGTCTTTGAATAAAACATGTGAACAACACCAGGAACACAGACTAAACCCTGATGTGAATGACTGAATCACTGGGCTACAAAATCAAGCTGCTTTTTCCTCTCTCTCTGCCCTCATGAATCTTGCATTACTGAGCATAGTAGCCCAGCTTCTTTGCATGTCTCCGCACAAAACCTTCATGCTGTATAGGGATGATTCCAGGAGAGATACCAATAGCGAAGGAATTAATGCTTCTTTAAAGAAACGCAGTTGATTTTCTTCTGCTTTACAATAAATCTTTGTACAGGACCCCAGAGTGTTTCCAGACTTTACTGTGTTATGTTTATTCCTTTTCACAGTTCAGCTACAGTAAAAGGAAAGATTCACCCTTTCCAAGTATTTCTCTCCATCTTTGTTTAGATTTGGTCATTCAAGAATTAGTTTTCATTGGCATTTTCAAGTAATGTATTTCTCACAGGCATCATTCTCTCTATTTGAGGTTCATTTGAGTTCTTCATACTGCTATGATATCCGAATAACTCATCTAACCTCTGTCAGCCTGGCAGAGGGGGACTGCATTCAGCAGTTGGTGCATTTCAATAGCTGATTCTGTTGCAATGCATTTATTACGAAAAGTAACTACAGGATGTTAAGTACTGCCAGCCAATGTTTAGAAGACTGTGATATTCTATCTGGATTATTTCATTCCACATTGTCTTGATCTGTTGAACCACCCAATCCAGGGAACACCTCTTGGCTGTATGTTCGGTCTCTGTTTCAATATTGATGGGTTTTCAGCTGTCTCATTCCTTTGTAATCACAAATAAGAGCAGCCTATTTATTTTCTAATGCCACCTGAAACATTACTCTGTAGTCTTCAGCTTCATGGTACTGCAGGGAATCCTCCTGATTCTAAAACTTAACTCTATTAGTGCTGGTCAGAACTGGTATTTTCCAACAGGAGTTTTTCTTACAGAAAAATTATGCTCATATACTCAGGCATACACATAGATATTCCATGAAGATAAGAATAAAAAAATGTTCATTGACTCAGAAATATTGGCTGAAAAATGTCAATAATTCACACACACACATTAAAGACCTTAAAAACTAGAGGTATTTCTCCAAAACAAATACTACTCCCAGCATACTGTTCTAAATATATATATGCATTGCCATTTTCTGGATATAGCAGTAAAATTCTCCTGTAATACAGTCTTCTGTGCTTGTCAATGGATGTCTACAAGATGCTGCATTGTAAATAAACTAGAACTTAAAATTACTTTTAGCACAACTGTGCTATAAACGAATGTTAGGTGGTACACAGTGCAGTACAAGAAAACACCTGTATGATCCTAAAAACTGTAAGCAACAGTCCATGAGTAAGAATGTTCATTAAATACTGCTTTCTTTACTGTCTTCTGACCTCCTGTTTCTAACCTGCCCCTTTAAAGGTACCTGACAGACATCAAAATCCCCAAGCTGCGATAAAGGAACTGAATGTATATTTGGAAAAAGGTGAATGTCAGTGCTTAATAAGGAGTCTAAGGACTCTCACATTCAAGCTTGCAAGCAAACAGCGAACTTCTGCCTAACAAGCAGGCAGAGGAGCACTTCCTGTTGTCAACTTGCTTGCATAGCTTTTACTATGTTTTTCTCACAAGCATCTGGGATTGGCAACAGGATAGTGCCAGAGCATATCACCATCACAGGAACCATTTACACGAGGCATATCCTACAGATCTCAACATAAAACTATCATATTGTATGCAAAGAAAGTAAATATAAGCAATAATTTACAGCATAATATGTCCTCTGATTTCTCATATATCTGAAGCTGACTTAAAACTGAAAAATTCTGAAAGATAGATCATCTCTGATTTGTGAGAGCTCTGGAATAACTCCTGTCTTTCCCAAAAAATAAAGGCTGAAAAAGGAAGGAATTTACTTGTTTCTGCTGCCATTTCCTATACTCAGCTCATTGTGCTCTAAACCCTTTTGCCATGAACACAAGGAGAAGCTGGTCCTCTGGCAGTTCTCTCTGCTCCATCAGATTCCAGCCCATGCACAGCTTTGGCAAGCAGCAAAACAGCATGTGGCTACACAAAGAATCCCGCTGCTGCAAAACCCCTCAGCTGTCATGAACTCCAAGTGGGAAACGGTCCTGGAGAGCAAGTGGACATTATCAAGCCGTGCAGTGACTGGATCCCTGAAAGTCACATCCCTAAGAGCTATGGAAGGGACCATGGCATTAACACGAGGCTGTGAGCACAAAGAAATTAAGGACAGCTCTGTAAAAGCAGCAAAGAGCCTGGATGAAGCTCATTTACATGGATGGGTGTCTGAATGAGCCTGAAAGCAGCTGGGGTGGGACAGGATGGGAGCAGCACTGGTTGCATGCTTCAGCTTGGGAAGCCATTTGAGGATACAGCTCTGATTACAGCATTTCAGAAGCACAAGTTGTAATTTTAAGGCATTATTTTCCAATCCCTTTTCAAGAACACATCTCCTCAAACAGCCCCAGAGATGGCCTTTCCATCCTCTGGCTGTCTCTCACTGCACAGACCTTCTCCAAGCTCTTGAGAAGAAAATGGCAGAGCATCACAAGTAATGGTGAGGCATCAGATTGCTGCAGTTAGGAAGACTCCTATTCA
Source organism: Myiopsitta monachus (assembly GCA_017639245.1). NCBI lineage: Eukaryota > Metazoa > Chordata > Aves > Psittaciformes > Psittacidae > Myiopsitta > Myiopsitta monachus. The sequence goes on along the minus strand of CM029917.1, from coordinate 112,162,340 downwards.
GTTATACAACATGTAGGTTATACAAAATACCTCAGGTTTATTTTGCCCCATCTCTTGGGTGAAGCAACACATCTGCACAGTAAATTAAACCTCACTGTTTTTTCCTATCCTTGCAAACACCATCCACCTCCCCCTGCTTTCTTTCACTCTTATTTTGATGGTGGTTCTTTTCGTGCCAGGGATGGTTTACTGGGTTTTCTTTCCCAAATATATGCACTCATGTTTACTCATGAGGTAGGCTGCTCAGTGAAGCAGCCTGGCTCAGAGAAGGTTTCAATGAGCTACGGAGGAGCAGGCAGAGCTTGGGATAGAGCAGAGTTTCTCTTGATATTCAGACAAGTGTGTATAATTTACTCTTTTCTTAGTAGCTGCCATGAAAAATGAAGTAAATATGAGTTAACCTGTTGATTTTTTCTTTGCTTTCTTAGCATGTGGAAGGGAAACTTCAACAGTTTTTTTCATTTCCAATTGAAGTTAAATATTTTCTCTTCTTTGGACATCTTTTAAAAATTAATTTCAATCCATTTTTAAGACAAACCCATTTTGAAACACTGGTGGAAAATTCTTCAGACAAAAATGTCAAAATGAAGACATTTATTTTTAATTCTTCTTTTTTGAAGGCAAAAGAAAAATGGGGAATGAGCTGTGCTTTCTTAGCTAGTATATTACTGGCTGACACAAAAGTTTACTAACAAAGAAAAAAGCAAGCATCTACCTCCACCATACAAATCTCACATAAAAAGAATCCTCACCCGGCAAGAGAGGTCAGACTCATCAAGTAAATGTAAATGACAATGGAACAAACACCTGCTTCCTGAGAAGGCCCTCTTAAACTGCTTTTTAAATCAATGGAGTGAAACAGGGAACAAGTCATCCAACACATTTGATTGTCTGTTTTAGAAGCTTTTTATCCTGAAAAATATATCAAAGGAAAGCCAAGGAAATCATGCCCTAATTACTCTAGGTTTGATTCAGTTGCCCATTGGTCAAGAATTACCACCATTTGAGATACAGGTTAGATATAAGGAAGAAATTCTTTACTGTGGGAGTGGTGAGGCACTGAAACAGGTTGTCCAAGGATGTTGTGGCTGCCCCATCCCTGGCAGTGTTCAAGGATCAGGTTGGACGGGGCTTGAAGCAACCTGCTCTAGTCAAGGTGTCCCTGCCCGTGTCAAGGGTTGGAACTGCATGATCTTAAAGTCCTTGCCAAACTGAACCATTCTATGATTCTGATTCTGTGACCTCAAGTGGGGTCCAGGTGAGGTGGAGATAGCCACTCCTGAAGCACACAAGCCTCCTGTGGGCCCTATGTCATATTGCAGTCTGATGTATTAGATACCTTATGACATCTGGTACCTGCACACAGCAGAACAGCGTGTGGCCACACAAAGAGGCCTGCTGCTTCAAAACCCCTCAGCTGTCTCAAACTCCAAGTGGGAAATGAGCAACAGAAACAAGCACTTTTTTTCCACCTTTGAATAGAGAGGCCACTGACAATGACTTTCCCATAAGCAGGCAGATTATATAGAAAAATCGAACCAACACAACTGAGAAAACAAATTTTGGTGGGAACAGAACAGTTCTATACTATCACAAACAAATGCAGTGTTTGTGATTCACAAACAAATGCCATGTTTGTGATTCACAAACAAATTGCATGTTAATACGATTCATTTCTCACAGGCTGATGCAGTGGGGAGAAATGCAATGTGATCTCTAAGCTAATGAAATATTAGCAGCCTTAACTATTCAGTTTAGTTGCTGGTGAACTGACCTACAGAGTAAGAGTGTCAACATGCACTTTCTATACTTCAAAGCAATGTTAAGGTGCAATAAGTACCTTTATAACCTGATATTTAGATTTGAAGAAAGTGTGATGGGAAGAAAACAAACCCAAAATGCCTCAAAGGAACAATATAGCTTGTTTCAAACAATATTGATTGATACATTGCCTTTTGAAATCAGCTTGGTTCAGCAGGCAGGTGGCTGGATGAGCTGAAGGATCATGCACTGTTTTGACAGGAAGGCAAACATATCAGTTTAAATTTAGCAATCCCTCTACTCAAGTTGTCATTCCAAAGCTTTCTTATGCCATTGACCTGACGTTAGATCAATAACATTATGACATTTTATGGCACATCAGTGACATAACTAAACACATTGAGTGAAAACTCAAAGATGGAAAAATGCCAAAAAGCATATATTAGAGGCATGTTTTTTTTCACGGAAAGTAATGGCCTCTTATACATTAAAGATATCAGCTTACCTCATATTTGCCTTATCACTTTATTTAGTAGGTATTGAAACTGCATCGGGAGATCACTTCTCCCTGAAGAAGCTTGGACTGACACTAAATAAGGCCTTTTCGTTGAACTCATTACTTTCTGTCTGCATATACACACTGCAAGATACTTGTTCTGCTTGATTGTTTTGACTTCAATCCCATTTTCACCATTCTGTTATTTCTGTATGCGAGACAGTATTATGTGAGACAATTTTCCTTCAAGTGTAACTGGAATCACACTCTATGCATAAAACTAAATCTCTATGAACAATGACCAAATGTATGCTAAAATGTTTTATTTTTGACAGCATCCTCAGTGTCTAAATGGAAAGAAAAAACAACTTTATTTGAAGACTGGCCATAAAACACCCTCTGCTCAAGGCAGCCTAAACTAGCCCAAGTTTAGAGAATTGTAAGGCAAAAGCTTTGTAAGACATAATACCTGGCACCATATAACTGAAATGCAGTTTATGATGTTGAGAAAGTACAGTAGTAACACAGACTGGATTCGGTGGGCTCAAAAATTTAATTTCCATTACTCTGGACTTTTTCATCATTTGAAAGAGTACATCAGTGAACTGATGGCAATACAGGACACAAATCACAGCAGTATGATGAAAGAATGGGTTTTGACTCTCCAAGGGCATTTTGATCTGAATAAAGCATCTTCATGTTTTATTTCTGGTCTGCAAATCCTCTGCAACATAGATCACACATTTTGGACATTGGAGGTTTCTGTCTATGGCAGCAACATTCAGACATTCATATTATCTGCATAATGTTACCTCTAAGTTAGTGTTCTGGGTTCAGCTGGGCTTAAACCACAGCAGCTAGTCTCCCAAGAGTAGGTGGAGAGCAACCAGTGCTTAGAGGCGTGCTTTGCCTAACCTATTTTGGACATATGCACTACAAGAAGTTAAACTGATCTGCAGCCACCACTGGCAACTTCATTTAGCCTTATAATTCCAGGGCCTTGAGCTGCTAGAGAGCTCTAGACATCAGGTCAAATGAATCCTTGCTTGGAACATTGTCAGAAGAGAGTAACCTGATCTTTGTATTATTTGTAGGAGAGATAATACTCAATAACTCAAAAACTGGAGTACTCACTTCACATGTGGGGAGCCTTTAGTTGAGAAAACTTAATGAGCATGGGTTTTCTAGACACTGAAATAGCTGTCAGCTTTTACAGCAGCATTTTTGCAGACCTTTTGGTGAAGTTATATTACTCTGAACCAAAAGAATTAAAATTAAGTGGGCTGGAGAAAGAAAAAGTCTGATTCTATATCCCCTTGGACACCTTTTCTCCTACTGTGACTACACTGACCAAGGGCCAGCAGCTAGTGCCAACCCCAGTATCAGTGTAGAGTTCAGTATCCCTTTCAGAACAGTATCCTTTTCTGCACTGCACATATTCCCTAAGTGTTTGGCCCTTTTATCAGCGAATGGGAACCAGCCAAACTCCAGTGTGGTCAAGAGGATCTTGGCCAACCAGCAGCAGTGTTCGTGGTAGTGTTGTGCATATCCTGGATCTCCTCCTAACTCCAGTTCACAGAAACTAAGGGCTTGATTCAGCTGCTCACATGTGGACAATCTCATGCCATTTTGGACTTTGTAGGGCATCCAACTGCTGCTTCCAAGGTGCATGGATATCCATCGTAGATCATCCATTGTATTTGCCTGCCCCATGTGGGTGACTCAGGTACCCTATAGCATCTCAAAGCAAGGACACATTTATAGCTGCAGCTCAATAGCTTCTGTTTAACCTTAACTTTCTAGACCAAGCTGTCACTTCTAGCTCTGGAGCATGCTGTGTTCAAATCCCAGTGGCTAAACTTAACGGGATTTCTCAGACTTGCATATTATATGAGCAGCACTTCAGCTGGTACAATCGGATTAGCTTCAATGGTTTCCCTGGAACAACACCAAGTTACATCAATCTGATCCACTCTGATACGAAAAATGAGCAAGTCCTGTTTTGAGTCAAAGCTGCTGGTATCCCATATCTGAATGTTTGCATGTTATCATATCCTTACACTTGATTAGTCGCAATGAAAGTAATAAATAAACAGTGCTTGCAGTACAGAAGGATGGAACCACTATCCCTAGCAGAAACTTAAGCTAAAAGTACCTTTATTATTTCAGGAAACTAACCTCAGTGCCCTAGAAAAACAGGTAAGAAATATGGACCTTCTGGAGATATATGGAGAGAAATCATGCATATGATGACAGATCAGAAAAAAATCACTGGCAGTTTGTGGATTAGAGTCTACATTTCAGTATTCTTGCTTATTCTGTATCTTTAAGGAAATATTATTGCAGATACTTATTGTAGGCATTGGTGGCCAGAAGCCAGTGAAGCGAGGCAGAACATAGGAACAACAGAATAACTTGAAATAAGAAATATTAAGGTCACGCAGGAACATTTTAACAAGAATTGATTTAGCTTTGCTCATCTCCTGAAACTGTCTCTTCTTTCATTTTTCTTCTTTATGATACATTACTCTCTAGCAAATAAAACATCATCCCCAAATAATGAGGAAGGGATTAGCTTGCTGATTAACGAGCTGACTCTGCTCACAAGACGAGTTTTCAGGTACTTCATTTGAAAAAAAGAGGGAAAAAAGGAAGAGAAAAGTATAATATTGAAATTTTAGAAGATTTATTAAACTAGAAGAGATGTTTCAAATGCTTTGCAGCTCCTCCTTTATACATTCAGGATTCAAGCGAGCTTCTGACTTTGCTGCCTGTGTGATGGGAGTAGAGAGAGGAGGGGAAATGAGATTCTCAGAACACAAAAGAAACATTTTAATATGAAGATTAAAGGCTTAATTTGGGGGGGATAAGACTCCCGATGGTGCAAATCTCATTAGCTCAATTAAATAAATCTGACCACCTTCTTTCACTGATCCGTTTTGATCCATGATACCCTCTAACTGGCTCTGGAATGGTCAAACTGTGTTCATGTCAGCATTTTTCCTTGATGGATTTACCATTCCTATGACAATCTCTTCATGCAAAAAGATTGCTTTTGTGCTGCTGCTGGGGCGTATGTATTCCTTTCGTTGCTCAGGCTCTCCCAGCTATGCCATTGTTTCCTTCTGTTTGTTTTAATGCTGTTAGTCTGGCATAGTTAATAATGCCAGGATTGCACAGGAATACAATCCATGCATAACAGAAGGAGCTATTGGTCCTGGCTAGATGAAAGAAAGGTCTGAAAACACCAAGTGAAGATGGAAATTCTGCATTGCAGAAGTCTCCACGTTTTACTCAGCTGTAATGCGATGTTGACTTGTAAGATAGAAGGAGACAGGGCCTAACATGAAGGTCATCTAACAGGGGAAATACCACACTGCACAAAGGGAGATGAGAACACAGACCCAGTGAATACTATTGGAAACTGTTGCTGTGTGAAGACTAGCCCTCATTTTTTGTACACAGAAGATGATTTGAGTAAGGACAGTGCGTACATCAGTGCTGTCCACCCAAGACAATTTTAAGACTTCAGTTTCACTGCCTAAACGGCCAGATGTTTTCCTGCAGCAATGTTGCCTGCCCACATTGCTCCATTTGTCCTTGCACACTTGATTTCCTACATGCAGAGCTTTCCTCCATATTTGGCTGAAATTCACTTGCAGCTTCTAATATCTGTGAGTTTGATGAGTGACGCTGGTCTGACAGCAAGTGGAGCTCAGCCAGCAAATGGGCAAGTGATTAAAAGCGCTAAGGATGGACATGATGAATTCTACCACACCAAGAATATATAATAGCCCCCTTGAGATCCGCAAGGGAGCAGAGGACCTGAGAGTGACCATGTTTAAGATCACCAGCTGTGTTTCCAGTGACCCAAGGGAACACAGAGGATGCTGTAGCTTCCACTTGCCAACTCCTTTTCTTTTGCAAAACCATATAAATACATCTGTGGCTCTTGGACCATACGGGAAACATAGTTATTTAGCTGATGCAAATAAATGCCACTTTAATTATGTGCAATGATGACTGCGATTTCTGCATCAGAATTTATTTTATGCATAAATAAAGCAAGCTAAATATGATGCATATAATAAATTATATATATGATTAACATATATAAAAATATAATAATTATTAATCCATGTTCAAGAATCACTTTTCTAACTTAAAGTATAATTCCACAACAGCCCTCTTCCCAGTATCCTGGGTTATGACAGAGCTCCTTAGATCCTTTGATATCAGAGAAATCAGTCAAGAATAGTTTGTATAGTTATACACTGGCACACACAAAAGTTGTGACCAGAGCTTGGAAGAGCAGGAACAACACAGTCAGCATAATAAACACTGTGACATCTGTTAGGGAATGCAGCATCGTTCATGGGGCAAGGAATCAATGAGATTCCCACAGCTCTCTTGATTCCAGGCTTAGGAATCTACTCATACTCAGGTATAACAGGAGCCTGAAATCTGTATGCCAGGATCTACACTTGCATAAACACTAGATATAGACATACAGCCCTGAAAAGAAGATGGAGTGAAATTCAGTCACCATATAAGTTAGTGATGAAGGTCCCACTGATTCCTCTAGATAACGTTTTCTTCCCTGAACTTTACTGCTTTATCCCAGTGATTTGATAGAGGACAAAGTGATCAGAATGTCAATGCCTTGTTTTATAACCAGACAAATTTCGGCTGCCATAGCAGCTGCCTTTTTACCATCAAGCACAGGTCAGACAGAGGAGTCACCAGACTCCAGGGAACTGACCCATGTCTTATCCTTGCCCCAATAGGTGAGCAGCCTTAGTGACCAGGCATGATTCAGTTCACAACATTTCTGTCCTTAGAGTCTATATTAAACAAAATATGAGCTACACAGTAAAGTCAAAGTGGATTAGAAATTGGGCTGTACAAGTTCACCCACCACTAATAAACTGTCTGAAAGGGTGCTGTTTCTCCTCAACACTTGACTATATATTTATGCAGAAAATAAATGCACTAATCTCAGACCAGTTCAAACAAATTGCCCTTTTAGAAAGCATATCTCATACTGAATATGCATTCACATAGTGGTTTGTACTCCAGAATCTTGCTTTTATGTGGCTGCATGGTCAGAGACCACATTTAAAGGGATTATGTGTGTATCTTCTTAGAAAAGTATTGACTAAAACACTAGTGAAGAACTCTATGTTCAAACTGCTGCTGTGACCATGTGATGCTGTCACCTTCATCAGAGCTCTCATCAGAGAGAGATGTAAAGCAGTGCGAGAGCAGTATCACATATTTCCTTGTCATACCTTTCCCTTGGCATCTGATTTTGACCACTACCAGATACAGCATACAGATCTAAAGATGGAACTTTTGGCTGACTCATTAGTACAGCCATTTTTGCTGTCTGAAAATACATTGTCTCCCTTTTTTTTTATGGCAGCTGGGTGGCTGCCACTAACAAGCAATTGCTTATGAGAATTATTTCTCCTCAGGTCCTTAAAATAGAAAAAGCAAAGTATGCATTGCCAGAGAGTTTCTTTGCTTTTAATTTCAGATATTTCAATTTCAGGGCGATGCTGCAGCTTAGTGAACAAGAAAAGACACATCTGTAATACACTATAGCACACATTTTGTCCCACTGGCAATTAATTTCCCTCCATGATGCCTTTTACATTCCAGTTACTGGTGTGAGCAAATAGGAAAAGAGCATCAAGTTATCTACTGGATGTGACTCATAGGGCAGAGTCAAATCTCACAAACAAAGAAGGGTAAATAGTAAGTTGATAAGGAATGATTTTCTTGGTGCTTAGTGCATTCTGTGCTGAGTGATGGCTTCTTCCAGACCTGCCCCTCCTCTGATCTCACACATCCATTCATTCAATCTGATTTTCCTTACTCTTCTCTCTTCTTATTTTGACTCTTCACTCTGCATTAAATTCAGGGTGCCATACATACCCTCCCTCTCAGTGTTCAAGGTGAGGCTGGATGGGTCTTTGAGCAACCTGCTCTAGGAGAAGGTGTCCCTGCCTGTGGCAGGGGGGAGGAACTGGATGAGCTTTAAGGTCCCTTCCAACCCAAACCATTTTATTACAGCGGCTGATTCCTTTATTTTCTGCCTCAACAAAGACCAGTGCTGAGTGAAAGAAGGCAAAAGGACAGGTGTCACAAGAGACCCTTCTTGCCTAGTGAAAGACAGGAGCTAAATAATTTCCCAAGTTAAATAAATTCCTTCCTGTTCCACCACCTCCCCAAAAAGGTGAAATTCAGGAATAATACAGAGCACCCACATAGAACGGTTAAAGATTTCCTGACCCTCATCCTTGCGCAGTCTCAAAAATACAGCCTGTTAAGTTTTGGATACAATGGAATTGCTTGATTCCTTATGTGCAAGAATAATAAATATGATTACTAATAATTAAGGCTCATAAAACTTTTTGCAAAAAGATAGTTGCTATAGAAACATTAAGCTGGTCACATACACAGCCATTAGTGCAGCTTATTTAGTTGGAAACAGTGAAAATAGGAAAATCTATATGTGACAGAGGTTAATAATACAAGCTTGTTTTTTATAAAACAGATAAGTGGGAGAGTATTTTCTTCACTCATTTAGCTGCAGGTAACAGGCTACCTTCATCACTGAATTATTCCAGTATTATACAGCTCTATAGCAACCTGGGTCTGCTGCAGAATAGGGCAGGAGCAATACAAAAGTCAATCACACCCATAATTCTTACAGTTCCTTAGGGAAACATGGCTGCATTTCATTGTTCTTTTTACATCCATGAACAAAGTGAAGCCATTAGAGTATTAAGTACTTTGATAGTCAATATTTCTATCTACCACAGATAAGTTTGTTTGGCAAACCTGCTCCTAAAGAGTTTGGAAGCGGTTTATGTATTTCTTTTTTTGTTCAGAAGATGATTTGCACTTTTAACTTCAGCAACATCTGAAGACAAAAATGCATATAGATGGGTATTTCATTCCTTCCTCTGCCCCTACATTCAAAATAAAAGTGGTACACCAGCAGAAATAAACTTGGAAGACCCTCTCTGGTGGAGGGGAGCTTCCTAGAACGGTTGCTTATGGGAATGGTGGATCTTCAGGTGACCATCTGGTAAGCCATGACTGTAGACACTACATTGAAATGTGTCATAAAATTCATTAAAGATAAAAAAATCTTCTGTTTCCCCTGCCTCTATTTCTAGTTTGTTCACAGTACAAGAAATTAAATTTTAGCAAAATCCTTTGGTTATCCTGAATTCTAACATAATTTTATCCTTATATTATATTGCTCTTAATAATTGCTTTCAATTCACACAAAAAGAAAGCTTTCACTTTGAAGATATCTAAACCCATCTCAAGGTCATCTCTAACAGCGCTACCACAATTCACAGAGCCTTTGGAAAGGCTTCTTTCTAGGCTGAACAAATCATAACTTGTCATCTCAAATTTTTAGAGCCATCTGTTTGAAGAAGGCATTAAATCTACACTATTTTTATCCAGCAACTCCAGCATCTATTTTTATATTTGTTATGTTTTACAGGAGCTCCGTTGTTTGCTTCTTCAAAGTCTTCTCAAGAGGTTTAAGCTTTGGATGACTTCTTATTTCTAACGTCCTGAATAGCTACTTGTTATTATATTTACCTGCATTTATCTACTACAGGGTAACTCAATGTCTTCCAACTGTCAGCTCTCCTTACATCTTACAGATGTACTGTTTCCCATTCGATACATATTTATGACTGTATTTACAAATAATGTTTGAAATTAAAATTTAGAATGCAAAATTGTATTTTCCATTCAGATTCTCTTTTGTCTCCGGATGTACTAGTATGCCATCCAGTATATACCAGTCTTGTTTGACCCTATGGATAAACCCTAAGAAACAGGGAATGTACATATATCTTCTGTGTAACAGGGGGCAGATCTTTACTATTTCATTATATTAATGTCAGAAACGATAATTTCTGTCAAAGAAACAGATGTCCAGACCCAACAGTAGAGCTGGGTTGGTTTGTTAGACAACAGGGAGACAAGGATTTTGACAGCCTTCCCATGAAGAAAAGAAGGAAAAATGGTAACAGGAAAACAAAGTAAATAAATCCCAAATCAATTTTTTAGGTTTTGCAAAAATTAAGCGGGAAGTGCATGAAATGCATTACTTGTAAGTACTTTCTACTTCTCTATTTTACTTTGACTGGATAAAAACTATCTTAAGACTGATGATATGGCAGAAATGCTAAGAGATACTGTCCCTGAAAAATAAAAATAGGCAAGTATACAAACTCTTGAATTCCTGGTGCATACCAGGTTTTTTAAAATCACAGATAAAAAATATATAGAACAAGGCAACCAGTAAATGAACATATAGTGGTATAGCTGAATGTAATGACTCAGTGAAAACTCCAGTGCCAATACAGTAAATAGCAGTTTTCACATTGCTTTCATAGGGACCAACAGCTCATCTTCAAGAACATGTATTCTAGACAGTAATCTCTGAGAAAAGAAGTATGAATTTAAATGGAAAGCTTCTGGTTTGAATTCAACCGCAGTCAAAACAGACCTACAGTTGCACTGAGCAATTCAGATTTGAATTTTAACATTTTTCTTTCTGGACATTTACAAATGCATGCAAGGTGATGAATGCTGTAAGGGTTGCTGGCTTAGGCTTTTACTGATTAAATAGCAAATCTGATTTTTTTTACCAGTTTGCTAGACTTAAATCATGTCTAAACATGTTTAACAAGTGTCTAACACTACCTGGCAGTGTTCAAGTCCAGGTTGGATGGGGCTTGGAGCAACCTAGTCTAGGGGAAGGTGTCCCTGACCATGACAGGGGGTTAGAAGCTGTATGAGCTTTAAAGCCTCTTAGAACTCAAACTATTTTGTGATCCTATGCTTCTAAATGAAGCTATGATTTTTGGTTAGACTAAACATGAACTTAAGCAGAAAGAGATCCCCACGTGAGCTGGGCTGGGTGGTCATTTAATTTTTTGGGGCCAGTGGCTGAATTCCTGGTAAATAAATCTTTTCAGCACTGTGACCTTGCAGTAGCTTAGTCTCAAGTGCGGGAGAGCAGCTTGAGCCCCATGTCTGCTAAGGAGTATAAGATAAGTCACTCGCCTGACATGGGAAAATCTACCACAGACCCAAAAGGTAAAAGAAACTTTCTCCTGCTGGGGTCCAGTGCTCCACTGGATTCTCTTGAGCTGAAATCATGTTTATTATTCCAGGATATTCTAGTTTATGTGTATACAGGATCCAGTTCATCACATATGATGAGGCTCTCAACCTGCATCCTATACGCTGTAGAAAGCATGACAGGACGAATGATAGCCAGTGACCATCACTCTCTTTATTGGGCATAACTTAGAAATACTTGGCTGAAAATAGTCTAGCTGGTGACACAACTTCTTAATGTGTTTGCTCTTTAGTGCAAGCCACTTGAAAAGTGACTGATGGCCCCTATGCAGACAAAAACTGATATTCAGTGTCCTGGATTTCATCCTTCTGATATTCCAGCATGGAAGTTAAACCATGTTTCAATATTTTCTGAATTCAGGATATGTTTTGCTTGTTGTTTGTCTGTGGTAAATAAAAGGTTTCTGCTTGTCTGGACATTAATTTACAACTAGTATGTCACTAATACCAACAATTGCTTCTTTGCAGTTAGTAAGTAATAAGAAATAATCCATATGAGATTGTCTGGACCAAGACTAAGTAGAAAGCTGACTTATTTCTTGAAAATGGATTAAAAGTCCTCGTTTGTTATGTTCTATACTGAGCCAACAACCGTGTTTTGGCTGTAAAATGCATATTTATGTATGAAGTACAAATCCAATAAGCTCTTCTTTTCCTTCTCTTTATTAGGCCCCACTTTATCACCTGTTTAATCAAGGCTCTCCCAACACTGAAGAAAGAAGCTCTTTTTTTTTTGTTTCCATTTGCTTTATTTTCCAGTCAAGGGTAAGTTGCTGTTTTCTTTTTTTGGTAAAGGTTGATTTTGGGGGGGGTCTGGTTTCAATTTGCAGTGCAGTGCTGTATGACAAACAGGCTCAATAGCCAACTCTTATTTATCATCTCCATGATATGCTTAATGTTTACAACTCCATGAAAAAATCCCAAATCAGAACAACTGCTTTTAGCTCTTTTGCTCAATACTGTGGAATAAAAACAAAAAAAAATAAAGAAATGCATGCAAACTATTATTGTATCAAGAAAATAGAGTTAAAAAATTCTGAATATGGCTTTGTAATAGAATATTGCACCAAGATGTATTTTACGCTTGTCCTTTTGTTTTTTGCAGTTATTTGACTAAATGCAAATTTATGCCTCTTCTGTATAAGAAGATGGACTGAGATTGATTCAGATGTCCATGAAGGGCTGTCTAATGCCATCTCAGAAGGCACCCTGCCTGACATCCAGTCAGATATGCTATCAGCAACCCAGACTAGTTGGATTAATAATGGATTCTCAAATGACATTATAGGTCTATGTGTAGGCAACTGAAGTATATCTACTTCAGGGTGAGGCAAATACCTTCTAAGTTCCTTCCTATTGATTTAAAACTCCATTGACTGCACAAGCTGCTTACACACCTGATTTACATTTAAATGGAGGTGTCTCCAGTCTGGAGCTGAGCCCTGCTCAAAAGGAAAGAATGAGGCCAGCTAATACGCCAAGGGCAACAGAAGGTAGGAACAGCCTTCTATATTTACCTATGTTTATATAGCATAGGGTTGAGATCAGCAGTAAGTCTCCAAGGGGTCATCACAGACCGTGGAATATACACATTCTGTGTTTTCTACCTTGATATAATTTGCCGTCCACAAGAATTGAAACAAATTAAAAGTCTATAGTTTGGATGCAAAAGGAAAACAAAAATACACTCCAAAGTCTCACCTAGATTATTATTCTGTTCATAATGTCACTATTGATAAAATCTGCAAAGCAATGATCCTGTCACCATCTTGTTTGCAAACCTGTGCTGGATAATGCCTCATAAAAGAGAGAGAGGAAATAATGACACTTCCACTTTAAATATTAAAACTAGGTTTGTTTTGTTTTGTTTTGTTTTTTTACTCTTTAGAATTCAGACTCCCTTCTTCTGCAATGCAAATAATGAAAACACTTCTAGAAGCACAAGATTAGATTGAAGCTCCGCTCTCTATATCTTGGGCAAACACAAATTAAGCTTTAGAAGTCTTAACATTACAATGCTGAATAAAGGCAAAAACCAGATGGGTGGACATGAGAAAATGTCACTCAGCAGATGAGGAATAAAAAGCCCAGGTGCTGATTCCATGTGTGAGCTTAGACACAGCAATGTCAGACCTCTCATGCTGATATGGCAGTACCCAGGACTACCCTTTAAGGAGCTTGAGAAAGTATTTTAGTGACAGCTGAGTTCCTCAGAGATAATGTGGAAGGAATGTTAACCCTCAGTCTTGGACACTTAGAAGGACTGGATCCTTTCCAGGGCTGTTAGCTTGTCTATACTTCCACATGTGATTTCTAACCCTATATATATAAAAGGATATCATCCTAAGGTCTGGCTGGAGATTTATTTTGCTGTTATACCCTGACACCATTTTTTTTAATTGCATTTTTTGGGGGGAAAAGAAACCCAACCCATGGCTTTCCTTTTAACAGTGAGAAGTAGCATTATCACCAAACAGATCTCTCTTTCCTGTGCTGAAGGGAAGTAAGACAAAATCTTCACATAAAAGCTCTGGACTGACAGATTCTAAACTGCCAGCTACATACCAGCTATATTTATACAGTTCTGTGATCCTGCTAAAGCACTTATCACAACCTTTTACATCTTTCTTATCTTTTGCAGGTTCATATTAAATCCATTCTGTGTATCACAGGCTTTATATTGAAAGCCGCCTGAGATGCTTTATGATTTCTCAGAACAGGATAGCAGGTTTTGTCTCATGAGTCCATTCCCTCTCAATACAAATATGGGCGTCAGTAAAACATGTATCTGGGCCATGGGACAGCTACAGCTGTCCCATGATAACCTGTATCCCTAAACAGCTACTTGCCTGCCAATGCCAAAAGACTGTTCTTGTTTCCCAAAGTGGAATTTCTAATTGTAGCTACTCATCAGTAGTAATTTGTCACTGAAGTCCTCTCCCAGCATTTCTTATTTGAGCAATACCATCTCTAACTTGGAATAGGAAAGACCTCAGGTGTGTCTTAATGTACCATATAAAGTTATACGCGGTCACAAGACATGGTGCAGTTGAATGTGTGATGTTTGTGGAAAAGTTAAACTTTACGAGTGGATAGAAAGGCTACTTTCTGAACATCACCTGTCCCAAATCAGAGGCTTAGCAGACAAGACAAAGGCTTGCGCACAACAAATCACTGCAGAAGTAAGAATGCTCTTTCTCCCCTCATACACACCGGGAATTTGGCATTCTTGAGTCCATGCTTGAGTGAGCAGAGAAAAAAAGAAGAGAAAGCTAAAGTCTGCAGCCTCAGGGAGCAAAGTACATAGCTTTATGTTCTTATTTCTCATGATTTTCTCTTCATCCTGAATTGGGCACAGAAAAATGCATTCTTTCCTGAGAGGGGAGCATCAACAGCAAGGGCAAGGCGTGCAACACGTATGTTTTAATAAGGGGCACAGAATCAGCAGCAATTTCACAAGTCTGACGTGGACCAAATCTACCACAGAGCAGCTTTGGCAGGGATTATAAAGGAGTTTTTAAAGGGAAAGTACATGGCTGTCCTGGGTTCAGCAGTAGCAGTCATTTTTCTCCTCCTTAGTAGCTGGTGAAGTGCTTTTTTTTGACTTTTGGCCTCTAACCCTAACACCGACTGGTTTCAGTTGCTGCTCAGTAGTCTTTACTCTGACCAAGGACTTTCTGAGCCTCATGCTCTGCCAGGGAAGAGGGGAAGCCTGGAGGAAGCAGAGACAGGACACCTGATCCAAACTAACCAAAGAGGCATTCCATACCACAGCACGTCATGCCCACTATATAAACTGGGGGCAGTTACCCAGAAGGGTTAGATCGCTGCTCCGGTCAGGCTGGGTATCAGTCAGCGGGTGGTGAGCAGTTGTTTTCTCCTCCCTTGTTTTTTGCCTTATCATTATTATTATTGGTGGTAGCAGCAGTGGTTTGTGTTATACCTCAGTTACTGCACTGTTCTCATCTCAGCTCATGGGAGTTACATTTTTCTGATTCTCCTCCCCATCCCCCTGGGAGCAGGGGGAAGAAGCGGGGGAGTGAGAGAGAGACTGTGTGGTTTTTCTGAGTTACGGCTGGGCTTAAACCATGACAATGGCTAACAAACAAGACCAATCACGATCAATGTTGAGGGCTAATATGAGTTGGGATGCCCTTTTCAGGCTCAGAGCTTGGGTAAGAAACAAAGAAACCTCAATCAATAGAGCACGAGTGCTGGAGAAAGAGGAACCCTAAGGGTTGTATTTTAGGAAAAAGCAATTTCAGAGACTAAAAAGAAAATAAACTCTAAATGCTTATGGATAGCTGATACCTCAGAGTTTTAGCAGTTGCTTTCTGTTACTGCCATTTCATGCAAATACTGCAGGTGAATCATTATCATAATCACCCAGTTTGGAGTACAATCGCCTGTGTGGTTGTTTCATGTGAGAAATAGTAATTCTGTTTGCTTGCCTCTGTCAGTGGTGCCAGATGAGAAATGGCTTTTTTTTGTATGTGTGATAATAAAATCAATTGGATTCCTCAATTGCTCAGAAAGAAGAAACTTAAATATTTTAAGAGAAGCAGGTCTAAAATAAGGGTAGGAAAACAATTCTCTCCAACTGTAATTTCTTGCTTGACTGCACAACAATTTTCTACAAACTATCTTCTTCTGTAGATTCAACTGGAATTCAGCCAAGATGGATCCTATTGGAAAAACACACCCGTCTTTAAAAGGCTTGACATCAGCCCTATTCATGCTTTCTTTACTTTGTCTACCCAGAAAGTTAACTCAGGTTTACCTGCCTCTGAGTACCTGGACGAGGAAGGCCCCATATGCAACAGCTCTTCCAACAACTTCTCTTGAAAAGCCCACTTACAGACACACAACTCTTCTCCATATGGATTAGGTGGGTTGGGTAGGACTGCAGGGAGCATCTTGTGTTCCTCTAAATGAGGGGAGCACGTGAGAAAAACTGAATGTGGTAGATGGAGAACTGACACAAGATTCTTACGCATCCAAGAGATAGGAATTTTCCATGGAAGTAGCTGTTCATCATCACTTATTACTAGTGCTGGTAAGAGTCATTTTCCTATGGGATATATAAGATTTTCACTATTTTTCCCATTTTCAAGCTCTTTTTTTTCTTTTCTAAGGAAAATTTAAGGGATGAGGTTTTAAGCTCTGCAGTCTCCTTCCTGAGAGAACATAGCACATTGACTTAGTGGCCCTTTTTTTCTTCCTTTCTTTTTCCTAGTAGGATTCTTGACAGGACAGATCAATTGGGCCTACTTAAAACCTTTTTATTTCTAACCATATTATTAGTTAAACTGGACAGAGACACATCTCTGGACTGCAGTCTAAAGGCATCAATACTCATTTCTGAGTTACACAGGTGAAAAAAAGCTTTGTTTTTCTTTAAATGAGACATATTCTCTGTCACAGTGTCTAAAACAATACATAGTTCAAGTTGCTTTTTCTAAGATATTGAATAGAAACCAAGCTGTAAAGGTGTACAATGTTGTGTGTATATAAAACATGGAAGCCTTTTGGGCTGTATTTGTCAATCAGTTCATTGAATTTACATACATGGAACTTCTGCAAAAGACTATGGGCAGGAAATAAATAGTTTTGACATAAACTTCCTCCATCTGGATGTATTGTGCAAAACTAGAGGAAATTGAGGGAAAACTGCTTCCATGTGCATTTGTTAATGGTCAGAACTCTGGTTTACTAATTGCTGAATATGTCAAAGATTAATATAGTCTTAAGGACTTGTATAGGAACATATATAAACATGTTTTACTATACATATAAAGCAAAAAAAAAATAAATGTAATTATTTCTTCTAGTGGAGACTGACACAATCATTCTGGCTTTACTTTCTTAAATTTCATAGGTCATTTTTCCATCCCTTCCTTTTTACATGGGAAATAGTTTCCCATGATTTCTAGGTGGAACTAGAAAAATCTGGTTTCTTCACTATTTGAATTAAGATGCCTTAGAAGATGAAACAAGTCACCTTTGGATTCAGCAAGCTGCCAGTCCAGTTCCTTCTGTGCATACAGAAATGTCCACATAAGCATCAAGCACTAAAAACCGCACTTGGAAATTGGTACTGGATATGGGTTTCTGTACCGAAGGATTAGGATGGAAAACCAGTAAGGGCAAAGCAGTCACAGGATGAAAGAAACTAAAGCTAGTGCTGTATGCAAAAGGAAAGTAGAGGGAAATAGTGTTGTACTATAAACAGGAGAGAATAGTCAACACACCAGTATGAAGCCTGATGTTTCAATGTCATTATAGACAAAGGAAATATTGCAGCAGTTTTTTGATTTTTTGATCATTTTTTGATGCAAACTACTTGAATATTTGCTGTTAACAGAACACAGGGAAGAAAGATACCAAAAATTGTTGAAACTTCTCTCTAAATAACTGAAACTGATTGGGAAATTCCATGAAATGGGGAAGATTTGGAAAGATACTCTTGCAAAGAGCAACTTGAATGAAAATGAATGCTTTTAAAATCAAGCAGGTATATGAAAGCATAGCCAAATAGATGCTACTTACCAGTTTTTGCACTCAGCCCTGGGCACTTGCTGGGGGTCCATCTGCAGCCTTAATTAATGCAACTTCCAGAAAGAACAAACTCAAAATGCTCAAATGAAAACAGGGTACCTGTCATGTGCCTCAATTTTGACAGTCAAAATCAATGATGCTGTGTCATGGTTTAAGCCCCCCACCCACTCAGTTTTACTCACTCACGTCACTCCCCCTCTTTCTTCCCCCAGTCCCGGGGGAATGGGGAGGAGAATCAAAAGAATTCAACTCACACAGGTTGAGATAAGAACAGTTTAGTAACTAAGGTATAACACAAATCACTGCTGCTACCACCAATAATAATACAAGAGAAATACAAAGAAAGAGAATACAACTGCTCACCAAGCCCGACCCAGCCAGTGCGCCCCCCAGCAGCAAATCCCCCAGTCCCAAAAACCTGACCATGCCATGCACCCCCAGTCCACCACCACATCCCTTCCGGGTCCTCTGCCCTCCGTGTTCACATCCTGGACATGACGTGCTGTGCTATGGAATAACCTTTTAAGTCAGTTTGGGTCAGGTGTCCTGTCTCTGCTTCCTCCTGGCTCCCCCGTCCCTGGCATAGCATGAGGCTCAGAAAGTCCTTGGCCAAACAAAACATCACCAAGCTGTAACTGAAAACACTGGTGTTATCAGTGCTGTTCCGAGGCCCAAAATCAAAAACACAGCGCTGCACCAGCTACCAAGAAGGAGAAAAATGACTGCTACTGCTGAACCCATGACATGCTGAAAACTCTGAAAAGCAAGGATAGCCTGGGCTTGATTTTCTACATCCAGTCTGGGAGACTCATATCCTTTTGAGACTCTATCCTTCTGGACTTTGTGTCCCCAAGACATCCATTATCACACAGAAAATAACACATGCTTATCCTGCAATTGCTTTGTGAGGATAATCATACTGAAATACGTGGGTGCCTTGAAAACTGTGGTGATGGTTTAGAAGCTTAGTGAGGGATAGTGAGAGCTAAAATCCTCCTACATCTCTTCCCTAGTAGGGAGAATGTGATGACCAGCTTGCTCACTGAAGGGAATTTCCTTCTGAAACACAAATCTTGCACTTTTACATTCAATTCCAATGACTGTGACTTTTCTATTCTACTGGCACAGAGATCCATCATGATCTAGTGCGTGGTGTCCCTGTCCATGGCAGGGGAGTTGGAACTAGATGATCTTAAGGTCCTTTCTAACCTTAACTATTCTATGACTCTATGATTCTACAATCTTTTCCTCCTTTCATGGTAGTTATGGCTGGCTGAGAGTGATGAAGAGGGAAATCTGTTACAGGAAACTTAATTTTACAGTCCCTGACTTTCCAGGATTGTAGCGTTTCCCCGTTTATGGCTGGGTGACAACCTACTAATACCATTCTGTTCACATTACTTTAAAAGTCAAAATAGAGTTCTTTACAACTCAACAGCTAGATGCTTTGGACTTCCATTTATTTATTTTCTTATCATTATTAGTATTTATTTAGGGATAGTTTTCATTATTAGTGAAACCAGTTGAAGTCAGATTTACAAAGCTCTGTATTGTACTCTGTATTGTACGCTCTGTAGAGCATCTGCTTGAGTCAAAACCTGGAGCTGTGCAATCTTTCTCACAAGGCAGTAAGATGTCATAACCACTCATATCAAAGCTATATTTTGGTCAAACAGAAAAAGCGTTCACCATTTATCAGGAGTTCAGCCTAGTAAATTATTTGTCACCCTCCCCAGTGCTCCCTAAGCACTGTCAACTTTCCTTACTTTGAGAGTTTTAAAGACCTTTTCTTTCTTAAATGGCATTTGAAAGTGTGATAAAAGCAGCTTTTTCTTTTTGATGTATGACTGTATATTGTTAATATTTGATAGATCCTCCTATTTTGAGGATATAAGGGGGAAGTTCTTTACTGTGAGGATGGTGAGGCACTGGAATGGGTTGCACAGGGAAGTTGTTAATGCTCTGTCCCTCATGGTGTTCAAGGCCAGGTTGGACAAAGCCTTGGGTGACATGGTTTAGTGTGAGGTGTCCCTGCGCATGGCAGGGGGATTGGAACTGGACGATCTTAAAGTCCTTTCCAACCCTAACTATTCTATGGTTCTCTGATTGTGGGGGAAAACAGAGAATTTAAACAAAAGTGTGCTGTTAACTGCTGTTGTGAAAGGATACTTTAATTTCTACTTCTAAGAATAGATCAGAGTTGAATGAAGCAGACACACACCTAAGCTGTAAAGTGTATGAAAGTTCACATACGCATTTGGCCTCACACACTCTGGGATTTGAAACTACATCCCCCATATTCCATACAAATATTCAGATTACTGAGATATTTTTACATGACTTTCTCATTTTGAGTTTCATCCTAACTTTTCTAAAAGGTCATTTCAATGCAGATTTGGTGAATTCAGTACATGCAAAAACATTAAGGTTTTTCTGACTGACATTTTAAGAGGGAAAATTTCCTTTTATCACGAAGTTCTTCATCTGGCGGACAAGCAGCATCAGAAGAGCAGTTGCTTCCAAAGCCCCAAAATCTATACAATATTGAAAGCCTCCTACTTCAATCAAGCAACATCTGTACCAACTCTAACTGCAAAACACGTTCTTGAAGGAAAACCACACTGAGGATGGAAAGGCAGAGCTCCTAGGGTGAGTGTGAACAATACAGGGTTCTCTGAGGTCATTAAAGATGTTTCTTAGATGACTCTTACTTTCAACAGTTAATAACTTGAGTTTCCTCTACCACTGTCAGCATTAGAGTTAATGGAGAATCTGGGAGAGATCCGCAAGCTATACAACTGTAAAGCATACAAAAAAGCGTGCCTAAAAACCAGGAGTGAATGATCTCCCCTGTGACACCACTGGAAGATCTTTTCTATTGGGATACCAGCATCAATTTCAAATAGATGTATTTCTAAGAAGGGTGAAGCATAGCATGTCTTGCTTTTCTGTCTACAACCCCTTGTGATTTATTCTCCCCAAGTTTAAAAAGTACTGTATGCATTTCTATTCCTGAGACAGTCACTCAGCCTTCCTTCATGAGCAAAAAAAAAGAGAAATAGATATTTTTAGAGCACAGTTTATCTGACCTATTTTAGATGTGCATTTCTGATTGAGATGAATTAAGCCCCAGTTTTCATTAACTATACTGACTATGACATATCTGCTGCCTGTAAGAGGGAATAGAAAGCGTGAATTTCTCAGGTGTTGTTACTTCCCAATAAGGTGAAGCTAACTATGTAACTTAAGTATGGAAAAGAATCCTTGTGAATCACAAGTGATCTGCAGAGCAGGTCTTAAGGAAAGATAGTCCAAAACAACGCAGCAATCTAACACACGGCCAAGAGTTCTCTCCAAGGATTTTTAGGCTCTTGTACACTGAACAGCAAAAAATTACTATTAAAACCATAGCATTGTTTGAATGAGAAGGTAACCAAGGACATTTCTGAATTTCCTCAATCATCTTGATTTAAACTCATGAAGATTAGAGGAACTGAATGGGGCTTTAGCTTTCTCTTTGCTTTTTCTACCTGCATCATGACTTGCAGAGAAAGAAAATCAGTTCACATGTCTGAAAGGGAGATGTGGGGTGTTTTGGTCAAGTTCATCATCCAAAGGATTGAGGAATGAAACATCTATATGTTGTCAGTAAGTCATCAAGTGACTTCTCTCAGGGGCAAGTGAGAACTGAAGTCGCTTGTGCAACATCAGGACAGTAAGCAGAGAACCTGGGATTTGAAGATCTGTAAAGAATTCTGCTAAGGAGCTTTAATCAGATGTAACACAAGATTCCACCACAGTTGTTATGCGTATACATTCATAGAAATATACAATATATATGGGTAAGCAAGAAAGTTTAGCTCTGTCTATGGACTATGTCAATTGGATTAAGAAAGTAAAAGTTGGTTTTCTATCCAGTTTTAAATGACTTATTTGTTATATGTAGTGTATACATAGCTTGAAGTAGAGAGCAATATTGTCCTCAGAAATAATTAGAGCACAAAAGCAAGTCATCTCTAAGGGCCTGTCTGCAATTAACTAGGCGATCATATCACAGTGCTAATGCACCTCTAATTTAGACTACTTCCATCCCAATGGGAGAACCAAGGGGCTTAAGTGCCACATAAAAAAACTAACCAGGGAGGATGATCAAATAGGTATTTCTTTTTCCAAGACACATAACACAATTAACAGTGTTAAAAACCTCAGTGCTGCACTAAGAATTTACATCTTCAAAAGAAGAGAGGAGTTAAAATGAAATTTCAATGAGGAAAACTTCAGACATCAAGGTCCTTAAGGGTGATAAATAATGAGATGTTTATGAGGAGGAAAAAAAGCACTAAAAACCCTTGTATACTTATGAGTAATTTGAAGACCTAAAAGAATGCAGTGTTTGATGCTACATGAAGTGACTAAACCAAGAGCATGACCGTGATTGCAGTAAGCACAAAAATGGGCTGAATCAGACTGTAAACACTCTCAGAGCAATAGAAAATCTTCCAGGGAGTGAATCAAATGGATTATTAAGTTAAAATTGAAGTCCCTTATGCCATGATACTGTCCATTATAAGCACATGATAGTCAGGAAATCAGAAAATTGTGGTATATAAACAGAAAAGCTAACCTGATCAGAATAGAGATGTTGTTTTGACATCAGTTGAAGCAGTGACTAAGGTTAGTACTTGAAATCCAGGAGTTGATTCTCAACTATGAACTTCTCCCCAAAAGCAAAGAAGAGCGGTTGGTCTTTGGTAATTACTTTTAAATTTGAATTTCTTTGCTATGATAATGGATTGCATAGCCATTCTGAGATCGTTCTGATAAAGCCAATATGTGATGTCCCTAAAGAAAATTGACTCCAAGATTGATTTTGCTGTACAACCTTCCATTTGGGATTTGGGATCAGTTGTAATATACCTGCTGCTTCTTTCGTGCTGGGAAAAAACAAACAAACAAACAAACTAGTTTTCTCTTTATCTAGTCATTTTAGATCCACCCAGCCCTAAATGTCAGGTTCATCCAATCTTGTCCACATGTTCTCTTCCACTGTGCTTCCTTTATTTGACTTTGAGTCCAAACTTTCTATTTCTGTTGCAGCAGATCTTTATCCTTCTTCCACCCATAATGATCCTGTTGTCATTTTTCTTCTAATAAATATATATATCAGATGGCTATTTTTCTATCACTAGACATAAATAACTAAATAAAATGAAGAAATAGATGAACCCAAATGATAACAAAATCCAAGTGTCTCCTTGCTGAAAGGGAGGGAGGAAGAATGTTCTTTAATCCAAACTTCATGATATTCACTTGCATTCAAGCTGTGAGGCAGATGTTCCCTGATGAGCAATTAGCACAAAATCTGTGACTTGAAATCATAAATCAGTACTTGCCTCTGATCTACAGGGTTGAGAAGTACATCAGGGCATAGGAAGCTGCAGACATCACCTTAATGAGATCTGCTAGCTAGCTGTAAAACTTCGTTGAACAAGCAGTTTGATCCCAGGGTGTGCTGGAAGCCTCCATTCCCATCAAGCCAGCACTCCTGAGGTCTCTTCAAGCTTTTTTCACAGACATAGACAACAAGCTGCTGAACAGGTCATTCCTGTACCCATGGCAGGATCAAATACACTCGGTGTGTTTGTCAGATGTTTAACATGTTCTGTAAAGCTCAAGCGATGGGAGGTTCTCTCAAGGAAACCTATGCCAATATTCAACTGTATTTGTCATCAGCAAAAATTCTCTATAAACTGCAGTATTCCCTGCAATGAACTTCAGCCTATTATTCTTAAGACTAGATAATTCTTACCATGTCCACAATGATCTGCATGATGTGTAGTACTGAACAACAAATACTATGAAGACTCCTGGGGTTATCCCATGATGAGGGACTAGTGAATGGAAACAAAGAGCTGAAGACTGACTACACTGCAGCATCTAATTAGAAACTAGTATAGAAACTTGGATGACAGAAGAAATAAAGACTGTTGGGTCACTGCAGAGATGCCATTGAGACATTGGCCCAAGTGATTGATGAGAGCTGACTACTGGAAATGAATGGTATAGATTAGACCTAAGTATTCCTTCCTAAAGGAAAATAAGAAAGCAATAAGAAGCAAACACCTAGGTGAAAGTTTCAGGCCAGATAGCAAGATATAATCCAGCAAAAATAAAATTAAGAGATTCAGGGGAAATGAAAGGATGATTTAAAATTGCTTAGGTGTATGCACTGCTTTTACACTAATACTGAATTGGCTTGAAACAGCTGTAAACATTAATATGTATTTAGAAAACAGATGCATGTGTAGCAACTGCCTTCCAAAAATGTGTTCCAAGGGCCTACATAGCTAGAGAAAAATAAATTCACAATCTGTGCTGATGGATTGGATTTTGAACTATGACTGATGACAGGATGTATTTTAGAGCATTGATGATAACTTTTTCACATGGGTAGTGGTGGAGCTAACAGGGAGAGTTGTGCTGCTGGACCTTGTACTAACAAACAAAGAAGGACTGGTTGGGCATGTGAAGGTTGGGGACAGTCTTGGCTGCAGTGACCATGGAATGGTGGAGTTCAGGATCCTGCATGAAGAAAGCAGGACAGTAAGTAGGATTACAGCCCTGGTCTTCAGGAGAGCTAAGTTTGGCCTCTTCAAGGATTTACTCAGAGGAGTCCTGCGGGTTAGGGATCTGGGATTTAGACAATAGGAAGGTCATAGAATCATAGAACAGTTAAGGTTTGAAAGGACCTTAAGAGCACCTATTTCCAACCCACCTGCCATGGGCAGAGACCCAAAACAGATGATTAATATTCAAGTATCATTTCCTCCATGATCAAGACCAGTGCATCCCTATAAGTAAGAAATCAAGCACAAGAGGCGTAGACCTGCATGGATGAGCAAGGAGCTTCTTGCAAAATTCAAACAGAAAAAGGAAGTTTACAAACTGTGGGAAAAGAAACAGGATACTTGGGAAGAATGTAAGAACATTGTGAGTATGCAGGGACATGACGAGGAAGCTAAGATCTATTTGGAACTCTATCTGGCAATGAATGGCAAGGACAGCAAGAACGACTTCCTCAAGTACATCAATAGCAAAGGAAGACTAGAGAAAATGTGGGCCCACTGCTGAATGAGATAAGTGCCAGGATAAGGGGCAATGGGCATAAACTGAAATTTAGGAAGTTCTATCTGAATAAGAAGGAAAACTTTGAGGGTGGCAAAGCACCGGAACCGACTGCGCAGAGAGCTTGTAGAGACTCCTCTGGAGATATACAAACCCCACCTGGACACCATACTGCGCAACCTGCTCTAGGTAAATCTGCTTTAGCAGAGGGTGTGGACTGGATCTACAGAGGTCTCTTCCAACCCTAACCATTCTGTGATTTGTGATTCTGTGACTCATGTTACCTGGATCTGTTAGTGACAGGAAAAAGCAATATACATAGATCAATGTGCCGCAGGACTGGTTCTGCATGCTACAGTGTAAGATGAGTTCTCAAAGTTGCTGTTCTCACCAGAAAACAACTACACATAGAAAAGAAGTCAAATTATGCAGCCTTGGCTTTTAAATGCACCTCACACCTGTTTTCTTTTTTAGGAAAAAGCAATCCAAGAATCAATGTTATGCTGATTTGAAAGTACAACTTTCATTGATTGCAGAATACAAATATCTCTATTGATTATTCTACTTCTCTCTCCTCCTTGCATTTCAAACATGATGTGTCTCTATGTACCTCTCACACTTGAATACATATCACCTAATTAGTTAGTCAGAGAAGTAAGGTGCATCTGATCAAGACTTCATCGTGACCTTTGATGTGTCTTTCATCCTTCCTCTTCCATGCCACTTCATTTTCAAAGTCTCCTGGAGGTTGTTAAGGACCTTGAGCAGCCATCTTAATTCAATGTCTACTTGTCCTCTAACAAGGATTCCCAACCCATAGGAAGGGAACAGGAGAGAAATGGCAGGTTGAGGTCTGGGAGAAATCTGACATTTCCAGTCATATTCAAGCTACTTCAATGCAGTCAGAAACTGTGTTGTTATTTTGGGGGGTTTGGTTTGGGGTTTTTGCTTTGCAAATAAATTGGAATCCAGGGTGAAAAATACTGTAAATGTAAAACATACTTCTGAGATACTATATAAATATAATGTATTTCCTCTTATACCATTGCTCTGACAGATACAGCAGTAGACTAGACAAAGACTATAAACATTAACACTTTTAGGGGAATAGAAAGATTTTCCCATCAAATACCCACTGTAAGTTGAATCTGATAATCTAATGATGAGGTGGGGTCAATATGCTGTTCCATATAGAATCATAGAATAGTTCGGGTTGGAAAGGACCATAAGATCATTCAGTTCCAACTCCCCTGCCATGGGCAGAGTCACATTCACACTAAACCCTGTCATCCAAGGTTCCATCCATCCTGGCCTTGAACAGTGCCAGCGATAGAGAATTCACAGCTTCCTTGGGCAGCCCATTCCAGTGCCTCACCACCCGCACAGTAAAGAATTTCTTCCTCATATCCAATCTAAACTTCCCCTGTTTAAGTTTGAACCCCTTGTCCTCTCACTACAGTCCCTCATGAAGAGTCCCTCCCCAGCATCCTTATAACCGCCTTTCAGATACTGGAAGGCTGCTCTGAGGTCTCCACGCAGCCTTCTCTTCTCCAGGCTGAACAGCCCCAACTTTCTCATCCTATCTTCATATAGGAAGTGCTCCAGTCCCCTGATCATCCTCGTGGCCCTCCTCTGTCGTCATCTTTGATGACAATAAAATGAAACCCATTCTATCAGTCCTGACAACCTTCTCTCTACCAAGGACCCACATCAGTTTACAGGTTCATTAAATCAGCATTATAGTTATACGTGATTAAAAGTGATTGGAAGATCTACATATGCTCTCAGAGTCTCCTAGATGAATGTGGTGAAGGCAAGCTCTACCAATTCAATGAAGTAATTCTGTAATGTGAGAGAAACCTACTTCTACTGTCACTTATATGTAAGGGAATTCCAACACAACCATGGTAGAGTAGCTGTGCTATTAAGGCAACCAAGGCTTATTTGTGGATGAAGGAAGGATTGGAGAGGATAAAGCTCTTGAGTTAAAAGTGGATTGAGGTGTTGTATCTTCTACATCTATAGTGGCTCAAATAGTTCAAGATTTCTTCACTCCATGGGCTAAAATACAGATTGATTTTGAAATATAAAAGGGAGCATGTAGGTTGCATTTGTGTTCCTATATAAGCAGAATGATATTCCATTGTCCAATATGAATATATACAAATGATTTTGGGGAGCAGTGAGCATCATAAAGACTTGGGTACTGGGCAAAGTACCCACTCTTAGTTCTTGCAAGAGTGGAGACATGGGAAGGAATATTGAGCTCCCCTGGAGGTCTCCTATACCAGCTCAGCCACATACCATACTCCTACAAATTCTGTCTTTGAAGGGCAATCATCTCCTTACACAGTGTATGTAATTGAATTCCATTACAATCTGGCTTAAATTCTACAAAATTACACTGCTTCAACAGCTACAAACACTGAATAGAGTGTTTTCTTTCTGCAGCTTTTCCCCCCAAAGTCACATATTAACACTGGCTCAGATTTTATCTGATCGCCAAGGTACTAATGATTCCTCCAAACAAATAATGCAGGAGCAGTGCTGTCCCAGGATGTATCTCAGATCACAACAGAAATTAACAGGTTAACATAGTAGTGTAAAGCTCCTGTCTGAACTCCTTGTTGATTTTTCTGTCAGATTTAATCTAATCTATTTAACCTGAAATCCTTTCACTTGTTTTTGGTGTTCTACATCCTTCCTTACTTTATTTCTCTTTTAATATACTCTTCTACAGCCATGTGGTAACTTTTTCCATTTCCTCTTAGCTATTAAAATTTCAATACGGATTTGGTATTTGCTATACCTTCAAACAGAAATAATGTCACAGAATTAGTGGCATTATTTTTCCTTCAGTTTCTCCTTCCCATTATGTTTCTGAAATTATACAATGGCATCAATTGCCCATGCTAACTGCTTACAGTCCATCAGTGTAATGGTTACTTCTCTTACCTCCATTTTACGTAAATGTACTGTTGCATTTTTATCTTCTAGGTTTCAGACTCCTTTCTGTAATATTTCAGCTTGAAGTGGGGGATATTATTATTTTTTAAATTAAACTAAACAATTTATTATACAGCTCTTATCTGTTAGTCCTCACCTGGTGTCCAAAAAATAAGTATAAGCTGGCAACAGTAAGACACTGCTCCTATATAGAGGTAGGCCTTCACCTTGGCAAAGGTGGATCAGTGAAAGGAAAAAATGGATCTGTAATACACTGTACAGGAAGTTATATTGCTTCTCTCCTGCCTATGGATTGTTCAGCATCATATGTGTTTCACTTCCTTTTAATTCAAATAGAATAAAAGAATAATGAATTCATAGCTTTGATTGACTTCAGTAGGATAACTTCAACATAATGGAACAGAAGAAAAGACAGAAGAATTATTCCCCGTTAAAAAATAGTTCTCAAAAATACAGCTCAATACTACACAGAAGTGCTTAATATTCCTAAAGAGATTAATAAACCTCTTGTTAGACTTTTTTGTTCTGCAAAAGAAATAAGGTGCTTGAGTCTCATAAGGCATTAGAAGTAAAAGGACTAAATATGTCTATGTTACACTGGTGTTCAGCACATTATATTCCAGTATACTAACTTCATGTTTCAATGTCCTTTTTTTCTGGAGCTTTTCAGCCATGAAAATGAAAAGCAGTATTAGTGCTTTCATTTTTAGAAGCCCTTTCTGGGATTTTTCTTCTTCCCGAACATTACCAAACAAACAATTTAGACATCAGGTTATTCCTCTATAGACCCTCGCTCTCTGCCAACCCAGAAGGACATAGGTTTCTGTAAGACTTGAAACATCCATCTGTGTGGATGTCTTATGTTGAGGTGTCTCAATACTATACAAGTATATTCAGGCAATTGAACTGGAGAGATATTCTATCGGCTGGACACAAACATCTTTCTAAGACCAGCTGGGGAGCATTCTAAGTCCCGAAGGCTGCACTGGTAACAGCTCATTTGCCTATGGCTATCTCACACATGGACACATGCAAAGACATATGAGTGCGTGTTTCATTCTGGGAGCTGAATCCCCCCTTTTAAAGAATACCAGGATTACTAGTTAATTTTTCCCTTTTTTTTTTTTTTCATTTTTTTTTCAGCCTTACCTGCTGTTTGGTTTTGAGCTCATCTTTCTCCTATTTCCTCATCTGTAAAATCAGACAGCAGTATTTTTGTAAGGTATTTCCATGATCTGGAAAAGAAGCTATTTACCAAGACATTCCATAGGAATATTCAGTGCTCGTTATAGAGATATTTTGCATAGAAGTGTCAGTAAGCTGTGATTGTGGAATTGTTTTAAATGTTGTTTCATTTGAAAAGCATTTAAGAAGTAAAAGCTGGAGGCCAAGCCCTTGGAAGGAAAATGGAGTCTATTAATTTCTTTACTGCAAGCCCTAAATGTCAGATTATTATTGGAACAGTTTCCTGATTCATATCTCTGAAGATATATAATCAACATTTATTTAGTGAAAAGACAAGAACTGGCATCTCTTATCTCAGTGGAGGCTGAATATTATCTGATTGATGTGGACACTGAGCATTGATATAAAGAAAATGACAAGTAGGCAAAAGATTTTGTTGTTGTTCTTCCGTTGATCCGCATAAAATCATCCTTTGCTGTTTGCATTGGAAGAAAGCAATAAAATTCCGGAGTATTTCAATCATTCTCTATTTAAGAGGTACCTTGAAAGTCCCCCTCTTATTCATTATATCGTTTTGCCTACACTCAATAAATTATAGAGGCTAATTAAGTAATCAATTTTAACATTGTTACTTGTCCCTTGCTGCCCTTGGGATTCTGACAGGGAAAGTTTCTGTTATTGGGAGTAGGGGGGAATAGTACAAGGGGAAAGATATGGAGAAACAGCATGTCCAAGTTCCAGTTCAGTAGCAGCTTATGGATACTATAAAAGAAAATTGAATACTGCATTCAATCTGTCCTCTCTCTGTCTTATTCTCTTCAGCGGTTAGTCTCTCCTTTCATTATTTAGTCTTAAGGCATTCTGAAAGACATAAAAATGGAAACAGTATGAACGTCTTCTTGCATATATCTTTTCATGAGAGAAAAGTGCAACTCTGTTCTACACAGTTTTCATGGGCAAAACATTTTTGCTGAAAGCAAATACACATTACGCAGTTTACAGAGACCCAGTCTGAAATGATGCCATCTGCATTAGCTCTACGCAGGACACCAGACCAGAATGAAAGTTTATCTTAGGAAAAAAATGCTTTGTGTCTGGGCATAAATACTGGGAAAGTTCACAACCATAGAATCATAAAATAGTTTGGGTTGGAAGGGACCTTAATAGGTCATCTAGTCTAACCCCACTGCAATGAGCAGGGACTACTTCAACTAGATTAGGTTGCCCCGAACCACGTACATACAGGACCTTCACACCTAATGGAAGGTATACAGCTCCTTTAAAAATAACAAATCCTATGGGGACTTAAACAGTGACATCAATGTCTTGCATCTATCCCTTTTCAGTGCTCTTTACTTTTCTCTGTTGCCCTAAGAGGCAGAGAATGGCAGAGCAAGGTTTGGCCTCCCTAAACAGGCACTGGCCTTTGTAGGTCCCTCTGTCAGTTGTGCAATAAAAGACAATACATCTCTAGCACAAACCCAAAATAAGGTGTTTAAGACAGGGTGGACACAGGGTGGCCCAGCCTATTAAACCTACGGATTGAGAACCATGGGTGTGATGTCAGATAATATGCCAAGATCACCTTGAGGAAAAGGAGCTATTAGAAAGTTCTTCAGAGCATGCTGGGCATTCCCATCATCAGGCTGTTTACTTCTATTTCTGTAACTTATGCTCTTGTGGGGATCATTTGGGTATAGATTGTTGGGTGTAAAAGTATTTGAGATGGCTCAATGCTAGAATTATAAGGCATTATAATTCCTAAGTAAACTTTCTCCTAGAAATGATTTGTCAAAACTGAAATTTTCTATGCCCCCGCCCAAAAAAAAAAAAAAAAAAAAAAAAAAAAAAGGTTTTTTGTGTTGAAAAATCAGACAGCAAAAAGAAAATGTGCAATTCTTGAACAGAAACGTGACCCTTTGGTTAAGAAAGTATTTTTATTTCTTTGCTTTGAAATATCTCAGGGTTTTGCTGTTGTAAACAGGATCAAATGTATTCAGCCTCATAGAGAGGAAAACAAGGAGATTTTCAATGTATGAGCTAAGTGAAGATCTTAAATTTCTGAATCCAAATTTGAAATGACAGAGGGCTATCTTATGGTCATGAGAAATAAGCAATGCATTAGTCAGCTCAGTGAAGGACTTTATAACCTCCCATTTCCTTTACGCCATACCATAAAAGGTTACTTATGCAGCCCTAATCGTAATGACTTTGCTTGACATTTCAAGGTGCATCTAACAAACATCAGCACAGAGAAACAACCTTCTCAGCACTGTTTCAGGTGATTCATTTGCTTTTATCCATAGTAACTAATGTCAATGCCAGCAGGATTAATTCATCAATGTTGGTAAACTGGTTATAGGATGAAATGCCATTAGATGTTTTTAGTAAATTTGGTTTCTTTTTATGCCAGGTTGTTGTTAAAAGCATGACAGTCATTGTGCTGCATTTTAAATAAAAGGGAGGTCTTAATGCTGCTCTAGTGCTACAAAAATCAATGAAACATTTATCTTATCAATGGAGAAATTCTCCTGGAAGTTACACTGAACTAAATATTGTCTTGGGATGAAAAATGTGTGGTAGCACAGACTGTGAACTATGTTGACATGAAACAAAGGACAACCCCAGCACTGGGGTCTGAAATGTTGTTTCTCATCATTTTACAGGAAAAAAAAACCCAACATGAATTGGTAAATTATTCTTTCAGTCTAAGTATAAGGATATTGTAAATGGCGAAGTCCTCACAATGATCTTTGATGATCCCTTAAAGAAGAAGATGAATATGCCCAAATTACAGTGTACCTTCATAGGAAATGTATTTAAGTTAGACACTCTCCCAACCTCTACCACTAAACAGAAGCAGAACATTGGGCTGTAGTGAGATTTTAGTTTCTCTATTCAGACAATTGCATCCTGTTTCTCCCTCTCTTACCTCTGTAATGTAAGACCTATGTGACAAAGGTATACAATGCTTGTTGAGGGAGAACTAGGAGAATTTTCTATTTTGTACTGGTTAAAAGGAGTCCATTAAGGACAAGATGGGATAATCAACTGTGAGTTCAGTGGTAACAGATTCAATCTGCTGTGCTCTGAAAGAGAGAAAGAAAAGATAAATTTAAGTTTTCAGGCATCCATTGTGAAAAAATGGGAAAAAATACACACAACATATGATTAAGTTTTAGCCTACGTAAGACCAGTAAGAGTTTTACTGTTCATTTCAATGGGATCAACAATGTATCCAGTGCCCTCTGTAAGACATGTTCATGTAAGGGCCATCACAGCAAATGACAGAAAATAACTTCTGCAGCAACAAAAAGCATCAAGATCAAAAGGCCAAAGTCACTGAATTCCTGGAGAGCCCTCCCATGCTCTTTGCTTTGTGCCAAACTGGCAAATAAAAACTAGTGAGGAAATACAAAGGCAGCTTTGAAGGGAAGGAAGCTGTATCACCTTCAGACCAAATCCTCAAACAAACCTGCATTCCAAAGTGAACAACTAAAAGTGTCAGCCATTTCCATACTTTCAGATGGATTGCTGCTCCACCTACCCTGTAATGTTCACTTCATTTCAGTTCAGCCCAACAGTAGTGGTTTAAAAACACCTGTATGTAACTTGAAACAGGAAATTATTGTAAACTTACTGTCTTAAACAGGAAGTGTGTACTGCATGTAAGGGGTGGGTGACACGATTCCCAATGAATTTACCTTATATTTAATTCAGAATCAAGGTCACTGTTCTTACTTATGGAATGTTTTGGGTTGGAAGGAACCTTAAGATCATTCAATTCCAATCCCCTGCCATGGTAGGGGTGCCTTACCCTAGACCCTGTTGGCCAAGGCTCTGTCCAACCTGGGGTTGAACATTTTGCTGTTCCTCATTAAAACATTATATCTAAATTCTGTTCCCCTAAAGCTGCTGGATCCTCCCATCGGACTCATACTGGAAGAAGGATTTTTCTTCTTTTCTTCTTCCTCTGAAGATAAAGGAGCATATACTTAATAATGATCACATTTTGCCCTGTCAGTTAGTTCTGACATATCTCTTGGGCTGTCTATAGCATAAACAAGAAAGCAGTAGAAATTTCCTTGTAAAACTTCAATGGAACAGTTTCGTTCCCATGTCAAATTTGTACAAAGACATCACTGTTTTCTGTTGTCTTCCTTTCTTTCATCTGGAGGATGTATCCAGTATGAGTCAATATAATCTCAGAAGGTTTATTTAACTGTCTTGTTCTTCATACGACTAAAGGTTATTTGATCATCTCTGACACCAGTTTTGAGTGAGGAGTAAGCAAAACATACACATGAACTGTTTAAACAATGAAACTCTCATCACCTTCCTCTAAGCTGACTTTATCCCAACCTAAAATAAGAACTTCCCTAACAAACCTTTTCAGACAGAAGAATCCAGACTTGAAAGATTTCTGATAGAGCTGCATGCTTGGAAAGAAGCAAGTCAATATTCTTATGAGCTTCAGTAACACCATAGTACAGAGAGAGAAATGCATGCAGGAATAATTTGTGGGTTTATATTCTGTGGCCCTAAAGGGGAGTAGTGGTGCTGGGTAATGCATTCATATAGTAGAGGAAAAAGTGTCAGCATGTTTGTTTGCAATACTAAGATGACAAATTAGGTCATTTGCTCCATTGTGCCTGGCTTAACAGAGACCTCGAGTTCGGGCTTACCTTTGATAAATTAACTACCCATGTAGTTAAAAAGTTAAGCACACACTTGAGGCTTGTGATAAGCAGTGTTATAAAATCCACATACAGCCACGTCCACCCCACTTCTAACACTGGAGCAGCAGAATGGGTAGCAGGTAATATTTGACTGCTGTCTTTTTGCTTGCAGAATTCACAGAGCAGCACTCACTTCACAGCACATGTGGCCATACCCTGAGGTTCTTTCTAAGTTTTTATCTAGTCCTGAATTTAAATTCAGCCTGTCTTCTTTTCACCTTCTGGGGGCACATCATAGGTTTCTTAATATTATCAAAATCTCAGTCAACCTCACTAACCCTAGTTCATAGCTTCATAAATTTATAAATGGATTACATGATGTACTGGTAGTTACAGAACTCTGAGTGTGTCTTTCGTATCCTTTTATTTCTTCATCTGATTTTTCCCGATGAGCTGCGGCTACTGTTGGTGCTTAACCTGCATCTAGGAAATAAAGTCCTTGGATCAAGGACTTGGATTTACTTCAGTAAACTGATTCATTTTCTCCCCCTTCATCAAGCCATGATGTCTCTCATTATAGACCTGGCACCATGCATCCAAAAATGGACAAAAGATGCATTGTAGAAACCAGTGTCAATCAGATATTCAGAAGGGAAATTCTGATTGAAATCCACACTCTCAGACTTTCTTTCTAAAGATTGTTCAAACTAGTGCATTTCTACTAGAAAATCTGAGGACAAACAAAACCCAAGAACCCCAGTATTCTTTACCCCACGTACTTAATTAAATGGCCAAAGTCACACACATATATTTGCTCACTTGATTCAGATGCTACAAGTTGTATTTTTTCCTGTCTCATTTTGGGGGAAAATGGTGAATCTACCATCATAACATCATGTACCCTGGTGGACAGTATATATATACACATATATGCACACAAACGCATATACACACAGATACATATATCCTCATTAGCTCAACTATATGCTCCATCTGGTTCTCTGCTGGGGAAAACTGCAGAGTTGGTGATGAAATCTAAGCTGAAGTGTAAGTTAGGTGAACAAAGATGGCATACGCTGAATACCTGGAAGGGGCTGACATGAAGTCTGCCTATAAAATTAAAGCCTGATTATTAATTTTGGTTTGTATTGATTTTTTACTATTATCAATCTCTCGACCACTAATTCTGAGAGCTGTGGTTGACTGCAGCTGAAATTCAGCTATTAGTAAACATCTCAGTAGGCGCTAAAAGCTGAGAAACTCAGTAAGAGTGAGGCTTAAGATCAAATACATCTAAGTTTATATCTTAGTGTAATTTGGTGAACTAGTGACTAAGGCAAAAGAGAGAAACCTGTAATGCAGTTTGCATTAATTTTGATTCCCACAGGACTACTTAGTTGTTATGATACTTAACTTAGAGTCTCTAATCAGCTTTTTTTGATTATCTCTCTAATTGTTCAACAGCAAAACTAATTCACAAAGGCAGGAGGAGGGATCTAAACCCTGAATCACACCTTACGCAGAGGGATATACTTTCTCCCTATAGATTGTCTCAGCTTCCTGTACCTTTTCTAATTAGATCAGCCAGTACTGCTGTTAATGCATTGAGGACAATTAATGAGAAGCGTCCCAGCAGTGATCATTTTTCACTGATGGCATTATGCACGTTAGCATCATTTCAAGTCTTGTCCTTTCAGATTCCATCTGAAGTTCACTGGATTCAATGGAACCTAAATAAGGCAAAAAATTGAAAACTTCCACTCTGAAAAATCTACTCT
This sequence comes from Myiopsitta monachus, assembly GCA_017639245.1. Classification (NCBI taxonomy): domain Eukaryota; kingdom Metazoa; phylum Chordata; class Aves; order Psittaciformes; family Psittacidae; genus Myiopsitta; species Myiopsitta monachus. The sequence continues at coordinate 112,126,605 of CM029917.1, read as the reverse complement.
TAATTCTGTTTCATCTCAAACTATGGACAAAAGAAAACTTTCCCTGAAAATAGATCCTTAAAACAACAATTTTGGGATTTTTCTTCTTCATTTCAACTAAAACTTTATCTTGCCAAATGCCTGTTTTGAACAATATTGATGATTTTGATCATTTGTTTTACCCTGGCAGCAGAAAATGAAGACTGGAGAAGATCTTTGTGGACTGGTATGTATTTAGATAGCAGTGTACTTTCCACCAGAAACAAAATCCCATGCCAAATTCCCAGTCAGGCCTCAGAGAAATCTTTCAGTGGGAGGTTGATCTGTTCTAGCAATATATGTAAGGGCAGGGAGTTATGTTACACAGTTAGGCAAATCTTTATCACTGGGGAAAATAAGCCTGTAGAATGTGCTTTTCTTTCTGTGTAGTACATGGAGTGTGTTTCTATATGAAAGGAGCACTGAAGCAGGTCTATGAGTAGAGATGGTCTCACAAAGTTGCCAGAGAATGTCATAAAAATTTAAGTCCTTTCCAAATTCCCATTTTAAAAGTATAATATGCTGTGGATAATGAAAACTCTTGAACAATGTAAATGCCTTCATACAACTTTTATATTGTTTTCATAGTAACATGAAGCTGAAGGCATGGGTCAAATGCTACTGAAAATAAGTATAATTGTAAAGGAACAAATGTAAAAGGGGTTTTGTTTGAAATCTGGTTGTCTTGTTTGATTTCTTTTGTCCAGTGATATGAAAACCAGCAGGAGAGCATTTAACAGTAAATAGAAGCTTTCACAGTCTTCTTCTTAAAACTCTTCAATTTGATTTGAAATATATAATGTATTAAAACACCGAGCTATTCAGAACATAAAGCATTCACTCTATATTCAACCTGATCAGAATCTTAGTGGGCATATTCCTTTTTAGAAGATTTTCCAGTGTTTGTTTAGAAACGTTATCACAGAACCAGGAAAACTGCTTTTGCCTCACTGTGATTTCCACCACACTGTAACTCTGCATAGGTTGCTTTGTATGGGGCATCTGCCTGGTACTGTGTGCCTGTAAGCAACTGAAAGTAAATATTCAGTATCAGGCAATTATCATAATAAAATTTCTTTATTATGCTGCGAGTGAAGGGATTACCTTTATGGGCACCTTTAAAAGAGAAGACATTCTGAAGCGCCTGACAATAGTAAAATAATCAAGGCCCCAGTTTTCCTCTTTTTCAGGCACTGACTTAAAGGGTATTCTGCAACATACATCTCCCAACACACACTTTCCTGAACCTCAGGCAGCTGAGGCATAAGCCATATGCTCTTTTTTTTCCCCTCAGGATGAAGTTAAGCCACTGAGGAATACTCTATGATACAAAGAGAGAAGATAAAAAACCACTCTGACTGTTGTAACCAGAATTTAGAATACTTGTAAAAGCCTCCCCATCTACTGAAGTGCTCACTCAATCCCTCCCTTCCCAGCTTCAAGAGGTAAGCGTGCCCAGCAATTACAGAAAGGCCTCTACATGTCTCTGCACCATCTAGCCAGGGATGTAAGGTTGTAAGCAGCCTCCTGACCTGTTGAGACACATCTACATGTATTGCTGGTGCCACAAAACACAGTACATTGCATAAGCTTGTTGAGCTCTCCCTTAAAATCAATTTCTGTTTGTCATTCCTATTATTTCCTTTTTAAACCAGATCCAGAACTTTCCTCCTCCATCTGTTGGAAACCTTTTACTAAAGACTACAGTGCACCTATCTATCAACAGTCCTAACAGCTCCTAACATGCACCTTCAGTTTAAATGCTTAGCCCTCACCTTCCCCTTCTAAAGGAATAAAGAATGCTGCTGCTAATAGGATATAGCTTTAGGATGCTGTTCTAGGATAAAGTTTTAAAGGACAGTTTGAGGAAAGTTGTTGGGTTGTAAAACCTGCATCATTTGCCATAACTTACTCCTAGTGGGTAAAGCTGTAAGAACATCAGCTATTCAAAAATCAAAGAACACAAACTGATGAAAAACTGACTCCCTGTCTGAAGTTCCATTGTATAAGGACACAGAAAGAGACATGATCATATACATGTATATGAGAATAATATAATGCATGTAGATGAGACCAAGACTGTACATATAGATGATTCTGTGCAAACAGCAGTAAAGAGGACGGGGGAATGGAAAGTCTCATTTTATCTGGGAGCTGAAATAACCTGTAAGACATCTCAGGAATTTAATAGAAGGCTGATAATCCATAAAATACTTTGAAAATCTAGTACAAATTAGTATTAACAGCATAGGTATTGTGAGAAAGGAAGACAAGTTACAAAGACATCAGGTAAATAAGCTACCTGCAGCAACAAGCGCTACAGAATCTTCTGGGACTGAAATCCCCCGACTAAACACTGGCAGTATCACCTTAGGGCTATATTAGCAACAGGATTATGGCAGTGACAGCGAAAGCTTTAGGGAGATTAGAAAGATAGAGCAGACAGAAAACTCAGTGCCTTGCTGACCCCTTCAGGTAGTAAATTGAAGCTTTGAAACGCGGAATTTAGCTGAAACTGTCCTGTTAATGCTGATTTGTAGGTGCCATAAATATACTGAAAGCAATTCACAGATTCCCAGTTTCCAAGCTTGGAAAAGATTGCTGTGCTAAAGCAGTCTGGCCCCTTCGCTCTCTGAAAGCCAGCATGTCTTGCAAGAGCAAACTGAAGGCTCACTATTTGACAATATAATCCTGTCTGAAGGGATCCCAGTAATTCTGAGACCAGAATCTAAGAAAGCTTTCCCAGAGTTCAGCCTCAGAACTGTTTTCTTTTTATCCCCTACTGAGAAATAACTGGATATTTGGGATTTCTCCTGTCCCAAACCTTTGTGGTTTATTGTTATTTTACCTGTAAATCTGAACAGATTAAATCTGTTCCTGTCCTTTTTCATTTGCAGACCCACTTTCTACAAATAGATATCAGTCTTCAATGATAAAGTGATTTCTCAGGTAACATTTCAGAGAGGTGATCTTTGCACTTATGGATCAAAAGGTTTACTGTCACACTCCTTCAGCACTTACGGAACATCCCCTCTAATGCAGGCTGAGACCCTTATGCAGCTTTACTTCCTGCAGTACTAGGCCTAGAGGAAAGACCACTTCCATATGTGGATTTTGGCTATTCTTTACACATCTAAGGACTAGGCTAACATTTTACTTCTCTCTTTAAAAAAACTTCTACTTCATACTGAGAGATTTTTCCACCACAGTCCACACGCCTTTCTCCAAATTAATGGAGTTGAAAGGTGCCGTTATGGGATTATGAGTATGGCTGGTGTCAGGGCAGGGAAATCAATAAATTCTTTTCATATATCTGTTATGGGATCAGATCACTGGTTCTGTCAGAACTGACAAGTCTGCATCTTCCTTTGTGGGGTTTATTTTAGTTGGGTTTTTCCCCTTCATGGATTTTTATCCCAAAGGGCACAGGCATATTGCAGCTTCTATTACAGCTTGCAAAAATCAAAATAAATAAATCATAGGCATCATTCATCTTTAATTTCTGTTCTTTTGTCATTTACAGTTGTTGGTGACATGACGAATGGAATCACTGTTGGAAAATGGCAAGGAAAACTTATGCTTCTGTTTAGCTGCTTGGATACTTCATTAAACTCAAGAGAATTGCAACAAAACTGATTTCTTGAAAGAAAACTTCTTTATGCAGTAGGGATTTTTTAACCTTTTGTGTGTAAAATACCCTTAAATCCAGATCAGATTTTATGGGTGAAACCAGACAGAGGCCTTCCTGAGATGTGAAAAGTCCAGAGTGAAAACTGCACAGACAGGAGACCTGGACTTGCGCCTCTTACATCTCTGATGCATGATGTAGGATCGTGACATAGATGAAGCAAGACTTTAGACTGATTTGAAACTTAGAAGGGCAGAGATAAAGAAAAAAGCATTCCTAAAAGTCTTGTTTTCATTCCCATGCAAAAGAAAAGGTAAAAAAAGGTTAGAACTTTCTTACTGTGCTGGAAAAGAAATTGCCAGTGACTTTGACTCGGGAAGCAGGTAGCCCTTAGAGACAACCTCTTGAGCCAGTCCTCCTGACATAGTGACAGGGCTGCACAAACTTTATTAATCCTGTCTTGTGAATTCAGGGTTAATAAAGTTAATAGGCATTGTTTTAGCAAGATATTCTTTGCATCTGCACTATTCTGCAAGTGCAAGTATGTGAGGGAGAAAATAAAACAAGAATCCTCTTCATCAGGGACTGTAGTGATAGGACAAGGGGTGATAGGTTTAAACCTAAACAGGGGAAGTTCAGGTTGGATATAAGGAAGAAGTTCTTTACTGTGGGGGTGGTGAGGCACTGGAATAGGTTGCTCAGGGAAGCTGGGAATGCTCCATCACTGGTGGTGTTCAAGGCCAGGTTGGACAGAGCCTTGAGTGACATGGTTTAGTGTGAGGCATCCCTGCCCATGGCAGGGGAGTTGGATCTGGATAATCTTAAGGTCCTTTATAACCCTAACTATTCTATGATTCTGTGAAGAAATTAGTCCTGATTTCCACCCCATCCAACTTTGTAATCTCTGGATTTTATAAGAAAAAAAAAAAAAGAAACCTTTTAACCAACAAGAATAAATACCCCTGTGGCAGTTTGCAGCCAATGCCTAATGTTCAAAAGCCAGCAGGAGGAAAAGTTGTTTTAACAAACTAATTTTTCAAGTTCATCAATGTGAATAAGCAAGTTACACTGCTCTCTGTCAGGATGAATACAAACCTGTCAAAATAACACAGTCTTTTCTGGATGCTAAATAATGAAGGCAAAATGATAAACTGGCTATAACTTGATAGACTTCCCCAGCATTTTTCCCTGAGAAACTCAAGGGAATGGAAAAAATACAGCTAAAATCTAATTCACTGATTCTGCTGTGAGCTGGGAGTGATGGAGACATCAAAATAAGATCTTATTGAACAGCCTGACAGCACCAGAATGTGTGCCTTGATGTCTGTGACACCTCTTGGTCTGATTTCTGTCACAAAGGCTACATATAAACTGGATACGACAGAGCAAATTTTAAATGTGAAACTTGCATTATAGCAGCAAAGGTGAGGATGGAAATGCCATGATGGATGCTTTAATGCAGTTTAAACCAGGTCTGAGAAAAAGCAGTGGTTAATATGGAGCCTCACTGGGCATTGAAGTTGCAACAGAATGCATAAGGTGCTGCGACAGAGCTTAAAAAGTGGCTAAAAGCCAGCAATTCTGCTTGTACTCTTTGATGGGTTATGTTTGCATGTTTTACATTTCTTTGGCATTGGCAGCAATCTGTGCAAGGCATACATTTCACCATGAAAATGAAAATATCAGCTATTTCAGACTTTTATCAGCTGTCCCAGCACCTCGTAAAAGAGATCAGATGCACAGCTTGCTGATAGGGTTGCATGCTGATGAGAGAGAAGGGGCTGACAAGGATGCTGCAGAAGGACTCTTCATCATGGACTGTAGCGATAGGACAAGGAGTGATGGGCTTAAACTTAAACAGGGGATGTTCAGTTTAGATATAAGGAAGAAGTTCTTTATTGTGAAGGTGCTGAGGTGCTGGCACAGGGTGCCCAGAGAAGCTGTGGCTGCCCCATCTCTGGCAGTGTTCAAGGCCAGGCTGGATGGTGCTTGGAGCAACCTGCTCTAGTGGAAGGTGTCCCTGCCTGTGGCAGGGGGTTGGAACTGGATGATCCTAGGGACTTTTCCGACCCTAATTATTCTATGACTGTATGATTCCCTGTCAAGTTTCTGGAAGATGAACAGCTGAATCTGTGGGGTTTTTTTCCCTTTTTTGTCAGCACACTATTTCACACTATCCAGGGGTTTCAACTCTCATAAGAACACAAGCACATGCACACAGATGTTTGCATTCATGTGCCTATGTGTGTGTGCATCTGTGGCATCTTTCCTTTTTGAGATTCTCCAATTAATATTCTTCCTATTTTCCAACTCACAATGGCATTTTAATTTTAAAATTGGCAAATTAACAGAAAAAGGGATTAAATAATAAAAAATAAACACTTGAATTAAATAATAAAAGAATTAAACTCTTGAAGTGAATCAGATCACTTCAACATTACTCCAAATGTTCCCTGTAATGTCAATAAAGTCACTTGTTGCAGTACCCATTCCATCCTTCCTGCTCCCAGCATAGAATCATAGAATGGGTTTGGTTGGAAAGGACCTTAAGATCACCCAGTTCCAACCCCCTGCTATGGGCATGGATGCCTCACGCTAGACCACATCACCCAAGGCTCTGTCCAAGCTGGCCTTGAACACTGCCATGGATGAAGCATTTACTATGTCTTCGGCCAACCTGTTCCAGGGCTTCTCCACCCTCACAGTAAAGAACTTCTTGAACTAGATCAGGTTGCACCATCGATTCCAGTTATATCCAGATCATGTCCATATCTCTTCTCACTGATTCTTATTTTTCACCCTGGTGATGTAATCAGAAGCTGGGTTTTAAACCCAGATCTAGAATGGATTATGCCTATTATTAAGTCTCAAAATTAAGGAGCCTCCTGTGGAATACGATTTCTGAGACTGCCTCTGAGAAAACCTGTAAGAACCAAAAGCACATTCATTCAACACTTGATATTTTTCCAGGCAAAATTTAGCATTGTTCCATAAATTATACTAACGTTTGTTTTTTAGCTTTTTAAGATGACTGCTTTCTATTGCTTTTTTAGATGAGTGGTCAGTAAGTAATTAGGAATTATCCTTATCTGCTAAAAAAAGCTCCTTTGTACTGGAGAGATCTCTTTACTCCAGCATGAACAGGCAATTAATGTCGTTCAAGAGTAGCATTAATACACTCACTTGTGGATTAAGTGGCTCTTGTAAAGTTTCAGAGTGAATTAATTTTTAAGAGGAGATCAGGATGCAGATTCAGAAGTTCCTGAAGTAAGAGAAATAAGCTGAAAGTTCAGCCTATGGAAATGCAGCACAAAAATATGACTGATTTGCAATCTGAATCCAAAGAAAAATACGTAACTACCGTTCCTCAATTGCAAATACAAGCTGCTTCCATTTTACTAGGCATTTATGACATAGAAAATAATATCAAAGGTGCTACAAAATAGAGTTCAGGTAATTTAAGTGATAAGTCCCAGACACAAATGTGAGGAAGTGATTTCTGTGGTGTTTTGGAAGATGCAGTTCATCTTCTTCACAACATACTAAAATTACAGTTTGTTTCTCCTCTGCATCTTTGGATGTGATGCTGCACTGTTACTTCCATGACTGGGATTAAAAGAAAAACCCAAAAACCAAAACCCAGCAACACATATCTCTTAAGAAATTAGTATCATTTCATTGTTGCTGAATAGTTTTTGTTTTATTTGGGCAAAAACCTTAGTAAAATGTTTATAAAGCCCTAGTTCTTACTGGTACATTGGCTTTGTGCTAATTACACGCTGATTTATATTTCAAATCCTATTCTAGTATTTCCTGATATTAGATCACCTCTTTCAGTAAACAAAAAACGAAGTGAAATTAACGTTTTTAGCATTGATTACTATCACTAGCAAATAATAGACCCAGCTCAGGCACAGAGTTAGAGGCAAATTTTGTCCCAGGAGATTTTGCCATCTGTTCAGGCAAGGCTGGCAAAACAAAGGAGGAATGGGGCACTGATCTCCTGGTTTTATAAGGAAAACAGACGAGGGTAAAAGAAGCTTGGAGAAGACAAACAGGGCAAAGAAAGGAGCTGAACTGTCATTCCAGAATCAGAATTTAAAATATTCTCTCTGCCTGCCTTAGCATTCATAAGGAGGCTATAGGGAGCATTTGTAAAAACAAGTCTGAATAAATATGAGGGCAAAATGTTTCCTAATCTAACAGCTGCAGGGCACATGCTGCCAGTGTTAAAAGGGAAACTAAAGTCCCCATTACTCCTTTCTATTCACTGCAGTACTCCTGGTGTTTGCGGATCTGGAAGGATTACTGAGATATCTAAGCACTGAAACAGATTTTAAATATTAAATAGATTTTGCATTCAACTTCTTCCTTTACATTCACAGAACTACTTCTTAGATTTCAGAGAATTTCAAGGATATAGGGATGTGAAGCATATAAAGTGGAGGGACTGGAGGCTCTGGGGATGTCCCAGACAACTACTGACTTCATTCTAGGCAGAGATCTGAAGAAATACCAGTCTCCTTCCCTAGCTCAACTGTATCTCCCAAAGAAACCTTGGGATACTGGAGGAATTGCAGTACACTGAACACTTATGCTCTTGCTGGTCAGTTCAGCTTGCCTATGAGACACAGCTGAATGTGTCAAAACGCTGCTCTTTTGCTTTTCAGCTCCTATTCCCACAGCAGATGCTGGCCCCCATCCTTCATCCCTAGTTAGCAGAATGCCGTTTTGCCTGAGATGTTGGGAAGTCTCAGCTCATCTCCAAAAGCGACTGTTTTCATTCATAACATACTAAATTATGTTATATATTTATATATAAAATATATAACCATTTATATATTTATGGTTGCCTCTATAACCACTTTTACAGATTTCTTTCATCTCCACTCAGGAGCTACTTGTCAGTAGATATAATAACACTGTTGAGACTTGTCTGAATTAGATTTGTCTCACTTTGATGATGATGTGAGTACTTTGTTACGAGGACACAAATGACAAGGGTTAAAATCTGGGGTTAAAGGTAGAATGGATGAAGGGGAAGAAAGTTTGGAACAGATTTTACCTATGGTTGCAGAGCAAATCTCAGCTAGAAGAGGCTGAGCTAAGTTTCAGAATGTGATGGGACTGACAGATGTGATCATCAGCTTTTCAAAGCTATCTAAGAAATCTGAACACTGGCTGCAGATTAGCAAGCACAGTATTCCTCCTTACTAGAAGGAAGAAAAAGGAATTCAATCAGTATAGCCCAATTAAGCTGAACTCAGTAATCCGTTAGGGATGTAGAACACATTTTCAAGTGAAAAATTAATAAAAGACATGAAGCTAAATGGATTATGGGATAAAATAAAACATGAATTTACTGACTGTAGACTAAGCCAAACTAACTCAGTGTGCTTTGAGTCTTGTAACAGAAATCAGTTTCAGCAGACAGGCAGAGCTCAGGCTTTCACCTCTTTGGACTTGAGGAAAACATTCCTTGTAATAAGCCTCATGGAGAATTTCTACAGAAAGAGAATAAGATGGGATTGTTAAAAAGCTGTCAGATCCATAAGATCCTCTTAATAAGCACAAAGGAATGGATCATGCAATAGGAAATCACATCAGGGACTGTAGCTCTCTGTTAGAGAATGTAGTGACAGGGTGAGGGGGAATGGGCTCAAATTTAAACAGGGGAAGTTCAGGTTAGATATAAGGAAGAAGTGAGGGTGGTGAATATGGTAAATGCTCTGTCCCTGGCAATGCTTAAGGCCAGGTTAGACAGAACCTCAGGTGACAATGTCTAGTGTGAGGTGTCCCTGCCCATGGCAGGGGGTTGGAACTGGATGATCTTAAGGTCCTTTCCAACCCAAACCATTCTATGATTCAATGATTCTAAAAGTTTCCTATCTGGATGCTCAGATGCATTTCCCGAGGATCATCCTTGGGACTTATTTTACTTGATATTTTCATCAGTGACCCTGGCACAAAAAGTAAGAAATCGATCATTTGGTCTGGCAGCAAATAAGGAAGTCACTGTCAATAAAACAAGGAGAAAAATGTCAGACAGGAAGAAACTGGGATAACAGGAATGTAAAAAAGTGTAGTTGCGTGAAGTGCCAAGGACATGTACATCTACTAAGAAAAAATGCTGTTATATCTTTTTATTAATGGGAAATAATAGAAGATGAGAAAGCAGGAAGCTATAAAAAAGCTAAAATGTAGAATTCTACATTTTTTTACTGTTGAGATGGGGAATTATTCATTCTGCTCTACATGACTGTGGTGAAGTGTTAATAAGCACACGACATACAGTTCTGGTCAGGTTGTTTGTGAAACAAGAGGAAGCACAAAGATAAAACAGGAGAAAAAAAAGGATAACTGGGAATGGTAGATTTACTGTGCAACGAGAGCTGGAGAAATAGTTTCTTGTCATGACAATGCCTTACCAAAATGAAGATGAAGAGGGGACATTATTGCCCTTTGCAAGTGACCTATGAGGACAGACAGGAAGTGATACATGGGAAAAAGTTAAGGTAAATGATAAAAAAAAATCAGTCTAGAGATTAAGAAAATCCTTCTGAGAATCCAAAGTGGATCATGAAATGGTTTCACAGAAGCAGTGGGAGGATTTACACACTGTAAAACAATGCTTGATAATGCCATGCCAGGGGTTATATGACACACAAAACTGATAAAGCAAGGAACTGGATTCAGTCCTACAAACATGATAAAGTTAAAGTAGGAAACAAGCCAGTAAAGGGAACATCTTTTCAGCTATTGAGTCCACTTCTTGGTCTCAGTCACTATTATGCAGTGATGGTTTCAGTGTGCCCCATCTCAGAAATAGAGAAACTATTGCAAAGTTATGAGGACCACAAATAAAATATGTCCCAGGTCCTTATAAAAACTACAGTCTCACTTTGGGAAGAAAACTTTAGGCAAGTAGGAAGGAAGGAAAGGGAATCTTTCTCTTTGAAACACAAGCCTGAGTTAGGCAGGTGGACACAATGCCAGGGTTTGGCCCTAGGCATGGACAGAGAAGGAGCCAGTGTAGCAAAATCTCCATACCCATTTCACCTGCATCAGAGGCATGTTGGTCACTGCTTCTGTGGCCACAAAAATAGGGTGAGGGGAGAAATCCACAAAATCTAGTTAAAGCCTGATGAGAACCCTTGGGCCATCTCTGCTAGTACTCAACAGAGGAAGTGCTTCCCACTACTGCCCTGTCCTTTGAAAGGGATGCTAGCATCCACTGTGTCTGCAGTGAGGGACTCCACAGGGTTTATGACTATTCAAACCATTACCTTTTCTCTTCTAACTCTGAAATGTCTATTCTGCCATCCTCGCTCCTTCAGCTGAATTGGGTATACTTCAATTTATGATCCAGTGAAGGACAGAACAGGCCATGTTTAAACCTGTGGTGATGCCTTCTGAAAGCAGAGGAACTGATTTCCTGAACAAGAGTTTAAATGGAAAATGACCGATTGAGTTTAAGTTGAATCCCCTCATAGGAAATCAGCTTATTATTCCCAATATTTTTTTTCTCAGTATCATTCTGTTTAAAGTAAAATCCATATATAGGAAAATAGACAAATCCCAAAATAAACAGCCCTGTGAAAATGCTTCCCTGACACATTTAACATCTCTCTAATATTATTTTTTATAATTGTTTCAGAATGAAAATGTGCAACATAACAACCTGCAAATGGTTCATGCATATTCATTCTTCCATGTGTTAACTGCTGGGGAATGTTTTCAGACCGCTTCGTATTATAAATTGTTACTTACTTACCGTGCCAGTTGGTGACTCTGAGGTAGCATATGTGAAATGAATTCTCAGTTCCTATTACAGCGAGTTGAAATCTTCCAGCAAAACTCTTTTTCAGTTAAAAAAGAAAAAAGATTAAAAGGAGACCTCATAGCAGCTTCTAGTATCTGAAGGGGGCTACAAGGATGCTAGAGATGGACTCTTCATCAGGGACTGTAGCAATAGGACAAGGGGTGATGGGTTTAAACTGAAACAGGGGAAGTTTCAGATTAGATATAAGGAAGAAATTCTTTACTGTGAGGGTGGTGAGGTGCTGGAACAGGGTGCCCAAAGAAGTGGTGAATGCTCCATCCCTTGACAGTGTTCAAGGACAGATTGGACAGAGCCTTGGGCAATATGGTCTAGTGTGAGATGTCCCTGCTCATGGTAGGGGGTTGGAACTGGATGATCTTGAGGCCCTTTCAAATCCAAACCACTCTATGATTCTATGAAATATGGAATCACCCTTACTCATTAGTCAGGAAGGCAATGCTTTGTCAAAAAGTATTTGTTCAGATGATCTGATCAAACATGGATAGGTTTTTATGAGAAGCATTTTCCAAATATGCAGAAGATCACATGTGCTATTTCCAGGTGCTCTAGAATAGTTCCACCATAGGGGTTGCCCCCACATGGCTCTCATCTGACAAAATCTTATTGCGGGATGCTTTCCAGAACCAGGGTCTTGGTGCCTTCAGGGCAGGCAACTCATGCTCAGCTCTGAAAGAGCCACCTCTGCACTGATGTTTCCAACAACCCTGCTGTGGAACAAGAAATTCAGATGTTTGGGAAATACTTCTCTTACCACAGGTCCCCTACAGCAATAGCTTCCTGACATTGGTCTGTAGCTTGAATCCCAAAACTTCCGAAGTCTGTGCTACTGAATTGGCAGCCCGGACCTTGCATCCCTGACTTCCAATGTGTCAAGATGTCCCCAGATCCTCCTCACACAAAACATGATATGCCACACTAATAATGACATATACATATTATGAGAGAAGATAAAGGGGTTTTTTTCAACGAGGAATAAAAATATTTTGCCTCAGCTTTATTGTATTTATTTTGCCCTCAAATAGTTACAAATTCCTAAAATTTTCAAAAGCAGACTCTGAAGTTTTAAAACAAGGACATAAGAAAGCTGCTGGCATGTTTTTAGGAAACTGAAAATGTGAAATATGGAATCACAAAGGATCAGACACCTTGGTTCCTACTTTGTCCTGTGTAGTATATTAATGAATTCATGGCAGTAAAGGCAGATTAGTTTGAGGATGAAAACCTTTTGAAAACAATGGAAAAGCTTCCACATGTTATGAAAAAGGACCTCAATTAGCAGAGATGATTTTACATATATATGTGGACACAGAGACAGACCAACTGAGCACAAATTTAATGGGATGGACTATGGAGTAGACGGTGTTTAAAGTACCTCCTGTGCAGTCTCTAAATGTGCTGTCTCTCTTGCTGGACAGAATATTCAGGTGCTTAAAAATGAACTTTCTCCCCTTTTCTGTTCCTATATTGCAGTCACTTTCCACTCACGGGGAGAACTGAAAGTTTCTTCTTTTCTTCATCCATGTTCCATCTATCATACTGTACATTTAGAGAGGTGGAAACAGAAATATCAGACACAGAAAATGAGAGACAGTAGAAAGAGAAATAAGCCCCTGAAGGAAAGAAAGAGGTTCTGAAAGCAGAAACAGAACAAGTGAGAGAGATAAGGGACCCTAAACCAGAAATAAATCAACAGAGAATTAAGTCCCTTGAAACAGAAGACAAAAGATTTTCCTAAAGAGGAAAAGAGAGCAATGGACATATGGTCATCACAAGAACCTACGAGCCTCTAAGAATTTTAATATCATACTGTTATTTCAGCCACAAGATGAAAACTCATCTGTATCATTAATGGACATCTCACTAATCAGTCATTTCAACTCTAATGCATAACACAGATACAGGATTAGCAGTCAATCTCCTCCATCTTCTCAGCACTACGGATCTCTGCCTTCTTGGGAAAAGAGAAAGAAGTAATGAATACGAGATGCATAAAGATCTAGTAAGCAGCTGACAGAGCGAGCATGTTTTGGCTGCTAGGTAAATGATTTAGTGTGTAAAACCATCTTAGCACAGCATTTCATATTCAGATATTCTGCAGTCCACTATACTTTCATCTATGGTGTATTGCAAGGTTTCCCATAAAATGAAGGGGAGCAGTTTGTGACTAAATGAAGTGATACTCCAAAATCAGCTGAATAGGTCAGCTAAGGCAGCTGGAAGTGAAAAGAATAAGGGGAGGATGTCTATGCAATCAAACAGATATCATTTGATCAGGTATCTAAGATCATCTGTTATTTAACCATTCTCAAAGCTGAGGCTTGAAGGTGTGGTATGCTTTGGTCGAGTTCCATTTCATCACAGAATCATGGCATGGTTTGGGTTGGAAGGGACCTTAAATCTCATCTAGATCCAGGTTGCTCCAAGCCCCGTGCAACCTGGTCTCAAACAGTGCCACGGGATGGGGCAGCCACAGCTTCTCTGGGCACCCTCTGCCAGCACCTCAGCACCCTCAAAGTAAAGAATTTCTTCCTTATATCTGATATCAATTTCCCATCTGTCAAGTTAAAGCCATTCCCCCTTGTTCTGTCCCTACAAGCTCTTGTCAAAGGTCCATCTCCAGATTTCTTGTATCCACTTTAGGCACTGAGAGCTGCTCTAAGCTTCCCTGGAGCCTTCTCTTCTCCAGGCTGAACAAACCCATCTCTCTCAGCCTGTCCCACAGCCTGCTGCTACTTTCTTTTTGATGCAGCCCAGTATACAGTTGGTTTCTTTATTCAAAACCTATTTAATCTAAAAAGACTGTCATCAATGTTTGTCAGGTCTCAGGCAGGTAGACATGTTCCTTCCTGTCCTTCTACTGTGGTTTTTCATTTAGCATTAACTTTTCCCTGGTCGGGTTTTATTGCACCTAGCTCCACCATTTACTTACGTAGCTACTTCTAAAAGAAGCAGAGGATGGGGAGGGGAAATGACCAGGTTATTCTTAAATATAGAACATTACTTGTCTGCAGAAGATGAGCATTTTAAACAGCTCACGCAGGGCATCAAAGCTCAACTGCATTCAGAAAAAGCTCTCTTCTTGCACAGGTGTCCAGTTGAGAATACCCATGCTCAGCCTCCTCATGTGAATATTTAGTTTAGAAAACTAAGTGAATAATTATGAGTTTAAGAAAACTGATTTATTTTATAGTTAATGCATAGATATGTTTCCTGAGAGGAGTTAAAACTCTGGTCAAGTTTGTACTGTAATGAATATGCAAGTATTATTCTCTGCTTTCAGACAGGTGACAGACTTTGCTGTTCTAGCACAGGCAAAAGCCTGATCACTAGGGATGCCTGTTTGAAATGTGAAAGACCTGAGCTGCAATCATGGCTATGATGCAAGCAGGGCATGGATTGCCTATATACCAGTTAACTGCCTGAATACTGTATATTCAGGCATATATGTGAATATCTGTAAAATATTTTCTTTACTATTATTGTACTTACACATGAGCTGTCTGTGACTTATCCTGTCCCTGGGCCCTTCTTACCACTCATATTCGGGTAAGGCTTTCGTGTTGCATAATATGAGGATTTAACCTGTTTGGGAGCATCTGGAAATAACCTGTCCTACAATTTAGCATAATTTTGTTTAATTTTAGATGACATCCAAACTGAGACAACTTGCTAAATGGCAGCTGACAGAAACTACATCAGTTATGGTTCTATGAAACTCAGCATCTGAAGGATACAGATACATCATTAGGCAATGCTGAGCGAAGAAGCAAGCAGATACTTAAAAACAGAAGAAAAACTGGACCTCAGTCTTTTGAGGGTTTTTTTAACCCAGTCTTCCTTCTTTAGAATGCATCTCCATGTTCTGCATGTTACAGCACAAAACACATTCTTGGCAGAGGTTAGGAACTGTAGACAGTCAGTAGTTACTGAACTAAACTGCATAGCAGGGGTTGAAACTAGATCATCTCAAGGTCCTTTCCAGCCCTAACTGTTCTATGATTCTATGATTCTAAATGGCTGAAAGAATGGCTCAAGCAATGACTGGCAGCATTGATACACAATTCTAGGTAATCCGCCTGTGTCTCTACTAAAAGTCAGTAATCAGCACCCTAAAAATCATGGAAATAATGAAACAATTAACCTTGAAGTAGAAGTGGAGTTCCTGGTTGGGTTTTATTATTATTTATTTGCCAATGCTGGCAAATTCCTGAGTGTCCTTGAAAGAACAAAAGCCTGGACTTCGTATTCTCCCACATGTTACATGCTAGGCTTTGGTAGAACAAGGAGGAGAGAGAATAAACTTCACTTTCAATCTGTTTCTTATTCATAATGTTCAGATTGAAGAAAAACTTGGCCAACTTGGCTATGATGGGTTGTTAAATGGATTCGCCTAGGGCAAGAAAATGAAACTAAGTATACTCAAAGTTTTGGGAATTTGGATCAGGGACTATTCCATCTGTTTAACTGCAGGACAGGCATGATGTGGTTGATGAATGATGGAAGTGCTTTTTATCACTATGGTGTTAATGACATAATGAAGGTCTTTTAAGAGCGTAAATGTGGTGTCCTATAAATCTGCTTCTATACATTTTCCTTCATTTATCAAATCTTAAGGAGATTTTCACCTTCTGTTCTAGAAATTGCCGCAGAGCTACTACATTGATTTAGGAGGGCTTTTAGCTGCTCTGATAGTCTATTATATTTTTCCACATTGGTGAGTAAGGTTTATTTCATCACATATCCTGTTTAAAAGCTTTCAATATTGATAAAATCTGAGATGATAGGTATGCAATAATTTTCCTTATTTTAATAGGACTATTTCAGAGAGCAAAGTGTGAGGAAAGACTTGTATTAGGCTTATACTTGACCATCAATTTAAATCTTTTGATGATACACCTCCTGGTAATTTACTTATTAGACACATGTGAGGGAAGACCCTTATCCTGACATCATTCAAAAATTATAAAAACATAGAATGGTTTGGCTTGGAAAGGTCTTTAAGATCATCCAGTTCCAACACTCTGCCATGGCCAGGGACACCAAGCACTAAACCATGCCACCGAACAGCTTTGTCCAAGCTTCATCCATGAAGACTGCCAGGGATGGAGCATTTACCACTTCTTTGGGCAACCTGTTCCCAGTGCCTCATCACCCTCAGAGATGTAGGTCATCTCAAACAGTGCTGGAAAGGTCTGTCTGGGCAAGTGAACTGAGCCCAAAGGTGGGATTTTATTCAAAGTTAGAAACAACACATAAATGTTTACAAATAGGCTGGGTTTCTAATCTCTCATTACAGTCAGTAGAGACTTTGTAGGAGTAGGGGCTCCTTAGTCGGGAGTCTAAGGAGCTATTCAGGTACATGGTAACTCAGGGTAAGTTAAACACCTCAAAGACTCCATTGATTTTATTCCCTAAATCCCACTGACAACAAAAGGAACTTAGACATCTACCCTACAATGAAGGTATCAGCATTTAAGTGACTACAGTCTCAAGTTGAATGCCAGCCACAATACCCCACAGATATGAACTATTTAGCACCAGTGGAGGAGATAAACAAAAGTTCTCATTATCAGGTCTACAGAATTTGGATCAACATACTTTCAGTGCCTCTGCTGTTTAATCTGTGTTGTTCTCTACAAGCATTGATGTAAGAGGGCACCCAATAGCCAAGGATGAAAGAGTTATTTTGATTAAATGGCAATGACATGCTTTGTACCACTGATTGAATTACGACATGTCTCTCTTCCAGGCAAAAGTAGATGAGGTGGTTGTCCCCAGAAAGACTTATATTCTGACTCTCAGGTATCATAATGCGTATTCTTGCCTCATCTAAGCCCCAACAAGAAGATTTTGTCTTGTGCTATATAATAAAGATGGCATTTTTCGCGTTTCCCCTTTCCAAGATTAAAATGGATATGAATGAAAACCTTGCGTAGCCAGCAGACTCTAATATTTTGAATAATTCAGCTTTAGAACTGAGATAAACTCTACCTGAACAGAAAGAAATATTGTTGGTTGCAAAAGATGTTTTGTGTTATATTCTCACACAGTGCCAAGGCACAAGAAAGGAAATGGAGAATAAAAAATTACATGAATTTGTTTCTTTCCTTATGCGCATGACCTCTCTCTTCCTTCAGGCAATGTGAAGACCTTATGTTAACATGTGAAGGCCTCTTCCCTATGACTCCCAAACTTGACATTATCAAAATTACAGCTCTTCTCATCCTAGAGAGATCTCACTGAGCATAAATAAATAGCATGTCAGGTTACGCTAGGAAAAACAAAATAAAAAACAGCCATATACTCCCCCCAAAAAACCCACAAAGCACTTTCAGGTTATTTCCTTGTACTCTGCAGAGCAAGACAACAAATTATTTACAAACTACTCAGAAACTTGCATCAGGCACTTCAGTGGATGTCACTGGCTAAAAGAAATACAAAATAAAAAGAGATTGTGTCTTCTAGTATAGAAGCGGAACCAAAGTGGTGACAATGTCCAGCTGAATCATGGAAAGGACAGAGAAAAGAGAGGGAAAGAGGAAATCAGTGAATGTCCAGAACCATAAAAGGTTCTAGCTACTTAGAGCTGCCTGCATCTATTCCCAAATTTCAGTAAAACTTAATCAATCTTCTGTATGAAATCAAATCCACTGGAATTCTTGACTTCAGTGTTGTAAAGGTCAACATTTTAGAGATACAATCAGAGAGAAAAGAGCTTTCCCTTATAGGTAATATTCTCCTAGTTAGAGAACTCCTCTGAGACAGGCAAGAGGAAGTTCAATACCCTTCCCAGCCTTAAGGAGTTTCAACACAAACTACTTCCAGGAATATCCTGATCTTAAGGAACTCTCTTTTTCTGTTCTGATGGAAACCACAAGATACACAATTCTGAAGAGAGCACAGCAGGCAAGCTTATGTACAAAGAAAGCAGACTTAGGTTAAAGAGTGTTGAACAAAAATCCACTTCAACTTAATAATGCAGTCACTGCTTTAAAATAGTTTTTAAGCCATACTTTTTATAGTCTTTCAGAAGTATCTGTTAATGTGTACATGCAAAGCAAATAGTGCAGAAAATATAAGAACAGTCATCCTTATAAAGCCCATTGAATTTCTGACTAGTTTTCTACCAACTACTCAGTGGAGCAAAGGCTAAGTTCTGTTCCCAGACCTGACATTTCCTAAAGCAGCCTTGTTTTAAGCCAAAATTCAGCAGCTGTATTTATCACTGAAAAATCAGAGCATGGGTCACACACTGTAATCATGCAGCTGTGCTAATGATCCTGCTGCATATAAATGGTTATGGGTAATGTATTAATGAGTTGCTATGGGTTTGTGATAAGAAGTTAGATGAAATAGTTCAAATCAAATCATAGCAAAAAATCCCTTGTCAATTCAGTCAAGATTTTCCAGGCCTCAAATATTTTCCTGCAACTAATTTCCCTATTGAGTTTTTGAAGCCTTCACATATCAATCCTTCCTGCAAATAAAAGCCATTTGATTTTCTCACTTCAGCCTCATTGAGATCACTGTCAGGCACGTAATCCAAAAGCACTGGGGCCCCAAAACAGATATATGAAAATAATAGAACAGTTCTTTTCATAGTATTACTAATAGAGTGGAAAGGAGGCAAATTGCAGTACAAAGAGAAGTTCTGCAGTGATTTTCAGCTGAGTTTTGCAGATTGGGTTTGTACGCTCTGGAAAAGCTTCATACAAACAGTTACACTTTTGAAAGGTTATCTGAAATTAGTGTGGGTATCTAAGGTTTGGTCCCTAGTGCTAACTGAGAAGACGCAAGACCAGTCTTTCAGTTCTTGTTTCTCAGCACACTGAAGCAATTTCACATGCAGGCCATAAGAGCATGAACCTTCACTAACCATGTCCTGATCTGCTAATGTACTTCACTGACGTCAGTTGGAAAAGGCAAAGATGACACCATTAAGACTGGCAATTTTCAAAGAGATTATACATTGCAGAGCAGAGCACAGGGGTTAAGAGAACTAGCAAATCTGTCACCCAGAGATGCCTCGTTCCTGCTCTGGTTATGGTGGGAAAACATGTTCTGCACAATGAGTAAGAAGAGGAAGACTGAAGTCAATAAAGCACTCTCTCTTTAGCAAATGCCAATGGGTCTCACATTCAATTTATTCAAGTTCCCTGATTTATTCATTGTTTTCTTTAAGTGAGGATATGGCACTACCAAAAAGCCCAGTACAAACGCTGAATGATGGTTCCTGGGTAAAAAAAACTGGCGTGTAACAAGTGACTAAATACTCACTTTCCACTAGTGAATAATTTAAGGAAGGTGTTTCCTCATGATTCTCAGGGGGGGCAAGAATCCTGGATTACAATTTCTGTTCTTCAAGGCATTAGTAAGGCTCTATCTACAGAAAGATAGGCTATACTGACCTGGGACAAGAAATGAAGTTCATTTTCTTCCAAGGGTTTTTTGCACACACAGTGATATGCATTCAGCTTTTACCTCTAAGACCATACAAACCCCTTTCCTAATCTTTTTTACTGAAAAGCGGAAAAATTGCTGGATAGTTGGACACCAGAATATACAGTGTTATTTTGAAAGGCTCAAGTATGAGAAAATAAATGTGCAAATTCTGACTAATGTGCCACAATAAGGTAATATGGGTAGGACAGAGCATAAGGAGGTGACTGAGATAAACCAATGTCACTGTAGAGAGAAGAGATTTCAAAGAATGTCCTATAATTTCTTCATGGGATTGGAGTATTGTGGAGCAAAGGATAGGAAAAATACTCCAGGCTAGTAGAAATAAATTAAAAGTAAGAACATGTCTTATCCTCTCAGTGAACCCAAATACCTACTGGGAGAAGGAGAGTGGAGTCACCAGCATTATTTGTTCATCATTATTACTTATGAAGAGGTACATCAATGTATGTCTATATATTTAGGCCCCGTGGTTTTAATGCTTGAAAACAGCTGCAAAACACAACTGAGTTTCCTAACAGACCCCGGGAAAAGATGAACCCCTGGCAGTAGAATGAGCTACTTCTAAGAGGCAGTCATTTAAAAAAAGCCCATTCTAAATTTATTTTCCCTGTTTCTTTCTTCTTTGTCATCTGCTATGAATTGGTCCCCCATGGCTTTGCTATTTTAATTTAAGCTGGACTCTTACATAAGTTCTTCACAGCAGTCCCATCGCAAGACTTTCTGCCCATTCAGGAATGGGTAAGAAATATGTAAGTCCAGGATCTATGTGTTTTACCAAGGTGTTTTCTTTCGGGAAATATTACAGCACATGAAAAAATAAATTCAATCAAATGTGATGGTACATATCACTGAAGTCAGTCACTGAAGTGGAAGAAACACTGGAGAGGGCATGTGTCTTTAATTCACAAAAATCAGAAGGAAGAAGTCACCACCTTGAGATTAGACTGGTCTCAAGATACCTCACTTCAAAGATGTTTAGTTGCATGGACTTCCAGGCAATGATACCCAGACTACAGCCAATCATGGCTTAAGTCATACTTCCAGTCAGTAGAACTTTAGTCCTAATCTAACTTTTAAACACCTTCAGGAATGTAGTTCTTAGTCCCGCTTTGTCTCCAATGAGACTAATGCATTATTATTCTGTCCCATTATGAGAAGGGAGCCTTAAGCAGCAAACTAGAGCAGCAAAATGACAAAGCTTAAGAGCCCCTTTGGTTTGGGATGTTCACACCTTAAAGTTCATCCCAGTGTTCTCAATTTACCACATTAAAACTGTGAATTAACCAAATGTGCCTAAATTTAGACACCTCCACATTCCTGTTTATAATTTGCATTTTAGAAAAAGGCAACAAAATATGACAAAACCCAATCGTAACAAATAACTACATGTCTAACTTTAATTTTAGGTGACATTAATCCCACTCTTAGTAGCATACCTCCTTATGTTTGCTGTGATTTACATAAGTGTCAGTCATTAGGCTGGTTACTATCTATCACATCAACAAAACAGATGCTGAAGACTCATTTATTACTCAGAATTAAGTTCCTGAGGGACCTACATTATATGTAAACTTCCAAACACCAGACAAAATAAGTCACCGACTAGAATAGGAGTCAGTTAAGATCCATTGTTACAGGCTACTGTAAAGATTGATTCCACACAGAAAGCTGTTTCCTCACAGTTCTAAAGCAGCTTAATACTGGGTTTAGAGATCACACCTAAATTCTCCTAATAAGGATGAACAGTGAAGTGAGAAAGCAAAGTCCTGTAACAGTTTCATGAGAAGGGTCTGTTAAGAAGCAAAAAGTTTTGCAGATGTTTTCCTCAGCCCCTCATGCATTTCTAATGCAACAAGCTGAAAAGGGCTGATAATCATGAAACTGCAGTAAATGTACCATGAGATAAGTCGAATACCTTTCAGAAATTCTAATAAATTCTTTTCATAATACATTAGCATATTCTGCCCTGTGGATCTCATTTTTACCTATTAGAGGTCTTGTCTGAGATCAGACAAAAGAACTTTTCTGTTCTCCTGGCATGCTGAGTGGATTTCATTATTAAGCATTGTGCTAGGTTAATCTGATTTGAGGAAAAATAGGCCTAAAGATGCAGGGGATCCTTTTATAGAGATAACATTTTCTGAGTTAAATGAGATAACTGAAAGAAAATGAACATCAGAAGAAAACAGAAACTTGTGGATAAATATTTTTACTTTTCTCCCCAAAATTCCTCCTCACAAACAAAGAAAGATGAGTCGGGAAACTACAGACCAGTCAGCCTCACCTCTGTCCCTGGCAAAATGTTGGAGTGGATTCTCCTGCAATGCACTGCTGAGGCACATGAAAAAACAACAAGGTGCTTCGGTGACAGCCAGAATGGCTTCACTAAGGGGAAATTCTGCCTGACCAATCTCATGGCCTTCTATGATGGAGCTATGGAACTTGAAGGACAGGGGTAGAGCAGTGGATGTCACCTCCCTGGACTTGTGCAAAGCGTTCGACACTGTCCCATATGACATCCTTGTCTCTAAGTTGGAGAGACATCAATTTGGTAGGTGGACCACTAGGTGGATGAAGAACTGGCTGGATGGCCACACACAAAGAGTTGTGCTCAATGTGCAGCTAGAGACCAGAAACGAGTGGTGTCCTTCAGGGATCGGTGTTGGGACCGGTCTTGTTCAACATCTTTGTTGGTGACATGGACAGTGGATTGAGTGTGCCCTCAGCAAGTTTGCCGATGACACCAAGCTGTGTGGTTCGGTTGATATCCTGGAGGGAAGGAATGCCATCCAGAGGGACCTTGACATGCTTGTGAGGTGGGCTGATGCCAACCTGATGAACTCTAACCATGCCAAGTGCAAGGTTCTACACGTGGGTCATAGCAATCCCAGGCACAGCTACAGGTTGGGCAGGGAAGAGATTCAGAGCAGCCCTGAGGAGAAGGACTTGGGGGTGTTGGTCGATGAGAAAATGAACATGGGCTGGCTGCAGTGTGCGCTTGCAGCCCAGAAAGCCAACCGTACCCTGAGCTGCATCAAAAGCAGAGTGACCAGCTAGGTCAAGGGAGGTGATCCTGCCCCTCTACTCTGCTCTCATGAGACCTCACTTGGAGTACTGAGTGCAGTTCTGGTGTCCTCAACATCAAAAGGACATGGAACTGTTGGAACAAGTGCAGAGGAGGGCCAGGAGGATGATCAGGGGACTGGAGCACCTCCCATATGAAGTTAGGATGAGAAAGTTGGGGCTGTTCAGTCTGGAGAAGGTTGCATGGAGACCTCATAGCAGCCTTCCAGTACCTGAAGGGGGAGCTTATAGGGATGCTGGGGAGGGACTCTTCATTAGGGACTGTGGTGAAAGGACAAGAGGTAACGGGTTCAAACTGAAACTGGACAAGTTTAGATTGGATATGAGGAAGAAATTCTTTACTGTAAGGGTGGTGATGCACTGGAATGGGTTGCCCAGGGAAGTTGTGAATGCTCCATTGCTGACGGTGTTCAAGTCTGGGTTGGACAGAGCCTTGGGTGCCATGGTTTAGTGTGAGGTGTACCTGCACATGGCAGAGGGATTGGAACTAGATGATCTTAAGGTCCTTTCCAATTCTATCTTATTATTCTATGATTCTATGTACAGATTTTGTTGACTGAACTGTCCAAGCGACAGCACTGTACTATGTACTGTGCGATGCCCATACACTTTTTCACTTTCTTTAAGGAAATTCAAAAGTCTTAAGGAGCTCTTTTCAGAGCAGACCTTTGAAGCTCTTGGTGAGGATTCTCAGACAGAAGAATGTTCATTAGAATGAATGTCTTTGCTCCAAATGCTCAAGGATACTGCTTTTACAGCTGTCTGTCATTTAGAGCCTCATATTAAGGGGACCAGCTAAGCTATACAGCTCCCAGTGCTGCAATCACTGCTCAGACTTTCAGTTTGTGAAATATTTTGGGACCTTTATTATGAGATACATTCTAGACTCACTGAAATTCGACCTTTTCCTCCAGCCCTTCTAACTTCACCATCAACCTAAATTATGGGGTTTAGGTAAAGACGGGGCAAGCTAAATGCAAAATCAGCTACCCACATTCAAACTGACCAGATGCATATTTCCCTAGGGAGACACACAGGCTTGCACTTCCATGGTACTTAGAAATTATATCCCAGGGAAAAGAAGGGTGGAGTTCCCTTGATGCTCTGGAACCTAAACCTTGCAAGATTATGTGAGCAAAGTCCCATCAAGGAAATGGTGTTTAAAGATCTCTTTTCAGCACCAGTGTTTAAGTCTTATGCTGCTGTTGTCACTCGTATCCAGAAATCAGGGCCACAATGGCATAGAAAAATGGTTCTTCATTGGGAAGCTGCTGGAAAGACCTTAAGGATGAGGAGACAGGCTATTTGAGAACAGTGATGCTGTTCACAGGCTCATCTGTGGGATTTCTACCCGAGTAAGCTCAGACTTGAAGATGTCTCTGATGGCAATTCATGCTCCAAATCTCACTCTCAATTTAACTGCATTTTCTCCCATGTGAGAATTAAAATCTTGCTAGATTGGCTCGACTATAAGTATTACAGGCAGAGCCCCATGCTTTGCTCTATGACTTCACCCCTCTTCTGAGTACCACTTGAAGTTCTCCTACATTCTTGGGTCAGGTAGATGACATCCTGAATTAGTTCCATGCAAGGCTGTCTGCATGAAAGGGTAGCTCTGTGTACTAGTTTTGAAGATGAAGAGGAAGATCTCACATTCAGGAATGATCGACAAACAGGGTTTGAATTCTTTACTATGGCACAGAAGGAACAAAATTCAGGCATTAAAGCCTGCTAGCTATTTCTCTTCATAGTACAAAAGGTCAGTTTTCCAAATGCTTAAACTGTACCCTCAGGCTTTCAGGATTATGTGCTGTGTTGCTATTAAGCAAAATCTCATTGCATTAAGCAGCAGCCATTGCTTTTAAAAAGACAGAGACATTCATTTTGCCAGGCACAATGTGGCTGTTGAGAGCAAAACAAACCCAAGAACGCCTTATCTCATAAACAGAACTGCATCTGAAAATGAAGTCTGTAATTAAAATTGACATTTCTCTGCCTCCTGCTTCCACTGACAGTCACCTCACTGAGGTCTGATGGGGTTTGCAGAATTGCCAAGCCCTGAGGTTAATTCTGTGCATGAGGAACAGTGAGAACAAATTATAGCAGTAGAGTGGAATTCTGAAAACTTAACTGAAAAGGTGGACTTCTCCCCCAAAGTAAAAGCATAGAAAAGCATGCCACAGACATCATTCAGTATGGGAAACTGGTCAGAGAATGTCCTAAGCCTCAGCTTGTCGTTAACTGGAATATCAGAGACTTTAAATTTCACCCAAGGCAAAGTCAAAGGGAAGATCTACACTGGGAGCCATGTGCTATTCAGCACTGAGTTGTAAATAAACATTTCATTTCAGAGCATATCAGCAACTCTGCTCAGTATAACAGTACATTCAGACAGCCACAAGTGAACAAGCCATCATGGTTTACCACAGTAATTTACCAGGTTTGTTCAAGCTTAGCAAATGCAGCATCTAGATGTTGCGATTTCCTTGTAGTCACCTCCATCCTTTTTTCACAGCAGTTGTCAGATGCTTTTCTAACTCCACAGACAAGGGACTGACAGATTTTACTTTATATTTACAATGGGATAGTATGCCCGGGATATCAGTGCCGCATCTGAGAAGAAGCAACTTGATCATCTGTGATGATCTGTTTATAACCTGATTTGGACACAGGAGTACTAGAGCAGAGCTAGTTGCAAGTATAACCCCACAAAGCATGTATAGTGCAGACACTGTCTCCTCTGCACCAGCAGTTTCACTCTGCAGATCTGTTCCCACTGAGCTGCAATACTTGCTTATTTACAAACAACCTCAGTCTCAAGCAGAGAGATTTCATCTCCTGTGTGCTCCTGACTGCACTCACAGCACAAAGCAGAGCCATCCACAGAGGATACAGATCCAGTCCACCTGGACACTGGCAGCAGTGCTCCCAGACCTGCTCACAACTCAAGATGTTATGTCCTGGGTACCAACATGAACGCATCCCAAGTCTGACAAACTAAATGGATTTTTATTCTATCAGCAAAGACTTTGTACCTGCAGGGGACCTTTCAGTTTACAATCACATCCTCTCTCCTTCCGTAAGCTGCCATGTCTCTAGGTACTGTGCATATTGTTATCTCCAGGCTGAGCCTGATAAATTCATATTAATTTGCATGCCTCTTTGTCTGAGCCAGTTCTTTTTAACTAAAAACTATCAGCAAACCCAGGAACTTCTACTAATCCCATCTCTGTGGGACCACTGAAACCCCATGATGTGTGTCTGTAAGCCGTATTTACACCTGGCCAAGGTAATTCAAAGCAATTCAGATTCACTGAAGTACGACCTCCTGTGGACCTGCTCTGTCCCATCATGTTGGTGTCTGCAAATGACCTCTTTGTTAAAGGATAATCTCTCAAAAGAGCAAGACAATCCAGTAAGCCTGCTTGGGTCTCCTACAGACACTACTTTTGACAGCATGCCACACAGCCAAGTGGACACAGCCTGTGTCCCACTCCTTATCCCAGTTGGGATAATCCTAAACCCTGCTCCTCTGTAGTGTGTCTGCTTGTGCTCCAGCCCAGTCTGTTCTTAGTTCTGGATCCTTCAACGAAGTTCCCAGCTCTTTCCTTTGCTCTAACTGTGGTTGCTATTTGCCAAATTAAGGTTTTATTGATTGTTCCCTCTTCCTCTCCCCATCTACCTTCCATGGATCAGACCTCTAAAGAGATCTTAATGGCTAGAGATCAACTGGCTCTTAAGTCTCTCTGAACTTTCTCCTGCCTCTTTCTTTTTCACCTCCTCCTCACTTAGTGGCTCCTGGGCTAGCTCTAGGTGTCACATAAACTATAGTCTTTGAGATCATGGTTGAGCTATGTACCACATCTCCACATCCCACAGTATCACTACTATATTGTCTGAAGCTTACACAAAGATTTTCCCTCTAGGGAGCTCAACATTAGTAATAAAGATAACAGGCAAGTGAGTGTCTCTAACATTTGTCAATTCTTATTAGATATTGCAGACACACACATGCTAAATTTTAACCTCAATAAGCCCACGATGAACTTAATCAAAGTTTAGCACAATCTCAAGGCTCAGCTGTTCTTTTGATTCTGCTAGTCAGTGAAATACTTCTACATTTGATGTTCTCATCTCCTTGCTCAGTCCCACAAGTAAAAGGCATCCTTCAGCTATAACTTAGCACCTCAATGTCTTTACCAGCCTGATGCTCATGGACACATTAGGAGCTGCCTCCTGCTCTTCCCTAGGATACATGTTTATGTGTCCCAAGCTCTGGCTACACACACACTTAACCGACCAAACACCTTATATGTTGTGACTTCCTCTTCCTCTCTTTCTCAGCTCTACCTAACCTCAGCCCTTCCCTAGTCCTGACCGTACAATTTCAGCTTTCAACCATTTGTGTTGCCTCTGGCACTTGTCAGACCTTTCACTGAACTAATGTAACTCAGTAAAAAGGCAGAAAGATATCTACTATTTCTCTAGTCTTTTATTTCTCCATTTCAGTGAGGTATACTACTGCACAGAGAAGTTTCTTCAGTGGGCACGGTGGGAGAGCAGATGAGGAGGGGACAAGGAAGATGGGAGCATTCAGTAAGACTTTGCCTTCTGGAAATAAGGACAGCTTCATTTTGTCTCACCATATCTCAATAAACCATGTTTTCAGACTCAATCTGTCCTTGATAGTACAAGGGAAGCAGCAGAGGTGAGGAGCCAGGACCAGGGAAGGGGAGGACAGAGTCACTCTTCATGCTGGCACATGTTTTGCAACACACAGCTGTCAGAGGCACAAAAATGGCTGGGCAGAGTGAAACAACTCTCGTTTGTCATGCCTGAGCTATCTGTACAGTCTTCCTGGCTTCCTGACTTACACAGCAGTCTCTGAGCATGCTCTCACCTTGCTCTTTTGGTTTTGGCTCACTTCTTGGCTGCATGACTTCCCTTTGGTCCAAATACTTCTTGCTTAGACCTAGCAACACTTACAGCAGGACAATGACAGCATTTTCCTGCTTAATTCCATCCACTAGCTTCAGTCCTTATACTTCATTTCAGCTGGATCCTAGTCAGACAGCCCATTTACCCCCAATAACCAGCTAGCACCTCTGAATGGGTCCTGAGCAGGGTTTGAAGGGGGCATCTTGGGAGCTGACGTACTGCCTCAGTTAAGATACTCCCAACTATATATTCAACTCGAATCTTGATGTGATCCAGCCACCAAAGGAACAGAGGCCCCTAATCTGTAAGCACAATTAGTCCTCCTGTGCCTCATGGGTTCACTAGAAGTGCATCATCTTTCTTATATCTATTTTCCCTTCCACCCAAAATATTATTTACCTTTTCCTGCTGGGTTTTCCTGCCACTTTATTTTTCATTAGCCTTTTTAATGATGTGCTTTACTTTTCCTCTGTTCCCCTTCAAAGTGATTCACAATGGGTTCTTAGAGCACTTCACTATAAGAGACTCCAGATCACAGCTTTTTTCTCTAAAACTGCCTTAAAACTTGCAACTCTGTCCAAAACAGGTAAATATTCTACAGGGAAGTGAGTTTACTCTTATTCTGTATTCTGACTCACACAGAAATTGTATGACATGCTGTATTTTAAAGCAAGCTTTTTTCTCCCTCCTGCTGTGATATAAGAAGCTGTTTTGTGAACCTCGTTGCTTACACTGAAAAGATCAGGGCAAACAAAGAAGTGAAGAAGCAAGTTTCCTGGCTGTGGCCTCAGTCCTCCAGCAAAATGAGTTTTCAACTAAAAATATCTGTGATATTTTGAACTAGGAGGAGGACTCTGTGTGTGAAGAAAGCTTGAAATCACTATTCTCACCTCTTCTGCTAGGTGTTTGCTGCTCAGTAGAGATTGCTTATATGAGATCATCACCAGTGGTACTTCTAACACCCTGGCCAGCAGAGACTGTGAGGTTAATACTCAAAAAGAGCACATTCCTTTTCTGTAATATCTACCATGAAACGATTTAAGGTGTTCCTCAAAGAATTAGAGGATGGGATTGCGTGGCACAGTTGCCTACATTGTTAGGGGAGATCTGATGCCCCCAGGAATCCTTTCCAATTTCTTGTGTCAGTGGAAGATGGGTCATGATGTATTTTTGGTAAACACAGAGCTATGATACTCTGAACCTTTTGGAGCAAGCCCAGAAGAGGCCAAAAAGATGATCAGAGGGATGGAGCACCGCTCCTACGGAGACAGGCTGAGAGAGATGGGCTGGGTCAGCCTGGAGATGAGAAGGCTCTGGGGAGACCTTAGAGCAGCTCCAGATGCCTAAAGGAGCTACAGGAAAACTGGAGAGGGGCTTTGGAACAAGAGTATGTAGGGACAGGACAAGGGGAATGGCTTTAACCTGCCAGAGGGGAGACTGAGATGAGGCTCTTAGGCAGAAGTTCTTCCCTGTGAGGGTGCTGAGGCTGCTGGCACAGGGTGCCCAGAAAAGCTGTGGCTGCCCCATCCCTGGCAGTGTTCAAGGCCAGGTAGAACAGGGCTTGGAGCAACCGACTCTACAAGGTGTCCCTGCCTGTGGCAGGGGTTGGAACTGAATGAGCTTTAAGGTCCCTTCCATCACAAACCACTCTGTGATTCTATGATACTATGGTACATCTGTATACTTCTTCCTTCCCCTAGCAAGGAGCAGCAACAGAGGACTCAATATTTGCTGTCTTCCTCTGTGACAAAATTTCTGTGCCATCCTCAAGCTGGATCTGGGCTTAGTCAGCTTGTAAGTCCACAAAACCAAGAGGGAGCAGAAGGGGTGAAAGAAAGCAAATCCCTCTGCCTACAAATGTTGCAGAAGCATTCATCAGCACATTGCTGCAAAACAGAACAAATGAGAGCTGCATGTTCTTTTGAAACATCAGTTTCAGGGGTTTTGAACTGACTCAGACAAACATTTTCCTCAGGGACATCTTTGATTTCTACATTGTTCCCCTGATCACAGTGTGGTGCCAGAATGAGATTTTTCACTGTTTGCCTTCTTTTCTCTTATCGGGCACAGTATTTAGGCAGAAAATCTGTCAGAAAGAAATGGCTGCATATAAATGTTATTCTGAGTAAGGCTTCTGATATTATAGCTCAGGATGTTTGGAATATTGATCGTAGCACTTCAATTTGCAATTAAAATGATCATTTCTTTTTCCACCGATTTTTTGAATAATTTTATGCAAAATACAGCCTAGGATTGACATAAGGGCAATAAAAATTGCACAGAAAAATCTGCACTGAGTTAATTGTTAAACATATGGTCTCATGCCATGGAAGAGAGCAGGCAAGATGAACCAAGAAGTGAATGGGGACACCACCTTTACAAAGGCAGAGGCTTCTATTAGTGTTACTACTCGCATTTTCATTCAGTTCTTCTCGCCTTAATTTTCCCCATAATCTCGTTTTGGTTTTCCATGTTAGAGATGATGAGCATCCACATTAGAAACAGTGGTGCAGAGAACTGCTTACTTCAGGATAGAGAAAAATAAGGTGAAGAGAGTTAAAAGTAGGATTCTGGAATATCATTTTTATGACACACCAACAAAAACAAGGATGCTAGCTTCAAAGAGATCACTTGCCATACTGGAATGATGAGGGGTATGATATGATCATCATTAAAATGCTTTTTTAGCTGGTTAAAAGTTGGATTTATACATGGTTCTCTTCAGGCTATTAACTGGAATATTTTCTTAATGTCTACAAATTTAATCGTTTGCAATCAAAGATCTTGGATGAGCAATTTTACCTATTGCTATACAGCATAAATCAAACTCACAGTCAATGGAGTTTATTTTTCACTACCACATTCTACCACATGTTCTTTGTCCTTGGCCAACCAAATTGATGGGACAAGGAGTGATGGGTTCAAACTTAAACAAGGGAAGTTCAGGTTAGATATAAGGAAGAAGTTCTTTACTGTGGGGGTGGTGAGGCACTGGCACAGGGTGCCTGAGGAAGTGATAAATGCTCTATCTCTGGCAGTGTTCAAGGCCAGGTTGGACAGAGTCTCGGGCAACATGGCCTATTGTGAGGTCTCCTTGCCCATGGCAGGAGGTTGGAACTGATGATCTTAAGGTCTTTTCTAACCCAAACCATTCTATGATTCTATGATTCTATGAAATCTGAAAGAGCAACACTTTCTGACTTTAGTACTTACTCAGTGATGACGCATATGGCTGATCGATATGCTCCACTTTTCTCCAGTCAATATCGGAGTTATAGGTCACTCTTTTAGAACTTTTTCATCATTCTTCACAAAATGAGTTTTTCTCAGACTGTCTTCCCATTCTACTCCTTAGCTTCTCTAGTCCATCACATCATTAACCGATAGTCTGATTTACTGCACTGATCCACATATCAGTCTTTCAGTTCCCCTCACAACTGCTTATATCTGTCCCTCTATTTTGCCTCTTTAATATCTGATTTTGGTGCCTGCATCAATAATTGCTTTTCCCCATTTTGTGTAGAAAAATATATTTGAAATGTTCTTCACTGAAATGTCATCTGATTTTTTAGTCTGATCCAATAAAGCCAATTAATAAATGACTCTGCATTACTAATGAAACATGACTGTATGCTTCTATTTGGCAAACGTTTAATTTAACTCAGTAACAAGGATTTTTATCACTAGAATCATAGAATAGTTAGGGCTGGAAAGGACCTTAAGATCATCTAGTTCCAGCCCTCCTGCCATGGGCAGGGACACCTTTCACTAAAAAGATTTTTAGTCTTTGTTTTCTTCTACTTTCTTAAAAACTCCAACCCTTACAATTGTCAAGTACGGCAAATGGTTTCCTTATCAAGCAGAAAGGAAAAAACAGAATACCTCCTTTTTAAAAAATACTTCTATATTTTTTATAGCAACTAACAGTATATGAGAATAAATTATGACAATAAGTTGTCTTTAATATTTTCCAATGCTTTGCATTAACAGGAGACCTCATTATGTTATTTAGATTATCACAGAGTACACTGCAAATGCATTTGCTCATTACTGATGTTCCACTCTTATCTGTCAAATGACTGGAATTTCGTTACTCTCCTCATTTTTCCTAACTACCTTAATCTTGTGTTTAGCTCCACTGTTTCCCCAGATGATCTCACTGTGGAAAGCATCAAGGAACATAAGAACACCACTAAAATGATCTCCTATGAACTTTTATTGATCCTATGTTTTGACAGCACCAACTTTCTTCGCCAATAAAAACACTAATCATCAGTCTTGCATTGTAGGGGGCCTGGATGAAGTTAGGAGCATGAATGAGTGGCAGGGGGAAGTGCTAATAAAGTAAATAACTGGATAAATTTAAATCTTTCCCTATTGACTAAGTTTTTATCTTGGATCAAAACCTACCAATGGAAACCAACTCGTACCTGCCAGGTCTGTCAAGATGATAATATGGGATAGAGTACAATCATTTAATGATTTAAATTTAGTTTACTGAAGCCAAAACCATCTGGTACAAAAGACACTTTGGCAGATTGAGTAGAGTGAGACTACTGTTCTTGTTGCTGTTATGGTCTGATAACAAAGGAAAAATACACATCCAAAGCCATTAAAAAATCATTTGCAGTCTATCTGACAACCAAGTTAGAATAATAAGAAGCAGAGCACTAATTATAATTGTATGGAGTTTCCCAACAGAGACATTGCAAACCAATTGCCACTTGTCTGTTCTCAAATATTTTCAGCATGCAAATAATCTGTAAATGCATTCATTTGTAGAATCTTTTCATTTATGTCACAATGTTATTACTTTTCTGTTTTCCCTGGCAATTGTTTTATTGCCATCTGGGAGTGATTAGTGAAACACTTCAAAGAAAGTGAGAACATCTCTGAATCTGCCCCTGATTTTAGGTCTGGGTTAAAATGGACTCTTAATAAAAGAAAATCATGCATTTTGGGAAGATGGGCAATCTTAAGATGCTCATTTAACAGCTAGGAATGGAACAGAAAATTAGATAAGACCACACACACACAGAGAATACAAGGATATTAGAACTGGATGCAATATTCCATTTTCATTTTCAGCTGTGCTATTTAAAAAGGTAAATCTATTTCTGATATACTTTTCTTTTTACAGACCAAAGGATTTTTCATGGTACTTTTTTGCCATACCTTTCAGGACATCTTATTCATAGAGTCATAGAATAGTTTTGTTTTGAAAGGACCTTGAGATCACCCAGTTCCAACCCCCCTGCCATGGGCAGGGACTCCTCAAACTAGACCATGTCACCCAAGGCTCTGTCCAAGCTGGCCTTGAGCACCTGCCAGGGTTGGAGCATTTACCATTTCTTTTGACAACCTGTTCCAGTGTCTCACCACCCTCACAGTAAGGAACTTCATCTCCTAAGCCACTCTTCAATCTGCCTGACTCCTTGAAAATGGTCCCCCACTAAGGTTGTATCCTTTTCATTCCTCCTCCTGAATGATATGGCTTTGCATTGGTGTTAAAACTCATTTTCTTTGAATGGTTACCTCTTATGAGGTGTCTGCAAGCTATGTCACTTTACCACCCACATAACTCATATTTATTATCAAATCACTGATGAAAAAACTTGTGTTCTGTCAAGCTAATAACCACTCTTCATTATAATCCCAGACAAACACTTCAACAATAAAAATTACCTTCTTTAGCTATTCATTAATTAGTTGGCAAATATGAGCTCTATCAAGAGTTTCAAATGCTAAGGAGAACAGGGAGCACTGAGTCTGAAGAGCAGCAGAAGCCAAATGCATCTATGCAATATCTCTCTGGAAAGTTGATTCCATCTCAAAGGCTGAGCAACGACTAGCATGAAAGCATCATTGCTTGTACAGAGATGACAGTAACTATCAGTCATTTCCTCAAATACCTGTCCTAATTCCTTTAGGCTCTGCAGTGCTTCAGCTCCTCTAAGACTCACTTTGTTTAGTCTTTCTCAGAATCATTTGATAGGATACTGAGAAAGAATGAAACAAATACTCTTAGCAGAGTTTTCTAAGTCTGGAAGCTGGAAATATTCTATCACCTAACCTGAACAGATGTGACTAGCAGAGAATATGGAGGAAATGAGATAGAACTAAGGAAAGAGTACAATATGACATTACATGGCTTGGTGGCCCTTACTGACATGGTTTAGTGGTGGACTTGACAGTCCTGGAGTAAAGGTTGGGCTTGATGGTCTTAGACATCTTTTACAATCTAAATGATTCTATGAGGAAAGGAGAACCAAGGAGAAAAACACAGGGACAGAAAATGTAAGATAGAATTTGTCATCAATGGGCCTGGCATGTTAATCTTTCTTGAGGCTGATCTTGCTCTTCATCTTGCACTGAATTCCTCCCATACCCCTCTTTTCAAGGAAAAGCTTGTCCAAGAGTGCTGAGATAATCAGTAGCAGTTCAAGAATCCATTAATCTCTGTATCCGCCTGCATCTGAGGCGGCCTTCCCACCCACCAACATGTTATGGCCTGCATCTTGAGTACTTGGATCTAAATCACTTGGTTTGGGTCATTAACCCTACCGAAAGCAGGCATATGTGTGACAACTCATAAGCCTAAATTATTTATTCACTGCACTTCGTAGGTTGGGTTCTGCAGTGGAGGAAGGACTAAATGGATGATGAATAGGCTGTTGATTTCATAAATGGTCCTTTAAAATAACAGAATTTAAATCAAATCAATAATGAGATAAAAATGCATTAGAAAAAACAATAAACCAAACCCCTCCTTGTGCAAAGTCTTTTACATCAGTGATTTAATGTTATTTTTGTAATATATCTCTAGAGAGAATAAAAGAACACAACTACAAGGTAATGTCAGCCTGATTTGTACGACTGAAAATAATAACAGGATAAATGAAGTAAAATAACCTGTGCAATAATGAAACTGAAAGGTCATCCATATTCTATATCTCACAAAATTTCATGCATCCCCCATCCCCCAATAATGATAAATATCTGTATACAGATGTGTGAGAGATAAGAGCCAGCAAAATGTTAACCAGTTTTGACTTTTTTCTTTACTAAAAATAGTTGTCTTGAATATTTTCAAATGAAAATAACAATTTGCACAAGGGCAACAATTTGCATAAGGGCATCATAAAGCATATGGTTTGCAGATAAGATTTGCTTTTAGAATTCTAATAAAGCATGTGTT
Organism: Myiopsitta monachus; assembly: GCA_017639245.1. Taxonomy (NCBI): domain Eukaryota; kingdom Metazoa; phylum Chordata; class Aves; order Psittaciformes; family Psittacidae; genus Myiopsitta; species Myiopsitta monachus. The sequence goes on along the minus strand of CM029917.1, from coordinate 112,091,433 downwards.
ACTTTATGGCACGATTACAGAGGGAGACAAATGAATATGTTCTACATTTCTGTAGAAATTTATCCAACAAGAATTAACTTTGCTGCACTCTTTCACCTTTTTCTAAAATAGAAATTACTCCATTTCCAGGCATGAATAAACAAACAATTTTTATATATTTGGAGGTAGTTAAAAAAGGGATAAATTAGGCCCTCCAATTATAAAGCTGAAAACATTTTTTTCATGTGATGAATATACAAGGATGCAAAATACCTGAGTGAGCAAATAAACATTACCTGTATTCAATTAAACCGTTGCTTCCTTCATGTTTTAATTACATAATTAATATGATAAATTAAACTGTTTCTCAGTGAACTATTCAGTCTAAGCTTAGAATTGGTATCAGTGTACTCTGCTATTTGTGTACAAAGAGTAATTTGGACCATGAAATTACCTGAGGTACTTCCCTGTTTTCACTACAATTTTAAAGAAAAGAACCTTCAGATGATAAAGTGTAAGTTTTATATTGTTGTGCTCTATGGCAGTGGAAGAAGAAGAGTCAAGAGTCTTTTACCATACCTGACCAGTTCATTTGGCTCATAAACTTTGGGTTAATGCACAGAGGGGATCTTAATGGAGAGGAACCCTTCATCAGGGACTGTAGTGATAGGACAAGGGGTAATGGGTATAAACTGAAACAGAGGAGGTTCAGGTTAAACATAGGGAACGTCTTTACTGTGAGGGTGTGGTACTGGACCAGGTTGCTCAAAGAGGTGGTAAATGCTCCAACCCTGGCAGTGTTCAAGGCCAGGCTGGACAGAGCCTTGGGCAACATGGTCTAGGGTGAGGTGTCCCTGGCCGTGGCAGGGGGTTGGAACTAGATGATCGTAAAGTCCTTTCCAATCCAAACCATTCTAGGATTCTATGATTCTGTGAATATGATGTGCTAACAGTGCTGAATCCCACCTTTTTTCCATATACAGCTCCATTTAGCATCACTAAGTGTCCCTCATCAAGGGCATCAAAATTGTTTGCCTGCAGGTTTCTTTGCCATATACACCGGCACACAATGTGCTCTGGTGTTTCAACTTATTTCTGTGCCATTCAGTTAAACTGTGCAACTCACTCTTTCAGGAGGAGAGCCTGATGGAGAAAGTTAGATGTATCTATGCAAGGAAAAATCATTCAGAACCATGCTGCAGGCTTCTGAGAACTGGGAGGATGCACAAAGGAAAAGCTGTTGCATGCTCCTTTTTCTTTAATCTGCCCAGATTTCTGAGTCTGACTCTGTTAGAGAAAGGGTGTTAGTCCCAATTGGGAGATACATACAACAATTTTAGCTCCAACAGAGAGAGAATTACAGCCTGACTCTCAGGACAGACACTTTATTTAACACAAGCACAGGCTTTGGGCAACGAAGATCAATCACAGTCGTCTAAAAGATTACCCTACTTGAGTGAAAGTCCCCTCAAACAGAGCTGGTCTCTCTTTGAGTTTCAGAACCTCAGAAAATGTAAAGCTTCTGCTTTATTTATGGACCCCTTTGCTGGTACAAACATTAACGGTTTGTTAAACATCCATCTGGAAATTAATTTCTGCTAATGTTCCACTTCCTTGCTCAGCAATAAGGTGTTATTAGTAGTATTTACTAAGTGTATGGCTGGCCAAAAGATGAGATCACAAGTCAGTATCTTATTTTACAATTGAAGATGTGTTTCTGGTCTGATTTAGCACAGATATTTTGATGTTCTCATAAGGGTCTCATGCAAAGCCAAGTTCTGTTATGCTGTCAATGAAGAATAACTCTTCACTCTTGGTTAAACTATGTTTCTGGCTAGGACCATGTCACTGCCTTGACTTAGGGTAAAAATGAACTGTGGTGCAGTTTACAGGACTCCAGAGCTGGCAGATATTAATACCTCTACTAAGATCTTTTGGTCTACAAGGTCTCATAGTCTCATACATCAGATCCTTTCACCAATCTGAAGAGAGGGAAAGAGAGGTGGTAAAACACAGGACTGCACATGTCCTTATCCTAACTCTCCTTCTTGGCAGATGAGGATAAATAGAAAAAATATGAAAGAAAATTATAATAAGTACAGCAACACTAAGTTGAAGAATATGTTTTCCCCAGCTTATCATAGCTATGAATCTCATTTGTCCACCCCACATTTCCTGCCATTTAACAACACATATGAAAATCCCAGCAAGGATTTTCATATATGATAAGGCACAGCTGGATGGCTGCAGATATGACATATGGATGCTGACAGAACAGGCACAGATGCAAAAGAGGCAAGGGGGTGAATAAAGCTACGCATGAGTATGCTACAGGATCATTCACGTTCCCGGAGTACCAGCTGTTGATTCCTCCCAACCAATGAAATTACCACCTTACACCTTGTGTCCCAGATGTTAGATTACAGCAAGTCACAGCTTCTGGAATCTCAGGAGGAAGCACCAGCCCAGACATTCATTACGCCTAACCAAATATTCAGTTATTTTTGATTGCATTTGAAAATACAGCGATTCATACAGAGATTTAATACTGCATGATATAATAACTAGAGGGCTCTTCCTGCTTCGTGTGGCAGGAAGATGGGACAATACCAGTGGTGTTTCTGCTACTAAAACTGAACCCAGATGAAATCTGGAATGAGAAGGATGCAGTGAGACATTAGAAGTTTTTACCGGCTGTCTGGTACATTTGGTAAATCAATGCAATCTGCATTAAAGCCAAGGAGCTGTCCCCATACAGCACTTTCCAAAAACATCAGAGATAACATTTCAACAATTTGTAATGAATTATCAACTTTGTACAACAAAACATAGAAAAGAAACTCAGGGCAGGGGGGAATCAAACAACCATTACCAAGAGCAAAAGCTGCAGAATCTTTTGAGACATTGATGTCTCAGCTCCTCTGAAGCTAAGTGTGCTTTCAGAACAGGTTGGTAGAGTCCACTAACCACAAAGTTAGGGTGACTTCATAGAAGACTCACTTTGTTAGGGAAAGATTAAGGTACAAATAGGTAGACAGCATTCTGCCCCTATCTGTAGGAGAATTGGAAGCTAAAGAGAAGATTACTAAAGGCCTTTAAAGTAGTAGTACATATAATCTTAGAAGGTTTAGGGGAAAAAAGTGCCATTTCAGAGACTGTCAGTGTAAGTCAGTCAAATGAAACGCCTGAAATAGGTACAGAAGTATCACAGGTCTGCTGAGAGAAAGAAAAAAATAGACAAAATGCACATTCTCTGCTGCTAAAACCACATTTGTCTTCATGAAAGGAAGGAATACAGCAAAGTTGGACAGAGTCTTGGGAGATACGATCTACTATGAGGCATCCCTGCCCATGGCAGGGGGTTGGAACTAGATAGTCTTGAGGTCCTTTCCATCTCAAGCCATTCTATGATTTTTTGTGAGAGTAGAAGAGAAGCTTCACTCCATATTCAAATTTTAAATCTCACAACAAAATCTAATGCAGTTTGATGCTGAATTTTAACTCATTGCTCAAGACCATCTTGGCATGTATTTTTTGGGTGCTAAAATGTTTTCTTTCCTCTCAGCATAAGTGCACCAATGAGAGCAACCTCCTGATAACCTTATGAAAAGTACACATCACTCTCCTAATGCCTCAAGCACCACCAAAGCTTTGTCAAAATAACCCAAAGTTAGGACAGATGGGATTTTAGTGACACCATTTCTTTTAACACTGAAGCAGCAGAAATGTATGAAAATATTGGAGTAGTTCTTTCAGGATTCTTGAGCCTAGTTGGAATACCCAGTTTGGCTCATTTAACCTTACTCATATCCTTCAGCTGTTGCAGTACTTTCAATGGTAGTTGAATGCACTGTGGAGTAATCACTCTCTCTGCCTTCAAGCATTTAATCCTCGATGCCTGAATGGGTTTCTGAAAGCCTTACTGACTGTATGTATGACTCCTAATTCTGTAGCTAAGGTTACATACCTCAAGTTAGTTAACATGAACCTCTTTATTGTTCCTCAAAGAGTGCCATAAATGTACTTATGTCAAGCACTTTGTGCACGTAATGTAAGGGTTTTCTTTCCATGTGTGTGTTTTTGATCCTTCAGTCAAGAGCATTTCTTTTATTTCTTTTGTATTCAGGCATTACCACGCAAGAAGAAATACTTTACACTGACTGAAAGCTTTTTATTTGCATTCCTGTGTAACCTTCTCTCTTATCAATTTGTTATTTTGCTGATATGCCTCTCATGCACAAAGGCATTTATTATCAGAGAGCTCTCAGATTACTTTGTTGTCATGACAAACTGAGTTTTGCTATGCCCAGCTTAATGAATGGGCTGGACATTTTTATACTCTTATGGAAACCAGATCCTCCTATTTTTGACACTCATAGTCCTTCCTTGGTATGTAAAATCAAGGCATGTACTCAAAGCATGAGTACATTAAAAGAAACAGTGACTACAATGTCATCAAAGAAAACACTCATGCTCCCAGAACTGAAATATGAACCACTGAGAATAGATCTAGTCCTGGGATTTTTAAACATCTCATCAGCCAGTTTAGGGCAAGTTAAATAACTACTAAATTTAACCATCCAATAGCTTGATATTTCTTCCCTCTAAAGCAAGATACATCTCATATTAACACATGCATCTAAGACTCTGGAGAGAACCCAAAGAGCTTAAATTTCAGGCCAAGGCTTATCTTCATCCTGATAAAGGTAAGAATAATGCCTGAGCAATTCACCTTGAACTCCCTTTAGGTTCCATGAAGATTTTATTACTACACTCAATAGAATCAAGCAAGTAATCCACCTCATCCTCAAACAGACACCTACTTTTATTTGATCAGATCAATCTCACCCCAAACTCCACATGGATGGTTCAGCTACACTGATTCTTGAATGGAATGAGGTAAGAAGCAAGGACCTCTCCACTTTGTGCTTTTCTTCATATGCCTGCCTGTGACAGAGCAATCCTTAGTTGCTTGCTCTGACATCTACACTGCAAGGAGAGCAGTCCATGAAGGAATAAGCATTATCTTCATCCCTCTGCTTTTCAAAGAATCATAAAAAATATCTTAAGCTCTTCTTTTGTGGGAATGGAAAGCTTTTCATTCTCCTTCTTATTCTCAATTAAGTATTTTGTAGCTCTGAGAAAAAAAACTCCTGAGTGGTTCTGCTTTTCTTATCTTGGCGAGAGACACCCTGTTAGGAATATCTGGATATGAGCAGTGATGCTACATTCTTTTTAAGTTACCTTAGACTTTCTGAGGCTCTTTTTGTACCTCTGTAAAGCTGTGAACCGATGGATATGTACTGGATTTATGCCTTTGCCAGAATTTCATTGGTTTAGGAGCTATTCAGATCATAAGCTTATACATTTAAATTACAAAGCAGTTGGGCCAAATTCTATAAAAGACAGGTCATAAAATTAATTCTTTTCTTCAAGGTAGTTATTGCTGTCTATAAAGTTATAGCCAGTGTTGGACAGGCGTCAGTATCTACTTTCAATTTCCACTCAAGTCCCTGTAATGCTGATCTGCAGATGCTAAAAGAAGCAGTCAGCAAATACAAGCTGACTAGCAGCTGCCACTGTATGATGGCTCCCTTTTCCAGAAGTGATTCTGGCAAGCTGGACAAAATGATTCTGTTTCTGCTGGATGCATCTGCAGAATGCAAGTCTGAAAAACACAGCAAAGCTTTGTGGGGAAAAGTGATTCAAGCAGAAACCTACCCCAAAAAGTCTGTCTGTCAGCTACATAATAAAAGCTACCACATATAAGAAATAACGTTAATAATTATATCTCAGTTGCGTCCATAATCCCATACCATTTCTGGACACATATGTCCCTGTTTTAAGAGGGGGGGGTTATAGTAACTGTTTTTCAAGCTACAGTAGTCTTTCATTCAAAATAAAATAGTCAGATGCTGTTATCAAAAATTGGCAAGCCTACACTCAAGCTTATGCCAAAATACTGTTATAATAAATGTAGGGTATCTCGTATTCCTCTCTCCCTTCACTGTTTCCTCTATTTAGCTCACTTGTTCTTTGGGACAAGGTTCTGATATTTAACATGTTCATGTGAGTGATACTTAGGAAATAAATGCAATGAGCACAGTAATATATTGAATAACTACCACTCAATAACAGCATCTGTTATATTATTTGCTGTAAAATATGAAAGCTTTCCCTGGTGCACTGAACATTATCCAACTTTTGTTTGTTGTGCATGTTTTTATACATTAACCATAAAGCTTAATACACGTGATTTTTCCCCATGTGACATGCTCACTCTTGACTTACATAAACCTGAAAGATGTGGTGTTTCTAAAATACAGATTAAATGCATTCAGCCATATTTGTATTATTTACAAAATCATTAATATCTGCAGACATAGAAATGACATTATAAGTGATCAGTGAAGAATGCACCTACGTACACATAGTTTATCCATACTGTATACTAAAGAAAACAACCCTCCTGGCACATAACCCTTTCAAGTAATTCAACTCTCCTTTAAACTGTGGTAAACAACACAGAGGTTTATTTACAGATATTATTAAGTGTAAGCCATTTGAACAGCACAATGCCTGATAAGCATCAAGCTCATTGATTTAGTCTTACAGATAAACTTCAGTGCAGCTAATGGATTAACCATTACTGAAATATAGAAGCACTCTATGTTTACTGATGAGCTGAGTCCACTAATACCAAACAAATTACAGTGGATCAAATGCATAGAGATAATTATTCATTTTACAATATATTTATAGTATATAAAAAGCTCATGATGACACTGCTTAGTGACTGTTACTAAATACATATTTTAATTTAGGTTAGAAAGCTTATAGGGGTCAAATCAATATAGAAGAATGATTGCAAATATATTTTCATCGTTACCAAATTTTACTATATACAATTTGAGCTATGGTTGCAACCAAGGGACTTTGACAGGATGCCACAATGCCGGGCAATAGATGAATGTGCAGGATGCAGTCTCAGGAGTTTACCAATGAATACCATGAAACTTGAAAATATTTCTTTTCGGTCCCCATAAGACTCAGGAATTCCTGTTAAAGTGCGAACGATGCTGCAATTATTCTAAATTAGAGCTCATTTTCAGTGAGAAAAGTAGCACTCATCACTAAAATTGTTTCTATTGTCAATAACAATACCTGCATGGCTGTTTTGAGCCTCAAAGTGCTTTATAAACATTAGTTTATAAACCTCCTAACACATCACAAGATTACTTTTAGGCAGGTGAACATTTGTTTTACTTATTACTTATGGGAATACAGAAATTTGTAAGTTTGTGTAGGAGGAAATCATTACAAGAAATCACAATCAAAAAAGGTGATTATTAACCCTACATTAACCATCATATCATGCTTCACAACATCAGGACACAACTGTATTATAGTGAGAGAAGTGAGATTTGAATATGCCGCCCTTCAAATGCTCTTTACTAACAGGCAGCTTTCTGAGAAAGAGTTTGCGTGTCAGAAGTCTTTTCTGGTTGAGTTTGGTTGTAGTCTTAATTTTCTCCACTACATAACTTGATCTAACAAAGTTTATTGCTTCTTCTCACAGTATGGTTCTATAAGAAATGAAAACGCCTCTTTACTCCAAAATTCTATTAATGAGAAATGTTAAATTTGAATTAGATTTATGAAAAAATCTGAAATCAGTTGGAAACACAAAGTCAGTTGTTTGAGATACTGTTAACCTACGTTATACTGGCTACCTTAAACTAATACATGTAGCTATTGGTTAAAAATCCCTATGAAAGTAAATAAGTGTTTTCAAGAGATGAATTTCCTTGAGTTTTTCTTTTTAAATGCATAGCAAAATCTAATGCAAGAGATGCAGGAAAGCAATTATGTTTCATTTGGCACATAACAAATTAAATGTCTTTCAGTTCTTTTGGCCTTAACCATCATTTATGCAAACTGTCTGCCGCTGAAAAATGATTTTGAAAGACCACATTGATCATCTTGTGATCTGGCCAGGAAGCTGCTTGTAAAGAAGTCTGAGAAAGCAAATAGTTAACAAAAGCAATTTTTTACTTTACTGAAGTCCTATATTTCACAAGGAAAATGCTTAAAGATATATGATATCCTTGCTTTCACTTCATCTCAACAAGGAATGAAGTGCAGTAAGCCTCTTGATGCTCAAAAAGAGAAGTACATTTGAGGGAGAAATATACTTCCTTTGTCGTATGTTGGTACAAGAAAGAGTTAAGAAGGTCCCTTCCAGCCCAAATCGTTCTGTGATGACTCCTTAGAACTTCAGCAACACATTGCTTTCTCAGTGTTAATTGAGAAATTTCACAAGTTCCATCTCTCTGTTAAGGAAATCTACTGCTGATTTGGCAAGCCAAACCTGACTGTTGAAAGGTCAGGACAGATTAATACACGTCTTGATTTAACAGAGATGCTGAGGATTTACATGTAAAGGGATATAAAAGGTACCAGTTGCTCTGAGCAAATGAATAATGATGCCAGCTTGCCATGTGCTTCACATGGAGAGCTGAATGTTCCCATTACCTTTCCTTACCAGTAACAAACTATAATATCACTCTGCAGAAAGCCTTATAGCCATACTTAACATACAGTTGCTTATTTAGATGTTGGATTTAGTCTCATCCCCTTTTCTGCTCAGTAGTTGAAGTACCTTTAATTCACAGGCAATACTGCAGCTTGTAAGACAGCGTACAGAGGAAGGTTTTTAGATATGTAACATATACCCAATGATTTCAGATTTCCCAAGCAAATTGCAAGAAAGAGGGAAGTAAAATCACTTTAAAACTTGGTCTTATAATGAAAATGCACTGGATTTAGTAAATTAATTTAACTGGAAAAATGTGTGAAAACACTGTTTATTTGAAAGGGGCAGTAAAGTTTTTCTGAAGTAAAACTTTCTGCTTTATAGATGCTGAAACAAAACTTTTCACTTTAGAAAGGCTGAAATGTTTTGCATTAACATTTCCAAAACGAGCTTTCTGAGTTCCCAGTTTACTGTAGAATTTTTTCATTTAAAGTAGATGCCTGATTTTATTTCCTTATGGAAGTTATGGGAGTTCAAGTAAGAGGCTAAAGAGGAGTAAGCCATGAAAAGATGTAGAGTGCTTCAGGTCGAACAATCTTGATGAAGAAATCTGTTATTTGTTTAATGCAGCCAGAGGACTATTTTGTAGTCTCTGAATTATAAAACAAGCTCTAAATCATATGTGGGATAATAAAAGTAACTTTACCTGGAGGATTTTTTTTTTCTGGGAAAAGGAGGAAAAAAATATAGGGTTTTCCAGATTCATCACATCCTGGAACTTCTAAACACTGAAAAGATGAATGGAAGGATCATAGACACAGGTAATTTATGTCTCCTTAAGGTCCTCAGTAGCATGAGAGGATAAACATAGATATTTTTAAGAGAGCAAAAGGCTGGTGGGAATTTTAAGTAGATCTAAGAATTTTTTTCAGCACAAGTTCGCCTATTGAGCAGGAGGACAGAAGGGGAGACCGGCTAAAGCAAATGAGCTGGCGCAACTTTCTTCTCCTGGAGGAGCCTGGCCTACTGAGTTCAAGAGCAGCCTCTCTATGTTCTTAGAGGAAGGCAATAAGAGCATGAAAGACCCCTGGGTCTTCTCTGAAAACTGCTTGGTACATGTGGAATTAACTATCCCAGGTAGGAGGTATAAAAGCTGTTAGAGGAGTAACAGCAGTAGTAGTTGTGATAGTAATAGTAAGACTGGTCTGCCAGTACACCTACTATTTATCAGCTTGGCTCACTGACAAAAGCAAGAGGTAGTTCGCTATGGGTATGTGTACATGGCAGAGCACAGAACTGTGCAAGATGCTTTTAATCCTGGCAGGGAATTAATTGATGTGGTTATATAGCTTTCAGTACCTGAGCTTACTTAGTTCAGTCGGTTTTGCACCTCTACCTCTCACTTGTGTAGCCATGTCCTTGATAAAGGATGGAATATCAGATTGCAGCATACCTTCCCACTCATCCACAACACAGATGATGGCAGTGCCTAAAAACATAGGGGAGCATGAAAGGAAATTGATGTCCTATCTCCTAAACTGAAGTTTTCCGTCACACAACCTAATCAGATGATTACTGAACCTGATGGAAAGATTCCCACCTGTGTCACTTCAGAACACTCCAAACAACAGATATAAAGAGGCTGTTACAAGTGAAGGAAAAAGTGAGGGCTGTGGTGCTTCAAAACGGAGGCAAACCCTGTGAAGTTCAAGCACATTAATAGATAAACTCACTGTCTTTGTTGTGTACAGTATGTTCAGGTCTCTTTCACTCTCAGAAATCTCTTGGTTTAGTTGTCAGAAGAAGGAAAAGCAAATCAATGTGAGAAAGGAGAACACATGCTATCTTCTCCAAAAGTATGTCTGAAGTACTGGAGAGTGAGATAAAAAGAGTATCTAAAAATGGTTAGTTCTTCTTATGCACAAAAAAGGAGAGCCCCACATATTCCTGCTAGCAAGAGCACAGAAGATTAATAGAAAATATTTAAATAAATACTACCTAGTAAAGCTCATGTTTGGTGAGTTGTATATTGTTGGAGGATGCAGAGGGATTATACATGTTGCTGCAGCAATTAGTACCTCCCATCAAAGTGAGCTTCACTCCTTAAAATTACTAGAATTCAATCTGTCACTGTCCAGCTAACCAGATTTCCCACCTTCAGAGCCTGTGGCTGGGCTGTGAGTGTTGGCTAGCAGCGGCACTGTTGCAGAAATCATTCTCTTTCATTAACATCTCCACAGATTTCTCTTGATAATCTCACATAGCTTTTCCTGGTCCTTGCCTTTCCATGCCTGCTGCCAGTGAGGTGACAGAAGCATCTCAGATGCAGTTCCCCTGTCCTATAAAGCATCAGTTTTCTCCTAACAACGTTTACATCTAACTGGATGACAAAAGACTTAGGGCAAGGTAACTGTGGGTGAAAGCAAGTTTTGCTCAACTCCTACAATGTATACACTGCCTGCATTTTTCATCTCATCTTGTTCTAGGTATGTGTGGAATCCAGGTACAAGAGAGACTGTACTCACCAAGGGCTGTGGATTACCAGGGAATGACAAAGTGGGCATAGCTATACATAGTGCCTGTGCAGTGCATGTTGGTCGTGGTTTCTCTTGTTGATGTTATAAGGGAGAAGCCCATAGGGATTCCATCTCTAATTGCAACACTGAGATCTTCCACCCAAGTGGGTCTCCACTATGTCCCTGGCACAAAGGCTGAGATTTCTGTGGCCCAACAGTAGTCAGAATGCTCATGCTTCCAGTGGTGCTGACAGTTTAGTTGTGTCCACTAACACTCATCACTCAGGAAACCAAGCTGCCACATGACAAGTAGTGACAATCAGGGGACTCTCTTCACAACTGAATCAACATGTTAATGTAGGTGCAATCTGAATGACCTTTTATTTCTTAGTTGTGATCTAATGCCATTAACACCCCTGGACTTGCAGAGGTGAAGTCACTACAGTCACCACTCTGCCATAAGGGCTAGGATGAATTGCTGCACTAATACAATTTCCTTGTTACCTGCCTCTTCCTTTGATTGTCAGAAGGTTCCCTGCCTTTGATAATTGTTTTATAACCCGAATTTTGTATAACAAGCAAATCCCATTAGAATATCTCCTTATTCTCCCCACAACACAAAATATATCTATTCAAGTCTGTTCCAATTCCACTATAATCACTGATCCAATAAGTTCAAAGTCTGACTTTTCTTTTTCCTTAACCAGATATGCTCAACATAATGAAATATCTTGTTCTGTAATACCCAGCTGTTATCTTAGTCTTCCTCCCAGTAGAGGTTGTTTCTAATACCAACAAGGGATTTTCCACCAGCTTAATTATTTGATCTCATGACTCTGAAAGTGCTTGGAAGAAAAGCAGAGGGAAAAGAAAGCTGGTTTGTTTATTTTAACGGAAGAAGGAATGGTTTAGAAAACTAAGATCTGGTGAATTTCTAATTCATTTAATTTTCTGGCTCACAGGGTCTCTTTAATTTGACCATCTGTTTATTAGTGTTTGAATATGGATGAAGATGGGAAGGATATGCTTTTTCACACAAAGACATAGATGTGCGCAGAACCTCTGATGGAAGCTTACGTCACATCCTGAAAAAACAAGAGCAAGAAACCCATGACAAACTTTGCTTTGTTTATTGCCTTTTCTGTGAGTTCTAAGCCTTGTTTAATCTTGTTGATTGAACAACATTCACATTGAGCAACATTCAACATCACAAAACTAATTTTCTTCTCTGGAATTTAAACATATGCCTTCCAGCTTTTGATCTTTTGTTCCAGACACTACGTAGGACTAAAACTGAAAGTAACTTATTTCAGAAGGAGGAAGTATAACTTTAGACAGGTAAATGCCAGTGCTTTGCCATCAGGACCACATGAACAGCCTTGCTTCAGTACAAAAACTTCCAGTGAAGTCGTAGGAAACTTCAGAGCCCTGCTCTGAATCCCACATGTGAAGATCTGCTTATGTTTCCTCCTGTTGTTCAAGATCAGCTTCTCACCCAGAAAGAAGAATGAATCTCTTAAAGTCTATAGGTTTGAATTATTTATCAGCAAGTTTATTACGTTGCAAATATGCTTAAAAGAGAGCAGGCAGACATAATTGGCTATGCCTGGTACATGAATTTATGGGCTGCCTTTCTCCACTGATTACAGATGGAGATTAGAGAACCTTCTTGCAACAAATGCCTAGTTCAGAGTTTCACTAAATTTAGGAAGAAAAGCTCATCACGTCAATTACACTTAAACCAATGATAAATCTCTTTCAGATATATTAATTCTAGCCTTCTTTCTTCTCTTTTGCCATAATTCATATTCTAACACATCAACCAAATAGCTAACGTGAGTCTATGAAGCCTCAAGGAAATCAATCAAATCCTGCCAACACATTTTAAGTCAGACCTAGTATTTTGAATCAGAGCACCACAAAGTATGAAGAGGTACCTTTAATAGGCTAAGAAGATCAGGAAGGTTTCTCAAAGTCTCCAGTCTCAGTGTCTTTCTCTTTTTTCCAGTTCTCTCAAGAAAGCAGAATATAAACAAGGTATGGAGAAGCATAACGAAACACCTAACTGATGACGAAGGCTTTTGATAGGAGACATGAGTACACAAAAATAACCTTATTTTAAAATACAACATAATTTTAAGTGATGTAGTAACAAGGACTTTCAGGAGACTGCAAGATTGGTTTGGCCTTCTATTTTTATAAGTAATTTAAAATAATTAAGAATTCACAATATTTCTAAGGTATCACTAGAAACTTTTGTTGTGGTTTAAGTCCAGTCAGCCACGTAGTTTTCTCTCTCTCTCACTCACTCACTCCCCTCTCTTTCTTCCCCCAGTCCCGGGGGGATGGGGAGGAGAATCGAAAGAATGCAACTCCCACAGGTTGAGATAAGAACAGTTTAGTAACTAAGGTATAACACAAATCACTACTGCTACCACCAGTAATAATACAAGAGAAATACAAGGAAAGAGAATACAACTGCTCACCAAGCCCGATCCAGCCAGTGCAACCCCAGCAGCGAACCCCCCACTGCACCACCAAACCCTTCCGGGTCTCCGCTCTCCGTTTTCACATCCTGAGCATGATGCGCTGTGGTATGGAATAACCTCTTTGGTCAGTTTGGGTCAGGTGTCCTGTCTCTGCTTCCTCCCGGCTCCCCCTCCTCCCTGGCATAGCATGAGACTCAGAAAGTCCTTGGCCAGACAAAACACTACCAAGCAGTAACTGAAAACACTGGTGTTATCAGTGCAGTTCCCAGACCCAAAATCAAAACCACAGTGCTGCACCAGCTACCAAGGAGAAAAATGACTGCGGCTGCTGAACCCATGACAACTTTCAATCCTTCATTTAGAATCATAGAACGGTTTGGGTTGGAAAGGACCTTAAGATCACCCAGTTACAATCCCCTTCCATGGGCAGGAGGACGTCACACTAAACCATGCCACCCAAGGCTCTATACAACCTGGCCTTGAACACCGCCAGGGATGGAGCATTCACCACTTCTTTGGGAAACCCATTCCAGTGCCTCACCACCCTCACAGGAAAGAATTTCTTCCTTATGTCTAACCTGAACTTCCCATGTTTCTATTTGAACCTATAACCTCCTGCTCTATTGCCACAGTCCCTGATGCAGAGTCCCTTTCCAACATCCTTGTAGGCCCCCTTCAGATACTGGAAGCTGCTTTGAGGTCTCCACACAGCCTTCTCTTCTCTAGGCTGAACAGCCCCGACTTTCTGAGCCTGTCTTCATACGGGAGGTTGTTTTGTAGGGAACTGGGAGGGTGTTCTTATAAAAACAAGCTCCCAAGACAAAATAGCTGAGCCATTCTTTCCATTGCCTCTATGCATTCCCTCTTATGTGCTTGCATTGTATATCTACAATGGTTTTCAAATAGCAGTTGCTACCCAATTGCAAATATTCTGAAATGAGCTTCAAGGGCAATAAATCTTTCCTACCATGAAAACAGGTTTTTCAGTATTAGCCACCTGCTCCACATAAAAGAAAAACCTGCTATTGCTATGCAGCACAGAGCATATGAACTTCATGAAAATAAACCCATTTAATTTTCTAGTAAAAAGGTAAACAAGAGTGTAATCGTATTTGTTTTTACAGGTTGTATCCACGCAATTATTGGGTATCCAGCTACAGTGTATGGAACATCAACCTGTCACAAAGCTTTATCCAATAATAGATGTTTGGGGGTTGTCTTCCCTGATCATACCTTTGCACAGAGGTCACTAATATATGCAGACATGGAGTGTGTCAAACTGAACACATAAAATGCCCAAGAAAAAAACAAAATAACACAATATCCAAATGCCAACTTTGTTTTCAAAGGAAGCATGTGCTCAGACAGTAGTTCTAGTGAACATCTAGTTTGATGCTCAGCTGATGTTACTTCGAAGTCATTTGAGCTCAAAGATGAATCAAACACCTCAAAAGGTGTCCTGGAAGCAATTAGTTCTTGCATTAAACTGATTTTCTGATGAATGAGAGACAAAATAACGCTCTAATGTTTTTAACTATATCCTGTCTCTAAGCAGCTACAGAGGAAGGTTATAATATGAGCTGGAGTGATAAATTACAGAAATAAGTAGACATATTTTTCTCATTTTAATGACAATAAATTGGTTGTTATGAACTATTCATTGATTTGTAAAATTAAACAAACAGCAACCTAATACAAAAACATATATTAGGTTAGCAATTTAACCACTTAAGGAATTAAGGATTAGAAACTATGTAAGAAAATTCTTGCAGTTGGAGGAAAAGTTTGAATAGGCAAAACAATTTTGTTTCCACATTTTCTTTACTTTTACTAAACCCCACAGTTATGAAGTTCTGAAAAGGGAAGAAAATTAAGTATTTTTATAAAAGGCATTTTTTTAACTTGAATTCTGTCTCTTAACCTGTTTGAATTCTCAACATGAGTACAGGAATCCTCCATAAAAAGCAAGCAGTGCTTCATTCTAAGTTCACATACAGTGAGCTCCTCACAGCTTATTCCCATCTTAATGCCTTAAGAACAAAGCCCTTAGGCTTGTTTTTATTGTCTTAGATCCAGCTGGTCTTAGGGGCTTAGATAAAAATGACAGAATTAGGAAAAAAAAAATAAAAGGGAAAAGGACTTAAAAGCTTTATTTTGAGCTTATTGAGAATTCAGAATATGAGGTATTGAACCAGCCGCAGTCATTTATTGTATTTCCAGCCTTTTACTATTCCAAGAATTCTTTACTTCCTCCCTACCTTGCTTTTCGGCAAACCTGAAGAGATTTTCAGTTTCCATATTATCTATCTGCAACATCTGATTTTGTTTACAAAGGAAAATGAAAGGAAAGATGCTAATTTTGGCAGATATCAAGAGAACCTGTCACCAGATACATTTCTGACATAAGATCCTGAAAAATTTAAAACTTGAAAGCTCTAAAAAGATAAGTTCTTCTGTGTCTATATTCCTTTCTGAAACTATTTAGCTAGACATTGTCCCAGTACAGCACACAGTTTGTTCAGAGAGACAGAGCTGGGCTACATCTACATATTGAAAGACATCTACCCAGAGCGTAACCTCGGTATCCCAGGCCAGTCCTGGTGCAGAACAGACCACATTGCATTTTCAGGTCTTGCCGTCTCTAACATGGGCTGGCCACACGCAGGAGGTACAGAGGTTCAGCTGGGTTTCCTCTAATCCCCAATATTGCACCCCTGTGCTTGTAAGGTAGCCTAACCCTTTGCCTGTACCATTTTCAGGTCCCAGTGTCTGGAGCAATGTGAGGGCTTTGTCACATCCCACTGAAGGGGCATTTAATATCATGTTTCTGAAGTTATGTGCTGTGAGCCTCAAGGCATGGCAGGAGGTGCAAAACTCAACAGGGTAATAGAAGTCTGCAGGATGCAAGGAACCAAACTTGCAATTTGACTATATTGCCTACAAAAAACTGCCTCTGGAATGAGCTAGATTCCAAACTGTACCTAAGCTTTTTTTTGAAGGGATTAATTGCTTCTCCCATCTGATATTCTGGGAGTGAACAAAGGGTACATTTAGCACCCCAGTAAGGGTGAAACCTTGATGCTAAGGTCAGCGTACCACAACACTGTTTACATTCCAACGCAGTTCCATTCACACTGTCTCCTGCCTAGTCCCACGTACTGGATTTGTCTTTAGAGAGCATCAAATTCTACAAATGCATTTCTAGTTTAGCTTCACACACACTGGAAGAGGCAACACTAAAGCACAGCTCTAGAACTGAAAATGCATTCTAGCCTTATCCAGTATACATTAAATTTATTTGCATCTGCTAGAAGCAGACAAAGTCATAGTAAAACTAGATAGATCAGATCTTGCACTTTCCTGATGGAGATTCAACGTATTTGTGTTGCCTCTGGTGCTCAGCAGGTTTTTATTGCTGAACATGATGTTATACGGTCTGGAATATCCCTTGGGTCAGTTGGGATCAGCTGACCCAGCTGTGTCGCCTCCAACTCCTTGCCCACTCTCAGCCTCATCACTGGCAGGGCAATGTGTGAAGCAGAAAAGGTCTTGGCACCATGTAAGCACTGCTCAGTGATAAATAAAGCATCCTTATGTTATCAACACTGTGTTCAGCACAAATCCAAAACACAGCACAACACAAGCTGATAGGAAGAAAATTAACTCTACCCCAGTCAAAACTGTTCAGTTTTGACTTTACATGCTTTCATAACTTACATATTTCTTCCTTTACATACTTTCCTACGTAAGGAAATTTGGAATGGCAATGGAAATATTTGTAATAATTAAAAACTGATCAGTTTTAATGTGTAAAGTATTTGTGGTGATTACTTTTCTCTTCACACATCCTAATTATTGTTCCCTATCACCTGCAGACTGCAAGCCTCTCATTTCTCAGGATAATGATAGAGCTGTATCTGCTCTCCAGAATTATGTGAGAATGAGCTCAGCAGCTAGGCACTAGTTTTTCTTACACTTGCCATATTCTTATATTTGGAATTGTCTTTTTTTAAAGGCTGGTTAGGTCTTGTTCAACATCTTTGTCGGTGACATGGACAGTGGGATTGAGTGTGCCCTCAACAAGTTTGCCCATGACACCAAGCTGTGTGGTTTGGTTGATACGCTGGAGGGAAGGAATGCCATCCAGAGGGACCTTGACACACTTGTGAGGTGGGCTGATGCCAACTTGATGAAGTTTGACCATGCCAAGTGCAAGGTCCTACACCTGGATCAGTGCAATCCCAGGCACAGCTCCAGGGTTGGGCAGGGAAGAGATTCAGAGCAGCCCTGAGGAGAAGGACTTGGGGGTGTGGCTCGATGAGAAAATGAACATGAGCCAGCTTCAGTGTGCGCTTACAGCCCAGAAAGCCAACACTATCCTGGGCTGCCTCAAAAGGAGCGTGACCAGCAGGTCGAGGGAGGTGATCCTGCCCCTCTACTCTGCTCTTGTGAGACCTCACTTGGAGTATTGTGTGCAGTTCTGGTGTCCTCAACATCAAAAGGACATGGAACTGTTGGAACAAGTCCAGAGGGGGGCCAGGAGGATGATCAGGGGACTGCAGCACCTCCTGTATGAAGATAGGCTGAGCAAGTTGGGGCTGTTGAGCCTGGAGAAGAGAAGGCTGCGTGGAGACCTCAGAGCAGCCTTCCAGTATCTGAAGGGTGCCTATAGGGATGCTGGGGAGGGACTCTTCATGAGGGACTGTAATGATAGGACAAGGGGTAATGGGTTCAAACTGAAACAGGGGAAGTTTAGATTGGATATGAGGAAGAAATTCTTTAGTGTGAGGGTGGTGAGGCACTGGAATGGGTTGCCCAGGGAAGTTGTGAATGCTCCATTGCTGGCGGTGTTCAAGTCTGGGTTGGAAAGAGCCTTGGGTGGCATGGTTTAGTGTGAGGTCCTCCTGCCCATGGCAGAGGGCTTGGAACTAGATGATCTTAAGGTCCTTTCCAACCCTAACTATTCTATGATTTTATGAATTAGAGAAGGAGCAGGAAGAGAAATGGCCATTATGGGTCCCATGGAATAAAACACCCCTTTTCTTCTAGAGAGGGACTTTTTACAAGGGCATGTAATGACAGGATGAAAGGAATAGCTTTAAACTGAAAGAGGGAAAAATTAGATTACATATTAAAAAAAAAAAAAAAAAAAACAACTGTGGTTGTCATTAATTCAACAGTCATTTATACCTTAGGTTACCCACAGAATATTTTTGCTAGGTGTGTCTGAATGCCTTCCAGTGCTGCATCAGGCAACACGATTAAGATCTGCCAGGTTGGTTCTTTCATCCTCTCCCCATGGTGAAAATTGTCAGCAGTAGAGAATTTCAGATGGAATATATATAAGAAATGCAATTGTCACTTGAAGCAGATAGTGAGGAATGCGGTGATTTGTGAGTTCTCAGAGAATTTATTGCACATTCTCTTCACACTAAGTAAGCCCAGTAAGGAGAACAGTCTACAGTCAAATGAATTTAACAGATAACTCTTTAGGTAGTCCTAATAGCCATAAAAGCTGTTGCAATACATCTGTTGCTCTCCGAAAACTTTAAGGCTCTTATTGTGCTGTACAGATTAGCCATATGCAACCTCAAAGTAGAGAAAGAACAGAGGTACTGAAAGAAAGACTTTTTCATTGACTTCCCATAGCATAGAACTGGTGATCCACTGTGGTTTCTCAAGTCAGTGCTGGCTACAGACATTCGTATATTAGTACAGATGAACCATTCAGATATATTCATTGTGGAAAGTCACATCAATTAGCTCAGGAAAAAAAAGAATGTGGCAACTCTATAGTATTTGCATTCATTACTCCATTTTCACATCTAATTCTGTGTATTCTTTGGGGTTGTTTTTAATAAGCCAGGGCTGTAAATCTACCAACCTCATAGACTGGTCTGAGTTGGAAAGGGCCTTAAGATCACCCAGTTCCAACCCCCTGCCATGAGCAAGTATGCCTCACACTAGACCATGTCACCCAAGGCTCTGTCCAACCTGGCCTTGGACACTGCCAGGGATGGAGCATTCATCACTTCCTCAGGCACCCTGTGCCAGGGCCTCACCATCCTCACAGTAAAGAACTTCTTCCTTATATCTAGCTTGAACTTCCCCTGTTTCAGTTTGAACCCAGCACCCCTTATCCTATCCCTACAGTCCCTGATGAAGAACCCCTCTCTGGTATCCTTGTAGGCCCTTTTTAGATACTTGAAGGCTGCTATGTGAAGGAACAGGACTTTATTTTCACCCCCATTTTTTCCTCAAACTGGCATGACATCTGATTTTATGAACTAATTTTTCAGCATTATAATACAATATTGAAAACCAATTTGGAATAAATGTGAAATATTACTATCAGAAATTCAAACTACACATAAACAGCCATATCTTCATGGAAAGGAAAAAAAGAAGGGTAAATAATCATCTTATAGATATTCTTCTTCAAAAAAAAGCAGCAGTAGGGAAGTTATTTAGGAATTTATTTTTGCTGTCTTGTTTTGTCAGTAAAATGACAAGTTTTCCCTTCACATTTCCTGCAGTCTCTGCCAGTTCCACATCCCTGTATTTCATTCAGAGCCACTGATTGTGTTACACGGTCTTTAGTGTCATGACTGAAGCCTGAGCCAGCCATGCAGTTAATTTAAAAACTGACAGATTGTGCAAACTTTATTAAACAAAAATGAGGTTTACAACAGCAATGTGGAAGACTGTCACTACGAGCAAGTCCTGCTGAAATACATGGGAATTTGGTGTTCTATCAATGCAGTGTTTATTTCTTCAGCATTTTCTTGCTTTCCCTCCCTGCATTTTTTCCCCTCACAAATGATTTACACTAAATCCAGACCAGATTAATAGTTAAAAACCAAGATCATAGAAGCCTGGTTTAATCAGATTTGACTGCAAAATACCTTTTCCTCCAAATGTTTTTTGCCATATGCCTGCTTGAGGTGCAAAATTGTTCTGATACACTAACAGTTCAGAATTAGAAATCCTTTAGCACTCAAGACTGTTCCTATGGCTGTTTCTCAGTTACAAGGTAGAGTGTTTTGGAGATGTAGGTAACCTGAGTTTAGTAATGACCTAGCCACTAGATTTTGCATCAGTTTAGGTAAATCACTCTGAGGCTGATTTATTCATCTGTCTTTTCCAATGCATTCAAGCTATTTTGCCATTTAACAATGCTTGCTTTAGGACACAACACAGGACTGAGTATACACATCTGTGAACTCCACTCCTTTTCATCTGGATAGTCTTACATAGCTTCTGTTCAATCTGGCATGGCATCATTACATGGCATGAAATTTGGTTGCACTCCAGTAAAATGAAATTGAATACACAGGTCCCAGCACAGTTGGGGTTTTTTATTTACACAAACATTCGTGGGCATATGCATATATAAACATACAAATATATACAAACCAGGATTTAGCAGCATTTAGGCTCTTCCCCACCTTGTCCAAAAGCCAGAATGTAATTGAAGATGCATTGTGCTTTGTGCCTGTGCTACTGTCATGCATCACAATGTGATAAGCACAGGCTGTAATGGGAAGCGGGCATAAATGAAACCTAAGTGTAATGATATTCTGGTAGCATTCTACAAGGCACTGCACCATTTGGAGACATCTATGCTAGAGGGAGACCACCAGAATTGTCTTTCATTATGGACTAAGTTTAGTTTCATTAAGGGCCGAGTCAAATCATCTTGCTCATGGTGAGAGTGAAGAGTATATAAATGAACAATTACCATTGAGAAGCAATTAGTTATTATTTAACTCACAAAGAATCACTTGTAAAGCCCCCCAAAGACCAGAGCTATATCCAAATATACAAGAAGATGTATTCCATACCTCCTACAAGTACATAAATCTGGAAAATACGTTATGAAGAGAAAACAGGACAAATAACATGGAGGAAGCTGTTAACAGTAATGGGAACTAAAGTTATTTAGGCAAAAGTTATAATGTCAATGTATGCTTCTCTGAGCAAAACCAGAACTGCCCAAATGCTGCTGCAAACACAATCCTCCTATTGTTGCATGTTTTCTAAGCAATACACCACTATAATGCTCAACATCATAAACATTTTTATTGCTCAGAGTCCTGGTGAATTCTGTGATGCCAAAGCCCTGTTTACTGCCCTTGGACCTTGTGCATTGTAGAATTGCTGCTTCTGTTGGTCATAAAACAGTGCTCTGGTCACAGAATACATATTAACAGCCATCTTAGTCTTAGTCTGCTGTACCTGCTTATGCAGCATCATGCAGTATTGCCACAGTTTGTCCTTCCTGTACAAAATTCTGTTAAAATCAATAATGCAAGTACTTCACTCACAAAGTGGTGTCTGTATCATAAAGATAGCCTGGAAAAACCTTCTATATATTACTCAGTAAGTTGTCTTCATGAAATATACATGTCAGCAACTCACAGGCTTAATGGTTCATGTG
Source organism: Myiopsitta monachus (assembly GCA_017639245.1). Lineage (NCBI taxonomy): Eukaryota > Metazoa > Chordata > Aves > Psittaciformes > Psittacidae > Myiopsitta > Myiopsitta monachus. The sequence goes on along the minus strand of CM029917.1, from coordinate 112,069,473 downwards.
TCTTTTTTCTTCTTTCCATCAAAAGCAGAGAATATTGGTGTCTATGAGCAGGCCTCCTGCTTACTTATCAAAAGTTACAGATACAGAATATTTATAGGACCAGCAAGAAAACTGATAGAGGTGTATCGGGGAAAAAGCCTGTATGGATAGGTCCAGCCTTTGCCCCACATTTTTGGTGAGCAAAACAGAACTTAGGATGAAGAGACTGAGCCCATCCAGATCATCTATACAAATGCACACGTTTTCCAGTAGAGGTTATACTTTATGTTCTAATTTACAGTTTTTCTTAACTATGCTTAAAAATCACTGTTGATATAGTCCCTCAAATCTAGTCCAATGCTTCATTAGCCTTACATTTATAAAGGACTTTCTTAATGTTCAGACTAAGTATCCCTTGCTTTAACTTCAGCCTCTTAAGACTTGCACTATGTGGAGTGGACATGGAAAATTTATGGCCTCCCACTTCACAGCAACTTCTAATGTACTGGAAGATTATTACCAAATCTCCCTTTGGATTTCACTACCCAAGACTAAGCAAATCCAAATCTTTCAGGCTAGCAATGAGGCAATTACAAATTCATACGGCTGAGGGAATTCTTTACACAAGTGCCTGAATATCTGGTTATGCTAATATTCAAAAAGGAAAATCCTTTTGGAAAAAGGAGAGTAACAGTGTGAAAACCAGTCCTAGAGGATGACCACTGGCAGAACTGTTCTGAAGGAACTGAAAACTATATACGGCATACACCTGTATACAGCAAAGACTGAAGAGATTGACACTGCTGCTGTCGTACAAATCAGAAGTCTCCTAATGAATCACGTAATAGTTTGTGTTGAAGGGACCTTTAAAGCTCATCTAGTTCAACCCCCTTGCAAAGAGCAGGGGCATCTTCAACTAGATCAGGTTGCCCTGACAGTGCATCCACGACCTCTCTAAACAGCCTGCACCAGTGTTTTACCACACTCCTTGTAAAATATTTCTTCCTCACAGCCAGCCTGAATGTCCCTCTTTCAGTTTAAAACCATCACCCCTCATCTGTCACAGTAGGCACTGCTAAAAAGTCCCTCCCCATCTTCTTCATAGGCCCCTTTTAAGTAAGGAAAGGCCACAATAAGGTCTTGCAATTGAACAATCCCAATTCTTTCAGCCTTTCCTCATAGGAGATGTGTTCCATCCCTATGATCATTTCTGTGGCTCTTCTCTGGACCCTCTCCAACAGGTCAATGTCTTTCCTGTACTGTAGCTCTGAAGAAGAAGGGAGCACTGTGATCTTTGGGTGCAGTTTGCTCTTCTCCCTAAGCTTTCCTCCACACTGATTTTCTCTCCAGAGCAGTGACTATTCCTGGCAGCATGAGCTCACAGAAACAGTTTACAGAACTCCCCAGCTCCCACTCCTCAAATATTCCAAATTTTGCAGACCTGTTGGGTGGGAAGCTAAAGAGCTACAGGAATTACCTGCTAAGCATAGATGCAAAATGCAGCCAAATAACGACACTTGCAGTGCTTAACAACACGATTCCTTCCTCCCTAAAACCAAGAAGTTGGCTTCACATCCTTGAGCACCATCTACTGGCTTCTCATCTGCTGTCTTCTTATATCTAAACAACTAGAGTTTGTTATTTGTCCCACCAGCACATAACAGGAGCTCAGAGTGGTGAATAACAGACAGCTTGAGACCAGCCTATAAGTTGGACTCTGTTTCTATAAAATGTTTGTCAAACAATTTTGAGTAATTAACAATTTCATAATAATCAAAGTCTGTTTCTGGACAATTTTCAAAGAGATAATAAGGCTTAACTGAGCCAGTAAATTATTTGCTGTGAACAGTACAACCAGCTGTACGCTCTGTATTGCAGATTCTATCCTTTCTGTTTCTTCAATTCAAGCAACAGTTGTTATGTTAAAATGATGAAATAACGCCTAAATCCCTAAGAATAATAATTAAGCAGTAGCGAGCAGTAAACAAACATAATAAAGTTATTAGCAAATAGTTAGTTTCTAGTGCTGGAAAAAAGGGTGCCTCTTATTTCTCAAGTCTTCTTTTCCATAATTTGTTTTCATTGGATAGTTTCCAGCCTCTCTGTATTCTTCTCCCAGATAATCACCGACAAGCTGGAGATCATGTCTCACTTTTATTGAGCCTCTTCTACAGGCTCCATAAGCGAAGAATCGTGTAGGAATTAGACAGATGAAGACCCACAATATGAAATAACTGAATGAGCTCTGAGATTTTTACATCTAGAATCTCTTTTCCCACCAAAGCTACAACCACCAGGTTTTTCCTAAGTGTCTGGTCTTCCATTTCCAGGTATGACCTTGTTGACTTCAGTATGGAGTCCATAACAGCAACGAGCAAGACTTCTAAATGAAATGGAAAGGTGAGGCAGAAATATACCTATGAATTTTGTCTGTAGTGACACTTTCATGTTCTTACTCTACAGCCTAGATTGGACAGGACCTTATGCAACCTGGGTTAGTGGGAGGTGTCCCTGCCCCTGGCATGGATCTTAAGGTCCTTTCTAACCAAAACCATTCCATGATTCAGATGCAAATTCTGCATTCTGCCTGCAAAGTGCTTCAGGTTCTCCTTATGCCCTTACTAATTTCTAGTGCTTAAATTCACTTGCAAATCACAGCTCTAAGGAGGAAAAAAGGACCACAAAACACTCATAGATGTCATTTTTATACTTTTGGGAAAGGAAATTATCATAAGATATATGAATAAAGTTAAGCAATCGATCCATTTCTAAAATCTGGTTTGGCAGCTTGGCTCATGAAATTTGCACAAAGCTGATTATTTTTATTTTTACACAGCCATGTTCAGGCAGGTGCTTTGTCAAAGGATTTGCACAACATAGAGAAACACTGAATTAATTTTGCTGCGATAAAATTATATACACAGTCATAATGGAAAGCTAGTGAATTTAAGTGTTTGTCAGAACTCAAGTGTTGAACTATTCAACATTGAATTGATTAGAATTTATACATACTTATATACGAGACTCTGATACAGGGTGCCCAGAGAAGCTGTGGCTGCCCCATCCCTGGCAGTGTTCAAGGCCACATTGGATAGGGCTTGGAGCAACATACTCTAGTGGAAGATGTCCTTGCCTGCGGCAGGGGGTAGGAACTGGATGAGCTTTAAGGTCCCTTCCAACCCAAACCATTCTGTTATTCTACATACTCAAAGCTCAGGATTTCATTCCACTTAACATTATGAGACATGAGGAGAGGACAGCAGAGTACCCTTCCAAGACATCACATATGTTCTTTATTGAAAGCTTGACAAAAGGTTTCTAAAGTGTAAATAAACTCCTGTCTAATACTGATGGGTCTTAGGCCTTTGAATAGATGATTAATTTAATGCTAATGAACACAACTGAGCACCATCTCATTTAATTCATATGGTTGTGCCTCACCAACTTGACAGTGGGGCACTGCAAGCTGAACTGCCCTTGTCTGCACAACAAACACTGGGTCTTTCAGCTAATAAGGGCTGATAGGAGCCTCTACATTTCACTACCCTTTCAACTTCATAAGCCTGAAAATTCAATTAGAATTTTCACTCATGCTACGCTGCTCTTACTGTCACAGATAGGACCTCTATGAGATCTTTTAATTAAGCAGCAAATGAAGCCTGACATAACCTTTGACTCAGCTATGGAACAGGATGTGAAGAGATGGCTGCATCGCTGGTAATGTGTTTTGATTTCTCCCCACTGTCCCCTGCTCAGCCCCTATACATGGCTTATGTGTTAGTGCTGGAGGGTCTGAACAAGCCTTGGGAAGGCCAAAAGAGCACCAACATCATCCCAGAAGCTGTAGCAGGGTATTCGGACACATTGAAATTGCAGAGCCTCTCCAGCATCAGTGCCAGTAATAAAGCTGGTTAAGTGTATCCAGCTGTGAACTGACTCTTATGAAGAGAAGAACCATAAAAGCCTTATCTAGGGCAGTCAAGTACAAGAAAGTCACAGAGCCTGAAAGCTCTCCTATCATTTTGCTTTACCATCAGTCACGACTACTTTTCAGATAACTCAGTCCACTTTATTTCACACTACTTGCCAGCTTTAACTTGAATACACAGATCTGCAAACTCAGCCCAGAAGGACTTATAGTTAGCCCAGTTTTGAAGGGAGCAAATGTATCAGATAACTTGTTTTTAAAGGTCAGAGAGGAATTGGCAGAGATAAGGAAGAGCACCACCTTCCCCTCTTCTAAACAAAAGAAAGATTAGACTCGCTCTCACCAAGATCAAAAATGAGCTGCGGAAATACAGATAAAAATGCTTTGTTCAAGTTATTTTTCCCAGCATCAACCAAATGATTAGACTTGAATTCTCCCACCCCCACCCCCACCCCCCCCCCCAAAAAAAAAAAATAAAAAAAAATCACTGTTCACTATGGAAAGTTGCTAAAATTAAATCTGGAAATTAATATTTTGTTTAACCCCTTTCTTCACAGAACTAATTCCATGGAAAGCAAACAATCCATGAAACACAAGGCTGGGGTGCAAACATGGCTTTTAGCCAGCAATTTTTGGCACTTTTTCTCAACTCATCAGAAACAGTGCTTAAACCATCATACCTCCCACTGCAACAGTATTTTCTTTCTTGCTGTAGCTCACTCAGGTAATCCTTGCTAAGCATTTGAAAATTCTTTGCTGTTTTGTATCTCCAATAAGACTAAGCAGAAATTTATCTTAGTGGGTTAGTCAGTGAAGAAAGTCCTGTAAAATTACTACTTTGAGCTAAAAGCAAGTTTAGAGTTGGGTTGGGTTGGGTTGCACCACCCCCTCCCCCTTCTCAAATTATTTTGGAAGAGAACAAAAAGGAATGGGTTTGAACAACTCTGATCCAGAAAATTAACAGTTTATGTGACACAGTTTATAGCAAACCTCTAAAGCTAGTTTCTTCTACACTCCAGAATAGGACACATATGAGTAGTTCAAACAAATGATGGCATGGAAGACTAACCCGAAACTTCCTTTATTGGAATAAAGGACATCACAAATAACAGAATCATAGAATTCCAGAGTGCCTTGGGTTGGAAGGAACCTTAAAGCTCATCCAGTCCCAGCCCCCTGCACAGGCAGGGACACCTTCCACTAGAGCAGGTTGCTCCAAGCCCATGCGTCTAACCTGATCTTGAACACTGTCAGGGGTGGAGCACTCACAGCTCCTCTGGGCACTCTGTGCCAGCGCCTCACCACCCTCACAGGGAAGAATTCTGCCTAATAACATACTGGAAAGGAGTCATCCAATAGGAAGAAAGAGAATGGAAAACTTTTATTTTCTCACTGAAAACTAATTTACTCCAGATATGATTAAAATCCCGACATTTCTTTTCCCTGGATGCCTTGCTGTAGTTAGATGAATCCAGCCATAAAAGCCACAGAGACCACCATCATAGAAGGCATGGCAAACATCCATAACAGGATCTGTTCTCTGACCCAGAGAGGAGGAAGACCTAAGTATGGAATGGATATTGTCATCTCAACCAATACCTCAGGTTGTCTTTGCAGTTAAGATGCCATTTCCCTGGCCTATTTTAGAGGATTCACATACATAGGAAGAGATGAATCATCCATAAATGCTTCTCCACAACTATAAAGAGAGTTTAAGATAATTAGCTAAGATCCAGATAGTAAAATGTGGTCAGACAAATTCCCTCCAAAGGGCCTATCACATATAAGAACAAGCAAAGAAACCCAAACAAAATCACAGCATGTACAGGTGAGTGCTAGTCCTTGCAGTATCATCTGGGTCTCCTGGCTCACAGACAAAAGGCTGAGCCATCACACTGCCTTTCCTTATTCTGTCTTGGGATTCTATGTTCTTTTGTGTAATACCTGAACAGTTGTATCTCTTTAACCATTCACATGCTGCTAGAGATGCCTGGTAGAAGTTTTCCTGCCTTTGTATGTATTTGAACAGGCTCACTTAGTACACAGGAAGTGTTGGATTTTTAAAGACCTTTTTTTTTCCTTTGTTAAACACTGAAAAGAAGTAAAAAGTCACTACAAAATACACCACTTTACATTCAGGCCCAGGAAGAGATGGGCAGGGAGGGACTAACAATAGTCACATGCCTCTTCTTTTGTATCTATCTGTAATAGTCCACTTACAGAAAAAGGCAAACATTTCCAACAGTTGAGGGAAAGGTAAAAGAACACAAAGCAGGGGGGGCCAGGAGATGACAGCAAAATGTTTTCCTCACAATAACAGCTTATCAGGTGTTCTGAACTTCCATTACAGCCTCTCTACCATTTTTGCCTTTCCCTCCTCAAGTATCTGGGCAAAAAGAACAGGCTTTGACAGTTGTAACAATAAAACCTACCTTCCCAAAGGGAAAAGAGAAAACAACAAGGAAAAAAAAATGATACTCTTGAAAAATGTGTTGTCGAAATCCATAGCAGAGATTTAAGACACAAAAAAGAAGGCACATACCTTAGTGATCAGTATTTTCTATAAAAAGATATACGTCACTTCTTTAGATTGTAAAGAGGCTGCTTTTTTAACCCCAATATGACAGGAAAGTAAAGGTATGCAGGGACCTAGGGTCAGGGTTAGCCCTTAGATACACTTGCCAGAGGTCACAACCAAACACAAGGTTTTCCTTTTGTCACCTCGCTTTCATTCACTGTGCTATCCAAGGAGAATAATTGCACAAAGTGTAATGCACAGTGAATGGATGTATGTGCTCACTGTTTACAACACAGAGTCTAACAGCCCATCAGTTTGCATCCCACTCTCCCTCCCGGGGACATCGCTGTGTCCTCAAGCTGCATCTCCTCCTTAAATGGACTGTAAACTCCAAGGTATCTTTATTTCTTTATCTAAGCCTCCAGTGCTTATAAAAGCCTGTTGATGGCTTGTAAAGTGTCAACATACTGAGATTCACCACAGTAACATTTACTGAAATAATCAGGCAACTACATTTAGGAAAACTCTAACACTTTTGTAGTCAATGGAGAAAGATGCATCTAGAGAGAATTTCTATCCCACAGTACATTGAGGCTGGATTCAGCTTCACACACGGGCATATAATGATCTACAGTATTTGCACAAGTCTGAGACATACAACATCAGCAGTAAGGGATCCCATGCACTCCTGTGTGACAAAGGGAGGGCAGCCAAGATACCCTCTGACATCCCAAACTTGCCAAAACTGCGGCTCTGAGAAGGTCAAGGGAGGTAACGAGTGGCAGCAGTCACCCTTGGTCAGAGCTTTGATGGATACTTAATGGACCTCATACAGAATCAACTTTCCTGACTCCTCTTAGAAGCCAACAATCAAAACCCAACAGTCCTTCCCTTCCAGATAGTTTACCAGTTTATCTCCTGATAAACACTGAGCCTAGTGTAAAACCTGGAGTACGTACAACACCAAATTGTAGTGCTCCATTGCAAGCAGAATGTGTAAGGTGTGCCTATACAGCCTGAAGACACTATATGTTTGCTTTCTGCTGTTTTACAGATAGAGTTCCCCTCTCTAAACTCCCATTTTCTAAGACACAACTGCAACATTTAATAGTCACGCCAAAAATTAACTGCTCTACAAAAGTACTCTGTGGTATTGTGATGTCAATTAAAAAAAGTTCAATTTTACCAGAATTCCCCAGAAACAGAAATCAGACCAAGACACAGAAGCATTCTGCCTGGTTCAGAAATTTTAGAGTGGAACATTGCTTTCACAGGTACTTCTCATACAAAATTATTTGACTATGATGTACAATGATTTTTCATTCCATGGCTTAGGGGTTTCTGTCCCTAATAGGAGTCTCTGGCCATGAACATCAGCTGTTGAGCCAGTGTCTGAACTGTACAATGGGAAATATTCTGCCTCATAGCCAGGAATCAGCTGAGAGAAAGCAAGCAGGCAGATGTCCAAACCACAGTGTAGGCATCTCATAAATTTAGTGTCAAGCCAATGAAAAGTTTTAGACACTTCTGAACCATAACTAGCTCAAGCTTTTAATTTTAGTAAACTGGTATTTTTACCTCTCTTTTAAATTCAGGGTAGAAAAAAAACCTATAATGGAACTTTCAGCTTTTCCTCAGCATAGAAATATATTTTCAATCGCAGCTAACAAGAAGCATCTGTACCTTGCACTGATTGTAGAGGGTGAATGTTTTAAAAAGTGGACTCAAACTCACATTCCTAAAGTTGCTTAAGGTCGAAAACCTTAAAAGTTGCTTCAAGTCTGAAACTGAAGTTAGATGGCACAGTACTTTTACAGCAAAGAGCTTATGAGATGGACAGAGCACTTTCTTGGCTTGGACTTAGACTCCTTGTGTGATTTACTCTCATCTTGCTTTCTGACTTTCATATTCATAAATGATACTTGGTGTTGCACACAGAATCTGTCATCCATTAAGGTCATTATGCTTCCACATTACAGCATTTGCTCATTATGGACAGCCAGACAGACATATTTGCAATAATACAAATGTATTGAACTCAAAGTGGAAAAAAAATCTGAGGCTCTTTACAAAAGGATTATAACTTTGAATTTCACATCCAGTAACTCCGTTCATACAGCAAGTCCTTAATTTATTCTGCATTATTTCCACCCACCAAAAAGCATGACATAGAAAGGAAAATCACCTCTGGAAATAGGACATGTTGTAGTTAGGTTAGCCAAAGTCTCTATTAATTTATGGCTTAATTTAGGCATGATAGTAGTTAAAAGTTTGTCAGGAGAATCCCTTAACAAACCTAATTCAAATAGATTTCCAGGTTAATGTTTCCTTCAAAATGCATTGCATATTTTCATGAAAACTAAAAAAAAAGTGCTTAAACCTTAACTGCAGCGTTTCAGTTCAGCTTCGATAGATAGAGAAGCAATGGTATTCAGTTAGCAAAAAGAAGGGGAGGGTGTTTAAAAGACTATTAATGAAAAGATGTTTCCCTTCTGATTTTTTCTCTTTAATTTTCAGTGAACACCAGCAGCAGAGTCACTTTATTTGCCCAAATTCATCGGGGGCAGCAGCTCCTTTTAAACCTGAAAAGAAGTCCAGTTGTGCCACAGCATTTTGTCTGTTGAAGTTCTATTAAGCATTCTGAACATCAGTTATTACAATATGACTGCCATAAATTCATCTGCTATTTGTACAGAGGAGTGCAGCGTAACCATCACCTCCAACCTGAGAAGTTCAGCTTGTAGTGGTTTGATGACCCTCACAGACTAATAGTGCCCAGTAAGTCTTGATTTGAGACCACAGAGAGGTATTTATGCTTGGCTTTGAGCTCAAAGCAGTTCAAACCTTTAGAGAAAGTAGAGTGCTTTATAGTAAATACATCTTGCTTACAAAATTATGGTTTTTGGTTTTTAAATCCATCATGGCATTTTGCTCCTGTTTTTCCCCCTCCTTCCCGTGTTTATATATTTTTGTTCATACAGGACTACTTCCATTTCCACCCTTCCACATTAAAACAAATCCTTCTTCATGCATCTTTACCTTCACACAGGTGACCAGACTCTTCTTACCTTAAAAAGCACAAAATAAGCCCAGGCATTAGGGTTCAAAGTACAGGGACTCAGTTCAGAAACTTCCACCTTCCCAGGACTGGTTTTCCAGAACAGCTTCGTGAAATAACATCCATCCAGGCAAAACGAATCTGTTTAGACATAGTTTTCCTTTGCCTATTGATGTCTTCTCCTTTTTGTCCCCCCTTTCAATGCCTAAATTTAATGGTAAGATTTTTTTGAAGCTGACCTGTATATATAGGGTCTTTTTATGCTCAAAAGATGGCAATTACCTAGTCTTCTCCAAATACAAGCCATAAAGCAATTCTAAGATGTGGAATTAAAGCCTATCTTTTGGAAAGCTATTAAATCTTGTGCTGAAAAGTACACACACGACACTTGAGGCCCTTCTTGCCTCCCAAAGTTGTTTCCATGTTTAATTTCCCTCAGCTCTAGGAAACCAAGTCTTATTTCTAGGCTGAATTCATCTTCCTTCAGGTACACCTACACATACACATCACATCTCCTTTTGAAAAAGCAAGATTCCTCCTACTGTCAGATTTCTTTCCTATCTATGTGCTAGTACTTGAACCATTACCTTGGCTTTTGCATTAGGAAAACAATTTAGAATACAATTTCCGTTAGTAAACATGCTGATTTTCCATGCTGGGTTTAGGAAGGGCTGTGAGCAGTAACTGAATGCTTACACTTCTCCATGTTTTCAGGTACTATCAAGCTGATGGGGAGGTTGTATTAACACCATGTGAAGACCATATTGCTTACATTTGTTTAAAAGCAAGGTGAGATTTGAGGTGAAGTCACTTCCCTCGTGTGAATGCTTTTTGTTCCAACATGCTCATTACAGCCTGCAACTGAACCAGCTCTGTTAGATGCATATTAGATGACCATAAGCCAGTACAGTATCTCTGGGTTGGCAATGTGTAATTGTAGTATCAATGCTATGTCTGTAATTACTTACCAGGCACATAATAGGGGAAAATGCTTCTTGCTTAGAAAACAACAACAAGCTTATCTTTCTATTCAGTCCTGCATTATGTGTTCGCAATACTCTTTGATCTCAGGATCCATGGCTAACTGCACATGCACCCAGTTGAAATGCAATCATTAAAGCTGTCTTCACTCTTTTGGCATTAATTTTTCATAATAAGGAGTTCAATGTCTCTGGGTGAGAAAACAAAACAACAACAGCAAGATAAAAACCTCCTCATAGAAAATTAAATGTAACTGTACACACAGTACAAAACTGATCTGTTGCAGCAGAACGTGTGGCCCATTTGCACACTATTTTGCCGTATGACACCTCCACACTGCAGCCTCAAAACTCACAAACAACCTGTCAATCATGCTCCAGTTCTGTGACAAGGTGAAAATGGACCCCTGGGACACTTTGGAGAACAATGTGACAGATTCAAAGGTGATGCAGCAGGTTTTAAGCTATTTGCTGGCAGATTTAAACTAAGAAAACAATATGATGGAAGCTGTATGCGCTGATTATGTGGATGTGGTAAAAATTAGGAAAGGCATTAAAAAAATAGGGCATTATTCCAAAAGTAATGCAAATAAGTGAAAATAAGTTGCTGGTTGACATCTGAAAATCAGGTCACATCTTTAGTTATGGCAATAAAGCAAAAAATTCTTTACCTATAATCATCAGCACAAAACATGATAGGTACATGACAATGCAATAGAAATAACAGAAATCATACATGAAATCAATGCACAAGAAGCATGTGTCTATTAAACATAAAAGGAAATAAACACTAGTAATCACTACTATGTATTTCACCTTGAAGATCAAGAGCAGATGGCCACTCCAGTGAAAAAAATTCACCTACCACATATGTGTTCAGATACTGGTTTGCAAAGGTCTGAGGAACACTCAGGCTGTGTATGGCTTCAGGAACAAAACTAGGGACAGAAAAGATCTTCAAGGAACCATCCTTTATTATCATATCGAATCCAAAATTGTCCTAATGTGTACCAGATACTACTAAAAAAGTTATCCTAATCTGTGTAAATATCTAAACATATTCTATAAACTATATGTGCATGATTGAATAAACACATATGTATTTACAGGCTTATATATATGAATGTACATCGCCATTGCTGATTTGTGGTTATGCCATGTTTTCTTACTTCCACTCATGAAAAGACATACTTTATTTTCACTTCTAATTCTTCCCACTGATACCTAATTTGTTTGTGCTCTAATTCATGCTATGTTTTTTCCATAAAATGAATTACGGTTAGATGACAGGTTTGTACTCTAGTTCTAGAGCTTGTGGCTGTCAGTACCTTGCAAATCTCTGTACTGTGTTTAGTCCTTTAGGCCAGTTACAAAAGAGTCATTGCCTAGTGTGGACTCAGTGCCAACTACTGTGAATATCAACACTGTGAGTCACGGTTGCTGTGAACTAAAGATCCCAGCTCCATTAGTCAGCAGCCCAACAGTACCAGCATTTGCTATCACTATTTACTATTAACACCACACATCAAACTATAGGAAATAGACCTGGCTGGTTGAAACTAGTACTATGACTGTGTCTGCTTAGCCACTTTAGGAAAGGAAATACAACAAGAGTCTTTCTGCGCATTCAAACTGATTGTAACATCTATTGGTTTGTTTTCATTTTCAAAGGTATTGCTCAAATCAGAAAGTACATTTTTGCCAAAGGCTTCCCATTTGTCAGGGCTTTGGTGGCCTTTATGTTTTCAAATTAAGTCTCCTTGTAGCTCTTTCCTGGTTACAATGGCATTCAGCTTAAATAAAGCAAAACAGTTTGCAAAATATCAGTTTCCATCTCACAAGCCCCTGTGCCCTCCATCGTGACAAGTTAACTGATCTGACAGTCTCAATTCTCATAAAATTGGAGATTTATATGGATAATCGGAAGTGCTTGTGGCCTTTAGTTTATTAATGGCCAATAGAAAGAGACATTTTCTTGAGATGCAGCAAAGAGTATGCTTTTGTTTGGAACCCAGAGATAGCTCCTTTTAAATGACAAACCCAAATTACTTCATTTATAAAGGCTATAGGAGCTATGTCAGAATAGACAGCTTTACAGCTTTTCTGATTGGCTGTGCTGTCCTTTCACAAGGTATAGAGTCATCATCTATGACGTGGGCTTTGTTTTATTTTTGCTCTTACTTATATGCTGTAGTTTCTTAACATGTGAAGCAGTTGCTAATATGAGAACAATAGAGACATAGCTAAAGAGTCCTTTTGGAAAGAGGTGCTTCATGCTAGGGTAGGGACTTCTCGGAGGATGAATGTAACTTGTGGGAGACTTCTGCTGTGTCAGTTACACGCCTTAAAGAAACTAAGCACCAAGCGCCTAAAGGAGCTAAAAGAAACCTGAAGAGGGGCTATGGACAAGGGCCTGTAGGGACAAGACAAGAGGAATGGCTTTAACCTGCCAGAGAGGAGATCGAGGTGAGCTCTTAGGCAGAAGTTCTTAACTGTGAGAGTGCTGAAGTGCTGGCACAGGGTACCCAGTGGAGCTGTGGTCGCCCCATCCCTGGCAGTGTTCAAGGCCAGGTTGGACGCAGGGTCTTGGAGCAACCTGCTCTAGTGGAAGGTGGCCTTGCCCGTGGCAGGGGGATGGAACCAGAGGAGCTTTAAGGTTCCTTCCAACCCAAACTACACTATGAATCTATAAAGAATGGCTGATGTGCCGCAAATTTAGTCCCAGTAACCTACTCCTCTTCACATACATTCAGAACTATTATCTCCCCCTGAAAGTTTTCAAACTAAATGATAGAACAGTGCATGGTATGCAGCCAGTAGTGTTGCAACCCCCATTTTTGTGGATGTGGCTCTGCCTCAGAATAGCAAATCTGTATAGCATTAAGGATTGTGACACATCTTCTGATTTTCATATCTCTACATACAGTTCAGAGGTTTGAGTTCCTCTGAAGTGGGGAAAACATACACTCCTTAGCAGATCAAAGAATCTTCCTTTGAGCTCTTGGCTTCTGCCAATACACTGCTTCTCAGTACCTTAAGTAGCTCACTGATAATAGCACATATTTCTACAGTAAATACATACACTTCCATAAGGATTATAAATTTATACTCTTGTATCAGAGATTAAAAAATTTACACTATAAATATAACTTCTCACAGAATCATAGAATAGTTAGGGTTTGAAAGGACCTTAAGATCATCCAGTTCAAACCCCCTGCCATGAGCAGGAGGACCTCACACTAAATCATGACAACCAAGGCTCTGTCCAACCCAGACTTGAACACTGCCAGCAATGGAACATTCACAGCTTCCCTGGGCAACCCATTCCAGTGCCTCACCACCCTCACAGGAAAGAATTTCTTCCTCATATCCAATCTAAACTTGTCCAGTTTAAGTTTGAACTTGTTGCCCCTTGTCCTCTCACTACAGACCCTAATGAAGAGTCCCTCCCCAGCATCCCTATAGCCCCCCTTCAGATACTGTAAGGCTGCTATGAAGTCTCCATGCAGCCTTCTCTTCTCCAGGCTCAACAGACCCAACTTGCTCAGCCTAACTTCATATAGGAGGTGCCCCAGTACCCTGAACATCCTCCTGGCCCTCCTCTGCACTTGCTCAAACAGTTCCATGTCCTTTTGATGTTGAGGACACCAGAACTGCACACTATACTCCAAGTGAGGTCTCACAAGAGAAGAGTAGAGGGGCAGGATCACCTCCCTCGACCTGCTGGTCACACTGCCTTTTGATGCAGCCCAGGATATCAGTTGGCTTTCTGGGCTGCAAGCGCACACTGCAGCCGGCTCATGTTCATTTTCTCACCTGACCAACACCCCCAAGTCCTTCTCCTCAGGGCTGCTCTCAATCTCTTCTCTGCCCACCCTGTAGCTGTGCCTGGGATTGCTGCCGACCCAGGTGTAGGACCTTGCACTTGGCATGGTCAAACTTCATCAGGTTGGCATCAGCCCACCTCACAAGCATGTGTCAAGGTCCCTCTGGATGGCATTCCTTCCCTCTAGGATATCAACCGAACCACACAGCTTGGTGTCATTGGCAAGCTTGTTTATAATATGCATAAACATCAGCCGTCTTGTTTATAATCTGATTAGTCCTTGAAAATTAGGCTAACATTAAATACTCAGATGCAGTCCTGTCTGAGATGAGCCTAACAGAAACACTCCAAGAACATGACCCTCAAAATTGCTGTATTAAAGTACAGTAATCAAGTCACTCTGGCAGGATCATGCCCAGCCTCACTCAGAGAGAAGCAGCAGGAAAAACACAGAACATCATTATGTGGCTACTGTGTTTTCCTATAGGTCCGAAGGGCTGTCTGCAGCCACTTGACCATCACAGTCTTCATTCATGCTTCATCCCTCTGTTTAACAATAGAAACCATAAATACAAATACAAATGATGCTGCACTCTTGAGGAGTACATGGGTGGATGCCCTTCCCCTTAGGTATGGTATAAATGGCCTGCTCTGAAGAAAGGTATTTAAGGTGAACTGGTTTCATTGTTTCTAAACACTTGCCATTATTACACACCTCTTTTCATTTGAAAGCTAGGAAAACATCCCTTTTTTCATACATTTCAGACAAAGCACCTCTCTGACAGAGCTTGCTGAAAGGAGCCATCTTTCAGCATGACAGTGTCATAGTGTCTTTTCATCTCAAACAGCTTCTGCTGAAGAACAGTTGTGAATTCATAATAACTTCTCTGTACAAGAGTAGAGTCCTTTCAATTCTGCACATCACTGTTGCTTGAACAGTGGATTCTTTAGTGTCAGAATTCAGAAAGTAACACAGATACAGTTGTCCAATAAATGTGATGCATTCAGTTCTTCTGTACATTATTCCCCTGAGATTAACAATAATCTATCATTGATTTAAGACAAGCTGGATGGCTGAGTTGACAGAAACTTGTATGCCAATTTTAATGTCTTACACAAATAAATACTGTCAGATATGCTGATTCCTAATAGTAAATGTGTACATCAGTGACAACACAAGCACGTCAAATAGCACTTGAAGCAAGATTCTCTATAGTTCATTTACAAATGCAGTGCCTATCAAATACAGTTAGTCCAGTTCATCTGATTTCAGTAGATGTTCAGTTAAAACCCAGATTATGAGATCATACCCTTGCCATCATTTTTAGAAAAAGCAGAGGTAATAAAGACATGTCTATCCTTAAGGTCTTACACCTCTGTGGCAGAAAGGGTGGTTTCATGATGGTTAATGCAGACCTGTTCCCTACCAAATTACCCAACAGAACAGATTTTGTCTGAGGACAAGATCTTTTGCATCTGCCAAATTCATAAGAACATACATTACCATGTATTCACCCACCCTTATTTTCATTATAAATCACAGAAATGCAGAATGGTTGAGGTTGGAAGGGACATCAAGCTCACTGGTCCAACCTCCTTGTTCAAACAGAGCCCCTTAAAGCCAGCTGCTCAGGACTTTGACTTTGAAAACCACATGCAAAGTTAAACCTACCCATAAACATTTTCAGGAATGTAGGATCTGAAAGAGTGTGTAGCGATTTTTCCAATTACACGTAAATACCTGCAAGCACTTTATGTGCATCTGAACAAGGATAGGTTTTGGAAAGTTTGGATTATTCAGTACCTTTCAGTTAGAGCAAAACATTGCCCTCACTACTGTCAGTGGGAGACTTGTAATTAAAGGAGTCGGAACATATATCTTGTTAAATTATCTGCATTTCCAAGTATCCAGCTCACGCTATAAACATAAACTAGAAAAAGCACTTTACATACTCAGGAAGAACAACATGAAATGGGGATCCTGGCAAAAGTGAAACAGCCAAATTGTACTAATCTCATTGTAATTATTTGCCACAATTGTTTACATGCAGCTGGGATACATTATCTCTACTTTCCTCATTTTCAGACACTTCTGTTTGGTTTATCTCATCATTGTATGCACCAGCTCTACTTCTTCCTAATGTACAGATGATCAGTTGTTTCACTGGATCAGCAAATTTCTCATTGCTTTCTTTTATGTGGTGGGTCAACAAACTTAAGACACAGACACAGAAAGGAAATATCAGTGTTGGTTTGGAATGCGTTTGTGTTGTGTAGAAACAGTCTCAGACTCATATTTTGACTATTTCTGAGTCTTCTCCATCTCCTATTTAGCCGTAGTATCTTGCCACGTTAAAGAGCGTAGTTTAAGGTTCACTACTCCAGTCAATCTAAGCATTTCTGTCACCTTTTACTTAAAACCAGAATGATGAGAGTAATGAATTCAAAGCAATAGACAATAATGACCTAAACATTAAATTCCCTGACTCACTGCACTGAACTCTCCCCTCCAACAAGTATCTTGAAGCTCAGATCATCCCTCTGTGCTCTGCTCCACTGCCTCCATTTCCTTGTTTCCATGACGGGAATGTGCTTTAAAAATAGCATTGTTTAGCCTTTAGCTAAGACAGCTTCAGATCACCACAACAGATGCTTTCCTGAGCCAATGAGGTGAATTCCCATCCCATTTTTCAGCTGTTGGCATTGTATTTCAGCTTCATTAAATGAAGTTTAAGTAACATGAGAAAAGCCGCTCCTGAGCTATTTCATGCTCCATATAATCTTCAGTGTGCTGTTTTTCACCAGCATTGAGAGGGAAGGCAAGGGAGAAAGGAACCTGTGGCTACCACAGGTAGTAGGGAATGGGAGTGCAGTGTACCAGCTCCCACCTAGCAGTGCTAATAAGCCTGCAGGAGAGAAATTCAAGCCCAAATAAATAGATGAATAAAGTGGAACAGTGACTTAAAACAGCAAAAGTGACCTGTGTATAGCATAGAAGTTACAGTACAGTGGCAGATAGTTTGAACAGGCATACAGAATACAGAAACTATTTAGAGAAAAAACAGATTTGTGATGAGATGTTTAGAGAGAAGTGAAAAAAATAAGTTTAATAATAAAATAAATATATATATAATAACCCTTTAATAATAATAATTTCAAATTATTTAATAAAATTAAAAAATTATTTTAAACTATTAAAAATAATCTCAGAGCCCATCTTATGCTGTTGCTGCCGATACTGCTTTAGTTTTCCTTGTGATATATGGGACATTGAGCTTCCTAGCCCTTACAAACAATTTAGTAGCAACTTATTCTGAGATAAAACTGCAGGCTAGATAAACGCAAGTATTTTTTAAAATAGGAGGTATCTTAGATGACTGGTTCAAATCATAGAGAATATTAGAAAGAAGAGAAAAAAAGTGATCAAAACCAGCCCTGCTTCCCTCTGCAAAGACATCAGAACTGTGTAACACTCAATGTTGTTTTCTTCAGGATTCTAACTGTTGAATTTTTAACCCTTCTGAGATGAGGATGTTAGGCAGTATCCAGTAACTGTCCAGTATCACATACCATAGCTACTTGACAACACATCCATCTCAAAGATGAGGTTTCATTCTTTTGCCTAATGGCTGCCTAGCACAATGCATCCATAATTCATAAGCTTATCCACAATGCATTCAAGGTGCTAAGAGCGCCTTAAAACACTGGCAATAAAATCATTAAGACTTTTATTCTGCATTACATGTTCTCATTTTAAAAATACCAGTGCTCTAAATCAGATCAAATCTATGAAATGGAATTTATGTACATTTTTTTCTCTAGAAACATGGCACCCTCACAATCTTAACGTTTCATTTGCAGAGTGAATGATTTCACTTCATGTTTTCATTTCATTTATATGATTTAATAACGTTGTGGCTCTGAATAGGGATGAATATTTACTATTACTATCTCATTACATTTTCTTGTCTTTGTAATATGGTTAAAGCCTTGCTACTTCACAGAACACAGCCTGTCGTTAAAAAGCAATCTTACATAGCAGTAAACTAATGTGTGCAGCCAGCAAGCTATGTCAATACCAAGAGTGCCAGTCCAGGCAGAAGCCTAGTCTTGGTTCTTAGACTTAGAAGTCTAAGTTCAGGGGGTGAAAGCCTAGACTATTTTAGGTACACATGAAACAGTGCACAGTACTGAAGACAGCTCCCCAGATAATCAAACTTATGCTAATGGTCTTGTTCAGCAATGCTGGAAGACTGTGTTGACCATTCCGTTTTTCACAGTGTTAAGTATCATGTTAAGTACCAGTGTTAAGTTTGAAATGCAAAAAAAAAAACAAAACAAAACGTAATTCCATTGCAGAGTCATTGGATTAGAGTGCTCTAGAAGCCAATGGATTCAAAACATGGGTTAGATGTATTCATGAGGGATAAGTCATTAAGGTTATTAGACTGATATACTAAAGAAAAAGGAAATTATGCAGAAATTTCTACTGATTGCTGTAGATCAGGAAACTTAACACAGAAACCCTGTGTATGCACATTTTACAGTCCTGCCATAATTCACCATAATGGGCAATGAATGAGAATTAAGTTCTTTGACTACCTGGATACTTTTTGTTTGGCTTACAATACAGTCTCAAATGCATAATTCCTCTCCATCCCGAGAATCCATCTGCAAGCTCACACTACCACAACGTCTACATCCAACTCTCTAGGTGACCAAAACAGTCCTTTTGCACAGGTATCAGTTTCAGAACTGATAGATCTGTCAGAACTGGTAGTCAGTTTATGTTCAGAGAAGCTTTACACTGTATGCACTATGAAGACTATACTCAGATTTTTCTCAGCAGCCAACCAGCTTCTAAATAAATAAGCATTAAACTGGAGTAGACACTTCTATCCCACAGAGGAATGAACATACAAATCACAACTTTTATTTTGGATTTTAGTGGGATTTCTCTTAGAAACTAGGAGGACACATTTTCCTATTAAGTTATAGGATATCAGACACATTCACCAGCTTTCCACCTGAGGTCATATATGGCAAGTGCCAGAATTTTATAGCAAGGATAAATTAGGAAAAGATGGAGCAGGCAGGGAAATGAAATGTGAGTTCTGCTCACATGGAAAGAGCAATGTGAATTCAAGCAGATGTAAAATGAGGAATCTACGAGAATATCCTTCGGGTATATGACTGAAAGGATTGCCATGGAAGTTTGACAGGGCTTTGAGTTTCAACCTCCTGTCAACACATATTTGACATTTTTCTGGCTTTTTATATGTTTTGACCGAACAGAAAAGCAAGCAAGGTGTGTCAATCTCTTGTCATCGAAAGAATTTGCCCTGGGCAACTTTCTGATTGTCTATTTAATTAGAGCTTCGTTTACATACGGGCTTCACATATAACTCAGGAAACAATGATTTAATTTTAACACAAAGTTTCTACTTGAGCTTGTCTCAGCCAGCATGTCACAGCTCACCGCAATGCAACCACCTTTTTCCAGAGCTATTACCAGAAAGAACCTGTCTCCTTACCTGTTCACATAAATCACTCAACAATGGGGCATGTTCTATAGCAGTTTCTTCTCATTTTTTTTTTTTAGAGAAAGAATTAACACTATTACCTTGCGAAAGAAATTTAAATGCATAGCTCCTGATACCCGCTTTTGCAAAAGGAAGTAATAACAGCCATTAGCCTTAGGAAAAGAAAAGCAGTTCATCCAGCTATATGGTTTCAAACACAAGGACAGTTCAGGTAACCTATGGGACAGGTTTGTGGATGCTTGAAGAATACAGAACAGCCTGCTTGTGCATCTACCTTGTTCCTGCGTACTCTTTCCTAGATATCCATTACTGATCACACTCAGGTAGGACTGCTGGGCTACATGGGCCTTGTATGTCACCTAGCACAGTGGTTCCTAAGTTCTTAGCATAATCTTGACTTTAAGTAAAGCCTTTGGCAATATCCCTCATAACATCCTCATAGACACTGGTGAAAGAGTCAGAGAGGTGGACTGAAATCTCGCTGAAGTGCTACACTTAGATGGTCGTGGTAAGTGACATGAAGACCAGCTAGAGGCTCGTCACTAACAATGTTTGGCAGGAGTACAAATATATGTAAATCAATGCTGAAGTCACTGACACAACCAGTACTAATCCCTCCATCCCCTTCATAGTTAACTCCTACAGTCTAGAGCAGTGCAGCTGACTTGCAACTGTATTTCCATGCCCAAAAGTCATGTCTTCTTCTACTACTTCCAGCAAATATCGCAAAAAAAACCCAAACTTCAACATGGGGCACAAATTCAAAGCATGAATATAGATAGTAAAGTTTGTGAAGGGTTTGAAGCAAGCACTTGAAACAGGTAAGATAAGAGCAAGAGCCTAGGCAACTGTGTCTTGATTGCTTTTCCTATGACATAGAGGCAACATTTTACACAAAGGCTACTGAGAGTTCCGTGTTTCGCTGGGACATTCCCTGGCAGCTCCTGCATTTGAGAACAGTTCTTTAATTCATTCTTTCAGAGAATAAAATTTCTACACAGACTTGCTACACTTTGTTCTGTAATAACACATGCTTTAAGCAAGAGGTGTTAATATATCTAACACATCATTCATTATCGTCCAGTCACTGCCACACTTGAGTTGTCTACTCCAATATGCTCTGTTTTGATATGCACCTGTAAAGTTTCAGCTTTCATTACAGCTGTTTCTCCCATGTGGATCCATGTCATACAAAAACCTCTTGCCTTCACATTTTGTCCCATCTTAACAACAATAATTCATCTTTTCTGCTGTTACAATTCCTCCTTCTCATGTTAACTCCAGTATCACTCCTGTGCAGATCATTTGAAGTGGCATCTTTCATAGCATAGCAAATGGTACTTTTTCATTACTATTAGTATAAATGAACACCAATGCAAGTTTCCCTTTCTTTTTCTACCAGTGCAACTTCCTCATTTTGCTTTTACCTTATTGCCTTCAGTTACGGTTTTCAAAGATCCAGTTATGCCACAGCATTTCAGCAAATCCCAGCCTTTATTTAACAGTCTCAGTGGAGACTTAAAATCCTTACCCTGACATCAAATTATAGAGTAAGGAAGAAAACTGTAGTCAATTGATAATGAAGCAGGAAATTATTTAATGGGCATTGGGCAGTTTTACCTTAGGAGCAAGGAGTGCATATTCTGCCACAAAAGGTGATTTCTGGTACCTATAAAGTTGTAGGTATTTATACAGTTTAAATAACAAACAACTGAAAATACAGTGTGGGCTCATGAATACTGAAATAATGAAACATTAAAGTCCATTGAAATCATAAGCAGCCCCAGCAGAATACAATACTATTCTCAGAGTAAAGAAAATTAAACCTGATTAAATTCTTGTCTAACTTTTTATTGCACAGCAGAAAAGCCCAATTACATGAGCATCTCCTAATACCTATGATCCTTCTCACTCTGGTCCAGTTTTTAATGAACAGGATAGACTACCAAAAAAAATAAATCTTAGAAAAGTAGGCTCAGTGCCATCTGTGATAAAGGCTTTTTGTGTGCTACATGCTAGTATTCTTTTTCTTACAAATCATTAGTATTATGGTAGTGCTATAGATACCCAGGCTTCTAGAAACTTCCTAAAGTTCATGGTGCTATGAAATATGGAAGAGAGACAACCTGCTCCTGCCCATGGGAAGGGGATTTGAACTTGATGATCTTAAGGTCCTTTCCAACCCAAACTATTGCTATGACCCTATGGTTCCAATTTCTCCATTTCATTCCATTTTATCAGTTCTAATGGTGTTTTCATTTCAATCTCATTGTTGTGATTCCTAGATAGGTCTGACAAGAGAAAAAGAAAGAGATGAAACTGATTTTTCCCACTAATGTAAGCAGATCAGAAGTTATTTCCCAAGTTACTAGCATCTATCAATCTGGGCCCGATTATCAGCATTTGTACGGATTTATGAGTGCAGTACATTGTGTGGTAACAACTAAATGCTTCCTTGCACAAAAATATTTCAACTAAAGATGAAATCAACAAGAATTATTCATATTTGTCCTGATTTACATATTAACTTATTTTTAACAAAACAATGAATTGTTTGGAATGCCTAAAAACCATGTATATAAGTCTTTTTAGAACTGTCAAGAAAAGAGTACAATTCTTCGGGCAGGCAAACTTTTCAATCAAAAACTTTGATTAAAAGTTTTTGATTCATAAACTGTTAATTAACATGTCAATTTGAAAGTATTAAGAATTATTAAAAGAATATAGAATGGTTTGGGCTGGAAACGACCTTAAGATCATCCAGTTCTAACCCCCTGCCATGGGCAGGGGCATCTCATACTGGACCTTGTTGCCCAAGGACTCTGTCCAACTTGGCCTTGAACACTGCCAGGAATGGAGTATTTACCACTATATACAATAATCAACGACTGGAAATGGTCGATGAAGGAGGAAGGAGGTAAATCAAAACTACCTTGAGTCCTCCAATCAAGTTCAAGGCCAGGTTGGACAGAGCCTTGGGTAGACATGGTTTAGTGGGAGGTGTCCCTGCCCATGACAGGGGGGTTGGAACTGGATGATCTTAAGGTCCTTTCCAACCCTAACTATTCTATGATTCTGAGCTGTAGATCCTTTCAAAATAATTTACTTCTGCTTATTCTTTAAGCTCTTGGATGGGATGCAGAAATGTCTGAGGAGAAAGCTCTGGATTTTAATCCTCTAAATCAATAGAATTATGACTCTCCTCCTTTCTGGCCTTAAAATCTGTAATATTTCACTTAAAATAAAATATTTTTTTTTTCCACTGTGTCCTATTATAAGGAGATCTAAATAGTTTCCTTCCTCATCAAGTTTGACACAGCTCAGCATTATTGCAGTTCAAGGTGAGGCAGCCTGAAGTAGTTCACATGAAGAACAGCTAATGTAATTCAGTGAACACAGCCCAGAGGCAGATTTTCAAGACTGCTCAGTGTGATTACTTTAGGTATAACTCATGTACAGCACTCGACCATGATGAAAATGTGTGGTAATAAAGCCAGAATTTGTGAATTAAAGCCCTCTGGCTTTTAAAACAGATATTTCTCATTCATTAAGAAATGGGTCTAAACTCCACTTACATGTCGGGAGCTGGTCCTGCAGGAAAACCATCAGTTCAGCCAGCAACCTCAACTCATTCGCATCTTATGAGCCCAATGTGTAGAACTCAGAATTAGGTCCCACTAGGTGTTGAACTGCGAGTTGGTACAATTTTCACTACTAAAATGAAAAAAGAATGATGTGTGTAGCCATAAAGTACAACTTCCTCCCTCAAGCTTTAGTCCAAAGCTTCAACAGCTACAGAATTTCACCAGGAGACCCTGAGAGATCAAAGGATGCATCAACATTATGTAAGTTCTAAACAAGACAAGAAGTGCTAATGCTCCATGCTAAAACTAATCTCTAAAAGCTCCAGCTTTCATGGAAAAAAAATAATTAAAACCAATATGAATTCTTTATCTAGCCTAAGAATTACAGATTCAAAACCACAGCGTTTACTTTGAATTATGTGAGAGCTCCTGAACCTTACATTCTCCTAATACTACTCAAATTGCCGTCAGAACTGTTTTATACTGTTTGATTTTAAAATACCAGCCCAAGATAGGAAATTCCCAATCTGCAATATATTCAAGAATCAGGACATCAGCTTTTCCATTATATCTCCCATAACTGGGATTCTTCAAATGGAGCATGGGGATTGTACAGCACTGCAGCTTCTACACCTCGGCTTAATGGAGTATCAGAGAGCCTTGATACACACAGGTGGAGGAAACAGTTAACACAAACAGATTGGCTGTGACTCATTGATGGAAGACAAAGGTTCTCTGCACAGGCAACCAAAGGTAAGGTAGAGTCAAGGCTCAGCCGGTGCAAATGCTAGCCCAGCATTTCAGCACAAACTCACTTGAATCAGTCATTTATGCTCACCCTGAGGGGTTTACACAGAACTGAAGGCATATATTCTCAGTTGCCAGCTCAGTGGGAGAACAATCTGACAACACTGACTGCTTCAAGATTCTTTGGAGCCTCTTTGAACCTTCAATAAAAAAACCCAAACATCTGTATTCTTTACTCATGTTCTACCACTTTCGGAACAAAGTAAAATGGTCTTATTGTGCTTCAGCCCTATTCAGTGCAAATGAGGATGTGTCAATGTAATTTTGATTACTGCACTTTAGTGTGACACATATATGCCCCCAGTTTCTCCATCCAAGGAGAAATAAGCCAGAAGCAGCACTCCCCATATTTTCTCTATTCCAGGCACAGGGAACGTAGGTAAATCCAAGATTTCTCTGCTGCCTTGGACACTCAGCTATTGTTAATCGTACCTCCTTCCTCCAAACAAGCAAACACCTCTATAGCTTGTGTGCAAAAAAGTCAATTTTCCTGTGCTTTTCCACTTCTGTAGGTACACTAGACTGTTTAAAGGAAGAAACAGCACAGGAATCTCTTCCATACTCTCCCTGCAGCCAGGGATGAGTGCCACCTCTCCTACTACATACAACTTCAATAACACTCTACCTTTTCTGTGTACATCAGAGAATTCAAATGGACAATCACATATCACAAAACAGTTAAGCTGCTTATAATGTCAACAGAGATTTAACAAATGGATCACATGGCAGAGAGGCTTGCTGGTACATTTTGAAGAGGCTTGGGAGACAGAATCTCATGTGAGGTTCTTTGTGAAGGAAAAGAACAGCAAAAAAGCAACAAAACCTTCCTGCCCCACAGCAATGACTAGTTCTACAAAATGAAATAAACCCCTTTGAATATTTGAATTCCTGAAGCACAGAATTCAGAGCTCAGAAAGGAAGTTCCTCAACTCAAATAAAGATCACCCCCACATTTTCCAGAGACTGTAACAAACCTTTTCAAGGGTACCTAGTGGTCTTTGACCAGGACTTCATCAAGTAATATTGGAGGCCTGAGGGCAATTCCTACTGCTAGCAAATTGGGATCTTGGTAATTGGCAGTGACCTGGGCAAACCACCCTCTGTGATCACTGAAAACATGCTCCTACAACAGCCCAGTCTTCACCAACAAGCAATGAAAGGAGAAAATATGGTTAAATAGGGTCATGTCATTTGAATTGCTTTGTAACAAAGGTCTTGAGTAGTCCCTAAGCATATGGCTCATCCTTACTCACAGCTTCATTTCCCCCTCTTATCCAGCTCCTTGGTAACTGCTGCTGCCAAGCTGGCCTGTGGCCAGCAAGTCCAGGGCAGCCTTTTCCCAAGCTGAATCAATTACAAGGTTTATAGTGAAGTCCTAGCACTGAACATGATCTCCAGCTGGTGCCCTCCTTTTGTTCTGGAATGTTCTTAGGCAATTCTTGCAGCTATTTAAGCAGCAATGTCAGTATAGATGGGAAAGGCTGGACTTCTTTAACTTTTCTGCATGTAGTCAGGGCTAGAGATAAAGCAGCTCATAAAAACACACCAAATGAATCTGTCTCTGTGGTAACCTTGCCAGTTATACCACTGAAGTAAAACTGAAGCTCCTGATTTCCTGTATAGAATATAGAGATAATGGGACCTCAAAGACTTACATTATAACATCTGCTTTGTAAAAAAGTAATTTCCAAGTGTTTCCCATTCGTCCCCCACAGTAAAATTCATAGTTAATGGACACTGAACAACAGTGAAAAATCTTTATCAGACAAATGGAACTTTAAAGCTGCAAAACATTAGTAAATAAAGTCAATTTAATTCAAAATACAATTCGTCTGGATAAACATAAATCACATTTCAACCCATCACAAGGCAACTGCAGGAAGGCATTTTCTTCACTGTAAATTGAAAATCTTGTCATTTCTGTGTTACCTCCTCCTCAATCCAAAGCAGTGTTTCATGAATGAAATATACTTTATATAAGATAAATATATTTATGTATATATACATAGCATTTATTTTTATATAGTGTACATCTGAATGCCTACTGATCTACTTATCTGCCTATTAAAACAGTTTCACTCATACTATTAGCTCCAGGTTCCCTATTTTTATCCTATTTCTAGGGAAATTTTGTAGGGAAATAATCAAAACTACATATCCAAGGAGACAGTGCAACATCCCAGTCTCACACATTCCTTCTCAGGAATTATACGGTTCCTCTTTGACATACAAAGATGTAGGTCTTGTTCTGGCATAGGACTTTGGATCAGGAAGTCTACATACAATTCTTTGCACTGTAGCTTTCAACCACCCCCTGTAAATCCCTCAGAATGATTGTTTTGAGTTGCACACTCAAGTATTCTTTGAGACACACAAGTGTTGCTGTATTCACAAGATTATAACCCATATTGTTAGCAGGGCCCCATCTGTAAAGCATGGAATAAAATATTTGGTTCACTGTGTAGCCAAACTGCAAACATTTTATGGTGAAGATCAGGGACATTATAAACAAAAAACAACAAGCAATTGTTGCCTTCTCCTTAGGCACCTCTGGTATTAAGTCTCCTATTGAATAACCCTGGTTGGTTTGCTTGTATCAAAAGTAAAACCATTTTTAAGTCGTCTTCCATAAAGTTCAAAAGCAATACTTGAAACAGGCTGTTAAAATGAATGACTTGAGTTAAACAGAAGAATGGGACAAATGAACCATTTTATCAGCTTCCCATGTAGTCCAGCTTATTACAATCTCCAAAGGCACTCAGAAGAATTGCTCACTGTTGTGTGAAATTTCTCTAATAAAGTAACTGAAGTATTGTCTGCCCTCATGCAAGGTGTTATCCCACACAATCCATCAAAATACGTGAATACTGGAAATGAGCAAGATGAGCTCTGCGTGCTCTCGTAAGTTAACTGAGAATTTCACTGCATCAATATGCAAGCAGACAGAACCAGCCACTGGTCCTATGAGGCCCTTTATGCATGGGCCAGATTTTCAAACAAGAATTAATACAGTGATACAGAAAGTGATAGAGGATTGCAATTTAATCATAAAAAGCATTGTGCTTCCTTACACTGAAAACTGGACATACTGTTATGCATAAAATTCAGAGTAACACATTGGTTATAGCTGTTCGCTTGTAACCTGAGGGAGAAATAGCATTTATCTCACCTAAAAGACTCAATTTCAAATTAAGTATCTGTTCCAAACAATTGTCTAGGCACCCACGCACACTTGGCCTACATGTTTCTTCACAGGGAAGTGCGTACCTTTAAGATCTCTATCTAAATGCAGTGCTATGAGTTAACACTGCAGAGGGAACTAGGGTGATAAATATTAGATCAGACACTGATTTTATAGTTAACACTGAAGTTAGACAGGGTGGGATTATCCTCATCCAACATTTACCACCCACAGGATAGTCCACATCTGACCCAGTACTCTTAGGCCCACACTGTTGTCAGCAGAATACCTCTGGTTCCTCCATCCCACCTCAAAGGAGACAGAATTACACAGATGACTCACCCCAATGCTGTCTAGTACTTTCCACTGATAAGAAGCAGAGTTGAGGGTGACTAACGCAGATGTGGACCTTGTTGGTTTAAAGAACGGGAGATAAATCTCAATCCTGTTGACCAGAAATAGATCTCTGAAATACGTAGCACATCTCCTACAATAAAATCCAAAGATCTGTGTCTGACCACAGAATGGCTTTATGAAGCAGAAGCAAAATGTGGTGATGCATGCATTTAGCAATTCATTAATGCCTTTCTCCATCAGTTTAATGACTGTTCTGAACTAAAGGACTTCCCAAAGACTGCAAATGCAATGAGGCAATTTATACCTTACGCTGAAAAACAGACTGTGGAATTGGATTCCTTCTGAATCCTTTCTAAATTGACCTATAGTTGTAATTGCACCTTTGGAATCCAAAGTGTATTCTGGGCCTACTGAAGAAAGGCGCTAATGCTGCTGACCTCACTGAGTATATACACAAAGAAGTTTTGATTTCCCCAATTTGCTGATACATAGTCCAGTTCCAGTAAAGCACTAAGCAATGGTGAAATAAGGCACAAACCCAGAGGTTAAAACAGTAATTCTACTTGCATTTATAAGGTTTTCAGGGTTTTGTGTTGCTGCTATGCCTTTGTACTGGGTCTGGCTGGGGTAGAGTTAATTTTCCTCATGGCAGCCCATACGGCGCTGCGTTTTGGATTTGCGACTAAATTAGCGCCGATATCACACCCATGTTTTAGCTACGGTCAAACAGTGCTCACACAGCTTCAAAATCTTCTCTATTTCTCTCTCTATCCCCTCAGCAAGTAGGCTGGGAGTGGGCAAAAGGCTGGGAAAGGACACAGAAGAGACAGCTGACCTGAACTGACTGCAGGGATATTATCCCTTGCCAATGTAACATCATGCTGAGCATTAAATCTGGAGGCTAAGTCTTTCCAAAATAGCCACTGTTCAGAGACCAGCTGGGCACCAGTCTGCTGGTGGGAGGTGGTGTGTGCTTTTGCATCACTTTTTTTTTCCCCCATCACTTATTAAACTGTCTTTACCTCAACCCCCAAGTTTATTCTGACTTTTACTCTTCTGATTCTCTCCCCCAACTGCTGCAGGGGTGAATGAGCAAGCATCTGGTGAATGTTTAGTTGTGGGACTGGGTCAACCCACCAAACACCTGTAATCCCCTAGAATCTCAAACATGGCTCCTCTAATATCATATCACTGCAAGAATAATAAGAATAGATCAATTTATCATAGGCAATTCATATAACAAAGTGACCATTGACAGAACAAGTAACAAAGCTTGATTGATTATAGAAAGCCCATTTTAAAGGAGAAGTATATCTCTGCGTATGGTGGGTGCTACAGTCTTCAACATGGCGTCCCAGTAAGTGCAGATAACAGGATGGAAGAAACCCATGGATGGGTGGGACAGTGTTAAAAATATCCTCTTTAAAATGTCTACTCAAAGAACAGAAAGTCAATACAAGGAATGATGCATTATTTTTCCCCTCCCAACAGAACTTAAAACACAGCCTTCAAAGTCCTGAAATGCCAATACTATCTTTATGCTTGTTCACAAGTACTTTGGAGAGTGATTTTTAAAAGTATATAATGGATGTAGGTGCACAGTTCTTGACAGATTCTGCCCCTCAGTGCTCCGAAGGCAGCACTCAGAAGATGCGCTCAATAAACATTATCACTAAATAACTGTTACTATGTCTCATAGAATTGTGCTCTCTTACAATCAGACTGTTCAGCATGGCAGCTGGATGAAACAAGGAGGAAATAATTTTGAATCTCAAAGATTTTCTTTCTTTATGTCAGAAGTACACACAGAAAATCATCTCTAGGTTTTAGAGCAGCTCTGCATAACACAACTGTAGCAAGAAAAGCTGGTAACATAGCAGCTAGTTCACTCTGCCATAGGATGGAAAGATGCAAACTATAGCTCTGCCTCAAAAATCACAGCATTTTCAGCTGGGGCTTTCTGCACCTCACTGACTCAGTCCCGGTCCAGACTGGTCGGAGGGCTACTGCATGAACTGTCTCTCATTTCATTTGCTCAAAGGCTTGTTGTTTCTCAGGGCCCCATTTAAAATAATTTTTCTTCTGGGTCATATGATGAAGAGGCTTGCAGTCAAACTGTAATTTGGGATGTGCATTCTCCAGAACCCCACAGCACCCAAGAAAGCTTGTGTTTCTTATTAGTTGGTGGAGACATTGCTGTTATCTTGTTGATCACATCTGTGGGGAACTGGTGACATCCATCTTGCCATTTTATTCCCAAAAACAGAATCTCCTGTGCAGGTCCCTTGACCTTACTTCGTTTTAGGGCAAAACCGGCTGTCAGCAGGGTTCGGATTATTTTCCTCCCTTTCTCAAAGACTTCTTCCATTGTATCATCCCACACAATAATGTCATCAATGTATTGCAGTGTTCTGGAGCTTGCCCCTGTTCCAGCGCAGTCTGGATCAGTCCATGGCAGATGGCAGGGCTGTGTTTCCACCCCTGGGGCAGTCTGTTCCAAGTGTACTGGACACCCCTCCAAGTAAAAGCGAACTATGGCCTGCACCCTGCTGCCAGAGGAATTGAGAAACATGCATTGGCAATGTCAGTCGTGGCAGACCACTTGGCTGCCTTTGACTCCAGTTCATACTGAAGCTCTAGCATGTCTGGTACAGCAGCACTCAGGGGTTGTGGGACTTCATTCAGGGCACGATAGTCTACCGTTAATCTCCACTCCCAGTTAAACTTTTGCACTGGCCATATGGGGCTATTAAAGGGTGAGTGGGTCCTACTGATTATTCCCTGGTTCTCCAGTCTATGGATCAGCTTATGGATGGGAATCAGGGAGTCTCGATTGGTGCGATATTGCCACGGGTGCACTGTTGTGGTCACGATTGGCACTTGCTGTTCTTCGACCTTCAGCAACCCCACAGCAGAAGGATCCTCTGAGATACCAGGCAAGGTGGACAGCTGCTCCACTTCCTCTGTTTCCAAAGCAGCAATACCAAAATCCCATCGGTACCCTTTTGGGTCTTTGAAGTACCCTCTCCTGAGGTAGTCTATGCCAAGGATGCATGGTGCCTCTGGACCAGTCACAATGGGGTGCTTTTGCCACTTCCTCACAGTCAGGCTGATTTCAGCCTCCAGTACAGTCAAATCTTGGGATCCTCCTGTCACTCCAGAAATAGAAATGGGTTCCACCCCTTGACAGCTTGATGGCATCAGGGTCCACTGTGCACAGGTATCTACTAGAGCCTTATACTTCTGTGAGACTGATGTGCCAGGCCATCTGATCCATACAGTCCAGCTAATCCAATTGACCCCTACCTCCACCTGGCAGGAGGTGGGGTCCCTCTAATAGTCATCACAACGTTGGACACTTCAGTCTTGTAGAAAGGGATTATTCTTCTTTATCACAGTAGCTGGAGTAAAATCAGCTCTTCCACTCCATTTGGGAACCTGCTCACCAGAAACTGAAGCCGCATCTTTCATGGGACGATCAGTCTTGACCTTTGTTTTCCTCTTCAATTCACGCAGCCATTTTTCCAGAGCCGAGGTAGGTTTTCCATCCCACTTCATCATGTCTTCTCCATGATTCCACAGATAAAACCATAGGGTGGCCTATGTGATATACCTCCTATATCTTCTCTCTCAAGCAGTAGGACGGCTTTTGTTAATAGCCAAGATATGTGTTGTTACACATGAGGAGCGGAATAGATCAGATAGAACATCCCTCAATTATTTGAACTCCTGGGACAGTTTTTCCAGAGCTGAAATGATGGAAGGGGTGAGATTGTCTTTGAACTCTCAAGAGTTTATGAATCATTTCTTCCACTGTTGGTGGTGCTATATCATTCCAGGTTATTGCTGCCAATGAATGGGCATATGATGACGGTGCATTCTGTGTAAATTTCCACGTGTCATGTACATTAGACTTCATCTGGATCTACGGGTACACCCCCAGCATCCTGTTTGTGATAGATCATCCCTACAGTGGCCGATTCCCTCAAAGACTGGATGCTTTTTTCTAGAGTAGTCCACTTGGCCGAACGACTCATAACATTGTCTTTGTACGGAAACCTTTCTTTCACAGCTACCAGGAGCCGTTTCCAAAGGCTGAAGGACCATTTCTCTCTTGCAATTGCTTTGTCAGTTCCCCCTTCCCTCGCAAGTGATCCCAGCTGCTTGGCTTCACTACCTTCTATTTCGTGACCATCAGCCCCATTGTCCCAGCATTGGAGAAACCAGGTGATGATGTGCTCCTGTGGTTGACGGGTGAAGTCTTTTCGCATATTCCATAGCTCGGTTGAGGTCCAAGGTTGGGACCTCACCTCTTCTTCCTCTGATTCATGTGACGACTCCTGATCAGATGCTGTCCTGGCTGTTAAGTGCATTGCCATTGTTTCTTCATCTTTTTCTTCATCTATCTTGTCTCTTTTTTTGCTTTTCCCCTTCTGTACAGGGGCAACGATATTGGCAAGAATTGGTCCTCTGGTTTAGCTGCCGTGATTGTCACTGTGGTTGGAGTGGTTGCAGTATCAGTTTTGGGGGATTGGGTAGCTGCTATACTTGTCGCTGGGGTTGGTGTAGCTGCTGTCCTTGGAGCTAGAGTAGCGGCACTGTCTGTTGCTCTGCCATCAGACACAGGGACATTTTTTTCCTTTTGAAGATGCTAGATAGTGTTGAACAGGGCTCTGTAAGCATAGGCCAAGCCCCAGCATGTTGCCATGGTTTGCCAATCTCTGGTATGACCAGGATGACAACACACCTCATTTAAGTGGTTTACTACTTTTTCCAGAGTTTGCACTTGCTCAGTGGTGAAGTTCCAAAGCACTGGAGGGCCCACACTGGCCTAGATACTTGCCCATACTGTTCCACACACCCTGCCACTCATGACTGTCCAGCCTCAGGGAAAACCTCTTGGTCCTCCTATATCATCGTCTAACCCTAGACAAGGCCCAAACCCAACTCTGTTTAAGTCTTGAGATCAGGTGAAATGATCATAAGTAAAACACACTCTGTATGCGTGCCACCACAGTGTTCCCCATCACAATCAACAGCCATGTCTCAAGGGTACGTAAAGGCCATCCAAAGCCTTCAGAACTCTCAAATGGTGCTGTAAGCAGTCTGGTGGGGGGGGGTTGAGAACGTAAAGGAATGTCTCCTTCACGGGTCGACCATCTGAGGAGGGGAGAAAAGGTTTGCATTTGCTAAACACTTCTATTATATACCTCCCAAAGTGTAGAGGTGGTGACCACACTGGGAACACAAGCCAGATCAGTTTCATGATCAATGAGTCTATTGTATTACAAGTCATTGCCATAAAGTACAATGAAACAAGAACCTTAGCCCAAGGCCCCCAGCCAATAAACAGTAACACAGCAAATACCGGCAGTAAGTAATGTACAACATGCTGAACCTGTGAGAGTAAGAGCAACAAATTTGAGAGCCAATAAATTAGCATTGCGACGAGTGACTATTAATCCAAAACGAGTGCTTGTCACAAATACAATTAGACACTCTAGTTAGATCTGTCGTTATCTCAACTCTTTGTGTCTCATGTTGGGCACCTGTTGTGGTTTAAGCCTCTAAAACTCACAAAGTTTTACTCACTCACTCACTCCCCTCTCTTTCTTCCCCCAGTCCCGGGGGAATGGGGAGGAGAACCGAAAAAAAATGCAACTCGCACAGGTTGAGATAAGAACAGTTTAGTAACTAAGGTATAACACA
Source organism: Myiopsitta monachus (assembly GCA_017639245.1). NCBI lineage: Eukaryota > Metazoa > Chordata > Aves > Psittaciformes > Psittacidae > Myiopsitta > Myiopsitta monachus. The sequence continues at coordinate 112,036,003 of CM029917.1, read as the reverse complement.
AATCACTGCTGCTACCACCAATAATAATACAAGAGAAATACAAGGAAAGAGAATACAACTGCTCACCAAGCCCGACCCAGCCAGTGCACCCCCCAGCAGCAAACCCCCCACTGCACCATCACACCCTTCCAGGTCTCTGCTCTCTGTTTTCACATCCTGGATATGATGTGCTGTGGTATGGAATAACCTCTTTGGTCAGTTTGGGTCAGGTGTCCTGTCTCTGCTTCCTCCTGGCTTCCCCTCCTCCTTGGCAGAGCATGAGACTCAGAAAGTCCTTGGTAAGAGTAAACATTACTGAGCAGCAACTGAAAATATACGTGTTATCAGTGCTGTTTCCAGGCTGAAAGACAAAACCACAGCAGTGCACCAGCTACTAAGAAGGAGAAAAATGACTGCTACTGCTGAACCCAGGATAAATATGAACAGCAGTGCTGGGACCAGTGAGCACAATAACATCAGAAGAACTGCAGGCACAGGCAGTAGTCCTGCTACCTACAGGCTGCTCATGCAAATGTTGATGCCCAAGATCATTCATTCACCCATAATACAAATATCAGGCAGCTGAGAGAACAACAGAAATTTGACTGCTTTTGATCAGTAGTACAAGATTGAGTCCACGAAACTGAGTTAAGATAAACTTGTACTTTACAGTTATCACAATCATACAATCCTGGGATAGCCCTCTTCTAACAATTATTTTGGTTGCTTTTGGGTTTTTATTCTTTATTTTTAATAGCAAATACTGATGAGTCCTTTAACAGTGACTGGCTCTATAATCCTCTTCCCCATCTCTCATCCTGAGTTCTTATCAACTGCTTTGGCATTTACTTACATGGTAAAATCACATCTTATATGAAAAACACACTTCATTTTGGCAGCTTTGAATGTGCTGGATTTCAGTTTCATTCAACATGACCTGTCTCATGTTATGAATCACAAAGAACTTAAATTCCAAATTTCTTTCATGGATTATTCATGATTTTAAATAATTTTAACAGGTCCTTTCGTATTCCATCTTGACAACAAATAAATCCCATCTGTTCTGTTCCCCTTCATATTAGTTGCTTCAGGGTTTGTGTTTTTTGACTGTCTAGGAACAAAAAGTTCTCTTTCTTCTTGCTGTCTTGAAGAAGAATCACACTAAGACATACAGCTGTGAAGAAATACCCAAAGAAATACCTTTTAGAACTGTCTTTTATCATAGAATGGTTAGGGTCAGAAAGGACCTTAAGATCATCTAGTTCCAACCCCGTCATGGGCAGGGACATCTCACACTAGACAATGTCACCCAAATGTCTGTCCAACCTGGCCTTGAACACTGCCAGGGATGGGGCACTTACGACTTCTTTGGGCAACCCATTCCAGTGCCTCACCACCCTCACAATAAGGAACTTCTTCCTTACATCTAATCTGCACTTCCCTTGTTTCAGTTTAAACCCATTGCCCCTTGTCCTATCACTACAGTCCCTGATGACTGAGGAGATGCCATTAACCTCTTGTGATATGCCCAATTCAAAATACACACTGCCTCTGTCAGACTGCTCACTAAAGTCTTTTGATTGTAAAAAAAATAATTTCCTAGGGGTAGTTATTTGTTTCTATTAGGTTTTATTTTATTGATGGTAGTTTTGATTTTGTTTTGGGTGTTTTTTGAACGTTTTCTCAGCTCTCCCATATTCTCCTCCTTATTTGCCTTCTATAGTAATGAATCAGCTGATGAGCTGATCAGTACCTTATTCTTACGTGATTTGTGATCCATACCAAAGTCCCAATTCCATAACAGTAATCCTCAGAAAATGGTGTCTTTCAAATCCAGATTAGACCAAATGTAGACAGCCTGGGATAAAACTGATTCAAATTCAGATTTCAAAGTTTTCACTATCTGAGCAAGACTCAATTTTAATTACAAAACAGACAAAAAAGCACCTGCTGAATCCAAAGCTATACACATTGTTTTCTTCATGTGAGGATTCTGGTTGACTAAAACACAAGACTCTTGTTCTGGATGCCCATATTTCAGGTAAACTAGAACCTTGAATCTAAGTATCTTTGTCTCATATTTGAGGTGATTTACACTTGGATTGAAATATGATTCATTTATCAGCTCTCCAAAAGCTCATGACAGTCATCTAAAGAGTCATTAGACAGTGACAGCAGCATTAACAACAGAGTTGAGGAGACAAGAAGCTCTGGGAGTCAGAGGAGGACAGCAGCTTCCCAAGAGTTCCTCAGCAGCACTTTGGAGGGGCACATAACTAGGCATGCAATTAGATTCTGCAGCTGTTCCAGTCATGGTTGTTTTGTCAGCTCCTCTCAGCTCACTCACTGCCAGAAACCTGGATGGTGGTTAAACAGTGGCTCAGGAGTCACAGGCTGACAACTCCATTTTGCATGGCTGAAGACTAATTACAATGATGCCTGAAAATTAAAGGTTAATTCAGAGTGAAGAACACTATAGGAACTAATAGGAAGCCTGTATGAACCAAAATCTGGACTAGGCTTGAATACAAACACTTGCATTAAAAATGTTCTGAACAGAGTTGGAATATTCTGTGCAACTCTTAAAAAGATAAAACCTTCTCCCTAAGCCTGTGGACACATATGTGTATATATGTAAGACAAACCAAAATTGCTTTTACCTTCATGTAACTGTGCATTTAGAGTTTCAGATGCACTAATATATGGAATATGGCTTCCCCAAAAAAATAGTGGAAGAGAAAATCTCTATAGAACACTCACCACCTAATGAGAAAACTCCTTCACTCCAAGAAGTGGTATGAGCATAACATTTACTAGTTAATGTGCCTATTTTTGCTATGTGTGCACATACATAATTTTAACTAATAAATTTGATATATCTAAGTACAAAGTGCAACTACTTCAAATTAGTTTGATAAAAGATAAGACACCCATTGCTGAGTAATGGAAACCAGGCTAATAAAAATTCCACAGCTTCTGCAAGAGGCAGGGGGTACGGATGATAATGTCCTCAGAGATCAACTTTTTCCAGTCTTTTGTAGGGCCATTTACATGTAAATAAGGTATTTATAAGTTCACAAAGATGTTGGGAGAATCTGAATTTGGAATATTGTTCTCAAATAAATAGTAGTATTGGTGCCTCTGCATAGAGTTTTGCAGACTGTTTAGTTAATACTGCTTACTATTTGCATTGCAGCACCTGCTGAGATTGATACCTTGATGTGCTTAGACACCATACAGCTGCTCAAATGAAGACAACTTGATTACACAGTATTTATAATCTAAATAGCAAACTTCTACAGCATTATTAGGTGGTGTGGAAAAGGCCAAAACTATTTTTGCTCCCCAGTGATTTACTAAAAGAATCAGGTTCATTCATTTACCAGGTTTTAAAAGGAATGTTAATGAATGATTTGCACTACTGGACTGGCCCCGCTGCTATTCCTCAGCTGTTGCTAGCAGAGTTAGATGCTTACTTTGCTTATCCATAAAGTTGCCACTTCGTAAAAATAAAAAGTATTTGAGGGGAAACAGGAAAAACTTGGTTCAGATGGATTCAGCAGAAAAGTGGGAGAAAGCAGGAAAAGAAGTATTTTCACTAGAGATTCCTAACCAGCAATGCATCCAGAAGAATTTTGATGAGTTTTTGTCTGGTTCCTATACTACCAGCTCCCAGCCAGGTAAAAGTCTTGTATGATACAAAAACCAATAATAGATTAGGCAATCTCATTTGGATGGAACTCTAATACCTAACAGAACCTAAAAAGACCTCTTTTTTTATACCTGCAAGAGTTAACCCCTACAAGACCTTGTAAGTCAGCAGAATTTCATTAAATGGAATAAAATCGGATAGAGATGAACTTGACATCTTCCGATCCTCCAGCAATGAAAAGTAACACTGAGAGGTTTCCTACAAGTCCAACAGAAAGCCTGTAGATGCTCTCAGCCATCTTTTTCTTAGAGGACTTCTTGTCTGTGTTCTACACAAATCCACTGCTAGATCATTGCCACAACCCCTGAAGAAAAGAAAATGGCACTAAATTCAAAGAAATCACAAGCCAAAGAACACCATTCAACTTTGAAATTAACATACCTATTAAAAATAAAACATTCTTAATGCTTTGTTTGCTTGCTGCCCACTTCATTTTTCACCCACCACAAGCGCCTAAACCAGCTTTTAGCTAGTTTAAACATACTGAAAAACTAAGTTTCCAGATCATGTTACAAGTGTGACCAATACAGGGAACATCACAGCAATCTCAAGCTTTTCTTTACTTTTATTTCTTTTTTCATTTATTTCTTCTGTCCAGATAATAGTGTGGCCTTCTAAGCTAGTTTCATTAACATCACAGTAAAACCCGCCAGTGTTCCCACTGATGGCTTATTACCACCACACAGCTCATTCTACCCCAAGCCCATAAGGAAAAGGATGTAACTTGTTGCCACACTGAAACTGCCCTTTTTAAGGTGGGTATAAATGCTGCTGGGTAATAAATCAATGCACCAAAGTTCTTAAAATTCCTTAGGATTTTAAAGCCTCAGCAGCAGATTCTTGTCAGAATGCTAAACTTCAGTTACTCGCACTTCCTCAGTCCACCAAATGAAGCAGGGAGCATGGGAAAAGGTTTCTCAGGAAAGCAATAGTACAAGAGCTATATGCTTTCTCCTTGGATCAAAAATATCCCTGTTAATGAGTAAGGTTTTTCACAGAACTTACTTTCAATGTGTTCCTATCCAGCTGCTGTCCATGTTACCTCTTGCCAGTATCCCTGTCTTCATAACTCCATCCATAACCATCTGTAGGCTTTATTTCATCCTGACAGACCCTTTCTGAGAGACATCCACTTCACCCATAGCATCTCTCACCTGTGCTGAATAATTAGCTAGCATAAAGCACCCTCATTCTCCTTGCTCCCAGGGAGAAGAGTTAGAGCCACACTTAAAATGATGCATTTGGCTTTCAATCACACCTTTAAGTTTATTGTTTGAACAACGCCTTTATGAGGATTTCAATTGCACCAAGCTTCCAGAAACCTGAGTTGGCTTCTTGTCCCTAATCTACCTTTGGACAAGTTAGCTGAGCACAGATTTGTGAAAGTCTTTGAAAGACATTTAAGCTCCTAAATCCACTTGGAATCAGAAGAAGCAGGGACCTAAATATGTTTTAAGGTTCCGAGGCCAAACTACACAGACAACACAAGGGGTTTAGAAGGGGTTCTTAGGAACAAGATTTCTCAGTTTCTTTTGAAAGAGGGAGTTATTAATATCTCTTACTTACGAGTGAACCTTTGCCAGGATTTGGGCACAGAATACCCAGGATTTCAAGAGGAGTTAAATATTGGACTTACTAATTAGCACTTGTATATCTAGGATTCAGCTTCTCTGATCTTGTTTTGCATCAGTAAAACAGGATAATTCTGTTTCATCCATTTGCTTTATGTAGCATAACAGTTCAAGACAAGAAACCTTGCTGCACATGCTTACCATGCCATCCACCACAGAATCAAGTTGATATGCTGGGTGTTGCTCAGCTATGCATGCATATCCTACCTTTGGTAATTTATAGCTGTATCATGAATTCTGGTGTTTTGTGTTGTTCTGATACTGGGGGTTAGTGTCATCTGAGTAATTCAGAACCTTGCAAGATGTACAAATTTCAACTTACCACTGGGTTTAAAAAGGGGTGAAAGCTTCACTAAACATACATTTGCCACCAAGCAAATGATTACAGTATAACACATTGCAGCCTGACTGTTGTTGCTTCTCTCATACCTGTCCCCAGCTCCTTTCCAAGATGAAATACAGCCTTGAGAAACTTTCACCTTGTGCATTTACAGCACAAATAAATGTTCAGCTTAGAAATCAAGTTTCTAAGTTATCAATGCTGAACACAGACTTCAAAAACTTGGGAGATTCTGCCTTTTGAAACAGCACTTAAGACTAAAGTTTTCTCTTCATGGGAAAATCAATAAGGGGAGGATGGAGAAAGAAAAGCATTTCACAGCTCTGAACGTGTTTGTCAGGTATGCCAGAACTGGAATAGAAAGCCTGTTTTTCAGTACGTTAATAAGTACCTTAGAAGCAGCACCAACCTCCTATGATGTTTTCTCTTTTTAATCCTGCTCAGCCTATTAAATGACAAGGATATCTTTGAAGGAAGTCAGGGGCAGAGGGGAGAGAAGGGGGTTGAGGGTTTTATCTGGGGGGTTACTTTGGGGTTTTGCAGGTGTTTGTTTTGTTTGGGTTTCTTTCTTTCCCCAAAGGCACACACTAGAGCATGACTGAGAAGTGTATCAAATTGCAAATGGGACCTGGGAATCAACTGCAAGTCTCAGAGCTTACCAATGTAGAATATAGATGGGAACAGAATTTACTGACACCCTAGTGCACACAAACCAGCATCACATTTCCATCCAGAAAGGGACCAAGTTCCCAATTCTTTCTGCGCCATCTTCTCCAAACACTAAATTCAGGGTGTTTAAATAACAATGAGCGAGGAAACTTCAGTAGAGCAAATCATTTGAGCCACAGGCTTTCAATTTGAGTCTTAGATGAGTTTTGGCAACTTGTGCTTTGGCAGAGTTTGTAAATTAAGTACACAGCCAAGCACAGGCACCCCTGAGACTAACTCTAGGCATCAGTTTAGCACTGCTTTCCGTTGCTTTTTGTTGTTCAAGCTATTCTCCTACTTTTTACTTTGGTTTTAACCTGTTTTCTTCCCAAACTGTGTTTGGAAGGAAATTAACACAGTATAAATCCCCTCCCATAAACACAAAAGAATACCCAGGCAGAAGCACTTCAAGGATATGGTAATTCTGAAACTCTTCATAATTTCATTTGCATTCTTTTCAAGGCAGTGTCTGCCAAAAGCACTGATGTCTTTTTACAATACATTTATAAAGCAGAGCATACGAAATGCTCAGAACATTTCTACAGGTGCGCAGGATGAGGCAGGCAGGCTAAAATCCCAAAAGGCCACATTTCCTCAGTTCACTGCCTACTCTTAGAACAGCAACGGTAACCTTTCTGAGACTGAGGTGTTCGCAGCCGTCTCACACCCTGCTTTTGGAGCCATCAATAATCCCATCTGCACCTTTTCAGAAGGAAAGCCAAGATGCTGTATAACTGATGTGATACATGAGCCTGGAAAATTATAGGAAGAGAAAAAGAACAACATTAATCTTTACTCTAAAAAAAATCTTTAATAACAGTTCTGAAAAATAATTAATTGACCTGGAATTGCGTATCAAGGTGATTTACAGTAGCTGAAAGCTATGACATTTAAGCAACTAAGCTGTGAGAAAGACTAACAAGAGGATTACTCTTATCAGTACTTTCACATGCCCTCTAACTCTAGTTTTTCTCTCTAGCACCTCCCCACTATACAACTGTTCAGGTGGAGAGCCCATCTAACCCAGCCTGTCTCACACAGGTTTCATTACTGGTCACTGGGGAGGGTGGGGGGGGCACACACACACAACAAGCACATATGATGTTGCCCCCCATGGCTGTTACTGTCTCAGCCCTCAAATATTCATAGCTCAAAGCCAGGGCTGCATTTTAGTCACGTGATAATTCTTGATGGATTCCACTTTAATTTATGTAGTTTCCTCTTGAACTTTTCAGTTTGTAACCTAGAGGATCCACATTTGCTGGTAAGGAGTTTTACATCCTACCTTTGCAATATAGCTGAAGAATTCCTTCCTCACGTTTTACTGCTATACAGTTCTCTGTCAGCATCAGCCTCCCAAACTAATTTAGGTGTTATGTTCCTCCAGTTGAACATACACCATTGCCTACTCACAAAGGAGGAAGATATTCTTTCTGCTTGAAAGGTTGTGATATATGGGAATGAATAGCTACTTTTAAAAGGAGAAATAGTTTCTTCTCAGGCATTATCTGAGCCTTCACATAACCAGCAAAGTAGGAGCTTAGAAACTAATTTCAGCTTGCCTTCCTGTCGCACAGAAGGAATAACCACTGCCAGATTACCTTTAACGTTCTCTCAAATCTCCACTGACAGAGATCCCACACCCTCCTCAGCATACGCCAGGGCTTCTCTCTCCTCATTGCTACAGAGATTGTTCTAACATTGGCTGCTGCTGGAATTCAGGTGCAGGTGAAAGTAAGCCCAGCCTTATGCTTGAGAACAGATGAGGAGCTTGGATGGACTAAAAAGGTGCAGTAGCCAATACAGGCTATACCCACCATCTATTCAAAGTGAAGAAATGAAGATGGGAATGAAGTTGTAAGAGGGGGGTTACCCTGTTTACTACATTAAATGGACAATGTATGAATAGGCTCTTTATGAGAGTAGTATTTGCAAGCTCACAATGCAAACTGATGGTGGATCCCATTGGGTCCAAAGTGGCTGAACTGGGTGAAGTGAGGGGACTGGCAGCTACAGGAGCAACTACTTGAGGGACCCCACTGAGTAATTTTACCCGCAAGCAAATGAAATCCCTCCTGCTCCAGAAGACAAGAAGAGGCATAAAAGCTCCAAAGAGTTATGCCAGGGTTATCACATCACAGGAGCAAGTCTAAAAGGCCATTAAAGAGAAAATTATCTTACTGGAGGTCCTCTTCCAAGAAAACAGACATGCCTTCTCTTACCTCTAAAATATCCTTCTGAAAATGTACGTGCTCTGAATCCATGCCAGAATAATGATGTAGGTCCCTGTGGCTGCAAAAACCAACCATCAGCCATGCTAACAGTTGGGGTTTTGATCTTCACAAGGATCACATAGCTTTGGAATGCAGCACGCACCCTCTAGAACAAGGAGAGTCTCAAGGAGAATGACAGACTTCACCAGAGCCACAGGAGTTTAGTAATTCAGCAACAAGTTAAAGTCATAGAATCATAGAATAGTTAGGGTTGGAAAGGACCTTAAGATCATCCAGTTCCAACCCCCCTGCCATGAGCAGGAGGACCTCACAATAAACCATGTCACCGAAGGCTCTGTCCAACACAGCCTTGAACACCGCCAGCAATGGAGCATTCACAACTTCCCTGGGAAACCCATTCCAGTGCCTCACCACCCTCACACTAAAGAATTTCTTCCTCATATCCAATCTAAACTTCCCCTGTTTCAGTCTGAACCCGTTACCCCATGTCCTGTCATTACAGTCCCTTATGAAGAGTCCCTCCCCAGCATCCCTGTAGCCCCCCTTCAGATACTGAAGGCTGCTCTGAGGTCTCCATGCAGCCTTCTCTTCTCCAGGCTCAACAGCCCCAACTTTCTCAGCCTATCTTCATACAGGAGGTGCTGCAGTCCCCTGATCATCCTCGTGGCCCTCCTCTGCACTTGTTCCAACAGTTCCATGTCCTTTTGATGTTGAGGACACCAGAACTGCGCACTATACTCCAAGTGAGGTCTCAGGAGAGCAGAGTAGAGGGGCAGCATCACCTCCCTTGACCTGCTGGTCACACTCCTTTTGAGGCAGCCCAGGATATCGTTGGCTTTCTGGGCTGCGAGTGCACACTGAAGCCGGCTCATGTTCATTTTCTCATTGACCAACACCCCCAAGTCCTTTTGCGCAGAGGACTGCTCTGAATCACTTCCCTGCCCAACCTGTAGCTGTGCCTGGGATTGCTCCAACCCACATGTAGAACCTTGCACTTGGCATGGTTAAAGGTTGTAATGAAGGTTGTTATTCTCCTTTTCATTACAGCTTAGCCATATTAAGTTGTAATGAAAAGGAAAATAAGAAAAAAACAAGTATCACAAATGATGTAACTGAAAACAACTGCTCACCACCAACCAATTGATGCCCAGCCAGTGGCTCCTGGCCAACCTTCCCCTCATTTTATTGCTGAGTGTGACACCCTATGGTCTGGGATATTCTTTGGGTCAGGTGGGGTCAGCTGTCCCTTCCAACTCTTTGTGCACCCCCAGCCTCCTCACTGGTGGAGTGAGGAGCAGAAAAGGCCTTGGCTGTCTGTAAGCACTGCTCAGCAGTAACTAAAACATCCCCGTGTTATCAGCAGTGTTTTCGGTGCAGAACCAAAACACAGCCCCCTACCAGCTATTATGAAGTACATTAATTCTGCTCAGGCCAAAACCAGCACAGGTCTACAAATATAAAATTCAGGAGAGAATTGCACTGCAGAGGAACAAATTATTTTCATTAGTATTCAATGTAGAACAAAGTAGAAAGAAAGAATTGGAAGCGACTTCAAGACATAATGGGCTGATTGACAAAATGAATGGTAACACATCTCAAGGATTGCTAGAGGTAACCACCATAAAACATCACAAAGAACTACAGCTATTCGCTAAGAATACCTAAGAAAACTCAGAGATGAAAAGTGGTTTGCTATAGACATTACTATTGTGTCATGCCTTGCTTTTAAAGGTCTAGAAAATTGCAAAAGTGGCATTAAATAAGACCAGATGTGAAAAAGTTTGCAGGACACTGAAAGAACAGCCCAGAATTGTGGAAACCATAAGGAATAGGTCAAGTGGGTATTCGGGTAAATGTGAGCCACTTTGTAGCAGTCACTGTGGCATTTGCAAATGAAAGTTTTGTCTTAAAAATTTTTGAGAAAGTCTCTCATCAAATGCTTTTAATGAAACAAAGCCACCAGGACTAAAAGGAAAGGTCCCAGTACTGGATAAATAGCTGAATAGAAGACAAGCGCAGCAGGTGGAGTAAGTAGTTAGTCCTACAATAGGGAGATCTCAGTGGAGCTCTGCAGGATCAGTTTTAGAGAAGTGCTATTTAGCTTATGCAGAGTTATGGCAACATGCTAAAGTTTGTCAATCAGAGTTATTTAACATAATAAGGATGGGAACAACTATACAGAATTCCAGAAGAGCTTTACGAGACAAAGTATTTCAACAGTAGAATGGCAGGTGAAATCCAGGCAGATAGAAGTAAAGCAATGCTCAGGGTGGAAAACCAGACTTGGCTTTACAAAACTATCCCAGCTTTCCTTGAAAACATCACCTCTGAGCACAGCAGAACTTCAGAAATCAAGTCTAATGAAGGGAGGAGAGTGGATATGGGTAGAGGGGGACTCTGTTTCATGTCTAGGAAACTTCATACTGCTCTGATTCCCTCAACTTGTGAAGAATAGAGCTGCAAACAGCTCAGAGAAGGTCAAGTATGATTACAGGTCTGAAGTCATTTTCATCCAGGAATTAAGATTTGTAAAGAATAAGACAACATTCTTCAACAAAAATGAAGTGAAAAATAAAACAAACATTCAAGGTTGGATGAATTGACTTCTCGTAGACTATTCATGCCATGGTGCCACTGTCACACTGTCAGTGTTGTTCGATCAGATGAGCTTTCATTCCTACATAACATGCAAGCACCCAAGTTAAACCCACTACTATTGTCGCCAATGACTGACATCGGCAGATTACCAGCATTTCTTGATTTTAGATTTATTACTAAAACTAGAAAAAAGAAGATTGAGATAAGATTATTACAAGGTTATTGCAGGTTAAATATAAATAGTTAACGTGGGGTTGAACTTTGGTAGTATTAGATCCCATACAACACACGCTCCTGTTCAGAGCACTTATGCCAGCAGGCAGCAGCATTTCACAAAATCCTAGAATGGTATGGGTTGAAGGGACCTTAATGCTCATCCAGTTCCAACCCCCTGCCATGGACAAGGATGCCTTCCACTAGAGCAGGTTGCTCCAAGCCCCATCCAACCTGGCTTAACTGCAAGCACAGTATCTTCAAAGCAGTGCTGCTCGGTATAATACAAGTTTTGTGTTTGCTCTCCATCAGCCACCCTGTACAGCCATGTTTTGTAAGAATATACAGTTCGCTACAAACGGGTGGGTGGGTGGGGTAAGGCTGTTTCCGCAACACCAGCGGCCTGTAGGAATGACTCTGGGGTCTAAATTGCACACAGAATTGTATTAATACCTTACAGATTTCATATTGTGGCCCTTTCTTCTAACCAGCAGTCACGGCTTTGCCTGTCATTGACATAAATATGCGAGCCACCTCTCCACTCACTGTGAAATAGATGGGGGAGAAGGAGCACTGTGTAATTTTTCCACTTAGGCCTTTAAAAAGCCATGTTGTACCTGCAGAGCAGCGACACCTCCAACCTTGAACAAGGTGCAAATTCATTTCAAAGGTGTCAGGCATTGGCCTATGTGTCAGTGGAGGAAATACTGTGGCCTAGGATCCACACCACCAAAGCAGTAAACATGGAATCAGAAAAGTAAAGGACAGTTTCTTATGCCTTCATGATCTTTCACACAAAGTTCAGCCACAATTTAGTTCACTTTTGAGGATCTGCTCAGCCATTTGACATCATGGTAAGAACATGTGCCAGAAAACATGGGATCTGCATCCAACTGCATCTTCCTCCTTGCTACCCACCTCCACAGCCTGTATGTGATTTTAAGTTGCCACAGGTTTGCTCCAGGCTTTCAATTTTCACACATCATGCAAGGCACCTCCAGTGCTTACACAGCTCCTTCTCCAATGTACTGCTGTTGGTCTGCACTGTCGGTACAGGGTGAGAACAGTAAGAACTGTTTCCCTTCTGACTAATACACAGTAAAACTCTTTCTTTTAAAATACTTTTCCCATTTCTCTCCTCTTTTAAAGCCCTTCAACAGATGTGTTAGCAAAGCAGAACAGTACCTGGAAGCCTTTGAACAACCTAACAAGCCCCATTTAGCCATAAAACATTCTTTGCTAATGACAATGCCATTTTTATTAATACATTAGAGTGCTGCCTGTACTGATGTTACATTAACTACTAGTCATAAAAGTGTTGTCCAGGGGGTGGAAAGAACACACCTACAACAAGATGAAGTCAGATCAACAAAGTCAGCCTGGCCTATTACGAAGAGGAGACTCTTGAGCTGAATAATCACAAGGCATGTATAACTAACTGCTCATCAAGGTGAAAATCGTACACATAAACAGCAGCAAACACAGAACTTTCACATGGCTTTGAAAGTCCTTCAGTGCCCAAGAATAAACCAATTGTGCCAAGCAACAGGACTGTCACCGGAGCAAACTGTTCACATTGGTGAAGGAAGGAAAAGGTAGCGTTCCTTCCTCAAGCAGATGTGCCTCTGCAAGAACAAGATGTAACCTTGTGAATGGCCCAGACTCAGCTCAAGATAGCTTGAGATATCCTGAGGGAAAGACTTTATGAACAGTCCAGATCATTAATAACTATTCCCTGGCAGCAGACAGGTTGCAAGGAATTAATAGCAATTGTATCCCCTTGTGTGGCTGCACACTAATTGCCTGGTTCACGCGCTCTTTGGGCAGCCTTTATTTAGTACTGCCTTCCATAAGTAAACCTGCATCCCTCCACCTTTAGTCCAGGCTGAGTAGAATCCAACTCTGTAAATCAGCTTGTGAACAACTCATGGAATAAAGGGGTCACAAATCATTCTGCCTGTGGTTCTCTAGTGAGCATCTTTATGTCTTTGTCTAGGCTTAATGAATAATGAGCAATAGCAAAGCCACTGCTGCACTCACTGGAGGGAAATGCTTCAAAAGAGCACAGGTAACCATGTCTAAATCCTCTCAGTGCTACTGTCCAGCCATTTCATAGAGCACGCAAGAAGAGATGCTTTCGTGAGTGAGAGAGAAGTGATGGGAACAGCTTCTTTACCACCTTAGGAAGAGAACAACAACAGGATGATATTAAAGTCATGGAGTATGAGTTTGCTTAAGGCCTGAGACTTCTAAACCAGCTCAGCATAGCAGTTTCAGAACCACCATGAGTTTTGATGGGATTTAAGGATTAGGCCCTTTTCAGAATCTCAAAGAAAAGTTAAGATCAGGGAGATGAACAAAGATATATAGCTCCTACATTACAAAACCTGTTTCTGGCTTTGGGGTTACTGAAGTCCTACAGTGGCAAGCTGCTGCTCCTCCATGCTTTATTCATGCTACATTAATGGACCTACAGAACAAACAAAAGCTTAAGACTTTCAGGTGTTAATTAATGGTATTTATTTTGTGTTTGCATAAGCAGATGGCTATTTCCACCTTCGGATCAAAAGAAGGAAAAGCAACCAAACCCAACTAAACCCTCTAAACAATCCATCTCCTTTGGCTCAGGACAAAACTGCCTCAAAAGAACCAAGGAATGAAGGAGCTGCTTTAATGTGGAACTTGCACACATTTTCAGACAAAGGAATAATGGGCAAGGGGAACTAATCAGGAAACTCTAAGTTTGTCCCTGACACATTCTTCAGCTACAACTGTGAATTACATGCACCTGGGTGGGAAGTCTAAAAACTCTTCCAAATGGCCTAACACTTCTGTCACTGAAATCAGTAGGGAAAATCCAAGCAGAGATGAAATCTAATTCTAAGTTCTGCTGAAATAAAGGATTTATGCTTCAGTTTCATCCTGTCAAAAATAGAAACTAATCTACTTTGTCTAATGTTTTGCCCTTGCGCTTTCAGGACACAGTTAATGGATTAAGTGTAGTAAAAAGACTAAAAAAAACCCATTTTATACTGGCTTGCTATTCATTACAGCAATAATACTCTATGACCTATAAGCAGGAATAGTAAGGAATGCTGAACAGAAGACATCCTGCAATATTTAGGTTTGGTTTTAGTCTTTATTGATGTACACAAAACCAGCAGGTGTTCCATTCAAATATGCTATTTAAATAATTCTAATGTTAAGAACTGGTTCTATAGCCCCTATCTACTCAATCTGCTTGGGAGGAGTTACAGGCATTTGGTCTTATTTTCCTTCTTAGATAGTAATATATAGTATATCTGTTATTACTATTATACATATTAGATAGTAATAATATGCTTACATTTTAACTTAATGAATAGAAATTTACAGTCATTGTCTGGGAGACTCTGAAGAGCCCAACTGTTTAGTACCTTAATCTATTTCTCTTTCTCTCACACACACACAGCTTTCTAAGAATGAACTGGTTTCTGTCACTGGCACTGGTGTGATGGTTTAGGCTGGGGTGAATTTCCATTATAATACTTAGGAAGGGGTATGGTTTGGATTTAGTGCTAGGAACACTGTTGGTAATACAGGGACGTTTTAGTCACTGCTGAGCACTGCTTACAGAGCCAAAGCCTTTTCAGCTCCTCATCCCACCCCATCATCGAGGATGCTGGGGGTGCACAAGGAGCTGGGAGGGAACACAGGCAGGAGAGCTGACCCCAGTGGACCCAAGGGATATCCCAAACCATAGGACATTATGCTCAGCAATAAAATTATGGAGAAGGTTGGCTGGGAGAGCCTGCTCGGTGACTGGCAGTTCACTCGGTAGAGAGCAACTGTTTTCATTTTTATCACTTGTCCTTGGCTTTTACTGCTTTTTGTTATTTTCTCCCTAATCATGGCAGAGGGTCAGAAATGGATGATCTTTAAGGCTCCTTCTAACCCAAACCATTCTATGATTCTATGATTTTTTCATTACTACTGGTTTAGTTATTAAACTGTTCTTATCTCAACCCCACACAGATTGAGCATTTTCTCACTTTTACTCTTCCAGTTCTCTTCCCCCCATCCTCCTGGAGGGGAGAATGAGCAAGTGGCCATGTAGGACTTAGTTACCAGCTGGGGTTGAACCATGACAGTAGGATATAAAAGCCATGGAAGCCAGCAGAGAAAACAGGCATTCTGAGGCCTTTCAACAAATGTCTGGGCAGCAGCAGTCCATGCCTTACAGGCTTATGTGTTGTTAATAATTCTGCACTGATCTAAAACTCAAAAGATACCCTGCCCAAGAAGTTCCCACAACTGAAGAAAACACAGCAGTCATCATAAATTTAAATATATATACACACATATATGCAGATCACATAGTCATTCACGTTTGCATGCACATCTTGCCTCAAAACTGAATCTGCCTTGGCTTACAGTTAAAAGCCACTCAGAAATTACTTATTTTTTAAGCAAGACATACTTAAATACTAGGTTCAATTTCTACTTCAAAGTTATCAAAAAGGCTACTCCATGTTAAGGTCTATAATGGCTATAAGATCTACACAAGACATCTAAAGGAAGTGGGTTCTTTTGTCTTTGGGATGACTTACTGTAAGCTATTGGTAACCAAAAAGTTTCTTAGAGTCTGTTCACTTCAGTGAATATGTAAGATTAGCCAAAAGTATTTTATTAAAACCAGCCCCCAAGTTTTCCCTTTGCAGTCAGAGCTAATCAGGGCAAAAAGAAGATTGGGCTCAAAGAGAACATAATCAACAAAACAAGGCAGGTAGTTTAAGTGACAGCCTAAGAGCCACTAATAAGCCACCACAATCAGGCTAAAAGAGGATGAACAAAGTCGTCAGCCCTCAGGTCAACATAATCTCTCAAAATGAAACAGTTTTCTTGACACCTTCCAAACAAGTATCTAATAAAGACAAACTGTAAAGTCTGTGATAGAGAAGTGTTATGAAACACTTCCGTTATGTGTGAACAGCACCAATGTATATTAATAGATGCCTGCAGCCCTGTAATCAGGACTGAAATCAAAAGCTGTAACTGATCTTGTTCAATTTCAGGCAAAGCCAGAATTGAGTAGCCTTTAAATATCAGTGCCTTTCTCAATAATTGCCCCACAAGAAAGAGTATTTTTCCTTACCTTATATCACAGGAATGACTGATGAGGACAATGGCCTATTTAGTACCTTTGAGACTTTGGAAAGATGATTCCTTACACAAATCTCAGCAACATTAGAAAAGCAGAGACAATAAAAAAGGTAAATAACAGCGGGATAGCTCCCTTGACTGTCTGATCCTTAGCAAGTCACAACCTCCTTTGTTACTGCAGAAAGAGTATTGAACTCACAAGGAGGTTGGTCATATAGAAAGAGAGATAGAGGGGACCCATGCTTAACCGGAAGGCATCTCAATTCCCTTTCTACAAGGGTAACTATATTAACACCTTAAGTCCTTTAAATGTAACCTTTACACTAAGGAAGCTGCAGCAATGCCGTTTTCTACCCACTTTCACTTACATGGAACCCTGACAGCTCTTAACGATGATTAAAAGATACAACTGTAAATAGCTGCAATGTAAACCACCACTAAGTATAGAATGTGAAGAGTTATTCAATTTCTTCTTAAATATCAGCGATTACAAATCTGTGTTATCTTCAGAGCACATTAAAAGTAAGCCCTAAACAATTAAAAAATGCCACACATCACAGAAGTCAGTGATCCTAAAGAAATAGCCCAGATTTCAAGGAAAAGGTGTTTTTGGATCCCTGTACAATGCTTTACTTTACTTACATTACATTACCTTAGCTGCCTTGATTTCCAAAGGATGGAAATGTATAGTATGCCAGAATTTCAGGGCATGAAAATCATTATTTTTATTCATCCTCTGATTAATGTCTGCACTATAAATCTTATCTAGGCAAATACACTTAAAACCTGCCTTGCACACCCAGTATCACATATAAAATGCTCCTTGGCAAACACAGATTTTATGAATACAGGAGGTAGGAAAAGACAAAGTATAGGGGAGGGAAAAGGAAGCATGTACTCACTGGAAAAGCAGCAAACTTATGCAGCAAAGACATTCTAGATACAGATTTGACATTGTACAATAATAACAAGACTACATTTGTTAGTTGCATATTGAGATATTCTTTCTCAGAGAAACATCAACTAAACTTAAATCTGAGCTTCTCTCACTGTACAAAAATTCTGGTTTCCGACATGAGATGAAGAAACCCAAATAAAGGTTGTCTTTCCTTCTGGGTACTACTTACCTGCAAACAGTAGAGTAGTATTTTCTGTATTGAAAAAGGACAGCTTGTCCTAATAGCTCTGTGCCTGAATGTCACCAGGCCTGGCAGAAGCAAATCATCATCATGGAAATTAATCTCTTTAAAACCTGAGCTCAGCTGTAGCCTTAAGTGAGAATAGAATGATACAGCAAAGCCAGACCTTGAAATTCCACGTAACTGATGTTTTCCACCAGTAACTTCTCTGAAATAACCAGGTTTCTGCTGATGGCCATCATGCTTGTTAAACAATTGATAAAACTAACATAAATCAACTAAAATCCTACTTCACACTGTAGAGAAACAGCATTTTCCTATTTAAAATGTCAGAGCGAAGCCATTCAGCACACACATTGGTGGCACTTGTTCCTCCCAGCATCTATGAATGTAGTATCTCACTTGCCTTTTACTCCATCACAGAACCGAATAAGACCTGGTGACATTTTCAGACAAAGTTTAGCATTTTCAGAGCTCATGAATTTCTTGCTCCTCTACCAACAAATGCTCCATCCTTTGCACCAGCTCACCTTTTCCATAAGTATTAACTTCTCCAATGCCAATAAAGATGTTGTTAATTGCTCCAGTATACCTTTCGCACATCTCTACATTGCATCATTTTAGACAGCATTTCAATTTATTTATATTTACCCCATTTGCTTAGACTTTTGCAACATCTTTTTTTAGGAAATGCTTTACAAGCATTAAATTACACCTACAACAATTCAGAGTTGGTAAACATAACAAAAGGGGGTTGATTTGTCCAGGATGAGTCAGTGAGCACTGCAGTAGACAAACCCTGGAGAGTTAACACTTCCTTCTCTCTAACCACAAGATGAAAACACTGTAATCTCACTATCCTGTTCCTACCCTTTCAAGTGAAATTTATTCCACCATTCATTTCATGGCCTCTAAAGTCTCATTTCTGTGATAATACTTAGAATTTTTCATTAGCTCTGGACAAAATATTTAATACCACTATTTTATCCCTCCCTGGCAAAAAAAAATTCTGGAAAGAATAATAACTGCATCTTAACAGCTATGAACCTCTGACATACTCTTCTTCTAGAACAATCTAAGAAAAAGCAATATTTAGGCTGAGATTTTTTCAAAGGCTTTTAAAACTTCCAGAAAGTAAAATATCATCTACAACAAAACCCTAAGACCCCAGTCTTACAAAAAAGTCTTCAGATATGAACTGTCTTTAATAGAAAAATAATCTCTACCCCTTTCATTCTGGATGCAATGTTTCTCTTTTCTAGCAGTACAGCAGGAAAAGTTTCTGTTTCCTTGCACACATAAACTGTGCTCTTCACACATCAGTTCTTCACTTAAAATCATCACATCGTGCACCTTGTTTAGAAGCTTGCCTGAAAGAATCAGCTATTTCTGCTGTCAAGATGAATGTTTCCAATACCAAAATACCAAAATGCTTTTGACTCAGAGGTAAGAGAATTAATATGGACTTAAAATGAGGATTTCTACACAGATTCCAATCCCACATCACTTTGCATTCAAATGCCAAATCACTGAAACCGTCAGATGCACTTTGTTTCTGCCAGATGAAGAACATCTGACTACCAGCAGCACAGAAATTAAACCCTTGCTCTCACATAGCAGCTTCACTGCTTCTGTGCTGTGCTAATATGACAAGCATATTATAGCTGGAGTATCATAATGAGCTGTGAAAGTTTGTATTAGTTTGAAAGCATTTTTTACCAAGTTCATACCCACATCATTTACAAGTTAGTATAAACAGGAGCATAATAAGAAAACTAATGCGGTGCATGTTGTACTAATTTCTTTCTCATTAAGGCCAGAAATGAATTGCAGCATGCACAGACAACTTGGGACAGTTCTACTTTACCTCTATGGTTAGTGAATGAGAAAATACTCAAAACATAGCCTGCAAGGGACTCTGCCTCACCTAAGTTCTCAGCCACAGATAAAACTAATTCCTAAATAGAAGCTATGGGAAAATACTACAGTTCACTTCACAGACCCTTACCTGTAACTGCTGCAGGAAGTTTATGCTGAAAAAGAGCTCAAGTGGAAATCCAGTTCTGATCACCACAACTAACGAAGCCTTTTTCCTGAACACTAAAGTTCATGGCTGGACACAAAAGTATCACAAAGTGAACTTTCTAAAGCAGCCTCAGGAAGATCTGCTGTTACTGTGATGCTGCTTCTCCAGTGTCCAAAGAGTAGCACTGTATTATAATCCTGTCAGTGCAGTTGCTAACAGCCTCATCCCTCTAACCAAGGTATCTGCCTTTAGAAAAGTTTTAAAAATAGAATACCTTTTAAATTACTACCATTAACTTTAGATTTGTTTTCAGCTGGCTAAAAGGTTTAGAAACTACTAAATGGTTGATGTGGTCAGTCTTCTAGCCATGTAGGTATAATGTGCTCACCTGATCTTAATTCCCTCAGGAGACCAAGTGGTGAAATGCTTTAGTTGCATCACCTGGTCCTCTGTGGAAGTGTGACATGGAATTTCCCACAGCAGCCTGGGAAGATCAATGCACCACGACCTTCATGAACAGCAGTATGCACAGCTTGCTTTTCCCTCTAACGATTTCATAGCACTTCTCACTTGCCATTTGAAGGTCTGCTTTCATTCATGTTCTCAAACC
The DNA here is from genome assembly GCA_017639245.1 of Myiopsitta monachus. Taxonomy (NCBI): domain Eukaryota; kingdom Metazoa; phylum Chordata; class Aves; order Psittaciformes; family Psittacidae; genus Myiopsitta; species Myiopsitta monachus. The sequence goes on along the minus strand of CM029917.1, from coordinate 112,015,671 downwards.
TAAAAGCTGCTTTTCCACCTTACTTGCAACTCTCCTGTTCCTCAGGGATACTGCTTTCCAGTTCATGCCTGAACCCACAGACATGAAGAACCATCTCTGCAGGTGTTTTTAATCTCATTCACTAAAGTGCCACCTCGCACACCATATGTGAACCTCACGTAACCAGATCTACAATAACTACATTCATTTTCAGAGGAGAAAAGTGGGAGCTGCTTCCTAACACATCAAGCTTCTGATGTGGACTGCCAGATAAAAGGGGGTAGGACAATCCATAGGAAAATTGCAAATAAATCAAACAGGCAACTGAAGTCTTTTGCTAAAAAGATTCATGTGCTCAGCAGAGCTCTCTAAAGTGACAATAGCTGCAACCTACATGCATCATTTGAAGGTCTATCCCAGCTACATTCTTCAGCCACTTCTAACAGTCTTAGAAGTGGCTCCTCCACTTTATATCAACTAGAGGCTTATTTAATTTCCTCTCAAGCATAACTATGCTGAGCAAGTAGAAATACCTTGGCTTAAAGACTTAAATATGTGAAAGTTTGAGGGGGAGGAAGGTTATTATAGCAGAGAAATACCAGAAAAATAACATTATCAGGCCAGTTTCATTGTTAACACATAGCTGGGGTGAGCTACAATGATTCATATGAATACCTGGAAGGGGCAAAAGGCAAAAATTAAGATACAGTAGATAAGGGATACTACAAGTAGCTATTGCTTGGGTTAAATGGGAGGAGGGTAAACACAAATAATCACTCAGAAAACCAACTGTTTAGGGGTACATTTTCCTGCTTCTAAAAAATGTAAGTTTCATTAACTTACACAGATACAGGTTTGAGTAGGGGCAGAGGAGACACTTGGGAGGAGAAAGTAAGCAGCTGTGATTACAATATATTCCAAAGGCCTTTACTGATCCCCATCTTACCCTGTTTCTAACCTTTAATTCATCTTCTTCTAAAAAGCTACAATTTTACTTTTATGCTCCACCAGCAACACTAGTAGATCAATCAGTTTAAAAAGCTATCTGCTCTGTACCTGGACACTAATAAGGTAATATGCACAGAACCATCAAATTTTATACTGAATAATAAATCTAATGGTCTTGGTCAATAATGCAAACCTATCACAAGTTGGGGTGATGGATTTGAAGACAAAAGTATCAGCCAACATAGGTGGTTTGTGTTACAATGATTCATATGAAACCCTATACAGAGCGAAATGCAAAAAGGAAGATGCAGTAAATGAGGGGTATTAAAAGTAGCTATTGCTTGGGATAAGTGGGAGGAGGGTAAACACTAATAATCACCCAGAAAACCATTTATATGGATTAACCCCCTGTCTAATTAATTAAAACAACTTTACTACTTCCTCTTCAATTCCTCAACACCCCATACAGTTACCATTGTCTTTAATTAATTACAGCAATTTCCACCCCCCTGCCATGGGCAGGGATACCTTCCACTACAGCAGGCTGCTCCAAGCCCCATCCAACCTGACCTTGAACACTATCAGGGATGGGGCAGTCACAGCTTCTCTGATCACCCTGTGCCAGCGCCTCAGCACCCTCGTAGGGGAGAATTTTATCCTAAGATCTCACCTAAATCCATGCTCTTCTAGTTTAAAGCCATTATTCTTTGTTCTATCACTCCATGCCCTTTTACAAAGCCCTTCTCCAGCTTTCTCATCAGCCCCTTTAGGCACTGGAAACTACTTTAAGTTCTCCTTGGAGTCCTCTTTTCTCTAGGCTGAACAAGCCTGGAGACTTATACTTTATTTATCACATCTGTAATATGGGAAGGGAGGACAGATATCTCTTAATCAGAGGGTAAGAACGAAGTGCCCCTACTACAGAATGTGCCACTGGTCTAACAGAACAAACCGTGTCCAGCAACAGAGAATGTGACCTTAAGTTATTAAAACAAAGAAGGCCTCCCTCATGAGGAGAAGAATGAAACACGTGCTTCACCATTCACCTGTGGAACCCCTCACCACAGCCCACTACCATTGCTATCGCGATGCACTGTATGGTGCATGAGGTCAAGATTAATGAAAGGACCACGGCGAGAGGTGGGGGCAGCGTTCAGCTCTCCCCAAGCACTCGGTAGCTGGCAGCATTGCGAGCAGTGCCGCTGGACCGGGCCACCTTCCCACCAGCGCTACTCACCCACCGGGTAGGGCTGAAGCAGCGGCGGAGCCACCACCTGAGCACCCAAGCAAACTCCATGAGGGAAGTGGGAGCGGATATCAGGCGTGGTGGCAGGAGTGGGGAGACTTGGGCCGGTGCCGTCGGACCTTGGCCTCGTGACGGTTCAGCCCGAAGTGATTCAGAGATAGATCCGCATCCAACTGGTGGCAAATAGCAGATGGGGCAGGTCAGTCAGGGAGGAGCTGCTAATTGGGAAATTCAAACACAGTGGTGTTATTGATGGGGCAGTTCAAACAGGGAAGGCCCATGGGTAGGGTGGCATTTAATCTTTGGTTTAATATGAGTTAAAGCAGAGACCAGTGGTATCCTTTACTGATACTGAGTAGTATGGTGCTGTCTCAAAAATGAGTGTCGTTACACTTGATCACAGGGGTACGAGAAAGATCTGCTTGACTTTTCAATGTGTTCATTCGGGAAAAACTTTAGGTTTGCTACAGATTGCAATGTAACACATACATTTTTAAGCTCTTTTCCCAGAAATGCATAGTTTTAGGTTCTAATCATAGAATCACAGAATAGTTTGGGTTGGAAGGGACCTTAAAGTTCATCCAGTTCCAACCCCCTGCCAGGCAGGGACACTTTCCACTAGAGCAGGTTGCTCCAAGCTCCATCCAACATGGCCTTGAACACTGCCAGGGATGCTCAGTATTTGTTTGACATTTCCCACAGTTTTGGTACAGTCTCTGAACCAAGATAAACCAAAGTTCCATTGGGTACAATGGTCTTTCTGTGACAAGAATCACAAAGTTACTATATAAGCCTTATCTTCAGAGCCTTTTCTTTGGCCCCTGATGTATTTCACGATTCCACATGAAAATACTCTCAGCCCATGCATTTGTGTCAATTCATCATACATCGGGAAAAAGTCTTTTTTTCCCCCCTCTTTTTTCCCTTTTTCCATTGTTCCAACTTTTCTCTGAAAACTAGAAGCAGAGTGTGTAGAGGTTGTGGTGGCCCATCAAAGCTCTTGAGCCAGAACTGGAGTATAAGAGAGAGGAAGCCTGGAAAGAAACGGCATGTGAGAAACAGTGTTTTTGTGGTTTTCAGATATGAAACCAAACTTGCATGTTCAGAGTATTCCAGCCTCCATCAATCTCTCTGTGTTAAAAGGAGCTAGGATTGCAAGGCTCACTTTAGGTTCCTTTTCTTTTGGAGGTGTGGGTAAGCTTCCATTTGGAGTAACTGCTTTCACAAGTGGGTTGTGAAGTTACTGCACTTAATCTCAGTGATTGTTCCCTTCTTTACTAGTGTAACAGTAGAAAAGGGAAACTGAGGAAGTTCCTATATCATACTTCTTAAATGAAAGGAAAGCATTGTAGATGACATAAAACTCCTGTTTCTATGGACCCTGTAAAAGCAGGCCATCAAAATGGTTTTCTTGGATTAAATAAAGAAAATCTTTGGAGAAATTGATAATATAAAAAATTCACAGGGTGGGGAGCACGCAATAATTCTGTGCCACCTCTGAAATAACCTTGTTTTGCTGCTGGTCAAGAGAAGCTTTAGCAAAACACTAGTAACTGAGGAATGAACTTTCATTGGTACTAATCTAGGAAAGACACCAAGACAGATGCTTTCCTGAACTACATACTTGTTAGTATTAAAGATATTCCTTAGTGCAGTGTTTTTCTGTGTACACACCACTGTGCAGGATCTCTATCTGCAACACAGGCAGAAATAAATATTAAATACAAACATACTTCACTGTCAGACACAGCTAGTTTTATATATTAGCTGCATTTGCTATATTAGTGTGCTGCCAGACTAATGGTCAAGAGTAATGCCTTCTTGTGATTCTAAGGATGCTGATTCTTAAAGCACTGCTCATCCCTAGACTAGCTATAGAGCTGCATCACAGAGGTTAGGACAACGTGAAAACATTCCTCTGTGAAAGTTTTGCCATTGCAACGCCAAGCGATTCCTAGAGAGGCTGTGGAACCTCCGTCCTTGGAGATTATAGGGCTGCCAGGATTGATTAGAGATGTGACTTCTTATTTTATGGATGACTGCAGTGAAACCAAGTAGTTGTGCTGGCATCTTTCTTCATAATCAGTCATGCAGAACTGATCACAATAGTAGCCTGTATTACTTATTATTTTAATACCATTAAATGAAAATAGAGCTCTGCTTTTTTTTCTGTTTGGCCTAATATTTCTACTACTTAGCTTTTGCTTGTTACAGTTCTCTTCTGGCTTGTTTGCAACTTGTGTGCAGCAAGTACTACGGGCTACTATAAATTCTAAAAGAAAAAAATACTTTCCATATTAAATATATTTTTTATATGTGCTGCTCACACCTAGCAACATATTCATATGATTGTCCTGTGAAATGTGAAGAGATTTCTAATCATGCAACTTATTTTGAACAGGGGATTCCCTTACTCTACATCTTCATATTTTTCTGAATGAGACCTAAACATACATAATCTGTGTTCTGGAAGAAATGAACTATTTTCACCCAGCTTATTTTTGCAGCTATCTTTGTAGTCTCCGATTCACCAATTCATGCATACTTAACAATGGTATAAGCTATTAGCAATGCATTGTCACTTGTATTGTTTGGACAACATTTAAAATAATAAATGATCTTTTTTTCTTAATATCACAGTGATTTTTATAACATGGGAGAAAGTGCCCAATGCCAAATATTTTTTAAAAGCTTTACTTTTTTCATGATGCTTTCTCTTGATGCTCCCTCCTCTCCTAGGGAGTATCAGCTCTTCATTTAATTGTGTTAGTTTCAATTGCATAAGTTATCCCAAAAGGCTTCCTTCTTTATTCAGAGTATAATCCTGCTGTCAGATGATGTGAATTTAATTCAGATTTCAATGGGAAGTGTGCTGTTTTCCCTTCAGAGGGCATGATCCAGCATTCATGAACAATAGCTGATCTACTTCCATGAACAGGATAGTGGTTTCAAAGGCTTTAAGGACAAAAGAACTCATTTGCTAAACTAATCTGTTTTATTGTACGGTGCACAGTAAATTTTTTACTTGTCTTGGTCTTTGGTGCTATCTATATTGCCTTCTAAATTCAGCCCTCTGAATTGCCTGGGGTTTCCATCCATTGTGTGGGGGCCAGAGGCTCTTTAAGTTGGTTAAATGTTGAAAACAAATAGTCTAACAACTTCATAATGATATCACCAGGACATAGTAACTTTGAAGATGCATCCTTTAGAAATTTGTACTCCGTGGTCTTTTTTTCCACACGAATTCTCAAACATTCCATTTTCAAGAAGCTGGTTTGTCCAGCCTGTAAGTTCATGTCAGCCCTGCCAAAGGGCTGACCAGAGCAAGTGCCTCTATTTGCCAAACGTTCATTTCTAAATCCCAGCATATTTACTTGTATATATTGGTCTGGGACTGGTTCCTGTCTGGAATGCTTATCTCTATGAGGTTACAGAGCTGCCTGACAGAAATAAATGGCTTTGGGCCTTCATCCCCTCAGGTAGAAACAGAAGAACATCAACAGTATCAGGAAAGAGGAGTAAAAGAGAAAAAAAAAACCAGGCAAACAGAACAGGTGAAAAAGGAACGAATCAATGAAAGTACAGAAGGGGAAAATGACTTTGGAAACCATCAGGCTTCTTTTATCACTCAGGCTTTTTGTTATTGACACCAATCAATTTTTCATATATATTTACTCCAAAAGAGTGCTGTGTTGTGTTCTTTTCTTTGTTGTTCTACTTACTTATATAGAAGACATGGGAATTCTTGATTCAGCTGAATAGAATAAAACATCAATCACAAGTTAAAAAAATTGTAGTCAAAGATGAACAATAGTGGAAAAGCAAGAGTATGTGTTAGGTAGGGGATAAGCAGGGAATTGAGGAAAGAAAGAGAAATAATTTCAAAAATTAGGAATAAACCTGGGGAAAACAGTGTCATATAAGAATACAGTGGTAGATCTTTAAGTACTTTCTCTGACGTTTATGGAGTTCACTATATATGTATTCAAAAGCCTCCTGAAATACCTCAGAGAAATACTGTTCTTAAAGCAAGGTAATCGAGTGTCCGATCCGGTAAATGAAGCTATTCGGGACACAAATGTTCTGCCATTCTTCTGATTGGTTTTACCAATTTCCATTTGTTTGATGGTGTCGTGGTTTAAGTCTCGACACACCACCCCACCCCACCCCGTTTTCTCACTCGCTCACTCTTCTCTCTTTCTTCACCCAGTCCTGGGGGAATGGGGAGGAGAATCGAAAAAAAATGCAACTCACACAGGTTGAGATAAGAACAGTTTAGTAACTAAGGTATAACACAAATCACTGCTGCTACCACCAGTAATAATACAAGAGAAATACAAAGAAAGAGAATACAACTGCTCACCAACCACGACCCAGCCAGTGCACCCCCCAGCAGCGAACCCCCCAGTACCAAAAACCTGACCATGCCGTGCACCCCCAGTCCACCACCATACCCTTCCGGGTCTCTGCTCTCCGTTTTCACATCCTGGACATGACGTGCTGTGGTATGGAATAAGCTCTTTGGTCAGTTTGGGTCAGGTGTCCTGTCTCTGCTTCCTCCGGCTCCCCCTCCTCCCTGGCATAGCATGAGACTCAGAAAGTCCTTGGTCAGACCAAAACATTGCCAAGCAGTAACTGAAAACACTGGTGTTATCAGCACTGTTCCAAGGCCCAAAATCAAAAACCACAGCGCTGCACCAGCTACCAAGAAGGAGAAAAATGACTGCTGCTGAACCCTGTGCGAGTTATCTCAACCTGTGTGAGTTGCATTTTTTTTTTTATTCTCCTCCCCATCCCCCTGGGACTGGGTGAAGAAAAAGAGGAGAGTGAGTGAGTGAGTGAGTGAGTGAGTGAGTGAGTGAGTGAGTGAGTGAGTAAAACTGCGTGAGTTTTAGAGGCTTAAACCACGGCACATGGTAAGGGGAAAAGTATTCCACAATTGCATGGGAAGAAGCAGGGAAATACTGAGCTAAGAAGTTAGAAAAAGACCAGAGAGAACATAAGTATAGCCATATTCAGTGAGATCTGTGGTCCATCAAGCCAGTATCCTGACCCCAAGATTGTCCATAATGTATACCCACAAAAGAGCATATGAAAATGAAAACATTACATATTCTTCTAGACCTTTACTATTATCAATCATTTTCAGCTCAGGGACTTCCTAAATAAGATGTATTCTCTATATATAGAATATCCCTCTAAATTTTTGTATCATTTTTTCACTTTATGTAATGCATGGATACCTCTAACATTCAGGATATCCTCTAGTGTGGGCAACAATGAAAACCAGAGAATCAGAATGACTTTATAGAAAGGAAACTCAGTAGTAAAAGAATACCCTCCATAGAATGCATCACCTAAGATTGGCTGTAGCTGAGTTCTATGAATTATGGAAGAAATTGAGGATGTGAGTAAGGAATAATTGCTCACTCTCAAATCTCAAAAGCATGAGACCTCTTAGAATAGTTAGGGTTGGAAAGGACTTTAAGATCCCTCTAGTTCCAACCCCCTGTCATGGGCAGGAGGACCTCACACTTAAACCATGTCACCTAAGGCTCTGTCCAACACTGGCCTTGAACACCGCCAGGGTTGGAGCATTCACAGCTTCCCTGGGCAACCCATTCCAGTGCCTCACCACCCTTACAGTAAAGAACTTCCTCCTTATATCCCGTCTAAACTTCTCCTGTTTAAATTTTAACTCGTTACCACTTGTCTTGTCACTACAGTTCCTAATGAAGAGTCCCTCTCCTGCATCCTTGTAGGCCCCTTCAGATACTGGAAGGCTGCTATTATAAAAGCTAACAAAAAGAATTAATTTTGTTGCTCCACATAGTTCATGTTCAGAGCATTCCCACCTCCAGTCATAGTGGCCAACAATATGGCAGGCTTCATGGAGTGATTACTGAAAAGAATGAAAGTTGGGTAACTTAAATACTACAGAGGTCCTAGTGCAACCTCCAACCAAATTGATCCTTGAACAGTAAGTGAGAAGATATCAAGAATAAACCACATACCCTGGTTTTAATATTAATTTCATAGGCATCTTAAACTGCATATATGTAACCAGATCTGAAAATTATTTCTGACAGCACCGGTCATAACACAGTATGTTAGAACTCCCACATAGAACAGAGTAGGAGGAAGAGGAAGAGAAGGAAGAACAGTAGAAGAAGTGATGTACACTACCATGTGTCAATTAGTGTTAGTACTTATTAAAGTATCTATGTAATATTTGCATTACCTATGCAAACATATGTGTGATCATCGAGGTATATTTACTGCTTGAAAAAACCTATGGATTACTCAACAGCAGGGACATTCTAATAAGTTCTCTGAATAGCCATTCTAAACATCGGAGTTTAAAGTGTCAGAATTACAGTATGGCCTGAGAACTAAGTCACACCAAAACCTCTCAGAGGATTTATACATGACTGATGCAACACTTATTTCCATGGTGTATCTGAACATTGCATATTGCCTTTCGTGTTCACATTTCTAGTAGAAGAATAGACACACATGGAGACTATGTGACTTACTGCAGAATCATCCAGCCAGGCTTTCAGAGGCTAAATTAATTTGGAACACAGTAGCTCACCAGCATCTTAACCACTGAACTTTTCTGCTTTTACAAATAGAGCTTTTGGGAAAGTAAAATAAAGAGCCTTCTGGAGCCCTTATCAGAGCTCTCTCCACCATGAAAGTAAGGTACAGCTGCAAACCAATTAGGCTGAAAAATTCCCATATGTTAACCAAAAAGAACTCACTCCAGTCACTAAAGAAATCCAATGACTTAAAGACTCCCAGGATCTTAACTTGGACATGTCTATATCTAGGGATCTCTTAAAGCACATTAAAACCAATGATCTTTAAACACTGCACGTCACTTCCAAATGTCAGCCATTTTTCTGCAAGCTGTAAATACTTCAGCTGAAGTTCAACTGTCCAAATTTACCAGCAGCTGCCTCCACTCAGCCATAATGTAAATGAGGTGTAAGCCTCACATGCCTGTATAGTTATTCCACATAGATACCACCAAAGCAGCTAAATACAACTCAGTAAATTTATCCCAGGTATTCCAAGTAACTTAATGCCTTAGCACATTTTCATTGCCTTTCAACAGCAGCAGTAGGAGAAATGAATTGCGTCTAATTTGCAAACTCAGTTTTTGTGGCCTGAAACTGAGGATTGAAATACAGTGAGGCTGGCTGCTTTATGTCTTTTTTCTACCGCACTTTCCAATATTCTGAGGCCAAATGTGTGGAATTGTACTGGAATGGAAAGAAATACTCTCAACTGCCCTGCTAACTCCAAGCTGAATGTTGAAGGAAAGCAGTGGTCCAGAACTTTCACCTCCCATTGTGTACAGAAAGCTGTATCAGCTTAGAAAGTAGCTGCGTGAATCCCTGCTGCCACTAAAAAGTCAGCATGTGATTACATGTATCAGTAGCTACTAAGGCCAGAATTTGGGACTCAAAGCTTATAACAGTCCTGGCATCTTAGAGTAGAAGCCAACAGGATATATAAGTGGCATTTCGTTCTTGTGCTGAGGGCTCTCAGAGAGCTTTTTTCTTTCAAAAAGAAACTCTGCATAGTTTTTAGCTGCCTTTAGAAAGTGCGGGCTGAGCAGATGATAGCTTTTATGAAGCACACCCTACATTCATGCAGTCTGGGATTCTAGGAAACTATTGCATGATTTGATCCAAAACTCCTTAGGCCAAGAGAGAATGCAGTCTATGTTGTAGTGGTGCTTTATATGTGGAAATAGTAGAGCTGCTTGGCCTTTTTTTACTCCTAACAACTGGGAAAACGTGATCTTGTTGAAACATCGTTCCCAAATGAAAATACCTGCGAAGATAAAACTTTGAGCAATTTGAAGGGCTTAGTTTATATAACCTTTCAAAATCAAAACTGCTGGCTGAATTAAGCTGAATGTTGATTTAATTCCTTATTTTCTGAAGCATCTCTGATATTAAATAGAAAGACAGGAAAGTGTAAGATACGTGGACTATGCTACTCTTCCCTTTCATTGTTTAGTTCCTGCAAGGGTTATTTTGCAGGGGGCAAGGAAGAGTCAGAAAAGTCTATGGTTTCTTAACAGAATAAACTAGAAAACTAATAAAATGTGAAAGAAACAGGCTAACGGATGTCAACAGTGCAGAAACTTTAGTGAGTTATACTGGCTTACCGTGTAGGCTTTGTGTGATGAGGTCCAAGAGAAAACAACCTTGATGGGAGTTGGTAGACCTGAATTCTAACCATCACTTTCTGCTGTTCATCTTTGGGCCTGAGTCAAACCCTTAAGTCTGTCTGCCTCTTTATCTTTCTTTCTTTATAGTTCAGGGTCTCTAATAAAGGGATTGCCTTTGGTCATTCTTCTTCCTTCTAGCTATTTAAATGCTTGTCACTGGAATTCCCTTTCTAGGTAATAGAGGAGGTTTTTTCCAAGGATAGGTAGTCAGACTTCACTTTGACTCATAAGGCAGGATTAATTGCTCTCAAGTGACTTCAGAGAGACCCTAGAAGAAAAGAGCAGTCTATAAACTCACACATTTAATAGCTAAAAAGAGAAGAATCATACTCTCAGAGTGTACAGTGTTTTCCAATTGGGGAACCCTTTCTAGAACAAATCAGTGCACTAATACAAGTTCACAGTATTACACAATATACCCCTGCCCCTGAGGGCTGGAATGGGTCAGTCAAAGAACAGAAGAATACCTGGCATTTCATAAGAACATATAACAGCTGGAGAAACAGAGGTACTATGCTTCTTCCTTTGGCTAAAGTGCTGTTCCACTGACTCTGATTTAATTTGTTAAAGAGAACGTATGCCTGTTGGATTCACTCTGTGACCTAGATGTCCTTTCTCTACAGACATGGGTGACATACAGCTTTCCTGGCTTCCTGTGACTCATCCTCTGTCTCCCTGTACAGCACACAACCAATAAGGCACAATGGCTCTGAAATCCACTGTGACCATCATTCAGAAAGGTTTATTCTCATTTATTGTACAGTAGGCTTCAACAAACAGCAAGGCAGTTATGGTGGGGGAAGGAAGCAGCCCACTGATACACCCAGGCAGAAAATAATAATGACTCTCCTTTCTCTCTCATTATTGTTCACACAGGAAATCAATCCTTCTTTCTTACTTGCCCTTGGAGTGATGGGGAATATGCTGAAGCAATTGTACAGTATACTAATTACTTATCACAAATCTTTTAAATGAGTTTATGCTCATTAATCTGGCATCTGGGAATTGGGCATTAAACCATCAATGACCTTTTTGCTAATCAGAGGCCTCAAAGCTTGTTATTTGGAGGGTACTTCTCATACAGAGCTTTACCTCCACATCAGGCTAATGGGACAGATCAGTTTTGCTTCATGAATTAGAAAATGCTGTCAGGGTAACATTAATATCTCCAACTGTTTCTTCTGGTTTTTATTTGCTTCTTCTTAGCCTTAGGGAGGAAAGAGACAGAAGAGAAACCCAGTCATATTTTAGCTTGGTGAAGAGATTATTGTATGTTTGGGTGTGTAAGTATCCATGTGAATTTCTTTCTCACCATGTTTATGTTGCTTTGCTCCTTGCTTTACAACTGTTACAAAACGCATGATATGGAGAGCAACAGTGGGCTTCTGATATACTCCAGAGAGGTAACCAAGCCTTCAGTTGTAAACCAAACTCTTGTGATTCATTTCAGAATAGCAAGACACAATATCCATCATTTATGTTAGTCTGAGGCTTAATTTTATGCTTCATGGCACTGATGTTATCAGGTTGAAGAGTGTGTGAAACTTGAAAACCAGATATCAGGAATGGGATTAATCTGTCCAAATGCAGGCGTTCCTTTTGTAGATAACCACACTGTACCTTGTTGTCCTGGACTTCCTCATAGTCAATGGAGAGGATTTGACAGCACAATTCATCTTGTGCTAAAATAGACATCTAAAACAGAACTGATAAATCACATTTTAGAGGTGTTTTTTTTTTCCACACTGAAGGCAAAGGTAGCTCAGGTTGACTAGTTACACTGCAGTGAAAATACCTAGACATGTTATAAAGATGTTAGCCCTGGAGTGCAGTTGGTACTTCTTCTAAACCAGCATTGTTTCCACACAGTTACCAATTTCTTCAGACAGCCCATCTTCCTTCCTGTGTAATATGGGTTGTGGGACAGGTAATAAGACTGTTTGGGGGCATCTGTAACAGAGCAGACCAAGTATGATCTTGTTACTCCAGATCTTCAAAGACAGTGCTGGGTAAATCAGGCTTATGATGAGCACAGGGTATCTCATTGCCGTAGCACTTTTTCCTGTCATGCGGTAGGAAAGTTCAGAAAAAAATTGTCAGAAAAATTATTATTTGTAAGTCAAAGCTGCCTTCGGGCAGTGCATTCTTGTCTATCTGCGTAGTGATTTCATCTTTCCTCCCATTACCTGTGATTCAAAAGATACAGTTAAGATTAGAGATGTCCTAAAATCTCTAGAATACTCCTTTGATGACACCAGAGGGGAACAAAGATTAGAATTGAACTGTGTGATCATGTTGTGACTGCTATCAAGGGCAGTACTTAACAAAAGATTGACTGTCATCAAAAAGTTAGACTTCAAATCAAAACTTACACTTCCTTCTGCAAAACAAGGTTGTGTCTAGGAAGTCTGTGGTGGTTTAAGCCGCTATAACTCACCCAGTTTGCTCTCTCACTCCGCCCTCTTTCTTCCCCCCCCCCCCCCCCGAGAGATGGGAAGGAGAATCGAAAGAATGCAACTCCCACAGGTTAAGATAAGAGCAGTTTAGTAACTAAGGTATAACACAAATCACTGCTGCTACCGCCAGTAATAACAATGATAAGGGAAATACAAGGAAAGAGAATACAACTGCTCACCACCCAATACCAAGCACAACCCAACAGAGAACCCACCTCTTCCAGGTCCCTGCCTCCAGTTTTTACATCCTGGGCATGACGTGCTGTGGTATGGAATACCTCTTTGGTCAGTGTGGGTCTGGTGCCCTGCCTCCGCTTCCTCCCGGCTTCCCCTCCTCCCTGGCAGAGCATGAGACTCAGGAAGTCCTTGGTCAGACCAAAACGTTCGAAGCAGTAACTGAAAACATGGGTGTTATCAGCGCTGTCGCAGGCCAAAAGTCAAAAACGCAGCACTGCACCAGTTACCAAGAAGGAGAAAAATGGCTGCTACTGCTGAACCCAAGACAAAGTCCCAGTAGTCTAAGGCTGGCTAAGAAAAAGAGCCTGTATGACAGGCACATTCAGATGGCTAAATTGAAAGAAAATGTTATGAAACAGGAGTTTAATGAAAATATACTTGTAGGTTTTTAATTCCCTGGCAGAATTCATTTTAATGGCTTTGAACAATCCTGGTAGTCTTGGAGATTAAGTAGCTTTATGCAGAAGGAGGAAAGGAATATTAGACAGAGGGACCTTGACACGCTTGTGAGGTGGGCTGATGCCAACCTGATGAAGTTTATGACAACTACATGGTCCTACACTTGGGTCAGAGCAATCCCAGGCACAGCTACAGGTTGGGCAGAGAAGAGATTCAGAGCAGCACTGCAGAGAAGGACCTGGGAGTGTTGGTCAATGAGAAAATGAACATGAGCCAGATTCAGTGTGTGCTTGCAGCCCAGAAAGCCAACGGTATCCTGGGCTGCATCCAAAGCAGCGTGACCAGCAGGTCAAAGGAAGTGATCCTCCCCCTCTACTCTGTTCTCATGAGACCTCACTTGGAGTACTGAGTGCAGTTCTGGTGTCTTCAACATAAAAGAGACATGCAACTGTTGGAACAAGTGCAAAGGAGATCCATGAGGATGCTCAGGGGACTGCAGCATCTCCCGTATGAAGATAGGCTGAGAAAGTTGGGGCTGTTCAGCCTGGAGAAGAGAAGGCTGTGTGGAGACCTCAGAGCAGCCTTCCAGTATCTGAAGGGGGCCTGTAGGGATGATGCAGAGGGACTCTTCATGAAGGACTGCAGTGATAGGACAAGGGGCAACGAGTTCAAACTTAAACAGGAGAAGTTTAGACTGGATATAAGAAGGAAGTTCTTGACTGCGAGGCTGGTGAGGCACTGGAATGGGTTGCCCAGGGAAGTTGTGAATGCTCCATCGCTGGCGGTGTTCAAGGCTGTGTTGGACAGAGCCTTCGGTGACATGGTTTATTGTGAGGTCCTCCTGCCCATGGCAGGGGGGTTGGAACTGGGTGATCTTAAGGTCCTTTCAAACCCTAACTATTCTATGATTCTGTGATTCTATGACTATTAGTATTTACCAAAATGTTAAAATGCAAACTGTTGTTACTGGTGCAATATATATATATTATGAGAGTTAAGTGTAATGAAATTACCACCTAGCAAGGAGGCATATTCTTAATGAAGTGTTGACAGTGTCCTAAAGTAGCCCCGAAACATTTATCCTTTGCCAGGAATATATAAAACTCCAGTGGCAATTTGACGTAACTAGTTTCCCCTGGTTGAGATATGTAGCTCACCCAGAATGGTATTATCATCTCACAGAATGAGGCACAAGTCCATTTAAATGCAAGTAGTGGAAAAGAGCTTTTTTCTGAGTCACAGTTAGAAAAAGTACTAAGCAAGGGTAAAGAATTGCTGTATTGCAATTCTTATGCCGAGGGTTCTCCTTTTTTTCTCCCTCAGTGTGCAGTCTGCATCTTAATCTAAAGCCACCAAATCAGCAAACAGACTAAACACAGTGCTTACATTAACACATGGCACCAGTAATGGTTTTATTTTGACAATATTTAATTAAGTATCAAGATAGAAGTAAACATCAAACCCAGGAAAATGAACATATAGCTTAATCTAAGCAATAACTGGGGCTTATTTGTAACAACACAGTATAACAAATCCACAGCTGCCAAGTTGTTGCACACCTCTTATTTTGCTGCAGGCCATTATATTTAGGAATTTCCTGGGTCTAAGCTACTGGATAATTACTATGAGTTGCATGTAGCCTAAAAGCTCTTAGTGAATACTAAGCAATTCCAATAGTTACTGCAGGGAACAGGGAACAGGATAGATCCCCCAAGTCATTTATTTTACTGACCCTCTAGATTTGCAGATGCTTTATAATAGGTACTCACTGTGAGCCTTGAGCTTGCAAGTCTGGGGTGGTTTGTGTTCATACTGTCTGAAGGGTGGAACAAGATGTTTACTGCTCTCATTGTGTCATGACATTTCTTCACCATTGCTTCATTCATTTTGGATCTGGAGTATGAACCAACCCAAGCACCTTGGATTAAAGTGCCAGTTTACCACCCTGAACAAAAGAAGCAGCAAAGAATGGGGCATTATTTATTCATGTGTTATAGGGAAAAGAAGACATAATCATAGAATCACAGAATGGTTTGGGTTGGAAAGAGCCTTAAAGCTCACCCAGTTCCAACCCCCTGCCATAGGCAGGGACACCTTCCACTAGAGCAGGTTGCTCCAAGCCCCTGTGTGCAGCCTGGCCTTGAACACTGCCAGGGATGGGGCAGCCACAGCTTCTCTGGGCACCCTGTGCCAGCGCCTCAGCACCCTCACAGGGAAGAACGTCTTCCTAAGAGTTCATCTCAATCTCCTCTCTGTCAGCTTAAAGCCATTCCTCCTCGTGCCTGCCAGTGCATGCCCTTGTAAAATGTCCCTCTCCAGACTTCTTTTAGTCCCATTTTAGGCATTAGAAGGCTTCTATAAGTAATGAAACTTGAGAGTAAGTATAGCAGTTGTGCTGAGACCTGTAGCCAGATATGAGAAGTGTATGAATGAAGAGATATAACCAGAGCATTTTGTCTTCCACTTGTCTTTTGAGTGAGTAATTCTCAGGGAACTGCAGGTATTTTACATGTCTTCACACACAGTATCACAAACGGATAAGCTGGAATCTCTGGGGTTCAATCCAGTGTTCTGTGTACAAGAAGCTGGCATCCAGTGGTGGGTTGACAATCAGAAACAGCTGAAAAGGTGTTGGAACAGCACCTGAACTGTTTACAAGACTGTCTTATTAATGCAAATCAACACCGAGTTTAGTGTGCAGTGATGTGCAGGCTTGTGTGGGTAAGGATGAATATTGTGTTCATCTGTCTCAGCTAAAAAGATTGTGGGCTTTCAAGGGTATGTGGGTAGCTGGGGACAGTAATTGGTGAAAGCCATCCATCATACCCAAACCTGCTGCTGAATGCACTGCCAGGAGTGGGAGAGCTGGCTAAAAGCAGGTTAAATCATGACAGAAATGGAAGAAGTCCCAAATTAGGAAACTGCAAATACCCTTCAAGATCCAATTCCAAGCCAAATCTGAGTGCAGTGTAAACCACACCATCTTAAATGCACCTCATGCACCAGTTAAGGAACTTCGATTCTTTGTAAAGGGTTTTCCCCAACTCATTCTCCCTATTCTCATCAGAGAAATCAAACAAGGAGTGGGATAATACTTAAGATGAAAGACTGGAAAACTGTCAGACCGTGGGCCTCATATATAAACAAATGCCACATCTTAGAGGAGCACACATAGCATATTGCACTGGACAGAGTAGCACTGAAAGATCATTTCCTTCCCATCTTTGACCTTAGATATTTCGTTTCCTAAGACACAGTGGCCACATTGTCAGTAGGTGTCATGTTATTCCTCTGCACCCAAGTACAGAAACTTGCTTGATCCTATAACCTACCCCAGCCTCTAGATGTCCATGAAGTTACTGAATACAGAACACTTTCATAGTGGGAACTTCATGGGTTGAATAATCCCGTCTATATTCCCAATGCATGGTGCTTTTTTAGTCTTTTTTTTGAGAGCTGGATGGCACACTCATTGATTTCAATAATTACTGCTCTCTTGCAGCTTTCCTAGGCCCAGGTAACTTTGTGTTCTCTCCCATCAGATGAAGGGTTTATTTTTGACTGGGTACTTTAATATGCATGTCTTGATTACACTGAATTTCCTTATTTGATTATGTTATACAGTGATCCCTCTGACTTCAGATTTTTAATCATTTCTTTTTTTATGCCTTTACCTCTTTCTCCTGTTTTTTGATGATTATGCAGTGTAGGGACTGTATAACTGCCATGTTCTCTAACAGATCTTCCTGAATATAGATTATCTTCTGAGAGAGTGGAAGTAACCATTCCAAAAATGAGAAGAAATGAAAGAAAGCTGTACTGCATATCGTTTTGGCTATATAAACATTGATAGATCAATGGCACATACATATGCATATATGTTTGTATTATTTTATAACATTAAACCAGGCTTTAAAGAGTTGCTGCACCCACTTTAGTTACCTGCAGTTGCTGGGTGAATTAGTGTTCCCTGTATACAGTTTATGCATTTGTTTTATACTGCACATCAATAAAGCATGTCCAATACCAAACCATTCTCATTTATGGATGGAAACTTCAAGGCAAAACAGTGCAGCAGACACCTTGGTATGAGTTACAGGTCAATCATTTGCTCAAGAGAAAACACTGCTGTATTTCCAGCCAAGCAAAATAAGTACAGAATGTGACCACACACTGCACCAGCCTCCTGGCCCTAAAAAGTAGGTTGTAAATGTCCATCCATTGATGAAATTATCCATCCTTTGGAAAGCAATCTGAAAAGACAGCAAACTATTGCATCTGGTGTGGCACACCCGCCCTGGTACAGAGTGAGCACTGTCAATGGGAGATAGAAATCCAAAGCACATTTACATTGTATTGACTGGCCCAGACAGACGTGGCGCTGTCAGAGATATATAAAAACACAGTAGAAAGCTTTCTGCAGTGCAACGTGCTTTACAGGGGCAGGGGAAGAAAGAAGGTTGTTGTCACTCCTCTCCCTTGCTCTTCTCAAATCATAATGTTGACATTCTCCTGACAAAATACGGGATTTTAGCCTTTTGTATTCAGCACATTGAAATTCTGTGCACTGCCCTGTAGAGCTCATTTAATTGTACCTAACATTTAAAGGAAGGGAATTCACTGGCAGTAGGAGCACATTGTGGAGGACACAGGAAAGGAAAAGGTTTTGCAGTAACTTTTTCCCCATTTCTGATCTTGCAGTATAGGTGCATAGGTACACTGCCACATAGGCGTTCTGTGGGACGTCTCACTGAAAGTCTCATTGCTACAAGGATGTAAAAGACGGCAGTTGTGTCTTCCCCAGTCAATACACAGTATATAGACAGGGTGACCCAGCATGATGGGTTTTGCATACAGAGTCTGCAGGGTGAGCAGATGGAGAAAGAATGGAGTTTCTGCTGATATCTCTGTCTGCTGTCCTCCCCTGCTTCACTTCTGAGGCTCATTGGGCCATAGCATGGAAGGGAGCAACAAAACCAGGAATAGGGTAGGTGAAGTGACAGAGTAAGGACAGACGGCAATCACAGCTCTCAAGTCCTGTAGGAGGCTTTGAGAAGCATGGGAAAAGGTTGTTTAGGGACAGGAAAACCGCCCGCCTCCCTTTTTTTACTGCTAGGTGTTTCGCAAAAGCTGGAGTAACTTCCCTGTCCCGTAGTTTGAACTTCATTGTGAGGCCGAGTCCTTCAGAAAGTCACTGCATATGACGCAGTCTTCTGCCATTTCCGGTTTGAAGGAGGTGAACTGTGTGATTGGGTGGGTTTCTTTGAGACCTGCTTTGTGCATCAGCTCCCAGGGAGACCAAAAGATATTGTCTTTGCTCTTGGAAGCTCAGGAGCATTTGCAGGATTGATCTAGCTTGGTGCTACACAGAGAAGTGGTTTGGTATGGCCAGTCAATAGATATGGCCGTGAAGGAGTCTCTGTAGTCTAATTGCCATTATTGGAAAGAGAAACATGGAGTGGGAGTAGAGGAAAACTGGGAGAAAAGGAAGAAAAGTGCAGTGGCATGGAAGGAAAGAAGTAATGCAGGGGGAGGGACAGAAGATAAGGACAAAGAAGGAAAGCCAAATCAAGTGAAATGGAAAAATTTAAAACTTCTGATGAAAACAAAATGTTGGGCTTTTTTTTCCCCCAATTTTTTCCCCTTATGTTCTCAAACAGTAGATGGGGAAAAATATTTAGTGTTTGTAAACCTAAAGTTCATCAGGATTCAACTCCACTGGCTCCTATTTATTCTTCCCAACTATCTGACTTCATTATTTGGAACAAAGATCATTTATATAAATATATTTTCAATTGCATTTTATTTAACAGAAGCTTTAACTGTGTTTCCTGGACAAAACTCAATCCAAAAGTAAAACAACTGCTGAGTAAAATTACCTTTCTTGATACATCTTGACCTCAAACACAAGCTCTTCTCTTGGTCCTATTAACCCCTGGGACTGAATTCTCATTGATTTTCTGCACACAGGATCAAGCTCGAATAACCTTCCTGGTGTGAGGAACTTGAACAAAAGCAATGGAGTTTAGCAGGAGTTGTGACTACAGCCCCATATGAAGTCTGATTTGTTCTCTCTTACACAGATGTTAATTAATGTTGGTTAGTTCACTTAAAGTCAAACAACTCCATATCTTCCAGTGCAGAAGATATGGAGCACTGGTAACAAAACACAATGCTATAGGTGTAATACAGGTCTTGTTATGTATGCATCTGGTCACAGGAGAATTGCTGAGTGGTATATCCCTTGTTTAATCTATGAGGTTGCCAGGGAAAGTCTCCTGGAAAGGATGGGCTTAGCAAAAACCTAACATAGATGTATACAGTGACCCCTGTGGAACCTATCACACTATTCCTTTATTTACAGAGATATGAGGGAGATTTTTGCTAAAGATCCAAAGGCAACAGTTGGATTTCAGCAACAATATTTCTGTGGATTGACTGCAATACCAGCAGTGCTTCTGAGCTTGTGTTTCTAGTCTTTGGAGGACTCTTTCCTCATGGTCTTGGGCCATGTCGTCTTGGGAAAATAAGGTCCTTTAGAGTTTTTAATTCCGTTGCCTAACCCAACATCTACCAGATGTGCCCTGTGAAATGAAATCAAATTAAATAAATAAAGAAAAATTTCAAAAACCAATTGGAATAGCAGTAATGACTACAAGGAAATGGAGTCCTTCAAGGCTTCAAAGCACTTTGCAAATGTTATCTCATCAAGTAAAGTAAATGCACAGTGGTTTTAGGTTTATTTAATGGATTTAGAGGGGGTGGGGGGATCTTCTTTCCCCCTGGATCTGGCAATTAACATAATTTTACAAATGGATTTTAATTATACATTAGAATAGAATAAATATTTTTGCAACATTTTGATTTAAACAAGAATTTAATTAAGGCCTATTAAGACCTACCATATGCTTTGCATATGACAAGCTATTAGAAATGCGTCTTTTCTGGAGATTTCAATATTCAAGGAAATGACATTGTTTGACATGGGTAGCATGGTATGTAATTGACTCAAAATAACATATGCAATAACTAATCATTATTACAAACTCATTAACACTCTAGTAACTAGATATCCATTTGGATGACTCTTACTAAGCCATCATAGCTGAAAGCACATCAAGCAGCACTTGTAAAGTGCTGAGAATCTGGCAGATAAAATAAATAAGATACAGTCTTATGGCTTGCTTCAAACCATACAACCCTAAACCTTTATAAGCTAAAGAACCAAAAAGTCCAATAGCTGAAAAGGTTTTATTCCTTCCCCATAATTTTGCCCAGTTCCTCTGAGTTTAGATCCAGTACTTCATGCTTGACTTTGTGCTTGAATGAAGCCTAGCTTCTTTTTGGCAGAGCACACAGAAGGGAATCTAGATTTCCTTTAAAAGGAACTGCTCTTCCTGAGAGAGAATGAATTATGTTTAGGTTTTGGCACTATTTTATATCATCAATTAGTATAATTTCCCCTCTTATCTTTCTTTTTCTCTTTTCTGTGACTGTTCTTTTACTTTATTTCTTTTTGCCTTCTGTCTCTTAAAGGGAAAAATGAATTTAAAACCAGTTCCTTTTATTTGTACTGAGATATTAACCCCAGTTTAAAGGCCTCTATACACACATTTCTGCCAACATCCCAAGTTTCTTGTATCTGTATAGATCGTATCTCCTTTCATATAAGCATAGTTGCAAACACTTTTACAGTGCTGTGTCCATCTCTACCACAGTAGAGGTACTGTTAGAACTCTACCTCCCCTTCCATGAAGACGAAGACACTATACAAACTTAGCATTTCAAGTCCAGCAGTGACACTGAAAACGATAATTAATTCCCCCTATGCATTAATGAGTGTTAAATTCTTTGTGGGATGATTCAGTTTCCCACTCTGTATGAGTTAACTGTATCCAAACTGAGTGAAGCAAATGCAGTGGGATTAGGTCAAACAGTTCAAATACTTTTCCTGTCAAACTGGTTGATTTATCCATGTGATTAGAGGTCCATGACCAGAACTGGCTGTCAGCAGACGCACGAAGTGGTAGGTAGGAGTAGTAACCTTTCCTTCTGGTACCTCTGGAGTATGTTGGTTTACAGCTTGAATCCTTTACTTCCTAAAACTGAACTTTAATGCCTACCTTGGGTTTTAACTGGCATTAAACTTCTTTAGCAAATGCAACTGCTCCACATAGTGGTGTCTGTCCCTGGAGTTCAAAGATGATGGAGCTCATGCAGAATTAGTTGGAACCTTACCTAATTAATGTGCATTTTCACTGACTAACAGAATGTAAGTGTCTTAAAGTTTGTATAGCCTGCTAGGACGTAAATTAATGTTGCCTCAGTACTATTTGCAGGGTGAGGTTTACAATTGAACTCAATGATCTTAAAGGTCTTTTCCAACCTAAATGATTCTATGATTCTATTTCCCGTATTGCTGCACGATTCTCAGTTGCAATACTCAGAGGAAAAATTCAGCTTAATGAGCACTAATGAATCACAAACCCTCATGTTACACTGAACAGAAAGCTGACCTAGCAGCTTTTTGTTTATTTATTTGAAAGACAAGATAATAAATACTTGCTGGTCATGTGTGAGCAAACTAAATTATACATGGCTAAGCAAACTAAATCTTTTGCTTATTACATGCATTACTGCACTGTTCTTCCCATATCCAGAGCAATCTTTCCCTTTATCTCTTCCCTTAGGATGGTGACTCTCTCTTGACCCTCAGGATTAAGAAATATGGCCACAGATCTGACACCTTTACCTGAAACTAAAGCAATTGACTTCTGGATACAGCTAATCTCTTCTTATCTGACCTACATGGAAAGCTGGATTGATGATACGCTTGTTTTCTAGGTTTCTACAGCTCCAAGAGAGATGCAGTCACCTGAGGGGGTGACAGGTACCACCATCTGTAAACAGCTGCCTTAACTAAGGTAACCTCCACTGTGGAGACACTTGCCATTTTCCAGGGGTGTGTGGAGGAACCCAGACAACTTGCTGAAATAGAAAATGGATTTTTAAATGTCTAGTAAATAGCTGAACACAATCATTCCTCCTGCATTTATAAGATCTTATCAGTTCTTTTCTTGTATTTGATAGAATATCTTCTCCCTTATTCCAGTAAAAATATGATACTGTTAGCTTAAAGCATAAATCAAAGCTAATTAATTTTTAATTCCAAAACTGATTTTTCTCTTTTCTCTCCTGCCTTTTAATATTAGTCTTCTTTCTTTTCCAGCTAGATTTCAGTCTGTCTTCTCACCTTTTCCTTTTTGTCCTGGCTTTTCTTTGTAAAGTTGTGATTTTAAGTCAAAGAAAACCTGTATGGCCACTATATCCATCCGACCATAGCTTTTTTTCTGCCTCCAACTACTTGTTTCCACACTGTCTTAAG
Organism: Myiopsitta monachus; assembly: GCA_017639245.1. Lineage (NCBI taxonomy): Eukaryota > Metazoa > Chordata > Aves > Psittaciformes > Psittacidae > Myiopsitta > Myiopsitta monachus. The sequence continues at coordinate 111,992,773 of CM029917.1, read as the reverse complement.
GAACAGCACTATTGTTTAAATAGGTGAAGAGACTAATCTGGCTGAAAATGAAAAGAAGAAAGGAAATTCTTTCCAGCAGAATCAGTTTATTAGATTGGTTCATCATATGACTCAAAAACAAAGGATGGATGGAAAATGGTTGTCCTGCGGAGAAGGCACGACTTTCCCATCGAAAGTACATATTTAAGTCAAATTAACGTGACACTGCAACCGAGCCTTAGTGATTCCACTTTCCTGCTTCCCAATGGACTTAAATACCTTCTTTCATTTGCAACGTGCACTTCTCTGCCAATATCCAGATTTTGTTTTAGACAGGCTTATCAGTGATCGCATTTTGCCATAAGTTTTACAGTGGTTTTTACCTTGCTAATGAACTTTATTTAACTCAATTCAAGATGCTGATAGCTTTTGACACTATATATGAAGAGGCTGAGGTACCCACATGAGATTCAATTCCTTTATGTTCACTCTTGTTCCTTGCTCTAGTTTGTCTAGGTGTATATGCTGTAAAATAACTTAGCTTACCAGTACATTTCCAGGTCATGACACTGCAGTCATACAAGCTGCATGTATATCACTTCAGCAGTGGGCCTTGTTATGTGGAGGGAACCAGCTAAGAGCAAAATGCAAGTGCAGTCAGGGGGATCATTTATTTCCAGGACTGCTTCATGAAAATAATACAGACAAAACCACGTTGTCTATTTTCCTATGCCTTATAAAACCTATCTCATATAACCTTGCCTTCTCAAACAGTTCCAATTCACCTCATGTCACAAGCTAGAGCATGAGATACATATTCTGTAAATACATTACTCTGGTGGGCTGTGACACAGCCTTTCAGATTATTTCCAACCCTTGAAAATAAATACAAACATACCCACAGAATGTGTTTATCTACAGCAGCACCACATGAGGTTTGGAAGAGACCATGGCCAAATGGTGTGTAATGTGGATATGGACCTCATAGAGCCTAGCCAAGGACATGACTCGTGAGTCACAAGTTTTCTGGACTATCTCCCATTAGTAGAGGAGGTATAGCAAATTAATTCTATGGAAAGGTTCATTTTTGGTTATTTCTTCTCTAGAAGGTAAATATGCCTATAGTGTTGAACATAGGCTGTTGAAAACAGCAAATTATAAACCTAACCATTGCAACACATTTGGCAGTGCTCTCATACAGTATGGCCAGATTTAGAGAGAAGGATGGAAGGAGCTAGGGATCTCATGCAGGTAAAGAGAGCTTTTGGGTTCTCAAAGTTATCCATGCAAGTGGTTGTATTGAGAAAGAGGTTTTCTGTGATTATTTATTACTCTTGAATGAGGGCATGCAATGAAATGAAAACTGCATCAGTATTTTTCTTTATATCTTTTATTTTCTTTATTTTTTCTAATAAGAATATTAAACTGTTGATTTTTTTTTCTCCAATTCTTCGCTGTAACATGAACTGGTAAAATCTAATCTAGTAATTACTGAGTGTGAGCTTGTGAGTGCACTGTTGTTCTTAAACCTACCCAGGGGCATTGTGAAGAGAAGGAGCTTGTTTTGACTTCAACTCAATGAAAGATAATTGTATCAGCTAATGATGCATCTACTGAAGACATCCATCTCTTAAAGAAAGATGAGTGGAAACAGTCTAATAGAACAGATGAATGATCATCTAAACACTTATTTCGTTTGCATAGAACAAAGTCTTGTACACACACCTACCAAGAGCTCACTCAGTGGAAAATCCTTGACTTGTCAGATGCTGTAAATCCTCCCATACCTTCCAAGCCCTCAGTCTCAAAATGGAACCTGATAAATCACCCTCTGGGTCACATGCTTTGGTCTGACATCTCACTGATGAAAGTCTGTTCACCCATTCAGGAAAGATGCTACAGAAGTGCATGTGGACAGACACATGGGAGAAGAAGGATGTAGAATATCTTCAAGTCAGCTTGATATAAACGTCAAATCTTTGGCCTGCTTGCCTTTATATTGATTTATTTAGAGGGTTGCTTGTCCCCTCCTGCTTACCCATCCGATATTTTGTTTTGCATTTATATATTTGTCCTATAGACTACAGTTGTGTGGTGGGGAATGAGAAAAACATTATCTTTAAAGCGATCAAGCAGCAGACCCTCTTTGTTGAATAAGGCTTGTGTCACAAAGAGCAACACATTGTAATTATAAGCATCTCATTTCCCATGAGCAGAAAGAAATGTTTTGCTTAGTTCAAGGCTTTTGGAATCCATGGTGTGACTTTTGAAACAGAATCAGCTCAGTGCAGATGGTCTCTGATATGACAAAATAATGATTCACTTCAGCTAACTAGTGTGCAATTGCTCTGGATTTAACTAGAAATACAGAGATGATCCCAGGCTTCAAGTGCTAACCTGGCACAATGTGGTGTATAACAGAGAGCATCGCAGAACTCAAAGCATCGCACAAATGAGTAACTCATTACTGTTGTCTTATAAAGAAGTAATGTAGCTTTTTACTAGGGGCAGCTTCATTAAATGCAATGAAATTTTCTTCTCTTTAAATGTAGCTGCCTTTACATAACCTCACAAATGCCACTGTGTGCAACATCGAGTGGAACATGAGTGAGATTCTGCTGTCACTGCACCAGCATAAATCAAGGAAGACTTCATTGAAGTGAGTAAAGTTTCAGCTGTTTATTTGATAACCAAGCACTGTAGATAAAATCCTCTAAACAACCCATTGCCCCATAATGCTTAGCTACTATAAATCAGTGTAGCTTTCTTAGCTTCAGCAGGAGACTTCCTAGTTTATACCAAATGATATATCACGAGTGGAAGAGGTTCAAACAGCCAGCTGCATGACTTTGAGCCTGGTTCTAATCCTGATTGTATTTTCAGCATTTTAACTAGCAGGTTTTTGAAGACTGAACACACTGTGTGTTTGCCAGGAGAAAAAGGTCAGAAGACATCATCTATAGTTTTATTTTTATAATATCATGGATTATTTTGACTTAGAGGAAAGAAAAATTAGAAGAAACTACTGTGTCTTCTGCAGGGGTGAAAGGGAGGGCTCTGTGAATCACAAAACCAGAACAGAGCCTTGGGCAACATGGTCTAGTGTAAGGTGTCTCTGCTCATGGCAGGGGGTTGGAACTAGGTGATCTTAAGGTCCTTTCCAGCCCTAACTGTTCTATAATTCTATTCTGTGACTTGCTGCGGGTTAATTACTATGCCTCACAGGCAAGGCACACAAAAGAGAGCCATTTCTGAAGAACGCTGGCATAGATTTCTGATATCGTGTCTGCAGAACTTCCACCACATCATTCATTGAACAGGAAAAATTGATTTTTGCTGAAAACTTTTACATCCAAAGGAAGGAAAAGAAAAGCAGAATCTCTGACTATGTTTTACAAGAAAACAAGGCAGAAAACAAATTCTTTTAACAGATCATGGAGATCATGCTATAGATCAGTCAGATCATGCTAACTGATTAGAAAAAGTAGGGGTTTGTGTTATATGTTTGGTCATTGGAAGATAAGTGATATTGGAGGAATTAATGCTCTCTGCTCACACTTTATTTGAACAAAGCCCTTTGAAAGTAGTCATGGACTGACACATGCCCTAATCTCCCTGATGTGGGAAAGGTCAGGTAACGTACTTGGTTGTGGATTGTGTGCTCATAATTGAGATGCATCAGAGCACTTGAATGTTTCCCCCAGGGGAAATTTAATGGAATCATTTAATTGTAAACTTCTCAGCAGCATCAAGCATTGAATTCACAGTATTTCTTTTAAGTGTTTGCTTGTCAACAACAAAGTTGTTGTTAAATCATTATAAATCCTTGAAGATTTGAGTTATATTCTGGTTTTATTAATTTGCTAAAGACTAATAATAATCAAAGTCTCCTGTGATAAGGACTATTAATAGTCAATTCAGGTGCACATTTCGTGTCAGAAATTAGTGTGAAGAGATTCATCTTTTCTAGGCAGTGTGATCTGTTTTGATCTGCACTTTTGGTACAAGAAATAAGACTGCTGGGGAGACCAAGCTGCACAGAGCTAGAAATAGGCTAAACTCAGAGCCACAGGGAGTGTAGAAACAACCAATGTCTGCTGAAGTCTCCTGGTCTCTAGTAAATGTACTGGGTCTACTAAAGGTATTGCAACTGCAAAGACACTTGGTAAATACATACACAGATTTGCAATTTACACTGATATTTTTCTGCTTCAAAAAAGCACTTGAAAACCCATTAGGCATTTTAGGACAATGTTCTGTGTATGACAATCTTTTTGTAGCTACAACGGATGAGCAATAGCAAACTATCAGTTCTTTCCAATAACATCCCTGAATTAGAAGAGAATCAGAAGGAAGTTATGACACTGGACTGGACAAAAAGGTGAGGACAATGCCTGTACAAAATTAATACACTGTGTAAAAGCATACTTTATTGTATTTAATTGAAAAGCTCATTAAATTGAAAGGCAAAAACAATGGCTGATAAATCGTTGTGGTTTTGTTTTTTTTTTCAGAGCTAATCTTATATTGAATGGAATGGGCACGTTGTTTGCCTTCCATTAAAGTGATTTTAAAGCTGTATTCACAAATTTTTATACAAAAGAGATGTTGTATGAAAAATGAGGTAGGAATTGGTACGCTTTAACTGGGGATTTATTTTGCACAGGATCACCAGGATTCCCTCCCCAGTGTAGGGTATATTTTGAGGTAATACAAAATTGATACCATACAGATGAAAACATTATGTTCTTCAACTTCATTTCTCTTCAACATATTATCATAGAATCATAGAATTATTAGGGTTGGAAAGGACCTTAATATCATCTTCATGCAGTCTTCCTTGTCACAGAATCCTAGTATTTCATAACTATTCATAGGGTTTACCCCCATAGCAGGGAAGAGCACAGTGTGAAATTATACTTGAATACTTGTTGCCTGCACCAAGTCTGACATCGGACTTACTGCAAAGAGGGATTGCACTAAATTGCTGCCATCACGTAACTGTGTATGCAGAAGCTGTTACCACCCCTCACCTAATATAAGCTGACTTCTTTGCAAGTGCCCTAGAAACCTGCTGTTGCCATTGCCGGAACAATGATGTAAGGATTATTGTGACATTTGACAGCAGACAGGCTTCAAACCCCAGTTGCACAAATATGCAACAAGAGATTCTCCATGCCTGAATACTTTCATAGCTACATGGACAAGCCACACACAGGGAAGAGCTGTCATGCAAGCAAAACTGGCAGGAGCAGGGATTTCAAATGATAAGTAAGCTACAGGACGTTGGTGTTGGGAATTCAAATTTCTTTAATTTCAGTTAATTTCTTGTGTTACTAGTGGTTATTTAATATGGAATGCAACAAATTCTTTAAGTGCAGTGAGGATCTGAGAACTGGAAGAAGGGATAATGTGAAGAGAACGATAATGATTATGTTGGATGGGGCAGATAGAGAAGAAGAAAAAAACAGCTGGTGAGAGAATAATGGGCATTTAGAATGAGAACAACATGAGGACAAAGCAAGGAGCAGACCAGAAAACTTTCATTAACAGGCAGAAGTTGCCTGTTGATATCAGTAATAAATACATAGGTCACACAAAACTTGTCTGGCCCATCTCAGATGTTTCTTCATGAAAGATGTGGCTGTCAGCAAAAGGGGAAGAGGAAATAACTAGTAGATGAATAATCACTCAAGACATTTAGATGTTCAGCTGGAGATGCTTTCTGGAGACCTTGTCACTACTAAGATCTTCATATCAATGGATGAAGAGAAGCCCAAGATCTGAACAAAAAAAGGCAATCTGATAAAACATTTCTTCATCCACTGACTACAGCGGAAAAAGAGAGTTATTGTGTTTCTAAGACAGATGTATGGAACAAACTCTTTAACGTGTTTGTGCAAATGCGGACTTCAGTCTTCCTGATGCACTCTTCCTCTGATCATGCACCAGAAAAGGGGATTTTTCTAAGTTAACTTCATTGTTTTCCCCTCAAAAGTTGTTCTACCAAGTGACAGGGGTGAGAATCATTGTGTTACCTGGTGGTATTTATATTGCCACCTGCTGAGTTTGTTGTACCCTAAGGAGAAAGAATGGAAATCCACCTCCAGGAATTTCTTTTTAAGCTGTCACTGGAAATAGCAAAGAAAGAGATGCGGGGTTACCCAGGCTTTCATTGCAAACAAACCTCTGAAGTAAAAGTTGACAGCGGCTTTTTTCTTCGCAAAAAGGAGAAGCCAAATTCTGCATTTACTACCTAGAATCAAAGGGTTTGATGTTTTTTCCCTCTTTTTAAGATGCTGAACAAACACCTCAAAATGTGAAACCTTGTCTTTTCTTATCTGACACACAGAAGGCAGAAAAAGATACAGGGGACTTTGAAAGCAAGGTGAGAGTAGTTACTTATCCTGTAATAGCTACTCTGTCTAATGTTTGAAGGAGGTTGACTTCACATCCCTTCTAGAAGACTACTTAGTTGCCTCTACAACACATGTACTTCAGAAGCTGCTATAGTAGATTATACCTGAAGCTTTTTACATTTATCAAAGTTAAGTGTAAGGTCAAAATCAGTAATGTTCTCTTCCCGCTAGAACAAAAAGATGTATTGCAAAGCAGAGAAACTTACCAGAACAAGAAGAAACCTTTGTTGACAGGACTAAACCAGGCCCGCGGTTTTGGAGATGAAAAGAAATGAAAGAGACTGAAAGATGCAGGGTTTTTGTGCTGAAGTGCATAAATAGTATGAGAGACTGCATTCCCAATCCAAGTGTCAGGCTTTTTTTCCTGTAGGATTGTGCAACAAGCTGTTCATTTTATTTACATACTTTGCAAAATATGCACGTTTTCTGAATTAAATCCCTTAGCTTATGAACAGAAATAAATGATAGGGAAGCATTAGAGACAGAACTGCTACATCAAATAGGAAATTTTTATGTATCACTTTTGTTTGGTCTGCTGCCCAAGTGTGTGGATCAGTCTTGTCTTACATTATCTGAACACATTTCCTCTATTTTATCCTTGCTTATTGGCTGCATAACTCAAAGTTGCTTCAGTAATTAAAGACAAGCCATGTTTCTTCCTCCTGCCTCTACATATTCCTTTCATATTTTAAATCAATGTGTTTTACAAAGAATTGGTTTCATTTTCCTTTTGTTTGAAATCATTTGATGGAATGTAATAATATCATAATTTCTCATTAAAGATCTTGATGCTTCTTTTTGAGAGAGCAGAAGAAACCAGGGGTTTTTAATGGTTTTGACAAGATGCAACTTCATAGTAGAAAGACTGTGAAAAAAGATTCCGTTCTCTCAGTTCAGTTCACTGTTTCCCTCATACACTCATTTTAAACTTACCAAGTACAGACTGATTCTGTCAGCATTCACTGTCAGCTTTGCCATCACTGTCAGTCAGAGGTGATCAAAAAGCACAAGGCAGTGACTTGCCATTTGGTTTCTGTTTGGTTAACAGGGGCTATGGAGCAGCCTCTTTCTTCTGATTCTTAGTACAAACTGCAACTGTGGAGATTTTGGGAAGGACAACTCATTTGTGCATTGAAAGTACAGCTTTGGGACAACCTAAACTATTTACGATTTAGGGCTGATATAGCCATGTCATCTTGAATGAAATAAAAATGACAGAGTATTTCAGAAGAGTCAAAACAGTTCACTCACCAAATCAAAAACTGTGGGCGATTCATACAGCTCACATCTGTAACACCTCCAGTATTTGGTGGTTTCAGTCGGCAAATTCTGACTCTAACAGTACATGTAGATCACTGCAAAACTTGATTATCACTCAGCAAAATGGAGTACAGTCTTTTCTTCTTTTCCCCTTTCCTTAATGAGAGCAAGTCAAAGAGAAAAGGAAAAGTCAAATCATCGGAGTTGGATGTTTCAAAAGCACTCAGCATTTTCCTGAGTCATCACCCATTGAACTCTATGATTACATTCTTGCTGATTTCCATGGCAGCAGAGCTGAGCTAATTCTTACTACTCCTTGGACATGCCATGCTTAAATACATCTGCAACATGTGCTTTCTTTTCAGCTGGGGCTATTTAGCACCCACTGATTTCTTTCTGCTTTCCCTTTCTTTTTCTGTATTCTGGTTTTCAAGCTAGTAAGTCAGCTGGATGTATAACAACTCCTGATCAAAGTGCTTCAGGAAATAACAGAAATTCCCCCATTCATTAAAAAGGATAATTAAAATTTAATAGTAGACTGTAGAAAAATGTATAGTTTGCTAAAAGAATACTAATTTTTAAACAAGATTCATACAAATAGTAGCTTCTACTTTGCCATTCATTGCATCGCCATGAACAGGGATGCCTCACCCTAGACCATGTCTTCCAAGGTTCTGTCCAGACTGGCCTTCAACACCGCCAGGGATGGAGCATTTACCACTTCTCTGGGCAGCCTGCTCCAGTTCCTCACCAGTAAAGAACTTCTCCCTTATATCTAACCTGAACCATAATGCATTATGTTTCAGAGCCTTGAATCATGGCAGAATTAAGTAAAACAAAACAAAACAACAACAACAAAAAAAAAAAGTTTTATTTCAGGGTATGCAGCACAGTGTCCATGAAATTTAGAGCAAATGGGTATTTATGAAGCAGCAGAGACTGACTACAAGAATCCCAAAGCACGTCCATGGTTTCCCAGGTGTGCTGCAGCAGTCAGAGTTCTCTATCAAATCCTAATACTGACGCTTTTTGTATTAAGTATGGGAATTCAGAAGTATCAATTCAGCTGTGAAGGATTGGGATTCCCTTCCTACACCAGTTTTCCTATAGCACCAAATGACCCCTTACCTTCTTTTCCACATCTAATAAGAACATGTATAACGTATAGTGACAGTCTCGAAAGAGTTATTATAAAGGAGAGAAAAGGACTGGGGAGAAAAAGACACAGGAAAGTGAATTTGCTTGTTTATAGTCATAGAGAAAGACAATAACAGAGAACACCCTCCAGACCACGTGAAAGGGGACTAAGATTGAAATTAGTACCCACACTTAAGCCACTTGAATCCCACAACCAAGACTGCCCACACCAGTGACTAAGGACTGCCTTAAATCGAGTTTCTCCTCAGTCTTCTTGTAAGTTCCCAAGTGCCTAAATGTAGAATTGTAGTAGAATCTTAGAAGTCTTATTGTGCCCAGAAACTCTTCTCTCTGAGGAATTAATAGCCTGGGGTGAAATGCATGGAAATGGTTAGGGGTCCATCACGAAATGTGGATAGTACTGCTCATACCCGAGTGTGGGTGACAGGGATAGAAATAGTTAACAAAATGGATTCAGGTGTTATTGCCCTGGTCCAGCATAAGCCTTGGGAAAAGTGAAGAAAACAACCAGGTACTATTGCGCTGGTTGGGCTTAAGCCCTGGGAACAGTGAAGAAAACACCAGGTGTTAATGCCCTGATCACACCTAAGCCTTGGGAACTGTAAAGAGAACAATGAAGGGTAAAGACAGGTTAGCATAACGAAGCAGTTTGCAAGATAAAGCAGGATGTGCATCTCAAAGACAGACCAAACAATGTGAATATCTGTAACCCTTAGTAGTTTTGCTAAATCGGGATGATAAGGAAGTGAGAGAGCGGAAAGTTACTGCTTAGTACTTAGCAGACTATAAAAGGGATGCGAGAGGCAAAATAAGGGTCTTCAGATTTCACCAGAACTGGAGTCTGTCTTTGATACACCACACCCAAGCATAGAGGGATGTCCAAACCTATGTTACTGAGAGGCCACATGCACTGTTTGGTGGCGGCTCTGACCTTCTACTGTGTATTCCCAGGGTTTCCTGCAGCACTGAGCTGAGAACCTGCAAAGCTTTGGGAAGGACTAAGTCTAGGAATTTTCTCACATCCTCTGAAAAGCTCAACCTTGCACAGCACCACCTTTAAGTTCGTCAGAAGCTACCCCACCACTTCAACATGACTTGATGAGAAAGGAGAAGGATTCATCTTTAACTGGGAAGCCAAAACAGAGAGCAGGGGACCAAGTTCACTGCTGTCCTGATCTTTCCAGGCACCATCCATATATCCTGTCTTTTACTACCAGCTCTAACAACCAAGTGATCTCTTCTCATGCCTCCAGGTCAAAACTCTTGGGGTAGTTTAGACACCAGGAATTAGCATTCAGCTTCACATCTACCAAGCAGACCAACATCTATATGTCTTTAAAGATTTGAATTTAAATCACCCCACAGGGTGTCTGTCTTCCTCTCAGGACTACCTCCCACAAATCAGATAGATTTCCAAACCTGCTCCAAATTTTGGGACCATATTTTTCTCTTTTGTCAAGCATGCTGAGCCAAGGGAACCATATTTCTATCTACACTGTATTGCACCAGAACAGTGCAATAAAATATGTATGGATGAATTGTCATATCTCGGGAATATATTATGAATTCTCATAAACTCACCAGATGTTTTGAAGCAAGCACTAGGTTTTAATTAGGACATTTAAACTTGAAAAGGCCAATCTGCAATGACACTGTTCTACTTATTTATTTCAGGCTATTTACAGTTTAGAATGAAGAGAATGGAAAGCTTTTTTGTCCTGTTCTACAGGAAAGAAAAGGATCAAAGTAATCATTCCATTCATACTGCTTAATAGAAAAATGATAGGATTACAAAGGTGAAATAGAAAGATATCAAAGCACTTTAGCCATACAAAGAAACAATTCCCAAGGGAAATCCTCCATAAATTTAACAACAAAGAAAGATTAGAATTTTTCTTCTGAGTAAGGGATTTCCTCTTGAGAACAAAATATTTGTAAGTTAAATGCATGAGGATAAAGTCTTCTCATGAATGGGCTTGAGTCACTGTTACCATGTTATCATAGCAGAATTAAGACAGTTAAAACTTCACTCTAGAAACTGCAATGGTAAAGTGACATCCATACATCCACTGGACTTCAAACCAAGTCACTGCATAATTTAGGATACCTAAAATGGCATTTATATTTGGTCATCTGAACCCATCTCTGGGCTCTGATGGTTATAATGGGAGCTGAGGCAAGCAGTTGAGCTACAGGCATCTGTAAGTATCTTAATTTTGACCTAACTCCAAGCAAGGAGTTTCACCCGCTCTTGAAAGCCAGGGTCCTGTAGCACCAAGAAGCACATAAGTTCAATGTGAATACTCTTCAAGAGATTCACTGGACCTGAAAATCACATGAAATAGGGCTTGAAGAACTCTTGAAAGGTGACTGAACCTCTCCTTCCACTGCAAGATGGGATCAATTCCACCTGTGCAGTTTTTCACTGATATTTAACCAACCTCTTATAAAAAACACCAAATGTGAAAATAGGTTCTCAAAATGCTTTTTGCACAGAAGTCTGTTGTGATCTGAAGATATGATTGACTGGCTTTAGATGCCTTTTATTGCTCAAATTTGGTAATGGAGAGCTGTGGAGGGGAGGCTGTGGTCACAGGTGATGTGTTTGTCATTGCACAACACCACTGCAGAAGTAGATTGAGAAGCAATCGCAGGAGCACCACTTGGTTTGGTGAGTGATAGAGGCTCCATGTCAGTGTGATCCCCAGTTTATCCACACCCATTTCATCTGATGCCATCTACTGTTGCCTTCCTAGTGTTGTCTCAGCAAAGGGGATTGGGAAAACCCTGCATTGAGCCTAATATATATTCCCTAGTATATACATTATTTGGGCTTGGTAGAAGAATGAAAGATATAATTAATACCAATCTGACACTATATTGCAGCACAAGTAAATGGAAATAGGATAGAAATGGGCTAGGAGCAGAAGACACTTCATGTGCATGGATGCATTGGTGGATGGATGGATACTGTACAAAATATTCACATAACTCTAAAAAAACCTGCTAGTAGTACAAAGACAACCTCCAAATGGTACGAAATAACAAATTAAAGTTAATGCTTTTTCTTAGCCTTTACTTTTTCCACTGTCCCCCTGGATCTCAGCGCAGTGTCAGGACCAAGCAGGAAAGGTGCTTTCCCTGTCCTGCTCTACTCAGAATCAATCTAGGACTAAAATGTCAGGATATTATTTGTCAGCCAACAGCAACTCACAGTGGTATCATGCTCTATGTGGATGTCTGTGGTGATTGCTTGTTCGCAAGTTCATCCCAAACTGTGACTTTAAAAGGGCACCATAACCACTTTTATGTGGATGACGGCAAAGCATTGATAAATAGACAAAACTTCCCAAAAAACTTTGAGTAATTCTTCTGCAAGATGGATGTGTTCCTGCTTAAGAGTTAAAATAATTGTCCATATTTTCACTAGGAATAAGCCACTGTATTTTTTCCTTGCCTTGTTCTTGAAAACTTTCCTTGATGAAATTTCCTCACAGAATTAATTCTGAGGTAGGCACCTGGCATGAGATATTTCAGTCCAAACAGTTCACATTTGTCAAAGGTATGAGTGTCTGGAAACAGGTTCTTGTAATGGGAAGTGTCAAGGAACCTTAAATACACAGACCTATTGGCCTGCCCGCAATGCAGGTTTTAAATGAAATAACCATTTCATCACACAGGTTCAAAAATGCAGCCTGCTTTCACCTTAAAACTTCCTTCCAATCTCTGAGGCAGCTTTTGCGTTTTAACCACGTATCTGTTATAAACACAGTTCTTTTTTTCTTCAGCTTTATATGTTTCATAATTGCTGAACTGTAAAGTGAACAGGAATACACAGATCCAGGAGTATTCTTTGGTAATAGCTTTGTCCAAGGCAAGAGAAATCTTGACTGTATCTCTTCTACTGGCTAAAGTTATTCTCTGAGGCAATGTAAATCAGTTTCTTCTCAAGTTCTCCTTTCTTGCTTGCTTTTTTCCTGCTGTCAAGGATGACCTACCCAATCAGAAGGGTTGAAAGTTAATTCTTATGCTACCTAAATGGTGGATAATGCATATATTTATTATATTAATGCATATATTTATTATATTACACTCTGTCTTTAGAGTTAAATAGCAACATTTTTCAAAGCCTTTTAATCTGACTGATATATTTTTCATCTTCTGGAAATTAAATTATTTTAGCCCCTGGAAAGTGTTCTAAATTAATGCCAAGAATATCAAAGCATGCTGTATCAGGCATCAAATTCCAACACTATTTCAGAGGTGAAATCTGTATTAACTTAATCTAGTGCCAGGTGAGCTGCCTTTTCCCTCATAGAAGGTTTGAAAGACATTTGTACACATAGCTATTGATGCAGAGGGCAGCAGATTGTCAGTGTGGATTGACTGCAGGAGAATCTGAAGGTACATCTGATGGTTTCACCTATTTGGGCTTAGCCACGGCACATCAATCTTTGTATTTTAAAGTACATGTAATCAGTATTGTTACTCTGTCTCATACACACATTCATTTCAGGTTGTGGGCCTCATATATATCAGATTTACAACCTCAAAACTTGGCAAAAGCAGTTTTCTGTGTTATGCTTATGATCCTAACTGCTGAAACTCTAGATTATAACCTATGCCAGTGAAGAGGTGCTGTCATGGGTTCAGCAGCAGCAGTCATTTTTCTCCTTCTCGGTAGCTGGTGCAGCGCTGTAGTTTTGATTTTGGGCCTGGGAACAGTGCTGATAACACCAGTGTTTATAGTTACTGCTTGATAGTGTTTTGGTCTGACCAAGGACTTTCTGAGTCTCATGCTATGCCAGGGAGGAGGGGGAGCCGGGAGGAAGCAGAGACAGGACACCTGACCCAAACTGACCAAAGAGGTTATTCCATACCACAGTACGTCATGTCCAGGATGTGAAAACAGAGAGCAGAGACCTGGAAGGGTGTGATGGTGCAGTGGGGGGTTCGCTGCTGGGGGGTGCACTGGCTGGGTCGGGCTTGGTGAGCAGTTGTATTCTCTTTCTTTATACTTCTCTTGTATTATTACTGGTGGTAGCAGTAGTGATTTGTGTTATACCTTAGTTACTAAACTGTTCTTATCCCAACCTGTGGGAGTTGCATTCTTTCGATTCTCCTTCCCATCCCCCCCGGGTCTGGGGGAAGAAAGAGAGGGAGTGAGTGAGTGAGTGAGTGAATGAGAAAACTTCATGGGTGAGGGGCTTAAACCATGACAGGTGCCATTCAACCAGTTTATGGCTTTTTAAAAATATGAATTGATAAGGAGAAGCATAATGCTTATTGCATTTGTTATTCCACTTCTTTTACTTATAGATACTACTTTAAGTATTCATCTCCAAACTGCAGCCCAGCATAACCTTGTTTTACCCAGTAAATATGACAGAAGCATAGCACACAGTGATCTATGCGGGTCAGCGTTTATATGTTCTGCTCTTTAGAAGAAGTTTGTATAGCTGAACTTTCTGTATGCTTATAAATCTTTACCCTACAATAAGTCTGTGAAGCAACAGCTGAGTCTTAGTGTTAGAAGGGGGAGAAAAACAAATCATAAAAATAAAGTAGCTATTGTGGTTTTCACATTAGGAGAATCTGAACTAGAAATGATGCACAGCAATTGTTGGAGAACATCAGTCAATACTATCTACCTTTGATAACAGTTATCTCTGTTAATTTATGCAAAACTTAAGCCTGCTTTGTAAACTATGTGGGAGCTTATTTGAAATATTGATGGCTAAAATGGTACTTTTGGTCCTGGTTTTTCTCTTTTTTTTGTTTGAAACAACACTTTCTGGAATTTATGTTGACAAGTTGCAGACAGAATGATGGAATGCCCCTTTCTGATCTGCAGTTAGAAGTCATTTGCATCCCTCCACCTTCCTCTTTTTTCCCTCACAAAGAGAAGTTTCCTTAACTCAGTTATCAATCAGCAAAAGCGCTGAAGTGCTGTTTCATACAACAATTTGTTAAAGTGTCGACAATGGTATCAAACACATAGCTCTTCAGTAATAGCCTGAAAAGATCCATGTCACTAGGTTATTAATTGCATAAGGAAAAGAATTTAAGGCCATTAGCATTGACTGCCTTTGCTTCCAAAGTGGATGTTCTACTTTTCTCTGAAATTACTATTCCTTTTTTCTTGTTCCGTTGTTATTCCTAAAGCAATGGCAACTTAAGCCATCTGTATTAGCAAAACTTCTTTCTTCGATTACTGTTATCTAAATAAAGATTTTTTTAACAAAACATCAAACAACGGTAAACAAAGAAACAAACTCAATAATTTTGTCCCCACAGACCAGAAAGTATCGGTTTGTATTTGCTATGTGACATATATAAACATAGAATCATAGAATGATTGGGGCTGGAAGGGAGCTTAAAGCTCATCCGGTTCCAACCCCCTGCCACGGGCAGGGACACCTTCCACTAGAGCAGGTTGCTCCAAGCCCCTGTGTCCAACCTGGCCTTGAACACTGCCAGGGATGGTACAGCCACAGCTTCTCCGGGCACCCTGCGCCAGCGCCTCAGCACCCTCATAGGGAACAACTTCTGCCTAAGAGCTCGTCTCAATCTCCCCTCTGGCAGGTTAAAGCCATTCCCACTTTTCCTACAGGCCCTTGTCCAAAGCCCCTCTCCAGATTTCTTGTTGGCCCTCTGTAGGTATTGGAAAGATGCTTAAACATAACAATGTGCATAACAACAGTTAGAGGTATGGAGGAATTTAGAGCTGCATTTTTTTAGACCTTGTGGAAATGTGTGAAATGCTGATTTGTTTTTATATCTCTATTAAGAACTGATCAAGGCGCATTCATGAGATTTCCTTCCAGAGAAGTGGTAGTTATTCAATTGCCATGCTAGTGAGGGAGGCAGAGGTTTTGAGCAGTACAGACCAGTTGTTGCTCAACCCCATTGCCTACCCCAGTAAATCCAATTGTGCATCAACCCATTCTGTACTGATTCCTTCTGTGTACTAACAAATCTGGCTCATGTCTGAAAACTTGCAATGGTTTAATGATTTAGCGGTGTCTTTACAGCTACTAATTAGGAGTTTTTTGTAACATAACTAAATAACTAGTCTCTCTTTTGCTATTGCTATGTCAGTATGCCCCATGTGCTTCTGATTTTCCAAGTGCTCACAGCTGGGATTAATGCTTCAAACATCACTTCTACCCCAAAGCCTTGAGTGGGGTCATTCCCACATACAGAGATACTCACCTATGTGCTTGCAGACCTGGGCCAAAGGTGGCATATTTTTACCTTATAGAAGGGTTAATCTCAGCAGTTTCCCATTAGTCCAGTGATAACTCATCCTAAGAGTCCCTTTCTTTCTGTCTGAGCTCCATACTGTATTCCTTTATTAACAGGAAAAAAAAAGTAGCTCCATTCAAATCTCTTTAAAGGTCCTTTGAACACAAAAAAATGGATATGACTTTGTTGTGGAGGAGAAGGCATATTTCTCATTGTAATGTGCAAGCCAGGACTCCATACTTAATTTTGGAATGCAATTCTTAAGAATGATTGCACAAAACAGTTTTGCTATGGGTCAAACAGAATTGGCTCTAAGAAGCTACAAACTGAAGATGCATCATACATGTAAATGGTACAATTTCAATGCTTTCGATTAATATATGCACGCAATCATGCTGAGTTTATTACTGCAACAGTGTACAAGACAGTAAATAAATTCTGGCATAAAACTTTATGCAGTTTCTTCTTCTAGTGAATAAATGTTACAAATCAAGATTCAGTATTAAATAACTGGTAACATGAGTTTGGGTAACAACTGAATAATTACCCTCTGTATCAAATTCCCCCAGCTAGAATATTATGATTAGATGGATAAGAATTTATTAGACATATTTTGCTACTGAAGTCAATGAAAAGCCACTGGAATCATGTTTGCCCTCTTTGCTGGAAACTATAGCTCTTAAAGCTATAGCTGTTAAAGCTGTGATCCTGAGACCTTGCACCATGCAAACATTGTGCTCTTCTTTCGGAAAAGGGTTGGAGTTATGCTTCCCTTCTTCCAATCCACCTGCACAGCCACAGATTCCCACGGGCAGGCTGGGAACAGCTTACATGAGTGGTTGTAGTATGTATTTAGTAGTGTATAAACCCTTGTACCTTACAAGCGAACGTGAACACTTGTCCATCTTGGACTCTATGTGCTATACAGAATGCTTCTGCATTGACATGGAAGAACTATGCCACAGCCACAGTCTTGCGGCCTGTACTGCCACAGAGTCTTCTCTTGAGGTCAAATCACCCTTTAAAGACATGATTAACATCCTCTGCAGTGCAGCTGGATCCAAAAGTCAGCCCAGGAGCCTATGCAGTAGGTGGGAAAAGGCAGGGATGGGTTATGGCTGCCCAGGACCCTCCTGGCTTTGTACTGTGAGCAGAGACTGGAGAGGGAAGGACTTGGGACCATCTCCGCTGTGCTGCTTTGCTGTGGCACTGTGATGTGCACAGAGCTACAGAGCTGGCTATTGCAGTCAGGTATAAACAGACAACCTTCCTGCAACAAGCTGAATAACACTGTTTTTCTTGCTACCATCAAACTCTGATGCAACAGTTTAATCCACTCTCTTTTTAAAGTAGATGAAAGTAATATCTTTTGCTATTGGGCACTTAAATGAAATAAAACATTGCTAGCTGAAGCCAGTCAAATCAGTCCTTTCATGAATTTTGATTGGTTTCCATGGAAACACTGACATACTCCATTTAGCACCAGGGTCCATGCCTGAACAAAGGAACTGCTGAATGAAGTAGCAGCATCTTCCTACCCATATGCATGGCAGAGAGATGTCTTTTCAAGTAACACTGGCAATTAAGTGTTTGTATAAACAAGCAAGGTGATGTGAGTGCACTACAGATCAAAATAAGTTGGCAAGAAGCATCCATCAGTTCTAATTAAGAGTTAGGAAACAATGAAGCGTACAGTAAGTGAATTCTATAGATAGCTACTGGGAATAGAGATGTACTTTTATTTAATATATGGATTTAAAAATGAGGTTTATTTGCAACACAGAGGAGACATCTGGAGAAACTGAGCTCTTCCAAGGTACCTGAGAAGCTCTGGCATCTCTCTCAACTTGTCTGTGTTTATCACTGACCAAGATGATAACAGTGGCTTCCATTCTTCTAGCTGGTTTCCTCCCAAAGTGTCCTGCCTGCACTCACTTCTCCACAAGCCTCAACTCTTTTGTTGCTTACCCTTGTGTTTATTGATGGAGTTCTACTGCTAGAAAGTCACATAAAGAAGAAAGTAAATCATGTTTTCTTCACAGCCTAGTGGGTTAATATATCAGAACTAATTAACAGTCTGATGAGAGCCCCACGCAACAGCATGGAGTATGTGTGTGCACTGAATGCAGGAGACTTGACAAGATTGCATCCAGATGAAGGTGAGAGAAAAGCTAGAAAAGCAGAGCTTTTTGAAATATAAAGATCCTTTATTAAATACCTCAAAATGACATCTCAACCTGCTTGTAAAACACTAGGTACAACAAACAGGAATGAAAACAACATGCCTGAAAATTGTTGAATTTACAGAAGGGAGTTATTTAGCACTTTTTCCCCCACAGTTGGGACAGTGGCAACTTCCTGTACATGGAATGTGATTTTACCAATTCTAGATTCATTATATTTTAGTTGAACAGTTTGATCAGTGGGATTGAGTGCGCCCTCAGCACATTTGCTGATGACACCAAGCTGTGTGGTTCGGTTGATATCCTGGAGGGAAGGGATGCCATCCAGAGGGACCTTGACACACTTGTGAGGTGGGCTGATTCCAACCTGATACAGTTTAACCATGACAAGTGCAAGGTCCTACACTTGGGTCAGAGCAATCCCAGGCACAGCTCCAGGTGGGGCAGAGAAGAGATTCAGAGCAGCCCTGAGCAGAAGGACTTGGGGGCGTTGGTCGGTGAGAAAATGAACATGAGCCGGCTGCAGTGTGCGCTCGCAGCCCAGAAAGCCAACCGGTATCCTGGGCTGCATCAAAAGGGCTGTGACCAGCAGGTCGAGGGAGGTGATCCTGCCCCTCTACTCTGCTCTCATGAGACCTCACTTGGAGTACTGTGCGCAGTTCTGGTGTCCTCAAAATAAAGAGGACATGAAACTGTTGGAACAAGTGCAGAGGAGGGCCACGAGGATGATCAGGGGACTGCAGCACCTCCCGGGTGAAGATAGGCTGAGAAAGTTGGGGCTGTTGAGCCTGGAGAAGAGAAGGCTGCATGGAGACTTCAGAGCAGCCCTCCAGTATCTGAAGGGGGCCTATAGGGATGCTGGGAAGGGACTCTTCATGAGGGACTGTAATGATAGGACAAGCGGTAACGGGTTCAAACTGAAACAGGGGAAGTTTAGATTGGATATGAGGAAGAAATTCTTTAGTGTGAGGGTGGTGAGGCACTGGAATGGGTTGCCCAAAGAAGTGGTGAATGCTCCGTCCCTGGCAGTGTTCAAGGCCAGGTTGGACAGAGCCTTGGGTGCCATGGTCTAGTGTGAGGTGTGGCTGTCCATGGCAGGGGGGTTGGAACTGGATAATCTTTTGAATGGTCCTTTCCAACCCTAACTATTCTATGATTCTATGATTCTATGATCACTCTGAGACCCCTATGATTGTTTAAGGTGCTGGGGTGGAGCTATTGCAGGTTGTAGCCCTAATCAGAGCAGAGCACTGCTCATTATCAGCTATCATGAACAATTCTAGGAGAGCTGAAAACATGAAAGACCTGCCTGTCTGTACTGAATTTAAAGCCATGGATTGTTTTAGGTGCTACTTATTCCCTTTTTTATTATTTTTTCTTCAGCAATAGAAAAGATAAGGTTAAAATAATGACTAAAGGTTTCGTACAAACCAAAGTGAATTACCCTAAACCTGTCTCTGAAACTTTATCCCTGACAGGTTTTATGAACTTTTGCCACCATTTCAAGTGTTTCTTAGAAGTGGCAAGGAGAATTAGCTGCATAAGTGATTTTTTAATGAAGAAGTTGTGTAGGAAAATTAATGTGAGCAACCCACACAGTGCTCATTCAGTAACTTAGATGTACTTTATTCAGAGAAGCTCCTTAAGCAAGGTAAAGGTTTCAGACCAGGGAACGAAAAAGGCACAGAGCTCTCTAATTCATACATGTAGGTGACTAAGACCATGAAAGGGATGAAATTCCTGATAGAGATTTTTTTTTCCCCAGATATTAATTCATTTCATTCTTCTTCAGCATGACAAATTTTAAGATTTCTATTGGAAACCTGAAGTTTTCTCTCGGTTGCTGCGTGTTCTCACAGAACAGAGTCGCAGTGCTCTCTAGAGGCAGCCAAACCAGGTATAAGCAAGCTCTCCTTGCCCTGGAAGCAAGAGAAAGATGCTAACAGTGCCATTTTTAGAGCTAATTTATGGTCGTGAGAGGAAAAGTAGCAACTCCCAGACAGGACATTATGCAGATAGGGCTGATCTAGCTCAGTGCACGACCTGGTACCTGCAGTCATGGGGAGTAAAACTGGGCAACGCACTTGACTTGTACTGGGAGAGCCAAGCACGCACCTAGTTCACCATGGTGAGAAGCAGCTTATTGAAATGATGTCAGCAGGTCTGAAATAGTCCAACAGACAAATATCTGTCATGCTCTGAATTTTCAATGAGTTCTCATGCTTTTTCATGGTCCTGCCTTCCTTTAGTATGGGGGAAAAGAGGAAGAGTTTCAATCAAGAGAAAAAAGGAGAGGGAATAATTCTCTCCTTTAAAATCAGGTGTATTAATGAAGACGTAATGTAGAAAATTATGCAAAAGGGAATTATGCATATTTAATCATGGTGATTTGTTCTTCCCATTGCACAGAAACACTAAATAAAATGTTGAGAATGTCAAACTGGATAAAACATATTCACACGTAGTGTGTTATAAACTCGAGAAACTAATTTCTAGCAAAGTCTGTTGCAATAAGGAAAGTAGTAAGGTTATTTGTAAGGGTGACAAGGTGTATTGGGTCTGCATAGCAAGGTTTTAGTAACATGGGGGTACCGGGGGTGGCTACTGTGAGAAGCAGGAGGCAGGATGTGCTCCAGGCACCGGAGCAGAGGTTCCCCTGCAGCCCATGATGCAGATCACAGTGAGACAGGCTGTGCCCCTGCAGCCCATGGAGGACATGATGCAGGAGCAGGGGAAGAGTGTAAGAAGGAAGAAGCAGCAGAGATGTGTGACGAACTGACCACAACAGCCATTCACATCCCCCTGTGCCATTGACAGGGAGGAGGTGGAGAATTTGGGAATGAGATTGATCCTGGGAAGAAGGCAGGGATGGGGGGGGGGCGGGGGGGGGGGGGTGATGTTTTTATTGGGTTTATTTCTTGTAACTCAATTCTGATTTTTTTATTAATAAATAAAGTTTACTTCCCCAAGTTATCTGTTTTTCCCACGATGGTAACTGATTGACCTCTCCCTGTCCTTATTTCAACTCACTAGCCTTTCATTATACTTTCTTTCCCCTGTCCAGCTGAAGAAGGCAGTGATAGAGCAGCTTTGGGGGGCACAGGGCATCCAACCAGGGTCAACTCACCACACAAGGTTATCAGGAGTTGTATTTTTAGTGACAACACAAGTGTTGGAAGATAAATTAAATGCAGTGCTTCACAGGTCACGACTCTTTAGAGGAAGCAAACAGAGCATTCAGCACAGGTTATTGCTGTCAAAATGTCAGAGTTTCTATCAGCCTCTCTTGAAGCTGCTGGTTCTGGCCATGGTGGAGACAGCGTGGTGGAGGAGCTGGGCCCTTGCTCTGAGCTGGACTGACAAAATAAATGTATAAATACAAAATGCTTCAGACTTCATTTTTCAGTCCCTTGTTATCTTCTGGTCTAGGAAAAAGCAAAGCCTGCTACTAATTAAGCACATACTTATGTGCAAGTGTCTTGTACCAAGGACTGATCAAGCTGTTGGAAGTACATAGAGACCTAACCATTGTGAGATTAGGGTTTAAAATAGTACTTAACAGAACTAAGGTAATTGTCCTGCCATGCATGAAATTATAGAGGAATTGATTCTGTTTTCTGGTTGCAGTGAAGCTGTCATGGTTTAAGCCCAGCTGTAACTCAGAACTATGCAACCGCTATCTCACTCCCCCCTTTCCTCCCTCCTGCCCCCAGAGGGATGGGGAGGAGAATCAAAAGAATGTAATTCCTACAGGCTGAGATAAGAACAGTCCAGTTACTAAGGTATAACACAAACCACTGCTGCTACCACCAATAATAATAATGACAAGGGAAATAACAAGGGAAGAGAATACAACTGCTCACCACCTGCCAACCGACACCCAGCCAGACTGAGCAGTGATCTAACCCTTCCAGGTAATTGCCCCCCAGTTTTTTCATCCTGGACATGACGTGCTGTGCTATGGAATACCTCTTTGGTCAGTTTGGGTCAGGTGTGCTGTCTCTGCTTCCTCTCAGCTTCTCCTCCTCCCTGGCAGAGCATGAGACTCAGAAAGTGCTTGGTCAGAGTAAACTTACTGAGCAGCAACTAAAAACATCGGCGTTATCAGCGCTGTTCCCAGGCTGATAAAGTTTTTTTTTTGTTCCCAGGCCAAAAGTTAAAAACACAGCACTGCCCCACCAAGAAGGAGAACAAAATGACTGCTACTGCTGAACCCAGGAATGAAGCCAACAGATTTACTGTTACACTTAATGGAAAGAGTAATGATTGCTATAAGCTTCATACTAATGAGCAGTTTGGTCTATCTATCTGTGTATTTATCTATCTATAAGGTTCACTATATTTTTAACTACACATGTTATTAACATAATTATGAAACATTATTAATATCTGTTGTTTTTCCCCAGTGCTGTAAAATATGTATATTTATATATATGAATATGATACACATATGATATACTAAATAGAATGATCACATCATTCATGAAATGGGATTCTTCCTCAGAAATGCAGTGTAATGTTCCTCCCCGATGTTTTAAGGACAGTCACTTAACATTTGTTGATTTTAAGAAAGAAAAGGAAGTATTCATTTGATCCTATCAGTATTTACTTTTTGAATCAAAAGGGAAAATAAATGTTAAAAAGAATGGGTAAAGACAGATGAGTTGGATAGTTTTCCTGGCCTGTGTGTGAGAGGGGGTGATGCCTTCATTTCTTTCCTCTTAAATCTCTTACAGTGGTCTAGTTTATGCCCATTCGCATTCTTTCTTCTTCTCCAGCATCTGTGCTGTCCAGATTTAATCAGACCCGTCATCTTCCTTTACCAAATAACAAGTGGCATACCTGTTTACACTGCTGACATTTGTCTTCATATTTCTTTTCCTTTTTTTGTGATCCTTCATCATTCTACTTGGGAGATGACATTTTCACAGTCAATTCCCTGCATCAGCTGGTGCTTTCAGAAGATTTTTCTTAGAGGTACCAGGATTTTATATCGTAAAAGACCTGTGAAAGGCTATTTTTACAGTTTAATAATAATAATAGAAGAATTGGGGGGGGGGGGTGTTAATTAATCCTGAAATTATTTCATGTTTTTCATTTCTTTTCCTTGAAATTTCCACTCTCTTTTCAAACTCAAAGGGTAATTAAACCATGCTTCCTAATTAATAACTTCATTGTCTTCAGCTCTTTTAGGCTGCCATTGTTTTATAGAGTATGAAATCCTTAAGGAGTCACTTCCTATGAGTTGATAGGTCTGCCTGCATCCTAGAAGTAGTATAACATGTTGAGAAGAGAGAACAGCAGCCCTGTGCTGACACAGATAGAAAGGATGGAGGCAAGAATGGGGATCAATGGTGGAGGGAGATGGCACCATCTTACTGTTGTCATATAGCACGGAGACTGCAGATAGCTTATGATGACCATTGATTGCAATGGAAGACAGACAACATGATGATCTGATGGAGCTGGATAGATATAGTTGATGGTACATACGGTTTGATGCTGGCAACCCATACAATGCCTTAGTTAGATAAGACTGTTGTCAGTGGATAGGAGGACATGAGTGCTCTCTTTTTCAGTTGACTAATGCAACATTCTGCATTAATTAATAGAACTGTGAAAAGGAGCATGACTGGTAAGTCACGAACAGCTGAGCTTTGCAACAAAAAGCTGTGAAATACCATAAAATTTCTCATACTTTGGTCTATAAATAGTCAGCAATTGTAAGTTCTTTAAAGCAGCGCATAAATCAAAATTGTATTAATACCAGGTGCTTTCACCTGGCTGTGGAAAACCTGTTTTCAGCTCCTGAAATAATAGTTCAGATGTTCTTTTTCACAAAATGAATAGTTGTGAGAAATAGCACCTTAAGCTGCAGACTGGGTTCTCAGACAGCTAATTTTCAGAGTGCCCTTACAAAGCTTCTACTTTTTTTTCCTAGCCAAGTGTATACTCTTTAGTTTAACAGCCGCATTATTAAAACTTTAAGACAGGGCAGTGGATCTGACTCGGCAACAGAGTATGAAACAGTGAAACTGGAGTGATGTTAAGAATAGCTAACAATAACTTCCTTTAGATGAGAGGCATTTACAGTGTTTAATGCATTGGAAAGCAACTCAGAATAGGCTTCTGCTGCTAGGATCTCATACTGAAATCCTCCTAGACCTCCAGCTAGATACTCAATTCTTCCCTGTCTCAGTTACTACAATCGAACAAGTGACTGCATTTCAACTGCTCATAAGCACACACTCAACTGGGCAGAAATGGGATTCACGCGACTAAGCTTAGTGCGGCACATTTAGTTCCACATCCACTAATAGATAGTTCTAATTGATATTTCATGTTCTAGTGGATATTTCTAATGTTTTAATAGAGATTTCATGTTAAACAAAAGCAGATTTGGTTACAGCAATCTCCTGTTTAGCTTAGTCACATCTATGAACGTGAGCTGTCTACTCAGGTAAGATAAACAGGTCTGTGTGCTTTCCTCCGAGAAGCCTTTAGCATGGTCTTTTAAGCTGACCTGTATTTTCACAATATACATCCCCTGATAGCTTCCTTGATGTTAAAGTTGTTCAGAAGAAATAGTTGTTGAGGCCAGAAGAAAACATACCTAACCTTTCACTTAGATCACTCAATGTTATTTCCATATATCTGCTAAAATTTCTTTTTCCTATATCAGTTTAGAGATTAATAGCCTAGAGACAGAAGTTCTTTTATTATTAAATACCACCTTAAAATCTAATGGCGATACGGAACACATTCTCTGTTTCACCCTATGCTAGTATCTGTTAATTGCTTTTTCCAGGCTTGCTCTGGACTTTGCTTCACTGCTTCACTGTCAAATCCTCTTGAGAGCCTAACTAAAACCAGCTGCCCAGGACTGCATTCAACTTGCCAGACATGCCCTTGTAGCTAGTGCAGTGCAGGGAGCAATCTTTGTGTTCTAAAGTAAGTAGAGGGGTGTTTGCCAGACTCTCCCGTCAACAGTAATAAATGGCTTATGGCCAATTCAGATTAACAGTGTCACCCCCGAATTAAATCTGTGAAAATATTGCACCCTCAGACTAAAATAAACCACTGCTTTCCTATTACTGTGTGCTGGCATTTGATTTTCTTATCAGCTGTAGAGGAAGACAGGCAATGGCAGAGAAATTTATCCTTCTCCAAAACAGCTGTAAGAACTGGACAACATGAATCATCTTGGAAGCAACCAAGGAGTTACTAAATTAATATAATTTACACTGACTTGACAAGCCACACCATTTTCAGGCAGGTAAAGGTAATAGAGTGGAAGCACACCAGGAGTTCGTTAGGACAAGGGTTTCTAGAATTTACTTTTTCCAGATTCTCAAACTCCTGCTAAGATTTATAGCCCACTGTCATTAGGTGTCTTAGCACTGCAGTTCTCTCAGATAGCTGGGTTCAGTAGATAAATTAGGTATATAGATCATTGTTCCAGGACATCTTTATACCGACTTTTTTCTCTGCTGGGATGAGCACAGTAGGAATGTCAACATACTGATTGTGATCAACCTATCTGATTCCAGCTGATGATACATGTCTTTAATAACAAGATCAGTTGTTCTTGGGGTGCCCACATTCTTGGAAGATGGGGATGGTGAGCAGAATAAAGCCCTTGTAATCCAAGGGGAAAAGGTCAGTGACCTGCTATACCACTCGGACACACACACAAGTTTATGGGGCCAGATGGGATCTACCCAAGGATACTAAGGGAGCTGGCAGAAGTGCTCACTGAGCCACTTTACATAATTTCTCAGCAGTCATGGCTACCTGGGGAGGTCCCAGTTGAATGGATATTTGCAAATGTGATGCCCATCTACAAGAAAGGGTGAAAGGAAGATCTGGTGCAGGGGAATGTTATAAAGCAAGCCATTTTGAGTTCCATAAGGTGGCACACAAAGGACAAACAAGTGATCAGGCCCTCTCAGCATGATTTATGAGAGGCAGGTGTTGCTTGACTAACTGGATCTCCTTCTGTGGCAAGGTGATCCACTCAGTGCATGAGGGAAAGGTGGTGGATGTTGTCTACCTAGACTTTAGTAAAGCTTTTGACATCATTTCCCACAGCATTCTCCAGGAGAAACTGGCTGCTCGTGTCTTGGACACATGTACCCTTCACTGGGCAAAAAAACTGGCTCAGTGGCAAAGCCCAAAGAGTGGTGATGAACGGTGTTAAATCCATGTGGTGGCCAGCCACAAGTGGTGTTTCCTTGGGCTCACTATTGGGACCAGGTCTGTTTAATGTCTGTACCAGTGATCTGAACGAGAGGATCAAGTGCACCCTCAAGAAGTATGCAGATGATGACAAGACCTGCTTGAGAAAAGAAAGTTTTGCAGAGGGATCTGGGTAGGCTGGATTGATGGACCAAGGCCAATTGTATGAGGTTCAACAACTCTCAGTGCAAAGTCCTGAACTTGGACCACAATAACCTTATGCAACACTCCAGTCTTGGGGAAGAGTGGCTGGAAAGCTGCTTATGGAAAAGCACATGGGGGTGTTGGTCAGCAGACGCTGAACATGAGCCAGCTTCTGCCCAGGTTGCCAAGAAGACCAAGAACTAGAAGCTGTGGATGTATTTCTACTGTCATCTCCCAGGTCAAAAAAAACACTTATTACATGTCTTAAAGCTTCTTATGATATTCCCTTCCATTTTCTACTGTCCAGTGATGGCTTTTACTGCTGGAACACTTTTGGTACAAAATAGAATCTCAGCAGCAAACTATGAATCTTAAGCAGATCATTGCATGATCACTAGCATTTCATAGCATCTCACAAGTATCCCTCCTTTACTTACCTGGTGAGTTGCTCAGGGATTATTCATGAGTATAATCGTGTTCATATCACCCATCTTGATTTATCCCCCAATACCTGTCCTTTCTTTTATGACTCCTATCACAGTTTCTTTCAGATCCCTGGCTTCTGTCACAGAATTCAATTAGAAGTTAACAAACACCCTATTTGCACTGAGTTTCTGCTGCTCCTGCCATGTTCTCCATGGCTCCTGTGAAAAAGGAAACATAACTTGCAGCCCTTTTTCAACTCCATGATCCTGGCCTTGCGCCAGCCCACCTGCTTACCACTTTCTCTGCTTGTGAGCAGGCAAATCACCAGTTGTCCCAGTTATCTGGGTCTTTACACACATTGCCTGAAGATTTCCCTGCACTTTGGCTATTGGTCTGAATCAGAACTGGGGTACACAGCACTTCATTGTGGGGACCAAGGATCCTGGGTCAGGATTTGCCAGATTCCTCAAACACATCACTGCTACTGGTTCATAGGATGCTGCCTACAATGCTCCATGAGGCAACTGGTGCTCACTGATTTTCCCTTCTGACCATGGAGCCAGGAAGCATGGGAAGTGGGCAGCAGGCTCTTGGGAAGCAACCCAAAACCCATGTTTTGCTTCTATCCAGTAGGATTCATGAGTTTCCCCTCCCTTAAAACAAGAGATTAGAGTATAAACTTGCTACCCCTCCTCATCCTTTGAGGCTCATAGCCCACCCAGTATTTAAATGCTGGATTGTGGTGTGTTCTGTGGAGAACACTGTGTGACGACACTGATAGCTGCTTCATGTTTCTCTGGCATCTCATTCCCAGAGACTTCAGCTTCCAGGTTCTGTTCCATCCCCACCACGCAACTCTGGTCTAAAAGTGACCCATGCCATGGCCAACATACTTCTCCTGTGAGCTCTATTGCATCAGCCTGCTCTGATTCCTCTGCTGTATCAAAATGTTTTGTGCATTGCTTTATTCAACAGTCAGGACTAGAAAAAACCTCTTCCAATACTGTTTCCAGAGCAGGAACCTCTAATCTTGCAAGCTCCCATCTTCTAAAGGAATAATGATGAACTCCTAAAGTTTCTTGAAGCAGGATGGAAGGATTCCCATGGTGTCACTGGATGGTGAATTAAGGCCAAAGAAGTAGTAACTTTATGAGGGAAGGAGCCCGAAAGGCATCTCTACAAATGCAGACTCAAGAAGTCATTGAGATTGCTCTGCCTAAGGCAGACAGTTTTCTGTGGGTAGGTACATGATGTTTGCCTCCAAAGCTGCTAAAGTAAGGCATTTCCATAGCACTAGATGAATTTTTTAGGAGTTCAGGTGAATGATGAGAAGGTATCTGGTTCCCAAGAAATGTGTTATAGAAAGATGTGCTGTTCGGAATTCTGTCTTCTAGTAGGCTCTATGTTAATCAGAAACTACACATTTTTCACTCATTTTACCTGTACAAAGGCATATTTGCCACAAATATGAGGTGAATTACACAGGACAAAACTTTAAAGAATAGCCTTTTGAAATGAAATTTGTACATTCAATGTGGAATAATAAATCTCTGCATCTGTTTTATGGCGAAAAGGATCCGGCCCTAAGCTGCATAACAGCTTACTAAATGAGACAACAAGGTATCCAAGGAGATGGGATTGAAAATAAAGACTTCTTGGAGAAATTCTGCAGAAGGCACAAGTGGGTACCTGCTGTACAACTTCAGCATTCAAAGCAGCCATTAGTACAGCAGAGGCTGCCTTGCAGTTCAAAGCCAGAAAATCCCATCTTACATCAGTAGACATTTTAATGAGGTTAATGGGATTATTATTATTTTTAAAAGTAACTCTCATAATGTAATAACAGTAAAGCATTTTCAAAGATTACTGTTCAGGGTGGATGTCAGCACCATAATCTCATCTGGGTTTTAAGGAAAAATAATCCATATATCATGAAAAACTATCCCAGTGGTGTCTGAGTGAAATCTCAATGTAAAAGGCAAATTGCATAGTTAATAGGCTTGATGTTCATTTTGTGAAGCTGTACCCAGCACATGATCGTGCTATCACATAACAGCTTGCCATAAAGGGAACTTATGTAAACTCAGTTAAAAAGAGATGTCTACACGTGTTTCCAGAGTTTCCTTTCATATCCTTATTTTTCATCCTATCTCTCCAGAATATGTTTCTTTCCCAGATGGTAAACACACAGAGTTTGAGTGTGAAGAATTACGTATCCTTACTGCCTTCAGGCATCATTCTCTTAGAAGAGATTACTAATTGGGTCATTTGGAACCCTTCACAGATTGCACCTCTAAGGGACAATTTCTTTCATCACATCCATGTGATTTCTTCCATTTTAAACAATGCAGAGGTCATCTCTACAATGAACACCTCTGATCTGGCACATCAGGTAATATTTTACGTAGATCTGAAGTTCGAATTTCAATTAGGTACATTAAAACCACATCAGTTGATTTGCATGCTGGGCTTTATACCTCTCAGCCTCATCCTGCCTGTTTGTTTTCTGCTGCTCCTTCATAGCTCAGAGCTATATGTGCAGAGAGTTAAGAAGGGGACAATTTAGCAAAAGACACTCAGTAATAAAGAAAATATCAAGATTGACAGAAAACTGAATTCTGAGAGCACAAAGTGATCCAAACTGACTGGTAATGCCAAAAAAAGTATTAAACCAGAGATTATTAAAAAGGTATTCCTGGTATTTCTTCAGGTCCCTGTTAGCATGTGAATTTTGGATCTTTAAGAAAGTTGCCATCTTCCAAGTATGGTGGGGAGGGAAACAGAGGCCAGATGCTACATCTCCCAGATCCTAAGCTAAAACCAGGATAATCTTTGACTATCCCTAAACAAACAATACCACAAGGAATATTGAATTACTAAAGCAAAAGAGGGGCTCTACTATTTATGCTGCTTCAGGATAGTGCATCAGACATGTCCAAAACCCTTAGCAAGAAGTCTCTTGCAGTGCACCAACGTCAATCACAATACTCTTTTGATGCAGACCAGTGTAGACAAATAGCACAAAATGTAAGGCTGTAATATTGGAGACCAGCAGTCTGCACTGTGTTCATATTCTTCATATTTAATATTTATTTCATATTTGTACCTCAAACGATTTAGTAATAAATCTCCCCAAACCCTTGAGAAGACAAGCAAGTATTTATCAGGCAGTACTACTGGCCTTTTATTTGTTTGTTTCTTTTTATCAAGTAATTAACAGGTAGAAAAACAGTGATAAAGGAGATTTACACAGATCAACTATGGAGAGCCACTTAAATCACTCAAAAACTTTCATGAAGATTTTTACCTTGAGCAACTATTGCTCAAATGCAAAAAGAAAACACAAAATCAGTGTTGCCCTCTGGGATTCCTGATTCCTAGGCCTATACCAAAAAAAGTTAGGAATATATGTTTAAAATACCTGACACAGTTCTGTTACATGTGAGGACACTGTCAATGCCATGACAAAAACCCTCCTGTCTTTGATGGAAGTCTACATGCCACTGATATGATGGGGAAAAGAAAAACAGAACCCGTGCAAAGCATTTGAGTGATGAATATTGTGTAAGGTATCACTAAATAATGTCATATACACACATATGTGAGATATAATTTAATATATGATTGGGATATATAAGATATAATTAGGACCAATATATAGCATTCTCATTCTCGGTGCTCAAGGACTTCAAATTGCAGTAGGTGCAGCAAAGGACGAGTAGCGTGGCCATAGAAGATCAAGGAAACATCTGCATATGATTCCTCCATGTAGCAGTGAATCAGTCAGCTCCAAAGTGGGAAGGAAGACAGCTGGATCAGCACGTATTCAGCATGCTCAGGCACATCTCTGGTTCTGGTGCCACAGCCCCATGCACGTATGCCTGGATGATCTCAGGGGCCCAACCTGGAACAGTTTTCTAGGAAGATTTACCATTTTATTCATTTACATTTTGCTATTGCTTTGGTTTTCTGGGCAATATTTTTTTTCCTTTTACAAATGATCAGAATAAAACTCTAGATAATTAAAGTTTGAACCCAGACTCAACAGAGGTTTTCCCCAGGAAGTGCCTTGAAGTACGTAAATTACCATTCATTTATCATTCTAGTTTCCACCAAAAGACATACTAAAATAATACATATAAAGAAAAGTGGAGAAAAGTTTAACATTTGCTTAAGGGACATGGTTTTAAGAAAATTAAGAGGCAACTCCAAGTTAGTTCACAGCATGACTGTGAAGTACTGTCAGGATCTGCCTGGCAGAAACCTCAGATGTGAAAGAAGACACAAGCATAATCTTCTTCATAAACAAAGATAAAGCCACAGTAATTGTTTCATCTGATTGTAATTCTCCACTGAGTGACGTAAACGGTGCTGTCATTTCTTTCGGTAGGTCATAATTGCACTATATCTCATGTGAAATTAAAATGTCGACCGCAATGTCAAGGGCAGTGCGTTCACAAACTAAATAATTGAGAGGGTCTCTGCCACATCTCAAACAGAAAGGTGACACATTCCAGTTTCTGCAGTTCCGGCCTGTTGCTGACTGCATTCGCTGTATTTTCTGTTTCATCCCTTAGCATTAAAAGGAGAAATGTTCATATATGAGAGTTTTAATTAATAAAAAATCCCACATAATTTAGTCACTGATCTCAGAATTGTTCTGAACCAAATAGACTCGGGTTCAGGGTCAAGCCCTCACATTCTGAAGTCACTCTTTTAGATGCTTAAAAACTTAAGCCATCTTTTCCATAACTTAAGGGACCAATTCCCAGTGACTTACATAGAAACTGGAACGTGTACTGAAATCATTTCTTCACATAAACCTTGTGCCCATGCAAACAAGAGCTTGAGTGTCTGATGCTGTTCAAGGAGATGGGACTGGCAGCCCCTCAAGAGCATGCTGAAATCAAGTCTTTCCTTTGACTTCAAAAGCCTCAGTCCCCAAACCACTAAGCCCTGATGGATGTGTTTATGGTCATCATCTGCAGTTGACAGCAGAGACCACTTCGTTAATTCCTGTGATTTTTCTGTTGGGAAAAGCGGGATGAGGGGTCAGATAAACTAGAGGAAGGAAAGACCTACCATGGCCCACAATTCATACAGTATGAAAATTAGAAGCAAGCCCACAGTGTTGTTTTCAACTTTGTGTCAGAGTGGAGCCTAGCTCCAATTGCCTCAGCTTATTGAAAAGGATATATCTGCAGTGTTTGTGGTTGTTTTATTCTGAAGTCAAGCACTCAGCAAACTTATTGTTTCTATATTACTTGTGCAACTGTTTATGTATTACCAAAAGTATAAACTAAAGATACAGAGAGAAGAAAATCACAGAGCTAGCAGATAAATTACTAGAAAAAAAAACCATGAATAATTCAGGCAATGGGACTTGAGTGTTTCTTATAACTTGTTTCTTATTCTTTTTCATAAAGGGGGAAAAGTGAGTTTCATATGAGCAAAACCTATCTACAGCTATAACAGTAGTGTGCAATTTTAAAGGTGAGTGATGACAGATGTTGAGACTGGCAGGTAACACTGGGAAAAAGCCCTCTGGATTCAAACAGGGTGTTGAGGAAAGCTGAATGTTAACGTAATGAGAAAAATAAGGTAATCAGTGTATAGGAAATCTTAATCTTGGCTTAAGCCAATACACCCAGTAAGTATCACAGAGTTTTCAGTCAAAATGATTCTACAATAAGCTATTATTAGTAAGCTGATTAGTGATTTAGAAATTGTTTCCTGATCAGATGACCCTTACTTGGAAGACTCTCACATCTTCAGTGCACAGATGCAGAGTTCAGTCTGGTAAGTGTAGGTACAGGTGAATTTATTTTCCAACCAGTATCTGCTGGAGCTGGAATGAAGGGCCCTGGGGGGGGATCAGAACATCACCACATGAGTGGCTCAGGCTGGAAACCACTGAGAAATCTTTCTCTTACATTGATTTTACCCTGTGTTGTGTGAGCCATAACATGCAGTATTTTACCTCATGATAATGAATGCTGCTGCTACACAAGTTCTGTGTTTCAGGCATTTCTGGTAACATTATGCTGGACAAATATCTAATTTAATGGCAGCAATGATCATATTTCAATAGACCTGAGAGCTTCATG
Organism: Myiopsitta monachus; assembly: GCA_017639245.1. Lineage (NCBI taxonomy): Eukaryota > Metazoa > Chordata > Aves > Psittaciformes > Psittacidae > Myiopsitta > Myiopsitta monachus. The sequence continues at coordinate 111,959,611 of CM029917.1, read as the reverse complement.
CACAGGTCATCACACCATTGTGCTAAATGTCATATTCCAGGAACAGGAAAGGATTCCTAGTCTCAGAAATTTTATAGCTATAACATTTGGCTATGAAATAACAAAGCAAATAGAAAACAGGTAGAAAACAGAGTGAGTCTTTGTCTAGCTTCCTATTTCCTTGCCCTTTTACCAATATCTATTTTCCACTGCTCAGAGCTTTACATGTCTCACTATCCAGCACTGATTACACAGTGCATGCTCCCCAAATGTGAAGGTGCTGAGAATAAAACCAAGTTGGATCTGAAATTAATTGCACATCAGAAAAAAGATATATTTTCAACAATTTTTTATTTGAGAGCAGATTAAGCCAGGTATGATAAAGGGATAAAATGCAATTTGTAGGCTACAAGAAACCTAATGCCTCTTTTTCCTTTTTTTTCTTCTATGGACAACGAATGAATTGAGTTAAAGAGCCTACGATGTTATTATTATTCAATCTGCTTCAGAAAGATGTTAAGATTAGAGATGACACACGAGACAGAAATGTTTGCCTTTTTGAGTCATACAAAGTTAATTAAAATAAACCTGACCTGTTATCTGCCACCTAAAGTGTCCTGCGGAAACAAGACTAATGGTAGCACAGACAAATTGGTTTGTCTTGCTAAAACTCCTTAAGGTTAATTAAAAAGCAACTTGTTCTTTGAAAAGTGCCACATCAGAGATGGTTGCTTTTCCCCTTCATTCCTGTTACACGTTTTCTGAACATTTATGATAAGGTTTTATGTAACTAAACAAGAAAGCTGAGATTTATGTCAAAGGGAGAAAAGCTTGTGCTTACCATAGAGGAAGAGCGTGACAGCTCTCAAGGTGCTCAGAGCAAGGAAGAGTCAGAAAGCTGCAGCACCTTAAGGCAGAAACTGATGGAAATGTGACTCTCGCCAGCTTCAAACCAGCTGGCACTGGTGCTGAATCAACCTGGATTTCAGTGTAAGATGTGTGCTACTTCAGGAAGTCTTTTCAATCCTAGGCCCTAGGACTAGGACCACACAGGCAATGGGGAAGTGGATTCACTTCCAATTAGACATACTTGGCAAGAGCCAGAACCTCTCATCCCCCCAGAAAAAAATTGTTTGCTCTGGATGAATCTCCATGCGTCCACCTAAATCATCCTCTGCTCTGGCAAGGATAATGATATTTAGTTTAATGTACCTATTACAGCTGTCTGTTTAAACTGATTAAAAAGACCTCGGAGAAGACTATGCTGTGACTATCCAAGAAGCCTGGGTTTCCGCTGCACCACCACTACTGTTAGGAAGGATCCCTGAATATTCATTGAACCTCTCCACACACCTTATTGCTTCAATGTAATCCTAACATTTTTCTTCCTGCTGTAAACTGGACGTAGCAAAAATTCATCTGCTTTGTATTTAAAGCTATACACATTAGAAGGTTGTTGTTCTGCCTACCGTGGAATGTAGAACTTTAGTCCTTCCCACCTTACAATAATTCTGATGCTTCAAGAATCCCTTGAAGCTGAAATTCTTATTCCAGTCTGACATGGTAGACAAACACCTGGATACAGCAGTCTAGCTGCAGTCCCTCTGGTGCTGTGTGAAAGGGAGTTCACAGGAAGGACAGGAAAAGGTGACATCCAAGGCCTGACATGAGGCTCCTTTATGAGTACATTCCAGAATAAGATTTGTCCTTATAAAAATTATTAGTCAAATCTATTACCTATCCTTTCATAAATCAATTATCTTTTCCTTAAACTATTAGGCAATCCAGATATGCAACCAACTGTTGCAAGTACACCTTAAGGACCACTTCAGTTGTAATATCTAAAGAAAATGCATGTTTGTATGCCTCGCAAGCATATTAGTGTTATTGTGTCTCGAGTTAACATGAATCTTGAAGAGAGTCAAAATTCAAATGTCAGGACTTACAAAAGGCTCAGATACTAAGGATGAAGATACAGCTTCCTGATGAAGCCAATTTTCTCCCATTTGCGGAATGTCCACTTCATTAAATGACAGGGAAGGACAGTTTGCTCATCAAGGCTGCTACCACGAATATTACTAAATCCTCTTGACACAAGTTTTTTCTCATCCATGGCCATAGAAAGTTGTTTAGCCAATGTGACTGAATAATATTCCCAATGAGAAAAGTCATGCTCTAAATTTTAAGGACAAGTCACTTCATATGTGGATAGCATGGAGGTCTTTTGTCCTACAGATAGCACAACAAAATATGTAAATGTCTTTATTGATGCAAGTGTTCAATGTTGTGACTTCTGAAGTGTTTGTTCCCTGAGATACTGAGGTTATCCAAGATTTCTGTCTTGGATTTGATCCTCGGATTAAGTGCCATTACGGCTGCTTTTTGGAAAGCCTCATTATCTTTCCAAACAAACATGTAGAAGCTCTATCTACATATGATTGATGGTACTCAAGTGAAGAAGGATTCACCGCCTCCAGAAAACTTCACAAATCAATCTTTCTGTAATTATAGCATGAAGCTTTCTCACTGAATTTTGGAAATCTGAGTCTGAATGAAGGCAACTTCATTACCACTGAGTAGGTCAATGGTACACATGAACTTCATTCATAACAGAGCCAACTGCTGATGAAAAGGAGCTGAGCCGGAGATGATTAATTTTCTTGCAGTGTCTACTTCTGGTAGTCATGGCAATTACTCATACCAAAGAACTACCGTTATTTTTTGGACTTATTTAATTAATCTTAAACCGTCTAAAGGGAAATTTCGAAGTCCACTGCAACCAAGTAGAGGATGCTGTTTATAATGGGTCTGCCTACAGGGAGAGCTATTCATCTTTATAGTTATGGAACTCATGTGTCATTTGTCATAGTTGGCGTTGCAATTTTTCTTTTTCTTTTTGTTGTTTAATCAATTTTCAGTTAAACAGACCCTTTCTTTATCCAGAAAGAAAACTGCTTTGAGATGGTACACACCCTAAAACATACAATAAGGTGTGATCAGCCTCCTGAGGTGAGCAGCTTTGATTTTAAATAGAGAAGTCTTTGTGAACCTCATTTCCTAAAGGAGTGTAAAGCCAACTTGAACAGCATGAATAGAAGGTAGGCATTTTGATCAAACACCTCCGTTCCTCTCTGATCTGATGCTATCTGTCATACCAGAACTATGGGTTCCAATTAAGCTAACATTTCTAGCTACTAATCTATCAGTGTCCTGTAGGGTTTTTTATACATATTTCTTCTAACCCTATGGCAACAGGTCAAATTGGATGGCTGGTCTAAATCACCTCAACACAATAACCCCACATCAATAGCGCCATGAATTGAAGTTTCAATTACAGGCAAGAATAAAGCAGTTTCTCTTTTCCCTGATGACCAATTTTTGCACAATTAAGTTCTTCTTTTACACACCCTTAGCTCCTGTTTACATATTTCCCCTTGGTTCTTCTTCTGTTGCCAGCAAGTTTACCGAAACAGAATTCAGTCCACTGATTACATACAGATCCAGATTTATATTTCACTTTGATATAAATGTCATCCAAAAAGTCAGACTGTTCACAGTCTTCCAGTTTTGGATGTCATTAGATTTAATCTAAGCTCATCCGTGTGTCTTTACATCTGATGCTAAAAAACAGTTTTAAAATTATGTTGGATTACTAAGGAGAAGGTGGAAGCCTCCTGAAAGCATTTTTTTGATCCTTGGTTGTCAGCCTGCCCTCAGATATTAAAAATTGTACTGTAAATTCAGAGAGGTGTCTTCATATATATTAAACCATCACTGGTTTATGCTGGAAATTGACATAGAAATTGGAGATAACAGGCAGAGCCCCAGTTAACCTCTCAAATAATTTTATTTTGGGTTTGTTTAGCAATTTTTAAATAGAAATGGGAAAATATGCTGAGAAGAACTGCAGGTAGAAGAAAAGTAATAAATAATTCAACACTGGGGAAAGAGAAGCAACTGTAGAAAGTCCTACAGGCATTTTGTTATAGAGCACTTGGCCGTCTCAAAGGGGAACAATACGCAACAGGGGCAGCTAGAAGAACTGGCAAATAGGCCATCCTATTTGCAGCTTTTACATTCTCAATTCGCTTATGAGCACTATGGTATATTCCAGATAGAAAATAGTATTTCCTCCATGTCTTCTGTCCCATGATTCTTATGCTATTTCTTCTGGGACTGTGCTGTCATCTCAGATAATGTAAATTTGATCAGCTGAAAGGAACAGCCACTGTAGAAGGATGGCAACCTAACACGGAATGTATTCATATCCGTTAATTACAGGAAGAGAAATTCAAAGTCAAGTCTCTATCTCAACAGCTTGCTTTGGTTTTCCTCTTTAATCAAATAAAGATAGCTCAACTTACTTGACATGAAGCACACTGGTCACCTCCTGACTATGTCACTATGGCAAAGTAAGGATCGGCCATGCCACCTCTGTGAAGCCAGTTAGGATCTTTCAGGTTTAGAAACGGAATATTTTTAGGTTGGAAGCAAGTAAATGGAGGCTGTGAACCCATATTCCCCACTTGTTATGATCCATCAGTGTAATCATGACATCCCATCCAGACAGCAATAACCATTCACATCATCTTGAGCTGAATAGCAAGAGACAACCATCTTTGCCATTTTCCTCATCAAGAGACCTCCTCCTGTCTTCTCCAGTATACTCCTAATAAATCCCATCTAGACAAAACTTGTTCTCTTTCATTGTAAATGATGGTACTTTTGGTAATGTCAGGCTAAAGGTCAGTGAGGTTAATGTCCTGTCAAAAAACCAAGCTAGGAAGAGAATTAAGTGCTAGGGAGCTTGCACTAAAGATATTACTCCTTTCTTTTATCTTTTTCTTTTATTCCAAATGGGGCAAAACAAAATTAAAACAACAGAGAAGATTTAAGAAAAGGCAGGGAAAAGGGGGAAATCTAAATGAAAACTTGATTTTTTGCTTGATTTTTTTAAAGGGATTGGGGAAAACTGCTGGAAATCCGAAAATTTGTCCTGAATAATATTTTTTCCATTGAGAAAAATATTTTTCCCATATTTTAATCAACCCAAATCTATACTTCAAAAAGTCTTTATGTGCTTAGGCTTCTCAGAAAGAGAAAAAAAGAAACTGAGCTTATGAGAAAGACTCAGTTGAAAACCAGATGGCTTCTGCAACAGTGAATAGATTGAAAACTGTGCCAGGAGTGAACAGCTCCAGAGATTAGGCAAGAAGTTTGAGAGATCTTCTGAAAGAACACAACAACAGTCATGATTCAAAACACTTACAGGGTTTTACTACAACATATAATTGACTAATTGACTGAAATATATCGTGATTTATTCCATGATGCCTTATACTTAGTACATTTTCTGAAATTACAAGAGAATGGAAATAAACATTCTCTTAGACTGAAATGTGGTTTTTGTTTTTTTTTTTATTATTTTTTAAGAACTGATTCATGCTTGCATTTAAATCTTTTTCAACTAAAAGTTGTGCTTTTCTGAAGGAAAACTTCTCTACAAGAAAGTAATTATTTACTAATGGGGTTTCATGTTTAAATAAAGAACAAAAAAAGATTTTCAGCATTTTGTTTTTCCCTTCAGCATCTACAGGTTTAATTTTATTTTCTTTTTTTATTTCATTCTTTTTCTTTTGTCAAAGGAAAGAGGAAGGGGGTGGAAAATGGAGACACAAATGAATGGAAAATATAAAATGGAACTGCTTTACTTTTCTGGGGAATTAAAATGTTTCCATGGATTAAAAGCTTTACAGAGGAAAGTAGAGACATACCAAAGAAAAGTACCAAACCCCCACAATTACTGTAGGTTTTTAAAAGGCTTTCACTTTAATATTGTGGACCTATAATTATGAAAACAATTATATGAAGCTGCAAAATACACAAGGATCTAGATGGAAAAATCTCTGTATTTACCCTGGGTTGGTATATGGCTTTCCAATTCCACAGAACTAGGAAGATAGTCATGTGAAAACCAGCAGCAGCAATATGAAAACCCCAGGGGACCTCTCTCAGTGCTTACTACATCCATTCTTGAGTTTATACCCTGTTGGGAAGACACATGTAATTTTTATCTCTTTCTTTTTTTCATTTTTTCTACATAAAGTGACATAGATTTTTAATCTTTAGAGATTTGCTTCTGCTTAGTTACTGCTGAGGCATCAACACTGAATGAGTTGGAATGGCCATTTCTGGACTGGCCTCTGCATTTCTACCTCTGATTCTTGAAGACAACTTTCAAAGACTTTTTCATTTAAAGCCTAAGCACAGGGGCAGCAGGGCTTAAAGAAAAAGAGAATTTCACCATCAAAGAGAATCAAAGAGAATTTTAAAGTATCTACCCTGCCCTCCAAAGCTGAATCACATCTTTTAGAAGACGAGGGAAAGTTTAGCATCAGCTTTTGAGAGCTTCAATGACAAAAAGATGTTGACTTGGCCCTTTATCTGGGAGTGAACTTTCTTCTTAGCTCAGCACTGTCTATAAAAATAAGCAAAACTGAAACATAAAACAGAAAAGCAGCAAGGGAGAAAATCACTGCTTTTTAACAAAAAATAAGTAAGCACATACTACAACACCAAATATATTAACACCAGTGTCACTGGAAAATATAAATAGCATTTTCAAAGGACAGCTTGTCACGTTCTCATGACTCAGGGACTGCTGTTTGTTTTTCCACTTTCCACTCCCCCCTTTAATTAATACATTTACTTCCAAATAAGATCTGAGCATTAGGAAAATGTCACACCATATGTGTGTTTATTTTTGCTCAAGTAATTATAATGGTGTAGGATCTCTCTTTTCCTTTCTCCGCTTGCTGAGACAGAATGTTCCTTCAGAGGATAGAACAGCCTCAGAGCAGCTGCTGCAACTGTCTGAGGCACAGAAAAAGTCAAGACTCCGTACTCTTTTCCTTCTGTATGCAATGACCTTTATGGGGCAGTGAGAGAGTCCTTCCTCCAGGTGCTTTGGAGGAATCTGCCTATGGCAGCAGGTAGCAAAGAAGTCTCTTACAGCCAGATGCAAAGCCCTAGCATGACAAATAGCATCTCTGTGAATGCATTTGTATACAAATGCCTGGTAACTTATGGACTAGAGCATGGTAAGCTTGCACATACTGACTACTCTTTTGGAGAAAAGAGGAGTATTTTTACAATAGTAAGTCAGTCTAAATTCTATCTAAGCAATGTGGGTATATCAGAACCAAACCACTGCAAACCAGCCCCAAAATACTGCCCTCTTGGACTGGGATGGTAGAAGCCACTTCCTTATATTTTTTGCTGTGGAATTTTCTACTTCACTGGTGAATATTTCTCTTTCATCTTCCCAATGAGTTCTGCTGTTTTCTGAGTGGTCTGATGTCTGCAGATATTTTTCTATTATTATTTCTGTTATTGTAATCTTACTCCAGTTACTCAAGTAATATCATACTCCAGTACCATTGTCCATCAACCAGTAATCTCTCTACCAAGAGAGAAAGATCATGTAGAGGTCCTCTTGGGTTTTCTTACTCTATAGGGTTTTATATGATCGTGTCAAGATGGTTTCAAAACATGGAAAACACCTGGTACAGAAGGATAATGTGGATGATTTTGTCACTCTAGACATAATGGGAAATATTCTTGACACTAAGTTGGACATTTCAGATGCTGGATGATTCAAAGGTCTTCAGAATATCTGTGATGCTTTCTTCAAGTTCAGCCTTTTGTACCTAGAGATCTTCCAATGTCATTATCATCAGATTGACATTTGCAGGGTTAAGAAGGCAACAAGAGATACCAGAAATAAAAGCCAAAATCTTCAACCCGGGCTACATATTCTAGGCACTGTAGGAATGGTTAATGCAGGCAAAACATGGACCAAAGAACTTTCTCTTTAAGACATAAAGATAAAGAGTTCTTATAACCAAAGCATAACTGCACAGAGGCTGCAGTCCTCTGGTTATTGACTAAAATGCAATCTTGTTCTTTCCATCCCCACTACTAAATATGTGGGATGCTGCTGTCCACCTGGGTTTTGGTTCTGTTTTCCAACCACTTCATTTCATTCTAGTCCAACAGATCATGGTGCTGGAAAGCAGAATTTAGACTTAAGGCCATTTTAACTCTCATACCTATTTGTCCACAACAGTCCCAATGGCTTGGCTAATATGAGCTTTCTGTCTGAAATAAACTTTATTACTTCATTTCTGTGGGTAAAGGAATGAGCGGCTTAATATAGCTGGTTTGGGATTTTCTACTTAGCTATTTGAAAGTGTTGTACAGCTAATAAAATCCTCTGTACTTATTTATCTGTCTCAGTGTTCATTTCCTTGATGTCAAGATTCAAAAATCCGAATATTACTGTAATCTATATTCCATTATTAGGGATTGCTGAGAAAGCTTTGTTGTTTGCCTGTTTGTCTTTTTAAACCTATCTTTGGTGATAAAGCCACAGGGGACATTAGGATACACTTCTGACTATCTTAACCTAAATAGTGCAGGAATTACAGATTTCTTGGGGGTTTCCTACCTGTTGCAGTGATTTACTTGTACATGGCAAACCCATTCTAAGTCAGATCCTTCCCAAGCTCAGTGGTCTCGAAGGACCCAATGAGTACAATTGACACAGTCACTGTGTTCAATAAAAGAGTTGTCAAAATAGGTTCATTTACACTGAGGAAACACAAATCCTTCTTGAGATCCAACACAGCTAAAAAAGCATTGCCCCTTTTACCTCTTAGAATCATAGAATCATAGAATAGTTGGGGTTGGAAAGGACCTTAAGATCATTCCGGTTCCAACCCCCCTGCCATGGGCAGGAGGACCTCCCACTAAACCATGCCACCCAAGGCTCTGTCCAACCCAGACTTGAGCACCACCAGCAATGGAGCATTCACAACTTCCCTGGGCAACCCATTCCAGTGCCTCACCACCCTCACACTAAAGAATTTCTTCCTCATATCCAATCTAAACTTACCCTGTTTCAGTTTGAACCCGTTGCCCCTTGTCCTCTCACTACAGTCCCACATGAAGAGTCCCTCCGCAGCAGCCCTTTAGCCCCCCTTCAGATACTGGAAGGCTGCTATGAGGTCTCCACACAGCCTTCACTTCTCCAGGCTCAACAGACCCAACTATCTCAGCCTATCTTCATACGGGAGGTGCTCCAGTCCCCTCATCATCCTCGTGGCCTCCTCTGCACTTGTTCCAACAGTTCCATGTCCTCTTTATGTTGAGGACACCAGAACTGTACACAGTGCTGCAGGTGAGGTCTCAGGAGAGCAGAGTAGAGGGGCAGGATCACCTCCCTCGGCCTGCTGGTCACAGCCCTTTTGATGCAGCCCAGGATACGGTTGGCTTTCTGGGCTGTGAGCACACACTGCAGCCGGCTCATGTTCATTTTCTCATTGACCAACACCCCCAAGTCCTTCTGCGCAGGGCTGCTCTCAATCTCTTCTCTGCCCAACCTGTAGCTGTGCCTGGGATTGCTCCGATGCAGGTGTAGGACCTTGCACTTGGCATGGTTAAACTTCATCAGGTTGACATCAGCCCACCTCACAAGCATGTCAAGGTCCCTCTGGATGGCATTCCTTCCCTCCAGTGTATCAACCGAACCACACAGCTTGGTGTCATTGGCAAACTTGCTGAAGGTGCACTCAATCCCACTGTCCATGTCACCAAGAAAGATGTTGAACAAGAGCAGCCCCAACACCCATTCCTGAGGGACACCACTTGTTACTGTTCTCCAGCTGGACATTGAGCCATTGACCACAACTCTTTGCTCAGTGCTCTTCCTCAATGCACAACAATCTATCAAATTCTGGTTTTGGGAAGCAGCTGCTTCAGCTTGCTAGGTCACTGTAGTGGTGTGAGAAGGTTAAACCCTCTCACAGATACCCTCCAAACCTGAAATTTCCTGATGAAAGTTCTATGCTGTATTGCTCGCAGAAGAAATCATCAGGGAAGAAAACTTCATCAGCTGCTCCATCTGTCTTCTCTGGCTTGTGATCAACAGTGAAAGTCATGGCTTGAAACAACCCCACAGTATATCCTCACCACCAAGCACTGAAGTCAGGAAATCCTTGATGTATCACTAACACTTGAGCTTGTATACCTAAACCAGCTGAGGACCTTAGAATGCATTTAGGTTACTTTCTCACTATCTTCCCTGTAGAAGTCCCTATATAATGTTCAAGACCTATGGTCCATCATACATAACGTGTGAGCTGACCCCTAGTTTGGAAACGTGGGCTCAAATTGGGTGCTATACTCTAAGCTGTGAGAGTACTTTTGCTAATATACAAGTTATGGCTCAGCTGGTGAGCGTTGCTCCCTTTCTAAGTTAGGAAATCTGTTGGGCTGCTTCTCTTACAACTGTCCTCCATAAAAGATAATAGACTACAAGACTAAGGGAGAAAAAATCCAACTAATTATGTGTCTATCCTCTCATGAGACAGACCAGAGAAAGGTTTTAAAAAGCTGGTCCTGAAATGTAATGTCACAAAGACTATGGCATCATGGTACAGAGAGGCTGTACACAACAAGGTATGTAGAAAAGCAAGTGGTTATTTACATGTTTTTTAACAAAGCCCTCTTAGGAGATCACAATCAAGTCATGATGTCCTAAGAAGTCCTTGCTAACAGCAGTCCTGGTTTTGGCTGGGTGGAATTAATTTTCTCCCTAGTATCTGGTATAGTGCTGTATTTTGGATTTAGCATGAGAATAATATTGATAACACATTGATATTGTAGTTGTTGCTGAGCAGTGTTTATATTAAGTCAAGGACTTCTCTGCTTCTTATGGTGCCCCTACCAGTGAGTAGGCTGGAGGGCACAAGAAGCCGGGAGGGGACACAGCCCTAAACTAACTCAATGGGTGGTCTCCCTACCATATTCCATACAATATAATATCATACTCAGTATATAAACTGGGGAGAAAGCTGGCCAGGGTCTGCTGGATGGGGACTGCTGCTCGGGAACTGGCTGGATATCAGCCAGTGGGTGGTGAGCAATTGAATTTTACATTTACCTTGTAGGTCATAGAGAGTCACAGAATCACAGAGTGGGTTGTGTTGGAAGGGACCTTAAAGTTTAACCAGTTCCAACCCCTGCTACAGGCAGGGACACCTTCAACTAGAGCAGGTTGCTCCAAGCCCTATCCAACCTGGCCTTGAACCTGCCAGGGATGGGGCAGCCACAGCTTCTCTGAGCAGCCTGTGACAGATATCAAAGCTCACACTGATTATAGGAGTCTCTGCTTTTAGGGACACATGAGTTATCACACCAGGTAAGGTGCTGCAGCTACCAAACAGTGTTCATCATGATTTTCTGTAGACCCTGAGTCATGCTTGGGTTTTTACCAATAAGAAATGCTTATTGGGTTCAGAAGCTCTTTGTTCTGGAAGTGGTTATTGGGGAAGAAAGTGTCATTTGTTTAGGTTTGTTTTTTTTTTTCCTGAAAACCAAGGAGTTAACACTAAAATTGACCCTGAACTGAAACTTAGCATTGATTCTTCCCTATCTGGCTCACTGGTAGGCACTTAAACCTTGCAAGAGAACATAAAAATACCTTTGGGCTGCTTGGCTTTACATGCCTCTTTTACACTGGACTATGGATGCTAAAGTGATCACTAACTTTTGTGATTTTCTCCTTATTTCAACCTATTGCCGAGCCTGAAGGATTCAGCTAAAATCACTCAATTCACTGCTCGTATATGAAGAGAGCATAACCTTCACTGCTTTAATTTCACCTTCTTCCTTCCCTTCATCATTCTTCCTACACTTGAGCTTAAATCAAGAACACAACAATAAGCAATGGCAAGTTGCTTATGTAGTAATGCATGAGCATAGACAATGCTGCCTGATAGATTATTTCAAACCTCAATGACTGCTCAGTAGTTAATAAAACCAAACTTTGAGTGTATTTTGAACCAGCACAGATGCTTTTCATGTTTAATGAAAACAGCAAACTGCATTGTTTCCTTGACCTCCCTCAATCTGGGTCACTAAGTATCTTAAGCATTCCGTGTGGTTTGAGTACATCTGGATGTTCTGTAATAATCCAAGATCAACCAACATAAAATAGAACAATTCATCCAAGATGTGGCCTGGGAAGACATTTGCTTGAGGAATGTAGAACATTTGGGATTCAAATTGCAACATTTTCCAAGTTTCTTTAGCTTGCGATTTAAAACTGAGTATTACCTGCACACTAGCATTATTTGGAGTAATTGAAAACCCTATGAAAGGCAACATGAACAATTCCATATACTTCGACTCAAGCACTATAGTGTGTTTTTGCAGTGTGCTTATTATCTTAGCATAAAATGTAAGTAAAACAATACAAAAAGCAAGTGAAATGTGTTCCTTTCTTTTCACTTTAACATCACTACCAGACTTCAATCTTGCTAGCATTTAACACGCCCTTCTTTGTAAGCACAAATAATCCTCTTTATTTCAGTATCAATACTCATCTGCTTAAACTAAGCTCAAATACCCCTCATAGAAGCCATTTTTGAACGCAGTTTGAAGGATGTGTTGTGAGAAATGTAACATGTTTAATTATAAAGGAATTGTATTGCTGCTCTCAAGGATGAAGCTGGTGCTCTGTACTCCAGGGAAAACAGCTAATGTACATATTGATTTATTTTACAATGCTCTGTTGGCACCCTTCAAATCACTAAAGATTCCAAATTTGGCAGCTCCAACCAGAAATCCAGAGAGAAAAGATGTGGAATGTTCCCCAACAAACATGGAATGCCAAAAAGAGCTCAGCTAGAGATGTTTTGAAGCAGGGAAAAATTCGGTAGATTATCAGCTTGAGCTACATTCAAAACAAGTTGCTAATCTGTTTCTCCAGCCTACTTTGCAATGAAATGAGCTCTGGTCCCACAGTGGGTAAGAATGAGGTTTGTCCCAGTTAACAGCAATGAACTGAACAGCAGAATCAGGTTCTGCATGAATGTGACTGTCCTTTTTCAGCAATATAAAGACAACTTCAAAGTATTAAACTATCTAATGATTTATAGCATCATGCTAATTTATGCGAGATGGAGATTTGGCTCTTTAAATTGTTCTAGCTTGCATGCAGTAAAATCACATAGTACATCCAAAGTTCAGCACATTCTAACAGTGCATCCAAAGTGTCTACTTGATCTATGGGATGAATTATGCACACTCATAGGACTGGGTCCATAAACCTGGACTGATTTAGACTGAGGTCACCTCACTTCATCTTTTGCACGGGCTTTTACTTTAACAGTCATAACTTTGTTTAGCAAAACAGGGAGGATCTGTCATGCAGTGATGCCATGCAAGTAATTCTCAGCTCACAGAGTCACTGGCAGAGATACCTTCCATTAGAGCAGGTTGCTCCAAGCCCCATCCAACCTAGCTTTGAACGTTGCCACGGATGGGGCAGCCACAGCTTCTCTGGGCATGCCTGTGCCAGGGCCTCAGCACCCTCACAGGGAAGAACTGCTGCCTAAGAGCTCAGTCTCAATCTCCCCTCTGTCAGGTTAAAGCCATTCCCCTTGTCCTATCCCTACAGGCCCTTGTAAAAGAGCCCATGTCCAGGACCCCTTTAGGTATTAGAAACTGTTATATAGTCTCCCCTAAGCCTTCTCTTCTCCAAGCAGAACAAGCCCAGCTTGTTTCAATGGACATACAGATCAACATGGGGCAAATCCAAGGTGTCTGATAGGAGACTGTCTTTTCTAACTACTCGTCAAGTGTCCTGAAGCTGTCAGCTAAACAGTCTGATGTAAGAGGAATATATGTTGGCAATCTCACCTGCGGAAGTTTGTTCAATGATAGCAGGTTTTCTTCTTCATGTCTGTCTCCAATACACAACAATAGAAGATCATCTTTATTTCCAAAGATTACTTTCCAAGCTTGTTAGGGCAACAGTCATACTTCAATCACTTTATTTAAAAATGTATAATTCCTAAATGCATGTTAATAAGATAGTTGAAGCCATATGGACTTTCATGGGAAATATTTATTCACTTCCTCTCTCATTTTTTTTTAATAGAATAGAGAGAGTTGGAAAGAAGGAGAGGAAAAGAATTATATCCTTGAAAATTGCATGTGGTTAACATCAAAACGTTTTAATTGAACTTCACGTTGCAAAAAATCCAGATGGTCCATGTTCTGTTTGAGCCTCAGGGGACTGCAACATGTTATTGTGTAAGATGCATCATTCCCTTCCTCTTCCCTGGTGTACAGAGAACTTTCAGTCAAGATACCAGAGGCTGGAGAAATCTGAATTTTCCTCTCTCTTAGGGATTCAGAGGGATTCAGGGAATTGAAGGGAATTGAGGCTTGAGGGACTGGGGACTATCATCCTTCCTTTCTTGTGGACTGGATTTCAAAAATCACTGTTTCTCACTTTCTGGGATGATGCAAGGGAGCTACTCTTCAATGGATGTAGAGCAGACCTGTGTGACCTTCAGCTGGAGCAAATCAGTTCCATAAATACACCACATCTAGCCACCAAGATGGGCAAGTAGTTATTTATTGACATTCGTTCTGTTTTGGCCTCTCACCTTTAAAACATAGTTTTATAGGTCTATTGCATCATGATATCACACCTCAGTGCACTCAAATGTAAATCAGTCTCTCTGTTCTCTGGTTGTGATAAAGCACAGCAGTGTGCCTGGTGTTGTGATATTACAATGTACTCCTGGACACTACCAATGACCTCCCAAGCACAGAATGACCTATGTAGACCTGCCATGACCTGTATCAGTCTGCTCCACTGTTGTTGAAGCTCATATGTATTACTGGTAGTAATTCAGTTACACTAAGTAGTAGTTCACACACATGACATCATCAGCTTTGGTTTAGAGATTGTTTTTTACAGATTTAGATCAAATTAAAGCAAATCTGGATGTGTTGGAATTTCAGGCAGCCCCCACCACTCCTCAGGAGACCATCACCTCCCACAGATTTCCCTGTCTTCTCCTTAAACACAAATTATTATGCCCTGAGGCACATGATAGACCATAGAATACAAGTTCTTGATTCCTTCTTGGGAGCAGAAGGAAGGTGGGCAGAAGGACTGTGACCGAAATAATCAGAATAATACTCAGTGTCTTCCTGTCATATTTAAGCTGCCTTTACGTATCATTAGGGACTTTCTGTAAGTGTCATTTTAGGTCTACAAATAAGTTAAACTACAAGTGCAAGGCTTAGCTCACATGAACAACGTTGGCATCAGGCACACCATGCTCTTGTAAGCTGCCAGCTTGCATAAGAAATAACAGAACATTTTAACAACTGAAAGTGCTGCAGAGGGATCTGAATTGGCAGGTTGATGTGTGGAGAATGATGTGGGGGGAAGATTCTGAGTTGCAAGCACATTAAACTCACCAGTGTAGAAGGAAGTTTATGGTCTCAGGCACATCTGCACAAAAAAGAGAAACAAAGTGAAAATTAAAAGTAACCTGAGACAAAGTCCATTTGCTTTTGACCTTCATCAATATGAAATTACTGCAAAGAGCTACCAAAAAACATGTTGTCATGGTTCTTGTTTTTCACCTCAATGATATTGAAAGGAAAAGCAAAGCATCTAATGAAATTTAATGCTGCTGCCCCAGCTTGAGCACTACACAAGAAATGCAGGTTGTGCGGATGTCCTTTTTCCTTACAGGCTGACGTTTCCATTAGCTCGGAGAACCTTTCACCTTTGCCTCTTCAATATTTAGATTTTCCACTCTGCTTGCCAGAGATGCTGCCAAGTTATCAATGCTTCACTGAGCAGAGCAGTGAGGTGGAGCAAGCACCTCGCCTGCACATGTCCTGCAGTGTTAGGATAAGAAGACAAAGGATAAGAAAGATCAAAGAGAAGAGGTTGTTGCAAAGGAAGAAAGGGAGAAGAATGACCTCAGAAAGAAAGTATTTCCTCTGTCACCTTTTAGAAAGAAAGAGGACGGTGTCCCAAGGAGGGAAGCAGGTGCTTCGCATGTGCCTTGCTGGTTTGGGAATCTCTGCAAGGACTATTTCTTGTCAAAAGTGACTGGTGGTGGTAATGGAGTCCAGTATGGGGATGTATGGCAAGGAGGAACTTGAACCTTACCTTTTTTTAATGTCAGAAGGTAGATTAGATAAATTATGTTGCATTTTTAAAATAAATGTTAAATCGTGTTAAATGTTATTTTACGTTTAACATGAATTTTAACATGAATTTTAAAATAAAGTTCTGACCATAATGATACTTATAAGGGCTTACAAGCTTACCAAGCTGGCACACATCACCAAACCACCACAGTTCACACCCTCTCTGGATTCCTCCAAGACTACCTGTCCTTGTTTGACCCTCTGTAGGCTTCTGTTTCGTGATGGACTTAGTCCAGGAGCTTCTTGTTCATTCACGCAGGACTCCTGGCATTTTGGCTCGACTCTCTCTTTGTTGGGATGCATCGATCCCGAGCTTGCAGGAAGGGATCCTTGAATATTAACCAGCTTTATTGTGCCACTCTTCCCTCCAGGGCTTTATCCCATGATACTCCACCAAGCAGATCTCTGAAGAAGCCAAAGCCTGCTCACCTGAAGCCCAGGATAGTGAGCTTGATGCACACCCTCCTCACTGTCCTAACGATCTGGAGCTCCACCATTTCATGGTCACTGCAGACAAGGCTGCCTTCGAACTTCACATTCCCCACTGATGGGGCAGCCTGTAGCAGTCTTTCACTATAATATCAACTGCATTCCATGTAATCCTGACCCATAAACTATCAGTTGGCTCCTCATGTATCTCCAGGTGGAGCTCAGTGCACTCCAGCTGATCTTGACGCAGAGGGTAACCTCTCCCTCTTTGTCTTCCCTACCTGTCCTTCTTGAAGAGCCTATAACCTTCCATTCCAATGTTCCAGTCATAGGAGGCATCCCACCATGTCTCTGATGCTGATAACCCTGCAGGGATGCTCATATCTTAAACTCCTTTTGTTTATTCCACATACAACATTTAGAGGGACAAAGGGATTTAAGCTGAGTCCCTAGTGAAGCTGACACTGTCCGGAGGGGCAGGAATTCCTTTGTGCTGCTCCTCAGGAGCTCGCCTGCTGACCTGCGCTCCCTCTCCAGACTCTAGGCATCTCTCACTGGCACTAACATTAAATGTATGGCAATTTGATTTAGCTTTGCTCGCAGAGAAAGAGGGTTAATTTAAGTTACATTACTTCACATGGCAAATGACTGCAGTTCAGTGGTGCACAGTAACTCGTGACAGCACTCTCTCCATGCTCAGAGATCTGCAAGACCATGAAATAATGGTCTGAGTCCTCATTGCTGAGCCACTTAGAGCCAAGCATTTGAGGCAGAAATGGATGCTCTTAAAGTGGAAAGAAAAGGGATGGATTAAGTAACACCACAAGTTTTCCGAGTCTTCACAAGTCTTGAGAACTTACAAGCACGGTAGAAAACAAGTAAATTCCTAGAGGAAATCCACAGAGGTCACTGCCATTCCTGGTATTCAGTCACAACACTTTGCTTCGCATTTCAGGGATTCCTGTAGGCCTCTGGGTAGACTGGTGTTCAGCCACATAGAAATACATGATATTTGCTTACGACTTAGCTAACGCTAGTATCCTATGTTGTTAGCTGGTTGTCTGCTGTGCCTGACTCTCCCATGTGATTTGGGAGTGATCGAAGAGTTTTCTATTTGCTTCTATTAGTGGGATCTTGGATAAATTACTGGTATTTGCCTGACTGACTTTTGAGCACCAGTAGTTGTCTTACCTATTAAAACATCAATACTATAATCCCATACAAATAGTCAGGCCATGCAACTTAACCCACAAACAGCCCAAGCCCTGTGAGTTGTTGACATGCCTGTCAGAGATTTAGAGTTAAAATTCACATGGTAGGAAAAAAAAAACCCTCATAATTCATTAAAGAACAGACACCAAGTAAACCAACAGGAATAAAATCGCACCTCTCTGTAAGGTTAACATTTGTCATCCTGTTTGTTTTCTTTTCTCTACTCTGCTTTTCCCATCTGGTTTGGTACCACTATTTGTGTCATTTTAACAGCCACCCACCACCCCCTCTGCACTGCATAGATTTTCAGACTCGAGATAAAAACAAACTCGCTGTAAAGCACACTGAAAACTGCCACAGCATTCCCAGGACTCCCCAAGCCAAGGAGCACTCTGTCAAAAGGCAGGCACCATATGGAGCATGTTTATTGCTCTTAGTCTTTGCTGCTGTCTCAGAAAGAAGGGGGGCTTGGACAATGTGAGCTGCTCCTGTATTTATTGTCCCTCTACATACACATGCATATGTTCAAGTCCAAATATATGCTTTAAGTGAGGGTAAAAGCAGCAGAAGGGCTACAGACTTGCTGTTAACAGGACATTCTGCTCCGATAAGCAGAATGAAAGGCTTGATTGGCAATGCTGAAAGGCAGGCTGCTTATTTGGTACAAGCTGCCTGATGAGCGAGAGCCAAAAATAACCCTGTTATTAATAATAATGAATCACAGTGAGAGAAGTGAGAGGGCATGGGCTTCTCAGCTCTTTGCACAAGTTACACTTACTGTTAGTGAGAGAGAAATAAGCCGTAAGTCAGAGGAAAAGGGGAAAAGGGAGAGGCAGACATTGCAAGTGGATTTTAAGGGCTTTAACTGAAGAACTGGTACCATAAGGAGCTTTGTTTTCCTGGGCCTGACTGGTTAGCTATACCAGAGCATATCTGTGTGATAATTAATTGGACGACCATCTTTTCCCTCCCAGCTTGTGTCCAAAACACTGCTGAGTCCTGAGGCCAAGCCTTCTTAATCCAGCTGTTGGATTTGCTGCATGGTCAGAGCCGCACATGTGTCAGTAAGGCTGCTACTCTTAATTCCAAGGGCTGAAGAAACTGCTCAAGGGACCTGCAGAGCCCAAAGGGATGCAGACTCAATCCTGGAAGATGGAAAGATGAACTGAAACTGCTATGGGGGTGAAGAAACTGCAGAGCACCCAGGCATCCATGGGCTGGGAGATACCTAAAGTCCCCTGACAAAGGGACAAGTGAGGGATCAGGATTTGCTCTGGTCTCTTGTCACACAGGTGATGATGGGAATCGAGCTCCACCATTCCTGTTCACAGGCTTTGTGACCCTGTGACAGTCATTTAAATATAAGTAGGTTCATTTTTTCCTTTTTACAGGGCTATCCTGAGGATAAAAGCCATCAATGAGGTCAAGGCACTTGCAGTCATGCCCCATAGAGTACCTGGGACACCATCTCTTGCTGCAAGTGGTAGAATCATAGAATAGTTAAGGTTGGAAAGGGCCTTAAAATCATCCATTTCCAACCCCCCTGCCATGGGCAGGAGGACCTCCCACTAAACCGTGACAACCAAGGCTCTGTCCAACCCAGACTTGAACACCGCCAGCAATGGAGCATTCACAACTTCCCTGGGCAACCCAATCCAGTGCCTCAACACCCTCACAGTAAACAATTTCTTCCTCATATCCAATCTAAACTTACCCTCTTTCAGTTTGAACCCGTTACCCCTTGTCCTATCACTACAGTCCCTCATGAAGAGTCCTTCCCCAGCATCCCTATAGTACCCCTTCAGATACTGAAGGCTGCTCTGAGGTCTCCATGCAACCTTCTCTTCTCCAGGCTCAACAGCCCCAACTTTCTCAGCCTATCTCCATACGGGAGGTGCTCCAGTCCCCTGATCATCCTCGTGGCCCTCCTCTGCACTCGTTCCAACAGTTCCATGACCTTTTTATGTTGAGGACACCAGAACTGTACACAGTGCTGCAGGTGAGATCTCAGGAGAGCAGAGTAGAGGGGCAGCATCACCTCCCTCGACCTGCTGGTCACGCTCTTTTTGATGCAGCCCAGGATACGGTTGGCTTTCTGGGCTGTGAGCACACACTGCAGCCAGCTCATGTTCATTTTTTCATCAACAAACACCCCCAAGTCCTTCTCCGCAGGGCTGCTCTGAATCTCTTCTCTGCCCACCCTGTAACTGTGCCTGGATTGGGAATGAGCAGCCTCCTGTGTTTATAAGGCTTATAACCACATACACAAAAACTTCTGTAGATTATTGGCTCATAAAAAGAAATGAGTCTAAATCACACACAACTGTGAATTTCCCCCTACCCAGACTTCCTCCTGATGAATCACATCAGACCCTCCTGCAAAGTGGCTTCTTTCCCAGAAAGTACTCCTGAGAACTCTTGTCCAAACTCAACCCCTTCCTGAAACAATACGAAGCGATACACAGCACTCTGCAATCTGACTTTGTGAGCACGAGCTTAATAGACGCAATAAGAAATAGAGTCCTGAATGTCACATGTGCACAGAACTGAGGTTTTGCAAGACATTTGGAAAGTGCCATCCATAAAAACTGGAAGTGACTTGCCAGAGCAAGCTATGCCACTTGTGCTCCAAAGCCACGATTTAGATGGAAATCATCATATAGAGTATGTGTGGTGGCTTTATCGCAGTAACAATAAAACTTGTTTCTGAGATATTTCTACTCTGCAAATTTGGTTTCTGTGCAGACTGGGGGGTTGCAGACTTTAATACCCAGTTCTTAATGCACCAGACACAGCAGCTGTACTTTGACCAGGAGTGGATAATCTGAAGGAGACCAATGACTGGTAATATTTGGACAATTCATATTAGAAAGAATAAAACCAGAGCCTTTGAATAGCAGGTCCCTCACCATTAGGCTTTTGAGAATGGCATGAAAGGATGAAAGCATCATCATGATCAAAGGTGACTGTGACGTTTTTGCTCTTCCCATTTCAACACATAAGGAAAAAAGGAAAATTAAAGGAAAATAAAAGACACACCAAATCTTGAGAGGTTTTGCCAGGCTTTGAGTTGAAGACTGGAGTGAAATCCATTTTACTATCCTAGTAGAGTAGGTGGGATAACTGTCCTCTGTACCCTTGTCTTTGTAGACAGCAATACACAATGTTCTCTGGTTGTAGCCGTTATCTAAGTAAATGAAGTCTACATCCTTCCAGGAATTTTATGCCTCAATCAAAGCCAGCTTGTGTCGCTACTTCATTCTACATTTGTCAGTATAATAAAAATAACTAATGGTCCAGCCCATCTAACACAGAAGTCAGAAGAAGAACAAGGAAGAAAATTAGATAAAAGATATGAGATATTTCATCTTCAGAGTGGTATTTTATTAGCCTTTGTTCTATTGGTACATCTAAATCCTCATGAATGAGTCCTACCATTACACCCAATGGGGAAATTCAGATTTAACATAGAGAAAGAAGCCCAAGTTATAATTTGCATCTTGTGGCATAACTATATTAAATAAATGCACACTGTAAAGAACAGCAGGATGTGATCATGTGTTAAAAAGAGTCTTTATGTTTATCTTTTAAAAACAAGGAGTAATCCATTAATAATGAACAACAAAGACAAAAATCCAGCAGTTGTTACACACAAAAACTGTTCTGAAAGAGATTCCTACATCAGATGAGATGAGTTATCCTCTGCGAGTTGATTTTAGGAATGTTTGCTAAACTGAAATGTGCCAAGGGACAGTGATGCGAGTGCTCAGGCCACACATATTCATTCTTGGAGGCTTTGTGCTTGGATTTTTGTGAAAGCTAAAAATTGGAAAGGAATATGAGTGAATATGATTGAATGGGCATATAAAGTATGCAGCATTGCAAATTCACAGCTGCAGGCAGTCAAGATGTAATTTGTGCTAACATCCAATTAGTAGCCACCATCGAGCTAGAACATGAACAGCATAATTTCTCTGATAGTCAGCTGCCTCTCTGCAACCTGTTGTGCCCAAAGAAGGCAGTCAGTAATGCTCTCTCATCAAAATCTTCTCTAGTTCTCTCTGTGTTGGAAATCAGCACTAGCTGATTTGGGAAGAATAAGGTTTATCTCACCTGAGATGTAATTACACCACCATAGCTTACTGTCAGTCTGCTTTGCCAGTGAAGATGTCATCCTGAAGACTTCAAGGGAAAGATGGCTTCCAAAAGGAAATCCATCCCACCGGTCTGATTCACCTGTAACAGGATGGTTTATCTTATATCAGCCTAGAGTTGCAGCTTAGCTTCAAGACCTACTTTTTACACAGAGTAAGGCAAGATGCAAATCACTACAAAGCAAGATGGAAACTCCTCGTTAACTTACACTTACTGGTTTCTTACTGCAAAAGTGCTCCAGTTTAATCATTGTCAAAAAATTACATCAATGAAATTTTTCAAGTGGATCTTAATTCTGACAGTTGAATCATTAGGGTGCTCCATCCCAAAGTACTGGAATTGATGTTTATGTAGAGCATTGCAAGACCACTATCAAGACTCATTGTGGCAGAACTATTATTCCTTAGGTCTTAAATCGCTTAAGAATTCCCCAGATCCTGATTTTTTCCATTCTCCTGAAACCAACAGTGTTATTTTAAAAACAAATAAACAAATAAAAAATATTACATTTTAAAATATGAATAAATACATATCTAAATAAAAAAATACATAAATAAATGATGTGTGCGTAGGTGTCTCAGCATTCAAAGGCAGGTTTGACAATGAAAGGTCATGCCCATGTAAAAATGATATTACATGCTCGGAAGCACTGACACATTTCTAAATGAAATGTCTACAGAGCAGGAAATGACAAAATCAGAATTCACAATGCCGAACGAAAAAGCACATTGTCCCCTGATTAGTATAAATAAATACTTCCTTACATCAGAGTTCACTGATAAAATCTCATAATTGCAATACAAAGCTTTGCAATAGGAGCAAAAATTATAGTAAACTCTTTCATGCCTTGGTGGTCTGATATCTTTGGTCTCCTACATAGCATTTGCCTTCAGAGTGACCAAATGCGTTGTTCGTGTACCATAACTGGAACAACTATTGCTTAATTGTCTTTTACTATAGTTTTGATAGGCCAGTGATTGTCTCCAATGACAGGATAATGCAGAGAAGTCATGTAGTTACCACTGTTAGTGCTGTGCTGTTGCTTTTCATTACAAACATGTTTAATTTTCCGTACAGCATGTCTTTATGGATTTTTCTTTAATTGGTTACTCAAATGGCTTTCCGAGATGTACTAACAACTACCTTCACAATCTACTTTCAATGCAAAACAGTTACTGAGGAGTCAGCCAGAAAGTGGACAAAGGCTTCATTTGTCTCCTCTGTTAAAGGAAGATCAATTCCAGGAAGGACAAGGGTATCTCAGGAAAGCCTACATCACTCAAGCTTCTTTGAATTCACCTACAGGCACAGTCATCTGATTCCTGACGGGGAGAAATTTCTTGCTTTCCCAGTCTTGTGGCTAAACTCTTAAGGACCTGCACATCACATCTTGGGCTTATCAGATATGACGTCCTCCATTCCAATTTCAGATGACCCAGCTGCATGAGCTGGACCTCTTGCAGTGGTGAGACATCCAGCCACGTGGCTTCTGGAGCCAAGTGAGTGCCTCTGTGCAATCCTCATGGTGCTGCAAGGAGGCATTCATTCCAGCTGGCACTCCCCAGGATAAAGTCACTCTTTACATTGGAGCACAATAGGAAAAGCCATTCCTCTACTTATATTTGTAAGGGGTAGAACTTCTTCTCCTGCTCAGAGCATCTTCTGATCTCTCTTTTGAGATCATTGATCTTCATATGTATATAAATAGGTGGGTCAAACCCAGAAAGTAAAATTACCCATAGCTCAGGAACAAAAAACACTCATGGAGATGTGAATTGAAACCACATCAGGCAAGGCACCCTACTGAAAGCCAAGCGGGTACATAAACTACTTTGTAACTGGCTTAATGGATGAGCAGCAGTGTTTGACTTCATCTGCATGGGAGAAAGGAGTTGTTATGGCACTAAATCCTCAAATCCAGACTGCAAACCCAAGTATGACTCATTGGAAAAAAAAAATGGCAAAAATTCTACATCCACTCCATTTCCTAAGACATAATAATGGCTTTCTGCTGGAATTGGATCTGGGCTAAAGCAGTTACCCCAAACCGCCTGAGTAAAAGTCACCTATCCAGGAGTGCATAAGAGTTTGGGGAAAGAAAACCAGAAAGAATGACAATAGATCGATTTTGTTTGGCACGCTACAGAATAAAAGACCTTCTACTACTTTAATTCTGATGCAACACTTGGGTAACATAATGAAGCCTGTGTCAATCTGGTTTTAGGATACTGCACACTTTTAAATGTAGATGAGGATCTGTGTTTTCGGAAAGGTCAGCTGTGACTCAACCACTATTTTTATGTTGTTCTGCAAATTGTTTCAGTGAATCACTGTTGTACTTTCACTCACATTCACAGACATTTTATGTTTCTTCATCCTTTGTTCTCCAAAATAAAAGTGGTCTAGACTGAGAAATTCAGTGTGTAATTTGTTCATTTTACGTGGGAAGAAAACAGAAAAAATTCCTTAATTCCATGAAGGGCATCTGGTCTCCTTAAGCCAAGGTTTCCTACGAGGTGTAAAGGTCAAGCAAAATTGAATAAAGGAAATTTCTATCACCATTAATTTCACCTGCCTTTTGGCGACAAAGAAAACCTAAATGACTCAGACCTGGCTAAAAATGGACTCACTAGAAAGCCTGGGGCTATTTCTACGGTGAATTTGAAACACCCTGATTCCAGATGACCTTCAGAAAGTTTTTCACAAATATAAAATGCAACATCACATTATAATATTTGAGTAACACAACATGAGTCAACATGCTGTTTATGTACTCAGAGATTACTGTATTAAGATGATACTTTCTGACTAAACAGAGCTGGTTCATGGGCAACATAGAATCATAGAATAGTTTGGGTTAGAAAGCACCTTCAGATCTTCCAGTTCCAACCTCTCTGCCATGGGCAGGGGCATCTTGCACTAAACCGTGTCACCCAAAACTCTGTCCAACCTGGCCTTGAACACCGCCAGCGATGGAGCATTCACAACTTCCCTGGGCAACCCATTCCAGTGCCTCACCATCCTCACAGTAAATAATTTCTTCCTCATATCCAATCTAAACTTCCCCTGTTTAAGTTTTAACCTGTTACTCCTTGTCCTGTCACTACAGTTCCTAATAAAGAGTTCCTCTCCAGCATCCTTGTAGCCCTCTTCAGATACTGGAAGGCTTCTGCAAGGTCTCCATGCAGCTTCTTTTCTCCAGGCTGAACAGCCCCAACTTCCTCAGCCTGTCTTCATATGGAAGGTGCTTGAGCCCCTGAGCATCCTCGTGGCCTCCTTTGGACTTGCTCCAACAGTTCCATGTCCTCCGTACCTGTTGATTTCATGTAGAAAGCAATAACTTTCATTGAAATTTTTTTTTGCTTTCTTCATCCCTTGCAAGTCAACAGATAAGTGCCAGGTAAAAAGAAGCAAGAAGGAGTGGCAGAATGGGTGAAATAGACCTAATTGTTTAGAAACCAGTTCTAGTTTACCATAACTCAATGTTTCTTTTAATATACATTCTGTTTGGTCTACTCCCTTTTAAAATTGTGTGGATTATTTAAATAGTGTTTATCATAGTGAGAGCACTTCCCTTCCTCCTAGGCAAGAGCAAATATAAAGTCATTAATATCATTTTGGGATAACACAGTGGTCTGGTTTGCATGTTTACCTAAAGAAAATATTTACTTTCCTTGAGTATTTACACCAATAAATCTGGAATCCACAG
Organism: Myiopsitta monachus; assembly: GCA_017639245.1. Classification (NCBI taxonomy): domain Eukaryota; kingdom Metazoa; phylum Chordata; class Aves; order Psittaciformes; family Psittacidae; genus Myiopsitta; species Myiopsitta monachus. Next base: position 111,934,032 of record CM029917.1, on the reverse strand, counting down.
TGGTCTTGAGCAGAGCATTTAGATACTAAGACAGACAGACAGCCATAAGGTAAGGATTGTTGTAATAATAATTGTTGTCATCCAAAACTCATTGGAAAAAAAATGCATGTGACTTCAGCAAAGCTTTCATTTTGAAGAAAATAAACATGAGGAGGTATCTAGATAGAGTATGAAGAGGTTATCTAGATAGAGTTCATGCTGCTTAGAGCAGACTAGTTGTAGAGCTTGAGAGCTTTGTACATCTAAAGCAAGCACTCATTAATTTTTACTACATTCACCATGTGTTTACATAAACTGCATAAGAACTCCCTGAAAGAGGTCTTTAATTCAGGTGGCTGCAGTAACAACTTCAATTAAGGATGGTTGAAAATGCCACTTTGTTGCTTGCAGATGGGAAGAATGGGGTCAGTGAGATAGTCCAAAGGACGAAATCTTTAGCACTGGGAGAAGAATATCCCATGTCTATTTTCAAGACCAGACGTGTTGGATCTGCTTAGGGTTTGATTGACTGAGCTAAGAAAGTCTTAATCAGACTCAGAAGATAAAATGCTACTGGATGAAACCAATTCTGATTCTCTAGAAAGACCAGTGGTCCTGCTGTTTATATTTCATGTTATCCTGGCAACCCTCTGAATGATGAGACAACCAAGCCTCCCCTAAATTCCTTTACAGTTGTGGCAAACACGACACCAAGACAACATTTTTGGCCGAAGCCACATTTCTCACTAGAGCAACATATTTGGACAGGGTTTAATGCATAAAAATTATCCTTCAGGTCTGTAACTGATTTCAGTAGTCAACCTTAAATTTCTGCTATTACTTTTTGTAAGTGATTACAATTAGCATATGGTTACCACTGTTAACTACAGAGAATACCAGGGTAATACTAATTAGAAATAGAGGAAAGTGTGTAGATTTTCCTGCTGTCTTCAGTTAAACTACTAATATTATTAATGTTGTGCATGACAATACTTAAGACAGAGGCACCCTCATGCTAAGCATTTAGCAAACAAATAACATTAGGAAGTCCTTGCCATACAGGACCATATAAGCTAATTAAACAAGACTGACAAGGAATGGAACAAGCAACTGATGTGAAAACAAAGCCTCAGGTCACATAATAATAGAGCTATGCATAGCCTAAATACACACTATATTGTTCAACCAGTGTTGCAGCCATTGCATCAAACTAACTCTTCAAATGGGTGAATAGGAAACAAGATAAATCATTAAAGTGTTTTGTAATGTTTTGAGCAGTTTTCGTGACGAACAAGATGGGCATCTGCAGCGTTGAAATGATCTGTTGTAGAACATAAAGCCCTGCAGTGACAGAGGGACGTTTTCGTCACTAGGCAAAAGAATGAAATCATAAAATTAAAGGAAGAAAATGAGTGAATATTTCTATCCAGAGGAGCAGGGCTTGATCAGAAGTAATTACATTCAATTCTTCAAGTATTGTCACTAAATTGTTAGCAACAAGAGGAAGAAAACATGCTTTAAATGATGGCATAACTCATAACATTTGGTGGAGGTTGTTGTCTTTTAACCTAAGCTACTCAGCTAAGAGAGGCTTACAATAAAATGAAACAGATTCATCTGTCATTAATCAGGCCAATCCAAAAGAGAGTGCCATCATTTAGAGCACGCTGTACAGCAATAAACCGCAATGACACATCAGAATTGGCAAATATTATTAATCATTTGAAATGGAACATAAGGTGGTGGCAGCTGCATCTATGAATACTACTCTTAAAATCCAGAATTCCCGTTCCAAATGTAAACCAAATTGTTTGTGTTTGACAAAGAAATTGCATCAGAAGCAAAAAAACTTTCACTTATGAAGGTGATTGTGTAATAATTGGAGATAGATTTTCTGAGGCATGCTGCAGATTGCTGGTGGGTGCAATGTGCATCTACAGAATGAATTGGGTAGGGAAAACTGAGGTGTGAAACCAGTCAGAACAAAAACACCTACAAAAGTAGGGCTGCTGTTAAGTAGCCCGAAAATCATATTAGCCCCAGCCTTGAAAATAGGCACTCTCTTGCATGCTTATGTCTGTATCTGGACTCCGATGTTCTGCATGACTATAAGACTCCTGCTTCCATCTAACCAGAAGGTTAGATGGAAATTTCTTGAGTATGAAAAGCCCTGATTAGATATGTATCTTCTGTTCAGCAAATAAACACCTGCTGGTCTGAGGTGGAACTCTACAGCTATGAAAACTGTACAGAAAGTGAAGGGAATAAAACTGCCTGTGGTTCTTGACAGAACAGGAATGAGGAGTCACACCATGCTTGGGGGTGACGAGTTTAACCTCAAAAAAGGAGCTGCCATGCTTTCCATACAATGCATACTTCAACTTTGCGTCAGTTTTCACCGGCAAATGCTCTGACCACACCACCCAAGTCTTGGAAGGTAGACGCAGGAACTGTGAGAATGAAGACCCTGGGTCCACTGTAGGAGAGGATCTGGTTCGAGATCATCCTAGGAACCTGAACGTACACAAATCCATGGGACCTGATGAGATCCATCCGCTGGTCCTGAAGGAGCTGGCAAATGAAGTTGCTAAGCCACTGTCCATCATATTTGAGAAATCATGGCAGTCAAGTGAAGTTCCCAATGACTGGAAAAAGGGAAATACAACCCCCATTTTCAAGAAGGGGAAAATGGATGAGCCGGGGAACTACAGAGCAGTCAGTCTCACCTTGGTGCCTGGCAAAATCTTGGAGCAGATTCTCATGAAAGGCATGCTGAGGCACATGAAAAACAAGAAGGTGCTTGGTGACAGCCAGCATGGGTTCACTAAGGGGAAATCCTGCCAGACCAAACTGATGGCCTTCTATGATGGAGCTACAGAACTGATGGGCAGGGAAAGAGCAGTTGATGTCATCTACCTGGACTTGTGCAAAGCGTTTGACACTGTCCCACATGACATCCTTGTCTCTAAGTTGGAGAGACATCAATTTGATAGGTGGACCACTCAGTGGATAAAGAACTGGCTGGATGGCCGCACGCAAGGAGTTGTGCTCAATGGCTCAATGTGCAGCTGGAGACCAGTAACGAGTGGTGTCCCTCAGGGATCGGTGTTGGGACCGGTCTTGTTCAACATCTTTGTTGGTGACATGAACAGTAGGATAGAGTGCGCCCTCAGCAAGTTTGCCAATGACACCAAGCTGTGTGGTTCGGTTGATACACTTGAGGGAAGGAATGTCATCCAGAGGGGCCTTGACACACTTGTGAGGTGGGCTGATGTCAACCTGATGAAATTTAACCATGCCAAGTGCAAGGTCCTGCACCTGCATCAGAGCAATCCCAGGCACAGCTACAGGTTGGGCAGAGAAGAGATTGAGAGCAGCCCTGAGGAGAAGGACTTGGGGGTGCTGCTCGTTGAGAAAATGAACATGAGCCGGCTGCAGTGTGCACTCACAGCCCAGAAAGCCAACTGTATCCTGGGCTGCATCAAGAGAAGCATGACCAACAGGTTGAGGGAGGTGATCCTGCCCCTCTACTCTGCTCTCATGAGACCTCACTTGGAGGATTGTGTGCAGTTCTGGTGTCCTCAACATAAAGAGGACATGGAACTGTTGGAGCAAGTGCAGAGGAGGCCACAAGGATGATCAGGGGACTGGAGCACCTCCTATACGAAGATAGACTGAGAAAGTTGGGGCTGTTGAGCCTGGAGAAGAGAAGGCTGTGTGGAGACCTCAGAGCAGCCTTCAGTATCTGAAGGGGTACTATAGGGATGCTGGGGAAGGACTCTTCATGAGGGACTGTAGTGATAGGACAAGGGGTAACGGGTTCAAACTGAAACAGAGGAAGTTTAGATAGGATATGAGGAAGAAATTCTTTAGTGTGAGGGTGGTGAGGCACTGGATTGGGTTGCCCAGGGAAGTTGTGAATGCTCCATTGCTGGCGGTGTTCAAGTCTGGGTTGGGCAGAGCCTTGGGTGTCATGGTTGAGTGGTAGGTGTCGCTACCCATGGTAGGGGCGTTGGAACTGGATGATCTTAAGGTCCTTTTCTACCCTAACTATTCTATGATTCTATGATTCTGTGGAATCTCCTCTGCTGTAGGGTAAGAAGTTCAAACGTGCATAGGATGCCGAACAAGGGAATTCAATACAATGCTCTAATCTCCATCCCAGAAAACCAGTATACTACTAATGGTGGGAACTGACAGGGTATGCAAGAATGATCTTTTGCATTCTTTATTTCTACATCTGCAGCTGACCAATCCAGAGACTGGATGCAGGGCTGGATAGCTCTGATCTTATTTTACTCTCTGAAGAACAGAGATAGCTCCTCTGACAGGCAATTTCAGGGTAACTGAAATGATCAGTCAGCACTCACATTGGCGACTTTCGTCTGGGAGCTTTCACCTGAGTCTCAGAAACTCTTGAAAAAGAAGCTGAAAAATGGAAGGAGGGAAGTCTACACTTAACTCATATGATTCAGTTTACGGCTGGCTTCTCTTAGAAAGCAAGTGTTCAGAACTTAGGAGCTATGGTAACAATATGCAGTATTAATAGCAATAATATTGGGCAGGAGTTGGAGTGCTTCCAGTTTATACAAGCATAAAAAATTCAGAACACTGGGCCTTAGGTCACCAACTTGAACCGAAAGTAATGACAGCTGCTTTGAGGGTACAAAATGATCAGTGGGAGTTAATAAAACAAGATAAAGTATTATCTTTTTCTTCTGTTATCTGCTCAGTTTGTCAAAAAGAAAGCTGTGAGGTGGCTTGCAGTTGAATCTGAAAAACATCAGTGAGCAAAGGGCACTCTATTCCAGCAAAGAAATGCCTCAGGGGAAGGAGTGGTAGAAGATTATCCACACCAATTCCTTTCAGTAACAAGGTACAAACTTAGAAAAGTGAGGTTGCTTAACCACTGTCATGGTTTAAGCCCAGGCGTAACTCAGAAAACCACGCAGTTTCTCTCTCACTCCCCCCCTTCCCTCCCCACAGCTCCCAGAGGGATGGGGAGGAGAATCAAAAGAATGTAACTCCCATGGGTTGAGAGAAGAACAGTGCAGTAACTAAGGTATAACACAAACCACTGCTGCTACCACCAATAATAATAATGATAAGGGAAATAACAAGGGAAGAGAATACAACCGCTCACCACACGCCAACTGATATCCAGCCCAACCGAACAGTGACCTGACCCTTCCGGGAAACTGCCCTAGTTTATATAGTGGGCATGATTTTTGGTTGATAAGCTGGAGGGAAGGAATGCCATCCAGAGGGACCTTGACACGCTTCTGAGGTGGGCTGATGCCAACCTGATGAAATTTAACCATGCCAAGTGCAAGGTCCTCCACCTGCATCAGAGCAATCCCAGGCACAGCTACAGGTTGGGCAGAGAAGAGATTGAGAGCAGCCCTGAGGAGAAGGACTTGGGGGTGTTGGTCAATGAGAAAATTAACATGAGCCGGCTTCAGTGTGCACTTTTGTAGCCCAGAAAGCCAACGGTATCCTGGGCTGCATCAAAAGGAGCGTAACCAGCTGGTTGAGGGAGGTGATCCTGCCCCCCTACTCTGTTCTTGTGAGACCTCACTTGGAGGCTTGTGTGCAGTTCTGGTGTCCTCAACATAAAGAGGACATGGAATTGTTGGAACAAGTGCAGAGGAGGGCCATGAGGATGATGAGGGGACTGGAGCACCTCCTGTATGAACATAGGATGAGAAAGTTGGGGCTGTTGAGCCTGGAGAAGAGAAGGTTGCATGGAGACCTCAGAGCAGCCTTCCAGTATCTAAAGGGGGGGGCTAAAGGGATGCTGGGGAAGGACTCTTCATGAGGGACTGTAGTGATAGGACAAGGGGTAACGGGTTCAAACTGAAAGAGGGTAAGTTTAGATTGGATATGAGGAAGAAATTCTTTACTATAAGGGCTGTCCAGGGAAGTTGTGAATGCTCCATCGCTGGCAGTGTTCAAGGCGGGGTTGGACAGGGCCTTGGTTCTCATGGTTTAGTGGGAGGTCCTCCTGCCCATGGCAGGGGGGTTGGAACTGGATGATCTTAGGGTCCTTTCCAACCCTAACCTGTGATTCTATGATTCTATGATGTGCTATGATATGGAATACCCCTTTGGTTAGTTTGGGTCAGGTGTCCTGTCTCTGCTTCCTCCCGGCTTCCCCTCCTCCCTGGCAGAGCATGAGGCTCAGAAAGTCCTTGGTCAGGGGAAACATTACTGATCAGCAACTGAAAACATTGGTGTTAACAACGCTGTTCCCAGGCCTAAAGTCAAAACCACAGCACTGCACCAGCTACTAAGAAGGAGAAAAATGACTGCTACTGCTGAACCCAGGACAACCACTAAAGCAGATTTCAATGGGAAGGGGCAAACTGTGCTGCAGCTGAAAAACAGAGGCATTTCTGCAAGATATTCTTCTATCTTCAACAGAAGAGTAACTGGGTGAATTTTATGGCCTGATGAGTGTGCAAGGTACAGGAGGTCAGACTAGATGATATAATGGCTTCTTTCTGGCTCTGAGATCTATGAGCCTATCAAAAATGTATTAGAAGCTGGAGGAGGCACCTGTATAATCTTGACCTACTGCTGTGAGCAACATCTAAATGTAGAATTCAAGTCTCTGAGCTTGCACGTAAATGTGAATCAGCATTTACTGTAAGCACAGCAGTGAAACTGGTACTAAAGCAACATTTCGAGGGCATTGGCACTGCCTCTGGTTGTAAAAGTTTTCAGCTCTAAGCCTGGCTGAGACCTTCAGGTCTTGCTATAATATGAATGATCATAATAATGGGATTGAATTACAGTGTTCTGCAGAGAAATGAATCAACCCCTGCAGATACTTCCCAAAGAATCATGCCTGATGGAAGCATGATCCACAGCACACAGCTGCTGGCTGCCAGCACTCCACAGGGTGTCCCAGCTGCAAACCAGCCAGTCTCAGGTGCAATGTGGAATGAATACTTCTGAAGCAGCATCAGTGCTAATCCAGCAGCAGCACTGCATTGCTCTGCCTTGCCTCCTTTGCACCCCTCCTGTGCCTGTGCTCTGAGCAGACTTTGAGGCTTGAAGTGAAATGCCCAGATAGCATGACAGAAATAGTGCTTGGTTCTTAACTTCCAGCATAGCTAGGTATGATTCTATGTCCTCTATGAAACACAGCCTTCTGCCCAAGCATTCTACCCTTGAGTTCACCGAGGCAGAAGAGAGGATGCTTTTAAGGTAAACTTTTCTCTCTTCCTCTGATTGGTGGTAATCCTTTCTCTCTCTAACAAACATCCTAAACCGCTCAAGTTCATTATGCAAGTGGGAGTTCTGATTCCTGAGGAGAGATGAAAGAAAAAGGTATTACCCTGAGCTAGGTAAGTGCTGTTTCCCACAGAGGATAGGACAAATGGAGATTCCCAAGCCCCACACTTACCCCACGTGGGAAATTTGGAGGGACTAGAAGAGGAAGACCATTATGCCTGAAGGTGCAGATCACAACCTGGGCACAGACTGAAGACCGCAAAGTAACAGTGGCAGGTACTTCATAAAGATCCATCTTTGTTGTGGCACTTATAGACAGTTTCAATTATATTTGTTGTGTCTTCCACATGTCTAACCTCTTATCAATCTGCCTCTAAAGAGACACTGTGCATCCCGACACAAAGACCTTCTCTGTTGGTACTTGAAACCATGCACTGGAGAACCATGGGAGAGAGAAACTAAGCTAATTTCAGGTTAGATATATAAAGAAGAAGTTCTTTACCGTGAGGGTAGTGAGGCACTGGAACAGGTTGCCCAAGGAAGTTCTGAATGCTCCATCCCTGGCAGTGCCAGGTTGGACAGAGCCTTGGATGACATTGTCTAGTGTGAGGTGTCCCTGCCCATGGCAGGGCATTGGAACTGGATGATCTTAAGGTCTTTTCCAACCCAAACCATTCTATGATTCTATGATTCTAAGTATCTTACAATTATACTAGTGATTTAAAACAGACTTTTACAAACAAGCTTGCAGAACTGAAAGTCACTCCTAGACAATCTGAAAATTTAAAGCACCTTTTGACATTACCACAAATACAAAAGATAGGACCACATTTTCAACTTTCTTTCTCTTTGAAAAGCTGGGAGAACAATTTCTCTTCCTGAAAGAATTGAATTTGTATATTTTTAAGGTCTGTTATCTGACCCTTTATTCTTACATGCAAGTGTCAAGAAATACCAGCTCACAAACTGAAGAAAACATTCTGTCTCTCTCATCTGCACCTTTTATCATAAAGGACAATGCTTCCCCCCCCCCCTTTAATTACATTCACAGACATCTGCTTAATATTGCCGATAAGTATGAGAAGATCACTACTAGATGACAAGCAATAATACCTCTTTACAAATGGTGACGAATAAAGAGGAAGATGAATGTGTACAGATAGCGTATCAATGTAATGGACTGCTTTCTAGCAGACATTTGTTATTTGTGTTCTTTGCTCTACTGCGTGTAAAATTAAATCTCCAGTTCTGTGCCACAGACACTCTTGCATGAGAGTAAGTGAATTATTTTCACTGAGGAAGAGCCTGGTTCAATTTAAGGATAGGGCATCTCTTTGAGCCTGATTGTTTCTAAACTATGAGCTCTTTAGGGTTTACACCAAGATGATCCAGGATGCTTACAGAGCTTGCATAGCTTTGACAATAACTGAAATATTGCACTTCTGCTTGCAAATCCCATATTCCCTGCCAAAACAAAACCACCAGATGACAAGAGACCTCCTGGGTCAGGGAGACCTTGAATAGCACTGCTTAAAAGAAAATCTTCCTTATGGATATATCAGATTCCAAGTTAGGGTTTTTTATCTCTTCTGCTGTGGCTGAAGTTTTTCACTCTGTCAGGAACCTTCTACTAATCCCTCCTAAGCTTTTACTTTTACAGACTAAACACCAAGAAAACACACACAACTCCTTAACAAGCATGTAAGCCAGAGTAATGATGAGCAAGTCTTAAAATACCCATTGTCTTAGAGAAAACTCAGCTCTGATCAAAAAATCCTAACTGAAACCATCAAAGAAGAGGTAATAAAGTCCAACCCTACTTTAACTACTAGAGTCCCAGATTTATCTGGCTTAATTTGCAGCATTTAAGTGAGATGCATCAATTAGGAACAGTTGTCCTGAGTTCTTTCCATGGTCAACAGGGAAAAGCCAGGCAAGACTTCAGAGCAGGAGCCAGATTTTAGGGCAGAGACACAGCCCTGTAGAAGTGCTCCCTTTTCATATTCACTGCAGAGGAAGCTCAGTTACCATTCTTCTAACTAAGGGGCTAAATTTCTAAATATTCCTGGATGAGACGTTAATTCCAGGTCTTTCTGAGAAGTCTGTTTGTTTTCTATACGAGCAGATTACCCTGAAGTGTTGCTCCTAAAATCTACCACATACCTGAATACACCAGGATACCAGCTTGGCATTCCTTCTCCCCCTCAGAGGACATACCCGGTGGATGAAATTAACAACACACCCCTACATCTTTTCTACATGGCTCCTATCAATTACTCCATATTTAGTTCTTGTTTTATAATTTTCATGTCTAGTTCTTACTTTCTAGGCCATAGGCCCATTCCTCAGCTCAAATAAGTCATTTTTGTCCCCTTATGTGAGAGGGCACTGATTTATACTGGGCAAGAGTTTAATGTTGGAACTAGATGATTTTAAGGTCCTTTCCAACCCTAATTGTTCTGTGATTCTACGATTCATAATGCGGACAGATGAATTGCATTCTGTCAGCTAGGGATCTTTACTATAGCTGAGCTGAACTTTATATTGCAAGAAAGAAGCAAGCACTTAAAGACTGCTGCTTGAGGAAAAGTAACAGGATCTAGCACAACACTGCAGTGAGCACTATCACCTGGGGCATGCAGGGCTCATTGAGGTTAATTGAAAAGATAGAAAGAAAACATAAAGCACTCCTGTAGAGAAGAAGAATAACTATTTCAGGCAGCAAATGGGTGTTATGTGAGCTCATGAAGAGGTGCTGAGGATCAGACTCTCATGCTGAGACTCACATAGGACCACAGCGAACACAGACCCATGAACTAAAGAGGTACCTCCACAGGGGTCAATGCAGTAACCAAAGAGCTTGGAAGAAGGATCTGGAGTCCTTTCCCCTCCAGGGCTTTTCCCTCACTTCATTTGCAAGTGCCAGATGTCCCAGCTGTTCTTGCTGAGCATCACAGAGAATTCAGCAGCAGGAGCTCAAGCATAATGCACATGTACCCACTTCATTTAAACTAACAGGGAAACCCTCTCCTGGACCTTCCTGCTTGATATGAACTTGCAGCAATCTCTATACTTTGGTCATGTTGCTGGTTCTCTTGATACAACATTTAATTTTGATAAATGGATTTTCCTCTTATTTAAAAACATTTATAATTTAATTAAGAAGACCCCCTAAAAGCATTCTCAGCCCTCAAACACTTTCATGTTACTAAAGCACATTATTAGTCTAACAGGGAAATTTTACCTTCGATTCCCTTTTCCTATGAACTCTCTTATCTATGGTTCCAAACTTTCACTGTTACGGTATTGATTTCCATCTGCTTTGTGCAATAAAGCTAAGGTCATGTCCATCTGTTAAGCAAACTCCTTCATTTGAGGTGTTTCATCAAAAACAAGTAGCCTCAAGGATAGTTTAAGAAACAGTTTTGCCTTACTGCAGATTTGTTTTAATTTGCTGGTTTGGGTGTAGTTTATTTGTGCCTGTACTGGTGGAAAAATAGAAAACACTGTTGTAAGAAGTTTCAAGTCTGGAAGCTTTTGCCCATGTTTGAAATTGCCTTATTGACTGTGTACATCTAAATATGGAGTGGAAGCACCTTCAGAACTCATTTTTAAGCCTCCCTTTTGTGTTTATTTGGGCATAATAAGACAAAAACGAAAAGTGCAGATAGACTTCAATTAAGAAGAGGGATTTTAAATTGCTATGCTTCTTCTCTCATATATTTAATGCGTCAATATCTGAGAAGCCAAGCACAAATAACAATAGCAATGCTGCGATTTTTTTCAGTTTCAAGACATCTTGCAAATGCTAATCTGTGGAGTAAAAGAAACGACACAAAATAATGAAAAGGAAGGAGAGAAATAACTGTAAAACGTATGTATATAATGAACTTGCAAAACAAGTTAAGACATTTTATAGGGGCACTGGAAAAGAAGTCATAAGGGATATCCTGCATCACTCAATTCAATCTCTAGCTTCTCATTAAAGATTTTCTTCATAAACTTACCCAGGTCCATCTTAAAAAAAAATAGGTTATTGACTTCCAGGTCTTTGAACAGAAGTTGCTTCCAATACCCCCCTGCTATAGTTAGGCAACTTTATTGCTCCTATATTATCTTGCCCTACAGTCTAGAAGACAGGGAAAATGAATGATCATGTCGAGTTGATATTGCACTGAGACTCAACAAACCTAATTTGCTTTGCCCCTTGCCTGCTGCATTTTCTTGAGCAGGACTCTTTTTGCCCTTACCACAGTCTTTGCTCATCTCTGTAATTAGAGAGCACACTCACAGAATGATACTGCATTTTTAATTCCTCATTAGCATTAGGCATGTTTCAGTGAGGATTTGACAGTGGGCAATGAGTATGTGCAGTGATGTAATAAAACAGCCTAAGTTACAGGTACTGCTACAAAGTCTGGATTCATAAACACTATCTCACCTCCAGACAGTCATAGAGGGTTATTCAGAAGATTGAGTTAGAACTGAAGCAACTTTCAGCCTTCCTAAACTTGCTGTTCACACACATTCATGGAAATCAGATCATGAAATGGGTGAGGGAAAGAGAAACATATTTGCACATTGAACAATTGAGGGTTGTACAGAAAAATATAAATACTTAACCATTTCAGTGTTTGGAGTATATCGTTTTACTGATGTTGGGTATTTGGATCATCTGGTTAGTTGCTTCTCTATTATTAAATAGAGGAAACCAGAAAAGTATAAAATATACCAGTTTTTTGTTAAGGAAAATATAAATTTATGTAAATGTTTATATAATATATATACATATACATAAAGTATACCTGTTTTCTAACTTTCACTAAAATCAAGAAAAGATGAAACCTGGGATTACTTAGTTAATGAAATGCCCAGAGGGTTCTTGCATTTTCCTCGTAATAAGCTGAAAAATACACTGAAAATTAAGATAGCCCGAAGAGTATCCAAATATTTTTCACAATTTTAAACAAAAAGTTAGACTTCTACTTTACCTTTGAGCCTTTGCTCTTGTCTTCAAGATGCTAGAAAAAATAATGCATCACATATTAAAGTAACTTTGGTTTGAATATATCTAGGGAGGATCAACATAAATGACCAAATCCAGACTCGGGCAGATAGTCTGCTCTCAAATCTTCACCTTGTTGGTCCTTCACTCCATTAGGTCAGCTTAATCAGTGTTTGAGGTGAGTTTAATAAAGCACTTGAATAAAAAAATGTAGTAGGAAGTCCTTCTGCAAATGTTATTTGCTTCTGATGATACTTGAATCAGAATTCTTCTATACAGAATGTGTTTAATCTGATAATACTGAAACGGGTCAAAGGAGAGAGAATTGAAGAGGCATTAGCTTCTGTAAATGTAATAACACTATGTCCTCTAAAGCCTTTCTTACTAGTAATGAGTTTTCAGTTTTCCATTCCTAGGAGATTATTCTCCGAAGGTCATCTGGAATTTATGGACATAGTCAGAAAGGAAAACAACAACAGGTTTTGTTCATTTATTTGGCTCCTTTTTTTCCAGGCATTTCCCTTCTAGGTTTTATTGTACTCTGTTCACAGTTGCAAAACCAGCAAAACCCCAGTAAATTAATTCAAAGCTCAGCTCATATCTTGTTGCCCCTCTTTGAAACCAAAGGAGCTAATCTGAATGCCAGCTGAGCAAGTTACCTTAAATTCATTACCCCTTTAATTTTCATCATGATCAATACTTAAAGAAATAAGGGAAGAGGAACAAGCAAGGCAAAACCATGTAAAATTTCAGAGTGCTTCTTAGATATTGGCTACATTATTTTGTTAACCAGCTAATCAAAAAGGTCTCTGACACCCTGGAAGAGTCTAATACAAAGCTCCAATGTTCAGTAAAGTTACATGGTTGGGACAGAAGTTTGGAACACAGTTTAGGAGCCATTAATGTTGGAAAATAGATGGCCATACTCATCCCTCCCCCCAGATGGAGTACAGAATCCATGACTGGGTTTCCAGCTTTATCCATTCTCACACGTAATGCATTTTTATTGTAAAAACAAATGTAGCATTGAAAAAAATAGTGTTTTATTCACAGCCTGCAGGGGACCAATTTACTGCACTATAGACTTGAAAATGAAGGTATAAAATGGCACTACAGAGCCACAATTATGTAAGTCAGCCACTGCAACCTATGACCATAAGTACATTGGGCATGCTGGGACTGGCATTCAGAGTGCTCTACACGACTTCTTGCCTGCAGAGTAAGAGCGGCTGATACAGGATGTAAAAGGCTGCAAGACCCGCTATGAGGACTTCCACCAAGCTCTGTGTGTGCAGGGAAAGGTTATTTCACACAGAGTAATGGGACTGTGAAGCTGAAAAATAACATGCGAAAGCGCCTAACGTGAACTTGCCGTTTTCCAAAGGTTTACAATGGACGCAAATCCAGATGCGCTTCCCTACCCTTTCCAGAATAAGCTTCTCACACAAAACTGATAAACATTACGCTCCACATTTAGTAGCTCTAGCAATTGAGGGTTTTTTTTGCTGTCCTCATTATTTTATTTATGCAGATAAAACTATTTCTTACTAATTACATTTGTGGAAAAGGTTACTATGTCCAAAAAAAAACCCAGTTTGAAACAGACTATTAAGCCCCAATGTCTCAAGCTTGGCTAAGTTTAAAAAGGGAAATTTTAAGAAGAACTTCATCAGGGGAAGTGTGAATTTTACACTGTCACATGTTCTATGCATCTGGGCCAACTGATATGGTTAATCAGTTCTCTTTGCCCCCATGAAGCCCTTTGCTTTTATCACTTTCTTTTTTTTTCATTCCATGTTAGCATTCGAAGACCATACGATCTGCAGGAGTTTATATTGGTTGGAAATTGCTCTGCTATCTTCTCTTTCCCATTTGTATAGGCAGATGAATCAGATGCTATCAATTGATTAATCAGCTGGTTCGCTTTCTCTCCTCCATAACTGTGAACCTGAGAATGAATATTTATGAGAGTGTGTAATTAGACGCTTGACTTTGTAAATCATCTGGTGATGCTGCCAGTGAGGTTTTAATCTGCAGATAGGCTCCAAGTCTCACCTATCTCCATGAAAGATATTATTAATTTCCACAGCAAGGAACTGGAAGAAAATATCATTCCGTTATCACACATAATTTACAAATCTGGGTTTATGGTGATGTTTGCTACATACTTCACCAAAGATCTTATACAATGGGCTGATGAGCTAAGTGAGGAGAAAATCAGAACAAGTAAGTCAGCATCGACATTTAGTTTGAGCTCTCTAACTGAGAATGCTTCAATTTTATAGTTGTCCACCTGAAATTAGTATTTAAAAGAAATAGATCTTTTTTCTTCTTCAAAGATAGGAAAATATGTTATTCTGACTATTGTTTCATAAAATTGCTGCTTATTGGTTTGGTCAGTCACAATTGTGAACTATATCCCTGCGGGAGCATGGTCTCTAAAATCTTACAAACGTGTTACAACACCTATAGTTAAACATGCAGTTGTTTTCACAAAAAACCCACCCCACATTCACCTCCAGAATAAGGTTGCATGTTCCAAAACCAAGTGTAGTGGTATTAAATACAAGACCAAAGGGAGGAGGTGGTGCAGACAGGCTGAGAAGGGACTGGACTCTGCAACCTGGTGTTGAACTGCTGGTAGGTAGCGAGGAGGAGGCAAGTCAGTGCTGCACTGTGGAGGTTTAAGGAAGAAATACTCTTAATGCTTTCTTGATCCAGCAGTGACATTTCTTTCATTCTCATGTTTGTCAGCCTTGGACCTCACCACCTTTCCGTCTCACCCACCTGATGTCTTACTGCCTTACCCAAACCCTTGCTCCCCTTGATTAACTCTCCCTTCTCTGTGCAAGCACTCAGATTCTCCTTGTTGCCTACATGTTTTTCTGCTGGTCTGTTACTCGAAACCCACATTTGACCAACAAATCTCTCTTACTGAGTTCTCCCCTATATCTGTGATCTCCTGCTAGAGCATCCCTCTCATCCAGTTATAATTTCAATGGGGTCAGTGCATTCAGACCTCATTCAATATCCCCTTACGCAGCTTGCTTTTGGGTTACTATCTTTCAGACTCTCACATTTCTCTCTCATTCAATCCTGTTTCACTACATCTCATTCATCTCACCCAATTTTAAACATCTGGCATACAGATGCTCATACCCAAGCTGCTCACCTGTATTCCATGGCTAGTAATGGGCACACGCAGGTTGTGATACACAGTAATTTGGATACCTGCTTTAGGGTAGAGGCTGGGCCTATCAAATATAACCTGCTTGGCATCACCTGCATGAGCCCCAGGGCCAGGTATTCATCCACCTACCACCTCTTGTACACTGATGAGATCCTGATTGAAGTCCGTGGTTACTTGTGACAATCCCTATGTCTCACTCGCTGAATACTCCCATAGCACATCCATAGCATGACCTGTTCCCCAGATTTGAGCGATAGGGTATACAGGGGAAGTACACCAGAAAAGAAGTCTCAATATTCATTTTGCTTGCAGAGCAAGCTCCTTTGGAAGACAGCACTGTACTGATGTTTATGACAGCAGCCAGGAGACAATCTTTATATACCCAACAGAGGGATTCAGCCTATGCTTTAAATAAGTAATTTTAAGCATTTATCTTAACAGGAAATACTATCAGCTGTGTCAGCAGTCTGTTTCCTTCTGAATAGCCACATCTAGGAAAAGACTATGCCAAGCCATCCTGCCCACTACTCACACCACGTGTATACACTGGAAACTTCATCTGTGCATTCTATTCTAATACACCCCTGCTTTCTCCTTTTTCCCTCTCTTTGACATTTTCTTTTTTGTTTTCATTTTTAGATGGCTTCATGTGGCTTTGTTATAAATCTTAAAATGCTTGATGAGCAGTCGAGCTATAGAAATCACATTGATATTACAGGGATTTTTAATTAAAATTTCATATGCATTTTAACTTGATTTTTATTAACAGTGATGACAAAAATTACACAGCTGTGATCAGAGCAGTGTAGCTCTTAGAGAGGTTCTTGATGACAACATTTGTTTAATTGAATTGTTTCCTTTTATGTTCAAGAGCAGTTTCAGGGCCATTTGTCTTTGTTATTAATTCAGAATTGCTTGATCTACAACTCATTATTTGACAGAATTAAGGAAAAGCTTTCCTAGCTCTTAGCTTTGAAATGTTAAGTAACGTGAAAGCACTCTTATTAATAAGAAAAATAAAAAACAATCAGTAAAAATGCAGCAAACTTCCAAGTGCCTTCAAATTTCTTCCAGCATCTTCAAGTTTCGCTTTAGGTTTACGAATGGTGAAAATAAGAGCAAAAAACTAATACATTGTCTCCTGAGAAATTTCAGAATTCTTATATCAGTTTTGCCTTTTCAGATAAAACTCTATGCATGTGCATTTAGAGTATTGCTCAAATATTAAAGTGAAAATATACTACACTTTTTCTTTTGAATACCATCAGGTTCTTTGCACCCACAGCTCTTATTAACTTTCTGTACGGATAAATTAGTCTAACGTGTTCGTGTAGAGAATCATAGAATAGTTTGGGTTAGAAAGGACCTTCAAAGATCATTTAGTCCAGCCCTTCTGCCATGGGCAGGGACATCTTCAATCTCACAGGTAAGGAAGGATATAGCACTGAAATGGATAAGACTCACATTAATGTAATGCGGGCAGGGACATCTTCAATCTCACAGGTAAGGAAGGATATAGCACTGAAATGGATAAGACCCACATTAACTGTAATGCAAAGCAAAGTTGGAATATAAGAACTTCATGTTAAGCAAGTGTGAGATTTCTCCCAGATGATCCATCTGGCTTCATGTCAGACCTGTAGAGAAGCAGAAAGAAAAGAAAATGCTGCATTAGCATCGCTTGCCAAAATAAAGATGAATCCCAAGTTTGACATTTCTGTGTCAATTTTAAATCGTACAGAACAGAAGAAAGAACTCCATAAGATCCATAAGATCCTTAAGTCTTGGACCTAAAATTTCTCCTTCTTTGAAAACTCTCTGCCATGGGCCAAGACGTCACTAAGAAAGAAAAGCTCTTTGTGGATTCAGAGTCCCAGGTTTATGTAGATAGTTGTGAGATTTGCTCTGTAACCTTGGATCTTCTTTCTAGAGTGGTCCAGAGAAGCCAAATAAGATTCACAACCAAAGCTGATGTGTTCCTTCCTGATTTTCCTCCCCCCGAACTGTAAGTGGTTTGTCAGTAGTATTTCACTATTTGAGCTATGGAACAATATTACTCCAAGAAGATTGGTGGAATTTGACAGATCAATTTAGCCAGTAACAGGAATAATACCCTTATGAGCAACTAGATCTGTAGTAAGAACTAGTGGCTGAAAGTGAAGGGAGAATTAACTTATCTGGGGATGAATCAAATCTAGCTTATGAAAACATGTTTCTTTCTGGACTAATAAAGTGTTAAGTTTGATCATTATATTGCCTGTCTTTGGCCTACTTTTCTACTACTGTAAAACATCTGATTTGGGGGGGGGGGGGGAGGAAGTTAAATTATTTCGCTTTTAGGGAAAAAAAATCACACATAAGCAAAAACTCCTTTCCCACCCAAAGCTGTAGAAGGTTTACTCATATTCCTTGTCCTTTGTGTAGCACGGAGGGCAAAGCTAAATGATGAAGATTAGGCTGTACCTCATTGTCTGAAGTCAATGATGTTCTATTTTCTTCCTCCAGAAACTGTTCAATAAAAATGACTGAAATCATCCCCAATGAAAATGCTATTGTTCAAAAACTGAGACAGGGAGGGAGAGAAGAGACTTTGGGGAAAATTGAGTTTCAATTTTTCAAGGGGAATTATTTCAACCCAAACTTGGCATTATCTTAAAGAGGGTTCCAATTTGAAAAGAAAAGGATGGGTAGCTAGTGTAATGGGGAGATTTCACTGAACTTCTTATTCATGTTTAAGTACTTTTTGAACCTTCCTGGACTATTTTCCTAAATATATACAGCAGCAGTGAACTCCACTGATGATGTCTTGTTTCCCAAAGCACTCTGTTACACTTGTCAGCTTTTTCTGAAAGGAAACGAGTTGCATATCCATCACATCCTTGCTCTTTGTTCTCATCTATAAGACTCTAATTAATCTTGCCACTACCTATCTTTTTGCTTTCACTCATCTGCTCTTCTTTATCCTCCTCCATTTTCGCTGCCATCTCCTCCTTTTTGTAGTTTGCGATTCATTCCATCATGTCGCTTCCAAAATCCAACAGTGACCCAGTAAATAACATTCCTGCATTTTTTTTAACACATCTTTTCAAACATCCCCTCCTATTCTTCATCACTGATGCAGAAGCATCTTTTCCCCTGCATTAACTTCTACAGTGTAAATGACACTTATAAAGCTCATGGAGTTTTTATTAGGGCTGAAATCAGCCACAGGGACCCTCAAAAAGAGTAAAATATGCAATTATTAAAAATAATTTGAGTGCAAACATGCTAATCACTGTATGTATAAAAACCACATTTATATTAAGACTTTTTAATTATATATACTCCTCATTTTTTTGAGCATCATAAGTGCTCAGGGGAAGCACCCAGGCTTTGTGATTTTTCTCTGTTATTGAAATTTAATATTTTGACCATCAAATATATTCTTATTATTTTTTATTTGATGAAATTTCATAAATGACTAAATAATTATCAATCTAAATCAAAAGAAGCAACTACCCTCAAGACAGGATAAATTCAGGGAACTCCTGAAAACTTTTCAACTGGAGGATAAATCGGATGCAGATATGAATTTTACAGTGTTATCCTGTACTGATAAAGTCAAAACCAGAATCTAAATCCCTTGAAATTTGTGAGCTTCCTAATGAGGAGCAGGACCAAAATTTCATTTACAAGATGAAACCTTCAAGCTGTGTAGACTTGAATGGAGTCTCAAAGCCATAAACTTGATTACTCCTTGACAACTGCTCTAAACCACAGCAGAGAGCTGTGCTTTCATACGACCTTGCAGAAGGCTGATGAGATCTGACAAGTGCCATATTTATGGAAATGCAAAAGCTTTACTGCACTGACATTGCTGTCACCCAAGACAGATCAAACAAAGAAGACAATTGGCCTCCAGCTTCTAAATTGAATATTTAATAACTATTAGAAGGAACTAAGCAAGCAGGACTTGCACTGCTGACAGTCGCAATTGTCCCACCCATTTATTATGGACTTAACTAGTCTGGACAAGAAGCCAAAAGGCTCCTAATTCTTTTTCCTCTCACAATTGAAGTGGGTAATGCCCCATTTAATTTCCAGAGGGGCGTGAAGAGAGCTGATGGACTCACTGATGCATGTGACCTGCAATAATTACAGAAAAGAAGCTGCAAAAAGTAATTGTGATGAGTTCAGTCATAATTCCTTTGTATTATATTTTGTAAAATGCTGGGATTTTTTCAATTGATGCTTGTGTTTGTCTCTCCATATGAGAGCAGAATAGAGAATAAGTCATTAGTGCTGATGAGACCCACTGCTCACATTACAGCCCCAAGCAGTTGAGTTCTTTTGATATTAGATACCAGTGTCTCAGTCTTTTAACAGCTTATTGCCCGCTAAACCAATTCCCTTAGCGTGCTGAACAGCACACACACAGGGCAATAAAGCATGTCTTGTTCTGGATTTCTCTATACATTCTTGTAAACACAAAAGCATTCAGCAGTTCATTGTGGTGAAGGAATTATGTGGTTGACATTCTGCTACAGGAGGCTGTAAATTGTGTGTTTGTGCAGTGATCTCAGTAAAGTTGATTTAGTGCTTTGCAGTCACTGGGTATTTTGGTCTCACAGGTCTTGGTACTGAAAGAACCTGCAACATCATGCATATGCCCTAAAGAATAACTTTAAAGTGTTGGGTGGTGGGTTTGAACCATTTACATCCCGCAATAATAAGTAACTGGGGGAGCCGGTTTTAGCGCCTTCTCATTTCTCCCTGTGTGATGGTTTGTGCCATGTCTCAAAGGGGACAGTGACTGCTCAGGGATGAACCAGGAACAAATTAATACACACAGTGATGAACCAGGAACAAATTAATACACACAGTCAAACCACGCTCTTGGAATAAGCCCAGCCAGACATGTTTCCAGGACAGAAGAAAAACACCTCCTTGGTTCAGAAGTTGTTACCTAAGGTGCTGTGCTAACACATTTATACTGCCATGCTAATCCATCTGTATTGCTTTCATGAGCTGAGTTATAACTCTGCTGCACACCCACCTGGTCTGAGCAAGATGAGAAACTGCACAGTGAAAAGGTCACTTGGTGCTTCTGCAGCTGCTGGCTCAGAAATCTCCCAGCTGAGTCAATGTGGGCATCATCACAGACACAATTGGATCAAACCTCTTCTTACCTCACCCTTGTTATTTCCCCTGGGTGTTTGAGAGGAATTCAGATGTGAGAGAGATGGTCTGTTATCATAAAGGTGATGGCAGCTGTGGGAAAGAGAGAGGGAGCTGGGCATTTCATAGACTGGTTTGGGTTGGAAGGGACCTTAAAGCTCATCCACTTCCAACCCCCCTGCCACAGGCAGGGACACCTTCCACTAGACCAGGTTGCTCAAAGCCCTGTCCAACCTTGCCTACGGTGTGTGCCTAAGGATCTCTTGAAGAAACCTGCATCCTACCACTAGGATTACTCATGATTTTTGTATATTGTTCTTCTAAAGTGAGACAAAAGCATCCTGACTTATGTTAACTTAATTTCTATGTGTGCCTTTGCAAACTCTTCTTAAACATAGGGCACCAAAATTCCCCGTCATGTCTTACCTGGCCTTCAGATTCTTCTCCAAAAGAAGCCCCCATATGTCCTGTGCTGTATCTGCCAACAGCTGGGCTGTCTCGGGCATCATCTCAAATGGCACTGGACTCTTGTGTTCATGCAGCTAACTCTGCAGCTAAATAAACTCACCAGCTAAATATGTTAAATGATAATGCATTACTCTTCTGTTTTGATTTGGATTTCTGTACCCCTGGATCCCTTTGGGCCAGTGAGGTATTTTTAATTAATGCGATTTTTAAAGAAAATTATATATTTCAGACTACTGGACATGGCTTCCTACAGATTTGGAATAAGTGCATTAAAAATGATTCAAAACCAGTTCTATTATCACAGGGACACAAGAGTTGAACTCCAAATACAGAACCCAAAAGGTCAGTGATACATATTTATAGCAGCTCAAGACTTTTACAGAGCTCAGCCAAAAGCATAAAAACATTGTCCAGATAGCCATCTGCAACCAAGTCATTCTGAATGCTGAAATTTGCTCATAAGCTAAGCTTAGTATAAGCCTGAACTTTGTTGGCTTGTTTTAGTAAGCCCTGAGAACTTTGGAAATCCTTCCTTCAGTTTGGCTTTCCTGGAAGTTTGGTCTATGTCTCAACTTCTTTAAGAAATTCTTTTAGACTTAAAGTATAGAGAATCACAGAATGGTTTGGGTTGGAAAGGACCTTAAAATCATCCAATTCCAACCCGCTGCCATGGAACTGAATGCCTCACGCTAGACCACATCACCCAAGGCTCTGCTCAACCTGGTCCTGAACACTGCCAAGGATGGAGCATTTACCACTTCCTTGGGCAACCCATTCCAGTGCCTCACTACCTTCACAGTAAAGAGCTTTTTTCCTATATCTAACCTGAACTTCCCCTGTTTAAGTTTAAACCCATTGCCCCTTGTCCTATCACTACAGGCCCCCACTTCTGTCATTAGCTGAACATATTGCAAACTGTTGTAAGGTTTTATTCTTACTTTGTTCTCTGACAAACAAGCCTCACAAAACGTTTCTCTAAATCTATGACATTACTAGCTAAATATTCAGAAGGAGATAGGGGATTCAGTATGCAGGGAAGAATTACCATCTTAATGAGGTTTGTCTCATTAAACAGTCTCACTCAATTAGTTTCACAGATTTTACTTTAAGACTAGGAACACAGAGCTCTAGATATCTGTAGCTAATTTTGGCTTATTTAAAACTAAAAGACCAACCTGCCAAAAATATTTAAGTGGAAAGAAAGTAATGAATGTGGTCTTGGATCTTTCAGAAATGTAAGGTTTTGAATCAGGAACTTAGATGAAAACACATCTATTTTACTTAAATCAGAAATGTGTTGGCAATTCCCCAAAGCAAAATGTGATCACTGCAGCATAAAGCATTATTTGTAATGCAAAGGCCTTTGGTGTTCAGATTGGTTTACATTTGCATTATTTCCACAAAATTTTGTACACACATTCTGTTTTCTGCCTTTGCTGACCTATGATAAAAGCCCATCAAAGGTCTTAGGCAGCAGCACTGACATCTGCTGATAATGTGAAAGTATCATCTGCACACAAGTGACATTTGATGTGGCTGAATAGAGTTGCTTTGCTTAATCTGTCACTTCCTGTTGTGTAGACTTGGTCATATTCCCTTCCCTCCCCCCCTTCCCCCCCCCCCCCCCCCCCCAAATTACACTCTATATCTTGTATGACACGATACCCACAGTGTTCAGCAAAACTACATTAAGGAACAACTGAAAAGAAAAGCATCTTCAACAGCACCCAGCAGTACATGGTTAGGGAAAGAAGCCGAAACAAGAGAATGTAGAGAGATGCTTTCCTCAACATGCCCTCCTATCCCCTGGTAATCTAAGGCTGAGGGACTTAAGAGCTGGAGGATGCATCATGTTAGAAGGCCCAATAGACCTCCAGATGTAGTTAATCTTTTAACCCATATACAATGTTTGCAACTAAATGAACTCCATTAAGTAGCTCCCTCAGGTGCAAAAGAGATGAGGCTGATGTGCTGTACGTAGCATCACAATAAGTGGATGTGGTCCGCTACAGTATCACAAGGAGAGATATATTGGAGGAATTCACCTAGAAAAGTGAAACAAAGATACCCCCTGCGACCTGGGTAGTCAAGCTAGCTTATGTGCATCATTATATATGAACTAACCGGCTTGTACCAGAGGTAACTCTGCAGTGTGCAATGTAGACGTGCTCTAAAACTCAATGGGTGTGATTCATCTCACCAGACTCTCAATGTCTGCAGTGAAACTGATTCTAATGGAACTGGGTACCTGCCTGAAAAATACTGGGCACTTTTAGGAAACGATACAATTGACCTATTTTGGCATGAAATGATTCATGCCTGCAAAATATTTGTTTCTCACACAGAGCTTACTGGCAGGCTGCAGTTGAGATGTTGACCTCTGTGCTTGGTCAGATGAATGACACTCCATTTGCATGACCAATATAACTCAATCTGCCACATGAAGCAGAGGAAGAAAGAATGGAAGAAAGTAGTGTAAAGCCTGATGCAGGGACTAAGAGCATCAACTGAAAGACTTCCACTGACTTTATACCTTGCCTAAATTTGTTGTCAGTTTGGCTCTACAGCACTTTACCCAAAACAATTTTCATTGAATTATACTGCTATGGAAAATTTCCCTACTCCCTTCCCAAGAATCCCTGAGATACCAAGTCCTTTTCCTCTGGGCTGCTCTAAATCCATTCTCTGCACAGCCTGTATTTGCCCCTGAGATTGCCTTGAGTCAGGTGTGAGGACCTTGCACTTGGCTTTGTTGAACTTCATGACTCCAGCACTAAGGGACATGGTTTATTGGTGTGTTTGGCAATGTTAAAGCTTATGGTTAGGCTCTTAAGGTTTTTTTTCCAACCTAAATAATTCTATGAGATTTGCATGTTGTGCCTTTGGACAGCATCCCAAACCACACCATTCAGCTTGGTGTCATCCAGAAACTTGCTGTGGGTGTCCATACCCCTAGCAAAGATGTTAGGTAACACTGGTCCCAGTGCTGACCCCTGAGGGATGCCATTCATCACTGGTCTCTACTTAGACATTGAGCTGTGAACCACAACTCTTTGAGCACAGCCAGCCAGACAGTTCCTCATCCACCAAACAGCCCACCCATCATATCCATGTGTCTCCATTCTGAGAGACAAGTATATTGCTCAGAATACTATGAAACACTTTGCACAAGTCCAGGTAAGGGATATCAATGGTTCTTCCCTTATCCACCAACACTGTAACCCCATTTAATTTCCTCCCTGACATAACCCTGTAATCACACCAAGATGCGTAGCCCCACCTCCCCTGCCTCTACGTTTGGATTTTGTGTTTTAGTTTGGCTAAGGGATCTTGACTTAGCCAAGCTGGCCTCCTGCCTGCCCTGCCTGACTTCTTGTACATTGAAATTGAGAGCTCTTCTACCCTCAGAAAAACGCCTTTAAATATCTCCCTGCTTTCATTTATTCCTTTACATCTGAGATCAATTTCCCAAGGGATCCCACATACCCTAAATAGACAAAAGGTCATCTTTCTGAGGTTTAGATTCCTGAGTTTACTTTTTTACCAATCCTGTACACTTCAAGATGGGGAATTCTACCAGGACACGATTGCATTTGCCCAGGCCTAACCCCATCTTGACCTCCTGATAAGTTTTCCACCTCAGTGAGGAACAGGGCAAGTAGTGGCTCTCCTCTGGTCAAACTCTCCATTGCCTGGACTAGGAAGTTGTCCTCAACACACTCCTGTTATTTCCTAGAGCTGGCTTCATCTCTAACTTTCACCCATAAGCTCTTGACCTGTCCATTGTTATTCTTCAACAATAGCTCTGAGCAATCAATTGCTCTTTTAGCACAGAGAGCAACTATTCCCCCACCTCTCCTTCTTAACCTCTGCAATCTGAATAGCTTAAAACCATCAGTCACAGCATTCCAATCCTGTGATTCATCCCAAAAAAAAATTCTAGACATAGCTTTCCATCTGGGCAGCAGTTACCAGCTATTCCTATTCCCTATTCCTATTCCCTATGCTATGCAAACATTGGTATAGAGACACTTCAGCAGGACTACTGGCAACATCACTTCTTTAAGGGAGTTCACCCTAACTCCTTTGAGGTAATTGACAGATGTTTCCTCTTGCTTCCTAATACCTCAACAGCTCTTTATCACATCACCTCTTTAAAAGAGTTCACCCTAATTCTGTGTCCTAAAACCAATCAGATGTTAACAAAATGATACCTTTTTCAAAAGAATCATGTGCTGTGTGCTCTCTGATGGAAAAGCCTTTGTAACATTTCAGTTTTAGTGAAGCTGTGATTTTCAATAAAACCCCATGTTGATACAGAAAAGTTGACTGATTTTAGCGGAGCAGTTTACAGTCTCTCCCATGCATCACAAAAAATGTTGTGTAGATTAGCTTTAGTCATATTTTATAATATACATATGCCAAGGATGAAACAAAGGTGGTGATTTCCATATTCAGGGAAATAAAGTTGATATTCAAGCTAAACTATGAAAAACACATAGAGCTTCTCAGTCAAATATAAAGATAATCCCCAAAGACATTCTTTTGTATTTTTATGGAATGAAAAAGAGGAAGACACAGGTGGAAGAAACCAAAGAGATAACTCGCAATGAAAGAAAATGGTACCAGTAAATGAGGTGGGGAAAATTAGCCTATAATCCCCATTATGAAATACAGATTGTAAAGACCAACAGAGGATATCTAGATAAAAAAGGCCCCCTATACAAATAGCAGGGGACTTGTAAGCCAAATCATCACATTGCACATGCAGGTCTGAAGGGTTGCGTGTGAGCCAGGAGTCAGTTCATTAACCCAAACGACCTACAGTGCTGCAAAATGAGGTTGTTGTTGAGTCTGCCACTCATCAACTTCTCTCTGCCTTGAACTCCTGCTCCTACTTGGGAAATAATTACTGAGATTAATAAGAATAACAGGATCTGGGGCCTTTTGCTCTTCTTGATAGTACCAGCATAGAATCATAGAATCATAGAATGGTTTGGCTTGAAAAGGACCTTAATATCATTCAGTTCCAACCCGCTGCCATGGGCAGGGACACCTCACACTAGACCATATCGCCCAAGGCTCTGTCTAACCTGGCCTTGAACACTGCCAGGGATGGAGCACTCATCACTTCTTTGGGCAGCCTGTGCCACTGCCTCACCACCCTAGCAGTAAAGAATTTCTTCCTTATATGTAACCTGAACTTTCCCAGTTTTAGCATGTCTCAGCTCAGTGCAGGTGGAGTTCACCAAGAAAGCCCATCTGATTCTCTTCTGGCCTATTCAATTCCTCACTGTTGTTGTAGAGATGGACAAAAATCACACACACTCATATTTTCAGTGACTTCGTAGGAAAAAAAAATAAGCAGGTGCTTTATTACTACAAACCACTACTTATGTACCTTTTCTAACACACACGTGCCTTTTAGCCATTGGTTAATATTAGTTAGCAACTGTGCATTGTTGGATAACTCTAGCGCATTACGTAAGTCCATTGTTTTGCCAAGTTCTTCCTTTGTTGCTAGTTGCTCCTCTTATCTGACTCGATCCTCCAGACTCCCTTTACTTTCCCATTCGGATGCCTTCTACTTTCCCACTTGGATATCTTCTGTTTTTCCACTCGTATGCCTTCGGTACCTCATTTCTCAAGGATACACTTTAACATCTTCGAGACTGAGTTCTAACATCTTGCCTTCAGTCAGGGAATCCACAGGCCTGCCATAGCCCCCCACCACACCTCAGACAGAGCCAACCTATGTTGTACCAAAGACCTGGTTCCTCATAAAATATTTTTAGGAAGATCTTCCCTCTGGGAAGATGAGTCATAACTCCTGAATGATCTGAGAGATCTCACAGACATCATCTAAATGGTTGAACGACTAATCAGAAAGGTCACACATTGGCAATAGTTGAGTTTAGGCTGGAATTAAGAGCAGGTTTTCATGGCAAGCATGAGCATCTGGGATACCATCCCACTCGAAGTGTGCCTGTGGATTGTGGAGTTAAGAAACATGCCAATTTTAAGATGAACCATGATAGATTTTGGCTGCAGATGCTGGTGATACCTCAGGATCTGAGAGTGCCATCATGAAACTCCCTTTGAATCTGATGATTTATGTTGCCATTTTTTCCTGGGAAACCATAAAATGTTAACTGCTTTAAAACCTTTCCTTCTACCTCACCAATAAGGCAGAGTGGAGCAGTATGAGGAAAATGATACCTTGCTATTACCTTCTCTCTTCACCACCTCGTAAAAATTCTCTTTATTTCCCAGTATGATTTTAAAACTTTACAAGACGCAGATTAAATAAAGCTCATTTTTAATAGCTCTTCTTTTCCTGTTTATTTCCTGCAACTGCAGAAAAGATATGCAATGGCAAACCGTAAAACACTGCTCTGATGGCTGACTAACAAGACTTACATTGCCATCTTCCTGGGCAGAACAGTGATGCAATCTTTTTGTTTTATTAACAATAAAATACATGTATTCCTCCTGAGAGTCTGGAACAACACACAGAAGAATGGAGCAAGCCCAGCAAAACAGGAACTTTGTCACTCCCGGGTAACGCATGAGTTGAAACCTGATTTAATGCCACAAGCTCGTAAAATAAGACAGAAGGGTGGCAAAAATAGTGGATTTAGGCATTTATTAATATTTGCTATGCTTTTCCCAAAATCCTCTGTTGGTCCTAAGGGAATCCTAAACTAAGTGTTGAGTTTTGGGGATACGAAATCTCTCTTACTTATTCGAAATCTCCACTTGTCCTGGTGGCACATCCCCAGATTCACCTTACGCTCCTGAAATGTCAACACAAAACAGCCAGGTCCTTAAGCAGGCATGCCTTTTAAATTGACAAATCCTCTAAATTATGAAGAAAATGGTCTTGAAAGCTGTGCATATTGACCTGTATTCCCTTTCAAGTGTAGTTTTTTAGGTGGCTATGCTAACTGTGCACTGAGGAGCACTCACAGGGTTCAGTCTATCAGTGTAAGACACAACCTCCCACTGAGGGTAGTGGAACAACCACCACAGGAAGCAACCTCTTCAATCATGACAGGCATTTCTGCAGTGGTTGTTTGACTACAGCCTTAATTCTGTTTTACCAATGCACCTGGAAACACCGTGTTGCAGAAAGAACACCAGGACAGAAAACTGCATATGTTGTTT
Organism: Myiopsitta monachus; assembly: GCA_017639245.1. Lineage (NCBI taxonomy): Eukaryota > Metazoa > Chordata > Aves > Psittaciformes > Psittacidae > Myiopsitta > Myiopsitta monachus. Next base: position 111,905,827 of record CM029917.1, on the reverse strand, counting down.
TAACATTTAACATGCATGGCAAATTCATAGAATCATAGAATCAGAATCATAGAATGATCTGGCTTGAAAAGGATGTTAAGATCATTCAATTCCAACCCCCAGGCTGCAAAGCAAAAGATGCCTACAGAAAGTGGGCAGCAACACTCCATGGGCTGTAGAGGTAGCGCCAAGCATGCTGGTCCACCATGCTTTATTGCAGAGTGTTTTGTTGAAAAGAGAGCTCATGTTTCTAGATCTGTACTGTTGTATTAGCCTACCTGAGCCTCTGATCTGGCAAACTCCATCTGGCAAGGAGAGTCAACTGTTTTTTAGCTACACTGGTTGTAGTTCTGGTCTTCATGCAAACATCATCAGCTCCAAAATCACCCTGTATTTACTCTGACTGAACTTGATGAGGCTTTTGTGGTAGTGTCTCTGTAATTCTTTTTTTTCCCTGCCAACCACTGCTCAGTCATGAACTGCAGCTTATACCCTGCAATGTTTTTCCTAATGGTTTGAATTACATCCCCTCTACATCCCCAAAAATGCATTTTCTGCTAGAAAATCTCTGAATTGTGATAAAAATACAAATATTGCATCATGATTTTGTTTGTTATTATTTAAAGCACAAAATGTGACCTTACCTCTGTTTTTCTTGGGACTGCACAATAAGTAGTTCAAAAGGACAATCCAAGAAAATTACCTTTGCATCCATTTGGAGCTGAGACCCCAATTTGGAAGCCAGATTTAGAGTCCTACTCCTGCAGAGAGGATGGTATTTGTATGTAGAGCATCAGGTCTGTTCCCGGCATCAGCTGCATGAATGGCTGCATGGAGGCACAGAGCCCCTGGTATTATTGGGCTGGGGAAAATCTGTCATGCAGGGAGAGGGATATTTCAGCTCGGAACAGGCTTTTACTAGGGCACTTCAGAGTGAGCACATTACAGATTGAAGCTGGAAACACACGAACTGCCTTTTATGCTGCTGCAGTATGTTTGTAGCAGATGCAGCACGTTGGCGCTGCATGGGTGTTCTTGCTGCAGACAGCGTTTCTAACACCCATCACAAACACTTACAGTGGAAGCAACATCAGGCTAGCTCTGAGAAAACAGCTCAAGTGTAATCTTCTGAGAGAGAAAAAAAAAAGAGGAAGAGAAATTTGCCAGACATAATCTCTCTATACATTAATTTTCATTTCTTCTCTTAGCCTTAGCCAGGAATCCAGATTGTTTTCTAGTTGTTTATTTTAGCTGAATTAATCTACAAAGGCCCATATTCATTGTATTTCCATTCGATACAGATGCTACCGCTATGTGCCAGTGCATATTACCAAGCAATTAATCTGCAGAGTTGTTATTTCTCCTTTTATTGAAAGCAAACATTCTTGAGTTCAGAAAACTGTGGAAAGGCATGGAGCAGCTCAGCTGAATTCCATGCTAAAGGCACAATGCTCTTTGGAAAGAAATATCCTCTAAAACTGCAAGTCTACCCTCCTATCAAGTATAATTTCACCCTAATATAAAGCATGACCTCCCATAGTTTGAGTGCCTTTGCAAGCTCCCCTGGCATTATCACTCAAAACTCATTCCTTTGTTACCCACTGTTAAAATGAAAAGCTCTTTTTGTGGCAGACACAAGCCAGAGGTGACACAATTAAATGAGTCTATTTGTCATAGAAAATTCAGATCAGCAGGAATTAAATGACATATAAATTAGGACTGGCAGCCTCTTCCCCAGGGAGCAATATATAAGCTTCCTAAATTCAGTAAAAAGTATTCTCCCCTCAGCCTTTGATCTGCTACCTTCAATCAATATTCCCATCTTTAAAGACAGACAGTCCGAAGTTACAACACAACGACATCTTTATGGATATGGTTCTCACTTGATGGGGTGGCTAGAAAGTCATCTGAGGGCATGAAATGAAGCAAAGCTACAATCGGCTTTTAAAAGTGTTACCAGAAACTGCATTTTTCAAGAGCAAAATCAGCATCCATTACCATTATCTCCCTTGGAGGCTGAAGGAGGGGAGCCCCACCTGCATAGGAACTGCAGGGCAAACCTCCTTACAGGCATTCCTATCCTGGGGAAGACCTAGAGCAGATCTGCACTACTCAAACAACATTTGTTTTATCTTGCTGGAGAAGGGCTGCAGCTTGACAGGCAGATTTCTAAGGCTTCTTCCTTCTAAAGCTGGAGTTAGCCTCCCCTGGTCTTCTGCAGCAAGGGAACAGAGAGATAGGCTTTTTAATTCTGTATCTAAAGGCTTCACCCTCCAGCTATGAGATCACCATCATTTATACCAACTTCAATCTACTGTAACCCTGCTCCCATGTCTCTGTCCTTCTTCTACCCCTGTGGTACCCAAAGGTGGCAAGGCAGCACCTCATAATGCATTGCCTCATTCCCTGAACCTGCTGTCCTCTTGCCCTGTCCCATGTCAGCTTGTTCCCATCTCAGCTCCTCTACCTGCCCCGGAAGTTCTTCCCTGTGATGGTGCTGAGGCATGGGCACAGGATGCTCAGAGGAGCTGTGGCTGCCCCATCCCTCACAGAGTTCAAGGCCAGGTTGGACACAGGGGCTTGGAGCAACCTGCTCTAATGGAAGGTGTCCCTGCCTGTGACAGGGGGTTGTAACTGGAGAAGCTTTAATGTCCCTTCCAATTCCAACCATTCCAGGACCAGAATATCCCCAAATTCCTCCCAGCCTCTACTCAGTTTCTCAATCTACCTTCTTCTCCTCAAACTGCCTCTCTTCCCACTGCTTCCTGCTGTGAGATGCCTCATTCCCAATGCCTGTCAGATGTTCTCATCTCCCTTCCTACCAAAAGCACGGAACCTGAAAAGCAAATAGTGTAGGGCACGTCTTTCTTAAAAAAACACCAAAAGAAAACCCAAAAACCAATCCACTATCAGGATTCCCCTCAAAGACAACAGGATCCAAAGAGCTTGGCTTTGAGCTGTGAGCAGCCCGGGCCTTTTTTCAGTTTTAATACTAATCATGTACTTACTTGTCATTGCTATTAATTATGTACACCTCGGGCATACAAGTGTCTCATTGCACTGAAGTACAGAGGGGGAACCAGAACACGTCCTGTTGTGCTTGTAACACAGCTACTTAGGAAGGTTACCTTCTATTACTTTGTTCAAACACTTAATATTCATACACTGTTGTGGACATTATTTGTCTCTCTCATTGTTACCTGATCCAGAACCAGCAGCAGAAAAGGCAAAGTAAAAAGAACATGTAATAATAGAGGAACCCTTGTCACACTTTCATATGCAAGACCCTAAGTCACCATTTTATTATACCAGAGGTGTTTGATCAGAGAAGCATGCATTTTTTCACGTTTAATTAAAAGAGTATGGCAAAAGTGCATACTGCAACTGCACTATCACCGTACAGCAGACTGCATTTGGAAAAGGTTTCTGGGGAATTTGCAATATTATCATGAAGCTAAATAACATGGAGTAGGTCAAATGGTCAAGTAGGTTAGAATAAAGCAGTGAAACGCATTGCTGTGAGACTGTTCTTGAAGGCTCAGACTAGATCAGGCCTCTTTGCTTCAGGCTGTGGTTGCCCCTGTCCCTGCAAAATTCCAGTGGCCTGATTTGTGCCATGTGGCAGTATACCTCCAAACAAAGTGAAAAGTAAGCTTCAGAAATTATGTCTGGCTTTGTCACTAACCAACAGAAAAGGCATTGAAATGCTGGGCAAGTCTGTGGGTGCCACCTCTGAGGAAGAAGGCAAGGAAGAAACCTTTATTTATTATCTTGAAATGGATGGGGAAAGCAAGGGCTAGCAGGGGCACAAGGCATGATGCTGCTGAAGTGGCATAGTGAAAAAAAGGCTGGGAACATAGCAACAGTAAGGTTCAGTGTGACATTTTAGACTCCTTAGAGTAACTCACCTGTCTCTGGGTGCCTCTTCAAACATCCCTATGTCCTGTCAGCCCATGTGGATCTTTCAGGATCTCTCTGGACAGCCCCTAGCCTCACATATTTAAGCAACTCAGCCCCACTGCAAGTCTCCAGCTTCCCATACATCTGCTTTTAAAATGGTCTAAAGAGTGTGGCTTTTTAGCTCACAGTGTATATTCAGTTGTAAATCAGGTAGCAAAAAGCCCGTGAGCAGTGACCAGTGCATCCACACAGACCAGTGCCTCTGGATGCTACCCCAGTACAAGTAATTCCAACCTAGGCTGATCCCAGGCTTGGTTATTACTCTTGCATAAAGCAAAGGGGAAACAGCTTCTTTACTGTAAATAAGGCCTCAGGGCACACAGGAGGAAGCAGCCAGCTCACCAGCCAAAGTACAAAGCCCCAGTGGGAGAAGACAAAGCACCACAAAGTTATGTCCAGCCAAAATCCACACTAATAGAAGACAACAGAGCCTTGCCTGCCAAATATCCCACTCAGATATGCAGGGCTTGACACAAGTGAGAAGCAAGGACACAAGGGAAGTGCTGCGAGTGCATTATACATGAAGGATATCTATACTGATGGTAGAGAGACTTTGTAAGAAAGCAGCCCTAGCCCAGAACATCAGTGTTACAAGAGCCTATCTAAAGAAATCTTCCCAAATAAGAAGCTGAGGGATTAGATTTGAAATGGGAACTCATTAAGAGAAGCATCCTTTATAAAATCAAGTAAACATAGTTACAGGCTTTCTTTGGAACTTGGTACTCCTCTATGTTATAGACGCTGAGGAGGTGATTTTTCAGACCAAGTGTAGACTTTTGCAATGTAGATTTGTACATTTGAATGAGTCCCCATAGGTTCCCACAAAGCCACTGGAGACAAATAGGCACTTTATCTTACTCTAAAGCATGTTGCAAAATGTGGCAAATTAATTGTGCCCTAAAATGTCTCCTTTTTCTTCCCATCCACTGTGAAGAGATCTTGGGCACATTAGCTGGGATGTGAGATGATTAGCTCATATCTATACTGTGAATGTCTAATGTTTATGTTGTATAAATATTACATGAAGTATTTGCTTCTATCAGCTGCATATGACACTGTTTCATACTACAGAGCTAATGCTTTATATACCAGTATTGCACATAGCTTTTCAGATGCTATGGGCAGGAATGAGTTTCTTCATCTCACGCATTGTTTCAGATGTGAAAACACTTTTGCTTTGCCTATTGAGAAAAAACTACGTTATTGCCCAGTTTTTCATAAGCCACAATGAAAATTAACATGAGGTAGCCAGCTGCATGCCCTCTGGGGACCATAGCAAAGATTTGGGAGATCTGTATTTAAACGTCGTTTTCACCCCATTTGTCCTAAAGGATACTTCTGATTTGTGGATGGCATATTTGCCTTCAGGGAATTTGCAGTTCACTAGGATAGGGATATTTTTTAATGGATTTCTCATGTCTCACATGAGTTCTCAGACCACCCTGCTACGGTATGTCCCATGAAGAGGTAATGCTGCCCCTTCTTTTCCCCTTTAATGCTGACAGGAAAGTTCCACCGTGAATCTAAGAAAGTTTTCAACAGAAGTTTTGCTGAAACAGATGGATGTGGGCAACACATTTCAGTGCACGTAAGTCATCATTTACATAGGAATAATCTCATTTAACTAGACATGTAATAGTGCTGAGGTCTTTCCCTATTCATCACAGAGGGAACAAAATAACTACATTAACTCACCCAATGTTTAAATTGTTAAACCAAAGCATCTCATCCTTATGAATGAAACAGCAATAACAAAGTTCTAACCATGTAAAACCAAACAAACAAAATCCAGAGGCAAAATGTACAAAGCTGTAGGAAATGTGATTATTTTCCCTTTTTCTTTTCCTTAGCATCATCTTCTCTTTCCTTGGGAGGTTCGAGGCTGGTGATTGTCCTCACTGAGAAGTCGTCTCTAAAGCAGACCTCCAGATTATTATATATCAGTCATTTATTGCAGAAGGCAAAGAAAGCAGTGTTCAGTCCTCAGCATGTCTTCTGGAACATATCTAGTGACTGCTGATTAAATAGCAATGGAGAGTTTCAAACAAATGAGAACTATAGAAGGTACAAATCTTTCAAAACCACACTAAATAAGTGTTCATTTTCAATCCGTGGAGGCAGGTTGATTTCTCCTAACCCAAAGAATCAGACAGCTCTGAGCTGCAGCCACTGTGGTGTTTCAAAGTGCTGCCTCAAAGCACTTTATTGACAAATTACCTAAGCATGTGATGGTGCATTGTACAGAACTGACCTTAAAGGGCTGTTTTACCTAATCAACTGCTTAAGCCCTCAGCCAAATGGAAGATGAGACAAGCAAACAGTTGGCTGTATCCTAGCATCCCCAAACAACATTGCCCCTTTCCAAGCAAACACATACTGTGCATCACAAATCATAGAATCGCAGAATCAAGTGATTCTTATTGGGGTGTGGAGGTAGAACAGACTCTTCCCCTCCTTGTTTGTCCATGCGCTTTGTAATAAATAAAATGCAAGAAAAAATTCCTCATTAGATTCCAGCTGGATAGAGAACTCTTGGCTTCAATTTCCAGCTTAGCCATGCGTTCCCAATATGATGTAGAATGAGGCTTTGAGACTCAGATGAAAGAAATAGCCCAATGCCTATTTCCCATTGAGATTACTGGGTGTTAGATGCCTCTGTTACTGCTCTTCCTCTTTTCCACAGCTCCTCCTTATAAAGTAGGGGGAAAAAGTCTCATTTCCCCAAAATGAAAATTTGTTTTAACCAGTCACTCATTCTCATGTTCTCATTCTCCATTAGCATCACACCTTAGCAGTGTCTGATGGGACGTGGTTTTGGGATCTAATTACAAAGGTCTAAAGTCGAAGGATTCCTCTTCCCATTAGAGAAACAGACTGTTCAGTGTTATTTGGTAAAAAGAGCATTTTTAGAATGGTAATTTTCTCTCTCAGATTTCTCCTTACCCAGCTTATTCTAGATGATGAATTCAAAGCTAGCAATATTTAGGATGTATAGCACAAGTGGCAGCACTTACTTTATTATCCTTTATTTTTAATAGAAAACACATCAGTCTCACATCTTAAAGCAATAGACAACAAGAACCTCCTTTTTCAGCTTTGCACAAAGGGATTAATCAAGGAAGGCAAGGAATATAGGAGGAGGGTATCTTGGTGGAGCCACCACAGGTCTCAGGGCAAGAGGAGGAAAGAAGAATTGCTAAGGAGAAAAAGCTACATTGCAGCTAAAGGAATGAATGGTGTTTACTTCATTTTTCCTGGGGAACCCAGAAAAAACTCCCTGAAAAACTGCATATGGCATTCCTTCAGTCTGTTACACAACAGACTGTCGCTTTTTCAGTCATTTCTTCAATACTTTGAACTCTCTCAGTAAGATTTAAGACAATGTCCTGGCAGCATCATGCAGTTGGGGGCAAGGGGAATTCAGGAATCAGCACAGAGGGAAACCAAGCTGGGGGGGGGGGGAAGCTGAGATGATGCCTGCAACAGGACCAGGCAGCTTGTGAGGTTGTCTACTAATATCTCTCACTTTTTTAACAGGAGTTGCAAGCATCATGAAGAAACTTGATTGCAAATCCTGCCTGTTCTCTGCCGCCTTTTCCTTTCCCAATCAACACATACCCCATGTCACATCTGACCTCAGTGAAAAACAACATAAAATCAGCAATTTAACCATCTGTCTCATTTAAGATGCCTACTGAAGGATGGAATAAACATGCCCCTAGATATCTCTATCTCCATTCCTGTAGCTTATAACACAGAAGGCAAAGGCCTGATAAACCAGCACATTGCATGCATAGGACAAACTGTTCCTATCTAAGCCATACATAGTCAATGTGTGCTAGGAGGTGTACATTAATGCTAACAGACTTTTGTAGGCTTTTGTAGTAGCCCTTGATCAGCCCTTAAAAGGGTTTTTTATTCTTCCTTCTAAGCTGAGGTTAAAAAATTCCATACTGAAGAAAGAAATATTAAAGGTGGTAGGCAGGAGGCACTAGAAACAATGAACTTTACAGTTTTAATATTACCAGACAACATGATGAAGTTGGCTACAAAACCTCACGGTATAAAGACTGGGTGAGAAATTCCACACAGCCACTTGCTCATTTATAAGGTAGCGACAAGGTAAGGAAAGAAGGACTCTTCCTCCTGTTGGAGGCGTGTGAATGCTTCAGTTCCCATCTGCAGATGCAGGGAGTCATGGATATCATCCCAGTTTAATCTCTAGAGTTTAAAGAAGATGAATCCCTTATAGTCTAGCCTATTAGCTTTTATATTAGTGTTTATCTTCACGAAGTTTTCTGAAAAGTCAATGTTCTTTCTTTGCCATTATAAAAACCATACTGCATGCATGTTTCTATTTGTGATTTTTTTTGCTATATTTCCTAATATTTCACATCAATTATTAAAAATTCAGTTGGTTTGTGTGTTGTGGGATTTTTTTCCTTCTGCTGCTGATTCCTGAAGTTATGTTGGTTTCTAGCTCCTGGCTGAAAACCAGCACTAGTTCAGAGTGCTTCATATACATTGACATTACGGATGACTGGGTTTACTCTGAGGTCTTTCATCTTCTACTGCAAGGAAAAGTCCCGATCAAAGAAGGTTTGAGGTATTAATAGAGGCTAGATATAATTAGAAATCACTTGAATGTGTTTTCCTGCTAACATCTGAGTGGATTTGATTGAGAATAGCAATATGAACATGGCAGGGAAATACCTAGTTGAACAGGGTCTCAAATCATTTTATTACTATCTAGAATAGCTTTTACCTGTCAGCACATGGAAGACATTCTCCTTCAAAATATTTATTAGCTTAGTTCCTTGTCTTTCTTCTAGGAATTCAGAGCCTTTTTGTCTTGTGTGCCAAGAAAAACCGGAAAAGGTGTTCATTTTGTTAAACAGCAATAGAATTATAATCTGGAAGCAGAGAGGAGAGAATAAAAATTAGGTGGAAATAATATCAGGAATCACAGGCAATGTATTTTAAAAGGATGGGATAGCCTTAACATATAACATAGCTGATATGGTTCAAAGTTTATAATAACTTTCCAGATTTTATATCACTGGATTAGTAAATCTTCCAAAAGTTTATTTAGTGCAAAGTCCACTAACTCCAGCATTGAAAAGCTGCTGCTCGGAGCACCTGGACAAGAGTGAAAGGTAAATCAACACTGATTTACATGTATGTGATTGCAGCAGTGTTAATGCTGATGCAGTCATACAGCAACGAACAAGACTGGAAACTGGAATATTAAAGAGTGGAAATGCAGAGGATATTTATCAATAAGAACAGCAAAGACTAAAAGACTAAACTATCAAAGACTGAAAACTAAACTGTCTCCCCTCATTCCCCTTAAAAGGCAAAAGAAAAAGCCGTTTTCATTTTCAATGAAATGCGGTCACTTAGAGATGGAATGTGTGCACCTTAACAAAGTATCTGCCACCTGCATTGAAGTGTGCTCCTGACAGGCACTATCACCTATTTTCCAGTTAGGAAGTTATCCAGGGTGGTTTTGAAGCCACTGAACATGCCTGAATAGTAGTTTCATTGAAGGGGGCTTAATGTGAAAATAAGAATCTGATTGTCAGATCTGACTGGTCTCCAACTGCAGCTTCTGGGTTCTCAGTCAAGATCAAGATCCTTCAGCTCTGAGCACTGCACATCCCTGGCAGTGTTCAAAGCCAGGCTAGACAAAGCCTTGAGTGACATGGTCTAGCATGAGGTGTCCCTGCCTGTGGCAAACAAATTTGTGTTTGATCAATACAGAGCATCATTTTGTCTTTGTCTTTCCACATAGGCATGCTTCAGGCCCCCAAAAAAAGCTTTTCTTTCATTTAGCAGCTTCCATTTCTTTCATCAGCCACAATGACTGTTTTAGAGAGAGGAATGGGATCCCTGAATCTCCCATATTTAACACCAAGGTTATTCAAAGTAGACAAAAGGAATTCTTAGCTCTTCAAACCTTGATATCTTTCCATGACCTGGAGCAAAGGACCAATTTTATATTGTTCAGCTTTTGCTTAGAAAACCGTGCTAATTCTGGATGCAGGAAAGACTGAAACTTTGTTATTCCAGTGAGATGCAAAATAAAACCTGTTTGGAGTTCTTTGAAACAAACCTTGTGGTCCCCACTTCGATGCAGTGATTTGGAGGAACTACTCAGCCAATACAGTAAACAAGGCAAAGTACGTGCGTCTATCAGCCAGGAATGATTTCTGTCATGCCTTGTGCTGATTATTTCTTCTGTTTCTGAAGTGGAGGAGAGAGGGAGAACATCCTTTGAGCTACAGGAACTGCTGATCATTAGGAAGGGACTGTGGATGGAGGGATCGATCTCCATTCAGAAATGCAGAGTTCTAATTTCAGTTCTGAAAGAAGCTCCTAACATCCACCTTCACCTTTCTTCTCTCCCCTTGTGCTTGTTTTTCAACTTTTAATGAGGAAAACTCTGAGTCAAGAGGCAGCAGTGACTCGGGTGGCAGCTGAGAGCACAGCAACAGTGTCAGAGCTCTGGTGCACTTAACATGGCTTGAAGGCAGGATGACACATGTTTATCTCCCAGTGGAAAATTAAAGCAGATTCTAATTCCCTGGACACTTCAAATGCCCATGTGCTTCACCTCTGTGTGTGCAGGGAGGGTTATTTCTGTGTCAGTAGCTGCTGTGTTGGAGGGGAGGGAGGGTGTGCAACTTGTGGGGCTTCCTTTGTGGTGGAAAAGGGCTGCAAGCTGTATATGGCAGGGATAGGGGGTCCAAGTGTCAGAGTTATAAGTGGCAGCTTCTGCAGGTGTGTTCAATCTTTTATCCTATGGTCTTTGATGCCCACAGCTGAGAAAGGAAAAGAGTGAAACAAATAAATCTTATTACATCTATCCACAAGTTCGGATTTTTCTTAATGCTGAACCCTGTTCTTATGTAGACCCAGAACATGACATTGGAGACAATTTCATTCACATCCCTGCACATCCACAGGGCTGTAATCTTCCTGTTTCAGTGCTTCAGGACACTAATAGGTCAGCAACTAGACAAAGCAAAGTTATTCCCAGTGAGCAAACACTTGTAGAACTCTGCAAAAGAAACAGATCAGCTCTACAGGAGCATCTGAGTTGGGGCATGTAGAAACAGAGGTTCTTCAAAATCTTAGAATGCTTCAAGTTCAAGATCTAGAGTTTAGATTCCACTTCCCAGGCTTTTGTTTCTCCTTATTCCCTGACTACGTGGTTAAATGACTCACAGGTTGCAGGTCACAAAGCCATGAGCTACACCAGGTCCCACGGCTGCCCTGGAGGAGCCTGAGAAGGGTTAAAGCCGCCATCTCTCTCTCTCGGGAAGGCACTCCCCAGTGCAGAAGAGAGAACCTCAGAAGAAAATAGGATCCTGTTATCCTGCGACAGGAAGGGTTTCTCAGGCTACATTACATCAGACCATTTCTGCTCCTCAGTACACACATGCTGCTTTCAAGTCTTTTCAGCATGGTAGCTAAAGTGGTGAAAATTGCTTTCAAAGATATAATAAGCACACTTGTTTCCTTAATAGCCTTTCTCCATGCTCAGGCCACTCTGAGACTGCCACTGCAGCATAAAAAAACCAGAGCTTCTCTTGCAAGTCTTTTATACATCTTTTTAATGACCTCATTAACCAAATGGAGGAGGGATGGGAGGGTTTGGTGGGTGTGTTCTTTCAAGTCATTTTCAATACCTTATGATCAGAAGCAAATATATATGCTGCTGGAATAAGAAGGTTACTGTGCATACAGTTGCATGTGCAATCAGCCAGGTATTTTACTGCTGTCCCCTTCAGCCTTCTCCCAGCTATGGCTATTGGCACCTCAAAATGTCAAGCTATTACTTTTTCCAAGGCTCAGGAAGAATGTCTCTGGTTCACTATGTTCAGGCTTCTTTCTTTGTTGTTGCAGTCCTAACATCAGAGTGTCAACCCCCAGATTAAAACTGACTGCTGCCTGCCTTGGGATCGGTGCTTGTTGCAACCCCACAACCAAGATGGTGGGGTTTTAAGAGTGTCTGCATCACTTCTGCCTGTTGGAGAGTGAGCATATTATGGTTTTAGGCTGCTTTTCAGAGCCCTAAGGTGATGCAAGCAGCATGTCACAGCTGCAGCTGTGGGTTCTGAGGTGCAGGGTCCTAAAGCTGTGAGCATCTTTTGTATCTAACGTGAATCCAGACTCATAGCACACTCATAAACCTGAGTATCCTGAGGCAGCTGCTTCCAAGGACAGAGACTGATGATGCGTTAGCAGGTGCGATGCTGTACAGCTGCTGAAGCTCTTCCATCTGGGAAAGGTACTTACTGCACATGTGACCTGTCATGGCAATATCCCAGTACATGTTAAATGGTGAATCTTTTGGGTTTTTTTCCCCTAAAGCACTTGAAAATTAGCAGCCAAATATTCTTTTCAAGCTATCCAAAATGCTTGGATACATTGGTTTTTATATACTTCATTTGTTGATTATAAACTATTTGGAATATGCCTTAGCTTGTGCAGATGGGTCATGCAAGCAGAAAGAACTTGTTCCCAAGGCATGATGCTGGTTGGATACTTTTTATTCTGGCAGTAAGACGCAGAGAGCAGACTTCAACTCAGAAGCTGCTCTGTTACCTGAAGCAGGTTTACATTGCAAACATAACTGGTGATCTCTGAACCATACATTCAGTAGCACTGATGACAGCAATTGCATTTAGTGTGACAGCCTGAAATTCTGGGTCAAATTTTATGCTGATTTAAACTGATATGGTTTAAGTGATTGTATCAGATCTGGGCCAGTCCAGGCTGATGCAGAATCTGACCCAAATATACAGATTTTAATTCATCCTGAGCTGAAACTTATTTGGAATTTGCAAAGAATCACTGGGGAGTTTCCACTTTGCATTGTGTGAAGTAGGTGTTCGTGTAGAAAGGCCAGAGCTATTCATCAAAAAAACCCTAAATAAAACATTACTGCTCCACTGGAAAACAAAATTTCATCTAAGCCCCATGCAAAGAATAAATGTCAATCTCTGACAGGATTTTTCACCAGGAAAAAACAAGTGCATAGATGTTTGTCTGCCTTCATCAGCTCAGCTATTCTCAGGAGCTCCAGTTCCAGGTTTCTTGTGATCTCCTGACGATCCAGCCAAGCTACATCTTTCATGATGTTGCATTGAAATACCCAAGGAATAGGCAAGTCTCGGATCTAGATTTTTCAAGCTTTTATTTCTATTAGGGTGATGTGTGAAAGTGCCAGTGTTGCCCCTGAGATAGCTAAAATGTCAGAAAAGACAAGATGCAAAAAGTGAATATAGGACAAACAGCAAGATGAAAAGAAGAGACAGAGCAACAGCTAGAGCAAAGAGTTTGCAAACTTACTTTAAGCACACGTAGGCACAAGTGCATTGTTGTGAATCACAGAAGCATATCTTAATAAGAATAGAAAACCACGATCTCCTGTCCCTTCTCTCCTGCCTCTACCTATGGGGAAATGTTCCATAGGGATTTCAACAGAGCTTTCTCTCTGAAGTTTCAAAGGAAGATAAAGAGTAGTCAGTAACTAAGGAGTTTTGTGACAGAAGTCTTTTCATTGGTGGATGGTGAATGGTTGGTGTCTACAACATGTTAAGTAGGCAGGACAGAATGAAAGAGCTCTCAAAAATCAGTCAATGATATTAAAAAAGATGGGGAAGAGACAGGGAGTTTGCATTGTAGTGCATATGGGTGGACCAACAAGCAAACTCCTATCTTTCACTGACTTGAAGTTGAGGTCCTTGCCCTGGGTTCAGCAGCTAGCAGTCATTTTTCTCCTTCTCAGTAGCTGGTGCAGTGCTGTGGTTTTGACTTTCAGCCTGGGAACAGCACTGATAACATCAATGGTTTCAGTTTTTGCTCAGTAATGTTTCCCCTGACCAAGGACTTTCTGAGCCTCATGCTCTGCCAGGGAGGAGGGGAAGCCAGGAGGAAGCAGACAGGACACCTGCCCCAAACTGAACAAAGAGCTATTCCATACCGCAGCACGTCATGCCCACTATATAAACTGGGGGCAGTTACCTGGAAGGGTTAGATCACTGCTCGGTTGGGCTGGGTATCGGTCGGCGGGTGGTGAGTGGTTGTATTCTCTTCCCTTGTTATTTCCTTATCATTATTATTTTGGTGGTAGCAGCAGTGGTTTGTGTTATACCTTAGTTACTGGACTGCTCTTATCTCAACCTGTGGGAGTTACATTCTTTTGATTCTCCTCCCCATACCTCTGGGAGCGGGGGGAGGAAGTGGGGGGAAGCTAACGAACTGTGTAGCTGATTTACGGCTGGGCTTAAACCACAGCAGCTCTGTGCAGGAGCTGATTAACTCCTGGGAATGCAGACTTGTGCCAAATTGCTTCACTGCTACTGAGATGGGAATGTGGCATGAACACAGCATGAGCATGGGAAAGTGCTGCAGTGATTTGCTAAGGCGTGATGTGCTCGTGCCTCTGATGTCTGGCATTCCCAGAGGCACTGAGCTGAATTGCCTCTGCAGCCAATTCCCACCTCACACGGACTGTGCAGGGGCATGGTCCCTAATGAATATTGGGAAAAAGTGGATGGAGAAAGGGAAGGAGGACAAGTACGTAGTTAGGATAAGAGTGAGCTGCTTGCAGATTAAAGGCACCTAAGCATCGTCTCGTACATTTACTGAGTGCCTGAATTCCCACTGCAGTCACTAGAGATCAAGGACAAAATTTACTTGCTGAAACAAGCGTCTTGATGTGATTTAAGAGGCTCCATAGCATGATGTCTAGTCTCCAACACCTGCTTTAGAAGGGCACAGGTCTCCCATTAATCCTACATCATATTTATTAGCCTGCATAGATGTCTTATATAGTCTAGGGCCTCTGAAATTACACTAGGCAGCGCCTCAGAACCTGAACTGAGCTTGCATTTCTTTCTTTGGGCCACATCCTACCCTCACTGAATAACAAGGTGAACTCATTCCTGATGATTTGTGAAGATCAGAAGCTCACGTATTTGTTTCTCCTCATGATTCTTGCTTCTGAAAAAACAACAATTAATACCAGTGCCTGGGACCCAAAGAAGCATATTGTTTCTGCTGGGACTGTAATACGCAGAGGTTTAGAGGTATGAAAAGGCAAGTTCCTGCTTTACAGAGATACAGAAGTTCAGGGAAGAATTGGAGTGGAAAAGGGTAATTAATTTCTAACAAGCAGGACTAGTTAAAAGATAATTCCTTGCCTTGGGCATCCAACCAACAATGTAGGACATTTCCAACAAGAATGAACAGAAATATTTCATGCATAATCAGCCCTTGTGATTAAGCACAGCAATAAGTCTGGCGATGCCAATATCATTTGTCACATGAAGAGGGACACGCAGAGGTATCTAACCATGAAAAGTACGAACATGTGATGGTGGTTTGGGGTCTTTTGTTTCTTTAATACATATTAATGTAGGTCTTTCCACTGACAGGTTTTCAAAGGCTTTATAAAAAGGAATTCTTTATTTCAATAAACTCCATAATACCAAGAGTCTAGTGCCTAATTCTAAAGCCTGTTTCAATCAGTGACTCTGCCTATTACTTTTCGGACATCAGGAATGGAGATGGTAAGATTTATAAGAGCATGTCAGAAGAACAAACATCCCCAAATCCTTGTGGTCTGCATTAGAGATCCCAAATTCCTCACATTTTAGCATTCCAAACACCTGTTCAGACATTATTTTTTTAAGAAAGCCCAACCCAATCTTAAGTGACTTCTTTGATGTCACAGGGAGATCTGTGCTAGAAAATGAAGTGCTGCTAATTCTACAAAGCCGTTTCCTTTAACACATCCTCCTACCTCCTCCTACCCACTCCATGTGTCTGCTTCATCCATCTGTTTCATCTCATGAAATGCATGGATCATGAGCTTCCTGGAGCACATCCAATTTTCCTTGCCTCTGGAGTTGAACATTCGCATTTTTTCCATCCTGTAGACAAGCATAAATGTTGTGTAGTGAGTAGCTTGCCTTGTTTCCAATTGCAGCGTGTCATATTCTGAAGACTATTGATTGTTCTGAATGATTCAGGGGTTTATTTATCAATTAATACATGCTATTATGATCTTTGAATTCCCCCATTGGCTGCATTCTCAACACACACTTTACTGCTGGTCCTGTGCTATTTCTGAGTTAAGCATTAATCAATCAGTAGAATTGCAGACACATAACTGAGGAACCAGCGGCAGTGCCTACATTTAGAGGTATGAAGGTTTTGGCACTGCCAAGGCCTCTAAACCTGAGTCTTCAAATGCATTTTGGTGCTCAGCCACTCTTGCAATGACATTCCTACTGCCTGAGTCCTCCCAAGGAACAACATCCATGCAGGTTAATTTGCAATTGAAACATGCCCTTCAGATTAAAAGTGAGCTGTTTGAGGTAAAGCGGTTTCACTAGAGTATTCATAGAAAGTAAACAAAACATTGGAAACAGGAAAACTAATTTCCTTTAAAAATGGAAGTAAACGTGTGTGGAATACTTGGTTATTTACCCAGCCTGGCCAAGGGTTGTATAACCTGCAATCATTTAAAGTGCTTGTTTGACCTTCATGGAAGGAAAGCACTACTCATTCCGATAGGTTTTACAAACAGCGAAGTCTTGCTCTGAAGTGCAATTTCGATTTGCAGAAGCTCACCCCTATTGCAAACAGGCTTGGCAGTGATGGGAGGCTGTGTGTGAGTGCATCAGTAATAAATTCCTCAGGTTTTTACCCTGGCATTTTATTTCTCTTGTTGTTCATGTTGGAGTTGCTGCCAGGGTATACACCCACTGACAGCTCTGGGAGAGCAGGTCAGAGTCAACTGAACAACCTGAATGCGGAGATTTACATGCATGACACTATTTAAAAGGAAAGCAGAGAGTGTATTCAGCTTGGATCTGACTATATTATCATAGAATCATGGAATGGTTTGGGTTGGAAAGGACCCTAAGCTCAGCTAGTTTCACCCCCCCCCCGGCCATGGTCAGGGACACCACACACTAGAACACACACATATTGGTATACTGAACTGAAGCAGCCATGGGTTTTTCTGGGTTCTGGGGGGGTTTATTGACTGTTTATTTCCAACAATATTGCTGTTTTCTTTCCATCACGTTAAGAAAATGATGCTGTGAGCTCACATTTTGCTAATCCAATTGATCCTGTAAGACAAGCACTGCGCTTTGCAGCTGGTACTTTGCATCGACAATCATCCTCCTCTCTCCAGATGATCCAGAAATCACAACTCAGATGAGTTCCAAGATGCAGGAGCTGCAAAGTTGATCTATGCTCTCATTTCCTCCCTCCCAGGGAAATGAAATAAAAATCAGGGAAGATTTTGTTCCTACTATGATGACCTGACCCAGGGGGAAAATATTGGAAGTCACATAAGCAAAGCTCAAAAAGAGTCAGCACAGGTCTTGCTAATCAGTGACCAAATTCTTATTAGAAGAGCAGAACCAAGGCAGAGAGCACTATGTCAACTCCACAGCATTGTTTGTCATTCGGTTTTAATTTGTAACTATCTTTTCTCTGGATCTTCATGTATTTCCGTGCATCTAAATCACATTCACTGTAATAAAGAAAGAAGATGTCCTGGGGCATTTATTGTTTTTACTCTTATCACTGATTGAATATCTATTTGTGACTCAAGAATTCTTTGCCAGACATTCAATTAAAAGGGAACAAGGAACACAGTAATGTGAGCAAATACTCAGACAGATGAGGGATTCACCGTGAACTGCACAAATGTTTTGTGTGCCAAACAGCACACATGGCAACAACCAGCACACCTAATACAACCCTAAACACAAGTTAAAAACAGTGAAATGCAAGCGTATAGAAAATAAACATATGTTTTTTCTTAGACCTTGAACCTGAAGATCGTATTCTCACAACAAGTCTTTGTTAACATCAGAAATAAGGTCATGATCTACTTGATTCTGTACATTTACCACATATGAGAAAACAGAATTCATCTTAACCCTTTACTTTACCCCTCTGCATGTTTCCAATTCTCTCTTTTCAGGAAATCTTGCATCCTGACCTAATAAGAAGCTATAAAGTGAGCTGGAAAATAGAAAAATCCAGTCTCATCTACATGGACACCCTCACATCATTATCACAGGGACTTGGGAAAACAGAAACTTGGGATAATATTCTGTTGACTATTTGTAGTGATCCGGATCAACTACAGAGAGAGATATACTAGATTAGACACCTCTATCCTTCTCCTTTCCCCTAATTCTGGAAATAGGGTCAGAGCAAGCAATTAGAGAAACCAGGACTCTGGAAGATAACTGCATTAGAGAAGGGTGTTGAATATACTATGAAGCTGAGGGTGGGAACTGCAAATCACAGTTTAATCCACTCCTAAAGGAGACTTGGGATTGCATGGTCCTGAGATAGAATTGTGATTAGCTACTGCTTCAAGAAAAGGTGACTAATAAGAACAGAACACCAGAAGAGCCCCTGGCCATCACTTAAACCTCTTCCTCACAAGAGCAATCACCTAAGGGTGTCCCAAACAGAAGACATTTAGTCTCCCAAGCTGCAAAAGCACCATAGAAGATGAATAGGAATGATCAAGAGAGTTTATCGTGTGATGATAACAAGGAAATGCACTAGATGGAAATGCCCAGGCAATAATTTGGTGAGCAGACCATACCCTGTGTTACAGCAGGAGGTAAAAACCACACAGTAATTCACACTTGTTTAACTGGAGCTTCTTCTGGTCTCCAGCTTTGCAATGAAATAAACCTGAAAGCATAAGCAGGGCACTCTACCCAGGAACTCTGGCCATTTCTCGATGCAATTAGGGACACAGGTAAATCCTGTCCAATGTCCCATCTCCAGCTTTCAGGTGTCTTGAAGTACAGAAACTTTGTCCAGCTTAGAAAACTGGCCATCACACACCAGTATAATGTGGCTGTTACTCACTGAGTAACTCAGGTAGTAACCGGCTTTTCTGGAGTATGTAGAGCTTGTCTTCAGATGTTATTTACTTAAGCTTTCTGACCACAGAAGGGGATGGCCTGCTCTCTTCTACCCTTCAGCTCCCCTGGATTCAGGCCAGGAAATACATCACTGGGGATCTCAGCAGTGAACTCTCCACAGAGAGAATGTGTGGGATTTATATTCTGCCATATAAAATTCCCCCCTCGCCCTTCAATTTACGGCTCTTTTCTCCCCTCTGAACATTAACCTTTTGTTTACACCCATTAACCCAATTTACTGCCTGTATTATATATGTGTGTCTCATGGCACACCCTAAGAATCCAGTGTTTCTATGCAGTGCTTTGTTGCATTTATCTCTTGGCTGCTTTGCTTAATAGAAGAGGATCCCAGGCATTTCCCCTGACACTTTGCATCTCTATGAAGCATGTTCTTACTGTAACACACATGCACATCTCAGGATATAGTCCTGTGGGAGCAGGTAAGAGAAGAATGCCTGTAGCTAATGACAAAAAATACCCAAATTTGGGTTATGGAAAACATTCCCGTGATAATGTTAAGTGCAGGTTTTCTGTTCCTCCCTAAGCTGAGCTCTGGTAGGAACTTGTCTGTAGTGAGTCCAAGTGAGACTGGAAAGATGATAGAGGTATGGACCTTGAGTTTGTCATCAACTGAGGACGAGGAACTGTTCCAGATCATGAAACAGAGAAATAGGATTAAAAGGTCAAAGAAAGTTTGGGGAAGATTAAGCAGATTGAGCTTATTTAGGCAAGAAAATGAAAAGAAGCAACATGCAGTAAAAATGGCTATAAAGAAATCCATGACCAGTCATTTTGCATGGTCTCTCACGTAATCCAGTGCAAGGTGCAATCCAGTTAATAACCAACAGAAAGGACTTAAATTGGATAACAGGAAAAACCCTCTGCAGATTGCTATTAACAGCCTCTCTGCAGTTACAGAATTCTTCTTAGCAGGTTATCAAGAATAGATTAGACAAATCAGCTTCTCCTTTCATATCACCTTTTGTGAGGGAATATGGACTATATCCAGGGACATGGTATTCATCTACCCAAGAGTAACCACACCAGGGTCTCTTTAGTAGTCGGTGGCCAGAGACTGACACATAAAGCAACAAACATTATCCACATTAGATGTTGGAAGCATTGTTCCCTGGGCTCACTTGTTTATTCCCTTTGACTGCCAGAGTGATGAAGGTGGTCAGCTCTAACCTAGAAATCCAACTTTGTGATACTTCAACTAGAGCAGATGCCTCCCACGCAGCATGCCTGGTATCCTTTCCTTACCTTTCTCCTCCTTCTTGACACCAGCTTCTCTCTGATTAATCTTTGTCTTCTTATTCCCTGCTTTATGTTTCTGCCAACTGCAATACAGAACATTGCCCCACTTCTAGTGCTACCTTGGCCCCCACAACATGCATCCTTTCCAACCCTCTCCAAATCCTGCCACGCCAATGAGAATTAAATTGATTAGTGAATCACTTGCTTCATTAAACGTGGTTAAAAAGCAAGAGGAATCTGGGGAATCCTGATGGAATTATGTACATCTCAGTGAAGGTTAACATTTCAATGAGAATGTTAGGGGGTTTCTTTTCAAAATTCATCTACATTCATTTAAACTTTTTTGCCTTTCTCTGATGCTTTTATACAAATCAAAGTGTTCCCATGGAACACTGATAAGAATCTCATTTCACTTACATATGAGCTTCTCACCTTAGGTTCCCTTTTTAGTTAAGGCAAAGAGACCAGAAAAATAATGTCATTTTTATCTCAGACATCTATATTATCTCTAACTTATCTCTCTGTAAAGGACCCATCTCCCAGATCTTATTTTCCAAGTCAGGAAAGTTCTCTGGATACATTCATGTTTATTAAGGAACACACTTCAAATGAACCAAAGTCTTACTGACACTGAAGTCTTACTGACATCAGCTGTAGGAACTTCTGCATATGCCCAATTATTTCACATTCTGCCTTCCTAATCAAGACTTGTAGAGTAATGGCAATCAAAGTACTTGGAGTGTCACCATTAGGTTTCAGAGTTACCAATGTTAACTGTGCGCAGTTACTACAGCACTTCAAGGATAACTTTCACTTGATTGAAGGACCTTTTGGAGAACTGCTGATGTAAGAGGGAAATTAATCCAAGATTTGTGCTCAGCAAACCATGTCTTAATTTATCTCAAAATTCAGGTGTCCCTACTACACAAGCATCTGTACAGTACAGCATCTACTATAAGGAAAGCCAGATTTTCCATCATGCTGCTACAACAACATAAAGCAAACTGACCTCATTGAAGCTGGAGGAGCCTTCTCAGCTAACTGTCCTTTTAACACTGCAGTATTCCAGTCAGTTTCCAATAAAACTGTAGATATGTCTTACATGGATCTTTTCAGCTGTGTATAACATTGAGAACACTATGGAAACCAGCTCTAAGTGAATGCTCCATCGCTGGCGGTGTTCAAGGCCAGGTTGGACAGAGCCTTGGGTGGCATGGTTTAGTAGGAGGTGTCCCTGCCCATGGCAGGGGGTTGGAACTGGATGATCTTAAGGTCCTTTCCAGCCCTAACTATTCTATGATTCTATGATTCTAAGCAGAAGGTTTGGGTTTTTTTTAAATAAATAAGATCACAGTCTATGCAAATAGTGCAAGCCAGGACATTAACCAGTGCTGTAGCAGGACTATTTTGATTACGCATATTCTGCATGGATTCACAGAAGCAATTTCTAACCACCAAAACCAATATGCAGATACCATGGAAGAGCTGAAAACTTCTGACAGCATAGAAGACAACATAATATAAATGACAAAAAAATTATAAATAATATAATATAAAAATATAAACTTCTGACAATATAAACAACATAGAAAAGGAATAGGTGATAAACGTTATTGCAGTGGCAGGACATCTGCCAAAGATGTCTTTGGTCTTACTGTGCACCACTTTACGCAATGAAATGACCTGAAACCCACTGATCCCTACCCAAAAGATAGAAGAGTATTGCAAACTATGCCCATCACACCATATATTACTTTTAGGCATCAGAATAACAAAACATTTAAGGGTTATGAGCCAGCAATAGACTCCACCAGTCTTAATCAGATGAGCACAACTGATTGCTCACAGGCTCTGGTCCCAACGCACTGGAGGCATTTCTGTGCATTTTGAGTATATTAGCAGGAAAAGAAACAGCAAGAAATCAGCACGCTTGGATAAAGCCATGTTGTGGTAGGGTTTCCTTGACGTTTCTTTCCTGCACATATTCAAAAACTGGAGGGCTACTGCAGAGGAAACTATCTGTGGATGGTTCATCTGAAGTTCAATTCTTGAATGTTGCATTTGTATAATTGATTGTAAAACTTCATAATTCATGCTAAGTTGGTTATTTAAAGGTGTCATCCAATCAGGGAATTAAAAAAAGAAAAATAAGTGCAATGCATTTAACTAGCTAAGAGAGTGAATTACAATCAAATATACAATTAATATATGAGTAAACCTCATGCGAGCTGGAAATAAGATGTACATACTTAAGGTATGATAATTAACCATTGGAAGAAATTAGTGAGGCTCGTGGTAAATTTTTTTTCATTTGGGAGTTGCTAAATCAAGAGTAAACATCTTCCCAAAAAGATCAGTTCAGTTTGAAGTCATGAGGTGAGAAGCAGAGTTACTGATGAAAATCCATATTCACTATCTTTCAGAAAGCCCAATTAAATGTTCATTGCAATCTCCCCTGCCTTAATAAGGATAATTATTTGGAGGTCCCTTTATAACAGTGAGCAACATGAAAATAACAACAAATATAGTAAAAATGCAACTATTTTTATATAAATGCACTTTTATGATCAAACTACCATTTACCATTTAAATGCATGGTTTCAATTGCTGAAGTGGCACAGCCTGAAATTACTGAAAGAAAATGCATCATAGAATCATAGAATCAATGAATGGTTAGGGCTGGAAAGGACCTTAAGATTACGGTCCTTCTCATATACTCAAAGAGAAACTTTGAAATCTCTTCTTGCCAAGTGTTTTGAGATTGTTTTAACACCAATTTCATCATAAAATTGTAGATATTTTGTATTAATTTTCTGTGACTAAGTTTTAAATACATTGTGGCACATGCTATTCATAGTACAGTAGATAATATGAACATTAATCACTAAGGGTTTGGAAACTTGACCCTGGCTATACTTAAGGCATTTATATTTGTATGAGATACATACTCCTATCAGGTACTGTTATGACATTGATTTCCTTTTTATCTGCTAGCTTTAAAGGAATAGGAACTAGCTTTTGGCCTTACTATGTCTTATCCCTTTCTTAGTTGTTGAGCTTTTAAAGGTCAAGACAAGATCCTGAGTAAGAGAGCTGGAAGACTGTAAGTACATAGTCCTGGAGCCGATTGGCATTGGCTCTATCCGACATGGGGGAAGCTTCTGGCAGCTCCTCACAGAAAGCACTCATGTATTCCTCCAGCTACCAGACCCTCACCACAAAACCCCAATACACCAGCCCTGAGCTGCTCAGCAGTCTATCAGTTTCCACTACACTAACACCAATTAGTATCTACTAGTGATGCTCTCCTGAGCCAGAAATTTCCTCTTTATTTACCTTCTAGTGGGCTTAAAATTGCATAGCTTCTTGTGATGCAATTTTACTTGGGGGGAGAGGGGGGGGGAAGAGAAAAGAATTTAGTTGCACTATTTACTTCTGCCCAGAGCAAACAGATGTAGAAGCTCTCCCAGAGCATATGGGTTAAATTAGTGCCTGCTGTGTCTCAGCACCGGCATTTGTCTGATTTAGTGACATTTGTTTTAAACAGTCAGAGGGGGGTCCAGGCAGCTCTGGAGGTGGTTTTCAGCTGGTTTCATCCTTAAACAGCAGTCTAATACAATTCCACTTTTACATTCAGCCTGTGCTGAGGGGCCACCAACTTTGAGTCAAAAAGAAGAGGCATCCCCTGAGATGCAGGTCACAAACTAGCTGCACAATGTCTGTTTGGTGATAAAATGCTAAGCAGAGCTGACATTTAAATTAGCATCCCTGCACATTTTCCAACTGGATAATGATATGGGTAGGACAGCCAACACCTGTGGCACCAGGAGGCATCCAATTTGCAGGGAGCCCTGGCCAAAAGTTTGCCATCGTCCCAAAACATTTATGTTGCAACTGATTGAAAATAGGCTCAGTCAGTCAGAACCTGGCTGCTCTTGGATGTGCTTAGGATTTACAAGGCTTGGTTTTATTCTTTCAGCCTTGTCCCTCCTGGGACTTGGCTGGGTTCATGCCGCTGAGGTCTTTGCCTGCCTCTAATACCCAGGAAAAAGAGGGATGAAAAGAAGAGAAAGCAAACAAACAAACACACAAATATCTTCTCTTCTAGAGCACAAGAGAAAAACTGGAAGAAAAAGCCACTACAAGGGCACAGAGCAATAATTTCTGAGCACTGGCTTTTAGCAGTGCCTTCCTTAACAAAACAGCTCCCCTTCCCCTCTGCACCACAATCAGCCCTAGGGCCTATCCAAGAGCTGAAACCCAGGGCTTCCTCATGCCATAAATATTAAAAATCAACACTGTTACAA
This sequence comes from Myiopsitta monachus, assembly GCA_017639245.1. Lineage (NCBI taxonomy): Eukaryota > Metazoa > Chordata > Aves > Psittaciformes > Psittacidae > Myiopsitta > Myiopsitta monachus. The sequence goes on along the minus strand of CM029917.1, from coordinate 111,881,334 downwards.
AAGAATTAGTTTTCCCCAAGCATTTTTTGATGAATTATAGCTCAGTGGTAGAGAAGTGGCTGCATTTAATTAGAGAGACCAGCCCTGCACATCCCCAGGACCTGCCCGTCCCCTTGCAAGCATCATGGGTAGATTATCCGCATGCCCTGCTGCAAGGTGACACATCAAGGCAGGGTTATGGAGCTTCACACTGCATCAATCTAAATGTGTTGTGAGGGACAGGAACTGCTTTTCCTTCTCCCAGTGCAGCATGGCTCATAAATATTATTAGGTATCAAGTACGACTAAATGAATAGGCACAAACCAGCCAACTTCACCATGCTCCAGCATGTATCCTGTAAAGAGATGCCTGACCCTTTGACATTGCCTGATTTAATTTGGAGTGTGTTGATGCTATTTATGGCCTTGCAGCTTTAACCCTCATCAGAAACTAAAACAAGAATACCCACACAGAGAGATTCAAATTTCAGCTTCCACCACCGTGTAAATCAGCTTGTTCAGTGAGACAAGAAATCACCCAGAGACTGCTTGTGATTGCAGGGATCACCTTGCATAACCCTCCCTGGTAAAGAAAGGGTGCCATTTGGAGAGGATCCTGTCAGAGGCATCCACAAGCAAGCCAAAAGGATTCATCTTCTTTCATTTGAACCTGCATTTTACATCTTTATAGCTGCTGTTCCATAGACCCTTCCCTCCAGCAAACCTCTGAGGATAAAAACTTGCTCAGCCATGCTCCTGCAGCAGGCAGGGAGATAGCAGCAGCTGTCCAGTTTGGGAGAGAAAAGGCAGATTTCAGTCAACTCAAAGCAAGGATGAAAAGTGGCAAATTCTGTCGTCAGCAAGTGTGATCTGGCACAGGGGAAAGTACATCAAAGTCAGATGGGTCAAAGAGCTCAAAACTGAGTCAGTTATCATATTTTCTTTTACATATATATATATGTATACACACATCACACTTCAGACAGCCTAATTCACTTTAAAAGTAATGGCACTTGAAAGCATGTCCTTGAATAATCCGTGCCCATGCTGCACTAAGGCAGGCAGAGGGTTTTCATATATAGGGAGCAAGCTGCAGGGGAGCTGCGTCACCACTACTCTGTGCGCATGCATCCCCTGCTGCTGCTGAATCATAGATTGCATTTTAGCAGGTCAGACATGTAAAAACATGTTTGTTTCTCTACAACAGCACAGTGCCTGGTATTTGGATATCATTATTGATGATTTAGCATCCTGACCCCCGTGGCAGATTTAGTAAATATAGCAAAATGAAAAGAAGACTGTAATAAACCATTAAGTACAAATCAAATAGCTTGGTTAATCACTGGGTAAGTGTGGTTTCATACAGCTGTCTGCTTCCCTAGATTGCATTGGAATAAATCTGCAGTGATTCAATTCCCTGCCTGGAAAAAGAATATCCCGGGATAATATATTTCCCCAAGACACGGGGCTGTTGCAAAGGTACCTAAACTTGAAATGGTGAATCTCACATATTAGCTTGATATTATGCTACTCAGAAACCAGAAGAATGCAAAGAACTGCTGAAGAAAAAGTAGACTAAAACAAACTAAATGAAACCAGCCCCCAAGTCAGGTTTCAGGGAATGCTGCTGTTGAGCTTGGGATGAATGCATGTGCAAGTGATGGCCAAAGCATGGCATCTTATTTTAATTAAATTAAAGCAATCAGTTCTCTCTGCTCAGGAAAGATAGTGGGGAATTTTCCATGCTGTAGGATATTAGTCCTAAATAGGAAGCTGCTGTAGGATACAATGCTGTAACTATAATTGCATTAACACATCAGAGAGGCATCTGGTTCAGCCCTGGTCTTTAGCAAGGGTGCCTGGTGGCTTTGTTTCATTAAATTGTTGATGCTGCAGGTATAAGAAATGAAGCAAATGTCTCCTTCTTTTCTGCATTTCAAGTTATATAGTATCATGGTAGAAGCTTCCAGGCAAGGCAGACACAGCTGGAAGGCAGCAGTGCAATAAGGTAGGGAAGGAGCAAGAGGAACTGGTAGTGCAGAAGGGAACAGGAATGATTCTTCCAAAACTTCTCTGAAGAGTCATCTCAATTAACATATTTCAGCAAGTTTTGCAATGAAAGTCAGAGTGAAATCATGGAGGATGTTGGCGATACAAAGCTGGAGAGCAACATGAATACAAAGAGAGTTGGGAAAACCACACAGGAATAACCTTGTACTTTTGAAGCCCATCAAAATAATAAAAAAAGGATTAGCACAAAATGATCTCATGCCTCTTGGGATGAAAAATGGGGATTTCTGTTCTATACTGTCAGTTAGAAAGGTGTGAGTCACTCCTGGACTGAGACACAGCCGTGGAAGAGGCAAATGTGACCTGCAGCTATGTCACCATCAGTGACCACCAAGCCCTTGCCTTGTTCTTGGGACTATTCAGGTCATGTGTGCCAAAAAAAGAGGAAATCCAACAGGCAAAGGTACAGGAAATATATTCCAGGGATTGACAGGATACTCTATTTTATGCAAGAAAAAAGTAAATTAAAATACGTGGCCTCTTCTGTTTAGGCTGGCAAAATGAAGTCTGAAAGGGATTGCAAATACCTCCTTGGGGAGAAACAGCAGTGGGGAGGAAAGAACTGCTTAAAAAAAAGAAAGTATAAGCTGCCCAGAAATAAATTCAGCCTGAAAATTAGGGGGAAATGCTTCTATCAGTCAGAGCAGTGAGGTGCAGAAGCAGCATTCAGTCAGACAAACAGGGACGAAAGCCCAGCTTGTTTTAACATAGAGCTGGATGGATAATGAAAAGAGTGGCCAGAATTGGTACACATCCATTTTTAAACGGTGAGGAAAGGGGAAAAGAAAGGGAAGGAAGCTGGTATAACTTCAGTTCTCAGAAGGCAGTGAAAATATAAACACCCTCCTCCTTAAATAGATAATTGAGCTGTTTATGAATAATAATCAAATAATCTTCCTGGTGAATAACGAAGAAATGGGTGTCAACCAATACAGACTGGTTAAGAAGAAATCATGTAAGGCAAATGTAATCTCCCATTATGGCAGGATAACAGGCCTGTGAAGAAAGGAGTAACAATTGGTGCCTTTTTTACTTAAGACTTTTGACAATACCTCATATGGTATCCTCATAAACAAGTGATGGAAGCAGCCTCAGCAATAAACACAGAATTAGTGTAAAATTAGTTGAATACTCAGACACAGAAAGGAGTTATAAAAGGTGTGCTGTTAGAGTGATGGATTGAGCAGTTTCCCACAGGGTTTGTAGTGGGTCCTGCAGTCTTCAGTGTTTTCATCAGTGAATACCTGTCCTATTTTGTAGCTATGGCAAGAGTGGAAAAACTGTTTTGCGAGATGGACAAGTATGAGAAAATCAGTGTGGACAAGTGCAAAATAATAACCCCTAGCAAAAAAAGCAAGTTAGATATATAGAGGATGGGATCCAGCTGCTTAAACCATTGCTTCACAGCATCTAGGAGACTTTCTCAGACCTAACCAGAATACAGGTTAAACATGCTACTAAAGAAGTCAAACGTCCTACTGGACTGCATGAAATGAATATATCCTTTGACTCTTTTTAACTTCTGGAAGTGCCTCCAACATGTAGATTTTAGTGCCACACTTTAAAGATGTAGACTAAACATAGACGAGTGGAGCTAGAAGAATCTATACAGGGATACAGATCATGTCCCCTGGGAAAGGGGTTGGCAGATCTGGAGCTGTTCATACTGATGAGGAGAGGAGAGAAAGGGAGAGAGACAGCAAACGAATTCACTACAAAGAGGATTCTTGGTGCCTCTGACGGGACAGTAAGAATGAACCTTAAATTATATCAAGAAATACAGGCTTGGCATTAGGATAAATAGTCTAATGGTAGGCGAAGCATTTGAAGTCATTATCTGCATAAGGTGTGAAATGTCTCTTACACTGGATATATTTAAAGACGGGGAACAAAAACGTGTGCCAGGAACCACATGAGAGTGGTTGATCCTGGTGAAAGATTGTGTGACAAGATGAAGAGCTTCTCAAAGTTCCTCTTTCTCCCTATTTTCCAGGTTCTTGTGGTCTGTGTGATACAACTTCTTTAGAATCTGGGGAACTAGACTTGAGGTCCAAAGTGCACTTTGTCATATACACATATGTTATTCATACACCACTCTTAACATATGTTACCCTGAACTAATGTGGCCTCTTGCCGGAGTGTGCAACTGCTGTTCTGAAATCAAAGGGGGGGGGGGAGGGAGTGTGTGTGTGTGTGTGTGTGTGTGTGTGTGTGTGTGTGTTATGTGTTTTGGAAGGATTGATCAAAACTGGTTATTCTTCAGCACTTCATTGTGGAGATCATGCATCAGATGGAAGTACTGGTCAAAGACTTATGGTATTACAGAAAAATCATTGGTATATCTCTTGCGTTATTAAATCTGCCCTAAGGAACATTTGGACTGGTCAGGAGTATGAAGATGTTTAATCCTTTGGTACAGCTGTGTTTCCAAGCCAAGGGGTAGTTTCTAGAGACTAAGCAAAGCCAGAAGTTTTGTTCTTTTTTCCCCTCCAAAACCAACCTCTGCCGTCTTATGAATGGAAATACACAGATAAGTGAGTCACCATACATAATTTACAACGTTTGCTTTAGCACTGATGAATTTCAGGCTCATTTTTTCCTCTCCTTCTGACTGAATGTTGATTATCTGACCTTTCTCATGTGAACAGGGTGGAATAGCTTTTGACCTGCTGCAGGAAGAGCTGATTTATCAGAGCACGGCTGTCTGTAGTCTCATGTCCATGCCTCACCACCCTACTTGCTGCTATTAGAGGTTCACTCTTTGCAGCTGTTGTGGGCAACACCACTCTTTTGACTATGGGGCTGGTTTTGCAATGATCTAGTGCATCTCCAATTACCAAACTTTCACAAAGGTGACAAATGCTGTCTGACTCCCTGTTGTCTCCATAGTCCTGTGCCAGCAGGAGAAGGGCAACGTCTTTTTAGAGCCTGCCATGTGAAGGGAAGGATTTGGAGCATCTTCTCCCTATTTGTCTATATCCCTTCCATCACTTCCCTCCCAAATACAATTCTGTGTTGTAATCTGAACAAGGAAACTGAAACAAATAACTTCACAGTGTGACTATAACCTATTTAAGCCATTTTAAAGCCAACAGATGTTTTATAGCCTAAGATTTTCAGCACTGTATCTTTACAGACTTCTGTTACTCGGCAGGAGGCTCAAAGTAGGCCAGGGGCTGTGGACAATTAAAACTTAAAACCTTTCATTACCAGTCACCAGGTCATTCTGATGCTTAAATGCACCTTCTGTCACTATTCACTCAGGGAAGGTCAAACTATGATGGACTCTGCTCAAAGCCTTCAGAGCCAGCCAGGCATGGCTTGCCGCCAATGGTCATTTCTTTCAAGAAGACAGAAGGAAACTACTCAATCCCTTCAGTGGCCTGTAGGTCAAGTAAAACTTATCAGACTCCATCCTCCTTACCAGATCCGGGAGAAGCTCCAGAAACTTCTCTTCAATGTCTATCCAAACCTACCAGTAAGGCTGTGAGCATCCGCAGTTCTATGGGCCATTTTGTCTTCCTCATTTCACAGGTTTCACAAGAATCGACACTGTCTTTGTAGCATTTCACCTATTATAAGTTGTGGCACCAACTTTTAGGGTCACTCCTGGCATCTCATTATGTGTTGGCACATATTATAGGGAAATTTGCAGGCTTGATGAAGGATTATTTGCTAAGGCCATTCATGATGCTCAGGTCAGGCATTACTGAAGGGAGATCTGACTTTAACCCCATTGTTTCCCCTGGCACTGACGTGCCACAGACAACATAATTTGTCTTGCCAGCATGGATGACATTCTGAATGAACTGAAATGAGGAACAGTTTCCCCACCCAAACTCAACCTATTTAACCTAGTCATGGGATCAACATTTGTGTCAACTAGAAAGCATAGGACATGGTTCTCAGGCTAAACTTCCTTGGGAGATTTACTTAATCTTATATTGGCAAACTACAGCACTACTATGAATGCTCTCTCGGGTGGGGTCACTATCAAGGCTTGCAGTGCAGATGTGTGTAACTGTGGAAATAAAAGGAAGGAACAAAATGAATGTTGCATTTTGATCTGTTCTGGGTAGTTTGAGCACTATCAACACCAAATTTTTCCTTTCTTATCATCAGAATCACTGCATGGTTGAGGCTGGAATGGACCTCTGGTACCATCCCCCTGCTCAAGCAGGACCACCCATACCCAGTTGCCCATCATCTCAGGGCTATTTTCTGGCCTTAAGAGTTTTAGGGACATGCGATGAGTCAGGTGCAAACAAGAGTTCAGCCTAATCAATGGCATCATACAATGATCTGCAAATCAGTTCCTGGAGTTCAAGCACATGAAAAGCACTGATTGCCTTTAATGATGACTTCAAAATGTGGATAGAGGAGCATAATCCTCTTCTGAATGTTACTGGATTTAGTATGTTGCCCACATGCATAGAACACCAAAGTAAACTCTTTTGTTTTCCGTGTCGTATATAATGTAAATGCCACGTACTACTTGTTTCAGTATTTCCTGGTACTCTGCAGCTGTCCAAATCTGTAATTTTATGTTCCAAACCAACTGATTCAGAATTTATGAGGAGGTTTTTAGTAATGATCTGCCAAGTGTGAAACGATTGCAAATGGTTGTTTAAATGAAAAAGCAGTGACTATTTTGACCCCATTGTTCATGCTTTAACTCTGCCTTCTGCACTGCCTTTTCAATCGAGGAATGGAGCATGTAACCAAGTGAAGAGGGCGGTGATGCTGTCTGTAATTTCTCCCTCAGGCTTCCCCCTGGTATTTAGATTTCAGTCCCTTGGTTTTAAAAGGTCACTTAGCAAAAAGCGAATGCCACATTATTCATTCATCCCCACCTCCCTGCCCCATCCTGTCTCTCCTTTTGGGGAGAAACAGAAAATAGCAGCCAATGTCTGTTTCAAAACAGTGCTCAAACCTAAAGTGGAACTACTGATTCTTGGGTTTCATTCATTGTGTTATTTCATTCATTGTGTTATATATAGGAGGTTATTCCTAAAAAGCATCTTCTTGATGCACTCAACCCTGGGTGCAATGGCTCTTGCACAGGGGCAAGAGTCATCAGGAACCCTAATCTTTGCCAACTGAATTTGCCAGAATCCACCGGCAAAAAAAATCCCTTGGTTACAGTCCTTAGTTTCCAGCCCTTTCTAGCAATAACATCTAGGTTATGGAAAGCACTGCCCAATATATGAGAGATGCAGCCAAGGTGTGGTATGATAACTAGATACAATGGAGAAAGATGCTGGTTCTTCTTTTTGTTATAAGGCCCAAACCAAATCTGATAGCCTAAAGGTGGTACATCCTTACTGTCTCTGAATCACAACAGAGAATGGACCTGGCTTCTGACCCAACTGATGCTGTCTGGTTCATGTCCATGCTGCTCACAACAGCGCCACCCAGAATAGACTGGCCATGTCCACACTTCTCACAACAGCACCATCCAGAGTAGACTGGCCATGTCCACACTTCATCTACAATCTTTTCTGAACCCATGTGGGATCCCTGTATTGATGATCCGTAGTTAGTATTTGCCTTTCACCTCAAAGGATCCAAAAGAGCCTGAAGGCTTGGTTGACAGGATGCTATGCTCATTCTTGAATAATGTTCCAGTTAATAAACTCCAGTCAGGAGATACAGGAGAGAGAAAAACATATGGTCCTGCTACTATTTATACTTGGTACTCTCTTATAATAGAATGCATATAACTAAAAGCCAACATAAATGTGGCAGCACATCAAAACAACTGTGTTCATCTGGTCATCTTGTGTTTCAAGGCTATTAGCTTATCTAAGTATCTTTTATCAACCAGTATTATTCAGTGAGCTAAATACACAGCCTGTATTTTAAGCTAGTTTCATTATTTCTTTGCTATATAGTCTAAGCTGTAGTGAGCTCACTCAAAGAGACTCTGCTTTGGCTATAAATCAGGAAATGCTTCCAGAAGAAACTGTCATTTCTGCTTTCTGGTCATTGGTTCTTTATTGTAATCCTTATTTGTTGCAGTTCCATTCCCTACAGCAATTTCTTTACCAGGGTGGCTTTTTTGTGAACTTCTTCCAATAAACTTCGTCTGCTACAGAAATCCCTCATCACATCTGCATTCCTGTGTCATTCCCAAAGCTGACGGAGACTGAGAGCTCTACATTTTGCCTGGTTTTCTTCCATTCCTGTTCCATTGTCTGTACAGTGCAGGGAAACACACAAATTGTACATTCTTCGCAAATAATGTGATGCCCAATCCGAAGCCTGTTAACCTAATGGAAAGTCTTATCGGTTTTAATGGACCTGTTCCTTATTCCACAAAGAAACACCTCTGATCTTCACTAACGCTTACTTCAGTGGACATAAATCAATGTGCAACAGCAGAGGATCTAAATTTGGAAGAAAATGGCCTGTGAACAGAGCACTGCCTCTGTCTGTCCACCCCATACACCTCAAGCACAATGCTGGCAGTACCTTCTGCCTGCTGTCTCCAGAAGCAAAAAGGAAAGCTGCATTGTGACCATGATGGACAAAGAGTGAATATGCCAAGACAGGCCAAACAGATATTGGTCCAGCACTTATATCCACACTAGTTATTGCTATTCCTTCAGAGCAAGGTGCATATAACCTGCTTTTGCAGGCTAGGCTTTAGGCTAAAGGTAAGTCAGCCTCTTATCAGTGGAGATTTTCTAAGCTCATTTGGTGTATGAGAGATATACCCCTACAAAGAGATCCATCTTCTTTAAAGGTGCAATTCCACAGTCACATTACTCCTCCCAAGATGCAGAGTGCGGGGGAAGGGGTTGTTTTAACAGCCTTTGGCCAGTTATGCCTTTCTCTTTCTTTCTGTCATTGCCAGATTTTCTTTGCTCAGTGCCCAAGAAACCAAACTAAAAAAAATCCCTAAAAAATAAACCACATAAATAATAACAATAAAAAAAAGCCCAACCCACCAGGGGTAGTTCCCTGCCATCACAATTCCCTGGCCATATTCCTCATGCAAATGAGCTTTAGCACAAGGGAGTGGGCAGGACTGTACAGCCAAAGGGAGAGGGGAATAAGATCACTTGTTTTCTGCAACAGCTGAGGCTGATGCATTAAGGAGATTGTAAAACAGCATCCCAGAGCAGATGAGATAACCCCCCTTGGAACTACCTTCCCTTTAATGACTACAGAGAAAGCCCACACAGGCTGTTTCAGTTTAAGCAATTAAATCTTCAGTGTCTATAATGAGGTGAAATGTATCCCACACGTGAGAAAGGAGATTTCCAGAGCACAGAAGCACATACACATCAGAGCTGTGCAAAGCCATTGCTATTGCCTATAACCTAGAAAACTAAACCAGATGATCCCCTTCATTTCATAATTCTGGGGTTCGGACCAGCTAGAACCAGTAAGCTTCCTCCTGAACATAAAATATCCCTATAACTGCAACAGCTCCAGCTGGGAGTGGTGGAGGGCTAAGAACAAAATGCTTCCCTGCTCAGATAAAAGGAAAAGCTAGTATGAAAGGACAGATTTTATTAGTACAGCAAGAAACCAGACAGAAAGAGGCCAATTATTTAAATACACATATATATACACACACGGTTTTCTCCTGAGTTTTCCCCTTCCCTAGACTTTATGTAAGGAGCTGCTCACTCTGAACCAGAGGCAAAGCGCAGCTCGCGAGAAGACCTTCTGCCTGCTAAGTCCATGGAGACATAAGCAGATATCACCAGAATAGCGATGATAGAGCTATAAAGCCTTTCAGATTTTCCTTCTAAAGTAAATGCATGCCTGCTTTTTGAAGCCAGCAGAAAAGTACAAAAGCATTTTAAGGGTCTTGTGTGAACAGAGTCTGGGAACTTTGGTATCAGCAAAGAGGGCTCCGGAGAGGTATGAGAGATGTTCAGAGATGCAACTCCCTCTCCCCATCCTCAGTTTCAAAGTTGCATGTGTGCTAACATGGGGATATAACCAGCAACTGGTGTAGCAGTCTACTAGATACCTTAGAGGATTAAATCTGCTGAAGAGTTCAGTGATGTATGCTGGGAATAAGGACAGCAAAGGGAGGAGGGATAGATGTAAAGCAAGATTTATGCCAAATTTCTGCTACCACTGAGCTGTTTAACTGCAGCAGCTTATAGTGTGAATTTTTTCTTGCAGGTAACACTGTGTCCAGACACTGATCCAGAGGTTGCTCCATTGTCCATGAAACCTTGGTGACCACCCAAGCTTCAGCATCGTAAACACAAATCCAAGTCCATAGATACACATCTCACCCCTCAGCCCTGACCCAATACGGGTTTACAGGGACCAATGCACATAGAATGTAGACAGAACAAGGGAACAACCCTCAGCAATTTCCTTGTGCTCTCCTTTTCCTGGCCCCTAAATCCTTCCCCTATTGAAAGGTACTTCAAGTCTGGAGCCTTATCCTGAGACAAATGCTTTTCTCTCTCAGCTTCTATCTAGTGATACATGTGATGTCCTTTCATTCCCCTGAGCACAAACTGGTTCATTTTCTAGGAAATATTAAAAAAAAAAAAAAGAAAAATAATAAAATAAGCAAACTGGTTAGCTTTTTTTTCTGGAAAACTTACATTTCTATAGTGATTTTTAAGGGAAGAGGAACTGGAATAGTGTATTGGAAATCATGAAAGAAGCCTGGACCCTGAAATAGGCTCCATTAGCCTCAGGATTTGCAATTTAGGATTGATTTAGATGTGCCTGACTCTTAAAAATATCCTCATAAGGACACGTGCTCGAGGCTGAGGCAGCAGAAGGTATTTCTTAATAACTTGGGGTTAGCGTAGGACAGGTTGAGGAAATTCAGTCTGGATCTAGTCAGTGCTAGATACTCTTGAGTGCAGTGAGTTAGCTCCATTCTAACTGATGGTACTACTGCAAATGAGCTGAAGAGGAGGGTGGTCCAATAAAGGAAGGGGGCTGGGACAAGGAGTGGTGAAAATGGCTGGTTTTGTTAATGGGGAATTCACCTTAACCCCAAACTTCAGTGTTGAAAATGAGGGAAGAGTGGAATTGATAGGGAAGGGTGACTGACACCAGGCTGGACCATTTGCCCTCTCTTTTAGAAGGAAACAGGATGGAGGGAACTATTAACTCTTTTCTCCATGGAAAACCTCAGAAGAAATCAGTTGTTTAACAATATTATTCTCAGCAGAGACAGCTGGTGGATTCCTGTCAGACTTGCTTTATGCAGACAACATGAGTGTTTACAATGCTACAGGGAAGAAATCAGTCCCAGGACTGACTCTTCCTACAGCTCTGCAGTGGTACCCCAGAAATAGCACTAATTCAAATGGTAGCAGGGGACTTCTCTAAGAGAAGCGTGGGTTTGTCGGAGCCAAAATTGTTTCAGGAGGCATCTAAACAGAGAGAAATAATGCTTTTCTGTGAAAGGGAACAAAAATCAGACAAATTTAGTAATGTTTTTTAAGTATATTCAGGTAGCTTCTGAGCTTAGTGCAGGAAGATCAGCCCTTCTTGAAGAGGCTCAAACCAAGAGACATCTATAAAGTGATGTTTTGGAGAGATTTGCTCTCACAGCCTGCAGGGATTTGACATACATCGCAGGAGTTCAATTCCTGAGGACAAACATAATTTATTACCCAGATCTTTATGATTCTATACGCAGCCCTAGTATTTCTGGGTCTAACTCCATTTCAGTGAAGACCTGAGTCCAGTGGAGTTACATTGGCACAGGAAAGGGGCTTCACACTAACAGCTCTCTTATTGTTAAATGATAAAGAGGTAAAAATATTCTTCCTTTTCCACCTTTTCCAAAAGTGCCTGATCCAGAACTAGCAGAAGTCAGCAGGGAATTTTTCCATGGACTCCAGCAGATGTTGGATAACAACATCCCTGGGAAATGAAGCACTTCACTCATTTACCATCCACTTTCTTATGATAGATAAAGGAACTGCAAATGCCTGAATTTATAGTAAAAGTCCTCACCAGCCGTAAAATGCAGATAACTGAAAAGCTGCAGCGGCTCCTATAAAGTTACTGTAGCTAAAGTTGAGATTGTTGGTTTGGGGTAAATAATCTGTGTTGTCTTTAGCCATTTCAGGTTTAAATTACAGGGTGGTTTCTTTCCTCTTTTTCTTTCATAAACAAGAAAGCAGTTGTTCTGTAATAGGCTTTCTAACAAGTAATGAGATCAAGGTAAAATGAAAGTTAAATATCGCTCCATTCCCTTGGCACTGTTATTTGAATGTTTCCAACATTATTAATGACAAAATACCTTGGAGTGAAATAACAGCAGTTTATCTGGTATCAAGAGGGGTTGTTTTTCCTCACTTGCCTCACTTAACGGTGGATTGAACAACATAATAGGGAATAATAAAGGGTAGGTCCTGCTAAGCTGGGATTGCTTATAGTCCAGAGGCAAAACAAGCTGCTCAGATCAAGGACAAGGGCTCAGAGAGAAGGTCTGCAAGGTGAGTGCTGTGGTTCTGTCCCCGAAATAAACTCTTTCTTTAAGGAAAAGAGTTATATCTGTATAGACCTGTGTATATATCTGTGTGTATATATATACACACACATATATATAGGGTTATCTCTGTAAAGAGCCCTGCTAAAACATTTTTCAGCCTCACAATAAGGCTCAGACAAGGGAATGGATGGTGCTGACCGTCCACCAGCTTGGACAGCAGAAACCCCCCATCTCTTCTCTCTCTGAACAGTGGAGGTGCAGGAAATAGAACAAAAGCCTCCATCCATTTCTATCTAAGGCATGTCTGCAATAGGAGATATTTTCAAGTCCATCTCTGCCTGATTTAGAAGGGATAAATGACTGTGTCTTCCACCTCCCCAGGCAGCTGTTCAGCAGGCTGCTAGCACAGCCTGGAACAAGATTTCCTTTGTCTCCCCAGTTCAGACTGTCCCAGTGAGTGTAAGAATTAAATATTAATTGAACCAGAGAGACCTGAGACAGAAAAAGCATCACCAATGCTATTTGGAACAGCTCCATGTGGAAAGGGCGAGGGAGGGCTCTCGGGCTGGCGATGCTCTGACTGCAGGAGCCGACCTGGGTCTGCATCCCTGCTTCTGCCCCTGCAAACACAACATCTGCGAGGGTGAGTGGAGCAAGAGCTTTGCCACCGAGCAGTGGGAAGAAGCAGTGAAGTCATTGTGTCTGGAGAAAATGCTGGAAGGCAGGAGGGGATGTCTGTCAGCACGGCCCCGGGCTTGTGGATGGAGGTTACTGTGAAACGCTGCCTGCTCTCTGCAGGGCTACTCTGCTTCTGCCTGGGGATAGCTGAAATGAAGTGCCCTCCGCAGTGAACATTGCGGCTGTGCAGCTGCCAGGTGCTTTTGCAGAGCATTTTAGGACTTGAAGTTAAGAAAAGAAAGGAAAACAGCATCAGTTTGAGCTTACTGAAACATTAAGTATGGTAGAAGTCCAGGAGGGATCAGCCCTGGGATAAGGAGGTGTTTTTCCTCTAGAAGGCAGTGCCAGTCTTGTGTGCAAAGAGTTTTGGACAGCTCGTGGAATTGTACACTCATAACTCCAGGCAAGGAAATATTTGGAGCTCACAGAGTGTCCTAGGCAGGAAAACACAGGCTTGGCCCTGGCAAGGTACACCCTACATTTGGTGCCACAGGTAACAGAGCCCTTAACGCGTGCCAATCACTTGGGTAAAAAGACAAGCAAAGCAACTAGCTCATAATATAGTATGTAGCTATTTGGCAATTGATTCAGACTGTTGCATCTACACAAGTAGATGAGTATTCAACACAAGCTGGATGGCAGGTTTGCCTTTAGGGGATGGAGAGAGATAGTTATTATACCATAAGTAAAGATACCATACATAAGTAAATATACATAAGTACATATAATATGCCCAGCTATACCTTCCAGGTTGAGGCAGAAAGGCTATTTAGAGGATGGTTTTGATTTTATCCAAGATTATTTTCACCTTGATTATGGGATCTCTACAAGAGAATTCAGCATTAGTTGATTATACAGCAAAGGCTTACTATTTCTCATGGACTTATCCGAGTTTCAGGAAATGAGAGCTGAGAGCATTCTGATACCAGTATTGTTGCATTTCATGCGTGTATTTTGACTGTAAAAGCAAGCAGCAGCATTGCCAGCAGTGTGAAAGCCCACAGGCCCATCACTACAGGAGCTGCTGCCTTTACCATGGCACTAACAACAGAGAGAAATTGATGTGCACAGAAGTTAAAAATGCAATAAGAAAGTTGATTTTACTTTTGCAGAGTTTGGAGCTACAGCAGAAAAAATTTAGGAGATGTTTGGTTGTACCAACTGTTCTTTATGACAGCTGCAAATGAATGGAATATCCTCTGCATTAATCCCTTCTGGAAATACAAGGTTTTCCGATGCCTTATGTCTTTTTAAAACTTTCAATACAAAACAGAACCCACAGAAAAATATATGGACAAACATAAATATGAGGGTTTTTTCCCTTCGATGCATCCACGCAGCATCAGTATCTATAAATTTATGTTATAGCTCTACTGCCATCAAGTGATAGAAAGAATTTTTAGGGAAGGTATCAAAATAAAGAAGAAAGTCTGTGTAAGTTACAGTACCCACAGGGCTCTTGCACAGAACTGAAATATATTTAATATTCCTTCTTGTTTCCTCCCTACGCATGTTGTCTATGCATGGGCATGTCCCATGCCTAGCCCATGGGAAACCAAGAAACTCTTTGTGAACACCAACCCAAGAAAAAGCAAGGAGCATCACTAAAGTGCATGCTGAGATTTAATTGTTTGTGGGAAATCGTGTGGCCATGAGGATGATCATGGGCTGGAGCACCTCCCATATGGAAAGAGTCTGAGGGAGTTGGGGCTGTTGAGCCTGGAGAAGAGAAGGCTGTGTGGAGACCTCAGAGCAGCCTTCAGTATCTGAAGGGAGCCTATAGGGAGGCTGGAGAGGGACTCTTCATTAGGGACTGTAGTGATAGGACAAGGGGTAATGGGTTCAAACTTAAACAGGGGAAGTTTAGATTGGATATGAGGAAGAAATTCTTTAGTGTAAGGGTGGTGAGGCACTGGAATGGGTTGCCCAGGGAAGCTGTGACGCTCCATCGCTGGCGGTGTTCAAGGCCAGGTTGGACAGAGCCTTGGGTGGCATGGTTTAGTGTGAGGAGTCCCTGCTCATGGCAGGGAGTTGGAACTAGATGATCTTAAGGTCTTTTCCAACCCTAACTATTCCATGATTCTATGAGGGTGATGAAACAATGGAACAAGTTGCCCAGAAAGGTGGTCAATGCCCCATCCCTGGAAACATTTAAGGTCAGGTTGGACAAGGCTCTGAGCAACCTGATCTAGGAGATATCCCTGCGTGTTGCACACGGCGATGGAACTAGATGAGTTTTAAAGGTCACTTCCAACTCAAAGTATGCTGTGATTCTATCACTTCATCCAGAATAGGTTATTTTTAAAGAAGTCCCCTTAAAAAAAAAGCAGGACACTGTGATAAAACCTAAGGAACACTGGGAATCACATCTAGGAGGATTTTCTAGCATGGTCCTACAGCATTTGGGCTTTTCTCTTGAGGCACCACTGAGGAAAGCAAACTCTCTGGGACCTTTTCCACAAACGTGGCATCTGTTCTGCAGTTCCTTTCTTTGCATTTTACTGCCTGGCCTACTGTCACGGCAACACAGCTTCCACCAGAGCTACCTGACATGGACTCTCCAACCTCCACAATGATTTTGGCATCCACCAGCGACAGGGAAGAGAAATTGCTAACTCCTAACAGAGCACCTCACTGCACACACATGGAAAAAGCAATGTTCATGGGTACCAAAAGGCACCTTCACCTTAGAAACATCCCTTCTCTTAAACCTGATTAACAGCAGATCTTCAGACAAAGTTTCGATCTACTTTTTGCTGTTGAACACCTGCAGGATCTGAATTGGAAATACTGTGATCTCATGAAGATGCTGACGGGTTAAACCACTGATATCAGAGAAACTATGGGAGAATGAGCTGGGACCAAGATGATCTAAGATGATAGTGGTTAGATTAATAGACCTGCTCTCTGTAACAGCAATGGCTTGTGTCTGATATGTGTTTGGGGTTAAAAATGGTAAAGTCAGTTCTGTCTCTTGCACCAGAGAGCTTTGCAAGACTCATCCTCTCTGTTGTACCCACCATCTGAAATGCATAGTCAGTTGACAACGCTTTGTCCTGTTTCTGGAAACTGCAGATATCTCTGCTCAGTACAAATACAAGCAGTCAGAGACTGCTTGAAGCTGAGTACCTCAAAACAGCCTTCTTACAGACACGACCTCAAGCTTGAATAGGACTGAAATGAGATATAAGTCACATTTTCTGCTCTAGTTGCAGAGACATTGCATACTGTTAACAATGAGTTTAGCACAGGTTACATCATATGGAAAGGAAAGGTTATTCACAAAGACATAAACCCCCCCCTTGGGTTCAGGGTTTAGTTCCTAAATGGTCAGGATTAGGTTATTTCTTTGCAAGGAACTTTGAATTCCTGCAGAATGAAAGACAGTACAAAAGCACAGAGCCCGGACAGTCAAACTGCGGGGCAGACATAAATCAGACTCAGAAATAAATCACTCCTTTGGGTGATTAACAGCAAAACCAGCATTTGTCATCCAGTAGAATCCAGTAAACTCCTGAAGCCAAAGCAGGTCTAACAAGACATGAGCTAACCACTTTGGGAGACAAAGGGGGAAAAATGTCCTAATAAAGCACAAGGACTATTAATGGACTCAGGATATTTGTTCCAATTGCCTTGAACTTTGTTTGGAGTGTAGCGTCATCCAAAGAGACATTTATGGACTAAGGCAGCTGAATATCAGGTCTGCCTGTCATGTCTCGAGCAACATAAATGGAGAAGGGAAACAATGTGAACAAAGGATAAAGAAGAAGGATGGTGACAGCACAAGGCAGCAAACAAGACTGTTATTTCACACTCCCTCCCTACCCCTATTTGCTGTTTATTTTCTTTGGGCTTCTGTCACAATACAACAGCATGCTTCATGAGCTGGGAGATGCTATATGCCTGAGTGAAGTTGCAAGGGAGAAGGTGTATTTAAACACCATGACCTAGCTTTTATTTTTATATACACAAGTAAACACACGAAGATGTTATGAACATATAAAAATCCACATGCTTATTTGTACATATATATACAAAAACAAAAGTCTGGATGGGGAAAAATACTTGTAGATGTATATCTGCATTTTCTATAATATACTTTTAACATTCAGTGACTTCCAAAAGGTCATTTCCATGCCAGTGATGCAGCCTTTTCTTTGGAGTGATGCAAGTCAGACCGGAGAATAAAAAGTTCAATTAAGAGCCTGCTTGCCTGTGACTGATAATGGTCTTGACATTTGCAGAGTCTTCTGACAACAATGCCCAAGCAAATTGGGGAAAAGGAAATCAAAGAAGGTGTTCTTTGCAAATGGAAATGAGACAGTTCAAACATCTGAGGTTTTGCAATCCTGACCTCAGAAACAACCCTTCCCGCCTCCAGAGATTGTGCCAAAGCTGTCTAAGGAGCTGTGTTGTCCTTTCTGGATAAAATCAGCAGCTTTGAGCATACCTGGGAGGTGTTAGATAAAGAGAAATGTTTATTTTACTTGAGCAAGTGCTCTAATCACCACCACTTCCATGAACAGGAAGGTACCTGTATGGAGAGTAAGGAAATAGCTGACTGCCAGCCTAAGCTTTGCTTTGATCCTATCAATTAAAGTAACATCCTTCTAATGCGGAGAAGATCCACAAGGTACATTCCCATCAGGCCAGACTGAGTCTCCCAGTGCACTGTGCATAAAAGCTCTCTCAACCCAAGCTCTTGTCTGAGGCTTCTGGGGCAGAGAGTGATGCTTGCTCTCTTCAGCTAAGGTTACACTGTGCTTTCAGACACGGTTAAGATTAAATAAAGTTCAATGGCACTGCTTCCCTGTCTGTCTCTTTGTACCTGGCTGCCCTATTGCTTTTGCAAATGCACTGATTGCAAATGTGCGTATTTGCCAGAGAATGCCCAAGCCTCAGTCACTGGCCTTTTAGTTTCTCGTTTGCACACGCATATGAAGAGCTGACATGAGACGCACATCTGTTTGCACTGACAACTTTAAAGGAAAAGAGGAAAGAAGACTTAATTTTAATGCACAGCTTAATGGATCAGAAGCAACCACAATTAGAGCCCCTTTGCTATTCAGACCTCTGAGCCAACATAAACTAATTACTCCAGCTGATAGCCTCTGAGGTAGACACAGAGTAGCAATAAGTGGGAGAGTGCATTGGAAGAGTGATCTCTTCCTGCTAAAGCACAGAAAGATGCCCTAATGCAACACGTCAGTAGTCCAGCCAGTTTAATGTGACCACTGTTATCAAGTCCAGGTCACTTTAGAGGTAAGCACATACAAGTACAAGCACACGTACTGGGACGTGTGCCATTCCCTGGGGATGTCTCACCTTTCTTGACAGTATCTAAGGGCACACTGGAAGTACATGGATATGTCCCTCCAGTGCCTTGGGCAATGAACTCTTTGTAGCCTGTAATACTCAGAGCCCCATGAGTAAAAAAGCTGACCCCTTTCCACAATGGGCAATTGAAGCAGGGTAGATACCTAAGAGATGTACAACTGTTACTGGTCTCCCGAGCCATATTTTAGCAGGGTGACTGTCCTCACACTGCAGTTTATGCATCCAGGCAGAAGGGTTTATACTGCCTTTGAAACTTTATGAGAGTTCCTGATTTCTGACGTGATGCTTCCCTCGAGTGTGATGTGGCTGATAAGCAAGGAGAGGAGACCTGCTGCTACAACATGTCAGAGAGATTTGCCATTAGCTCAAGAGCTTCAGGCCAGTGGTTTTGATTGTTAAGACCCAGGCTTCCAGTCTCAGATGCAGAGAACATCACTGTTTTGCTGTTTATAGCTCATTAATTTATAACTCTAAGCCTGTATGGAGGGTACTTTTTCATGTCTGTCCTGCATATGACATCTTACAACTTGACATAACAGAGCAATTTTGGAAAGAAACTAGAGCCACCAGCTTGTCAGGTCTTTTTTAGCCAGTGGATGAATTTTTGCATCAGCATGAGCGTACCTGTAGGCACAAGCAATCTATGCATGAACCCACATACATGTATCACACATCTGTGTGTTTCACTCCCTGTTCTTATACTGTAAGAATCAGCCAAATCTCTGCTCAGCACTTAGCTGTAATAATTCAAGTTTCTAACACAAAGGAGGAGGGTTTTGAACAAAACCCCAGCTCATTCAGCTGACAGAGCCATGTTGCTTTGACCTCTCTTATTTGCTTCTCAGTCTCTCATCTAAGACTGTCTAGAAAACATTTGAAGAGGATGTAGAGAGAGAGAAAATGGGAGTCCTTAAACACATAAATATGGCGTTCCTCTGTTGTCATTAATATAGATTTATTCAGAGGTGTTAAGAAGTGTCTGGTATGATGAAGCATGTCTCTTTGCCTCTATGAAGAGGAGCTCTGCTGCTAAAGAGGATAGACAAGACTGAAAAATAAGGACCATCACTACCCCTGTTGATAAGAACTTACCTTCTCTTTAGGTTTTTATTTCAAAGCAGTCATTTTCTCCTGAAAAATGAAATACACAATCCACAACACTACCACAGACAGATACATGAAGCAGTCAGACAAAGTCCACAGTTGGAAAGAAAACAAGCTCAAGCCAAGATGGGCAGTCTTGCTCGTTATGCAAGCAGCAACACAACACCACCAGCCCGTTCAAACCCTGCCCGCAGACACTTTTCTTTCAAAAGCAAAACAAAACAAGGCAATTCGAATAGAAGGAAAGTGCTATATTTGTGGGTGCTCCTGTACATGTTTATGCTTTATTTTTATTTTACTTGCCACGTACCGTTACCAAGGTAGAGCTCCACAGCTTGGGTAACAGCAGGCAGAATTTCTATTTTAGCGCCACTTTTGCTCAATAGAGAAATAATAGCTGAATGCAGTCCAGCTTGAAGTTTTGCAGAACAATTCAAGAAGCAAATAGAGATGTTTCTGGTATTCGAGCAGAGGAAAGCTGTTTCAACAATAAGGTAAGGGATTAGAGTAGGAGGAAAACTCCTCTGGACCTGCATCATGTCAGTGGCTAATCTGGGTGTTTCAAGTGGATATAAGATCAAGGTAGGTAGGTAGTTATCCTGCCCCAGCCATGCTCTTTCAGCTTCAGTGACCTCATGGCTTTCCGGTTTAGAGAAATGTCTTTGCACTTTAGAGTCCTCAGTGGATTTTTCTTTATAACTTTGCCCAATTGTTCTTTAAACCCACCAGAAAGTTTGGTACCTGAAACATCCGAAGATCAGACAACGAACTTCATGGTTTTAAAACATATTTTATAGAGGGACACTACCCGTTGCTGTCACCTCGCCTCTCATTTGATGTTTCATAGTATTCTTCTTATAAAAGGCAATGAACAAAGAGAAGAGAGATTATCCAAAGACTGTTAGGAAGGAAGTCTGCAAAGAACAAAATTGATTAGAAGGGAAAAAGATGAACAGAAAACTCAAGGAAAAGACAAGCTGCCTCACTTACAATACACCTCTGGTATAGATGTAATATCAATATAGTGGCGATAGACAGAGTTTTGACTTTTTTCCTGCTTGCAAAGCAAGAGAGCAGTTACATGTCTGATTTCCCATAGGTATTAGAAGTTACATGAAAGTCTTTTATATCTAGTAAAGACCACTGAACACAATGCCGAAGGCAAAGGGAATATGATATGAGGAGCTTTGTACTAAGATTAATGATAAGCAAGGCAAAAAGTATCCCTGGAGCACAGTGGTCATGGAAAACATTCATGTGCATAGATGACACAATGTGCTCCATAGAGACAGAGCAGAGTCCTGTGCTGCAGCAGACAGAAGGGCATGTCTCATCCTTCCCCCTGGGCATTGCACCCATCCCAAAAGTTGTTCTCGGCATTACCTGTGCGGCTGCCAAGCACAGAGGCTTTACTGCATGGCTGATGAAGTAGAAGAGCTGCTAAAGTGGATCAGGTTATGGACTTCTTACATCTATTAACTACACCTTATAAATTACAAAGCATAAGACACTGCATACTGGTAAAGTTATGTCCCAAATCCGTGTTTACTAAATATCCACAGATCATCCTTGTGTATATTACTGCTCTGATTAAGGTTTTCCATGGGAGGCTTCACAGGCTATTAAGAGTTACAGTCCTGTTTAAATACCTCCTATAGTTAGATCATAGTGACATGAACTCTATTCTTGACTCTCATATTGAAGTACTGAAAAGGATGTGTGCTTTGAAAGGTTTCATATTCTACTGGGAACTGGATAAACACATACACTGACTTGTTACATCAAACGCTATGTACCTATTGGGATGTTCATCTCGCATAAGGTAATAGCAATATGACAAAGGATGAGATTTTTTTGCAACTGTATGTGTCAAGGGAAATTAAAAAGAAAGGGAGAAAGAAGAAAGTTTCGTTTTCTTGAAGTTTAGCTTAGTAGTGAACACAAAATTCTCTGGGTGACATAAAGGATTGCTCTGAGATGGCTGCAAGGGAACTGCAGCTCACTTCAAATTGCTGGGGGCAAATGTGTAGATTTACAAAGAAAAATGACAAATGACTTATTTCTATCAGAGAAATATCATCAGGCAAGAAATAATGGGGGCCAAGGCTTTGTCAGACTGTGTCTTATCACTAGTCCATCAAGTTAGGGCTTTGCCTCCAGAAGGGATCAGCACCTGATGTTGTAAAAGAAAGGAGACAAAGAGAAAACACTCGCCATGCATCTGGTGATGCTGAAAAGCTCTAATTGGAAGGAAAGCTACACAGGGGTATGCAGGCCCTGCCATGAGTGACAGCAATAGAGAAGAAAGTCAGAAATCCGGTTCAGGTCTCATTTGCTGAGGTGGGAGGGGAGACAAGTGTTGAATATAAGTGTTTATTTTAGGACATCTGGTTTGGACACTGTTAGGTCTGACTGGTAGCACCTCCTGCTCTCCCTGATGCACTGCCTGCATCCCTTCCTTGTGAATACAACACCATGCCAAGCTGTGATGCTGGGAAGAGCTTCTCCAGCTATGCCGATGAAACAGCTCACTAAAGCATTACCGATTTCTCTGCAGCACACACGGTCGGAAAAACACATCCACTGGGCTCCATCACCAGCTAATGCAACCATGAACCACTTGCTATGTTGCTGTGCTTGGGCTTCCAAAACCAGACCCAAGTGTCTACATTTCCTTTAGTCTCGGTTAGTTTCAGGATCTCTGACTTGCATCTTCTTCAACCTACAGCTCTGGGAAACTGGATCCTCCTTTTTAACTCAAGTCTGGAAAGCCAGCATGAGCCTATAGCTACAGAGCATATCTTTGGATGACTCCAGAGAAAGACAGCACACAGACAAGTCCAAGGTGATCAAAAAAACCCCACAGTATTTGGACACACTGAGTAAAGCACCACTGTCATTTATGTGAGGTTGGAAAGATTGACATCTTCTATTACTCCTAAATAAACATTTCATACAAAGCCAGATGCAATCCTGTCCCAAAAGTGAGGGATGGCAGGCAGGAGGACAGGAAAAGAGCATATGGTCATGTAGCCCTTGACCCAGAGTATAACCATTGTACCAGGCAGAGATAATAAGGGTCATAATCACTTTATTTGTCTCTCTTCATCTAAGCCTTCTACTTTTTACACTTGCCAAAACTTCTTGAACAGTTTGTTAAAATGGAAAGCACAAATTCACTGGGTAGGATTTACAAAGCCAGATAGTGATTTTCTGCAGTTTCCTCCTGGGCTCATGTCCACACGCAGGAATGCTCAAGGGAAAAAAAAAGGCAAAACATAAATATGATAAATTCAGAGGAGTAAATCTGGAAAGCCTGTTACTGCTGCAGTAAACTGCACAACAGAAAACTCTCCTACAGAAAACATCATCGGATAATTCTGAATGATGAGCAAAATCATTTAAAGGAAATGAAGAGGCAAATTCTGGTTACAAATACCTGCAGAAAGCCTGAGATGAACTCCTGCAAATATTGTTTCAAGGTTGGTTGAAGTTGCTAATGGCTACATTTGTCCAACCTTTAAAAATGTTGCTCAAGCATCATTTGTATTAGATGACCTCTTGCAGTAAGTGTGCAGAAAACTCCTGAAATCCCCGTCAAATCACTGTCATCCGTCTCAGGTATTAACCATTCGAGGCGTTTCCACTTCCTTGCTTTGATTCCTGCCACCTTTGACAAATTGCTTTGATACTACTTCCTTTCTCTCAGAAAATACTGCACAGCAAAGGGAATAAATTACAACAAACTCTGTAACTTAGTACCCTTTAAAACATGCTCTTCCAACTGCAGTAACACCTCACTCTTGGACATTCTCTGTGAAGGTGATGGCCAATTGTCTTAACTCCCCGCAGCCTTGCTTCAAGCCATCAACTCTCCCAATCAATCACTAATCCCCATAAAAAACCTTGGGCTTTGGTTTTACTGATTAAACATAAAAATTTGATAGTATAACACTTTGTGGTGTCACTCACAGGATAAAACCTACAGATCACCCTTCTGTTTCTTTATATAACATCCTGGAAATGCTAGCCAGAGGCAATCTCTGGAGATCTGTAGTCCAATTTCACTGCTCAGAGCAGGACCATCAGTAACACAGATGTGCTTAGCCATGGCTTCATCTCACAGAGCTTTGAAACCTCGGACAGATTGCACTGCAACTCCGGACACCTTTCCCAGGGCTGCACTACCTGCCGGGTGAGGAAGCTTTATGTAAAACCTATCATCAGCCTTCCAGCTTACACTTCGTGCCCTGCTGACTCCTCTGCCCTTGCTGATAAAGGCCGCAGTGCTCTCATCTGTGCAGGTCCTACCTTTGAGGAGTTGCAGGCTGCGGTTGGTTCACCAGCCCTGGCAAGCCCAGCTCCTTCAACCACCCCTGTAGCTCCAGCCCTGGGGGAAGTTTAAGTGGGATATAAGGAAGTTCTTTACTGTGAGGGTGATGAGGCACTGGAATGGGTTCGCCCAAAGCAGTGGTAAATGCTCCGCCCCTGGCAGTGCTCAAGGCCAGGTTGGACAGAGCCTTGGGTGACATGGTTTAGTGTGAGGTGTCCCTGCCCATTGCAGGGGATTGGAACTGGAATGATCGTAAGGTCCTTTCCCACCCAAACCATTTATGATTCCTATGATGGTGGATCTCCATTCGATCCTTTCCATGTTCTTCTCCATCTGTGGACACATTTTTCTATCAGCTTCAGCAGCATCAGCAATGGGGAACAAATTCCTCCTGCTTGCTGGCCGTGCAGGATGAGACCCACCACAGCAAGAGTGCATTTCTGGATCTGTATTTTACCTGGCATCCCCTGTTATGCCCAGGTTCTCCCATTGCTTTTTGGGCAGTCAGCTCCCAGATAGTTTCTTCATCCCAAGAAAAGAGCTTTGTTCTTCCCCTTGCCAAAGCTCATAGGGTTTCTTTTAGCCCTGCTTTCAAACTAATCCAGGTCTCCTGGGTGGCTACTCTGCCATTTGTCACACCAGGCTCTCCCCCTAGCTTAGTATCATCCACAGATTACTTTGTGCATGCTGCTGGTTCTGGTAATGCAGCTAGAGTGAAGATACCATTTAAATGACACCCCCTGTGTGTTTGCTCCTGGTACATAGTTTGTGTAAATTAGAGCCTCCTGCTCTCCTCGCTGTGCTGCCTGCTGACCCCATCCTAATGCTGAATTAGCTCTGCCTTTAATAGATTTTCCCTAAGTATTTCAGTGCTGCGATATAAAGCCTCATTACATAGTGATTCCTGAAATGAAAGTAGCTCAGCATCCAGCAATCTGAATCATCTGTGGGACTAAGCTACCCTGCAAGCTTCGAGAGACATAAAGCTTCTCCTGTACTGGCTGAGAGCAGTCATGGGCTTGTCCCGTGGAGATGTTTCCTCTATGAGGATGGAGCAGTCTGTATAGCTCTTGGTGCAAGGGTTTAATATAATTTACCTTTTTGGCTCCTTTGCTTCTGAGCAACAAGAGTTTCCCTGCTTTCTTTCCTTTCCTCTTTGTAGGGTGAGCTTTGTTTTCACTGAATCACTGAATGGCTGGGGTGGAAAGGACCTTAAGATCATCCAGTTCCACCTCCCTACCATAAGTAGGGATGTTTTTCACAAATACAATTGCTCTGCCTTTGCTTCCCACTTACCACATCTTTTCGTCAAAGAAATGGTATCCCTCCCATCCCAGGAGGTCATCCCTCCCAGGACTGCTGGCCTGAATAGGCTGCTGCTATGCTAGGAACAGGAAACTTACAATAATGCCCTTTGCTTTGTCTCATGAAGTCATGTGCAACTATTCCTCTCTTCCCTTTCTGACCCTTAAAATTCATCTCTAAATAGCTCAAAGGAAGAGCTGTTCAAATCCAGTTCCAGGAAAGAGTATGCTGTCAAAACTTTAAAATAAATAAATAAATAAAAGCAGAAATAGGTTCAAAAGCATCACTGCTCTGTTGGGAGAACTGCCAAAATGATGTGAAGGATACATAAAAGATAACACATCTAACAGAATCCTCTGGTGCTCCAGCAAACAGTTCAAAGAAAAGGCATCAGTGTCCAATTACCTGCCCATTGGGTGTAGTGATTGAGTACTGTACACCAGAGAGCAAGGAAACATCAATTTTTTGGCCACACAGGTTCTAATTGCGATGGGTTCACTGTCGTAAGTGGCTGCCATGGTTTAAGCCTCCAAGCCAAGCAGTTTTCTCACTCGCTCACTTCTCTCTCTTTCTTCCCCCAGTCCCGGGGGGATGGGGAGGAGAATCGAAAGAATGCAACTTCCACAGGTTGAGATAAGAACAGTTTAGTAACTAAGGTATAACACAAATCACTGCTGCTACCACCAGTAATAATAATGATCAGGGAAATACAAGAGAAATACAAGGAAAGAGAATACAACTGCTCACCAAGCCCGACCCAGCCAGTGCACCCCCCAGCAGTGAACCCCCCAGTCCCTACCACACCCTTCCGGGTCCCTGCTCTCCGTTTTCACATCCTGGGCATGACGTGCTGTGGTATGGAATACCTCTTTGGTCAGTTTGGGTCAGGTGTCCTGTCTCTGCTTCCTCCCGGCTCCCCCTCCTCCCTGGCATAGCATGAGACTCAGAAAGTCCTTGGCCAGACCAAAACATTACCAAGCAGTAACTGAAAACACTGGTGTTATCAGTGCAGTTCCCAGGCCCAAAATCAAAAACACAGCGCTGCACCAGCTACCAAGAAGGAGAAAAATGGCTGCTGCTGCTGAACCCATGACAGTGGCACATTCGTGTGCTTTACCCTGCTCGCCTGTGGTCACTATGGGACCACTAACAGCACCTATGGGACCAGGTACAGTGCCTGATCTCCTTAGAGCTGTATGCCCAAGGAAGCAGGTAGCAGCTAATTTATCCCATCTTCACCCCACCACCTCCCCCAGTTTAAGTCATTTTCTATCTGAAGTAGCTGCTTCTGCTCTGCACCATAACACTGCTGCCCTTAACTTTGTTGCCTAAAAGATAAATAAAACCTGTCCCTTTCTCAAACCAAGTTATAGATTAATGGTACTCTCAATCAGTACTGTTTGTCTGGGCTATCTCCCTTCTCATTGTCCTTTTCTCATACTCCATTGCTAAAAACACTTTTGTACTGGCTTTTTTCTCATTTGAATCTCCCAGCTCCCTTCTACACTGCAACATGGAACCAAGCATGGACAGAGAAACAGAGCAAAACCTATCACAAGTCCAAGGCAAGCTTTCCATTTGACAATTTAACTGCTATTTCACATCTAATGGGAGTTTTCCTGTTGCCAGCTTGCATCCTAAGGCAGATTATGTCTCTTAGGTGGACTACGAATACTATTCCCTGTCCTTTCTCTAGCAAAATCTATGTTCCATGATTTAACAAGTTAAAAGTTTACAAGCAATAACTGAAACAATGCATTTCTCTGCCTTTCTCAGTTCAGCGTCGCCATTGCTTCCTGAACACTGAGATGCGTCACAGGGGCCAGCGACCTCAGCTCTGTGCAGACCTGAACTCTCTGCTGACATTTCATAATTGGGTCTTATTGAAAACAGAGATTAAAAAACTTGTGGCCAACTTCAGCAGGTTATTCATTTTATGTATGTCCATGCGACCCATCGACATGCTTGAAGTTAGATGCTCATAAAGCTTGGTGAACTGGGGCCATTAACCTCCAAGTTTTTTCTTTGACTCTCTCAATCTCCCTTGCCACAGATCTGACATATTTGTCATTCTCACCTTCATTTTATCTCCAATCATCAAACTTTTGTAAAGAAAGGTCAGTGACATTTTGTAGTGTTTCCAAACGCTAACATCTCAGACCTCATCAAGCTTGCATTAAGATGCTCTTCTAATGGGAAACAGGTTATCTGCCCCCTGTCTTTGAGTAAATCTAGGAGCCAACATAAACTATTTCTATTGACTGCTATAAAAATGAGCAGAGGCCAAAATCTTTCACGTTTCTGCCTTTGTCCTACCTCGGAATTACTGATTGAATGTCCCCTATTTTGAGCCAAAGCTGAAATATGGATTTTCTTTTCATCATCACCACTTGCAGAGCTGCATCACTCATTAAACTGTCCTAAAGATCTGTTACCCAGGAACTAGATGCCAGGTATATATTGCATCCCGAGGTGAGTTGTGGTAAGGCATAAATTGATCATGTGGGTCATGCCTTTGAAATCCAAATGAAAGAACATCGATTGTCATCAACACCAGGAATATAAATAGAAAACATCGACTCAATTTTGGCCTAAATGTGTTGTGGAATGAAAAGATATTAGGCAAAAAAAAAAAAAAAAAAAAAAAAGAACAAAAAAAAAACCTACAAGTTCGTTTGATCAGAGACAAATCATTGTATTTTTGAACGCGGGACATAAAATGGACATAAAATTCTTCAGCCAAACAGTCCTTTTGCCTTGCATTTTAGACACTTACATGCTTGAACTACAACCCCAAATGCATTAGGATCCATAATAATCTATGCTTTTACTGCTATTTTCTCAACTGAAAATTCATTCCAGAACTACAACCTTCCACAGGTTAACTTTCTTCAAACATCCAGGTGAAATGTAACCATGGTCCCCTTAAAGCTATTTGCACTCTGTCAGCTTTAACATCTTCTGTTAAAGCTCCTGTTGTAGTTATAAAGTCTCTTTTATAGCATTGTGTCAATATAGTTTCATTCCCCTTAAATTACAGTTTCCAAAGCTAAATAAGCAAAGCTATTACCTTTTTCTTTTTAGTAAGGCGTATTTCCCATCTTCTACTTCATTTTAAGTTCATCATTCTTGAATATTTTGATATATGAATAATATATGTTATCGTTCTAAATGAGATCCTGCAGCACTATATAATTCCCAATTTCTGCTGGAAGCATCTTTGATATACCCTCATATACCATTTTCTTTTCTCACTGTTATCTTGAGACCTATCTTAAGACCAACAAATACAACCAGGCCTTCTTTATCATTTCCAAGACTACAGCTGGAAATCATCTTTTGCATTCCTGAATGAATGATATTGCATGCTGTAGCACTGAATTTCATTCAGCTGCTCTTGCTCCATTCTTTGCTGTCACCCAGGTCCTCCCTCATGTTACATTGTCCTCCTCCTTGCCCAAAGTTACAAGCAAGTTTCACCCCCATTGTCTTAATTTTTATTGCTATAGACAGCATTTGAAAGTTAAATATCCTTGATCATAGAATCCTGGAATGCTTTGAAATGACTGGCAATTCGCAGCAAGTCAGATTAGATGATCTAATCACCACTTTTGGCCTCAAACCCTATGAAACCAGATGAAAATGATGAAAAAGGGACTTGCCTGTATGATCATGAACAAAAAAAATGCTTCTCATTCAGTTGCAGGTAATGATTCTCACATGGTCTCTCCGTCTTGGCTTTGCAGATGTCAGAAACTTATAAACGTGAGGAAGTTTTGATCTCTGATTCCAGCTTTTATCTGTGGAGGGGGGAGGGAAGGAAGCAGTAAATGCAAAATTGGCAGAAGAGAGCTGCTTGAATCAGCAACTTTGAGCTCTTTCACGGTGATTGTAATTGGTTTCAAGTCACAGCTTAACAGGGGAAGAACACCACATTGTGACCAAGCTGCCATGAAACTTGGACTTGACATAAAGTTAGGAGAAATGTAGCCTCCAAGTTTTCTAACACCAATTTCTTCAATGGGGGAAAAACAGCATAAGAAACCCCTTGGTTTAATAACAACTGTGCAGCAGAGGAGGTTAGAATATCTGCTACAATTAACAAATGTGCTATCTCAACAGTACATGTAAAAATAAATTAAATGGTAACATAATTGCTCCAGCTTTTTCATTATTTCAATTAATTTTGCTTTCATGTTCACTGATGCTATTGTCATGCTGCAGCATTGTGCTTTGAACGTGCTCCTGCCCTGCTCCAGGAGGTCTGCTGGGGTAATGTGTCTGGCATAGTAGTTGAAACTCGCTAAATTAATTGCTCCTTTCATCCTTTAATTAGAACTATGCTAATTTCCTTCAATATCATTATTATATAAAGAGCCATGCCTTCAGCTCCAGATTGCTCTTGTATGTGGTTGTGGGAGATGGAAATCATAAGAGTACCAGTATCAGGGATGTGTCACAGGTACCAATGACACAGCTAGACTGCATCATTTTCTAGGCCTTTAAGCAATGAGATTTTCTGATATTTCCATAAATTCCTGGAGAATTCTCCCCATTCTGGTGAGAGCCTAGACCAGAAGTTAATAAACCTCAGTAGTGAAAAGCTCTTCCTCAGCTTACCTATGCCACTGGTTAAAATCAAATCAAGGCTGCATGCAGGATATGACATCAAATCTTCTTTTAAATAGTTAATTTTTGATACTTCAACCTGATAGTATTAAACTGCAAAGTTTAATAGTAGATTTTCAAAGCTCAGGTTTATTTCTGCCCAGGGATGTAATTGTTAGGTGGCCATGCAGGTTTTTTGTCAATACATGGTTTATTTCTCTTTGTCCTGAACATGAAATGGTTAAGAACAAACATGCCTTTACTGTTGGAATGTGGAAGGTCAAACAGAGAGGAGGATATGTGCTTCAGGGA
This sequence comes from Myiopsitta monachus, assembly GCA_017639245.1. Classification (NCBI taxonomy): domain Eukaryota; kingdom Metazoa; phylum Chordata; class Aves; order Psittaciformes; family Psittacidae; genus Myiopsitta; species Myiopsitta monachus. The sequence goes on along the minus strand of CM029917.1, from coordinate 111,851,167 downwards.
GTAAAGCTGCCCATTTAGAAATTAAAGACCAAACATGCTTTAAGGCAAATTACTTTTTGAGACAAAATGCAATTTAGTCTTTACTTATTTTCGTATTTCTTTACAGTTGCCATGAGAATATTTTAATAACCTCTGTAGAGTTTAAAATGATGCAGGTAATTGCTTTAAGTAATTTTAGCGCTATCAAAGATAACAAACCTCTTGTGTGAAAAACTTTGCCAAGCAATGATCAGCAGAAAAGGGGTGAAGATATGTTTAGTGCAAATTTGAGTTCTTTTTATAGGCGAGACGAAGTGAGAATATAATTACATTATCTATAAAATAAAAGGTGTGCAGGTATTCAAACACCTATCATCTCAGTCTTGCCTTGACTCATGCACAAAACACATCAGAACTTCAGCTAGCTCAGTTTCTTCCATTCAGTAGAATGTATGTGAGCTCTGAACCCACCTCCAGGTCCCCCTGATAACACTTAAATTGCAGTGCTATTTATCACAGCACATTTATAATACCTGAAACTGAATTCCCCTCAAATTACTTGGAAGACACTCAGAGGAACAAGTAAGTATTCATCTTGCACACCTTGCTTTCATTTCTTTTTCCTGACATTCATGATTATGGCTAGAAAATAATTTCTTTCTTTGTGGCTTTACTTCATGACAAAGGTGTCAGAAAAGTTACTCTTAGAGAAGTTTGGGAAACCATAAGTCACACAAAAGCTTGAAGGACCCAAGTGAGCCATAATATAACTTGATTCTATGATTCTCTAAGATGCTTTCTCTGCTTTCTCTTGCTAAGGAGTAATGAGAATCCTTACTTACTGAATAAACAAAAAGAACTTGCATTTTCTGTCTTTTTCAGGCTTCTTAAGGGGTGCAAGTAACACAGGCCAAGAATAATCTTACTGACTTTTAACCAGCTAAAAGTTAGTCATGTTTATTGGGCATGTAATCTAGAGGACAATCCACACCATAATAAAACAGAAGAAATAGTTTCTTCTACAGAGGTGCTGATCTCCCCCCATCATTGAGAAGATGCAGCTTGCTGTCAAGAATGCATTTCCACCAAGATGTTAAACTATATGTCAGAAGATGTCGTTGCCAACTGATGCACCATCACTCCTCCAGGGCTGCAGAGCACTGCCCAAACCCCTTGCTGCTTCATGCCTTTGTGGCATACACAGATCCTTGCAGTCTGTGTCTGAGGCAGGTCAACCCCCAGAAAGTGGCTTTGATTTCCCACCAGCAAATCCCAGGTTAAACAGATCTTGAATCCGTTCAAACTGTGATTCAGGGATTTGGCTTTAAAACCTGATGGAAACTGGAGGTCACTTTTCTCCCTTTCTTCGTTGCATGTATTCTTCAGCTCTGGCAACTGTTTTCCCCAAATCCAGAAGGGATCTTCTGGTGCTACCCTGCTCCAAGGAATACGTGAAAAAAGCTGGGTAATGGGTGCTGAAGCAGCTTGGAAAAGGAAAAGAGGAAGAAAAAGCAGCTTAGACAGAAATCACATCACACCACTGTGTCTTAAACCACTGCCACCATCAGGGGCATGCTTTGGGCGAGTAGTACTGGCCCAGCTAGTCTACAATACTCATCTATTGCTAAACTAAAAGGTTAGGAAAATCTTCTTCCACTATTTTTTTCATTGTGAGCCATTTCTCTGTGGTAAAACAGACCAAAACAGCATTTCAAAGCCCACTGCTCACAGCTTACAATAGGAATTTCCTTCTTTTCCTCTCTTTGCCTTTTATCCCCCTATTTATTTTTTCACCCCTCTGGACAATGTTTCAAGATAGGAACAGTTCTCTTCCAGATAGCGTGAAGGGAAAAAAACTAAACCCCTTTTTTTTTCCATTCTCCTCAAATAGAAACATTGATTTTTTAGCCATTAGCTTCTGTGAGCTGAATGTTAATGAGTCTGGATGAAGCAAGTAATGATGATGGATACTTTCCAGGTGCACTTATGGATAGCCAAGCACTATTTCTTTCCATAGGCTGTCTGTAACAGTTCCTACCTACACGGAGCCACCATTTGGCACATATCCATCCATTCCTATGCTATGCTTCCACTGAAATTCAATGTACAGGTAACCAGTTTACAGAATTAATGCCTAATCATGGCATCCCTGCCCATAGCAGCAGGTTGGAACTAGAGGATTTTAAGGTCCTTTCCAACTCAAACTCTTCTATGATTCTATAATTTATGGAATTCCCCTTCCTTATTCATTTTTTACATAGGGAGAACTGCATTACTGTAGATTTTCCTCCTGATTTGCTCTTGTTGAACTTAACTTAAATACCTCTTGGGGTTTTTTCTGGTTGCTTTGGGTTTGTTTGGGTTTGTTGGGGATTTTTGCTAAAAAGCTTCATTCCTGAATATTTGCCACATGTGGATGCTCCTGATTTAGGCAGCCCCTGGGATGGTCACAGAGCCGTTTGTGTTGAATAAGGGGAGGGAAAAAAGATAATTCAGTGGATAAAATTGCAAGATTTCATTTCTCCAGCAAAATTCTCAGCCCTAAACCGGAGCTGAATAAGGTAAGCAATGACCCAACAGTTCCTTACTTTAAATGCCAAAGTAAGCAGTCAGTGAAGAATTACTAAGTGCTCTTCCTGCTCTTGTTCACATCTAAAACAGTGTTGCTGCAGAACAAGGCACTAGTAGATCAAGCTAAGTATCCACATAAAGCATTGCTCAGTCTCATTTGAGAATTAATAAGGCTGGGCTACAAAGCATTACCCTCGACAGCAATAAATGACAAGTAACCTGACCAAACTCGGTTGGATGGGTACTTCCATGTGCAGACATGCTTTCCAAAAGAACAGCTTCTCTTAGAAGAATTTAGGACAAGCTGCTCCTGTCACAAGTGTTTTCCAGGGAGAGATCTGAGGGAGCTCTGAGACATAAGCCATAAATAGTCTCCAGAAGTAAGGCAAAGGACTTGTTAGAGAAATCTGATCCTGAACAGAGAAGCAACAGTGTCTGTGACAAGGACTAATACAGATGTGCCTTGACTTTCTGCGTATGTTCTCCCTAAAGAGATCAAAAAGGCTTTTCAACCCCAGAAGGCTATGTTTTAATAGAATATAAGCTAGAAAAGTTACCTTCTGTAACAGAGAAAGCCTAAAGAGACTATCAGTATCAAAACACATGGAGCAATGCAATACTTTTTCCATGCCTGCCATGCTTTTGCCCAGTGAGTGCTTGTTGGAAGTACTGGGGCTACAGGCAGATGACAAAGCTCTGGCTGATGTCTAGAGAACTTCCAGATTTATGCCGTCCATAATGTAACTTATAAAGGAGCAACTCCAAGGCCATATTGAGATTCCTCCTGTGTCTGTAAGTTTACTTTACCTAGGTACTAAAAATGGCAGTAGTAAGACAGAGAACCCATTGAACCCATCCTACCCAAACAGCTCCTGTTTCTAAGTTACAGTTTTCCTTTTTTTTTTTTTTTGTTATTTTTTCTAATTTTTATTTAGAAAAGTATAACCAAGGTGAGTGCTGCAGCACTATAAACAGTGGATAATAACTCTCAGTTTATAGTCATGTGAAAGCACTGGTAATTGTCCGCTACTTGCTCTGGAAATAAGACATGGAAACAATAAGGTCTGGATGTAAGACTGTAAGTACCAACAGTATTTCTTCTCTATCCACTGAAATTTTAGTTTGAACCTTACAGTTATCATTGACTTATGTGCCACTGGAGCAGGCGTTCTGGTGTCATTTGCAGGCACATGTAGCTTGATAAGCCTTTTATGAGCAATTACACAATGGTGTAATTTACAGCATTAGCCTGGCATGCTTATCATGTAACAGGATACTCACAGCAGTAAAGGACAGCACAGAGAGAAGGAAATCAGAAACCATACATAACTCCCTATAAACTTAGCAGCTGAGAAGCTGGGCATGCAACCCACATGAGATCCACTCCGACAGCTGAGGAGGGCTATCCTCACCTTAGAAGCTTGTTTCGATGCCTATAGCCAAATTAACACTGGGTACATCTCCTTTGGAAGGCAGAGCTTCAGCATTTATGAAACTACATTAAGTTTATTGACATTCAAGTTTTTCAGCTCTATCCATTAAATCCTTCCACCAAAAGCCATAATGATGATGGCTATCATTATTTGTCAAAACAACAGCAGCATTTTCCAGCACCCAGGAGCCCAGTCAATTGTACTGCATGTTTAGACCTAACTTGCATTGATCCAAGTCTCAAACCAAAAGCCATTTCTGAGATTTTTAGGTTGCGTGGATCAAAAGCAGAAAAGAGCCATGGGCTGCATTAGAGTCACCCTTCTGCAGGGAAGCTGTGAAGAGCAGTTTTAAACTTACAGTCCATGGATTGACTTGAGATATCTCCCAGAGCTTACTCTGTCAGTCAGGTCAAAGACTCCATTTCTCTTAGCAGACTCCATCTAAAGAGCACCTGAAGATTACAGGAGTTCTTGCAATGATTTCTACTGCATATGCCAGCTGTGCCCCAGAGCCAGTCTCCAGGATATGAAGAAGAGGAAAGACCCATTCAACTTAAGAACTGACCAGCCCATCTCCTAAGGTGCGCCAGAGCTCAGGCGATGTGGTACACCATGACCATGGAGTTGGGCAGTTCAAATTCCCTCTGCTAGAAAGCATACACTGAGCTGTTGTCATGCTCTGTAAGACACTGCTGCTAGATAGAAAACAAAGATGGAGCAGCCACAGCTCCTTCACCACTCCCTTAGATCAGGTCTTAAGCACTAGGGTAGAAAGCCATCTGCCCTCCTGCTACGATACATGCATTGGGGTCTTGCCTACTTGATGATGCAGCAATGCTCTTCAACAGCACGCAGCTCCAGGAGCTTGGAAGGCAAAAGGATGCAAGTTTAAAACCCCTAAAGTTGAAGAGAAAATTACTACAAACTGATATACCGCTTCTTATATACTTAGGACAAGGGAGAATGGTGTCAAGCTGAAAGAGGGTAGATTTAGATTAGGTATTAGGAAAAAAATTCTTCACTATTAGGGTGGTGAGACATTGGAACAGGTTTCCCAGGGAAGCTGCAGGTGCCTCATTCTCCATCCCAAACTGCTACACAGTTATATCTTGTTATTTGATATTAGATTTCATCATATCTCTACTGCACACTTTTCAGTGGAAATGGCTTCAGAAGTGGCTGAAGGGTTGCCTACATATCCCCAGTTTTATGCATACAAAGGTTAAAGCCAAACATTTGCTTTCATGTTACTGCATTTCCGTGATGCTCTCCACTCACAGGTGAGGAAAGTGACTCAGAGCTGTGAAACCATTTGCCCAAGGATGTAATGGAGTACTACAAGAGCTGGGTTTCTAGTCCTGTACTTAGACTGGTAGTTCACAAACAACAGTTACTGAGCACTGAGTACCTCCATCCCCACTACCAAAAAGAGAAGTTGAGGTTGATACTAACGTATGCTTATTGTGTGGCCCTTCTTGCTGGAAGTAAGTGTAAATGCAACAGGCTCTGGTTTAGTTGCTTTGAAAACTGTGACATAAATTATAAGTGTTAATGAAATCCCCTTGCCATGCATGAAAAGAATAACCTGTGTTCTTTTTGTTACAGACTTGAGATATCTATAAAATGAAATATTTCATTAAAACAATAAAGCTCATTCTCTGCAAACGTTGTAAGATAAAACGGATGAGAATTTAAATTAATTCTTCATTAGTTTTGATGAAGAGACTGTCCTTGAGTTGTAAATCCAGGGCATTCCTCTTCTAGAAAGCCATTAGCAACATGCAGGCCCTGCTGGTTGTTTGAGAGATTTATATGATGTACCGCAGATGGAGTATTTCCTTATGTATCCCACTGTTACCACATTAATCTCCATGGATTCCACCTACAGCTCAGAATGTCTTGGAGGTTCTTCTGGTCTCTCATGCCACTCTACTGCAATCACTGAGAGCTATGGGTGCAAGTCAGTTTGTTTTGTTCTACCTCTTCCCACACTGCTAAATTCAGGAGCCTACAGATGGCCTTGTATGCACAAGGATGAAGTCATGTGGCCAGTACTATCAAGAGGGGTGGCACCAGGAAGAGCTGTGTCCAAGTACCCTGTAGCTTGTGTCTTACTACCTTTAATTACCTAAAGCCTAGACACCATGGCAAAGACGCTCACCCAAGTGCCTCATGGCCAATAAAATAGACAGGCACTTCCACAATGAACTTCGTTTGTTCATACTCCATCAAATGTAAGTATCTTTAGAAGATACTTCCTGTTGCTCTTGGGAGGTACCTATCTCCCCTTACTAACTAGAAAGAAAACTGAGACTGAATGCATAGCTGCTACATAGCTGAAATCAGATGATCTGTACCCTACCCCAAGATTCTTTTTGGTTAGAACAGCATTCCTCTCCTAGCTTAAGGTAGGCATCCATGTATTTCCAGGCAGAGGTAAAGATGTAGTAAAGCCACTGTACAGAGGAATAAAATTATGATTACCCTTCTACAAGAGGAAGAGACTGAAATGGGAAAAGTGGTAGAAAATTGTTATGAAGCTGAGATGTGGATGGGGAACCCTTCCTCCAAGGTGAGGCTTGTCCTGCCTGTCAAAGAGAGAGCTGAGGGGATCTGATTCCTCTTGGTTTGTGCTGAGACACAGAGAAAAGTACTCTGAAGCTGAAGGAAAACACTGACAAAAAGGAAAAAAAAAATTGTAAAATTGGCCATTAATATATTTAAACTGGAAATTAGAAACAAGTTCCATGAAATTAAGTCCCAGCTGGAGCTTAAAGAGAGAAAAACCAAGTCTTTAAGAGAGAGCTTCATACTGGCTGAGAGGAGGGCATGCGGTGCTGGTTTTTATTACAGACAACTTGACCCACAAGACCCCTTCTAACCTTATGCTACTGTGTTCTCCAATACTGTCCTTGCTTTCATATCATTACAAGTGGAAATCAAGAGCACTCAACACCGACAGGTCCCAGATCCCGCTGCAGCAGAGAGCTCCGAGGCTCGAATTTTCTTTTCTCAATTGCTCAAAGCATTGGCTCAACAGAACGAGAGAAGAGCCAGCTGGGCACAGCATCCCCTGGCCCTGTTCATTTCTTCAGACATCACTTCTCAGAAAACATGTTTCCATTCCTCCCAGGAAAGTCCTGGATTACCTATTTCATCTTTTCACCTGCTCGTGCAAACACATTTTAGCTGATAATGACTCAGGCTGCAGTGGCTCCCCTTGGAAGGATTACAATGACAGCAAAAGAGGCTGATGAAAACTGTGACAATTCCCTCTTCCCCTGGCTGATTTGGAGCACTGAACGTTAGCATTAAAACGTACAAATGGCTCCGCATGCAATTTTAATATGATTATCACAGGAGAAAAAGAAAGACCATCTGTGGAAGCTGGGAGATCTTAATGGGAGATTTAATTGACTTCATTTGTCTAAGGGGAGATACATGTGTCTCAGGACCTCCAAATTGGTTAGGTAGAAACCTTTGCTGTGCTAGAATTAATGGTTTGCTCAATGGAGGGTGCAGCATACCTGAGAGATTGTAGCTGTCATATCCCACTGTGAACAGGGAAAAGCAAAGTTATAAATCACCTTTATCACCAAGGCGATGATTAAGGACAGAAAGTAACATTTTAGCACAAGAAATGGATGAATGACTGATGCAAGATCCAAAAGCCTCAGACCATAAAACAAATAACTGTGATTACGCAGATCAAAAGTCTTTAACTTATCCGGGGCCATAAGGACAAAATTAAACCAAAAAAACCATTTAGGAAATGGCTTTCATAACATTCCTTGTTATGAGCATCTTGGCGGGTGTTCAGGAAGTTCATTAGGAGATGGGAGCAACAAATCCAGTTTATTGAGTCAAAAAAGATCAAGTTGCTTTGAATTTAGTATAGCAGAGGGAAAGTCAGCAACAGAGAGGACCATGGTTTTAGCTGAAGACAATCTATCCAGGCACAGCTGGCTGCCCAGAAAGGATTCCAGTCTTTGTATGCCTGGTCCTACATGGCATATTCCACTTTGAAACAGTATTTTCTTCAGAAACCTATGCTCCTTGTGGTTACCAAAGACTAAGGAAATAAGAGAATTATTACAGCATAAGATTATATATAAGAAAAATAAGATGTTCCAGTATTTACAGGGTGGCTATGGAGAAGATGGAGACTCCCTTTTTACAAGGAATCTCATGGAAAAAACAAGGTGTGATGGGCAGAAGTTAATGCCCAGGGAAACTTCAATTGGACACCAGGAAAATGTTTTACAATGAGAACAATCAGCCTTTGGAACAATCTCCCCATGGAAGTTGCGGACTCCCCAGTGTTGGACACTCTCAAGCTTCGGCTGGACAGGGTGCTTGACCATCTATTCTAGGTCATGCTTTGCCTAGAAAGGTTGGACCAGATGATCCTTGAGGTCCCTTCCAATCTGGTATTCCATGCTTCTATATGACTTTCTTTTTTACCCAGAGGGATAAAACCCAAATCATTTTAACTGACAAAGATCTTGATCTCCTTCCATCTCGCACATTTATCTCACAGCTCCCCAGCAGGATACACACCAGTAGCTCTTGTCAGCAATAACATGACTCAGGGCACCCAAGCAATGTCAACATGAATCGGTACAGAGCACAGCCCCTAGTCCTCATTCACTGCTCCCAGTTACCTTCGAAGTTGCTTCTCTCCACTGACACAGCTTCACAGGAAATGTACCCACTTGTGATAGTAGGTGAAAACAGCAAAAGGCCCTCCTTCATTCCAAGAGAAGTCCAGAGTCTCCTTCAGACACCAGGGAAGGGCTGTAAAAGCCATTTATGATACAAAAGACATAAACTTCACCTTTAGCTGCAGTTGAAATCACTGTAGACCAAACATGGAAAAGCACAGCTGCTTCTCTGCCCATATGTGGGGTTTTAGCTGCCCATAGATGGAGCTTGCTTGCTTTCTACAGAAATACATTATTCTGATAAATGGAAGTGCAATTACCTACAAGCATCTTCAGTAGGAGACACAGCTGGTGATGGGTCAGCGCTAGGTGAAAGCCAAGTAGGGTCAAGCACACCTGGTTCACTGACCTCATTCCTGCAAAAGGAGATGCAGAAAAGACCATCTAACTAAAAGATAGTTTAAAGGGACATGTCAGCAGTGCAGTGTTTAGTATGATACGTTATCAAAGGGAGCAAGCAGGTGATGAAGAGCTCTCCCCAGCATCCTTAAGAAGTCCTCCGTGCTCTTGCCTGTATGATTACAATTCATTTAGTGTTTGTTATACAAGGACTTCCTTGCAAGTAAGCAAAAGTCGAATTCTCACCTTTAAGACTATCTGTAAATATTAATGTGCAAATATACATGCATTATCTCAAACAGCACAGCTGTTCTCTAACAGCTTCCCTCAGCACCAGTTACCAACCTTCACTGAGTTATAAGGAAGGCCGAGACATTTTGTAATCACTGATGAGCTGCTTAGAGCTCTCTTTCCCAGAGCCATTGAGATGACAAGGTGAGATGTTCTCTGCTGGGACTGCTACTATTTATCCTGAGCCATGAAAGGGATAGAGGTGAAACAGCAGCACAAAGGAGGCTTATACACCTCTAATTCTTCAACCGCTCTTGAAAAAGAACAGCTTGGGAAGGTATAGATTTGCTCTGTAGTGCCAGAGGAAGTAATCTCAGCATATATATAAGGAGGGAAGAGGAGGGTGCACTGATAGACCCTGGAAAACCTTCATCTGATAGCATATCCTTTGCCTGGATATGAAATTTCAGGCGCAACATTACACCTTAGTGCAGAACAGAAGTTGCGAGCATTTAATCACAGGCAAACATTCTTCTGCACCCAGGTATGGCCATTAAATCATCTTTAAACAATGCAGCAGCTACTGCTTGCACACAGCAAACCCTGACACACGGACTGCAGCAGGGAGGGGCTAAGCTTGCTTGCAATTTAAATGCTTGCTATCAAACTGGTTTTCCGGAAAACACTCGAAAATAGCTCCTGTTACACAGATGGAAGCCTTTTCTGTGTAATACACTACCCTCTGCTGCTCATTCGGGCTAATTACAATGCAGGGTCTACTCCCTCGCTTCTGAGCTCCAGAGGAGAGGTCCGGTGTTCGGGGTTAATCCTGGCTTTAAACTCAAAGGGTGTGATTTATTAATTACTGCAAACTAAAGGAAGTGGCAGCTTGTCTGCTCGTGATAACTGGGTTTATTTAAAAAGCATATTTGGATCCTATCTGAACTTTGAGGGGGTTCTTTCCTACGTCTACATTGAACCAGAATTTGTTCTGCACAGAAGTTCCGGCCAAAGGCTTTCTGCAGCAGAGGTTTACTCCTGGAGCCACAAACAGCAGTACTTGCAAACTGTGTTTTGAAAGTGGCTGTTCAGTCAGTCCACCACTTTTGCTGCAGAACGGGAGTTGAAGCTCCTTGCATCAACTACAATGAAAAAACCCAACATCTTTATCCCTGCAAACAGCAAAGTGATGACAGTTTAAAGACCATTGGCAATCGGCAGATCACACCCGCATAGATCTACTTGATTTAATTTGTCCAAGAAGTGGCACAGAGACTCATCTACCCCTGGTCCCTTCCTGCACCTTCTCTGTGCTCTGCAGTGTTTGACCAGGATGGAAGCACTGCTGCCTGCACCAGGGCGCAGGCAAAGGAAACAGGGATCATTGCTCATCTCCTCTCTGTTAGGATCTGCAGAGCAGCCCACATTAGCCTCTTCTCATCTAAAAATGGTCCAGTCAGAGCAGCTGGTAAGCAAATGGATATTTCCGTGGAAATTAATTGCTGGAATTGTTTTCCCATCTCCTTTAATGCTGCCACAAAACCAAATGGCACCAAATCCTCCTGCCTCTCAGGAATCATCCACAGGCTTTTGGCAGGGAGGGGAAGGAATAGAAGTAAACCCAAAATCTGAGTCTAGCCCACCAGTCCACCTGCAAGGCTCAGACTGATAATACAGAAGATTAAATCAATGTAACATCTTTTGATTGTTAAATTCCTCTATAATCCTTACTCCAAACTACGCCTGTATGGATCATACAAAAGAAAACTAAGGAACTTGCTTGTTTCAGTACATTGAACAGTCCTTTAATGGGTGTTTCTGGAGCTTTAGACCTATAAAACCTTAATCAACTTCTTTCTTACTGCTTTACTTCCCACCACAGACCCAGAAACAATTCCCAGCAAAGCATTTTACTGGCATCTCTCTACTGGAAGGAGAAAGATAGCTCTTACTTGACTGGACAGCAAGTTCATACTTGACACAGAAGGTGAGACATATACTTGTGCTCCTCTAACAATCCTCTGACCTGGGAGAAGGAACTGAAGGAGGGGGGATTTCAGCTCAATATGCTCAGAGTTGCCATATCTCCAACTTCAGTTCTTCTTGTCTAGTGCAGCCACCTTTAGTTAGACCTATTTTTGCAAAGCTTCAGTGACGTGATTAACTTTATGCTTTGGGCAACATCCCCTTGAAGGCAAATGTGCTTTAAATACAGCAGAAACTCATTCTGTTTGCAAAGCCAGGTACATTCATAAGTATTTGTTGATTCAGGATCATGCCTACAAGAATAAAAGCAACTGAACAACTATTCTGTGTGACCCTGTTCAGAAGTAGTGAGGTATTTCCTTCTAAATTTCTTAGGTTGGCTGCAATCAACTCCCATTCCATAGAACTGTTTTATCCTGATTTCTGTATAACAGCCCAACACCTTGTTTATAATGAGAATAGAAGCTGCAAAGTCCCTGGCGAACCGAGTTTCTGGTATGTATTACTTGTAGGAATTGATTTCTTTTTAGTGTAATATTGATGGTTTTATGAAGATGTTTTTGTCGCAAGAGGTAGGAAAGATTGCGAGTTGGCATCTCATTGGTTATAGTCTCATTCTTTTACATGGCTAACTCTTATAAAATTGCCCAGCACATGTAATGTAGCAGGCAAAAATACTTCTAATTTCTCAATAGGTGTCAAACATAATACACTGATAAGAAATTATGAGCTACTGAAGCAGGAGAAGTCATCAAACTCTCAACCTTTACTGAAGGTACCTGAGCTCCTCTGAGGAACAGTAGCATCATTTAGAGAAACACGAACTGAGGAAACTCACAGAAAAACACTGGAAGGGACCTCCCCAGGTCACCTAACCCATTCCATAGGGATAATCTGGACCACCCAAATTCTTCCTAACATGCTCCCAAAAATTTCTGGGCCCCAGACATAGCAGAGACTACCTGAAGAGGGCCTGCAAAGATGCTGGAGAGGGTCTCTTCATCAGGGACTGTAGCAATAGGACAAGGGATGGTGGGTTCAAACTGAAACAGGGGAAGTTTAGGTTGGACATAAGGAAGAAGTTCTTTATCGTGCGGGTGGTGAGGCGCTGGCACAGGCTGCCCAAACAAGCAGTGAATACTCCATCCCTGGCAGTGCTCAAAGACAGGTTGGACTGAGTCTTGGGCGAACATGGTCTAGTGTGAGGCGTCTGTGCCCATGGCAGGGGGTGGGAACTAGATACTCTTAAGGTCTTCTCCAACCTTAAACATTCTATGACTCTATGAGACCATGGCTTATGTGCAGCGAATATGAAGTGAAAGCTGATCCAGCTCTCACACAGGAGGCCTAAGATATTTGTTGTGGCAGGGATCACCAGTATTTAGCTCACATCTGAAATGGCTTAAGAAAAGGCTTAAGATGCAGCAAGATAGGGTGGAGGCTCCCTGGTGCAGTGGAGCACTTGGGCAGTACGCACCTATGTGGGTTTGCCAGGGATGTTCAAAAAAAGTCCTCACACTGATGTTTTTCTTCCCTTTTGGACCCTGGAAATAAGTTCCCATCTCTAACCGGAGGCTTCTCATGCCTCCTTGGGGACCACTCCTAATCAATTTTTGGTTTAAAATTTTATGCCAAGACATATGCACACACCTATAGCAAGCATTGTTTCCTTAGGAAATTTGGATAAATATTCCATTAACAAACTCAAAAGCATCAAACTCTACCTTGAAACTTCAGTTACTTATTAGCTTCACCTTTGCAGGTGCTAAAAACAATAAAATTCTTAACATTGAAGACTTTGTCAGGCATTGAAAAGCAGCCAGGCTCCTAAGTCTGCGGCAAAGGAAATAATCTGCTTCCCTGCCAAAACCTGAATAAAGTTAACAAGCAATCTAAGTTTCAAGGCAAGCCATTTTCATGTGTGATGTTCATTTATTTGCCTTCGCTAGATAGGTTTTTTTTTCCTTCCTTTTGGTCCTTAACTTTTAACTGTACAAGGCTGCCATGGAGCAGAATGATGTGTTGTGGGGATGAATTAGAAGGAGGCTCAGACAACATAAAAACGCTTGTTTTAGTGGCAGAGGGGTTGAATTAGGTCAACTCTGCTAGATCAAAACAGCCGGATGCATGCATAGGACTGAGATGACTCCATAAGGAAAGCCAGTCAGCCCACCCAACCCAGGGACAAGCCACAGCATTAATCAGACTGCTCAGGTTCACTGGTGATGTTCTGTTGATTGCGTCTTGTGGTTGCAGTGCCTGGAATAAATTCATATTTAGCCGCACCAGCTTCTGCCACATTGAGCTACCCAAGCCTCAGGCTCCCACACTGGAAAAGCCATCTATAAAGGTAAAAACAAGACTCAAGCTCTCAGCAGACTGCCGCAAAGGGCCAGAGAACAAGCCTGCTATAGCAATGGTTGTCCCTCGTAATAACCTCCTGTTTAAGGAAAAACCTCAAATTCTTGCAACCATTTACCCTGGTGAAAGTCCTGGCAGGTTGACAACCCCTTTCCAGCCCTCCCACTCCCCATGAAACTCTTAAATTCAGACCCAGAGTGCAATTACTCAAGTCCTTTTTTAAGTGCCTATCATTCAGGCTGTGAGCCACCCAAACAGATTCCAGCGGAGATGCCACGTGTGCCCTCTTGGTGCTGAATCCACCACAGCAAAGTTCTTTGGAGCAAAGTACATTTTAGAATGATCAAAAGGTAAATAATTGGCCATTCGCACTTAAGCTCCCGGGGTTTTTTTCTGACTCGTGACTGAATTTCAACAGTAGGATTAATTCCAGGAGCATATGTCAATGTATTCCCCTCTTCCTTCCACCACAGTTCTTGAGCCCTCCTGGATCTCAAAACTTAGACGGTTATTTCCTTCCCATCATAATAGAGCATGTCTCAGGACTGAGGGATGAAAGCTGCTCAAAGAGCAGGGATAGAAGGAACAAGGTTGGAAACACTAAGGGGAGAGCCAGGCACCTCAAAGCCACCAAGTCTTAGCACAGAGGATGAAGACTTACAAGATCTGCAGGAAAACCCCTTTGAAGATGCATGGCCAGGAGTATGAGGGATGGACCAGAAGGAAAAGACAAGCTCAGTTCTATATGAGCATAGTTCTTTTGGCCACAGCAGCAATAGATCACCTGTGGTTTATTGGATGCTGATTCATCATCAAGTACTGTGATTTCCTGCAAGCACCCTTTCCTACTCAAGCCCACATACTTGTCCTATCTTCAGCTGTCTCCTCTTGTTCTTCTTCATGTCCCACTCAATCCCATAAACCACATGCCAACAGATTGCAGCTTGGCCAGGCAGTGAGCAAAATGCAGCTGCCAGAATAACCCAGGAGCAAAAATCACTTCGTCCTTTAGAAGAACAACAACTGGGAAAGGAGCATAGGCACCAGCACTGCCAAGATCATGCACAGTCAGGAGAGGAAAACCTAATGTGTCCCAGACACATGATGGGTTAGAGGAACAAACAGCTGCTGAACCTTGTTGCAGGGCAGGGGACTGACTCTGAACAGAGCTCAGAAGTTCCATCTGTGCTGGTTTCAGATGTTGTCACTCCAAAGCTCTTTACTCCTCTGCCAGACAGAAGCAGCAATGCTTTGGATCATTGGCTTTAAGACACAGCTCACTTGTTGAACCTTCATAGTTCAGTTCTACACCTAACCCACCCAATCTGTCATCAGCCCAAGTGATTATTGGAACATCTGACCAATTTTGGCTGATCAGTTGCTATCCATGGACATTCGTCATTTTGAGCTCTTCTTTTCCCAGAGAATTCATTCTAGCTGGGGTGGGATTTCTCAGAAACTCACTATTCTTCCCAGCTGTGCAGCCTGTGAACATGTCATTGTGCTGTAGTATTAGCATATGTTGATGTAACACTTCTAATTACTATTAAATGTTTGGGATGTTATTCATTTCCAGAGCTCAGGATCATGACAACTGACTCATTTAACTGCAGAACCATCAGGTAGCAAGTATATTCTTCATAATTAGAAGCCTTTTCCCAATCCAAACACCTGTGTCTAATCCTTTAATTTGCATCTACATGCCTGTCCTGGGTGCAGCAGCAGCAGTCATTTTTCTCCTTCTCAGTAGCTGGTGCACTGCTGTGGTTTTGACTTTCAGCCTGGGAACAGCACTGACAACACCGATGTTTTCAGTTGCTGCTCAGTAATGTTTACTCTGACCAAGGCCTTTCTGAGCCTCATGCTCTGCCAGGGAGGAGGGGAAGCCGGGAGGAAGCAGAGACAGAACACCTGACCCAAACTGACCAAAGAGGCACTCCATAACCACAGCACATCATGCCCACTATATAAACTGGGGGCAGTTACCTGGAAGGGTTAGATCACTGCTCGGTTGGGTGTTGGTGGGCGGGTGGTGAGCAGGTCGTATTCTCTTCTCTTGTTATTTCCCTTACCATTTTTATTACTGGTGGTAGCAGCAGTGGTTTGTGTTATACCTCAGTTACTGGACTGTTCTTATCTCAACCTGTGGGAATTACATTCTTTCGATTCTCCTCCCCATCCCTCAGAGAGTGGAGGGGGAGGAAGGGGGGAAGTGAGTGAGCAGCTGTGTGGTTTCTGAGTGACAGGCTGGGCTTAAACCACAACAATGCCAAGCACTGTCCTACTGAAAATCAGCAGTACAGCACTAGGCAATCACTTCTATTGGTCCTTCTATAAAGGGAGCTCCATGTTTCAAAGGCCACCTTGGATAAATGAAGTGATTCCTGCCCCTCTACTCTGCTCTCCTGAGACCTCACTTGGAGTACTGTGTGCAGTTCTGCTGTCCTCAACATCAAAAGGACAGGGAACTGTTGGAACAAGTGCAGAGGAGGCCACGAGGATGATCAGGGGACTGCAGCACCTCCTGTATGAAGATAGGCTGAGAAAGTTGGGGCTGTTGAGCCTGGAGAAGAGAAGGCTGCGTGGAGACCTCATAGCAGCCTTCCAGTATCTGAAGGGGGCCTATAGGGATGCTGGGGTGGGACTCATGAGGGACTGTAGTGATAGGACAAGGGGTAACGGGTTCAAACTGAAAGAGGGGAAATTTAGATTGGATATAAGAAAAAAGTTTTTTCCTGTAAGGGTGGTGAGGCACTTGAATGGGTTGCCCAGGGAAGCTGTGAATGCTCCATCACTGGTGGTGTTCAAGGCTGGGTTGGACAGAGCCTTGGGTAGCATGGCCCAGCATGAGGTATCGCTGCTCATGGCAGGGGGTTGGAACTGGATGATCTTAAAGGTGCTTTCCAACCATAACTGTTCTGTGATTCTAGAACACTGTCACAGCTACATTGCACTGTGGATGATTTCTTGTTAGAGAATGGACATAAGCCTGCTCTGAATGAAAGCAACTACATGCAGTTGGCCATGCAGCAGAGGTAACTCCCAGTTACCTCCATGCAGCTGGCCATGGAGAAGTAGTTCCCGGATAGCTAACGAAACAAGAATGTAGGCCTGGAAGATAAGAAGGAGCTAAGATAAGGAGGTTGCTAAAATGGACTGTAAATCTTGCTTACTTACAAAAACCACACTTCAGGTTCTCACAAAAGGTACTAACCAATAGTATACCTGTTGCTAAGAACATGTAACCAATCATAGAAAGACATGTAATGCTAGAGCTGTAAGCCTAAAGCATATAAACAGTAGCTTCACAAACAAACAGCTTTTGTCTAATCATATTAATTTCTGACTGAGTCCATAGCGGCACTGCACTCTAGTGGATATAAGCCTTTAGGCACTAACTTTGTAGACATCAGCATACTAGTTCCGGATTTTCTATGCATTAAATTAGTCCATGAAAGTACTTAGACCTCAAAGTAAAACAACCATAGACATTACAAAGTACTTAAGCATTGCTAATTAACAGGGAAATTGCCAGACTCCTTGTAGCCAAACCTTGGGCAAGCCACCAGGAACTGTCTGTAGTCCAGAGTATTCCACATATAGGGACCACAGAGTTGAAGCTTTATGCTTTCATACAGCAGCTTCTGCCATGACTCTTCACTGTGGTCAGCAGGAACCACATAAGCCACACTTCCCTAGTTCACACACTGTAAGGCACACAGCTGGGATCAGATATATTGATACCATACATATTTGCATTGCCACATTAGTAGGAAACATATACTGCCCATAGGTTGTTCAACCCTCAAAGTAAAGAAAGGCTTGGTGTGGGACAGAGATATGGAGAAAGGTCTTACTGAGTCCCACCAAACTCCAGGAAGTTACCTGCAGTGACTACGAAGCCTGCAGGTTACTACAGTCCCTGCTCCTGCCGAGATGGATCTCCTTGCTGCAAGATAAACACTCTCTGCAGCTATCACCAGTGCACTAAAAGACAGGTTAGGTCATTAAGCCTATCTCAAGGCCAATGAAATACTCTCCCTAATGTATATTTTCCAGCTCTTTGTCTGGGCTGATTTTAATGATTTCTCCCCTACTAAACCTGGCTGCATGGCACAGAAGCACCTCGAGATGACAGGGTAACATGTTTCTGCCAAGGGAAGCTGCTGTCTGCAAATTAAGGCTTTTCTTCTTTTCCCCGACTACTTCAGCTTTTATAACATTTTCCAGGGTCTGGAAACACTGAAGTGCAGTGAGCAGTGTCATGGGTTCAGCAGTAGTAGGACTCAAAGTCCTTGGCCAGGCCAAAACATTGTCAAGCAGAAGCTATAAACACTGGTGCTATCAGCACTGCTCCCAGGCCCAAAATCAAAAACACAGCGCTGCACCAGCTACCAAGGAGGAGAAAAAACAACTGCTACTGCTGAACCCATGACAACAGCCAAAGCAGAGGAAGGGGGAAAAACCAGAGCCATTCTTCTGACCATATGTCTGTCCCCCACATCTGTCTAGGGAGTGCAGTTATCAATAGCTGATCAGCAGGCAACAACACAACACTGCACACAGTCTCTCCTACCCTGAAAGACTGTTAGGACAGATGAAGCTTGATATCATGGACTGAATGAACTCAGCAAACATTAACAGGGATGGTTCATATACTAAGGAATGATATCCATATTTTGTGTGGTTTGATTTTTTTTCTTTTAATATATATATGAAAAAAGCTCTCTAATTTTGATTAAGGCAAGCATTAAGATCAGATTTCACAGCAGAAGAGACTCTGTGTAGCATGGGATTGTCACCTGCTTATGACACCGCTAAATTCATCTGGTTTCAAAGTTCATTCTTTGTTGGGGTGATGGTCAGAGGGATGTCAGGGTCAGTCAATGGTGACCTGAGGACAGTTCTGGGAGACTCCCACTGCTGCTGCTTGTTTTCCCACGACTTTATTCTCTGCTGATGATCATGACGCCACATATATTCTTTTCAAAGCCCAGAGTGGCAGAGATGGGCATTTGGAGCTATAGAAGTGTTCTATAGCAGGCAATAGCATAGAATTGAGCTTCATCTACCATTTTTACCCAAATTAAATCCCCTGAGCAACCAGGTGATGATGTGCTCACCTGGAAAGACTGTCCTGGTTTAAGCCCAGCTGGTAACTCAGAACCATGCAGCCACTTGCTCACTCCCTGCTTTCCCTTCGCGCTCCAGGCAGGATGGGGAGGAGAATCAAAAGACTTAAATCCTACATGTTGATACAAGTCCAATAACTGAAACGTAAAATAATAATAACATTAACAACAACAAGGGTAACAACAAGGTGAGAGAAAACTGAAAACAGAAACTAACACCAAACAACCCCAAGCAATGCATAATACAATTGTGCACCACCCACCAACCAATACCCACCCCTACCTGAGCAGTGGTCTGGCCCTTCCAGGTAACTGCCCCCCCAGTTTCTATACTGGCATGACATGCTGAGGTATGGAACACCCCTTGGCTAGTTTGGGTCAGGTGTCCTGGCTCTGTGTGCTCCAGGCTTCCCATGCCCCTCCTCACTGGCAGCAGATGCGACTGAAAGTCCTGGATTGGAGTAAGCATTACTTAGCAACAACTAAAGCGTTGTTATCAGACTAAAGCCACAACACAGCACTGCAACAGCTACTAAGGAGGAGAAATATAACCATTAGAGCAGAACCCAGGACAGCATCCACCCCTTATTCTGCACCATTTACATCATGCTCAGGTCCCACATTTTTCAATACATCATATTTGTGTCTCTTGATCTAAATGTCAAGAGTACAAGCTGCTTCTGGGCAGCTAAGCAGAAAAAGAATCCCAACTCAATGGAGCCCAAATCAAAGTTAGAGAGCTTTTTTTTCATATATACATTTAAAATCATAGAGTCACAGAATGGTTTGGGTTGGAAAGAACCTGAAGATCATCTAGTTCCAACCCTCTTGCCACGGTTGGAACTAGTTGATGCATGTAGCACTCCAGGTAGTCTCACAAGAGCAGAGAGGCAGGTTCACACCCTTCAACCTGCTGGTCATGTTCCTTTTGATGCAGCTCAGGACACAGTTGGTTTCTGGGCTGCAAGCACACACTCTTCGAGTCTTCATCTTCCTTCACTACACAAGTTGCTTTTCATTTGCTTTTCCTTTTGCTTATATGGGAAATCGACAGTGGAAGCAATTGGTCCTTTGGTTCGGCTGCAGTGCCTGCTACTGGAGCTGGAGCGGCTCCCATGTCTTTCACTGGGGTTGGAGCGGCCGCTGTGCTCATTGCTGGGGTTGGGGTAGCTGGGTTGTCTGTTGTTTTGCCATCATATCCAGAAACATCTTCCTGCCCCTTACAGTACAGGGCTTCTTAGGCGTAGGCCAAGCCTCAAAACATTGTGGTGATTTCTCCCTCTCCGGTATTGCCAGGATGACAGCACGCTTTATATAAGTGGTTTTTACCAGTTTTCATGGATTTCACACTTGCTCAGGAGAGGAATTCCAAAGCACTGGAGGGACCCACTGATCCAGCTGCTCGCCCATACGATCCCACACACTCAGCCACTCGTGACTGTCCAGCCTTGGGGAAAAAATCTTGGTGATATTCTTGGATAGTCATTTAAACTTAGATAATACCTAAGCCTGACTCTGCTTAGCTTCTGAGGTCAGATGAGATCAAGTGTTCTCATGGTGGTATGGCTGTCAGTAAAGCACATGCAGCATATGTAGCAACTTGCTGGTTCCCAGCAAAAGGAGCAGGCTGGTTTCAACAGTATCCAAGGCATATTAAGTCTTTTAAACTCTCAAATGCTGCTGTAAAGAGCCTGGTGGGAGGGCAGAGGGTGCAGGAGGCTGACTCCCTCATAGGTTAGCCCTTCATGGGAAGAGTGGACAATTGGAAGAGATGTAATTGTTGACACTTCCCATTACATGCCTCCCAAAGAGGTGATGGCCATGCTGAGAACTCCTACTGGATCAGTTTTGTGATCCATAATTCTATTGCAAGCCATTATCATAAAGTACAACAAAATAAGAACCTTAGCACATGCCCCAAACCCGATAAACACTAAACCAGCAAATACTGGTTGCAAGTAAGGTGCTTGGTTTCAGGGTGTCAGCATGTTGTACAATAACTCTGAGAGCCAATAAATCAGCATTGTGATGAGTGACTATTAATCTGAAACAATAAATGCTTATCACAAATATGATTAGACACACTCTGGTCAGATCTGTCATTATCTCAACCCTTCATGCCCCACATTGGGTGCCAGAAAGAACTGTGGTGGTTTAAGCCCAGCCAGCAATCCAGAACCACATATCCGCTTGCTCACTCCACACCTTGCCTTTACCCTTCCTGATAGGATGGGGAGGAGAATCCAAAGAATGCAGCTCCCATGGGTTGAGATAGGAACAGTCCAGTAACTAAAGTATAATACAAAACTACTCCTGCTAATAACAACAAATGGAAATAACAAGGGGAGAGAATATAAAACCATGAAGGGAAGTGAAACACACACCCAACCGATACCCAGCCCAACCTGAGCAGTGATGTGGCCCTTCCAGGTAACTCCCCCCCCAGTTTATATACCAGGCATGACATGCTGTGGTATGGAATACGCCTTTGGCCAGTTTAGGTCAGGTGTCCTGTCTCTGCTTCCTCCCAGCTTCCTATGCCCCTCCTCATTGGCAGAGCACAAGACTGAAAGTCATTGATTGGAGTAAACATTACTTAGGAACAACTGAAAACATCAGTGTGTTATCAGTGTTGTTCTCAGCCTAAAGCCAGAATACGGCACTGCAACAGCTACTTAGAGCTGAACCCAGGACTGCATCCACCCCTTATTCCATACCATACACGTCATGCTTAGGTTCGACTTTTTTCAATATAACATTGTTTTTTGTCTCTTGATACAGATATCAAGAATACAAACACCTTCTGGGCAGCTACGCTAAAAAAGAATCAGAACTCAATGGAGCCCAAATAAAAATCAGAGAGCTTTTTCCATATATATATAGGAAATATTTATACACTTATAGAATGGTCAGCATTGGAAAGGACATTAGAGTCATCTAGTTCCAACCCCCTGCCACGGTCAGGATCCCTCTGGATGGCATTCCTTCCCTCCAGCATATCAACTGAACCACACAGCTTGGTGTCAGCAGCGAACTTGCTGAGAGCACATCAATCCCACTGTCCATGTTGCCAACAAAGATGTTGAACTTGATCAGTAACAACACTGATCCCTAAGGGACACTATTCATTACCCATCTCCAGCTGGACATTTCACATGCAAGACACGTATACACACACGAGACAGATATCATTCCTTAGTCCATGCACCATCACCATAAATCTTGAGTTCATTCAGTCCATGTCAGGCTCCATCTACTAACAGCCTTTCAGGGCAGGAGAGATGGTGTGTAGTGACTCATGAATGGTGGCAAATGCCCTGGGGGGGTGGTTGCAGTAATGGAAGCAGAGTAACTGTCAACATACCATTCATGAGTCAATATGAAGTACTGACCACTTTTCTCATTCAGCAATGTCCAAGGCCAGCTGGTTGGCTTTCACCTCAGCAAACTGACTCCATTCACCCTCTCCTTCAGCAGTTTCTACAGCTTGTTGTGGGGGACACCATACAGCTGCCTTCCATCCCCGATGCTTTCCCACAATACAGCAGGACCCATCAGTAGACAAAGCATACTGCTTTTCACTTTCTGACAGTTTATGATATGGTGGGGTCTCTTCAGCATGCATCACCTCCTCCTCTGGTGACATTCCAAAATCTTTGCCCTCTGGCCAGTCCATGATGACTTCTAGAATTCCTGGACAACTGGGATTTCCTATTCAAGCTCGTTGTGTAATTAGTGCAGCCCACTTACTCCATGTAGCATCGGTTGTATGATGTGTAGAGGAGACCCTGCCTTTGAACATCTAGGCAACCAGGGTGCCAGGAGAGGCTGTGCTCCAGTGCCAATCACTTGTGAAGCAGCTCGAACCCCTTCATAGGCTGCCAGTATCTCTTTTTCAGTTGGAGTATAGCCTTGGATCCTCTGTATCCCCAAATCCAAAAGGCAAGGGGTCAACCTCAAGTCTCCCAGGTGCTTTCTTCTAGAGGCTCCAGGTAGGACTGCTCTTCCCAGCTGCGCTGCACCAGCTACTAAGAAGGAGAAAAATAACTGTCACAGCTAAACCCAACACAGACAGCTCTCAGTTGGCTCATAAGACAACCTTATGTGACTTGATATTGTTAGAAATCAATGTGCAAGATTAAATGTGACATTATAACTCACTTTTTGTGCCATAAATCAACTGTAGTTATGCTAAATCAGCAGAATATGGTAGCCCAAATTTACTGCAGAGTCACAGCAATAAATGGTTCATTCACAGATACTGCTTTACCTGGTTTAGAGGTAAAAGGGTTAAGAACAATGCTCTGGAGCTGTTCCCTAAGGCTGCATTACAATGGCTGTCAATCACTTTCCACCCAGCCTGCCAGGCTTTTGAATATATTGAGAAAGGCTTTGATTTTAGCAATAAAAATAGGTAGCTCGAATGTTGCCTCTTTCATTGCTGTGCAAACACAACTCCCCTAAAACAATCTCATCTGTTTCAGTTTAAGGGATGAGCCTTCAAAACTATCAGCTCCGCAAGTACAGTTTTAACTTCATGGAATATAACCTACTTGCTTCTGAAAAAGCAGCTTCATTCATTGGGTAACTTATTAATGTTGATACAAATTCATTCATATTAAAGTAATTAGCACTAATAGGCAAGCAACCAGTTCTGCAAGCAGCATGTGTTATATCTGCAGCTGCCTTCCCTCTTAGTTCTTGGTAAAAATACCTCCCACAGGTCCCTATGTCTTCAGAAACAGTCTTCTGTGTATTTTAGTGTTTTGAGAAAGAGAAAAGGTAGCAAAGCCAGATACCGTATTAGCTCACCAATGTCATGTGCCTTGAAAGCGTTTCTGATATAAAATCGACCTTTACTTTTTTTTTTAAATCAAAGCTATTTTGAAACGACTCAAATTACACAAGAAAAGAGAAAAATCTGTCTTTCACAACTACATCTGTGTCTTTTGGGAGATTTCCCAGGTCCTCTTTGCGTAGATCCATAAATTTTTTATGCACTTGGACATTAGAAAAAGACATGGTTTTGTGCTGCCCAATAGTTGCAATGAAAACCTTGCTTTGGGTTTCTGTGAGGGTCTTACCGTGTTAATTCTTCTGGAATAGCTGTAAGAAATTCACTCTGAAATCAACTTCATACGGAAGATTCTGCAACTTCACTGCAGCGTTTGGAGTGCTACTGGATACGCACCGGGTTTTTTTCTGCTGGAAAACGGGGTTTGTCAAGAGTAATTTCTATTCTACAATGAAATCTTTTTTTTGGAGTAAGCTTTAAATCCATTTCCAGCAGGAAATTTCCAAATAAAACAAATACTTGAATATATTTTGCTTTTCAAAGAACAAATGGCAGAGTGAAAGCAGGCATGGAGCAGAAACAAAACAGGTTTTTACTTTAAAGTATAAGCACACACTGAACTACTTTTGTATTTTCCTTAGAGGGTTAAAAAGTAAATACCTATAATAAAATTTAATTAAAACATCACTAGGATTCCTGACATGTTTGTTAAAGAAAAATGAAACAGTTGTGTGTGTATTGAGCTGCATTTATAGATTTTTCTTGTTACAGTCACTTACTTTGAGAGAGAGGAGGGTTATTTGTATGGTTATGGCTTCTTACCAGGGTTATGGGTTCTCATAAGATGGTATTGCTCCATCATACAGGGTTCTGAGTTGCTTCAAGAGATTTTGATATAGCTTTGCATTTCATAGCAGGGGGCAAGAAAGATGTGAACAGAAAACTTCAGCTGACTCTTTCTTCCCCTTTCTGTCCTCAGTCCCTGTTCACACGTGTTTATAGCTGCTTCCAAGGATGAAAACTTCTTTGAAAGGGTTGCAGTTTGAGCATTTTTATATACCCCAGGTGTATTGCATCTATATAACTCTTATTACCATATAACTCTTCCTAACTATAAACTCCTTTAGGGAACATAATATAGTTTGCATTAACTCAGGAGATAGGAGCCGGCAGGCAGGATCTGGGCACCTCTTGCAGGGCATCTCACATGTCCACATCCTTTATTCTGAGATAAAACAGGCTCAAGAGCCCTTTTATTTCTCTTAATGGCCAAATAGATTATAAAAGCATTTCTTCACAGGAAAGGCTCTGGAGATAAGAAATGTTTTTCAGGATTCAACAAGAGTGAATTTAATTTCGGTAAGCATTATCCAACTTTGCCTCCAAATCCAAGAGTGAGAAGGCATTAGGTGCACAACAGCAATCACATAACACCATTACTGACAATGAAAAACCAACTGCAGGAGATGAGAGACTGAAAGCTTGTTACACAGATGAATATTTATAGCTGCATTGTGGGCATCTGTTTTCTTGGATTACACTGGAAGATACAATAACAACGCTAAGGAAATTACTTTGAATACCTACATATTTTCTGTAGTGATTTCATTCATCTGGATTTGGTGGCATCTTATGTGGATGGTAAATTCTGTTCTGCCATTATTCTTAGGACAGCAAATAATCGTCATTGTTACTGCAATTACTTGCCAATTTCCTCCTAAAAAAACTCTTTTCTGAAAACAATCAGAAGATACCATAACAATAGAAAGATATACAAGGCATTTAGCAATTGCTTAAGCAGTAACACTACCCTTGGCCTTGTGATAATGACTCATTACAGCCAACATATGCCTTCGACATACTTAATGGCATTGTACTCTGCACTGAAGCTATGAGATTACATTCAGATTAAAAACTTGTGTCTCTATAAAGACGCATGGAGAGGGCCTGTCTCAATTGCCTTGACTACCTCTTCAGATCACCAGAGATGGGAAGAGAGGACTTGGTTGTAACAAAACAGAAGCTGATTTCATGGGCACTGGACAGATTTTGATGCGTCTATCCAGCTCCCAATCTGTTTAATAGGAAGCAGCTTCTGTACCCCATCTGAAGTACAGAAGATGAAGCAGCACACACGCATCATTGTCCAGATCATTAATAAAGACATTAAATAGAACCAGCCCCAAAACCGAGCTCTGGGGAACACCACTTGTGACTGGCCACCAACTGGATTTAACTCCATTCACCACTACTCCTCAGGTTTGGCCATCACCCTACAAACGGTATATCTGTCCAAGCCATAAGCAGCCAGCTTCTTCAGGAAAACACAGTGGGAAGCATTATCAGAGACTCTACTGAAATCTAGGTAGGCAATATCCACAGTCTATCCTCATCAACTAAGCAGGTCACCTTGCCATAGAAGTTGATCAAGTTGGTTAAGCAGGACCCGCCATTCATAGACCCATGCTGACTGGATCTGATCACCTGGTTGTCCCAGCCATGGGCCGTACCCAAGCTCCTGCTGGTAACCTGATGTCTCCTGGAGCTGCACCATCACACATCCTCACCCATCTTGCTTACAGCTGTGTAGGGCTGCCCATACTCTCTCCTACACCAAAGCTGAAAATATTTAAAGGATACTAAGTTAGTAAATTTGCCAGTTTCAGCAACACCTTCCTCACAGATTGCCTTTCTACCCCCCCACCCACCCAAACTGTAGTTCAGCCTTCAATGTTTTTTCATGTTGACACTAAAGCCTGTTGACCAATTAGTTTCTACAGTTTCTGACCAAACTCTTTAGTTGGACAAGGTCAGCTTCTTTAATCCCTGTGCTCTGCACAAGTAAATAACATGGCACTAAGTGTTAACAGGGGTCAAGCCATCTCCTGTATTTGTTCCTGTTTTTAATCACGACACAAACACATGTTTTTAAAGAGACTATTTCTAGCTGATATCACATTATGCCAAGAGGTGGCTTATGAAAAGATCTGGATCCACAGACAGTCCCAAAATTAGGTAAAGCCAACAGGGTCTCCAAATACTCTCCTCTTAACAAAAGGAGCAATTAAACCCTCTGTTTCCCTAGTGGCACTATGGAAATGGGGTTGCTTTAACCTTATCCGTCTCACTTATCAGCCAAGTGACTGCAGCAGCACTGGGGATCAAACACTTGGAGCAGATGGTCTCACTGTCAAGAAACCCATGGCTTGAAAGTTGGTAACATGGGTCACAAGGAAGTGATTTTGAGCTTAATACATGAAGAAGCAGAAGGAATTGTACCCGACTAGCTTTCAGATCAGGCTGGGCAACCAAATTAGAATAACTGAAGTTTGGGGCAGGACCTGGGTCTCCAAAAAGGCTGCAGCAAGCTCACCATGAAACATCCATGTTTCAGTGTGTTTTCAGATATAAGAAAGCCACTGGTCACCACTTCAGCATATAGGAGAGGTGTCACTATGCTAGTGCCTCTTTTGCTGTTTCAGACCAAACCCTCACCACCTTGCTTGGCTCTCAGATCGCTGTGGAAATGCCCCCTTATCTCTCCCTGTCTCATCCATGACCTTCCTCAATTGCTTTTCTCTCCCCTCATCTGGCAGGGGCTTTATAACCATACTTTAGACATGTTCATGGGGGGACTGATTTGCCATTACTTCTACAAGAGCACACAGACACACTGCAATATTTACAGCCCCATATCTCAAGGCGCCATGCAGATGGGTTTGAAGTGACCGTCCCGTTCCTGACCTGGGTATGGACGAAGCAGGCAAAGGCAGATCCAGGTTATTTATAATAGTTACTCAGCTGAAGAGCAAAAGGAAAGGAAAGAAATGCCAGTCCCAGGCTTGGTGCTCTGCCCAGACAATTATACCATTCCTGCCTTTAAGTACATTCAACTTTCCCTTTAGATGGTATTTTGTTGAAAGGAACTTTATGGTCCACAGCATCAATGGTACTAAAATACCATTAATCACAGTCAGCAGCCAAGTTTCCACTGAGTTCAAGCATTTAAGTCACAATTAGCAGACACAACATTTCAGGATCTCAGTTTAGTCAAAACATCAAAATGCTGAACCAAGCTTGATCTAAGGCACTGGCAGAGATGCAACCAGCCCATTATTGCTCAGCTGTATTCATCATAATTTACCTAGTCTTCATCAAACACTTCTATGTTTGCCAGGCCATGAAAGAAAGGGCAATAAGTGATCCTTGAATGTCAAGTGATGATAGCCCAAACCTAGTTGGCCTAACAAGTTCTACTGTCCTGTTTCTCACATGGATAGCCAGTAAAGTTCCCGAGGATAAGTGCTTTAAGGCCCAAAAGATCAAGTTTTGCAGTAACAGGCTCTAATAGTGCCAGACCAGCTGCACATTCAGCTCCCAAAGATACTGCCAAAGCTAGAGCAACCAGCTCCAGAGCAAAAGAGGTCCCATACACAGCACTTACAAGCAAAACAGCACTCTTCTGCTTACACCACTAACAGAGCAAACAGCCACTGAACACAAAAAGAAAGAGGAAAAAAATACCTCTGCCTGTCAGGGAGCTTGCTTTCTTCACTTCTGTCCTTGCAAGACCAGCATAGCACTTCATAGAGGAGGTGCAGAGAGGATATGTGCAACATAGGACAACAGCTGACTGCTCAGACTCTTAAATCTGACCACCAGCAAATCAGAGCTCTTTCTGGGTAAGCTTCAGGTGCAGCTGGAAGACTGGCACAGGTGAAGCAGATGGGGCTAAAATTGCCTATTGAGATGCATGTTCCTGCAATTGTGCCTGTCTCCATTAACACAGAAGTAAGGGGGTCCTCACCTCTGAGATACCTGCTCCTCATGAGTCCTCCTAATTGCGCCTCACAGCTGGCCAAGGCATGGAACTCCCCTCCCAATCACCTCTCTGGCTTTATTGAGCATTACCACCAACTCCATATGCATTTTAAGTCATCAGAGAGGAATAAAAGCGATCCGGCACATATTAGAATCATAGAATCAAATGGGTTGTAAAAGACCTTTAAGACAGTCAAGTCCAGCCATTACCCCAGCGCTGCCAAGTCCACCACTAAACCATGTCAATGAGGGACTCATCTACATGGTGTGTGAACACTTCCATGGGTGGTGATTCCACCACTGCCCTGGGAAGTGCTACAGCACTGGTGTCAACATGTCTGTCTTAGCTCACGCTAACACCGGACTGTTCCAGCCTGAAAGGTACTACTGGAATTACAGATGTTGTACACTTGGCATGGCACCCACAGAAAGAGAACTATAAATGGACTATTCTCACAAAAAAAGCATCTCATTAAAAGAAGCACTTCCTGCCCTACCTTGACAAATATAATCTAAATGCTTGAAAGGAGAGAAACAGAAATGTAAATCAAAGAAAAAACATCAGGAAAACCCCAAACCAAACACCAGGACTGGTTTGTTGCTTGGCAGTCACTGATGAATAACAGGGTAGAAGCAGAAGAAGAAAAATTAACCCTAAACCATTCAAGAGGATATGCCCAGTGAGACGCAAGTGTTGCTTGCAAATAAGCTGCATGTAAAGGCACGTAGCTGCAATGCACAGAGCAGATCCTGTGAAGCAAATTTATTCCCTTCATCTTCCCACCCTCATGGGCCTTCACAAGCCTACTGAGCCTTCTGCTTCTCTGTCTATGAGGGCTGAGCAAGGTCATGGCTAAGAGGCAAAGCCAAGACTGCTGGGTCTCTTTTTCCCTTAGTCCTCTGTGATTAAGCCCAAAGAGGCAAACACATCACTGCCCTGTGCTTGGTTGCCCTTTTGGGGCTGGCTAGACAACCACTGCTGTCATCCTCCGTCTGCCTGCACCCACTTCCTGAAATGGAAAAGAGATCATAGAATCATAGAATCACAGAATCACAGAATGGTTTGGGTTGGAAAGGACCTTAAGATCATTCAGTTCCACCCCCCTGCCACTGGCAGGGATGCCTCACGCTAGACCATGTAACCCAAGACTCCATCCAATCTGGCCTTGAACACAGGGATGGGGCCAGGGATGGAGATACTGAAGCCAAGCCGTTAATCCTGGTGTATGGCACAGTGCTCCAGACATTTCCTTCTCGTGTGAGCCTGTGCTGACCCTCTTCCATGCTGGGAAAGAAGATGTCTTCAGCCTGGACCTACAGTGCTTAGTATCCATCAACACCTTCTCCCTCTGAGCTGTGCCGTTTCCTGCTGGGCATAAGCCATCTGGACTGTGACACCTTCACGGTGCTGATATGGATGTCTCTGAGCTCCCAAAGCACTGGATGCCCCATCCAAGTCTCTACATGTAACCAAAATGACCTACTTTCCCTACTTGTCTGGGTTTAAAAGTCTTATAAACAGATTGCACATAGCCTGTTTCTATCTTGGCAAATGCATGTTCTTCTCCACAGTGGACTTCCTTAACTGATGGTGCTTAAGATGATTTATAGGTTTCCAAGAGACAAAGTCAAATCACATCACTGGGTTATTTTTGTATTATTATTCATGAAGCCCATTGAAAGCTCCATTCAAAGGGCATCTGAAAGCAGCTGGTGAAAAGCTGGAACCCCGACTGTAATAAATGAGTCATTTCTCAGTGGAGAACAAAAAACTTACCATGTCAGCAAGATGACTGCACATGGTGCAGATGAGAGAAAGATGAAATGGGATTAAGGAAATGGAAACACATGGAAATCTTAAGGGAAACAGAGCAAAATACACAGGTGGAAAGAGCCTCAGATGAAGCTGTTTTCCAAGGACAGAACAAAGATCCAGGTAGGAACAATTCAAGGTAAGAGAAAAAGAGTCAGAAATATTTTTATTTTCCTCCTGTACTGCCCATAACAAGTTTTTGATCCTTAAGGACAAAAATTACTCTTGCATTGGGCAATGTCAGCCTTTCCTAAGCCACCTAGCACGCCTGACTGATGCTTGATTAGGAAAGTAGAAAGTGGCCTTAGCATTGTGAGAGCTAAATCTGAGCTAGGCTACATCAGTGTCTATGCAGTCATGGGAGAATATGTTCTACAGGGGTCGCCAAATCAAAGCCAGGCAATCATGTACCTAATACACAGCCCTAATAGCATCAAGGGAGATAAACTTCATAGCTGCAGTCACATGCAGTTGCTCACAGAGGAATGATTGCTTTCCAGGACAGACCAGAGCTGGTTTACTTAGAAGGCATAGCACAAAGTTTCATCTGCTTCTCAGTCTACTTTAGAATAACAAGGTGTTACAACCACCACTGACTCCTCTTTATATTCTTGGGCTCCCTAAAACCTTCCTCACCTCAAAGAGGATGTCTCCACTGTGTCCAGCTTCACTTCTGGCTCCTATCCCTCTAGTTGTCCCCAACCCAACCCTCCTGCCGTCCCCATCCCATGTGATCATAGAATCATAGAATCATAGAACAGTTACGGTTGGAAAGGACCTTAAGATCATCCAGTTCCAACCCCCTGCCATGGGCAGGGACACCTCACACTAAACCATGACACCCAAAGCTCTGTCCAACCCAGACTTGAACACCGCCAGCAATGGAGCATTCACAACTTCCCTGGGCAACCCATTCCAGTGCCTCACCACCCTTACAGTAAAGAATTTCTCCCTCATATCCAATCTAAACTTCCCCTGTTTAACTTTGAACCCGTTACCCCTTTTCCTATCACTACAGTCCCTTATGAGGAGTCCCTCTCCAGCCTCCCTATAGGCTCCCTTCAGATACTGGAAGGCTGCTCTGAGGTCTCCACGCAGGCTTCTCTTCTCCAGGCTCAACAGCCCCAACTTTCTCAGCCTATCTTCATACGGGAGGTGCTCCAGTCCCCTGATCATCGTTGTGGCCCTCCTCCTATCTTTGGAAACGTGCTCTCTACTTATATTTTGAGGACAGATGAACCACTGATATCTTCTTGATCTTAGAAGCATCAGTTCTTTTAAGTCACTGTGCATTTCTCAAGGAAATCTCCTGGCTCAAGTTTTCCTGGGTACTTCTGTATCTGTCCAGAGGTGCTTGCTTTCATCACTTTAAAACATGTTACGTTAGGAAGGTCCTTGCTTTAGTGTGGCCAGGAAAGCCTGAACGACAGGCACACCTTTTACAGCATCAACTTGTATTCATTTCTTTCAACTGAGGCTTTTTCATAGACTGATTATTCTCTGAGTTGTTCTTATTGCTACCCTTTGCTTTCTCCAACAAGATGCTCAAAGTTACACTGGCCTCATTCTATGGGTCTCAATGACACAGTGACACAAATGAAACAATGCTGTGATATTTGCAAACCTGTTCTTAATATAATAATGGGTCTTGGAGCATCCTGGTCTAGTGTGAAGTGTCCATGCCCATAGCAGGGGCTTGGAACTGGATGAGGTCCCTTCCAACCCAAATCATTCTATGATTCCACGATAATCTACTGTCCTCTTTGTTTCAGGGCCCGTTGCTAGCTACTAAGCAGAACTACTTTATACAGGGCTGCCAAAAATTATGATAGAGGCTTTTTCCCTGCATGGTTGCTGCTGCTGTGAAGCCCATCACCCCATATGGTTAGAAGGAATAGCTCTCTCTGCACAGGGAGCCCAGCAGATTAGCACCCAGCTCTGCAAACGCAGCATTTTTAGATGTAACACCCCAGCTCCTTTCCAATGATCATGGCTACAATCCTTCACAATCACCTCAGAGTGCCACTTCTCCCATTGAAATTATTAATGTTGCTCAAGGACTGCCAGGAACATGGCAAAGGAGGGGGAAAAAAAGGAGGGATAAAGAAAAAAGAGGTAACTAAATAGAAAGAGAATACCATGGAACTTCTGCACTGTCTCCTTTTTATCCCCACATCCCTTAGTTTTCCTCTCTGGATTATAAATATGGACCAAAACATGCAGGTTGTTTACAGAAAATGCTGAAAGAGTTTGCAACAGCAGAATTGATGAATGGGTCCCACGAAAGTGGAGCATAGGAGTGATGGACCCTTCAAGGGCACCAAGATATGGGTCATGCTACATTCCACATCACTCTGTTTTGACTTCTTGCCTCTCCTTTCTCATTTCCCACTGCAGAGTGAGCCAGAACATGAATGATTTCTTCATATTTCTAGTTTAGTATACCTATGTCCAGCCTCTAGCACTTGTCCTTGTGTCACTAGTATCACTTCAGAAGCTCTTTTCCATCCTTTTCCAACCTTGTCAATGATAGACTCATAGAATCATAGAATCATGGAATAGTTTGGGTTGGAAAGCACCTTAAGATCGTCCAGTTCCAACCCCCCTGCCATGGGCAGGAGGACCTCACACTAAACTATGTCACTCAAGGCTATGTCCAACCTGGCCTTGAACACCACCAGCTATGGAGCATTCACCACTTCCCTGGGCAACCCATTCCAGTGCCTCACCAGCCTCACAGTAAAGAATTTCTTCCTCATATCCAATCTAAACTTACCCTCTTTCAGTTTGAACCCGTTACCCCTTGTCCTATCACTACAGTCCCTCATGAAGAGTCCCACCCCAGCATCCCTATAGCCCCCCTTCAGATACTGAAGGCTGCTCTGAGGTCTCCACGCAGCCTTCTCTTCTCCAGGCTCAACAGCCCCAACTTTCTCAGCCTATCTCCATACTGGAGGTGCTCCAGTCCCTTGATCATCCTCGTGGCCTCCTCTGCACTTGTTCCAACAGTTCCATGTCCTTTTGATGTTGAGGACACCAGAACTGCACTCAGTACTCCAAGTGAGGTCTCAGGAGAGCAGAGCAGAGGGGCAGGATCACCTCCTTCGACCTGCTGGTCATGCTCTTTTTGATGCAGCCCAGGATATCCAAGCATGGCCTCCAAACAAACTGCACCAATGGTCCATGATCAAGATCAGGGCTCTTCTCACCTCTGTCCTTGCACCTGGAGCAGAAAACACTGTGGATGTTGCTGTGTCAATGGTTCTGCATGTTCTGTGTTCTGCACCACCAGGCCGGCCATGCTCTGTGGATCAGCATCTTGAAAGCTTCTCCCTAGATGACAGCACTCAAACATCACATCCTCTCTAAAAAGCTTGGCTTTTAATATCTTATTTATATATTCCTGAGGTGTGAAGTTAACCAAAGAAAAGTCAAGAAATTAACTGACATATTTTTGCAAGTGCCACCTTCAGAGAGGATGGGTCCAGGGAGAAAAGCTCATTGTGAGGCAGAAACATGACTTTCCTATTAATTGTGATGGGCAAGAACAATAGGATTATTTTCTCTTCTTTTAACACAGCTTGAAGATGAGAGACTCTACTTCTAGATGAGGCAATGAATACTGAAAAGCAATCAGGCTCTACCAAAAGACACAATTCAAGATTCCATATAGACAAAGAGCTTAAAATACCTGAACTGGGTGTGCTGCAAACTGGAAACTGGAGGGCAAGATACCCATAGGGATATAGAGCAGAGAAGAACAGCTAGGCTTCCAAATAGCAGCCTCCTGAAACAAACCCAGCCTGGGTTTGCTGCAGTGACCCCATATCTGACCTTGCTTTGAGTAGGAAACTGAGCCAAAGGCTTCCTGACGTCCCTTCTCCACCTGTATTATGCTATGATCCCCCAGCAAACTGGGAGATCATAGTGTTAGTAGACTTTGGTCTGGGGTAAAGTGCTAGTAGACTTCGGTTAAAGCCCTCCAAGAATAGTTTTCTATGGTACAAATCCAGACAACACAAAGCACCCATTAGGGGTGAGCCCTGGGGTGAGTATTGAAGTCTGCAGAACAGAAATTACTTGAGAGGTTTGGCAGTGTTGAAAGGCAGAAAAGAACCATCGTGGCCATTGAGAGTGACCTCCTGAACACATGGGCCAAAGCATTTTAGCCAATGATCTGTAGCAAACACTTCCTTGCAACAATTGTTTTGTTCATAGATGCAGAAGCATTGCAAACACTTTCAGAAGTTGACATACCTGAAGAGCTTAACCCCTTACAAGTATGTAAATATAGGAAAGAGGCACTGTTTTGCACGCCCAGTGCTTGCTTATAAACCACAAAAGGATAAAGGAAGCCCCAACTACAGGTTAGGACCTCAGAGAAAAGCCTTTTCTTCTCCAGCTCTCCCTGTTCTCTCCATAGGGCTCACAACATGTGATTAAGTTCGGGTCTGGAGTTCACATCAAACTGAAAGAGGCTGTAAGAGTGACCCAGACTCAAACAGCTTCTTAAATCTCTTTGTGAGGAAAAGGGACACAACATACACTTTATGTCACAGGCTCTGGAGAGTCTTGAAAATGCTCCTGCCAATTCAATAGATATACTAGCAAATATTCATATCACAAGAGACTGATCACACTGGTCTGGTGTCCTGGGTGCAGCAGCAGCAGTCATTTTTCCCCTTCTCAGTAGCTGGTGCAGTGCTGTGGTTTTGACTTTCAGCCTGGGAACAGCACTGACAACACCCATGTTTTCAGTTGCTGCTCAGTAATGTTTACTCTGACCAAGGACTCTCTGAGCCTCATGCTCTGCCAGGGAGGAGGGGAAGCCGGGAGGAAGCAGAGACAGAACACCTGACCCAAACTGAACAAAGAGGCATTCCATACCACAGCACGTCATGCCCACTATATAAACTGGGGGCAGTTACTCGGAAGGTTTAGATCACTGCCCAAGCGGGATGGGTATCAGTCAGCAGGTGGTGAGCAGTTGTATTCTCTTCCCTTGTTATTTCCCTTGTCATTATTACTATTGGTGGCAGCAGCAGTGGTTTGTGTTATACCTCAGTTACTGCACTGTTCTCATCTCAACCTGTGGGAGTTACATTCTTTCAGTTCTCCTCCACACCCCTCCAGAAGTGGGGGGAGGAAGAAAGGGGAGCAAGGGAATGGCTGCATGGTTCTGAGTTATGGCTGGGCTTAAACCATGGCATCTGGTAGCACCAGCAACTCCTCAACAGTAGTAGAGCACAGAAACGCAGATGCTGGTCACTTTGGTCACATAAACAGCTTGATAAACAGACTCACCGGAGGAGGAAGTTGGTTAATGAACGTAGCCTACTCTATGTCAAAATTCACATATACACCTTTTATTTTTCATTCAAAAACAGTTAAAAAGGGATTCAGCTCCAGAGACACCCACATTTTGGCATCCAGATACAGAAGTTAGCTGGTTGTCTAAGCTAAGTCTCCATGGAGATCTAAGGGTCAAGTTAGCAAGCAACTAATGTCAGTCTGGATGCCCCAGGCTGCCCTCCTTGTCTTCCATCTGCTCTGCCCATGAGTCTTCCATAGATGCTGTATCATATTCACAAGCCCCATCTGGAAGTTTTGGCTACTTGGCATCTCCATGCAGAAAGTTGAATCCCATTCCTACATTTGGCAAAGCTGGATTTAGGACCTGAGCAAAACCATTCTCTTCCTTTTCTGTGCCAACTGTTCACACCTTCAGATTGCATCCCTGCCCACGGAAGGTGGGTTGGAACTGGATGATCTTAAGGTCCTTTCCAACCCAAACTATTCCATGATTCCACGATTCTATGTCTCTTCCCCTCCTGCACCACCTTACTCTCTCCTAAAGCCCCACCTAAGGAATCACCTGCTAGTTTATGTTTCCAGAGAACCTTTCAGGCTCTTTAGTGGGTGGGGGAAAAACCAGTCACCAGATAAGTCATTAATAACCAGGATACCAACATCCTTATTCCTGACAAGCAGGATTCAACCTGTCCCATCTGACAAGTAGTGGTTCAAATCTAGGTCTGCTTATTTAATATTTTGCATATGAGGGCTTCACCAGGCCATAAGAAAGAGAGCAGGAATGGTTTCATGCAAACAGTAGGTAAACCGGAGGTCATCAATGGCTCAAATAAGTCATCAGACTTAGTAGCCTTCTGCCCTTGAGGGACCTTCTGCTGTGTAGGATGATTAGCATTTATTAGCTGTTCTTTAGAGCTGCATCTGTGGAGAGCATCGTTTTCAAACCCTAAGGCTGGATTTATTTCTCTACTCAGAAAATGATACACATAAAGCAAACAAGTGAACAGGATAAAAGCATTCACAAATGGAATGCCAACAAGGTGCTAATCTCACCCTCTCTTTGATCACCTGGTTCATTTAGCTAAATCAAACAACGCTGTCTTTGGAAAGAGTCCAGTCTTTGCCATGTCTCCACAACCCGCAGCTCCCAGGGTACATGGGGTAGGGTATTCCTGCATCCATATAGGAAAAGGGTGGTTTGTAGGCCTGAAAAGAGACAGAGACGTGGGTGTGCTTATGGGCACATGGCCACACATCATCTTTCGCTCCCTAGGTAACTTCCAGCTAAATATCCTCTTGGATAGATTCATGTGGGGAATTAATGGGTGAGGAGAAAACCTTTTAAACTTGCAATGCTTGGCACAGAAGGATGTGTGCGGGATATTACTTTCCCGTGTTATTGCACAGGCACAGGACCACGTTAGAAAGTGCAGTTCTCCCTGTCCTCCTCTGGACCAGGTGGAAACCATCTCCTTCCATCACATAACCGCACAGACCTGAGAGAGCTTTGCACTGACAGAAGAGGTTTGGTCAGGAAAGCAACCCTTCTCCCATGTTCAGCTTCTCTCTGGGAATTCTGTCCAGGTTGCTTAATGGCTTCAGAGACTGGAAACTGCTGCCAGGGGCAGAAGGGTCCTGAAATCTTCTGCTCTTTAACCTTCCAAAAATTGTTTCCTTTCTTATGCCTTTGCAGCAAGGAACTCTCCAACAGAATGTTAAGGCTCTGTACATCTCCAGGGCCCTCAGTGTAGTCTCTCTGATTTCAGTTTATAGAATCATACAATCACAGAACGGTTTGGGTTAGAAAGGACCTTAAGATCATCCAGTTCCAACCCCCTGCAGGGACATGGGCTGGGACACCTCACAGTAGACCATGTCACCAAGGCTCTGTTCAGCCTGGCCTTGAACACTGCCAAGGATGGAGCATTTACCACTTCTTTGGGCAACCCATTCCAGTGTCTCACCACCCCCACAGTAAAGAACTTCGTCCTTATATCTAACCTGAACTTCCCCTGGTTCGGTTTGAACCCATCACCCCTTGTCCTATCGCTACAGTCCCTAACAAAGAGAATTAACTGACAAGGCACATGACAAGAACTTGAGAGATGGCAGCATCACTTCTGGTTCTAATCCAAACCATCTCCCAGCTTCTGCATGACTGATCTCAGG
This sequence comes from Myiopsitta monachus, assembly GCA_017639245.1. NCBI lineage: Eukaryota > Metazoa > Chordata > Aves > Psittaciformes > Psittacidae > Myiopsitta > Myiopsitta monachus. Next base: position 111,813,500 of record CM029917.1, on the reverse strand, counting down.
TGATCCTGTACGGATCCAAGAGAAATGAACCAAACCCCAGTTCATTACAACCATCCTCTGAAAAAAACATACAGTTTCAAGCTGTAAATCCCAGCACACGGACTCTTAACAGCACAAAACCAATCTATCCAGAAGAAGATGCTCTCCCCATCCCGCTGGCATTATTCACACATTAAATCAGACCTGACAACGCAATCTTTTCAGCTGAGCTGTTCTCATTCTTCTGGTTTTTCATCACGATGAAATAATTCCCCTTTTTAACAACCTCCAAATGTTTGTTCTGATGCATTACTGATGCGACAATGAAGGTTTCCAAGGGGACGATGTGTTTGGCTTCTTAAAAAGCACTAAATAGGCAGGATGCTAATGAATCAGCAAAGTATTAAGGACCTGTTTTGCAAAAGGAAATGTTTTTAACTATACACACTCTTGCCACAACCACTGATCGTATTCCCACCACAACAAGGCAGGTGAGGGCTGATTTACGACAGCAACCCACCCTAACTATCTGACCAGATTTAATACCGCTGCCATCCCATGACACAATGATGTATATTTGTGTGGCAATCCAGAACACCATTTGCAAGGAGTAACAGCTCCTTCTTCAGCCATCAGCCATAAAGCTGTCAGGGGAGGGTCTTCAGCCCTGCCTGTTGGACAGTGATGTAGTGAGGAGGATTGCAGAATCCCATGGGCTGGGGGCAGTATGGGAGCATCCCAGATATATGGATATGAGCATTTTCAATAGACTTCTTGTTACTGAGTTGATTTTAAGCATAAAGGTTTATGTTAAAGTCTCCTTAAGAATACGCTATGTTGACCCAACCTCACTTTTCACTGGCAAAAAAATTCAAATGGAATATTACTGTCTGAGTTGACAATGTAGTATTTAGGTGTCTGGAGGTATCCGGGAACTGCTTTCCCTCTGGGAATGCTGAGGTCAAGGTTAAGGAGAGACGAGAAGGGTGAAGCGCTTTAAGTGCCTTAAGGAAGGCTGACAAGACTCAAAACACAGTGCAGGAGATCATAGAACAGAATCCCAGGTTGGAAGGGACCTCAAGGATCATCTCATCTGACCTTTCTAGGCAAAGCACGACCTACACCAGATGTCCCAGCACCCTGTCCAGCTGAATCTTAACAGCATCCTGATGTCTCGGATGCCCTGAGATACCTACATAGCTGGGCAGGTCCAGCCATCACCTTTACTCTTGGGCTGGCAGTGTTATAAGGAAGCTCCCACTGGATGAGAAACCCGTTTTCTACCTTCATTAAGTGCCTCACACGAAACAATTTCTACCTGTTTATCATAAGCAGAGCTAATAAATAACAAGCATTTTGTTCTGTGCTTCATCCTAGGCTGCATTAAGTAGGTGAGCAGTAAATACAGACAACCCCCCTTCCCCTGCACCATTCGTAGCATTATAGAGTCATAGAATGGTTTGGGTTGGAAAGGACCTTAAGATCATCCAGTTCCAACCCCCTGCCACGGGCAGGGACACCTCACACTGAACCATGTCACCCAAGGCTCTGTCCAACCCAGAGCCTTGAACACTGCCAGGGATGGAGCATTCTCAACTTCCTTGGGCAGCCCATTCCAGTGCCTCACCACCCTCGCAGCAAAGAACTTCTTCCTGTGGCTGTCCCTCTGCTTCCTCTGAAGCTCTCCAACACCCCCATTTCATGAGGGTTTGGGGTTTTCTCTTTCACTTCTCACATTGCTCTATGATCCCTATTCAAGGTACTCTGCCTTCTCCACCAAATCTCACTGTAAACCTGATCCACATGAGCACAAATTCTTTAGTTGGCTCATTCTTGTTTATTTTTTGAAGGCTGCTGCTATAAAATTCACAATCCAATTACAATTTCCAGGTTGAAAAAAATGGCTTCTAATCATGTTGTTTTCCATCATGGCAAGAAAGAGCAGATTAATGCTGTATGATTTCATTCCCTGTACAGGAATCAGATTCTAGTGGTCTCAAATGATTTATAAAAGACACACTAAATCAACTATTAGCAGTGTTTTTGCAACAGAAATGGGCTGTACCATAAACAGGACAAATTGGAAAGTACAGGTTTGCTGCTGTGTTTCAATGCATCAGGAATGAGGAAAACCAGCACATACTGAGTGAAATGGTATAAACTTGACATTGGAAGTAAAACTCAGGTGGCTTTCAAAATGTGGTCTGGCAGGAGCATTCAACATGACTTGGGGAAATCAGCTGGCTGAGAGGAGAAGGAACTCAGCTCCGAATAGAGCAACTGAGTTGTCCTGCTGTTGGAGCTGTCTCCATGTATCATAGACTGGTCTGGTTTGGAATGGACCTTAAAACTCATCCAGTTCCAACCCCCTGCCATGGGCAAGGACACTTTCCACTAGAGGAGGTTGCTCCAAGCCCTGTCCCACCTGGCCTTGAAGGGATGGAGGTGTGAACATGTGTGCTTCGGGTGTCTAAGTTTGTTATAATCAGTATATGTCAATGATCAGATGTAGATCAATGATCAACGCATTTCAGAGGTTCTGTTGTCCTTGCCTTGTTTCGCATATGTGTTCCCCAAGCGTTCAATTCTGCCATGTGTATAAACTTCCGGAGATGGATATGGCTCTTGCACCAAATTCCATGTTTCAGGAACTTGTCTAGGAACTAGTCTAGGCACCTAGGAAGCTTCTGCTGGATTTACTCCCAATCCATCTATACTGTGGGAAAGAAGGCCAGGTTGGATAGAGCCTCGGGCAACATGGTCTAGTGTGAGGTGTCCCTGCCTATGGCAGGGGGTTGGAACTGGACAATCTTAAGGTCCTTTCCCACCCAAACCATTCTGCTATTCTATAGTTCTATGTAGAGCCTGTCTCGAACAAACATAACACTTGCCTACAGAAAGATAGATAAAATACATCCAGTTCAGTGCCTGAAGTGAGTGGAGACTCAATCTCCTGCCTATTGCTCCTCCTTGCCGCCACAGCTACAGCTGATAGTGAGACTTGCACTCTGAAAGCAGAACAAGGAAGGAGGGGATGACCTTGAGCAAGACCCGGTCCTTCAGGCTGTGAATCCCAGAACCAAATCAGCCTGATTCCAGAGAAGCAGGAGAGCTCCAGCTCCTAATGGCACTGCTCACCCCCTGCCCTGGGTACCTTCAGCATACAGAGCCTGGCGGACACAGCGGTGTGGGAGATGCTTTTCTTCAAGGAGCTCAGCCTCCTGCTGCTGTCAGCAGCTGGTGAGTATTTCATAGGGATGTTTTATTACACACTGGTTGGGTTCCAGCTGTTTTGGTGTTTTGGGGCTTTGTCTGCTGTAAATAAAATACCTTTAGTACTGACAATTCCCTTCTCTTCTAACAGCCTGAGCTCTGCTCCCCTTCTTCTGACCTCCAACCTAGGGCAACTGAGTAAAATCAAGAGAAGAGAAGTCAGAATTCCTAAGCCCTCGAAGAAACAGACATTTCTTGTCCATTTCTAAATGAAGACAGGTATTGCTCTAAGGCAGGTCCCATTTCACTGCCAAAGCCATACAGTTCAGACATTACTCATGCCAGCTTGGAAAACAAGACATTTCAACATCACGGACATACTGAGAACACAGGGAGGAAAACCAGGTATGTTCTTCACCACCTCTCTCCAACTCACATAAAAGGGTATGATCGTAAATCAATATAACACCCAGAAAGAATAAAGTAACAGTGGTTTGTTTTCATCTTCTATTTCTCCAGCACATTTTGAGCCTTATGGGTTCAGAGCAGGAACCAAACTCATGTTTTAGAGTCAAAACCTGCCACCTAGAGAGCAAAACCACACATGGAAACAACCAGGTTTGTAGGCTGCTGCGTTTGTTGGGGTATTTTTAACCTTACCTCGTCATGTTACAGATGTGCTGAGAGCTATAAATCTGGTGTGCTGCCTTTTACAGCCACAAAAGAGGTTTTAAGGGACCCTTAATTATGTATCTGCACAGCACAGACATCGTTACAGGCTATTGCACCTACAACCAGCACAAACACACTGCCGCGTGTGGGTTACTGATTATAGGACAGAAAAGCATCTCTTCTCCCACGTCTATCAATTTATGTGGGTAGTGTAAACAGAGAGCGAGCTCTTCCTTCTCGTTTGAGATCACACAGCTGCTGCAGAAGGTAAGTCTGGTTTTAATGAGGAGGTTTGGGTGCTTCGAGTAGCAGTCAACTATCTGGGTCTGAGGCCTGCAGAAATACAGTTTAACCCCTCACTAACTTATGGTTTAGTGTGAGGTGTCCCTGCCCATGGCAGGGGGATGGAACTGGAGGAGCTTTAAAGTCCCTTCCAACCCAAACCATGCTGTGATTCTGTGATGATTTACGAAGCCAGGGGCTATAACAGCACTCCCAGTACAGAGGCTCCCTTAGGGACAGGCCCCTGAATCCACAGCAGCACAACTCCTCCTGTTGCTGCCATCAGAAGTTACCAACAGGCTCCATATCATCAGACCTGCACATTGCTGCTCTAGAGAAAGCTTTAATCTAACCCTGACCAGTGACACACAGCTGGGACAGAAGGGAAAAGGTGACGGTAAACTGAGTAAATGATTAATGCAGTTGATACTGAATTCCACATTTTCTACACTATTAAGAGCTTACAAAAAGTAGCACATCTGAAAAATGGGACAACTGGAAGAACTGCGATGGACTTTAGAAACTATGACAATGATGATTGAAGAATCCACCACTAAACATCTCCATAATGCCATACAAGAACATCTTGACACTGGAATGTAGAGATGAGCATCTTTCAGCAGCTTCTCCTTCCCTCTTCACCTCCAGTGCAATAAGGAGACCTTATTTGATCAGATGAGTTGCCATCCGTATTTTCTGTTGTTTCCATTGTTGAGCTGCAGGGCGTTGGAACTAGGTGACCTTGGAGTCTTTTCCAAACCAACCCTAACTACTCTATGATTCTAAGTTCACAATGGATGTGAGATCCCTACTCAGATCTCATGTCAGAGCATCGAATCATAGAATGGTTTGGGTTGGAAAGGACCTTAAGATCACCCAGTTCCAACCCCCCCACCATGGGCAGTGATTCATCATTTTAAGTACAAAGGTACGTAAAATAACTTACCACTGTCTTCCCCTAATATATTCCATAACAAGACATTCATCCTGCAAAACAGCATCAACACAGAAGAAAAAACAAACAGGTATGAATACATTCTAAACACACAAAAGGCACAATATTCATGAGGTGTGACAGGCCTTCCTAACCAACCTCGAAAAGAGTTACTAGCATCACCAAACTCAAGGAGCACCTACTAGTGAGAGTAGTAGTTATCGTTCAAAGACAAATATTGCTCAGGAAGAGGAAAAGAGCATGAAGTGGACCTACAGCCTCTTCTTTTTGTTCAATAGCATCACCATGTTGAATTCTCCCCAACCAAAATGAACATCCAGAATGTATCCCTCAAAAGTGCACTGATGGACAGACATCATTGCCAAGTCTAGATCAAAAGACTGTTCCATAAAACTTGATTCCTTTTCTAGTGTGAGGTGTCCCTGCCCAAGGCAGGGGGTTGGAACTGGATGATCTTAAGGACCTTTCCAACCCAAACTGTTCTATGACTCTATAATGCTATGAGAACTCAAACAGTGACATTGGCAATGCTTCTCTTGCACATAAAAATTACTTAGGAGGTGAAGTAGCATCAGGTTGAAGGCTCAACACTAACTTAACTTTTGCTGTTAAAAACATAAAGGAATGAACAATTTTCCAGATTGAGATTACTCAAAATATTTATTCACAAGTACACATGGTATTAAACAGCTGTGAATGTTTTCCAACAGACACTGTCAGTAGCAACACAAAAGGCTCTGATGGTTATCTGTCAAGTGCACAGTTCTAAGCAGCAAGAGGAAACTGTGAAAACGAAGCCTTTCTACCAGAGGTGGTCAGGTTTCTTCCCCATCCTTAGGGAATGCTCAGTTCCAGGCTAGCACACACTGCTTCCCCAGGCACAAACAGAACCAAGCAGCAGCCATGGTGCAGCATCAGATGACCACTGCAAATATTAGAATCAAGGTCACATTTGTAACCCCACCCTCAGATTTCAAAAGGCAATGGTCATGAGGGTTTATGGCTGTCTTGTAAGATAGCTGGTGCCTCTGCAAGAGGTTCTGTGGAGCAATCCCTAGCAGGAAACTTACTACACCCCAATTGTCCTGGCAAGTCATCTGTTACAACACTGCTGGCAATGCCAAAATTCAGGCAGCTCATCAAGAAGCATCACCCATCCCAAAAGAAGTGCTTTAAAGATGCCCACCACTATACAGAATCACACAGTAGTTCAGGCTGTAAGGGACCTTAAAGCTCATTTAGTTCCATGGGCAGGGACACCTTTCACTAGGCCAGGTTGATTCAAGCCCTGTCCAATCTGGCGTATGATGAGTTACTTCGATTAGCAGGCTCGTAAGAAGTCAGGCTGCAACATCTCAACATTCACTGGTGAAGAATTGCCCTCTCACACAGACTGAGACATGTCAGCACTGCTGTTTCTCTAGTTACATGGCACAGTTCAGTCTTTTTGCTCTAGATTAAATCAGGCACCACCATAAAACTGAGCAGACCCAGCAAGAAAATTCCTGTTATCACAGGCTTTATGACATGATTTACAACTCAATACTGCTTTCAGTCATCCAGTCACAGGATGCCAGGTTCATTTCAGTAAATCATACCAAGGTGAATAATACAGCATCTGGTCTCTGCGTCCTAAGGCCTGTATCATCTGACTGATGTCTGACTGCATACGAAGTGTGTATTAACACACATTCAGTGCAGTAGATATGTCCTTCTATGCATTTTGTCAGGGCTTAGCTCTAGGAATGGTAAATGACAGTATTAATGTACTTGCCTACTGCTTGCATCAGGAAGAGAAATTCCACAGGCATTAGAGTAAGAAAACTAAGACCAGTTTTAAACAAACAATGACACAGGTTCTCATAACAGCACCTTTATGGAACACAAGGTTAGCTTTAGACAAGTGCCAGGTTACATGAACTTTCAGTCCTCTATATAAAGAAAGCAATCTCAGCTTTAGTCCATCTTGATAAAACTTGGAACACTCATTTATAGACCCAGGGCTTGGGCTACTTCCACAGTAAAAAAAAGGGCTTTCCATTACAGTGCTGGGAGTGGTAAACAAGAAAGTTACCTTATTACATTCTTTTCCAGAGAATAGTAATTCTCTTCCATTAGGTCCCAATGTTATTGGGATTTCAGAACACACAAGCAATGCAATCCTAAAGAGGAACTGTAAGTAATGTAATCTAAAGACCAAATCATTTTCATCATTACAGACAATTGTAAAGATATATTTGCAAGGGACATAAGATTCATTTCGGGGAATAAAAATTCCATCTCTCCACACAACAAACAGAATTCCTTGCCAGTAGAGGACTACACCGTGAATGGCTCATCAGCCTTGAAAGTCTGGACTTCAGGCATATCCAGCTACGTGGATCAACAAGCAACCCCTTCAGATCCAGCAGCTTTGGTTTAATGGACGGAAACTTTGGCCTAGTGTTCAAACAAACATAATCGCCAGCAACAAACAGGCAAGACTGGATTTGTAAAAATAAAGCCAAGTGTGATACTTGCATAAAGTCAGTGCCTTGATTTTTAAAAGCATCTCTAGAAGTGACTTTACCTTAAAAACGGGCAGTGCTTAGGTTACAAAAGAGTATGCTGATGGAAGAAATGGCTCTGCTTCAGGAATTCAAAAGATGAATCAGATTTAGTAGTAGATTTATTAATTTGGTGGGATTTACAATGAGGTGATAATGTCTGAAACCGAGGAGACATCAAAACAGGTTTAGCCAGTAGGTTTATGGCTTCCAAGTCAAATTCATAGACCAGTGTCAGTCCTTCGGGCAACTGAAGATTAGCAGACAAAGGATAAGCGGAAGCCAGGTGCTGCACTGATGTCTTGGAGACAGTATTCCAAAGTGTCTTCTCTTACAGCAATTTCCTTTTCTCAAACTCCTGCAAACAGCACACAGACATAAGGGGGGGGGGGGGGAGAAAACATTTTCATCACTATTTCATTTTAAATTACTTTGCATTTATCTTAGCAAATCTGATTTTAAGCATTAAACACTCAAATATAAAATGCATAATGGGGAAAGGAGAATAAGGGTTCTCCCACTTCACATTAACAAACCAGCTATGAAAAACTAGTAGTGTTAGTTGGCAGTCAGTGATTGCACTGCTGTCAAGGAATCATTTGCTCTCAGGCATAGCAAAACAGGCTTGAGAAACAGTAATTCTGTGTAAGAACTGCAATAGCATCCTAACAATAAAAGATTCAAGCCAGGGAGGCATCCAAGTAAAGACTTTCATTGTAGTAAAGGAAAAACAACAGAAGGGAAGAATCCCACTGCAGCCTGTGAAGATGCTGTGCTACACAGTTGGCACAGGAAGAAAAGAAGTACCTAACACAGCTGAATTATACATCTGCTGCAAGTGTGAAGCAATGCCTTTTTTCTGATATGCATTAAGAAGAAAGCAAGTAATCCTATTCCATACATAACTTTTTCAGCTGTATGTATTCAACCATAATTTTGACTTAGTACTTAAAATAGAGAGACCTCTATGCCAAGGCTCTCTGATCTCAAATACCCTGCTTTCAAAGACTGTTTTCATATGTTAAATTAATTCAGGTTCTTTACATCCAGAAAAAAGAATTCAACAAGTTGTTACACTTTAAAGCAAAATGTAATCTCTATTTTGCTGTTGACTTTTCTATAAAGGCAACACTAAGTGGGCATATTGTCTAAGTAATAACTGCAGCTTGTTCAGTCAATACAGTCCTTATGTTTAAGTTCAGAGCTGCAGAATATCGAGGTAAGAGATGCACTTCCAACTTGTATTCCTTCAAAAGCAGCTGGATGAGCACATATACCAATTCCCAAGCAACGAACCTTGTAGATGGTGCTACCTAGCTGAGCAGGAGACATGCTGACAACAACACCAGCACTCTGAAGAGCTGCTATCTTCTCTTTAGCTCCACCCTTTCCTCCAGCAATGACTGCTCCAGCATGACCCATCCGTCTGCCTGGAGGAGCAGTCAGACCAGCTATGAACGACACTACAGGCTTGGCTTTCGGACCCTGTGAAGAAAGAAAATATCCTGTTACATGGGAGCAATTCCAGATGGCATGTTTATGTATTTATTTTCAATACAAACTAGCCAGGCAAAGATATCAAACAGGGAGAAACCTCAGACAACACAGAACCAAGAGTCTGTGGAGTATGGAATGCTTTCTCTCCTGGCCATAAACCAGAAGCAAGACACGAGGGTGATAAGGAGGCTGGAGCACCTCCCGTATGAAGACAGCTTGAGAAAGCTGGGGCTATTCAGCCTGGAGAAGAGAAGCTCCATGGAAACTTCAGAGCAGCTTCCAGTATCTGAAGGGGGGTACAAGGATGCTGGAGAGGGACCCTTCGTTAGGGACTGTAGCAATAAGACAAGGGGTGATGGGTTCAAACTGAAACAGGGGAAGTTCAGGTTAGATATAAGGAAGAAGTTCTTTACTGTGAGGGTGGTGAGACACTGGAATGGGTTACCCCAAGGAAGTTGTGAATGTTCCATCCCTGGCAGCATCCAAGGGCAGGCTGGACAGAGCCCTGGGTGGTATGGTTTAGTGCGAGGTGTCTCTGCCCATGGCAGGGGGGCTGGAATTGGATGATCTTAAGGCCCTTTCCAACCGTAACTATTCTGTGATTCTATGTTTCTTACAGAGCCATGTCTAATGTTCCTACTAATATCATTACAGGACTAAAAATCTAAAGATGAAATCTATCTGGAGAGCAATGTCATCTGGACAAAGCTAATTTCAACCCTTTTTCTTTAATAAAAGTATGACTTTTATTTCTTTGTAAGTAGAAAGGAGAGACTGAACTGAGTTTTCTCTGACATGGCAAAAGATGTTGGCTAACTACCAAGGTGTCTGGAAGCAAGCTGCTTAAGACTTACAGAGTTATTTTCTTTCAAAAATGCTGCTGCATCTTCTTCAGCATTTCCTCCAATTTCCCCAATCAATATGATCCCCTCAGTATGAGGATCCTTCAGGAAGACATCAAGGCAGTCAATAAAATTAGTTCCATTGAAGGGATCACCTCCAATCCCTGAAAAAGGATTAAATCCACACACAAAAAAAAAAGACTGACTGAAGATAATGATGCTGCATTTACAATAAAAGCTTCAAAGTAAATTTCAGTATGAACAGTATTCCCAAAGCCACATAAAAGGGGCAGCTCTGATGGCTTTTCCCAAGTCAGAATATGCCAAATTCCTGCTCCAAATATGTACCCACACAATTTACAGAAAGCTTTGGTATCTGAGTAATCACCTTTCAAACCATATGCCAAATATGATGCCTTATACAGAGGCTCTGTATAAGACACAGCAGGACCAACAGCCCAGCCTTAGAATCTTGCTGTAAGAAAACTGAATTTACTTAATATACCCAACTAAATGCCCCAGAATGCCCTATCCCTTTATAATATCAAACCTCTTTGGAAAACCTGTTTCTAAATTGACATCATGTTTGCTGACAGTTCTCTGATCAAATCTCTTCGTTTAGGTTTCTATTAATCTCATGCAGAAATGGTAACAGAGAAGGGTTATACTCTTCAAAGCACACAGGGATCTCCGTTCTCAAGATAACTGCCATTCAGCAACTTCTATGCTTGCAGAAAGGCATTACTTTGGATTTCTTCTTGTAAAGAAAAAGCAGATTAGTGTAGGCGCAACAGGCTGAGAACCTACCGACGCAGAAGGACTGCCCCAATCCAACTTGCGTTGTCTGATGAACAGCTTCGTAAGTCAGGGTTCCAGATCTTGATACAATACCTTCAGGAAAGAAAAGGTGATAAACTTAACACTATCATAGTTAAGTGCATGAGTAGAGGCAGTTGGTTTTATATTAATGAAAATCACTTTAACAACCTGAACATGAGATGCCAGGTTTTCCAGAACATGAAAACTCTTTGTCAGATTCTGCCTATACTTTGGCATTTTGGACAGTTAAATGTCAGCAGACTAAACCTGCACACAAAACAGATGAATATGCATCTTGTCTTGCATGCAAGTAGCTGATGCACTGAACTTGACACAGCCCAAAAGTTAACAAAAGAATCCTGTATTAATCCCATCTCCAGTATGGTCAGGCACATCAGAGATCCCCCAGAACAGAAATACACTGCACAATGAAAGTTACCACTATTAAGGTGTATGTTGCTGCAGCCTACTGCTCTACAGTACACATTCGGCATTTCTATTACAGTATTACAAGAGACCACAACCCCAGTTTAAGTTCAGGATGGAAAGTAATACACAGCCTAGATCTGGGGCAAAAATATTTGCATGGGGTTTTGGTCATTTTTCCAAGTAAAGATTTCTGTTAATACTACAAAAGGGAGAACAGAAAAGGGCATCATCTTCCACCTACTTCAAGCCATCTGAGAAGGAATATAATAAGTATATTGGACGAACAGAAGAAAAAATATACCACTAGACTAGTAACTCTGGTTTTATCAAAGGCTTATACTGCTGCACAGCTCAGATGTCTACTAGCAAGGGTTTTTAACTTGCTATCTTTGCAAAGAGCTTCCTGTTTACCATCAAGATCAGATTGCCTCAGAGAAGCTACAGATAAAGGCCCAAAGACTATATTTATAGCTTGCATCCCAAAATTAACAAATGATTCCTGGACGCCTCCAGTAATAGAAAGCTGGAGAGCACATCACCAAAGGTCATAGTGTTAGAGAAGGCTGGGAGGATGGCAAAGATACATAGTTTTTCCTGGCCCTTGGATCACCATGAAAACACTTCCAGCATTGGTGGGAGCACCTGGATTTAGGATTTCACATTTTCCTTCACACCTGATGTGCCTCACATTCAGACTGTAGTATCCTGTGACTACAAAGCATCTCTTGTAGATACTTAGAAAATCTGAATAGAACTCTGATTCAGAAGGGAGCCCAGGGCAACATCAGTTAATGTTGCCTTTTACAGTCATAGAACAATGCCTTGATGGTATCTATAAAGGAAACTGCAGTCACATCTGGTTTTCCAGTTCCAGGTTTATGGGTACTTCTGAAAGCTGGAGGTGTAACACCAGTGTGAATGCATCCTCCAGCATTCACCAGGTACAGCTTACCCTCATGTCAGAAGGGGTTAAGTAACAGAGATAATTTGTGTTAGAAAAACTGCACCGAGTCCACATAGTTCAAGAGCACTGAACAAGTCCTCCCACAGGAAACACACTCTTCAACAAGAAAATGGTAATGCTGGGAAGGGTACTGTGCCCAAGTTAACCTGGTTACTGCGCTGACAAACAGCGGCAGTGCATGCTGTGGACAACAGTGTTTCTGAAGCTCTATTTAAGTACAAAAACCTATTTTGGAAGAATTTTCTTTACAGCTCCTGAACAGCATTATTTTTAAAATAATCAAGTTGTTACTTCTATAGTTTAGAACAAGGATCCCACAGATGTCAGGGCAAGAGACTTGCTTGCAACAGGGTGCATAATTAACATATGATTATGAACAAGTCACTGCCTTTCTAACTTTAATACCACTGTCTGAGACGTGGGTACATTTGTCATTCCCATCCATCATGGTGTAATCGTCCAAACTATGATGTTACAAACTTGCCTGTAATCTCTTCTTCCTGATACAATACTGAGCTCACTATAGGCACAGGATCCTAGTCCTCAGGAGCCAAGCTTTTGGAACAAACAGCACTGGAGAGCTTAGTGCTCTCAAATCCCAAGGATAAATGCAAGCATCCTCAAAGAAGAGTGTTAAGAAAATTAAGTCAAACACATTACCTAAGGAAACTTTCAATTGCTTTGCCTCTATCACCAGTACTCAGTGCTTGCTATGGCTGACTGACTGACATTTAGGCTTTCAGGATTGATAACAACAAAGTTCACTCCCAAACTGAAGGACAGACAAGCTGTTATAGAGTGTGTTAATTGTCTTCAGGGCAGGATATTACTAGCCTCATGAGTAAGAACACCAGAGAACCACACTTTAGCTTTAGAGGATGCATAAATATTCAAAAACTCACCAATTCTTCCCTTCTTGTGAATGTGACCAGGCATGATACCAATTTTACATTCTCCAGGCTAAGGAAAGAGTGGGAGAAGTCAGATGGAACACCCAAACCATCACTAAGAATGGTTCAGCCTTGGAGCAAATCCAGAAGTCACTTACATTGATGACTCCAGGGCAGTTGGGGCCCACTAGTCGAGTCTTACCCTGCCGAAGCAGTCTGTGTTTAACCCGAACCATATCCTGCTGGGGAATACCTTCAGTAATGCAAACAACTAAGGGCATTTCTGCATCGATTGCTTCATTGATCGCAGCAGCAGCAAATGGAGGAGGTACATATATAACAGTGGCAGAAGCACCGGTTTGTTCTTTGGCCTACAACAGACGTAATAAAAAAGGTATTTAGTGGGGCTAAAGAGAACATGTGATAACTAGTTATTAAAATACATCCATTCACAGGCATAAATTAAATAAATTGTTATGGATTAACTTATTATAATCCAGGCAAGTGTTGAATTCAGTGAAAATGGGATATACACAGCGCAACTAAGGAACTGAGAACTAACCACTGTCTGGAAAGGATCTGCCCCATGAATGCCATCATGGAATCACAGACTAATAGAATGATTTGGTTGGAAGGGACTTTAAAACTTATCCAGTTCCAACCTCCTGCCATGGGCAGGGACACCTTCAACTAGAGCAGGGATGGGGCAGCCACAGCTTCTCTGGGCACCCTGTGCCAGCACCTCACCACCCTCACAAGGAAGAGCTTCTGCCTAATACCTAATCTAAACCTAGCCTCTTTCAGTATAAAGCCATTTCTCCTTGTCCTACCCCCACATGCCTTGTAAAAAGTCACTCTCCAGATCTCTTGTTGGCTCCTTTAGGTACTGGAAGCTGCTCCAAGGTCTCTCTGGAGCCTTCAGTACTCCAGGCTGAACAAGCCCAGCTCTCTCCGTCTGTCTTCGGAACCTTAAGTAACAGTTAGCTAAAAATTTATCATACACACCAAAATCAATGAGAAACTAGTTGCAAGCATATAATAAGTGTATCAGCCTTACAGTGGAAGCCAAACTCATGGCTGACCACACTGAATGCTCCTGCTTTTACAAGGCTTCTACTTCACTCCATGCACAGTGACATCCATGGCCTAAATGTCTCTTCAGTGTAAGCAATGACATTAAGGAGCCCTTCAGTAGCATTAAACTGCTTGTCCTCCAGTCCCTGCTGCAAATTACCTCCTTCACAGAATTAAACACAGGCAGACCCAGATGAGTTTTCCCCCCTTTCCCTGGAGAAATTCCTCCAACTAGATTGGTGCCATAGTCCAACGCCTGCTGGCTGTGAAAGGTGCCCTATGAGAGAGAAAATACGTAAAGTTAAAAGGCATGTAATAGCAAACAAAATGAACCAAAAGCAGTTGATGTTACCTGTAATTCTGAATGCAATTTTTGGCACTTAGGTTTACAACAAGAAGGGAAGCTTTCCCTACATATATACCATCACCTGTTTTCAATAGTGCATCATGTGCACTATTTTTTAGTGTTCTTACTCATTCATTATAGTAAATGCATATAGATGCATTCAGAATATGCTATGCTTTTCCTTTTAAATGAGAGCACTGTGGTTGCACAATAAAGTGCATTTTGTTGTGTGCTCCTAATACACCTGCAGACTTAGCAGCCACATTTTACTCCCCATATCAAGTCTGGCAGGTGACAAACACTGTAATGAAATAGAAGAAATTTGCATTCTCATCATAACTAGCTGATACTTGTAGTAAAAGCAGCCTTCTCCCTTTGCAAAGGTGTAAAAGAGGGGATGTGGGAAAATTATTAAGTATCTTGAAATCAAAACAGAAACTTAACTCATAGGCACTGACATTGAAAGGCACTTGTGAAAGAGGCATTTCTAAAATGACAGGTTTTGTAGGTCCCTGCAAAACTCCTTTTACAAAGAAACCCTTTCAGGTGGATACAATAAAAAGGCTGAAGACCAGAAGGAAGAACAAGAAACAGAAGTAATATAATAGAGGTGACTCAAAAACAAGTTTTAAGCTTGTACACAAGTGAAAAAATACCTAGTACAATTGAATACGAGGGTCTATTTGGACCAGAGAAAGGAAACTACACTGCTGAAGTGACCTTCCTGATCATGATGTTCAGCTTCCCATCAACAGTCAAAGCCAGCATATAATCCATTTTATGTTATTACATTTTTCAGCCAACTAACTTTCTGAACTGAAAGGGTGACAGAAAAAATCCTTTATATACGTACCTGTTTGCCTGTAAAACCCTGACAGATAACCTTTGTATTTTTGTTAACATACAGGTTTTTTCTTGATGCCGTGTAGGAGCAGTGTCGTACACCATTCTGCTGCACTAGAGAGAAAAACAAATGAAAGTGCAAACCATTAATCCACTGCTTTGTCAGTCAAAATCATCCTGTGGAGCAAGTGCATACCTATTAATGCTTGTATCAAAAGATGAATTGATCCAGCAGCTCACATATTGAAAAGCAAGCTCTGAAAGCTGCATTCAGTGCTAGTTGCTAAACACCTGCAGTTGACTCTATCAGTGTGATACAACAGTTTGCTAGGAATCAGAGAACGGTTTGGATTGGAAGGGACCTTAAAGCTCATCCAGTTAGAACCCCTGCCACAGGCAGGGACACCTTCCACTAGAGCAGGTTGCTCCAAACCCCATCCAGCCTGGCCTTGAACACTGCTAGGGATGGGGCAGCCACAGCTGCTCTGGGCAATGTGCGCCAGTGTCTCACCACCCTTGTAGTGATGAGTTTCTTTCCCAATCAGGCTAGGTATTTCTCATCTTGAGTACTTGATATCAGAATTCATCACAACAAACAACCGACGGAAACTTCTTAACCATTATTTTCATTTGCAAATGACCATCCTCTATCCTCTAAGAAACTCTGCAAAGTGACAATGCAGAACTAAAATCCCTGTATCCCAGAGGCTGTTACAACATCGGTACCATGTTACACCTCCCGTGAGCGTGGCACAGTCTGTACTAGACAGTGAGAAGATACTGAAGACCTCTCAGCCCAGGTGAAACCTAATGCCAAGCAAGATATCCAGCAGGAGACCTTTTTCCAACGGATGCCGAGCCACAGGAGCCTGGGAATCACTTGGGCATCACTTGGGCTTGTGAGGAAACACAGCTCACCAGAATGCTCTGCTAGAATGATTTTCAATGTAATTCTTACCACTCTGATACTGAAATACAAAACATAACAACACAACTACAGAAAACCAGCACAATGCATGCTGGTATCAGAGAGACAAGGAGAATGACTGCATATCTGCTGAAGGGAAAGATGTGTTGACATCAAGTGATTAAAAAAGTAATGCACAGAATGCCACCAAAGCTTGAGATGAGGAAGAAAAAGAAGTCTTCTGGTATAAAAAGGATGCACACATTGCCTATATTCATGGCCATATGCTTTTTCAAAGACCAGAGTTTTGAGGGGATCAGAACTGATTTACTCCCTGCAAGTGTTTTACATAAAAAACATGTTTTGTGCTTACAGTGACTATAGGAGGGTCCAATCCTAATACAGAAACTGACACCAGAGCATTACTTTATACCTCTCCAGCTCCTTTAAAACATTACCACTTCAGATTTAAGGAAGTAAAAAGTGAAGTTGAAATAAAAAGATTCTGAATCATGTTCCCTGGACTGTTCCACATACTTACAAGGGATGGTGCTTTTTTCTGTTTATAAACATTTTGTAATAACATAATTTCTATGGGTAATAAAGTACAGAAAATTTAAGATCCATGTATATATGTTTCTACCACAGAGCTACGTAGCACTCTTCCACGAGTACTTTTGCCAAGTAAATTTTAGTGATATGCTGCTTTTATGCTTTAATTCTATTCCAGAAGAGAAGGAAAACAAAACCATGCCAGAAGAAGCCTACAGACAACAGTGCTATTGCTAAACCTAAACTCCTTACTCTGTTCTTAAAACATACTGACAGCACAGTGCTTCAACTCCAATCACCTCCTGCTGTTCTTTGAGGAGCTGTGGCAGCACCTCATCTTCAGACCACCATAAAGGGAAATTCAGCTGGATTTGAAAGAGCAATGTATGGACTAGCAGCAGTAAACTTGTACAAGTGGTGAAAAGACATGTCAGCTTGCTGACCTGCAGGGTTTTAACCTAAATCACATCTTCACCCAAGAAATAAAGAGCAATAATGGATAAAACATGTCTGAAGGCAAGATTTAATGAATAGGGTTATGAGGTTGTATGTGCAACAGAAAGGCCTTGCTACAGCTACAGAAGACAGCACGGTATGGTCTTTGTACTTTGCCGACACCTTAGCCTTCCTAGGCAAGGCTGCAGCACCCTGTGCTGCAATACCAAGTCATTCAAACACACAACTGGCAAACAGCAGCCTGCCTCCAGCAAAGGAGGCAAAGAAACATCTGGGATGCTGGTTAGGAGAGCAGGGCATCAGTCTACCTGATCCCAGCCATCCAGGCAATTGCTCCTGGGTATGAGATGTGACAACGTGAAACCCAACCCTGAGGAAAGCAGAGGATGATCACCTCGAGAAGCTGCTACAGCAATGACCTACCAACAGTAATGCATTGCAGAGCACGCAATGGGCTTCCAGAAGCGCATGTTTTGAAAGCCCTCTGATGTGCCTGCAAAGAATAAACAGGCAACACTAAACTAATTCAAATCTGTATTTTACATGTTGTGCGTGTGCTACACCTTTCGCTTCACCATAAACGTGATTCTACAGGCCCAGCTCAGCTCTCCATTCCACATCTATTTTCAGATATTTATAACCTTGCACAAATGTGCTTCTGAAAGCTCAAGTTTGTCAATTCTCAGTTTTGAAAAGACTATAGAAATACATTTTTCAAGGATAAGAAGCTCTTGAGCATTTTCCACGTTATCAAAGTACCAAAAAGAAGGGGGGGGGAGGGAGGGCGAAGGCACTGATAAATAAAAGACAGATCAAATTCTACAGAGCTTTGTATGGATTTACTCTTGAAAATTGTATGTACCTTTTATGTTACTGAAGAGTCCTGGTTCAGAGAAAATAGGGTTGGTTTGAAAAGATTGGCTACAGGCTTGAGCTGTTTACAGTCTTGATAGAGGCAGTTTAGCATGGACACACGTCTAGGAAGCAATGTATTTAATATATATATATGCATATCAAATTGTATTTTCTGGGCTGGATGAGTGGGTTTTGGAGGTTTTTTTAAACTGATATGACACAGCTCTGTGTTTCTGTTCATAGCTCTGTCTGAAGCAGAAAAGTCTGTCCAGTTATCAGCACAGCAGGGTCACTGGCCAAGAAGTTCTGCTTTCCATGGCACAAACAGCAAGTCCTGGGTACAAACAGCTGGCTATTTAAATATTAAGAGGGATACAAGATGAGAAAGAAACAGGTGGGAAATGGAAATGGCATGCCTAAGTTCACAGCAGATAAGAGTCAGAAATAGAACCCAAGTTTCAGTTTCCAGCCAGGACCTTCACTCACCAGCTCGTACAGCTTTACAATGTCCAACACCCATTCACACAATTGCCTTTACAAGGCTAAATCTGGGTGCCCAAGTGTAAAAGCATGTTGCTAGAACAAGACAGGAGGGAAAAAAGAAAAAATAGAGAAAGAAGAAGGAAAACCAGCTGTGGCTGTTCAGCCATTAACCAGTAAAAGCCAAACTCACTGCTGATGCTATTTTAATGCACACGTCTAAATTACAAGCCAAGTTACGAAGGTGCAGGCTCCAGATGAAGTCCTAGAGCATAAGAACAAGTCTTAGCAACCCCAAATCCTCCCAGATCAGAGTGGAAATGCTTTATTTCATCAAATTAGAGTTCTGACATAACATTGCTGTGTCAAACAAAGGCCTGTTATGGAATTTAGTAAAGAGTATTAAATACAAAACTGGATAATCTTTCCCAGGCAATCCTTTCATTTCTGCCCCATCCCTGTTCTGTTTTGCACGCTTTGAGGTTTTAAAGAGTTCTACAAATAACAAGATGCATTTATCTTGGCTTTCCAGCACTTTAGCTTCTAACGTAGCTACGAAGAAATGCACTGTGGCAAGAACCTATTTTCATCTGTTGTACAGGAGAACCAAACAGTTACGAAAAGTGCTCAAATACCAAAACCCTGTTGTCCCAGGATAGATTTGAAAAGGAAGAGCTAAATTTAGCAAAGGGGTATGAGACTGTATATGAAACATAAGTTGGTTTACAGCAAACACACCTTAGAAGAAACTAAGGGACACAGGCTGATGGTAGTTACTCTGGCATTTCCAGGGAACAAGGCCCCAGCAGAGCCCAGAGCTCACTGCAATTCAGGAGGAAAATGCACCTAGGTTTACTTCTAAGAGAAACCCCACAATCTGTAGCTTTGAGAAGGGCTTTAGCTTGTACATTATAATTAACTAGCCTGAAAAACATCCTATTATTTATAATGAAGACCAAACATGAATTTACATGTTACCAAGAAATCTGACCCATCTACTAGCTATTTTAAAGCACTCATTGAATGCATATACTGTTTACACCGAGCTTTCAGGCAACCCTTGAGCAGCAGCACTTCCCAAGCACAAATCTCATTTAAAACATACAACCCAAGCTATATTTTACAGAAACATAGAACAGTTCAGGTTGAAAGGGACCTTTAAAGGTCATCTAGTCTAACCCCCAGCTTATTTGCTGTGTGCAAGCCACATGACAGTATAGATATTCAAGGCTAAACCTCTTCCTCACTGAAACTACTTGCTATTTTCAGGACTTCTTGCAAAATTTCCTAGAGCCATGGACAGGAACCCAACAAAGTGCCTCCCTCTTACCCACATTTATACCAGCCCACCCCAAAAGCAAGTAGTTTGGAAGCCAAGCTAGCATTTGAGGGTGCTCACAAATGAGCACAATATAAAAGCAAGGGGAAACAGCAAAGATTCCTTTCTAGGAGGACCTGAGTGAATACTTAAGTTGCTACTTTTCAAAGTAGCAAGTGGAATTCTTCCTCAAGTACTCCCTGAAATAACCAGGGGACTTGCAGATGAAGGGAAGTATTCTTGATTTCTGTTACCTATGTCAGGAAAGAAGAAAGCCTTAGAAATCATATAGGTTCCAAAACAAATGGGGAAACTGGAGGCTCTGGGGAAAACCAGGGAAGGATTGAGGTATAAAAAGCTCTACTTAAAATGCCAGAAAGTCTTTTTTCCACACACAGATTTCCCCCCTTCCCTTATTTTCCATCAGTTACAGACCTTCAGTTTATTTCTGAGAAATCCTGTCAATATTTTGCATTATTCTGACCATCTCCTTTCTTCTTCCTCCGCTTACAAAATCATGGCCTGAAGAGGATAGAACAGAAACAGTCCTGGACAGCTTCTGACATTACAGAAGAGACACTTAGAAAAGTCCAGTGAAGACCAAAGTGCTGCAGGAAATGTCAGAGTTTAATAACAAGAAGTTTGATATTAACAAGAACATTCCACAAGGAGTTTCCCATCTTAGTTCTTTATTAGGTTTTAGTTGTCATTATCAGGCCATATGTTCACACACACAGATATGTCTGAATTATTCCCTCCCCTCCCCAAACCCATCTACAGAATTCAGCCTTAAAGATACCAGTTACTTTAGGAGAAGATGATCCTTATTCACAAAGAAGTTTTCATGCTATTGAGGGACTGCTCAGAATATCTTACTCTCTTGAATAAGAGGATTATGCACTCAGAGGATTTCCAGGTATCGCTCCCTGGCCTCTCTTCTCTCATCTTTCTCTTGCCAAATTCCTGTTAATTATGGAAACCCCTATCTATGAACATGGCAGGAATTGAGGAATTTAATTAATCAGACTGGAAAGGACAGATGCAATGACAATGCTACACCTACCACACTGAAACAAAACTGGGACTAATAGGAAATGACATTCAGAGAAAAAACAGCCCTTTCGACACTCCTCTCTTTCCTAATCAAAAATTCCCACTCGTTGCACCCTTGCTCCGGAGACAGGCTGAGAGCTGGGCTTGTTCAGCCAGAAGAGAAGGCTCTGAGGAGAACTTACAACAGTCTTCCAGTGCCTAAAAGGGATCTACAAGAAAGCTGGAGAGCGGCTTTTTGCAAGGGTGTGTAGCAGCAGAACAAGGGGGAACGGCTTTAAACTGACAGAGGGAAGAGTCAGATTAGATATTAGGAAGCAATCTTTTACAGTGCGAGGGTGCTGAGGTGCTGGCACAGGGTGCCCAGAGAAGCTGTGGCTGCCCCATCCCTGGCAGTGTTCTAGGCCAGGCTGGACAGGGATCGAGCAACCTGCTCTAGTTGAAGGTGTCCCTGCCTGCGGCAGGGGGTTGGAACTGGATGAGCTTTAAGGTTCATTCTGCCCCAAACCATCCTATGATTGTGTTGCAATGGTCATCACTGGCTACAGGGTCCACAGAAGACACAGTGGCATGTTAAAGAACAGCTTTCTCCCAGATCTCTGAAGCTGAAACAAAGTGAAGCACCTCAGTGAAACTGCAGGCCCTTGAGGAAATAAATATGGTCTTTACAGCACAAATCAACTGTTTCTTGTACCAGCAGACTGGTTTTGCCCATTCATACCCCACTAAGAACACGTGCAGCTAAAGGTCTATGAGCTTCCCTCCTTCCACACTGCTGACACAGAAATAACCAACGAATCCTTCAGGTTGGAGTGTTATTTCTGCAATTCTTTGCCAGGGTTATTCCCATAATTTACTGTAATCTTTTAATCTGCAACCTCTCCAAAGCTTTCTAACATGCTCAGAACACGAAATCCCTAATCCTGACTCTTCCAATCACAGCTAAGGTGCCCATAAAGACTCTTCAAAGTGTGCTATAGACCAGCACAGGTCTTACTTGACACTGTCCATATACAATCAGTGCTCTGAGTTGACCTTTGAGCAAGCACTGACATACTTCATACTATGTTTTCACGACTTCCTGAACTGAACCTTAGGGATACACATCCTGCACGTTTCCTTCAGAATCGACAAAACCAGATATTGCATCTCTTGCAACAGAACACGCTAGAAACTCGTGCTTTTAAATCACCAAGACAAGCAGATGTTAAGTATTTGCTACTGAAAACACATGTACAAAGTCCAAAGTTAAGGTTTCAGGAGCCTTTTATCTCTTTGTAGGGAGTATCAAACTAACAAAGGTTTCCAATAGAAGACTATTTCATCTTGCAGGAGTTTAAGACACGAACTGTTGCAAACAGAACACTTCTTGAACCTCTTTTATTACTACTCCTTTACACCCCCAAAATCATTTTAAGCACTCTTCCCTGAACACTGCTACTCCTAACGGGAACAACGTGAGGTTTTAAACACATAAAACTGCACCCAAGAGTAGCTTTGCTGGGAGTACAAATTAAGCTAGACTGTAATGCTACATTCCCATCTGTTCCCCTCCATCAGAACCAATACTTAGCAGACTCAGGGGAGCCAATTCAAAGAGCTGACCTGGCAGAAATTAACAGTGCAGTAAGAAAATACAGCTTTTAGCTCATGGAGGACAAGGGGTAGGAATGGATACCTCAGGGGATGGTAGGTGTGCCACAGGAACAAAGCTTACAGTGCTGTCGGATCACATTGCTAGACCCTGACCTGTAAGTTACCATCACACTTGGACAAAACACAATGTGTGCAGCAAAATGAGGTAGGTTTAACTTTGTCCATTGATTCTTAGCCGCAAAAACCATGATTAGCGCACCAATCCCTCAGTTCAGATCTTGTGCCTAGGCATACCCATGCTGATTTCAGTAGAAGACGCAGCGTTAACTGCACAAAAAAAAAGCACACTGAAAAACGAAAACAAATAAAAAGGCATTTTATTTTTTTACTGAGATCTTCAGAATGGCACATATAAAATCTTTCAAGCTGAAACAGGAGTCTCGGACTGCCCCTGTTCATAATTAAAGGCACATAACCTTATTCTTGACAACAAAACCGACTTCACCAATGCGTGTTGCAATCACAGGGCAATTCAGGGCCCTCAAGAGGTCTCTGCTCAAAACCACAGCTCGAAGTGCCTAGATCCAACCCTACGAGCTTCCTCTGGCCCTTGTCGAGCGTTTCGTAGTTCCGGAGATACAACAGCGGGAACAACTCTTCCGGGTCCCATCCCTGCGGTGACCACCCTCAGTCCAAGAACTCTCCCTAACTCTTAAGCCCAGTTCTCCTCTCCCGTGTCCCTAGAGGAGCCTATCCCCGCCTTCCCTCCGCCCTGACGAGCGGCGACCGGCTCCGGATAACACAACCCACAGCCCCATCGCCTGCGGGGACACAGCCCCACCAGCTCGCCGGGCACCGAGGCCCGGGTGCGGCGCCTGCCCGCCCATACGGCGGGGTCAAGGCGGAGCGCTCCCCTCACCGGGTGACCTTGCCCCGCCGCAGGCCCGGCCCCTTCCCTTCGCCTCCAAGCCCCAGCCGCGCACCCCCCCCCCCCTACCCCGCGGCCTACAGCGGACGGACGGCGCGGAGGGGGAGCAGGCCGCGGCGGAGCGCGGTTGCCAGGCAGCGGGGAGGGCCCCGCAGCGCCCGCGGCCCGGCGCTCGGGGGCTGGTGCCGGCGGGGCGGTACTCACGGCGGAGGAAGCGGCCCAGCAGGCGGGCGGCGGCGCGGCCGCAGTGAGACATCGTCTCCTTCGGCAATGACACCGGCCCGGCGGAGCGCGGACCTGCGCGGCGCCTCAGCACTGCCCACCCCGGCGTGGCGCGGGGCAACCCTCCGAGCGCGGATTGGCTCGCCGCAGAGGCCCCTGCGTTGGTAGAGCCAATCAGAAGTCAGGGGGCGGGGAGGGGGGGGAGGGAGGTGCGCGGTGCATTGTGGGTGTTGTAGTCCGAGCCGTGAGGTGGCGGCGGGAGCGGTGCCCGTGGTGGCGGTGCCGGCTGATAATGAAGCAATGATTTATAGAGAAGAGACCAGATGGAGTGATTTCAGTGCCTTGATGGGTTAAACGCGGCCAGCAACGGCTCTTGATGGCTGTGCGGTGCCTGCCCGTGAAAAGCCGCCCTCGTACGTGGATTGATTGGCAGTAACGGTGAGGAGGAGGGTTCCAAACGAGCCAAACGGGTTGCAGCTGGGGAGGTGTCCGAAAAACTCAGGTTTTGGTGTCTTCTAATTGAGTAACTGATATGTAAACCCACACACAAGTGAATTGGGCGATCCAAGTGAAAATATGTGTACCTCAAAGAGGGTAGACTTAGGCTAGATATAAGGAAGAAATGCTTCCCTGTGAGGGTGCTGAGGCGCTGGCACAGGGTGCCCAGAGAATCTGTGGCTGCCCCATCCCCTGCAGTGTTCAAGGCCAGGCTGGATGGGGCTTGGAGCAACCTGCTCTAGTGGAAGGTGCCCCTGCCCGTGGCAGGGGGCTGGAATTGGATGAGCTTTAATGACCCTTCCAACCCAGACCATTCTAATTCTATGCTGCCTGACCTCCTTGATAGTGATTTGCTTGAAGCACTGTAGAAAGAGAGCAAAAACCCCATCCTGACCATGCTAAGCAAGTGCTGCATGACACGAGGATATAGGGATGGTCCTAGGAAGAGCCCTGCAGCTGTAATGGGCAGCCTGATAAGAGAAATCTCCGAGCACCCACCACTTCATTAGGGTTGAATGGTTTGAGGTTAAATTGCATTTAAAAAATGAAAGAGAACTGATAATCCTCTTTCTCATTCATCATGGAGGACACTTTACTTACCTGGGGCAGAAAAAGGAGTGTATTTGAGTAAATCAAAGAGCACAGATCTGAAATGATGATTAGTGTTTTCTTTTCTCCCTACACAGATTCTTAACAGCAGTGTTTTCTGTCTGCTAAACTTCAGGGGACATATATTCTGGAAGAGGATGTGGTTAATGAACCAGAAGACAAGGAGTTTAAACAAATATTCACAAGAAGAGCATGTGTCAGGGACAATGATTACAAGAGAGGCCTCTCCAGAGCAAACAGAGCATATATGTTTAGCTGAGACTTGAAAGAAAGGTAGAAAAATCAGGAAAGCTGTGAAATCAGCTCATTTATTGAAAAATAAACTTATTTCAGCCCTTAGTAGATTGAGCTCAGATCGGCGTCACAAAAAAACACTCAATAAGGCTTGCCACAAGGGGTTTTAAGATGCTTTAACTTACACACATGAGCTTCAGACACAGGTCAGTTCATCACCTGTGTAAACAACATGTGTATCTGTGAGCATAGATGGGGCAGGAAGAGTCAAAAAGTATTCCTTCAGGACAAAACAAAACATGCAAAGTCATACTCTGATTTCATCCTGATTAATTCATTCACTTCATGGCATAAAAGAGCCCAGGATGAGGCAGTAATAAATAAATGAAGCATCCAAATGTTCAGCTTCTTATGAGGTATAGATAGGTAAAGGAGGACAAATACACTGATTTTATAAGGAAAACACTCACTACTTAAGGACTTATGCCTGGATCTAGTTCCAAATCATTTTTACCTTGCCTTGAGGCATTCACTAAGACACTTGTGGGGATTAGAGAATTGGACACCATTCTATTCTGTAGACAAGGTTTTGCTTTTAGCAGTTTCTCAGCAAAACTCTGTTTTTAGGAGGGAAAGAGAAAGAAGCTGATACAGAAAATAACACACAAAAGGAATGAGTGAGACCAGGTAACAGAAACCAAACGGAACAAGAAGATCTCCAGCTGTTTCTAAGTGACCCCCCTCACCTCCGCTCACAGTGACAGGCAGGACTGTCCCACTGCCATGGGTCAGACTGAGTCCCTCTTTCATCTACAGGGAGAACTGGAGCTTTTGACCCCAGCTAAATTACACAGTGGGTCATTCCTCTTCTTTTTATATTGAGCTGTATAGTGTGAGAAGTCCATCTGCTGGATATCAAATGCACTTAAAATAACTCAGGCATGAGTTGAAACATGACAAAAGATGGACAACTGCATTCCTTAGTGGTTTTAGTAGGATCATGTAAGATGGGGGTTTGGGTTGTTGCTGTGTTTGAGTTTGTTGGGGATTTTTAAATCTCAGGAGCAGAAATATCTCTTCAGTTACTTGCACTGAAAACCTGAATGCATATTGAGGCTTTTTCATCTTAATTTTGATGCAAGTCATTATCACTCGAACAGTAACAGTTTCAGGGTATGGAAACCAGCTGTACTATATGTAATTGGCCAAACATCCATGGAATGGAGAAAAAAATTAACCCCTCTTCACTTGTTTTAAGATTTTGGAAGGTGTCCAACCTTTGGGGAGTTGGAACTGGATGATCTTTAAGGTCCCTTCCAACCCAAACCATTCTGTGATTCTGTGATTTAATGCGGTGGTTTGGTTCCTGTCAGAGAACACTCTGTCTCACTATTAACTGATATAATCAACTGCCTAGAAAGAAACCATTCAGCCCAGGAAGAAACAATACAGCAATTAGCAACACTAAGGTAGCAGGCTGCCTTCCAAAGTTCAGAGCAGACTCAGTTCTAGTGGGGTGGCGAAAGGATTAAGAAAGATTTGGGTATTTAAGAACAATAATTTCCAATTATTGCAGAAAGCCCAAAGGCAGATCAGAGGTAGGGTCCTTCCCTAGTGCATTTTTAAGCAAGCAACTTTCATTTTAAGAGCAACACAGATCCTGGAGCTGAACAATCATGCACCCAGGGACAAACTGAGCTCTAGGGAGAACATTTAGCTTGCTTTCTTACTCATAGTTGGGGTTGAATCCTGTTTGAAAGCAGTTCTTCCTGATATTAAACACAGGGCTTTCTGCTTAATATCCTTCCAGAGAGGACATGACCTTCTGCTAGTAGAAGGCCCAAAGGAGTATCATGTTAATGTGAGTTCCAGCCACATCATGCGACAAATCCATTCTGTCTGCTAACATTTTTCCTTGTTTAGATGAAAGAGAGATTCAGTGCATGCACAAAATGCAACTTCTGTTGGTACTTCCTTAAACTAATGGTAAAACCTTCCTTTTTCTAGGTAGTGGCTGGGCAGTGGAGGGACCTGAGTGTGGTTCTCAGTGGGCTGCATGCTTCCTCGGCACTGAAATCATAGAATCAAAGAACGGTTTGGGTTGGAAAGGACCTTAAGATCATGCAGTTCCAACCCCCTGCCATGGGCAGGGACACCTCACACTAAACCATGCCACCCAAGGCTCTGTCCAACTCGGCCTTGAACACCGCCAGCAATGGAGCATCCACAGCTTCCCTGGGCAGCCCATTCCAGTGCCTCACCACCCTCACAGTAAAGAATTTCTTCTTATATCCAATCTAAACTTCCCCTGTTTCAGTTTGAACCCGTTACCCCTTGTCCTCTCACTATAGTCCGTCATGAAGAATCCCTCCGCAGCAGCCCTATAGGCCCCCTTCAGATACTGAAGGCTGCTCTGAGGTCTCCATGCAGCCTTCTCTTCTCCAGGCTCAACAGCCCCAACTTTCTCATCCTATCTCCATACTGGAGGTGCTCCAGTCCCCGATCATCCTCGTGGCCCTCCTCTGCACTTGTTCCAACAGTTCCATGTCCTTTTGATGTTGAGGACACCAGAACTGTACACAGTGCTGCAGGTGAGGTCTCAGGAGAGCAGAGTAGAGGGGCAGGATCACCTCCCTTGACCTGCTGGTCATGCTCCTTTTGATGCAGCCCAGGATACGGTTGGCTTTCTGGGCTGTGAGCGCACACTGAAGCTGGCTCATGTTCATTTTCTCATCAACCAGCACCCCCAAGTCCTTCTGCGCAGGGCTGCTCTGAATCTCTTCTCTGTCAACCTGGAGCTGTGCCTCAGATTGCTCTGACCCAGCTGTAGGACCTTGCACTTGGCATGGTTAGAGCTTCATCAGGTTGGCATCAGCCCACCTCACAAGCATGTCAAGGGCCCCTCTGGATGACATTCCTTCCCTCCAGGATATCAACCGAACCACACAGCTTGGTGTCATCAGCAAACTTGCTGAGGGTGCACTCAATCCTACTGTCCATGTCACCAACAAAGATGTTGAACAAGACCGGTCCCAACACCGATCCCTGAGGGACACCACTCATTACCGGTCTCCAGCTGCACATTGAGCCATTGCGCACAACTCTGTGTGTAGCCATCCAGCCAGTTCTTTAATCACCGAGTGGTCCACCTATCAAATTGATGTCTCTCCAACTTAGAGACAAGGATGTCGTGTGGGACAGTGTCAAACATTTTGCACAAGTCCAGGTAGATGACATCAGCTGCTCTACCCCTGTCCATCAGTTCCGTAGTGCTATCATAGAAGGCCACCAAATTGGTCAGGCAGGACTTCCTCTTAGTGAAGCCATGCTGGCTGTCACCAAGCACCTTGTTGTTTTTCATGTGCCTTAGCATGCCTTCCAGGACTCCATCTGTTTTTTTCTCTATAAATCATTGCTTCATTATCAGCCAAAAAGTGCAATGTAGATACATCACCAGCCCCTGAAATATCTGGATTTACTAGTGCTAAGAGTAGCAAAAAACACTTCAGACATCTAGGGTTTCCAGGGTGTCCTGTTTACACCCCAGAGTCCAGGTTTGATAAGTAGAATAGAACCTAACTGTGTTGTAGGCCCTGGCACTTGGAAACAGCAGGATACCAACACACAGTGTCTCCCCTTGAGGCCTTGATGGATACAGCAAGGATCTTCCCGACATACCCACCATGGGCAGCTTCCATGTTTCTCAGCTCTTGTTGCAACCAGTGGAGATTGTCCAGCACCGTGAGGGCTCCAAGAGAGGAATTCAACCCTCCCCTTGCAACAGACACCTATAGAGAGCATGGGAACTGCTCCTTGTCTCTGCTGACTGCACAAACGAGGTTTCCATTGGCTCAAAGAGAGTTGGCACAGCACAGACGGGGTCATCTTCCTTTAAAGACTTTTTCCCCCTTTGCTGTGTGATCTGAAGCAAGTCCAAATGTAGCTCTGTTATATATCAAGAGCTTATCGGAGCTTACTCATTGTATTCAATAGATTTTGGCAGAAATGCTTCAGCAACTCCAAGTCTTAAGGAAAAGCTTGGCATGTGATGAGGTTTTGTAGCAGCTCAGTGAGCTGCCGTGTATGTCTCACTGCCTTTCACCCTCCTGGAGATGGGGAAGCCAAGCACAATGATCTGGTTTATAGAAAACAAAGGAGTCAGACCTGGGGCTGCCCCATGGTGCTGGGAAATGTTCATGTCTATGATACCTGCTCTTCCAGATGGTCACGTTTTCCTCCTGCTCATGAGCAATGGAGCAGAGCTGAACATGGGAGGGGTTCAGGGCAAGTTGTGCTCTCAACAGCCATGCACGGGGCTCTCCTTGTTTTGGAGCAGGATACAGGATCCTGCAGAGACTCTGCCATCCAGGAAGAAGTGGGAACAAAATGGGATGTAGGTTCCTTGAAATGCGTATGCCAGCAAAGCCTCTCCTCATGTCCTTGCAAAACCAACAGCATAAAAAGTCCCCAACTTCTTTGTAAAGCAGAGATTTTTCTTTGAGGCTTTTTCTTCTGCTGAAATCTGCTGTCTCAGCCGTGTCCCTGTGCAAAGCTCTGCAAGACCAAGTTAATCTTCTATTGAAATTCTTTGCTTCGGGATTAGCTCTTAAAATTGAACTTCTACAAACTGTAGGCAAAATGCCTAAACTAAATACACAGGGGCTGATCCCCATCTCACATCCTTGCAGTTAAATCTGAGCACCAACAGTGAAGGCAGTCCAACTGCAGTGCTTGAGACCTTGTGGTCTCAGTGAAATACATCCCTCTGGCTACATATCCTTAAAAGCTGCAGACACATCTTCATCTGTATATCACACACAAAAACACACACACAAAATCAGCTTTCACTGAATATACCTATTTTTTACATTCTTAATATTGTTTAGTATACATTTTTCTGTTCATTCCTCCTTGGAGTACTGTGTGCAGTTCTGGTGTCCTCAACATCAAAAGGACATGGAACTGTTGGAACAAGTCCAGAGGAGGCCACGAGGATGATCAGGGGACTGCAGCACCTCCTGGCTGAAGATAGGCTGAGAAAGTTGGGGCTGTTCAGCCTGGAGAAGAGAAGGCTGCGTGGAGACCTCAGAGCAGCCTTCCAGTATCTGAAGGGGGCCTATAGGGATGCTGGGGAGAGACTCTTCATTAGGGACTGTAGTGATAGGACAAGGGGTAACAGGTTCAAACTGAAACAGGGGAAGTTTAGATTGGATATGAGGAAGAAGTTCTTTACTGTGAGGCTGGTGAGGCACTGGAATGGGTTGCCCAGGGAAGCTGTGAATGCTCCATCGCTGGTGGTGTTCAAGGCTGGGTTGGACATAGCCTTGGGTGACATGGTTTAGTGGGAGGTGTCCCTGCCCATGGCAGGGGGGTTGGAACTGGAAGATCTTAAGGTCCTTTCCGACCCTGACTATTCTATGATTCTATGATTCTAAAGGTGCCTTGGTACCGCTGACACCCCAGAGAATTAATGACATTCATATCTGTCTTAGAAAGTATTGCTACTGTTCTTATATTATCATAGAACTGGTTTAGGTTGGAAAGGACCTTAAAGATAATTCAGTTCCAACCCCTATATTCTGGGTAACCTTTCCAACTCATTTGCAGTGGAGGAAAGCGGGGTACTGCTGACCATCCCTACTGCTCCTTGGGAAGTACAGTCACCACATGACTGAAATGATGGTGGCTTTTTTTTCCTGCAGCCCCATCGTACAGGGAAGAACAGGTTGGTCATGAAGGCTTCTCCTTTTGGTCACAGGCTGGTCAGATACATGTATGTATGGTCATATTTATAGCTACTTCTCTCTGTCCTGAAATAGCCACAAGCGCCACTAGATGTCACAACTGCTTCACTGTTCGACTTCTCTCCCAGGGCTGTTTCACAACAGGCTTGGTTGGAACAAGACCGTAATCAGGTTTAGCTGAAGAGCTAAAACAAGGACCACACAACTAAGTGAAACCAAGGTTTTGTCCCCAGGAAGCGCAAGATGCTTTAGGACAGACCCTTCTTGAGCAAAGGATTCTGCTGAAATCCTCTGGTTTCAGGTTCAAAAAGACTGCAGCTTGTTCAGTCTGAAAGAAACCGAAGGACCCCCCTCTTTGAAGCTACAGCTAAAAATGAGGGAGGAGAAGAGGTTTGAAGAGGGACACACAAACTTTGCTGAAGGCAGGAAAGCAAAGTGACCACAAGGTTGTTATTTCCTCCTTTATTCTGATGATTTCAGTGTTGGAAGTAACTTTACTTTTCTCTAGTTAGCGTATGGCTTTTGCGTTGCTGTGGTTATTGATGCTTGTTGGTCCTGGAACTCCCTAACAGCCACCTCCTCCTGCTGAAATAGTTAAGAAATGACAATACTGAACATAATTATGCCAAATTCAGGGCATTTGCTATTGGAGGGGGCTAATGATAGTGCTACAGAGGTTGGCTGTTTCTCTGCCCTATATTAGCAAACTGTGGCAGAGAGGTGAACGATTGCAATGCAAAGGAGGAAGCACAGTTGCTTTAGCTCATGTGAAGGTCACGGGAAGAATATTCTTCCTCCTTTCCCAGGTATTTCTGTCTCCTTTGGTGTCATCCATAGGAACCTGTTCAAGACTTAGCACTGAGGTTACCGCAAAAGAAAAATACATGTTTTTCAAATGGAGGTTCAAACTAATGAAGGAGGTGAGCCTGCCCCCCTGCACTGCTGTCGGGAGACCTCACTTGGAGTACTGTGTGCAGTTCTGGTGTCCTCAACATCAAAAGGACATGGAATGGTTGGAACAAGTCCAGAGGAGGTCACGAGGATGATCAGGGGACTGCAGCACCTCCCGTATGGAGATAGGCTGAGAAAGTTGGGGCTGTTGAGCCTGGAGAAGAGAAGGCTGCGTGGAGACCTCATAGCAGCCTTCCAGTATCTGAAGGGGGCCTATAAGGATGCTGGGGAGGGACCCTTCATGAGGGACTGTACTGATAGGACAAGGGGAATGGGTTCTAATTTAAACAGGGGAAGTTTAGACTGGATATAAGGAAGAAGTTCTTTCCTGTAAGGGTGGTGAGGCACTGGAATGGGTTGCCCAAAGAAGTTGTGGATGCTCCATTGCTGGCGGTGTTCAAGGCCGGGTTGGACAGAGCCTTGGGTGGCAGGGTTTAGTGGGAGGTGTCCCTGCCCATGGCAGGGGGTTGGAACTGGATGATCTTAAAGTCCTTTCCAACCCAAATTGTTCTATGATTCCATAATTCTCTCTGACAAGCTTTGAGAGGGTTTTTCTTCTTCCTCCTAAACACGCTGTAATCAGTGCACCAGCCTGTGTCAACATAGAGTCATAGAATCAGGGTTGGAAAGGATCTTAAGAGCATCTAGTTCCAACCATGAAAATAATAACAAAGCTGAAGATATGAATTCATTTATTCACTCTGTCATGATCAGTAATTGCTCCTGTGGCTTTCTTTTTCACTCCAGTGGCAACAGTTATTACAAGCAAAACCAAAACTGAATTCCTGTGAAATTGCCATTAAAGCATTTCCTGAAGGTAAAAAATGAAATTCTAAAATCAGTGAAAAAGTTAAAAGAGAAAAAGAAGGCAAAAAGAAAAAAAAAAAGAGAAAAGTGATCATTAGAACAACTGCACCCCACAAACTGCAGTGGACATGTTCAGGGGGGATGTTCTTACTGGGCTGAATCTGGGTGCTTCACACAGCGACCGGGTGCTTCTTAGGGAGCTCATTTCTAAGAGCCCGAGCTGAGGAGCATTAATTCCCGTTGTTTGCAGACAGAGCAGGGAAGTTCCTGTATCCACTGGGATAACTTGCCAGCAGCTCCTCTCCAGCTCCTTGCTGATGACCAGAGCTGACGGCGTGCACGCTGCCACCCACACTAGAGCTGCTGCAAGTGTTGCACATCACTTCTCACACACCATCTATCAAGCACACCTACAGGCTGGGCAGAGAATGGATGGAGAGCAGCCCTGAGGAGAAGGAACTGGGGTGCTGGGTGAGGAGAAGCTCCCCATGACCCAGCTTCAGTGTGCACTTGAGGCCAGAACCTCCCCGTGTGCTGTTCTGCACTCCCAGAGCGTGAGCAGCAGCTCAGGGAGGGGTTCTGCCCCTCTGCTGTTCTCTGGGGAGATCCCCCCTGCAGTCCCGATCCAGCGCTGGGGCAGCAGCACAAGAGGGATGTGTACCTTCGGGAGTTCAGAGAAGGGCCAGGAAGATGCTCCAAGGGTTGGAGCAGCTCTGCTCTGGAGCCAGGCTGAGAGAGCTGGGCTGGGGCAGCCTGGGGAAGAGAAGGCTCCTGAAGGGGAGACCTGAGAGCAGCTCCAGTGCCTAAAGGGGCTGCAGGAAACCTGGAGAGGGGCTTTGGACAAGGGCCTGGAGGGACAGGACAGGGGAATGGCTTTAACTGCCAGAGGGGAGACTGAGATGAGCTCTGAGGCAGAAGCTGTTCCCTGGGAGGGTGCTGAGGCGCTGGCACAGGGTGCCCAGAGAAGCTGTGGCTGCCCCATCCCTGGCAGTGCTCAAGGCCAGGTTGGACCCAGGGGCTTGGAGCAAACTGCTCTATGGAAGGTGTTCCTGCTTGCAGCAGGGGTTGGAACCGGATGAGCTTTATGGCCCTGTCCATCCGAAGGCATTCTGTGATTCTATGATCCAACCTAGTGTACACACCAGGATGGCCTTTCAGGCTTGACTCATCTGGCTACTCACACACTGCATCCAAAGCAAGGATTAAACCAAGGAAAAACCTGATTTAACTTCATCCCTAGAACGGAGATGAAATGGAAACATCCAGAAACTTTGTCCCAAAGCTAAATTCATTTTTCTGTGTCTTCAGCTAAGTTCATTTCTATCCTGAGTGTCCTTTTCTAAAAGCAGAGTGCTCGTGAATCTCCATGTCCTCCCTCAGAGCACACTTTCATAGCAAGTAAGCCACAGCTTGGACTGACATGAAGAACCCTATTTTCTGCGGTAGATCTAAAAAAATCTCTCTGCATCCTCCATTTAATATTCCAAATTTGGGAAAACTTTGTATCCGTCCTTTTCACTTTGACCCATCTCTACTAAAATCGCACTGAAGTAATGCAATACTTTGCTAAAGTGTTATCATGGCTCTGATAGAGATTGGGAGGTGGGAGGAGATACAGGTTGCATTTATTTGGGGGAGGCATTCCCAGGAGGTGACGGGTCCTGCCTAAAACAGGTGGGGTGAATCCATTTGGCTCTTTCCATAGGGCTCCACGTTTGCTCAAGCTAACTGCTCACGTAGCTTCAGAGTGGGAATTTATGTGAGACAAATCCTATTACTGACGTGGTAAAACTGGGAATAAGTGCTCCTGGTGCTGCTGTACCTCTCTGATCAGCAGAAGTGTGAGGGTGCCTGAGGGAGATCAATAGACCAATAAATGTATTATAGTAGACAATATTTGTCCATGCTTGGGCAGTCATCTGGCTAAATAGCAATATTGATCCTGTGAATAATGACATGCCTCACATGCTTTGCTTACTCCTCAAGCAGTAAATACAGGTGTTAGGGCATGGATTTCTCCAGAGTTTTTGGGAAAGGCAGCCATCAACCACAAAGCAACTGCATGATATGGACTCTCCCACACTGGTTGTATCTTACATGTTTCTCTTAAATTAGTTAAACAAAGACTATGACGGTATCAAGTTTCTTTTCCCTCTCATTTACTGAATGCTCAGTATATTTCATCCAGAAAAGTTCAAGTTTTCTAAGTGGTCACTGATTGAACGAAGATGATTTGTTCCTTTATAACCAAAACGTTCTCAATCCAGATGACTGAAACAAGCTACAGCAACTCACATTAAGCACTGTCATGAAGCTGAGTGTAAGAGCTGTGTTAAACCCCATATAAAAATGACCAATGATCCCCCATGTGAAATGCTGCCTGCCTGGGAGCTTAAAAACATATCTGTTTGACTTCCAGAAAACATACATCATATCTTTGATATCCTTTTTACAGGGCCCCCAGCTAATTTAGTTGTATAACAGTGAAGGGAAGACATTTTCCAGGAGGGACAGCTTGAAAAATACCAAACCTGGGAATAATGTTTTGATGTGGTTTTGACTAACACACGTGCAAAACACTGCTGGCATCTCCAGCTTTACGATTCTATGAGCAGAGAAGATTCTTCCATTGATTCTTCTACAAGTGAGGGTGTTCCATCTGCTAAAAGCTTCTTGCTGACCTGCTTTAGAACCAATCTAAAGGGGACAGCCCTTGGATAGCCCACCAGCCCCTGCAGGGATGGTGTTGGTTGGACAGAGCATCCAAGGAACTGGGAATGAAGCCCAAACCTATGGACATTGGAGGTATGGACACATCAACCCAACCTGTCCCATGAGCTGCTCTTCAATTATACATTAATATATACATTACATTAGGTACGAGCTGCTGGATTTGATTCTTCACTGATCTGCTCCAGCCCTCATTAAGCTATACATAAAAGAAGAGAATGATAAACTCCCTTTCAAAACCAACACTCACCTAAACACTAGAGGAAGGCAAGGCTGTCTTTTTTCCAGCAAGCAATTAAGACAGTAAAAGCATCACAGTGTACCCCCCAGATTTACAGCGGGGCTTCTCAATTTAATTTGTCATTGCCAAACACATTACGTTGGGATTAATCTGTGCAGGTTATTAAACAGTGATTACAAGAAGACGGTGCGCTGTAGCAGGCAAATAACTCACGAGTTACTGAAATTAAGGCTTTGGAAATGTTTTAAGGGAATTAATGTTTAATTAATGATTTGATCTATAAGGCATTCCAGTAATAGCCTCGGTAAGAGATGACACAAACCTGTGAGACAGTTGTAAGGAGATACTTGATGTTAGCATTTGCTTTAATTAATCCTGCATTGCAAGAGCACCATGAGGGAATTCAGAGTTTGGTGCACTACAAAAGGACCATCACAGTGAGCAGGCATTTAGGCCTCGGTGATGTGTTTTGCGTAGTCAGATTTATGTGCACATATCATTCACGAAATGAACTTCGAATTCAGTGTGATTAAGAATATTCCTAATTAAACATCCCAAAAGAACTTGGCTATTAAACCACAGGGAGGTTTACGGTTGGCTTAGTAGTCGCTTTTTTCTGCCACTGAATTTCATCTTTCTGCTGCTGACTTCCAGAAACAACACAAATCAGTTGCGGAATTCAACTGTCCAACATGGATGATGATTTACGTTAGAAAGCTTACCTTGCACTACGACATTCTTGTACAAAGGATTTTCTTTGCTCACTAAAAAAAGTAGTTTACGTAATTTCTCATAGTCAAAGCCAAGCCGCTGATCCGTTACTCCCTACATTTGCCTCGATGATCCGACATTGTTTTCAAAGGTGTTTGTGTCAGTAGGACAAGCTACAAACAGGAAAGTCTATTGAACTGAAAACAATACGTATCTGGTATCACTTTTCCTAGAGAGATGAAGTTACAAAGACTGTTCTACAGAACAACCTTCATTAGGGGATGTCATGGTAATATATAGTGTCCTGTCAGGAGGTAAATCCCACATGAGATTCAAGGTATCTAGATAAGTTCTGTAAATACATATGGGCTTTTTAACTCTTCTGTATCCAGGATGATAAAACTCCCATTAAAGTCACTGGAAAGGGAAACGAATAAACTTTAGGTACAAAAAAATGGCAATTTATAGTCTTCAGGTTCATCTCCAAGCTGAAATATGTCACCTTTCTGCTGATGTACCAAGTAACAGAAACCTGGAGGATTCACAAGGCTGGGGGAACTTGAAAAATCACTTTGTAAATGAGGGCTTCTTCCCTTTCCCTCCTTTCTGGGTGCAGCTGGACCAAAGTCAAAGTCACTACAGAATTCCTGGTTAAATCCACCTGGTTACAAAACGGATCTGGCTTTGTGCTTCAAAGAGATTAATACTCACTACAGCTTACTAATCTTCATTACGGCTACTTTTTATCACTGGTTATAATATGTTTACTTTCTCCTTATCACTTTAGCTATTAGCAGTCGGTTTAATACACGGAGCACGCATCCTCTACGCTGCCTGATTGTTTTCATCTCTTTTTACATCACATTACTCAGAACAATAATAATGTCAGATCATAAATCCCATCCTACAGCGACAATAAAAACCTGATAGTAATACTTGCTGTATTATGGAGCAAGATGATCCAGTTTAACTAAACACTTAACTCCTTTCTACTTAGTTTAATTAATTCAGCTTCATTATTTAACCTATTAACCAAAGGTTAATTAAACTGAATCTGAAGCGCTCTCTTACTATATTTATAGTCCTTATTTTGGGGGGAACGGGACTAGTGATTCATTACTTCTCTTGCCCATTAATTTTAGTGCTGCTGTTGCTCTTTCTTGAAACGTTTGTTTTCTCCAGGGCCAAGTTAATCCATAATTCAGCGCTAATGGTAAATCAGTTGTGCATTACCCACTGTGCAAGGTCCAAAAGGTGATGCCAGGGTTTGTATGCAGGGGCTGGAGCGCATCATCTCACTGGGGTTAGCAATGGGTAACAGGACCCACTGCAGGAATGCACCCTAAATAGCCACAACCATCCTGCCTGGGGCTTCAAAAGGACACCTCCTTCCAACTGCTTTAGACATATGCTTTTTCCAATGCCATCTTCTAAAAATACACCCCTGCTCTTCTTCCCAAGCTGCAAGGGAGCCGGGTGGGATAGAGGAGGCATAAAGCCTGTTTCGAAAGGCTTCTTAAGGCTCTTTTGAAGAGCATCATGAAAAATCAAAGTCTAAAGCAAACATCACAGTGCAGACCAGCCAAGGTGGTAAAATCAAATCAACAAACTCAAGCCCAAAAGCTGTTGGAGCAGCACAATGGTGTGGGGAAAGCTGAACTGCCACTACGCAAGGAAGTCATGGGTACCTGCAGTGCCTGTCCTTACCTGAAGGTCTGCCACGGCACGCTCACCTATGAACCATCATCTCTCCAAAAACGTACCTAATGGTAATGGTGACAGTCTAGAAAAGCAAGGACCAGGGGCTAGAAACATCTCTGCTGCCTGTACACCTCATTTTCATCGTCGTGGCCAGTTCAGCAGCTAAACATCAGCATAAGCAGGACGTGTCAGTGACAGGGCAGAGCCATGGCTCGCCAGAGCCACCCAGAAAGGGATGGACTCCCTGCACCACATCTAAACGTGCCTCATGTATACCGGCAGATGAAGACATGGATGGTCATGACATGTCAGGGAGCCTGGCAGCCTCCAAGGAAAAGGACCAGACCATTCTGAAGAGCCCCTTAACTCAGAAATCCATCTGCTGAGTCTGCAAATGTGAGCTGGGGGTCTTTGCACAAGGGGAATCTGCACAAAGCCTCCAGAACTGGTTCAGACACTGAGTTTTCTCCAGCACTTCAGGGATTCTAATTCCATCCAGAGATTTTAAATCACTGTAGTACAGTGAACTCTGCACCCATAACCCAAAGTCCCACCCCAGCAGGGGCATCTGTTGCAAAAGCACCCATCAGTGCTAGCTGCATCCCAGGCACATGGAGAAGCTCAAGAAATGGATCTGCCACCTTCGCACTTAGATTTAACAAACCCCTACTAAGCACAAAGCTGAATGAGATCATATCTGGTCCAGGGCCAGAAAGTAATGGTGTGGTAATGGTTTTATTGGCTTTTTGAGAAGGAGCTGTTTGATTTCAGAGAGAGAGAGGAAAGTCAACAGCAACGTTCGCTCCAGCTAATCTCATTTCCAGAAGCATGATGAGTGAGAAGGTGCCTGAGCACAAAGCTGCGCTTGATTGCTCTCTGCTTTTCCAGGATTACATTTTGAGAGCAGCCCTCAGGAGAAAGACTTGGGGGTGCTGGTTAATGAGAAATGCACCGTGACCCTGCTGAAAGAGGGGAGATTTAGGTTGGATATAAGGGAGAAGCTCCTCCCTGTGAGGGTGCTGAGGCGCTGGCACAGGGTGCCCAGAGAAGCTGTGGCTGCCCCATCACTGGCAATGCTCAAGGCCAGGTTGGATGGGGCTTGGAGCAAGCTGCTCTAGTGGAAGGTGTCCCTGCCCGTGGCAGGGGTTGGAGCTGGATGAGCTTTAAGATCCCTTCCAACCTACACCGCTCTGTGATTCTACATTAGGAGCCCAAGATGCATCTGAAAACAGCCCATGGCAAGAGCCAGCAAATGGCTTCTGCAGCATCAGGTTTGTGGGAAGAGATATTCCAGTGTTTCCAGCAAGTTGCACCGAGCACACTGGCTGCCATCCAGCCAACAAGTGCTTCAGACCTAACAGAATAGATGTGCAGGAAGGGGAACATCTAAAGACATAAAAATAGCTCCGTTTTGGTAAAAAAAGGGGCTATAGTTAGATGCACTGATTTTAGACATGCAAATTTCAGACAGTCTGAGGCAGCTTACAGGTGTTGATTAATCTGTTTAACTTATTTACCTTAAGTATGATGAAATCAAGTGCAGAAGGGTGAATCTGGCCTGGGTGAAGGCCTTTAAAGGAGAAAACTACAGCAGGAGTTAGTGTGAGGATGATCTCCCCCACTGTCCACAAACCAGTTACTTTAAGAACCAAATTACCACCATGTCTGGTGTAACAGCTCTTTATTTCAACGTCTACAACACAAAGAGAGGGCTTGCATTTTGACCTAGGAACCATGCAGAGCACCTACGCACTGAGAACAAGATACTGAACGAGCGTCTCTCTCCTGCTACATGTGGCAAATTTAGGCAGGAAGAATCAGTTTTCCTGTGCGTTCTGCTCTATCCTGCCACAGAGCAACCAGCTGCGAGGGCCGACAGTAAACCTTCATTCCAAACCACATAGCTTGCCACCGAACAGTGTTCCATGCTGCCCTGCTCAAATGCGCTTCTGTAATCTTCATCAAGGACCCAGTCCTGCTCTCGGTTTACAAGGACCAAGTCCCAGATATCTCCAGGTACAGGAACAGCCTTTCATCAGAGGTACTGAATGAACGGAGAGCAGATTTTGGCTCAAAGGATGAACGTCTCCTCCATACAGAAGCCTGGAAAAGGCCCTTATAACATCCCATACAGAGGGATGTAGAGACCACCCTAGGCTCAGGGAATTGTCACGTGCACAGAGGACAACCACACATCCTGAACTATTAAAAACCAGTGGTATAGAAGAATAAAAGGCATAAAATACCGAACCAAAAAGGTTCCAAATAAGGCATCAGCAGGTCCCGACTGGATGTGCTCCTCTTACGTACGTCACCCGTATGTCAGTATGTGCTAACATACTAACGTGATGTTAGTACATCACGTTCTAAGCCAGGGTGGGTTAGGAACGATGCATTAGGATGGTATTCCTGACCTCAGTCACTAAAGCACTATGAGCAACCAGAAGGGTTCAAGTTCTCTTTGAATGCAAGGAAATAAAATCACACAAATCACAAACAAAACAAGGAGTATTCTTTTTGGTTAAGTATTCCTTAGAAAATCAAATAAAAACGTTAAAGCAATTTGTTGAAACGATTCTTTAAAAAAAGGACAACATTTCCTATGAAGTAAAAATATAGATATAGAAATAGAACAGATTTTCTGTTGTTGGTCTTTAAAAAACACAAGAAGACATTCAGCATCGCGTCAGCGGATTCCGACCCACTTCCCATCACCGTCCTCTGCAACAACCGCTGCTCATTTAAGGCAAGACGTCAGGTTGGCACCGTTACAGCAGGGGAATCAAAGTGGCTGGAGGTGAAGCAGAGGGGCCTCAGCGAGGCTGCTTCTCCCGCACGCTGACCGAGCCGTCCTCCATGCCGAAGTACACCACCTCTGCCATGTCGATGAAGAGTCCCGTCTCCACCACGCCTGGGAAATGAGGGTTCACACACTGGTTAATGCCAGAGACACCCCAGCGCACGGATTCCTCTGCTCTGACCATGGTTTTGTTTGTTAAAAGGGACCAATGACTCCATCTGAGGTTTGGAGAGAGGCGTCAACGTGGGAAATGTTGTGCAGGAAGCCCCTTGGAAGCCTTTTCCATGAGGCCCTCCCCAGAAGAATCATAAGACCTCAGAGCAGCTTCCAGTATCTGAAGGGGGCCTACAAGCATGCTGGAGATGGACTCTTCATCAGGGACTGTAGCAATAGGACAAGGGGCAATGGATTTAAACTGAAACGGGAGATTTAGGTTAGATATAAGGAAGAAGTTCTTTACTGCGAGGGTGGTGAGGCGCTGGAATGGGCTGCCCAGGGAAGTTGTGAACGCTCCATCCCTGGCAGTGTTCAAGGCCGGGTTGGACAGAGCCTTGGGTGACATGGTTTAGTGTGAGGTGTCCCTGCCCAAGGCAGGGGCTTGGAACTGGATGATCTTAAGGTCCCTTCCAACACAAACCAGTCTGGGATTCTATGATTTTCAGCCACCTGATGACCAAGGGGAGCAAGAGGAAGCTACAGGCAGCCACAGGCTTACCCGCTTTTCCTTTAAACACATGTGAAATCCTAACCTCTTAGAGAACACCTGGATCACACTTATTCAGATGTCAGGACTCAGCAGATCTAATGCTACTTCTTCACTTTGCAGCCCATTTGCAAATGTACTTCTGGTTGCATTTAATTATGGGGTGCTCCTAACTTCATAGTGATCACTGAGCCACAGCCAAGAAGGTGGGAAGAAATGAAGGACAAGGGTTAGGTGGCCAAAGCCCTGCTATCACCACTGTATTTAGGCTGTAACAGTTCTGCTCCTCCACTTCTGGGTAGGGAAGATGCTCTTCTCCCTTTAGCAGGTCCATAACTGAGCAGCATATGGTGCTGAGACCATCTGACACCTATGTGATGGAACAGGTCCCATCATTTACCTTTCATCTCTCAACCAAAAGAGATGAAAGAAAAATGTCCTTATAACACACCGTACTGCTGCTTCGTGGCAATGTTGAGGTTTGTGCAACAGGATCCCAACCTGTTCCTGCTTGCCCTGACAACACACAGCCAGTGAAGGCAGTTGTGTTACAGCTTTCAGGGCAAACAGGTACCTGGGATAAACTCAAAGATAAAAGATACAAGAATATGTATTCAAAAGCTGAGCAGACTCCATCAAGATAACCAGAAAAGATACCCAGAAGCAGCTGAGCCAGTCTACCTGCTGCTCCACTGAGGGAGGTCCAGAGAGTTCCAGAGACTTGGATCATCCATTGGCCTGGGCAGCAGGTCTCATGCCAGGCAGGAGTCCTTGCAGAGAGGCTGTTTCATTTGCAAACAGTGCAATCAACCACTGTTTCGCTCTTGCACAGCAATAGCTAGGATACGCTGCACCCTTACAGCACAGGACTACACAATGGCAATGGGATGCAAAGCTAGAAGCAGCTCCTAGAAAACACTGTAACCCAGTGTGAACCCTCCCTCCAGCATGCACCAGCGTGTCCATTAAAAGTCCCTCTCTAAGTGGGCACAAGGAGAGCAAGGAGGAGCACAGGACTGGCGTGCCTGATGGGGAACAGTGTCCCAAGTCACCCAGCATCACCCCAGGTTTTCACCACCACATGGAAATGCCACATGGGTACTGCTGTACTAATTCAGCTTGATTTCTCAAGTAGAAGCAGATGTAGGGACCAGTAAGAGGGTAGTAAATACACACACATGTAATTCCTCTTATCCAGGGTAGGGTTCCCATGGTCAGGGTTATCCAGCAGGGACCAAGCCTTAGCCAGCTTTTGGGTTTGTCTTTTTCTTTGCTATCCCAGACATTACCTGGTATCATTTTTATGGCAGTGTTCACTTCACCCCATTCATGAACCTTGTCGAACTTCCAGTCCAGGATGAAGTTCCCGTTGTCTGTCACCACGGGGCCCTGGGAAGCAAACCCACATGTCACACCATGAGCTCCTTGTCTACTGAGCCCAGCCAGGGACCGTCACAGTCCTCACTGAGAGCACCATCACCACCACAGCCATTTAGAGTCATCAATGAAGTGAAACAGGGCAGTCCACAATAAGCCTGTAAATAAAACCATCACCCCAAGGCAACTGCTTGCTCCTTATTCTCCTTCATACAGATAACCATGCAGAAGCTGGAAAAAATGATGGAATTTCATCACTGCAACAGGGAATCCTTTTCCCAAGAGTAAAGGTAGATCAATGTCCGAAAAAGGCTGTCACAGGCAACTGAATCCAAAATAAGACCCCCTGCACCAGTGGTAAGAGCGTGGTGTTGGATGCTATGGGGAGGTTTAGGAGCCAAAGAACTGCTGGATTTCAGCATTCCAGATGTGCCCAGCACTCTCCCAAGCCAAACGAAAGGGGAAATTGGGTCTTCTCAACAGGCTGGGGCTGAGGACAAGGTGTTGAGCAGGGTGTGCAACCACACATGCCAGGAGGGACCAGCATCCTCCAAGGACACAGCTGATGCTGGAGCAGCACTGATGTGCATTCCCCAAGCAAGGCTGGTCTCACGTTCACAGAGAATGAACTTGAGTTTGCTCTTCTCAAGCACCTAAACGCAATCCCGAGAGCCTCTCAGGATTAGGAGCATTAAAAACAAGCCTTCGGGTGATATCTCCAGCCCTACTGCACGCAGCTCTCTGTTTCCCTTGCCATGCAATGTGGCTGGTGAAACCCTGCTGCCCAAGCAATGGGGCAGTGACAACAGAGACAAAGCACCTTCAGTTTTAATTTAGTCTGGCTCTATGTGGAGCATAGGAGCCCGGCACAGAGCATGAGCTGCCTCCTAACTCAAGACCCTGTTTGGCATCCCAGACTGTCCTCCAGCCCCCAACACCCCCACAGAGCAGTGAGAGGCCTGGCACTCCCTCCTCTCCCTGCTCAGGGATGCTTGCTTCAGTAGACATAAGCCAGAGAGACTTTCAACAAGCAGCCTGAACACCTGAACATACACTTCATTAACCAAAGCATAATTAGGGGAATTACACATGCCATTCGTGGGAGTGAAAGCCCAGATTTAATTAGATGAAAGACCAGACCTCTGGTCCTCCATTTGCCCACGTTCAGATGGCTCCTTTGGGGAAGCTGGGCTGATGAGGGATACTTACTGCTTTGCTAACAGCCATCCGCAGCTCTGCAGCACCTCCGAAGTTTTTGGTCAGGGCTCTGGTGACAGGGACATAAGCCATGGGGATGACTTCGATGGGAATTCCCTTCTTCCATTGCTCCCCGAGGCTCTCTGACTTTTTCCTGAGGACACAGTTTGAGGTGAGATCAGAGTCAGGCATTACACTGCTAACACCATTATCACATCACCTCTTGCAGACCCCTCAGGCATAAGACCCTAAGGACACAGCAGTCAGTTCACACGTGCCTATGCGTAGGAAGAACCAGTTCAGTGCGTGATTTATTCACTCAGAACCCCTGTTTTGACATGTTTTGGACAAGAAGGACACACTGTTTTTAATACAGCCCTGCAGCAGTATGTACAGAAAGGGAAACCTATTCTGTGCTGGCAGTCACTGAGCTCAAAGAGCAGAGCAGCCGTTTCCCCACATTTCCTAAGCAGGCCTGCTGAGCTGAAAATTAAGAAGAAAAGCTAAAT
Source organism: Myiopsitta monachus (assembly GCA_017639245.1). Classification (NCBI taxonomy): domain Eukaryota; kingdom Metazoa; phylum Chordata; class Aves; order Psittaciformes; family Psittacidae; genus Myiopsitta; species Myiopsitta monachus. Next base: position 111,768,973 of record CM029917.1, on the reverse strand, counting down.
AGAATTGCTCAAGCACTGGCAGTCAGGCTCATTTCCACCTATTCCTGCTCCCTTGACCCACTGGAAGGACAACAGTGGCCTAACGCAGGACTATCTGAATCCTCCTATAGGACAGAGTTGGAATGAATAGTAATATTCTCACCTGTAATCAGCAATAACGATGAAGCATTTTGCATATCCTGCAACTATCTTCTCCTGTGTCAAGCAGCCACTGCAAGGGGGAGAAAACAGAAATAAAATAATCAGAAAACATCAGACTGCTCCTCAATGTGCTCCATGGCTTTGAAATGCAGTCCCCTCTATCACATTCTTGTTCATTTTGGTGCTGCCATTGCCCCACACCAGTGCCCCTTCCCCTGCCCCATCACTTGATCCCCCTTGTCCCTCACACACACTTGGTCAGGAGCCATGTCCCATTGCAGGTGCATGCACAGCAACCCCTCAGCCTCTCCAGCCCACCCCAGACCATTGGCAGCCAGAAAGGGATGCTCAGAGGCCACCCACCACCAGCACCGTGCACAGGAACAGCAAGGCTCACCCGCCACCTTTGATAAGGTTGAGGTCAGAGTCCACTTCATCTGCTCCATCGATAGCAACGTCGAGCTGTAGGGAGAGGAGGAACTTGGTGTGGAAACCCCTCTTGTGCAGCACCAAGGCACTGCTCCTTGTGCAGCTCAGGATCCAAGCAGCAACCAGAATGACACTAGAGCTGGGAGCACCTTGATGCCAGCCTGACTATAGATCAGCATCCCAATGATACCGGCCCCCACTAAATCACAGGCATGTAAGAGCAGGAGAAAGAAAAGCCAAAACCTCATTGCTGGCCTGCAAGGACATCACTTCAGCTTCTAGTGTCACTTAAGGACCAGCAAGCAGGCAGGGAGCTCACGGGGGACATCTTGGTGGCAGTTCAGCAACACAATATCCCTGGAAGAGATTCTGCCTGTAGGGAACCCAACTCAGCAGCCTATTCACTATCTAAAGCATCAAGCAGTAAGACACAGGCTGGGGAAGAACATAAACTAAGCCACGTTCTGCAGCATGGCTGCCTAAACTCATGTCCTCAGGGGAGCACAAAGGAGCCTGGTGCTTTATGAAGGATCAGGTTAGAGGAAGGACGGGTGAGGTCTCACCTCCGTGGTCCTTACCTCTGGATGTCGGTCCAAGTCACTTAGGGTTAAGCCGTTCTGCAGGATCAGCTGACGGGCCTGTGCACCAAGAAGACAGCAAACACCATTTAGAGGTGGCAAACACCATTTAGATGGTGGCAAACACCATTTAGAGGTGGCAAACACCATTTGCCAGTGGCAGGAAAGGAAAACAGACTTGTGGTGTCAATCTCTCAGCTGCAGCAAGGATGGATTCTCCTTAGAAGAGCTCCACTGCTCCACCCTGAATCCAGAGAGGCTGCAGCCAGCAGTGGGAACGCATGGCAAGGAGAAAATGATGCTCCCACACCAGATGAATTTAATCAAAGGAAAACCCTGCTGCTGATTTGAACTAAAAGGCTCAGACGGTGCAACAGGAGGGTTTGGATCTCTCTATACTAAACAGCAGGAGGTCCCATTAGCCTGGTGGGAATGGCTTGTATCTAAGCGTTAGAGAAGATATGGGGGTTCTGAGTTCAGTGTTGTATCAGCTTGGACATCATTCTCCTTCACACACGTCCAGCCCCTCTGATTTCCTTCAGCTGAAAAATGGGAGCAAGCAGATTAAGTACTTACAGTGATGCGGAGCTAACACTGAAAATACTTTTCATATTGGGAACAAACAAGCAAACAAACAAGGTTATAAAGAAACACCCAACCCACCGAAGAAGAGCAGAAAGCTTCTGAAACAGGTACTTGGCAGCCCAATCTCCTCTTACTGAAGCGGCCGCGTATTTCCCTCTAGTGGTAACACAATACAGAGCACCCACAGGGACCCTCCGCTCAGTGCATCAGTTTAAACAGACTCATGGAATTGCTTAGGTTGGGAAAGACCTTTAAGATCATCGAGTCCAGCCATTAATCTAGCAACAACAAGTTGACCACTAAACCATGTCCTCATGTGTCACATCTACATGTCTCTTAAATACCTCCAGGGATGGAGACTCCAGCACTGCCCTGGGAACTTATTCCAACACCTGACCACCCTTTGGGGAAGGAATTGTTCCTAATACCCACCCCTGGCATAGCCTGAGGCCGTTTCCTTTTGTCCCATTTCTTGTTCTTTGGGAGCAGAGCGCAGCCCCCTCCTGGCTCCATCCTCCTCTCAGGCAGTTGGAGGGACCGATCAGGTCCCCCCTGAGCCTTCTCTTCTCCATCTGACCCCCCCAGGTTCCTCAGCCGTTCCCATCACACTGTGCTCCAGACCCTGCACCAGCTCCGTGCCCTTCTCTGGTCCCGCTCCAACACCTCAGTGTCTCTCTTGTAGTGAGGGGCCCAGAGCTGAGCACAGGATTTGAGGTGCGGCCTCACCAGTGCCCAGTACTGGGGGACGATCACTGCCCTGGCCCTGCTGCCACACTGGTGCTGGTACAGGCCAGGATGCTGCTGGCCTCTTGGCTGCCTGGGCACAAGCTGCTCATGTTCAGCTCCATCAATCAGCACCCCCAGCTCCTTTCTACCGATCAGCTTTCCAGCTACTCCTCCCGAAGCTTGGAGCATTGCGTGGGGTTGTTGTGACCCAAGTGCAGGAACCAGCACTGAGCCTTGCTGAACCTCATACAGTTGGCCTTGGCGCATCAGTCCAGCCTGTCCACACCCCTCTGCACAGCCTTCCTACACTGAGACAGATCAACACTCCCTCCCTACTTGCTGTCGCCTGAAAACTGACTGAGGGTACACTTACCCCCCTCCAACAGGAGTTCCAGGTTACAGAACCTTGACCTGGTTTTCTGCATGACAAAGCATCATCTGACTGAGATTCCCTGCTTGCATGGACTCTGCTCCAGTCTGAAGTCCACCCCATGCTGTAGCTAGACCAAGAAACCCCAGTGCAATAGCCTGGATCAACTGATTTCTCTGTATCTTATCTACTAACAAAGTGCATCAGTTGTATGTACTGACATCCCAGAAACATTAAGACAAGTTAGCAAGTGGTACTGCTGGCAATGAGCTATGATTTGAATCGCTTATGGTGGCATTTCATAGCATGCAGTGTTAACACCCATGGGCTGTGGACTCTTGACTGTGCACTAGGATTGCCCTAAGGACTCACAATATAAGAAGAATAAAAACCAGTCGGTTTCCATTCATCACATGGTGTCCATGGAGAGGGATTTCAGGAACTGAAAGCATTGAAAAATCACCGCACTGCACATGCAGGCCCGATCCTGAACAGGCTGGGAGTCAGCAGTGTGGGAACAAGGTGGCTTTCTTCAGGCTCTCTGCTCGGAAGGCAATGGGGCAGAGCAGCAGGAACCAAAGCAGAGCTGCCACAGCAGGGGAAAGGTGATAACTGCCCAGCACTTGCCAAGAATGGTCTCACTCCATGCTCTCGGCACACATCCAGGTGAAAAGGAGAAACACAAAAGCCAAGGGACAGATACTTACCCTGGCTCTAGCTTTACTGGTGGTGATGGAATAACCCAACCTGACAAGGGAGGAGAATAAAAGCCCACTGAAACCAATTCTTCCTTGCCACCGACCTCAGGCAGCCATTTACACCTGTACATAGCAAAAAGAGGATGCTGTTTTGCTGACCTGGAATGCTTCAATTGGGACTGGTTCGGGTCTAAGAGATGGCAAAAGAGAGGAGGCAGCCCCGTGTCTGGGGGATATTGGCTCCTACAAGTATATGATCTACCTGTTCCCTTTTACAGCAACCTTTTTGTTTTACTGCAGCACTACACAAGCTGTCCCAGCATTTCAAGGCAGGACAGGCTCCAGCCCACAATCACTGCAACAGCTTCATCAGTATTTTCTGTAAGACCTAGTAACTGATCTCGGAGCTCTTTCCCCAGGTTCCAATGGGACACGTTATGTCAGGACGGGGACCATTTTAGACATGTCAGAGACAGACTCTCACCACAGTCTACAGATGCAATAGAAGGATTGATAAAGGTTAAGAAAAGGAAAAAGGAAAGTAGTTTTTACTGGTTTTGTCTTTTGCAGCAGTTGGCATTGTACCCCAGCTGGCCACTGGTTGTTTGCAACAGCCAGGAAAAGAGCAACTCCCATCAGCCCATACTCTCACTTAAGGAACATCTGCAGGGTAAGAGGGTTTTAACTTTTCATATAACCATAGACTCATTTAGGTTGCAAAGACCTTTCAGATCACTGAGTCCAACTGTTAATCCAGCACTGCCAAGGCCACCACTACCCCATGGCACTGAGGGCCACTTTTACACATCTTCTAAATACCTCAGGGATGGGGACCCCACCACTGCCCTGGGCAGCCTGTTCCAATGCTTGACAACCCTTTCAGTGAAGCCATTTTTCATACCACCCAATCTAAACCTCCCCTGGCCCTTCTTGTCGATGGGGGTCACACTTGATAATGTCCAGCCAACTGGGATCTCCCCAGTGAGCCAGGACTGCTGGCAAATGATGGGAAGTGGCTCGGTGAGCACTTCCAACAGTTCCCTCAGCACCCTTGGGTGGATACCATCCAGCCCCATAGACTTGTGTGTGTCCAAGTGGTATAGCAGGTCACTGATCATTTTCCCTTGGATTATAGGGCTTCATTCTGCTCCCCATCCTTGTCTTCCAGCTCAGGGGGCTGGGTACCCCAAGAACAATTGGTCTTGCTATTCAAGACTAAGGCAAAGAAGGCATTAAGTATTTCAGCCTTTTCCTCATCCTTTGTCACTACGTTTTCCCTACTGTATCCCATAAAGGGTGGAGATTATCCTTAGCCCTCCCTGTGTTGCTAATTTATAAATACATTATTTACTGTCTTTTATGGCAGTAGCCATAGTAGTTGGGCTTTAGGTCTTCTAATTTTCCCCTGCATAACCTCACAACACCCTTGTAGTCCTCCTGAGTTTCTTGCTCCTTCTTCCAGAGGTCATAAACTCTCCTTTTCTTCCTGAGTTCCAGCCAAAGCGCTCCGTTCAGCCACGCTGGTCTCTTCCCTGATGGATCATCGTTCGGCATATGGGGACAGCTGCTCCTGTATCCTCTCAGATTTCCCTCTTGAAGGACGTCCAGCCTTCCGGACTCCTTTGGCTTTCGGGACTGCCAAGGGACTCTGTCCCCCAGGCTCCTAAACAGGCTAAAATCAGCCCTCCAGAAGTCCTGGTTCTGCCGACTCTGCCCCTTGTTTCTCCAAGAGTTATAAACTCTTAGCACATAGTTATCGCTATGCCCAAGACTCTCACCATGGTACCTGCCTTGTAGGCCTTCCTCCTGATCCTCGCCCATAAACACTCAAACCTATCATCAGCATCCTTAAGCTCTAGACAGTCAAAACACTCCCTACCATAAAGGACCACCCCACCAACACTCCTTCCATGGCTGTACCTTCTGAGGAGTTTATAGCCGTGCACTGCAGCACTCCAGTTGTGCCGGTCATCCCACCATGTTTCCAGGATGGCAGCTCTGTCATAGCTTTCCTGCTGTGCAGTGGCTTCCAGCTCCTCCTGTTTGTTGTCCATGCTACGTGCCTTGGTGGAGACGCACTGTGGTTGGGCTATTGATCCCACCACCTTTTTGGGGTAAAAGACCCAACTCCCACACAACCATTCTCAGGAGCTTCTGTGGTTTCTAACACAATAACCCTGGTGAATTTGCTGTTGCAAGGATTTCCATCCCCTACCTCCACTAAGACTGAAGGACCTCACTAGCACGCTATCCCTCAAACACTGGTGTGCTGCCCCCAGGCTTATCTCTGGTGAGCCTGGTTTGATCCCTTTGTCCCTTCATACGCAGTTTAAAGCTCTTTCAATGAGCCCTGGTTACTCCAGCACAAAGATCCTTTTCCCCCTTTGAGTCTGGTGTACCCCATCTGCCACCAGCAGGCCTGGTGTTGAGTAAATCAAGCCATGATCATGGTGACACCAGGCTTGGAGCCAGGCATTGACCTGCTGGCTCTTCCTGTTTCTTCCCTCATCATTCCCTGCAACTGGAAGGGTGGAGGAGAGCAATCAGATTTTAGGGTAACTCAGGTTGGTCTCTATCCAACCTCCACATCAAAGCAGGGTCAGCTACCAAGCTGCTCAAGGCTTTACCCACTCAGGTCCTGAAAACCTCGAAGGATGGACTCTGTACAGCCTGCCCCACTGCATGACTGTCCTTGAGGTGAAGAAGTTGTGACAGAAGTCCAACCCCAAGGTCCACACCAGGACATGAGGACACATGCCCAATTCCTAGAGTGGGGCATTGCCGCCCAGCCTCAAAAACCCCACGGATGGTCCCCACCATGTCACCTTTCCCTGTCCAAAGGGACCAAGGTAACATCTTGCTCCTCTGCAGTGTGTTCCCACCTCAGGGAATAGAGGCAGAGAGACCAAAGCCAGTTGCCTGAAGGCATGGAAGCAGCTCAGAAGCTTCCCCAGCAGCTCTGCACTTCACCACGTTCTCCCTCTCCCTGCAAACCTCTCAAGAGTTGGCATGGCATGAACCAATTCCTGCAAAAGCTGTGCAGCAAAGGAAAGATGAAGCTTATTTCTCTTCTGCAATTGCTTATAAAAGCCAGTTGATGCATTTCAAATCCTCCTGAAAACACATCAGCTTGCTATTATTGCTTGCAGCACGCATTTTACAGCTTTCAGGGCTTGATACAGAACCAAAGGAGACTTAAGTGTCTCTGATGAGTTCTGCATTATGAGTCTGGTTCACCACTAAACAGCACTCTCCCACAGGCTGGATGCAGAGCAAGCCACGTACCAACACTGACATGACCAGCCGTTACCACGCTGGCTTGAAACATGCCTCAAAGCACTACAGCATCCCCGCAGCTCAGGTCAGGGGAACAGCACCATCACCACCAGCTCCATCAGGTCTATCTGCAGGCTGCATCACAACTGCTTTCACTGGTGCTTTCAGTTAGTCACACCACCTCGAGCCAGCCCAGACAGTGGCGTGGTTCCCTCCCACAGCCAAAGGGAAGATCCCCTGGGTGAGTGTTTGCAAAGGAGGAAAGCTCTTACCTGGAAAGACTGTAGGGATGCAGACAATTGTCAGGTTCTCCTCTTTAACCCGCTCAGCTGGAGGAAAGAAAAGGAGTCTCAGATTGTTGCAGAAGGTGAAACAACACCAACTATCACTTTAAGAAATCTCCGTTCCGAGCAGCCCCTTTGAATGAATCACTGCAATTACTTGCTTGGCTTGCAAATAACTCGGGCTCAAATCGCAAACAGGTGCCACCCTGCATAGGCTGAGGCTCTGTTTCCACGGTCAGAAGTGTTTAAACACCCACCCTCGCTCAGCCCAAGGCACCAGGAGCCATTAACCTTTGTGTCTCCAGCAGCAGAGGAGCCCCATCAGCAAATGTCACCTGAGACATAAAGCCCCGTTCCCCCCTCTCGCTCCATTAGACAGGTTTTAGCTGCACTCCTTGTAAACAGCAGCTGTCTGAAAGGTTTTCTGGCTTGTTGCCTTGGGGAACATCACATTAATTCATTACAGAACTTTCAAATATATGGCAGGGAAAGGACTAATAAAATACAGTATTCCGTTAAATAGAAGGAAATATTTCCTCCCTCAGGTTAACCTCAAATGACTAAAATCTATTACTAAGATATCATTATGGACAAAATGCTATTTTAGTAATTACAACACTTGGGCACAAGCCAGCAGCCCAGGAGTCAGAGGCAGCTCTCACACCACAGCAAGCACACTGGCTGCATGCTCCTATGTAACACTGCTGTGGAAGGGCTGAAGATGCAGTACATGAGGCTGTAGTGTTGTTACAAACCCCATCCCAGTGCTAATGCATTCAGTTGACATGAAAAGTCAGAATTTGCAGCCTGGAACAGGCACACCACTATAAATACTGCACCCATTTATTCAGAGATGGATTCGATGTAGTTGGAAGTGGTGGCAATACTGAGCCCAACCCAGAAAGCTGAACCGCAGCTCCCAGGCAAGTAAGTGTGTTACACACACAGTGAAGGGTAAGGTGGATGCCAGGGGCAGGCACAGCACCATCCCTTCTGTTGCCCTGCAAAGCAAAGCACTGTGCTATGCTCAGACCTCAGCACCACTTGCTCTCTGTGGGTGACACTGCCCAAGGCAGCTGGAGGCGACAAAGGGACTTCCCAACCATGCAAAGCCACCCACATGGGACACACCGAGCTCTGCTTCCAGCGAGAATCCCCCTCTGCATCCAAGCAAGACCCTCAGCAACAGACCTGATCCTGCACTCCCAACCCACCACACCACCCTCTGCTGCTCTGGTCTGCACCCAAGCGAAGCAGGACAGGGTACGGCACCTCCACAGGCAGATCTGCCCTAGGGCTGAGAGTGCCCTGTGAAGGGACCTTTAAACCTCTGTAATGAGGCATGAGGATAATTGCTCTCATATTCCCTTTGCAGAAATGCATTAGCTTCACTTGAATATGTTGCTGAAATGTTCTGAATCACACCTTGATTAAACCTGCACCTGGGGCAAGCAGGTAAACCTAGCTATAAGGTATGAAAAATGCAGTGGGATTTCACATTGCTTTTTGTTACACCTCATCAGGACCCTCAATGTGAATAACGTGGATGTGAGCAAACAACGTGAGCTGCATACAAATGGGTTAACGGAAGCAGAGCAGCTGCATGGCCCAAAGCCACAAAGCAAGGCAGGACTGGGGCAGAGCTGGAATGAAATGCAGGAGTTCAGCTCCAGTTTGTGGTGGGTGCCAGAAAAGCGCTTTGCAAGGCTCTATGGAGAACGAGTGGTAAACCATTACCTCCTCTGGACTCTCTATGCAACACATTTGGAGAATGAGACCCAGTTTTAGCCTTCAGCTTCAAGGAGAAGACAGCAGTTGGTGAAAGGAGCTGACATATCAAGTTTAAGTCAGCATCCAGATGGTTTAGCATGGCTTTGAAGTAGCTGGGGCAGCTGCACAAGGGGAGGGATAGGAAGAGGAGCGTCCTACCTAATCGATTCACCGCGTGGACTATCGTAGAACCACTTCCAATCCCAAGAACTTGATTGTTCTGCGGATCAAAGAGAGACAGAGGAGAGCTGTTACTGGGGGCCCCGCACAAGGGCTTCCCGCTTTTCCAGGTGGATTCAACATTATGAACGCATGCAGTGGAACCTTGCCCGGAGATGCACACTGACACACATCATCTTCCTTGCAGGCAAGGAAGGGAACACACTGTGCCAACGAGGCCACAACCCTGTCTGTGGCTAAGGGCTTTTAAGCAACTCACCCCCTCATTAAAGGACACTTATTAAATACCACCCTGCTCTGAACGTCAAGGTGTTCAATGCATGCTCACTGCTGGCTGCTGGCGCTCCACGCATCCTCTCCTGCCAGAAAGCTGGGAGTTTCAGACAATACCACAGAGGAAGAAGCTGAAAGAACCTCAAGATAACATCTCCCAAGGAAGCCACACAGTAAAAGCATGGGTTTGCTGCCAACTGTATTGTTAGTAAACAGTACACATGCACCAGCAGCTGCTCCTAGGGAATAAAAACTGCCTATAGGACAGTCCAGCTACACACTTGAAAGATGGGTGAGCCTGGCAGTACATTATGAAGAGGATCCTATTTTAAACACAGCTCAGACCTGGCCTTTCTTTGCTTATGGTGTGGTTAATGAAGGATCACTACTATCTCATCCATAACACAGACATGACTCTAAAAGGGGCCGCAGGCTGATGGTGGATGGGTTCAACTGTGTCACATCTCAAGAGGATAGCCTGCCATGTAGATCTGTTTATTATCAACTCAGTCTCACAGAGAGCTACCCCCAGCCTCTCATATACTTCCCGTTTCCAGTGTACTTCCCCTTCTTTGGATGGGATCCAAAGCTTAAATTGACTTAAGGAGGCCCAACATCACTACAGAGACTCCAGATGAGAAAGACCTGAAGCCAGCCAGAGATGCAGGAAGAAAGCTGGTGTGCGTTATCTCTTGGACATTAGATGGGTCTGGAGCTCTTTCTCCATGTGCAGCAAATCCAGAGTTCAGCAGCTATGGAAAAAGCCATACCTGCAGCACTTCAACCAGCTCAACTCTTACACAAGCACACAAGCTGGCAAGTGGGAGCTCAGGACAGGTCATATGCCCATAGGATTAATGATTTCCCTCGCTTCTGCAGGTTGAAAGCTCAAAGAAAACAGAAGTTCTCCAAACCCCAGCACACAACCAGGGACTCGGCTCATATCCCAGCCCTCAGTAACCATCATGACCCTGAAAAAGACAGGGAAAGCAGGAGATGGCTTTCTGCATGCCTGCAATGCTGCCAGCAGAAACCCAATAGCTCCCAAGGCTCCTCAGCTTCACCTGCCCTATGGAGGAGCCAAGTGTGGCCAGCCAAGGAAGGAGAAGCAAAGCCGCACAGAGGCTGGTGAGAACACCGGTACTGCATGTCCTAAGAGACTTGTTTTGATCTGGGAAGAGGCAGTTTCTTCTCTTTGCCCTCATTTCTATAGGGTAAGACAGCTTCCTGGAGCAGCTGGATGGCCAAAGGGATGGTGAAAGCCTCAGCATCAGGCGCTCCACTGTAATGAAGAGGGAAGAGCTCACAAAGGTCCCAGCCCATGGCTGGCAATAAACTTGAAGCTATTTATCAGTGATCACAGAATCATAGAATCAACTGGGTTGGAAAAGACTTGTAAGATCAAGTCCAACCATTACCCAGCACTGCCAAGGCCACCACTAACCCATGGCACTGAGGCCTCATCTACACAGTGTGTGCACACTTGCAGGGACGGTGCCTCCAGCCCTGCCCTGGGCAGTTCCAATGCCTGAGCACCCTCTGGGGAAGGAACTGTTCCTCAGCTCCATCTAAACCTCCCCTGGCACAGCCTGAGGCTGTTTCCTCTTGTCCCATCCCTTGTTCCTTGGGAGCAGACACCAGCCCCCGCTTGGCTCCATCCTCCTGTCAGGCAGTTGTGACGATGGGAGAAGTGTCCTTCCTTAGGTGGTGGCAAGACCTTGGACTAAGTGGGTTTCTCAGATGAACAGTTTAAGCCAGTTTGAACTGGTGCTGTCACAGCTCCTGCCTTAACTGCAGCTCCCACCTCTCCCTCCTCAGCTCCAACCCAGCCAGACCAGGGGCAAAACCAGCCAAAAACCATCCACCTTTAAAACAGGGGCAAGACAAACACCGGGGAGAAGCAGAGCACAGGGTCAGCGTGCAAGGGGCAGGTCCCGCTCACAGCACTGAGGAGCAGCGCCCCATGCAAAGAAATAAGACATTTCAGGTTGTTTTAGTAAAACCTCAGCAAACAGAACCAAGGCACTGACCCACAGCATAGCTGAGGACCCATGTATGGACTCCAGGAGTGGAGTCAGCAGCAACCACAGCACTTCCTCAGCTAAACAAAGGGTCTAGAGACACTGTTTAGCGTTACAGATGGGGACAAGACAACGCACATGGACTGGGTATCAGCAGCACCACAGGGGCTGGCAGGTCCAATGTAAGTTTATTCAAAGAGCAGCAGATATATGCAGCACAAAGCCCAAAGTTTCCTCTTATAAATGCTCGGTCCATCCATCTTTTCATTTCTAACAAAGACGCTGACAGGGCCAGGGCCTGCCTTCAGAGCTGATGTATAAACACAAAGCCAGCTCTTCCCAAGCAGCTTATGGCTCTAAAGCCCCAAGTCCTGTGCCAGCCCCACTCCTCCGAGCTATCAGAGCCTCACAGCCCATGACTCCTAAGGTTGGCCACTCAGTGTCCACTCCAGCAGTGGGGAGCTCTGTGGGCAAACACACCAATCTGGCTTTAATAATAATAACAATTATATTTAGTAATACAAAGAGAGAAAAGTTCTTTCCTAATCCTCCCCTCCCCAGGTTTACATCAGCCGCAGGCTGCATGAGATGCAGGCACAGCTAAGGATGGGTGAGAAGGAGAATGCCAAGTGAGGAGCCACATCCAGTACCAAGCCCCTGGTGCCATGGATTTACAGCACCTTAACCTTTATGTTAAGCAGGAGAGATTTATCCAACACAACTGAACCCTGAAGTCACTGATGTCTCCCACGTCTGTGCCATGCAAGGAAGGGGATCTGCAGCTCTGCTTTCAGAGATAACAGTGCTCTCACCGTTAACTGCCAGCAACCACACACAAAACTCTCCCTTACAAACAGCAATTGCACCCTGACAGTGCAAACTAGAAGGGAAATGGGTTTCTTCTGACAGCCAAGCCCACCTGAGTCCTTGGTGGTGCCTCCATCCTGCTTCTTCACCGCTGCTCTGAGCCAGCCTGTGCACCAAGCACTGCGGTATCACCCCAGACACCGCCTGTTTTATTTATTCAGAGGGGCACTGAACTTTAATCAGCTGCAACACAGCCAGAACCATTATCCCAAGTCTGCTTGACCACACAGCAGCACAAAGGCCAGGTATTACATCAGGAAACGTCCAAAATGAAGAGTCACCTTTTGTCTCAGATCAAACCGGATAACCCACACTACGGTCGTGCCTTGGCTCCGCACCTTGCGCCGAGTCCTTCCTCAGTGTGCAACTTTAAGGCTTGCTTTGGGTAAAAAAGAGGGGTTTAATGCAACTACCGGTCCATTCCTCAGGCTCCCTCACCCCACAGACTGCCTTTGAGCTTGCTGGCCTGGCAGGGGGTAGGTCTCACATATGTAGGTGTGTTCTCTGCAGGCAGGTACAGAGTGCTCAGAGGAAGGAGAGGCTGCAATACAAGTGAAACATTATGGGACACCAGGGAAGTCATCTCAAGACGCTAATCAGGAAGGGGGAAGCAGGAAGGAAAAGGAAACTTCCCCCCCCTCACTGCTATAATCAACCTTCTTGGCATTGACTCTAAGCCAGTTTCATCACCGCTGTTGCAACAGGGCTTGCACAGCAAACACTGTGATAAACCAGTGTGTGACTTTAACCGTTGATCTTCCAAGCGTTCACAATCAGGCTGTGGCAAACCTCAAGCAGATCCGGTCCTATCTGAGCTTCAAAGGTTTCATTAAAGCCCCTTGCTGCACTTTTCTCCCTGCAGAGGATAAGACGTAATCCCCTGGTAAGGGGCTGCTGCTGTTTGCTTGGGTGCTCAGAAATAGGGTGCAGCAGTGCAGCATTCCAGACTTGGGAAAAGGAGATGGACATGGCATTATCCTGAACTCCCACCACAGCCCAGCTTGCAAGAGTGTGCATGGTGAACGCTTGGAAATGCAGGACATTGAGCCAGGCAAGGCACGGAGCTGCTGCCTGGGAGCTGTGCACTGGGCAAGCACTGATGGGGAGGGAAAAGCAGTTTTGTCCCTTCTCTCCAGGCTAAAGGATCACAGTCCAAAGCAAAGGAGGAATAGGCTTGATGGGACACAATGATCCCCCCTTGCATCCCAGGACTGTCCATGCTACAGGGGGAGGTTGGGTTGTGCACGCACCCCATGCACCTCAGAGCTGCTCCATGCACTGGAGGGTATCCATGCAGCCCAAAGTCCAACCAAGTACGAGCAAGCTCCGTGCACCCCATGGTCACTGCATGCACTGTGGGGGTCCCTGCATCCCAGAGACTGTTCCTGCAACCCGGGTCCTTCCATGCACTAGGAGACTCCGTGCTCCCTATGGTCACTCCATGCAGCGGGGGGTCCCTCCACCACAGAGCCTGTCCGTGCACTGGGGGAGTCTCGGCATCCGGGCGCAGCACCATGCACCCTGGGATCCATCCATACTCCAGGAGGCTCTGTGCATCCTGTAGCAAACTCTGTGCTTTGGGGGTCCCCGCACTCCAGAGCCTGCTCCTGCACCCTGGGGTCCGTCGGTGCTCTGGGAGGCTCCGTGCACCCCGTAGCCGCTCCTTGCACTGGGATGTCCCTGCACCCAAGAGCCTGTCCATGCACCCCGGAGCCCGTCTGTGCACCGGGAGGCTCCGTGCACCCCGTGGCTGCTGCTCGATTTGGGTGTCCCCGCACCCCGGAGCTTGTCCCTGCACCCCGGAGCCCGTCCGTATTTCGGGAATGCTCCGCGCACCCCGTGGCAAGCTCTGTGCTTTGATGGGTCCCTGCACTCCAGAGCCTGCCCCTGCACCGCAGGGTCCGAAAGTGCTCCGGGAGGCTCCGTGCACTTCGTGTCCCCTCTGTGCTTTGGGGGTCCCTGCACCCCGGAGCCTGTCCCCGTACCCCGTGGCCACTCTGCCATTTGGGGGTCCCTGCACCAAGAGCCTGTCCCTGCACCCCGGAGCACGGACGGGCTCCGGGATGCTCCATGCACTCCGTGTCCACTCCGTGCATTGGTCGGTCCCTGCACCCCGGAGCCCCTTCGTGCTCCGGGATGCTCCGTGAGCACCTGGGATCCGCGCCCCCCGTTGGCCCCCACGCCCCGAGCACCGCCGGGGTCCGTGCGGTCTCACCTGGACGTGCTTGTCCACGGCCGCGCAGGCAGCCAGCCGCTTGGCCTCCTCTGCCATGGTGCCGCTGAGCCGCCCGCGGCTGAACCCGCGCCGCCACGGCCCCGCTCGGAGCCTCCCCGGCGGCCGGGCGGCCAGCGCCGTGCTGCGGAGCGGGCCGGGCCGGCCGAGGAGCCGCATGCCGCCACGGCCCGCCCCCGGGGGGGTCCCGCTCGGGCTGCAGGCCTGGGCCGAGCCGGCTCCCTTCCTCCTCCTCCTTCTTCTCCTCCTCCCGGAGGCTGGGACTTGTAGTGCTGCGCGCTGCGAACTACAGCTCCCACAATGCATGACCGGCCCGCCGCAGCTCCGGGGCGACGTGTCCTAGTGATGTCTGAGTACGTCTACACCTATAGCGGGTTGGGCAGGGATGGAGCGGCTGAGGCTTCCTCGTAACGCGCGGAGAAATGGGAAGTGTCCCGCCGGGAAGCGCTGAGGAAGAGAGAGGGTGGCTGGGAGACCTGCACGGCACAGGGAGCGCTGGGATTCACCTGAACTCAGGGCTTAAAGAGGTGTACGGAAGAGCCATCCTCGGATGCGTACCCAAACTTTGTAGCATGATCTGGATCTCTAAGGGTTTTTTCTGTACGTTGGGGATTAAGGAGCGGGGAGCCAAGGACAGCCCTGGCTGGGAAAGACACTCTGTCACACAAGTAGTAACACTGGTGTGACAAAACGCGCTGATCTTCCAAGCACAACGTTATTGACCACCAGCCGCTAGTCCTTCTCCCTCCCCACAGGAGGGTCAGCATAAAACCCAGTTGAAGTTTTCTGTCCTGAAGCACACAGAGCTTTCTCCTGTGCCCCCCATATTTTCTTCCCTGTGAGGGTGCTGAGCTGCTGGCACAGGGTGCCCAGTGAAGCTGTGGCTGCCGCATCCCTGGCAGTGTTCAAGGCCAGGTTAGGCAGGGCTTGGAGCAACCTGCTCAAGTGGAAGGTGTCCCTGCCTGTGAAAGGGGTTGGAACTGGGTGAGCTTTAAGCTCCCTTCCAATTCCAACCACTACATGATTCTTTAATTCCTCTCACCCACCCACCCATCCTGGGTTGGCATCTGCTTAAACTGTTTCTGAAAAACATAAGAGGCAGATCATAGAATCATAGAATCACAGAATCACAGAATGGTTTGGGTTGGAAAGGACCATAAGATCATCCAGTTCCAATCCCCTGCCACGGGCAGGGACACCTCACTTTAGACCCTCTTGCCCAAGATTCTGTCCAACCTGGCCTTGAACACAACCTTCGTGTCCCTCTGCGTTTTCAATCCTGGGATGACTGTGCACGGTCATCACAGCTTCTCTGCAGTCCAGAGCTGCAGGTATTTGCCCCTTACCACTCGCTCCAGTATGTAGAGAATAGTATTTTCTTATTATTATAATAATTTTTAGTTTATTTGCATCACAGAAAAGCCGCTGTTGGCTTCTTTATTTTTAATCCTGTGCATGACTGACTTGTTTTGTTGCCAACCTCAACAATTCTGCTGTGATTTTTAACGGCTATAAACGTTTCCTTTTGTTTTCACTCCAGGCGGTGAACAAAGGGCTGGCAGTTCAACAAAGACTCTGTTATCGTCACCCACCCGGGTTATCTCGGCCAGCAAGGCCTTACCTTTCTGTACAGAGCAGGTGACTTGCTATTAAGAACTGCACGTGGTGGCTATAGTCATTCAGTGCTTTCTGCCAGCTGGCAACGATCTTTCCTGGAAGTTACACTCTTTAAAGTGTAAATACACACATGTAGTGGGATGTATAGTTTGGAAAGAATCAGACCGAAGCGTTGAGTTCTTCCATGGTGCATTAATGGTGAAACTGAATGAGCAGCCAACTGGGTTTGGGGTTACTCCTGCAGTATCCTCAATGTTTGACCTCTGCCTGAAACAAAAATCAGCCACTGGCATTCCACACAGACCCCAGAAGCCCATCCATACATCTCTCAAATCTCACTGGAGCAGGGAGCTTTATCCCAGAAGTTAAATAAGGGCTGATAAACCTGTTTGTACCCTCACAAGGGCTGATGACTTTGGCTTGAAATACACCTTGCAGTGTGTCTGCCTGGAGGAACACAGACGTTTCCACTCCTAGAGGAGTTGTTCTGTTAGTGATGTATCTGAATCTGCTGGTGAGCTGCAGTTTCAATGAATGCAGGAAAATCATTCATTTATGGTGTGCTGAGTCTTGCCTATGCACAAAAATGTGGTGCTGGACATGTTAGAAAAGGATTTTCTTCTATCTCCGTTTCCAAACAGCTCAAAATCCTTTTGTACAGGCCAGTGTTAGTCCCGTGTCAAAGCTCGTCCATGAGCCAGCTCTCATCCTCTTTGCTGTTCTACAGAGGGGTTGTTTGAACCTGCTCTGTTTGAACAGACATTCTCCTTGTCCAACAGGGTGGTATCAGCGAGGTGGTAACCCCAGTGAATGACGGATGAATCCACCCAATGGATGGAGCAGCTTGGACCATCAGGCTGCTGAGAGTGGCTGCATGATTCTGGGTGCTGAGTTCTGCATTTGAAGCTGAAATTACATGTTAGGAAATTACACACTAGCTGAGATAACAGCTTGTTGTTGACAGAAAGGGATAATCCTGCTCTTCACTCCCTTCATCTGCCAGCCACATTCAGCCTGGGTATGGGGTTTGGCATTCCTGTACCCGTGCTGATTCATCTTGACACACAGACAGAAAGCCCCAGTTTCTTCTTGCCAGGTGAATGAGGTTGAACCGGCTCAGCCAAACCTCACCCATAACATCTCTCTGAAGGGGAGTTTTGTAACACCCCTTCCAGAGCTGCGCTGGGCTAAGACAGCACTGTCCCCAAAAAGGAGCATTCTCACCATTTACCAAGCTTTTCTGCTACTTCCATGTGTTGGGAGAGAGCTATTTTTTTCTGAAAGGTAAAGCAACCAGCAAAATCAAGGTCAGTTTTCCTTGCTCTTTCCTGAGGAAAGCAGCAAGATCAGTTTGGAGTGGAAAGGCTATAGGACCATCTGCTGTGGTAGATTTAAACCTGTTGCAAAAGTGAATAGTGAGTGAAATCCATGGGCACAGCAGCCCCTGGGTGTCAGCTGTGTTCATGCAGTTAACTGCATGTCTCCCTCATTTGATAAGGCATGAAACAGCTGAAAACCAACCAGACCTATGAAGGTAAAACTTCACCAACACCCTGTTGGAGTAAACAAGTGGAAGGCTGAGCATTTCTAACACATCCTTCCAGATAATCTTTCTTTTTACTTGGCAGTGGTTCTCCAAGCCTGTCACGTCCCAACAATTACATTCTTGCTACCTAATTTTTTATCCTGTAAACTCCATTTCAGTTTGGTGACATTTCTTCTGAGTAATACCCACTTCATAGAATCCTAGAATGGCTTGGCTTAGAAGGGACCTTAAAGCTCATCCAGTTAGAACTCCCCACCACAGGCAGGGACACCTTCCACTAGAGCAGGTTGCTCCAAGTCCCATCCAACCTGCCCTTCACCACTGCCAGGGATGGGGCAGCCACAGCTTCTCTGGGCACCCTGTGCCAGCACCTCAGCACCCTCACAGGGAAGAACTTCTGCCTAAGATATAATCTCAGTCTCCTCTCTGTCAGGTTAAAGCTATTCCCCTTGTCCTGTCCCTACAGGCCCTTGTAAAAAGCCCCTCTCCAGCTTTCTTGTTGGTCCCATTTAGGCACTGGAGCTGCTCTAAGGTCTCCCCTTAAGAAGCCTTCTCCAGGCTGACAAGCCCAGCTCTCAGCCTGGCTCCAAAGCAGAGCCACTCCAGTCCTCTGACCATCTTCACGGCCCTCCTCCGGACTCGCTCCAACAGATCTTCACTGCTTGTCTCTGTTTTGACCTGTTGGATGAATTGCTTGGTTTTAGTCTGTTTGTGGCAAGACATCAGCAGGGGTCCTGGTACACTGATGTGGCTTTTTGATGGTCTGGATTCTTGTCGGGAAAGAAAGGCTACATACAAGTGATCGTTCTCCAGGCAACTCCGAGTGGCCCTTGGCACAGGGCAGCCACGAGGTGGCATGCTGGGCTTTGGCGGAGAGCAAGTTATTCAGGAAAAGCAGGCAGATCTCTAGTGGAGTTACATAAAACACCATTCCCATTAACATCCTTCCATCCTGCAAGAACAGACTTTGATTTCCACATCAATGGCTGGTCAGATTTCAAGTTATTGTCATATGACTGAAATAGATCTCTTATGTCAGTCAAAACAGAGTGGAGAACGTGAGTCATGCTTTGAAAAAGCAGGAAGTTTGGGTTTTGTTGGCACCAATTTTTAATACAGAGAGAAGATGATACGGCTGTAGTGCTGTGTTTATCTTAAGGATTTGTGAATAACATTGTCTATGCCTTAGAGAAACGTTTCCAAAACAGAAAAGGAAAAGCTTTTAGGTTACAACTGTTAATCCTTATGCCTCAGTGGTAAGGAATCTAGGAGGAGTCTAGCAGAAAATGTGTACTGTCATGAAAAACTGCTAAAGTACCCTAAAATAAAAGGCTGCAGTTGGAAGACTGCTGATCTGGGGTGGGGAGTGGGAGGAAAATGCAAGAAGGTGAGGTAATACTCATGCGTGTGATGGGGACACTTGCACAAGGCTGTTGTTTTGCCTTCAGCATAATAAACCTCCATGAACCAGCACAAAGGTAGAATCTACTGGTGAAGTATTCCCATATTCTGGAACTTGCTGGGGGCTGTGGTTACTATGCATCTGTCTCCACACCCCTGAGATAACTAGTGGGACACGAGGTAAGTTACTCCTATCTCATGTTAAAAGCATGGCACAGAAGTAGTTTTTTCTGCCTGGACTATAAGTATAATGGAGTTTAAGTGTATTAGAGCTACCCTTCAACATGACTGTTGAAAACATCACTATGTGAGAAAGCCACCCTGCAGGATGACCTGGAAAGGCTGGAAGAGTGGAGTAACAAGAACTTACAGAGTTCAACAAGGACAAGTGCCAGGTCTTGCACCTTAGCAAACCCAATCCCGGAGTGCAGCACAGGTTGGGATCTGCCCTGGGAGCAGCTCTGTGGAAAGGGGCCTCTGGGTCCTGGGGGACAGCGGCTCAGTATGAGGAAAGTGTGAGGCTGCTGTAGAGAAATCCAATGGGATGCCAGGGAACATCAACAAGGGCATCACTAGCAGAGATGAAGATGTGATTATCCCACTGTACTCAGTTCTCATCAGGCCACAGCTGGAATACTGTGTTCAGTTTTGGTCTCCACTGGACAAAAAAGATGTGGACAGGCTGGAGAGGGTCCAGAGAAGGGCCACAAAGATGATCCAAGGACTGGGAAGCCGTGTGAAAGGCTGAGAGAGCTGGGACTGTTCAGCCTTGAGGTCCCTTCCAACCTGGAATTCCATGATTCTGTGAAAGCCTAATTTAAATGGGAACAAGTGCTGGGGACAGTTAGTGCGATGAACGAGGGAGCAGGAGACAGCCAGTATAAGGGAAGAATAAAAGCGTTTGGCTTGGTTTGCCTAGCAAAATAGCTCTATTTCCAACTCATCAGAAAAGAAAGCAGGAAGAAAAATGTAGGTAGAAGTCCAAAAATTACAATTACAAGCTCTTTAAAAAGAGTTCACTGAGTGATCAAAGAGCCACAATTTAAAAATCAAGAGAGAAAATACACTGCCAATTCCTTATTTAGGAGAGGACTGGAGAGAGTGATTCACAATGAAACATGAATAGCCAAAATGGGGAAAGCAGGAAATAAAAGAGTGTTGGTATAAATGAGAAGTTATGAGAAGCAGAGTAGTTATTGGAAGTGAAGCACATCAAAGGAAATCTATAGCTGGCAAGGCTAAATCCCAGAAAACCTTAGTAATAGTACAGACACATTACTAGATGGACATGATTAAAATGTCAATAAAGATGCAGAAGTGTTCATTGAACACTTATGATCTATGTTTGTAAAGAAGCAGGAGGATATGTGGGAGGATTACTTAACAGTGATGTGATAAATTTCAGTCCATTAGTACCCAGTGAAGCTCTCCTAGGGATAACTGTGCCCCAGTGGCTCTGAAACAGCTCCCCTTGTCTGTTGACGTCCATCTTCAGTAAACTCTGATATAGCATTGCAATTCTGTAAAGCTAAAAGGTGCCAGGTTGGTATCTGTCTTCAGTTGTATGGTATGCAACCACTTCCTGGCTAAATACCAGAAGAAATTATATATGACTCATTAAAGAATTAGCAATGCCAGTTAGAGATCTAACAGAAATCTAATTTCATGTTTCATGAAGACATCAAAGAATTCCATTTCCTCTGGAAGGTGTAATAAACTTTGAAGGATTTGGCACAGAACTGCCACATAAAGCAGTCAGATGCAAAGCCACACAGCTCAGGTATGCATATGTACACAGACGAAGCAAAGCATCGTGCTGTGTGCTCTCTAATGGCCTACAGTCAGCCTTTGCCCCTTTGCAAAGCGGAGGCATCCCTAGGGATATACTGGAGCCTTTCTGACTGCTGGAAACAGATGAACACAGCACCCTCATCTCCACACTCTGAAATGCAATGCTGAAAAGAATGGAAAATGGGAGGGACATAAAGATGTAATTTAAGCACTGGAGGAGATGCCTTACAACAGGAATTGAAGAATTTGTAACTTATTTGGTTATAAAGAAGATAAAGGTGTGGCTTGATAAACAGTCTCTACAGGGTGAATACTGACACAAAAGCTCAACGTAGCACCCCAAGTCAGGACATGATCCATTGCAGTCTATAGGCTGCTGATGCGAGCAACAGCCAGCCTTGGTGATGGGATGCGATGGAGCAGCCTCTCCTGCTCCCCACAGCAAAGGGGATAACAGTAACTGCTGGAAGTGGGAAAATACCTCCTGAAGGATGCAGAGGTGTGATCTGCTTAATAAAGGAAATCATAATTTGAGAACACATGGAGGGAACATGAGTTGAATGTACCACATAGATTCTGAGGCTGCTGCAACACCTGGCCAACACGACAGAGCAAGTGTTCTCAGGCCTACCAGTCACTATGCTGTGTCACACAGAATCAGCCAGGCTGGAAAAGACCTTTCAGCTCTTCCAGTCCAACCATTCCCAGCACTGCCAAGGCCACCACTAACCCATGGCACTGAGGCCTCATCTCCACGGTGTGTGAACACCTGCAGGGACGGTGCCTCCAGTCCTGCCCTGGGCAGTTCCAATGCCTGAGCACCCTTTGGAGAAGGAATTGCTCCTAATACCCAATCTACACCTCCCCTGGTGCAGCCTGAGGCCGTTCCCTCTCGTCCCATCCCTTGTTCCTTGGGAGCAGAGCGCAGCCCCCTCCTGGCTCCATCCTCCTCTCAGGCAGTTGGAGGGACCGATCAGGTCCCCCCTGAGCCTTCTCTTCTCCATCTGAACCCCCCAGGTCCCTCAGCCGTTCCCATCACACTGTGCTCCAGGCCCTGCACCAGCTCCGTGCCCTTCTCTGGCCCCGCTCCAGCACCTCAATGTCTCTCTTGTAGCGAGGGGACCCAGTCACGCTGCTCCACTGGAGCCAGGCCAGGCGGGGCAGCCATTACCTGGGGAAGGAGCTCCTGAGGGGAACCTTTCCTGAAGGGGACACGGCTCAGCTGGAGAAGGTGCTTTAAGCAACATAAGCCACCGCGGTCGGGAGAAGGTACCTCACGGGCACCTCAGCGAAGCGCGTCCGTATCGGCTCAGCTTCACACACGCGGGTCCCGGCTCCCGTCCCCTCAGGGCGCCCTCCACCGTTCCCGCCCGACGAGCCCATTCCCCTACGGAGGCGGGAGGCGCGCTACCCATCCTCTCCCCCCCCTCCGCGCGCCGGGTGGTGCGCGCCGCTGGCCCCGCCCCGCCGGCGCGGAGGAGCGGCCACGTCTCCAGCCGAGGACCGGCCGGGAAGGGGCGGGGCTTGGCCGCCCGGCGCGCCAGTCAGCAGCACGTGTGGCGCGCCCGCTCCGCCAATCGCAGGGCAGCTCGGTGAATCATGCGCTTCCCATTGGCAGCAACAGCGGTGGAGGGAGGAGAGCGAGCGGCGTGATTCTCATTGGCCCGGCGGCTCTGTTGACAAACACGGCTCCTTCCCTCGCTGGCCAATCAAAGGGAAGCGGCGGGCGGAGCGGCGTGGCGCCGGACCAATGAGCAACTTCCCCGCCGCGAAGGGGCGGGCCGGCGGTGTGAGGGGCGGCTGCGCGCGGAGTGCCGGTACGTGGCGGGCGGGCGGGGTTGTGGTGCGCGCCCATTCTGTGGCGGCGGCGGTGTTGGCGGCAACGTTCATGTCCTAACGGCGGCCGAAGCGGGGCCCCTCCATGCGGGGGCCGCGGTGCCGCAGCGCTCTGGCCGCCTTCACGGTACTGGTGCTGTTGGGGGTAGCGGCGGGCGGCCCGGAGGCGCTGCCGCCGCCGCCGCCGAGCGATGTCGCGGCTGTGGAGGCCGCTTTCGGCTTAGGGGCGGCCGCCGCTCCCGCCGCTTTGCCGGCCGGTTCCGCTGACGTGACGGTGGAAGACGATGAGGCCGGCGTGGCCGCCGCGGCGCCCGGCGAGCAGGAGGCTGAGGGGAGCGGAGAGGCCCGGGCCGGCGGCAGGTGGGTGTCGGTGACTGGGAGGAGGGTCGGTGCCCGGGGCTGCGGAGCGGGGCTCGGTTGTCCGGATGGGGGATAGGTGTGTAGAGATGTTGCACATGGGGTTAGCGCCCGGTTTGGGGGTGCTTAGGGCGGCTGGTACCTATGGGGCACTGTCCAGGGTCAGTGTCTGGGGTGCTTGGGGGGCTATCAGCAGCTATGGGGTTGGAGTGTGTATTGAGACAAGTGGGGGGGCACAAAATCACAAAATGAAATATGTAAACCTTTAGAATCAATTTTAATTTAAAATGTTTAATTTCTACGAATCAGTATATGTGGAAAAGGGGCTGCACGGTCCCGGGGGTCGTGTGCTGGGAAGGGTCGTGCAGGAGTGAGCTCAGAAAGGGAGCAGAGAGGTGGGAGAGTTAGGATGTAGGTTGTTCGTAATGGGAGTAGTGCGTTGGGAGGGGGTGCGTGGAGAAACGAGGGTGCTGCGAACTGGCTGAGCGGTGTGGACACGTGGGGAAGTGTCTGCTGGCGGGAGGAGAGCTGCAGGGCAAGGGGTGGAAGGAATGAGTCCCGTGATGGAGCTGGGAGTAGCGCTGCAGGGATGGGCGGGATGGACAGGGGGGACAAGGAGGAGGATGGGTAAGTAAGGAGAGGGTACTGCAGGACCTCACCTAAGGTACTTGTTCCCTTCAATGGTTGCTAGTAAGTAGAAAAGGTGCCTTAATTCTTAGACAAATAAGCTGCCGGATGTCATGCTGTGTGGCAACTGGCCAGTCTGCTTACCCTGGTAAAAGGTACTTAACCTGGTAATGCCAAGTCCTTTCCTTGACTTGTTACCTCGTGGCAGTGCTGTAAAGCACTGCATCTCTAGTCTAAACTCTTTCCAACATCTGCAGCTCGCAGTTGTTCAGAACATCATATCCCTTCCTGTCATCTTTTCTTTTTCTTGTAAAGAAAATGCAGTTCTCCTGTTTACTTAGTGGTTAAACACAGACACTGGTGTATGCCTGAAGGGAAGCCAAGCAAGCAAGGCAAATTGCTGAACAAGTTTCTGACTATAACACGGGGAAATAAAATACTTAATAAACACATGTGGCAAGAAGGTCTGGCACAAGGAAGATTTTAATGAATGACTCAAGTGCAGAAATGTTACTGAGCTGTTCCCAGGCTGTTTCTGAATTGGCTGAGAAAGATGAGGTGATAAACCACAGTCAGAGTTTAAAGGAAGAAGAGCATGACTAAATGCCTACTACATTTGAGAACCAGTTCCAAAAATGAAAACCCCAAGCATTCACTTAGAAACTGGCTGATAACTTGGCATCCTGTTTTCTTTGAGGAAGATCTGTTCACCTTTTAGCAGCAGGATCATTCCTTTGTGTATCAGGTCATCAAATTCCTACCTTGTTTATTCCAATTCTACTGTATTCAGTTTTTTAATGAGACCTTCATTTGTTTAGCCTTGAAAATGTTTAAAGATGAATTTTCTCTTTGACCACTAGAGCTAAGTAAAACACACTAAAGATGTTCAATGTGGTAATTTAAGCCTGAGATTAAATGTGGCTGTTATCTAATTGATTAGTGCAGAGAAATAGATTTGCTGTCATCAAATAGAAAGAGAACAGCTGCCTGGCCATAGTATTAGCCTGCTCTATTATTTCAGTTGTGAGATCTCTACTCACCTCAGTTAATTGTTCGTCAGCAATAAAATATCCATGTAATAGAACAGTTCAGTATAATCTGAAAAACCCCAACAGAACCAATCCCCAACTATTTTTGCTGTAGGCAAATGAATGTAATCATCTTGGGGTTGAGGATTTCTTAGTTTCCTAGAAGAAAATATGAGGGTTAGTGAACTACCATGCTCTTTAAATACAAACATACAGTTGCTGAAACTGGAATATCTGTTTAGAGTTCAAGTCTGACAAACACCCCTATTTGTGATATCCCAAATTGCTGTTGAGTATATTAGGGTTGTTTTGCTGTTGTTTCAGGTTTTTATTAAACTGAAACAGTAATAGTGGTAAATGTTGTACCAAAAGGATGATGAGTTCTGCTTTTTCTAACAAAACCAACTGATTTGAATAAATACAAGCTTTTTGTGCACTGAAAGGCTGTAAATAAGCTAAATAAGCGCTCCTCCTCTATCCTGTTTACATCTTCCCTTGCAGTCTTAGCCCTGTGCTTCTGTTGCTAGGTAAATCAGATACCTTCACTTCAGTAAAGTAGAACAGAGCCTGAGGCCATCCGATCTCCAAATGTGGGCTGTGTTCATGATAGGATATAAACAATGGTTTTAAGGCCCAGGACTGGCTTTTTGTCAATGCATGTGAAAGTTTGTAGTAGATGTTTTTCATAGTTTCAAGGGGGAACATTATAACTGCACTTTTATAACAAGCTCAAGTCTGTGAGCAAAAGAGGGTAGGAAATGGTAAGAAAACACTTCATAGAGGCAGTTTGTGAATAGTTGGGGTGGGGGAAGTGTGTCCAGATGTGTTTTCATATTGACAAAGGGCAAATAAAATCTGACTGTATAGGATCAGCTTAGTCTCTGCCAGCTGCTGTGATTACAGATACCTTCATATTTCCTATATTCTACTGGCCCTTTGCTTTAGCCCTTCTGCTGGCATCCTTAAGGGCCCAGAAGGGATTTTCTTCTTCTCCAGCACTTGGTTGATAGTATGCTCTGGAGCAGGAGCTCAAGGCAAGGTGAAATGTGTCTTCATCATTTTACTGGTGCTCATTTCTCAGGTGTCTGGTTGTGGGATCCTGGAATTTAAGTAACTGCCTAGTTTGGAGTGCTTCCTTTTTGTGTCTTTTTATTTTGTTGTGGTGTTCTGGTCCAGGCTTGTGGAGACTGTTGCAGTTCTGGGGTTTGTTGGTGGGGTTTTTTTTCCTTCCCTAGTGTCTGTGTGATGTGATTCACTCCCCAGCACAGTCTGTGTTGTACTTTTAACAAATATCATGCCATTTCAGGAATTTGATGCGGTTTGTTTCTATCCTCCTCCATTCCTTGGCATTATAGTTGTGACTTTTGACCTTTTTACCTTTGATGTTAAAATGGGCAATGTTTTGTGTGGGGTGATATCTGAAATTGAGTTGCTTTGGTATTGTTCTTAGAATATTTCTGTATTGTTGGAAGTTGGTTTCTTTGGTCAAGGTAGTCATGAAACTTTATTCCAGTCAGGAGGTGGTGTTCATAAAGCAGTGATAAGGTATAGCTTTGCAGAGAATAGAAGTGTAACAGGCTTAACCAAGCTAATGCAGGAATTCCTTTTCCTTGCAACTTGTTGATCAGGTGTCATAAAGTTGCATCCAGAATATTGCCATTTCAGTTCAATGGGATGGAATTGCAGGTAGAATCTGCACCTCTTTGGCCAGCAAAGGCTTGCAAAGAGATGGCTGAAAGGGTGGCTCTTTGTTCTACTGGTGCTGTAAGAAATAGGCATAACATGTTACAGTAAACTTACAGTAGCACTGTGAGGTGGCAAAAAAGCAAGTTGCCTGCCTGTTTTTAAGCTCTGAAATAGTTTCTTGAAGTAGTTGCCTAAACTGCTTTTATCAGGATGTGTTAATTTAGTGCTTGATTAGACTACTTGAAAGATGGGAAGATCTCTTGTCACCACTTCATTCTGTCAGTATGCAAAGCTGCAAGCAGGGGAATCTCACAGGAAAAGGGGAGAAAGTTGGAAATGGGAAAATCTCATAGTGACAAAGTGTAACACTAGCATGGTTTTAGGGCACATGTAGACAAATTGCAGATCTTACAGCAATTAGAGGTCAAGTGACAAGATTTTAACTCACTAGAATTAAACGGAGATTGGGAGAACAAATATTAAGGCTTTATATAAAAACAGAGTAGGTAACAAATCCTTACTCCTTATTACAAGAGTAAGGATTTTTAGCAGATCTTTTCTAACATACACGATTATTTTTGAAGATTAAGATGAAGATGGGACCAGAAGTATGACTTTTTAGTTCAAAATGCACCACTCGTTAAAAAAGCAGAGAGAAATGAATGTTTTTCTTGCACCTAGTTCCAGTTCTAAAGGAACATGCAAGATCTATGTATAGCCAAGCTGCTCCTGTCAGTCTCATCATAGTGTTTGCTCAGTAGGTGGAGTGTATGAATCAAAGTCCATTATAGAGCTGGTGGCCAGGGGGACTAATAGAGTACGACTGCACTCAAAAGTCAGGATTTTTAGGCTGTGTGGAAGCAGAGGGTTAAACCAGTTTCTCAAAGTGTGTACTGCTGGTACAAAGGTTCTCTCTAAAGGATGATTCTCCCCTTTCCTAATCAGCTAAACTTAAAAGTAAGTGCAGTTACACTACAATTTGGGTGACCAGAGGTCAAGATGCAAGTACTTGCCATCTTGGGTGGCAGTGGTGAGGCTTAATAATGAGAGAACTCTTTGAGAAGGCTGAGGTTTGCATGTGGTGGGAAAGGATAATATGGAAAGGTAAGATACAAAGGCATAAAACATTTGTTACTTGAGGGAGAAGTCAAGATGGGAAGATATATGGGAATATTTCTTATGTAAGAATAATATGAGGAAAAAATAGGAATAGATGGGAAGGAAACATTTCACAGTATGATTTTAGGATTTTTGCTGCCAAAATTCCCTCCATTCTAGCAACATTTTCTACCCTTTTTATAACCTAGTTGTCAGCTGGATCAACATTTAAATAGACCACTTGGAATAATATTTTTATGCAATGCTAAAAGGCTTCAGAGAAATTGTTTTACCACAAAGCAAACAGATTCTGTTAAATGTGTGTCCAAGGCCTTCAGAGTGCAAAGCACTTGTTTACAGTGCTTGGGAACAGTCTCCTGCAATCGGGTTTATTATTAACCTGGTCCTGGTTTCTGTACAGTTGGAATAATTGTATGTACTCATCTTATAAAACCTGATGTATTCTACTATTCAAATATTTGCACAGTTGGTATTTTTTTAAGTCTTAAGCTAAGGTTTTGGAGAAATGTGATGCTTGGCCACCTTCAGAAGTGGATCCTCTATGTTCCTTATGGTACAGGTTAAAGGTGCATTTAATTTCCTATTTATTAGCAGTGCAGTGCTACAGTGGAGTATAAAGTCCTATAAAATATGTGAGTTACTTTTACATGTAGAACTGCAATGTTTTACATCACCTTTGTTATAGGTGATATATTAAGCCCCTATCTTTGAACGTGTTTTTAAGATCATGATTTTAGTTTTTCCCACCTTTTAGGAAAAGGATAGCCCCCATCATTTCCTCTTTAAACTTCATCTTCTACACTGGTAACTTTGGACAAATGAACATATTTGGCTTCAGCTCTACACAATGATTTAGTGTTCTATATTGTTTAAAATAATGATTCATGCATGTCTCTGTGTACATTACCTCCCCCCACCCAAAACCAGTTAGTCTTCCTGTCAATTTTATTGGCACAGTTCCTTATTCTTATTGAAATCAATGTCTAGAAAGGTCCTTCTGGGTCACTAGATCCAGCCCCCCTCAACGCAACCAGTCTGTAAAAGTGATCAAGCTCTTCTCCCGCAGCCTTTGAAGACTGGGAGCCTGCTGCAAGCCAAAACTGCCAACATATCCCAGCTTTTCCAGGTCGGAATAAAACAATCTTCAGGAGAAATAAAAGGCCCTTCAAAAATGCCTTGTCAGTGTTTTGTCTCTGATGTGTTGTTTATTTTGTTTTAATTTTGTTCTAATGGCTGGATTGTAGCCCAGCCAGAACTACTTATTCTAACTGTATGGCTGTGTAAGAAGCAAGATATACTAAAGCTGATGAGCTTCATGCACTGTAGAAATAAACAGCTGGCCTGCCATTGCCATGTATCCCCAGGCAGATAGGCTACCTAAGGGCAAAGCTGCATAAGGCAGTTTTCTTGCTTTCTTGTCTGCAGATGTTGGAGGTTGTTTCAAATGTCCTGTGTATGCCTTAGGCAAGACTTGTTTTATTCTATGACTTCTAAAATCTTCAGGATTTCCATGTTTCATCCAGAAGTGTTGGAAACTTAATTACAAGTTAGTATTTTTTACATACTGATTTGCTGGGTTTAATATTTTTAGGTTTAGGTTGTTTTGACACAGTGTATTAAAGATCAGTGTAGAAGGGATTGGAAGAAATAGGATTTACACAGTTCATATAAATATCTCAAAAGATGATGATCCCATTCGGTGCAACACCTGCATTTGGGAGCAAAAAGTCAGCTATTTTCCCCTGAAGCAGAACTCTGAAAGCATCATACCTCATGTGAATTAGCTTGTGACATCTAACCAGGGACTTCAACTTTTCTACTCTTGCTTGTTGGTCTAGGTACCACTAAAACTGCTGTTTTGCAGAATATGTAGACTTAACTTTAAAGTCGGAGTTGCACTCTATTAAATATAGAAAGCAGCTAACAGAGAAACTCCATATGGCTGTGGTTTTGACTGTGAATGCTTCTAACTTTCAGATCCCTAGTAATTATCAGCACTTTGGATGGACGAATTGCTGCTCTGGACCCAGAAAACAGTGGGAGAAAACAGTGGGATCTGGATGTGGGATCAGGTTCTCTTGTATCATCCAGTCTCAGTAAACCAGAGGTAAGGCTTAATCTCTTTCCTGACTAAATCTTTCCAAAGAGAACTTTCTGTGATCAAATGAAAGCAACTTCCTCCATAGGTGATAGGTGTTCACTAATGCAGCAAACTTAGTCTGGGTCAAGTTTGGTAGCTATTCTCAAACTTTGTTTTATGAGTGCTTACATCATGTTGCCATTTCAAACATGAGTATGTCAGCATTTTAGTCTTGTGACTGTCGTATGTGATAACTACCAAACCAGATGATGTAACCGAGTTTGGGAATTGTATATATTTCCTGATTGAAAATAAGTTACTTGCAGTTTGAAGCAAATGAAAAGATCATCTGCTTTGTATTGCTAGTGTATGCTTTGGCAAGTACTGGCTTCTTTTCTTTTCCCTCAAGAAAAGTCCTTGTGACTTCATAAATAAACAAAGGATTTTTTTGTCTGTTTGCTTGGAGTTTTTTGTCTATAAACTAGGTAAGCAGCCTATGAGATAGAATGTGCTAGAAATGAAATGGAGCGCTGAAGGTCATCCTGAAGGACTGAATGGTGAAGGGTTGCATCACTTCTTGCTGATGAACTTTAAGAAGGAAGTTTAAAGAGATAAGTTTCTTGTTTGGTGCTATTTCCACCATTAGTTTGATGAAACTTAGGTTAGAAATTAGAAGGAAGTCATTTTACCTCTCTTCTCCCTGTTCTGAAGTGAGTTCCATGAGTCATTCCCTCCTAGAGTTAGGAAGAATAAATATACCAATGAAGAGGTAGTTTGTGGTGATGACAAAGTGCATGGTCCTCCACTGTCATGGATGGTTGGATTTGATGACCAGTCCTATATCATGCTTTTT
Source organism: Myiopsitta monachus (assembly GCA_017639245.1). NCBI lineage: Eukaryota > Metazoa > Chordata > Aves > Psittaciformes > Psittacidae > Myiopsitta > Myiopsitta monachus. The sequence goes on along the minus strand of CM029917.1, from coordinate 111,738,601 downwards.
GCATGGTGAGCATTGGAATATGAAAGTTAAACTCAGGCATATTCAGACTGTGTGAGCTTCTTGCTTGTGGTTCATTGTTGCTATCTGTTTACAGACCTCTGTTTCGGTATCAAGTAGTTTAAGGAAAGACTGGTCTGTTGCTGTGGTAGTGTATGTATGAGAGCTAATAATAAGTATCTCAGATTGCAACAGTAATGTGAATACTAACTCCTGTTTCTCTGTATCTGAGACAGAATTTTAGTTACAGATGTAACTGTAGAACTTGTTGTATTTTTGTGCTTAAGAAAAACTACTTTAGGAAAGAATTTTCTCCCAAAAAATATGTTCCAGAGCAGAATGGAAAACAAAACAAAAACTGTAAAGAGAACTGTAAAAAGCTCTGTAAAGAGGAAGATGTCAGTTATAAACTGGAGTCCTTCAGAGCTGTTTCAATACCAGATACTTAAATCTTTGGTCTCTTATCTGGGGTTGCTCGGAGTTTCTGATGGCCAAAGTGAAAGCATAACCACACATTTGAAATATGTGCAAATATAAACTTTTTTTTTTCCTACAAATTAAGACATGAGCCCAGATTTATAAAGATTTTGAGAATTCGGGCTCTGGATACTAACTGGTGTGTTGAATTTTGATCTTTTCCAGTGTGCTGTAGCTGTAGAAACAACAGGTCTGTCCTTAGACAACAATTGTCATCTGTCTATGCAATACTTAATTCCCTTTTGAAGGCTGCAAGTTAGTAGGTTGTGGGAGTCATAAAGCTACAGTTTAAAAGAGTGTTTGTTATGCATATAGGATGTTTTCAGATGGGCTTTCAAACTGTTTTATTTCTACAGCCATGGCCAAAGACACTGATGGATTTTGGCAGTTAAGATGCAGAGCCTATGAGAGAACTAATTTTGGAAGTAAAACTTCATTCTGGCCTATTAGAAGCCGTTGAGCGTTATGAATATGGGCCTTTTTAGACTTACTGTCATGTAAACAAATGCTGTTAAGATAAGACAGGATTTAACAGGAAACAAGTGATGAACACTCCAAATAAGCTACACTTAAACATTTAAATATTTATTTTAAACATTTAAGTTTAATCTGCTGTCAATATCAACTGAAAGATTCCACGCAGTGAATCTAGACACTACTTGAGTAATGTCACTCACTCATTAAAATTGGCCTCATGAAAATTATTGGGACAGTTCTGGTTTGGGTCAAAATAGTAAATGAATTAAAGCCTCAGAGTCTGTCATCTTCCTGCTCAGCATATTTTCTCTCTGTTTTGGGCATGTGGCATGTTAAATTTTACCCTTTCTAGCTAACTTGAGGCTTTTTCTTCCTCTTCCAACATTTTTGAGGTAAAAAAGTCTGTGTGCTTGCAACCACAATATTATTTTCATCATAAACCAGTATCATTATGTAAGCTGTCAGCCTTATATTTTCTTGCAAGAAACAGCAGATGAAAAACTCTTTTTGCTTTACACTTACAGTGTTAAAGATTTAAGTTCTTTCAGAGCGAGGGAAGCACATGCGGCTGTGTCTGAATTGTTTTGATGTGTGGTTTCTTACCTACCCTGGGTGAGGGTGCAATGAACTGTAGTTCCAGGTCCTAGTGCAAAGCAAGTAATTGAATCTCCTTTAAGAAAAGACAAGAGATCTTCAAACTTCCAGTGTTAAATAGACCTGTAGTTATTTCCTTTGCCTAACTGTAAAATGTCAACTTGGCTGTCTGGAGCTCATGTGTTAATTAAGAAAGTGAGGTAGTAAAATTTCAACTGTTCCAGCAGCTCTGTCAAACACTTCAGATTCTGAAACTGCTGCTTAAGACACTGACAAGTGAGATGTTCATTATTTGTCATGTGAGCTGATCAATTAGAAAGGAAAAGCTGCTGAATTGTGTGTCTGGGTTACGAAAATGGTAAAATTCAATCCTTAACTCTAAGCTCCAACATAAATAATCATGATCGGGGCGCCAGTGCTGAAAAGTTATGACTCTGCATTTCAGTCTTGTGCATAAGAGTTTATAAACTGTTTCCTTACCCAGTGGGTACTTCTCTATAACAGCTGCGTGTTTACAACTCCAAGATTTCTTGTTACTTGCACTCAAAGGTTGCCTATTGAAGTTCAGGGTAAAGTCACTAAATCTCAACTTTTAGAAAAGGGAGCTTACTTTAATGAAACCACTTTAATTTACTCTTTTAAATTTAGCTTTGTAATGAATACGTTGTACTTAGACAAGAATACTTCTGGGAGAATGAGCCTGTTAAGTAATGATGCTTAATCATAGTGAAAAGGTAGAACTGCCTCTCAAGTAGTGGGAATGGTTCATAGCACATCATTATGAGACTGTTGTTGTTTACTAATGAGGGTGATGCATTCTGTTACCTGCATAGCTTTACACTGAATTACTTAATGGGCTTCTGTCTCTTTCTTTTATGAGGATCTATTATATGAGACAAATGAAAGTGTGGACTTGCCTGTGTATTAGAATTGACTAGTCACTAGTGACTAGCATGGCTGATGGGACAGGGAGAGGCTGGAGAAGAGATTGAGACAGGAGAAAAGCCTACTGTGGGCTGGATAAATGGTAGAGAGAACTCCTGTGAAAAAGCTGGTAGCTGATCTTTGAGAAAGAGGAGAGTGAGCAGGATACTTGATAGTGACAGTATGAGTGTGACAGCTTAACAATGCATTCACAGCTGACACTTTTCCTCTGCAATGTCAGGAACCCTGCTGCAAGTTCAACCGGGAAGTGCTGCTTCAGTTGTAGCAGTTTCAGTGCTCTGGGCAGAGGCTACACTGGGTGGTACTTGTTAAAAGTAACTACTTTGACTTGTGATTTGGCTGTTATGGACTAATCCCTAAGTAATCATCTTACTTCCTTATGTGAGAGATTTGGGATCATGGGGCAAACGGAGCTTCAGTCCACAAGGCTGGCATTTAGAGCAGTCATAGTAAAAATACCACAGAATCCTGGAAAAATGAAATAATTGGCTTATGTCATGCCACAAATCCTGTCAACATCCTTATCCCTCTAAAAGCTCTCAGCTTCTTCATATTGCACTCATATATATTAAATTCTATTTTTTATTGTGATGGCTGCATAAAATAAACTTTTCTGCTAACTTATGTATCTATATAATCTTTTTTGGACATAAATGGCATGTTTTTGTGGACTAGCCCAGTATTATATGTTTTCCTTCAGAGAAATGTGGAGATGCAAAGGAGTTTTGTACTGAAGTCAGCTGAAACTAATTGCATTGTAGGCAAAGTGAACTCATAGATATCTTTAGCAGATTATTCCTTTTCTTGCCCTTTGCAGAGGCTCATGCTTTGAGCAGTGAGTTGGGAAAGGATTTTAAAATCTCCGAAGCTCAACTAGTGACAAAATATAATGTACAGTGTGAATGCATCTCTTTTACTTTTTTTCCCCTCTTTTTGCTTACCCTTTATCAGCATCATAAACATTTTCGATTTTTCAGCGCTTTTCTTCCCCAAAAGAAATACTGAATTCTGCTGTGAAGTGTCCAAACACCTGGGAATCTACGTAAGGTGTTCACTACCTGCACTTCCCTGCGTGTTGGATAGGACAAGCTTTGTACTCAGTCAAGCCAGAGATCCAAAAGCTGTCCTGCGTTGCTTTGGGAGCATGGGAAAAACAATCAGCAACTCTCATCCTTTGGCCTCTTATGTTCTGGTGTAGGAAGAATTGCAAAACCCACGCTGAAGTGGGTCAGGCCAAGAAAAGAGGTTGAAATGCACTCTGAGGGGCTCCAGTTATGATTTCTGGATTCTTTTATGTGCCCTCCCATAGTTAGGGGTGGGTAAATAATTTAACAGTCTCTTTGAAAGAGGAATCTTGTGACATCAGTTTTAGGAGAGTCTCACCCACGACTGTAGGGCACCTCTGCAGCAGCATTCTATGAACCTCAAAAATGAGGGTTTTGTTTGGTCCATGCCTTTCTACTTCAGTTGTTTTTCAGTTAAGTCACTGCCTGTAAATATCATCCAACAGAAAGCTGAGATATGTTTGTTTTCAGCATGGGTGGGGAGTACTTAAGCCTGTCAGTCAGACTTGTTTGAGTATTTTCACTTAAAAGGTTATTGTAACAGCTGTTGAATACAGTGCTGAATATTATTGATTTCTGTTAAATCTCTATAAATCTGTTCTGACTCTGCCAACAGTCATGGGACAAAGAGGAGATTCATTGCGAATTATGTAAACATCCTGAGAAAATACAAACTGGACCTCAGAGCAGCCTTCCAATAGCTGAAGGGGGCCTGCAAGGATGCCAGAGAGGGACTTTTCTCTGGGGACCATAGTGATAGAACAAGGGGTGATGGGTTTAAACTGAAACAGGGGAAGTTCAGGTTAGATATAAGGAAGAAGTTCTTTACCGTGAGGGTGCTGAGGCACTGGAACAGGCTGCCCAGAGAAGTGGTAGATGTTCCATCCCTGGCCGTCTTCAAGGCCAGGTTGGACAGAGCCTTAGGTGACATGATCTGGTGTGAGGTGTCCCTGCCCATGACAGGGGGGTTGGAACTGGATGATCTTAAGGTCTTTTGCAACCCAAATCGTTCTATTATAAGATGGCTTTCTGTCTGGATTCTGCTTAAAAATGAATGGCTCTGTCTGGCTCACTAGTGTTCATCTTAACTTTTAATGTATTTGTGCATTTGAAACATCTGACACAGGACACATCAGCAATGGAAGCAATCTTTCCTGCATCTTTAGTGCTTGGAAGAGTCTTTGTGCACCATACAGGCTGCTTGCAGGAACAAGTTGTGTGCAGTGGGGTCAGACTTCCATATACACAGAATAACAAATCAGTTCTCTTTAAGCATTTGAGTTTGCACAAAACTTTCTAAAGCAAAATTTTACTCAACAAAGTGAAGAATGAAACTTTTAACAATGTCTATTAATGGTGTGGAATTGCTTTCCAGCTTTCTGGTTGTGACCAGATGTAAAGCCCCAAATTGCCACTCCGTTAAAGCAGGCAGAGTGTAAATCAATGGACTTGTTACTGAGTTGACTAATATAGTGAAAATCTATTTCCTTGCAGGTAAGGTGGTATAATTCTAGTTGCCTGGAAGACTATATTCTGATAGAGTTCCCTGTGTCCTGTAGCTAATCCTTGCTTTTGTGTACTAAGCATCACCAGATGCTCTGATAGCTGGAGGTATCATTCCCATGGAGAAAAACTGGGGCATTATCCAGTTCTCTGTCATACAGGTTTTCTGTAATAGATATGGAATTAAACTGTACTAAATCAAACACAAGATATGGGTATTGATAACAGTTTCGTTGCAGGTGGGAGGTGATCATTTTAAATCTGAGAGCACCCTGTACTAAAAGATCCAGTGACAGGTTATCAGCTGCCATCTCAATTCCTCTGCAGGGCAAGGAAGTGTGATCCTGTGCTGCCTGTGGGTAGAGAGAGAAAGAGAGATTAGTGTCTTAAATGGTCCTGGAAAAGCTCATAATGAATAAGAAGTGAGCGTCCAGAATTGTACTTCAAAGGAAGATAAATTCTAATTGCAATAGCCTTATTAGGGCTATCAAGGAGAGTGGAGCCTGTGTTTTGCAAGCAGAGAATAGATGTGACTGCTCTTTAACTCCATAGATAAATTATGATTCCTGATGGCACAAGCAGTTCTTTTCATTTCTGTTTCTGGAAACATGCATGGTGTGCATGGCCGTGGATCGCTGACAGGCTTGGGAAACCTGCTAGAGAGACATATGGATTTCTGAGTACAGATCTTTGCTGCTTTCTTGGTGAAACTAAAAAGTGTAATTTGTAATTCCCCTAAAAATAAGACTTCTGATGATGTTTAGTGGACAAAAAGTCATCAGCAAAAGACTGAGTTTTGAAATACTGGGATTGCTGGAAGCTCTGCTTTTCTAGGAAACGCAGCCTGAACTTTTCAGTGTGAAGTGGTAAACCTGTGGAGAAGGGGAATTGCAGATGGGTGACTGAGCTGAGTTAGTGGTTAGTATGATGTAGCATCATTGTTTTTTGAGGTGACAAGGAGGTCAAAGTGGTCTGATGTATTTATCAGACTGCATGTCTTCAGAGCCAGTCATCTTTGTTCAATGTCTTGTTCAGTTAAAAACCCAAAAGACTTCCTACAACTGCAGCTTGGTGGTTTTCTTGCTGACTCTTGATGCAGGTAGCCCTGGAAAAGCTCTAATAAAGTGCTGGTGTGTCCTTTTGCTCCTACTGAAAGGGTGTTTGGGGGGGATTACAACTTGCAGTAAGAGACATGTAGGAAGCAACAGAACAAGATCTTGTGGCTTCTGTGATATTGGAGCTCTCAACCCCAGTCCTCACAAGTGATGCTCTGCCTTCAGCAGAGCCAGGCAAGCTTCTCGGAGTCACCCTGGGCTAATGTTTGTGAACAACTTCCATCTGTCACACTCCCAGACATGGCCAAATGCTGCAAATCTTGGACAGGACGTTTGCCATCAGCTCAGTCTCTGTTGTTTGGTTATTTTTGTAATAAAATTATAGAATCATTTAGGTTGGAAAAGACCTTTAAGATCAAGTCCAGCCATTAACCTAGCACTGCCAAGTCCACCACTAAACCATGTCATTAAGGGCCTTGTCTACATATCTCTTGAAATACCCCAAGGGATGGTGACTCCACCGCTTCCCTGGGCAGCCTGTTCCAATGCCTGACCACTCTCTCAGTGAAGAAGTTGTTCCTGATCTTGTCTAAATCTCCCCTGGTCCAGCTTGAGACTGTTTCCTCTTGTCCTATCACTTTTTACTTGGGAAAAGAGACCAGCCCACACCTCGCTACAGCCTCCTTTCAGGTAGTTGTAGGGAGAGATAACGTCCCCCCTGAGCCTTCTTTTCTCCATGCTGAACAACTCCAGTTCCTTCAGCTGGTCCTCATCAGACCTGTGCTCTAGACCCTTCACCTTGTGGGTGAAGATAAGGACAGGGAGGGAGCTTGTCATTTAATTACATACAGTACACTGCATGGTTTTGTATTGGGTGTTAAGCAGTTCTAGTGTTTACAGATACTAAAATGGATCAACTCAAGTAATGCCTAGACAAATACCTGTTTCAGCACAGGCAATGGATAACTTCGATATTTGGAGCTCAGCTGTCCAATACACAACAAAGTGATTACTCTGCCCTAAAGCCTTTTTGAACTTCTAGTCTATATCTTTGTAAAAGAAAATGCCTGTTTCAAGCATTAAGCATTTTGGGCAGTTCAGCAAATCATTCCTCTCTAAGCAGCACAGCCGCTGACATCTCATTTCCGAAACCTTCTGGACTTTGTCCTCCATATGCAGGTAACTATTAATCTTTCTGTCAGAGTCACTACATGTTTCCTGCGCTCTACTTTCTTTGCACCCTTGAAACAGGAGACTCTACACTTGCAGCGTTCCATTCCCCTCCTGGATCAGACTCTCTTTTCCTATAGGAGTTTCCCTGTGACTTATTTTTTCAAGAGATGTGGACTCTGTGTCCATATCTAAAAACCCTCCCTGTTCAGGCAGGGCATGGGAAGGAACACACAAAGTCCAACAGAGATCAGCTTAAATCCTGGAGCCCCAAGGTGAGGTGGGCTTCTGCTAATGCCTGTTCTCCCTATCCAGAGAGAAGCATCTGTCTGAGAAGCACCCTCACTAGTGCTATAAGAGTCCAGGTAACCTGCAAGAGAGCTTTGATGGGGGTTGTCTGTAGGTGATGGTAGAGTTAAAGCATTGTTTTAAAACACCCTAATACTGGAACAGTACTGGGGTGGGTTGACCCTGAGTAGATGCCAAGTGCCCACCAATCTGCTCTGTTGCGTTGCACAGAGGAGAGAAAATACAATAAAAGGCTTATGGATTGAGATAAAGACAGAGAGAGATCACTTGCCAGTTACTATCGTGAGCAAAACAGACTCAGGGAAATTAGTTTAATTTATTGCCAATCAAATTAGAATAGGATAACGAAAAATAAACCCAGATCTTTAAACCCCTTCCTCTCTTCCTTCCCTTCTTCCTGGGCTCAGCTTCACTCGCAAATTCTCCACCTCTTCCCACCCCATGGTGCAGGGGGATGGGGAATGGGGATTGTGGTCAGTTCATCACACACTGTCTCTGCTACTTCTTCCTCCTCAGGGGAGGACTCCTCACACTCCTCCCCTGCTCCAGCATGGGGTCCCTCACACAGGACACAGTGGCATCTCCAACATGGGTCCTTCCCATGGACTGCAGCTCTTCACGAACTGCTCCAGTGCGTGTCCTTTCTACCATACAAGTACCAATTTTGACATGGTGGCCAATGAGCTGTTGTATAGTCAAGGTTTAATTTTCCTCCCTTATCTCCCTTGTGCTGTTAGTTTTAAGGGGGTTGGTGATGGGCTCAGCAGCAGCAGCAGTTTGTCTCAGAAGGACTGCTGTTAAGTTCCAGAAGACTGCTGCAGTTTTCTGTTGTTAATAAAACTTGCCACATTCAAGGGGGGGATGGAATAATGTCAAAATAAAGTCTTTCTTAAAGTACCGTGCAGGGTTTTTTTTATTATTATTAAGAACAGTTTTAAAAAGTCTGTTACCATGGCAGCAGAGCAGGCTGGCATCTCTGTAGTCAGAACCCCAAGTCTTGTTTGACTATGATTAAAGTAACGGTGGTGGTTTAGTTTGCTAATCTTCAGAAGAAGGGTCTGTGATTGCACAGCAAACAGTACTGGGGACCTGATCTCATTTGAAGCTGGGGTAGTCTGGTTAACGCACTGTGGTTCCTCCAATTCCCTGCTTGGCTCTTCAAGGGAGAGCAGAGGACAGAGTTGGACTAATTCTTTTAATGGCAAACTCCATCCGAGCAAGGTACGGCGCCTCTGACACTGGAGAGTACAATACTGAAGCTACTGTGCTGCTGTCATCTGTTGCTCTTTGCGATGTTTGTGTAATAGATAGTTTTATCAGGACCCTGGTAGCTCACACCTGCTCAGATCTTAAGATCTGGAGTTAAAGAATCATGACGGAGATGCCAACCGTAGTAATTTATTACACTTGCTGGAAGGACTTTGCAGGTGTTGCTTTGAGGGGAGAGAAAAAAGGGGATTTCAAACAAGCTTTCTAGTACTCATCCAGGCACAGGAGTACAGCATCGTTTCATGTGCTCATCATGCACACAATACAGGGCCATGAAGGCTGAGTTTAAGCCTTGTCCCAGTCTTCTGTAAGCAATAAAAAATGAAATAGAAACTACCAGCTTGTGGAGCATGCAGGATGGTGGAAGGAGAAGGAAGACTTTAATAGAGAGAAACTTCTGTTGTAAGGATCTTAACGTGGGCAGGAGCAGGGTACCAGGTTTGGTCACTTGATGGGTCCCCTGAACTGTGTTACAGGGTGAGCTGTGCAGCCTGTGGTAAAATCATCCTGAGGTGTGGGAAACATCTATGCTCACTGTTGCTATGCAGAGTTTGCGTGCCCTTCCTGTGTGTCACACCCCAGCTCACATGAAACCTACTTCTTGGCTTCTCTGATGTGCCGCTCTGGCACAGGCTGGCTTTTACTTCAGAGGAGGAAAGCCACATAATCCTGCCTCTATAATCTGCTCCATAAAATACTGATTTATCAGGTGTCCAAGTGCAGCCTTTCTCACGGTCCTGGTCTTAAAGGTGGTCTGAGCACACACTGTGGTTAACAGAAACAGGAGGAAGCCAGGAACAGGTATGCACATTGTAAAGAAGTGTAGTGCTGAGATCAGAAGCGATGGCATTCACAAGAGGGAAAGTTTTACTGCACAAACCAACCACCTGGCTTTTGGTATTTCCTGCTTTAGCTTCCTCGTTGCCCTTGAACAAGTCTCAGGAGATCATTTTACTGATATAAATCATGGACTCCCCTTCGCAGCCAATTTTCTTCTTCCTTGGCTGGTTAAACAGCACTGGATGCTCTGAAGAACACTTTGCTCTTTTGCAGTGCTGTAGGCAGTGGAATAGCTTAAAAGCCTTTGTTTTCCAGAAGATTATACTAGTGCCTGAGTCTTTGTTCTCTTCTTAAGGATAGGGTGATGTTGTGGGCCTTGGAGAAAGTTTGGAGACAAATATCTCCTTAGTCTTGAGTTGTCCCCTTTGTGTCCCCAGTGTACTCCTGTGATTAGGGCTTACCTGATAGCAGTAGCACACTGTCATCCTTGTAGTACCCTGTACTTTAGGGTTTCTGCAGGTAGCTGAAGGGGAACAGATAAATCAACATCCTGAAATCCAAGCTAAAGAGGAGAAATAACCTCGTATATTGAAGTCATAAACCAGTGCATCTGTGCAGATACATCCCTGTATGCATACCAAAAAGCAGACAATAAATCAGTTCCAGACCCTCCTGAACTAGAGACGTCTCAAGACCCTGCCCAGTGTGTATATATATGTATATCTATCTCACCTAAAAAGTCTGTAAGCATCTATAGTAGGGTTACCTGTATCACTGTATGCCTATGCTTTTTGTTTTTAACTGTGGAAGATATAATGATTGCTTTCTCTTTCCCAGATTTGTTTGTGCAGACTTTTGTTTCTACCCTTTAGGATGAAGCTGCCATATGCGGCTTTTAATATGTTGCTTGGGTTTAAAAGACAATTCTGACTGAAAAGAAGTAGCTTGCTTAAGAACATGTCTGATGTTGGCTTTGATCCTGTTTGCTACAGTGATCCCATTGTAGAGATAATCATAGAAGAAAAACATTGGTACCCTTATAGTTTAAGATCTTATAGGTCAGTTTAACTGGTAACTGGGGATGAAGGTCTTAGTTTGCTGTTTGAAAACTACGAGCTGAAATGTCAGAAAAGCATAAAGACATAAGACTTCCTATTGTAAGGAAAGTGTTTCACCTGTGCTTAGTTATTTTCTTGGAGTTATTGGGAAGTTCAGCCCTCTGAGAATGCTAATATTGACTGGTCTGGCACCAGGCTTGTGTCAGATGTGTCTGCCTGCCGGCAGGCTTGATTTTTGATTCATATGATAAAGAGCATTAGGCATGGGAAGTGAGTGTCACACTTACTGTTAAACAGCTCAGGGAGGCTCTAATACTTCAGCTTGTTTTGATCTCTGTTTACACACTATTTTCTTTCTTTATTCCTTTTCTCCCCACCGCTTTAACCCAGCAGCTTTCTTCCTGCACCCATCAACCTGCTGTGGGACCTCATCATATACAGTGCCCTCCTTTCCAGTAAAGTCTAGACAGCAAATTCCCTGGTAGCATATGCCATTTCGGATCGTTATGCCTCTTTGCTTTTTTTTTGTGAAGGCTTTTTAGTAACTGCATTACCTCACCCGTCGGCCTGGAGATTGAGCAGCCAGCGCTGCTGATAGGGCTGCGGCACCCCGCGCCGAGCCAATGGAGAACTTCAGCTTCAAACTCTTCACCAGCAAAAGAGCAGCGTCTCATTTAGGGCTCGAGAGTTAATGTGGGGTTGGGTTTGTGTGGTTTTTTTTCAAGTGTTACTTCTGAAAGACAAGCCACTTAACAATTATGTGCCATATTGCTGACCAGTGAAGCTGAACAAATAGCTATTTACATTGACAGATCAGAGGAATGTGTAAGTGCATCATGGTAACCTACATTTTCTGTGCCAAGAGATTTGCAGCTGACTGCCTGGGTGACTCACTCCTTGGATTAGGAGATGAGGTAATGCTTTTGAGATACAGGGTGATGTCATTCCTTTACCTGAGCTGCATGCCGATGCTAGTTCCTAGTACTTTCAAGGAAAGTCCCTTTGCTGATTCTGATGTACTAGAGAATGAGCTGCATAACTCAGACAGGGGTTGTTATTATTAATGGCTTTCTCAAGCCTCTGGCTAAAACTGCTCGTTAAAACATGTGGCTACATATGCTTTTTGTTACGTGGGCACCTGCAACTATGCACATTTGCATACCTGCCCCATTCTTCAGATTATCTTAGTAAAACAGACCTTTGTGATAATCAGATGCAGTCCCTTGTCAGCACCGTGTCACGTAATCCCATTTATAGATAGATTCATCTGAAAAGGTGATTTCCCACCCCACTGTTCTGTTTCTGTTGTGAAATACCATCTTTGTCATGGTTAGTAACCCAGAAGTCTAGCTTGCACATACAGTCAGTTTAACCCCATCTGCTTGTACTCTGGCATCGCTTTTCAGTGAAGTAACTCATCCTGCTACCTGTGCTCCCTTTCCTAATGTGTTCCCTGACAGCAGTTGGGTCTTCTCTCAGCCTTTCTTTCCCAATGTCGTGTAGGACGTGCTGCTCCCGTGGCACCCTCAAGGTTGGGAGCACAGGCAGGTGATCAGCAGAGCTGACTGTTTCAGTCTCGTCTGTCCTACGCAGCTTGTGGGGACCAAGAGTTTAATAGAGGAGCAGGCAGCTGCCCAGTGTCTGGGAACATTTGAAGGCATACAAGCCATGACCTCGTTTGATCCATATCTTGGGAGTACAGTGTGTTTTGCTGAGTGAGCTTCGTGTGTGTTGGGAATTTGGGGGTGTGATTCCCAGAAATGGTCAATATGTTGTCTGTTGTTTGCTGGTGGATAATCTCCTACTCAGGCCCTGGAGCAAGAGCTCTGGGGACAAAGGAAATGCTTAAGGTGACGTGTGTCATGGTGTCCCCAGGGCTTGTAGAGTTACCCACCAGGTCTCCCTTGCTCTGCAGAGATTCCTGGGCGGCTTGCACCTCCTGTCTTCACAACCTGATGGGGTTGTCTGCAGCCCTTGGGGCGCACCACATTACAAAGCCATTGCCGTTGTAGCTTCCAGCAAGTGTATCTGAAAGTCTGAACTTGCAGGTGGCTGTCCAGCTGCTACTTGCACATGTCTGGTTTGACCACACTATGAATTTAGCTGACTGATGGCCAGTAGAATGTCTTCAAGATCTGACCTGAAGTCAGTTGGTGGCTGGGATTGCCAGGCTTGGGCTCTGTGAGCTGGATCACTGGTAGCAAGAGCTGGTTTAGCCTTTGTATATTTGGAAAGCTGCTTATAATTGCTGTTAATTCTTATTTCTATATGGAACAGTCTCATATTGCTGGAGGTGAGCATGGGCCTCCAAACTACCTCCAGGTATCTGGACCACATGCAGGAAGAAACTTTACAGAGGATTTAGAATCATACAGTAGTTAGGGTTGGAAAGGACCTTAACATCGTCCAGTTCCGACCCCCCTGCCACGGGCAGGGACACCACACACTAAACCATGCCGCCCAAGGCTCTATCCAACCTGGCCTTGAACGCTTCCAGGGATGGAGCATTCACAACTTCCCTGGGCAACCCATTCCAGTGCCTCACCACCCTCACAGTAAAGAACTTCTTCTTCATATCCAATCTAAACTTCCCCTGTTTAAATTTGAACCCATTACCCCTTGTCCTATCACTACAGTCCCTAGTGAGGAGTCCCTCTCCAGCATCCTTATAGTCCCCTTCAGATACTGGAAGGCTGCTCTGAGGTCTCCACGCAGCCTTCTCTTCTCCAGGCTGAACAGCCCCAACTTTCTCATCCTATCTTCATATAGGAGGTGCTGCAGTCCCCTCATCATCCTCATGGCCTCCTCTGGACTTGTTCCAACAGTTCCATGTCCTTTTTATGTTGAGGACCCCAGAACTGCACACAGTGCTGCAAGTGGGGTCTCCCAAGAGCAGAGTAGAGGGGCAGGATCGCCTCTATGAACCTATTAATGCAAAGTAACAGCTGCACAGGCTAAAAGTTGTCATCAAAATGATGCATTTCTGAAAGACTATATCACAGAACCAGTTTATGGTATTAGTTGTTGAATGTGTGTTGAATGTTTTACCAAGACACTCCACCATGGTTACAGCTGCAACTTTGGCACTGGCGTCTTGTTTTTCAAAAGGTGTTTTCCAAAATCCGCCTGCCTTTGTGTCTCAGGATCACAAGGCTGCTCTTGAGTAGGAATGTTTGTGTAAACCTTACTTGTTTGCTTTATTTTTCCACTGATCAGGTGATTTCTACAAATGACCCCTCCCCACACAAGTTCTTGCCTTTTTTGTTGGTTTATTTCTGTAAGTGGATGTATAGAGCTCTGTGTGTGTATTTTTCCTCCTCAATAGTAGACCATAATGCAACCTTCCTTGTGCAGATCTCATGCAATGGATGTTTGGCCTTTTTTGCCATAAGGTAAATACTTAAGAGGGAAAGGACGTACCTCATTTTGCTTTGTGAAGAGCTTTGCAGCTGCTCTTTGGGGTTTATTTTTATCATCTCTTCAATTACACTTTGTGCTCCTGAGAGGATATTTAATTGTCAGTCTTCATGAGGCTTTTCAAAGCCAGGATTAGATCCTTTAGGGATGTTCAATACAGTCGCCAGCATTTTCAGGTAACTCACCTAACTTTTCTCTCTGAATGAGGTGCAAGAAGAGGTATTAGTCACAACATGCACACATAAGGTCTGTCTTTCCCTCCCTGTTCAGGTGAATCCCAACTTTGCTTAATGCTGTTTGTTCTTCTGTGACCCAGTTAGAGGAATAAAAAGTTTGATGTTAGAGAGAATTTTAATCATGCAGAAGATGTGGTTTCAGATCCTCACAGTGGTTCAGAAATAATAACCAGAAACCTTCTGGATCTTTTGTGTGGCTTTGTAATATGCATCTGTGCCTTGGAATCTGAGCAGGAGTATTTTGTTTGAAGTGGCTAATATACATGTGTCAGAAGTAGCCTTTAAAGTCCTAATGTGTAAAGTATCCGAATTTAATGTAATTACATTGTAGGATACTGCCCAAATGGACAGGGGTTCCACAAAAGCATTAAAATCTTCCATGTTAATCCATATCCCCAAAAGCTAAGATCATGTGGATTATAATTCCTCAGTGTTGTTGAGGGGCACAGCCACTGTGGCTCCATGGTATTAGTTATGGTCTATCATGCTGATAATGAGTTTCTTAATAAGTCCCTTAGTACTCATTGGCAATGACTCATGCTTCCGAACTAGGATCTCCTTGAAAATCTCCGCGTAATGGATGAGATGCTGTATCCTGGGGAAGATGATTTTTGACTTGTGTGTTTAAGAAAAAGCCAGGCAAATTTTAAAGGAACAGTGTATTTAAACGTAAGGAATTCTGGGGATAGGTTGAGCTGTCTGGAAAGGCAAAGGTGAAATGTGAGCTCTGATCTCAATGATAACTGCACTCTCTGCTTTATAAGAGGATATTCTGGAGTAGTCTTTAATGGTAAAAGAGCTCACAAGGAGCTTCAGCTCTTCATTTAAAACTGAATTCAGTCTCCTAATCTAACGAGAGTGACTGATTCTGTGCTTAGCAGTAAACTAGCTTGGGAAAAACAACAGTGAAGTAGTACTTTACCTCCAATGAAACTGTCTTGAAACTATCACAAAGAATCTGCAAAACTTGCGCTTTAGCCAGTGACTGTCTCTTCAAGAATGCTTCTCCCTGTAACATATTTTCAACAGGCGGATGAATACTAATCTGTCATCTGATGTTTGAGAATGTTTTGTTTAAAGTGGAAGAAGTGTCACACACTGAGCTGTTTGGTTTTGAGTTTGGTTTTTAACTACCAAGAGTGAAATATGGATTTGATTTGAATGCCTGAAACTTTTGTCTTCAGTATAACTTTGAAATATAGTACTCTGGGTTATGAAACCATAAAATAAAATCATAGAATTGTCACAGACTGGTTTGTGTTGGAAGGGATCTTAAAGCTCATCCAGTTCCAACCTGTCATGGGCAGGGACACCTTCCACTAGAGCAGCTTGCTCCAAGCCGCATCCAACCTGGCCTTGAACACTGCCAGTGATGGGGCAGCCACAGCTTCTCTGGGCACCCTGTGCCAGCACCTCAGCACCCTCACAGGGAAGAGCTTCTGCCTAAAAGCTCATCTCTGTCTCCCCTCTGGAAGGTTAAAGCCATTCCCCTTGTCCTGTCCCTACAGGCCCTTGTCCAAAGCCCCTCTCCAGGTTTCCTGTAGCCCCTTTAGGCACTGGAGCTGCTTCTGAGGTCTCCCCTTAAGGAGCCTTCTCTTCTGCAGGCTGCCCCAGCCCAGCTCTCTCAGCCTGGCTCCAGAGCATCTCTGTGACCTCCTCTGGTCTCTCTCAAATAGATCCATGTCTGTCTTGTGTTGGGGGCCCCATGCTGAATGCATTGCTTCAGATTGGGACTCAGAAGAGACTGGGATATAATGCACTGTACTTCTTTATACAGTGTTTGTTTCCATTTGTGATCTGTGTGTTTTGATGAAATTGTGGTTAAATGGTAGCTAACCATACGTTCAAATATTTTTAGGTATTTGGAAATAAGATGATAATCCCTTCCTTGGATGGGGACCTATTCCAGTGGGATCGGGACCGAGAGAGCATGGAAGCAGTTCCTTTCACAGTTGAATCTCTTCTTGAGTCATCCTACAAATTTGGCGAGGACGTTGTCTTAGTCGGGGGAAAGTCTTTGACAACCTATGGGCTGAGCTCATACTCAGGGAAGGTAAGAGCCTGAAAGTTGCTTTGTGTATGTGTGTTCCAAGCATTGTCTTGCAAATAGGTTCCTCTTGCGATTTAAACTGCAGTGCAGCTCCAGCATGGCATAAAAGAGCAGAATCTGAGCTTCTTGGGCAACAAATGCAGTGGGTTGGAGTAAGTTTAACAGTGCAATTAGATGGTGTGGCTGAACCCCTTACTGCAGTCTCCTCTTGCCTGCAAGTTCCTGCTGTATCCCCTGTGCTGCCTTGAGCACGTTTCACTCTTTGCTGATTCAGCTTGCTAACCCAACAGAAAACTTCAGGTTTGATTGGATTAGTTTTCTGCTGGTTTAGCTGGAGCTCAGCCAGGGGTTGGGCAGTGCCAGAGCCAGCACGAGGGAAGGGACAGGGGTTTTGTGAGCAGAGGTGAGTGAGGGGAAAAAAGAAGGATGACTCGTTTCTATCAAGCCACAAGAGGAGTCCAGCTTTGTCATGAAGCTCTGCTTGAAGTAGACTTTGTTGTTCAGTATATCAAAGAAGGCTTTAGGTGACACACTTTTTCACAACTGATTTCAGATTTTTCCACAACTAGGGAGAGCAATAAAAAGCATTCATCATGTTGCAAGAGTTTAAGACTTGTAGTTGCTGTCAGCAAGTTTCCTGTCCTTTGGGAGAAGTTCTCCTTACGTTTTGAAGTCATACACAGAAGTTATAAACTATTTCCTGTCTGACTGGATCAGAAGGTACTTTTCTTCTGAGATCCATTGGTTCCATTTTAAAGAAATGTAGAATCAAAAAAGGCTAGAAAAAACATGGGAATTAATTTCATTTTTCAGAGTCCTAGAACTGACATCTCCCTCCTCCTTAAGGTCAGATATCATTAAAATGCTTGTAGATGCTTTTTGCAATGCAAAACCATACATTTGCTAAATCAAAAAGGTAGGTGCAGTTTAAAACAAGTTAAAAAACAAATTCAGTTTAAAAATGTTAAACTTCCCATATTTGCTTTCTGCAAACTCGGGGGGGGGGGGTGGGTGGGTTCATTTTTACCATACATTTTAATGTCGAACACTTCTCTGGCATGGTGTAGAGTGATCACTCATGGTAAAAGAGCGTAGACCCATAACAAGAGTTCATGAAATCATTTTGATTTGTTCATTACTAGCAGAGGGCACTGTGTAACAACAGACTGTTCCTTCCCCAAGGCTCAGGAAATGGAAGTTTCAGTTTCTCTTTTGATTCCTGACTTATGCTCACAGTCGCAAGAGTGCCTTTTACTGACTCTTCCTTGTTAAAAGTTTGGGCAGTCTGTTGTCTTTAAATTGTAGATCATAGAATGGTTTGGGTTGGAAAGCCCTTGAGATCATCCAGTTCCAACCCCCTGCCCTGAGCAGGGACACCTCACACTAGACCATGCTGCCCAAGACTGTCCAGCCTGGCTTTGAATACTGCCAGGGATGGAGCATTCACCTCTTCTTTGGGCACCCTGCGCCAGTGCCTCACCACACTCACGGTAAAGAACTTCTTCCTTATATCTAACCTGAACTTCTCCTGTTTCAGTTTAAACCTGTTATCCCTTGTCCTATTGCTCCAGTCCCTGATGAAGACTCTCTTTCCGGCATCCCTATAGGCCCCCTTCAGACATTGGAAGCTGCTCTGAGGTCTCCATGCAGCTTCTCTTCTCCAGGCTGAACAGCCCCAACTTTCTCAGCCTGTCTTCATACTGGAGGTGATCCTGCCCCTCTGCTGTGCTCTCATTGAGACCCCACTTGCAGCACTGTGTGCAGTTCTGGTGTCCTCAACATAAAAAGCACATGGAGCTGTTGGAACAAGTCCAGAGGAGGGCCACGAGGATTATCAGGGGCTGGAGCACCTTCCGTCTGAAAACAGGCTTCATCCTGCTGGTCACATGCCTTTTGATGCAGGCCAGGATATGGTTGGCTTTCTGGGCTGTGAGCGTACACTGAAGCCGGCTCATGTTAGGTTTCTCTTTGGCAGTGTGACGTTGATTCAGACTTCCTGCAAATGTGTTCAGCTCCCTTTTTAAAACACAGTTGCCCATATAACCCAAATTGTGTTTGAGATTGGGACTGTTTAAAAGTCTGTGTGACTGGGAGTGTTAAATGAGGTCTTCTTTCCCCTTTAATAGCTGACAAGGCAAAGGGACGGGAAGGTTCTGCAGTGTTTTATAGAAATCAGTAGTACTTCATTTGAAGCTAATAGAGTTATGCTGAGACAGCCATGGCACAAAAGCAGAATTGTGCTGTAGGTCTTGCAGACATGTTCTTTTGATGCCCACAGAAACAGTGGGAAACAGAGATCTAACATTCGTGCTACAGAAGTAGAAATATATGCAAAGTATAGTCCATCGGTACTCAAAATAGCCCAAACTTTAGACTTACTATAATCTTTTGAAAAGCCCTTATCTCTTAAGCCAGGCTTTTCAACATCCCTTAAGTCAAGCATTTAACATCACAGAGCTCTAAATTGCCCGTGAGCCAAAAACATGTTGTAAGGATTGTTAGCTTTGAATATTGCTGTTGATTACATTGGTTTGCCTTGAAGTTCTTCGGAACTTGGAAGCAAGTGTGAGTCTCTCACCCTGTCCCTTAGGTGAAGTATATCTGCTCAGCTATGGGCTGTCGCCGGTGGGATGACGATGAAACAGAGCAGGAAGAGACGCTTCTATTACACCGAACCCAGAAAACAGTCCGTGCTGTTGGACCACGCAGTGGCAATGAAAAGTAAGTGTGAGAGTTGTCCAGAGACAGTCCAGTAGTTCTTAATACATAATGATTTAAGGACTTGACCTTTTTACTCTCCTTAGACTAGGAATTGCACACGGGAGTTTAGGTTGTTAACCAAAGCAATGCATGAGATGGTTGGCTACTACCTGACCCCTTTGCTGTCAGTGCTTTTGTAAATTGCCTTGAGCTTCAGTTTTCGATCTGATTAAATAGAAAAGATGGGTGTACATATTTATTCCCTAAATCAAAATTTACTTTCCTTGTCTTTGCACCCCTTAAAACGGTTTGTTACTGCTCTACTGCACAGGGCAAATGTCACTAAGGTTTGTTGTAGCTCTTTGTACAAAAGGAGCCAGTTTAAAAGTCTTCTTATGACCAACTGATTCAGTTGTAAATTCTTCACCTACTGACGGTAACTTTCACTTTTCTATACTTGATGCCTTTAGCTTTCATTTTAAGTTGATATTTTAACATGTATTCAGATCTTCTTACTTTTTTTAGCCCCATTCTTAAATCCACTTTGTTCATTTCACAACGTAGGTGGTCTGTTCTTTACAAGCTGTGGAAACTGATTCAGTCTGTGACTTCCCCAGTGCTGTCACTTGAAATCTGAATACATCAAGATTTCTATAAAAACACAGACATGTATCCTACTAAAAAAACCCATCAAAACCCACTTCATCGAATACAGGTTTAAAAGTCTGGTTGTCATGCAGAGATACAATAACAGCCCAACAATTTAGTGGAAAAATGGTCATTCCCTGTTCCCCTGCTCCCTCTTCTGTTTGCAGCAGGATTTGACAGGTTGTACACCTGTAGTGTATCAGAGAACCTAATCGGAGCTCAAATAGGTTAGCAGATTGGAAGTGTGAAAAGAGAAATGCTGGGTCCTGTGCCTCTTGGAGACTTAAATTGGCAGGGAAAGGCATGCCATGAAAATGTGCTTTTCCTTGGTGCATCTCTTTCAAAACCGTAGTATCACATCTTGTGCACCAAGAACAGAGATGCTTTCCTGGTGACGCAGTATGGCTGCTATGGGATTTACAGGGGGTTTAATCCAAAGAAAGAACAACTTCTAATAAATCAACTGAATCTAAAATAAATTCTTTAAGGAGACAGTTTGGGCTCCTGGTGCCTGCCAGACTGGTCCTAAGAAACTTTGAGTACCCAAATGTACTGTTCAAGAAGTATTGTCCCCCTGCTAGCTGTTCAAGACACAAACTTGCCAACCTTTCTCACCTGTATCCTCTCTTCAATGTTGGGCTATATCATGGGAAAAAAAGAGGAAGTAATTATTCTTCTTGAGAATAATGTTCAATTTCTGCCCTAATTTGTTGGCTTAGAAAAATTACAGAGCTTTTGGCTACACAAGACAACAGTTCCTTATACCATTGTCTTTATTTTTTTGGTGTCAACCTATGGAGCATGAGCAGTCCTGGTTTCATGAGTATCTGTCAAAGAGCTCCTGTGTTAGGCTGTGTGTGGGATTAAAACAGCAGAAGAAGCGTTGTCTCTCCCTCATTGTGAAAAACCTTACATTTCAAATTAAATATGCTTTAGTAATGAAGAGAAATATGTCTTGTGTATAATGCTGCTTCCTAAATCATAGAATGGTTTGGGTTGGAAAGGACCTTAAGATCATCTTGTTCCAGCCCCCTGCCATGGGCAGGGAGATCTTCTTGTTGCCTACATGTTTTCCTACTAAACAGACGCTATTGTACTACATGATTTAAACTGCCCTCTGCATATACAAAGCTTTTAATGCCACTGGAGCTATTTTGCTTGCTCTTTTCTCAACTCCCCCTTCATGTTGGACAGGATTTCTCAGTTTGCTTGGTTTGTATTTTGGATTAGCACTCCCCCTCCTGGTACAATTGTGTTCATCTGACAATCTGAGAGTTCACTGTGAAAATATGGGTAGACGACAGGTAATTCAGTTTGAGTCTTTTGAATGGATGATTTGGGGCTGCCTTGGAATATATAAGTTGTTTCTACAAAGTCTTTCTCTCTTCCTGTAAGGTGGAACTTCAGTGTTGGTCACTTCGAGCTGCGCTATGTCCCAGATATTGAAACCAGAGCAGGATACATTGAGAGCAATTTTAAATCGAATATGAACAAAGAAGAAACAAAAATCATTTCAGATGTGGATGAGCAGGAAGCTATGATGAAAGACACAGTGATAAAGGTCTCAGTAGCTGACTGGAAGGTGATGGCTTTTAACAAACGAGGAGGACATCTGGAATGGGAATACCAGGTAGGGAAAAAGATGGAGTATTAAATATTATAAAAGTGGAAGTTGTGCAGCATCATAGATGTTGTCTTTTATCTTGGGTTTCAGGTGCTTTTTAAAGAACACACATCTGCTTGCACTTTTCTTAACTGAAAATCTGACTTTGAGGTGCTACATCTGTTAGAAAAACTAAGAAAAAGGAATTAAACACATTGGTTATCATTAGTTATATACAGTGTCTAGTTAATAAAACATTAATGTTCCAGTTCCCTCTCTTTTCTTCAGTTTTGCACTCCAATTGCTTCTGCATGGCTGGTCAAAGATGGCAAAGTAATTCCAATCAGTCTGTTTGATGACACAAGTTACACTGCAAACAATGAAGTACTGGAAGATGAAGAAGATCTTGTGGAAGCTGCCAGAGGAGCCACAGAATCCAGTGTCTATTTGGGTGAGACACAGGACTGCAGCATTTTCTGTAGTAAACAGTTACTCTTTTCTCTGTTGGGGTTGTTGTAAATCATATCTTTCTGTACTGGTAAATTACAGTTAAGAGGAGCTGTAACGTGTGCAGTTTGATACTCTGTATAATGAAGGCTCTTTAACTTAACCCACATTGCTTTATAAAGCCCCCAGTTTTAACATATATATCCCAGAAAGGCACCTTGACTTGATATAGAGGCTTTGACAAAGCAGAGATGTGTTTTTATCTCTTCCTAGTCTGCTCTGGTCATCTTTACTGTTGTCATTCAAAGACAAGAGTTCTGTGTACCCATTTTAGAAGGTACAGTATACCTTTGGCTGTGGCAGAATTAATGAGTGTTTAGCCTCAACAGTGATAGTTAAAGGATTAATTTCTTTTTTCCCATTTTTTCCTCTTTTTAAAAATAAAAACATGGTCCTTTCCAGCCCTAACTATTCTATAATTCTATGATTTCAAAACCATAAATCTTTTCCATTTGGATTCCAAAGTGTTCACTGCTTTGTACTTTCAGTACATTAGAGATGACTGAAAGTCTTGCAACTTTTAAATATAGGGTTGTAGCTAACAGTCTAACTCTTGCAACTTTTAAATATAGGGTTATAGCTAACAGTCTAACTGCTTGGCAAGCAATAAGCAATATCTCCCTCCAGCCCACTAATTTGTCACATTGACTTTTTTTCCTCTATACTGATTACAGTAACTTACCATGAAGAAATTTCAGTTAAGATTTTGTGTGACCAAGTTTTCATCCGGCTGTCAGAATTCATTTGATGTGGTTTGTAATAATTTGAAATAGAGTGGCCCCAGGTCCTCCTTCCTCTCTGGGACATAAACGTGCCTTGGTTTGCTAATACTTCCGTTTGCCTTAGCCTTTTCCTATAATTCTTTACACCTTGTAGCCTTCTTCTTAGTGGTTACACAGATATAACACAAGGCAGCCAGATGGAAACTTTCCTGGTAATGGCTGCTGAGGAGTAATCTGTGCCAGCATTAACAAGGGAAGTTTGAAAGAGCTCTTACCTATGCAAAGCCCAAGCTGTTTTATAGCTCTTAAAATTGCTGGAATTCTTCTGTAGCACCAGCTCTCCAACAGTGTAAATGAGATGTTCTTATCTCTTGCTTTTTGAGAGCAGAGGGAACATACTGCTTTAATTCACCCACCCTATTAAGAGTCAGTATCTCAAGGTCTCAGAATGTAAAGAAATGTGTTCAACCATATATTTTAATCTGAGCAGTTTTATTCTATGCATGAAGAGAACTTAATCTTAAGACTGATACGCTCTCTGGTTTATTATTCAGGTATGTACAGGGGCCAGTTGTATCTCCAGTCATCTGTCAGAATTTCTGAGAAATTCCCCACCAACCCAAAGGCTCTGGAGTCCAGGAATGATAACGCAATTACTCCACTTCCCAAAATCAAATGGAAACCTTTAATCCGTAAGTAACAATTGAGAGTTTCACTTGCTGTCTGAACTCTGAAAAGACAGGGCATCTTTCTGATTTCCAGTGTGTTTCAAACTAGTCCAGTGTTTCCAGCTGGAAACCAGTTCAGGAACTCTGTGCTTTATTAATTGTTTATCCTTTTCTAATCTAATGTTTAATGCCTTTTTTTCTTGTATTATGGATTTAACAGGATCTTTTTTAATAATGAAAAGTTGGGCCTTCTAAAACAGGAAGACGTTTTTTGCAGTGATGTGAATATGATTGCCCAGGGAAGTTGTGAATGCTCCATCGCTGGCGGTGTTCAAGGCTGGGTTGGACAGAGCCTTGGGTGGCATGGTTTAGTGTGAGGTGTCCCTGCCCATGGCAGGAGGGTTGGAACTGAGTGATCTTAAGGTCCTTTCCAACTCTAACTACTCTATGATTCTGTGAATTACTTGTCCAAAAATAATATTTTGACAAGGGGAAGTGGTGATAAGTTGCTGTTAACTTAAAATCCCCTTCTTAATGTTTCCTTGCATTAGCTTTGATTCTGACAATCTGGTCCAAGAGATGTTTTTTGAGATTATGCCATTGGAATTCTCATTAAAATAGTATCAAATAATGTAAGTATTCAGCTCAGAAAACTGTCTTTTCTATGCTTAGATTCTCCTTCCAGGACTCCAGGTGTTGGTGGGGTCTGACGAGTTCGATAAGTGTCTCAGCAATGACAAGTATTCCCATGAAGAGTACAGTAATGGAGCCCTTTCAGTTCTGCAGTATCCATATGGTAGGTGGAAGTTCCAATTGTTGAAGTATTTCAAATAGCCTAATTTGCCCATTTATTATCTGTGAAATTCAGTAAATGGCCATTTGTTTGATCATAATATGTGTATCTTTTTTATCATTTAATGAACTAGGAAATTACTGCCTAAACTAGGACATCGGAATGGTGTGTGTACAATTAGTGCCACACAAAACACTTCAGAGTGCTGGAAATTGCTACTGCAGAGGTACTGTGTGTACTGCCATTGCCACTGGTGGCTGGTCCAAATGGAAGAAGCTTGTGAATTGTGTTTTTCACAATTTGATAACAGTCTATGGAGACTCATCCTGGCAATATAAAGTTTTCCATATGGAAGATATTCTGGTTTAAAGCTATGATGGGTCAGGCCTTCTGAAGTGGTAAACTTTTGATGTGAGACCTACTTGCCATGGAATCCACGACCTTGATTAACTGAATTTACTATGTGCCATTTAAAGTTATGGGGCACATAGACAAAAATACCCTCCGTCTGTTGAGAAAACCTGTTAATGAGAACACAAAATTGTTTTGTAGTTACCTACAAGTAAAAATCTATGTCCTCCTCGTGTCTTTTATCCACAGATAACGGTTATTACTTACCCTACTACAAGAGAGAGAGAAACAAACGTAGCACCCAGATCACTGTTGGTTTTTTTGAGGATACAAATTACAAGAACATTCGTAAAAAAGATCCTGTTCTGCTGCTTCACTGGTGGAAAGAAATTGTTGGCACCATTATCTTTTGCATTGTGGCCACAACTTTTATTGTACGCAAACTTTTCCATCCCCATCCTTACGGCAGAGTAAGTATTTGTTTCTGAATCCTAAGTACAAAAGGTGTTACTGCAGCCTTTCCTTTCAGTTTTGAGTCTGCAATGAGTAGCAGTAAGTTAATAACTACTGAGATGACAGAATCAAAAGCCTGAATTTATCCATGAAGGCTGTCAGCTGCTATGTAATATTTGTTTAACTGCTTCAGCCATGCCTGATGTCTTCAGAGATATTTACACTGAAATTAAATGCCATCTCAGAGTACGAACTGGTGTCAAGTACTTAAGGAATTGAATGCGTTTGGTTTTTGTTCTTGTTTTGACCATTCTTGCTAGCTGCGGAAGGAATCTGAAACGCAGTGTCAGACTGATAGTAAATATGAGCCCACTTGTGGAGACATTAAAGAGAGCAGCTGGAGTGATGTCAAGAACTCTGGATATGTGTCAAGGTGAGCTCAGTTCAACACAACATGTACAGACCTTGTAGGCTATGTGGAGGGAAGAGTAGGTGTTCGCTTGTTCTTTTGTACTCTAATCTTCCAGCTTCTCAGGATGATTGACAACAGGCATAAAGAGCCTTGTCACCCATTATTGATGGGAGATTGCAGTTATGATTAGTCGAAGCAATCCCGGGGAGTCTGCAGGATACCTGTGATCAGGAATGTTGCTTTCTTATTTTCTACTGATACGTGAAATGGAAGATTGATTCTTGAAGGTTATGAGCAGTGTTTACTCCATCTGTTTCTGTGTTTATGGATTAAAGTAGAAAAAGGCAATTGCAGATGGAAACATGATGCTCTACAGAGTAAGCAGGCTATATTTGGAGCACACCTTTGTTCCTGCTGTAAAGAGCTGGTTAAGACAGAAGGGTGTATAGGGGAATGTTACGATAGTCTGATTAAAATGCCACTATCTCCTGAACATTTGCAACGTACTGTAAGTAAGAATTGGTGTATATATTATGAGGAAGAATAAGAAATATAATGAGATTGAAGAACAGTAATGTTTCAGAAGGGACACTTAGAAGTCTAGTTGCAGAAATAGTTATTTGGGGTGGGTTTAAAGGCACATCATGACTTAGAAGGTATTTAGCTGACGTCACTTCGTTTGGGTATAGAAACTTAGGCTACATACTCGTGATCCATGATCGAGTAAGTATGTACCTAGTACTCTGAAAACTTTTTCAGTTTGTCATGTGCATGCATAAAGGAACTTGCTGGGTTGGGATAGACACTGAATAAAGGCATAATCAGCAACTCAGTCCATTTCATAAGTAGGTAACGATCTGATTGCCTCAGTGGGTGAACAGGAAAAAAGATAAGAAATGCTTCAAGTTGATCAACATGTTTTGCCTCTATAAAAATATTTCACTCTTAGTCATAAGTTATTTTTCTATCTATACAAATGCATTTTTCTTGTCTATCCTCCCTTTCTCACGCCCCCCTTCTCCCAGGTATCTGACAGATTTTGAACCAATTCAGTGCCTGGGCCGTGGAGGCTTTGGAGTTGTTTTTGAAGCCAGAAATAAAGTGGATGACTGCAACTATGCTATCAAAAGGATCCGTTTACCTAACAGGTAATGAATGAGTTTGTTGAGATACAGAAGTAATGAATGAATGGTGGGATCCCATCCTACACTGAACCATCTGTTCCTGAACTGATGTCCCAGATATTTCATTAGGATGAATGACATACTTTTTAATGGGGGGGCTGGCTTAGTTTTGGCACCAAGAATTTGGCATGTGCAATCACAGCAGAAGGGTGACCTGCCTGGCTAAAATACTTGCATAGCAGGACACTTGTGAGGATGCTGCAGCTACATGGAACTCCTTTGATTTCCTTGATGAATAGAGCCTTTGATAACAGGACCAGTTATTTGTAGCACTGTTAATTTGCTTCTCTCCTTCCTCTCCTTACCTTTCCTACTCCACCTTCTCTTTCTTTTCTCTCTCCCTCACCAGCTTTTCTGACTCCATTTGTCCATTTGTTTCATTTTCTGGTCCCACAACCCCTACCTTTTCTTTCAGTCATAGGTGGTCAAGCCAAGCTGCTGAATTACCCTACACAGAGCTTGCAGCAGTTCCTTTTAGTGGGAGATGGGAGACACTGCTTCTGGATATCTCAAGTTAGAACAGCAACAGGCAGGCCAGTAGAGGGAGGGGGTAAAGCTATCAAATATAGAATGACTACTTTTTTGAATGCATTAAATAAGTGTGACTATTTAAGATTAAAGGTTTTGTTCAGAAATTTAAGGTAGCCTAAATTCTTCTTTTCCAAGCATATTCAAATCTATTAAATAAAACCATCTGACTTCATTTGATCCAGTTTCAGTCTCAAGAAGAGAGATTATTTACCTCAATAAATAGCGGGTTACTTGCTTTCCTGTGCATAGAATGGAGATAGTCTTTATGCAGTCTCCTTATGTTATGCCAAGTACAAAAGAAATACTGAGGTATTGCTGTCTGTCTTCTTTTGTGTCAGTGTCTTCTACATCCCTGTAGACTATTGCTGTTCAGTGGTGTTTTTTCTATCCTGTAAACAGCTAAGAGCAAGATGAACGTTTTCTTCTCAGTTTTGCTGCCTGTAATGTGAAAAGGGATGACTAAATACTAGCCATTATGAGCACATGCTCCTCCTCCATGCTTCTAACCTAAAGGAGTTACTCTGGGGAATATAAGACATAGCTTTGATTAAATTCCTTTGCAGAAGTTTCTGTACTCTTCTGTTGCTTTATGTGACCGCATCTCTATTTTTCTCCTCACCCCACATTGTAGGGAACTGGCTCGTGAAAAGGTGATGCGAGAAGTCAAGGCCTTGGCTAAACTTGAGCATCCAGGTATTGTGCGGTACTTCAATGCATGGCTGGAAGCTCCACCAGAGAGATGGCAAGAAAAGATGGATGAACAGTGGTTAAAAGATGAAAGGTAACTCATGGGAGTTTTTAACAACTGAGTTTGAGGTTGTGCATCAACAGAATTGGAGAACTGGCAGATGATCCAGGAAGATGGAAAGACTGTGTAAGAAAGAGATGGTTATTAACTTATTGTGTCAACCTTTCCATTGAACAAGGTACAAATATTTCACTCTTGTGCATAGTGTCTCTTGATTTATCATAGAACCATAGAACAGTTAGGGTTGGAAAGGGCCTTAAGATCATCAAGTTCCAACCCCCTGCCGTGCGCAAGGACGCTTCACACTAGACCATGTCGCGTAAGGCTCTGTCCAACCTGGCCTTGAGCACTGCCAGGGATGGAGCATTTACCACTTCTTTGGGCAACTTATTTCTGGGCCTCACCACCCTCTTTGGACCTTTTGGGTTCTCTGTTGTGTAAAGGTCCTTCTTTCAGCTTAGGAAGCATCTTGTTCCTAATTTAAATTCTGTCATTGAATCTTTGTGTGGTTGGAAGGTTGGAGCATTGCTACTGTGATTCAGTTTTAAACTTCGGTGTCTCCGTGCTCTTTGTTCCTTTGCACTGCTTTCTTCCTTTTTGTTGGCTTGGTTTAGATGGATCTGATTCAGTACTCCAATGCTGCAATGGGTTTATTTTAGCAGAAATAGGAGGGATAATCAGAGTGACTATTTCTAAAGCTTGGTAGGAGTAGGTTAAAAATGGAAAGCTAGATAAAGGAGTTGGAGGATGTTAAGAGAAAAGAAAAAGTGGGTGTATTTTAGCAGTTAAAGAATGAGGCCTAATACAAATAATAGTGGTCTCATAATAACATCTTTACATGCCTAATGATTTTGGGATACAGTGACCTTTATATTTCAGGCATCAAATTAATATTTTGCAGCTGTAATTCTGCCAAGGCACTTTAAATAGTCATTGCAATGCATGTTCTATAGGACTGAATTTTTTCCAGCTGAAGATAAGCCTGATTGCACATTTGGAATCCAGGCAGTAGAGCTTGCCAGATCTTCCTTTATCAACACTCAATGAGAAAGCATTATCCTCCTAAGAAAAATGCATGCTAAATCCTGGTTATTAGTGATTCCTATCCTTGGCTAGTCATTTACCATTAGAGTATGACATGGTTCTCAGAGGTAGCAGTTGTTAAAACCTGGGCTTCTGAACATGCATCTTTAGTGGAATGAAGTTCTGTAGTATTGACCTCTTGATTTTGTTCTTCCAGCACTGATTGGCCACTCAGTTCTCCCAGTCCAATGGATGTCCCATCATTTAAGATCAGAACAGAACCATTTTCTACAAAGGAGCACGTTGAAGTTATTGCCACTTCATGGGAGAGGGTAGGGTCTGTGGGAATACCCTGTGGTCAGTTTGATTCATCTGGAAGCCAGTTTTCTCCTCTGGAATTTTCTGAGATGGACAACAGGGACTTCTGCCAGTCAGAAGATCCACTCTTGAACCTTCAGGACAGTGTCCTTACTGGCTGTGATGTAGAAGACAGCACTATCAACAGTAACGAGCTGTGTGACTCCTTGGAAACATGTTCCTCGGCTGTTCCTGTTGTACAGCTGAAGGAGGGGACCTCATCTTCTATTGTGTTTGAGGATTCTGGTTGTGGAAACGCTTCTAGTAAGGAAGATAAAATCGGTGTTTCACGTGGTGAGGGTCTTTCTGAGGAGAAGGCCAAAAGTACAAAGGAATCTGATAACAAGAAACCTGCTTCAGGAAGTCCCCTCTCTGTTTCTCCCCCAAGGCCAACAAGTTTAAGCCTGGACCTTTCTAAAAATATTGCAGAAAAAGTCAAACCCACCTCTCCAAAAGTGTATCTTTACATCCAGATGCAGCTCTGCCGGAAAGAGAACCTTAAAGACTGGATGAGCAGAAGGTGCATGATAGAGGAGAGGGAAAGGACAGAGTGTCTACAGATATTTTTGCAGATAGCTGAAGCGGTTGACTTTCTGCATAGCAAAGGATTAATGCACAGGGATCTCAAGGTTTGTATTCATAGGTTACTGTAGGAAATGGGTTGGGTTTTACTTTATTTATTGGCCTGATCATCACTGATTGCTTGAAGCTTCCGAAATTCTGGTTGTCACTGGTTATCTCACTGCCTGTGGCAAACGTTCTAAGGTTCAGTACTCTGAGACTATCTTTGGAGTTATCATTGAATTATCTGTGCCCAGAGTATCATACAAAGGTCTCTAGTGCTGTAAAATTCCCCAGACACATGGATTGACTCAAATGACATCACAGGGTAGCTGTCCCTTCACTGCATTACAGGACTTGAGCATCAGCAGTTCCAAGTTTGACTGCTCCTGATACAGTCATGCCAGGCTG
The DNA here is from genome assembly GCA_017639245.1 of Myiopsitta monachus. NCBI lineage: Eukaryota > Metazoa > Chordata > Aves > Psittaciformes > Psittacidae > Myiopsitta > Myiopsitta monachus. The sequence goes on along the minus strand of CM029917.1, from coordinate 111,708,528 downwards.
TTCATCTCGGTGTTGAGGTCTGCTTTAAACTGGCAGCTCATGAGGCTGTGGATACAGGTAACATGATTTTTGGGTGTGGGAGTGACATGGCGCTGAGGATATATCCTGCTAAGATAGTTGACTCTTATCAGTGACCTCAGCTTGGGTGTTACAAAAGCTGAGTTAATGTCTGTACCATAATCTGGAGGTGCAGTGCTCCAGGAAATAAACATTAATCATTCCTTATTGCAATTAAAGTCTTTCTTACAGCAAGACTTCTTGTACCTGGCACACATCAGTTGCATTTGGTTTAGAGCATTTTTAATTCAGGTTCTTTATACAGGATTGTTCGTTGCTGAGCTGTGTGGCAAAGAAAACTATTTTGGATCCTGTTCTAGCATTTCAAGTGGAGCAGATAATTGGCAGTGTTGAGTGCAGTTGGATTTGATGATTTTTAAAGGTCTTTTCCAACCTAAATTATTCTATGATTCTAATTCTGGTATTTTCTGTCTTCTTTCTATAGCAATTCTGCTGAAGAGCAGCATGTTAAAGAAAGTAATGAAGTATTACTGCTGTAGGATGGAAATGTGAACTGTCTTAGGGTTGAATTCTCAGTCAGTGCCAACTATCACAATGTGGGTTTCTGAAGGATTCATAATCTTTCTTAATGTCTGATAACATCCAGACAGTTAAGACAGGGAAAGCTGTTTTTTTACCTCTGGCATTTAACATAACCGAAGTCAGGAGTAACTTTGTACCTTTCCTTTCATTTTGCTTCTGATCCTGTGTTAGTGCCTAATCGTGCTGAACTTCTAGCACTGGAAGCATCAGTATGTGTTACCAAATACCAGAATTCAATTGAAGAGCGCAGCTAAAGTTAGTCTTAGCTCTAAGAAGTGGGTTGCTTTTGCCAAATGGTGGAGAGGTAGTTCCTGTGTCTCCTTCCTGCTTTGAGGAGGAATTAGTACCTCCCTCAGTGGAGTTAATACTGAAATTATTATAACTGCTGTTGCTGCTTCTCAGATGGTAATCATTTGGTATTGGTAGGGGTGAAAGATAATGCCATCTTAGATGTGAGATCCCTGAAAGGATACTTCAAAGTTAAAACAACTCACTAACCCATCCAAGTATTTTCTTCTCCATCAGCACTAAGCAATTCCCTGGAAGCAGTTATCTGTCAAATCTTTAGTGCTTAAGAAACTGACCAGAAAAATAATTAAATCCTCATACTAACATGTTGCTGGGTATGCTCATAAATAACCTTTCTTAACAATACTGTCAGTTGTGACTCTGGAGTCTTGCCTCCCATCACTGTTTGGTAACGCTTATGTAGATCTTCACTTAAAACTGTGGTAGTTCAGTCAGCACTTGTGTAGCCTTTTGTTGGAGCAGCTTAAAAGTTCAGTGCTGGCATCAATTTGAACAAGAGATTTTATTTTGCTTACTTGGTATAAACAACTCTGAAATGCTCTCCCTGAATGCACAGCTTCCTGCTTCAGAAAGCTTGCCATATGTGTATAGGTGTTATTCTTGGGTCCCAGAAGTTTATTTGTCCATTAGGTATTAATTTGGTCAAAACAACAGTATATTTAGGGGATTTCTATAGTTTTCAGAAGCTCCTTGGAACAGATCTCACCTAATTTTGTAATTTGCCCAAGAGATTAGTCATCCATCCAATCTCGCATTAATAGGCAAATAACCTACAAAGCTGTTTTATCTTTGTTAGAGGCAGAGCTGGCTGATAGCAGAGGTCACATCTTGCTCCCATTGGCATGAACAAAGCCTGCTCGGTCTATGTGAAAGTGAATCTCTATGCATGTATATAAAAAGCTTGAAGAATATCTTTTACAGTATTGAAATGAACAGTGCACATTGAGATGCCTTAATTTGGCTTCTGCTTATCAGAGATACCATAAGAACAAGGGGGCTGAAGTTTAGGCAAGCGAATAGGTCACAGTTCAGATTCTTCTGAAGTACAGAAACATGAAGTCTTGTCTGTCAAGTAGATCAGGAATAAGCTTTTGGTCATGCTTGACAGCTCAAAAGAAACTTTGAGTTTCGTAGAGCTGCAAGAACAGTCTTAGATGTATTTTGCAGCATTAATTGAGTCAACTAGTAGTGTTCCAAGTAACTTACTCCTGTCTGTGGAAAAATGGGAATTGTTATTCTGACTGAAGAATCAGGAGAGAACTAACTTTATGCAGATAACTGAACTAGAGGGTAGTTGTATTCTTTTGATTTAAATCAGAATTGCATGCACCTGCCTTAAACTTCCTTTTCCCAGTGTGATGTTGGTGGTTTATTTTTGCTGGTACTTTGCAATAGCCGGGAACCTAAATCTCTCCTTTTAAATCTGAGAAGCTCTTCCCTGTTGAGGGTGCTGAGGTGCTGGCACAGGGTGCCCAGAGAAGCTGCGGCTGCCCCATCCCTGGCAGTGTTCAGTTCCAGGTTGGACAGGGCTTGGAGCAACCTGCTCTAGTGGAAGGTGTCCCTGCCTGTGGCAGGGGGGTGGAACTGGATGAGCTTTAAGGTCCCTTCCAACCCAAACCATTCTATGATGATTTTATAATCCACTCGCCTTAATTTATCGAAACTATATGCCAGCTTATTCAGGGTCTGTTTTCAGCCAGAGAAGGCTGAGAATTAAACCTTCCTTTTAAAAGAGTTTCACTCTGTGAAGCAAGACATATCTTGTTGACTCCTTGTGTGTTTGTTGGAGGAGGCGGCAAATGGAGATCAAGGCAATGGGATACAAATCCCTAACAGAGACGTTTGTGCCTTGAGCATTAACATTCTGATATAAAGATTTTTAACAACGTGGGTGTGCAGTCAGAGGGTGGGTGCTGTATAAATGCTTCAGAGAGAGCCTGGAGATGCTATGGATTCACAGGGTAGTAGCTTTTGTGCACTGAGCTGTGACTCTGAAGGGCATGATATTCGTTGCAGGAAACTACAGCAGGAGATAAGACCTGGCTCAGAAGGCAGTTTGAGAGGCAGGATGTGGGCACTGTGGAACTGACAAGTTTTATCTAATTATTTCTGTAGTGCTTATCTCAGAGCTGGCCGTTGCTTGGAAAAAACCCACCAAGAAGCCTTTCTTCTGCCTTTCACTCTTGCACAGTGGGCGTTTGTCTTTAACTGAGGAAGTCAGGTGGACTTTGAAATGGCTCAGCTTTGTAGTCCTTTGATCTTGTGGAAAAATATTGCCCTCTATCTGTCTGCCTCCTCCTGTTCCAGGGTTTACGTCAACAAAGCATGGACCATGTTTCCCCAAACTCAGAGTTCCAGGAGCCCCAAGAGGAGCATGCCCAGCGCCACCTGCCTCTTTACCACACCTCAGCCCTTCCCCCTGTACATAGAATCATGGAATGGTTTGGGTTGGAAAGCACCTTGAGATCATCCAGTTCCACCCCCCTTGCCATGGGCAAGGACACTTCACACCAGACCATGTCACCCAAGGCTCTGTCCAACCTGGCCTTGAACACTGCCAGGGATGGAGCATTCACCTCTTCTTAGGACAACCTGTGCCAATGCCTCACCACCCTCACAGTAAAGAGCTTCTTCCTTATGTCTAACCTGAACTTCTGTTTAAGTTTAAACCCATCACCCCTTGTCCTATCACTACAGTCCCTAATGAAGAGTCCCTCTCTGGCATCCTTGTAGCCCCCTTCAGACACTGGAAGCTGCTCTGAGGTCTCCACCCCGCTTCTCCAGGCTGAACAGCCCCAACTTTCTCAGCCTGTCTTCATACGGGAGGTGCTCCAGCTGCTGGTCATCCTTATGGCCTCCTCTGGACTTGGTCCAGCAGCTCCATGTCCTTCTTGTGTTGAGGACCCCAGAACTGCAATAATCCTTGCTGCTTCTTCCTGCAGGATCAGTCTGTTCTCCCAGAACTTTGTGTGCCTGGCTTTATTGTAACTGAGGCGGGGCAGTCATGTCTCAAAGCAATAATCATTCATTTGGTGTGTGCTATTTTATCAGCCAGAATGCAAATCTCTTGAAAAACCATCCCAGATATGTACCAGTACCAAGGGAGCATCTCCATTCTGGGCTCTCTTAGCAGTAGCTTAAGCCAAGGATTGTGGTACCTGGCAAACAAGCTGGTACCACCTGCTCCATCATCACTGTTAAGGCACATCATCACTGTTGCTGCTCTTACGAATTGCAAAGTTCTCGAGCTTCCATCAAAAATAAACTTGTAATGGTTATGCAGACAGATATTCCCGCAGTTAAACTGCATGGCGCCAACTGAAAAGCAGACCTTGTTCCCAGACTTCCACTATATCTACAACTTAATGTTAAGATGACGTGCTGTGCGCTGGCAAATGAGTTTAGCACTCAGAGATTGCAATAAAAAAGACTTGGAGTTAGAATCCCAGCATCTGCTGTGAATTTGCCATGTGGCGGAGAGTTGGATAACTTATCTGTGCTGTTCCCAACAGCTGTTGACTTCTTTGTATGTTTCTCAGTGGACCCATGTAGTGCTAGTAAACCTCTATGGGATGACAAGAAATGAGCAGTCTGAATTTTGGGAAGGGAGACTGTTTAATGCAGGAGTAATTCCTTTCTTGTGATTAGCTAAGATCATCAGTTGGTGATGCTAACCTGATGTTTAATGAGTGTTTTTAGCCTTGACAGCACAGTTTATCTGAATTAGAACAAAGTGCGATATCTTCTGAAACACTGAGACTTGTTTAATACTTACTTTTTCTTTTTTCCTTTTACCTCTTTGTTTTTGTAGCCTTCCAATATATTTTTCACAATGGATGATATAGTAAAGGTTGGGGATTTTGGACTGGTAACTGCTATGGACCAAGATGAGGAGGAGGAGTCAGTACTCACCCCAATGCCGGCTTATGCCAGGCACACAGGACAAGTAGGGACCAAACTCTACATGAGCCCAGAACAGGTTTGTACTCTCTGCTCAAAAGTTACATCTGGCAGTGCCTGGAAGTCACCTGAATTCCTGGGAACTCAAAAGATCAGGCATTCTTTCCAGTAAATTGTTGCAATCAAGTTAATTAAATTATTCATCATCAAAGTAGAGTTTTGAACTAAATTGGATTCCAAAATTAATATTTAAATATATGCATTTATTATAAGGGAAAAAAGTGAATAATGATTTGTACTTGGATGCATTCAGTTACCTTGTTTTTCATGTACTGGATGACTGTGTAACACTGAATTTAATTGAGCAAGGACACGCTATTGTGCAAGATAAGTTGGAACACCTTGCTTTGCATTTGGGTCTGTAAAGAGGAGCCGGTGATCAGGACCTTGCTCACTCATGTGCCTGTCCTCTAGTTTTCCGCTCTACACAGGGCTAACCACTTCCATATGTTAACTTGAAAGGGTGTTTGTGTTGTACATAATCACATACAGTGAGTGGCTTGACTGACCTAACCCTCGTTTTGAATTTCCAGATCTGTGGGAACACCTATTCACATAAGGTGGATATCTTTTCTTTGGGACTGATTCTCTTTGAGCTGCTTTACCCTTTCAGCACACAGATGGAGAGAGTCAGGGTATGTATATTTGTTTAAAGTGGCGATTTGCTTGGTGAAACACTTGCAAGAGGTTCTTTTCACTTTTGAAAAGTCTTGCAATTAGGAGCACAACTTCTTTATCAGCCTTGTGCAGACCCCTGAATCACTGAAAATAAATTGCAGTCTTCCTAATGTGTGCAGTTGAATTGAGGCCTTAATTTCTTTACAGAGCTCTTCTGTTGTCAAGCCAAGTAAGAGAAACTATTGAACTAGGATAGCCAAGAACTCAAGCAACAAATACAGCTTGTGACTTTAAGCCTACCAGCTTGATTTACATTCAAGAATTGGAACCATGCTGTGCGTTTTTATTTCTTCCTTCATTTGCATCTGCAGTGCTTTTCCATTCAGAGCATTTAGTGAAAAACTGCTGTTCCTTTTCCTATAGTGAGTCTTAGCTGTGAGTCTCACCCAGCTTCAAGCACAATCCTTCCCAGTAACTGATGACCTTCATCGCATCAAACGTGAATTTGGGAAGTTTGATGGTGCATTACAACTCTTACTTGCTGTTAAAATGGATGTGAGATCCATCTTGCTCAGGAACAAGTTCACAGAGAACAGGGGCTGCAGCCAAGAAGGTTTTTCCTCTTGTATGTGATGACCAGCGGTCTATGCAAGAAAGAAAGAACCATTATAACTTGTATTTAGAATTTATATGTGCCTGGGAGGGGGGTAAATTCTCATGTGAAGATGGATTGCTTTCAGCAGAGATGTAAGAAGGAGCTTGAACCACACCAGGAATGCAGCCTGACCGAATGCTTCACCTACACTGGCATTGCAGTTTCTTGCTTAACGTGCTCTGGGGGTTTATGGTACAAAAGAGTGTAGTCTACACAAGGAATGGCAGTGCTTAATTTGAACCCCTTGCGCTGAAACCAGTTTCAATGTCCTTAAAATCAGTTTTACTGAAACACATACCCCATAAAGAGCTATCCTCGATAGCTCAGGTTGGATGGGGCTTGGAGCAGCCTACTCCAGTGGAAGGTGTCCCTGCTCATGCAGAGGATTGGAACTGGAAAAGCTTTAAGGTCCCTTCAACCCAAACCATTCTATGATAAAAACGTGCTAAAGTGAGTAAGATAGCCTGCCGCAAATAGTGGTGTGGCAGAACATGGGAAAAATACTGTCACTAGGTGGTGCTGATGCGCTAGGTTATGAAAGTAACGCAGGAGGAGATCAGCTGCCTTCTAAAGACGCAGAAATAGCAACTGTGATCTGCTTTCAAAAGTGCTCATAAGTCAACTCGTTAGTCCATAAAGGTTAAAGACTAGTGCTTATATTGTTGAGACAGATCTGGTCAGTTCATGTGTTCATACTGGTGTAGATGATCTTGGGGATTATGGGTGGTGCAGAGATTCATTGAGCCCGAGTGAGAAAGAACAAGTTTGTGTATCTGATTTAAAACTGCAGAGATCAGAATTCTTGTAACACTATCCCTAATGCAGGCTGCATACCTAGGGAAGCAGGAACTTGCCTCTTTTAAATATGTTGTGGTTTTTAACCACTAACAGCAAGACTTTAACCCAGGCCAGGCTGGGCAGGGCTTGTAGCAACCTGGTCTAGTGGAAGGTGTCCCTGCCCATGGCAGGGGGCTGGAACTAGGTGAACTTTAAGGTCTCTTCCAACCCAAACCGTGCTGTGATGCTATATGATTTAAACAAGGTTTGTTTTTTTTTTTCCTATCAGGCTGATTTGTTTGCATAGTTTACATATCTTTTAAAAATTATAGAATAATAGTACTGGAGTATGGTATTTTGGAAAAGTTACATGTTTTTCTTAATATTCTTGCAGACCTTAAGTGATGTTAGAAATTTGAAGTTTCCACCATTGTTCATGCAGAAATATGCACAAGAGGTGAGCGCATCTGATGCTGTTAATGGTAGCTTTTTCTTTAATAAGTGTTGCTTTTTTCTTTGCTTTTCCAGTAAATTGCTTTGCAGGTAAAAAAGGAGGGGAAAAAAGAGCTTTCATGTTTTTAAGATTCCTCTCTCTATCCCTGTACTTTTCTCCTTTTCCAAGCTATAACATTACAATAACGTGGATGATGATACCTTTGTCATACAGTTTCCATCTAGTAACTGAACCTGGCTCCCCTTGCAGTCGTTCATTTCACATGCATCCTGACATGGTTTCTTGCAACAAATCCATAGTCACACAAGGTGCTGAGTTCCAGACTGGTAAAGGGGACACTATGGGTAGCACCATGGCTATGTGGGATCTCACTCCAGGAATTAATCTCTCAAGGGGGAAATCATATGAGCAAACTGTCCTCTGTTCTTATCAGTGGGATTTTTAAAGTGACTGTGGTTGTATGTAAAGAGGAGGTGATGTACAAAACCTCTCCAATAAAAAGCTGGGATGCTTTCAGGGTTCATGGTAGCTTCAGACCAGCAGCTAAATGAGACTAGCCTTTCTTGCTTTACAGCTGTAGGCTGCCTAGGGGAATGTGATGAGCAGGACACTGATTCTGATTAAATTAGAGAGAAATATTCAAGCTACCTGTATATTTAAAAGAATATCTCTAATTCACTGTGAAGAACTCCTGCATGGCTTTAAACATGGTGGTTTAAACTTGAAGGTGTCCCTGCTTGTGGCAGGGGGGTTGGAACTATATAATTTTGAAGATCTCTTCCAACCAAAACCACTGTGTGATTTTATGAAGCAAACAATTACTCACAAATTACCTTACATAAGTTTTAAATAGTTTTTTGATTGCAGATAATGGAAAGGTTTTTGTAACTATTGAATCTTGGATCAGATTTGATTTGCCAAATTGGTTGTTGTCCCTGACAATAAAGATAGCTTAACAGATGCCCAGTGATCCGTTTTCAGTATATTTAATGCACTTCTAGCTACTGTGCCAAAGCACTAATACCCAAATTACTCAGATAGCAACTGGGAACATATTCCTTTGGTTCATACAGAGCATTAAATAGGAAATAATGTATGAATTGTTGCATGTAACACTTATGCTGTGTTTCCTTTTAGTACACCATGGTGAAGGACATGCTCTCTCCAAGTCCCACTGAAAGACCAGAGGCTGCAGCAATCATAGAAAACCCTGTATTTGAAGACTTGGAACTCCCACCAAAACCAGTGCTTAGGCAGAGGTCACGGACAATGAGTTTATCAGGAAACAAACATTCCAGACAACCAAGCAAATAACTATCCTCAGGATCACTTCTTCCACGTGGCAGGTTTTACAGGGATTGTTCAGCAGAAGGATCCTATGATGCAGAATGTGTATCTTTGGAAATAGTTTACTTCAGCTTTTGGGTTTTGCCATGTTTAACGTATAAGACGTGTTGGACAGATTTATGGTTTCCTTTGACAAGCCAACGAAAACTAGTAGCCACACTTTTCACATTCCATTCTTCTTACCTGAACTGTCCTAGGTGGATGGGTCCAGCTACTGTGCTTGCCAATGGTGTGCTCCATTATCCTTTTTGGGGGGTTTATTGGGGGTTGTTTTTTGAAGCTTGTATATATCAGCTTGCTGGGTAAGTGAGAGATCTGTAACATGTAAATAGAATGAAAATCCTGTATTTTTATAGAGCAAATTACAGTCTCTAAGCCTAGTGAGTATCTGTCCGGATCACTTGCTCTTTGGTGAAGTGAAGATGATTTTGAAATGAACTATGACTCCACTCTTTGCTCCTGGTGGCTAAACTGGGAAGCTGCACTATTTTTAAAGCAAAAAAAGTACCACAGTTGTACATACTGTCACTATCCATAGCCAGTCATTAGAAGAAATCATTTCATACTTCTGCACTATAGTAGAACTTAGGGAATGCATTTTATACAGATAAACCAGTAGAGAAGGAAAAGGAGCTTTTTTGCCAGTTCAAAAAAGGAGGTTTTATAAGAAGTGGTTGAAAGAGCCATAGTAAAACTGATGTATGAAAATGTTGTGATTCTGCAGACTTAAACCTAATCAAGTCATACGTGTCGTATGTAACCTTGTAGATTTTGTACTTTTTAAGGAACCAACTGGTAGGCATTTGTGTAACCTGCTGATTTAACTGCCTAATGCCATGCTTTTTATTTCTCCCTGTAAATATGGTAATTTTTATTTATAAAATCCAGAATCAATCCATTTGGGTTGGTGGTGTACAGAACGCACTCGCTGCAGTGGTTGAGTGCATTTAATTATTGTGACTTCTTTCAAGTCTAAATGATTTAATAAACTTTTTTTATTTATAAAAGAAACCACTTTAGTAGTCGCTTCTGTTCAGAGCCAGCTCGGTGCAGGCTGCAGGTGGCAGCCGAGTGTAGCTGGAACACAAGGAAGGGAGCTGCATCTCTTAACTTGCTTTGCTTTCCTGTCTCATACTTGCCACAGTGCACTGTGACGCTGCAAAGATGAATATGCTGCTTGGAAGTGAGATACTGCCTGGAGAAAGAAGAGAATTGATCTCTAAACTGCATGGATTACAGAGGCAAGCTCTCAGCTGTTAACAGAGGGATTGTAGTGATAGGACAAGAGGTAATAGGTTCAAACTGAAACAGGGGAAGTTCAGGTTAGATATAAGGAAGAAGTTCTTTACTGTGAGGGTGGATGAGGCACTGGAATGGGTTGCCCAGGGAAGCTTGTGAATGCTCCATTCCTGGCAGTGTTCAAGGCTGGGTTGGACAGAGCCTTGGGTGGCATGGTCCAGTGTGGACTGTCCCTGCCCATGGCAGGGGGATTGGAACTGGATGATCTTAAGGTACTTTCCAACCCAAACCATTCTGTGATTCTATGATAAGAAGGGATAATTCTTGCACTGTTAGAACTGGGTTTGTACTAATGCATTTTCCTGCTTTACAGGCGTAAATCTGTTAAAAGTTGTAGTCTCTGAGATCAGGTTCTTAAAAAAGATGTTGGATTCAAGGGATCACTGCTGTGGTGTGACACTACAACTAGCAGTTAAACCAGATCATACTCTGCAGCTTTATGATATGGCAGAAGTGGATTACAAAGGCTCTTGGATCTAGATACAGGCCTGTCCAGTTGAAGCCAGAATGCTGCAGTATTTGATCAAAACCAGAACTTTATGGAGTTTAGCTGGGTTAAAACAGAAGACAGTTTTAAGTGTGTCGTCTTCCTTTGAATTTCCCTGTTAGCATCAGCTATAAGTGCACAGTTAAATGCCAACATTTGAAACCTCTGAAGCTTCTCTGCCAGTTCACTAATTACAGATGGAGCACAGGAAATGAAGAATATGGTATTTTTAACTCCCTGTGTATGTGTGCTGAATGTAAGCAGACGCCTATTCCAAGGACCCTGTAGCATTTCCATATCCAAATGCTCACGCTGGGTATGTCTACATATTCTGGGACATTACACTTACCCTCAAAGGTAAGTAATGTACATGTACACTTACCCACCCTGGGCCATGCATACTCAGCCACTGCCCATATTAGTGAGGCTTTGCTTTTCTTAGCACTGAATGCTGGAGTGGGCTGTCCCTGTCTTTCCCCCTTTTTGCTTGAGAAAGTCTTTTCCCTAACCAGAGAGGTTTTCCTCTCTGAACTCAGAGGAAAACCTGAGTTTTCCTTCCAGCCTTGCCTTTAAGTACTCATTTCCCTGCTTTTGGCATCTCCACTTGCTCTGCCCCACCAGTGGGGAACAGGATGCTTCTCTGTGCTATGAAATATCCATCTCGGCTTCAATACCCCCATCAACTCCATTTTACCAGCTTTTCAGAGCCAAGCGACCTGAAGGATGCACTTCTCATGTTGTTTTCCTTCTTTAAGTCAGGTGTTAATTATGCTACATTTCCATGTTCCATCCCTGTCCTGCTGGGTGTTCTTCAGTCAACTCAGACTGAATGGTCAGTCATGACTGGAGGCCTTGATCTAATATGCATTTGCTCTATGCTCACATCCCAAAGGGAAAGCCATGAAGACAGGCTTCTCTCAGCTCTGTATGGATGACAGCAGCAGCAGCTTTCTACCTTGTCTACTAGACCCCTATCTTTACATAGGAGCCCTGACATCTCACGGACAGGTTTATTTTCCTTCTTTCAGTTAACATCTAGAAACCAACAATCAGACTGGCTCAGGTCTTCCTGTGGCCATAGAAATCAGTGCATACCTTCCTACCAACGCTTTTTGTGGAGGGACGTCTGAACGTGGAGCTGCCAGCTTAAAGCCCTGCAGAAGGGAGCTCTGGTCTCAGGCTCTGCTGCACTCTGCAGCCCTGGGGTTCCAGCCTGTTCTTGCAGAGGTTGTTGCCTGTCCCTCTTCTCCCTTCCCTCCTAGCTCCTGGGGCTGAAACACAGTTCTTGTCCTGTTTTATCAAAATGAACTGGGTAGCAAGCAAAAATGCACCCCTGTCCGCCTTTGTGCCCGCTGGATTTAGGTGCTTCCCCCCAAAGTAAGGGCAGGATTGTGTAGTTATTCTCCTTACCGGTTCCGCGTTGTTACTGGAGTCGTACGAGCTGGGAGATCCACTCCAGGAAGAGTCCTTTGGCAGGGGTACCAGTGCAGCAGCCCAGGTCAGGGCTGGTTCTTCTACCAGGCTCTTGAGAAAGAACTGATGCTTGTACCAGGGTCTTCAGTAGCTGAGCTGCTTCAGGAAGTAGTGACCTGCTTTTACTACACCTTTAAGGACAGTTTTCTGCTGCCTTTGAGCAGGAAGAGCAGAAGCACTCAGGGCTTTTGCTAGCATCCCCCTTTATTTATTAACAAAGTGATGTTCTTCACCCCTCTGAGCACCTCAGTCCATTAGTTTTAGCATTGAATGTTAACCTGCATATCTTTATGTCATTTACTGTGTTCCTCAGGCTGCAGAAGCCTTGCCTGTCCCAAGTAGGTGCGTGAGCACTCAGAAGAAGCTGGTTTAGAAACCATCCTTCAAGTGGTTTGTGTCCATGGAAGATCAGTCTAAAAGCAGGCTCTGAGTGCAATGACTCCCATGTAAACCAGTGTGAGATCCCATCAGAACAGTGCCAGAGGAAGCAATGGCTGTTGTATGAGTGGTCTGTGGTCCTGTAGTCTCAACTCCTGCTTTTACTCACTGCTATTATGCTGCAGAGACATTTGGGAGCAGTCCTGCCTTTTCAGGGTCATCCTTTGGTAAGGCAATTCATGGTCCTCCACAAGCAGCAGTGCTGTTTAATGCTGTTTGAAGTCCAGACAAGCACTTGGGAGTGGTAAAAACATCATTCCCAGTCATCATCCTTTTCTTATGGCTGTATAGTCCAGCAATACTCTACAATATTATTCATGGCAGTAAGGCATAGGCATCACAGTGCAGAACACGCAGTAATTCCTCTTCATATCCCCTTTTTGACTGCTGTCGGTCACCTGCAGCCCCCTTTAAGCCCCATGGGCACTCAGTGCTCTCAGCAAGTCTTACTCATCCCCTGGGGCCTGCTACAAAGGATATTCCCTTCCAGAATTCATAAGGACACTCACAGGTAATTCAGAGAAAGCCACTGAAAGCTCTGAACCCCTCGGAGGGGAGTTGAACCCTGAGCAACAGCCCACACTGCAATGGTGCCCTTGTAAAGGCATGACCTCTGCTCCTTGACCACATCCCTCCTAATGCCCATGCACAGACTGACACACACAGAATTACTAAAACCAGTCAAATCAACCTGCTCTAGTGGAAGGTGTCCCTGCCCATGGCAGGGGGTTGGAACTGGATGAGTTTTAAGGTCCCTTCAACCCAAACCATTCTATGGTTCTGTGAAATCTGTAAGGTAAGCTGCAAGGTGAGAGCTACAGTGGCTTGAGAAACAAGAAATACTCTCCCACCTTATACTGCAGATCACCAGGATGTACACAGAGACAAGTTCACATTATCATACTGATGTTGTTTTCCCCTGCATGAAGGTTGAATTTGTCTTAGGAAATGCTCATTAAAAAATAATTAGGCAGGCAGGAATTAGCTCCATTAGTTATAACAAATTGCCCCTAAAATATCAAAGTTTCTTGTTTACAAAACTGTGGAAGATGTAGAAATGCGCTTTTGCCTTATGTCCCCAGCTGTAATATTCCAGCCCCTCCTTCCCCTATTTTCCTACTCATTATTTTTCCATTAGGATGTGCTCTGGTACTTTCTGTACCACCACCTCCAGCAACTGATTCTGAGTCCCTATTACTTAGGTTTGCCCTTCAGGGCGCCATTGGGCACTGGTACTGTAATGCTATATTCCATGTCTGGAGCAGTCTTGGAAAACGTGGCTATGGAAACCATGTCTTCTCCAATGTCCACTTGAGACCTGTGCTTGCAGATGAGCAGCTTCTTCAGGGCCCGTTGGAAGTCCCGGTTTAGGAAAGCATAAAGCATAGGGTTGATGGTGGAGTTGCAATACCCCAACCAAGTGATGATCTTGAATGCATCAACCAAGACCGTGCTGGTGGAGTCAGTGCCTCTTGCTGCGAGCCAGATGTTGAGGACAAAGTAGGGCAGCCAGCAGAGCACAAAGACTGAAATGATGATGCTGATGGTCCGTGTGGCCTTGTTCTCCAGCTGCAGGTGGTTCTGCCGCTTGCTGTTGGGGTGGTAGTGGATCTCCAGGGTCTGAGACACGATCCGAGTGGCCTTGAGCCGCGAAGCGCGGTAGATGAAGAAGTACATGCTGCACATGACCATGAAGGGGACGAAAAACGCCAGAGCAGAAGCCACGATGGCAAAAATCCAGTTGGTGACAAAGATGCATTCTCTGCTTGCATCGAAATCCACCCCGGGGATCTCGTTCCAGCCTTGCATGACAGGAAGGAAGGAAATGAGGGAGGAGTATACCCAGACCATGCAGGTCATTGCGATGCATCTGTGCGAGGGAACAGACAGGGAGGGGAGAGAGTGTATGAGCAATTCTGAATCGAGAACATGCAGTACAAGTCAATCCCCATGGTAACCCATGTGGGATATCAGTGCTCTGCAGTACCACGGGGCCTGGAGAAGGGAAAAAGATGGGGTATAACAGGCCTTTATAACATGGGGTATAACATCTTTACTCCAAGCTCCCTCTTGTTTGCATGATGTCAGGTTTTCTCACCTTGTTTCCAAGTTCTCTGTCTCTCCCTTTCTCTGGTTAAACCTCAAATCCTACCTGAGATATATGGCTATCACTTCAGAAAGCATCATGGGTTGAAGAGGCAGAAGACTACTGCTACATGCATTCTTCTGGGTTCATTTCCCCTAGTCTTATTAAATGCCTGCAAGTTGTAGGTACAAGGCAGGCCACATCACTTGTTTCTACTCCGTTTTGCAACCCATCCTTAGCTCAAAAAAGTCCATTCCCGTAAGCACCACCAAAGCAGCTCAGCTACATTCCCATTTTCTCCTGCACCCCATTAAGATCTTCTGCAAAGCTTTAAATACTGTAAAGATCCTTTTGCCACATCACTCTGCTTTTGGGCATCAATTATTAATAGTTCATTTGGTCTTGAGTCAATACAAGTCAATATAGATCAATATAGAAAGGGACCCAAAGTGATGAGCAGCATCACTCACCTGCCACGGGACATCCTTCTTGAGTAGTGGTAGGGGGTCACCACTGAGCAGTACCTGTCCAGGCTGATGAAGCACAAGGTGACGATGGATGCGGTGCAGAACATGACATCGAAGGAGATCCAGACTTTGCAGAAGAGCTTCCCGAACAGCCACATCCCCGTCACCTCGTAAATGATGCTGAGAGAGAAAACGGGCGGAAATCAAAGCTGGAAGGACTCATTTCATGCATGTCTTCAAGGCTACGTGGTGGTAACACCATCATTTAACACAGAGGTATTAAGATGGGTTTGCAGCTCAGAGAGCAGGGATTAACCCTCAAAGCGCAACACATGGCACCTTGGTGAGGCATGGCTAAAGAAGACCAAACCGATGCTTCTTGCCTGCACCCTGTTGCAAGCAGGTGCCTTGAGGGAGGTGCTTTGCTCCCCAGAGCTCCCAAATTTACTGCTGCACAGCTTTATCACAGCTTTTCCTGTGTAGAAGAGGCTTTCATGATTTCTACCCTATTCCTGTGGCATGGAAGGTGCTTTCTCCTCCAAGAAACTCAGTTTTCATCTGGTCTGGTGCTTCAAAGCTAACTCCTGGTTAAGATCATCAAACCCTAGGAGGAAGCCCATACAGCTTGTATGTTACGTAGCTCACAAACGCCTCAGCGAGGTGAACACACCACCACAAAGCAGACGTTACACTAAACTCATTTCTAACAAAGCCAAGAAGGGTCTTTAAGAAGTGAGCAGTGAAGGAAGGAACATATGGCAGCTGTAGGAAGGCTGGTGCACGTTTCTATAGCATCCAATTAGATGCCATTCTCTTCCTCCTTCTTTCCCCTACTTTCTGCGGCTCCTGGGGCGCTGCTGAAACAAGCGTTGCATGTGAATTCGATGTGAAAGGCTGAGTGACGACTTGGTCCTGCAAAGCTTTCATTATCCTGGAACTTCTCCGCTTGCTGGGCACACACAGAGGAGGTGGTGGTGCTGCTGCGCTGCAGTGCCTTCAGGTGGGCTCTGCTGGGGCAGAAGGAGTCAGCTTGAGGTCAGAGGAGTTAGAAACCGGTGCCTGCCCCACATCTGATTAGCAGTGATTCATTAAAGTGATTTGTGAAGGTTGTTCCAGACCACAGCACTGGGTACAGTGGTAATGAAGGGCCCCAGGAGCTTTTTGTTATGTAGGATGCTGCACAACAACCCAAGCCAACACCGACCTATAGCAGAACCTGTCCCTGCACAGACACTGGTGTGTCTTTGTGTTCCCATTAGCCACACCAGTGAATTGTGAAGTGCTGGGATTGCAGCGCAGCATTCCCACCTTCCCAGGTACCTGTGGCACCACTCTGGGAACAGATCTGTGGACACAAGCATGTGGATTTCCTAGCTGGAAAGTCCACCATTGTGGAGTTGCGAGCATCTTCTCCCCGCTGGGCACAGAAGGAGGACATGAGTCTGAAGTTGCTGAGACTCAATTACTGTGTGAAGCAGTTGTCTTCCTTCTCTTCAGCTGCTGATGTTTTCTGAAGTGATAGCCATGTAATCTCAGGCAGGATTTTGAGGTTTAACCGGGGAAAAGGGTGAGATGGAGGGTTTGGAAACGAAGTGAGAGAACCTGACATAATGCAAACAAGAGAGAGCTGTGTACACTGGAGCATACCCAGCCTCCATATGGGCAGCATGGAGGGTCCCACTGCACACACATGGAAAGGTCTCATGGATCTTTTTACAGATGAGACATACAGAAGTCAAAGCACAGCTTCAGTAGTGGACTTGGGTGCCTTGTTCCCATTCCTCAGAAGCCCTCTTATCCCCAGAGATGCTGCAAAGCCTGTGGTGTGAGCACCATGGCCTTCCAGAAGTAGATCACACTGCTGTCATGAGCATCCCTGCACACAGATCCCTGGCTCCCATCAGCACACATCTGGTGGGATGCACTTGACCTGGCAGGTGTTCTTACAGTGCAAGGTACCTGTGGATGTGGTACCAGTGGTACCAGTATGTGGTGTCTGTTCTCTCTTCTCTAAGAGGTCTCTGTAGCTTGGACACGATGCTGGTGAAAAAGGAATAATAAAAGCCCAAAGAAGCACACAGCATGAGCATAGTCACTGCTGTGGTTCACTTATGCTTGCAAAAGAAAAGAGTAGTTGGAAATATTCAGCCTGGAAATGGCTGGGCTAGCTGGAGCACCCAGACAACAGCCAAGCACAGCTGAACCGCTCCTGCACACGAGCCAAAACAGAGCAAAACAGAAGTCTTATTCTCATGAAATTAAGGCACCAAGCAACAGCCTTGTTTTCCCTTTCTGTCACTTTTTCCTGGGTCAAACTGGCTCCTAAGATCATTTCTTTTCCTTCTCTTTGGCGTGCACTAACATGCGTCAGAACCCATGCATCAGTTCCGTTTGTTATCCCCCTGCAGACTGTGGTTCTTCTAGTCTGTTTGATTTGCAAGATCAACAGCCTTCCCCACAAACCGCACTGTACGTTGTCTGAACCAGAAGGAACAATCAGAATGCCATGTTTCACCAAGAATGTGAAGAACAACATCTCTGCAATAGCCTTTCACTGTCAGTAATATCAAATCATCCCTTTTCTTAACCTAGTAAGGAACATTTAATTCTCCCTTCCACTATCAGAAAATAAAAGATAAGGTGAAAGAAGTGGAAAGTGGAAAGCAGAGAATTGAACTGCACTGATTTCAATAGTCATTCTTGAGTAAGAAAAATGAGGGGAAAACATGCGCTGTGATTTGCTGCTCTACCTTTGAAACTCTAGAAGGACCAACACTGTCATTGTGCTTAATGCTGACACACCAGTCACAGTCCTCATCTCCCATTCCTCAAACACTCAGAGCATGTAAAATCCTCTAGCAATCCTGTTGGCCCCATGTGCAATGCAGAGCTAGTCCTGGAGGATGGGATTCATTGCTCTGGAGTCACCTCAAAGGCTGGATATCTATTTCAGATCGACAGCCAGCATCCCTTCATAGCCAACAGGAAGAACACCTTTGGGAAGTCTCTCCATAAGTAGACCCAGTATAAAGCATAGAGAAACTGAGGCATAGAAGCGCATATAGACCCCAGCCACCGTTAAGCTCTTTGGAAAGCCCAGTGCTAAGAACAGCACAGCACATGAACTTCTACCCAGCTCTACCCAAAGAGCAGCTACTAAGCAAGGGGAAATGGCATTGCGTGCACACAAACTCCACCATCTGATCTTACCTTGCAAGCACTTCTTACCTAAAGGGCATGACCAGACAAGCTACAAGGAAGTCTGCCATGGCCAAGGACATGATAAACATATAGGTGACAGGTGCGCAGCCTCTTTTCCACCACCGGGCAGATGAACACTATTGTGTTTCCCAAGAGCGTGATCAAGTCAATGAGGGTTAATATCAGCCCGATGACCACCTCCTGCAGGCCGATCCCTGCAAAGTTGCCACCTCCTTTCACAAAGGAGGAGTCAGCAGAGGAGAGATTAGAAAGCCAAGTTTCATTTTTGCTCATCAGCATCTTCCCACTGTTAAAATCTGAAAGAGACACAAGAAGGAAAAAGCAATGAATAATGACTTTAATGCACGTGACTTGTAGGTCTAAGAAAGGAAGTACAGAAATAATGCTCATGTTTCATTTACTTCAAGACAAATCCACACACCCATGGTTATGTCTGTGCCATCACTGTCCCATGGTGAATCAGTCCATTACAAGTGTCTGAAATATTGAAGGTGAGGATAAACTGTGCAGCGCTGGCTGAAGTCCTTCACAGCATTTAAAAGCCTGCCTGTGAATGAAAATGCATCATCAGTGAAGTGGGACACAAAAGGAAACAGTCCTCAGAGCAGACAGAGGGCAGGTAAGCAACTGGAATCCAAAATGACAGCAGCTCTGCTAAACCCCAACCTGCCATGTCCACAAAGGATGGGGTTGGAACCAGATGATCTTTAAAGTCTCACCTAACCCAAACCATCCTATGGTTCTACATTCTCATCATCATCTTGGCCACCCACAGACCAAGTGGGGCTGCTTGCCCAGGCTGGATGATTTTGGAGCCCCATGTTCGGTACATGCTCTGTCCTGCATGGTTCCGGTACTTCTTCAGGCTCCAAAGTTCAGAGCTTTTTGCTACCATAGTGAGCAGCTCCATCCTGCAGTCTCAATGGCTGTATACAGAGCTTAACACAAGTACGTCTCAGTGACTTCAGACTTGCATCCCCTTCTGTGCCCAGATGGAAGGAGAGGCTCCCAACTGCACAATGGGGAACTTTCAGTTGAGGAAATCCATATGCTTGTGTCCATAGCTCAGTTCCCAGACTTTAAGTGAGTGGTGTCACCGGTACCTGGGAAGGTGAGGAAGCGGCACTGCAATCCCAGCAGTTCACAATTCACCGGTGTGGCTGTTGGGAGCACAAAGACAAAACTTTTGGGAAGAAGGATATTATAGAAACATTTCCAGACCTCAAATCGTTATATCTGAATGCTGCCGCGTCTCCTGCGATCGGGCTTTGCTTCCACAGTACCCTCAGGACAGTCCCCATCTCCAGGGCATCACTACCGAGCGTGGCACAAGAATGGGTCAGGATCAACATCCGTGTAATCCAACATGCCTTATCTCACAGCAGCTGAACTTTGCCTCAGGAAGATTATAAGAACAAGGCAGCATGTAGTAAGATATCCCCAATGTCCGTTTTTCCTTCCAGCAGCCTATGATCCCAAATTACCTTCAGAGGTAAAGGTTTTGAGGACTTCTAAATCATAAAGCTGCCCCACTTCCCCTTTGGCCCATGTCAACTTTTAGCATCCACAACCTCCTATCCAACAACTCCCACAGCTCAGCTATGTACTGTGCAGAGAAACACCTCTTTTTGCCTGTTTCGAGCCTGTCACCCACTGGTTTCCTTTGATGCCCTCTGGTCCTTGTATTGGATGAGGCATCCTGCATCCTCATGTTTAGTGTGAGGTGTCCCTGTCATGGCAGGGGGATTGGAACTTGAGGATCTTAAGGTCCTTTCCAATCCAAACCATTCAATGATTCTATGATCAACCTCCATCCGCTCTCTCAGTGCCACTGGTGAACTCTTTAATCTCCACCACATCCCCCCTCATCATCTCTTGGTCACGCTGAGAACCCTTAGCCAACTTGCTTATTCCTCATTTAGAAGCAATAGAGGACCTCTGGCCACCCCTCCTGCTCCTCTGAGGTGGACCAAAACTGCAAACCATTTCCAAGAGGTGAATGCACTGTGGATGTCTATAAGGGCATAATGATGTTCTCTGCTCTGTCCTGCTTCCCTTCCATAACAATCCCTAACATGATTTGCTGCTTTTGATTGGCACTTAGCACCAAGCTGACCTTTCCACAGGACTGCCTATTGCATTCCAAAGATCTCTTTCTTGAGCAGTAACAATCAGCTCAGAGCTCTCTGATTCAGAAAGAATAGATGTGATGAGGAAATTGGGTTTTCTCCGTCTTCTCCAAACTCCATCACTTCACAGTGGAATTTCTTCTTCCATTTTAATGCTCAATGAATATCATAAAAGCTTTTCTGCAATCCCTTAAGTCAGGCCTTGCCCTTGTGCCCCGATTGACCTTTGTTTCACCTGCAAACATCACCACTTCACTATTCACTATTTCTACAGTTAGAGATTGATTGAACCCCACACCTCCCAGTCCCTATTCCCTGTAAAGGGCACTGTGACCTCTCTATCTCACCCAGTAACTCACCATCCACTCCCCCCTGTACTTCCCCTTTTCAACCAGTATTTATTCAGACAAGGAATCTTCCTTCTTAACTCAGGACCAGAGTTTCCTTAAAAGCCCCCAACAGGAGGGACCATAGTGAAGCCCTTCTAGAACTCCAAGCAGACCACACCAGCTCAGTGCCCCCCATCCACATACCCAGTGACCTCCTCCAAGCACTCCCATACGATCGTGAGGCCGTGCTGCCTATTGTAAAAGCAATACTGACCTTCCCACCCCTGTCAGCGTTCAAGGCCAAGGTCAGATGGAGTCTTGGGTGATGTGGATGTAGTGTGAGGAGTCCTTGCCCATGGCAGGGGGTTGGAACTGGACATCCTAAGGTGCTTTCCAACCCAAACCGTTCTATGATTGCATGTGTCCATGTAATTGTGTATTACATGCACTCACTCATCCATCAAAGTTCTCAGGTCCTTCCCCTGACTTCTATTTACTTGTTGGATTTAGTAATTTCCTCTAAGTTAAAAAATAACAAATATTTTTTAGAATAAAGCCAGAAAATAAATTAAAAATTAAAGAAAATTTTAAAAGATGAAAATTTTAAAGATGACATTTTAAAATTAAAAAGACATGGAGAAGGAAAGATCTTTAAATTATGAAAGAAATTACAAAGTAAAAATTTTAAATTAAAAAAGAAAAATAGAAGAATAAAATAAAATTTTACAAAATCAGAATTTTCAAAATAAAATTTGCGAAACTTAGAATTTAAAAGCGAAGGTTAAATAAATACTTTGAATATTAAAAATGAAAATTTAAAAATAAAAATCAAAGTTATAATAAACAAACGGAGGTGTCTAGGGAAAAGCAGGCAAGCTCCTCCTGTGCCCTTCCTCACTGGAGCTGGGACTGGCTGACCAAAGCTCTCCTGCTCCTCCAGCACTGAGAACAAGCAGGTCTGCTGCCCAGTCAAGCCCCGTGGCAGGCCCCTGGTCAGACGCTGCTGAAAGCCCACTGGGATTCATGTAATCAGTGTCAAATTAAGGTTTAAACAAACCGAGTCCTTTGGTTCAAACCCATCAATTTCAATCCAAGGCTTTAGAAAAATCAGGTCTTCAGGTTTACAAACATTAATGTCAAGTTTTTGGTCTGTGGTCTTGAATAATCCAGCTGGGAACGTCGGATTTGTTCTGTGGGTTTCCGGAGGGAACACTGAATCATAGAACAGGGTAGGAAAGGACCTTAAGATCATCCAGTTCTGACCCCCATGCCATGGGCAGGGACACCTCACACTAAACCATGCCACCCAAGGCTCTGTCCAACTCGGCCTTGAACACTGCCAGCGATGGAGCATTCACAACTGCCCTGGGCAACCCATTCCAGTGCCTCACCACCCTTACAGTAAAGAATTTCTTCCTTATATCCAATTTAAACTTCCCCTGTTTCAGTTTGAACCCGTTACCCCTTGTCCTATCACTACAGTCCCTAATGAAGAGTCCCTCCCCAGCATCCCTATAGGCCTCCTTCAGATACTGGAAGGCTGCTGTGAGGTCTAAAACAAGAAGGTTCAGAAGTCACATCTTCCTCCTGCTGCAAACAGTGACTGTGCTCACACTGAAGCATGCATCACTGTTAGTACACCTCTAATTAAAGCAGATCATTACTTACACAGCGCTGCTCTGGTGCTGATCTGTGAGCACACGCTGCACTCCAGCTTGAAGTGGAATTAGGACACAGCCATTAGCGTTCATCTTTGCAAGCTCTCTATGCTACTGAAATACCGCCTTATCCATCAGCCTGGGGTAAAAAGGTCTTTGCAAGTCAAGAACCAACAGCAGGTTGCTTAACATGGGATACACTAAGGAGCAGGGCACAACAATGCATAAATACAGGAGACAAACGTGCCCACAGTCACAAAACATTAGAGAAACACTCTCTTGGCCATACTACTGCATGGACAACCCAAAGACAGGCTGAGGGGTCGGAAATGACACTCTCCTCATCTGACATCCACAATTTTCCCAACAATAAATAGACGGCATGCTTGAAATTCCAGGTTTGAAGCCCCATCCCTGGCAGTGTTCAAGGCCAGGTTGGATGGGGCTTGGAGCAAGCTGCTCTAGCGGAAGGTGTCCCTGCCCACAGCAGGGGTTGGAACTGGAAGAGCTCTAACATCCCTTCCAACACAAACCATTCCATGATTCAGGGTGCAGACAACAGGGTCCTGCTGCTCCTGGCTCCTTTTCAGGGATCGCCAGGCAGAGTCCCTGGAAGCTCATCCATAGTCTCTTCCAGAGCCAAGAACCCAAACCTGATGTCTCTCATCCTTTTTGCCTCTGTCTGGGAAGCCAGAAACTCTCATCTCTCTCCAAGTGCTACACCTGAACTGCCTGGAGAATTGTCAATACAGGAAAGAGAGCGATGGTACAATCCTAACACCTCTGTGGAAATCTTTGGGACAAAGCAGGATGTGCTGTCCTTCTCAGGGATGTACTTCCACAACTTCCGTACTGGAGCTCTTCATTTCTCCTGTGAGCTGCAGCAGCTCACGTGGTTATGCTGCTGATAGAGCCCAGTGCCTCCCTTTAGCATCAGTCTTTCAGCCTTTTCTATAAGGAGCCCCCTTAAATCAATGGGATAAATGCCTAGTTGTGCTATGATATGGGATCATCCCAGATTTCCTGGGGATCTCAGATGCCTCAGGGCTTGCATTGTTATTAGGACATCACAGTTTTGCTTCCCTTCAGAAACTGGATTCTGCTCTCAGTCTGCCTGAGCAGAACTCCATCATTTCATTTCATCAGCTTTCCTTTAATACCCAGAAAGTTTGACCTAATACGTTCAGCAGATAAATCCAAAGTAAAAGGTGAATTTCATCACCAAATGGTATCTTTTGATGGCAGGGGAGGGGAAAAGGAAGCTCTCACGGCTGACTGCACTTTGAATCACAGGGGTACAATGAAACCTGGAAATACATTTGCTGCCAGACTCCACTGTTCTGCTAAACCAAGTACGACTTAGTGCACAGCAGCATGCAGCCATACCTGCCCCAGGACCTCGGGACATGCTTTTCTCCTCCCCTTTGCCACCAGCGAGGCTGCAGTGGCTCAGTAATGTGTTAAACACACTCGGGGAGGATGGTGAGAGGTGATGGAGGAGGAAGAACATCCTGGGGGTGCAAAACATGCATTCAAAAGGCCATGCAGCGAGTGAGAGCCGTGATTTCCCTTTGCTCTCTTCTCCTTTATCCAACTTTCCCGTTTGAAGGGCAGAGTTTCTCAGGGCATGAACGGTTTCTTTCCGGCCCCAAATCGGCGCAGAACAGCTCCTACCGCCTGTCCCGCAGCCCCGGGACTGGAAACACAGCCAAACACACGATCCTTACCTTCAAAACTGGCCGCTGAACGCTGGCAGCAGGCTTGAAGCAGCAGCGCCCTGAGCCCGGCGCTGTTCCCAGCAGCAGGGTCCAAGGGATTTAAACCGGATCACAGAGCTCCCAGATCCCATCCCATGGAGCTGCTCCAGCCTGGATCCATAGGATGATGGCTTCTGCCCCAACGCAGGGCATCAAATCCTCCCCTGCACGGCAGCGCGGCGGTTCGCCGGTGGAGACGCGCCCCAGCAGCAGCGCACGGTCTTCCCCCGCTAAAGCGAGTCCGCTGCAGCCGCTCCTCCGAGGAGGGACTGAAGCGCGATCGCAGCGGTCAAACTCAAGGCAAAGTTAAACCCGTGCTGCATGCACCGGGGTGCCCATGGGGGAGCGCCAGTTCCCACGGGGACTAAAACCACAGTCCTTGGGCTGCAAAAGCACCAACCTTGGGTTGTAAAACCACCAACCCCGGGGGCGCAAACGCCCAGCCCCGGGGCGCCAAATCCTACACCCGAGGCTCAAATACCCCAAACCTTGGGGGACAAATCCCCCAAATCCTGGCGGATAAACCCCAACCCCCCGGGGAGCAAACCCCCAAGGATGCTGGAGAGCATCTCCCCTCCATCGCCCCGCGCAGGGGGAGTCGGTCCAGCGAAAGGGATCTGTTGGATGTAGGGAAGGAATTCTGCCTGACCTGGGGAGGAGGAGATGCAGTGTTTGGGGAGGTGGCTTCCTTTGGACGGGGGGTTACAGGACCTGCCTGGGGTGAGCTCACTGATGAGGGGGTCCTACCGGGAGCTGTGAGGGATAGAGAGGGGGGTGCTGGGGAAGGGGTGAGCAGGGAAGGAGATGATGGGAAGAAGAATGCCAGGGGAGAAGGAAGTCAGGGAAGAGGATGCGAAGGAAGGAGACGACGGGAACGTGGGTACCGGGAACGGGGGTACCTGCGGCGGCACTTATCGGCAGCAAGAGGAGCCACACACACACACCCACCCCCCGGTCTTCTCTTCCCTTCCCCGCCCCTCCCCGCCCGGCCGGTCCCGCTCCATCCCCGGCTCCAGCCTCTATTCCCCGTGGAAACGCTATTTTTAGCGCGTTCAAACCAGCCCTTCCCACCACACAGCGGCTGTGCGGGGCCGGATCGGCTCTCTGCTGCTGGAGCAAACGGGCACTGTGTCCGTCAGCTAAACCGAGACGCTAAATAGCGCCCTGGCTTTAAGAGGAACCTGTTGGTGGTAGCGCTGGGGCAGGGTTACCTGCGCATCCCCTAGGGGAGGCTGAGCAGGACTTGGGCTCGGTATAGGAGGTGAGGTTCTTAGGTTTTATACCTACGAAAAGGTACAAAACCTGGCTGCGGCGCGTGGGCGGGTGTCACATGCAATGCTGGGAACGTGTGAACCCCATCCCACTAGCTCCTGTTCCAAAACAGCCCCAAACCAAACCTGAATGTATCAGCCCCACGTGCCGGGCTGCACCCCCAGAGCTGTGAGCAGCAGCTCAGGGAGGGCACTCTGCCCCTCTGCTGCTCTCTGAGGAGACCGCCCCTGCAGTCCTGATCCAGCGCAAGAGGGATGTGGAGCTGTCGGAGCAAGTCCAGAGGAGCCCATGAAGACGCTGCGAGGGCTGGAGCAGCTCTGCTCAGGAGCCAGGCTGAGAGCTGGGCTGGGTCAGCCTGGAGAGAAGGCTCCTTAAAGGGAGACCTTAGAGCAGGGAGGCCATATCTCAACACTTAAAAGGCCTTATAAGATGGGGAAAGACTTTTTAGTAGGGCCCATTGTGATAGGGCAAGGGTAATGGTTTAAACCTAAAAGGAGGTCAAGTTGGAATAGATATAAGGAAGAAATTTATTATGAGAGTGATGAAACAACGGAGCAAGTTGCCCAGAGAAGCTGTGGCTGCCCCAAACCTGCCATGCTGGATGGGGCTTGGGGTAACCTGGTCTAGTGGAAGGCATCTCTTCTTTGTTGCAGAGGGGTTGGCCTAGATGGGCTTCATCCTTTAGGTGTATCCCAACACATGGTTGGTTTCCAGGTTCAAATGAACACTGCCAGGTCCTGCTGAGCTTCTCATCAACCAGCACTCCCAAGTCCTTCTCCTCAAGGCTGCTCTAAATCCCAGCATCCCCGAGACTGTATTGATACAGACCCAGCCCAGGCACAGCATTTTGCACTTGGCCTTCCTGAACCCTCCTTTTTCTCCTCCTCTCTTTCTTCTTTAATTTATAGTGCAAAAAATAGCTTAAAAACCCCAGAAGAAGTCAACTGTGTCCCTAAATTAGAGTTAATTGATCACGGTCATGGGTTGGAGGTGCCTGAGGGGGGACAGCTGCCATCATGTGCGGCACTGGAGGGTCTCGCTGCCCTCCTTGTCACACAGGGCATCGCTCTGCCTTGCTCAGGCATCATGACCGTCCTCTCACTGTGGCTTGCTTTATCTTCATGTTATCAAGGCAGGCTGTCAGGCTTGAATAATGGAGTTCTTACAGAGCAGAAGATCCCAGTAAAGGCTGGCAGCTCTTCAAGTGTAACAGCACTGGTCCCAAAAACCAGACAAAGAAGATAGATAACAGGAAGAAGAAGGCAAAGTTTACGAAGCTGTAAATGCTCTGTCAACCATTGCTGTTAATATCATTTGGGATTGCTATTGCCTGTTAGCATATCACAAACCATCAAAAATCATGGCATGGTTTAACGTTTATTGTGAGTTCTAGGATATTGCCCAGCAGCGATTTCTAGGGTATGGTTTCATGGGTTTGTTCTTACATTATATGCATTGCTATCTGGAAAGGGAGGAGTGAGGAAAAGTAGAATTCAATTGACTTCCTGGTTATCGCAGTAAAAAGAGTAACAGGAAATGTACATTCCAGAGGGTTTTGCATATCAAAAGCTGTTTGATGCCAGAAAATCTGAGCAGTGGTAGAGCTCTGCTCATGCAGCACCAAAGCCAAAGGTAGAATGCAACAAATCTCCTTCAATTGCCAAATAAGAGGGTGCAGGGTGTGGAATACTCAGGAAAGCTTCTGAGGACTCATCTACACTTGGTACCCACTTGGAAAACGTCATTCAAACTCCTGGGAAGCATGGAAGGATCTCAAATGAATGTATTCTGTTTCCAAGTGGAAGGGCTTGGCAACATCTTCATTTTCACTTGTTCCCCCATTAGTAAGCACAGTGCAGGCTGTACCATCCACTAACACTTACACGTCATCTCCTTCTGCACTGGAAGACGAGGTGGTATCAAATGATGCTGAGGACAATGTGGCAGAGGCAGATGTTCCATCTTCACCTTTCCTGTGGGAGTTAAGTTGGTATTTCTGGATTTCTGCTTAATCCTCCCGAGGTCTCGTGGCACTTCTGGGCTTTTTCTTTAACTCGCTTTTGGTTCACTTTGTTCAATGCGTGCATCAGTCAGTGATGGAATGTTTTTAGACTGATTCTGTGTAGTTTATAAGTCGTGTCAGTTCTTTCCAGAGGTGTTTGCTCCAAGAAGCATTAGTGCCAGTCACTATGGATGGAGTTCTTACTATGGAGTTCCAACCAGTTACTACCTTTCCTTGGTGGGTTTCAGACATGAAGGCTTTGGCAGTGGGGACTGCTGCCATGGCCTATAATAACCCCATCACACCAGATTTGCCAAATGCACAGAGAATAACAAATAAAAAAGCCTATAAATCACATGGAATTGGGTAGATAAACCTGTAGAAGTGGAGGTTTGGTTTTGTGTCTTCTCTTCCTCTGTCCGTTGAGAGGAAGCCTGTCCTGATGGCAATACCCCTTCTTCAGCTCCTTTCCTATGGCAGCTGCAAGAAAAGCAGAAGGAAGACATGAGCAATTGCTCTCCTGCCTGTCTTGATTTATCCAGGTGTGAAACTGGGCAAACGGTTGTCTCTGCTGTTAAATCACTCCTTAATAACTGCTGATTGACAGGGTTCTGAGCAGAAGTCACCGAAGGCGCTTGCTAACCACTGCTTTCCCAGCAGCACTACGGATCAGAGGCAGAGGTGTGCTTTGTGCCGGGTGGCATTGGCATGCAACACTTGATTTCAGTGCAACTGGAGTTAGTCATCAGCCCAGGCAACGAGGTTCCCTTGACACGCAATACCTGCTGTGCTCCCTGATTGTGCTTTTCAAGCATCTTACGTGCTGTAGTGTCTGAGGCATTTCTTGTGCTTGGTGGATCCTACCTGACAAATTCCCTTTCAACTTCCCCTCATCAGACCCCATTCGTTTGTATTTTCTTTTCCGGGTGAGATCTGTCGTCCCTCTACCTTGGCATTTTCACTCCTAGAGGAACATCGAGGCATTGCTGCTATTGCCTGCCACAGGCATTCAGCACATCTGTCTTAACGCTGCTCCCACTTGCCTGTCCAACCCCAAAAGAGGTCTCACTTGTCTCCAATGGCTGTATAGGAATATACACTCCTATGTTTTCCTGTCTCAGTTACATCTAAGTTATACTCTGGATGTAAATAGTACAGGTATTCCCACTGCTTTCCATGTTTGTCTTCTGGTAATGCTTTCATTGATACACTTTTAACCCTGCAAATACCTCCATGTCTTTGTGTGTCATGCCTTAGCTGAACTGCAGGCTGTTCATTCTACTAAAAAATCAGGAGCTTCCTGGTTTTCAAGGAAACTAGAAATCCCCCCCAGTCCGTAGCGAAATTCACAAGAATTACTGGAGCCTGGGATGGAGTTTATCAGGCATTCATTACCATGGCACCCTTTAAGTCAAAGCAGGAAGATGGATATATAGTTGTGGAATTATAGAGAGAATAAAAGAAGAACAATCCTCAAAATTCAAACTGCCTTGAGACAGATGATCAAAGATGATCCAAGGACTGGGAAGCTGTATGAGGAAAGGCTGAGAGAGCTGGGACTGCTCAGCCTCGGAAAAGAAGGCTCAGGTGAGACCTTGTCACCATGTTCCAGTATTTAAAGGGTGGCTACAAGGACGATGGAGACTCCTTTTTTACTAGGAGTCACACTGAGAAGACCAGGGTTGATGGGCACAAGTTGCTGCTGGGAAGATTCCAATTGGACACCAGAAGAAAATGTTTCACAGTGAGAATGATCAGGCATTGGAATAATGTCTCCAGGGAAGCTGTGACTTCCCAACATTGGACACTGTCAGGGGTCAGCTGGACAGAGTGCTGGGACATCTGGTCTAGGTCATGCTTTGCCTGGAAATCTTGGACCAGATGATCCTTGAGGTCTCTTCCAACCTGGGATTCCTTGCTTCTGTGATTCTGTGGCAGTAAGCGTTTGTAAGCATCAGGAGGTTTTTATGGCAGCGTTCAATGGTTTTGGTCCTGCGGGCAATCTTTGATGAAGGGATCAATGCCACCCTCAGCTGCAGGGCTGTAGCTATTGAACCAAGTTAATAGCCGGAATTAAGTGTCCAAATCCTGCTCTATTAAGGATTCTCCTCTGAGCTACAGAAGAATTTGAGGCTCATAAGCTGCAAAAGCATGTTCAGATGCAGGAATGGTGCAGCACTGCCCGTGACTGGTAACGGTGACAGGTCCTGCATGCTCTTTGTTTGTTGTGGCTTCATTTCAGCCACACTCAGGGGTTGCTCCATACAGCAGGGAGCAGCAGAATCTTCGTCATACCCTCAGGATGCCTTGGGCATTTTATTCCATAGAGGGATAATAGACCTGATGCTACTAGATCACAACCCTTTGACTGATAATCCAACAGCCACAGTTGTGCCCGAGATATCCTATGATTTAAACAGAGGTACCTAAAGCTGTCGGGAAAGCATCCCTGGGTTTACATGAAAGCAATCCTGAGTTTTCACATGGGACCAGCTCTCAGGAGACTCTCTGGGAACTTCGGTTGGCTTGCATTGAAGTGTGCGTGCATCTGCTATATGTTCTGATGAAATGGCTTGTTCACAGCTCTGAAGTGGCTTGTTTATCTCTTTGTAGCTGCTGGGCAGATGCCTTGTGTTTGAGGGGAAGGTTTCCCCAGAAACTTGATGGTACTTCTAAGCAAAATGGTTTTGCCTGTTAAAGGGCACGTCCCAGTTATCAGATGGTCAGGTTTTCAACATGGGTACTCTCCTCTCCCTTGTTTACACCACTGCGCTTTCACCTGAGCATCACTGTGTTTTGCAAACAAAAGCCCATTGTCAAGAGGCAGCCCTGCTATTTTTACCATCATGTTAATGAGGAATAAACCGAAACCCAGTGAGTAAGACAGACATTCCCCAAAGTGCTCTCTAATTGTGGGCACCTCCATTCCTAAGCATCCAGGTTGGGATACCTTGGCTGGGTTTGCAGTGGGAGTTTGGTAACTAAACCTTGTGGGTGCTTTGAGTTCTCCAAGGCCTTCAGAAAAGTCAAACCCAAGGGTATGAAGGTGCAGAAACTGAGCCATCAGAAATGAGTGGACGTTTTTGCAAGCCCTGGTTGCTTGCCAAAAGCTGCTCAATGACTCAACAGCAGGGTCTGAAACAAGAACCCTGAGCTGTGTGTTAGCTGTTAGACTGTGTCTGATGTGAGGGAGGGAGAGAAAGACAAATCTAGTGAGAAATCCCACTGAGCAGACACTAGAGTTCTGCTGCAGAGACCACCAAGGAGAGCTGCAAAAGCCTATGAGGAAAAGACCACCAATGGGCACAGATAGACAGAACAGCATCCCAAGAAGGAAGAGAGCACTGAGCACCTATAGACAAAACCACTGGAAGGTTAAAGGCAGTATATCCTACATACCATGTCAGGACACAGCGTCTCTTTGAAAACCTGTCGTATCTTTACTTGCTTCCAGCAGTTCGGTTTCATGGCTCTGTTACGTTATTTCTAACAACAGCGCTGAAATGGTCTGATAATTCTGGGGAAAAAAAAGCCATCTGAGAACTTTATCATTGAAACTTATCATTGAAACCATTGTCAGGCTGACAAAAAGTAGCCAAAAAAGAAGATTTTCTTTATCCCTTTTGATTGTTTCCCTGAAAAGACGGACAGGGGCTGTTTTCTCTTGTGCTGCACAATCTAATTATACCCATACCTAAAAAAATAGACAGCACTAACCATTTGTCTCGCATGACTCACCGCTGCCTTTCCAAATGTCATAAATGCCAGCAAGCAAACTACAACCACGAAACGCATTAGTGTCTCACAAGGCAGCTTGGCTTGATTACAGGCTGCACGGATTAGGCTGAGTAACTGGGAGAAGATGGAAGGGAGATTTCACTGGGCATCGGGGGTCACTGTGTGCTGAAACACTGTAGATGATAAACCACTAAGAGGCAATCCAGTGCCTTCAACAGCAATCCCCATTGTTACAGTTTGTACAGTCCAGAAGACATGAAAAAACAGCATTGTCCAAGTGGAAGAGAGACACCCACATTCGGCAGCACCTAAGTACAATGTCTTGAACACAGCCAGTCCCTGGGAATGGCTTTTGTCTCATGCTCCCTATAATGGCAGCAGCCACAGAAACCAAAGCCCAGACTTGCTCCCATCAAGTCTCTGCTATCATAACTTGAACTTCTCACCCCGGATAGACCTTGGGAAGTGTGCTGAATGGGGCCACAAGCTACACTTGCATCACAAGCTCAAGCTGAGCGCTTCTCTGGCGTTGCCCTGCCTCAATCAAGGGGTTCGGTTCTAACCCAGGAGGTCAAGTTTAGCCTTGCATCTAAAATAAAGGGCTGTGAAGCCGTAACTTGGGCCTCCTGCTTTAACACAAAAAGTGGTGCCCTCTCTGAATTATATCTTCATGGCCATGTCCTGTGCAGGGGTGAGGCTGGTGCCTGAAAGTCCAAGTGATGGGAGGAGGGTTTCCAGAGAGGCCCAGTTTGATGCTGGACATCCTCACCAGGGTGCGTCTTCTCACATGGCTGCAGTCAGTGATGCATTTTACTTCCTTGCAGACCTGACTGGAAGATAGGGTTTCCACTGGTTAGCTCAGCACAGCTTCTCCTCTGCTCTGGAGAGGACCAGAGCCAAAGAGAAGTGCATCAGGCTGAGTAGAAGGGTCCAAAAGAGTTTCAGTATGGGAGCAACTGACACAGTGAATCTGCTATAGATAAGCTTTAATAAATAAATAACTAAAAAAGATAGAGGATAGATAGATAGATAGATAGATAGAGATAGATAGATAGAGATAGATAGATAGATAGATAGATAGATAGATAGATAGATAGATAGATAGATATAGATAGATAGATAGATAGATAGATAGATAGATAGATAAAGTTACCTCTGAAGCCTTGAGGAACTTTGAAGAAACTCATCCCTTTATAGTGAGGCAGGCAGTACAGCCTCCCAGTACCTAAAGGAGCCTACAAGAAACCTGGAGAGGGGCTTTAGACAAGGGATGTAGGGACAGGCCAAGGGGAATGGCTTTAACCTGACAGAGGGGAGATTGAGATGAGCTCTTAGGCAGAAGCTCTTCCCTGTGAGGGCACTGAGGCGCTGGCACAGGGTGCCCAGAGAAGCTGTGGCTGCCCCATCCCTGGCAGTGTTCAAGGCCAGGTTGGACACAGGGGCTTGGAGCAAGCTGCTCTAGTGGAAGGTGTCCCTGCCCGTGACAGGGGCTGGAAGTGGATGAGCTTTAAGCTCCCTTCCAATCCCAACCATCCATGATTCCATGATTCTCTGACCTGTCTGTCCCAACAAGAGCCATTCTCATTTTGTCTTTACAACCCCATTGGAAAATGCATCCCCTTGCTGTTTTATATCCCATTCCCGGAGTGCGGACTCAGTCTCATTCACATGCACAGCATTTTCCCATGCCGTTGGAGCCAAGGCTGGCTGCTGAGCTGTGAAATGTGTGCGCTTCCGCTCCACCAGCTCCTTCCAACATGCCTGGAGCAAAGGCTTTATCTCGGTGGGAGATGTCAGGAAGGTGGTGCCTGATCTTTGGAGAAGATTCACATAGGAAATTACAAATCAGGAGCAACACTCCGGTAGGCATGGAAATGGTGAACAGTAAAAGTCCTGGGCTCCACACTGTTAAATCTCAGACCACGCTATGCTGCACTGAGATATTGTGCTCTCTACAAACAGCTGCATTATGGTTTTGTCATTGGGCAAATATAACTGTGGTTTATTTTTAGCTTCAGTTGAGTACCTCCTTTCAAATCTTATCACCACCCACCCAGGTAAAGTGGATTGGACATAAATACAGACGCTGTGTGGACTGTCCTTAGCTGAAGAGCACAGCAACAGCACATCAATAATCTCTTAATTTATTTCCCAGGCATTTAATCTCAAATCCAGGAGAGACTTGTTTACTGACGTGATTCATGGCTGCAGTATAAAGTATTGTCTGGCAGGGCTGATATTTCATATTTTAATATGGATTTTCACCCAAGGATCTCACAATATTTATAAGCCCTAAAGCTTGGGCTGCACACAAATTTTTTGCAGCAAATATGTGGTTTGTTTGGGTATTTTAACTAAGAATATTTTCCCCTCAGTACTTCAATAAGATCGCAATTACAAAATACTTTAGAGTTGTATAACGTCATCCCCTTGCCAGTATAGGAGAAGAATGTATCAACATTAGTAACTTGGTGATGATAAGTCCATAAAGCATTCACATATAAAACACATTCCATCACTTGTCTTTTTAAGCTTAACTAATGCTGCAATGTGCCTCACAGCTCTGTGGGTGGAAAGTTGAATAGGGCAGTCCAAGCACTGCTATTCTACTGGAAAATGTGGGATAACTGCTCGCAGGATCTGAATATCTATAGAAGTGTTTGTAGAAATGAGGATGCACTTAAACTAGCAGGGTGAGAAACATGCTGCTTCACTGAGATGGGAAATCACCTTCTGGCAGTGGCATTGTGCTCCAAAGAGAATTCAGTCCTGGGACGAATCATAGAATCATAGAACAGTTATGGTTGGAAAGGACCTTAAGATCATCCAGTTCTGACCCCCATGCCATGGGCAGGAGGACCTCCCACTAAACCATGCCACCCAAGGCTCTGTCTAACCTGGCCTTGAACACCGCCAGCCATGGAGCATTCACAACTTCCCTGGGCAACCCATTCCAGTGCATCACCACCCTCACAGGAAAGAATTTCTTCCTCATATCCAACCTAAACTTCCCCTGTTTCAGTTTGAACCCGTTACCCCTTGTCCTATCACTACAGTCCCTCATGAAGAGTCCCTCCCCAGCATCCTTATAGGCCCCCTTCAGATACTGGAAGGCTGCTATGAGGTCTCCACGCAGCCTTCTCTTCTCCAGGCTCAACAGCCCCAACTTTCTCAGCCTATCTTCATACGGGAGGTGCTGCAGTCCCCTGATCATCCTCGTGGCCTCCTCTGCACTTGTTCCAACAGTTCCATGTCCTTTTGATGTTGAGGACACCAGAACTGCACACAATACTCCAAGTGAGGTCTCAGGAGAGCAGAGGGGCAGGATCACCTCCCTCGACCTGCTGGTCACGCTCCTTTGGATGCAGCCCAGGATACCGTTGGCTTTCTGGGTTGCGAGTGCACACTGCAGCCGGCTCATGTTCATTTTCTCATTGACCAACACCCCCAAGTCCTTCTCCTCAGGGCTGCTCTCAATCTCTTCTCTGCCCAACCTGTAGCTGTGCCTGGGATTGCTCCAACCCAGGTGTAGGACCTTGCACTTGGCATGGTTAAACTTCATCAGGTTGGCGTCAGCCCACTTCACAAGTGTGTCAAGGTCCCTCTGGATGGCATCCCTTCCCTCCAGCGTATCAACCGAACCACACAGCTTGGTGTCATCAGCAAACTTGCTGAGGGTGCACTCAATCCCACTGTCCATGTCACCAACAAAGATGTTGAACAAGGCCGGTCCCAACACCCATCCCTGAGGGACACCATTCATTACTGGTCTCCAGCTGGACATCGAGCCATTGAGCACAACTCTTTCTGTGTGGCCATCCAGCCACTTCTTTATCCACCCAGTGGTCCACCTATCAAATTGATGTCTCTCCAACTTAGAGACAAGGATGTCATGTGGGACAGTGTCAAACGCTTTGCACAAGTCCAGGTAGATGACATCAACTGCTCGACCCCTGTCCATCAGTTCCATAGCTCCACCATAGAAGGCCACCAGATTGGTCAGGCAGGATTTGCCCTTAGTGAAGCCATGCTGGCTGTCACCAACCACCTTGTTGTTTTTCATGTGCCTCAGCATGCCTTCCAGGAGAATCTGCTCCAAGATTTTGCCAGACACAGAGGTGAGACTGACTGCTCTGTAGTTCCCCGGCTCATCCATTTTCCCCTTCTTGAAAATGGGGGTTATATTTCCCTTTTTCCAGTCATCGGGAACTTCACCTGACTGCTGTGATTTTTCCTATATGATGGACAGTGGCTTAGCAACTTCATTTGCCAGCTCCTTCAGGACCCGCGGATGGATTCCGTCAGGTCCCATGGACTTGTGTACGTTCAGGCTCTTAAGATGGTTTTGAACCAGATCCTCTCCTACAGTGGGCCCAAGGTCTTCATTCTCACAGTCCCTGTGTCTGCCTTCCAAGACTTGGGTGGTGTGGTCAGAGCATTTGGTGGTGCAGACTGAGGCAAAGAAGTCATTCAGAAGCTCAGCCTTCTCCAAATCCAGGGTAGCCAGTTCTCCTGATAGCTTCTGGAGGGGGCCCACATTGTCCCTAACCTGCCTTTTATTCTCTATGTACCTATAGAATCCCTTCCTGTTGTCTTTAACATCCTTTACCAAGTTTAATTCTAACTGGGTCTTAGCTTTCCTAACCTGGTCCCTAGCTTCCCAGGCAACATCCCTGTATTCTTCCCAGGCTGCCTGCCCTTGCTTCTGCCTTTAATAAACCTCCTTTTTCCCTCTAAGTTTCCTCAGCAGGTCCTTATCCATCCACGGAGGTCTCCTGGCCCTCCTGCAGCACTTCCTTCTAGTTGGGACGCAACACTCCTGAGCTTGTAGCAGGTCATCCTTGAATACCAACCAACAGTCTTGGGCCCCCCTGCCCTCTAGGGTTATGTCCATGGAACCTTACGAAGCAGGTTCCTGAAGAGGCCAATGTAAATAAAGGAGCATGCGTTGGAAATTGAGTGTTATACTCCAAGGAGTTTTTTTTGGTATGATGTGTGAATCCTACTTGGATTGGGTGACATGGTCTGGTGTGAGGTGTTCCTGCCCATGACCGGGAGTTGGAACTGGATGATCTTAAGGTCCTTTCCAACCCAAACCACTCTATGATTCTATGGCAAGAGAAGGACTAGAATATAAATGTAAGGTCAGTGAAAGAAGGTAAGAAATGAATCTGCTTGGGAGCCAGTGAGAATCATTGTATGTGTTGGTACGTTGTAAAGAGCATGCAGCTCCTGGCACCTCTGCTGGGGACATCCAGCTGTGCCCAGATGTGCCCAGCTGTGCCCTCTGCCACTGCTGGGTCTCAGAAGGAGCAGGAGAGAGGGAAACTTTGTTTGATAGGTCATGATAGAAAAGAGGCTGAATAGAGGATAATGTATCGTATCTGCTAAGAAGATGAACTACTATGAGCTGGGATACATGGCATTTTAGGAGCAGGACAAAAACCCATCTCATCAAAACCCCCTCCTTTCCAGGAACAAATATAAAGGAAGTGGGAAAGGGAATTAAAACCTTACAAGATCATTGTTGAGGACAATAGACATGGAGGGATGAGTTGCCCTGCCAGTGAACTGTACCCACCCAGGAGATCACCATTTCAGCTCTTTGCTTTCTTGTACATGCTTTTTTGACCCTGATCTTCCAGCTTGGTCGTTCTTTCCCAGGCATTCCCATAAAGCAATGGTCATGAGTGTGGATCTATGACACAGATGACTTTATGTAGCCAACAACCTATGGACAAAGTCCAAAAACACATTTCTGTTGATGACTGCACCAGACTGAGTCCTAAGGACCCCCAAAGACCTCCTTTCACATGTAGGAATATGTTTTATATTCCTGTATGCTTTCCACTACTTGTTCTGGAATACTAAAACATAGATTTACCTACTTCTAGGTTATTCTGTTTTTCATGACTGATTTCAGCTCTGGTAATCTGGTCGAAATAGAGTTTGGAAATCTTTATTTCTGCTGATTACCTTTGTCATCTCAATGAGAGAATATACACTTTTCTCCCATTTTCATTTTATGTGCTTGTTGTGTTTGAGTTTCTATCATCACTGACTTGTCTAAGATGGAGTCTTCAAAGATGTGAAGGATATGTGTGCGTTCACTAAGAAAACTCTGGGTTTACTCAATGAAAGTGCACACGCCAATACCTATTTTAGTCAGAACCAGCTGCTAGGTACAGATCTGGCTGCTACATTTAAGCTGACCTGCACAATCCTGACCAGAATGACTAGAAAGCTCTCATAAATAGCTCAGCAGGAGAGGAGGGAAAAGCAGGCACGGGCAGCTGAGGAATGCTCAGAACCTGGTGAGATGTATCCCTCTTTTATCTTCAAAGGTGGTTACAGAGATACCCCCTTTTAATCCAGCTAGGCAGTGCAAAAGGCAGGGATAATACTACTTCATGCGAGTCAGGCTAGGCTGGTTTATTTGACACCAGCTTATCATACGGCTTACAATAGATAAATATAGGTTGGATTCAAAGAATTGGTATCTGGACTATCTATGTTAGCAATATTACTGAATCAGTTTGAATCAAGTTAGATAGGTAAAATAAAATCTGACTATAGAAAAGGAACCAGTTATAAACAAGAACACAGGTTATGAGTTGTTCTGACATTTTTTCTGCCCTTTGGAAAACTACCTTCTTATGGTCATTCTGATGAAGTTGTCCTTACCCCTTAGAGCTAAGATGACGCCACAAAGTTGACATTTCCCAAATCAGGCGCATCCACAGAAGCAGACTAAGGGCAAAGTGACCTTCAGGCTCACCAGGGAGGCACTGTCGTGTTTGAATCTAACTGCTGACACTACCTGAAGCAAAGCTTCACTCTCTGCACTGTATCACTCTGATTGTGCAGCTCTCCCCTTTCAAAGTCAGGGGAGACAACTCAGAGAAATCACAGCCGTGCACTGAGGGCCCGTCCCTCCTTTCACTGGGCTGAGCACCAGAGTGGTTGAACTGCAGCAAGACAGTATAGGCAGAGCTCAGTTTGGAAGAGGACCTGGAGGGCAGCTGTATGTCAGTAGTTCTTGTATGTTTGTTCTTGTTTTGGTTTGCGTCTGTACATTTGCACAGTACATCTGCATCCTCTCGCAAAGGACCAGGCAGCCACCTCTGCCCTCATCATAGCAAACCCAGAAGCAGGATGCAGCCCAGTATAAAGCAATTTCAGTGAGTTAAGCAGAACTTTACCTCCCTTTACTAGACAACATATAGACCTAAGGTATTCTTCATTCACCACCTCACACCAATTACATGTCTAAGCTCTGGAGAATATATATCCATCTGTCTTAATGGGGAAATTGCTCGGTCTTGTCTCAAAATCAATAGGAAACCAATCCCTTTATGAAGAAATGAAGGTTGATAACACCAAAAGTGCTCTGATTTCCTGTCCACATGATCTACTCAGCTGGGGTATACATGTACGTAGGCAGGGATGCATGGTAGTACAGAGGCATGGATTGGTATCAGAGGTCTGCAGTAGCTCTTGTCTCTGGTGGGATGTGTGTCCACCCAAAATAGGAGTTTATTTCTTATTATTTTTCCAAATGTTCTTCTAAATGACCTTCTGAGATCAGCAGCTAGCTCAAGAGCTCTAGTACATGGCAAAATGTCTGAGGAGCAGGAGAACTGAAACACTTTAAATTCCATCTCTTACATGAGAAATGTTTAGATCCTCCCTGTGATACCATCAGTGGCAGGATGCTGCCAGCTTCAGTTCTGATGCTCTAAATGATAGACAGGTCCTCAAAGCAGTTCTGATGCTCTAAATGATAAACAGGTCCTCAAAGCATCACAGGGAGGATCTGAACACTTCTTATATAAGGGATTGAATTTAAAGCCTTTTCAATGCTCTGGTACATTAATACTGAACAACAAGTACCTCCCTGCAGCTTGGGGATGAGTCTACAGAGGAAGACCAGGCAATGGATGACTTGTGTTTCTGACATGCCAAAATCAGACCCTACATGAGGCCAAGCTCTGGCTCTTCGGCTCTAAGTGACTATTGAGCAGGGTCTCTGCTCTCTCAGGTACCTTTCGTCCATCCCTGGGGTCTGGCATCTGATGGGTGGTCTCCAAAGGTCTGAGGTTTGGATAGAAGACCCAGCAGAGATTTATCCACAATTCATTCCTTAAAGACAGAACCCTGCCTTTCCCAGAGCTTCATCCTGGGGAACAGATCCCTCTGATGAGTCATCAGCTCTTAGAGTGTCAGACACGCTTTCTAGATTGCTGCCGAATATGAAGAGGAATCTGAAAATGCTTTTTTCTGATAATTGGGTTTTTTCTTTTTTCATATAGCTCACGCTGCACAGAACATGAATGGAGAGTGCCATATGTGGTTCCTCTTTCAATGAAAACACAAGATGTCCTCAAAGGCTGCACTAATTAGAGCTATACCAGCACTAATTAGAGCTATTCCAGCTCTTCCCAGTGAAGTGACTGCATGGGAAATGCTACTCCGTTGAAAAGAAGAAAAAATCTTGCAGAAATAGAGATAACAGCCAAAAGAAAAACCAACAGAAAAACTGATGGGGAACAGAAAACAAACCAGAGCTTCTGGCAAAAGGAAAAGCCTCTCCAGTAGTCCAGGTTTCCCCACACTGCCCAGGTCAGACCTGGCTGTCCTGCCTGCTGCACCTTTGGCTGGTTGACTGGTCTTGGTATTATACCATGTCATAGAATGGTTTGGGTTGGAAAGCACCCTAAGATCATCCAGTTCCAACCCTCTGCCACGGGCAGAGGCACCTCCCACTAAACCGTGCCACCCAAGGCTCTGTCTAACCCGGCCTTGAACACTGCCAGCGATGGAGCATTCACAACTTCCCTGGGCAACCCATTCCAGTGCCTCACCACCCTCACAGGAAAGAGTTTTTTCCTCATATCCATACTAAACTTCCCCTGGTTAAGTTTGAACCCGTTACCCCTTGTCCTATCACTACAGTCCCTCATGAAGAGTCCCTCCCCAGCATCTCTATAGGCCCCCTTCAGATACTGGAAGGCTGCTCTGAGGTCTCCACGCAGCCTTCTCTTCTCCAGGATCAACAGCCCCAACTTTCTCATCCTATCTTCATATGGGAGGTGCTGCAGTCCCCTGATCATCCTCATGGCCTCCTCTGGACTTGTTCCAACAGTTCCATGTCGTTTTTGTGTTGAGGACATCAGAACTGCACACAGTGCTGCAAGTGAGGTCATGTTAAAGCCTTCACTTTTGTTAAGACAAAATCCTTTTTATGTGGCTAGGTGGCCTCAGGGGAACTTTAAATGTTCATTTCCTTTCCCAGAGTTCAGATATACTCAGCTCAAATCAATTAAGTTTCTTATCAAGCAAGGGGAGAATCTTGCATATAAATTTGTTCCATTGAAAGAGACACAGGAAACAGGAAAGTTTGGCAGCCCCCATTACAACAACAAGAAGCCCAAGAACATTTTTAACCTTTGCTTGTGAATTAGACAACTCACAAAACTGAAGATCTCAGAGCAGAACTCTGCAACTCTCATTTCTTTTCCCCAGTGTGTTGATTTCTGTATTGACCATGTCCCCAGGTCCCTTTGCTGGGCCGTCTTTGAAAAACAAGCAGCATCTCATACGTGGGCACCGTGCTTCTGTGGATTGTAGAGCCAATATCTGCAGTGCTGCAGCAAGGCTGTTAAAGCCAGAGTGTCTTCAGTAATTGAACCCTCCACCACTTGAATGATAATGCATGTTTTAAATAGATCGGACTTAAAACCTACAATGGGCATGGCATAAAAAGCTTAAAGAGAACTGAAAAAGAAAGATAAGTATTCAAGGCCAGATTGGACAGGGCTTGGAGCAGCCTGCTCTAGTGTGAGGCATCCCTGCCCATGGCAGGGGGCTGGAACTGGATGATCTTAAGGTCCTTTCCAACCAAAACCATCCTATGATGCTATGAACATAAAAGAAAGTGTTACAGAGTCTCCTCTGTGCAATGAGAGGGGGGTTAGACAGAAGAGGGTCTAGAAGAGGTGACTACTGATGTTGATTTAAAAGCAGACTTCAGGCTACTTATTGCTCCGTGCTTACCCAAAAGACACAGAATCCCATACCAATGGGACAGCAGGTTACCGAAGACATTTCTGTTAGCAGGATGAGCCTGAAAACCAGTCTTCTGTGTGTGATAGAGGAGAAAGGGAAACATTTGTGAATCTTCATAAACCTTATTGAACATAGATTGATGATGTATTAGTTAGAAAGTGAAAAATCACACTAAAATGCAAAAATCTTTTTAGTTTGGTGGACAAGTAAGTCATGCACAGTGGAAAACAACCACCTCTGAAGTGAAGACAGGAATATCTTATAAAGATAAGTTAATCGCAGGTGAAATTGCTTTTCTGCAAGACCGAATCTATATGTAAGCAATAAAGGGAAAATCCAGTGCTCATATCTTTTCAAAGGAGAAAAATATCCATCTCTATAGGTTTCTAAACTCCTCTGGTAGAAATAGCTGGCAGTACCTCTTCATGGCAACATAAAATAGTGACAATACCTCACTGCCGCCATGTGAAAATCCATTGCGGAGGCAGAAGTGGGTTGTCACAAGCAGGGAATTAGCATCAGAGGCAATGCTCACCCAAAACATGCCGCCAAGGTACCCAGGAGAGCCTGTGAGCTTCCATCAATGCAAACTAGAATATGTATTGATTGGCTTTGAGGATAAGATTAAAGAAGCAGTAATTGTCCCTCTGTAATTTATAGATTACTGGTGACAACGTCACTTCTGCAGTAGCATCCTTCTCCCATGATTCACCCTCATCCCTATCAAGGATAAATGTGGCATGAGAAAACTGGAGCTGGAGCCAATCTATATTTTTCATTCCAAGCTTTGACACATGAAAAATTGCCTGTTTTGACTTAGTGCTCGGGTTTTAAATTTACCTTTCTAGTTCTGTGTTTAAGCTGGAAAAATAAAAGGCCTGTTTACTTTCTGAAGATTCAGTTTCCTGTTATTCATCATTCTCTAACCCTTTAAACGGGGCCAACCAGTAACTTTTTCAAGTTGGCAAAAAAAGCTGTGAAATGAGAAAGCCAAAGAGTGTTTGTTTCCAGATTGCGAAACAAATGTTTTACCTTTTTATCTGAAATCAGCTTTGGTGAATAAATGGGCAGAGTAAGCTTTTCAGATGCTCTTCCACAGCTATCTGAGTGTCATCTCCTCAAGCCATGGCCCTCACCACTGGATCCCAGTATAAAGAGGCTGAGCTACATGGAAAGGCCACGAACAGCAGAGATTTCTTCTTGCCTATCCAAAGCGGGGGAAGTTGCCTGATTTCCCAGAAAAAGGCTGGGCTCAGCATCTCCTCATGGGCATGATCAGCAGCTCCCCATTTCCACTGTTTCTGGATCACATTTGCCACATGCCCAGTTCTTCCCTTGCATTACAGAGCAGTTGAAGGCACCAAACTCAAGAAGAACCACGCCTAAAAGAGGATAACAGTGCTGTGAGATGGATGTTCTGTGCATTTATGCTCTCCCTCACCAAAAAGCACCTTGCTGCCATACTCAACCATTTTCCAGTGCTGGGACCCACACTGAAGTGGTGGGAACTTGGTGTGGAGAGAAACTGTACCAAAGCAGAAGGGTTTGGACAGCATCCACCATCCCAACCTGGCTCCCAACCTCTGCCTTCTCCGCAGGTGTCCAAGGAAATGTCCTATGGGAAAGGTTTGAGCATCAGTCCCAAATGGTAATCCATATGTGAATTATAGATGGATTTAGAGCATCCCTTAAGAACCATCAGGATCCTTTCTCTTTGTTGATGACTTTCAATACTGCCTATGTGCATCTTTCAAAGCCGTAATTTGGACTTGTGTACTTAAATCCCTTTATGGCACAGCCATTGACCTCTAAGTCACCGGAGCACTCTGGGGAGTGACCAACATTACAGAACACATTTTCAATGCTGGAAAAAAAAAAAGGAATTAAAAATTGTTTTCCTTTTTTTCCTGCAGAAATCCTTTAGCAAATGCATCGGACAATTCCTGCCAAGGACGGTCAGCTGGGATGTCAGATGGGGATGAACAAAGACGGGGGAGGAATCTGCTGGAGCCTGCATGGCTCCTGTAGGAACTCAGAGATCTGTTCTCAAAACCAGCATCTGTCTCCCCAGCAGGACTGACCTACAGCTTTCCAAGCCTTTCCACAGAGGAGTAGCTGCTCCTTTACAGCAAGTGCAGTTTGCCGGGGGTGAACGTGACAGAGCCCTGTAGAGCACATCCTACTGTCAGCCTTACAAGCAACAGGCAAGATGCTCACTACAGCTTGGGAATACCTAGAGGAAAACAAGCCATGACTCTGAATAGGGATGCATGAAGGATTTAAACCTACTTACAGGGCTCTTGCATGTCCTGAATATCATGGAATCATGGAATGATTTGTGTTAGAAGGACCTTAAAGCTCATCCAGTTCCAACCCCCTGCTATGGCCACAGACACTTTCCACTAGAGCAGGTTGCTCCAAGCCCCATCCAACCTGGCCTTGGACAGTGCCAAGGAGAGCAGCCACAGCTTCTCTGGGCAGCCTGTGCCAGTGCCTCAGCACCCTCACAGGAAAGACACTCCTGGTATAAACCAAAAGCTCCGGTGAGATCTATGGACATCCTGGTTTTCAAACTGTGTCCCGTGTAGCTCCAGATGGTGATCTGGCATTGCCTTCCCAAATTGTATCACTGCTACAGGATGGTCATTTGAATGCAAAGCTGCACAGCAGTGAAACACATCTGTGTTGCTGGTCATCAGCGGACCACACTTGGGACTTCTTCTGTAGTAAAAACTAGAGTCAAAGGCTGAAGGTGAGAAAAAGGCTGAGGATAATGTCTGAGCTGCACTGGCGATCCCAGCGTGGTGTCAGACCAAGCCAATTCTCTTGTTATCATTGCCACTTGGCATCCTCATGCAACAAACCACAAACGCAGGAGTTTAACCTTAAGTTCACAGCATGAGAACCTGAGGCTCCATCTTGCCCTTGA
Source organism: Myiopsitta monachus (assembly GCA_017639245.1). Lineage (NCBI taxonomy): Eukaryota > Metazoa > Chordata > Aves > Psittaciformes > Psittacidae > Myiopsitta > Myiopsitta monachus. Next base: position 111,664,454 of record CM029917.1, on the reverse strand, counting down.
CACAATAAATAGACTGACTGAAGCAAGTGCCTACTGCACAATGCTCACTGACCATTAATGGGCTTCAGCAGCACATGGGTGCTGCATTTCTGGCCACAGAACAGGAGGGAAGAAGCCGCATTCATGAGTTGCCAGCGGAGATTTATATGCAGCTGGTTAATATCGCTGAGCTTTCTTCACAAGAAAAGGGATTTCAGTTGTCACTGCATCGTGCTGTGCAGCCAAGCCTGGCAATGCAATTAGTGCTACCGTGGAAGTGAAGGGCATGCGGGGACCACCACCATGCTTCTGGCAGTTAAATTCACTTCCTTCCCATGCTGCATCAGATATGTAACCATCCATTTCCAGCTCTGTGCAGTCTGTGCTGCCAGGAAAGAGACCTGGCACGGGCTGGAAGAGAGAAATGTTTATCACTGTTGCATATCTCTTGAGTAATGTCTGTAGAGCATCACAAGATCATCCGAGTTTGGCCCACAGTAAGTGGTACTGAATGGAGAAAGGTGTGCAGCCAGAAAATACCCAAGTATGGCATTAAAGCTTGAACTAAACTCCCAAAGCTGATAACTGCCGAAGCTTGCCAGGTGCTTAGCAAGAGGATAAAATCCTTGTATTAATGAACATTTTGTGACAGATAAATGGCAGATGGCAGCCGGGTGCAGGAGGCATCGTGTGATGCACAAGGGGCTGACTAAGAGGAGCTGTAATTTGGGCACTTTGGATGCCAGATATCTGAAGCAGGGGTCCACATGCTATTTTTCCTGCAAATACAATACAGTGCCTTTAATTAGGTCAAGACACATGCTTATATATATGCATACATACAGAGAAATGTATATACACACCGTGCTAAATAAAAAGTGGTCAAGACCAAACCCTGGCCACAAGGCTGAGCAACAAGAACAGGTTCTCATCCATACTAAATAAGGCTAATCCACTGCAGAAGGTTTGTTTTGGAGAGCCACGGAGTAACCCACCAATTCAGGTACGTGGACCACAGTGGGCCAGTGCTTCAGCTGATTTCCTAGCCCCATTTGTTTAGCAGTATAGGCGTGCCTTCATCTTTATTTTTAAACCCATTATCCATGATTTGTTTAAATGTGTGTGTGTGGGAAGCAGTTTTCAGTGCAAACCCCCAGATAAGTCTATTATTTAGTCATATTGGTCAAGGTTTCGTGTGATCAAAGGACAGAGGAGTGGGTTCCTGCTGACACCAAGGGCAAAAAACCCAACAGTGCTTAAATAGGAAAACATCTATTACTATGTGCAGTAACCATGGAAAATGTGAATCCAGGAGCAGCTTTATGAGGGATGACTCAGATATTGGTCATCCCTGGAAGTGTGGTCAAAACAGCCGGGAATACAACGATGGGGATGGGAAAGCACCTGCATTGCAGAGCTGAGGTGACTCAGAGGGAGAGTTTCATCTCCAGCCTGAGATTTTCTCCTGTCATGCAGCCCCAGCCCTAGGAGCATCCCAAATCCACTCTGTCCTTCCTTCCCCAGCAGCTGCAGGACTGAAAGTCTGGGGCTCACACTCAGACACTTTCCCCCTCCTTCCCAGAGGTGAAATTGGGGGCTTCCCTTCAATGCAGCATTCATTGATGATGAAAAAGCTTTTTGGCCACAAAGCCATGTGAAAATCCAGATGAGTTTCACCAAACACCATGTGCTAGCATGGTCAGGATGCTGCTGACTGTAGGAACAGCTGACTCTGCCCTGGAAAGGTGGGTGATCAGGTTAGGTCAAAAATGAACGGAAAAAGATGACCATAACTTCTTAAAACATGGAATACTGCCTTTTCCTGAGTGTTTCTGCTTTGCCATCCTCTTCCTTAAAAGCTAGAAATGTGCCAGTGAAAGGAGAAGGCCTGGTTCCAGTTCAAAGGCTAATCCCAAACTTCTTTTAACCTATAGCAATTTACTCCCCAGACCACAGAATGCTCCATCCTAGCACTCCCACTGCCAGCCAGGATGGGCTGGTACCCATGCCCTGCAGCCATTCCCAGCTGCATGAGAATCTCCAAATTCTTCTCCATCCAGCAGATCTACATCACCACCATCTTCTTCTGAGCCCCCCAGCCTTTTCTTAGTCAACAGAGGAACTCCATATGGTCTTCCCATAGTCTCCTCCTCCCTCAGGTACCACCTCTTCCAGTGTGCCCTTCAGAGAGGACTGGACTGGGTCACTTCCAGGGATTGCAGAAATGCCGCTTTGATGTTTTTCCTGCAAACACAGTATTGGGTTCAGAAAGAACTGTATGTAAAGGCAAGGGATCAGAGCTGGCATTTCCCAGACTGGCTGCACAGCCCCGTTTGGAATAAACCCCATTTATTTTGTATGAGGCAAGTAATAGGGAACTGATGGAAGACACGCTACTGCTGGATACCTATGTGGACCAGCGGGGTAACAAAGCAGCAATGTACATGCACAAATACACTGATGTAACTAACAGCTCCACCAGCAGCATCTGGCTCAGACACATGTACCACCATACCCAGTCCTCCATCATCAAAAGCTCCTTCAAACATCAGGATCCGCAGGGCAGGCAGCATTTTGCTGCTCCAGTGTCTCCACAAGTATTTTCATCACCTGTAATGAGCCCCTCATCCTCCTCCATGCTCAAGGTCTCACCCTTGTACAAGATGTCCAAGTGCCTATGCAGCCTCTGAGTGCTGCACAGAATCAGAGGGCACCTCACTCCCCAAGCACATCAGCCGCTGTTCAGCTATTTCATACAATTCCTCACTTCTGTGCTAGGCTTGAAGCAATTTCAGCTCCCAAGGCTGTACCTTCTCCCACTGGGATGTTTGTAGGTTCGGGGCCTCTGTAATGGGCCGGTTCCAAACTGGCACAGTTTATTCAGGTGCTATAAAGCCTGAGCCTCTTGAAGTAAGTGGAAATCTTTCCAGGGAATTCAACAGCCTTTGGATGCAGTTTTCGATGTGTGTAAACCCACCTGTCCCTGCAGGAGGGCACAAGGGTGATCATGCCATAGTGAGAAACGCAATCTGATTTTGGGAGGCACGATGCAGCTAATCTGGCCCGCCAGATAAATCAGTTTTCCACTGGAATGTATCACAGCTGAGCTGAAGAGGGTGCAGGTCGTTATACATGGTAGCAAATCTCAGCTTGTATCTGCTCTTCTACATGACGCTCAAGACTAAGATTGAGAGAAAATATGCGCTTTCATTTTTGCTATTTATTTATGGTATTTTACATGGACATTCCTTGGGTAAATACAGTGATATTTCATAGTGTGAAGATGAAAGCATGAGGAGGTGGCATAGCCAGGCACGAAGATTCCCATGTGTTGATCAGAGCAGGAACTTTCTGGCGTGACTGTTTGCCCTTCTGACCTGTTTAATGAATTGGCTCATTATCAGCAACCCAGGAGCCGTGTATCATAGAATCACAGAATGGTCTGGGCTGGAAAGGACCTTACGATCAGTCCAGTTCCACCCCCCTGCCATGGGCAGGGATGCCTGCCGCTAGACCATGTCACCCAAGGCTTTGTCCAATCCGGCCTTGAACACTGCCAGGGATGGAGCATTTACCATTTCTTCAGGCGACCTGTTCTGGGAAGGGGCACTGAGGGTTGGAAAAGCAAAGGTTTGAGATCATAGGATAGTTAGGGTTGGAAGAGACCTTAAGATTATCCGGTTGTTGGGAATATTTTCCCCAGATATGCAGCCTATAGAGAAATAAAATCTATTCCTTTTTTCTATTGCTTTCGGTATCTCATTTTACTGCTAATGCATTCAGCTATGTCCCCAGCTGACCATGGAAGGATGAGAATTGAATTTGCAAGTGTTATAGCACGTTTCAATTTGACAATGTTAAAAAAAGAAAGAGGGAATGCTTCATGTAGGCTTGTTTCAATGTAAGATTGACTCCTCCTTAGGAGGATAGGCCTTGGCTGGATGGCACTGCCGTTTGCACTGTGTAGGTGGCCAAGCAGCGTTACTGCAGGTGCAGAATCCCCCATCACGCCAACGAAATCCCAAGCATTGATGCTTTGACTCTGCTGGGCTGAATTCAGTTTTTCATTACATTTGCACAAACACCTCTGAAAATCTCTGCCTGTTCTGTCACAAACCACTGGTTTTTCCTGACCCTGCTCCTCCAAGGAAGCTGCTGCAGAGGGATTTCTGTAGTATTCCCATGCAAGCTGCAGACAGCATCAAACACATTCAAAGGCTCAGTCACTCCTTGGTGAAGTAGGTGTTCTGTAGTGGGGACCAGCATGGGCACAGACACATTTTTATCCTGTCTTTTTAGCACTATGTAATTCATTAAACTATTCAATAAGAAGGTTTTATGTCTTTAATGTCCAAAGAGATAATTTGCAGACAGATCCAGAAAGCATGGAAGTAAAGAAATAGCCATAATAGGGTTAACCTCTGATGACTTTGAGTGAAATCTCCAAGGAAGGATGCATGAAATAAGCTTAGCGTTCAGGCGTGTTCTTTTATGCTGGGGAATATAAACAACAAAATGAAAGATGAAAAACACTGCTTGAAAATTCACGGTGATGATAAGGGATGAATTCAGAGCGCCCTTTTCCCTGAACAGACATCTCCATTATGTACCCTAAGGAAGAGAAGGCACAGGGAGGTATCCTGATGCCACACACACACAATGGTTAAATTGTGGAACCTCCACAATCGAGTGTTTGGACCGCACGTTGCACACTCCCCAAGTGAGAATTCCCCGTTCCACCCAGGAGATGGCACTAAGGCACCCCCACAGAAAGCATCACTTCAGCCTTACCAAAAACCTGTTTCCCCTGAAGTTGTGTGATGGGGAGAAAACCTACGATGTTTGCATTCATGGGTTGTGCGTGCATCTTGTGATGGGACTAAGTGAGCGTCCGATGAGGAAACACGTTTCTGATTGCTCTGTGGATGCTGTCACCTGGGTTTGAAGTGAAGTGTCCTGCTTATGGCTCCAGTCCAGTGAGTTTCCCGCCAGACAACTGGTGGATCGGAGCAGATTCCATCCAAGAGTGTTCCTCTGTTCTGCACACAGGCAGCACCAAACGCTTTGAAGAAATATGCCTATGATCAACTATAGCAACGAGAAAGCAGCATGGACCTGGAAAACACCTCCTAATCTCCACCATCCACAGCCTGATTCATGCCCAGCTTGTTTCCCTGTGCTGGCTTTTGTTTGGGTTCCCCCCCTCCTTGGACTCTGTCGCTGGTGCAAAACCTGATGTTCATCCATATTGCTTTTGGAATCCTGGTGAGCTCATGACTGGTGTTATCTGGTGCTGTGATCCCAGGTCTGACAATGGATGGTGTGGAGCTAATGCCAGTATTAGCTAGAGTTTCTCACCTCTTTTTGGTCCCAGTGCTCTTCTGTGTTAAGCCTGTGTCACTCACCTGATGAGGCTTCATCCGGCAAAAACCAAAAGCATCACTGGAGACACCAGGGAAACAGGGAGGTTGACCTGTGGCTGACCCCTTTCTGTCATCCAGAAATACTTGCATGCAGTCTCAATGTTCCATGTTACAACAGAGCTGTAACTCCCTTAGGTGGTGTGAGAGCTTGCTGAAGGCACACTTTGCTGACCACTGTCCGCCCTTTTGAGTGCTTGAACTGCCTTTGGACCGTCACCATTTCTATAGCAGGGAGATGCAGGCAGAAAAAAGCACTAACAGCAATCACTGCCAAGTCAGGATTGAGAATATCTGATTGATATATTATTATTATAATGTAATATCTGTCTAATATAAAATACTGGGAAGAGGCAATGAAGGCTGGAGAAGCAAAGGTCTGAGAGATAATAAATGTAATTGTGGGAAGATAAATGGCAGGAGATGGGGATGCAACAGGCATCCTGGGAACAGGGGTGAGGTGAGAGTGCAGGTTTCCAAAGTCCCATCTCTAAACCTGGTTTCCAAAGCTGGAGAGTGCCTAAATAAGCAGAATATCCAGGAAGAGCATTTACCTTCAATAGCAGCAGCTTCCCCTTCTCCCTGGCACACCATTAAGGACCACGTTAGTTAATCTAGAATGCATCTGCCTGATTGAATATCCTCATTAGTGTGCCTGACGAGGTGTATCACAACCATGCATTCTGATTCAGTCATTTGTTCCCACCGTGGCTGCCCATTTTGATTAGCATTTAGCAACATACTTTATCCTAGTGAAGGTGGCTTGAAATTACCTTGTATACGTGCCCTAAGCATTCACCTAGACACAGCCCCTGTCAATGTGTAACAAATCACTGTAGCTAAGCAATGTCAAATTCAGCTTGAGGAGCCTGTCTCCAGCACAGGGATGCAGGATAATGATGCGTTTTCATAAGAGAAAACTATCAGTGAGGCCACAGGATTAATTTTAAGCGGTAGAAAATGTCCTGTTAGGAACACCTCTGTTCTCATGGTCTCATTCCTCAAAGAAATCAAACTCTTTGTGTACTCAGTAGCCTCTGATGCAAACAAGTTTTCCTCCCTGTTATTAAGCTAAAGGCGATTTCATTGTTTCTGGCCTCCAAATTCTGCAGCCATTAGACCACTGTACTTAGCTACAGCACAAATAGCCTGTGCCACCCAAAGGCTGCATGGGCTGCCATCGGAAATTCCCCGTGCCAGGATGGAAAGAGGGAGCAGCTCCACACAAGCACCTGATCCTTGTACCTCCCTGTGTCATCTGCTTGGTGCATGGCCTTGCCAGGCATCATTTCGCTAAATCCCCCAGCCCTTCTCTTCCTGCAGGGAAAAACAGCCACTAATGTGAATTTCCTAAGATCCTGCAGCAAGTTAATGGCGACATTTACTGTAGGTAAGTGGTGAAGGGTTGAAACATCCATCAGTATAGGGTGTTCCATGAGTATAAGGAAGCAGGAGAGGTGATTCACTTTGATGATATACTCCTCCGGGACCAGTGTGCTAATGTGTATACATGGCCCTGTCACACCTCAGGTCTAAATCATCTGATATATCTAATTAAGATATATTCTTATATCTAATATATTTCTGTAAAATAAGTTATTCGTTATCATTATTATTATCTTTTGCTATTTTGGCTGTAGCTGTTAATAATCTCTTGCTTATCCCCGAATACTGCAATGATGTCTTTGAATACTGTCAAGGATGTTTAAAGGTATTAAAAGCAATACCTTCTAGGTGCTAGAGAGAGGGCTCTCTACACCCTCTACTCCAGGCTAATTTTAGCATCAGTTCAGAAGACCCTGGGTCAGATCACTGAACCGCTCAGCAGAAAGGCTGCGATGGGACACCAGGTCCCGGATCGGTGGCTCTGCATTGCCATCTTCAGGCTGGGAGCAGCCTTGCTCCTTCCAGAAATCCTATTAATCTCCCAAAGATCGAGCTCAATTCCGGCTTGCCCGGCATTAGCTGATACTGGTGGCCCAACCTTGTGAAATGGTGTTAAATATTAAGGAGAGGAAGGAACTCTGCAAGGCTGGTGCTCAGCTGCCCTGGATAACGCAGGCATTCCCCTCCCTGTGAATATACAAGGCTTTAGGGAGTAAATTAACACAAGCAATGCTGTTTTACACACGTTACTTCTTGCTTTGGTTAGTTTATTGGCAAGTTTTCGTTCAAGCACAGAAATTGAAGCTGCCTGAGTGATTTGAGCTCTGTAGCCTGGCTGTAACCCCTTCCTCCCCCCCAAAAAAGCCTTTTCTGACAACGAGAAAAGCTCAGGTTCTGAGGAGATTTTAATACTATGTGCTTCAAAAGGTCTCTGACAAACATTTCACATTCGATAGACACAGTGGTGGGTTTGCAAGAAAGAGAGGAGGTTTTCAGGCTTTCAGGATCTCTGACGGACAATAGCACACAGACAGCTCGGGGGCACAAGGAGCTGTAATCACAGAACAGCATAGGTAACACGTCTTAAAATAAATGAGAAAATCATGGGATAGCACAGCAACACAAAATTAATTGAAAATCATGGGATAATGAAGGTGTCCTGGCCCAGCAGGTCCAGCTTGGGTGAGGCTGCTCAGACCTTGCCTCATCACCTTGCGAACATCCCCCCGCGATTCCACCACCTCTCTGGTCTCCAGCCAGTGTTTGACCACTCTCATGGTATAAAGTATTCTCCTAATCAGATCTGGTTGGAAAATCATTTTCTAGGAGCCCAAAAATCATAGAATCATGGAACGGTTTGGGTTGGAAAGCACCTTTAGATCATCCAGTTCCAACCCTCCTGCCATGGGCAGAGACACCCCACAATAGAACAAGGCTCTGATCCAACCTAGTCTTGAACACTGCCAGGTCTCACACTTTATACTTTTTCCCACTGCCTCAATCTGTGAAATCCATTATTCCCAGTTCAAAAATGGGTAATCCTGGTACTTACCATGGTCACCTGCAGCACCAGTCACTGGGCTGTGTCCATCTCAATCCCTTTCCCAGAGCACAGCCCTGCAGCAGGGATCTCAGATGACCACCTCAGCTTCTGTAAGAAAATGCTATAGGCGTCATTGTACTCGGATATCCAGTGGTTCCTGCAGAGAACATTGAAAGTGGGATAAGAAGAAGGCCTCCATCCTCTCCATGCACCAGAACAGGGACCTGCCTCCCCTTCTGCAGGGGTTGTCACCCAGCCAGTGTACAGCAAAGGAAAGCTAGTGGGGGGAGAGGAAGACCAGCCTGTCTCCATCATGCAGATGCTGAGACACACATGGCTCTCATTGGGACCAATCTCCCACCTAGATCAGCCATTACCCAGGCTCGGCTCCAACCCACACATAACTCCAGGATCATAGATTAAATCGAGACTTTAGTGCGGAGCTGAAATCGGTGTGTGAGGAGGATGAGGCAGCAGGGAGGAATTGCCTATCCGCTGAGAAACGGGAGCTCAGGAGCAGTCGATGCCTGTTTGTTCATAGTGTGCAGGGTGAGTCACATTGCAAACAGCTCCTGCCCTGTCTGATCCGAGAGATCCCTTTCCCAGGGGAAGCCCGGGTGTGGAAATGTTGAGACGTGCCTCCCGCTCCCAGCCCCACAGGGACCTCAGCATCTTCTTTCCATGGGGATTGGGCTGTTCAGGAGAGGTCTCCTCACTCCTAGTCAACACCACCTGTTCAAGAAAAGGCTGGGTAGGCTTGGAGAAAGGATTTGGCCCCGAGGGAAACCATTGGAGCTCATTGCATAACCTGGACACAGAGAAACATGCTTCAGAAGCACCTTCCAACCCTAACCAGCTCCAAACACCCCCTGACCTGCTCATACCCTGTCTCTACTCCCTCCAAGCCCCCTTCACCTCCTCACCCACCTCTCACTTACTTGCGGAGCACATCTTTGGGGAATATGTGAGAAGGATTCATATTTCCTTTACAGTGTCCACCATAGGCTGCTGGTCTGCGCTTGAAATCGATGTCGTAGGTAGTTCTCCAGTCATGGTCAGAGCAGTCTGGTGAAAGAGGGTCCAAGTAATTGAGTTTTATGGATCTCTAACTCCTGCATCACAGAGCCTCAGTGTTCCCCCTTTTTCCAAGCTCCATTGCTGCTTATGCTTTCAGAGCTCAATGTGGGAGCCGCCACAATCAAAGGGTTAGCAAAGGTAGAGGTGCAAGAAGCCCTTCCCTGACATAGATAAGGTCTTTTAGACGAGATTTCAGATGAGAGCTGGGCTGGTTCAGCCTGGAGAAGAGAAGGCTCCAGGGACACCTAAGAGCATCCTTCCAGTACCTAATAAGGGGCTACAAGAAAGCTGAGAAGGGATTTAGACAACGGCATGTAGGAACAGGACAAAGGGAATGGCTTTAACCTGCCAGAGGGGAGATCGAGATGAGCTCTTAGGCAGAAGCTCTTCCCTGTGAGGGTGCTGAGGCGCTGGCACAGGGTGCCCAGAGAAGCTGTGGCTGCCCCATCCCTGGCAGTGCTCAAGGCCAGGTTGGACACAGGGGCTTGGAGCAAGCTGCTCTATGGAAGGTGTCCCTGCCCGTGGCAAGGGTTAGGAACTGGATGAGCTTTAAGGTCCCTCCAACACAAGTCATTCTACTGATTCAGCCCTTCTTTTCTATAGCCTTTTATGTATGACGGAAGCCAAACAAGGCAGATCTGTCAATGATATCCTATGCTCTTCCCTTCTGGACATTGACTTGTTGGCCAGTACACATTTTTCTCTATTGTCTAGATATTCTCTTTCCTCATGTCAGAGCAACATGTCTCTCTCTGGAAGAGATACAAGATCCACTTAACCCCCATGTGAGGACCATAACATCTGTTGCACTATCTTCTCTCAGGCCCCCATAGTAGCTGCTTTGAAGGGACGCTGACTTCTATCCTGCTCTCCAGAGATGCTCCATCTATATATATGTGTGTCCTTCCAAATGAGCAGAGAAACATGTGGACAAAGATAGTGCCACCTCTCACAACAAAGCAGGGGGGACACATAAAGAAGAACAACCAGTCGTTGACGTTTCAGATTTTCTGTTCATTTTAAAATGACACATTCCCATAATGAGTCATTAGTGAAGTATCTTTGTTGTTTTCACTGAGGCTGAGATTTCAGGTATTTATTTCACATGCATATGACCACATCAGGCTGTTCATGCAACCCGAGCAGTCGCAGCAGCAGCTCCCATGCTGCTCATTGCAGGTGGGATGGACTAGGTGAACTTTGTAGGTCCCTTCTAAACCAAACCATTCTATGATGCTGTGATTTACTCCCACATTGAGTAGAGCTGTGATGCATGGGGTGGCCCATATGGAAACTGGGATGAAAGAAATGTTATTCACAATGCTCCAACCTCGTCTCTGCCCTTCATCTCTCTACTGATAAGCAGATAGTTACAGGCACTCTGTGGACCCTTCCTGCGTCATTCACCTTCCCTTCTTCCTTAGTCTCTTCCTGTGTTAAATCAAGACCCCCAAAGTCAGGCAGAAGGCCACAAGCCACCCTCATGGGGCAGCTGCCAGAACCTCCATCCACTGACCTTCAGCCAGAACAGAGTCCACACTCCGGAGCTTGATTTGCAGACCATTATTCTGGCTTTCCCGGCTGGTCTCCCGGATGAACTGCTGGTAGGTGGCCCAGGCTGGGACCAGCTTCTGCCTGGGCAGCAGCATCCCTGAGGACAAGAGGGTGCATTAGTAAGGAAGCGACATCAATTACCCAGAGCATAATCTTGGGTGGGAGCAAGTGTACAACAATGGCAAGCTGGAACCTCAGCTGGCATAAATCAGGGCAGATTCACTCACTTCAGCAGAGCTTTGCTGAGGTGCATCAATTTACCATTGATTTGGCTCAAGAAGCCAGTAGGAAGAGGATTTATGGTGATAGCAAGCAAGTGGAAGAAACCATGCTGTCTCCATGTTTCCCTGGAGTGCTGAAAGGAGCTGAGACCCTCTGCAGGAGGTTCATAGAATCATAGAATCGTAGAATAGTTTGGGTTGGAAAGGACCTTAAGATCATCCAGTTCCAACCCTCTGCCATGGGCAGGGATACCTCACACTAAACCATGACACCCAAGGCTCTGTCCAACCTGGCCTTGAACACCGCCAGGGATGGAGCATTCACAACTTCCCTGGGCAACCCATTCCAGTGCCTCATCACCCTTACAGGAAAGAATTTCTTCCTCATAGCCAATCTGAACTTCCCCTGTTTAAGTTTGAACCCATTACCCCTTGTCCTATCACTACAGTCCCTCATGAAGAGTCCCTCCCCAGCATCCCTATAGGCCCCCTTCAGGTACTGGAAGGCTGCTCTGAGGTCTCTATGTATGAAAGGGAAAGACTTTGAGGGAAATACTGCTGTACTACACAAGGACAGAGCAGGAAAGGGAAAGCCCACTGTAGTTTTGTCACTTGGGACAAGACAGCTTCAGAGGGGCTTGGCAAGAAGATGCTTGAAGCCCTCAGATGTTAAGAGGAGTCTAAATGGTCTGTCCAAATGGAGACATGTCCATCTGAGCTGCCTGTCCAGACTCTTCTTCTAGTGAGTGGAGAGAGGGCTTACTTCACCTCAGCTTCAAGGTAGCATTTAAACTACAGAAGATGTCCTGTGTCTTTTCTCCCCTCTCGTCATGGAAGGATTCAGACACAGACATCCCATGCTGGGAGAGCTGAGCTCAGGGAACAGGGAGGACGTCCCTGTTTATGTCCTCACGTTTGATCCTAGGAGCAATACTATCCCCTTCCCTCTCCCACGGGAGCTTAGAGAAACATCTCCCCTGCTTTGGGAAGGTTGAGCATGGCTGGGTGATGTTTGGGGACAACTACTTTTGTTTTCCTGGCTTCCAGCAGCATTTTAATCCATGTAAGCAAGCCGTTAAATGGCATGGCTGAGGGCTGGCTCCCAGCCCCTTTGCTGCACTTCCTGCCAATCAGGTATCCCTAGCAGAAGGGCACTGACAGCTGCTGCTCTGAACCATCCAAGTCCCTCGTGCTCAACCATGGAGTCCTTTTGCCTCCCTGCACTTCTGTTCGTGACCTGCAACATGGGGTTAACCGCATCTCCCTCTATCCCAAAGGAGCAGTAAAGATAAGACTCTAGGAGACTTTGCCATGCCAACGCCTTGCTAGTAGGGCTCTTCATGCACCAAGCATGGCTCTGTAGATGTTTCTAAGACTCCACTCACTACACTTGCACTCAGAGCTGGGTTGCGAGCTGCGTGTTCATGGTGACAGGGTGCTGTGCCCATGCTGCTAATGTTGTCCCACTCTCGTCCTGACTGCAGCTGGACACTCATCAGCATTAACCCAGCACCAACACTCCATCAGGATGCTGCCATTGTGTGTGTCCAGCCAACATGGAACATGTGCAGGGGGACTCAGCTAGCAAAGACCCAGGAGGACATCCCCTGGGGCAGAGGGGTATGTCCATTCATGTGGGTGAGCTGCTGGGGTGGGGTTTACCTGTTGTGGCAGCAGCCTGAGCAGCCACTGGAAGATGCTGGCAATAAGGCAGCTCATTGTCCAGCTCACTGAGAGCCTGCAGCCTCTCTGCTTTCTCTGCCAGTTGGGAAGCAGGATAGTGCTTTGGTAGGTAGCTTTCTGCAGCAGGAAGGGGGGAAGCAAGGTGCTTTCCCTGTTGCAAGGCTCTGCTGCTGTCTGGCATCCTCCCTCCTGCACCACCAGCATGACCGATGGTTTCGATGCTCAGTGCTGGGATGACTTCCCTCCTCTGCCTGACAACGCTGTCGCTGTAGGGTATAACCGGCTTCTCCTGGGGTACAGCAAACTCCTTGGCTTTTAGCTGGGCATCTGCAACCTGCAGCTGCTGCAGAACAAAGGCCCATGCGAATGGCGAGGCAGCAAGGGGGAAGGACAGCTGCTAAAACATCATTAAGAAATGCCACCTGCCCTGGCTTTGGTCAGGTCATCTCCACTGGGGATACAACAACCATGAAGCAGCTCCTTAACTGTTATTAGGAATGCAGGGACCATCACAGCTTTCTCTTTGAGCTCATCTTATGGCTTGGGACTCAGGGGGACAGAAGGAAAGAGGGAGGGAGCTCTGACTGTGGGTTTGAAGGCTCCAAGGGTTCATGACAGGGAAGGACTAATGGGGCTGCTGGTATGGCTGCTCTGGGGTGTCTGCTGGCTCCAGCCTCATCAGCTGCACATTCCAGCTCTATCATGAGCCAGTTGCTCCTTTCTAGGGGCTCCAAAAGAGACTTTCCTGCTGTGAGCTCTGCCAGGCTGCTGGGGCCAGCAAGGAGCATCCTCACAGGGTCTGCCCCAGCGGCCACCTTCACACAATGAATTCTCTGTTGCTATCCCCTCCCTTTTCCTCCCCAGCCTGAACCTTCTATTCTCCCCCCATCTCCTGAGCCCAAAGCACTCCATCAACCCAACATGCCCCCTGCCTCTTCCCTGCAGTGGCCTGGTGCACACCACAGCCGTCCCTTTTGGCTGCCACAAACAATTAGACCAGGGTAGGCAGAGCGAGGCAAATCAGATTAAATAGCTCAGGGGGTCGCTTGCACTGCAAGGGGATTCAAACACAGCAGTCCACAGCTCCCATGCAGAAGTCTTCTCAGGCCCGTGGCACGGCAAGGAGCCATCTCCATCCCACATGCGATCCCGCTCCTGAAGGCGGTACCAGGATGGGTCTAATCCTGATGCACTCCATCAACCCCATGGGAAGCAAGAGGAGTCGAAGGCTTAGGCAGGGGTTCAGCAAGCAGTTATTAGTGCCTTGACTTAATGAGTGTAATTAGCATCACCCACCCCAAACAGCTTTACTGGAGGGCACGAGGGGGATTTCCCACGGAAGGAATGGGGACACAAGCCAAGGGCATTGGGGTGTGATGAGACCTGCTGATGGGTCACAGAGGTGGGGACCAAAGCAGACCCATGCCTGCTGCCCCCTTGGCACTGACCTGGTCCCTGGCTGTCCTGTATCCATGATCCATGGATCTTTTAGTTGATACTAAAGAGCCAAGCCAGGAAAAGCCCGTGGTACCTGCATGTCGCTGGGTAGCTTGTACTCCTCACACCACTGATAGTCCTTCTTGTACAAACTCTTGTACATGCCCAGTGACACAGGTGGCTGAAAGGAGAAGAGGAAAATGCAAGGAGCAGATAGGACTTGAGGAAAGAGTTCAAAGTGGCAATACATACCCAAATGTTCTCTTACTGCTCAGGAGAGGATAAACTGCCTGTGTCCCCTGAGCCACCCAGGGCCAGTCCAACAGGGGCAATGCCTTCCTCAGTTAAGCCCTAAGAAGGTGGCCAGGAAGGTTCTATGCTCATTTGGCAATGACTTCTGGGGCTCTTCTTGTCCCAGGCTGTCCCTTGCAACAAACACCTTCCTCCTGCCTTTCTCAAGCCTCCTCTCACTGCTCAGATGCCCCAAGGCAGAGCACTAATATAAAGCTGCTGAAACACTTTGATCAGCTGCTGGGTCACTCAGGTTAAATCAGCACGTGCTTCCATCTTCTGTTTCAGCAGTATTTCCCATGCGCTTATCATATATTTAAACCTATTGTCAATACTCATTCTCCAAAGTGACTGGAAAACCTATGGAGGAAAACTCTGCCAAGGGATATTAATCCAATATCTGCCCTAACACCAAAAATCACTGCAGTGCAAACTTCTGGATATGGGGAGAGGATTTTAGGGAAAAAGCACTTTATCTGTGTTTTCTCCTTCAGCATCCACCATGGGCACTGCTGGAGCTGAGAAACAGCGGGGTATGAGCCTTCAGGCTGGCCCAAGAGATGCTGAAGCATGAAATGTGCTAATGTGTCAAGGCATGGCAGTGGCTGGGGGACATGAGCTCCTGTGCAGTAATTGAAGGTGTTACCATGATGTCCACTGCTACATGGACACATTCACCACAAGGGGTGACTTGGCCACCGGGTCTGCATTCCCATGTCCCTGTGATAAAAGGAATCAAGAACTGCCCCAGCAAACAGCCCTTAGGGAGGTCTCCTTGTGCCTATTCAACAACATCACCCATTATGGCAAAGAATATATTTTATATTCTCTTTTTTCTATCATTTCACTCTTTTTCCCCTCTCAGCTTCCCAAACCAGTGGCTGCCTGTGGCCAAGACCCGGAACCTCATTGTCACCAGCTCTTATTATCTTCCCAGCCTGGCAGACCCTGTAAACCCATTACTCAAGCATCAGTGAGGATGCGGCTCCCATGGATACCTCACCTTTGAGTGCTCCAGTTTCCCCATCATGTCCACCATGGTGAGCCAGGAACCTGGATCAGAAAAGTCACTCAGTTAACAACCAGCAAACCAGATCCTCTCCTCCACACCACCCCAAGGGATCTAGAGACCTGGAGCTGGGACCTGGCAATAGGAAGGGGGTTCAGCTGGGGCTGTGAGATGCCCATGCACCCCAAATTGGCAGTTAGAGTATGACTGACTTCATCCGACTTCGTCAATGCAAAATACACCCATCCAGCCCAACTCATAGAACATACAGAGCCAGACATCTCAGGGAGTCAGCCTGGTGGGACCCAGCAAGGAAGAGATGACGACACCCCAAAAACAGCAGTCCCAGGGGGTGAACATCGGTGTCCCCTCCTGCAATAGGGTACATGTGCAATGGGATCCACCAGCACCTGCGTTGCCACGGTGATTCCAAGGACAAGGGAAAAAGTTGTCCCTTTGTGAGGCACTCACACTCCAGAACCCTTGAGGCCTTGGTGGGAGTATGGGGGCTTTGACAGTGTGGGGTGAGAACTTCTTGGAGAAGAAGCCACCCCATGGTCATAGTGAGGGAGCTGATACCCACTCCTTCAGCTGCAGTCAGGACAAGAGTGGGACAAAGCCTTTAGGGCTCTTGGAGCATCTCCAGCTCCTGCTAAATATAAAGATGGGAGCAAAAGATGAAGATGGGAGCAAAAGATGAGGAAACCTGGGGGGAATGGACCTGTTTGTGGGTGCATTGGGTGGAAGAAAGCAGCCTCCTTACCTCACTGCATGGGAGGGTGGGAAACACTGCAGAAGTAAGGCAGGCAAGGATCTACGCTTGGTCTTGGAGGGTGGCTGAGTACACCTGAACTGTCCCATCCAGATCTGCAGTTCTCTTCCTCCACTCACCTGCAGCATAAGGCAGCAGGGGATGCTCAGATGCAGCCTTCTGTCCCACAGATTGACAGGAACCAGACCAGATCCATAAAGCAGTATTTACTCTTTAAAAAAGTCAAGCATTAACAAGGTTTGGAAGCACCTCATACAAGAGTAATCTCTCTAATTTAATTTTAGCATGTCCCCAAAGATGTCTCACTCTGAGCTGACCCTTCCTGGCATCCTGACTCATTCAGCCCAGTTCCTCTGAACAATGTAGGTGTGTACTTGGGAATTAAATCATAGAATGGTTTGTGTTGGAAGAGTCTTTAAAGCTCATCTGGTTCCAGCCCCTGCCACGGGCAGGGACACCTTCCACTAGAGCAGCCTTGCTCCAAGCCCCTGTGTCCAACCTGGCCTTGAACACTGCCAGGGATGGGGCAGCCACAGCTTCTCTGGGCACCCTGTGCCAGCGCCTCAGCACCCTCACAGGGAAGAGCTTCTGCCTAAGAGCTCATCTCAATCTCCCCTCTGTCAGGTTAAAGCCATTCCCCTTGCCCTGTCCCTACAGGCCCTTGTAAGAGCCCCTCTCTAGATATCTTGTAGCCCCTTTAGACACTGGGAGCTGTTCTAAGGTCTCCCCTGAGCCTTCCCCAGGTTAAACAACCCCAATTCTCTCAGCCTGAAAACTGCTTTCTCAGAAAGCCTGGGTTTGGCCAGTTGAATCTCACCCAAGAGTCCAATTTCTACAGCTACACGTGAGCCTGGCTGTCAGTTCAGAACCAAGATTCACTGGCACTGCAGCAATGCAAACAGCAGTAAAGGCTGGTGACGGTGCATGAGTCAGAAAGATGACATCTCAGCTCCAGGATCCTCCACAGAGAAGGCAGTGATGGACCTGCATTCACATGCACTGTGGGAAGGAGCTGAAGCTGTTTCTCTTTGCACACTCTTCGACACCAGTGTAGAACTGGACCCCAAGGCTCCGCAAGGGTGGTGTGCTGCTAACAGCTCAGCGCTGGAGTCACGCAGAAGCAGCATCCTTTTATCCCCACAGTGTTTTATGTAAATCAACATCAGTGTAAATGATGCAACAAGGAAAGAAATTATTTCCAGAAATGTGGAACTCTCCAGTTCTCCTGTGCTTATATTAAAGGGATTACACTCCATTTCCTTCTTAATACAGCTAATGCTCTATGGGAAGCCCTCAGGCCAGGGATTAAAGCACTTATTCAATTAATTAGGAACAAACTTCTGCCTTAAAGCCAAACACACAAATATCAGTAAGCCCTTGAGAGCGTCTTCCTTGCAGGGCCAGGAAAATGGATCCTGTTTCTGATGTAAATGAAACGCTGCCTGCGCTCCAGAATTGCCAGGAATAATATGGACTCACTTTTAAAACACTGTAATTCTATAAAGCAGCACGGTAAAGGAGGAACAGTTCCACCCTCTTGAACTCAGCATCCAAACTCCCATCAGTTACAGGGGGAGCAGAATCAGGTCCTACAAGGCTAATTAATATAAATGAGATACAATGCTAGGATGTAACATTGGTAACTAGCTCCAAGCTGCAGGCACAGCAGAGTTTGGATATATTTGAAGTTAGGGATGAATCCTGGCCCTGCTAAACTCAAAACCCAAAATGCTTATTCGGTAGGATCTGAATTTCACCTAAGGTGTCTGATTCATTACCGAGATAGGAAGCAATTTCCAAAACCTGGCTCCAAATCCTCCTCTTCCCTGATGATGGTTTGATCCTTCCGCCTTCTCGCAGGCACAGCTCTCATGAAATTAAAAGGCATTTTGCCAGGATAGTTTATGCAGGAGGAGCCCACTGTTGCTGTTCAGCTTCCCGTTTCTTCTTCCCAAATATCAAACGATGGGGCTGAGAGTTGCCAGCATAATCCCAATTAGAAGCAGGTAGGAACCAAACTCCCAGCTCCCATCTTCTTCTACCTCCAAGCGGGCTTATCTGCCTCTTTGCTGATAATTCAGATATGGAGAAAAACTAAACCAGCCACATGCCTATTTTATACATAAAATCCAGGAACATGAACTCTTTTTAAACCTCCAGGGCTTCGAGCAACCTGCTCTAGTGGCAGGTGTCCCTGCTATGGCAGGGTGTTGGAATTGGATGATCTTTAAGGTCCCTTCCAACCCAGACCATTCTGGGATTCTACGATACCTATAGGCTGCAGTACCACTCTCTCTTCTGTGATACCAATTTCCTGCAATGGTCCTAGATTTCTCTTGAGCTCCCAGTACAAGGAAACTCAGCAGAAGGATGCTCCTGCACACCATATTCTTCCCCTGGCAATCCCGCCCACAGCGTTCAGCACAGGTTGTACATGAGAAGCACCAGGAGGGAGACATCCAACTGGAGTGAATGGACATACTGTGTTGGATTCACATCAGTTTGGATTGCCCCTTCCCCACACCATTAACCACTGTGTGATCATTCAGACTCTGCTGGGCTACAGGACATGCTCATGCCAGGGCCTCATGGATGTTGAAGAAATCATAGAATCACAGCATGGTTTGGGTTGAAAGGGACCTTAAAGCTCATCCACTTCCAACCGCTTCCACAGGCAGGGACACCTTCCATAGAGCAGCTTGCTCCAAGCCCCTGTATCCACCCTGCCCTTGAACACTGCCAGGGATGGGGCAGCCACAGCTTCTCTGGGCACCCTGTGCCAGCGCCTCAGCACCCTCCCAGGGAACAGCTTCTGCCTAAGAGCTCATCTCCATCTACTCTCTTGCAGTTTAAAGCTATTTCCCCTTATCCTGTCCCTACAGGCCCTTGTTAAAAGTCCCTCTCCAAATTTATTGTTTTCTAAACGTCAACTGGGCTATAAACACCTGCAGGAGAAAATTGCTCCTAAGTAATAGGTTTATTCTCGCAGTACTCCAGAGAGGCAACTGTAGAGATTCCCAAGGGTTAGGAACCTAAACCACAGACCTCAATGGAAGTGCCTCTCTTTCTCAAGGCAATGATCACCCCAGACATCCAGGGGGGTTTTCAGAGGGTGCTGGTGCTTTTGTCTTCTCCATATCATGCTATGTGCATGGATACAAGGAAATTACCAGCAGAGAGCCAATTGTCAAAGGCAGACAATTATGTGTTTTAGTAGGACCTTGGGAGAATTTTTCAATGGGTCCAAGTGCACGACAGCTGAATTCAGGTCCTTTAACATCATAGGAAGAGTTTAAATTAAATTAAAGAACCTTTATTATAATGTAATATGATGAGATTTGTGTACCTGATCTGTGCAGCTCCTTTCTGACATCCTGCTGGACTGGTCCCTATGCTCAGAGGTGCCTATGTACCTCTGAGAAGTCAATCAGTAAGCATATAGGATGTGACATAGAGATGAATTTCACCTCAATTTGGCCCTAACTTCCCATATTTGCTGTCTTTTTCCTCTTGTGTAATGGCAACAGTGCTATCTAAGCTTGTGTTGCTCTTGTTCAAGGCACTGCACTGGTACAGCAGGGTTCAGGTGAATAATCCCAGCTATTAATTCAACACAGGAAAACATGGCCAAGGAGGATACACCTCCCTGTCAGTCCAGCTCTGACAAGTGCTTTTTTGGGCTAGGAATAAGATTCATTGCCCCTGTGAGGATGTTGAAAGAGGGAAGTGATGGGTAAGCAGGACCCCCATCGCATGAAAGAGGCAGGGTGTAATCTGTGAATCTCCATTGAGGTTATCACCACGAGGAGACAAAGTGCAAAGGGGAGACTCTTCCTCAAGGGATGAGTGTTGACAGCCCATTCTGTCAGCGTGAGGTCAGTCATCCATTTGGGTCTAAAAACATGAACTTTGGTGGCATTGCAGCAGTCCAGCACGGGAAGGTTTCCCATGGAGTTATTTATTTCATGCTTCTCTCCAGCTTTCCTGATAAATTGTGGCATTTATGGCATCTTGTGATCAGAAACAATCAGCATCCTTCAGCCTAAACCTGAGGCACTGTAGCTCTCATCCAGCCATCCAAATCACATGCACGGCTAAGCCCTCAAGCGCGTAGCATAGCCATTCCTCCCCACAGAAGACAAGAGCAGTTGGTGAACTCAGTGGTGGTGTCCCAAATCTTTGGGCAGTTCTGCTGTAACCAGCTAAAGCAACCAGCTGTTTGCCCACAGTCCCCCCCAAAAAGCATCCATCAGCAGAGGATGGCTGAAATCTCATCATTGCCTATGCAATGTGTCCTGTGATCCAAATCAATGCATATTTATGCACCTGCGTAAGGCAAATATATATATGTATTGTCAGAGAACCCAAATCTGCTCACTAATGCTGTTTAAATAGCCCTTTAACCACATCACTTTTCTCCTCGTTAGGTTAAGTCCCTAGAGGTGAAAAAGTCCTTCCAAAATGGTTTTCACTCACTCACTCAGTCCAAAGTAAACATGCCTCCGGGACCATTATGTGTATCAGATATCTGAGGCTTTGTTAAGAGCTTGCCTGTTAGGTAAATTCTGCTTCTCTTTCTCCTTGGAAGGAGTAGCTTAAAACTGCTTCTCTTTCTCCTTTGGAAGGAGTAGGTTACAATTAGAGATAGGCTCACATGAGTATGGCGGGGCAGCATCTTGCGTGATGGACAAATAGGAATAACATGAAATTCGGAGCTGCACATGCAAGTGACCCAAGTCTCAAGGATACTCATGATCTAATGTAACTCTGGTTATAATACAACATAGGTTTGACTTAAGCCTGACACCTGTAATCACATCCATCAGTGATCTCACGGTGGCCAAATGCCTAACATTATTACCAGCAGTCAGTGGGGCCACCATATAGAAATAGATGAAGCCCAGAATAACAAGCAGGTGCCTTTGCTGTCAATAAACATAGGGGAAATAGCACACCATGGAAAATCATCATGTGCCCACGTGTCTGGAGGAACTCATGGGTTTCAGACAGCTGGACTTCCATTGAGTCTCACCTCCCATCACAACCCCATCTACTTCTTAAAGACAAGGTTGGCAGGATCACAGCCACTCCAGACCAGCTCATCTAAACCCCATCCACAACTGACTACAGTGAAGAGGAGCCCTTCCACTGGCTGCACCAAGGTATGGACTGGGTATGAAACCAGGAGCTTTTCCCACTGCAGCCATTAGCTGTTCAGCTGATCCAAACTTGTCGGGGAGAATAAAGCAACCACCCGCTTCAGGTGACAGGAAAAGTAAAGTGAGATCAAACGCCAGCAGGAGCAGAGAATTCAAGCAATGCGAGAGGTGGCCGCATGTCATTTCAGAAGTCACCTTTTGCCTTTGATCTGTGCTTAGGAAGAAGGCACCTCCTGGATCAGATGGTCATTAGAGAAGTGTGCCACCGAAATCATCCCACCTTGAAGTCTCAAGTGTTTGCTTTCCCCAGGGATCCTCCGCCTACTTCCGCCGCCGTGTAAATCATCCACCCTGAGATTTCCTATGGGAAAGCCGATAAATACAGGTTGGGGAGTGGGGACCAGGACCTGAGTCCTCCCATGCGATGGGAGATGAGGCTACTCTAACTTTTATATGCGCACTGGTAGGTCCCTTAAAGATCAGGGGAGAATTGTTATTAGAGCTATCACGCAAACAAAGAAGCCCTGGCCCTGAGGAACGTGCAGTCTAAACGCCCAAGACAGATAAAGGGCTTTGACTTGAAGGAGTTTCAAGATGAAGCCCTCTGAGACAAAGCCACCTCTGTGACAAAACCATGGATAAATCCCACTTTGCTGAACCCTCTCTCAACAGCTCCTTGGAGCGCTGCCTGGGTTTTGCTAACAAAGCATTTGCTTTAGCCTCACACTTGGAGCTAAAAAAACACTGTGCAGTCTTAACGTGTCAAGCACATGCAGCTCCCTTCTAAAAGCAGAGCTTTACAGCAGGCGTGCATGCAGATATCTGCCAACCCTGGGCATGCAATAAAATAAACCCCTTTGCATTTAGTTTGTTGATCCCTTCGGTGAGTGTTAGCAAGAGAAGAACTCAAGGGAAAGAGAGAGCCTAGTCTCAGGTTACCCCATAAATTGGTTAAGGCTGCAGAGAGGATTACAGTCCCAGAGCCATCCTAAAGCACTGAGAGGTCATTACGGCGAAATCAAAGGTAACCGTGGGGTTTGGCAGGTAACTGTCAACAGCTACGGGAAAGAGCCAGCGCGGGAAGGAGCTCTGCGTCAGGATGAAATCCAGCCACCTCTATTTTCATTTCAGGTGAGGGGTCAAGCAGAAAAGCTATCCCCAGCGGCCTTTATTTACAGGTTTCAAGGGAGCGGCTGACGAAGCATTTAGGGGAAGAAGGATGAACCCGCTCTCCCCTCACTCACAGAGACCGGCCTGATGACAGACAGAGGATGCTGTAATGGCACAAGCTGGGAAGATGGCTTTTATGAATGAAATAGCATTGGTTCTAATGAAATCATCAGGACCTGAATGGGGCCAGGATTTCACCTGTAATATCTGCAGGGAGACCAAGGAAAAGATCGTCCCATTAGGACCCTTGCTTAGTGCAGTGCAGTGATAATAACAGCAATGCCCCCTAAGCAGATTTGAAAGCCTTTCTTCAGCCTGAGTTTTGTTTCACATTTCTTCTCTCCATCCTACCTAGCAACCAACCTGAATTTCTAGAAACCCACAATATGTGAATGTATTTCTTTTCCGAGACATGTTGACAATTTGCTATAAAAACCCTGCGAGGTTTTTGTACTTCTCCATGCCTCCTGTTGATGAGTGAATAGCGAAGCTATAAATGGGTTTGTGTTGTCAAGACAGAATAGCTACATCCACGCTGGAAAAATATACCAGGGATGGTTTCGGGGCTCTAAGCTCACATCCACACAGCCCAGCCAGCGCTCCCCATAGCAGGCTGGTCCTATGGAAACTGCCCATTGAGAAGTTTATAGCCTTTGAACCATGCCTAGGCATGGGAGAGGACTGATAACCCCCAAACATGCCTGGTCCATGCTAATAATTTGACAGCATGGACTACTGCAAGTCAATAGCTGGGTCCATGACCTGGTTCTGTTTAATGCAGCAGTGGAAACACATCCAGTGTGTAGGTACTGGGTATCCAGTGCTCTTCTGTGTTGTTACATTTTAAGGCCTCACAGCTCAAAGCTGACCAGCACAGGGTGATGGCACCTCGCAAGGACACTGCGAGGCACAGCTCGCTTTCCATTCAGATATGGGAAACCTTCTTTCACCTTCCCTCCCCTTTAAAGACCTAAACCCTCCCAGCAGCCAGTTTTGCAAGGGTTAACCAGCATGAAATGAATGTGGAGAGACAGTCCAGGACTGTAATCGCTTATTATTTTCAGGTAATATGCTTTATCTCTGACTAATCACCTCATCTGGAGAAACACTCACTGCAAACAAGAGTCACCGAGGTTATTTCTGATGATGGGGCTCTACGGGCTACTGGCTGTGATGTACTGAGGAGAGGCCAAGGGGAGGAACTTCAATTATGGCCTGAACTATGCTCTGGTAGCTGAAAGGCCATTGTTTAATCTACTAGAAATCATCTATTTTAGCAGATAAAGGGATTACTCGGGTTTTCTTTTCCCTAAGAACAGTGTGTTATTCCAACTGCTAATGGAACATTCGGTGTTTAATTAAAGAAAAAGCACAGGGAGAAGCAGCACAGGCATCAACATCACTTCTGGGGAAAGTCAAATTGATTGTCACCCTTTGATGCTGCTCAATCACCTCTATCTCACTCACCCTTCCTACAACCCACATTAAATCCTCTGGTTCTCTCCATCCTGCATATTTGACGTTTTATTTTAGGGATCCCATCCAAATCTCTGGGGCTCCACAATGGGAATTCACTACTCTGCAGTAAACCTCCTGGCTTGTAAAGAACCAGATTACTCATCAAGAGGAGACAAT
The DNA here is from genome assembly GCA_017639245.1 of Myiopsitta monachus. Lineage (NCBI taxonomy): Eukaryota > Metazoa > Chordata > Aves > Psittaciformes > Psittacidae > Myiopsitta > Myiopsitta monachus. The sequence goes on along the minus strand of CM029917.1, from coordinate 111,640,118 downwards.
GGAAACTCGAGTTGGAGTTTGCCTCTTCTACAGGCTTGGTGCTGGTTGGTGCCTGGCAGGGCTCTGTCTGCCTGGCCCGTGAGGCTGATCTGATCTCATAGGTCCAGTGTTTGGAAACTCAAAGTGGCTTCATCGATCAAGGATCAACTTGAAACTGCTGCATGCACAAATATGTTCCTTTCCCCTCTCAGCTCCCTTGTCTTTGCCATCTCCATTTTCAGAGAGGTTTGTCCTTTTTGTCCCGCAGACTAATGACCATAAAGGACAAGTACAAGCCATTCTTGAGTGTTCCACTATGCTCAGTAAATACAGACTCATTTTCTTATGTCGCCCACAACTTCAGCCTACTAACTGCAGACCCAAGGGATTTGTGAAGGAGGATTAAGAAGTAACAGCTTCCAGAGGTAGGTGTCAATTCAGTACGTGGGGGCCCACAACTCAGCTGAGAAAATCATAAAACAAACCCAAACAAAACAAAATGAAACCAACAATCTCATTGCTCCTACCATCAGGATCTTAATCCTCTTCCCTTTACCAGAACTAAGAACAGGGTACCCTGACAGTGATTATCCAGCCAGCAGCCACAGTTTCCTCACACACGACTGTCCCTTTTGTTCATCCTGCTGCTGTCTGCTCCATTTCTGACATGGTCTCACAATCCGTAACATCTCATTGCAAAGATCAACTACCTATTTTTGCTTCGCCTTCCTGACCATCCATTTCTTTGCACACAGAGAGAATACAGGGACCTAATGGGTAACCTGGTTTTTGCTTCCACGAATTTTCCATCTTTTCATGACTGTTTCAAATGATCTATGCCCACGTGCCCCAGCTACGTCTTCCTCCAGGTCTCTGTAGAGGGCTCTTTTGCTGCCCTGTGTGGTGAAATCTCTCAGATAAATGGGGCTGTCCACCTTGTCCACCCAGCTGCTACCTCACTGTGTAGTTCTCATCCTTTCTCCCTTTCCTCCTGCTCTTTTTCTGGCTCACGCCAAGGTTTGATACGCATCATTCATCATGGGACACAGCAACCTGACTTGGCACATCTGATGAACTGGCACCACCACTGAAGATGTGATCATCCTCAGGCTTTTGATCTCCTTGTCTGCCTTTGCCCAAAGTCTTTGGTGACTCTAACTCCATCCTTCACTTTCTACAGGCAGCTCCAGAAGCTACAATGAATTATCAAGTCACCCTGTCTGCTACCAGGCATTGTGCTGAACCAGTTGTTCAGCTTGCTCTTGACCAGGACTGCTGACCTCACCTCTTCATAATGTTTTCCAGCAGCTTCTTGCACATATCGTATAGCCCTAGGACACTCCACGCACCTATTGCAACACACTGGGTCAAATGACTTTGGAATTGTGCAACTGAAGCTCTTGATATCTCGGAACCTGCCAGAGACCAGCCTCTTGCACTGGTGTTGCTATACTGAATCTACCTTCTGAATCCTTCAGCAAGGAACATAGTGAGGAATTTGCTTAGGAATTTGGAAGGTTGCTATTGTATGGATTCACTTACTAGGATCCGCTTTTTCTTGTTTAGGGGTGGGCTTGGCAGTGCTGTGTTAATGGCTGGACTTGATCTTAAATGTCTTTTCTAACCTAAACAATTCTATGATTCTATCTTTGCTTCTCTGATAACACAATTGCCTGGTTGGGTCAATGACCCATGCTACAGCCCCACTGATCCATTCTCAGCCCTTCAAATTTCTTCTGTCTCCTAACCCTTCCTTGTAGCCTCTGCTAGCAAGATTCTTTTTGTCATCCTGCTCCTGAAGCGTTATAATCTCCCAAACACTGAGAATCATTCATCTCTTGATCAGTCATCTGTAAAACCTCTGTTAACATTTCACCCATCTCTTCAGCCTTGTCCTTTTCTGAAAGCAGGGAGCTCTCCTCGACATTAACGTTGTGGAGGATGTACTAATTCTTCTTCCTTAGTGTCTATTATAAACCAAACCATGTTAATTCGGACTTTCACAAGCACATTTTAATGCTGCCTGCCTTTTTAAACCAATTCTCTTTCACTGTCCTTGTTATTTGACTTTTGCCCAGCTCTGGCCATGGGTATGTTTTTTCACGTATGCATTCTGCTTAGCACCAGCCAAGTGGAGAATGTCTTCCAACACTCAGGCACAGTGGCTGCCTGCTTTCTTTCTCACCAAGCCATGTTAAATAAATATTGTTGAGACAGATGATGAGGTTAGGACTGCAGGAGACCACTGCTCCAGGGGATACTCACTGCTTGTTCTTCCTCTGCTTGCTAATTTTGGTCTTCCTCAATGCCAATCAGAACTTTTCAGCTCTGCTGCATGTTTAGTTTGCACTTGCACCTCTTTTTGCACATGTAGAGTTTGCAGAGCCTCATGAAACCCTGCAGGCACTTGCATACATGCTCCTGGTTAACTTGTCTTTGCCAATCTTTGGCATGTGCCAATCAGTCATGAACATCAGTCACTGGGAATATAAATGGTTCACTCCCAAGGTATGGCTTAGGCATGCCTTGACTGGTAGGAAAATCGCCTGAAATTCCTCAAAGAAATCAAGCAAATTCTTCCTCACTCTCTGTCATAGGAGCCCGTGTGTCCATAAGCAATACAGAACCTGCTCCACAGCCCCAAATGGAAGGGCTGATTTCTGAAAGTTGACCAGGGGGTTCTGTTTACTACTGTGATTCCTGCTGATGCCTCTCTTGTGTTTTGTGCCACTGCCTTATAACAAGGTTTTCCCATATGGCCTTGCTGCCTTGTCTGTCCACCTGATTTTCAAGAGGCACACTGTATTATGCTGGTACATTTCTAACTTGCCCATTAGCTGTGAGGTTTTGCCTAAATTGATCTCAGATTCCCATTCCTGCTGGCCAAGGCTTCCATTAGCAGCAATGCTTTCCCTGGACCACTTCCCCTGGTCAAACGCTGACCTAGTTACAGGTATCAGATAGCATCTACATAGCCAAGAAGACTGAACAGACCTTAAAACCTTTCTTGCCTGTAGCTTTCATGGCTATATGAGACCTGTGGATCTCGGCACATGTTGTTCTGCATCTTTTCAGCACTCTCTCTTCAATGGTTTTTAGGTTTAGGTGATAATACGTTGCTCAGCCCTTCTAGTAAGAGCCATACTTCCAAGAGCGAGTATCATATCAGGATCTAGATTACCAACATCACCTGCCTAGCTGGGCAATAAAACCTGGATAGAATCAGCACTGAACTTGTCTGTACTGGGCAAAATTAAACACAGTGCAAAGACAGCAAACCAACTGAGGGAAACTTTGAGTCTGTAGCTGGAGTATAGTGCCGTGTTCAGGGTAGGACTGCTGGAGGGAAAATGGGAACATAGGACATCATTGTGGACAGCCCGTGCGTGTGCAGAAGGATCCAGGCTAAGGTTTCTCTTAGTAGCTGTCTTCTTTATGTATTAAAAAAAGTCACAGTCATAGAAACCCAGGTTGGAAGGGACCTCAAGGATCATCTGGTCCAACCTTTGTAGGCAAAGAATGACCTAGACTAGATATCCTGCTTCACTTCAGGCCACTGACTCCTGTTCTGACTTTGCCCTTTATCCTCATGCTTCTGCTCTTGCATAGGTATTTATGGACTGCAAATTAGTCATCCATAACATTCTCTTCCCATAAGTAATTAAAGAGAGTTCCTTGGGAAGCTTCAAGGCATAGCTGCACGTTGTGTGCGCTGGTGTCTTCTCAGGAACACGGCTCCTACCAGTTTTATTTGATGTCCCATAGCACTTGTATTCAACTGGCTGGTAAACAACTTCATCCCTGTTACTTTACCCTGCTACTCATGATTTTATATGTGCCATCATAATTTGATACAGTACCAATATGAATTATTATAATTCCTTATTCCTTTGCTTCATTCACCCCACGCTCACAAGAAACAGATGCTTATTCACAAGGACCACAACAAATAATTAATTTCTAAAAATGGATTCTACCACCTCATCCATCTCAGATGTTTTTCCTAAATGTGTCCTTTGGCTTCTCCATTTGGAAATATACCCTGCCCATTTGCTCCCAGTTCCCATGCAGAGATCAAGGCAACTCAATGTCAGTGAACTGTCCTCTTTGTTATTTAACACTCCATAGCACCAGTTTTAGACTCCTACACATTTGGTAGACAATGATTCTTTATTCCCCCCCAATCCATGACAGAAACAGCATGATGAAACAGCTTCCATAGGATTTTCCTGCAAAGAGACTCAAGGATTCATTTTCCACAGGGACATCCTAAGGTCTCTGTTTAACCAGTTATAACCACTTAATTTGTACTATGTACTTTTTGTGCAGTATTTCAAATATCCACCTCCAGGATAGCATCAACCAAATACTTTCAGAAATCAGTTACACCAAGAGTTGCTCACTTACAGGAGAACAACAGCAAATTGGTTTGACAAGGCTGATTATCTATATACACAGACTCATTTACAATGATTTAATTGCCTTCCTCTAAGAATCAAGTGATGTGCCCACTATGTCTTGCCTTTAAAACTGACAGTCTTAGCATTACCCAAATCATCTGCCCAATCCTTTAACATAATGAGCCACTACCATCTTTCTTAGTCCTCTAAAATCCTTCTAGTGTCCCAGACCAAAAAGTCAGCATCAATGGCCCACGCGGCATGTTCCTGGTTCCAGCAGTTCTGAAACTCTTGGCTGTGAATAACCAGGACTGGCGGATCATGAAATATTTAACTTATGCGGTTGCTATTAAACATAATCCCTCCTTACTAATGGAGCTCAAAATGCCCTTTCACCAGCACTCAGTACAAATACACCATCTGATTTTCTCCTCAGACAAACATGGAAAAGAGATATTAATTTAATGCTCCTCCATTTCCTTGTGGCGGAGGTGACGGCAGCTCCTGCCTTTATCTACTCATAGTTTTGATCGGTTTTACTTTAGATAACCATAAATTTATCTTTATGTTTGGCCACTTCCATTACTCATTCCAGGGCAGAGGTGGCCTATTCAGATGAACTAGGACCTCAAGATACTGGCCTTATTTACCTTATTCTATAGACACTTACCTTACTCTATAGGAATAGGCAACCAGCCCAAAGCATCAAGGTCCATTTCAAAATCCCATTTTGCATCAAAACCATGTAAAAAGCACAGAGATGCTGCTTTATTTCAGGTCAGCTTCTAGCTTTAAGCAGGAAAGATCAGGCTCCTTGCCTAACACTCCTCCCAGAAAAGATGCGATCCAGTAGTACCGAATCAATCACGCCTCACCGCCAGGAGAACATTTTTACTGTTGCGAACATAAAATGAGGAAGGATTAAATCTGTGGGATCAGGGTGGGGAATTTTAAATACTTTTTATGGATCTTAAGCCCAAGCAGAGGCAGGAGGAATGCAGAGTGCTGAGAGCTCCTGCAAACGTTTCCAAACACCTGGAACGTGTGCTTAATCCACTCGCAAACAGTTGACATCCTTCTGTCTCCCACCAGGCTCCTATTCTCCCTTCAAAACCAAAAGACGGGCTTCTTTCCCAGTGTTGGTAAAACCTTTTCTGATACGCAGAGTTACTGAAGCCTGGCCAAATCCATCCCACAGGCTCTGAAATTCCCTGCTTGTAACTGTCTCACTCCCAAGGTGTCTCTTTAATCCCACTTTTACAAGGAGCACAGCTCTGGGTAGCTTACAGAGGTTCCAAACAATGAAGCTTTCATCAAAACTTCAGCCGATCGGTGGCTAGCAAGCTCTCATTCAGGAAGAGGAGGCAGGCCCATGCTAAAACTAACCTGAGGGAGTGAAAAAGGAGAAAAGGATTGGGAAGAGGGGGTCCCTCTTAACCTCGATCCATGCCCCAGTCCATAGACACAGCAGCTGGGAGTGGACACAGAGCAGAACTGTTCTTTTAGTGATGGTGTTCACTCATGACAGCCCAAAGTAATGGGGTAACTAACAGCTTGTGTTAAACTGTGATTTATTCCTTGCTGATTTATTCCAGGGGCTCCATCATGCCCAGCACCGTATAAACACACCAGGAAAATATCTGCTATTCCAAAATGCTCACTCTCCGTCTGCAGCCGGCAGTGTTTTTATGGAAACCAGGAAAAAGAAACCAAACCAAACCAAGCCTTTTGTCATCAGCCTGAAAATCATGGAATGAAGACACCTCCCCAGGAAATGTAGGGGCTGAAAAGAGATTTAAAAGCCTCTGATCTTATCATAAAGTAAGTTGGCAAAATTTGATCGCCAGAACTTCAGTCCAATAGGTGACTAGCTACAGGGAGGGAGGAATACACATTATTCTCCTTAGGTAAGGGAGAAGAATTACTTCAACCTGTATATGCATATACAAAACACCCTTCCCAAACCCATGGCAGTGAAATGTCTATTGCACGCCATCAGACATTCTCTGGTGCCCACTTGCAGGACAAATCAGAGGTTGAGTGAAAAAAGAGACTTTCTTAGAGCATAGTAATAGGTGTGAAGTACCCAGAGTAGGAAGGAATAGGCTTAGCTGTAAATAAGGGAGTGGTACTAGAGCTTACATTCAATTTGAGCTGTTCTTAGTCAATTCCTTGATATTGTTGAGAGTGGAGCCACAGTACTGGAGCACTCCAAGGGAAAAGATAATTCTCCTATCTCATCCCCAAGGATAAAGAACTTATTCCTAATTTCATTGATTACTCTGGAGAAAGGTATAAAAGATCTTCATGTGCAGATTGCATGTGGGCCATAGAGTAACTGCCTTCTCTCTTGCCAGCCCTGGGGAAAAAGTGAGACTTCTATTGCAAACGCAGCCGAAACAAATCAAACCTGTGGGTCCTGCTTCACTGCAGCAATTCAGAGCCATGGAAGGGATCCTGGTCTCTCTTTCCTACTGGTAAAGTGAAGAGCAGACAATATGGGCTATTATGTCTCAGTCCTCTAATACATTCCCTGACCCTAGACCTCAGCATCCTCAGGAAACAGAGAGGGCCCAGAGTGGGTGCAGGGATCAGCTCCCACTACAAGGCTGGGTGCTCAGGTTTGAAGCGTTTTCAGGTTCCCGTGTTCAGCTGTACACACCTGAGATTCACAATAGGAAAGTAAAGCCTGTACCTACATGTTCAGGGCTTAGAGGCAAAGCCAGTGTCTTCCTAGCAGGGGGAAAAGCACTTGCTGCATGCCTGACAAGGAGAAGCCCAACACCAAAGGGAATGGTGTAGCTAGCGCAAGGAGAGGATGGGGAGGACCTTGCTTTCTTGCAGCACTTTTCCTTGTGAAACCTTCAAACACTTCCCAAGACAGCTGGCTAGAGAGGTTTACACATAGTCACAGCTGCATGGGGATATGGTTTCATCCTGATTCCCAGGTGCCATGGGCTGCTCTACCTAGCAGACCCCACTGCCACACGATTAATGCCAATGCTAATGAATGTCTCCAGGTTCATCTCACTGCATTGCTCAAGTCTGAATCTGTCCACAGTGATGGACAGCAGCCACAAACCCTTGCCTGGACACTAATTTCAGTTCTGTGCCTCAGCACCTCTCTTCTCAGTGCAGTTCTGAAAGCCAAAATTCTCCCAGACCTCTCTGCAAGGAAGCAGCATTTAGAGAGCAGGGGGGCAGAGTGCTGGATCTCTTCATGCTGCTCTCCTCCTACCTTGGCAGAGGAGGACAGCAACAGGTTTGTACTGAGAGCTGCTGACGTTTTGAGGCAACGCTGCATGTTGCTTGCAGGATAAATGCTTTAAGAGAATTAAGCACTTTTACAGCCGACACACCATCAAAGCTTTATTCTCTCCACTCTTTAAATTAAGGGTTGGTTTGTGCATCCGTGCCATCCCAGCTGTGTAATAACCTCTCTAAAGCTATTTTTGTTTCACGTTCTTTACTATTTGGTAAAGCAAGCGGGAGTTTTCTGAGGACACGCGTTTTTATTAGAGCTAATTCAGCACTATTTTCTCACCCATTTCCTCTGTTGGAAGCGGGAAAATGAGCTCAAGGAAGCTCGAAGGCAGCGCACCGAGCCTCGGAAGCATCGTCGTGGCCTGGCTGCTCCTCTAGATGGCTCTGCCTTTGCCTAAAACGCATCAAATCCCCGCGGAAAATCGCAATTTCGACCCATACGGCGATACAAGCGGCTGCTCCTCTCCCTCCTGCAACGGTCGCGGGGGGTTGGAGCAAACTGATAAACGCAGTTTAGTTGTGATTTTGCAGAGTAACAGCTTTCGGTTTAGCTCTTCAAACACAGAGGGAAGCTGCTATTAATAAATCTACCTGTTTCTAGTCCTTTAGCTGCCCTTTCTGGCTGGGATTTCCCCATCAGCTCCTTGCTTTAGGATGCCTGTTGTCCGGTCAAACTTCAAATCAGCATTTTCCAGTGTGATCCTTCTCTAACGAGATGCGGCACTGCTCTGTATTGATTCTATTCTAAATAATAAAGGCAAAGGAAGCCGAGAAGGGAAAAGGCACCTTGCAAAGCGTAATGGAAAGTTTTCTCCTGCTGTTCCGGCTATCCGGATACGCATGGTAAGCTCTTTTTCCCAAAGAGGCAAAATAAATTCAGCAGCAGCAGCAGTGATAGAAACAAAATAACAATAGAAATAAACTAAATAAACCAAGCACCACATAAATTCAAACAAAAAATCCCAAACACCTCCCCTTACCATTGAAGGAGGAAGCACAAAATCACAATTCATTATCCCACTCACTTTAAAGTGATTCTCTGTCTCCAAACTCTCTGTCCGCTTGTTTTCAAACGAAATATAACAGTGAGAAGCGCCCTGTTATTACATCCCTGCTTGGAACACACGACGGATGAAGCATTTGGCGCTGCAGGTAGCCCGGGAAAGCTGCCGTGATTCAGCTCCACTGATCTACATGTGCGTTTATAACTCTTTTATCGAAGATGTAAACGGCAAAGTACACTGCCCAAAAGCTCCCCTCTCCCCAAAATTCCTGATGCCGGACCCAGCCCCCCGGTGTTCACAGCCCCGGGGAGAGACTTTGCACCTGCACCTGGAAGGGGGATTTTTAGTCATTTTACCAGCAAAAACCTAAACAGTAACCCTGTTTAAAACGCGGGATTTACATCTTCTTAGCGACTGATAAAGATTCCAAATTCTCCCTCACCATTGACCGCATTTCCCTGGTTATACGTGTGGGTCCGATCGTGTGTTTTACCCCGGACGAGAAGGATTTGCCGGATTTGCCCCATAGAAATCCCTGGTGTTGGGATCGTGACGAATACCGGCAGCTTTTCCTCATCAAAACGACGCGGTTTCCCTCAAGCTCCCCCGAAGAATGAAGGCGAAAATCAACTTTTATTCATTAAGTCAGTCCCGGCACTGCCAGCCCACTTCTCCCGCACTACGAGCAAACCCGCCGGTGTTGTTTGTTTGTTTAATTTCGGGCAATTCCTTATCCAGAGCTCATTAATTGCGACCTCAGCCCTGGCTTTTATGGGACGGGCGGCAAAATTACACATAAATAACAGCAGTTTAAGCGAATTTCACCCTTCGCGTTCCCATGGGGGCAACCGCAGCGATGCCAATCTCCCCCTAAGACCTCAACTTCGGGGCCGGTTTCGGGGCCGAAGGGATCAAGGACGAGCCGTGGGAAAGGGGGAGCGGGACAGCGCGGAGAGACCCTCGGGACAGGATGGGACCGAGGGGACACACACACACACACACACACACACACGGTCCAGCCGGGGCCGCGGATCGGGCTCGGGGATGCTGCCCCCGCGCAGCCGGGAGCCAAATCCCTGGCGCCTCCCGCAGCTCCCCCCGCCGGTCCCTCCCCCATCGCCGCTTTTGGGGCCCGGCCTTGCCCCCCTCCGCCTCCTTCCCCAGCGCGGAGCCGCGCTACTGGCTGCTCCCTGCGCGCCGCCGCCGCCCGCCCAGCCCCGGCCCCGGCTGCGGGCGGGGAGATCGGGCGCACGGCAGCGCCTATAAGGGCACCGCGCTGCAGCCCCCCGGGAGTTTTTGGTCTGGGGCCACCGGGGCCGCCGGCGGCGGGGCGGGGGGATCAACGGGAAGGGAGCGATCCGGGGGCGGGGGAGCGCCGGCCGCCCTGCATGGCCAGGGATTATGAGCGCCGGTGAGTTGCAGCAAGCGCAGCCCAGAGCCTCGGCGCCGGCGGCCGCCCCAGCGCCCCCTCAGCCCCGCAGCGCCCAGGAAGCCCCCGACATGGCGGTTTATTGCAGCGAGAACTTCAGCGTCTACCCCCAGCCCAGCCTCCATCCGCCCGGTGCTGCAGCAGCCGCCGCCGCGGCCGCCGCCGCCGCTGCCGCCGCCGCAGCCTCTTCGGGGCAGCGGGCGGGCGGGTACGCGCTGGGGGACTACGGGGCGCCCGCTAACGCCGGTTACCTATGGGGCATGAACAGCCCCGCGCCCTACCTGCAGGGCCCGCCCGGCTCCGCCGCCGCCGCCGCCGCTCCCTTCCTGTCGCCGGCTTCATACGGCTGCTCCCGGGGCGGGCAGTTGGTGGGGTCCCCCCCGGCGCCAGGGTCGCCGTCGGCGGGAGGAGCGGAGCTGAGCTGGTTGAGCCTGGCCAGCCAGGAGGAGCTGCTGAAGCTGGTGCGGCCGCCTTACTCGTACTCGGCGCTGATCGCCATGGCCATCCAGAGCGCGCCCGAGAGGAAGCTCACCTTAAGCCACATCTACCAGTACGTGGCCGAGAACTTCCCCTTCTACAAGCGCAGCAAAGCGGGATGGCAGAACAGCATCCGCCACAACCTCAGCCTCAACGACTGCTTCCGCAAGGTGCCCCGCGATGAGGATGACCCCGGTGAGGCCGCCGAGCCGGGCGGGAGGGTGGCCTTAGGGGAGGCGGGGGGCGGAGGGCTCTAATTGGCATCACCGTGATGGGAGCGGCCCCTTGTCCGACGGGTCCCGTGTCCTCTCTAGCAGGGTGCTGTGAGGAGACTGTCCCCATTGGGGCTGGCACTGTGAGGGCAGCGAGGGTCCCTGTCCCCTCCAGCCGGGCACGGTGGGGAGAGCAGCGCCTCTCGTCCCTGGTCTGCCCCGGCGCCGGCCCCCGTCGAGGGGCGGCTGGCCTCAGCGCTCACCCCCTCCCCGGCGGTGCCGGTTGTGCAAGGGCCGGCTCCTTCGGCCGTGATTCACGGCTCCGCTCCCTGCAGGCCCCGGGGCACAGCGGAGGCGCGCCCGGACAGCGCTGGCTCGGCCCGGCGGGGAGGGGACACTACAGGGTCAGTGCTCCAGTCAGGCCCAGGCATGGGACAGAGGCGTGTGGGGACAGATAAAACTACCACGGCCCCCCTATAGTAAGTCCGGGTGTGGGGCAGCTTGTCTGCACCCGCACAGCCCAGTCCTGTTGTCCCCTCAGTGTGCCTTGATATGTCAGCCAGATGCTCCATCAGCTCTTATGAGAAGAGCCGTGGCAGGGGCACCACCTTGTCACCCACTGGTGACACAGCTGGAAGCGTCCAAGCTTGCTGTGAAGAGCATGCAAGGAGCATGGGGAGCCCTGCTTCATATCCTATTTAGCCATGTCTAGGGTAGGGGTACAGATCCTCCAGGGAGGTTTATGCTATGTGATGGGGATGTTCTCCTCTATGTGGCCTTAAGGTTCACTCTGGCATCGGACGTGTAGGATGCGATGATGTTCTGGAGAAATTGTTTGGATCCTATGGACAGCAGACAGAGCAGAAGGTGGTGTAGGAGAGATGTGGGTTCTGTGCCGATGAGACAAGACATGGATGTTGCTTGTCTGTCTGCAGTGTCGCTGTCACAGAACCTGACTTTCTCTCTTGTCTCTCCTGTTTTCCACCAGGGAAAGGAAACTACTGGACCTTAGACCCCAACTGCGAGAAGATGTTTGACAATGGGAACTTCCGTCGCAAGCGCAAGCGGCGCTCTGAGCCCAATGCCCCTGCGAACCGCATCCGCAGCATCCTCTCTGGGGGGCCTGAAGGCTGAGGAAGAGCGACCCATCGCCAGCACAGGCAAACCATGCGGCAACACACCCCCCCCAGAGCTGGACCCCTCGCCTTCTGCCAGGGACCATCCCAAAAGCTCCTCTCCCTCCGGTATCATTTCATCCACCCCAAGCTGCCTCAGCACCTTCTTCAGCGGCATGAGCTCCCTGAGCAGCGGAGGCAGCCGTCTGACAGGGGCTCTGGGCAGTGATCTGCATCACAGGAACTTCTCTGCTGGGCAGCTGAGCAGTGGCACTTTCACCCCTTCCAACAGCTCTTCTCAAGAGGTGCCTTCACCAGACCAGCTACAGCGGGTTGCGGGACCTTCCCCTGCCTACTACAGCTCCTTCCATCCAAGCAGCAGCAGCCAGGGAGCCCAATACAACCACTACTACAACTTCACCGTTAACAGCCTCATCTACACCCGGGATGGCACGGAGGTGTAGGATGCTGGGGTGAGCGCCGCGAAGGGAATGGGAGTTGCAGCATGGAGGACTGTATGCTTTTGCAAACAGCATTTCAATGTGGACGCTTCCCAGGAGTTCTTCCAGGAAGACAAATCTCACCTTTCAAGATAAGGACAGCCCTTAAACACCAGCGGAAGGCAGATGCAAAGTCTTTCCCCGCATCCTGGAAAACATTAGGTGGTTTAGATGGCTTGCTGTTGAATTTCTGCAGGCGAAAGCGAACTTCAGTTGATGTTTTCAGAGGTTTCTAATCCTGAATGTAGACTAAGAAAGTTTAAAAACTATAACCATAAAGCGGTATCAGCAAGAGCCAAGTGGCACCCAGCCTTAGAAGAGAACAGGAGAAAGGAAAATGAAGAGATTTCTTATGAAGTGCCTTGTACAATGTGTTAAAAGCCTCTTCTGCCAGCAGTTGCCTCTGTAAGCCCTTGCTCTGTGCCCTGATCCTGCAATATGCAATGCATGAGGGGGAAACCTGGACCCCAGACCTCGGAGGTTCACTCTGGTCTTTCTGTGCGTGGCATATTGCACAGCCAGGGCTGTGTCTCGTCATCCTTCTCCCTGAGCTTAGTACCAAAGATCACTCTAGCCATGCAGCTTTAGCACAAGGATAAACACTGGGGTATTTTTATACATATTTGTACTTAATGTAACTCTTCTGTACATATGTTTCTATGTGGTTTTATATTTGTAAATTATGCTCTGGAGCTGTACTTTATTTATAACGTGTTTTACACTTTGTTAAAGTTTATTTTACTTCCTTCCCCTCCCCCCCCCCTTTCTTTTTACGTTGTTGTTTTATTTGTTTTGGATTGTTTTGGTCGGTTTCGTTCTTGTTCCTTGGTGTATTACTGAACCTTTTCAGGCTGAACAAGCTGTTTGGGAATAAAACGTTAACAGTTGTTAGGGTTTTCTTTTGCCTGGTTGTTCCTCAGAAGGTTTGAGGTATTTTACAGCTCTGTGGGAGACAGGTTTTGCTTTCACGTGGTTTGGATAAAAGGTGCAGAGATTTATGAACAATTTCATCTGTGCAGTAAGACAGAAGAAAACTGTTCTGTGCCCAAAGGCACATCTGAACTCACTTATAGCCTCCCATAGTCTCACAGTGGAGAGTGGGCACTCTGGGCCTTTTTATGTTTGTTTTTGTCAATGGTTTGAATGAAAAGTGTCCTTTTTTCAACTGGGTTTAGTAAAAAAATAAACCAACAAACCAATAAAAGCTTGCAAAACTTGGAGAAGCAGGGCTGGTTCCAGCGTGGTGATGGCTAGCAGCAGGTACCATAAGCTTGGCTGTTGGCTTGATCCATTTTGCAAATCAGTTTTTCCAATAGGATTGCATATGCTTAAATAGGAGTCCAGTTGGGAAGTCATCCCCATCAGCTAGAGGAGCATCTGCTGAGCATCCTCCCTGCTTCATGCTGCTGGGAAAGAAGAATCCATCGTAGAGCAGCCACTATCAACTCCCAATTCTTGCCGTTTGTATAAAGCTGTTTGTTGGGTGCTGTGTGGGTAGAGCGTAAATATAAATGTCTCCATGAGGAATGTAACACCAGTAATGAAGTTAAGCATGAAATTGCAGCTATTTAACATATATGCATCTGCCGTGATGTAAGGCCATCCCTGCAGGCTATTCAGAAAACAAACTTGTTGGCAGAGCCTCTTCCCTGGCTACCTGCATAACACACAGGGTGGTGATGCAAGACAAAGCACTGCCCTGATCCAAAATATAATGAAGCCATGATGAAACATCAGATGACTTCCATGTGCTTGGGACTGGGACCAATTACTTGCCCCAGCACCGGCTAACCGCCATTTGTGCAATAGCTGAGATGGGTGGGTGGGTGGCAATTCCTGCCTCATTCCCCTCGCTCACCCCTTCCCAGGACAGATAGCATCTTTCTGGCTTTAGGGGTAATTCCTGAATGTCTTGGTTTTTAATTGTGTCTCAGGTGATGCAGGGGTAATGGGAGGGAAAGGGCAGACTGCCACTAGCAAAAGGACCAGAGGGTCAGTCTCATCCTGCTCAAGTTTAGTTGCAGAGTGGGATAACTTTATCTGGAAGTTGGACTGCTGAGTTTGATCTACAAGCAATGGAGGGATTCCAAAGACCTTCCAAAGAAGGCCCTTAAGTAAGGCAGGAATTGCTTACTCACACACCTAAGTGACCATTGCACTCCTTCCCTGCTCCACCAGCCAGACCTTAGCAAGCAGTAGGCCAATGTGGGACACTTGTAAGTATCCAGCTCATGTTCTTCCACCCAGATTTGTTTCATCATTTGCCCTCTGCCACTTCCATCAGCTGTATGTTTCTGCAGACAATGCCCATAAACATCTGCTCTTGAGGATCCCAAACCAGTGGCAAAGTATCCTCAGCCAGTATCCCACACATCAATAGACCTTTTGCCACACCAGTTCATGGTGGCATAGCCAGAACCTGCCAGAGCAGAGCCAGCGAAGTATTCACCCACCACAGCGCTCCAGCCCAGCTCCTAAGGGATGGTGGTGGGGTCTAGGGAGGTTTTGGCAGGTTTATCTGTCCCCAGTGCCCCCTTCTGCTATTAGACCCAAACCCTGCTCTCTCCAGGGAAAGTGAGCCCTGAGCTGGAACCAGGAGATGTGGCCCCTCCTGAGGGCACACCACCACAAAAGCTGTTCAGGATAAAGCAACCTGCCCAAGGGACACTCGAGAGTAAATTTCAGCAAATAGACACCTAGTCTGCAGGGAGGAGCCAAGTGAATGAGCTAATGGCAGCCTTTTAGGTGTCCTTTTGTCATTAAAAGAGACTCTTCTTTTAACAGATCTTGGGAGAGGGAGGGCTAGAGGATAGAGTTTAAATAGCACTTAAAAGCAGCAGGGCTATTGTCATGGGCTTTGGGGATTTACTTGATTCCCCCATTGAAGGAGGGGGAAGACAAAGGCAATTAGCCTGCTGATCCCACCCTGGATCTCCCCGCTCTGCTCTAAATGCCAAGGCCATGCCTGGGATGGGCAGTTCTCCATGACAATGAGCCTCTTCCCAGCCTCCTGATAGCCCAGCAGCCCAGGGCATATCCAGGAAAATCAGTGGAGAGATGTCCTTAAGGCTTAAACTTCAGGCTTCCATCCTCTCTGCTCTGGCAGCCATAGAAATCACCCCATAAAATAACTTCTTCTGAGGGAGCAGTGATTTCATGGGAGCCCATAGATCCCAACTGCTGGGTGTTAAAGCAAAGTATCCCAGGAAGGCTCCTCTGTGCTTGGTTTATCCACTCTTTCGTGGCATCAAGAAAGATGCCACTTCAACTGGGCAAGACTGATACAATGCGGAAGTCCTCGATGTAAAACTATGGTCATGATCATGACTGCAAGCACAACTGTGTGGTACCTCTGCCCTGAGCTACCTGTACCCTCTGATACTCCCAGCCAGGGACTATGGCTCTTCCAGCACACACAACTCCTAAAAAAGGCAGTCCCTGCCCCAAAAGTAGAGTCCAAAGGCACTTCAAGAGAAGCGTTGGATCAGTAACACAGGTACTAGCTGGCTTCTACGTGTGGCACTTCTCCAGCACGGGGTCGTTTAACTTTGCTCAGCACTGGCCTTATCAACGCACCAGCAAAGGTTCAGGCAGGCACCCACTGCAGGTCTGCACTTGAGCTACTCCACAGTACAAAGGCTTTGCCAGTACAGCTGGATCAGCCCAGTCCCCTAAAGGAGACCCAGCTCCCGTCAACAAAGGAAACTCTCGTGCCAGTGAAGTTAAACCCCCCACCCCCAGCAACACCAGAGTGTATTTCGGAGCGGTGGGAGGGGATTCAAGAGGCAAGAACGCAGCATCCGCACTGGGTTTCATCGCCCGCCAACTCCTTTGGAAGCAAGGCTTCAGTTACTGCCACTGGCCATGGACCGTGCTTTGCATCTCCTCCGGTGGAGGAGGGTTTTGGTTTGCCCTCTCACTCACAGAGTCCATGAAAGTTGGCCACAGTACGTTGTACCTCTATGGAAGGATTTATTGCCTTTGTTATGCTGACTGAGGGGGATTTTTCCCTGGAATCTTTAGGAATAGTTCAAAAGATGCAGTAGTGTTCAAGGAAACTACAGATATCCTGCCCTTGCCTTCTCTGTATTTCTAACAATAGAATCATAGAATGGGTTGGGTTGGAAAGGACCTTAACATGATCTAGTTCCAGCCCTAGAACAGCTTCATCAGACTTGTTCAGAAGGCCCCACAGACCTCACCTGACTTTGTGCTGTACCTAAACACAGCCCTGCTTGTCCATGGAAAGTGGTTCTCTCAGTCTCATTCTGATAGCACATAAACTAAGAGGGACAAAGCCTTGCTTCTCAGCTTTACCCAGGAGAAGCAAGGTGAGGAACAGTCCTGGCTGATGGTACATGGGTGGCTGATGCCTCAGCTAGAAATAGCTGTGCCAGATGGAGACTGCAATTGGTGGGAAATTCATGTTTCTCCTTAGGCTTTGGCAAAAAACCCCACCAAACTCCCCCAAAACCCAATTAGCTTTACTGCCCTGTGAGAAAATCCTTCCAAACCAGTATTTTGTTCCCAATGTTATTTTCTTTTCTTGGATTTTGGAAGGAAAACATGGATTCACCTATCAAACTGAACCCCCCCAACATTTTCTATTAAAAAGGAGGTTGGTGGAATGTTTTTGACCAAATTACTGAGTGCAATATTCACCTGGGTAAGGTGACGAGAATTTGCCCCTCAAGGAATAACTGAAGTGCAATGTAAAACATCAAAGGTGTTATTTCTCTCTTTTTTTTTACCTTATACCTGAGCTATCTCTGAATCATATCAAATAATCTTCTCGTTTCATAACTCCATACAATGCAGGCTAAAAGTGTATGTGATCTGCTTTGTGTACTGCTGAATGGATGATTAAACTGTCTAACCCGAGGGATGTTCATCCAGGGCCTGCCCCAAACATGGTGAAGTAAGGGGAAAGACTCCCACTGACTTCAGAGGGCTTTGGAGCAGACCCATAATCAGCCAGGCTCTAATATACTTCAGGTGGTGTCTATGAGACTGCCCGGGGACACGTAAAAGGAGCTAAAGATTGCATGTTTGTGAATTAAACATCCTAGGCCTGATCCAGGCAATTGGCTGCTGTAGGAGAGTGGAAGCAGTCTCCCCTATCTGCCTGGACTTCTCTGGATCATGTTCCCTTTCCTGCAGACCATTATGTCCAGGATTTATTGACAAAGCACGGTTCTTGCCATGCAGCTGTCCCACGTTTCCAATAAGCAGTGGCAAATCAGGTCAGGACTGGTGGTTAATCTGCCCATGGACCCTTCAAGTGGTGCTGATTTTACATCTAATTGAAGTGAATAATGGGGTTGAGCTGTGCCATTTACCTTCCAGGCTGGTTCAGAGTGTGGCAGAACCCACACCTTGTCCTACCACTGCAGGGCCATCACAGTGATCCTGAAACATGCAACTGCAAGAACATGGAGTCAAAGCTAACAGCAGAGCCATGCTTGGACTTCCTTCAGCAAAGTGAAAGGTACTCAAATGGAACAAGATTATGCTGTATGTGGGGGGAAATGACACACCAATATAAGTGTTCTACTAGTCTACACAATGGACAGTTAATAAAGCTTCCAGGCTACAGACTCAAAGCAGACCAGAGGAGGTAGGGGTGCCTTACTGTTGGTGGAGATGCTCTAGGTATCTCCTTGCTTCAAGAGGATGGAGGCTTGTAGAGAGATAGGAAGGGTTCATGGAAAGGAAACCCAGCAGGAGTTAGCAAATGTGAAGATCCCCATCTTTAGGTATTACTTCCTAAACTACAAAGTGCTGCAGCCTGGGAATGCATTTTGTGTGTGTGTATATATATATATATATATCTTTCCCTAGGCAACCACCCTTCAGCACTGTGAGGCATGACAGTGAGTCTGACAGTCTGATCCAACAGGACCATTTTATGTTCCTATATGTAGTGTAGCTGAAAGCATCAAGTTTTCATCTTAGGGCAGGCTGACCCAGAGCTCTGGCCAATCCCATTCATTTTAATGAGCACTGAAGGCACCCTGCTTGCTGCAGTGGTTCTCACCTTAAGAAAAACCTGGCTAAGTTAGGGCAGACAACTTGCTGTCTGTAGGTGCCTTTTTCTCTCCATCCAATGTAGAGGAAGCCTTGGAGAGCTGACTTAGGCCAAGTTAGACTTCCTCAGGGAAGTAATTCATGGATATCTGATCATATGGGGCTTCTTTAATGTGTGGTCTTGCATCTAGTTACAAAGAGTACCATGGCCACCAGAGATGGAGGAGTCCAAGAAGGTTTCAAAGCAAGACACATGTCTAATCCATAGCTCCTTACTCATGGGAGAGTTACAGGAGAAGAAAACACCTGCATAGCCTTTCCTTCTCCCATGAAGCAGCATCTCAGCATCTCTGTGGTTCATTCTGTTCCAGGGAATTTCTTTGAGCTGGGACAGGAAGGTTTAATGAGCTTTTTGACTCCTTGTGTTCTTGTTGACAAGCTGCCATAATGAGTGCAGGCACCTTCCATCAGTGCAACATGATCAATATGCAATGTGTATTCTCTCTTTCCTGCTGCAAGAACTGTTGATTAAGTGTAAAGCTTTTGGTTTTGCAGGGAAATAGTGTTTGTTACCAGGCTGCTCTGCATTTCTCATTGAAAAAGCTGTTTGCAAAGGGCAGGCCTGGCTGGAGACAGCAGAAGGTGAGATTTGTGCTGCGCTGAGATTTGCAGCTCCACTGCGCCCTAAAATGTCCCCAGCACCTGGAGCAGCAGCTTTGAAATCATGAGCCCAAGTCATAATTCGATCAGTAGCATCAAACCTATCAGGTGTCTCAGTGGCAGAAGGTTGGGCAACCTTTGCTGGGCAACAGGAGAGCAGTACTCATGAGAGAGCTATGGCAGGACAGCCTGGTGAAGCTTCATTAGGGCTCTTCATTAAACCAGAGCCATCTTCAAGTTCAAGGAAACAGATTTACATCCAGTGAGGACAATGTGAGTCTGTGGCTTTCCCGCAGGTGGAAATAAACCATAGTCTCATCAGACAGAGCTCAGCTCATGGGAAAGGTGAGGATCACTTTATCCCTGCTTGCATGTAAACCCACGCTAATGGAGAGCAACTAGACTCCGTAGCCAAGGCAGTGAGTGCCTAAATGTGGATATCTGTTGTCAAAAGATAATAGGAGCTGTCATACTTCAGTGGAGAAAACATTACTGTCTTCTTCCTCTCTAATATTTGCAGCTTGCTCTTGGCAGCACGGCAGGGAAGCAGACCTGACGAGAAACCAAGGAGACCCTTCAAAGAATCAGGGAATTCATGTATTATAATTGAACAAGGGACTGTATTTATTCTCACTGCCCATGGCAGGGAGTGTGTGAGCAGTGGGAAGACAAGAGCGATGAGCATGTCATGAATGTTTGGGTCATTTATCATAACTGAATGCTGTTTCTTTCCAGGCAGCAGCTGCTTGTTACAGTGTGAAACCTCCTTCGCTACCCTGGAAAGCTGACAATCCGAAGAGACACGTATGAACAAGGGAGTGTTACTGGCCCTGTTTTACTGCGAGGGGTCAAGGAACGCCATGGGAAAGTGATTTGCTAAAGGTCACACAGTGTTATAGCAGAGTCAGGTGTCAAATCCTTACTTACTAATGCCTCCATCACAAAACTGGCCATGCTGAGTCAGGCTGAAACACTCTGGTCCCAGACTCATCCTCCCTTGCTGCTGTTACAGGAAAGCACAATAGATCATATCATTTCTTACCTATAAATCTTACCTGTATCTGCTTTATACAGGAGCATGGGTCCTGCCTAGGGAACCCAGTAGGTTTAATCTTCTTCCCTCCAAACCTCACAAGTCATCTGCACAACCAGGGACTGTTTCCCAAGCGATTTTCATGGTGTGCAGGACCTGTTCTTAACCAGCAGAACAACTGGAAGTCTGCTAAACCTGCCAGAAATAATACCACCAGCTGGGAGCTGCAGCGAGCAAAAACTTGTGATCCATTTCCGTTCCCGTTTCCATTTCCATAGCATCACAAATCTGCTCAGGTTGTACAGCAGCAATGTTTAGGTTTGCACACCATGATCTCAGAAGAAAGGGTTAAAATGTGTTATGAGCTGAATCCTGCTCTGGAGATCTGATAATCTAATCACCGCAGTTCAGGTCCCTTCTCTACCCCCAGTACAATAGTGTTTGCATCCAGGAGTGATACCAATCTGATTCCACCCAGTTTGAGCCCTCTGGAAGCAGCAGCCTTGCTCCCCACGTAACACGTGCTGCTTGCACTTGTGCATCCTCCACATAGCTGCTGCAATGCACCCAGAGCATCTACTCTCCTTGTTCCTAGGAGTGGAGGGATTATTCTCTCTGCTTTTCAGTGGACAAATGAGCTCCTGACATCCGGTTTGATGAAACGCTTTAGATGCAGGAATGCTGCTTCATCCCATGCCACTGGCAATGTGTTTCCACTAGAAGAAAGCAGCGCTCAGTGCCTCTGTGGGGAAGATGCTGGAAACAGGAGGAGGAATGGCTTCTGAACTGACCTCAGAAGTGGACTTTGCTGGGCCAAGCCACCATGACTAGATCCTCAGCTATTAGGAGGTGTTGGCTCAGTAAACCTAAGAAAACATGTCCATTTGCAGCAGAGGAATTGCCCCAGCTCACTTCATCACTGTAGCGATAGGATAAGGGGTGGTGGGTTCAAACTGAAACAGGGAAGTTCAGGTTAGATATAAGGAAGAAGTTCATTACTGTGAGGGTGATGAGGCACTGGAATGGGTTGCCCAGGGAAGTTGTGAATGCTCTGTCCCTGGCAGTGTTCAAGGCCGGGCTGGACAGAGCCTTGGGTGACATGGTTTAGTGGGAGGTGTCCCCAGCCCATGGCAGGGGGTTGGAACTGGATGATCTTAAGGTCCTTTTCTACCCAAACCATTCTGTGATTCTATGCCAGACATTTCACTGTGTGACTCACTCCTCAGCCTCCTCTGACTGTACAGGGCACATTTCCCTGCTTCTCACAGGGCTTGGACACCTCTTTCACTTACAGACACCCACCTGCAGACATGTGGGATTCAGTGTCTTACCTGCAAGCTGCATCCTGCCCTCCCTGCCCACCTACATGTCTGGCTGACAGATCCTCACCAAAACTCGATTCTTTCTAAGAGTGGGATTGGTTTCACCACCAACTTCGGGCGTTTCCAGCACAGATGTCTACATCTGAGCTAATCACCCTTGTCTCCCTTTTGAGCTGAAATAGAGAAACCGGGACGATGCACCTGCTTTTGGTTTGGTTTTTAGGTCTCCTTCAGGAACGGATGAATCAGTCCTTAAATCTCTGCTGCAAATATGGGCAGATCTACTTGAGTCAGATCAGTTCCCTCTCTGCAGTACTACAGATATTATGAAAGCATTCAAGTGCATGGAAGGCAGACACCCAAATTAGTGCCTCTCCCAGGGAAACAGTTAGATTTCATCAGCCCTGGCCTTCAGACCATGCTGCTGCGAAGAGGGAGATGTGGAGGGGTTAAACAAGATAAGACAAATTCATCAGGAGCCATTCATTCATTTCATTGCCTATGGAAAAGGTCTTTTTTCTCTACCTCTAACACCACAGAAACCACTGCGTTTCTCCAGTTGTTGAAGGAATGAGGCCAAGTCCCTCTTCTGATGTAAATTCCCCTGGATGCATCCTGCTATTCACAGTACTGGACAACTTCATTTGCTCTGAAAGCAGCACAGGGAGCCATGCTGGGCCCAGGTTGACTGACTGACACTAAGAAATAGAATTCAATAACTCTGATTGTTAAATGCCACTCAAGCAATGAAGAGAAACAGCCTGCATGGGCTGTTGTGTCTCGCTGGAAGGATGCAGTGACCTTATCCTCTGACCGGCGTAGGCTTTCCACCAGTGTTGCTGCTTGGAGTCCATCACCACCAGTCCTGGGAAGTAAATGGAAAACATCCCTTCATCCTTCCCAGTGGGAGCATAGTCCTCTATATTTTCCTCCCCTCCCCTCAAGGTTTTCAATGGAGGGGAGGAAGAGCCCCCAAACCATCCTTTCATGTTGTGTTCCCAGCATCTGGCTGCTCTAGAAAAATCAGGGTTGGGCTCCCCACATCACATCCAGACTTAAATCTCTTCCAGGTTTATGAAAATTTTCCAAAGCTTAACTACATTTCTAATTGTCCCACTTGTACTGAAACCTATTGCATGTGTTAATCTCAAATTCTTTTCTCTTTCCATAATTTTTTCAAGTTTTCCTGCACTCAGGCAGTAAATCCAATTAGGCCCATGTGTGTTAGTAGAGAGCCAAATTTACTTTGCAGGTCCAGACATTCTTGTCCTTCTATTTTATGTTCCCTTTTTCTTTTCTTTTTCTTTTTTCTTTTTTATTATATTTTTATTTTTCCATTTTCTCCATCTCTCCTCTCCTCTCCTCTCCCTTCCTTTCTTTCCCATGCCATCCCCTTCTCTTCCCTCACTAAACCCTTCCAGAACTTACACCACTGCTAGCACTCTGCTCCTCTGCACGTTCACCTTTCTTGTGTAGGCTGAAACTGCTGGAGGTAGAGGTGTGGCAGTGATGTTTGATCTTATTTCACATTAAAACTCTTAATACCAAGGGCTGATCCCCCCACGCACACCTTCATCTTGAAGAGCATCCTACTCTATCAGTGCTCTGCGGGAATGAAGAGGCAGAGTAAGGTAATACCCGTTGTAAGTAGGGCTGGCAGGGTTGCTCCTTGAGCAAGCTGCCATCCCTGGAGGGTATATAAAATCTGCAGCCTACTCCAAAATAAAGGTCAACGTGATGGCACCGCTTTTAGACAGTTCGTGCAGTTCATGCCTCAAAGCATACTCTGATTCCAACTGAGGATAAAACCTCACCAGGGCCAGGATTTTGCCTGTGTCTCCCTGCAAGGAGTAAATCAGAGCTGCCCATATTGTCCCTACTTTATTCATATGAGAGCAGAATTAAGCACTTAAAAACATTCTAGTCTGCAGCCCTTTGACTTCCCAAATATAAGTGAATGGGAATTATGCAGTGACTGAACATATAAAAGGGATGTACTTGGAGGAAGTGTGTGCATTAAGAACTAATAAAGATGAATCAGATGAGAGGAGCGTGCACTCCCTAAGCTGGCAGGTAGGCTGCAGGTTTGTTTCTGGTAGGGTTTAAACAAGCCCTTCCTTTGTGTCACTGTAGAGTTTTCGTGATACAAACACTAGGTAGTTTTCTCCCAAAACATTTGAACATCGGTACCTAGAAACAGGACTTCAAACTACATGGAAACAGGACTTCAAACCTGTTTGCTGCTGTCCACATCCATGCTGTGGGAATCACTTAGTCATTTCAATACCCTCATTTCTCAGCTTCGGGAGCTCGTGGGGCACCCCAGCTCACTCAGGCAAGCTGCCCCCTTGCAGCCGTCTCCAGGCAAAGGACTAACTCTTACAGTGGATCACGTAGGACTTCAGGTTAGATCTTAGGCAGAAGGTCTTTCCCTGTGAGGGTACTGAGGCTGCCAGCACAGGGTGCCCAGAGAAGCTGTGGCTGCCCCATCCCTGGCAGTGTTCAAGGCCAGGTTGGACACAGGGGCTTGGAGCAACCTGCTCTAGTGGAAGGTGTCCCTGCCCAGTGGCAGGGGGTTGGAACTGAATGAGCTTTAAAGACCTTTCCAACACAAACCCTTCTGTAATTCTATGATTCTGGCCAATGGCCCTATGGTAAGGGAAGAGGGCAGGTCAGAGGAGGGCAGTATTAAGCAGCAAAGCTTGGGATGGTTTCTACATGGTATGGTCACACTGGACACAGATTTTAGGTTTAAGAGCAGAGAAGTAAAAGCCCCTGCCTCTGCAGGCTCACTTTATAGTCAGTATGCATAGCAGGGAAGGCAGAAAGGTCATGTCTGTCCTCAAGACATGGAGAAGTCACCTAGACCCATCTTAGCATAGGTGTGGGAGCTGGAGCAACCAGTCCTAGGTCTGGTTCCTGTAGTGCCATCAAGCTTCTCCTTGAGAAGATGCACAATGGAGGCCTTCTTCATGGTGTTTCATGGGTTGTGCCAGTAGAACCACATCTTGGCTCCTGTGGCCACGGCTACCATCACCCCCATTAGTGAACACCCAGAGATCAGTGCTGCTTCTTCAGCTTCTCCTTCCCCAGCAGGTTGGACTGCTCTTGCTGGCTCACATGGGATGATATTTCCTCTGCCTGCTCAGTGCTGGACATTAAAAGGGAAGGCATCTACTCTCTGAAATAGGGTATGGAGCCTGGATGTCTTCCCACCTGAAGCACACGGCCTGATCTTTGCCCAGCTGCAGCTAAAGGCATTTGCTTGGCCACTTCACCTGGACCTTTCTTGGAGGGTCTCCAGACATCCCCAAGGCTTCATTCTCACTGCATGTCTGGGGGATGGATACTCTCCTTGAAGTGGATCTAGGAAGGGCTGACAGCTCAGTGCACTTTCAAGGCACTAGAGGTGCCAGGAGGAGCTCACTCAAGCTTGGCCAATGGTGCTGTGCTTGCAAGTCCCAGAAGTTTGGACCTGGGATTGGCATAGGTGCTTGCCAACACGGCAAGGTTGTGCAGATGCCAAATAGCCAGAGGAAGGTATCTGAGCATCCTGAGAATCCCGTAAGTAGGATGGGTTAGGAACATATTCATTGCATTGCTGGGATCAGATCAAGGCCCAGTTCCTCTTTATTATCCAGGATGTCAGACCCTGTTCCCATCCCATTTTAATTCAGAGTATTCTTGTAAGCATAAAAATAGCCAATAACCTTTTAAATCTTTGAAGCTCTGGACAAGACTGATGCCCAATAGACCTGGGTCTGACAGCCCAGCTGCACCCAAGTGGAAAGACTTTTCCTTCCCTTGGACTCAGATGTCTTCCCATTGAATTTGTGGAAACCCTCCCCTGCCCTTGTATAATAAGAGGTGGTGAGATACCTGATTTACCCACTTGGATGGCTGCTTTGTGAAAGCCCTTCCATTTAACAGCATAAGAACATAATGTGGGATTGAGTGCGCCCTCAGCAAGTTTGCCCATGACATCAAGCTGTGTGGTTCTGTTGATACACTGGAGGGAAGGAATGCCATCCAGAGGGAATATGACACGCTTGTGAGGTGGGCTGATGCCAACCTGATGAAGCTTAACCATGACAAGTGCAAGGTCCTACACCTGTGTTGGAGCAATCCCAGGCACAGCTACAGGCTGGGCAGAGAAGAGATTCAGAGCAGCCCTGCACAGAAGGACTTGGGAGTGTTGGTCGATGAGAAAATGAACATGAGCCGGCTGCAGTGTGTGCTCGCAGCCCAGAAAGCCAATGGTATCCTGGGCTGCATCAAAAGCAGTGTGACCAGCAGGTCGAGGGAGGTGATCCTGCCCCTCTACTCTTCTCTTGTGAGACCTCACTTGGAGTATTGTGTGCAGTTCTGGTGTCCTCAACATCAAAAGGACATGGAACTGTTGGAACAAGTGCAGAGGAGGCCACGAGGATGATCAGGGGACTGCAGCACCTCCTGTATGAAGATAGACTGAGAAAGTTGGGGCTGTTGAGCCTGGAGAAGAGAAGGCTGCATGGAGACCTCAGAGCAGCCTTCCAGTATCTGAAGGGGCGCAATAGGGATCCTGGGGAGGGACCTTCATTAGAAACTGTAGTGATAGGACAAGGGGAATGGGTTCTAATTTAAACAGGAGAAGTTTAGATTGGATATAAGGAAGAAGTTCTTTCCTGTAAGGGTGGTGAGGCACTGGAATGGGTTGCCCAGGGAAGTTGTGAATGCTCCACTGCTGGCAGTGTTCAAGGCCAGGGTGGACAGAGCCTTGGGTGGCATGGTTTGGTGGGAGGTCCTCCTGCCATGGCAGGGGGTTGGAGCTGGATGATCTTAAGGTGCTTTCTAACCCTAACTATTCTATGATTCTGTGCCTGTGGTTGACTTAAGAAGAGGAACCAGAGCCATTTCAAGATGTTTTTTTGCTCCTATAGCACGATGTTGTGAGAAAGGGATGCCCAGAAGTCTGCAGAGCCTCCTTGATCAGGAGAAGTACAAGTGGCTCCACTAGCACTTGCTTTGAGTGAGCCATTGATGAGCTTGTGTTGAACAGAGGGAACACTGCTCCATCAATGTGTGACACCTCCATGCTGCGCTCATGGCCGCTTATGGTGGTCAGTAATAGAGGCTCCTGGTTTCATTCACTTTCTACTAAAATGTCCTACTTTTCTGCAACCCCAAAAGCAAATGGTCTATTAGAATCACAGAATCACAGACTAACAGAATGTTTTAGGTTGGAAAAGGCCTTTAGATCACTGAATCCGGTCATTAAGCCAGCACTGCCACTAAACCATGTCCCTAAGTGCCACATCTACATGTTTGTTAAATACCTCCAGGGGTGGTGATGCCAAGCCATCAGCAGCCAGTTTCCTCTGGAGAATGCTGTGGGAAACAGTGCCAAAAGCTTTACTGAAGTCTAGGTAGGCAGCATCCACAGCCTTTCCCTTGTACACTGGGTGGGTCACTTTGTCATAGAAGGAGATCAGGTTAGTCAAGAAGGATGTGTCTTTCACACACCCACTGGAGGAGCCACTGCTGCCTCAAGACCCTATCTGAATTTAGCTAAGATCCTCCTTGGACATTTCTTTTTGGTGGGTTACCTCAAGGTGACTCGGTCCTATTCATAGCACATGTAGTCTTAAGTGTGGTATGTACCAGTTAGCTTCTGCCCTGAGGTCATGGCAAGGTGGCAGCTTAGTGCCATCAACATCCAAACTGTCCTGTGGCTGGATAAGGCCTCCTATGGTCAGTTCAAACAAGGACACGTGACATAACCTGTATTTAAGCTGAACATGCACCATGATGGCTGGTACCCACATATTCCCCTGCTCCCATACCCTGCCACTGTAAACACGGATAATCCCCAGCTCATGCTCTATCAGTCCTTCTGAAACCACTTCATGGGCTCGAATTTAAGCTCTGCTTTATGACCAAGGGAGCACAATCCTTGCAAAGCCCCACTAATCATAATATGTGGAAGCAGAATTGATACATGTGGGCTTTCTCTATCACTCAATTAAATGGTTAGTTTATGCAACATGCCGTCTTTTTGAATCAAAGCTGGGTCACTGTTAGGCTGAGGTAACATTAATTATTTTTCCGCTTGTCGGATCCCATGAAAAGGATGTGAAAATGGCCTGTTTATGAAAGAGTGCGGGCAAAGGCTGTGAGCTGATTATGTCAAACATATTCAAAGCTTCCTCTGCAAAAAGGATTGTGATCAACAAAGCATAGCCCACACCTGCACCCATTTCACAATGAAAGCTGTTAGGGCCATGAAGCTACTGGGGGAAAAGAGAGGTTGCATTAACCCTTTTGGGGATTGGGGTCTTCCACTCTAAGGTTTATACACACACAAAGTTGTTATTCTCTCACATGGATCCCGACAATGTCACCCCAGGAGCAAAAACAGGCTTTTCCATCTAACTTGTTTTCATGCACGGGCTTTTCTAAGCTGGATGGAAACATCAGACTGATGCATTTCCTCCTGCTCTTTGCTAATCTCCAATGGAAGTTGCACAGAGGAGCTGTCTGTGCTGGAAGAGCACGAAAGCAGCACAAGCTTGGACCCCAGTCCTAAAATAAGGTCTGTTCAGGATGACCCTGGCATCCTCAGGGTAAGTGCTGAAGTGAAGCACACTGCTGAAGTCAGACCATGTCCTTAATGAAGTTGTAGCTGCTTGGAAGGCAGATAGAAGAAGAGATGTGTTGTCAAAGCTGAACTGGATCCCAACTGCAAGGTACCTGACCCATTTTCTTGCAACCCTGTTGGTTATATTCCAACTGGATAAGATGGTCTGAATCCGTTATTGAGGTGGTTGGAACAGGAGGCTGGACCAGAGATGTCCTGTGGTCGCTTCCAATACAGGTGATGCTGTGATACGCAGCCCCGTGTCCTTATGAATTGTTATCAGATTCATATGGCTGAGGACAATCTTGAATCTGCTGGTCTTCAAGGGAATACGGAACAGAGCAATGTGCTACCATAGAATCCTAGATTGGGTTGAGTTGGGTTGGATTGGAAGGGATCTTAATGCTCCTCCAGTTCCAACCCCTTGCCACGGGCAGGGACACTTCCCACTGGAACAGGCTGCTCCAAGCCCCTGTGTCCAACCTGGCCTTGAACACTGCCAGCGATGGGGCAGCCACAGCTTCTCTGGGCACCCTGTGCCAGCGCCTCAGCACCCTCACAGGGAAGAACTTCTTCCTTATCGTCCTTTCTACAGTGTAAGTATCTGTTCTTCCCTCTCTGATTTGAGGGGCAACAGTGGGGGAAATAGAATTACAGCAAGTGTCACCTCCCTTGCCAACCTGTGGTGAATCCTGGACATGTCACAATGCAAGCTCAAAGTGGCAAAGCAGGAGCTTTCACCCAGCATTTTCCTACAGCACCCCATGGATAGTGCCAGGGGAGAGCAGAATGTTCAATTTCTGCACTAAGAACCCAAACATCTGCCCAGAAATCCTTCTTATTGGAGCTCCTCAAGAGTCACAGTCCCACCAGTCTGGGAATTTTCAAATCACACCATTAGCTAATGCAGATGAGCTCTCCATGAGTAGACAGGCACTTTAACAAGCTCCCTTGAAGGCAACTGAAGTCAGCCTTTGCAAGAAGGAGAGATCTATCACAGGATGAAGATGATGCTAAAACTTCAAGTTTCTGTTCATGCTTCCTGCCATTCAACAGATTTTACTGGCTCTAAATCCGTTCTGTCTGCTTTGCTAAGTCAGTATTGTTTTATGGGAAGATCTGGGACAATCCTTTAATTCACTAAAACTTCTAGTGATTAATGTAATAATTCTGCCTTAATAAGGATGCTATAGACTAATTGCATTTGTTCTAATTAATGCTCCTGAGGGGAGATCTGGAAATTCCCTGTTAAGTATCACATCATATAGAACCAGATTAAGGAAAATCTCCTCCTGACTCTTTCCAAGGCTGAAGTTTTCCCTGATTCACTGTGTATCATGACGGCAAAAAAAATGTTCCTCTTGTAAGTATTAAGACACTTCCAGAATGATTTTCCCTGATATTCTAATATCTTCAGGCTGGGTTTTAGAGTCTTGAAAGACAAAATGCTATAAAAAGCTTTTGCTAAATGCTTTGACTGGGTTGTAGTCTTTGGTTGGGTTATAATCTCTGGGCCCTGGTAACTGGGAATGAGTAAGAAAGTAAGGTGTGTTGCAAAGAGGTGTCAGTGAGGTCATTTTCCTTTATCAAATGTTCTAAATGATCCTTTAACCTGTTTGGAAGCAAACAATCAAACAAACCCTCCAAATACGTTATCTACCAACCCTCATGATTAGCATGGAGCAAGGAGAAGTGAGTTTGGTAAACACAAAATCAACTGAGAAACTACTCTTGATTAATATGGACGCCCTCAGGAGTTCAAAACACCTTCCAATATTTAAAGGAACAGAGAGTGAGAACACCTCAGTTTAACAAATGCTACAAGCTCTTTTGATGGCATAACGGAAGGAATGTTATAAATGATAGAGAATAGTCACTATTTGATTATAATAATGTCTAGATACATTAGATCTCTGAATACTATTAGCTAGGGCCATTACACAAATTAGACTATGGCTTTCTGCACCATAGCTGATTCAGTCATGAATACACCTCTTCACAAAAAGAGGAATTCTCTTGTTTCAATTATTTATTTCTAACACTGGAATGAAAAGCCAAAATATTATCATTTTCACGGGAATAACACCCTGCAAAATGCTTATAAATGAAAAGTGTCAACATGTATACTTATTTTTAATATGTTTTTCCAAAATATCGGTGTTTTAATACTAAATAATAATTCAAGCAAAACCGATCTATTTTTATTTGTTTTCCTTAGGAAAAAAAGATTTAAAATTCTTTACAAAGTGATAAAATGACAATTTTGAGAGAAGAAAATGGCAAGATAGAACCAAACCGGACTCCAAAGTGTCAGAAATTATTGTGGAAAAATGTAAAAGTGAACCCTGCCCAAAGAAAAGTTTCTGTTTCAAGGATCTATCGTTTAAAAGCAAACCCCTTCTCTTGCTGACAGCAGATGTTCATGCCTGGGACCTGGACCTATTGGTCTGTAGCAGCTGCTGTGGCTTCTTCCCCTCTAGTGTCTCCTGCAGGTTGGACTTTGCCAGCTCCAGGCACAGCGAGTTTGTGCCGGTGCTGCATAGGCTGGTTTGGGCACTATAGGGACATTGCTATCATGGCTTCTTGAGCTGCCCCCTGCTATGTCTGCAGACTTCTTTGCTGAAAGAATATTTCTGCTTCTGGAACACCTATGGAGGTGCAGCGCATTTCGGGACCAAATAGGTGAGTCTCATCCCATCAGAGGTAGATGTCTACCCAGCCTGTGCCTCCATCTGAGCCAGCCCAAGGCTTCTCTTCTCATCAGGGGAGAGAAACTGGATTTCTCAGCACCTGACTCCATCTCTCTTTAATTCAACATCTGCATCTGACTGATGAAACATGCTCTACTTTGCCTTGTTGTTTATGGAGGTAGAAAGGTAGTGAGGACAGCTCAGAAGTAGACACCTACAGTACAGACATCTGCAATTAGAAAAGATGAGTCCTGACTACCTATCCACAACTGATTTGGCTAATCTTCTTCCTTTTCCTTGGAAAACCACTGAAATGCCGGCCAGAAAAGTTCCTCAGGCACTGCCCATCACATTTACCACCTTCCACATCTGGGACATCAGCACTGCAGGTTGCCTTTCCTCAAGCTTTTTTGCCTTTCAGGGTGCAACTGAAGTGGGAACTCAAGCCGTGTAAGAACAGAGACATGGGAACTCTGGTGTGTGGGCAGCTCCAGTTGAATTCTATAGGGGCCACTGACAGCATATCTTTTTATGGGTTTTACATATATACCCTGTGTTTTTCATCTCGTGCATATCACACCCTTGAGGAATACCAAAGACCACTCACAACCTGGCCCAGAAAGCCCAATGACCCTATGCAGGCCATGTTCAGAAACCCTGATCTCAGTCTGCAGTGAACAACTCTGACGCCTCAGAGCAACTGCAAAGCAAGAATGGAGAACTGTGGTCATCTGCAGGTTTCTTGGTGGACAAGACAGCACAAACATCTCAGAAGGAAGGAGAGGATGGACAATTATCTGTAACCTCTTCCTCCTCACTGATGGTGGCTTTTCATGCCACAGGTTTTGGGTGGGTTGTTTTTGTTGTTGTTGGAATTGAGTTCCAGACAGGTAGAGAATAGAGTCAAAAGGTAACTGTTTGTCCATCTTTGGGTTTTAACCTAAAGATGTAGCTTCTCCACCTTATTTATATCTCTCATTTCCCCAGGTCTTTCTCCAGCATCTCAAGTGGCAGATGTAGTCACTGTTCAAAGGAAATGCCAGCAGGTCATTTAATGACTTTCCTTCTCCTTCAAGGGCTTGACTCATAATTATACATGGAAAGATACACAAGAGATTATAACAATAGCAGGCAGCCAAAACCAAACTGATTTATGTGTAGCGTGTGACATATGGCAATGTAAGACAAGATCTCTGGCTTATGGGCATTTTGGCAACACACGAGGTGGATCCTATAGCAACGCCTTGTGTTTGCACAGCTCCCATTTCTGCTGAACTGCCCTGGATTTTACTTTCATCTCTCATCTATAGGCCTTCAGTGAGAGGGCCCCAATCTTCCTTAGCCAGTTGTGACTTAGATATTGCTTAGACAGCTGAGAGCCACACTGCTTTAATCTGGTTGAGGGATAAGGCATCTCAGAGAACATTTTTGTCCCATTTTCTCAGACTGTAAATGGAGATAGTGATACTTACCTCTTTTATCTACCTCAAAGGGTAGTTTGAGGGCCAGATAATATTTTAAAGCATTATCTAGTTGGATATTTTTCTTATCATCATGAAAAGGAAGAACATAAGAGCAGCCAGTCTAGCTCAGATCACCCCTTTGCCCCAGTCAGGCATCTGTCTCCAACAAGGTCAAGAGCAGGAGCTTGGGAAAGGGGTGTCAAGATAAGGCAAGACCCTCGTCTTTACCTTTATGCAGCCTTCATTTGTTTCTCACTAAGATGAAATAATAATAAAGGATTGATCATTCCCTGAACTTCCATTCCATTCCTTTCTTCATCCCCAGCTCCCTGGAAAGGTCACCACGTGAGACAGGGAAGGCAGGAAGTGCTTGCTATCAATGGGAAGAGCAGCTCTCAGTCAAATATAGTGGGGCAAACCTGCTTCCTGCAACCAGAAAGGGAGTGGAAATCCCCATGGGGCTGTGCTCATGAGTCCCACCAGTCTTGTCTGCAAGCCCTCTACCTTTGATTCCAGGGTCTCCCCACAATGGACTTTTAATGCATTGTTCTGCCTTTGAAGACTACTGCCAGGTTATTTTTCTTATCTAGCTTAGGAAAGATCTAACAGGATCAGTTAGCTTGCTCCAGGGTAGGTTCTTTGAAAAGCAGTGATTTATCAGGGCTTTGTTTTACCTGCTCTTGGGGTTCTCCAACCCTTCTGGTTTATCCAGCTCTGAGATACAGCAATGGGCTTGGTTGAGGCGCTGGTACAGCCTGACCATGGCTGTAATTCCTCCACGCAGTTGCTGATCTTCACTGCAGAGAGCATCACCAAACACTGCCTAAAGACAAAGGGAAGCCTCTTTGGGGAGCATGGATGTCCAAGGCACTTGAAGTTAGCAAGGATTGAGTTAATTTTCACTAAAAGTGGCTGCCAGAAAGCTCTGGCTGTGCTTGCATCTCTCCTTTTGGCCTCTTCACAGGCCTCTGTGATGGTACAGGGAGAAATGACCTTGGCTCAGTTGGAGCTGCTCAGCTTAAGTTGGTCCTGAAGTTGATGGTTAACTGGGATAGGAAGGAGATCAGCAGCCATTTCAGGGTGATTCCAAACCAGGTCCCACACTGAGAAGGATGGCTGTGTCCTTCCTCAGAGAATCAGAGGGACACCAGGCTACAAGGTCTCATCAAACGTTGGTCACCTGGCTCTCCTCCATGGGAAATGCAGTTCTATGGGGCCCACTATCCAGTGAGAGGTCTAACTGGAGAAGCTGTGATGTGAAACCAGTGGCTTGTGACACTGTCAAAAGCAGACTGGCTCACGCAGGGGTTGCATGCTTGAGCAGACCCAAGCAATTCACAGTCAGAGCTATCAAAGCAATGACCCAGCTCCTTTAACATGCTGTCTGAAATCATGTTTGGAAACTTTAACACAAAATTCTAATGCTCCACTCTATCGTTACAGACAGGCCAACAGTGATGTTTTAAGTTCACACGTCAGCTTCCACACCAGAGACTCCCATTGGGAAGGTCTGGATTGAGTTCAGGGGGCTCTGGGGACTGATGGCATTATGTAAAACGAATAACTGGCAAAATTAGGCTGCATTAGTTCATGCACAGACCTGTTAGAGGCAGTGTTCAAGGCCAGCTTGGACAGAGCCTTGGGTGACCTGATCTGGTGTCTGTGCCTCAGGTGGTGCTCTCCCTGTATCCTCATTGAGTAAGGGGTAGGCATAGGCATCCTGTCCACCCCAGTGAGACCTCTCACTTTCCTTGGGCTCCCACTCTGCCTGCTGTGCCCCTAGACCTCCACTCAGCACATCCTAACAGTGACTTAACATCAGACTTTCCCACAGCCGTGCTGAATGGCAGCCAGAGGGTATTGAATATGCCTACAGAGGTCACCATCCAAACCAGGGGAAGGCGACGGATAAGACCATTGTTCAGCTGCAGGAAGGTGGAGAGGAGCTCCAGAGCCTGGATATCTGGAATGTCCTTCATGGCAGAAAGGGAGTCCAGGGAGGAAAGAGAAAAGGAAGGTGTGGGGGGGGAAAAGGCGACTATGGGAAGGCTTGCAGCAGTGTGAGTTCCTGTCTGCTGCTTGCTGGGATGCTTGCCATTTGTCCAGATCAGAGCTAGTGATACACCGCAGCTCTTTCTATCTTTCTTTTTTGTTATTCAGACAGTAGAGTGTTTCTTTGGTTACCATATACAACTCATTTCAGATCTGATGCCAGAGGATATTCGATACAAGATCTAAACACCGCTTATGTGTAAATTCATAATACTGTCTGTGCCGGAGCATGTTGCATGACTTTGAATCTTACTGTATGTTAGTGCCATCAGATATACCTTACTAAAATCAAATGTAACACACACAGCCAAAGAAGAGATGTGACACCTTTGCTGTAAAGCTATCAGAAAAAAAAAAAGGGAGCAAAACCCATTTGGCAAAGCCTCAGTCAGCTCAGAGGAAACTCAATGTTCGCAATGTGTAAGTACTCACACTACCCAATGCAAAGGAGAAGGAGAGACTTCTCAGAGCAGAAAGGGAAAGGAGGCTTTGGCAGCAAGGTACATTAGATAACATTGCTCCTGATCTTGCCTGAGATTCACTCTACTCCGAGGGTGGGAACATCTCTCCTGGATTCACCTGTCTGTATAAAGAGACACCTGCCTCCAGCTCTGTATCGCCTCCCTTCCCGCATTGTAATTCCCACTCTTTAAAGCCTTTCCTCAACAGGATATATATGGGGAAGCTTGCAGATAATGTATATCTAAAGTTAGGGAGGACTGCTTGCTGTCAGATAGGAGAGTCAACATGCTTCCCAGGCACATGTACCTCCAATATGGGTTGTGTGCAGTTGTGACAGCTGGAGCACACATAACTGAGCTGGATTCCACATCGATGGCAATGAGCAAATTCTCTGCATTGCAGATGCTGGAACCATAAGGTGTTTCAAAATATGTGTAATCATCTGAGTTCCTTCTCACACAGATATCTGCCTTCCCCTTGTATTTGGCTGTTGGTGCTCATGCAGCAATTAGGGTATTCAAAATTCCCTACAGTTCCCAGAGCACTTCAGTTTCCTTTCCCTCCTTTTCCAAGCTTACTTTCATTTGGCTGTCTGTCCAAGAAGCACATCCCTTGCAAAGGCCTTTTGGTGTATTGGTGGAGCAGGGTGCCTTCAAGAAGGTTCTTGGTGAGGCAGCAAGATGGGGGTCATGTATCAAAAAGTGCAGTGCTTTTGACGGTTTCCTGTACTTACAAAATGTGCACAAAATGGACTAATACCCTTAAAATATTCTCCTGTTCGTGTTCAGCATTTTCCAAATGATCATTTAGTGTGCAGAATGTGAAAATACAGAGGAGAGACTCTGAAACATGCCCAGCAAAACATGCACACAGCCAACATTCTGCAGTAGTTTGGTGATCTTCTTCATACAGGTCCCGATCTCCCTGTCATTCACTTATATGGGAAAGCCCATGATAAGTTTTCATTCATGGCTCTATAAAATCAACTCAAGTGTCTGTGATCATGTTATACCTGAATAGCCTGCAACATTTTTTAGATGATCTACAGAAAACAAAATGGTTCTACTTTAATCACGCAAATATATGGTGACTTCTTAGGTAGTAGTCTATGTGACGGGACCTGGGGATTAGGCTGGTTGAAGAGTTGGAGTCAGCACGTTGTGGAAACAATGAACATCATGTTGAGGTGTGTAAACATCAGCCTCCTGAAGCAATCCTTAGTCCCTTCAACACCAGAGGAGCTTTGCTGAATAGGGTTTCAGTTACCCACCATAACCATCCAAAGGAGATGTGGGCCATTGGGGTGGTGCTAGAAGTTGCTAACAAAAAACTGTCTGTATCGGTCATAACCTACATGGAAAGAGTAGACAAAAGGGAATTGCCTAGCATAAGGAGGAGAAGACAGAGTGGGAATAGGGTGATGGCCTTCAAATATGTAAAGGCTGCTGTGGAGAAGAAGGGAATTGTCTGTTCTCCATGTCCATAGAGCAGCACAAGCAGTAATGGTCCCTGAAGTCATTTTAGACATTGGAAACCTTTCCAGCAATAATGTCACGAAGCAGTGGGGTAGTTTGGCTGAGCAGGATGGGATGCCTGCATCACTGAACACCTTCAGAAAGTGTACCCAACCTATGGAACAGCCTTGAGGTATGGTGATAGACGTTTTGAAGTCCCTTCCAGTCCAATGGTGATGCCAAAACCTGAGACATTAATTAGAGAAGGGGATTTCTAATATCTCTGCACTTTTCCCCCTATAATTTTTAAATGGGAGATGGTAGAATTCATGCCCTTGGGCTGACAATTTAATCAGAGGAGAAATAAAATAACAGCTTTAGGTCTACCTGCGCAGCATGGTTTGCCAGACCGTGATATAAAAGACATTATTTATAAAGCCACAGTATAAACCCAGAAGTCCCTGAATCTGAAGAGGAGCTAAGTCCCCCATTAAGTCCTTGTCTTATCAAAATGGTGAACAAGAATATAATCCTGCAGTTCAGAAAGCCTTCAGCATGTGTGTGTTCTTAGTCCTCTACTATGAATGTATGTGTGTTTGTATACTCATTTTCAGACTCTTTACTGGTGGTAATGGTGTAGTACCGCATGCAGAGTGGAATCTGTTTTGTTCTTATTCAAAAGTGAATGTTTATTCAGGCATCCTCAGGATGATGCAGGCTCCATTCAGATGTAAACGTGTTTCAGTAGCATGACTCATCACTGAACTTCTAATTATATACTTTTTTAATGGTGACTGTGTTAAGATGACAATTTATACACCATTTCTTCTGGGGTTTGAGATACTGGCAAATGAACAATCATTTACATCTTGACATTCACTACATTTCTGCTTACACGATGTTCAAACTGCATGACTTAGACAGGTATGCTGCAACATTAATGATGAAGTGCATATTTTCAAACCCTTCCCTAGGCAGGCAGAATGGAGATCAATGATTACCAGCTACAGAAATGTGCAGGTCTTTTGAAGTTGTAAACACTAAAATTTCACAGCCTGTTGAGTGACAGTACATGAACATTACAACCGCAACAAGTCTACCTTGATGACAAATAACAGTTCATATTAAAATAGCATAGCTCGGTATCACTGTCTGTGAATTGCTTGTTTGTCATCTGGATTTTAGAAGTCCAACTATTGTTATGGTGTTAGGAAGATAGTATTACTGTACTGCTACTACTTATATGACCACTAATGCTACTTAAGGACAAGTGGGCCAACCAAGACCGTGTTGCTATGGAGGACATGTACTGAGCAATAGGCAGAATCTACGTCAAAGTTGTTATGTAGAAGACAGTGGTGGCAGTAACCACTTGTGATCACATCCAGTGAGTGGATAGCACTAAACTGTGTTTTGTGCAGTTAACTTCTAAACATCCCTGGGCAGTGGGATTCTTTTCAGGAGGCAATTTTTAATGGACAGGATTGCTATCCTTCTGCCTGTTGGGAGTTTATACTTATATAACATTCTATGATTCTATTTCCATTGTGCTCTTTCTGTGGTTCCCATGGCAAATACAAGTGTTTTCTGCTGAAATAATTCAATCCATGAATTGCATTCGCTTGTACCTACACAAGAAATTCCTCAGCATCCTTCAGATGTCAGCTGACAGCATTCTTACCTTCCACTCATGGGCTCCATCAGGACACATTCACCTCTTTCTATCCTTCCTCCTAACAGAGCCTTTGCAAGGACTTTGCACACACAAACTGTCCTCAGTGCTGAGTTCTGATGTCCCGAATCCACTGAATTCTTTCAGTTCCAGGGGGCTGCTCACTGAAAATTAAACTGATTTTGGGATGATTTAAGACCTTCAACACTGATTCCAGACTTCTAAGCTGGAAAACTGTGCCTTGAATGGTTCTCTCTTCTTTTTTACAAGATGCTGGCCAGATATAACTCTGCCAACACAGCACAGTTACACCAGTGCCTATTTGCAAAGCAAGGAGAAAGCACCAGAACACATTAAAGCACTTGGATGTGCCTTTTGCATGATGATGCCATACTGTGTGCCCAGGCTGCACTGTTATCCTAAGAAGCAGAGCCTGGATGCCAGCTGTTGGCCCAAGTTCAGGTACACACAGGCCTGCAGAGCCCTGGTCTCTACCAGCATTGCAACCACAGCCTTGGGAGCTGTGGGGGTGACTACATGGGAAACAGAGCTCGAAGGGAGTGGAGCTCACCAGAAACCCGAAAGGAAGGACAAGTGTAAGGACTGAGTCCTGCTATGACTATTCTTTTGCTAATGTGCTCCACACTGTTCTCTTTATAAATTACTGAATTATCCTTAGGAACAAAAGGTATTAGGGTCCTGCAAGCTTCTCTCAGTTTGTGGTAGGACTAATTCATTAATGTGGCTCCAACAGGAATGTGTGCAATGTTCTTTCTAATTGGACATGACTGGTCAAGAATGACTCGGCCTCCATCCAGATCACACTGTCACTTATGCTGTATAATAAGCTACTACTACTGGCCCATGAATCAATTTTTAAACAATCTCCAGTAATGAACTTGGACGGCCCATTGTTGTTGACAAGGAAATGCACAGTCCTGCTATTGTCAAGGGGCTCAATTATGGGTTCTTTGCTTATAAAATAGAGGAGGGGGGACAAAAGGGGGGTGGTCTATGGACAGTAGTGACAGACTGAAAGAAGTGTTTCATCTCTGGGGTCTTTACAGGGCCTGACAAGCCAAAAGGTCAGTTTCATAGAGGTTTAACTTGAAATGTCTGAGGACAAAAAAGGCATCTGGAATCATTAGGGAATGCAAAGTTTGACTTGCACCATTGGAAACCCTTAATATATTATTTTAACTGTAGATCTGACAAACCCTTTGCCCACTGGGTGGGAAAGAAAGGTTAAAGGAAGTAAAAGCTTTATATTCCTCCAGTGGGGGGGAATAAAAAGGTTAATTTTAGTAACTCTGGGAAGAGTCTTTGGGGGAAACTGTCAATGTTTCAGCCCGTTTGCCATTGTCCTGAGCCAGCGGAGTCAACACTGGTAGCGGGACAGGCTGCTGCTGGATGCCACGATCCCAGTGCTTTCCCCTCAGATAACCTCATCAGTCACTGAAATGTCAAGGCTCTGCCCAGTTCCTCCTGCCTGAACCAGCCTCTGTGCACGGTGATGCTGCCTCTGTGCTTCTCACTTTGTTCAGGATTACTTGCATGTTACCAGGATTCCCTCAGCATAAAGGAAATAAATAGATCTGAAGTGGTTCTGGCGATGATGTTTGCAATACTCTTCCCAGCTGACCAATGCCTTACAAAGCCAGCTCTTTGTCATGCCCACGCAGGTGCCATCTCTTATTTTAAAGCTTTAAAAATACCATACAAAATCAGGGAACTGGTCCCAGGTTTCTTCCAGCAGAAGAATACACTGCTACAGGAGAATGCACATCCAAATTAAAGACAAGCAGGGTGTCCATTTGCAAATGAAGATGCCCACTCAGCCCATGGGTTAAAACCTGCTCCCTTTCCTGGTCATTTCACCACAGAGCTGAAGGAGATGGGCAGAGGGCAGCCTGCACTGGGCAACTGGCTCCGTATTTCCCTGGGTGATGAATCACTTCTCCTCCTTGTCTCTGCTCCCCAGCCACAAAGCGTGGCAGCCTCAGTGCATTTGGAAGACCAGTCTTAAGCGGGAACAGTGGGTGGGATATAGTGAGAAGGGGTCCAGCAGGGAACTGGGGAATCCAGCACACTCTGAGGCTTTGCTGGAGCAGGAATGAATCCGGACATGCACGGGTAGAGCCTGTTTGAAGGTGAGACACACCTGCTGGTATGAAGGCTGCTGGGGCTTGTCTGGCTCATCTCACAGGATAGTCCTTCCAAAAACCCTTCTGAACAAAGAGGAGGGAGGGTACTGAGGGCACTATGCTCAGCACAGCCCAACACCAGCTTGAACCAAGGGTAGATGCCCCAGGACCACACTTGGTGGCACATAAGGACCTGGTGGGGCACATTGTGCAAGCACCTTATAAGACATCAGAGGAAAAGCCCGCATGGAAACAGGTAGCTTGGCATTGTTGGTTTTCTGTTATTGCCCAGACCCAGAGCATATGGGAAAAAGCCTCTTGAGGAGCAAGTTTGGGAAGACCCTCAGCAGAGGAAGATACTGGGTGGTGACTGTAAGGTCTTTGCACACGCAAGCTGTCACTGTTGGGATGTGTCCTTAGGACAAGGTCCAGTCTGGTGGCAATCCCTCACTGAGCTCCCAAAATAATCAGGTTGCAGGTGACTCACAGGTTTCTTGAGAAAGGAAAGTTTCCCTTCCCATTCTTCCAGCTGGCAAGAAACTCTTTTTTTCCTGCCTAGAATGTGCCCTCCTGTGAATATACCTGGACCTGCGGTGCTAATGGCTTGTGATTCATTGGGCAGGAATGCATTGCTGTGTCCAAGCACTGGGCTCTGGTTTTCCCACTGCTCACTGGGATGGAGGAACAAGCAAAAAGAAGGGACTTGAGCCCTACCAAGGGAAGAAGGGCTGTGGGGTGAGGAGCAGCAAGCATGGGGATTGAAGGCTGGCTTTCTACCCAGCACATTAACCCACTGCTCATGAGAGAGGTGAAGACAGCCCTTGTGCCTACCAGCACCATTTTGAGCCCTCTCATGGCCTAGGGCAAGTCATTCTGCAGCAATCTTGGGCCATAAAACAGAGCCAGATGTCCTGGTGGAGGTGATTCCCACATCAGCCAAGGTCTCCATAGGGGCTTATTGAGGAATAGGGTCCTGGGAGCTGGAGCTATTCGGGCATTGGCTGAAAACCCTCTACTCACCCAGCCAGAGCCTGCAGGAGCCAGTACTCGATGCCTGTCTCAAGTCTGGGCGACCCCGTCTGTTCCCATTAGGAGGCCCAGGCAGTAAATTGGGCCCTGAATATATAATTAAGCAAAGGGCACCATCCTGAAGCCAAGGTTCACACTGATTTGTTGTGGCTGGGGTGGGAACAGCCCTTTGCAAATCAGTCGCAGGATGTTGCTCCTAGTCAGCTGGAAACTCGGTAGCTCGGCTCCATAAAAGCTGGATCTAACGCTTCAGCTCCCCAGCTGGCTTCGGCATCCTGACCAGCACGCAATCCTGTGGCTTGCTTTTCTGCACGACAGTCTGGAAGCCTTCCTTGAGAGCCTCTTGTTTGCTGGCTGCCAGGATTTGCCATGCAGATTCTTGCCAAAGGGATAATATAAACAAAGCATAATGTCAAGTTTCCCACACAAGTAAGATGATCTATTAGCACTGCACTTTGTACTAATTATTGCACAGTGGGTGGGGGCTTGTGAAAGGAGATTTATGCATTCAGCTAGCCTCACTTTTATTATTTGTAAGTACTTTTTGGCAAGGAATGAGCAAGATATGTATTTTATTGTTAGGCTGTTGCAAACATCCTAATCTTCCGCACTCATTAAAACCTCATAACAAATAGTAAGAATGATATATTGCAGCCACAGCGAGCATCTCATTCATCCCCAGGTGGGGGAAGGGGGGAAAGATGTAGGGGAGAGGGAGGGACAAGGGAAAGGGGAATGTGGTTTTGGGGCCATGGTCATCTTTGCAGCACATGGAGGACCCAGGTACCTGAAGGGCGGAAATAAGGTGATGGGTGAGGAAAGGCTTCTGGGATGGCAGGGTGATGGGGAGCTCTGTGGTGAGGTCTCAGCATGGAAGAAGGACACTGTTGCTTCAAAGTTTGAGTCAGAGCTCTCAGAAAACAAGAGCACATATATGTCCTCCCTGGCATGAAGCAGTTAAACTGTGTTTCTGCTTTGGAAGGTAAGCCCACATCAATACCTGCAGAGCAGCCCAGCTTGCGAGGCTTGTGCTGTGTCAGGACCTGGCATGAAGAAGACCCGAGGGCACTCCAAGAAATTGCCTTAGAGTATTCCTGCACTGCTTGGGCAAGCAGAAAAGACCCAAGAAGTTGCCTGATATGTCAATTTGTCCTTGGGTAATACAATGCTGGGTGACAAAGGCTGGACTGATTGCTGTGATCACCGCTTTGATGTCCCTGGTTCTGACGTCAGCAGTGCAGCTCTTGGCTGATAACCCAGGAAGAGCCTGGTCCAGGAGAGATGGTGGTGACCACCAAAGAGGCGATAGTTCTGCTGCCACAGCTGCCTTTGCAATCCCTCGCTGCCCACACTGACAGCCTCCAAACTGCCTTAGTAATGCACGGAGCCAAGGTAGACATGCCCCAAATATCTGCCTTGTATGAGCAGCTCAAGGCAATGGCAGGAGTAGGGGTGCCACCGGGCTCACCAGCTGATGCCCACTCTAAGCCTTGTTTTCCAAACCGAAGTTCAGGACATTTTAATCCCTGTTTTCCTCCTGACAACAGCAAGGCAAGTTCAAAGTGCAGCTTTTGGGTGTCATACCCATTGGGTTGATGCTGGGTAAAAGCTAAAGCATGCCAGTTTTGGCTGTCTGTTGATTTGGGGGAGCAAAGTTCAGTAGAAAACTTTGTCACAGGTTGAAGAGCTCTGGTGGTACTTCCAGCGCATCACAACAGTGTGGGGCGTTTTCTTATTGGGAATTCCAAGGAAAAGTTCAGAAAAGACAACCTGGACTCATGAATACACTCTTGATATGTTGGGAAAGATTGCAGAAGGAGGTGAATGGAGGGGTGACAGGAACCCCTGTGAGACATGGTCCAACATATTCCCAGACAAGTCTGCACACTACAGCTCTCAGAGCCTTCCCCAACCCTGGCTCAAGCTTACCTGGGATGAGGTGAGAGGTAAGGTGCTCTTCTTCATAGCTGGTGGGGTTTCTCAGCATTTCCCACCTAATCAGAGCACTTCCTTCTCCACTGTTAAGCCATTTGTAGAGGTTGGGGTAAGAGAAGGACTTTCATCCTCCTCATCCATAATTCTTCCCATCCTCAATATTGTATTTCAAAAGTTTTAGGCAGGCCTTGCTCTAAGCCCTAGGATACTGCCAGCCCCATGGCAGGCCCTGTTTAGGTGTCCTTTTCTCTCTTCGTCCAAAATATCACATTCATTCTCTCTCTTTCCAGCCTCCAATAAGTTACATCTTTGAACTGACCTCTGGATGCAGAGAAGGAGAGTATAACCCAAAGGCTACTTCTGAAAGTACTAGCCTGGAGCAGGGTCAATGTGGATCAGAGCTGAGCAGAAAACCTCAGACACGCTGTTTGCAGCACAGCTTTGGAGTGGCCATGTGTGTCAGGCAGCCAACTCAACCCTTCACTAGGCACCTCCAAGAGAGGAATAAAAAATGATGCTGACTTTTCCTTTTTCCAAGCACAGAAGTCTTGGAAGCATCTTTGTTCTTCAGTTTCAGGATAAAAACATTTTGGGATTAGCTGCAAATTATGACCTCAAAGTTACGATGAATTTGAGAATACCTCCTGCATGGTCTTCTTCCCCAAGTATTACGAGTTTTCCAGGTGGTGTTGGGTAAACCCTAGGAAGATGCTAGTTAAAAACAAAGCCAGGTGAGATGGAAATTGAGAGAAAGGGTTGAATTTAGGAAATTATAGGCATTGGCTGGGCCTTAAGCCCATGGAAAATGTAGAAGGAAAGAATATTTCAGAGATTCTTTTTGGGTTTTTGTTTTTTGAGATGCCACTTCGAATTCTCAGTGTTTCATATCCCCTTCCTCTCTCTGAGCCCTGTTATTGCAGTGGCACTATGGTCCAGAGGACCAAGAAACCATGTCCTCCTGTGGGAGCATAATAATCACATGCCCTTGGCCCGTGCCCTCACACAGATATAGGAGATGGAAGGGTGTCCTACAAGGCTCCACCAGTCTGGAAGCATGGACAGATTGTTCGCTACACTGAAGCCATGGCATAGCTAATATAAATGCAGAGGTTTAGGTCAGGTCCTCCACCTGTGTTGGGTGCATAGCTGAAAGAGCTGGAGAGGTTGGCTCCCAGTCCTTGCATCAGCATGTCCAATGCAGGATGCTGTGGATAGATTCTGGAGAAAGCCTGGCTCATGTTTGGGACAGGAAGCAGAAGTGTAAGGGGGAGAGAAAAAATAGTAATAGGTAAGCTGACATCATGAGGCAACTCATCTCTCAGGCTTAAGAAATTGTAAAGTTGCCAAAACAGAAATACAGGAGTACACCCAGCAAGGAAGGGTTTGACACTGTGCTGGGAACCACGGGTGTAAACTCAGAATTAAGGTCCCAAATTGCAGGCCCACACTACTGGTTGAAGGGATTGTTGAGGCTGCCACTGCTGTTAGTGTTAGTGAACCATCAGCGAGTCTGCTTCACCACCCCATTGTGGTGTGAAACCCCAGCTGAACAGCCTCTCTTCAGTCCTTCCCATGGCCAACAGCCCCTCCAGCAACTAAGGGGCTGTTCAGCCATTTTCCCATCCTTATTTGGTTCTTTCATCTTTATCCTGGTGATAAATTCCAGCCAGAACTGGGAAACCCCCCTTTAGCTGATGTCTGCTTGCAGTCTGGTATTACTTTCATTCCCACCCTTCCTCCCCATTCATCCCCATCACAATGCAGACTGTCGTCCCATCCCTTCTCCCATCTCTCCCTCTGCACGGGC
The DNA here is from genome assembly GCA_017639245.1 of Myiopsitta monachus. NCBI lineage: Eukaryota > Metazoa > Chordata > Aves > Psittaciformes > Psittacidae > Myiopsitta > Myiopsitta monachus. The sequence goes on along the minus strand of CM029917.1, from coordinate 111,595,372 downwards.
TCACCCTGAACAAACCTCCTTTGTTGGGCCACCCCACACAACAAGAAAATTAGCATCATTCGGGCATGTTGAGGCCACCACAGCACCTACAAGCCATGATTATGGTGCATGCGGTTAGCACAGCCTGCAACATCAAACAGCGTGTTTACAACAGATGTAATCCGTAATGATACAACAGGTGTATAACAGTCAATACCAGCATTGTAGCGATCAAATAACTTTGTGGCGCATTCACATTGATCCGGTATTAATCCAGCTCCCTCGGGGTTTTGGTCTATGATTTATATGACTCACTGGGAGGTTTCGGCACCTATTTGGCACAAAACCAAACTCCAGGCAGGAATCAGTATATAATTTACCTTTGCAGTGGGAGCTTTTTAAATCCACGCTCTTAGCAAGCCAGGTTTGTCAATGGCACTTTGAAAAGAAGGGACTTGTCGAAGCACGCAGAGACATGCTTCTCTCAAAGAGTGATTCATGCTCTGCAGCTTCGGCGACTGTCCTGGTTTTACGTGCTCGTATACTGATGGATTAAAGCAGCAACAAGAGCCAGTGTCAGCCCTCAAAGGCTTCTGCCCGCGCTATGAGTTTCCTCCTCATCCCTTTATACACTAGCCCAAATCGGTTACCTGAAAGAGGAGGCATATAGGAGGGGATGGGATAAAAGCATACCAAGGGAAAGAGGATGGGGAACTTCTGAACGGGAATCAAAGCAAAATCCCAAGGTGGCACATCCAAAAACTGATGGGGGGAAATACTTTTCCACCCAGACCCTGGTTGAGTTGTTAAACTGTTTAATTGTTAAATTTAAGACCTAAAAATGGATGAGATCCAAGGAGATGATGACCGTTAGAGGGAGAACAAGAACATCTAGGACCATATAAGACATGGAATGTTCGCCTGGGGCAGGTGTCAGAGCCTGGCTTGTGGATCTGCTCCCGCCTAACAGGAGCCACCCTTTGACTACTCAAGGGTCCTCATTTAGCAGCTCATCACACCCCTAATTTTAGTTCTCACCTCTACAGGCAATTTGCAGGCAAAACACCAGGGATCAAACATGCACGGCCAATTAGGAGCTGCCTTTTAATAACGAGGGCAAAATGCATTGCTGAAGGAGAATGGAAAGGAAGCTGGTGTTGTGCGTGCTGCAATCCAACAAACGAGCTTCGCTTGCAGTGGTGGCAAGCTGGTAACTTTCATGAGTATTAAATGCAATTAAAGAAACAAACACTCTCCATCATTCCCCAGAGTGAGAGATACTATCAGTTGTGGCTTTGTATTTTTACATAATCACAGTTTAAAGGAACATTTTTCCATATGTGGAAATTCCCTGTTTTCTCCTCCAAACGCTAACAAAATCCTTGCCGCTGGCTGGCTCCACTCACTTCATGGCTCCCTGTTATGGCACTCATGGCCCTTGGGGAGAAGAGATGGGCTCAAAACAAGCGCCAGAGGTGAACGTGCTGGAGATCCAGTCCTACACTCAAACAGCACCCGTGCTCGAGGTGTTCTTTGAAAATCCCCCTCTCCTGATGTTGAAAAAGCTTTTGTGATCTCAGAGCCCTCCTCTTCCAGGCTTCCCACCCTTGCAACGTGATCAAGAGGCACGTCCCACCCATCGCTGCATTCCCCTCACCCTGAAACCTCCAAGGGTGAGTAGTACGAAGGGCACAGCAACCCTGGGGAGCTCCGCAGGGTTTCGCCCAGCTGAGTCAAACCCACCTTTTCCACTGGGTGGACACCTTGGGATCTGGCTAATGATAACGGCTTCCTCCTCTGATGCAACCAAGGCTGTTGAGCACAGTCTTGCTTCAAGACAACGCATGTTGCATGCAGGGCTTTGGCTCAGCGCTCACTCTGTGGCAGCTTCATGCTCTTCACTCTTCAACCCAATGGCCAAACCATTTGCCCCCTTGACAAGGAGCCATGGCCAGGTACAGCAGGCTTGGAGGGAGCTTCATGCCAAAGGCGCGCTGCTGAGGGCGCCCATATCTTGCATGAACATGTTTGCACGCCCAAGCTGTCTCACACACCCATCTAGAAGTGTCCATGTGCAGTTGTCCATGCATCTGTCCACACCCCATTGCAGTCCAGCCGCAATTGCTTTCCCCACGGACAAGGCAGATGTGCTTCTCCCACGTCTTCAAACCGCTGGCCCAAGCACCCTTTGTGTAGAGCGGTGATTTCTGGCTTGATCGCAGGGCCTTTGCTCGAGTTGTTTGTTTGTTTGCCGTGCGCTGTTTGTGTGCAGCTTGCCTGCTGAGCTATTCTCTGCCTGCATTCAGTATGTGGGCTGGCCTGCTTCACTCTTTGCTATCATCATCTCGCTTGGTTGCAAGCCTACAGAAGCTGCCTGTCTCTGCTGGTGTCCACCATTCAGCAAGCCCCCAGCATGACCAACACCACTCCCAGGCAATGAGATGAGGGCCTTTGGGCATCCTGAGCAATCCCTTCATCTCAGTGCAGCTCCTGAAGAGTTTCTCTACAAGGTTAAAACCTAATCACCAAGCATTGAAACAACAAAGGTCTGGTGGCAGCAGAAGAAAGTCTAATAGCATCAGCGCACAGTGAGTGGAGGGACTTTGATACGGTGACCTACTTATGGATGCTGCCTAAGGAGACCTAAATCCACAGAGATATCATCCAAGAAAGCATGTTGATACTGAGCCCGTCTCAGGAGATCCTTAACCTGGGACAAGACTTTGAAACTTGTATCCTTTGGATGATCCAGGCAGATCATCTCAAGACGTGGAACACCAGCCATATATCCAGGATCACTTAATAAAACCAGGAAAGACTGAGGAGCAGACCCATCATCTCTCTGCCAAGCCACGCTGGCAGAGAATATATATGAAGTTCCTTAGGAATATGCATGAAGTTCCTCAGGAAGGGACTAAACTCTGTGGTATATTGACCCATACTGTGTTTTCGCACTCTCCTGCATGCACGTTCCCAATCTTGCATGAGACAGACAAGAAGTCACCAAGGCTTTGAAGTTTTTCTTAGGCTGAGGCAGTTATTGCTGTTATTTTCCATCTGGCAAGACTCTGAGGACCTATGGCTGCTTCCAATATGTTTTCTGGGAATGTTACCACATTAGAAAACATTTAGATATAAAACATCACCGCTTATGGGAAAATCTTGTTAACATAGAGCTGTCGGCGGGAGCTCTCATTAAACATTCCTTTCTGCTTGATAAGGGTTTTCCTTATCTAAACAGTGGTTTGGTGTCCTCTCCCCATAGGCTGGTGTTGTGTTACGGAGTCTGGAAGGGCTCTTCCTCAGAGGAAAGTCTATCTGAGCTGCCTTTCATGTCATTGTTTCAGTGGCTGGATCCTGTGGCATTTGTGTTTGTTATCTCTGCCAGGGGATCCACTAGGTTTTCACTACTTGATGTGATGCTATGGGCATTGAGAACCAGCTACCTTCACAAAGATAAGGATGGACACAGATGACAGGTTTGATGTGCAATTGGTGTTGTCAATTGCAGCTCAGAATTGAGGAAGGACAGGTCTACCAGGAAGATGACCCCTTGGGATATCCTGGATCCCTCTAGGGACACACAGAGGGGCAAGTTCTGTCTAACCCAAGGTTCTTCTTTTGTACCGGACCCACTGGTCATGCACCCACCCATGTCCTGGAATCAGAATCAGACACTCCATGGACAACCTGATAACCAAACTTGGGAACACTTCTTCCTTCCTGTTTCCTTCCTCTTCTTCCTCTGCCAAAACCAAAGCATCCTGTCTACATTGTCTCTGATGCTCACACTCATTCAGCCACACAGGGCTACACAACACCACTGTTACTCAATTTTAATTCTAATCTGTTGCAATTTTCTGACCAAATCCCTCTAAAACCCCTTTGAAACAGCTCAGGGTCCATCAAGGGCTGTGTCCCAGCTTTGTTTCTCCTTGTGCTCAGTCTCTTTCAAGCACCTTGAAATCCTTGCCCATTGTTACTCTTTCTGTTCCTGTCAAGTAACCACCATATTGCCTACAGCAAAAGCCCATCTCCTCTCGACTCTGATGGGCACCTCTGCAGACCAAGGATCTCCCTGGTGCCTACTACATGAACATGATGCTTCACCAAGTTTATCTGCAGGAGCTCTAACAAGGTTGACCATTTTCTTGAGCAACTTCCAGCTTTCCATATGGATTGAAGATTTCAAGGCTTGCAGGCTGTGAGGTGAGCTGGTTCCCTCCTGCGGGAGCCTAGGAGATGCTGCAAGCCCAGGGAATGCTGCCAGACCCAGGTGCCCAAGGTTCCCCAAGCCCATGTCAGGTTATATGGGATCCTAAGAGCAGGGATGTCTGGATCTTGAGCTTAAGCTTGGAACCAGAGGCCTTGTAACTTCCAAGGGAAGTAACTTTGTGGTGTGGGAAAAGTGTTCCAGGGCTTGATTGTTCTTTGCTTGCAACAGGGAGGATGAAAGACTAGAGCTAGGTTTACCTCTCCGCCTTTGACCTACACGCCTTGGCCTCTGCTTCTGGTCCATTAAAGCTTGCTGAAGCCCAGATCTACCTCACAGAGGAAATACCTGAGGATGAGCAATTTGGCATGTTTCTACAGTGCTCCACTTGCAGTGTCCTGTCGCTTTGGCCTTTGTGATCCTGAGCTGGAGGCTGGAGGAACCAAATTAACCTGCATCCCCTACATGAACTACATAGCGTTCACCTTGTCAGGGACCTCTGGGAGCTGAGTCTGAGGCCCTCTCCCTACCCACTCCACATGAACTATTGTTTCTTGGGAACATCAATGCATGGACATGGCACCTCCCACTGAATCCCATGGCTTGGGAATATGTACAACTTGCACCTCAGACTTGATCACTGCTGCGTTTCCTTTCTTGCTCCTCCTCTTCTTCAGTCTTGCTGAGCTGCAATGTGAGTTCCCAGTGATATCTGAAGGATTCACTGCAGAGCATTGCTTGCATTTCTGATTATGCAGTTCAGAGCCCTCGAAAGCGCCCTGCAGCCACTTAGCTCATGATGACGACTGATACCAAACACTGTTTCCTCTTCTTGCAAGTAAAAATAAACAACATCTTACTGTACCTGACTCTCTCCAGGAAAGCACAGTAACTGGTATTTATAGATAAACAGAGATACATTGCCTGCTGGGGTCTGCCGCGATGGATTTAGACCTGAAGATTGAAAATCCAATTGTGTTTATAAATCAGCTGTGACATGCCAGTGTCATGTCATCAGCGGAAGGCAAAGGGCATGTTTACTGCAAGCAAAGGCACACGCTACAGTCATATGCATAAGCAAGCCTCTGTGCAGACAGGTTGTTTTTTGCATAGTGGTTTTTGGATTTTTACATGACTTAAGGATAATGCTGTAGGAGCCCTTCTTTTCTTTGTGCGTTTTTATTTTATATAGTAACGTTGTGTTTTTTCCTTTCTATGATTGACTGGAGGTTTGGTTCAGTTGGGGTTTTTTTAATGTTCTGAAGAATGCTTGTGCTTTTTTTGGCATCTCATTGCATACCTCAAAAAACCTGTCTAAAACCCTGGCTGCTTCTACAGCTCCTGCCAAAAAGGATTCATGCTCCTCTAAATTTGCTGTTCGTGTTTCTCATTCCAACTGATATTTTTAATAATATATATGGTTACTAAGAATAGCTGTTCACCACCTCTGTCAGCTCCGGCCTTTCGTTTGGACTCAGACCTCATCCTTGGGTTAACCACTTGTCTTGAGCAAAAATCAGCACCGTATAAAGACACTATAGGGACCCTCTTAGCAAGTTAGCTGGTCTGCAGCAAGGGCATGCTGCAGCCTCCTACCTGCCTGGGATCTTGGAGGTGCTGTGATTTACATGGCTAAGCCCAGGCTTTCCCAATCCATAATCCCTCTCCATGATTCACTTTGTTTTCCCCAGTGCTACTCGTCACCAGCTCTGCAGCCAGGTTTCCACATCCGTCTCCTTCCATCACACTAGTCAGGTTTTTTAGCTGCTTGCTTTCTTTCTGTCTTTCCTTTTTTTTATCCTCTAGACCAGGTCCTCTTATTAGATATGCCCTTTCCACTGACCCTGAATTATTGCTACCCATGGTCTTAGAAGAACAGTGCTGTTTGTTAGTCTAAGAGCACATGTGACAACACTCTTCCTGGCCAACACCAGAGGTTGCACCAGAGATTTTCCAGGACAAACCCCAGGCATTTCAGCTACAGGCTCTGAATGAGATCCGTGGGGTCAGAAGAGGACGACGGAATCATCGCCTGTTTGGGGACCTGCCGGAAGACACTAATCAGAAAGACGTGCACAGATTTAGTGCAGAGCACACAAGAGTTTCCCGGGGCTGAACCTAACCTCTGTCGGTGGCAAACATCCCATTCCCACTCCCAGCAGGAGCTGGTATTTTAATGCCCGGGAATTCTACTACAGCCCGTCTGGAGTGAGCGATGCCTGACCGAGCCTGCCCAGCAATGTTAATGGGGATGAGCATCCCAACCCATGGGGGTCTGGGCTGAAGGAAGGTTCCCAGCTCCGCCACTCTTTAGGGCTTGAAACAATTTGCAGATTAGCGTTGGCACTTCCAAGGCTGGGCTGGCAGCGAGACCTTTAACCAAGACAGACAGATTCCCTGCTGCGGCACTGTTCAGTGGGTCTAAATGGAATAACGACGTCTTTCCATTGGGATTTTGGGTCAATTTTCTTCTGTTTCACTGTGTTTCCAGCCCCCCTCCCTATCCCCATCCCCATCCTCCCTCTGCTGCAGGTCACGGGGGCTGTCGGGAGGGCTGTGAGCTGCTGCTCTTCTACTTTTATGCTTGGGGGGATCATTTTTATAACTCCTTGTACCAGCACAAGCAGAGCTAATGCTAAAAGGCAATCAAATCTTCTGCGCCAAGGCATAAGCTGGTTGCCTGCAGGGTCAGGGAGGAATTTTGCTTTCCCTCCCCTCCTGGGCTCAGAGGCTGCTCAGCAACAGCAGTTCGAGCTTCACCTCAAAAACTCTCGTGTTCTTGTAACACTTTCCTTTATTTTGCTGTGTTGCATAGCTGTGAACAATTAGAGAGGGAATGAGGGGTGTTTATGGGATCCCTAAGGAAGGTCCCCATTAGTGCCTCCAGAGAGTGAGGCTGTGGAAGCTGCTTATGGCTACCTTTTCTCTTGGGGTTTTTGATGGCCTTCCTCTGATCTCCTATTCTCCCTTCATGGCACAGTGGGAGTTTTTCTGCCTTTAGGTCCTTCCTTTTCAACCCCAAATCCTTATGGATGCTGGATTCACCCGGATTAAACCTTTACATGTGTGTGAAGGATTGGAAGCCTGGGAGTGGGAGATGCTCCCACCATCACCCCAAGCCCCTTCCCGAGGGAACAGCTCTCTTTAGCTTGGTCAATGCGCACCAGCAAGACACACAGCAAAGCTGCAAGCAGGCACAAGCAAGAGAAACAACCGTTGGGAAGGCAGGAGTTCAGAGGTAAGCCGGCTGTCCTCGGGTAACAAACTCCGGGCCACCCACATCAGAGCACCAACCTCAGCTCCCTCCCAGCAGCAATGACCAGGGGCAAATCTCAAAGGCAGAGCCAACGCAAAGACACACACACACCCCTATCGGCACGGTCTCACAGGGGGAAGAGTAGGCATCAAAGGTATCACGGCCTCTTCTCCTTGAATCCGGCTGTGCCAGGGAGGATGGAGGCATTGAGGTGGCTTTTCTCAGGCTCCATCCTGATCTCAGCACCCCTGTTCTCCATCCAGATCCATAGAGGGGTGAAGCCCCTGTGGCTGCCTCCCACGAGAAAGAAAACACGCACATGCAAGGGGAAAAAAAGGGGCTGGAATGTTTTTTTCCCTATTGCTTTCTGAAACCAATAATTACATTTAAAAAATAACCCAACAACAATTAAAGGAAATTAAGAGTGAGGGCTAAGCTACCAGCAGGAGTTTGATTTGGAAACAGCAAAGCAAGCACTTCTGGTTGGGAACCTTGATAGTTTGGCTCGTACAGATGGGCAGAGAGACAGAGGGAGGGAGGGAAAAGGGGTGAGAAATGATGGGTAATATGGGGTATGACTCACAGATGGAATGGGACCCCCTCGAGTTGGCAAGTAGGTTACAGCAGCACTTTCTCCCTCTCAGCACCGCAGGAGCATTTGGGTGGCTGTGGCTGAGGGGCACTGGCTCCACTCCACCTTGACCCAAAACCAGAGAGGGCAGGAGAAATGCACAGGAGATGCTGTGTTCGTGGGTGCGGTTGCACCACCCATCCGTGCTAAGCATCTTCTTGGGGCATCCTCTTCTCCAGGGAGAGAAACCCATGCTCTCTTCCCATTCCTGCTCATCTGCTCTCTTCTCCTCTTGGGGAAAGTTTGGTGCCCTTCTTGCACTGGCCACTAAATCAGCGCAAACCAAGGGCCCCACCAACATACAGCTGTGTATTTCTGTGCTACAGTCACCAGCTCATCCCTTTGGTCACAAAAGTCACATTTGTATACCCCTCACAGGGTAGACAGAAGGGCTTGCTCTGCCAGCCCCCAGAACACATTGCTTGGGCTCCATATATAAGTGGATAAGCCCCTGAGTCCAGCCTTGCTCACCCGCTACAGCTATCACCTGGTGGCGTGCAAGCTGCGCTGCTCAGTCTTTTAAATAAAATCCCTGAATTGTTCTTTTTAATTGCTTTTTAACTGGGTCTCATCGCAGATCCTGGCTTGTGTGGGGAGATAGAGGAATAGAAAGTGCCCTTTTCCCTCCTGGCTGACCCCCTTTGGGCATCTCTCACCGGACACTCATAGGACCGCGGTGTCCAGCAACCCAATCGCTTGGGGTTTCAGCTCATAGGGGTGACTCTAAAGAGGGAACCGGATGCTTTGGGGCACTCTGGGCTACAGGGAACCACTGCTGGATGCTTCCCCAGCACCCCCTGCCCTCCGCAGCCCCCTCCCTTTGCTGGGGGAGCCGCCGCAGCCCAGGGCTGGCAGGTCTGATCCTTGTGAGAGACATCAAAGTCTTCCTTGGAATGTGTGTGGCTCTGCCGGGCTGCGAGAGATACGGAGCCAGGGATCATGAAAGAGATACAGCGATGGTTATCACCCCACTGAATCAAGGGGAAGCTGCGCGTCAGGCTTGCCAACAATACCTGTTATTGTTCCTCCCCTGTGCGGTGCTTTATTAAGCGCTATAAGCGTTTTAATATTCATGCATCTCCGCAGCCATTCCACCCCCCCTCCTCCTCCTCTTCTCCTCCTCTTTGCTTTTCAACATATTCCATGTTGGAAAGTGCCTTTCTTGCATTTCCTGGGAACTCGCTTTCCCTCCGGGCAGCAGGTGTTTCGGTCCGCAGCGCCCAGGCAACGTCCCTTTCCACACAGAGAAAAGGGGATTTTCTCTTGGTCTCTCACTTCGCTCCCCCTCCAACCTCTTTCCATCCACATCCACCCCCTTTTCCTTCAAGTAAAAGCTAATTGAACACCAACCTGCTCAAATGATGGCATTGTTCATCTCTATCAGTGCAAAGGAGAAGCTGGAAGCTATGAGTTACACAGTGCTCCTGCTCTGGTACTGGTGGAGTGTGTGCTCTTGGGATATTCCATCCATCTCCAGATGGCTACAAGGGTGTCCCTGCACTGATGCTGTAAGGCAGATGATTTCTAATGGCTGTACATGGGGTTGGGGTCTGCACCAGCCAGAACTGGGATGAGCACTAGAGGCAGAACAGTTTGCACTATATTGATGGTGCAAGGACGGTGAGCTTCCTTTTCCCATCCTTTGCAGGGTCTCCAGACTTCATTCCTCAGCTCCAACAGTACAACTGTTTGTAGAGCGTGGGTACACCAGAGATCATGGCACTGCTTTCCCCAGCCTCCCTAACCTTGTGGCCCTGCTCCTCAGTATCAGGACAGGCCAAACCGTCATCCCCAAAACATCCAAAAGCCATGTTCAGCCCCTCCATCCTCCTGCCCCATCCCTGGAATGGTGGCAGCTTTTGCTGGGGATTGTGACCATCAAGCAGTACACAATGGGTTCAAGTGGCAGGATGTTTATTCAGGGATTACAGCCCTAAGAAATACCTACGAAATGGAGATTTATTTTGCAGCATCTCATCCATCCTGGTCCGGGCAGTGTTTTCCCAGGGGTGGAGACGTGCCTGTCACCGGATCCCTGGGAGCACCAGCATGTTCCAGCAGCAGTAAGTCATTGAGAAAACAGCAAATTTGGGAGTTGTTTCATGGGCAAATACCACAAAAATCTCCTTCAAATGGCTGCTTATGGGATTAGCTGCAGATAAGGGAGAAGTGTTGCAGCTGGAAGCCCTTGCAGCAAAGGCTGCTGCTGAGGATGTTGGGGGTTATTTGGACAACAGGCTCCAAGCATGACGCTGTGCTGCTTCACACCTCTCCCAGATGCTCATCGTGTTGCTTTCTTCCTGCTTGGCCCAGCTGTGATCCACTCCAATAAATAGGGACACAGATTCACGTGCTTTCCTCAGGGATCCAACAAGGCCTGACAATGGGGTGCGGGACACTTTAGCCAAAAGCAAAGCCCAGCAGCAGCACTTAGCCTGGCTTCCGGCTCCAACCAGAGCCTCTCAAAGTTTACTTTCAGTTTAAGGCATCTAAATCCATTTAAAAACTCCTTCCTTGGTTCAGTAACTGAGCATTTTCCCTTGGAAATGAGATGGGGAAAAGGTACCTCTGAAATCATTGGAGTGAAATTAAAATGTAAAAAAAAAAGGCATGGTGGGATAATTGCCCAAATTCCCCCAAGTAACTTGGGACCTCTTCCAAACACCAGATTTCTGGCTACCATATTTGAGTAAAACCTTTCCCTATTTGGTGTATTGGGAGCAATTGTGGCAAAGGGAACTGGGTGCATTCGGAGTCCAATGGCAATGATGGAGGTGCAGAGGGGGGATTTGTGAGTTGCCAGGGGACAGCAGAGCCCCTTCTGGACTGGAGCAAGGTGCTGGCCATGCTCTGGAGGCTTCCCATCAGCATCAGCTCAGGATAACCCACCCCAAAACAAGGCCAGTTTGGACAGAGCCTTGGGTGTCATGGTCTAGTGCGAGGCATCCCTGCCCATGGCATGGGGTTGGAACTGGATGATCTTAAGGTACTTTCCAACCCAAACCAGTCTGTGATTCTATGGAAACAAGACAGGACTTCAGCGTGGGTCAGTCTTTGGCCTTGGGAACGTGCCCTTCCCTTGCTTATCCAGTGGAAACCCCATTTTTCCAGCATCAGATCTGAATCCGAGCGCTGGTCTCACCACCGGGTGCAGGATGCGGCCCTTGGCTTCTTCAGCTGCGGCTGAGGTATGCACAGCTGGGCTCCCTGGCAGGGCTCTGCACCGCCGGAGTTCCCCCGAGTTCAAAGCTCTGCTGCTGACTTTGTACCCCGCTGGAAGACACTTCCCCTCGCCGCCTTCCGGGTGAGATTTCATAGCTGCAAGGAGAGAGCGCTTTTCATCATTCAGCCTCAGCAGGTTTCTGCTTTATCCCACCCCCCACACACACCACCTTCCACCCCCTTTACTCTTTTTTCGGTAACAATATCCTATACAGAAAAGGAAACAAACAAATTGACAGCTCGGTCTCCAGGCTGAGGCAGCTTCACCCACGCACAGCAGCCCTTGACCCCAAAAGGTGCTGCATCCCCTGCTCCATCCCTATATCCCCTACTCCAACCCATGGGCATGGAGATGATGGAGGTAATGGGGATTTTGCAACCCCCTTTGCCCAACGGCAGAGCTCAAGGCCAGGAGGATCTCGCTTTGATAGGGTAGCCTGGGTTCAACCCAGGGCTTCTTGGCATTAAGGACTGGTGTAAAAACGTGCCTCTACTTTGGTCTCCTTCTCCTGCAGGGTTTCTCCTGTGAACACAGAAACTATCAGATCTTTTTCCCTAAAAGCAATGCTGGGGGACATCAGCATAACTGTTTCTGTTGCATTCACACCTCATATATGGTTGCAGAGTAGCACTAAGGCTTAAAGGAGACCAATGGGTGCTTGGTGCCCTGTGTTCTCCTGCCCACTGTATGCATCAGCTTAGTGGCAACCAGGGCATCACTGTGTCCCTCCAGGCAGGTCTCTTGTAACTGTCACCAAAGCCAGGGACAGGGAAGACACTCAGGAGTCCTCGCACACCCAGTGGAGATCAGGCATGGGGCTGCAGGAGAGGTTCTTGAAGGTCCATCAGCAGGGGCGTTCCATAAAAGCTCCATAAAGGGCTTGAGCTGGGGAGTAACTGGAAGGTCGGCAGGCAAAGATGAGGCCTTGGGGCAGGCAGGGTTAGAGGAGAGGGGTGACTTGCCCCAGACATGTGCCCCTCTGATTCAAAACACCCAGTGGTGCTTCCATCCCTCCGTGCCCAGGAGCACATGCAGTGGGTGGGCTTGGTTGGGATGGCGTCCCAGCTAGTGGGGCTTAGCTGTCTCAGACACAGCAAAAGCCTCATGAGTGACAGTGGAAGCTTGAGTGTGAGAAGAAAATCCATGCAAATGCACCAAGGGAGCTGGGATTTAGGAATATACCCAGTTTTCTTCTTCATCCACTGGCAAACAGTTAAAGCATTAAACCCTATCTATCTTAAAGCCTTTAGCATAGCAGAAAAAGCAACTCAACACTTGCCAAGGTGAGTAGAAAGGAGATGTTTCAGCCTATATGAAGTAGTGTAGCACCCTAGACCATGACCCCTGGACCATTTTAAGGGGAAAAAGGAAGCAGTGCTACTAGTGTGCTGAGTACTTTGCAAGGTAAAAACCATCTGAGCACCAAGTCTCCTTGGAGCACAGTTGTGTTGACACCAAGTGTTTCAAGAGACAAGACTAAATCTTGGTAATTGCTGGATGACCTAAATCCCATTCCTAATTTTGGAGCGATGTAAATCTAATATTTAACCAACAGAATGAAGTAGCCTGAGTTTATTATGGGGCACACGGTCATGCCTATAGCTTATTGTAAATAGGTTAAGTCAGGCAACCTAGCGGATAACAATCACGTTCAGGGTTAGGGTATTGTTAAGAGCTGTTTTGCTAAGATAAGATTCCTGACATCCATCATTGCTTCTGTCAAACCCGAGATGTTGTGAGCATGGCAAGAAGTTGTCGTGGTTTCGCTTTGTTAAAAGGCTTTCTGGAGTTTAGCAAAGAGATTTTAGCAAAGATTGATTTTGCAGTGGTGATAATTCCCTGCAAATGGGCAGCATGCCCTATAGCATCTTAAATCACTGACGCACGACTATTTTGGGAGACAAACCTCGGAGTTATTTAACTATTTGTGTCTGTTATATATTTTATCTTTTTATCTATTTATCTCTATTTTTATCCCAAACCATCACTCGGTCCAGGCATGCAGCTATTTCTGCTCCTGTAGTTCAGCTGAGTTTCATGGGAGCCACCACTTCCCAGGAGCCACTTTAGGGCTCGTGGTCAACAGCCTAATGGGGATTTACCAACTTGCCACTCATTAGCAGAGCTGCATCAAGTTACCATAAACAGGGTAGTTCAGCCCAAACCTCCCTTCCTGAAGGCTTTACCCCTCACTGGGGCATTGCTCTGGGCCTCCGCATCCTCTCCAGGATGGAGGCAACCTCCCTCTCCAAAGAGTTCAGATCACATGGGAAAACCACATGGAGGGATCTCAATGTACAAATGTGCGGCGCCTCTTCAAAGCTCCAGCACCGGAGCTGTTTACACTGTAAATAAACAGACACAAGTAGCGGGTGCAATGCTTTTCCTCACGCTCCACTCCTCTGGGGAAGGAAGGCAGCTCCAGAGATGCTGTGCTGGAGCGCTATAGCAGCCAAACCTTCCTTTCTTCATCTTTGGGGTGGTGATGGAATGAGTGCTCTGAACTAAACTGAGCAAAAATGGGCCAAGGAGGCTTGAAGCATTGAAATGGCAGGGCCTCATTTTAAGCAGCACACAGGGGAGGCGCACAAATGTGAGCGTGGATTTGTGCTGGGCATCCTGTGCCCTGTCAGCATGGTCAGCCATCCGAAGTGCTGGGAAATAGGGGCAGTTCAGGGTTGGCTGGCACTGTCCATTCCTTCCCAGAGCACTGGTTTCCAGGAGGGGAAAAGCAAACTTCAAATGGGCAATGACTGGGTTTTTTACTCCTGTCTGGTTATTAAAAGAAAATCTGGACTGGGATGACAGGTTTAGTGAGAATGAGAGGTACTGCTGCAGGTACCAGGCTGCAGCTCACTCACATGGGTTACAGCTTTTACATAGGCTACTGGGGGGGTTTTGCACACAGGACCCCAAAAAGCAGCCCTAAGCAAGCTGTGGTGGGGAGGGATAAATGTTTGTCCCCAGATTGGGTGGGGAGAAGAGGAAGGAAGAGAAGAAAAAAGCTGTGTCTTAGTGTTAGGGAATGTGGAGCAAGGCAGAGCAGCATCGACCCCTGGAGAGGGCAAGTGGGTGCCCACTGAGTGCTCTGAGCACGCAGCATTTGACAAAGCAAGGAAAGGAGCACCACTGACTGAGCTCTGAGAAGACGCTCAGCAGAGGTGCATAGAGGACCTCCCATGGGTGACGCTTACAGCCGTGGGACAGATAAGTAACACTTCTCAGGGCTTTCAGACCCACCAGTCCATTTGGCATGGCCGCCCATCACCCTGGCATCAGGCACCATAGGAGGGAAGCAGAGCCATGAAAGCAGCACGAGTCCTTCATACAAACAAGGTTGCACAGCAGCCAGCAGAGCCCGGAGCGAGGTGTGGATCAGCAATGCAGGGTCCAACAGCACCGGCTGTGTAGGGTGGCACTGGCTGCAGCAGCATCTTTGCAGCATCACTTGGCTCTTGGACACTGAATGCACTTTCTCCTGCTGCCCAGCCCTGTGGGATTAAACTTTCCTCCGCCAGGTGCTCTGTGGTTGGGCTGGGCTTGAAGAGGCTGATGGTGGTGGGCGAGAGCTTTAAAATAACCCAGGGTGTGGACATCTCTCTGGCAGTCATGTTATAGAAGGGCCTGGCTTGCCCAAACAGGTATGTGCTGTGTGTCCTCAGCCCTCGGTGGTGGAGGCAGCTGCAGGTGCCCTTATGGTGGCCAAGGCTCGGAGGCTCATGAAGGACCATCAATCTTCCGTGGTGCATGCCAAAGCCGTTCTTTGCACATCTCCAAATAGAGTCATGGAAGGGACCTCAAAGATCATCTGTTCCAACCTTAAAGCAAGTCTTTGGGTCAGCGTGCCCCAGGGCTTGCTGCCAGGCCTTGGAGAGCTGAGGTTGGACTAGATGAGCACCTGAATTGTCCCATGGTCTGAGGAACAACCCTGTGACTGCAGGAGCAGATAGATGCACATCATATGCTGCTCTACAATGAAGCCATATCCAAAGCTCCTCCAGACAGGGCTTGGGTCATGCTGTCTCTTGATATGACGCTACGGTCTCAGCCAGTGCAATAGGATCCCATAATAAAATGAATATTCGGTGACAGAAGTGCGGGAGAGTTAATGCCCAGGTCCATGGATAGGCTTTCATCAGGAGTCAGGCATCGTTATGTGTCCAGACATAAGAACTTCCCCTGCATTCTGAGGGTGTACATCCAAGCAAGCAGGACACCACACAGGTCTCCCCTCAGCCTGTCTATGCAATAGCTGTCCTCCAACCAGGCTCCAACCATCCCCACCTTTGAGTGTTTATTTCCCCTTGTCTGGTATCACCTAATTCTCTTGCTCTTGTCCCAAACCGTCTCTATCATGGAGCTGCTCACAGCATCTCAGCTGGACAACCAAAACTCGCCAGAGGATGAAGTGGGTTGAGACTGTCTGTCCTGCTTTTGGAAGGAACAGGGCAAGATAATGGCAGTACAGATGGGAGAATGGAGGTGTCTGCTCCTGCTGCTCCTGGATGGATGAGATGCTTAGGGATGTGCAGATAGAGCTACCAGTGGAGGGGGTCCCCAGTCCATGTGCCATCAGCACAGCACCATGGACCCCGCAGCTGCTGGCTGGGGGGCTTTTCACCACCTGTGCAGCCAACTGCTCACCTTGCTGATGCCTATGCCTCCAGTGCCATCCTTAGCACCACCTTCCCCACTGAGAAGGGAGTACCAGGTATGAGATCCCATGGGTTTGTATTTGTGCTCACTTTGCCTGGGTAATTGCCGGCAAACACTGCAGCTTGATAAGCAAAACATTGGCAACCTGCAATTTCTAAAGCATCTTTAGCTAAATTTGTAGTGGTTGTCTCCAATTTGCAGTCCTGTTTGTGTCTGTGCAGAAGACACACACTTTCTCAGCTCCCTCCTCATGTTCCCACTTGCCTCGCGCAGCCATGGAGGTAGAAGGAGGATTCCCCTTGCTTTATGCAGCTTGGCTTTGACTGAATAGCTTCCAGTTACCTTGAAACCTAATCTTCTTTTGAACTCTTTTTAAGTCAGTTGCATTCTTGGAAGGAGATGAGCCTGCGAACTTGTATCATCTGATGAGAGAGATAACAGCCCTGCAGAACCTACGCCCGGTGGCAGGCACAAGCCAGAAAACATCTGCACCTGCTCACATGGAAAAAGCACCCGGGTATTGGAGGAGGTGATTTGCCTTTCATGGGTTTGGGGATGTTTATTCCATTGGGGAGCTTCTCGGAGATGTTCTGCTGCCTGCTTTGGGACCCATTGGTCTTATGCGAGCTGTGGGATGTGTTGCAAGACAAACTGGTACCTGAATATGTCCAGATGAAGATGGTCTTCATAATTTGTTTTCTGGGATGGTCTGGGTATAGTTCATAGCAGGTTAAATGGGCTTATGGAAAGAAACTGAGAGGCCTGTGTCTCCTTAGATCTAGGATTCCCAAGCTTTGCTCTTCTTGCCCTAAAATAAGGACCGAGCAACATGGTGTGCTCAAAATTAAGCTCTTTCTTGCCAGTCTAGTTCCCAATGGCAGCAGCTACCCATGGCCACCAATGGCCATAGAAGTAGACTAAAGATCACACAATTTCCAAAGATCACATGATGGTACCCTTCTTCTATGGGAGACCATAGTGCTCTTTGTATGGTTGTCCCCATACCCTAGTCATTGTGTTAAGGTATGACTTTCGGATGGCCTGTCCAGTTTCCTACACTTACATACATCCCCGTAGGGTCCAAATGTCTCTGATAAGTGTGTGATCTTCCACTTGCAGGTTTGGTATTCAGCTCTTCTTTACATGGAGCCAGCCTGGGGCAGCCTTGCTCTGCTCTTAGCTTTGCATTAGTAAAACTATTGCTGCTAAGAAATGAACCTGAGGACACGACCAAGGAAAGGCAGGGACTACATGAGAGAGGCAAACAGATCTATTTGTTCTCACCCATTCCTCCACCCCAACTGGTCATGAGACAACACGGCAGCCACCACCTTTGGTCCCTGCCATGGAGCAGAGGACCATCAAAGGAGAGGAGGGACAAAGGGACAAAAGCTGCTGCATGTAACATCGGGGAGGCAAAGTTGGATGCTGAGCATGAAGCAACCAACATACCCAAGGGCAAAGATCTGAGCCCTCAGGACTCCTGCAGGGAGCTGGGATGATGCCACCTTTTTCATGTGCCTTCTGCTCTCCTCCATGGCTCCTTGGATCCTCAGCTTCAAACACAGCTGCTTATCTGCCTGCATTACTCAGTGCTTCCCTATGTGCGCTCTAATGCATCTTCAAAGCACAGCACTCACCACAGTGAACAGACCGGTTGATGAAATTAGAGTGACTTCTAATAGTCAATGGTAGCGAGTGCAAGGGCTGAGGAGACATTTTGGGGTAGCTGGGATTAAAATTGCCCTAAAATTGCTCATTGTCAGAACCATCCCATGCAGTACCTGCAACAACTCAGGAGCCTTCTGTAAGGTCTCACCCTCACAGGAGCAGAGGAGCCTCTGCAAGAGCAGACGTGTACTAATGGGTTTTCCTTTTTTAGTAGTGTTATTCCCATTGGGATATTAAAGAGCTACCCCAGAGCATTTGGGCAAACAGCTCATTCCCCCGAAACCCAGGGTGGTTCATCAGCTCAATCCATTGGCTCTGAGCTGTTCTCAACTCTTTGAATGCCAGATGCGGGTTTCAAACTGTAACAGCAAGGGTGAGAGAGAGGAAACAACCAGCCCTTTTCCCCTTCGGAATTCCTTTGTTTGTTAAGAAAATGGTTAAAAAGTGATGAAAGTCTGAATTTTGATTGCAAGCTCTCAGAAGGAGCAAAATTGGGTTCTTTACAGCAGGCTTTTGATCCTGGGCACCTCTTGGTCACTGGTAATGATCAGGAATGATTTTTATTCATTATATATATCTTTTGAGCCATGGGATCACTGTTTATTTTCACCTTACCCTAATGCAGCAGTGCCTGCCCTCTTGGACATGGTGGGACACCATCAGGACCCCCCAGTGATGAGACAGAAGCCTCTTTGTCAAGTAAGCCAACTGTAGTCCTCCCACTATGCGATGACGGCATGCTGGTTATGGGTCTATGGGAAAGGAGGTGAGCGGGAGCGGGACCGCTGTCTGCCAGAACAGTTCATCCATCCCACAGCGTGCTCCTGCCCACATCTGAGGAGCAGCCGGGAAGGAGGGAGCTGCGGACCAGATGCATTGCTCTGGTGGGCCGCCTCCAGCCTGCAGGCCATGGGGAAGGCGCGCCTGTGCACCAACGCTCCCGGCTGCTGCTCTTTGATAGGTGCCGTGGAGCAAGATGGTGCATTGGTGAAAGGAGAGCGGTGGGGTGATCCAGTCCGGGAAGTCGTGTCTATCTTTGCTCTCCTCCTACCTGATTGCGGGATGACTCATCCCCTTCAAACCAGCGAGGCTATTTCTGACACGAGGTGCTACTTGGCGTGAGTAAAGATGGAAAAGCCTGCCCCATAACTTGGATGATAAAAAGGATAATAATTATGCTTTATATAGCAGACTTACATATAATGGCTTGCTTCTTCGGCTGTTCAAGACCACACACGCTTTTTTTTTTCACAGGGGGAGAGGTGTGGGGGGTTAATTTGGGACTTTTTTAGCTGGAACAGGAGATCTGTGTGGTCCCGTAGGCTCCTGTATAATAATTCTTTTAGCTTAATATCTTTTGATCTCGCTCTAAGTTATTCATCAGCCCTGAATAACACACTGCTTGACAGTCAGAACTTTTTATTGGTGAAATGGTGCTTCGTTTCACCTTCAAACAAAAGCAGGCTCAGTGCTACGCTTCCCGGTTACTGCAGGAGCCCATGGGCAGGTGTCGGGTACGTTAGGAGAAATGGGATACTAAGTGGAGACAGGAAGGATGGGGAGAAATCAAAAAGAGGGAGGTCAACAAAGAAAGGTGCAACTTAAAGGAACAGAAAGGAAAAAAACAGGCCAAAAAGATGAGAGGTGCTGGAAATGTAATAACCAGTAACAGTCTGGGGTTTTTTTCATCTATTTAAATAAAAATAGAAGGGAAAGAAGGGCTGAGGTAAGAGACAGGTAAAGGGAAGTTAGTTCAAGTCATCCAGAGGCACCCAGTGACTCTTCACTCCAAGTCCCCAGAGGGATCAGACTTTGGGCACAGGGAACAAAGGGAGTCTGGAGGAGAAAGTGGCCACGTCTGAGGAAGTTGTTGATGTGCTCAAGTGCAGGGACTCAGATTGTCTCATCCTGCAAAGCCTGTCAAGCTAGGGAAGGCACAAGTGAAGACCACCTCCAATTGAAGAACAGACCACGATCCCTATATTTGAGCAGATAGGAAAGCCTGTCCAGCCAAGCCCTCTGGCCTGGGATCAACAGTGTGGTGAGTGCTAGAACATCTCCCAGGCACCAGGAGGGACAGTGCAAAGTATAAATGTATATAGTATATGGTATTTTAAAGTATTTTAAAGTATAAATGCTTTGGAGACTTGACGAATGCTGTAGGACTTTAGGATGACACACAGGCCATGTTCCTCTGGAGGAGATGGGTGCTGCCATGAGCTGGAGGAGAGCAGGGACCCAGCTGAGAGCAAGTAAGCAGTGACCTGTGCAGGAAAAGATCAGCCTGAAGGGAAGGGAAATCATGAGTGGGGCTCCCTAAGGATCAGTGCTGGAAGTCATCTCACATCCTCCCTGTGACTTCAGCACAAAAAGCAACAGCATGTTGTTAAATCAGCTGATCTCGAAAAACAGGGGCAGAAGGAAAAGCATAACCAGTGTGGATAGAGAAATGAACAGCAGTTAAGGAAAGCCATCTAACTCCAACAAAAGGGACATGCGAAGTGGGTAGCAGGAGAACACAGAAGGCAAGCTGGCACATTTAGGGTGGCATTCACATGACCTTGTGTACATTTAGGGTGGCATACATCTGAAAGCAGTCCAAACCCACTCTATATAGCACAGAGAGAAAGGCAGTTCCATAGGGTAATTATCTCCAACTAGGACATGTGTCTGACTTACCTATGGCTGATGCTCATAGTAGAAATGAAGCTCTCCCATAGGAAGCAGCAATAATAGCTGTTACCATACATACACCATGCATGAGAGCATCATGCAAGCCAGCGTAGAAGGAAAAAAACCTGATGCTTGCTTTAATACATGGTTTTCCCTAAGGAGAGGCACAAGTGGTGAAGGACAGGGCACATGGCAGGGTGCAATCACAAAGACACGGAGCCCTGAGGACATTGCTGACCTCTCTTCAAAATCTGCTTTAGGAAGAGCTGGTCACACAGTTGGTCACACTGGGACACGGAACTGCAGGAGCCCACAGCAACACTGAGGAGCTGGCTACCCCAGGTGGTGGTAGGACATGGCTAAAGAGCTTGGGGTTGGCTGCTGGCACGTCCCCAGCTCACGGCAGTAGGGTTTTTGAGTTTCATCAATGAGTCCAGTTGGGATGAAGTGGTGATAACCCATGTCAAGCCTCCTACTAGTGCTGCTGGAGTGTCTGGGGACCATTTATTCTCTGGCAAATCAGGAAGACAGAGTGACTCTTCTGAGGCCTCTGCACCTCATGGAATACTGTAGCTCCTACTTCACCCATCCCTGCCAGGAAGGATTTCAACTCTATTACAGATGAAGGATGGCATTTTCCTTCCTTCCCCCTGGTTGCCCACTTTTATCCTATGGGGTACAAAGAGAACAAAGTGAAATGAAGGCCATCTCAAGGCACCTGTGCCTGGGTGGTCTTGGTTCTGACGAGGGGAACCTACTGCTGCCAGGCTGGAAATGCCCTCTCGTATAAGCAGAGATGTTGGGATAGACCCCTTTGGTGTCCACCACGTGTCTGTCCATGTCGAGACCTGTCTCCAACAAGAGTTTTGGGCTAACATCAGAAAGCAGCAAGCAATTTCTAATGTCTGGGAAGCAAGAGAATAGATACAGAGGTCAGAAATACAGTCCCAGTGAACTGTGGCCACCGTTGGCGAGCAACCCAAATCAGTGCTTCTCTCTCCAGGTTTTAACTCCATCCTTGCAGCACAGTAGGCAGGTCAAAGCCTGCTTTGAAGCGAAACCCGGGCTGTAACCTATATGCCCAGGCAGGCACAGGGCCAGGTTCACACCGTGCATTAACCCTGGCTCTCAGGGCTTGTGTGTGGACAGTCTGGGTGAAAGCTTTGGTGGAAGGCTGCGTGGGAAGCGCGCTGCTCAGGAAAGGGGCCAGCGGAGCAGCCAGGTGGCAAATGCTGGCGAGAGAACTGACAAGAGCAAAAGTGGTCCAGCGCTGAGAGCAGGGCTGGTAGGGAGCAACCAGGACTGAGACCCTGCATGGGGATGGACCTAAACCAAGCCCCTGTGCTGCACCCCCTGGATGCGGTGCTTTGGCAGTGCTAACCCACGCTGGCACTGGGACAAAGCCAACACTGGGCAAGACAGTCACAGCACTCAGATGCCAGCAAGAGGCCATGCTCTACCTTTTACCCCTGTTGGGGCTTTGCAAACTGGCCTCATCCTGCACATACCACCCTATCCCAGGGCTACCCATGAGCAAAGCCTTTTTGGGAGGGAGAAGGCAGAAAGGCAGAGCTGCTCATGCACAATCTGGAGATAGGAACTCTGCAAATTTATTGCTATTAATAATTTGGTTTGAGCTGGAAAATTGAAGATGAAGAGCAAAGCATGTTATTTAAGTGTGGATTAGAAAGGAACAGTAAATAATGGGCAAGAATGTAGACAGGAACTGGATGATTTACTATGACAAGTGACAAAGACAGCTGAAGGCAGGAGGGAGCCTTGGGTCTGGAACTGAGCAGCGGATGGAGGGATGCAAAGTAAAACCAGGGCTGAGCTTGCATGCAGCTAAATACGTTTGTGCCCTTCAAATGCAACAAGCTGCAGATGAGATCCTGGTGCTCGAGGGTGCTGTGTGGGTAGGGGAGCTTGAACTGGGGGTCTCTGCACCTGTAAGGATTAAAGATAAACTAAGTGATGGGTATCAGGGACAGTCCTAGTTCAGCATCCCTGAGACTCTTGAAAGCGCTAGAAATACACACAGGGAAGTTGAAGCTGTGGCTAAAATCTGCCCCTTCCGTCATCACCAGGGGCTACAGGAAAGTCATTTTAAGCTCATCTGAGAAGCAGACTCTTTGGCTAAAAAACTGCTGCTGTAAGAGATGTTATTGAAATGCACCCAAGTATCATCCCCAGCCCCAAGCTGTGGGTCCAGAAGAGCATCAGTCTCCCATAGACACATAGGCCAGCCCTTAAGGATGCCTCAGACACCCCAGCACCTCTCAAATGCCCTCAGGTGCCATATGGTTGGCAAAATTTGATCCTCAGTGTCAGTAGAGGCGCTTGAGAGGACTCATGTGGCCCAGACAGCTCTGTTATAGAAACGTCCACAAACTTAGGGATTGGTTACTCAGGTTCTGAGCAACTCCATGTTCCATCTGGGGAACCTTTTACCTGCTCCTTACAGAGCCACAAGCTTTCTTGGCCATAGCAGTGGCTGGCAGCAACTGGCTCTTGCACAACCAAGGCACAAGGCTCTTAAGCAAAGCAGAATTCATATATGCAACACTGATAAATCCTCACGAGACAACAATGGAGTTGATGGTTCAGACAGGTCACATTTCCATATGGTGTAAATCACTGCATACAAATGAAGGTAGTTACATCAATTCATACCTGGAGAAGTGGACCCAAGAAGCTTGAAAGGAAACTATTTCATCTGTCATGACTTCACTTTGCAAAGCAGGTTGTGAGCAGTTTATTGAGCGCAGTGTTCAGATGCAATATGATAAAGCCCTTCTATGCCTGGAAGAGACACCTGTATAGAGAGATTTTAAGGACTGCCTTGCAAAAGGGTCGTACTGTTGGGCAGCAAATGCCCTCGTTCAGTCTGTGAAGATCTGCATTCAATCCTGGTGCAGCAGTTTTCCTGTTAAACCAGACTCCTAGGAAAGGCTAATGCGGAAGAAGATGCAATCAAGGCAAGCCGGTGGAAAGATAACCCATCACTTACCCAGCGGCTTGGGATATTCCTTCAAAGGCCCATTCAATTAGACGTCTGATTTGCATGTCTTTCCCATTTGCTGTAGGTACTCATTAGGGGCATTTAAATACAACCCTGACTGCAGCCCCACAAAGCCTTGGGTGGATGCTTTTGGGAACCTCATTTTAGTTTATCACAGTTGTCAGAAGTTGCAATTACTGTAGAGCAAGAAACAAAGTGCTTTATCACCCCTTTGAATCTGCTGGGATTAACATTCCCCCTCACAAAAATAAGTGTCTTTGCAGTCATTAAGGATCCCAAAGATCAAGATCTCTTAAGTGCCATCAGAAAGACAAGCAGGGTGACCCCCAAACACCAAACTGATGTATGGCTCAGCTCAACAGCACCTTTCCCCCTGTTCTTAATAGATTTGTGCCCAAGTAATTGGTTGCCATCCTAGTCCATGTGAATTCATGCCACAGTTCAGTCTAAGCATGGGACAGCTCTTCTCCCTTCAGCAAGAGACAAGGGCTAGATCCTGCCTGTCCTTGGCTGCAGTATATCAGGTTTTCAGGCAACAAGTCTGTCCTGTCCTGCTGTCCTCCATCCCTGACCTTTGCTGCTCTGACCAAGCCTTGTTCTGTCCTTCATGGCTTTTTAGTCTGATCTGCTATTTCAACATCATCTGAGCTGAATTAGGACCAGAGAGATAGGAGGACCCCCATTCATTTCTGGTCAGATGTTCAACCGAGAGTTTGGATTCTCAGATAGGCAGAGCAACCCCACCACGCTTGGCCCACGGCTGGGACATTTACACTGTCTCTCTCCCATGTGTGTACTGATCTCTACTGATCTACCTGGAAACTGCCCAGGAGTCTATTTTCATATAAGAAGTATCAACTGAATGTCCTCAAATCCGCCTTCCCTCCTGAAGATTTGCATGAAGTTGGCCCAGAGCTTCAAAGATTGCTGCTAAAGGAGAGGGTTGAGAACTGATGGATCCTGGAGGAAAACAGCTAAAAGAAAATCACCCCTCCCTTCCTCCTTCCCCGCTTTGGCAGTGCAACACAAGCAGACGTGGTGTAGACACAGCTGTACCCGCACATGAGGGCTTTGGTCAGCGTAGCTTGTGTTATCGTGGGAGGCAGTGCACAGAAACACGCTCCGGCATGATAAATCCTTGCATTGGCCCAGCCTCGGTCAGTTTTTGTCCTGCGTTTGCACAGAGCCAGCACCATGGTCAATGAGGATGGTTTCATGTCCCCACATGGCTCGAGGCAGACACAAGGGCTGTGCATCTCCCCCAAACAAGAGGTACCACGTCCCTGCAGGGCAGGATGGATGCTGGAGGAGGCATGGCCCCAAAACCCCATGCAGACTGACCCCACCAAACCCTGCACATTCCCCTTGTGCGCCAGCATCCCAAACTCAAGCAAGAAAGCAAGGCGGTGTTTTAAAAGAAGAAAACCCTGTTAGCCTTATCCCAGCCTTTGATTCCTGCTTGGATGTTCTTGTACGAGGTATAAAGGTAGTGTCTCTAATGAGATTACATATTATAGTCAGTCAAGAGCTGTTAAAGGGCTGTTTCTAATGGGATTAAAATGCATAGCACCCAGTTATAGCTGTAATTGCATTACACCCCTAAGGAGAGCCTGTAGTGTAAACTGAAGGCAGGTCAGGGATTCGGCGCACACTGCTTTGCTTCAGTATCTTCTGAGCTGCTTCCCTGTTTTTCCTTTTTTTCCCTGTCTTGGATGAAGAACAAAGAGGGAGAAGATTTAGCAGAGTGTCAGGAAGTGACTGGAGGCTAATCCCTCCACTGACACTCCCCAGCACCAGGGGGAAGTAACTGAGATCAGCCAAATTGGCATATCAAAAGCCTTCTAATTATGTCACTGGTGGTTTAAGCCAATTCCTAACATTCTTATTCATGGAGTTTCCAGCACAAGAAAACCCTTCTTAATCCGAGCTGCTGTTGTGCAGAACATAATGTCATGGATGGGCTTCTCTTTGTTGGTGTTGGGGACACCAGGAGGGCTCCCTGCTTGCAGGCTGAAGCCCAGTGTGACAGTAGGACACGGTGGGGCATCTCCCAATTGCTTTTGTGCAGCAGAGTTTTGTCAGTGTAGGTGAAAAATCAAATCGAATCCCTCCTCCCCATGCACTTGCACTTTGGTCCTGGATTGCTCAGCCCAGCATTTTCCAAGGAATGACGGGAGAGATCCTGTCTCCTTACTTTTCCTCCCAAGGCCATCCTGCTTAACACTATCAAGCCACCAAACCCCACTTACACACATTCTGGTGTTAAACCCACCAAAGCCAACACTGAAGTATCTTGTTCAGCTCCAGTTCACAATCTAGCTCTTAAAAAGATGTTCTTCAGCAGCTCCCTGCCCCACACCTGCATTCCTTGCTGCCACCCCAGTGCTAACAATGGTGAGGGTCCATGTGCCCATGGCCATTGAGCAGTCAGTGGTGAGGACAAGCCAAGGACCCAGGGCATCCTGGCAGCCAGTGTCTGTCCTACCTGTTTGGCCACACGCCTCCCTTTAAACAGGGACAGCCAGCTGGCTTGAAGGGTGTGAGTTTAAAGCAGTAATAATACTCAGTCCGTAGGTAGCACTTTTCATCTGCAGCCTCAAATCTCTTGATAAATACTGCTCACAGTAGCAGAGATCTGAAAAGAACAAAGGAATTGGGTCCGTGCCCATCTCGCTCCTTTGTAATATGCAAAGAGGGCCAGAAATCACTTTGTTCATGTTGGATTTTATTATTTATTTTTCTTCCTAAGGTATTAGAAATGCAGATCTTCATTGCTCAAGAGAAAACGTCACATCTATATCACAGGGCAGATCCTGAGCAGGTGACACTCGGGCAAACAGGGAAGTGATTTGTTCTCAAGCTACTTAAATCACCACCTTTTGTACCTTTCTGTTGTTATTGTTGTTACAACTTCAGTCTGCAAAACACTTGGGAGCAAAGAGTAAGACCTTGGCATAGCACTGTCGCTGCTTGGCAGAGCTGAGATGCCCCAGCCCTGGCTGTGACTGGAGCTGCTGTGTCCAGCAGTGCCCAAGTGGTCTGTGCAGGGTATCCAGCCATGGTATAGGTACACCATGGCGTTGAAGAGCTGTGTGCCCTTTACTTCTGACTCCTCTGGGATGCTGGGGTTTGAGTCCATGTTTTGAAAGTAGCACACGGAGGCTTCATATTTATTGTTCTGGAAAACCCCCTTTTTAACATTATTTTAATGATGCAGCAAAGCATCAGCCCATGGGGACCAGCACCCAGCCCTCCCAGCTCCTCAAATGGTACCTGCCCTCATCGGCAGGCACTTCTGCCTCCAGAGCCACCTTCCTTTAACCCTTCTGAGACACATCCCTGGGAAACACCTCTCACTGGCTCCGGTATTCCCAGCGCTGCACAGGAACACCGGTGCAGTGGGGAAAGGGTGATGATTCACACACCAAGAGCCTGTCGGACCCACAGCCGGCCCAGCAGACGTGGAGATGCAGGTGGCATCTCCAGGCTCCCTCTGCCCTCCCCAGGCCCTGAATGGGAAGGCAAAGCTCTCCCAACCTACGCAAGGCAGGGCAAAAGTCTGGCACCCACTTACTGCCCCGCAGCGCTCGATCAAAGGGGCTCAGTCCAGGGAAACGTGCAGAGCAGAGCGTAGTCCTGAGGTGGGAGTGAAACAAGGGCTGCGGCCATCAGTGGGGCATTTGGGCTGAGAGAGGCCCTGCTAGTGTTAGGGGGTTGCGAATCTCTTCCGTGGTGGTGGGAGCAGGGATGGTCCTGGGGAAATCATAGTGGGGAAAGATGTCTCCTAAAGACACCAGGGAGGTAGCCACACCAGCGACCAGGTTTCTAGCAGAGGACAGCATGGATGATGGCTCATCCACATCCTCATTTATGTCCTAGTTAATGCTGGCGGGCTTTCTAGCCTAGGTACTTGGGATGATTACGGGATAAATGGATAACATATCCCCTCTTTCACTGCACAACTGGTGAGAGGGGAGGAGATAAGCTCCTACCTGTCCCAAATCTCACCAGTGCTTCATTGCAGGACATTAGAGCCAGGAGCAGGGCTGGTGACACTGGGAACATGTGAAGCCCTTTCCCCAAGCATTTCCTGGCTAATAGGGCAAGACAGGGACGGGAGAGGAAAACAGGGCTCAGAAGCAGGAGGCAAAGACACCTGGATGTTGAGCACTGAGCTGCACTGTCAGCCCCATCCATCCGTCTGCCTGACCTCCCAGCAGTGGTGAGCCGGTGAGGGGACATCCCCTTCCCAGCCCAGCGTCTCAGCACAAGGCCTCCCTCCCCAGCCAGCGCCCAAGCTGGAGATGCTGGGGCAGGAGGACCAATTCTGGATAAGCAGAAAGGAGCCACGCTGGCTCTTCTGAACCAGCTCCCTTGAGATGCCGATGGGCAGAGCCGGGAGCCTGGCCAGGGGCTGCGTGCGCCAGATGCGCACTCCATCCCCTACCCCAGGCTCCGTGTCTGACTCGCCTCCCCCAGCTACAGCATCACCTGCCTGTTTATACGGGAGATTTGAAAGCTGTTACCTCCAACTCTTTTTATACCTTGGTCTAATCTAGATACTGTTAATGATATTTACCTTCAAGACGCTCACCTTAGATTGGCTTTTCAACATCTAAATTAAGCGTTCCATCCCAGTCTTTGATATCATGACGGCACTTCAGCTACCTTTGATCATATCTACTAAGTATTCTCATTAGTAATCAACATTACTTACTTAAAATAAACACATGTTTTCTTGAAGCTTTGTGGTTACGCTTAATCAGCCGCAAAAATTCCCCTTAAGACGGTTTGTATCATTCAAGGGCATTTGCGTCCATAACCCTGTAAATAGCTGTTGTTTTCCGTGCGCTCTCCGAAATGCCGTCTGCCGAGATCTGACTTTCCATTAAAAGGGTGTGATATCCATAACACCCATTCCCCCTCCACTAAACCGCTGTTCGATACTGCCGTGTAAACTGAATCTTGGGGAGAATCACTGCCAGCAGACTCCATCTTTCTCATCCTGGACCATCGGCTTTGGCAGAGGTGATGTTGAGCCTGACCCCTGACTTCCCAGCACCAGGGAAACCACCCAAATCATTGCAGACCTTGTAAGAGACTGGTGATGCTTTGAATGGGAGTCAGGTGCCTACCTCTGGTGCCCCCAGACCATGCCATGTGATTTCAATAATAAAGGTCCTTACAATAAGAGTCCCTCTGACATGCAGAAAATGGTGAGAAACTTTTATGTTTTGGGTAAGCTGTGTGTGAATCAGCTGCTATTGCTGCACACTGGGCAGATAAACCCTACCTGGCTCAGGGTCCTGCATCTGACATGCTTCACATTGCTAATGAGTAGCTTTGTGCATGAGCAGCCCTGACTCAGCCCTGACTGCACCTAAGGAAGCCTCCAGGGGAGGCAAATAGCTGTCTCCCTTCTTCCCCCAGCTCTGCGTGTGTCCCCGTCTCCCCTTCCCTCTACTCTTGTTCCCCCCTGTTCCTCAGCTACTCGCTTGGGACACCTATCCTAGTATCCCACACCTTGAGGTGTCCCCAGATCCCCCAAATCCACCTGCAGCCACTCACAGTGGGGTGGCAAACGTGGTGGGCTTCAGGAGACAGTGATGGTGATGCAGGACCTCTCCAGTCCGCCTGTCTCCAACGGGAGAGGATCATGCTGCCTCCCTGCCCAGTGGGTACAGAGGGATTAGGGACACAAAACCCCTGCCGGGGGGGATTTCACAGGGTCTAAATCTTTCCTGCTGCAGCTTCACCCCATCCCCTCCACCCTTTGATGTCAACTGGAGGCACCAGGTCTAAAACAGCCACTGCTGTTGATTAGACCTAATTAGTCCCTAATGCCCTCTTAAATCCCATTTTAAAAGGGAGCCATTCAGCAAATCCAGTGCTGAGACAGCCCTGACTGAAGGCAAAGTTAAGGGGTGCTCCCTCAAAAGGAGGGAGAATGCTGGCCATGTAATTCAAGAGGGCCAGGGGACTGAGTGGATACTGACTTTCACAGCATCGGCTCATGTGGGGTGGGCAGGAAGGCAGGCAGCATCCCCACAAAGCTGGGGGCACCCCAGACCCATGGCTTCTTCTCCATGGAGGAATCTCTGGTGCTAGGGACTGCTCATTTCGCCACTGACAGGAGATGCTGATTTCTGATGGGGGTAGGAGCTGTTAGAGAGGTGAGGAGGAGGAAAGGGGACGAAGGCTTTGGCCGTGCATCAGGTTTGACTCTCAAGAGCAATGTTTTCCTAAACAGATGTACTTTTAGACATTGGTTCAATTGACCTGTTCAATCAATACCCCTTGTGGGCCACTCATTGGCTGGGGAGAGGAAAGCATCACCCCTTCTACCCAACTCCTCTCCCACCAGCACAAGACATACGAACACAGCAAAAGACATATCAACACAGCCAGCCCTGAGTGATTGAGGCTTTGGTTTAGGAAGACACAACAGGGACAAGGTCCCACTTATCAGACACTCCAGTGCACTAACCTCCGTGGCTCCTCTCTGCTCCATCCCCATCCCATCTCCTCCGTGATGCTCAAGAGCTGGGAACGAGCTATTCCCCACGCTGGGCCTTCGCCTCAGCCACACGACCAGCCTCCCGCCTTTAGGTCCAACTTTCTCTAGAAACCAGGCCCATGTCCAAATTAATTTTCTGTATGTGTTGTTGGAGCGATTAGATCTGCAAATCAACATAGCCACAACCTGAATAATGCACCAGCGCCTAGCGCTGTCGGGGCAAAGCCCCAAGTTCCTCGTCAAGTTCAGTCCTGCAGAGCCTGTAACTAATGATTTTCCTCGCTTGGCCGGGAGTCAGAGCTCTGTCTCTCACATGCACACACAAACATTGTACGTGTGCCTCGTTAGCATAGCGTGATGTGCAGATAAAGGGAGAGCAGAGCACCAGCACTGGGACACTCGCATGGCACCTCATCCTCCGTGCCCGGCGGGAGATGCTCAAAGCAGGAGAGATGGGGAGATGTTGGGAGAAGCATCCCATCACCTGTCTCTGGTTGTGCTGTTGCCCTTCTCCCTTGCTGGGATGTTCTGCAGCCCTCCTGTTATTGAGGGCTGGCCCAAAGCCCATAGATGTCAATGGAAGCCAAGGATGAGTTCAGTGGTCTGGTAGATCTCAGGCCTGGACACCACCACACTGGCCACACAGGCATGGAAGTAGAGGATGATGTAATTCCCCAAGTGTCATCTGATTGGATCCAGGGAGAAAAAGCACCAGGGAGAACCAGGTACAAGATGCCTTCTACAAGCATGCACTGGTCCCCAAGGTTTCTTTATTGGAGATGTTGGACTCTCTCAACAAGTTAGGCTATCCCCCCATATTCACACCCTTCTCCAAGCCACAGGCTTCGTCTCTGCAGGTGGGCTTTCCCATGGCCAGAGATATAGTCCTGTTCGGGACACGCCAGGCGTGCTGGTGGGACACAGGAACCACCTAGAGTGTGCAACTCTGGACCGCTCTGCAATCATCCTCTTGCAGCCATAGTGATGGGCTCACACTCACGAGCTTTTCAGAAGCCTGGTGGGAGGTGGCAAGCTCAGACTAAAGGAAAGGAGGTTGCTCATATCCTAACTTACCTCCTAGAAGCTATCTGCGGCACATCTACACTCCACAGCACGTGACAGGATGCCTCAGAGGACCATCCTGCTCCATCTGAGACGTATCTAGGGCAGGTAGGCTGAGTTGCCATATGGATATGGGTGTTTCTCTACTCTCTCCTGGAGGAGCCCAGGCAGCCAAGTGGGACCAGGGTGGCATTCACATCATTCATCAGTCTCTGCAGCATTGACTTGTGGAGCCAAGTGGGTACCTCAGCACCCTTTGTAGTCACCAAAGGCCCTCTGGAGGTGCAATTCACCCAGCCTGATTGCAACTGCTTTAATACAAGATGAACTGCACCCTAAATTCCCCTGGCTGTGTAGATTAGATCTCCATCAACTATAAAGGGAGCATAGCAAGACCTCTAGGCCTTTTAGCTGTCTGCATTTAGTCATATAGTTTCCGCCCCTAGTGACTGAAGCTGGGTGAGATAAGGATTTGCATTAATGGAGAAGAAATTAAGGTAGGTGAGGGCTCCATGGCTGGAACAAGGAGAAAGATCAGCAGAATGGGCTTTGGGAGGTGAAAATGTTGATTTGGTCCACAGGGATGTCCCTTCTTGGATGGGATCTGTGCTGATGACTGCTCAGGACAGAGAGGACTACCATGACATTTGCTGGAGAAGTATCTTTGTGAGTGGCTGTCCTGGGTTCAGCCGCAGCAGTCATTTTTCTCCTTCTTGGTAGCTGGTGCAGCGCTGTGTTTTCGATTTTGGGCCTGGGAGCAGCGCTGATAACACCAGTGTTTTCAGTTACTGCTTGGCAATGTTTTGGTCTGGCCAAGGGCTTTCTGAGTCTCATACTATGCCAGGGAGGAGGGGAAGCCGGGAGGAAGCAGAGACAGGACACCTGACCCAAACTGACCAAAGAGGGTATTCCATACCACAGCACATCATGTCCAGGATGCGAAGACGGAGAACAGAGACCCGGAAGGGTGTGGTGGTGGACTGGGGGTGCACGGCATGGTCAGGTTTTTGGTACTGGGGGGGCGTTGCTGCTGGGGGGTGCACTGGCTGGGTCGGGCTTGGTGAGCAGTTGTATTCTCTTTGTATTTCTCTTGTATTATTATTGGTGGTAGCAGTAGTGATTTGTGTTATACCTTAGTTACTAAACTGTTCTTATCTCAACCTGTGAGAGTTGAACTCCTTTGATTCTCCTCCCCATTCCCTCGGGACTGGGGGAAGAAAGAGGGTAAGGGAGTGAGTGAGCAACTTTCGTGAGTTTTAGAGACTTAAACCATGACAGTGGCTTGGCCATCCAGCCTGGCATCTCTGTGTCACAGATACATGACGCTTAATGCAAAGCAGAGCAGCAAACCTTCCCTTCCAGTACCGAACAGGATGCTCTTGCTGTCAGCTATATGTTCAGCTGCAACTGGGAGTTGTATTCCCCCCTCCATTTCCCTGTTCATTCAATTTCCTTGTGATGAAATGACAATTTAGACATTTTATCATTTATGCTTGGTTGTCAGTCAGGTAAGGGGACTGCAGGGGGGGTTGTTCTTTATCTTACACCTCCTAGACAGACTGGGACCTCTTAATCCCAGAGGTGTTCAAGCCCAGGTCCGACAGGGATTGGAGCAATCTAGGTCTAGTGGAAGGTGTCCCTGCCCGTGACAGCGGCTTGGAACTGAATGAGCTTTAAGGTCCCTTCCAACTCACATCAGTCTGGGATTCTATAATAATCTGACACCAGCAGGAGCAGATCTACCTCCATCAGTTCCTTTTTCCCCCTCCCATGAGCTGGCTGCCACAGAAAAGGAGCCTCTCAGAACTCCTGTTTCTATTGTAGCACTTCTAAACACACTACTTTCAGGTCTTCTCAAAGGATATCACCTTAGCTTGAGCCTTGAGGAGGTTGTGTGCTCAACCCAAGTCCATCTGTCCCCTGCCCTATCCATACTTGTCCCCTTCCTTGTGACCATGCAGAGGTTCATCCAACTGAACTCTAACTCGGCAGGGCTTGGTCTCAGCTGAGTCGAAAAAGGTTGTTTCTACAAGGTTGGGATCCTGGGGGGCTGCAAACATGACCCCTGAGCCCATACAACAAGTCACCAGTGCCAGATAATGGAAGAGGAACAGCACCACGTTGCCGTCCCCCCATCACCTACCTCGTACCAGCATGGACCTTCTGAGCTAGACCTAGCTCACACCAGCAGGAAGGGAAAGGAGTCCTGCAGGTGTAGCTTGTACCAGCTTGCCAGGCAGAAGATCAGTGTGAAAGAATGTACCTGCAATTCTAACTTCATGGGTTTACCTTGGGGCCTCTGTCATTGCAGAACTATCGCCCCAGCTCACACCCCAGTCAGACATTGCCACACAGCAGAGGTTTCGAGGGAAGTCACCCTTAGAAGAGGAGAAGACAAACTCTGGCCTGGCTGTGCACCGTACACATGGTATATGAGGGACAGCCAGGGCTAACAACCCAGCAGAGACCATCCAACCTTCCCTAGGGCATCCATTGGTCACCATTCTGCTACAGGAACCTACTGGGACGTTTTCCTCTTTCCATGTTTTTCCTTTCGGAAGCAAAGCTATGGAGCTGGCCAGACAGAAGCCTGGGAAGGGCATGGCTTACACCCACTGCTTGGTTTGGGTTCCTTCAAGGAGGATAAGTTGAAATTGATGTCCTGTCAGCAGCAAGTCTAGCACAGACATTCTCTTTCTGCAGGGAACAGAGGGATGGTCATCCCTAGCAGTCGCCATCTCTTGTGTGGCATCTAAGCAGTCTTATGGATATGCCCACAAGGCCCCAGTGTGCACCAGGACATGGAAAAGGTGATGCAGGATCCTGACACAAGTGGCTCAGTGTGGGAGACACAGCCCCAGGCTTGTCTCTGCCACCCACTGGCGCAGCATCACCGGGTACCCCACCACGAGTCTTCTCCTCACAGTGCCTTTGCTCCTCAACAAGATCAAAAGGCATCCAACCCACTGATCGCTCGAGTTTGTGTCGAAAGGCTCCCTGATTACCTCACCATTAGCTGCACCCATTAAACAAAATCCTAAAGGTTTTAGACAAAGCTGAGGTTTCAGATGAGAGGGCGAAGGAATGACTCAGTGCC
Source organism: Myiopsitta monachus (assembly GCA_017639245.1). Lineage (NCBI taxonomy): Eukaryota > Metazoa > Chordata > Aves > Psittaciformes > Psittacidae > Myiopsitta > Myiopsitta monachus. Next base: position 111,561,372 of record CM029917.1, on the reverse strand, counting down.
TTTAAATGCCAAAGCCGTCTCCTCCGTCCTGTTTGTACAGCACCTAGCACGAGGGGTCCAGGTGCATGCCTAGGGCTCTGAAACACCGCCACAATTAAATAATAGGTGTAATAGCAGCTGTACTCCCACCAGCAGGGTTTTGTTTTAGTATTCAAATATTCAGTCCGTGCTCTGTAGCACCTCTTTGAGATGCAGTTCACTTCACCAAGGTGGAGAATGACCCCTGAATGGCCAATGGTTGCAGCTCAGATATGGCCAAGAGCCCATTGGCACCCGTGGGAGCAGCTCTAGTGCTGGTGGAAGGGGCAGGAGTTAGCAGCCCTATGGTTCAGCTGATATTAGAAGCTTATAGGGACTATAAAGGTGGTGGCACCTTTTAGAGACTTGTCTGAATGAGATCCCTAGCTGAATGGACCGCTCCAGCTGAGAGCATCCTGGGATGGTGACCACAATGGTGTCACCTGGAGCAGGGAGGGATGTAGAAGGTGTCGTCTCCTCTCTTTCCACCTGGTAAATCAGCAGCAAACACTGCATTTCAATCATAAAAACAGAGCCCATACATAACAAGCAGTGTCGTGGTTTGGCAGCACTGCCTGAGGTTTGGGCTGGTGATCATCCACTCGCTGTTGGGCACCTAACCCAGTGGGAAGGTGACCTCCAGGAGGACAGATCCCTGCAGGGACCTTAGAGACTCTGCCCAGTCTCCAGCATCATCCAGCTACAGCCCCCTATGGAGCCCACCGCTGGCTCCTGAGGCTCTTGGGAGGCAGCTTGCCCTCAGCCTGGTACTTCTCCTGCCAGGTCCAGCTGACGGCTCAGAGCAGTGGTGGGAATCACCTCCATTTATCGCAGAAGAAATAGTGCCATCTACTGACATTAATAACTCTGTTCCTAGAAAGCGAGGGGCGGGTGCTTATCTCCCTGACGCTCATGGGCATTCGGGGTTATGCCAGCTCAGGAAACACTCACAAAGGGCCATGGTGGTGGGGCAACCCCATGAGTGATCCACAGACAGGGCTGGGGCATGCAGTACCCTGAGACCCCTGCAAACATCCGTGGTGGGTAATGGGGATGCAGACCCTGAGCACCCCTGAGGGAAGAGCTCAAGGGGAAGGTGCTGGTCTCTGCCACCCAACGGGGTTGTCACCTTCACTATAATTAACGAACAAAGATAAGGCCCTCCAACAGGCTGCTCTTTGAGAGCCATCTCCCATTCAATACAATTCTTTAGTATAGCTTTTTCCTCCCTGATCTGTGGTCCTTCCTCCTATGATCCTGCAGGGTGATGCTCCTGGAGGAGTTGTTGGAGCAAGTCCCTTGGATGCTATGGTAAGGGCTGAGATTTATTTTACTGGTCTTCCCCAGCCTCATGAAAGCCTCAGCTCCCATACAAGTCCCTGGGAGGTAACTACATTCAGCATTATGGTTCCTATAGGAGTTTCAAAGTAGGTATAAGCATAAACTTTTTATGATGGGGATGGTGAAACACTGGAACAGATTGCCCAGAGAGGTTTGTACAACCATCAGGTTGCATGAAGGTCAGGCTGGATGAGGCTCTGAGCAGCCTGATCTAGTTGAAGGTGTTCTTATTGTAAGGGGGACTGGACTATGCCACCTGTAAAGGCCCTTTTCAACCTAAACTACTCCATGATTCTACTACATATATATTTATATATATACCATATAAATAGTATATATGTTATGTAAGAACTACGGCAGGACATGCCACCAGTCTCAGACGCTGGAAAAGCAGAAGTTCAAAACTGCAGGGAAAAACCCTTCCTTGGGAGTACCCTTTCTCATCCAGGGGAGCATCAAGACCCCAGTTGGGAAGACCCCAGTGACAGGGAGCTGATCCCACCCTACCACCTCCTTAGGGACACGCAAGTCACGAGATACTGGGTCAAAATGAGACGGCATGAGTGGCCGAATCCTGGTGGAGCTGGGCTTGGGAACTGCCCATGGAAAGCAAAGCTGCTGATTTTCTGACTCTCCGAGCTAACCTTCCAATAGCAAAACCATCAAAGCAGGAGGCACATTCCTGAGGTCTGACCCAGCATGGCAAAATCAAGGAAAGGTTCCCCCTGAACTCAACAGACACTGGACCATGGCCGCAACACTTACATAGAGCCAAGATTTATGAATTATTTCTCCCCCCACACACACACCGGTTTTATCCAAGGCTTCATCCTTCCAGGGCTCTGTCTCATCCTGCAACAAGGAAGTCAAATTCACCCTACAGGGTCATTTTAACACAATAGATAACCAAACATATATAGCTAGGAACATTACTGTGTATGTATATATATATATATAAAACACACATATATACATACAAATAACCTCTTAAGTGAGAGGCCAGCATAAAAAACAATCGGAGTAAACACTGTAATAATTCTAATTATGCAACATATTCTGCCTAACATATTTATTTTTAATGATAGTTCGTTTTAATAGCTCTAAGGCCCTGAATTAGCCCAATATGTTCTTAACTACCTTCACTTTACATATAAATGTTAATGACTTTTCCAGAGGGTCCAGCACCCTGGATGAGCTTGCTGCACACCAGTATATTCCCCTTTACATGTTTACTTTTAATAACATGTTTAATGATGCACTTGGGGCCTAATAACCACATTTAGTCACAAAGAGAAAAAACAGCTACAAAATGCTTTCTCTAAAAACTAGGCTACAGGGGATTGCCGCGCCGTTTCAAAGCCACACTGCCCATCCTTTAATGTGCCTCTATGCGTTTTGGCTCTGCCTGCATCTGAGATGGAGACCCTGGTCACAGATGAGCATCCCGGTTTTTGGAGGCTGTTTTAGGGTGACCTGGTGCAGCAGCAGAGCTGTTTGGGGTGATGGATGGCCGCTGGATGTGGCCTCGCCTCCTCCCACCAGCAATTCCTGGTGGTTGGATGTGGGGAGATGCACAGGGCGGGTTTCAAAGGAAGGTGTTCCTGGGTTTCGGCGGAGGCATCCCGGGGCTTTCACTGACGTCGCCGGTAGAGATGTGCCAAAGAGGAGCGCGTTTGAAAAATCACACCCACCATCAACCCAAAAACCCCAACAACAACAGCAGCAAAACCCCAACTCCTACTGCAGCTTTTCAGCAGCTAGGAATACACCCAATTTAAGAGGCAGCAGACAGCTGCTTTCTGCTTTCATGCCCAGAACCCATCCAACCACCCTTGTGTCTCTTGGGACTGGGTGGGGTGCAGGCAGGACCCTTTGGGCACATCCAATCTGGCAGAGAGGTGCTTTCTGCTCCCCAGAAGAGAGGTTCTCATTGTGGTGCATCTGGAAGGGCTTCATTCTCCCTGGCCATGTCCAGACCTGTCCAAACCCAGACCTGTCTCCAGACCTGTGAGATCTCATGCACCGGGGAAGATGCTCAGAGCCGCCTCCATGACCTGCAGGGGTAGGAGCAGCCCAACCCATCCCTTTCCATACACAGTTTGAAGGGTCACCCCATAGCGTTTCACCAATGTCGCTAATGGACGGCAGCTTTGCAGCAGCATGTGCTGGTGGGGCTGAAGCTACTCCAGCAACAACACTTTTTCACCTGCATTGGAGCATCCTTAGACATGTATCTTACACCAAGAAACCTTATGGATGGTCCCAAATATAACTGCAGCAGACCTCGCCTAACTTCAGCTCTGCCTGCATGAAAAAACACAAGGCTTGAACCAGCTCTAATTTGTATACCTTCTGCCCCAGGGCCCGAGCGAAAGGGGAGGGTGGAATCCAGTAGCATGTTGTGCATGAAAAGATGATGCCAAAGATAACCTTATTGCTAATAATAACCCTGGAATCCGATTCTGTGAATAGGCCCTATTGAATGTTTGAACACAGGCATTCCTCGGTTAGGTTTTTTTCTGCCTCCAAATATTTCGCTCGAGTCTTTAAATACTAATCACAGAATTCGGGCGAAGGCTTTTTATCTTCAAAGTGCTGCAGAAAAAAAAAAAGAAGAAGAAATACATTAATTCATTAATCAAAGATAATTAAAGGGCACAAAATACGCCTTTTTCAAGCGCAGGGAGCCAACCAACGCAGCATGAAGCCATCACGGGGACTCCGAGCATCATTCCCACCGCGAACGTGATTCCCCCGGAGCGGCGCCCAGGCAGTAGCTTTGCTTGTTCCCAGCAGCTCCGCTCAAGCTGTCTTCCTGACATGTGTTAGGCTGTATGTCTGCCACGCAGGAAATAGGGTTTGAAGCTCACAGCCAGGAGCAAAAGCTGAGATTGAGGCTTTAATGAAGCTGGGATTGAGTGGCTAGGGTGGTTCAGTGAAGCAGTAAATGCAAACACATTATCACCTGAGAACTTGCTCCAATTTCACACCAATTAACTAGGAATGAGAGAGGAGGGCTGGGGCTAGCTGCAGAGATGGTTGATAATCCTGTGAATGGGCAGAAATGGCTCGTAGCAGCCGTGCTTGTGCCAAAAGGAGTTTGTTAGATAACGCCAGTCCCGGCAATTTTGTCTTGGGAAGAGAGCATGTCATTACTGGAGCTGCTTTTATTAGCAAATATTAAAAACATTTGCAGAAATACAGATGCCCTTGAGGGAAGTAGGGGTGGAAAGTAATAATGCAATAGCTGATTGTTTCATTTCACTGCCAATGCATCAATCACAGGGGGAGGGAAAGGGCAAGGGGAGAGGGAGAAGAGGGATGGGATGTGAGGAACTGCTGGTGCAAAGCCAGCAGCTCATGGAGGGGAAAACCCCATCCTCGAAGAGCCCCTTGGTATGCTCATCTGTGGGTATGGGGTGGGTTTGACATACAGTCCACTGCCTGCAGATGTATGTATGAAGTCCGCAAGGGAGGCAGAATACACCCCCATAACTCACCTTGGCAGCAGCAATGAGGACCCATCCACCCCCTCCATCTGCACCCAGAAGCCATCTCACCCTCACTGCATTTTCATGTTTGAATTATGTCCTTTTTTTCCTGCTGGGATTATTTCCAGGTTAGGAGTTAGGGTGGAAAAGGATCAGCAATTTAGGAGAAGCGCTATTAAAAGGGTTTCTATGGGTTAGATACTAAACTAAATCCTACCTTCAGTGTGTTGGGCACCACATTACCCCTTCATTAACTGCTGGTTTCCATGCATGTGAGTGACCAGCCTGATCCTGCAAACCACACCAGCCAGGAGACATCCTGCAGGTTGAACTAGAGCAACTTCTTGTGTTTAGATGAAATCTTGTCTTCGTTTTAAAATGCATCAGTGACAAAGAGATTACTACAAATGCAAGGGCAAGGACACCTTGCTGGGTTCCATGATGAGACACTGGGCTGTGCTTGAGAAAAACTGGGATTTGGGTTGTTTTCTCACTTGTATTTGAGAGGTGGGAAGTTTCCCATGTCCTGCTGGAGAAGGTGCCAGGACAAGGCAGAGAGTGCTCCTCATCCTCTTCAAAACAAAGTCAGATGGATGTGCACCATGCACCACCATTGCTGCTCAACTACCAGGCTCATCCCATTCACCAGAGGGATGTGAATGAACCATTCATGAGCAGCAGCACCTTAAACCACGACAAAGCAACAGCCTGGCTAGCAAAACACAGTGATGCCCTTAGGCATGCGAGTCTATATGAATTGGCTTGGATGCTCTGAGGGGCGTCAGTGGCCTGGTAGCACCCGGGAAGCCGTGTTATCCCTGAGAACTGGCCTATCCTGCTCCCTGGTGGGGAGCTCCAACAAAATAATTGCAAGGAAGTTGCACACAGGGGAAAAGCAGTCACCGTGTTCCTCTCACTCAATGCTGAATTGCTCCAGGCTACAGGATAGACTGAGACAACTCCTTTTAAAATCAGCAGAATGTTTTCTCTGGCAATGGAGGATGGATAACAGCCAGCAATGGACAAGGACAAACCACAGCATCCTAAAGAAACTCCAACTACAGTCCACCTCACCAACAGCCAAGGAGAGTTCTGGGGCTGGGGGAAGTTGATGCCTCATTTCTGGGCAAGGGGTGTTCCTTCCCCCTCTGTGAGTCTGATTTGATGTCCTGCTTGCTTCAGGTGTACACTCCCTTCTAAATGGGCTTGGGAAGGAGGAAAAAGCTGTGGATTAAATGAGCAAGAGTCAGTACCTACTGAGCCGGGTGCTGAGGGATGCTCTCCCAGTGGGATGCAGGAGGACCCCTTGCTCCAGTTGTTCCAGCCATAGGGAGCGGAGTGCTGTGGTCCTTCCTCCTTGTGGTGTGCAAACTGCTCTCGCAAGGACAAAAACCAGTGCTAAGAAGCAAATCTCCCGTGTGTGCTGTACACAACAGTGCACCCAAGCCCCAGTGCAAATCCGCAGGGCTCTTCCTGGCCGCTCTCTCCAGCCTGTAATTATCTTAAAGGCAACAATTAAAACTATTGAAACGCATGTGATGGGTTTAGGGAGCATAGCCTGGCTAATCCCCACAAGCATCCTGCAGGAGCGGAAGCAAGGAGATCCCAGAGGCTGGATGCTGGTGCTTTGCTGGGCAGGTAGGGACCAGATGGATCTGCAGAGGTTCAAGCTTGCGGTGAGGAGGCAGCAGCAGCCTGGTCCACAGACAGTTTGGGACCAGAGGAGATGCCCACAGGCAGCACACAGGCTGGTGCCAAGGGCTGGGTAGGCTGTGGGAGGGTTCCCCTGGTCCTCACCCCATCTTGATGCTCCCCAGGGTCATGCAGAGTCAGCAACAGAGAAGACCCATCCTGAAAATGTACTCTTTTACTTAAAGCTGTGATTGTAAACATCAATGGCAAAAGTATCATCCTTCTGTTTCCATGTTGGTCTAGCACTGTGTGTCCTGCTCTATTCCATATGTCAGATACCAAAAGAATGCTGTCTGCGTACACTGCCCCTTCTGCCTTCCCCATCCTTTCCTACAGCATCCCACTGTTATATCATAGTCATGTGCAAAAGGTGCAAAATCCTGCTCTCTGCTCAAGAAGTCCCAAAGCAAGAGCAAGGAGATGAATAGCAAAGAAATGCATCAAAATCACTCTCCTCCTGTGCTCACCACTTATTAATTACCTTTTCCCCCCCCCCGAAATAGTTATTTTTGCTATTTTTCTGATAACGTCACATTAGATGTGATTTTCCACGCTGCTTTCTTTAAGCAGCAGTTTCTAACCTGCCCTAAAAAATGCTGAAAAGCTTTGGGAGCCCCCCAAAGTGTGAAATTAAAGAGCAAAAAAGAGAACACAACCTCTTTGTTCTCAGTATCTCATGATCTTAAAGTGCTCGGGGTGATCTCGGGGTGTCAGGACAAGGACAGAGCCACACAGGGCAGCCACTGGCTCTCTTCTTTTTCAGCAAGGCAACACTTCTTCCCCCTATCTCACTTTTTTTTTTTGCTCTATGGTGTTTTAAAGATCTCTAAAATTTCCCAAATCTCTAAATTTCTTTCCTTTCCCAAAACTCGAACACAATTTTAACCATTTGGACAAAAAAAAGATTCAATTTGGCTTCAAAATACCCTCCTTTTGTTAGCTCAAAATAGTTTTTTGGAAATTTCTGCTCAAAGTCAGCTCTTTTTTGGTGGAACGAAGTCTTTTTTTTATAATCCAAAGAAATGCAAATTCCTTTTCAACTAAATATTTAATTTCTGAATGCAGGCTTTGTTTCCTCCTTTTATTTCCCCCTTTCCCCTTCTCATTTGTCTCCCCCATTTCTAAAACACAAATAATTAGGAAAAATCCTCTTCTGACCTAATTCTGCTGCTGCTAACATCAACAGCCCCAAGGATGCTCCCAGCCCTGTGCTCCCTTTACCAGGGAAGGAGCCTGCAGAGAGTCCAGGACACCCTTCCCTGTTCCCCATTCCCTGTGGGTACCCATTGGGCTGCACCAAAACCACAGGACAGACCCAGACATGGGGCTGGGAGGACAGGAAAAGCCCATGGCAAATCCAGCCTTGAACTGATAGGAGCCTCGGGGATCATCAAGGCAGAGAAACACCACTCAGAGTGCCTGAAGGGCTGCACTGCCCCAAATTGAAGGACCCCCTTGCAGGCAGGCAATGCCTGTGTTTTATTATCTATATTTATTACATGTGCTCTACAGATCTCAGGTTATAAAATACACAAATGCATCCTTAAATCTTTCCATTCAAAATAATACATGTGTAGCTGCTGAACACGGTCCATATTGTCTTTGCCATGGTGAAGCTCTTCCTTCTCACTGTCTATTTGACAGGATGAATTGTGTGGATTCAGGGTGACCAGCAGGAGCTGGCTCTGCTTCCCCCTAGACCTCCTCTTACACTCCCTGGCCTCCCTGCAGTGTCTGCAGGACAGAAACATGACTCTCATGATCCAGCTCTGAAATGAGCATCCTTTGAGCGAGCTGCATCTTCCCTCACCACTCTTATAAGTTGTGCAGCAGCCAGCCAGTGTCTCTTCATGTATTCATTGATTAGAAGGAGCACTGTAGATAAGTGAAGCCCTGCTGCCTTTGAGGCCAGGAATAACATTGGGTATAGGTGTCATGCAGCATTGAAGGCATATAATAAATTTAATTTGGGGTTGCTTTGCATCACTGTGAGCATCTGACTTCTTTATTTGCATTGGGGGCTTTAGTGATGAGTTTCTATTTGAAATCGAAGAGAAGAGAGGGCAGCAAGGTTGGTGGGAGCCCAGGTCTACCCACAAAGCACATCCTACACCAGGATATTAATACTGACCACAGGAGCAGCATGGGGATGGGGATTTACACCAATGCATGTTTTGTCACAGCAAGGGTGAGAAAAACTGAGGATGCCAAGAAGCATCCTATCTCCAGATATCTCCTATCTCCAGATCTTCAGATCGAGGTGTTCATAAGCCTACAAGTTGCTGGGCTCGATGAACACGGCAAAGTGATGTTCAACAGCCTGTGTCACACAGGAGATCAAATAAAATGATCTCCCCTGCCTTTCAAATGTATGAAGCTGGAAGGACTTAAGGGCATATAAACTTACTTTGATTGCAGGGCTGGGACCTTGGAAGTCGCATTCCTTTAATTTCCTTGAGCTGGTTGCTTTCCTCGGGAACGACATGCACAGGGAGGTGAGTTTCCAATGGAAACTGGTTTTGCCTCATTTTCCACTTCTCTCCTGTTACAAGGAAAGGAGTGCAGAGCTCCGGAGGCCTGCCTGCCTCTTTCTATGCAGACAGAAAGGGCTGGGTGTCTGTGTTTAATTACAGCCTGAAAGAACTGCATTTAAAAGACAACAGCAAGCTATTTAATTAATACTTATCATTAGCACACATAGGAATGCCCAGCAGCAAATTGCAACAACAAAGCAACTCCTGGGTTTTTTTTTCCTTGCGCTTGGGATAAATTAATTTTAAGAAAAAAAGAGTAAACAGATTATTTACACCAGATTTAAGATGACTTTATATGGAGCGAGAGTATTGGGGTAGCAGGTACTACCCTGGGAGAGCAGAAATCCATAAGAGCAGGCTTTTCAATCTCCAGCTCTCCTGGCCAAAAAGCTTATCTTCATCTATCCATCTATCTTTCTATCTCGGCATTTACACTGGGCTTATCCCCATGTCTGAGCGCCTACTCATCTTCATACCTGTCCATAAATTACACGGTGCCCCCAGGGCATTATAAATAATAATACAACTCCCAAACCTCCTGTTTAAAACACTGTTTTAAAGCATTGGCTTATAACTCACCATGTTACGGACTTCTCCTCCTTCCCATAAAGGTAAGGCTGGAGCAGAAGGACTTGACACCTCGGTCAGTAGAGTAAATGCCCCCATATCAGTTGTTTAGTTTGGAGAGCTGGGGTGGGTAGAAGTTGGAAGATGGGGATGGGCATCACTGGCAAAGAATGGGGGAAGGCTGGGCTGTTCTGCTCATGGGAAATAGCATCCCATCCATAGGACTGGGGATTTCTATATCCCTCTGGATTTTAGCTCAGCCGGCGCTGTAGACAGCCAGCCTGTGTCCCGCTTTAATTAATAGCACTCACAATGGCACTGCTAATGTTTGGGGTAATGAATCACATCAAGGTTCTGCTGCTCATGTCTCCAAGAGGCGCAACGCTGGAAGGTGGTCACTGGCTCATGGGCATCACCATCTGTCTCCTGGATCATGTGGGCTGTATCTGCTTGGGGTGAGGGTCCTGAAACTGGACTTTTTGCTGGAGAAAAGCCTAAGCAGTGTTGTATGAGATGAATTATTTCACAAGTCTGTCCCAGGTTTGTGATCAGTTCTGGAAGGTGCAGGGCTAATACATCATTAACCCTGGGACCACGTCAAGCTGACAGGGCGCCGCGCAGCCACCCATCAAAGAATCAGGTGAGGAGGTACCTTTCTGCATGAATTTCCTTTCCCTGTTTTCCATCTTTCCATCAAACAAAGCAGTTTCTGTCTCAGCTGGAGAGCTGAGGAGGAGCAAGAAGAGCCCTGAGCACCTCAGGTCTGCAACATAAGAAGGATGTGGAGCTGTTGGAGTGAGTCCAGAGGAGTCAGAGACAGTGCTCAGAGGGCTGGAGCAGCTCTGCTCTGGAGCCAGGCTGAGAGAGCTGGGCTGGGGCAGCCTGGGGAAGAGAAGGCTCCTGAAGGGGAGACCTGAGAGCAGCTCCAGTGCCTAAAGGGGCTGCAGGAAACCTGGAGAGGGGCTTTGGACAAGGGCCTGGAGGGACAGGACAAGGGAATGGCTTTAACTGCCAGAGGGGAGACTGAGATGAGCTCTTAGGCAGAAGCTCTTCCTCATAGGGAAGAGGGTGCCGAGGCGCTGGCACAGGGTGCCCAGAGCAGCTGTGGCTGCCCCATCCCTGGCAGTGCTCAAGGCCAGGTTGGACACAGGGGCTTGGACCAAGCTGCTCTATGGAAGGTGTCCCTGCCCATGGCAGGGGGTTAGAACTGGATGAACCATTCCCATGCTCATCCCGGAGCACCCAGTATGCCACGTGTGGCCGTGCATTGCCCTCTGCGGGAGCACTGCCGCCCTGCAAGTCGAGCCTGTCTGTGCTCCCTCTGCCTCCGCTCCAGGCACGGAACAGGCTTTTCCTGCTGTTCTTCTGTCCCAGCTATCAGAGAGAGAGCTTTCGTAGTGTCCTGCCCAGAGAACATCTGGTTTGGAGAAGCAGCGCATTCATTACTTAGGGGTAGCTGAGAATTAAACCCCTTTTCACTCCATATGGGCATCATCTGCAGTAAGTCTGGACACTTAACCCATCCTACTGCTTCAGGGCACAGGGATGGGAGAGTGGGAGTTACTCACTATGCTTTCTGCTTGCAAAACACACCAGGGCTCTGGTGGGCTGCAAGTCCAGCACCCTTACCCCATCCTTGCCAGTGCTTCCCAGCCAGGGGCCTAAGTCTGGCCCCTCACCATCCCTTCCCACTCTGGTGCCAGCCAACAAGCTGGATTTGCAGCCTCTCACTTGGATGCAGAGCTGGGTGCAATTTCAGGCCTCTCCCCCTTCACAGGGTGTCTAAAGCTATGATTAAGAGTTAAATTACAACTGGGCAGCCATCCCTGACTGAGAACCAGCAAGGTCTGGGGAGGCAGTTATTAAAGGTAATTGAGTCCAAAGAGTATAACGTGTGCATCAACCAAAGGGGTGGCCCATGCTGGGGGTCATATGGGATCAGGGGGATTTTTTACGGGCACCACCACTGACTTCCTGCACCAGTGCAAAGCTATCCTTTGGGACAACGTTATTCCTGAGGATGAGGATGTGTTGCTGTTTAAATGTGTTTTGTTGGGTGGTTTGGCTCTTAAAAAAAGGCGAAACAATCGTCTTGTGAAGCATCAGACCATGGACGTCACCAGCATTTTCTTCCCATCGGCCCAACCCATGCTGATAGCATTAAATACATCCAGCATCCAAGTGCTGTGGGTTTTCAGCATCACTTTCAACTAAGCTGTTTCCATCACCCCTGTTAATCGTGATGGAGCCACCTTGGAGGAGGCACAGGACCCTCCTCTCCTGCAGGGTTTCGGTGGGATGGAAGGAGGTGGTGTGGGGCCACTGCACTGGGGGGAACTGAGGAAAAGGCTGCTGAGGTGCCAGCAAGGTGGCTGGAAGCCCAGGCAAAGCTTCCCACTCTTCCCGCACATTCTGCAGCATCCCATGCTGATTCACCTCACATTTACCCTGCTGAATGCCACTAAACCTTCAAATTAATCCTCCCAATGCAGGACTTCCTTTGATGTCAAAGGGGGAATTTTATTTGATGGCAAAGGCGGATTTTTCCCCCTATGTAATTATTCCTCTTTTTTCTCCCCCCCCTTTTAGGCACAAGAGATCCCTGCCAGATGCACGACTTGTGGAGGCAGCTCCCACACAAGGTATTTATATATTTATATGCATATGATGCAAACATGGTACTGAAAGACCTGAAGTTTCAGGCAGAAGATAAGGGGAATTCCCCATTTCCTATTTGTTTCAGTGGAAACTGCCCAGGAAGAGTCTGCAGCAGGATTAGGACCAAAAGCTGCGAGATATGGCGCTGGGAAGTAGCTCTTTAATATAAACACGTTCAGGGAAAACATCTTGTATTTAACACTGAGCGAGTATTGATACCTGGGAATAATTCCTGGCACTACTGAAATTACAGGGATGGGTAAAACAGATCCACTCCAATTCTGCATGCATTTCCCATTGAGCATTCCTGGTGCTGCCGGGATTGCTGGGCTTGAACATCCCAGCATAGATGGGATCACTGGATAACGCTCAAGAAGCTGCCAATTGTGGGTAACACTAAAGAAGCTTTCTGTAGTAGCTAGTAATGATGGACTAGGTGAGTTCATTCAGAGTTTCAATCAGTTTTTATGAATTACTAGGAAAAAGGGGATACAGTTGCAGAGCTCTACAGAAAATGTTACGAAATAATCTATATAATTCAATAATTAAGTACATCCTTGCTAATAATTCATTGCATAGAGAGTGTGGGCTCCTCTCAGCATAAAACACGGCTCTCCTGGGAATGGAAAATGAGCCCTGTGAGGCATCGGCCATGCCCTGGTACCTCAGGCCTGTGTGACCCCCTGCCTGGTGGTCTCCCGCTGTCCTGGGGATCCCAGCCGACCGCTCTGTGCCTCCCACCGCTCTGCTGCAGCTTCAATATGCTCCTTGAGTGCCTGTGCCCAGTCCTGCCCCTGCTGCAGGGGGGTAGACCTGGTCTCCATCACTGTTAAGGCAGTGATTTCAGGGGGGACCTGGGGAACCAGGCTGGCTCGGAGCACAGCATCCTGGAATTTGACCGCGGAGGCTGGAGCTAAGCAACACCGGGGCGTGCTGAAAGGGAAAGGAAAGCAAGAAAATGATTGATGTAAGCGACTCCTGAGCTGGAGATGGTGCAGGAGCAAGTGGTGCTTCTGCTCCCAGTGCTCCCAGTCACTGCTGTTCTTACCTGTCTGGATGTGAGTAGTGATAGTGAGCAGCCACAGCAGAGTGAGGACACAGCAGGTAGTGATTCTCCTCCCAGCAGCGCCGCATGGCTCGCAAGATGTCCTCATCTGAGGCTGAGCATGAACGCAAAGTCTCAGAGAGCTGTGGACCCAAGGGAAATGGTGAGGTTGGCACAAGGCATCACCATCCCAAGTGTTCCCAGTTGGGTTGGTGCTATGCGCACTCAGCAAAGCAGTCTGAGGTCGGGTTCCCCAGGGACCGAAGGAAAAGGGATTGCCACTGGAGCTGGAGGATGAGGCACTGCTGGAAATGACTGCACTGGATGGGGTGCAAGCAGGGGCTTTCCATCCCCAGATGCAGAAAGCATGGACTAAGCTCCTCAGCTCTGCTTCATGTATACATGCTCTGAGAGAGTCCCTGATGGCTTGTAAAACCCACCTCAGTCGATAGGCTCTTATTTCTTTTAATAATGCAGGGTTTTAGCATTTATTTTGCTGCTGCACAAGCAGGAGTGGGCACCGGGCAAAGGATGCTCAGGGTGAGCAGTGTGCGTTGGATGGGAAGAGGCAGAGCTTCGCATCTGGCCCAAAAGCCTCTCAATTTAAATGCTTGGTTTTCACCTCTGTTTCTGCTTTGTGCTTCTGCTCCCTTGTGCTATAACACTAACGCTGAATTGCAGCACTGAATTCCATCACTTAAGCCATTACACAGGCCCTGCTCCCAAACACCACACTCAGTTTGTGCTGGCTCCGGCTGCATGATGCCTCAGTGCTGGCACTACAGTGGCCAAGGACAGGGTGGGTTCATACCTAACTTAAATAATTGTAGGTCTTTTTAATAAGTTTTTCAAAGAAAAAAGATGTTTCTTTAGAAAAATGTAATTAAATGGGGTTTTTAACATCCCCATGCACATACATCAACAGAAAACTTCTGCTCTGGTCTCACACTTTAATTTTCGGCTGGAAACTCTCTGCTATGATTTTTTTAATCCAAAAATGAGTTGAGAACAAGTGGTGGCAGTAAATCCTCATACACACATATAGAGTGCTGCAGGAGATTTTAGTCTAGAGAAGAGCAGACTGAGAGGAGATCCTGTCAATGCAGATCAATAGTTCAAAGGTGGGTGTCAGGAGGATGGTGCCAGACTCTTTCCAGTGGTGCCCGGTGACAGGACAAGGAGCAATGGCCATAAACTAAAACACAAGTTCCATCTCAACATGAGGTGGACCAGCAGGTCAAGGGAGGTGATCCTGCCCCGCTACTCTGCTCTCCTGAGACCTCACTTGGAGTATTGTGTGCAGTTCTGGGGTCCTCAACATAAAAAGGACATGGAACTGTTGACAAGTCCAGAGGAGGCCATGAGGATGATCAGGGGACTGCAGCACCTCCCGTATGAAGATAGGATGAGGAAGTTGGGGCTGCTGAGCCTGGAGAGGAGAAGGCTGCGTGGAGACCTCAGAGCAACCTTCCAGTATCTGAAGGGGGGCAATAGGGATGCTGGGGAGGGACCTTCATTAGAAACTGTAGTGATAGGACAAGGGGTAACGGGTTCAATCTTAAACAGGGGAAGTTTAGATTGGATATGAGGAAGAAATTCTTTCCTGTAAGGGTGGTGAGGCACTGGAATGGGTTGCCCAGGGAAGCTGTGAATGCTCCATCGCTGGTGGTGTTCAAGGCCGGGTTGGACATAGCTGTGGATGGCATGGTTTAGTGTGAGGTGTCTCTGCCCATGGCAGGGGGGGTGGAACTGGAAGATCTTAAGGTGCTTTCCAACCCAAACCATTCTATGATTCTATGAGGAAGAACTTCTTCATGTTGAGGGTGCCAGAGCGCTGGAACAGGCAGCCCAGGGGGTTGTGGAGTCTCCTTCTCTAAAAACATCCCAAACCCTCCTGGTCACGTTCCTGTGTGACGTGCTCTGGGTGACCCTGCCTTGGCAGAGGGGTTGGACTGGATGATCTCCAGAGGCCCTTTCCAACCCCAATGGTTCTGTGTGATTCTGTGAGTCAGGAACTGACCTTCCTGTGCAAATCCTCCGGCAGCTTAAGGCTTCTCGATGCGCTGAATTGCTCCATCAGCGTTTTTATCAGGCGGCTGTCGAAGCCTGAGAGCAGCCAGAGGATCCTCTCCACGTTGTAAGGCTCCTGGGACAACAAGGCAAGAGGTGAGCAGTGGAAATCCAAGCGTTTGTCTCAAGGGGAGGGCACCTGTGTGGATTCTCTGATGTCTAATGAGGGTTGAGGTCCTGCTGATGCATTTGTCTTGGTGGAAGCTGGGGTGGGCTTTGTGTCTTTCCCCCTGCACACTTATGTCCCACTGACAAGTCTCTGGGAACACGATGTCTTTCAGACCTCTGACCTGTCAGAGCAGTCTGGCAGTGACCATCAGATTAAAAATAATAAAGGGACTACTGATAAATGAAAGGAGTGACCACATCAGTGCAACCACCTTGAGGAACCCAGTCTAATAACACACTCTGTATTCGGGAACCCGAAACATCCAGCTGTTTACTCAATGCTGCAGCTCCCATGTGACTTAATGAGGCACCCAACTCCCTTCAGGGCTGACCCATGATCTTTACGAACACACGAGGCACGTATGGGGCCTGACTGGCCTGTATGGAGCAATGGGCGTTGCAACACTGCAACATAACTCGGTGCAAGACCATACAAGAGGGTCCCAATTCACCTGCTCACTGTCTCACTCTTGCATGCTCACATGCACCAAGAAACATCCACCCAGGTGAATGTTCACCTTGGCCAGGATACCTTGTAAGGACAGACAGGACAAGGGGTACCAATACCAACTCCTCATCACATCTCCCAGGTTCAAGCATTGGTCTTGGTTCAGTTCCTTACACCCCTCAGCAGCTGGCAATGCCTATGACCTTTTGTCTCTTCATCCTGACTTACCTTAGCGATTCATCAGGACTTACTCAGCCTTTCGTGTCCTTATCTGGATGGCTTATGGCCCCAGTCCTGTTCTTCATCTTCCCACTATCATCTCCCAGAGCCTCCAGCCTGTAATCTTCAGTCTAGTCTGGCTGAGCCCTTTGCTTTAGGCTGTCCCCTGGTTTAGGCTGTCCTGAGAAGCTACGTGTCAGAAGTGCTTGGACTCCAATGAACTGCTTCTGGAGATGCCTCCAGCACCCTCTTGACACCCTTCCTCCCATCCTTCCTTCTGCTGCTCCCACATCCAGACCTGCCCCTTTCTCCTCCATTCATACCAGCCATATGGCTTCCACTGCAGACCATAGACACCATATAGACACCAATAAGTTGATCTGGGCCAGGATACTGGTACAAGCACTGGCCTTGCCATGTAAGTTATTAACCAGCTCTCTGATCTGATTTTGTCCTGTGCCTCCGGAGTTGTCCAGGAGAGCACTGGGGCCCAGTCTGGAGGGCAGGTCATGGTGGGGACTGTTCCCAAGGAATGTTTTGGCACGTGCATGTGAGCTGTGTGGTGCTTCCTGACCTCAAGGCCAGAGGATAGCCCTTGGTTGGCTTTAACAGCATGTGCTGTGATTCTCCTGGGATAGCTCCTTACAGGGCTCATTCACGCTGGAATTTCTGCTTCACCCTCAACTCTTCAGCCAGTGTCTAATTAGAAAGTTTTCTCTGCTTTAGCTTAGTCTGCAGAAGAGGCAGCCTGAAGAGGTTGTGCACTCTTCATCCTTGAAGGTTTCCAACACCCAACTGGCCAAAGCCCTGAGTAACCCAGTCTGATCTCAGGCCTGACCCTGCTTTGAGCAGGTCCCAACTAGAAATGCCCTGAATTCCAGCAGGGATGAACTGTTGAACTGTGGAAATATTTGCATGGATGCTTCAGATGTGAGCTGAACCATGATGGGTGGAGAGGGATGTGCAGACGGGTCCACCCACCCAGCTCCTCAGGAATCTCTGGGCATCACCTCACCCTGCTGCCTTCCTTCATGATCCCAAAGTCTGGCACACGGTGAGTGCCTCAGGGACATGGGTCAAGAGGAGCCCAGCTGCCCTTTGAGCTCTGAAGAGCTCCACAAATCCATGCCTCAGGAGGAAAGTCAAGCTGCACACCACAACAGCCTGATCATAGGGGCATAATGACTTATTGACTGCAAAGCATGGCAGGTCCTCCAGGCTGCCAGGTCCTCCCAGTGTGTTTGAACAGCTCTTGGAAAATCCAGGTAGCTTAAAGCCACAGTGATACAACACCAAGTGTTTCACACTTCGATCACTTGTTTGGAAGCAGATCCAATCCCTGTGGATCACAGGGCAGGCATGAAATGGAAGGTATTTGCTTCCAGGTGTTTGCTTTCTGTACCTCCATGACTTTTCCTTTCCGAGGCCTTTGCCTGCCTGCTGAGACTTGTTTTGCATCTGAGCAAGCTGCACATGGCCATAGAGGAGGCACTTCTGGGCTTCCTTTCCTTCCTCCTGGTCTCTTCCTTTCAGAAGCATCAACAAAGCCCTTGAGACATAATGGGATTTACAGCTTTCCCAGTGCTGCATTTTGAGGAAACATCCCTCTCTTGCTAACCTTGCACCAATGAAACCCCAGAACCAGCATTCCAGAATGAGGGTTACGAAGTCAAGCACTGAGAAGTGAGGAAGGCGGCGTTGGATCAATCTCAGCACAGCAGTGGGCAGCATAAATGCTCATATGAGTCACACCTCTTCATGCATCGCTGAGAGGCATTGCCAGTGGCAGAATTATGCTCTCATAAACCAGGTAGAAGAGAGTACAAGAGAGAACCATATCATGTTTGGTATTTTCCCATTTTGGCCAGTTCATTCCATACCTGAATATCCATAGGCTGATGCTACCGTAGGCTTCACGCTCTCTGACAGTGAGAATTCTCCACGTTGGACAGCCCTGTGAATGATGTCATTGCTGTTAACCACAGCAACAAGGCGAACTGGGAGACCCATTTTCTGGGCAATACATCCAGCTTGGGGAAAAAGAAGTGAAAAGAAACACTTGATGAAGAAACATCCAAAGGAGATTTAGCAAAGAAGTCACTGTACAAATTAATTGAGCATATAGAATCACAGAATAGTTAGGGTTGGAAAGGATCTTAAGCTCATCGAGTTCCAACCCCCTGCATGGGCAGGGACACCTCACACTAAACCATGCCACCCAAGGCTCTGTCCAACCCGGCCTTGAACATCACCAGGGATGGAGCATTCACAATATAGTTCACCAGCAGATGCAAATGGCATTCCTTAATGCGGGGGTTGGAACTGGATGATCTTAAGGTCATTTCCAACCCAAACCATTCCATGATTCTCTGACTCTGAGATATCTGTTTTTAATGTTTTGGTAGAGCACCAGATTATCAAGTCCAGGGGTGCAATGCTTCACCTGCCATTGAACACTGACCCTTGGGCATCTCCACCTTTGAAAGTGGATGGGAAGAGAACTGAGAGGTCAGGCAGTTGCTGTTCAAACAAGAGAGATGAAGCTTTTGGCTCTTGCAGTTTATTAATGCTGCCTCAGGTGGGAAGCCTGAAAGCACAGTGAATGCACTTGAGTGCATCAAATCCTTTATTGCTCTCATAAGACACTTATGGGCCTATTTTCTAGTGTGAGGTGTCCCTGCCCATGGCAGGAGGGTTGGAACTGGATGATCTTAAGATCCTTTCCAACTCAAACCATTCTGTGATTCTATGATTTTGGGATTGAGGCAATCAAGGACTCACATTTAGAAGGACAGATTATGCACTGAAGAGTGTTTCTCTTTTCTGTACTCTATGCAAACCAGAGCAGGACTAGAAAGGACTCCACACAAAACAGAGCTACAGTATTTTCCCTCTTTTCTGGATCAGACGCATTCCATCCTCTTCCACTGTGCCCATCTTCAAGATAGCTACAGTCATCAAAGGGTGCTGTGGCTTTCTCTGCACCTTGCAAATCCCCAGTCACCCCTGAATGACTAATAACCATCCATGAGTAATAAAATAGAAGTGGTGCTGAAGAAACCCTACCAGAGAGTGGGTGTTTTAATAAATAGCAATACACAGCATCTGCAATGTGCTTTTAGTCCATAGGTCAAGCACTCTCTTCCTTATCTAACCTTTTTTCCTCTTTACCTGTGATATTTCCTGCTCCTCCTGTTGGCACAACAATTTCCACCACCGGCAGCGGGGTGGTATCCAGGGATGGGGCGCACTGGAAGTAAGCATAGAAGTGGTGAGCGATCTGCACCATGATCCTGGACCAATTGACGGAATTCAAGCTCATCAGATTGTATTTTCTGGCAAAATCAACATCAGCAAACAGTTTCTTGATGGGCACATCAATTTCATCACTGTTCCCATGAGCTGGCAAAGGGAGAAAGGGAAGATAAGATCTGCCAACATCAGTGCATCAGGCACAAGGCATTTCTGCTCAGAAATGGGGTCAGTCTCGAGCCCTGGTGTGTGCTACAGCTAAGGATGTCCTGAGATGCCCATCCGCCTTGGGAGCCAGCGGTTGAGCTATCCACTGTGTGGATGCTGCATGGTTTCTGCAGACATTGCACTCTAAGCTCTTGCTTATCCCAAGTATGTCTTAGCCAGGAAGGCAAATACCTGCATCTTCTATGAGATGACAAGGTGAGACCTGGCTGAGCAGAGGCATCCATGGAACAGCAAAGAACCCAGAGGTAATTCCCAACCACAGGGACAGCACAGTGGTAAGGGATGGGCTGCCATGAAGATGAGGGGATGGGGGAAGGGGTGACCTTGAACCACTTGGTGATCAAGCTGGGGACATATGCTATAGGCTCCTGTTAGCCAGATGTCTGGGCATAGTGACCATGGTGGCAATGACTTGGATGGCTGCAGCTACTAAAGCTGCAAGCCCCTGAGACTTCTAGAGTCATGGTTTTGACACAGAAGAGCCATAAACTGGGCAGTCCAACAGCAACACCAACCAGCAAAGATGTGGACGTTGTCTTCAATGACGGTGGTCATCTGAAGCTCCTGTATCTGGGTGCACAACCCCTTGGGCAGCAGAACAAAGATGTCCACGTTCTTCTGCCCTCTCACGCTCTCAATGGCTGAGCTCCCCGTGTCCCCTGAAGTCCCTGTTTCAAGTGAGGGAGAACCAAGAGCAAAAAGAATCAGTGTGTCAGTCAAACCTGCATCACTGCACCTGAAGAATAAGATGCAAAGATCATAGAATGGCTTGGGCTGGAAAGGCACCTTGAGATCATCCACTTCCAACCCCCCTGCCATGGGCAGGGACACCTCACACTAAACCATGCCATCCAAGGCTCTGTCCAACCCGGCCTGAACACTGCCAGGGATGAAGCATTCACAACTTCCCTGGGCAACCCATTCCAGTGCCTCACCACCCTTACAGTAAAGAATTTCTTCTTTATATCCAATCTAAACTTCCCCTGTTCAAGTTTGAACCCGTTACCCCTTGTCCCATAAGATGCTTTTGGCTGAAGCAGCCACCCTGCCATTGCCCAGAGATCATTCACCAGCCACCTGCGAGGCAACACCACCCAGGGCTTCTATGGGGAAGGTCATGGGATGATGGCAATGAAGGTAAACACCTCCCCTACACAAAGAGTCATACTCACCCACCACAACAGTGACGTGCTTCTGCCTTTTCTCCAAGAAGTACTGCAGAAACTGCCCTGTACAGGACATGGACAGGTCCTTAAACGCGTAAGTAACCCCATGCCAGAGCTCCAAAACGTTCAGCCCATCTTTCAGCCTGGATAGAT
Organism: Myiopsitta monachus; assembly: GCA_017639245.1. NCBI lineage: Eukaryota > Metazoa > Chordata > Aves > Psittaciformes > Psittacidae > Myiopsitta > Myiopsitta monachus. Next base: position 111,540,322 of record CM029917.1, on the reverse strand, counting down.
GGACGACATCCTTGTGTCTGAACCTGCTGAAGGCGCTGTCGAATCAGGTCTATAGGGAAGATGGTAAAAGGAGCTGTTAGATGGGGTAGAGGAGCATTTTTCTGACCCATGCCTTCCTGCACCATTCATACACAACCAAAGACTCTCAGTTGCTGGAGAGGTGACAGATACCCAACAAGTTATTCCTAGTTATTGGGAATAAACCAGTCCAGCCTCATTGTGTTGGATAGCTCCATACAGTTAACCCCAGCGGATACCTGACACAACCAGAGCAAGCTGTGTTACAATATAAACCACAGGAAACCAGGATTTTGCCATGAGGTGCTGCTGAGGCAGAGGCTGCAGCTGCCCTCTGGTGGAGTGACAGCTGTTAAATGCTAAAACCACTCAAACTCAGTCTCAATGAGTGTGGAACAGCAGAAAGCATGGTGGGGGCCAGGTCTGGAGCACCCGGCAGCAAGCAGGGCCACAGCATCAGCTATCACTGCTGTAGTCACCAGAAGCCCTATTTGCACATAGAGGACACCTTGTCCAGAAGGCAGCAATTCCCAGCAAGGGGAGATTCTCCTCCCAGACAGAGAATAGGGCGCAGAAAGCAGCAGGGAGTGATGCACCGGCCTCCATCCTCTAGTGGCTGCGAATAGGATGGAGCACAGGCAGGCAGATGCATTGAGCACCCCAAACCCCTGCTGCACATCCCCGCGGGCAGCCGGTTGAGGCTCACCACCGAGTGTGCTCCGTGGGACCAGGTCAGCAGTGATGAAGAGGGAGCACAGCTCCTTCACCAGCTCCGGGTAGGAGAGGCTGCTCCACTTCCGCAGGGTGTCCCGATCCAGCGAGGGGATGTGCTTGGGCATGAAGAGGCCCCCATCGGATGCGAAGCCGGAAAAGAGGGTCCCCTCGAAGTCGACGGTCCCTGCGCCTCCCCGTGTGCTGATGTACTCCATGGTGGTGCTGGGGAGACACCGCAATCACTGCCTGAGCACCCCTAACTGGGCACAGCCCCGCATCCCAAGCTATGGGATACTGCGAGGTGTCCCTGCCCACAGCAGGAGGTTGGAACCGGATGATCTCAATGTCCTTTCCATCCCAAACCATCCCATGATTCTATAGAACTTCCCATGTGGACAAACAGATATCCCCAGGGAGGCAACCACCTCCTCCCCAAAAAGCCACAGGTTGCCGGAGCAGCCGGGGCTGGCAGAGGGACACACATCATTTTCCAGGCAGCGGAAACGCTGCCTGAGATTTGCATGGAGCCTCCTCGTCCCGCTTTCCCTGCGCCATTCCCAACATGCCCCGGGCACACTTCCCGGCTTAAGCAAAGCCCCGATGGTGCAGGAGTCGCTGTGGAAGCGTTTCATGTCCCCCGCAGGCTACTTGCAAAAGCTGGAGCTCTACAAGTCGGTAAATAAAGGGAAGGAATGAACATGGGGGTCTGAGACTGAATTTTGCCGAAAGGGTTGAACCGAAGATGGGATTTAACTTCAGTGTAGGAAGGGCCCAGCAATCCCCCCTGGATTCATGCAAATCCCGCTGAGCTGCCGCTAGAAGCCCCCTTTAACCCCACGAATCTCCATAGCTATTCCTACCTCAGGACACTCGAGCAGCCCCTCTGCACGGCCGCACGCTTCCTGATCCCAACGCAGAGGCAGGAAAGCAGCCAAGGCATTCCCCCCCCCGGACTTTTGACCAGGCGCCCTTTGCACTTGTGCTCACGGGAAACTTCTCCGCGTTGCAACGTGGCGATGTTCCCCGCGGCACGTTCGGTCCTCCCGCTCCGCGCCTGGCAATGGGAATATGTGGGAAAGATGGAGGTGAACTGCTCCTGGTGGGGCCGGGCGAGAGGCAAGGGGCAGGAGGCACGGCGGGGAGGCAGCAGGGGAGAGAGCTGGTTCAATGTTAGGGGATAGGGTTTGAACCGTGAGGGTGATCAGACAGGGCACGGAGAGCTTGCGGTCAGTGTGACCCCAGAGGAGCTCAAAACTCAGCTGGAGAAGCACTGAGATACCCGATTTAACAGCGAGGTTGGGTTTGAAGCTGAGATTGAACCTGCTTAAAGCAGGGGTTCGGTGGGGAAACCTCCAGCGGTCCCTTCCAACCCAAACCAGTCTGTATTCAGCTGAGACGGTGAGGCTGGGATGTGAGAACAGCTCTATCCCGCCATTGGGGAAACTGAGGCACGGGACAAAGAGGGGGCATACGCAGGGCTGTGTAAAACCCCTCAGTTCCCCTTTGCAGGGAAGAGCTGTGCATCCCTTTTCCTACCTCTTACCTTAACAAGAAGTGTTACTTGAAGAAGTATCACAGGGCTGGCGGCTGCATGGACCCAGGCTGCAGGAAGGCAAGATGCTGAGGTACAAAGCATGGCTGATAACAGCCAGATGTGAGTCAGGAAGCCCACATCTGCAGTGAGGGATACATGGCTACCAAAGCATCAAAGTCCAACCCAACACACAGTCCTTCTCTTACTCCCATGAGTAACTGGAGCCAGGAGAGAAGTCTCTGGTAGAGAGTGGTCCAGTCCTTTCCCTGGGCAGCTATATGGAAACTGGCTTTTCTAAGCCCAGCATATAAAAAGCTTGCTCATTTTCTGACCACCTCTAAGGAATCAGCTCGAAATTGAGCTACTTACCTATACTTCTATGTATTCTATCTCCCAGGCAGCCCATACCTCCCAATTGATGGGAGATCTTTGTGCTCAGTGTTTCTCATCGCATTGCAAAGATGACGCCTGAGCCACCCAAACCTGCTGTAACCCCAGGGTCCTCTCTGCACCCACAGCCACCAGGTCCTCATGGCACATCGGCACCTAGTGGGATGCTGGCTCTGTAATGGGGGTCCCTTCCCATTCCAGATGTGCGTCCAAGTCCTTTCACAGGGCACTAGAAAGCACATGCAGCAGAGCCGGACCTTGTTCTTCACAGATGATGTTTAAATCAATGGTGAAACCTCCCCAGATCCGTTCTTGGAGTCACCAAAAGCCTCCAGGGCCACTGGGCTGTGGGCAGTGTCCCCTGAATGGAGCCTTAGCTCTACATCATGCTCCAAGTGGCAGCTGACACAATACTCTTCAAGTAGCATCTCTGGAAAAGAAACAGTGAAATACAGGAAAATGCTAAACAGAAATGAATATAATCAACTAGAAACAAAGAAAACACTAAAAGCTGCAGGATACATGAATTTGCATCCTCCAACCTCTCCCATGACAGCGTGCCAAGGTGAAGTCAGGATTTTCTTCCCTTGCAGCAGTATCTGCCTGTGCAGAGGCAAAGCACGCTTTGAACCCAGCTCACATTTAGGCTCGAACAAGGAAAGGATCAAATCCATGGGGAAAGCTGCACGAGCTGCTGGTTTCTATTATTAATGTAATAATTTAATATCGCCAGTGAGCATCTGATTGTCTCCACAAGGGTTACGCAGCACATCCCACCTACTCCTGCCACCATGAGACTTTATGCCTCTGGGTATTCATTTACCATATATCTAACACTTTCAATGTGTATATTACCTGCATGAGACGACTTCACTGATTCATCTAATGTATGTATTTATTTCATGTGAAGAGCTTATAATGAAACTTAGGAGCCCTTTAACATTACAGCCCTGCAGGGTGCATATGGGAGCCCTGCAGTAAGAAAGGGGGTTAAATCAGGTCACTTGGTGCTTTGCATTGACAGAAGGAAATGGTAGCAGGGCTGTTGCCCCAGCTTTATCTATGGCCTGGGCCTATCAGCAGTGATAGCCCTTGCTGATGAGGTCATTGGTTGGTGCTTTGATGCTAAGGATTGCTTATGTGGCAGCTATGGGTGATTATAGAACACGGGGGAGCATATAGGACATGTACTGGGATGGCTTTTCCCATGTTCAGCCCTGCAATTTCCATGCATTCTTGTTTAAAGGGTTTTTGCTTTAATATTATCTTGATTTGTAAAAGGAAGGAGGGGAATAGAGGCCCTGTGCTGCTGCACAGCAGCCTGTCAGGGCTCATCCACTGCTGTAGCAGATCCAGAGCTGGGAAATGTAATAGCCTTTAATTAACCTGGGCTGACTCAGTGTGTCCGTATTGCTGCTGGGATTTGCGCTTCCACTTTGGACCTTGTCTCTTCCTGAGGAATTCCAGCTCTTTGGACTTGCATGTCAGGAATCTGCTGTATTTGCAAACCTAAGGCTGCTCTCAGACTTTGCCAACTCTTTTTGTTGCACTGCATCAGTTTTCATCCCTCCAGGTGGAATTTCCTCAGCCTCTCCCCCCACAAAAGGCATGGCAAGGACCGAGGAAGCAGAAGGGCACATACAGCAGTGAGAAGCCTTTATTTCTGCACAACTTACCCGCAGATTTCAGGTCTCACCCAGAGCATTGCAGCACTCACGTGAGGACACTGAAAAACTCAGCTCTGTGTTTGCTGAGCATCCTGCTATCCTCTCCAGCAATGGCCCCCTCTCTATGTCCCAAGCGCAAGCAGTGCATTGGGTTTGGGTTCGCTCTGCACACACCCAGCACAGCATCCCCAGGGATGGGTCCAGAGAAGGGCACGGAGCTGGTGCAGGGCCTGGAGCACAGTGTGATGGGAACGGCTGAGGGACCTGGGGGGTTCAGATGGAGAAGAGAAGGCTCAGGGGGGACCTGATCGGTCCCTCCAACTGCCTGAGAGGAGGATGGAGCCAGGAGGGGGCTGCGCTCTGCTCCCAAGGAACAAGGGATGGGACAAGAGGGAACGGCCTCAGGCTGCACCAGGGGAGCTTTATATGGAGCTGAGGAACAATTCCTTCCCCAAAGGGTGCTCAGGCATTGGAACTGCTGCCCAGGGCAGCGCTGGAGGCACCGTCCCTGCAAGGTGTTCACACACCGTGGAGACGAGGCCTCAGTGCCATGGGTTAGTGGTGGCCTTGGCAGTGCTGGGAACGGTTGGACTGGAAGAGCTGAAAGGTCTTTTCCAGACTGATTGATTCTATGGTTCTATGGGGACTCCGGGCTCTGGCAGTGCCGCCAGCGCATCCCCATGTCACTAGATGGCGGCAGCGCCTCGCATCCACGAGATCCACGCATTCCAAGAAGGAATCTTGTCCTTCCGTCAGCTCTCCCTCCCTCCAACTTTCCTGCCGTGGATGTAAAGCATCCCACCGGGATTTCAGGCAACAGCCCGGAAGCCCCTCTCAAAAGCCCCATTTGGGAACCGAGGAAGAGGAGGCACGGGAGATGTCCTATGGCAGGAGGCCAGGCTATGGAGCGGGGTGAGCCAGTGCAAAAGCTTGTCAGGGTGGGAAAGAGATTGCTTATGTTCACCCCATCTCCTCCCTGGGGTCTATCACCCTCCTTCCAGCAGGGTCTCTCATCCCTGAGGGTCTCTAGAGCCTAATTCTATGGAGCGACTCAGAAAGGGGCACATGGAAAGACCCCAACTCGCGACCAGGACAAGAATGCACCCAGTTTAGTACAAAAGCATCACATAAGCTTGATCAGCACAAAGATCTCCTCATACCTCCCAGTTCTGTCTCTGCCCATGAGTTGCCTGAAAACCATGCACAAACAAAAGCTTTCAGACCTGTAAGTGAGCCAAGCAGTGCCAGGCAGGTCCAGTAAGCGATAAGGATGTTTGGGGTTTTGCAGTGCCATTTACCACCCCATACAGACTGCTTCCATTGGGAAGTGTGTTATGTTGTCTGAGACAAAACACATAAGCTTGTCACGAGGGGTTGCTGAAGAAAATCTATGTCTCCTGCCCTCTCATGCGCAGAAGTATGAACTTTTACAGTGAAAACAGAGAGATTCCAGGTGCAAACTGTAGGGGTTCGGCCAGAATACAAACTATTTCAGTTCTGCCTTTCTCAAGGCAGACCCACATGCAGGTAAGGTTCAGAGGTCTATAGCTGGAAAGGGGCTAAGGATGTCTGCATCTGCGCAGGCAAACATGCACCCAGAGTCATTTGTCTGAGCCTCGTGTCAAGGAGCTATAAGGCAGACACGTATGCTTTTAATGAATTAACATGCACAGAACTGCCCCTTGGTTGCAGCGAATGTGGCTCTTTCCCTCTCCTTCTGGATTGGATTAAGTTATCAGTATCTCAGCTGCCCTGAGGTAGTTCTGCGTGGGACACCTCTTCTCACCTACAAACGTCCACACACGCTTTTCCACCTCCACTTGTGGTGATTTTGCAGGGCAAGGAGCTGCCAGCGCATCGGCTGGGTTCAATGCTCTTTCCTCGCCCCAGGGTGTTTCGCAACAGCCTCAAGGACATCCCTGTTGTGGTTTGGGTCTTGGAGACCAAAGTGCAGGACACACTTGTAAAGGCAGAGCAGAAAGGGAGTGCGAGGATGGGATAGCGCTGGTGCTGGCTCCTGTGTTAGGACATTGAAGACTATTACCTGGAGTAGGTTGTGCAATGTGCTCCTGCTGCATCGAAGTTTGCATTAAGCATCAGGGACAAATTTTATCTCAACGTTTGCAATCCCATGGGATATGACCTCTGGGACCACCCATTAGGGACTCAGTAAGGAAGAGGCTGTGGAGGCTGAGCAGTTACAGCTCATTTGCTTTATCACCTTCTCCAGGTGACTTTGGGAAAGTCAGTCAGTGTCTGTGTCCTCCATTATAGGGAAAGCAGGGATACCCGTGCTCAGGGAGGTGCTTGAGCTAAAGCAAACACAGCAGCAGCATCAAGTGGGACATGCACAATGGCAATCTAGACTTTGTCCACAGCTCTGGCCTTGCTGGCACTGTCCTTGTTTCCCATGGAGCATCCCCCTGGTGAAATTGCAGATGCTCTCAGACCTCATGCAACCTCAAAGCAGTGTCCTGCCTCTGCTTTGTTCCTGTGCCATTGCTTTACCCAGCCGAAGAGCACCATCTGGTAGGGAAACTCTTGGGAGTTTCATTCGGATTTTCCCTTATGTTTAAATATAAACTCTGGTTGCGTATTTGGCTCAAAGAGACAGGAACAGTGGTCTATGGTACAGAGCATCCTCACATTCAGTCTGGAGTGGTGAACATAGAAGAGTGATGATCACCCGTGAGGCTCCACTGGTTATCATGGGTCTGGCAACCAAGTCAACTGCTTTGACAGTGATATTGCATTTATGAAAAGCCATTTCAACAAAGACATTCGTACAGTGCATGCGTGTGGTGAGATGGGCTGTGCATCAGGACTCACGTGCAAACAGCAGGGCACGCAGACGCACAGGCTCCTCCTCATGTCTGTATGGGCCTGAGAAGCTCTCCTTGACTAATTATCTACAATCTACTGGTAGCAGTTATTAAGTGAGCTGCTATGATTGATAAATGAAGACTGGAGAGAGCACGGGTCAGCTGGAGATGTGGCAGCCAGGACTTGAGTTCATCTGGCCTCTAGAAGGCTGCTGCTCTTTGCATCCCATCATGCAAGTCTACACTTGGTCACATGAAGGTTTATGTATCCCCTACTGCGTATCCATGCACCTGGATCAGATGGAGACATCTGCACTGCAGCCATGTGGTAGGGTGAGATGAAACCCATTTGCATTGGTTGAATGTTCAGTGCTTTGTGGGGCTCTTCCAAACCTCCCTTTATTCAAGAACGTTAACTTCTAATGGCTCCCTTTCTTTCCCTGCCCTGGATCAAACTAGTTCCGTAAGCAGTGAGAACCATTTCCAGCTCCATAAGCTGGGCACGGGCATGGAAGACATCATCCCACCAAAGCTGCAAGGAGAACACAACCCCTCTTAGGACACGGGCAAAGGTCCATGTGCCTGGAAAGAGGCAACAGCACCATGGCACATGTGTTTGAGGCAAGAACATGGCACAACCAGCAGCTTTATTCCTGCAATAGGACAAGACCCCATCAGTAAAGGCCAGCTCTTCTGCAAGCTCTGCTCCCCACATGATCTAAGGCAGTGATAGGTCTCATGCTATCACTGAAACCATTGCCTTGCCCTTGGAGAAGCAGTACTAAGCCTTTGCTCCTTTTTGGACCTTTGTAATCAGATGACAAGGGCTTATTCCTTTGCTGGATTTCGGCATTCATGGAAAGCTTTATCAAGCAGCAACCCTCTGTACAAGCGGCTGCTTTCGGTACATTATCAAGGCTCTGATAATGGAATATCTAATCTAAGCCAGCATGAACTGGCGCTTGCATGTCTGCAGCTTGGAAGTTACAGCTTGGAGGCAGCCAGGAGACTGCCATGGCCATTTCAAACAGAGAAATAAAATGGGAAAGGTGTTGAATTTCATCTCAGTGCTGTCTTGGTAATGCAGCACAGAGGAAACATGGTTAAACCAAAAGGATCAGGGAGATCTCCGCCTCAGCATCATCTTTCCCCATCCTATCCAACCTTTCCAAGCAGTGCCATCCTTTGGCCTGCTGAAGAAACCTTTGTTCCTCAAGGATAAAAATCATCTGTCCAAAGATGTGAACTCTGGGCAGCAGACCGGGTTCCCAGGTACGAGTACAGCAGAAATAGGAGTGAACCAAGCAATAATACGGGGTTAGACAGAAGGAAGTCCACCTGGGGGTCTGTGGTTGCAAGCATGCGACGAAGGTCTTAAAATAACTGGGTAGAGGTTCTGGGATTTTCAGCTGGATCTGTATTAGAGAAATCCATGACTGAATCAGCAAAGGCCCTGGCTTGTAGCCTGTCACATTTGGGCTAAGAATATCCCAGGGTAGAGCCCTGCCTCCGCTTCCCAAAGCACTAAAGTGAAACCAAAGGCTTCACAAAGTCTGGGAAGCCACTGGTGGAACACCTTCCACTAGACCAGGTTGTTCCAAGCCCCGTCCAACCTGGCCTTGAACACTTCCAGGAGGTGGGACAAGTCCCTTTCATAGTTCAGAACTTCAGAGTTCGACTTCAGACTGGAGGATGCACAGAGGGTTTTTTGCTGCAGGAGCCCTGAGACTCAAACTCCTGTTCCCCAGCCTAACCTCCAAGTTGTCAGGAAGCAGTGCGTGCAGGAGGGTGGTTTCCCAGTGCGCTGGCAGACACTGAGAGAAAGTGGGAGCCAGGACCAGGAAGGGTTGAGGGGAGGTGATAACAGCCTCCAACTGTTCCATGGGAGGCTACACGCATGATGGGGCCAAACACTTCTTGATAATGGCAGATGTGATGAGTGCACTTTGGGAGGTTTGGGTTGAGCACCTCCTTCAAGAGGTGGGGCACAGTCCCGAGAGGGGTACCCGGAGAGGTAGAGGAGGTGGGTTTGAGATATGGCCAAAGCCATGGCTGACCTGACCTGGTGCTCATGATGCTCTTGCTTTGAGCCAGAGGTTGAACCAGAGGCATTCAGAGGTCCCTCCCACCCAGCATTTCCCTGATTCATCACCTTGGGATGTAAAGCATTCAGATACTTCCAAAGCTAGGAGGAAGCTGAGGAGATTTTTAAGTCTATATCCTTCATTCAGGTGCAAAAAGCAGTAATGATCCTGTCCTTTATTTCCAAAGCAACTTAAACACCAAAGTGCCTGCTGGCTTCCCACCAGACCTTCCTCTTTTCTCTTTCTACAAACCAGATCCATGTTTTAGGTTAGGTATTTAGTTTTAACCGAATGGTCAATTGACATGGCCTCGTGTTGATGCAAACCTATTCTTCTCCCTCGAAAGATAAAGGGATGTCATGTTTAAAGAGATCCTGGTGGGGAGATGTACAAGTATTCTGAACTTTGCTATTGAGATTAAGGTTGTCTCACCTGCTGTTTGCTCATCAGGCCTGCCTAGATAATCATTACATTGGCCAAATTTCATTCTGTGAGGGCTGCTTCTTCTAAGAACTTCTGCATTTCTTTACTGGGGGATATAAAAGAACATGAGTCCAACAGAACAGACAAACCAAAGAGGTTTTATCTTTGATTGTTGGTCACAAATCAGTTGATTGCATTTCTAAATTGGCCAGCAGTGATCCATAGTCCACATTTACCCAACACACCAAAGCTGGGAGCATAGATATGTTATAAGTAGAAGAGGATACCTGCAGAAAGCAGCTTTGGTCTCAGATGTGTGTGGGGCTGTTCAGCTTGGAGAACAGAAGCTGCATGGAGACCTCAGAGCAGCTTCCAGTGTCTGAAGGGGTCTGCAAGGATGTTGGAGAGGGACTCTTCATCAGGGACTGTAGCAATAGGACAAGGGGAGATGGATTCAGACTTAAACAGGGGAAGTTCAGGTTAGATGTAGGGAAGAAGTTCTGTACTGTGAGGGTGCTGAGGCACTGAACAGGCTGCCCTAACAAGTGGTAAAAGCCCCATCCCTGGCAGTGTTCAAGGCCAGGTTGGACAGAGCCTTGGACGACATGGTCTGGTGGGAGGTGCCCCTGCCCATGGCAGGGGGTTGGGACTGGATGAGCTTAAGGTGATAGAACAGTATTCAGGCGTTGTTTTAAGTCTGAACCATCATTGTCCATCATGTGAAGAGAGGGGACCTGAACTGCCTGCAGGAGCAGCCAGAGGTCCAGGGCAGGAATGCTTGGGAGGGACACGTGTGCTTCCAAATGGCTCATGGCCAGAGGACATGGTGAGGGGCAGGGAGCTGCCAGCTCCATAGGCTGCCAGGACCCAGCCTTAGTGGTCAGTCACCTCTAACCCTATGAAGAAGACACTGAAAAGGGATATGTGGCTCCACGTGGCCCCAGGTCATTCACCCAGCTCAGGGAAAACATGTCATGCAGTTCCCAAAGTGATGCCATTCCTGTTAGAATGTGAGGGATAAAAGAGATGTTTGGGAAACTGCTGAATTAATACTCCCTTCATAAGTGCCTCTGAGCCTGTCTGGCCCCCTAGTGATGATGTTCCCTACGGATACCCTCCGGCAGAGGTTTTCCCTCTCCTGCCTCATCAGGCTGACACTGCCTGTACTAATTAACTGGAAAATGAGGCTGAATGAAGCCCAGGAGGCATCACTGTGCAGCAGAGAGATGAGGTGGCGGCAGCCCTGGGCTGAGCCTGCAGGAGCAGGATGTGTGGCTGCAGGGGGCTCTGACAGCATCTCTGAACTGGAAGGAGACAGAGGTTTGTTTGCACTTATCCATGATTTCTGAAGGCCAAAGATGCTGTGAGAAGGTAGAATGGAAGAATTTCCAGGAGGAAAAGGAATGTGAGTGAAAAGGGGGAAAATCCCTGAGCTGGTGACTTTGGGAGGGAGGAGGAATTCAGTGCAGCAGAGGATGAGATGGGAGCAAGAAGCACAGCCTGGGAGCCCAGACCCAAAGGACTTGGTGCTCAGATGTCATGCAGCAACCTAGGATGCTCAGCCAAGGGGACCACACTGGAGAGGAGCCCATCTCTGAGCCCTTCTCTGGGGGAAGGAATGAGGCTCAGCTTGGAGGCTGCTGCTGGCCTTGCTTTGATGATGTGGCCTTTGGCAGAAACACGGCTCTGAGGGCCAGAATGCTCCTTCTGTACACGACCAACTGTGGCTTCCTCTGGGGAAAGGAGAGGGAAGGGGGTTTATAGTGGTGGCCCCTGGCAATAGCCTCAGTAGGTCACTAACGGCACCAGTCCATCTAATCCACACGAAAACCCCTTTCTTTGAGTCAAGGCCATTAGTGATGGAGTCTGAATCAAACCGCAGTCTTCAGGACAGACCAGGTGAAGCCCAGGATTTGATTTTGAGTCGTGTTTGTTCTTAGGAGACAACTGATTAGTGGTAAATGCTCCATCCCTGGCAGTGTTCAAGGCCAGGTTGGACAGAGTCTTGGGCAACAAGGTCTAGTGGAAGGTATCCCTGCCCATGACAGGGGTTTGGAACTGGATGATCTTAAGGTCCTTTCCAACCCAAACCATTCTATGTTTCTATGATTGTAATGGTGACTTTGAGACTACTGCTACATGTGGCTTACACCAAACCCCACTGCCACAGTAGACCACGAGGCATGTGAAGGAGTGAGCAAGCCAGTGTGCAGCCACTATTCTTCATGCCAGTGCTAAAGACCCAACATACCAGTGAATAGAACCCCCCTGGAGCCATAACCCTAGTCTTCCATCACTTTCTCCTCTTCCAGGGGTGTGCTCCCAGGCCACCAGCTGATAGATGATCTGGCTCGTTCCTCTGATCATCAATCTCTTTGAACACTTTATTTCCCATTTGTTTATGGATGCCACGTTGCTGCCTCCATAAAATGGGCTCATGGGATTTTCCCTGCCCCCACATTGTAAATCGAGGTCCGTCAAATCTACAGTTTATCACTGACCATTGCCCAGTTTTATGTTAATGTTTGAACATGGCCATAAAACGATTACATCATCTTACCTCTGACCAGCTTTTAAGGCAAAAGGACCTTATAAAACCAAGCTCTGCTCACCAGCAAGGCACCTTCTCTTGTGTTGGGAGCACAGAGAGCCTTTCCAGTCATGAGCTTCACTGGAAAGTATGAGCTCCAGTCCCAGGAAAACTTTGAGCCCTTTATGAAAGCCATAGGTAAGTGCCTGCATGTGCTAAGTGCTGCTTTGCCTCTGCAGGTCCCACTGGTATTTGGGAGTCCAGCTGATGCACTGAACCCTAACTATTCTATGATTCTGTGATGCAGATTGAAAGCATCTCTCAGATTTCCTATTTCTGTCTTCTTGCAGTTGTTGGGGTGTTTTTCAATGGGTGTGCTTGGAGATGTGGTCTCAAGATAGAAGAGAAAGCATCTCCCTGGCTGGTGGCTGGAGGCCAAAGATGCTGGGTGAAATACATGGCTTGCAGGAAAATGGTCCTAGCAGGGTCTGCAGCCACAGCAGAATGCTGCGTGCATGGGACAACCCAGCAGGACCTGGGTGGGTCAGGGAGACTGCAGATCTGCTCCGTCCGGCTGTGATATTTCCTTTCCAACCCTAACTATTCTATGATTCTATATTTGAAGGTCCGCAAGCCATTGCTCAGCCCATTGTGCTGCTGCTCGGTGATGCTGCAAAGCACCAGACTCCACCATTCATCAGAAAAAGCATAGAATCACCATCAAATAGTTTGGGTTGGAATGGACCTTAAAGCTCATCCGGTTCCAACCCCCTGCCATGGGCAGGGACACCTTCCACTAGAGCAGGTTGCTCCAAGCCCTGTCCAACCTGGCCTTGAACGCTGCCAGGGAAGGAGCATTTGCCATTTCTCTGGGCACCCCGTGCCAGTGCCTCAGCACCCTCACAGGGAAGAACTTCTGCCTAAGATCCAACCTGAACTTCCCCTGTTTCAGTCTGAATCCATCACCCTTTGTCCTGTTGCTACTGACCCTGATGAAGAGATTGGTGAAGAGACGAAAATAGTTGAGGCTTTTAAATGCTTAATGGTGAATGTGCCTGATTGCATTTTCCCTGTGTCCATGGCAGGGAATGTGTTCCCATGGGGATTCAGAAGACTGCACTATTTCTGCACAGTTGTGTGCTGGAGGGGCTCTACCTGTCAGATCAGATTCAGGCTTTTGGAGAAGACTTTAGTGAACGGGTTCAGAGGGACACTGAATGAAAACCCACTTGGTTCTCTTATCCTGCCTCTATTTATTCCATTTTCTCTGTTTGCCAGAGGAATGAAGAAAATCAGGACTCTTTCTATCTGATGCTTAGGCAGGGAGGTATCTGTTCTGCTCCCGACCAGGTTGGTGAGACAAGGGAGATGTCTTAATTCCCACACATCAGGATGACAGTATTTGTTATTCTTCTTCCCAGCAGACTCAGGGCTATGTGACCTTTGGTAATCATCATCATTGCAAGGCTTTTCCACACTGGAATAGAAATCCTCCCAGCTGTGTATCCCCAAATCCTGCCTCGTTCGTTCATTCATTCATTCATTCATTCATTCTTTCATTCACTCAGGGGGGTAGGAACTGAATGATCTTAAGGTCCTTTCCAGCCCAAACCATTCTGTGATTCTATGATTCAGCAGCAGCGCAGCAGCAATGTGCTTGCTGATGGCTCTGTGGCTGACTTAATGTCTCTTGTTCTTGGGACAGGGCTTCCCGATGAACAGATCCAGAAAGGAAAGGACATCAAGAGCATCTCAGAAATCGTGCAGGATGGGAAGAAGTTCCACATCACAGTGACCACCGGCTCCAAAGTGATGCACCAAGAGTTCACCATCGGGGAGGAGTGCGAGCTGGAGATGCTGTCGGGGGAGAAAGTCAAGGTGGGTGATCAGCTCCTCCTCTGCCAGGGCTCAGGGACATTAAATTCCCTTTCCAGCGCTTCCCTCTGCACTTGAGCAAAGGGAATGACCACATTATGGGTGCTAAAGCTGACACAGGGAGAAGACCTGGGTAGTTCTGCTGCCTGGTTCTGTCTCTCACAGTCTGCATGCATGATTTCATGTAATGGGAAGGGGATGATCGCTGAAACCAGGTCTGCAGATGTGACACCACTGCCCTGCTCCCTGCAGGTCCTCAGCATGTCTCGTAGGGACTCATTCCTGAAAATGACAGCACATTTCTGAGCCACCTTCCTGAGAATCTCAGAGCCTGAGACTCTGAAGTTGCCACATCTTTGCTTTTACATCGCAAGCTCCCCAAGCAGCGCTTCTGTAGATGGATGCTTGCATTTCTAAATTCAATTTCTTGCATTTCCACCTCAGTTTCCAGTTTGGAAGTCAGTGTTTGAACAACCCATTTGTAAAAACGGGGGGATTTTGCTTTAGTATTTTTTTCCGACAGCAAAAGGTCTGCAAGATTCAAGGTGGGAAAGGGTTGACTTTCTGTCATGTTGCAACACAGAATATACCCCCACCTTTTTGTTGACTCAAAGGTAGTGCAGGAAAGCCAGCCAAGAAGTCATAAACCAATAAATCTCCCCCCTGACCTCTCAGTGGCTGGCCTCTGCTACCCTTTTCCACTGCTTCTGCTGACACTGTGTGAGATGATTTGGCAAAGTGAGGAGTTATCACCCTCGGAATCGGGCCAGACCCCATTCATTAGTTTGCAGTGGCTCCCAAAACGTCAAGACAGCGCCACCAGCATTATTGCCTCTCGCCTCTCCCTCAGAAGGCGATACCGCAGGGATAGATGAAATCAGGAGGGATGATCACCAAGGTAATGCTCCAGTGGCCTCTGAGAGCCGTACGTGCTTTGTGTACTGTATCACAATTTCCAACATCATTGAAGTCCCTTGTATATAGACTAGGGGGAAACAGCTATTAGAAGAGTTTCACCCTCCATCCGTCAGCAGCTCAAGGGCAGGTGAACAGCCCTTATAGCTGGACAGGCGGAGGAACTGAAATGGCTTTGCTGGGTTATTTATCTGAGTCATTTCAGTGATCAGCGATTGCTGCCCTGGAGGTGCTGGTACTTTTACATGCGCAGCTCCTGAGGACTATAGACCCAGCAGATGTGCCTGTCCCTCCAAGAGCTTTCCAGCCATGAGTGAGTCTCTTGAAGCTCCTTAAATAGTTACCTACCTTGATCAAGACTCCCCCCATTGCTATGCTGTCACCCAGCTCCCTGTCAAAGGAGGTTGCTGCAATAGGTGATGGAGAGGAGATGACATGTGCCATGTCCCAGTTCTCTCCTTGGAGGTGTGCAGCTCCTCTTAGTCTGGGTGCTGCATGAGGAGCTGCCCCAAGGAGTATAAGGACAGCATTGGCAGGGTCAAGATCCTTCCTTGTTCTCCACCAAAGCTCGTGTTTGTGTGATGTTAAGGGACACCAAGGATCTCTGCTCTGGTATATAACAATGCATGAGTGAGTCGCAACTAGAAGGTGAGAGAAGTAGGTATGGTGACAAAACCACATCCCAAAGTAAAGATCCACACCCTTGTTGCGTTATAGTCACCACCAGCACAACCCTCTCTCCTCCTCCTCTCAGGAAAGCCAAAAATCACCTGGGAGCAGCTTTCTCCAGGCAGTTTGCAGTAGGGATGGTGGCAGCTCAGTGCAGAAGGAGCAGGACAGAGTCATAGAATCATAGCTTTGGGTTGGAATTGAGATGCTCTCGAGCAATAACATGAACACCTCTGTCTCCTCTTGCCAGGCTGTTGTTCAGATGGAAGGTAACAACAGACTGATTGCAAACCTGAAAGGGATCATATCCATCACTGAACTCAACGGAGACACCATCACCCATGTAAGTGCAGAAGAGGACAATGGCTGACATAATGGTGCATACAGATGCCTTTAGTGTCTGGCCCTGGAAAGCCTATAGAGATACTGGGGACCTTAGGGAGGTGTGGACATGAGCACTCAGGCTCTGAAGCCAAAGTTATCAGTTGGCCAGGCACTGAAGGCAGTTTTTCACTATAGTCTGATCCAAAAAGTACTCTTCAAGATGCCAGTATCCATTGCGTAACAAAATTACATGTAATGAGGGCACATTTTCACCCACCCAGAGGAAGAAGCGTATGTGTAGACCTGGCACTTTTAGAGGAGAGGTGCAGCAGAGTGATCCCAGTTGAAGAATGCCAGATTATGCCTGTCCGCTTTGGGGTACTCATGAAGAAATCCAAAGCTTTAATAATTCAGTTTATAGGAGATAGACTGGGAACCAGCCCTGGTTTGATTTGTAAGACCAGGACTCTTCCCGAGTAGAGCTTGGAGGCAAGCACCACGATGATCCTTATGGGTTGTTTCCAGTGTTTCTATGAAAAGCTGACGCTCTCCGTCTGTTTTTCAGACTATGAAAATGGGAGACATCACCTACAAGAGGGTCAGCAAGAGAATCTAGAAACCCCACACACACCAATCATTTTACTGTGTAAAATGTGTCCATTAAAGTAAAATTTGTATTAAAGGCCTTTTCATTATCATCAGCCTCTTCACTGTTTCTATAAAGAGGTGCAACACTGAAACTCACCCAAGCCCTGGTAGAAATCAGGCAACAGGCTGAGCTGAGGCTGAGCTGATGTTGTGTTGATGAGCTTGACAAGGGCATAGGCTCAGAGCCATTGAGTGACCCGCTGAGATGTGCTCCATGATGATGGGCGCTCTTTCTGGTGCTGGCATCCTGCTGGGAATGTCCCGGTGGGTCACCACTGTCTGGACTGGATGGAGGAGCACTGGGCGGGGAAAGGGCTCTGTTCCTTTTCCTTACAAACATGGATAAAGTGAAGATGAATGGCAGGGCCAAAGGATGGGGCAGGATAGGTGGGCTCAAGGAGATGTTGGTGGTTCTGCCTGGAAAGATGCCTTGGAAAAGCGGCCAGCATGGAGGCAGTTCAGGTGTCCAAACCGCCATCTCCATCCTAACACCTCTGCAACACGATCTGGATGCTCCATCTCCAGCACCTCCCCACCCCTTCTCACCAGACAGTGTTCAGGTATCCAATGTGTGTCTCACCCCACACCACGTCTGATAAGTCGGGTTGAACTGGAATTGAACACTTCTTCCAGGGAGAAATGCAGGGTTTTTTCTCCCGGCAGGAAATGGACACTGGTTGTTCGCAGGGTAGGCACAGAAAGAGCATCAAAGTCACCCCCACACTCTTGCTTGGTGCTGCAGGTTGGATGGAGATGTGGTTTTCTGATGCACGTAGGAGAAGAAACTCTTTCTTCTCAGCTGTGCTTGGATGACGGCTGAGAATTGCCATTGGGAAATGGGTGTATGGCTTGCGTGATACACTTAGCCGGGAATATGACACGCTTGTGAGGTGGGCTGATGCCAACCTGATGAAGTTTAACCATGACAAGTGCAAGGTCCTACACCTGCGTCGGAGCAATCCCAGGCACAGCTACAGGTTGGGCAGCAAAGAGATTCAGAGCAGCTCTGCGGAGAGGACCTGGGGGTGTTGGTCGATGAAAAATGAACATGAGCCGGCTGCAGTGTGCGCTCGCAGCCCAGAAAGCCAATGGTATCCTGGGCTGCATCAAAAGCAGTGTGACCAGCAGGTCGAGGGAGGTGATGCTGCCCCTCTACTCTGCTCTCCTGAGACCTCACTTGGAGTACTGTGTGCAGTTCTGGTGTCTTCAACATAAAAAGGACATGGAACTGTTGGAACAAGTGCAGAGGAGGGTCACGAGGATGAGCAGGGGACTGCAGCACCTCCCGTATGAAGACAGGCTGAGAAAGTTGGTGCTGTTCAGCCTGGAGAAGAGAAGGCTGCGCGGAGACCTCATAGCAGCCTTCAGTATCTGAAGGGGGGCTATAGGGATGCTGGGGAGGGGCTTCATAAGGGGCTGCAGTGATAGGACAAGGGGTAACGGGTTCAGTCTTAAACAGGGGAAGTTTAGATTGGATCTAAGGAGGAAGAAATTCTTTCCTGTGAGGGTGGTGAGGCACTGGAATGGGTTGCCCAGGGAAGTTGTGAATGCTCCATTGCTAGCGGTGTTCAAGGCCGGGTTGGACATAGCCTTGGGTGACATGGTTTAGTGTGAGGTCCTCCTGCCCATGGCAGAGGGATTGGAACTAGATGATCTTAAGGTCCTTTCCAACCCTAACTATCCTAGGATTCTATGATTCTATGTTCTTACAACAGCTCAAAGCTAATCAGGATGTTAAGAAAACACAAGTGCTTCCTCACCTCCTCCTGCAACCCCAATATGTGCTGTTGAAGGACCGATTTATACTCAGTTACATCTCTCCCCTGACTCCTCTCTCCTCAATCTTTGTGTTTCAGGTCGACATAGGGCAAGGGGGAATGGCTTTAACCTGCCAGAGGGGAGACTGAGATGAGCTCTTAGGCAGAATCTCTTCCCCATGGTGTGCTGAGGCTCTGGCACAGGGTGCCCAGAGAAGCTGTGGCTGCCCCATTGCTGTCAGTGTTCAAGGCCAGGTTGGACACAGGGGCTTGGAGCACCCTGCTCTATGGAAGGTGTCCCTGCCCATGGCAGGGGTTGGAACTGGATGAGCTTTAAGGTCCCTTCCGACACAAACCCGTTTGGGATTCTGTGATTCTCATACTGAGAACTGAACCAATATGGATTGTCACACTGGACATCAGATGGGCACCTCATGGACAAATGGAAGGGCTTAGCAAAACCACACCTGAAAAGCAGATGTTGTCTCCAGCGAATTTATCTTAGATCTGGAGAAACATCAGTAAAATCGCTGAGACATTTCACAAAGGAAAAGCCCTGGGTCTGTTTTCTTGCTGTTCTGCTGAGGAACACGTAGGGAATTCTTGAACAAACCCAGTCCCTTTCCATCTCTTGGCTGCCACTGAAGGTGTGGAGCAAACCAGTTGGATTTTGAGATAGACGGGCAGGCAGCAAAGACCTCGTTATCTAGAAATCTAAGCACTGCTCTTAGGCTATTCCTTAGCTCCATTGGCTGCCCACTGGCAGCTGATCCATGGACTATCCATATTTTGCCTAGTGCAAAATGGATTAAACACCTGTCCTTGCTGAAAGGCAATGCTAGAAGGCATTGGAGTCCCCAGCTCACTGCTTCTTCAGTTAGAGCAGTGAACCCAGACAGTGACCACATCAGTGCAACTGGCTTCTGGCATGGAATCATCCCCTGTCCATCCCCTGCCATCACTGCAGTCATTTCCTGTTTTTTAACTAAGGAGACTAATATACCCTTATTAATTTATCCCGACATAGGAATTCCGCTACATCTCACTTACAAAGTGCCCACAGTTTGATGTGGCACCAGTATCTGCTATAGATGGATTTTTCAGCAGGTTTTTGTCAGAAAAACACCACTTTACACAAAACACCATCTGTGGGTCTTATTCAGTTTGCACTCACTGCCCACAGGCATGCAAGACACATTTTAGAATCACCTTCCCACTTATACCATCCCTCGGGCAACCACCCATGGACATCATGGAAAGAAATTATGTTATCACAAGGAATTGATGGAGAAAAAACCACAAAACACTTAGGAAAGAATCCATTAAAATTTAACACAGGATTTTAGGATCAGGACTTTTGCAGAGAGAGACAGGCCTCCTATGAGAATGTCAATAATTTTATAACAGGGGTTTTTGCTTTGATTTTCAATACTAATGGTAGAAAAAAGATGTTTCTGCCAAGATCTCTTCTGCTTTGAGCCTTCAGAAGATGTTTTGGGACTCTCTCCCAGCAGCCTATGCTGTCAGACTGGTGCCACTGGAAACACGCTTATGGATATATCACATATCACATTCCCAATGACTGGAGGTGCCACAGGTGATGTTGTGCCACAGGCATGAATCTGTGTCAAGCTCGGGGTTTATTCCTTCTTGTGGAAGAGGCCTGGTGAGGTCTCATTGCTGGGTTCAGGCATGACTTGAATCTTTTGGTTTTTGAGGGCAGCTTCCCTCATCTTGTAGTACATGAACTCATTCTGCTGGAACATGCGCAGCTCCATCTCTGTCTGGACACGCATGACCTGAGGGACACAGTAATGACAATCAATGATGCAGGAGATCTCGAAGCAACTGAATAACAGTGTAAAAATGGGGACCATCCGAGGGGGGTGGTGGAACTAAATGACCTTAAGGTCCTTTCCAACCCAAACCATTCCATGATTCTATGTTGTAGGCCATGTAATGACTGATGCCCTTTAAGTGTCCCACCAACAGGACCAAAGCTAAATGGACACAGATACCCAGTTCTGTTCTCCAACCTGGCTGCCTGTGCACTGTGAAGGTACCTGCGCCCAGCTCTTCCACAGGCTGCTAGGAAGCATCATGCTCCCAAACGTGATGCAGGACCTAGAGGTGATGCTGTGCTGAGCCAAAGAGTGAATGTGCTTCCCATCCATATCATGGGGCTGACCCTCGGTGTGACTCAGCACTGGAGTGGGGGGCACCTCATATGGAGGAAGAGGAAGAGGATGCTCAGACCCTCTTCAAACACATTTGCACCCTCTGGATTCACCGTAAGCAGAGTCATTCCTAGTGTTGCATTAGAGCAGAGGCTCAGAAGGGATTTTAGGAAATCTTTTAATACCTGAGTTTATTCAGCCCTTGGTTAGGAGCACAGAGATCAGTGCCATATATCCACTATCTTCCAGTGGGAAGGGAAATACACAAATGGAGGTGCTGGGGTCTCAGCCTCTGCTACACACAGAGAAACAGTCAACAGACAGGTTGGCTTTAGGTACTAGGTACTCATTTTTCTGGTTATATAAAATTGCTCTTATAAAGGTTATAACTCTACTATAATGGTGACTAAGACACCAGTAAAGGATTTCATTTGGTATTGTGTAATTTTTTGGCTAATAAAAGAGAATGTTGTAGAGCAAACAGCTCACATTAGGAGAGTTAAAGGCAGAGGAAATGATAGAGCCCCAGCTGCAATTACAAATACTGAGCGGACGTAATTCCCTGGGATCTGCAGCTCTTGACCTAAGCTAGGAAATACACCTACCAGTCATTTGAGGGAAAAATACATTGCAGCTTAGAAGGACTGGGGAGTGGTAAATAAAGAAGAATGGACGCTGAAAAAGAAAATCAGTTGTTAAACTGGGAACTTCTACCATATGTACTTCAATATAGTCAGATTGTAATGCCATCCACCTGAGAGCGGTGAAATCAGGCTGTTAGAAGAATGGGAGGCTCTGTCCTTGAGCACAGCAGTTTCAAAGGAGATTCAGAGGCTCAGTGGTCATTTTTAATGTATGTCCTGGTGCAGGATTAAAGCTATTTTTCAGGTGTGAAAACAGACACATATTTCTCATCAAACTGTGACACAATCTAGAGAAAACCACAGCACCATTATTGATACATCTCTCAGCTCTTATGGATGGGTTGTTCCTATAGCTTGAATGTAATTTTGTCCAGATAGACAGAAGAGACAACACAGAGACGACACCTACCTCCAGGTCTTTGGTAATTGGGTGGGAAGGTCCATGGGTTATCAGGAGAATGGCATAGGCTTTACAGATCAAGCCATGCCCAGCCTCAATGAGGCCAGCATGCCAGTGGGTGACTCCTGCCCGCATCACGGCCATCCCCAGCTGCGCGTTGTTGGGATGGTATATTTTCCTGGAAAAACATTGAGTAATTTGAGTTCACGAAAGATCTAGGTTCCCAAATGTTTGCCAGGGACATGTGTTTGCCAAAAAGAGCTCGCTGTTTACTCAAGTGAAGAGCCTATTGCATTTGGTGACACTGAAATGTGCTGCCCTGCTTAGAAAGGGGCACGCACGAGATACATAAGGACACAAGTTAGATGAGGACATGAGCTATTGTGGAAGAGGGTGAACAACCTGTAAACAGGGAATTTGGAACCTGGGTTGGAGAATGCCAAGCTCTGTCATTCCACATTATTTTGGTAGAAACAAAACCTAGATCTGACCAAAACCTAGATCTACAGCCCAAATGGCATCAACTTCAGTCACTCAATGCAGTCCCTAAACTGATTATGCAACAACCACCAGTTTCTCATTCAAAGTGAGGAGAGAAATAGGTGATTCCAAGCCTACAGAAGTACTCATCTCATGCCCTGGAGATGCATTGATGCCTCTGGGGACTGTCAGATCCCTCCCCTATGGTCAGTATCTGAGGTGGGAAAAATGAAACCTGCCCTCTACGTCCAACTTTAGAAGCTGAGGCAGAGTTAGAAGCTGCTTGGACTTACCTGCAGACCTGCCTTCAAGGGCTTATTTGGCATATTGAACTGGCAGCTCTTAAAGCAAGGAAGGGAACTGGGAGGGAAGCAATTTCCTCTGTCATTCAATTAGCTCAGTGCCAGGGCTGGGACCTGAAGTGGCTTGTCAGGCCTGCAAGCCAGGGAGGTGACTCTGTCACCCCTCTGAAAAAGAACAAAATGTCACAGGCCTTTTGGTGTACAGCCGACCAAAACGGCAAGTAACGGGTATGAGATGCTTTCAGCAAGAGGGTGAATGAGACGGTGAAATAGACTTTTCTCTTTTCTCTATGGTTTCTATTGTTTTTTTAATTTATATTTTTAATATTTAATACTCATCAGTCCTGTAGTAAAACCTCAGTAATAATAAAGAACATCATTTTTATTGTGAGGTTTGCTTTGGATCTACTTGAACTAAGCCTGAATTTCTTTATTCTTGGTGAGCTTGTACCACAGGACCTCTGTATACTAATGAGCCAAGCCAGAAATCCATGTATTATTCAAGACTGAAAGGACCTCTTGAGTGACAGCCATGTCACACAGCTTCTCTTTTCTCTGCAACTTCTCCTTCCTGCAGGGTGCAGGTGAACAGATCATCCCCTGCAGTGGCAATCTCTGTCCTGCACCCAGGCTTATGTCTTGCTACCAGGGCAGCCCTGAGATGCTTCCAAGACAAAACAGAAGATGTACCAAAACCATCTGTCAATTACAGGTTAGTAAATGAAGGTGGTTGGGAGCTCTTGGGCATTTAAGAAGGGGACTTCCTCCATCTAGTGATATAATCAGATTCCAACGAAAATGCCGGAACTGCTGCCCTAATGGGAAGAGACTAAGGAAATCATTCCTATAACACACTGCCTAACGTTGTATAGCCACAGAAAGCTGCCAAAACCAGGGCACAGACATACATGTAGCCATCCACCATCTTCTTGGCATAGTCAGCTGCTTCCTCAAACATCTGCAGGTAGGAGAGCACCTCGGAGGCAATGCTGAGGATCCTCAGGAGATAGATGTTCGTGTCCCCCAGCACAGGCTCCTGTTTCTTCAGGCACTCACGGCACATCTTCACAACCTGCACCCAGAGGAAGCAGGGAGAGGAAGGACAACACTGGTCTCAAAGCTGTCACACCAATGCCCTGTGGGGTTACATGATACGTACCACTCCTAGAGGCCAAGTCAGCCTCTGTGAAGGTTGGGGAAGACAGCATATGCTTTGATTTGTTGAAACGTCAATCTAGCAAAGTGATTCATGCTCAAAGCTTTGCCTCTCAGGGTTACATTGATAAAACTGGTGAGGAAAAAGCCTTTTCCCAAAGTGAATTCAAACCCAGAGGGTGTTGCTCAACCTGAAGCTGTTACACTCTTCAGAGAACAATTAAGTATTTCCCAGGGAAGGAAAAGAGGGAGAAAGGACAAAGGACACCCTTCAACTTTGTGGCCTGTGCTGTGGGTGGGATGTGGGTCTCTCATACCACACACCCATCCTCATTACCCAACAGATGAACAAGATGCAGGAGCCAGGAGATGAAAAGGACATCAACACAGGCCAGCGTAGCCCACAGCTCGATGTGGCAAGTCTCATGACTGTCCTGCCTTTCTCCCACACCCACTGTCCTCCTTTTTATGAGGCCACTTAACAGAGCTGACTCGTTACACTCACCCTTTAACTCACGGTTTTTGCCTGTAAGGCACTTAGTTTAACACCTGTGTCAAATGGAGGTGCTGGAAGTCACTTGAATCTCCTTGTATCATCACTACAATATAAATCAGTCGTTCTGGGATGTAGTCTCAGGCACAGTTGTGCTTTACATAGGACAGAAACCAGCATCAGCTTTTGCAATGTGAGCTGACAAGAGAGCAGGAAGCACATGGGGATTTTCAGGTTACAGCAGTGGGGTTTGTTTCATCCTTAAATCATTGACATAGAGGAACAAGACCTGCTTCCTGCTTTCCCTGGCAGTGCATGTAAAGCAAAAGAACAAAAGCACCAAGACTTACCTCGTGGTAAAGTCCCTCTATTCGGGCCTTGTTGATCTTCTCCAGCGTGTCCTTGGAGAACTGGACCACTTCCTTCACTGTCTCTGCAGACGGCTGGAGACAACGTTAGGAAAGCCAATGAGGAAAATGCACTGCCTGCCACATGCCAAAATATCCTGGTTGAAAGGATGCTTGATCCACAGTCTGGGAACCCAATGCAGCTCAGCAGAATGCTTCCCCCATCACCTTCCTATCGCTGGTTGTGTATACCAGTGTGCCTCTCAGATCCCTCCAAGACAAGGCTGAAATGGTCCTGCAATCTCTGCAGACGGCTGGAGACAACGTTAGGAAAGCCAGTGAGGAAAATGCACTGCCTGCCACATGCCAAAATATCCTGGTTGAAAGGATGCTTGATCCACAGTCTGGGAACCCAATGCAGCTCAGCAGAATGCTTCCCCCATCACCTTCCTATCGCTGGTTGTGTATACCAGTGTGCCTCTCAGATCCCTCCAAGACAAGGCTGAAATGGTCCTGCAAGAGGATATTACCATGCTGCTCATCATGATAATGTCCATGCACATCTGACATGCATAACTGGGTTCCTCAACTCTTTCCCCTACTTCTCTCCCCTGGAAAAGGGACAGAATTCACCTTGGACCTCGGATGTCTCTCAAGATGCCGAAGAGGCTGTGAAAGCCATCAGTTGGTGTGTATCAGGTGCTCATAGTGCTGCTGTCTTGGAGAAATGAGGGTCTTGAATGGGTGGAATAAAGATAGGGAAGATAACTACATTTTACCCACTCTGAGAAAAACTGCCATTAGGTCCAAACATCATAAAAGGGTTGACCTCAGATTTCAGTTGCAGTCTGAGAGTGAAATGTGTCTTCCCACACCCCCCACCATGTATTTGAAGACATGATGCACATCTAGGCATGCCTGGCAAAGCACCAACCAGCTCCTCATTAGCTGCCTCCTCCTCCATTCGATGCTGAAATGTACCATTATGATAACCAGCACCATCATTCATCTTCCTCTTTTCTAAGCTTTTCAGATTTGCATTTTCAGACTATTCTTGCTACCACTGACCTTCCTTTTTGTAACTAGGAAATATGAAATCAGTCCAAGACTGACTCCAAGGGCTTGCAGAGAGAGCCTGCTCTGGAGACATGCAATAGAACCAGAGCACAGGAAGGACCCAGCAGCTCATGAAGAACCTGAGCAGAGACCCAGCGTTGCAGCAAAAGATGCAAAGATTTGGAGGCAGGACCATAGGACTGTCCTGTTGGCTCTTTAACACATCTGGTCAATCGGATTTTTGAGGAATCTGTGAAATTCAGCTATATGGGTGTCCTGGGTTCAGCAGCAGCAGTCATTTTTCTCCCTCTTGGTAGCTGGTGCAGCGCTGTGTTTTTAATTTCGTGCCCGGGAGCAGCGCTGATAACACCAGTGTTTATAGTTACTGCTTGGCAATGTTTTGGTCTGGCCAAGGGCTTTCTGAGTCTCATGCTATGCCAGGGAGGAGGGGAAGCCGGGAGGAAGCAGAGACAGACACCTGACCCAAACTGACCAAAGAGGTTATTCCATACCACAGCACGTCATGTCCAGGATGTGAACACGGAGAACAGAGACCCGGAAGGGTGTGGTGGTGGACTGGGGGTGCACGGCATGGTCAGGGTTTTGGTACTGGGGGGGGGTTGCTGCTGGGGGGTGCACTGGCTGGGTCGGGCTTGGTGAGCAGTTGTATTCTCTTTCCTTGTATTTCTCTTGTATTATTACTGGTGGTAGCAGTAGTGATTTGTGTTATACCTTAGTTACTAAACTGTTCTTATCTCAATCTGTGAGAGTTGCATTCTTTTGAATTCTCCTCCCCATTCCCCCAGGACAGGAGGAAGAAAGAGGGGGAGTGAGTGAGAAAACTGTGTGGGTGGGGGGCTTAAACCACGACAATGGGATAACCTCTTGGAAGTTTAGCATGGAAGGAAAACCACTAGCTTTTCAGAGCCATATACCCCCCATCTATTTATGGGTACATACGTCTGTGTTATGATGCATTATTCTGTATTATTAGACTGAAGCTGTCATAGCTAACCAGATTTTGGCAGCTGTTTGAGCAGCACACAGGGTGTCCTAGAGCACAGAGCACACTCAAAGGCAATGTTAACATCAGCGCAAATCACATCGTTATGCTGTGTGAGTAAAGACTCCCAGAACAGGTACCTTAAACAGCACTTCCATTGTGGCTTTGTCTAATAAAGATCCTCTTTTGCACTTACTAGATCCCTAAGTCTGTTGCCATTATAAACAATGGGAATGTTCTCCCAAGTTAAAGTGATAGCACAAGAGGAAACAGGCTCAGGCTGCACCATGGGGGGTTTAGACTGGAGATTAGGAACAATTTCTTCACTGAGAGAGTGCTCAGGCATTGGAGCAGGCTGCCCAGGGCAGTGCTGGAATCACCATCCCTGGAAGGGTTCACACACTGTGTAGATGAGGCCCTCAGTGACATGGGTTAGTGGTGGTCTTGGCAGTGCTGGGTAATGGTTGGACTTGACCATACAGGTCTTTTTTAGCCTATTTGATTCTGTGATTCTATGATTTCATTTGGAAGGGGTGAAGGCCCAGAGGTCAGAGTGGCTGTTGAGGATGTAAGCTGTCAATCCTGCATGTATTCATAGCATTGTTTCCATGCTGCTGTGAGTGTTGCTGCTCTCAGGCACGTGAGCCTGGATTGAGACAATGCGATACAGACATGCTCTGCAGATGAGGTCAGCCTGGATAGTTACTGTCTGTGCAGGGAGCGTATTTTTAATAGCTGCAATCATGCACCTTGCATAAATATGGGCTTTTCCTGCATGAGCACTTCGGATGGTGGAGGACATTTGCCCAAGAGTGCCTGTCTTCCCCCTGTGTGCTGCAGAGCAGCTCTAATGCTCACAAAAAGGGGATGGTGCATCTCACAGCTCAGTCAGGGCTTGATGGCAAGTGTTCTGTGAGAGCTGGAATTTCTTTAAGCCATCCATTGGAGGAGGTGTTAGAAAATACTTGTACAGATAGTCAGATAAAAATGCTTCTGCATCATAAGACTGAGCTCTGGAGCAGCTTTACATTGCAAGTGAGGCGTTTCAGTAGTCAGGGTCAGCTGTAACATGAAGCTGATCATTTAGTATTGGGATTATATAGCAAGGTCTTCTGCACAAAAAGAGAACCTGACCCAGCAAACAAAGAGTCTCCTCTGGTCCCCTGTTCTGTCTCCTATGGGAGCTTCCTGATATCAGTTTGATCCTGTTTCTCCAAACCTTTATCAAGTAAAGACTTACACTCTGCAATACATGTAGAGAAACTGAACATGAGCTGGCTTCAGCGTGTGCTCACAGCCCAGAAAGCCAACCGTATCCTGGGCTGCATCAACAGGAGCGTGACCAGCAGGTCAAAGGAGGTGATGCTGCCCCTCTACTCTGCTCTCCTGAGACCTCACTTGGAGTATTGTGTACAGTTCTGGGGTCCTCAACATAAAAAGGACATGGAACTGTTGGAACAAGTCCAGAGGAGGCCACGAGGATGATCAGGGGACTGCAGCACCTCCCGTATGAAGACAGACTGAGAAAGTTGGGGCTGTTGAGCCTGGAGAAGAGAAGGCTGTGTGGAGACCTCATAGCAGCCTTCCAGTATCTGAAGGGGGCCTATAGGGATGCTGGGAAGGGACTCTTCATGAGGGACTGTAGTGAGAGGAGAAGGGGTAATGGATTTAAACAGGGGAAGTTTAGATTGGATATAAGGAATAAATTCTTTCCTGTAAGGGTGGTGAGGCACTGGAATGGGTTGCCCAGGGAAGCTGTGAATGCTCCATCACTGGCAGTGTTCAAGGCTGGGTTGGACATAGCCTTGGGTGGCATGGTTTACTGTGAGGTGTCCCTGCCCATGGCAGGGGGTTGGAACTGGATGATCTTCAGGTCCTTTCCAACCCTAACTATTCTATGATTCTATTCTATGATCTTAAGGTCCTTCCCAACCCAAACCATTCAATTATTCTAGTCTTCAATTCTATATCCATCCTGACTGACACCTGTATGAAAGAAAGCACACAGGACTGAGCTTGGCTTTCTGGTAACTGTTGAACTGGAGGCTAAGGCTTTTGCACTTTTCTCCTGCTGGCAGTGCTGGTGTGAGGTGACGGTTCCTCATCCCACCTTTGCTGTTTGATCCTGCCCCACATCAGCCCCTAAGCAGAACTCTCTGATTCATTATGTGACTGCTCAATTGTGCAGAACAATGACTTGATAATAGACTAAATTACCCTGCCTTTCTTTGCCTTCCCTTATACGCTTTGTAAAGCTTCCAGGAGTAGAAACCCCCTAAGGTAACACTGCCACAGTGGACAAAAAAATAACAGCAATTACATCCTTGGTCCAAGGATGGTTCCAAGAGGAACCAAAAAGAAACTCTGAGAGCTACCAGGATGCTCATAAACTGGAGCTGGTGGCCAAGCAACACATCCCACTGCCACCAGCAAGGCACAGCCTTACAGCCTCCCACTCCATGACTTGGAGACCTCCAAGGAAAACACAACTTACTTAAAAATGAACAGCCAAACATGTCAATTCTTCACAGTCTGCCCACAGCAACCATGCACAAATGTCAAGTGATGGTGCCTGTACCTGTGAAAGGCTTTTGCAAGGAGGGACTGGAAACTGAGGGTTCCCACCTTCCTGTGATGGTACGTGTGTTACAACCCATACAGCTTCAGCAGTGCTGTTTTGCCCTGACACTATAAATCGCCTGCCACAAATTCTCCTTTCTGCTGTTCAAAGCTTTGATTGTTCTTTAGATCCTAAAAAAACACCCAAAAATCTAAACCAGCATTTTTCTCAGCCCTACACCTAATTTCTAATATTTTAGCATTCTGCCCAGTGATGGATATTTAGGTTAGAGCCAAAGGCAACTTCTGTGGGCTTTTCTAAAGTAAAAACTGCACTTATGCTGATAACGGGGATTATAGAATCACAAAATGGTTTGGGTTGGACAGGACCTTAAGATCACCCAGTTCCAACCCCCTGCCACGGGCAGGGATGTCTCACACCAGACCATGTCACCCAAGGCTCTGTCCAACCTGGCCTTGAACACTGCCAGGGATGGAGCATTCACCACTTCTTTGGGCAGCCCATTCCAGTGCCTCACCACCTTCACAGTAAAGAACTTCCTCCTTATATGTAACCTGAACTTCCCCTGTTAAAGTTTGAACCCATCACCCCTTATCCTATTGCTACAGTCCCTGATGAAGAGTCCCTCTCCATCATCCTTATAGGCCCCTTTCAGGTACTGGAAGGCTGTCCTGAGGTCTCCATGCAGCCTTCTCTTTTCCAGGCTTGGCTGTGCATGCTGGGTTTGAACTGGTGTTGTGTTCAATGGAGGTTCAGTTCCATTCTCACTTTTTACTTTGGCACTAGTCAGGCTTCTACCAAAATCTGACTCTATTCCTACTGAGCGTGTCCCTGGGCTGAGGGACCACAGCCACAGAGGAACACAGAGACACAGCCACCTCTGGTTTTGGACACAAGGCAACCCATACCTTGCTTTCCCCCTGCTTCACCGCCAGCATCAGGTCATCCTTGATCTGCTTCTTGCAGTGCTCACAAGCACAGTCGAAGTAATACTGCTTCTTGAGCTGCTTCCGCCGCTCCTCGCTCACGTTGAGGAAATCCACATAGGAAACAGACAGCTCATCCCCTGGAGAAATTTTGCTCAGTGCCCGCAGCTCGATCCTGAGTGCAAAGGAGATGAGATGTGCACTGGGAGAAGCAACAGAAGGAAAGGTGCAACCATAGGGTTGTCAGGGACAAATTCTGCCCCAGCCTTGCAGAGCTCTTGCCCTTAGATGTGCTTTAGCTCTTCAAGGAGGCAACGCAGAGGTAGGCAGCAGTTTGGTTAACTGAATTCAGAGGAAAAACATGGTCACACCAGTTTCTGCTGCTCCTCTGCAAGTCCCTGGCAGGGACACGTAAGAATCTGAGCTACAAACAGATTATGGTCCATTACTGGGCTGAACATAGACATAAAATTCTGCAGATCAGCAGAAGAAATCCCTAAGATCAGGAACACCCAACAAGCCTTGAAAAATGCTGAGTTTGGACTCTAGGTCTTTTTTTAAGTACAGCTTTGCGCATTCCTGGCCAGACTCCTAGATCCCAAGCTGTGCTGCCGTCAGGATCGTTTTCACTCCCAAAAGTTAAGACAAATTCCCTCCATGTGCTGCATAAGAGATGCCCTCACCCTGTTCATGCTTCTCTACATAAAAGCTTATAAGCAATTCTCTGGAAATTGTCTATTTTTGAACAGCTCGTTTGATCTGATGCTACTATAAACCACAACTCAATTGCCAATCCATGTTACTAAGCCAAAATCCATGTCAAGCGCTTGATGACAGGCTTTTGGAAAGCCAGACCTTTACACCTAACTTTCTGTCATGTCATTCCCTCCAAGGTCTTAAATAATGTGGACACTCAGAACTATTCCCTTACTGTTCCACTCTACAGGCTCAATCTCCCAGTTACTCTGGACCGTCTCTCGATTGCAGGAGCTGGACAGGCTCAACTGAATGAAGTATTTGGCCAGAATGGGAAAAAATGCCATCAAATACCAACTGTGAGATGTTATTTCTGTATCCATCTGCTCCCCCATCTACTAGTGACTCTACCCATGGTTAGAAATAATTCACTGCACTTGAGACCAGTGATTTCGGGCTCTCTGCTCAATCCCATTAGTTGGTTACACAGATTTTTGCAGGTAGGAATACTTACAGGTGAACAAAATGAAGGCAGTCCCATGGTCTGATCTCCCACCCTCCCATGTGGTCCATCAGTCCTTGGACTCCCTCACTGTGGGCAGCATGACTTGAGCTTCCTCCTGCTGAGCTCAGCAGCATGTTTGATGTACACGCCTGCTATGAGATGTACCTGGGGTGACATGCCGTCTCCCACTTGAACATGAGGTGCTTTAGATGGGATCCAGTGAATGTCTCACCAAAGGCATAAGTGGCACAGGACTCGGAGGTCTCACCATATGCATTACATATAAGTCTTTTTTGGAAGGACACGACTTTTTCTGCGTGATCATATTTCTGCATAGGAATTGGTAACTCTCTTGTAATTCCCTTTTCATTCACTTGTAATTCCTATTACAAGCTCTTAGCTCCAAGGGCTTAACCCTGAGCTCTTCAGCTGTGCTAAAGCTGCTGTGAAAACTACTCTCTGAGGTTGATCTTACCCTTCTGTGGGTGTTAGATCATACCAACACCATATTTCATACAGAACTTATCACTAAACATGCCATCGTCATGAAAGATAGCTCTTAGTTATGTCACAACAGCAGGAAAATGACAGCTGGAGAAAGAAGCAACCTACTACTCAAGGAGAAAGTGCATGGAAAAGAGCAATTCCTATCAGAAAGGTTGACACATACACACATTCCTGTTCACACTCGACGGGATCCTCGTTAAAGTGAGTCATGCAACCAGAGAAGCAGAATCAAGCCTCTGACTTTTATGATGCCCCTGATAGCCTAAGCACTGTAGGTATATTTTAAGCAGCCACCCCTTGTGCGGAGGAGATTGACAGTGTTTGGGATAAGCCTGGAAACACATGGCATATTTTAAATGCTATAGTTAAAGAGACACTGTCAGCCACGAGCACCCCACCAAGCTCATGCTGTGCTCTTTCCCCAGTGCCTGCCCCAAGCACTAAGGACCTTGAGAGACACACACAGACCTAGTGGGCCTGATTGATAGCTCAAAACTCAAATTGCCCCAAAATAGCAACTCTAAACTGAAACTCATTTGCCCCTTTTTATCCTACATATCATGCACCAAGAAAGCGTCAGTGGTGAAAAAGAGCACTTCAGAAGTGTTTCATGTCATATATGAGGAAGGACACATTTCCTTGAAACGAGTGTTTAAAGGCAACAGTGTCCCTTTAACAGGGCTAGCTAAAATATACCACGTGCAGTGAGCTAAGCAGAGAACTTTTCTTTCTTTGCACATAGTTTTGTGATTTCTTTAGTTTGGATCAGGCAACAGTGGCATCATTAAAAGGTGAAACATCAATCAGGTATTATGATAAAAGAGGATTGAAACCGACGTCTCATAGTACTGCTACTGTAGGCAAGGGATTGAACAGGCACCGCTTGTCGCAGAAGAAACGTGGACTATTTAGTATGTCAGTAACGCAACCATTTCTCATCTCCTAACACGCAAGGGTTTATTTTGGGCTGTACAAGATTAGCAAGACCTTGTTCTGACTTTCACGCTCTTGCCGTAGTCAGGGGAGGAGAAATGAGAGGTGGAGAGAGGAAATACTGACAGGGAGGAAGCCAAGGGAGAAGGGTGGGAAGGCAGAGGGGGAATTCACCATAGGGGAGACAGTCACAGGATTACCATTATGGTTTTAATGTACTACAAAATGCAGAGTTAAGTGAGGTTTGGGTTTAGTGGGGCTTTACATGGGGGAGAAGTGAACCCCCTCAGGCTGTTTGCAGCTTTTCCATTAAACACAGGACATGAGGGGTACAGGGCAAGGGGGAAGGACGATGCTTTCGAGACCGACCCACCTCATCTGTGTGTGGAACATTGATCTTACAGCCTCATGACTGAAAGACAAAACAAACATCTGCAATTTACACAGGAGCAAGTACATCAAAAATATGGGTACACGGTGTAGGGCATCAGGACGTCATCCTGGCAGGAGACAAGGGGTTCTCAGTGCCTGGCTCATGCTTCATTGAATAAGAGCTTCACTTCTGCTGTGCAGCAGCCATCATTGAATTGCCCATCACTGGGCCATGAAGAATTGTCCCAGGCTGTGATTTTAGGAGGGGTCTTGGCCAGGGGTTGTGCAAAACCCTCTTCTGAGGTTTACAGGCACAAGGGGGGTAGTTCTGCACAGAAATATCTCCACTAACATCAGTAGTGCTCTCTAAACCCAGCTTGAAATGGAAATCATACTGGGATAGCAAGGACTATGCTCTATGTGATGAGCTTAGTGGGTCCTCAAGTCCGGTATTTTGCCTTGATAGACACAATGGGGGCTTATCATCAGGCTTGCACAGGAAGGCAAGAAACCTTCGTAATTCACTTTGCCAATAACCAGATGGTCAAGTTTAAAGTCAGTAACAGGATACATGTGGGAGCTTCGACAAGCTGCCAGCGAACAAAATGCCATTTCTCTACTTACCACCCAAAAATTCAGACTTATCACTGCTAGCTCCTCCTCCACTTCCCAGGCTGGCTGGAGAGGCTCTTCATCATCCCACTAAGGATCTGATCCAGAGCAATTGGCTATCAGAGCATAGACTCCAACCTAACTTCGGATCAGACCCTGTTTCCCAGCATAAGTTATCCTAATGAAGCTTTGTTTTTACTTTGCTCATTTATCAGCCACTTCATAAATGCTTGTGTAGTTTTATCTGGTAAAACCAGCAGCGATAACTGGAGTGCGCAAGCAATGTGTTAGTTCAAGAAGGGGAGGCTGAGGGGTTAAGTTGTAGCACTAAAGGTTGGTGAACATGGGAATTTGTACATTCACAGTGGAAAATCTGGGTGAATACTGTGGCTGTGCAGCTTTTGGCAAGCAGGTCCCTAACAGTTAATGTCTTGCATGTGATGCAATCTGATGGGTCAGCTGCAGTTTGTACCTGGAGGCTGGGAAGGGCAGAGCATCCATCCTATCGGCTGCCCCAAGCTCTGAGAGCAGCAGCCTCCACTCCCAGCTCTGTTGAAACATTCCTGCACTTCCCACTTAATCTCGTTCCATCTCATATATCCCACAGAAGTTTTCTTACAGCACTTGGGTGGGAATGGAGAATGCCCTGCAGCTTCGGGCATTCTGCACTCTCAAGGGACTCGGTTTGAGGATAACAGTCACAATTGTCATTAAGACCCCACTGCTAAAAAGTTAATCAGTGATTAATAAAGATGGAATACTCACAAAGATGAGGGTTGTGCTAGGAATGGTTATAAACACATCAGCAGATAGTAATTCACTGCTGATTGCAAGATTTGGTTATGAAAAACTCTTGGACTGTGGACCTGATACAATCTTTAATAATTTATTAACCATAACTGTTCCTTATATAAAGACTTCATATAAGGAATAATCAAGGCTTTATCTGCCTATTTTTAGTACATTATCTGCCTATCTTAAGTCTGGTTTCAAACCTCACAGAAATCAGGGAAAAATCCAGTTCACTGGATCTGGGGTCACATCTTGTGTGTTTTCTTCGTGTATTGGACAATAATGAGAGAGAAAACAGCTTCTCTTTAAAAAGAAAATCCTGATATATCTTTTTCTGAGCTAGAGAAAGGAACAAGAATGGGGTCTGACACTGCGGAGTTAGCCAGGTCTGCTGAGTTGCTTGTTAGGATGCATCCCCACTGTGCCTGAGGAAAGAAATCCACTCACTTGCCATTGTTGAAGATGACCGTGCAGTTGGGCCAGCAGTCGTGGTTGACCTGGCAGAGGTTGGGGAAGATTCCCACACCAACAGCCTGCAGTCCTCTTTGGTCACTGAGGGTAAAGCCATTGCAGCTGATCTAGTCCCAGAACATAGGAAGGAAGAAGCATTAAAGGAGGAAAAGCTGAACTCGGTTACATTAAGGATTTCTCAATTCCCACTGATGCTTTAGAAGAGGTATATCTGCAGCATCCCATCTCCAAACTTTAAGGAGGATGGAATGCCTATGAGATCATTGCAGAAGGTAGTTGTAGGAACAACATCTTTAGTTGGGATAAATCATCAGAATAGAAGCAATACAGGACTCATTCAGAAGACCAACCCAGAGCAGAGCTGAGTAAA
Organism: Myiopsitta monachus; assembly: GCA_017639245.1. NCBI lineage: Eukaryota > Metazoa > Chordata > Aves > Psittaciformes > Psittacidae > Myiopsitta > Myiopsitta monachus. Next base: position 111,505,130 of record CM029917.1, on the reverse strand, counting down.
TGTTGCAGAGTATTTGCTGTTAATATTCATTTGGATGTCTAAGACAACTATGTGCTGACCCTGCGTTGGTTGCCTTAGATTCACTTCCTACAAATAATGCAGAGAAAGGTCACGGGAAAATGAATTTGAGGCCATTCAAGCAGAGGCCTGGCAGAAGGCAAAGTTCACGCTTATTAAAATGGGTATCAGTTAGAAATTAACCTTAAGAGCTGCATTCAACCCGGTCATGTTTGCTGGGTGGCCCACAGAGCTTATAAAAACCAACTACTATTGTTTGAGTCCCAAATCATTTTCAGAATGACTACTTTTGCTTGACATTTATACCAGGAATGAATTATTACACTTTTCGATAGGGTACATTATCATCACATATGAGTGGAACAGTTTTTAATCATGGACACTACAAATGAAGTATTTGCAAAGGCAAAATGTGATAGGATTTAATAGGGTATAATTAAAGCAAATAATTAACTTGGCTGCTAAGTATTTTACTCTGTTAATAGTTTTATTTCCTTTCTTAACTGATTCTGTACTTCATCTGTACTTCCTTAGTTATGCACGGGCAAGCTGTGCCTGTCACTAGCGGATAGATTTCCCTGCGCCCATTGGACTGCAGGGAGATCTATTCTTTGCAGGGTGGGTACCAAAGGATGCTGTGTCCCTTCCCCATGCAAAGCCAACTTCTCCACCACACCAGCCACCAGCAGAGGTGCCAGCAAAGCATTTGTCTTGTCTCAGCTCACCCTGATCCTTTTGGCAATGTGCTAGCTGAGGGGTTAGTGCAGCCCAGGGTACACTGACTTGTACCAGGGCTGGGGCAGAGCAGCTCAGCCTAAACTGGCTTCTGGTCATTTCCCTTTTGGCTACACTGAGAACAGAAGTTCGCAGTTAAGAAGTTAATAATGGGTATTATTAAATATATTTAGTATATTTTACCTATTTTTATTATATATATAAAACATGCATTTACAATATGCATGTAAAAAACAAATGCACACAATATACAATAGACACCAATGTGCATCCTAAAACAGATCTGCTATATTAAAATATATTGCAAGTATATTTACTAAAATATATTTATATATATATAAATATGTGTCTGCCCGGAGCACAGGGATGCCCAGTGCGACCTGTGATGACAGCGCAGCACCTACAGTCGAGCAAGCCACATGCCTGCCTCTTTAGACAGATCAAGTGTTTCAGGCCTTGCTCTTGCCATGCCTAAGTTTCCCAGTGTCAGTGCAGAAATGATGCAGATGGGGAATGGGCAGCATTCAAACCAAGTGCAGCAAATGCTGGTCTCAGTTACCCCGATAGCTATGGCCTCTTAAGGGCAACAGAGGGATGAGCTCAGACATCCTCAACTCAGACTTTCTCTGCATTAAAAGCAGCACCCCATTTGCTTTCCTCCTCCCCCCCTCCAACATACCACTCCAAATACGTGGGAGATGTACTGCATGCCAAACTGCTGGCTCTGGGGTGGCCAAAACTCAAGGAAGCTCTGCACATCAGCATGTAGCTCCTTCTTCTCCTCCTCGCCAAAGTTGTCCACATGGTTCTGCAGGTCATCGATGGAGACCAGGCAGCCCTCTGACAGCCCGCTGCCTTCCCTCTCTATCTTCCACATGATGCGGGCAGCCAGCCTGGCCAGAAGACAAACCCTCATGTTAGTACCACCAGCACCCACTGCAAGGAGATGCTCCAAAGGACCACTGAAATCCACTTCATGGGCAGGAAACTGTATGAAGGCAGACCAAGACAGGCTCAGCATCGGATAGCTGATGGCTGGGAACCATCCACAGGCTTTAGGAGGAAAGGAAGATGCAGGGTTTTGCCCCAGCATCTATGTTCTCAACTGCAGAACATAGGTTCCCAGCCCTCCATAATGGCTCTCCCTTCCTTGGGGATTCCTCTCATTTTCTTATGACAAAGCTAAATCAATATATCCTATAGACAAACAAGTGGGGAAGATCCCATCTCCTCCTCCACCTTCTCACATACTCCCCACTTTTCCACATCTCCCAAACCACCCCAGGCAGGTTTGCCTCCCCACATTTAACTGCAGTAGGTTTTGGGGTCCATCACCAAAACCAAAGAAAGCAGAAGCATGACCCTTTCACACAGCAGATGCTCCTCCAGGTCCTCATCCCCTCAGCTCAGGGATGCTCCTGTCCTTTCCCAAATCATCTCCCATTCATCTTCTAGCCCTGGCCACCGAGCTCTTTCTTGCCACCCTGTCCTGTCCCACTGTCCCCAGGTTCAGTCCTTGGGGTCCAGCTCTCACCTGATGTTCTCAGTCGGTGCCTTGCCGTGCTTCTTGATGGCAGAACACTCATTTTTGTGGTTGAGCCAAGCTGCTCTCTGGCAGGTTCGGTCGCAGTAGTGGGCAAACTTGCACTGGCCACAGCGGTGGAGCCTCTCCTGCCTCTTGAAGCAGGTATGACAGACGACATGCGTCAGGCTGGAAGGACAGAAGGACCCATTAGCTCGTAGCTCAGTGAAGGGCCAGCTCCACACAGCAGTGGTCCTGCCAACTTTGCATCCCTGCGCTGCCCACAGCCACTAAGGATGAAGAAACATCCCACCGGGTTATAGAATCATAGAATGGTTTGGGTTGGAAAGGAGCTTAAGATCATCTAGTTCCAGCCCCCCTGCCATGGGCAGGGACATCTCACATTCAACCATGTCACCCAAGGCTCTGTCCAACCTGGCCTTGAACACTGCCAGGGGTGGAGCATTCACCACTTCTCTGGGCACCCTGTGCCAGTGCCTCACCGCCCTCACAGTAAAGAACCTCTTCCTTGTATCTAGCGTGAACTTCCCCTGTTTAAGTTTGAACCCGTCACCCCTTATCCTATAGCTACAGTCCCTAATGAAGAACCTCACCCCAGCATCCTTGTAGGCTCCCTTCAGGTACTGGAAGTCTGCTCTGAGATTAATCCTTATGCACTTGCCCAGTGCTGTTGCTCTTCTGTCTGGTTATGTCAAAGGGGCAAATATATTGTTTAAAGGAGGACAGCAATAAAGCATTCCCCAGCTCTCAGTCCTCTTGTCCGCAGCCCATCTGCTCCTCCTCAGCACTGTTAATAGGATTCTTGGTCTCCTCTCATTTTTTCCATGCTGAAGCACCAACCAGCTCCTTGTGAGCAGAAAGCAGATGCCTCATGAGTCTGCGGCTTAGGCGAGCCCAAGGAAGAATGTGAAGGCAAAGAGCCAGCCTGAGAGCTTCACCTGCCTGCAAAGCCTCTGGATTTGGCTCAAGTGAGCACCCCACAAGTATCAAGGCTTCCCTGGGCCCCACAGGGACCAGGTCACAAAACGAAGCTATGGCCACCACCGTGCCCAAGCGATTTGGGAAAACACCGGGTGAGAAGGACCAAAGAGGAGCGTGACTCTGAGCCATCCTGGCCGCTCTCCTGAGCTTTCCTTAGGCACAGGCATGCTGTAGGGGTAAATATACATCAGAAGTTCCCAGCTAGTGAGCAGACCAGAGGTGTTTCACAACGAAGAAGACAGATAGATCAGAGTGATTGCATAGGGAAACCCTAGTTACATGCTGCTTGAAACCAAGATGTTTCCATGGGTTAAAAAGCAGCTTTGCTTGTCACTTCTTTTTTCCATTGGGCCAGAGGTACAGCTGTTCTGGAGACATTACACTTGGCAATTGTGGCTTTGTGTTGGAAATTACATGAGGAAGCCAAAAGAACACCCTCCTTCAAGGTAGATCTTCTCACCATAGAGTGTTTTGTGCCTTCTCCTCCTTCCTTCAACTGTGGCATATCTCCTGATGTCCACCATCAGGAGACATCAACACAGAGCCCCAGGCTGGGGAATCTGGGGCTGTCCTGGTCCCAGTGACTCCAGACAGATGGTGAGCATGGATCAGTGAAGGTCTGAGGCTTCCATCTGCTCAGCAGATCCCTAGGGATGAGTGCCGAGGGACAAGTGGGTTTTCATCTGCTCCAGGATGGACAAGAAACACCAAATAGATGAAGACAGAGGAAAGATGAACTCTGAAGAGCTGTCAGGAACACTGGCTGGGATAGGAGATGGCATGGGATGGCTGCAATGTCGAGTTTAGTGAGCAGCACTTGCATTTATGACCACCAAAAGATTGTATAACTAAATCCATGGGATCTTTCATCCTCACAAGGCTGGTATGTTGCTGAGCACAGAACATCAATGCCTTAGGGCTGATCAGTGATGCAGAATATGGCACCGATGGGGATGTTAAACACTAAAGGTAATGAACGCAGTGCCTGATGTGAGGATCTGCTCTGCCCTGAGGGCACAAAGTCCTCCCTAAAGCTGGCATCGTCTTTAGCCATGTGCTCCTTAATTTACCTAAAGCCTTCCTGCAGATCAGCTGGTGATGCAGATTTCTGCTCCAAATCCAGAAGCCTGATGTGTCTTTTTCCGGTGCCAGCAATAGTGAGTGCTGCTCATCAGCTATTCCTGCTCCTGGCTCTGTGGTTTAGCTGTCAGTTAGGTCATGGGGTAACTTGGAAACACCTTTCAAAAGCAGAAGGCTTCTTCTTCACAGGATTCCAAACCAGGTTTCCAAGCAGCATCCCAGAGTTGTATGCATGTGACTATAAGACTATAACCAAGGCCAGGGTAGGAATGCAGCAGAGGATGCTGATGAAGTTTAACCCCATATCCTCCCTCTGAGAGTACCCAGAGTCCCAGACCAAAGGGAAACCTCCCCCATGTGCTCCTTTCAGATGTCCTGCTGTTTGCTCCTGGGACTTAATTCACTGGGAAGGAGGGGGAGACGCTCTGGGCTCCTGCCCAAACAACTTTGAGTCTTTCCCCTTGCTGCTAGAGAAGGCTCTTCACTGCTTGATTTGGTGTCCTAAGCTATCTGCTTCACCAGGCAACTGCCCACTTCATCTTTGCTTTCGGCCAGGCCCAAGAGTACAGGAAAACTTGAATTCCCATCACTTAGATGCTATTGGTCCCAGGAGAAAGGTTCTCCTCATTGCAAAGATCTCGCTGACCATAGAGGCTTCATTACCATAGGAATCACCCTATAATGTGGACATTATCATTGCCCACAGCCCATAGTGGGGAAACTGAGGCACAAGGATTACATGAGGAGGATGCACCACGTGTGAGAATCAGCCCCACAGCCCCAAGACTGCCTCTCCACTACACAGATACATGCATATAAACATACACATGCATATTTAAATCTATCACAGTACAATAAAAATGCACTGTCATTGCCCTGGCAGTACTGTGCGAGCTGCTGACACAATCCATCCTGCACCTTGGCTCCTGCAGGATGAAGAGGACCATTGATTTAAAGCAGGACGACCTGCAGTAGACAAAACCATGCGCAAACATGAGGTTTGGAAAGTGACAGTGAGCAATGCCGGAGGGAGCCCAACACAAGGCAAGCACACGGGACGGGGCAGGGGGGAGCATGTCTCTGGGAAGGGGGATGCATCCAGCTCCATTATGTCAAATGGAAGAGCTGGGAGCTGGTGAGAAATGTGAGGCTGTGCTCTGTCAGCTGTCAAGTCAGGGGGCAGAGTGGTGCAAGAGAAATTACACTCCTTGTATGGCAGAGGAGAGCCAGAGAGCTGATAAAACCTGTGTGGTTACATCGTGCCGGGAAGCACAGGGATACATCCCACACAGGGAATGGGGTTCCCTCCTGCTGCCCGCATGATTTGAGGCAGTCAGAAAGCAAAAAGGCAGCTAAAGGAGCTTCCTTGTATAGAAAGGAATGGCAGCTTGGAGGGAAACACAGTGCAGCAAACCCAGGTTCTCAAATGGGGGCTTGTCTCCCCTCAGCTCTCTCTCTGAGAACAGAAAGGTACTGGAATGTTGGCTTTATATTTTGCTGTTTATCACATAGGGCATCCAGATCTTCCAAAGCAAACCCACCCGGAGGAACTCACTGCCTGGAAAGGCCTCATTTCTGAGGAGATGCAGAAATGCACAGAAAAAGTTATACAAGACTCTCCCAGGAAAGGAAAAGAACAGTTCATGTGGCATTGAAAGTGCAGCCACAATTACTCATAGGTAATCTGACTGGCAGGTATAGGAAATGGAACATCTCTCACTAAGCCCTCATGGGATCCTCATTGCTTAGGAATGGTTTAAAAGAGGACTGGATGTATTGATAGCGTGCATTACCAGGATTCCGGAGGCCTGGGCTCAACTCTTGGCACAGTAAAACATCAGGAGTCAGAGGTATTTGAGATCTATTGACTAAATCATCAATGAACATTGCTTGAGCACTGTCCTGACCCTGCAGGCACCTAAACCCTCCCAGTGCCCTTAGGCAAACTGCTTCTATCTCAGAGGAGCTCAGAGACAGGACACCCCAAAAGGGGATGGCAAAGTGGGGCTCTCCTTTGGCCCCAGGTCTGGATTTTACACCAGGCTCTGATACCACCTATCCTAGAAGTTGACAACACCAAAGACACCGAAGGCTTGCAGTGGTCCACAACCTCCCCTCACATCCCCCTGTAATGGTTAAGGTGCCCCAATGAAAAGGGGTTAAACCTAAGTCTCTCAGAAGGTCTATAAAACCTTCTCTGCCTGGCCTAGAAAGTGTTTGACACAACCTGAAATGGCTCCATATGGTCAGGGTGCTGCATGGCCAGGCAGCACTGAGAGCTCCTGGAGAGAAACCTGGGTAGGTACCTTGTTGTGTGGCACCTACCCAGGAGCTTTGGAGGTCTGAACCCTCATAGACCCAGTGCTCAGCTTCCCTTGCTTTAACACAGGGACAATACAGCAGCTTTCTGCTGTGTCTGTGTACGCCATGGCCTCTGGGGTGATCTCTGCTGTCTTCCACACATAGTGAGAACTACTTTTTTCCACCCTGCCCAAAAGCAGCATCTTCATTAGCACAGGGATGTCTCCAGCCCATCAAAGCCGTGCTTTGATCAGGGATTTAGGGCTGCTTGGAGGACAGGCACTACTGACTGACTCACTACATGACTTTCTGGGGAGCCTCAGGTTTCCTCAGCCTCTCATCCAAGCACTAATCAAGCTGAACTCCCAGGGGCTCATGAGCTCAGACATTACATAGATGAGATGCACAGCTACTACTAATCCTGGATGTAGCTACAGTCACAAAAGCAACAATTCAATGCGCCAGCCAACAAAAACAAGACGTGACAGAGGACTTTTGACTAAACCATGGCTCTCAGGGAAAGCAGGAGAAACAAATAGCTCTTGTGGCTGCTTGGATTGGGTTCAGAGGGATTAAGATCTGCTGGACCTGCCAAGACAGAGGGCTGTGCAGTGCCACAGGAAATATGTCCCCCTCATCTCTGAGACACGCACAACCCAAAGATCTGCCAATCATTTGACCTCCAACACATCTCATTCACTGATCTGGAAAAGCCAGGTGAGATGGCTTATAGGGGAAAGGAATAGAGGAGGATTTCACTGAATAGCTAATGGACATGGCGAGAAGTTCACAAACTATTTAATATGAGTTGATTCTATTCTATACCTAGATTCTAATCATCTATGGATGATACATACAGGTGACCTAACTTACACCTAAGTCCACCCGCTTCATATTTACTATTGGCTGGCATCTCTCTCCTCAATGTCCTACAAAGGACAGCATAAGAATAGCATAAGTTGTAGGCAAAGTCCACTTGGCTTTCAAAGCAGAGACTGTAACACATCATTAAACACAACAGCCCAAGGAAAGTCACCATCTATTTCAGCACTGAAAGGAAAAGGGAAGTATTTGATAGCTGAGGATACCTATACTGTTGAAGTCTTAGCACAAGAAGTTTTGCTCCCTTAAAAAGGGGGCTGGAGCTTAGTACTTTCATCTTTAAATGTCAGGGTTGACACATTCTAGTTTGTCTGATTGGACTGGAGGATTTATTTTAGACTCTCTTATTTTCAGTCTTTCATTATGAGATTTCTCAGCCTCCTTTTAGAGGTGTGGGGTGCTTTTCATTATAAAAGCCAGGTTTTCTCCCAGGTTTTATTTAAGCTTTTATGAACAAATGAGATTAGAATTTTAAAGATCAAACCTCATAATTATATAAACAATGTGAACATGAGCCTTGGGTGACATGGTCTAGTATGAGGTGTCCCTGCCCATGACAGCAGGGTGGAACTAGATAATCTTACAGTCCTTTCCAACCCAAATCATTCTATGACTCTATGAACACATCGGTTCTCAGTTTTTACTGGTATCAACTCAAAGAATGTCTCCATAATCTTCTCAGAGTCATCCTGTAATGGAAAATTCCACATATCTTTACCCTTAGGCCATCCCAGCTCCATGGAGATCCCCACATTTCCCTTGGAAGATGTTTTTGGCCTGCTTCATGCGTCAAAAAGGAGCACAAATATTGCATGATCTTGTGTTGTTAGCAATGCACAGATCACTCATCAAGCAGATCTTCAGGTGATCTTGGCTTTCTACCATGTGACACTGTTTGCCTTGACTACTGTCTCTCACTGGTTAAAGAGCAAACCTGCTCTTGATGAAGGCTCTCGGAGATATATCAGGCATCCCCACGCCTGTAGGAAATGTAAACTCTCACAGCTTGAGAGCCAACTGACATGCCAGAGGAGAAGGTCACATACTGTACATTGAACCCAAGCAATAGAAATGCCATCGTCCCAAAGGTGAAGAAAGGAAACCTTCAAAGAGAAAGCGAGGAGGGAAGGAAGGATTAAACCCCCACACGTAAGCAGAGCAGTAGAGAAAGCTTCAGTGAGAGATAATGCCAATGAGGAATGCACAAGGGCTTTGCAAAGCGAAAAATGACCCCACCAAAGGCAAAGAATCCCTTGAGAAGATATATTTACAACCTTCTGCATCTATTTTAGGGCAAAGCAGGCTTGACACTGGCGTTTTCTCATTGCTATTTCAGCTTGATAACAGCAAGGCTGATTCAAACCCAGATCAGAGTGTGTGTCTGCACTTTATCCAAACAGGAAAACATCACACTGAATTCTACACCCTCTTTTAATCAGTATTCAGAGTCTCTCTAAACAACCTGCTTTAGTTCAGGCAGAATAGGATTGATGTAGGAGTCAGGATCGGGTAACCACAGTGTTAAAGCAAAAGGCTGTAGAATCATAGAATAGTTTGGGTTGGAAGGGACCTTTAAAGGTCATCTAGTCCAACCCCCCTGCAATGAGCAGGGTTAGTCTGTGAGTCATACCCTGGCCTTAAAATCTAAGAAACTATGAGCTGGCAGATGCCTGTAGGAACTTTCTTTAGCTTCACTTTGAGTTTTACGTACTTCTGGACTAAAGGTCTCTGGCACTGGGTAAGAGACTGCTGCTCAGATGACCATCTCTGTTAAAGAGTACAAGCCCTCGCTTGCAGATTTAGACACCTTAATGTGCGCATCTGTACCCTCAGTGTTTAAGCAGAGATTCCATCCTAACACTCAGTGGAGTGTGGAAAGTCACTCAGCTCAAAGGTAGGTGTCTGCCAGCGCACATTATAGAGCTCCATCAATTCTAACAGGCTCTTAGGGCTGGATTCACTTGCCAGGACATAGGAGCTTAGTGTTATTTTAGGCTCTGCAGGGACATCTGGTCTGAGAGTAGGTCTGATTCTCATAAATCCTGGTTTGTACCTGTCAGCCCTAAGAGGATGTCTCAGAAACCACGGAGCATCTCAAATGACGTTAAACAGCTACAGCAACTGAATCTTGCCTTTAGCTCTATGCAAACACAACAGACCTTAGTTTTGGGCGTCTTCATTTGCAAGCTGAGTCTCAAAGCATATTGCTGACCATCACCCTGCAGTTTGGTGCAGTTAAATTGATGGATTGCTCAGAGTATGATGGCATTTTATCGAGTTTTGTCAAACAAAACATTTCTGCTTTTCTGAGAAAAAAAAACCAAACCCTCTCAACAGCTCCTCAAACTCAGCATCCTATTGAAAGGCAGACTTTCATACAGTGCATTTGGGTGACAGCCTCAGGTCCAAATTACTGCAGCAGCTCCTCACATCATTATATGGAGAAGGGTCTTTGCATCATGTAAACCCAAAGCGTAGTGTATCCACACTTTCTGCTGTAACACTGGCACGAAGATTCATTGTTCAGGTTCCCTAGATCCCTGTACAGTCAGGGCAAAGAGGTTTGTTCTTCTGATAGTTTCTCAGAGCATGAAAGGTAGGTTTCTGCTACACAACAGCCGTATGAAGGGGGTTCTCACTCACACACCTGAACTTAAACACCTATAGCAGATAATGCAAATATTTCATTTCATAATGATGTTCTTCACCAGCTCAAACAATGATCAGCTTTTATGGAGCTCCCCATTTCTGATCAGTAACACTCCCATCTCTTGACAGCCTTGTGCCTTGGCACAAATGCAAGCTGCTTTCCATCCTGCAGTAGGGCCAAACCAAGAAGTAATTAGTAGGAGTAGAGCTGCTCCTACTAACTTGAAATAGAGACCTTCACTTCACCTGCTGTGTTAGCCACATCACATGCAGTCATGCAGGAAGCACAATGTGGCCACTGCAGTATGACTGACATCCATATACATCACATAGAGAGCTCGATTTCAACAGCAAAATCTGGGGCAGGATTTGAGGGGCTCAGCATCCACACTGGAACCACACTTCCCAAAGGACTGAGCTCTTTATAGGGCTGCAAAATACAGACCAACTCTGCACTCTAATGATTCTGTGGTATCCTTTACCTATAAAAGAAAGCTGAGCTCTGTGGAAAATCTGAGCACATATTTGGTGGGACCTGGGCCAAAAAATTAAACCCACAAATCACTCATATGTGAACCCCTTTCCATAATGAAGTTGCTGAGTTCAATTAGGATGAGACATGCTGGATTTTGAGTTTCCCAGTGCAGGGTAAGAACCTTCTTAATACTGTAGACTCAACACTAATTTTAGGACCTATATATGTATGTTTGTGGGCAAGGAGAAACACATGCCTCTTCAACGGACTCTTCATCCATGCAGAGGAAACAGCATTTCTTTCAGGACGAAACCAGGCACCATGGCCTAACAGGGATTCATTCTTGCAGGTCCTGCAAGGATCCAGGCTACTCTGATAGCACTCAATTCAATGGGGTTTTATGCAACTGAACACCCTGGGACAACAGTAGAAGATACCTTCAAAACCAAAGCCCTGTGTGTGTAGGAAAAGCATCAGGGCAGTTCTCACAAGAAAAATGTGTGTTTCCATTGTATCCCCTGCTAAGCACTAACCAACAAGCGTTTAGTTGGCACTGCCTGCTTCAGACATTTTGGGAATTCATTTGTCCACTGCTATATATGAAGTGCTTTGGTATGAAATGTGTCACAGGAGGGTAAGAGTCCATCATCTTTGCATAAGAAGAAGCAGTGAGATGACAATGACTGAAGCCATCTCCATCCCCTCAAGTCACAGAGAAGGGATGTGTTTACTTTGCCTCCTCACTGCTCAGCATCTGGGCCTGCCCTCTGGGAGTTAAATGAACCTAGCCAGGGGAGGGAGGGAAGCCCATATCTCCCCATCCCAGGTTTTCTGTTGGAAACCTAAGCCTAAAACACAGTCTGCAGTGTAAGACCTCTGAAATTGTAGCTCTTCACTATGGGCACCTCTACCCTTTGTGGTGCTCACAACACTTTATATAGAAGAAAAAACAACTCCCAACCAGCAATCAAAAGTCAGAATATTTTCAATGGTTTAAAAGACAATGAGTACTTTTATCAGGCATGGGGGAGAAATAATGGCCCTTATGCACTTCCAAGCGAACAACATCAAAGTAAGATCCTCGCTAGTGACACAAGACCTAAGAGGACGCATCAAGGAGAGATGGTTTTGTCACTAACTCCTGTAATTAAGCTCAGGGTTAAGAGCTCAGGAACTTAAGATTTTAAATTTAAAAGAAATTACATTTTTAATGTGAGCTTTTGCAATGATGAATTAAAATCAAAACTAAAAAGTGTCATTGCTGCTATTGTAAAGATTCATAAATATGTTCACCCACTGAGAGTGAAAAAGTTAATGAAAGACACAAAGAAACTTATTTCCTGCTCTGCCCATTTATTCCCCAATTCTCTGCTATTGCCAGCTCACACAGTAGCACAGAATCAGCTTCTGCTACAAGATGACTGGGATTAAAACAACAGCATGAGCTCTGCTTGCGCTCTGGATGTTGTTAGAGGAGCTGATTCCATCAAGGACAGCTCAGCCAGGCAGAATCACTCACTGCCTATTTAGTGCACAGAATATTCACTAGTAAGTGAGAGTTTGGGGCAAAAATTCAGTCTCAGGGCACATCATGACACCTTTGAATAATGCTCATAAATTTCCTAACCCCAGAATGAAACATCCAGCTCCTCAGTTTAAAAGTTTGGGCAAATTGTTCTCAGTACATTATAAGGCCGAACAAATTCCATTCACATCTGAGGCTTTATTCTAGGTTTATTCCATGGCAGATCAAGATAGAAATCAGTTCTCTGTGTCTTTTAGCTTTCAAGGTATTTAAGTGAATCTTCCACTGCTTTGAAGAGCAGAAGCGGGCACCTACCAGCCACACCAGCAGCACAGTTTGACCAGTTGTTGTTCATCCTTGAAACAAGCAGTAAGAAATAGTGCATTTGCACCAGAGTTCAGTTTCTGGCTACACCAGCATGAACACAGAACTTAAACTCAGTCTCGTGCAAGAGTGAAAGCAGAAACCCGTCTGCAGTTAACCCAGCTAGCTATAAATATAACATCGCTTTAACACACACGGTATCACTCTCAGATCCCCACTAGCTTCTAGTTTGAAGGCAATGGGCAATGAAGCTGTGTGTACAGCTGGGAGGTGCTACAAGTGAGCAGAGCACAGTGTAACTGGATTTTGTCACGCATTATGCATTGGAGGCTTCAGCTAAGTCAGTTTGGGACTTGCTGTACCTGAGTTTCACTAACGCCTGGCAGCTCACCAAAGCGGAACATGAGTCTGGTTTGGTGTGCCACTAAATACACACAACTTTCAACACACTTGGTAAAAGCTGAGGGCATTGAGCACCTTGAAGATCACATCCTGGAAAAGGATCGCACCATATTAAAAGCAAAAGAAGCTGATTTGAGCCCTGGGAAGCACGTTCACTGTGAGCTCTGAATGTGTGTTTACTGAAGTGCTTCTGATTCCCTTCTCACCCTCCTTTGATGTTGTCTAGACCCTTCCAAACTTTTACATGCCCGGCCAGATGAAATTCTGCATCAAGATCCCTTTTGGCCTTTGCTTTAAAATGCTTTTTCTCTTACCTATCAAACACCACGGCTGCATAGGCTGGTTCCGCAAAGATGACATCCCCAGGCAGGAATTCCTTCTGGGCTTTCAAACCCCTGCCTTTGCCTTCAGACGTGAACACTTCAACCGACTCCATATCCCCTTTGGTCATCCCAGGGACCCCAAGGCTTGGAAGTGGGTATCTCGGAGTGAGCCAAATCTCCTGTTACTCCTCTCAACGTGCTGCTAGACCACACTTATAAAGGGGCTGGGCTCCCCCCACTCCTGGCCACACCATTTCCCATAGGAGGACAAGGGGGTGGGAGCAGGAGGGGCAGGAGGCAAAGATCCTCCACGCAATACCACCAAACTACGCAGGGAATGCACAGGGCTGGGACTTGTGCTTCATTAGGAAACTCCTCTCTGGAAAATGACGTTTGGAATTGTTTCTCTCGGTCAGAAGCAGTTGTATATGTTATGAATCGGATTAATTTATACTCTCCCATTGGAGAGAGAATGTATTCTCTTTGCAGGGTATTTTTAGCAGCCACATGCTTCTGTCTCTCAGGAAGCAACAGCTGAGACAGTGGGACAGGGAGGGCTGGTATGCATATTTCCAACCCCTTTCCACTGTCATCTGGCTTTTTCCAGAAATTAAACAATGCTGCTTTATTTTTACCCTCTAGGAGATGGAAAGTGTGTTTAGAGGCAGGGATAACAGGGAAACACAAGCCTCGAAATCCCCAGCATCATCTGTCACCAATGGAACCTGGAGAAGGGGAGTCATTTCCCAGACAGTGAATGGAGCATCATAGAAGGAGCTGGAATGACAGCAGCAGTTCAGCATGGGCTGCAGAAGCAAGCAGGACATTTTAGGTACTCAGAGAGTTTTGGATGCACTAAACCTTTGCTTTTGAGAGCCCTCCCCACCTCCATGTACAAGAATAAATCTCAAACCCAGGCCAGACTGTCAGTCAGCATTCCTCTATCATTTAACAGCACTTTGCAGGGCTGGTTCCTGTTAATCTCACCCTCCCACCCCTAGGAAATCTGATGCTATTTCCTCCTGGATCTCTAAGCACAGCACAGATATCAATGCTTATAAATCTCTTCCCAAACCTCTCTGTTCCACTGGAAAACCTGTCTGATTAACAGCGAAAGCGAGGCGCAGAGAAAGAAAAGGTAATTTCTGTCACAGCCAAGGGCATCCCATTGCCGTGAAAGAAATGCTTTACCTTGCCAAGGCAGTATCGCTTGCAAGGGAAGTATGGCTGTGCTCTTCAAGACATGGAACTGTTCAGTATCTTGTGCTAAAAGCTTCTGGCAGTTTTCCTTGCCTGCAAATGAAGCACAATATTGCACTGCACTTCAGAGTAAATATCCTGTGTTATAGTTTGCCTGTGAGTGCCAAGCACGAACAGTATCAACCCACAACTCCATAAATCCAGGGTGATCCAGGTCTTCATGGGATTATGAGCAATCCTCTCCCAACAACCAGACTCCTCACTTGTCCTGATGAGAGCAAGAGCTGTCACAGAGCCATCAGCATGAACCTCACAGTGCTTACACTGTGCAGTGTAGAAAAGTTACTATAGGCAATTAAGCACCTACATGCAATTGCAGCTTTAATGGCAAGGATCTGCTTGTGTGATACGTGATGTCAGGATGCTCCGGTCTCATCTGTCAGCCCTGTTTAACTTCCCTGGGTGTAAGCATCTTGTAGATATGTATATTTGCCAGTAGTACTTTAGCACCTCAAAATTAGATGCTAATTTCCTTTCTTCCTCAAAATATACAATAGAGCAAAGTCACACCAGAAGAGATTAGCTACCTGGCTTGCATCACACCCCTGGTACTACCAGGCCATGGTTTCAGACCCAGATGTGTGCATAAATACAGTGGCAAATCTCAATCTGAAGATAAATCCAAACCCCAACACTAGGAAAGTTGGAGAGGGGCTGGGTAAACGAGGATTCCTGCTTTTTAAAGACCTATTTGGAGCAACAAACGTACTTTCAACCCTTGGAAACTCTGAATTTCAAAGCCAGCTGGAGAGGTATATGCCAGTTTTGCAGTGCCAAGCAAGGGTGACCCTTCAACAGGAGGGTATTCTGCATGTTGGATCTATCTCGATAGTGGGCTGGAGGCTCGAGTGGCCTCATCCTGAGAGGAGAACAAACAGCACCCTCGACTGCCCTCTGGAAAGCCATCCAAAGCACAATTCCATCAAATTTAATCACTTTGGAGAAGTACTCAGATGTGTCGTGAATGAAAGAGAAAAAAGATGGGAAAATCCCTGTCCTAGACAGGTGCTCCTTGGACTCATCCTGTCACTATGATTCAACTTTAGACATTAAACGTGATCCGGATGAACCACCTTTTGGGGTGACAGTGGGGAAAATTTGGGGGAATTGAGTGTAACGGAGGCAGGGAGGAATTCAGTTACTAGGCAGATATTGGGCAGTTACCAGTAGTTACTAGGCAGGTGCTAAGCTACTAGTCTAGATACTAGACTACTAGTAGTTACCGGGAATTTACTACAGTGTTTCTAGACTCTTACTAGTAGCTACTGAGTAGTTATTAGGCAGTTACTATGTTTTTACTACTAGTTACTGGGCAGTTATCAGGTACTAGTAGTTCTGAGGCATTTACAAGGCAGTTAGTAGCTGTGAGGCAGATACTAGACTGATACTGGTAATTACTAGTAGCTATTGAGAAGTTATGAGGCAGTTACTAGTAGCTGTGAGGCAAATACTAGGCTGATACTACTAGCTATTGGGCAGCTCTGAGGCAATTACTAGTAGTTGCAATGCAGATACTAAGCTGATACTGGTAGTCACTAGTAGCTGTTGGGAAGTATGAGGCAGTTACTAGCAGTTGTGAGGCAGATGCTAAACTGATACTGGTAATTACTAGTAGCTATCGAGCAGTCATGCGGCCGTTTCTAATAGTTGTGATGCAGATATAAATACTGTTAATTACTAGTAGTTCTTGGGCAATTATAAGACAGTTACTAGTAGCTGCGAGGCAGATGCTAGGCTGATGCTGGCAGTCACTAGTAGCTATTGGGCAGTATGAGGCAGTTACTAGGTGTGAGATGTATAGTAGACTGATACTGGTAGTTACTAGTGGCAATAGAACAGTTATGAGGCAGTTACTAGTAGTTGTGAGGCATATGCTAGGCTGTTACTGGTAATTACTAGCAGCTGTTGGGCAGCTGTGAGGCAGTTACTAGGTGTGAGACGTATACTAGACTGATACTGGTAGCTACTAGTGGCAATAGAACAGTTATGAGGCAAGTTACTAGTAGTTGTGAGGCATATGCTAGGCTGTTACTGTTAGCTACTAGTAGCTATTGAACAGTCATGAGCCACTTACTAGGTATGGGACATATACTAGACTGATACTGGTAGCTACCAGTGGCAATAGAACAGTTATGAGGCAATTACTAGTAGTTGTGAGGCACAGACTAGGCTGTTACTGTTAGCTACCAGTAGCTGCGATGTGTACACTAGGCTGATACTGGTAGTTATTAGTAGCCACCGGGCAGCCATGGGGCAGCCGTGAGGCAGCTGCCCGGCAGCTCCTTGCCCCCCCCTCAGCCTGGCGGGCTGCGGACCCCGAAGGGAGGCCGGGGCAGCCGCTGAGGGCGGGCACAGCCGGGTTACGGCGCGCACCTCTGGGGGTGGCTTGCAGGGCCCGAGGGCGGGCCGGGTGCGGGCAGCCCGCGGGCCGAGCCGGCAGCTGCGGCCCGTTAAGGGCGCAGCCCCGAAGGCGCCGCGGGTGCGGGGCCCTGAAAGGCGGCCGGGGCCGGGCCCGGGCCGTGGCCATGGCGGAGCGGGGTGAGGAGGCTCCCGCCCGCCGCGCAGGTGAGTCAGGCCCGGCCCCGCGGAGCCATAGGGGCCGTGAGGGGAAGCGGTGTTCGAGGCTTGCCACAGCGCGGTCATGGCGTGTTGGAGCCTTCCCGCTGTGAAATAAAGCGTGTTCTCATGATGCCAGCAGGGAAAAGTGATAGGAGTTTGGTGCCAAAGGGGCAAAATGCTAATCCTAGGATCACAGAGCAGCTTGGGTTGGAGGGGTCCGTCAAGTACCATGTAGTTCCAGCCCTCTGCGGTGTGAGTCTTGTCTGTGTTGTATGTAGGGAAGAGCAGTGGGGTGTCTAGTAGTAGACCCAACCTATTTGGTATACAGCTTGTAAAAGACAGTCTTACATTTAATTCTATAGTGCAAAGAGGCCTTGCTCCACCTTCATAAACTAAACATGGCAAATAGGTTGTTCATATATACCACAGCTGTGATGTAGGGCCCTGGAATTGAATCTTAAAGTCATGGGGGCTTTCCATGTCCTCTCCTTCCCGGGTAATCTCTCCTGAGAGACATCATTGTGTTAAAATCTAGCAAATAGCACCCCAAAACAAGTGTTGAGCTTCCAGGAACACCAAATATCTCTTAAAATGAGTATAAACCACTTCATGTTGAAAGGCTTTGCTCAGTGGTTCATGAACATTATCAGTTGTGTAACGAAAATCAAGTTACAAAAAGAAAAGCCACACATTTAGCAATGCATAAACACAGGCATTTTTCTTCTTATTGAATATGTGAAACATCCATTAGCAGAGGTTTCCCCATTGTCAGTTACATTTAGTAGTGCTGTTGAACGGAAATAACTCCAGTGGAATGAATCACTCTGTGAAACACAGCTATTTTAAACAGCTTTCTAGAAGGAAAAAGCAGCGCAAGTACGTGTTCTCTTCAAAAGAATATACGTGGGGCAAGTTAGGGATGCAGTCTTGCTGTGTTTAGGTTTTCAGTTCCATTTTTCACACCTATTTAATCACATTCCTGAGCTCCAGAATGGGCTTTGGTGTGTTAGCAGCAAAGCCTTTAACTTTAGAAGTATTTTGACTTCTTGGAAATTTCAAGGGATTTTAAGGGTCTGGAGATTGTGTTTCCTAAATTCTTAGCATCCAGTGGTAGTTCACACCCTTATTTTTAGTGCACAGCTAGTGCAGGTTTTGTTGTGAGCCTGACATAAAGGACTACTGGTTGTGCTTGTCAGTTCCTACCTGTGCCAAACAGAGCTGTGGAGCTGCATGTTGTGGTTGGTATCGTGTTGGGAAGGGAAGGTATCCTTTTCTTAAAGAAAATTAGCAGTACTTTTGGCTTGGAAGCTTTCTGTGGCAATAGTTCTTGCTCATTTCTACACACACAGACCCATGGGGATTTTTGTCTGTATCTTTTAGCCTAAGGGGTTTCTTTTGACTCAGTGGCAACAGGATAAAAACCCTGGGTACCTGTGAGAATGTAGGTAATCTTTAGTTACAACCATGCATCCTTCTTGTAGACTCAGTTTATAGTGCTTTCATGCTATAAATGACTCATTTTCCCCTCTTCCTCCTCTTTTAGTTTACACATCATCACTAATGGAGGGAGGAGGAGGAATAGTAGGGTATTAATTCACTGCTTATATTTTTCTCACCCCACATTCCACAAGCCCATCTTAAACACCCCTGAGAGTAGGCTGAGAAATAACGCTGTACAAACTACTATGATACAATTGTATGGGAGCATTTATATGTCAGGAGGGAGCTGGGCAGAAGGGTGAGTAACTTGTCTTAACCTGCCTGAGAGAGTTTGCAAAGTGGGGGTGGAAGGTGTATTAGGTGTTCTTAAGACCCAAGAGGGGTTCAGCCATAACAGGGTGGAAAGGGGAAAGGGTCTTTTATCCAACAGAAATAACTTGATGCCTGGCAAGGAAACTAACAGCTTATCCTGCAATGTTTAATAAGTCAAATGCATTAGATTCTTTTTCAGAAGGAACCAACTACCCAGGATAGACTTAATCAGCCTTCTGTGGCACCCTGTTCACATTTTGATGCGTGTTTCAAGAAGTATGGCCTGCTCAAACTATGCTCACAGAAACAAAACAAACCCCAAAGACTTGTTCTCTGAAATCCTGAGCGACTTATTGCAGTAAAATGATTTGATACTATTAAAAAAGATGCAACTTTTTTGCTGGTAAAAGCAGAATAGCTAATGTCAGCCTGCTTCAGCTGCGAGAGGCTGGCCCAGCTCTGGTGGATGTGGTGGGATGCAGGGAGCAGAGGTCAATGTGATGCTCAGCAGGACCAGAGATGTGTGAGAACAAGAAGACTTGGACCAACAGGGATCAAAATGACGAGAATCAGGGAACTGTGCTGGAAGAAGTGGACACCTTAATTTTATTATTGAAGGTTGTTTCAATCTTAATGCTTTAAAATGATTTCTGTGAACTGGCTGAGAGCGCTATAAAAGCAGGCAGTCTCTTGTTCCTTGCTCACCTTGGGCAGAAGGGGGAGCATTGTTTTGACATCAGTTCTAGGCTGCTGTTGTGAGTTGGAGCAGATCACACATTTGTCAAGGCTTTTAGCACTGCTTCGGTTTAGTTTGTACATTTGAGAAGGTTTGGGCAACTCTGGGTTTAATCCCTCTTTTAGTAGTGTAGTTATAAGCTTCAAAGGCTTCCTGCATGTGTGCTGGCTTAGCCATGTGTCCTAGTCAAATCTGTGGTAATATGTAGTACTCAAAGATGCATATAACTGCTTGTAAGTTCACTTGTTGTAGTAGTCTGTGGGGAAAAATCTAGTTTGAGTGATGAAACTATTTTATGGAAACATGCAGTGCTGGCATTATCAGCATTTGCTTCCAACTAAGAGAGTCCAGTTTGGCATTTCACCTTTTTCTGATCGCCTGAGCTGTGAAAATAAAACAATCATTCAGAAGGCTATTTGGTGCCTAAAATCCCTGAGAAAACGAAAATTTAGTGCTACTACAGTGTAATTTCCTTGGAGAAATATCTTTTCACCTAACTGCACAAATCAAAATCTCTCTAGTTCAACTTCCCTCATATAGGGAACAAAGTGCTGTAATACTGCAGCTCAGTGCGTTTGATAAGGGGTTTAAAGTTTGTTATCTTTGCCTGCTCTTTTCCTGGGTATCTGTGGATACCTGAGGTTATTTCAGAGACTGCTTTCAGATTCCTGCTGTACCACAACCAAAAGTGACTGGATCTCAGGGATGCTGTTTCCCCATAGTTTTTGACAGCTGATCCTTTATAAGCATTGAAGCTCTCGTTCATCTTTCATCTTGTTACAGAGTAGTAAAACGATTGCCTGATGACAAGCAGCAGGGTCTACACGTCTGGTGAAGTTACAACCTGTCAGCTAAGATAACTGTGTGCAGGTTCTTGCCTTTCTTGCTTGCAGAATAAAGCAAATTAATATAGTGCACACGATGTATATTAATTTGTTCTACTTTGCAGCTGGGACAGGCTTCAGCATGCACCCTCAGTTACTGTGAGGCTGACAGGTAGTAGCCTGGTAAGATGCTCCACCCCCACTGCTTATGCCTTGGAGACAACCACAGGAAAGGACTTGTAAAATGAGGAAAATATGTGGGTCGATATTTGCTCATGAGGACTTGCAGTTGTTGAACTTGATTCATGTGAATCCATCCATTTCTCATTAAAATGCTGGTGCTGTTTGAGGGCAGAATTTAGCTCTGTCATTTTGTGGGTTTAGTACCTTCCACTTGAAACTTTATGCCTTTGCCTTAAGGGATTTGTCTAGCCTAGACTTTTTTCTTTACTACATTGTTCTGCTTTATGTCTTCTCTACCCTCAAGAATTGGGAAAGAAACATTAATAATAGACTAAAGCTCGGAGCATTTCCTTTTTAATCAAGTGGTAAAAAATCCTGGGCTGAAGAGGCTTTTTGAAATTACCTGGTTTCTGACATTTTAATTAATGTTAGTATTTTTCCTACCACATTTATACTGCCCTGAGGGAAGTCTTTTTCTTCCCCTGCATTTCCTATATGGCACACCACAAAGATTCCTCTACAATTAACTTAGCAGAAGGAAGCAGATAGCAAAGGTTTAAAGTTAAAAAGACATCCTTGAACATCTCCCAACTAGTAAAATATGCAAGTACAATAATGTTAAAATGTCTCTAAGTCTTCTTACATCAGAGTTTTATGGAATTGCTGTGCCATTGAAGATTTAACGATGAAGATTGAAGGTGTGCTTCTAAGAGCATAACAGAGAATCAAGAAACAGTAAGGAAATCATTATAGACTCATAGAACTTTGAAATGGTTTGGGTTGTAAAGGACCTTAATATCATCTTGTTCCAACCCCCGGCTATATAACCAAATGAATTCACCTTGTCCCATTTCTTTGTGCAGAGGCATAATCTATCTTTCCAGCCTTGCCCTCTCTTACTTCCTCCCGCTTGCGCCTGCCTTCTGTGTTAGGGCTTCACAGTCTCTGCAGTGTATCTGGAATTTGTCTCTGATTATAAAGCAGCCTGTTATTAAAATGCCCAAGTGTCTCGGATGAGTACCATAAATTGTGTTACAAAACCAAGACAGAATACAGTATTACTTGTGTATGTGTGTGGTTTGCTTTTTTTGCATTTTATAGACATTTTGTTTGATAAAAATAATCTTTCTGGCACCTGTTCTGTGTCCTGGATTTTAAGCTCTTGAATCACAGTAAGAGCTGAAGTAATCACAGAAATACTATAGTGACTGCTGAGAATTAATAGTCGAAAAGAATAACCAATATTTGATTCCTTTATTTGAAAAGAAAATGGAAAACTTCACCTGTTTGTCTAGTTTTTCCTTTGGGGCTATGTTGATTCTAACATGGATCATCACTAAGAGAAGCCATGTCTCCAGGGTCTGATTTCTTCTGGTTTTGCAGTCCAACAACGATAATATTTTTTGTGTGTGTGAATATCATCTGTTTTAAGGATAGCTTATCGATAGTACATTCATGGAAGTCTATACTGTCATGTTTTCCTTCTGGGCATACAAGTGAAGCATGATAAAACAGGAAATGTTACCTGGTTTATTACTGGATTTTCCCCTTTGTGCCTGGGTGGTACTTGAATACTCATTTCTCATTCCATCTAATCAGCTTTGACAGGTACATTTCTCAGCCCAGTTCCCTCTGAAAAGAAGTATTTCTTAAGAGCTTAGGAAGGATTATAGAGCAAAGCAAATGCTACAGGTGAGGCAGATGGTGTGTTGGTGAGCTGATAATTTGCTTGAAGTGACAAATCTCTACATACACATAGCTAACACATGCAGCCTCATGTTTCTGCAATTGTCCATTCTCATCCTGGCTCCTTTCTGTTTGTGTGCATCCTTTTGCTGTGGCCAGTGCCACCTTTGAGCAGAGCAGAACCTTCTTTTCTCCTCCTGTAATGCTTGTACTCCTACCCACTAAAAGTGGGCTTTAATCACTCTTGGTGTTCTGAACACTTGTAAATCCAGCACTGCACTCTTGTTTTCAGCCCTGTGTAGTCACATATCTTCCTGTAAACAGAGCACCCCCAAGACTACTGAAGACCAAATGCTAATAATTTTAATCTGCCGTATGAGACCTTCTGTCTTTTAGTGACAGGGGCATCTGTGGATCATCTGTGCTTTCAGAACCTATGCTGCCCAGGTGTCCTTGCTCTGAGGTGACTCTGAAAGCAAGGCCATTATTGAAGAGAGGTTCCAATCTGGTGGAATTTCTGAGCCCAGAAGCCAGAGGGAATTGTTACACTGCTCCACACTTCCCATGAACATGGAGTTCAATCTTGGAGGAATCTTTGCACTTCCTTTAATGAGAATTTGTCATTATCTGAGGTTAATCAGCTGTTAAAGTCACTTGCAAAGCTCTTCTTAGCATTTCAATGGGATCAGATTCATCCTTTGATTGCCAGAAACCCCTTTGTGCTGCTTCACTTTGTGCATCCTTTTAGATACATGAACTGCTGTCAATATTTGCTAGTTGCTGTAGTATGTCTTTTCTTAGGATGTCAGTGGACTTCACAGAACATGAGATCTCACAGCATGTCTGTGGTAGCACCAGGTACCACAGGGTTCATAATACAGCTGAGAAAAGACCTAAGACCTACTAAGAATCACAGGAGAAAATACTGCCCTTGGGTGATTAGTAAATAGGGGGCTGGATTAGTGGCTCCAGATAGTCCAGAGACCTGTTACTCCTTCAAAGTGTGGGCTGTTGACAAACATAAACAGTTGTTTTGGGAAATAGCCTAAAAATAAAGGGAAAACCACACTGAAAATTACTGGTTGACTTAATCACACAGCATGAGTGATTGTAGCTTTTCTTAAAAAAAAAAATCAATCTCATCTCTTATATTTCTAAAACATTTTTACCCACTTCCTTTTATTAAGGAGCAGTCCCTTTACGACAAGCAGCAGTTGATCTGTTCTGCAGTGAACTGTTTAATGACAGAAAGTTGGTCCGAACAGTTGCTCCAAATTCATGATACCAGTACCTCTATTTAAACATTTTGGAGCCATATAAAGGTCAGCGTGGCAGTTGTGCAAGGCCACTGCTTTTGCTTGATTCTCTGAAGTTTCTGGTAATACAGTTGCAAACTGTAAAGGGAACTATTTCCTTTGCTAAAGTTTTCTTCGTTGCCAGGAAAGATGTTGGAACAAGTCCAGAGGAGGCCACGAGGATGATCAGGGGACTGGAGCACCTCCCGTATGAAGATAGGCTGAGAAAGTTGGGGCTGTTCAGCCTGGAGAACAGAAGGCTGCATGGAGACCTCACAGCAGCCTTCCAGTATCTGCAGGGGGACCTATAGGATGCTGGGGGTGGGACTATTTTTTAGGGACTGTAGTGATAGGACAAGGGGTGACGGGTTCAAACTTAAATAGGGGATGTTTAGATTGCATATAAGGAAGAAGCTCTTTACTGTAAGGGTGGTGAGGCACTGGAATGGGTTGCCCAGGGAAATTGTGAACTCCCTGGTGGATGGAGTTCAAGGCTGGGTTGGAGAGAGCCTTGGAATGACATGGTTTAGTGTGAGGTGTCCCTGCCCATGGCAGGGGGGTTGGAAGTTGGATGATCTTAAGGTCCTTTCCAACCCTGACTATTCTATGATTCTATGTCAGTCTGAAAGCTGAAGGCCTCCAGGTCAGCTTAATATTTATGGAACTGGTTGCACACAGGCGGCAGTAGCATAGATTTCCCCATGCTCTGTCGTTTCTCTGTGTTGCAAATGGTCTTGAGGCACAGACAAAAGGAGAAAGGGCAGACTGGTTTGTGACCCTTCTCTGGAAGGGAGCAGAGATGTGTCATTTAGCAAAGGCTGTTGATGTGTGTGGCTGCCTTTAGGAAGGAGCCTGCTGTTGCCCGAACTGAACTGAAAACCATTCACAACTTGCTGCCTGGTTGGGATTTAAGTGAGAGACACATCCGTTTATTCTTGAACCTGTCTCCGTGCAGTTTGTCAGAAGACTGGGTAGAAATACATTATCCAAGGTGTATGTACGCACCTAAAAATCCACTAGCCGTATAGAAAATAGAAAGCAAAAGGCTCCGGTTCTATGTAAAGGTTTTCATGTGGTTTGAGGCTGAAATCATCAGATCAGGGGTTTTAGAAGTGGCAACCCAGCGTTCTCAGAAGTGCCAGGTAGCTGTGTTCCTGACCAACTTTGCTAACAGCTGCTCTATCCTGCTTGTAGATCAGGATGTTCTGGCCTTGTTTGCCTTAAGGAAAGCAGGTGAGGTTATGCTGTGCTTGACTATATCATACTGGCATAGCTGGAGCTGAATTCCCATGTATTTGCTAATGTAACTGCAGGTGAAAGCCAAGAGCTGCATTAAAACACGATGCAT
The DNA here is from genome assembly GCA_017639245.1 of Myiopsitta monachus. NCBI lineage: Eukaryota > Metazoa > Chordata > Aves > Psittaciformes > Psittacidae > Myiopsitta > Myiopsitta monachus. The sequence continues at coordinate 111,480,249 of CM029917.1, read as the reverse complement.
TCCCATGCTTATGGTGCTGGTCTGTGTTTCCCAGCCAAGTTATTGTTTGGGAACCGTGCCTGTTTCATGTGATACTGTGTTAATAGTCATCTTGTGACCATGGAGAAAAACTGAGTAGAGCAAATCTTTAAGGGTCCAAAATGAAGACAAATGTTGTGAACTCTGTGTCTTTATTTTTGTAGCTATTTTTCTCATGGGGGAGGGGAGGGTCAATTCTTGGGTTTAACAATGCTACAAGTGTTAGACTGAAGTAGGAGGAGACTTCACTGAGATTATAGTAACTGCATTCATCACTGCTGACTCAGCTGGAGTGGCATAACCTTACCTTGAGAAAAGACTGAGCTAAAGCAGGGGGAAGACAAGGTTAAGAGGTGAAAAATGGAAAGACTTAATGAGAAAGAAAAGACCCAGTATTATGAAAAGAGGGCTAAGATGTGATGAATTTCCAAAGAAGGGTCTTAAGTCAAATCCTGCCACCTTTTCACAGTATTGGAGGATGAAAATGGCTCTTGTAACAATAAAGAGCAATATTTGAAATGTCTCTAGAACATATTTTAGTGCAATTCATCAGGTAGCGCAAAATGCCATTGAGGACAAGAGCACAACAGGGTTCAGGGTGACTCCAAGAGGCACAACAAAAAGTTACTTGGACAACCAGGCTTCTGCTCCCTGTAATCCAAGCTTTTCCTGCGGTGGTCAGCCAAGAAAAAGCAAGTTTAATTTCACATTCTAATGTTCTTAATTTTTCATGTTATTATGTTTTTAGGGTATTTTTATAGCAAACATTGGTTTAGTTTTGTCCACTAAGGAGGCCGTGGAATTAACTGCTAAGTCAAGGAAAACAAGCTTAGAATAGTGTCCTTAAGTAATATAAAGAAGTCTGTCTTTGAAACAAAGATGTGTTTTACAGTGAGAAGCTATGCAAATTGAAATAGAGTGATAATAGCATTTCATAGCCTTGTGCCTGGTTACACTGCAGTTCCATTTATCTTTCTCTAGGGAGCTGGTTTTACAGCTCAATGCACTTGAGCAAACTGGTGTAATTTTCCTCTCTAAGTGGCTTTTCGTGCTACAGACATTGGCAGTTCATGTGCTTTGGGTGCAAGATGGACTTTCATCTGGTGCCCAAAACTAAGTCATTGGATTTCCTTGTGCATCAAGTCAAGTTATTGTGTCCATCCTTCACTCCTCTGTTTGAAGGGGTTAAGTTATGTGAATCAGTAACTGTAGTTTATTGAACATTTCTGAATGGGTCGTACTACAGAGTACAAAGGCTCTAAAGGACAAGGCACCTGGCCTTTGTACCTCATGAAAATGAAGGTTTTATTAGAAGGTGAATTCTTTCATTGGTAAGCCATGCCAGGCATTTTGATACCCAGCCATCATGGCGATCGCAGCCAGAAGCCTCATCAGAACCAACTTTATTAAGATGTGTATGTTAAACATTTCACTTTGGGAAGGCAGAGCGGGGTTGGCCATGCGCACAGGCTGAGAAAGATCTGTCTGCCACTCCTTGGGTTTTCTCAGTGCCCATAGAGCTGCTGATAGATTTTCAGCTGGTTGCGCATGGTTGGCATTCCTTGTTTCGGGCTTCCACTGGCGTTACGTTCCAGCTCGGTTAAAGTATACAGTACACATAAAAAGTATACAGCTTGTACCAAAATTCGTGCTCTGTGCAAAGGTTTTTGCTTGTGCAAAGGTGGCAGTCGTGTGTTGTCACAGGGGGCTGGGTAGACTCTAGTCCTTCCTTAATCATTCGTTAACTTGTCATCCCACAGCTTAGCATCATTATTTAGAGTTACAGGACACAATACACAGTATTTGATTCTGCTTTTAATGTTCCCTTGGACTTAAATTTGGCAAGGAGCCCAGAGAGCAATCTTTAGAAATAATGGGGAAGGCTGATTGCCTTTGTGGCTTTCTAGATGCCTTTTTGGCACCGAGCCTGGAGACCACAGGGAGCAGTGCTCTCTGCTCCAGGCTGCGTGCAAAGCATGGAAAGCCAACTGCTGTATACATGGCTTCCAGGATGGACCATTGGGTAAACTGAGAGGTTGAACTCAGTTATAGCATCATAGAATGGTTTGGGCTGGAAAAGACCTTAAGATCACCCAATTCCAACTCCCTGCCATGGGCAGGAGCACCTCCCACTAAACCATGTCACCCAAGGCTCTGTCCAGCCTGGCCTTGAGCACTGCCAGCAGTGGAGCATTTACCACTTCTTTGGGCAACCTGTGCCAGTGCCTCACCACCCTCACAATAAAGAACTTCTTTATATCTAACCTGAACTTGCCCTGTTTCAGTTTAAACCCACACAGTTAAGACATCATGATTCTTTCCCAGTATTTTCTCTTCAACCTCAGCTTCATTTGAAGAGCATGGTTTAGTTGGACTGTAGTTATGTGGGTTCCTTTATTTTTGTTTTAAACTGTGGCTTATTTTTAAGAGCAGGGCATGCCAAAAAGTGGAATTCCAGCTTAGTTGGAATTAGTGTGACCTAGGGATGAAAAGAAACAGGTAGTCAGAGTTTGCCAGCCCAGAAGCAGCTTTGGTGGTATACAGCATGGGCTTGCTCCTTGAAAGCATACTGTATCAGAGAGGTGTTTCAAGCTATGTGAGTTAAACAGGCCTCTCTAATGAACTGAAGTGTGTTGAAAAAGAACAGGAGTGGGGATGTAGCTTTATCCTTGTGGGGGTTTTGCTAGCACAGCTATGCTCCTCTGAAGGGTGTGTTTAATTCTCAACTGACATGATGTTGGTACTACTTTTAAGTGCTTTTTAGCACTTTAGAGTGTCCCCCCCAGTTCAAATGTGCCTGCACGTGCGATTATTCAGGAATAGCTTCAAGTCTGGGCCAATGTTAGTATGAATTAAAGTGTATAGAGGTCATGAGTTAAGTAGGAAAAGGGCAAAAAAAATCAAACAAGCCATTGGAGCAATTTTTCCCATATAACTAAATCAGTTAAATTGCTCAAGGGCACATGGGTATAACCTCCCTTAGCATCTGAGAGCTCCTGGCCTTTCTCATGCAGTGAGCTACTGCCAGACTTTCTGTAAATCTCTTCTTTAAGCAATATTCCCATATTTAACTGACTGTATGATCCAGTCCACTTAAAATTGTTCTTTTTAAACTGTTAGTCAAGTACTTTTGACATTGTGGCCTATTTGAAGTAGATTGATAACCCAGTGAAGAGTCTCTGTGTTTTTAAAGCCCAGGTACTCTTATAGTAATACTTATATGTCCATGAGAGCAATACTTTGGTAAGCAGAAAGGTTCCAGTGGCTTTACAGCATTTATTTGAAGCCACAATGAGGCACTGTGCGATTTAGTGGGTGAACATTGGTTCTTTCATTCGCTGCTGCATGTGAATGTCGAAGGAGTTGATGTTTTGTGTGAGCAAAGACATGCAAACATATCTTGTCCTAAAAAGTGGCTGATTTTTGTCTTTTGCTGTTTCCATTTAGAGGACATTTTAGATGAGGCAACAAGGAAAGACCTTTTCACCGACTCTTTCTGTAAGGTTTGCAAGGCAGTGCTGCCGTTCGAGTCTGAAAGGACATCACACTACAAGGTAGGCTGGGTAAGATTTCTTTTAGTGCTGGGGCTTTGGTTTGTTTGGGGTTTCAGTGTAGTGTCACAGAAGACTTTTTATAGTGTGTTTCTCAAGGCTTGACTTTAGACATTAACCAGACTTGTATACTGTGCAGATTGTGGTTTCAGTGATAATGGAGGGCAATCAGCTGTATATTGTAGCATGACTTCAGAAGGAATGAGCAAATTCAGGCCATGCTGTATATGGAATTGAAGCAATCCTGTACCACATGAGGCAGGACATATGTGTGGCACAGGGCAGTGCTATAGAGGATCAAGGTCATGCTCCTAACTTTTCACCCAGCAATACACATGCTACTTTGTACACCATTGTCTGCTTGCGGCAGGTTGTATGAACCACACTGAAGGCATTTCTTGAACTAACTGTATGCCTTGGGATATTGCTGTAGCCATGGGCAAGTGTGCTTTAGTTTGGAACTTGATCTTGAGGGTGTGCAGGTTTGCAGGCACAGGCATTTCTGCCTTTTCTGTCTTTAAAAAGTTAAAGCTTTCCCTTTAAAGCTTTAAAGCTTTGCACAGTCACTTGCTGTCAGAGTCTTTCTTGCTGTTCATGTGACTAAAACGCAGGTCTTGCAAGGTGTTGTATTTACTTACTTCAATCTAACTTGAGCAGCAGTTGTGCTGTTAGGACTTGACAGGGTTCGGACTCTCAGTTTGATGCTCTGTTTCTTGGATCTAAATCCAGCTGAGGATGATGGATGTGATTGTAAACTTACCTGATTCACCATTATAGATCAAAGTGATGGAAATAAATAACTTTTTCTTTTCCTCACTTGTATTAACTAGCCAGGTATGATAGGACCCCTTCCTCTTTGATAATATTGTTATAATGTCTTGCACTGCTCCTCAGAATCCTTAAAGACATCTGAAAAGCATCACATCAGAGAAGGCAATTCTTTTGCTTTCTAGGTTCCTGCTGTATAGGTGAGCATAAGGGTGTGTTACAAGTGCAAGAGTTTGAAGGTTATGGATTGAGAGAGCATCTAAGAATTAAAAAGTAATTGCCTCTGAGGGATGTATACATTGACACCCAACGTTAGTTTCCTGGACTGCTGTATCCTCAGTAGAAAGGTGCAGGGATCTCCGCAGGCTGACTCCGAGCTGGAAATACTTTAACTCGGCTTTCCAGGGAAACCTGTTTCTCTCCACTGACTACTTGGGGAGACTAGACTTCTCAGGTAAGTCATTGCCTGTCATTCTTCTGTGTCAGGACAGGGGATAGCCTTGATATCAAGCCCCCAGGCTCAGTGGTAAAGCAGCACAGCAGACTGGCTTTGTGGCGTGGCTGCATTCCTTTTCTTTCGTTGCTTATTTTAGCATCCCTGTTTGTAAAGGGACATGTCAGCATTTTTGATTCCCCAAAGAGCTGAAAGTAAATGACTCCAAAGGCTGCTGAGTCAAAATGCTCTGAGTAAAGCTAAGTACTACATTGTTGATTAAAGTATAGTATTGTGCCATGAACTGGCATTTGTCCACTTGTGGCTCTGCTTTATACAAATGCAGTTTGGCAAATGTTGAAAGCAGTTTTTGATGACTAGAGTCCCAGTCACTGGATGTATCACTTGTGTGGATCCTTATTACTGAAACAGGAGTAATTCTTCTCTTCCCAGGGCAAAAAACATGCTCAGAAAGTTCATATTTACCTCCAAATGCATGGCGATAAGAGGCAGAAGAAAACAGATGGTATCGATTTTCAGGTGACTGTTCCTTTTCATTGCTAAATAATGCTTTTCCTTATATGCTTCCGTGAATGCTTCTAACTGAGCTTGCCCTTATCTGCTTTCAGATGGATGAGAGTGAAGTAGTGGACCAGTACAAGTACTGCAGTCTCTGCAACATGTTGTTTACCTCCCCAGTCGATGCTTTGTCTCACTGCTTGGGAAAGATCCATGCTAAAAACATGAAGCAGTTCTCCAAGGAAGGCCACATGCCAGCACAGGGCATGCAGATTGTTCCTGGTAAGGACTAAAGAGTTTGCTTTGCATGTGTTTTCCTGTCACTGTCTGGAACAAATACAGGGAAGTATCTTCCTACACTTGCCATGTCTCTATGCTTTTCATTGCTGCCAAAGTTGTGGAGCTGTCTTGTGGTAACTGCATAGATGAATAAACAGTGATGCTCCCCTGCATGGCTCTGAAGCCATGGAACCTTGCTTTCAAATTCCCTTTCATTGACTGAAACTAAAGGCAAATATTACTCATTTTTTATTAATGAAAGGTGATCACTGTTCTGAGAATTCACTGCAGTGCCAACAAGATGTTCCTCTCGTAAATGAATATAAGTAATTAAAACAGCAGTCCATGAGCAGCACTGAACTGGTATTAGTATTGTAAAAGTTTCTGAACTGTATTTAGGGATGGAGCGTAGTTTATATGCTCTGAATTACCCTCTGCAGGGTTCATCCCTCTTCTTGGACTGTATAAGGACCTTACAGTGACCAGTCATCAAACACAGCTGATTTTTAGGTATCTAATGGTGGGGGTTCTGAATATTCCAGGGTTATGTTCCTTATCAGTCTATACATTCATATCAAGGACTAAGATACTTTATAGTCTCTTAAAAGTAGTTCAGCACCCAGCAGATTGTTCTGCAGTCTGTTTTGTTCCTTGGAATTGTTTTAGCCTTCCCCGTACTCTACTTTCATGTCTCCAGCTTTCCAGCAGCCACGGGGTGAGAAGTCCTTGCAGCCTTCAGGAGCTGAAGAGTCTTCATCATCCTCCAACACAAGGTTGAAGTTCAATGATCCAAACAAGTTCTGCAGGCTCTGCTGTGCTTCCTTTAATAGTCCAGTTATAGCCCAGCAGCATTATAGTGGTAAGAAACACAGAAGAAACAAAGCACGGAAAAAGATATTGGAGGAGCTGGGAGACAAAGCTGTCCCTGCAGAATCCAGCACAAGTGGTAAGCAGAATGTGAGCAAGTGTTGCAGTCTCTGAGTGTAGCTTGGGTTCTCACTTCTGATTTGTGCAAGGAACTACTCTGATGTGTGCAAAGAAATGATAGGCTTCTTCTGTTCTAGAGAACGAGTTCATTTTTACCTTTCTGTTTGGTCTGTGAGCTGTTAAAGTTCTGTCTCTGAGTTCTGTAATCAAATTCAAAGGGTTACGGAAAATACCCCAGTCCCCTAAATCCAAGGCCAGGATCAGTTTTGTCTGTGTCATTCTTAAGATGTTCATCCATCTTGTTCTTAAAAATCATTTACACTGAAAACTCCACAGCCTCCATAAGAAATGTCCCAGGTCTTCTCAGTGTTAAAACCTCCTACTAACATTGAACTCAGCTTTCTCTGATCGCAGTGTATTTCTTCACTATGCAGAGAACAAGAAGCAGGCACAAGAGTTGAATCATTGGTTTCTTTTTTGTCTCATTCTTTAAATAATTGAAAACTGGTGTCATGTCTTCCCTTAATCTTTTATTCATGGAACTGCTTGTCAGATTTATTTCAGTCTTCACACATAAGGAAATCTATTTCCTAAACAGTCATTGTTCCCCAGCCTCCCATCAGGACTGTCTGCAGCTCAAGAACTGTGTCCAGAGCCAGGGCTCTGTCGCTGTGCAGCTTCCATTAATTCTGAGAGGGCATCATCTGATCCTATGCAACAGAACTGGCAATGCTTTCTTTAGTAAGGAATTAAAGTGCCTACCTGATAGTCAAAAGTCATTGTTAACAGTTCTCATTAAGTCGTGCTATAATTTAAATAATATGCTTTGATGCAAAGCAATAGCCCGTTGGAATTAATGCTGCTAATGGGTGAAGCTCATGGGTTCGCATGGGAAAAAGGATTGCTCTCTGATTTCAGAATACATAAGTCTATGGATGGCACAGCCTGTAGGAGAAAATGACAACCTAGAAAACACAAGGTGTTTCCTCATCTGATCTTATGTTATATTTGCCTGAGGCTCCATGTACCATATTCATAGTGTACTGTATGGACAGTTCCCTCTTCTCAGGGTTGAACCAAAGCTGCATGAACATTTGATTAGGTAGTGTTTAAACTGGTCTCATTTTAGTTAATTCTGGACTGACTGGGCTGGTATCTATTGGTGCTCGCTTTGGGTCAGGTATTTACAATAGTATTGAATTTTTCAGTACAGTTTATTCTCATCAGCACTTGACAACAGTTACTGGCATTATGTTGGATCACTTCAGTCATCAAAAATATACTCTTTGGTAGTGTTTAAACCATGGTTGCACTGTAGCTGTACACCTTACCAGCTCCCTTCGTAAGTATTATTGTAGTGTAAAACTGCCACACAGACTGTATTTATCCATAAACACTGTTTATGTCATTATGATACGGCTCTTGCATGGGATGGGATTGTGACGTGCTTTGAGTTTTGCTTTTCAGTTGCAGTCTCTCAAACTTACATGTTCCTCCTTCTTTGCAGCAATTGGAGTTGGTTATTACATTTGCCCCATATGTAATGTCACACTTACATCTGTAGAAACATACCAGTCCCACCTGCAAGGAAAGAAGCACAGGATTAAGTGAGTCAAGAAGTCTTTTGTTACTATACTAAAAGTTTTTAGTTTCAAACTTTTCCATTAGTCCTGTTGTTTGCTGTTAAGTGACTTTGATTAGCTTGGAGGGGGGGTTGTTGCTATTGTGGTTGGTTGGTTTACTGGTTTTAAGGTGCACTGTCCATTTAAGCATCATACTTGTGACTGAAATTCAGTGTTAAGAGTTCTCCCAGTTGCATCTTCAGTGACAACCCACAGGAAAAGTACTGAAACCTGTACAGTTTCCCCACTTTGCTATCTGGGGACAGCAGCACCTATTTTGGTACAGCATCTTCAGTGTTCAGTCTAGAAGGAAATAATTTGATCTTAAAGGTTCCTATTGGCAGGGCGAAGAAGACCATAATCCTGAAAAGCACCAAGTCTCCATCAGTTGTGTTGTTTTCAAAATTTATCAACACATGTCTTAAATTTGGCATAGGATAATTTATGGGATAGATGATAGCTCTTATGCTTTCCCTTTTACCCAGAAGAGAGCTTGTAGACTGTTAACTGCAGAACGGATATTGTGGTCATTTGAGAGCTATGTTTGCAGGCTAAATATCAAAACTGTTTACAAGATAAATGTTTTGATTAGACATGTTTTAAGTGAAGGTGCAATAGTAATATAATCACAAGAGACTGATGTAGAACTGATATGACTTCAAATGTTTGCTCAGTGAGCAGAATTAGAGTCTCTAAAGACAGGAGTGTAGGAAACTGCTACAGGTTTACAGTTCAACAAAATGAATGTATCAAGCTGCTGAATTAAGGTAGGACAAGATACATCTAAGGGATGGGTCTTTGGAGCTGCACTTCAGGGGGTATCTTTGTCATCTAATGCTTTACCTTCCAGCCTGAGGAAAGAGAGAGTAAAATATAAACTGAAAAGTAGTTTTACCCTGGGGACCACATTTACCTTGTTAGGGTTTTAGCTATCCAGCTTGGTTGTTTCTGTGAAGTCACACAGCTTGCCTGAAATCAGTGTACTGCAGCAGTTCAATAGAATGGATCTCATAAAGAAATTAGTAACTTTATTACTTGACAGTATTGAATGTAATTGCTTCTTATCTGCAGCTAATTGGAGATCAGTTCGTAAGAGGTAATATTAAATTTGGGGTTTAGGGGTAGTTTTAAAATGTATGCAGTCATTTGAAAAGCATCTTATTCCTGCAGCATGTCAGCTCACAAGAAACTCATCTGGTGTTCAGGAAGTTATTCTGGATTTTTAGTTTTCACAAAGAGTAGAATTTGTACCCTGGCACTTCAGCTTTACAGGTACAATTGAGTGTAACAGGGTCCATGTGCTTACACAGAACAACACACTGGGAATATGTTCTTTTTCTAACTCTGGAAATGTGACCTGTTTATTTTAACTCAACAGTTGGCAGTGGAATCAGTCAGTATTAATAACTAAGACTTTCTGTCCAATTTATGCAGAGAAACAAAGCTGGCTAATCTCATGAAGAAACCAAACAAAACCAGTGACTCTTGCAAGATGAGTTAATAGTTAAAGTTCAGGAGGCTAAAGGGCAAGAGCCAAGGGGGTGTTTAGTAAAAGTAGAAGAGGAATGGATTCAAGATGGAAACATTGAAGGTGAAGGTGACCTCAGTGAGGTTATATCTTCAAACTCTAAGTGTCAACAAGGACATTCCAGCGTTATCTCAAACACTCAGTCACCTGCAAATACTGGGGAAAAGAGATCACCCAGTTGGCCATCAGCATGTGAGCACACACTAGAAATGACATCTAATTGTTGCTATAACAAGGGATACTGTAAAGAAGAGCAATCTGAGATTGCCATCATCAGTGATAAGAGCTTCAGCCTGTTGGCTGCAGAGCCTATAGACAGCTACAGCCTTACAATTGCTGAAACTTCTACCAATTCCTACAGAAAAGAACAGAAATCTCAGATAAAACGTTTCAAAGAGGAGGAAGAATCCGTCAATGAAGAGCTGAAGTATGAGAAAGAAGCCCCAAAGTGGAAAAGAAAGAAAAGTAGTGAAGGTGCAGATCTTGGAAAAGAAAATAAGAAGTTAAATGAGAAACGAAACAGAATGAAAGTTGGGATGGGCTTGGTGAGTAAGAAGAAGTCAAGACCTTATAAAGACAAAATACGAGAGAACCCTGCTGAAAAAAACAGCAAAAATCCCAAGGAGGATAAAGAGAAGCCACAAAGAGAAGGCAGTATAGAAGAGGAGCTACTTTGGGTTGAATCTTTGGGATTTTGATGAAGGTTTTGCTTAGCTTTAAGAAGTTGATTCTGTTTGTAGACTCACTTACCGATTTTATACTATAATATCACTTTTTGGGGTTTTAAAACAAAAGGTTTTGTTCCAATCTGGGAGTGAGAACAATCCTGTCTTCTGAAACGTTGTGGCAGTAGTTAGGAGTCAGTTTTAATCCTTACGCATACAGTAACCATTGCAGTGATGTGAGTTTAAAAGCTTGTAATCTCTCCTGGAATATACCACAAATACGGGGGAATAGTTTAGAGAGTACTGTTGGAATTTCACCAATATGTAGGTTATTTCTACTGTTAATGGTGCCTACTGTTGAGGTGTCTGTTTTGCTCACTGCAGTGTTCCCAGCGATGTCTGTCACCATTTCTGTGCCGAAGGAGAATGTGGAAGGCTTTTGATTCCAGATCTTACTTGCTGTTGCGTCTTTGGGGGTGTTGGTTTTGCTTGGGCTTGTTTGTCACGTCGTCGTGAAAGGAAAATGAGCCCATTAAACATGCAAATGATTGTCAGATGTACATTGTCTAGTGTTTTTTTCTTACTGTATTCCTAATTTTTAGTTTAATTTAGAAAACACAGAAAAGGTGCAAACATGAGGCCAGTGAAGACAGGCTGAGAAAGTTGAGGCTGTTCAACCTCGAGAAGAGAAGCTGCATGGAGACCTCAGAGCAGCTTCCAGTGTCTGAAGGGGGCCTACAAGGATGCTGGAGAGGGCCTCTTCATCGGGGACTGTAGCGATAGGACAAGGGGTGGTGCGTTCAAGCTTAAACAGGGGAAGTTCAGGTTAGATATAAGGAAGAAGTTCTTTACTGTGAGGGCGGTGAGGCACTGGCACAGGGTGCCCAGAGAAGTGGTAAATGCTCCATCCCTGGCAGTGTTCAAGGCCAGGTTGGACAGAGCCTCGGGTGACATGGTCTAGTGTGAGGTGTCCCTGCCCATGGCAGGGGGGTTAGAACTGCATGATCTTAAGGTCCTTTCCAGCCCAAACTATTCTATGATTTTATGTTTCTGTGATTCTATGAGGCTATGTTCTGCTTCGTTCACTCAAAGTGATGTACAGAAGGAATGTTAGAATGGAACGTTTGTGACCCAAGTTTTGTGATGCAGACCATGTCCTGAAAAATCAATAGCAGCTTTGTATTCCCATTTTAAATGTCGTGTCGCCACACCTTCATTCATGGATTTATGCCATTGTGGCATAAGCACTGGTGTCCTACATATGTGCAATTAATTGAGAAACTCAGATGACGGGGTTCAAGCTCCTGTGTTGCTCCCAGGACTCTCAGATGAGACCTTCAGTAAGCCATGGACACTGGAAATACAGCAGCATCTACAGAGCCTGGGACAGGCAGGGTGCCCAAGAGAAAGAGGGGAATTGCATGGTCTCTCCGCACTGTTGAGCAGGGATTGTGTAGAGGATTTGAAGCCTGGCTGATGTCTTACTGAAAGCTGCTGGACTGAGTAAATACAGTTAAGTTCTGACAAGTAATCATTTAAAAGCGATTTCATAAGACACTGTATAACATCTCTCTTACTGCCTGCAGGTTCCAAGAAAGGTTTTCTAAGCCTTGATGTGGGATCTCAAAGCCATCACGCCCTTGGCTTGCACCGCTCAAGCTGCACTTTCCCCTGGGTTAGTCTGTTTGTAGAGGCACCTGTGCTGAGCTGCTGCTCACAGTAACTCTGCCCAACTGAAACTTTCTGTTGTGGATTGTTGTGGTGTGGGATGGAGCAGAGACCAGGGCCCTCAAGCCTGTTTGATTTGCCTTAGTTTTGGTTTTGCAAGTATAAGAAGTAGGCTGAAAAGCCTTGAAAACAATGTAGTCTGCTTCATTTTTTTCAGGATTTGTGTTCTGTGGTTGATTGCAATCTTGGATTTAGATTTTCCTGCTGCTGATAAGGTTATAAATCTGAGTAGTTCACATCTGAGCCATCAAGTGGCTCAGTCCATCCTCTGACAGACAAGCTTAACTAGGTACATGTGCAACTAAGCAACACTGAGCAGGAGCATGTAGGTGCTGATAACAGTTCATTGCTCAGGAATCTCAGGAACCTGAATGCAGAGGTCCATGGGGATTCAGCATTAAGTTTTAAGTGTACATGGGGTCCTCGTTCTGGTCCCCTTTCCTAATCTGTCCTTGTCTTTGAGGCTGGTGATGTCTCTGCTTCCTTCAATACTCTTTTTCCTCACTCAAGAGTTAACATGCCTTTCTGTATCCTTCCAAGGATACTTTCCATGGCTTTCCTTAGCCTTTACTCATCTGGTGAGGGAGTTTCAGGTCACACATTAATAACTGCTTTTCTCATTATTTACATGGGTAAACATCATTTATTTATGCTGTTGAAGACAGCTGTGAGCTGTTGTAAGCTGCCAACTGCAGGCTGCCTGTATTGTCCTACAGTGTAACTGGGGAGGTTTTGAAGTGCTCTGCTGTGTCTACTCTTTGCAGTGAGAATAACATGGGCAGCACTGCAGCTTGCTCCCATGTAAGACAAATAATGACTTTCTCTGCTCTCCAAACATCTAGTTGAAGGCATTGTAAGATCTGTTTGCTGTTTCTGCCACCCTGTCAAATAGGCTTGTACAAATATGGCCCGTGTCTTCACTGGTAGGGAAACACTGCTCCATACGGTCACATGCACCTCCTTGCCTTAGGAAGGCAGTTTAAGAAAACAGACCTCCAGCAGATGGAAAGGCCACAACATAGTACTCCACTTGTACACAAGGAAGGGAAGTAAGTACCAATTTACTTCCTTCTGAAGTTGCATTTTTGGAAGTCAGGAAATTAATGCCTCTGAAAACATAGTAAAAGCATGAGCTGACAGAGCAAAGAGATGGTTTTGGTTGTCTCAGTGATCATTCCCAAATCCGTGCTTGAACTCCATATCTTCCTCACCCACCCACTGGAAAGTGGTTGCACAAACTAAGTTGAATAGCTCTAAACAAAGTTTCCTGGTATCAAACATGAAAGATTAGATCCCCGAAGAAGTGTTCGTGCCACATTTTGATTAAAAAATGATTAATCTCTGATGTAAATGCTGTCAATGAGCTATAGCAGGTTCTCCTCTAGCAGAAGTGACTTACAGCTCTCATTTAAATAAGTGATAGCCAATTTTCTAAGGCCATAAATAACAATTATTGTTCCTGTGTTCCCTGATTGCCTTGTTCTAACCCTTTTACATCTGTGCCAATAGTTATCTACACGCTACGCATTTTACAGTGCTAGGCACAGAGATTAATGATGTTACTTACCCTTTACTGTAAATATGTCTTTTTCCATTCCTCACTAGCAAAGGGATCCACACTGACTGTAATGAAGCTAATTCTGTTCATCTGTTCCTCCCATTAAAACTGCCAAAGCATTACAATTCTGACTGGAGAAACAAATTCAGCCACAGATCTTTCTGAGCAGAAAGACTTGCAGATCTGCCTGGAGACCCCTTGGAGTCAATGGTGTTTTATGCAGGTATAAGGATTTCTCTGTGAAACACTAAATGGGATGTGTCTCCTCTTCCAGTAAACCTGTGTGCTGCTTGGCTTTATGAGAGAACAGCTGTATATTACAAAGACAAGTTAAAGCTGTGCACATCCAGCAGAGCACAAAACCAAGGTTAAAACTGCTGTTACAGGTTTGATTGTGGCTAAACTGCTGTTACAACTGCTGAGCTTAAATGAAGGCTCCTGCGTTTCAAGTTTGTCTCTGTCCCTGCTTCACCAGGTCACCTGGATCAGGTACTTTATACTTCCAATGCCTCTTTTTTATCTACAAATGGTGCAGAAGGGGACTCTGGCAGATTTGTCCTGCCCATGCTGTGCCCCTGAATCACAGAATCATAGAACTGAAGCCGGCTGCTGCTGCCAGTTTCCTCCTTATCCTATTGCTACAGTCCCTGATGAAGAGTCCCTCCCCAGCATCCTTGTAGCCCCCTTCAGATACTGGAAGCTGCTCTGAGGTCTCCAAGGAGCCTTCTCCAGGCTCAACAGCCCCAACTTTCTCAGCCTGTCTTCATACAGGAGGTGCTGCAGTCCCCTGATCATCCTCATGACCCTCCTCTGGACTTGTTCCAACAGTTCCATGTCCTTTTGATGTTGAAGACACCAGAACTGCACACAATACTCCAAGTGAGGTCTCAGGAGAGCAGAGTCGAGGGGTAGGATCACCTCCTTCGACCTGCTGGTCATGCTCCTTTTGATGCGTCTCCTAGTCCTGTCTAACCTGATAACTTGTCCAAGCCTATTTCTATAGAGACCGAGAGGCTGAAATCAATGAAAATCACCCGAGTGGAATGCCTTGAGCTGCATCTCAAATTTGCCACATACCTGTGGAATCAGAGCACAGTGTAAAGACGCTGTTTGAAGTGGTTGTTCTTACAGTTTAATTAAATCAAGGTATTTCAGCTCTTGGCCAGCACTGCCATCCAACACGGAAGCTGACAGGGTGCTTAATGGTTGTATTTATCAGCCAGAACACCGAGATGAAAGCACCAGGCTGAGGACTGAGAGGTTTGGGTTCTCTTTCCAGCTGTTCCGTAAGCTTCTCTGGTGATTCACATCTTGCCAGGAACATGGTGGTGCAGATGAGCTCTTCCATCTCATCTGCGGCTTTTCAACCTTAACATGTTATAGCTGCTGGCTCTTCACGTATGCTGGTGGAAATGAGCTGAGGGAGGAGGTTACAGCCTTGTCAGATGTGCTGGTGACTTTCCTTCTGTATCTGTTTCCGATCCTGGTCACAAAAAACTAATAAATAGGAAACCATAAATAAGTACAGAGCCATAAATCTGTGGGAAAGCTTTGGAAAAAGACCAGCAGTGATCCTCATCCCCAAATAAGCTCATGGCCTTTATTTCAAAAAGCTCAGTTTGCAGTTGAGAGCAATGAAGTGCTATTTCAGCCAGTTATTTCTGGCAGAGCAAAGGGTTACACACTGATTCCTATTAACTTTAAGGCAACTCTGGTTTGATTTCAGAGTGCTGCAGCACACTGCCTGCTTGGTTTTGCTCCTGGCAATAGCTCCTGCTTGGAATGGCAGAATTTGGCATGAATCCCAATTTCCACAAGTGACTGACACCTCCAGGAGTCCTGATCACCTGCAGGAGCCTGCATTGTACAGCATGCTGAGTACCACTTGTCTCACAGTCGAGCTTCATCATAGGATTGATGCTTAACAAACACCAGGCTAAAACACAGACCCTCGGGTCCTTGCTGTTTCTCCACCTGAGGTATGAGAATCTTAAATAAACCCAGATTCTCAATAAGGGGGACATGGAACAAAGGAGACATTGCATTTGGGGGGGTTTCTCCAAAGGCTGTGGGGAAAAGTGAGAATCTATGTGTGGGATGGAGGGAAGATTTGAAAGAAACCTTTAAAATGAAATAGGGTTTCCTAGAGCTCACAATGAAACTGGTCACAGCAATGTCCTGAGCACTCACCTAACAGAAAGCTGAAATAAAGCTATAGCTTCATTTCGTTTATTATAAATAAAATAAAGCTATAAAAATAAAATAATTATAAAATAAATAAAGCTATAGCTTTATTTACTCTTATTTTTATATCTTTATTTACTTATATACTCCAGCCATGAGTCACCCAGGGAAGGTCTTGTGTGACCACTGAGATGTGAGACTTCCCAGCAGCATACAAGGGTTGGCTCTTTTGACCACTTCACAGAGGTCAGTACATGCTTTGGTGCTGTAGCTTTATGCAAGTGCAGATTTAGGCACCGTTCAGGATGCACTCAGCTCAAGTGGGTTTCCCTTCAGCAGCAACATCTGTGCATGCACTGAGGCTCTTTAGATGTACCCTCAAAATGAGAGGATTGTATGGAAGGAGCTTTGTTGCACCTCTCCTATGGAGCCAGGCTGAGAGAGCTGGGCTTGTTCAGCCTGGACAAGAGAAGGCTCCTAAAGGGGAGACCTTAGAGCAGCTCCAGTGCCCAAAGGGGCTCCAGGAAACCTGGAGAGCGGCTTTGGACAAGGGATGTAGGGACAGGACACGGGGAATGGCTTTAACTGCCAGAGGGGAGATTGAGATGAGCTCTTAGGCAGAAGCTCTTCCCTGTGAGGGTGCTGAGGCGCTGGCACAGGGTGCCCAGAGAAGCTGTGGCTGCCCCATCCCTGGCAGTGTTCAAGGCCAGGTTGGACACAGGGGCTTGGAGCAAGGTGCTCTAGTGGAAGGTGTCCCTGCCCGTGGCAGGGGTTGGAACTGGATGAGCTCTAAGGTCCCTTCCGACACAAACCATTCCATGGTGATTCTATGGTTAAAGAAAAATCCCTCTCAAATCTGACAGAGAAGCTGATGCTGCTCAGCTCCTGCCTTCTGGTTTGTTTGCATCTCATGGTTTATTCCTCTTTTTTCTGGCTCAGCAAATGCAGAAATGAGCCCGCACACACCACCCATGCTCACTTAGCAGTGCTGCTGTGCTGAACCTGGTGCTGCGCCTGCGGTCAGGGTGTTGTGCCACCCAGCCCGAGCAGAGCCAGTGCTGCCTGTGGTGCAGCTGTGAATGGGGGTCTTACTGTGCACCAGTGCACAGCCTGCCTTTCATCTTTCTCACTGTGCTCAAAGCAGCGAGAAGCACCAGTGGGTGGGGAAAAAGAGGTTGAGACAACACCCGTAAGCTGGTGTTATAAAATCATAGAATCCCAGCTGGTGTGGGTTGGAAGGGAGCCTAAAGCTCATCCAGCTCCAACCCCTGCCACGGACAGGGACACCTTCCACTGGAGCAGGTTGCTCCAAGCCCCTGTGTCCAACCTGGCCTTGAACACTGCCAGGGATGGGGCAGCCACAGCTTCTCTGGGCACCCTGTGCCAGCGCCTCAGCACCCTCATATTGAGGTTTTTTTCCCCCTATCTTCTTACCTGCACTATTCCAAGTAACCTCATGTCCCTTTCCAGGTACCTGCGACTCTCATCCACTGGTAAAACTACTGAGAGCACCTGAAGGAACAAGAGCATTTGCCCTATGCTGTGGAAGGCCTAATTCTTAATCACAGTCTTGTGTTAGCTTCGCCAAACATCAGGCTAACGATGAATCTCTCTCAAAGCTGGAAATTGTTTCTAATGTGTTTCATTTTTCAAGAAATAAGTGAACCCATAAGAATTCCCTGCATTTCCCTCTGCGGGATGTAACATCAGTCATTCCATCACTCCTAGGAGTAAACGAGCTCCCGACTGAGTTATTCATGAACAATTCTCTGCCAGGCTGATGTATATCTGATCTCTTCCTGAGGAATAAATCAAACATCTCCCTTCATGCTGAGTGCTGGCACATCACAGCATTCTCTGGAACTCTGCGAAGCAGAAAAGAATCAGCCCAAGCCCGAATCTGTCCCACATCCCCAATGAGGTTGGTGTAACTCTTAAACCAACTCCCCCCATTCTGCCTCTGAGCCCTGATGCTCTTCTATATTCCGCCTCCTAAAACTCATTTTTCTATCCTGCCCATACATAATGAATCATGATCAGGCAGGATACAGCACACTGCACTACATCTCTGTCTGGTTGCATCACTCCACCCCCAGGGCTATCTTGCTGTTCCCTTCTCACTGCTCTGCCGTATGGGTTGTGTCTACAGCAGGTTTACAGATTGTAAATAGCTGGGGCTAATATTCAGCTTCTCTGTGAATCATTTTGTGTGCTCTGGGGTGAGTAAAACACTTGGGAGCAGAAAGAACAGCTTCTGTTAATGGGACTGATGGGAGTAAGATGTATGTTCTCAACCTGAAAGTACCTTACCTTTAGGCTGAGGGATCACAACTGGAGCTCTGCAGCAGTGGTGCATCAAGATTGACCCCTCCAGGGTATCAGTCCTCCTGCTACTACTGCTTTTATGGGGTGCCTTTGATGGGCTTACAAAATGCATGAGTTTGAAGGACATCACCACCAAGAGGTTCTAAGCCAGATGAATCCCCTCTCTGTGGATGTGCAGGTACCTTGTAGGTGCTGTGTGAAGGAAGAGCTCTGAAACGTCCTACTCAAAGCTGGGAGGCCTGGGAGGATGATCTGGAGTGACAGCCACGCTCAGTTAGCAGGAAAACTGATGCGAAGGAAGATGAGAAGCACTTCCTTAACAGTGGAGGAAGGGGATAGAGGTGGGAAAGAGGGAAGAGAAGGGGAAAGAGGAAGAAAAGGAGAGCCACGTCCTAACAGTGAGTCTGAAAGGGAATGTTCATGCTGGAGAGTGACATGGGTCAAAATGCTGATGATGCCCTGGAGGAGGCAGCTGTGACAGGTAGGAAACAGCCACCCTGGCCCTGTCTAAGGAGGTACGAAATGAGCCTAGAACAAGCCTAGCCCATGGCAGGGGTTGGAACTAGACGATCTTGAGGTACTGTGGAACCCAAACCATTCTATGGTTCTATAAAACCAGGCTCACATTCCTTCTGCATTTGATTGGGGCCAATGTGGAGTGTATAGGCAGCTATACCATCATCCTGAGGCCAATCCCTGCTGTGTCACACTGTCCCGCTGCAAGTTTGCAGTTTGCAATGGAAGAGTGGATAATGCCAATTGGCTGTGATTCCTTTTGCCCCACAGGCTTCCAAAACAGATTAGAGGGGTAACGGCTTTTGTAAAAGGGTAATTATTCACAAGGAAATGGATTCTCATGAAACATGCGAGGTGTTAGTGAGTAACAAAGGTGCTTTAACTAAAATGTGTTTTCTGTGGGGCTTTGTTATGGGTGAAATGAAGGGAGCAGCAGTGTGGAGCCCAGGCCCCAGCCCCTTCCAGGGGGGCAGGAGGGGGGGGGGGGGGGAGAGTTCATCCTCCCATCCCAGGGGTGAAGGGGGTGTTTTCATAGTGCTTGGAGAGGGGAACAAATATTTCTGTGGGTTTCAACAGTGATTTGTTTATTCACACATTCCTAAGCTCAGGAATAATGTGTTTGTTGAGGAAAAATGTCTTTATCAAACCCATGTGTTGAAGTTTTCTTTAAAATCAAGTATGCTGTAGCAATATGCTGTGGTTTTGTGCTTCCCAGCCCAGTGATTGTGAAAAGTGAGGTTTTAAACCCATTTCTCAAGCTAGCCCAGCAGTTCCTGCTGGGTTAAAGCCCAGTTCTTTAATGTTCTTATTTCAGCCTGGATTGCAAAGGGCTTTTCGCCTGTGTAAACCCCCATTCTCAGAGGGAGCAGCACCTCTGAGATGGGATCAGTCCCATAGGCTGGAACTGAGGTGCTTAATCGAGGTTTTGAAATTCCTGATGTTTTAAAGTTGTTTGAGAACCCCTTTGTGTATTTTAAGGCTCCTTCTGGATTTAGTGGCAGGGGGTGATCTGGGTCGGAAGAGGCAGAATGAAGGAGGGGAGTGGGTTTGTGCACACTCTTCAGCCCAAGGCGGGAATCTTTGTGTTTCAGTGAATATTCTGCAGGCAAAAAGCAAGTGAGGGATTTGGGCCTAAAAAAGGAGAAAAACCCCAAGCCCACATCTTTTCTTTACACTATAATTTCTCTATCAGTGTAGCCAAAGGCAGGAGCCAGGGTAGGCGGCGATTGAACAGGCAGATGGAACATCCTCTAACAGATAGGCTTTATTGAGTGCATGCACAACTAAGCAAAGCAAAGCAAAGCAAAACAAAGCAGTGATGTCCAGGCTCCAAAAACAAGATCTCACCAATGTGCTGGCCAAACTCACTGGGAGTCTTGGGAACCTGGAGATAGATGCTGCAAAGGTCCATGTGGATTCAGCTCCTTTAAGTCTAAGAGGATTACATTCTGCTCATCTTTTATCATCTTTCCAAGTCTTTGAGGCTGGTAACACCCCTGCCATCTTCAGTGAGTGGTTTCCAAGCTCCAGCATGATGTTCCCTTCTCTTTTACAAAGACACAGTCTTTGGCTTTTCTTTTCCCCTTTTCTGCTTAAGGAGTCTTAAATCACACAAGAGCAGTGTCTTGACATCAGCATGTGAGGATGAGAGGTTCAAACACAAGAGTTACTTGCTATATTATTACTTATAATAGTTACTTATGCTAACTTTTTCTTTTTTACTGTAAGGGTGGTGAAACACTGGTGCAGGTTGCCCAGAGAGGTTGTGGAGTCTCCATCTGCGGAGATACTCAAAACCCAGCTGTATACAGCCTGAGCAGTCTGTTTTAGGGGGCCCTGCTTGAGCAGAGGGATTGGACTTGATCATCTCAAGAGGTCTCTTCCAACCTCTACCATTCTGTGATTCGTGCCAACCGCAGGCTGCTTGGCCTGCTCTTCCCTCCTGGATGGCCCTCTTATACCAGAGGAGGCCATCTCTCACATCAAGGTCTGGCATGGCGTGTGTCCCCACCGCTCAACGCCTACTGGGTTGCAGCCAACAGCGGAGCTAAAGGTTCTTCTTGGTGGCAAACACAGAGGCCAACCCAGTCTTGCCCTTGACTATGGTAGGAGGCGTTTGGCCAGCCTCAGTCCTTGCACCTCTTCGGCAATGCAGAGTTTCACCCGCCTCATCCAGTAACAAGTCACTACCATGGCAAAGCACACGCAGATTTGCATTAGCAGTATAACTACTACAGGGTGCAGCAGCGCGTTGAAGATGCTGGTGGCAGTGGGGGACCAGCCAAAAAAAACTTCCCACCAGTGATGTTCTCCTACCCTCTTAATTCGTTCCATTACCTGCTTTATAACACTGCCATCATGATGTACTGTTATTAAGATCTTTCTAGCTTCTGCCTTAGCATTTTCTAGCAGCTGCTGTAAATTTGCATGCTCTAACATCTCTTTTACAAGTGACAAATCCATACCAATAGGGGTTGGAGTTATGCTACGATACAAGGTGTAGTTTCTTATTAGCAACTGGCTAGTGAATACAGGTGGTTTATACACAAAATCACAGCCTCTAATAACAGCTACATTGCAAGCACACATATTTGAGTCGTTAAACATGCTCTGGTTATAGACTTCATTGATTTGCACATATTTACACATCGTTCTGAAGCACACGCACCCTTTCCCTACGTACACCAACACGGTCTTATTGCTGCTTTGGGGATTGATCTCAAAGTGGCACACCCCTTCTCTGGTGTCAAAGCAAACGTCACTTGCCTTAAGGGCATCATCTTCACATATGAATCCCAGCCCCCTTTCCAAAATGCAGGCTTCCAAATCTACCGACTGCCATTTCCCATCAGACACCCTCGCCCACATGCGGTGGTCCAGGGGGTAGACCACAGACCCATTTGTGTTCACCCCCAGGGCCACAACGGGGTAGACCTTTTCGATGCGAGCGTCTGCCACAGTCAGGACGTAGGTGATAACTGCATTGAGGACCTGGTCGTGGGTGAAGTTGACAAGCCTCCACCAGGCTTGGAGCTGCCGTTCCTTTTCTGTGGCCGCATCCCACACGATCTTTCGGATCTCGGTGGGGAGGATACCATTGTCCCCATCTCTCAGGATACCTGCAACGACACTCTGCACCCACATCTGGGCCTGGATGCAGCTAAGAGCAAGAGAGACGTTATTTTGTTCAATGCCCAATGCTCGCAACAGCACCTGGTGGTCTTTCTCATTTATTTGTTCCCAGGTAGGCAACACCTCTGACACAAGCCACTGCCCCATCCCGAGGCTGGCCAGGGATGAATTCAAGGGGTTGAGGAGCCCCTGCATGCCCAAGGTGACAGCTTCCAGCTTGCTGGTCAAAACCTCAACGTCCATAGTGTTGAGGACCCCCAGCCCAGCACCTCCTCCTCCCAGTGCTGTGGCCAGCAGGTCTCTCCTGGCCCGGGTGCCCTGGATGGAGCGGCTGTGGAGCCATGCCAGCCAGCCCGTGTGGAGCGTGGAGAGGAAGGGGGCACAGTGAGGTCTGACAGACGAAATGTTAACGGTGGACAGGGACAGCACCACCTTCTTCAGTGATCGGACGGGCCCCGTCAACAGCTCTTGGATGTGATTTTGCTTGACTACATAAGGGCCTATTTTGGAAATGAAGGGACGTAAGGCAGTAATGATGGTAAACTCCTTCTTAAATCCATCAGGACCTCCTATCCACCACTTCCCTCCAAGCTCAGGGGACTGAGCTATGTCTATGCTCAGGCTTCCTCGACACCATACCTGGAGGTTTATGACCAGGTGTGGACAGATTCCATAATCCTGATTATACCAGGAAGCTTCTGCACCTAATTCAGATCTATTAAGCATTTTGGGCTCATGGAGGCATTTTACTGGCATGACCCACTTGCGGCCATCAGGGGCAGTGACAGTCACGATGGTGCCATCAATTTGCATTGGGTCAGTTATACTTTCTTGGGAATATTCACTTTCCAGCTTTAGCTGGTTGCCAACTTCAGCAGATGGGGCTGCGTGCCAGGCCAAGAAATGGCACTTGGAGACCTTGACGGCAGCAAAGGAGTGTGTCATGGTGCCAATCTTGAATTTAAAGGACAGCCCCACGCTGTTCTGTGCCCAGAGGCAGACCACAAACACTGGCTGGACCAAGGTAAAATTACACCAACAGTCCCATTTTTCTACAGCACAGCTCTTTTTCTGATTCTTCTTAGTGTTTACTTCGGTTACGGAGATCTGAGTTACTCGCTGGTGAGTGGATCCATTGATGACCCTGCACCCTACCTTTATCTGTTGCCCCACCGTCCCCAGCAGCTGTGGAAGTCTGTTTATGCTATCCCAGCTCCATTCATTTTCCAAGTACACCTCCGACCCGTGCATCACCACCGTTGACAGATTTAAGCCTTTGTTAGAATTTAACCCCATGCTTCCTGTGTATTTTATGTGAGCTTGAGACCAGGGCCAATCGGTCTCAGGTTTTGTGTATCTCCTTACCCTGTGCTGGACCCATGTGTCAAGATGCCTTTCTAAGTGGGAACGACTGTCTTTTTGCCTGGGGTGCTGATGGGTTGGTTGAGTGCATTGGGTGCTCAGGGCTATGCACATACCAGAGAGCAAAGCAAATCCTGCAACCACAAATCTGAAAGCATTTTCCCCGTAGCGCAAACAGGGCTGGTGACGCCACGAAGCTCGCCCTTCCCGCTGGTCACAATCGCCTTCCATTTTCCTTTATCTGCAAAACATAAACAAGACGGGCTCTCCAGCCCCGTTAGTTTCCCTTCCATGCTTTTAGTTGTGAAGAATGGAACCACTTTTCCCGCCTTTTTGCCCCCTTTCTGATTTCTACCTGGTACATGGAGGGGCTGGCCTTGTTCACCACCCTAATGGGCCCCATCCACTGGGGTTCAAGCACCTGGTTCTTCTCTCTAACCTCCCGGTACATTACTAGGTCGCCTGTGTTCCACTCCATGGGGCGCAGCAACGCTCCCAACTGCTTATCCATCTTGGGGATGTTGGTGTCCTGCCCCGAGGCAAGCTGGTGGTACGTAGCCAACACCGTCCTCAGTATGTCCTGGACCCACTTGTCCATCAGCACACGGGGCTGCAGTTCATCCGGCGGCTCCCCTCTTTGCCACCAGCGTCCCAGCAGCTTCAGGTCTCCCGCAGGAGGCAGCTTCTGGGGAGAAGATGGTTGAGATGCCATTGTCCCCCGTAAGGCCAGCAGGACCAGAGGGAGCTTCTGATCCCAGTCTTTCCTTTGGCTCACCAGCTTCCTCAGCGCTGTCTTCAGGGGTTGGTTGGGTGCCTCTGCTGAGTCAGGCTTCTGGAAACGGCCGGTGATGTGAAGCTTCTGCTTGATGCCCAGGGCCTGGCACACCCCTTTTGTGACTTCTGTGATGAAGCGCTGGCCTTGGTCCGAGTCAATCTCCTTTGGGACTCCCCAGCGTGATAAGATGTGCTCTACCAGGATACTAGCGGTCGCACTGGGTGTGTTGTTTCGAGCTGGAAATGCTTCCACCCAGCAGGTGAAGGTATCACTGATCACTAAGCAATACCTATTGCCTTGGGCTGTTTGAGGCAAAGGACCAATAAACTCCATCTGCAACTTGCTCCATGGCCCAGAAACCCTCTGATAGCCCAGGAGGTCCTTGGTCTTTTTGATGTCAGGACTGTTGGCCGCGCAAGTCAAGCAGTTGCTGACATACCTCTCCACATCCTCTCTCATCTCAGGCCACCACCCAGCACTCTGCAGCTTCACCATGGTCTTGTCTGTCCCCAGATGCCCTTGCTCATGAGCCAGGGCCACCAGCTCTGTCCGGACCAGCTCAGGCACCACCCAGACTGGGAAGTCTGCCCCCTCCCTCCTTGCCAGGACCAGACCGGAGACATCCTTCCACACCTTGCACCCTTTGTACACCCTGCTCTGCGCTAACTCACGAATGCTGGGGTCTTGTGCCTGCAAGCCCGGCAGGTCCACCCTCTCCCAGTGTCTGCTGGGAGCCAACGACATGGAGGTATTCTCCATGAGCTTACTGGTCTTCCACATCAGCCCTTCCTTTGCACCTTGCTTGGCTTTAGCATCCGCCTCCTTGTTCCACTTGGCCTCCTCTGTTCCCTTCTTGTGCCCCTTCACTTTAATGATCTGGGTTGGGTGCGCTCTCTGCTCCGCCAGCCTCACGAGGTACAGCAGCTTTTTGGCATAGGTGACGGGCTTACCGTCAGCAGACTGCATGTCCCTCTCCCTCCAGAGCGGCAGCCACTTGAGTGCTGCTCTTACCATCCATCCCGAGTCTGAGAACACGGCCAGGGGCTGGTCTGCTGCTGTGTTCTCAAGGGCGGCCGTCACAGCCACCAGCTCAGCAGCCTGGATGGAGTGAGGCAGGCACTTCCCCTTCACTACTTCCCCGGTACGCTGGTTGACCGCAGCGTAGCCTGTGTAGGGCACCCCTTGCTCGTAGTAGTTGGACCCATCTACGAACCACACAACGTAGCCTCTGTCCTTGGCCTCCTGCAGGCTGAGGCTGCTCTCAAACAGGGGTGCCCGGCGCAGCTTGGGCTCAACCAGGAGACCCCCTGGTTCCTCCACGTCCCTTTCTCCACTGATCACCACCCTGTAGGCACCAGGTGAGGGGTACCCAGGGACCCTCTTGTCGGTCAATGCCAGCGCCCAGTTGGCCATTCTGGGGCAGCACAGGGATCCTCGGCCCCCTTCTCCGACAAGAGATACCTCACTGGAGCAAGGGAGGTCCTCAGCAGCACTGGTGCTGAGCCCACCAGGTACTCCCAGTGCTGCAGAGCCCAGGTCAAGGCTAAAACCTCCCTCTCGTATTCACTGAACTGCTGCTCAGCCGGCGTCAGCAGGCGCGACGCGTGGGACACAGGGAGGAGATGGGCACCTTGCTGCTGGCCCAAGGTGGCCTGCAGCCCCCTCCCCGTGCTGGCCAGCTGTAGGACATAGGGTCTGTCCCCACGGGGACGCACCAGCACAGGGGCTTGTGCCACGCTCTCCTTTAAGGACTTCACCGCCTCGTCCTGCTCTGGCCCCCATTCCCAGGGGGTGTCCTTCTTCAGGAGGTGGCAAAGGGGGGCAGCTTTCTCTGCATAACCCTCAACAAACTCCCTGCAGAGCCTTAGGAGAGCCAGGAAGGACCTCAGGGTGGTGGCATCAGCTGGCGCCGACACCTTCTGTATTAGCTGGACCCTCTGCTTCTCCAGCGAGCACCCTTCCTCCCCTAGGGTCACCCCAAGGTAGGAAACCTCCTTCCAGCATAGCTGGGCTTTCATGGGGCTGATCTTAAAGCCTGTCTTCTGCACAGCCTCCAGCACCTCCGCCAGCACCTCCAGGTTCTCCTCCTTTGTCCGGGTATGGATGAGGATGTCACCAGCGCAGGACATCACTCTGTCCCGGCGGTTGAGCTTCTCCCACATCCTCACCACGTGTGCGTGGCAGATGGCAGAGGTGTTCTGGAAGCTCGGGGGCACTCTGGTGAAGGCAAATTGCCGTCCTCGGATGGTGAAAGCAAACTTACGCCAGCATTCGGGATGCAGGGGGATGGCAAGGGATGGGCTGGTGAGGCTGAGCACCGAGAACCACTCGGATCCCCGGGAGATGGCTGATATGATGCCGGGATACTTGGCCACCGCGGAGGTCTGCAGTGGGGTGACGCAGTGCAGGGCACTGAAGTCGACTGTCAGCTTCCATGTTTTCCCATCAGCTTTCCTCAAGGGCCACACTGGGGCATTGCTGGTGCTCTGCAGCTCCACCAACACCCCCTGCTCCAGCAAGGTTTTGACCGTGCCCCACAGGCTGGCCTCAGCCTCAGCCGGGTACCAGGGCTGCGGCTGAGGAGGGGGATCCGGCCCTTTCACTGCTACAACAGCATCAATCTGCCCGCAATCCAGCTTGCTCCTTGCCCAGACCCGGGGGAACTTCTCTGTGACCCGTTTCACTCTTGGTTCCCACTCAGGGTGGACCAGGAGCTCAGGGGCTTTCACTGACATCACCCTATGGCTTGCTGGGATGATGGGCACATCACTTTGGGGGCAGTGCAATAGCGCTTGGTTTGCCAAGTCCACCATCACCCCCATCTTTGTCAGGGTGGAAATGGCCAAAACACCTGTTTTTTCCCCTTTCATTTCAATTTTCCCAAATTTCTCAGACCCTTTGGCAGTGCCAATTTCAAAGGGTACGGGACCTGTGAAGGCCACTGAGGATTTTTGGCCATTTGGCCCTGTCAGTTCAATAATTTCACAGGTTTGGAACATCCTGGCTTCGCCAGGGGCCAGATTCAAAATGGAATAAGTGGCACCAGTATCAATTCTCATCACTTGTCCAAGCACCCCTCCTCCGATAGTTATATCAACTATCAGGCGCCCCCATGCATCGGTCTTAATCGGTGCCACAAAAAGGGGCGATGCGGGTGCCTGGCAGCCCTATTGCTGAGCTTTAGACCCTGGGTCGATGGGGTTGGAGCTGCTGTGCTTTTTGGCCTCGTGCAGGGCCAGTTTACGGAAGAGCTCCGCATCCGGCAAGCCATCGATGTCCTCCTGCTTCTCATACTTTATCAAGCGCTTCCGCAGCTCGGCGCGCCAAGGGTTGGACTTCTGAAACCTCAGCCCTTGCTGGTTCTCCTTCCCTGGACCGCCCTTGCCATCGGGATCTTTCCGGTTGTCCCCTTGCGTTTTTCTCATCCCTGCGTTTTGGTAGGACATGGCTGAGGCTTTCCCTTTCTTCCCCCCCGGCATGTACCCCGGGAACGCCTGCTTCTGCAGCTCAAAGTTCTGGGTCAAGATCTGCTCCAGCTCCAACAACGGCTTTCTAGCTGCATCCCCACCAGCAATCACCCGCAGTGGGGGGGTCAACCCCACCACCAATGGCTCCTTGAACTCAGGCCTGTCAAAATCAATGGGGGAATCCTTCGACCCGGGCAGCCCAGCCATCTGATAGAGCATCTTTTTACGGTTAACATAAGCATCGGGCCGCTCCTCGGGGCTTTGCTTCTCCTGGTGGAACAGCACTAAGGGGTTAATCTCTGGGAAGAACACCTTGAGCACGGCCAACTGGACATCCCCGATGTCCTGGACATTTCCCATCTGCACATCCCCTGGCAGCGCAGAGAAATCATCCGGTTTCATGCACTTCCTCACCACGTCTATCAGGTCACTCACTAAGTTGCCACTCTGGGACCGGGGCAGCCGCTGAGCCCTGGACAACCAGTTGACCGCTGTCTCCTTTGTCAATGGCCCCAGCATCTTCCCCACTGTCTTGAGCTGCTCGGGGGTGAACCAGAGCACAGCCCTGTTGGTGTCTATGGCCTGCAGAGGCCCTTGGCTGGCTGGCTCATCGAGGGGGCTCTTTTTAGTTTTGGAAGCCTCCACCACCCCTCCTTGCATCTGACACACCTCCTCCCGCAAAGGAGCATAAGGGGATGGCCTGGTGGGGCCATTGGCACCCCACACATCATCCTCATAGTCATAGTGGGGCTGGTGCGGGTCCAGGGAGTCCTCTCCCTGGCTATTCCCGAACCGGCCCCTCTTGCCTTGGATGGCAGCCACAATACCCCTCGACACCCCCAGCTCTGCCTGCAGCTCCTGGATCTTGGCATGGCACACTTTGTGATCGGGACCGGTGCCGCGGTCCCGCTGGACATCCTGCAGGACCGCCCGCACCGCGCTCTGCGCGTCGTGGGTCTCCCCTATCCATTTGCCAACCTCCTTCTCTAGCTCCTCCGTTTTCAGCTTCTCATAACCCAGCTTGTTCTCCAGCCGGGTGATCTCCACCGCGCTCCGCAGGGAGTCCCCACACAGACCCTGCACCTCCGCACGCAGGTTGTCCACCTGCACTTTGAGCTCGCCCTTAGCCTGCTCCAAAGTCTGCACGTTCTCAAGAGCCTCCTTCAGCAACTTAGACAACTCCCTGCCCACCATCAACAACCCCTGCAAAGCCGCTCGCTTCTTGCATTTGTTTGTGGGTTTGGGCTTTTTGGACTCCTCCGACCAGCTCTCCCATTGCTGGCAGAGCTGCTGGTATGCCTCCGGACCCTGGAAGGACCCTGGGGACCAAACCAGAGGGAGACACTTCTGGAGCACAAACTGCTCCAGCTTCCAGTTGCTAACGATATCGGTCATCATAGTGACGGGGACAAGAGGCGAGACGGCTCCTTCTCAGGGCAAAACTACCCTAACAAACACCACCGACCCACCCGCAGAGGAAAGCTGCAGCCTCACAACCCAAAGGCCACCCAAAGGCCACCCGAAAGCCACCCAGAAGCCACCCAAAAGCCACCCAAAAGCCACCCAAAAGCCACTCAAAAGCCACCCAAAAGCCACCCAAAAGCAAGGGGGGGATGCAGAACCTGGTAGCAAGGGGAAAGGAAGGTTGGGGTGAGTGGCGGTGGCCACCGTGAACCACCAGGGTCCCCGGGAAGGGAAGGGAAGGGGAAGGGGAAAGGATGCGGGAAGGGAAGGGGTGAAGAGGAGCAGAGGTATATAGGACCCCAGCAATAAGATCTCACCAATCCTTGGATGGATCCTGGTGGTCCCGGGGGTCCGGAGAGAGACGAGGCAGAGTTCCAGTCGGTTGAAGCACCTTTAAGATTAAGGTGGTTGCAGGGTCTCAGCCTGCTGGTTTTTATAGCCATGGCGGGTCGGTTTGGGGGGCTGATAATGCCTATGTTTACTTCTATGGCGGGTTTCCCTCCTGCATGTGTTTCATCTCTCCCTCTGTCTTCCCAAGGACGCTATCCTTGTTTTTCTTAATCCTTTTTGGCACTGATTAGGGAAGCAGGTGCTCTGCCCCATATCTGATCTGGGGGGGCCAGGATTAGTCATGATCACTTGTCCTAACTTCTGCTTGCACCAAGTGTCCTCAAGAGGGAGAGCTGGAGCTTGTCCCTTTAGCATCCATTCTCCCCATTGCCCCCACTGGCCCCCCCCCCATCTGCTGTACACCCCATTAGCACCTGGGTTTCAGGGGGAGATCACACTTGGAGTTCACATTTGACACCTGTAACACGCATGGTTCCCCCTAAACCTCCCCCAGGCACAGGGGGGAGAGGAAATGGCAGGAAAATCACACAATCCCTCATTTAGATCCGTTTGGAGTTCAAAAGCAGCATTTCTCCAGGCCACAGACTGGCTCTCCACACACTGGTGCGTACCTTGGGGTACGCCATGGTGCGCCAGGGGCCTCAATTGTGGTATTGCATCAGCTGAATTACAGCTGTAAATCTGCACCTGCAGAAGGCAGTCGGAGCCCCCAACCTCGCCCTACAAACCACATCTTAGAGCAGTTTAGAACAGAGAACGTGACCCACTCGATTGTTCTACCTCCTATTACACTAACCCAGTGAAATGCTTCATTTTCGTCACTGCTTTTCCCCCTAATGAAATACTGCAGAAGCTGCATCCTTCCCTGGAATAAATCATGCTGGAAATGTGGCTTCTTGAGTGAGGAGTTTCCACCCAGCAGCCCATTATTCCCAAAGGGCCCTTATTTCCAGGTTACTGCAGCACTGGCTGTGTTGGAGCAGGCTTGAGGCTAAGCAGCTGTCCCCAATCCCAAAAATCAGCTTTTGTAGCCCAAAAGCACGAAGGGACTGGATTGTCCCTTATTTCTTGGGAACTGTTTCTCCAGCCTGGCATTTACAGCTGCAATTACCCCTGCTGCAACAGAGCTGAAACTCCAGCCAGGTCCTGCTTCTTGTCTGTAGACCGCTTTCTTCTCCCCCAGTGCTTTGATCCAGCCCCCCCGAGCCAAACACTTTGCTGTAAGAAACCCATCATAGGGGAGACAAGAAAGAGCCACAACTGTAATGAAGCTTGGCAAAAGGATGGGGAATTAGTGCCAGGATTAGCGCACGGGTTGCAGGCTGAGAAAAAGAAGAGGGGCTCTTTTCCCTTGGGATGGTCCATAGGGCAAGCGCCGAGCTGGGGCAGGGAGTTGGCTGGGCTGGGGGCTGGGGTCGTTGCCTTTCATTTCCTAAAGAGAATAAATCCCCCCTAGAAACTGTGCATCTGAATAACTCAAATACACCAAAACTCATCGATATCCCCCCCACCCCGGACCAGCCGTGAGCCAAACCCTTGTGATCAGGAGCCGCTGTACCCCAGCAAGGTCGCCAGCAAACCTTGTTTGTGCTAACGAATCGGTTCAACTGACACCAGGTTTTACTCCCCTGTCTCCTTCCCAGGGCAGCAGCCCCAAACAGCGTGGGGATGCTATAAACAGCGGCTGCTCTCCTGCACCTTCCCTCCAGGGTCTATTTTTGTTGGTGATAAAGCTGCCAGACAATGGGATCCCACCTCCGGAATGTTTTCTCTCAGGAGCAACACCGAGGCCTGAGAACAGTCTGGACGCTGGGAAACAGCTCAACTGCATATCAACAACATCTTCAAAGCAAAACTAAGAATTAAGCCCTGTTTCAGCACATACGCTATGCTTTTACATTGCAAATATTCCCTTTTCTTTCCATAGGAGAAACCCTATAGGTAAAAGCACTGCAGGGAAGCATCTCTAAAGCTGCTGTAATGTGCTGGGGAATCATCCAAAGCCAAATGCCTGCTTAGAAAACCCAGTGTCACCAGCCCTGCGGCAGCCCAGTGCAGTGTGCCCCGTGTCCGAGCTTTTAACGGTGACAAAAGCCACCTCTATGTGCACTTTGGACCTGGCCAGGAGGCCAGAAGATGCTCAAGGTGACAGCAGTAGGGAGAAAAGGGGGACGCAGCCACTGCTGCAACCAGGGACGTCAGCCTTAGCTCACAGCTACACTGCGGGGATAAAGCGAAAACACACTTGCAGTGGAAATTCTCATGTTAAGCACACGCACCCCTCAAAAAGAGGTCTTTATACCCATTCTGGAGAGGTCCCAGTTCGGGAGCGATGTGAAACTGAAGGGGAAAGGCGAGCAGGAGGTAAGGAGGGGAGAGGCAGGGTTTGCTGCACCCCGTGCCAGGGCCTCAGCTCTGGAGAACGTGAGCTTTCAAGCACTGAAATGTGTTTGAAGGCGCCAA
Source organism: Myiopsitta monachus (assembly GCA_017639245.1). Classification (NCBI taxonomy): domain Eukaryota; kingdom Metazoa; phylum Chordata; class Aves; order Psittaciformes; family Psittacidae; genus Myiopsitta; species Myiopsitta monachus. The sequence continues at coordinate 111,448,614 of CM029917.1, read as the reverse complement.
AAGTACTTTCTCCTGCCAGGAAGGAGTTAAGGAGGGATTCAGCTGAGCCCTTTGTGGCGAGGCTTTCCTGCGAGCAGGCTGCTTCGGGCAGGAAACCGTTCAAACTGAAATGGGGAGGGGATGTGTCAGAGCAGCCTGGGGCAACGTGGTAGGGCACAGACCAAAACCTCACACTGTACGGGGTGTGACATCGCCTTTTCCTATTCACCGGCTTGACCAGGAACCCAGGGGGGGTTCCTGGAGCCCCCACATGAGCCTTCCCCAGGGAAAGCCCCCGCTGCTGAGGATCCAGCGATGGGGAGATGCTGGGGCTTTGCGAGGACCATGAGAGCAACCTGGTCTAGTGGAGGGTGTCCCTGTCCGAGGCAGGGGGTTGGAACTGGAAACGCTTTAAGGTCCCTTCCAACGCAAACCAGTCTGGGATTCTGTGTGATTCTGTATCTGCATGGCGGGGGGGGGGGGGCATAAAAGAAAACCAGACCCTGCTTGTTTGATATAAGGGGAACAGTGAATAAATGCAAATAGTAAATCATTTCTACTTTGTTCCCCAAGCATGGAAATACCGGGGGCTTCCGCCACCAGCTCACCCCATCGTTTCACATCATGTGTTCCACACCCTTCAAATCCTGAATCCCAAGTGCTCCAAACCTCCCCCTGCTGAAGGCATTTCAAAGCCAGATTTTCAGCCACTAAATTGGTCTGGGGTTTCTTGGTTTTGGCTTTAAAGCCTCGTGCCTCTGCCTTTATGGCAAGCTACTTCGGTGGTCATCGCTTTCCAGGCCCAGAGAATAACACCTTGTGCTAAAGATTCTGCTGAAGAAAACAACTGCACAGCTCAAATTGCATCTTTTCCTTATTTTGAGTGCTTTTTGGTTTCAGTGGGGGAGAAAACAGGAAAAATTCATCCCTTCCTGCTTTCATTTTTAGTGCTAAGCTCCTACATTTGTCATTTTTCAATTGCACGGAGATAGATGTAAAGGAGGGGAAAAGAGGCGATGAAATACGAAGTAATCATAACTAAAAATCAGTGAGTTCTCCTTGGTTTTATTCCTAAAGGGGATTTTGGGGGATCCCAAGCTGGAGTGGTACATGGGGCTGCTGCCCTGATGCACACCTGGATGTGGGGCTCAGCGCAGAAGCAGGGACCACGCTGAAGCTCTGGGTGCTGCTGCAGATGCTCTTTGGTAGCTGCTGGTGAGACATCTGCATCAAGAAGAGGAAGAACCTCTTGGTAGCCAGCCCTACCACTAAGAGGAGACCCTGCGTGGAGAGGGGGGATGGCACAAAACCCCTCCATCACTGGCTCTACCACCATGGTCCGGCTGTGGCTCCATCTCTGCATCTGCCTCCAGACCCCAGGTAAGAGGAACGCATCTCTTCAGGGTTAAGGGCATCTAAAACTGTGCTGGAGCCTCTCCTCCACCCTGCTTTAGCACGTGGGGTTTTACACAGCATCTGGATGATGGACGTTTAAATATAGGATAGATTACAGGATATTATTACCTATATTATTACCTACCATTGCATAGTTTTGTACAATGTCCCTTAATAACATGCTTGAGCTTCTGGTCAGTGAAGAAGCAGAGGCCTGAAGCAGTCCGGCAGCTGGACTCAATGATCAACTGTAGATGCCTTCCAATTGAAATAGTCTACTCTCTACTGTACTGTACTGTACTCTACACTACTCTACCCTACCCTACCCTACTCTACCCTACTCTATTCCAAGCACAATGTATAATGGTATAGACACCATCAAATTTGTTTTTCCTGCACCCTCTTAGTGCAGATGGGCTGTGGGAAGCTGCTGACGGAGAAGTCAAAGCAGCACCCATCTACGCTGCCCCTGTAACATGAAGACAATAAACATCCCATCAAATTTTCCTATAATCTATCCAAGGATTGAATGCTTCCCAAGGGCCAAGCTGGAATGGGTGTTATAAACCCGTGCTGCCTTCTGCTTATTGCAGACATGTTGCAGGAGGTTTGAATTGAATTTATAGTCAGTGTCAGGGCAAAGTGATGGAACTGTGCTTTAAGGGACAATTTTTGCCATCGGCTGTCAGGTAGAAGGTATTGAAAGCTTGAAACACACATTTAATGTATATATTCGAGTAACAGCTCAAGTTGGTCCCCTAAAATGCTGCCCAACACAGGTCCAAAGCTGCCCAGCACCTTTGCTATAGGCTGTCAGGACCGCAGGGTGTTTGTTCACATTGTGTGATGGTCATTCAGCTACAGCCTAACACAGCTGATCTGGCAGCAAACAGCCTGAGGCACTTACATACAGGTAGTAATATCCTACAGGCCTATACAGTAGGGTCCCTGCTGAGAAAGCCCCAGTAGGTCAGGTTTCTCTGCACATACAAAGGGAAAAAGGGATCATTTTCGAGCTGCCGCAGGCTGGTCTTGCTAAACACATGGAAACAAACCCATCCCACCCCAATTCCCTGGGGTCTCCTGACAGAATATACATTGGAAAAGGGAACAGGGAGGTTTTAGGGGATGAAGTTGTGGCAAAGGATGAGCTGTTCTGCTCTGGCTCTGTCCCAGCTCACCCCACTGGAGCTTGACCATTGACTTAGAGCTGAGCTGAACATTTGCCATGATCCATTCTCATCCATGAGAGCAAAGTTTAGCAGGATTACACTCCAAAACCTGAAGATTATGGATTTTAGTAATAAGGAAGCATTTATATTGTCACAGCACCAAAGAATGTGGTGAAATGCTGCGGCTGCACCAATGCCGCCTTGAATTTGGCACTGGAATATTAGGGCTGAAGCCTGCTCATCTCTGCAGTGCACCAACAGTGATGGGGTCATTGGTGTGGGGACAGAAGAAGGCTCTGGATCTGTGTTAGAGCCCTCTTCTTTGCCTGTCCCCATGGGGGACATCAGGCCCATGGACTTCAAACACAGGTCATGCAAACCTGGGTTTGAAGGCTGCATGAGGCTGTTTGCAACAGCCACTGGAAGCAGCTTTGGGATTTTGGAGGAATAGGGACATTTTTAAGGGAATAAAGGGCCCAAAATGTATTTTATTGAGCTTTTTGCACAGCTTCAAAACACGTCTGGGAAACAGGTGGGGGAAGCGGGAGCATCCTTATCTTCAGAGGGCTGTTTTTCACCCGGTCTCGGAGTTATCTGCAGCTTTGTAGGACCCTTTGCTTAACAGAAAGGATCACAAGCCGCTGTTCTCCTTCCCACAAGGACACATCCTGGCTCTCACACAGACACAGCTCACATCTGCCTGGGCCAAACACGACTCAGATAATAGCCAAAGGAGCTTCAAAACCCAAACAGGGCGATGCGATGCCAAAGCCAAGCTTTCAATCCCACCGCCACCCCTCATTTTCCCTCCCTCCCTCTCCAGCTACTGAAATTCATATGAAACTAATGTAATCTGAAAATTAACATCAAATTGGCTCATTTTGAGGTGTTTTGCATGATTTGGGGTCTTTATCTGTGCCTGAGATGAAGTTTACCGGTGTTGCATCTGTTAGAACAAAAATGTGGCAAATAAGTTAAAAGGCTCAAAGAAAATCTGTTGAAAGAGAGGTGAATACTCTCTGAAAAATGGAAGAGAAAAGGAGGGGAGAGGGGCATCCATAGGAGTGGGTGGAGGTGCTTTGCCCTGTCCATACAGTCCTGAAGACACCCTAAAATCATCCCTCCATTCCCATACATGGCATTAAGCCCCCCCCAGATGAGTGTTTAGAGGGTGTACTGTCTGTTTAAATACATGTATACTACCTAACTACAGATATACTACCTATTAAAGTGCAGATATACTACCTATCTAACTACAGATATACTACCTATTAAAGTGCAGATATACTACCTATTTAAGTACAGATACACTACCTATTTAAGTACAGATACACTACCTATTTAAGTACAGATACACTACCTATTTTAGTGCAGATATACTGCCTATTTAAGTGCAGATACACTACCTATTTAAGTACAGATATACTACCTATTTAAGTACAGATATACTACCTATTTAAGTACAGATATACTACCTATTTAAGTACAGATACACTACCTATTTAAGTACAGATACACTACCTATTTAAGTACAGATACACTACCTATTTTAGTGCAGATATACTGCCTATTTAAGTGCAGATACACTACCTATTTAAGTACAGATATACTACCTATTTAAGTACAGATACACTACCTATTTAAGTACAGATATACTACCTATTTAAGTACAGATACACTACCTATTTAAGTACGGATATACTACCTATTTAAGTGCAGATATACTACCTATTTAAGTGCAGATATACTACCTATTTAAGTGCAGATACACTACCTATTTAAGTGCAGATATACTACCTATTTAAGTGCAGATATATTACCTATTTAAGTGCAGATACACTACCTATTTAAGTACAGATATACTACCTATTTAAGTACAGATACACTACCTATTTAAGTGCAGATATACTACCTATTTAAGTGCAGATATACTGCCTATTTAAGTACAGATATACTACCTATTTAAGTACAGATACACTACCTATTTAAGTACAGATATACTACCTATTTAAGTGCAGATATACTGCCTATTTAAGTGCAGATACACTACCTATTTAAGTGCAGATATACTACCTATTTAAGTACAGAAATACTACCTATTTAAGTACAGATATACTACCTATTTAAGTACAGATACACTACCTATTTAAGTGCAGATATACTACCTATTTAAGTACAGATATACTACCTATTTAAGTACAGATATACTACCTATTTAAGTGCAGATACACTACCTATTAAGTGCAGATACTACTACCTATTTAAGTACAGATATACTACCTATTTAAGTGCAGATATACTACCTATTTAAGTACAGATATACTACCTATTTAAGTACAGATATACTACCTATTTAAGTACAGATATACTACCTATTTAAGTACAGATATACTACCCTATTTAAGTACAGAATATACTACCTATTTAAGTACAGATATACTACCTATTTAAGTACAAATATACTACCCTATTTAAGTGCAGATATACTACCTATTTAAGTACAGATATACTACCTATTTAAGTACAGATATACTACCTATTTAAGTACAGATATACTACCTATTTAAGTGCAGATATACTACCTATTTAAGTACAAATATACTACCTATTTAAGTACAGATATACTACCTATTTAAGTACAGATATACTACCTATTTAAGTACAAATATACTACCTATTTAAGTGCAGATATACTACCTATTTAAGTACAGATATACTACCTATTTAAGTACAAATATACTACCTATTTAAGTACAGATATACTACCTATTTAAGTACAGATATACTACCTATTTAAGTACAAATATACTACCTATTTAAGTGCAGATATACTACCTATTTAAGTACAGATATACTACCTATTTAAGTACAAATATACTACCTATTTAAGTGCAGATATACTACCTATTTAAGTACAGATATACTACCTATTTAAGTACAGATATACTACCTATTTAAGTGCAGATATACTACCTATTTAAGTACAGATATACTACCTATTTAAGTACAAATATGCTACCTATTTAAGTGCAGATACACTACCTATTAAAGTGCAGATATACTACCTATTTAAGTACAGATATACTACCTATTTAAGTACAGATATACTACCTATTTAAGTACAGATATACTACCTATTTAAGTACAGATATACTACCTATTTAAGTACAGATATACTACCTATTTAAGTGCAGATACACTACCTATTCAAGTACAGATATACTACCTATTTAAGTACAGATATACTACCTATTTAAGTACAGATATACTACCTATTAAAGTGCAGATATACTGCCTATTTAAGTGCAGATACGCTACCTATTTAAGTGCAGATATACTGCCTATTTAAGTGCAGATATACTACCTATTTAAGTACAGATATACTACCTATTTAAGTGCAGATATACTACCTATTTAAGTACAGATATACTACCTATTTAAGTACAGATATACTACCTATTTAAGTGCAGATATACTGCCTATTTAAGTGCAGATACGCTACCTATTTAAGTGCAGATATACTGCCTATTTAAGTGCAGATATACTACCTATTTAAGTACAGATATACTACCTATTTAAGTGCAGATATACTGCCTATTTAAGTGCAGATATACTACCTATTTAAGTACAGATATACTACCTATTTAAGTACAGATATACTACCTGCTTAACTAGGCTTGGCCAAAAAAACAGCTGGAGAACCCAAAAAGGCCTCTGAAAGAGTATGGGAGCATCCTGATGCTCCTGTTTCTCAGTCGTGTGATCCCCTGGTCTGTAACTACCTGACCTTCTTAATCCCACAAAGAACATCTGTTCTTAGAATGGAAGAAAAACGATGAGAAGCAAATAAGAACTCATCCCTGTCCCTTTTCTCTTAGGTTTCTGTGCAAACCTCTTTTTAACCCAGACTCCAAAGCATATTACAGCCCAAGCTGGCAATGAAACACAACTGCTGTGTGAGCTGCAGAAGGAGCATGCTGGGGTGTACTGGTACCGCTGGAGCCAGGAGAAGCAAAACTTCGAGTTCTTGATGTTTTCCAGCCCGATGGGCAAAGCCACCTATGGCACAAACATGAGCCAGGAGAAGTTCAGTGCCCATGGAGCAGGTACCCGCACCACCTACAGCCTGCGCATCAGCCACCTCCATGCCTTGGACAATGGGATCTATTACTGCTCCATCTCCCAGTCCTCCCAGCTCCTCCTGGGCACTGGGACACGGCTCAGTGTGGGTAAGCATCACCCCTGGGGTTCCAAAATGTACCACCGTGATGAGCAAGGGCAAGGGGTGATATGTGGTAGTGGACCCTCCCCAGTGTTGAAGTGCAAGGATGGGGCTGTGGGGTTTGAAGAGCCTATGAGACTGGATAAGGCAGAAAACACATATAATAGCTATATTTGAGGTCAGCTGCATGTAATAGTCCCTTTTCCACCACAGTTGCTCTGCTGTGGTCATGCCTTGAGCACTGTGTTTGTCCTGGTGTTTCAGGATTCCCATGGGAAGACCCTCATCCCCTGATGCCCTGTGCTTTTCTCATCCCCTGTGGTACTGCAGGTGAGAGGTTTGATGTGTGCCCTGGGTCTTCCCTACCCACCCAAGTGACCAGAGCAGCATGAAGGCCTGAGGACCTCATCCCTCGCATCTCCGGGGTGGTTCTGGCTGCAGGTTTCAAACCTGTCCTTCACATAAAGCATTGAAATAGGATTTATTCCTCAAAGCCACTGTTACCGGGGAGCTCTGACTGTAAATCTGAACTAAGGGTGGCATGGGGGGGATAAAGATGCTTTACAGATCCTGGGTCAGGATGCAGCTCTTTTCAGCCCATTTTCCACTTGAGCACAGAGCAGGATATAGAACAGATGAAAACTAACGTGTTTGAAGGAGGATTCAGCCCTTTCTTTGCAGGCTTTTAGGGAGACAAATAACTTCTTTAACCAAGATGCAGCCCCAGAGTCCCAAACTTTCTGGGTTGCTTTTGTTGCAAACGCACCCTGCACCTCGAGCTGGCTGAGAAAGCCCTCCTGGATCCTTGCTGGATCAAAGAAAAGCCGTTTTCAGATAAAGGAGAGCTGGTTTTCATCAGCCGAGCCCCTATCTGTGCAAAGCAGAGCCTGAAAAACAGGGTTGAAACTCAGCACCGTCAAGGACGCTCTAATTAAAACCCAGACAGCAGCAGGTGCTCTGGGAGGATCAGGCTTTGCTGCGTGTTTGCTTTCCCTCCTTTTAGTCCTCATGATAAAACAGGTTGTTTGTAAGTTCCTTTTGTTTAAGTCTGTTATAATGCCAGGGAAAAGTTGTCCAGATAAATCCCAGACACCCAATGTCTCATCTATGTGAAAGAACAGTGGTTTCCATAGGAATTCCAGCCCCAAAACAGAACAAATTAGGTTTGAGTCGCTCCAAATTGTGCAGTTTGAGCAGTCAAGTTTAATGCCATGTTAGTTTAATTTTATTGGGGCATTTCAATTCAGTATTCCTGGTGTTTTCCTGACCGCCTTTACAGAGGGGTGAACGTGCCCCATTGTAATTCAGATGCACCATAATAAATCCTGCTCTCCTTTATCAGGAAAGAAATAAATAACCCAATTTTGAGCTGCGATTAGAGGGATCTGAGTAAGAAAAGATCCAGGGACCCCTTTAGACCTCCCAGTGCTGCTGAAATCCACTGCCCAGGGCTTTGTGCAGCGCTGAGGAGGTGATGCCCGGCAGCAAATGGAGCTCAGTGTAAGCTTTCCCTCTGCCTCAGCCTCCCGCCCCTCATTGCCCGGTACATTGTTTTATTGATGCTTTTACCAGCTCCTGGTGACTTCTGTGGCCACTGAGAGGTCCAGGTCGAGCTCCTGGGCCCTCCAGCCCTTTGCAGGGGTCGCTGGATGGGGCTAGGTTTAAAAGCCCAAATCTCCATCCCCTCTTGCCTGATCCCCACCGCACTCGGTGCCACACTGACCATCCTCTTCTCCTCCTTGCCCACCAGTTGATGGTTTTCCTCTGCCTTCAAAGACCACTCAGGCCCCGCTCTCCACAAAGCCCCTGCGGTGCGTGACCAAAAGCCAAGCTCCCATCAGGAAAGGTACGAATGACGCTGGGTCTGCTCAGTGCCAAATGGGTGTGCTGAGCTCCTGATGCAGGGCTCAGATGCAGTTTGTCCTGGGGTGGGGGCGACCACAATGTTACCCCGTATGGATGGGCACCTGGATCTGTCTAAACCCATCATTCTGGATGGAGCTGACCTCTGACTTTAGGAGTGCTCCCCTGGGATGTACAAGGGTTTCGGGGACTGGATGTGCTTCAGTTTAAGTACCATGACTCATCTCTGAGTTCCCTGCAATGCCCTCAGTGTAACGCATCCTCTAAGAGATATCCCAGGGTGATGGTCATGTCCCCAACCCCTCCTCTGAGGACCTGCCTTGCTTTCCTCCCTTTCCCACCTCATGCTCCATCCCTCAGAGCTGATGGTGCTGAGCCCTCTCCTTCCCTCCAGGTGCCTGCAGCCCCCTGGTCTGGGTCCCGCTGGCCACCACTGTCCTGGTCCTCCTGCTGAGCCTGGTCCCCACTGCCCATCGCTTCCACCGTAAGCATCCTGCCGGGGGGCCACGAGGGGCGTCAGGCCCTGGGACAGCCCAGGAGCAGGAAGGGGAGCTGGGAGAGGGTCCTGGAGCTGACTGATACCATCTCTCCCCAGGTATGAAGCAGAGGCTGTGGCTTCGCATCCACAGACAGTAAATCCCACTGGCTCCTTTGGCAGACAGGGAGAAGCTACGGACCCCCCTGCCTGGACATGACCCAATAAGGATGCTTCAGGAGACAGACATAGGCTTGTGCTATAGGACAGACATTTATTCCCTGTGGCAGACCATGACTTTAACAGGTTTCCTTAACACAACAGCTGGCAAAGGGACCAGGCTGGGTTCTGCAGTGTGCTAAGCACTTCTCAAAGGGTGCTGAGCAGGGCAAACAGGGCTCTGCACTGGGAGTACCGGGGCTGGTGTACCAAAGGGATTCAGGTGGGCTGGAAAGATGCTGTGAGCTCCTTGGCTCTCTATGTTCATCTATAGGACAGCGTGAAGGTGCTTTTCCTTTGCTTCTGCTAATGCTGGTTGATAGGGCTTTGGCAATGAACACTTTGAGAGCAACCGGCAGATGGAGGGGCAGTTCTCTGCACAGCTCGTAAAGGCCCTGTTTGTTAGCAACAGGACTATATCTCTTAGCCATTTTGCTCTATAAGGAGGTGTCTTGTGGCCCAGCTCAGTGGGAACATGGATACAGAGCGGGCAAGAAACGATGGCCTCTGCCCAAGCAAGAGTTAAAGCAGAGCAAAGACTCCAAGGGTCTGGGAGGGAGTTTTGTCCCATGGGAGACTGCAAACAGGCAGGAGTGGGAGAGGAGAGCCAGACAAAGCCATGCCTGCAAGGACAAGCACCTGGCACAGCCTGAAGGCCAACGGCGCCTCTGGGAACAAACAGGGAGCCAGGGCTGGCCCTGTGCCCAGCAGCTTGGCACAGCCAGCGGGGACTGCTCCGAGTGATGCCTGTGTGCGCTGAGCCCTGAGCAATACCCATGTGTGCTGAGCCCTGATTGTGCTGAGCCCCAAGCAGTACCCGCGTCCTAAACCCTGAGTTATACCCATGTGTGCTGAGCCCTGAGTTATACCCATGTGTGCTGAGCCCTGAGTTATACCCATGTGTGCTGAGCCCTGAGTTATACCCATGTGTGCTGAGCCCTGAGTGATGCCCATGTGTGCTGATCCCTGAGTTATACCCATGTGTGCTGAGCCCTGAGTTATACCCATGTGTGCTGAGCCCTGAGTTATACCCATGTGTGCTGATCCCTGAGTTATACCCATGTGTGCTGAGCCCTGAGTGATGCCCATGTGTGCTGATCCCTGAGTGATGCCCATGTGTGCTGATCCCTGAGTTATACCCATGTGTGCTGAGCCCTGAGTTATACCCATGTGTGCTGAGCCCTGAGTGATGCCCATGTGTGCTGATCCCTGAGTGATGCCCATGTGTGCTGATCCCTGAGTTATACCCATGTGTGCTGAGCCCTGAGTGATGCCCATGTATGCTGAGCCCTGAGTTATACCCATGTGTGCTGATCCCTGAGTGATGCCCATGTGTGCTGATCCCTGAGTTATACCCACGTGTGCTGATCCCTGAGTTATACCCACGTGTGCTGATCCCTGAGTTATACCCATGTGTGCTGAGCCCTGAGTTATACCCATGTGTGCTGAGCCCTGAGTTATACCCATGTGTGCTGAGCCCTGAGTTATACCCACGTGTGCTGATCCCTGAGTTATACCCATGTGTGCTGATCCCTGAGTTATACCCATGTGTGCTGAGCCCTGAGTTATACCCATGTGTGCTGAGCCCTGAGTTATACCCATGTGTGCTGAGCCCTGAGTTATACCCATGTGTGCTGATCCCTGAGTTATACCCACGTGTGCTGATCCCTGAGTTATACCCATGTGTGCTGAGCCCTGAGTTATACCCATGTGTGCTGAGCCCTGAGTTATACCCATGTGTGCTGAGCCCTGAGTGATGCCCATGTGTGCTGAGCCCTGAGTTATACCCATGTGTGCTGAGCCCTGAGTTATACCCATGTGTGCTGATCCCTGAGTTATACCCATGTGTGCTGAGCCCTGAGTTATACCCATGTGTGCTGATCCCTGAGTTATACCCATGTGTGCTGATCCCTGAGTTATACCCATGTGTGCTGATCCCTGAGTTATACCCATGTGTGCTGATCCCTGAGTTATACCCATGTGTGCTGATCCCTGAGTTATACCCATGTGTGCTGATCCCTGAGTTATACCCATGTGTGCTGAGCCCTGAGTTATACCCATGTGTGCTGAGCCCTGAGTTATACCCATGTGTGCTGAGCCCTGAGTTATACCCATGTGTGCTGATCCCTGAGTTATACCCATGTGTGCTGAGCCCTGAGTTATACCCATGTGTGCTGAGCCCTGAGTTATACCCATGTGTGCTGAGCCCTGAGTTATACCCATGTGTGCTGAGCCCTGAGTTATACCCATGTGTGCTGAGCCCTGAGTGATGCCCATGTGTGCTGAGCCCTGAGTTATACTCATGTGTGCTGAGCCCTGAGTGATGCCCATGTGTGCTGATCCCTGAGTTATACCCATGTGTGCTGATCCCTGAGTTATACCCATGTGTGCTGAGCCCTGAGTTATACCCATGTGTGCTGAGCCCTGAGTGATGCCCATGTGTGCTGAGCCCTGAGTTATACCCATGTGTGCTGAGCCCTGAGTTATACCCATGTGTGCTGATCCCTGAGATATACCCATGTGTGCTGAGCCCTGAGTTATACCCATGTGTGCTGAGCCCTGAGTTATACCCATGTGTGCTGAGCCCTGAGTTATACCCATGTGTGCTGAGCCCCGGGTGCTGCCCATGGATGCTCACCCCGAGTGCTGCCAGAAGCAGGGTAGGTCCCCCCAGGGATGTTAACGAAGTGAGGGCAAACCCAGGCATGGGAAGAGCTTGTGCGGGTGTAAAGCATCACAGTGGCAGAGCAGCATCCCTCTGCCTCCCTCCCTCCCCTCCCTGCTGCGGGGAGGTGCTGCTCTCCACGTGAATATTGGTTTTTCTGGAGGGCTTCTCCAGCCCAGCTCCTCGGATGGAAACCCCCCGAGTGGTGCAGTGGTGCAGTGACAAAGCCATCGATGGACCACGCTGAGCCAGCTTCCCCACCCCGTGATGCTCGCCAGGCTCTCAGGCCGCTCCAGACCCCATCCCACCAGAGATGCTGCTGCGGTGGGAGTCCTGTAGAACCTCCTCTCTGATGCATCATATGAGCAGCACGTTTTAGCCTCTGTGAAAGCTCAGATGAGCCAAACCCACCATTGTTCTACCCTGCAAGTGCTCGGTACCCAGAGCTTCACCCCAGGAGCAGATGGTTTTTATGATATGTGTTTTGTACAGGACAGATACGAGGAAACCCCTTTGAAACTCCCCATGGGCGAAGGTTTATTCTTTCAAGCCCAGGGTTTTCCCGCTGCCTGCAGCTGCTTTTGAGATCCCAGCTCTCTTTCCCATGCTTGAGGCATCCTGACCTTAATGTCCATACCTGCCTCACCTCTCGGCCAGTGCAGGAGATGCTCTCCCACGGCCAAGCAGCCAGAGCAGCAAAAGGCAGGCTGTGACAGCCCAATCCTCCTCTCCCATGGGAAGGTGAGCAGCCATAGGGATAACCCTGCCTGGTTCACTCCTTCTCCCTCCATCCCCACGCTCAGGCCATCCCCACAGTGTCCAGCCCTCATCAAACCCCTCCAGGACAGCACCACCTTGCCTCGATGGACTTCAGCGACCCAACTCCAGTGACACCCATTCAAAGGATGGGGATTTACCCCTCAGCTCTCTGGATAACTGCATCAGGCAGGAAGAGTTTTCTCAATGTCCAAATTCCCCAATTTGACTTTGTTGTTCCTTTGGAATTTGGAAGAAAAAAACCCTAAACCCCCCCCCAAACTCCACATCATCTGTATGCAGTCAAAACAGGAGAGCACAGCACCGGTCAGGGATGTCCCCAGTCCTGTTGACACACAGGTTTGGGCAGTTTACCAGTGGAAATGATGAAACAAATGGCACTAAATCCTATAACCATCAATAGGGTGTTTTAACATTAAACCTCGGAGAGATTTTAGCAGCAGTTTCACAACTGCGAGGGGCAGTGGGAATAATCACCTCCATTTCACAGCATCTTTTCCCAGAGCACATGTAAGAAACAGAAACACTGATAAAAAGATGCTTTTATCTCTGAGAAAATGACCTGGTCCCTTGATACCTGCAGCTGCTTCGGTTTTCTTTCCTACCCTGTCATTGTGCTGAGAGCACGGTGGTACCAGCCAAAAGTCAGGGATGCTGAGTTATGGCGCATGGGGGAAAAGGGATGATTCCATCATGGAAACTAATGGGAATGTGTTTCTGTGCCTCTCTGCTAATGGCTTGGTGCCTGAATCCATGGAGGGAGAGGTGCAGGTAACAGAACTGCCCATCACAATGTCACCCAGCCACAGTGCGCTGGCAAATGAGAGGCCCTGATTTATTCCTCCTTTCCTTCTAAGGATGGACCAGCCATCTCCTGTTCCTCACTGTCATCCTCCTCCCTGCAGCAGGGAGCATCCATACCTAGAAAGGAAAACACCGGCATTTTATCCATAACCCCAAACCCTCACACCAGCATAAATAATTGCTGTCATCTTACATGACAAAAGGAGAGAGCCCAAAAAACTGGACAAAGACAAAAGGGTTTGGGATAGAACGAGGAGTTTTTTCCAGATCTGAAGTACAAAACTACTACAGTACCCGTGTGGTACCCACCCCCATGAGTCACTGGGCAAGGAGTTGTAAAAGAGGTCAAAACTACATGTTGCAATGATCTGTTGTTATTGTTTTATTATCTTATTGGTTTAGAGTCTATACATATACTCTACATATATTCTATACCCTATCTAGAACATATTTGACATATGTACATATTATATAAATATATAATCTATACATATTCATACATATACACATAGATTCCATATTTTCTCCATTCTATGTATTCTACATTTAACAAATACTGCCATTATTCTTTCAGTGACAGTGCATGCATATCTTGAAAGCATTAAGATATTCAAAGGACAGAGAGCAGAGCAGGAATGAAGGTATTTCAGGCATCGCAGTAAGTAGTCTCAATGCAGAACTTCTGCACACAGATCGTAAAACCCTCTCATTCTTACCAGAATATCTCAGTTGCTGGTCTAATATTGCTTGCGCTCCATTTATCTTTATTCTTTTAAGCTGCCCAGTCATTTTTATGTGGCTATTCTTTGTATTATTATATATCTACTCCTTTGTATTTATAACATGAAGAAGCAAACCAAATCAGGTTCACCTGAAAGCATTCAATGGAAAACAAGATAGTGACACAAAAGAAGAAGTTGGATCTGATTTTAAAGCTCCTAAATATATAAAGAGTCATTTTGCAGGGTCATAAACACAGCTGAGTTGGGCGCGCTAATGGAGAAAGGATGAATAACATCTCTATTAAATGATGGAACTTGAAAGCTGTGCAGAGGGAAAGGAGGCACACATCATAGAATCATGGAATCCCAGGTTGGAAGGGACCTGAAGGATCATCTGGTCCAACATTTCCAGGCAAAGCATGACCCAGGTCAGATGTCCCAGCGCCATGTCCAGCCAAATCTTAAGTGTTGGGGAGTTGCCACTTCCCTGGGGACATCATCCCAATGGCTGATCGTTCCCACTGTGAATAATTTTCCTCTTGTGTCCAGTCAGAACCTCCCTGGGAATAACGTGTGCTCATTACCTCTTACCTTTTCCATGAGACCCCTTGTAAAAAGGGAGTCTCCATCTTCTTTGCAGCCACCCCTTAAACGCTGGAACACGGTGACAAGGTCTCCCCTGAGCTGCCTCTTCTCCAGACTGAACAGTCCCAGCTCTCTCAGCCTTTCACACGGCTTCCCAGTCCTTGGATCATCTTTGTGGCCCTTCTCTGGACCCTCTCCAGCCTTTTGTCCAGTGGAGACCAAAACTGAACACAGTATTCCAGCTGTGGCCTGATGAGAACTGAGTACAGTGGGATAATCACATCTTCATCTCTGCTTGGTGATGCCCTTGTTGATGTTCCCTGGCATCCCATTGGATTTCTCTACAGCAGCCTCACACTTTCCTCATACTGAGCCGCTGTCCCCCAGGACCCAGAGGCCCCTTTCCACAGAGCTGCTCCCAGGGCAGATCCCAACCTGTGCTGCACTCCGGGATTGGGTTTGCTAAGGTGCAAGACCTGGCGCTTGTCCTTGTTGAACTCCATTGGCCCTTGCAACCCCACTCTTCCTGCGTACATCCATGGGTGCTATTTAAATTCCTTCTGATTAATCCTTGGCCAGAACAGCTCCGTGCACAACAGCTGCTTATTGAATACATCCTCCTGGCAGGAAAAATGGATTCCCAGTAGGACATCCAGCCCAGACCTGTTGAATGGGAGCTCTGAATGTCTTTTTCTCCCACCATATAAAACCAGATATGTCCCAGAACCTGCAAAGAAAGCCCAATTCTCACTTGCTTCTCCTGCATCCCTTTAGCACACAGACACAGCCCTACACACGAGCAGGGGCAAGTCTCTTCCCCATCTTTCAGAAGCATCCAACACACAAAAGCCCTCCTGCACCCTCAGCACACAGCAGCTCACCGGGGTACTCTGCTGTTGGGCTACCAAGCAATTAACAGGAGCCTTAACTACAGAGACATTGCATCACAGAGGTTGGCAGTTGTTTGTATAAACTGTTTTCTAACTATGTATTGCTATTATCACTCAAAAATGACATATTACATGTTATATATTATAGTTGAATATAATATATATATTAAAATAGTTCTATATTATGTTATATGTAAGCATATATATGTTTATAATAAATATATAAATGTTTATATATAATAAATATCCACGTTTTTTAAAATATAGAAAATTAAATTGTGGTATATTATGATTGTAGATTATCTATTTATCATTATAATTATACTATTAGACTATGTAATTATATTATATAATGATATGATTAAATATGTTCATTTATTATTATTAATACTACATTGATTATAATATTATAATTACATTAATTAATTTTATATTATTATGTTATATTGTAATGTTACTATATATAAATTTATATTATAGGTATATGTATTCCAAATAAATGTGTTAGATTTAAATATACATATATATTTAAATATATTATAAATGACCATATCATATATTATTTCATATATTGTGTTACGTATTATAGCGAATATATGTAACTATATATGTATGCCTACTATATATATACTATATGTACACTATATATATGTTGACAGTTACGTGGATTGACAGACACCCATAGAAAAACCCACCGGGGAACAAAAAGCTACCTTCCGGCAGCACAAGTGCTTCTTGCCCATGTATCCCTTATTGCATTTCATTCACTAAATCGGAAACAGTAACATTCAATTTCTGCTCCAAATAAACCAGAAATTGTTTCTTTCGTATTATGATTCATTTTATCGAATATTATTCCTGGTTATTGAATTAAATGTTATTTGCTGGATACAGATGGAACACCCTGGGTTTATCGGTGTGCGCATATTGCGTGCACTCAGCTCCGCAGCCTCTGTGGAAGTACACACATACATTGGTTATCCCAGCATTCATTTACGCGGAACACACGCCCGAGCAAGTTACACGCCAGTTTGTGCAAAGCATTTTGCTTCCCTACCGCCTTGCCATGGGAAAGCTTACCTGGAGCTCACACACCGGGGGCTCCTTTGCACGAAACAGAGCTCTCCCCATGCTTTTAATATTTGCAGTAGGAGGTTTAATATTCCTCCCCTGCTAAGACTCAGCTTCTCACCCAGGCTTTAGGATAAACAAGTGTATGGAGGGGACTGCATCGCTTTCAGGCAGGGGAACACCACCATTGCTATTTGCACTTTCGGATCCTGTTCATAAAGTAAAACCAGTTGTGAAAGGCTATAAAATATCCCAGTGACGGCATCAGCACAGAACTCTCTGCCGAGCACGAGGTGTCCATGCGCTGTTGCAATGGGGATCTCACACAACCAACGGCAGTCCATTTAACATGAAAACCCAAAAAGCCCTCAGACAAGTCACTCGCAGAGAGCAGCTGGAAGTCAACATGGGAAGGAAACCTGCTTCAAAGCCCTCTTCAAAAAGCTCCTTGGAGGGGTCAGGAGCCCTTAGGCTGATGCAGGACCCGTAAGCTTGTCTCCTCTGCACTATTGGCTATTTTGGGGTTGGACAGTAACGAAGAGCTGAATTTCACCTTACCCAAACCAGACTGAGCGCTGCATCACGCAGCAGAAAACCGAATCCCGCAGAAACCTTGGGTGTCTCAGGCAAGGTTCTACAACACTGACCTTCACAAGGGAACACCAAAAGATTGCCTGATTTCCCCGTGTAGAGCATGGGGAGCAATGGATGCACCCAAAGCAAAGCAATGAGCCCACAGGCCGGTGCCAACCACCAGCACCTTGCCTGCTGCAGTCAGCCCTGTGTCCCATCCCACCCCGCACCTTCCTCCACCCTACAAGCACGATGGAGCAAGCCTTATCCTGCCCAAGGTGCAAGCCACATTGGTTTTCCTGCTTTTCTTCTCTGCTGCTTCGCTAAAACATCCAGCCAGAGGCTGGGTACCAAAACACGGGGTACATCACCCTCCCGTCATGAGGCTGCGCAGGGAGGAAGGCTGTGGCTTAAGTGACATCTCTGTCCCCAGAGCTACATGTGTGATCTTGCCCACCACATATCCTGTTGTTCCCTCCCAGTGCAGAGAGCTGGAGCCATGCAGACAGCACAAAACACAACACAAAGCCCAGGTATTGGGCAGATGTCTTTAGGGACAGGCAGGACATCATAGGAGATGATGGGTATGTGCTGCTCTTCCACACTGCAGCATGGCCCATGTCAGAAACCCACTGCATCTGACATCTCTTCGGGTACCACCATGGGAGGAGATGCTGCTGGGGGCCCTGCATGCAGGTTCACAGGCAGAACCTCTGTTGCTCCTCAGCGAAGGCTTACAGTGCAATCACTGTCCAGCATAAGCACACGGTAACCTTGCTGGTCACCAAGGAGCGGTGCTGGGCTGTGCTGACACCCAGCTGCAGAGCTCCACATTCTGCCTTAACATCAGCACCAAATGCTAAATCCAAGTTGGGATATTTCCTCTCAGCCTCTGGAAGGAAATTGAGACAGAATATTCCTGGGGCTGGGATTGCATATTCCTGCCCTGAGCAACAAGCTGCAGATGAAACTGGTGCTACTAAAATATACGCTCAAAGTCATGTTGATGCAGGAGGTAAAGAGTCAGAGCAGCAGTGGAACAGCCACTATTTCTCAGTGTATAGAAAAGCCAGGACTGCTTTTCCTTGCATGCATCATTTCACATTCACCTACTCCGGAACGACCCTTGTGCAGTTCATAGCACCAAGGGTGGGAAGCCTGTGCAAGGAAAACTCGTTGCACATCCTTACCAAACTCAAAGCTGCGCTACCACCAAGCATGGAGATCAGGGAGATTTCCAACCCAGCCACCAGACTAAAGGTCTACACCATGGAGAGATGAAGGCGCAGGAGTGTTTGTGGTTGGCACACGTTGTGGTGTGTGAGTACACAAAAGGAAGGGCAGTGTTGGCCACGGAGTTGGAAAGAGCTACAGTGGAAAGATAGCATCTGGTGTGTGACAGTTGCACTTGACATTCTACAAACCCCTTTAGTGGTGCGGCTTTGCGAAGAGGGGGGCAGCAAGCTGCTCATAAACCACAGCTTCATTTCACACCGGAAAAGTTTGTGCTTTAGTCTCAAGATTCTTTTTCCCCCCTGTTTGAAGCAAGGTTTTGTGATTTGGAAGGAGATTTCGCACTCTTCATTAGAAATCCATTATAACTTCATCAGAACTTCATTAGATTTTGAGCTCTTGCATTAGAACTTCATTAGAACTTTCCATTCCTCCTCAGGAAGGAGATCTTCTAAAGGCTAACGAGAGGAAGAATCAGCAGTGCTGAAGCACACATAGTCCGGTGTCAATCCCATCACTGATCATTTGCAGGGACCAAGCAGCGCTTGCTCACCATCAGTAATGCTGCATCAGTGCTTTGCAATGGGAAGCCCTCCTGAAGCGCTATGAGGAGATACCATGGGCAACAGAACAAGGGACCTCGTAGAGGATGGTCATTTTGGTGCTCCTTTTAGGCCTATCAGCCATTGATCGCTGTGTAATTCCAATGTCCTGAAATGTGCTCCTGTCGCCAGTCATGGAGTTCTGAGGCTTCCATGTGATGCCTGGTATTATTGATGCTCAGAAGCTGAGGAGTTTATTACCACCACTGAGATCCTTACACAAAATGACTGAGAAATCAACCGCATGTGAAATTCAGCATCTCCTTCAGCTCTGGCTCCCTGAGCTCCCTCTCACTTCCCTGTCTTCTCAATTCAATGGACACAAGCATCCAAAGAGAAAGTGAATCCTGAACTCACCTCCTGCCAAGCTCCATTCAAAACAGGCTTTAAACACCCTTGTTAGTCAGCCTGTTCCCTGCATGATTTTGTCCCTTCTCTCCTTTCTCCTGTCTCCTTTTGCTCAATTATTTGACGTTCACTAAGTACAGCCTTAGGCTGGTGGTAATATACAAAGATGAACCTCTGCCAAAAGCAACCTAGGTTGGAGTTCACAGCAGTCAGAGCACAGGAACCATAGCTATGAGTAAAATAACTAGGTCTGGGAAGGGAATTACCTTGGCCAACCAAACCTCTCTGGTCCCCTGACATCTTGTATGATGCTCTGCAGAAGCAACTGGCTGCCTGAGTTTCTCCTCCTTCCTTTGTCATAACTGTGGCACCACAACGGAAATTACTAATAACGTGTTACTAATGCTGCTGTCTCACTGGTCTCACTTAGGCCCCCAGCCTGACATGGACAAGCCTATTGCAAAATACCACCTAGAGGGCAAGCCAGCCAAACCAGAAAGACATTCCTTAACTGATTTCATTGGCCACTTCCTCCTGCCAGGCTTGGACCAGGGGGTTGCTATGAAGCTTACATCACTGATGTAAATCCTTTATACAAGTGGTGGTTTCAAATGAGAGCTTTTCCTGGAGGTCCTGCTTGTGCCTGGAGCTTTCCATAATCCAACAGTGCAGCTGGTTTAGCTTTCCTTATTACTCTGTGAAGTAGGAACAGCCTCATGCTGAGCGACACCTAAACACGGAAGCCAGAAACAAACGATCCCTGCCCCAGCTCATTTATGATTTCGGAGACACGAGATGGGGGGACAGAAGAGGGGTGGTCTTGTCCCATCATACAGAGATGTCTGCATTGGATCTTGCTTGGACCCCTCTGGCCAGCAAAGAGTGTCCGTGCAGAAGAAAGATGTGCGACAGCCCCCCTGCAGCTGTATCTCTCTGCTGACAAGAAGCTTTTGTCTTGCCTTTAAAGGACATATTCATGAGCAGTCTATGGCAGGCAGCAGAAGGGAACAGCTCCCCCTGAAGCCGTCTCCTGTGACTCCCCAGCACAATGGGCAGGAGTCACAAGAGACAGGGGCTGGTGGCACCATTGGTGCAGTGGTGAGTCACAGAGTGCCTCAGGAAGTACACGTAGGAAGAGGAAAAGGAGAATGGTGGCACAGAGTCTGAATGTAACAAAGGGAATGGTGGTCTTGCATGGAAACCGGCTCAAGCCATGAGGACCAAGATCAAGAACACCTCTACGCCCAGGAGAGGAATCCCTGGGCTCCAGTTTGTTACCCTGCACTGATCCATAGCATCATGGAATCAACCAGGTTGGAAAAGACCTTTAAGCATTGCGATTCATAGTAACATTCAGTGTTAATCAGAGACAAGAGAGAAGTAAGATGTCCCTGCTAAAAGGCAGCAGCCCTTCCTGGATGACCCTTTAGATGCATAGCACAGCCATCACTACACCAGCGATGAGGACACACACTGTGTGCTGTAGTTAAGCATCCACACCCTACATCAGAGTGAGAACCTGGTCCTGACAAACACCTGAACCACCCTCTTTTGCCAGCACACTCACTCCCATTTGAACCATACTGAAAAATGGGAATGAGGAATTTTCCTGCTTTGGTCTCAGGTTGTGCTTTGGAAAATGCTTCTGAAATTCCATTCGCTGTCACCGAGGTGTAATAGTGATAAAGTCGGGAGGCACCCACACAACAATCCCGATGGACGGCACGAACCAGCTCACTTCCGCATCTCAGAAAACCTAAGACTCAACGGCAGTCATCTACAAGGCAGGCCATGGTTTCAGTTCCTTCTCTATATTCCTCCATCACCTTATGGAGACAGACAATTCCCAAGAGCACCTTGTCCCATTATAAAGGGAGGATGATTTCTACTTAGGATAAGGAGAAAGAGCTGCCCACTGAAACCAGGAGGAGCCTATGCAAGTATCACCACCTGATGTCTCATCTGGAGATGGCTGGGGCGCTCAGAGGTGACGTAGAGCTCAAGTCTGACATTTTCATGATGGGACTGTGAGATCCAGCTCCCTGTAATGGCGTTTAACTGAGGAAACCTCTTTTCTCTTTCTCTTGCCAAAACCTGCTCTATTTCAGGCAGACATCACAAGTCTCACAGCCTCAGTGTGAATTTCACACATCCCGGCAGGACCTAACAGCAGCTTTCCTCACTCACCAACACGCTTTGACGCTCAGTGGAACAAAGCCAGCTCCTAAACCATTTTCCTTCGCTCATCATTAAGCAGCAGCCACAACAGCAATGGCAGCAGCAGCAGCAGCAGCAGCACCTGAATTTCGACATAGCCAAGGAAAAAGGGGGGATTTCTTTGCAATGGAGTCATAGACAAACACCACCCACAGAAAAGCAACCAACAGGACAGGCAAGACATGCCAATGAGAAGATCGATAACACACCAGCCCGGCAGCATCGCAGCTGCTGGTGTGCGTGCAAAGCTCAAGGAGGCAGCACCCGTACCCATGTGCGAGCGGTCACCGGGAGCAGCCGCAAGGGCCCTCCCCGTTGGAGCGCCCCGGGGTTTTTGGCGGGGCGGAAGACCCTGTGGTTCCAGAAGAAAACCACAACATGTCAAAAACACAGCCCGGGGGCATGGGGCGTTCTCCATGGGTTTCGCATCACAGACCACCTGCCTCGCGCTAGCGGCTCCTGCAGAGCAGCTGCAAAGGGGGGCTGCAAAGGGAAGAGCGCAGCAGCACCTGAAGAGCTCAGCTGCGGGGCAGCCACGTGTGTGCTGGGGGATAAACAACACATGCCATGGAACGCCCATGGGGTGGCGAGGCACGGTGCGCTCTGCCATCTACCCGAGACGTTTTGGGTGCCCGCAAGTGAAGGCAGCGGAATCCCTGCAACGGGGGGCCTGCAGCCAAAGCATTGGGCTCGTCCATCACTTGTGTGGAGCTGGAGCTGCTCTGAAGCCCCAGACGGCAGCAGGGGCTGATCCTGTCTCAAACATGAGCATCATCAGTCTGGATCTCTAGGGAAGCCATCGAGGCAAAATCCTTGCGGCACCGTTAGGAACTGAGAGTGATAAATGAGCCCTAATTCTGGATTAGAAGTGGATTTCTTCAGGAATCTTATTTCCTCCTCGATTTGCTGCAGATGCTGAACATTGCCCAAGAGGGTCCTGGTGACATCACATCCTCCCCAAGCTGCAGCACAGCCTGCCCAAGCTAAGCAAGAAAGATCATCTCTGCTCCACTGCCCCAAGGAGAAGATGACCGGGGCCCCTGCATTGCTCCTGCTGCTGGCACTGGGGCTCTGTGAGTACGGACACTATGGGGTTGTGCATCACCTTCACCGGGATGGGCAAGTAAATCCCTGCCCCTGAATCCAGGAAATTGGGCTAAATGGTTAAAATGGGAACATACAAAACAAACCCAAAAGGGTGGCTCTGAGGTTTGCTCAGTGGGGTGAAGGCGGCGCGGACAGACGGGTGGCTGCAGCATCGTTTGTGCTGGGAAGGGAGCCCAGTTGGAGGAGTGGTTCTGGAGGGGGGGGGAATGGGAAACGGGGGTTTAGGAGTCAGTGTTTTTAAGGAGTCCTTTGGGTAAGCTGGGAAGGGGTAACATCCCTGAGAAGGCAGCTGAAAGGCTTTAAGGGCAGCACCCACCTGTGAAGCCCGGGTGGCTGATTGCTGAGCACCCTCCACGCGCAATCCCAACAAAGACTCCCATAAAACCTTCACATCATCCAGGCAGCATGGTCCTCCCTTTGCATTTGACCTCACGGACAAGGAACGAGGTTTGTCTGGGGCGGGACATGTTTCTTCCCAAGAGGTTCCCGCAAGGATTCCTCTCCCGCAGGCTGCCCTGGGATCCGTGGCCAGGGGTACGTGATGAAGATCCACAGCATCGCGCAGCCCCGCATGGGACAGCGGCTGCTGCTGCACTGTGAGAGCAGCAAGATGGACAGCGGCGTATTCTGGGTCCGCCAGGACAAGGCTGGGACCCTTCACTTCATCGTCTTCATCTCTTCCCTTTCCCGGACCACCTTTGGGGGGAATATGAGGACATCCACACACTTTGAGGTGGGGAAAGACAGCAGGCACTACTGGCTGGCAGTGAAGTCCTTCAAGCCACAGGACGAGGGGAACTATTTCTGCCTCATGAACATCAACCAAGCACTGCACTTCAGCCCCGGCCAGCCTCTCTTCCTCCCAGGTCAGCAACACCTCCACCCAGCCTTGGGTAGCTCTGCCAGGGACAGCACCTCCCGTCCCTGCCTGCTGTAACCAGTCACCTCTCCCACAAGCCCCATTGTCCGTGCTCGCTTACCCAAGGCACTCCATAACCGGTGCAGCCAGAGGCTCCTTGCTTGCCTTGTCGTGGCCAAAAGCAAAGGTGCTGGGGCAGACATAGCGTCGCCTCTCCCCATCCCCTCTTCTCCATCGCACTCATGGCTCTTAAGGGATAAGACTGAAGCAAAGTCCATCACCACCCCCTTGGCAGGGAATAAGAAATAAGGAGCCTGCAGCTCCTGACTGGGTCTTGGGGGAGTCACAACCCGACACGAGCTCTGTGAGGTCCGCTCAGACCTGAGCCCTGTGGCCAGGGGGCACGGCCTGGGGTGGGAGAGCACAAGGGCAGGAGGGAGCTATTCACTGTGTCTACATCCATTTTCACTTACAGTCACCACCACAGTGGCACCCAAAACCCTACCATCACCCACCACCCCAGCACCCAACATCACCGAAAGGGACCCCTGCCTGAGGACCCCGGATTCAGGTAGCTCTGCTGCATGGAGGGAGAGGGGAAGAGCTGGGCTCTGGTCCATTGGTACCGAGGGGGATCCTGGAGGCATTTTGGGATGTGGGGAGTGTGAAATTCCATGGAGCTTTGGCAGAGTTGGAAGGATTGAACTCCAGCGTTTCATCCTATGAGGGAAGGTGAAGGACGATACAAAAGCGTGAGTGGGTCTCATGCCTGGGCACACTGGGAAGAGGTGGAGGGAGGCTTGGGGATTGGTTTGGACTCAGCAGGGGACACAAGAACACCTTTGGCTGCACGTCCTCCCAGGAATTACCGTGCCGATTCCTCTGAACTCGGCAGGATTCCCCACTTAACCTACAAACACCACTCAGTGCTTTACTTCTGCCTCTTGATGCCGATGTAAACGATCTGCAGTAACTGATGCACTCGTGGAGGCCACTGGTGGGCCAGGGGGAAGCCTCTGCTTCACCACCAGCCTCATTGAACCCCAGGCAGGCCCCTGGCTCCGCCAGCACGTGGTGGACCTTCTCTCTTCTCTATTCCTGCAGAGACCAGCAAGGAGAAGGGGCCGGATTTCCTATGTGACATCTTCATCTGGGTTCCCTTGACAGCCGCCTGCTTCCTGCTCCTCCTCGCCCTGGCAGTCACCATCACACTGTGCCAACGTAAGAGTCACCCATAACCCTCTGTAGATATTCCTTTAGCGTGAAACTGCAGCCCTGGCCTTCAGGGGAAGAGGTCTTCTGACTGTCCCCTTCACATAGGCACCAGATACCGGAGAGTCAACCCAAGAGAAGGACCACTGCTAAAATCACTGTACTGTCCTCATCAGTAGGCTTCGACTGAGAAATAGTTATCAGTTTAGAACCATAGAATCATAGGGACCGGAGCAATAGGACAAGGGGTGAGGGCTTTAAACTAAACAAGGGAAATTCAGGTCAGATATAAGGAAGAAGTTCTTTACTGTGAGGGTGATGAGCCACTGGCACAGGCTGCCCAAAGAAGAGGTGAATGCTCCATCCCTGGCAGTGTCCAAGGCCAGGTTGGGCAGAGCCTTGGGTGACATGGTCTGGTGTGAGGCATCCCTGCCAGCGGCAGGGGGCTGGGACTGGGTGATCTTAAGGTCCTTTCCAACCCAAACCATTCTGTGATTCTATGATTAAGGTTAGAAAAGACCGTTCGGGAAGAAAAATAGATTATAAGTAGAGAAAACGTAACTCTACCAAACTGTATTGGCTCTGCCATCCTTATATTGGTGAATCAGAGGATAAAGGTACCAGAACCTGAAACACTTTGACAGAATAAACACGCCTTGGGCACACAACGTGTGAATTCGAATGCCAGGACCGTCGCTAGCAGCTCGAGCTGTAACCAGAGGAGCACTGTAACCCACATGGCTCAGAGGCTGCTGCAGTTACAGCAGTAACACAGCACCTCTGGGTAGGCAAAAGTCCTGTGGTGAAAGTTCATTTTCCAGTGCCCTGAGCAAGCAGCGAGTGCCAATGTATTGAAATCAATTCAGTGCTCACTGAAATCAGTGCAACTCTGAGGTACCCCCAGAGGTTGCACTGATTCCGTGAAAGCAGCTCAGCTCATTTGCCTGGATCACCACAGTGTTTTGCTGTTGAATGAACCCAACTGGATCCTCACTCTCCCCACAGCCTGGAGCTGATGCCAAATGAATTTACCCGCCGAGTCAGTCGAACTATCATAGGATATCATAGAACCACAGCCTGGTTTGGGTTGGAAGGGACCTCAAAGCTCCTCCAGTTCCAACCCCTGCCATGGGCAGGGACACCTTCCATAGAGCAGGGTGCTCCAAGCCCCTGTGTCCAACCTGGCCTTGAACACTGCCAGGGATGGGGCAGCCACAGCTTCTCTGGGCACCCTGTGCCAGCGCCTCAGCACCCTCACAGGGAAGAGCTTCTGCCTCAGAGCTCATCTCAGTCTCCCCTCTGGCAGTTAAAGCCATTCCCCTGTCCTGTCCCTCCAGGCCCTTGTCCAAAGCCCTTCTCCAGGTTTCCTGGAGCCCCTTTAGGTACTGGAAGGCTGAAAATCAGTTTTTCAGCATCTTCAGCCCTGCAAACTGCTCAGCATCAGGGCCTGCAGCAACAGGACGGAATGCAGGAAGAAAACGTTGATGAGCCACAGCAAAACATCATTCTCCTTGCAGGAAATGGCTGATGCTGCAGCAGAGTGCCCGGAGTTGGTGCCAATCCCCTCTGCACTCCCCAGGGTTCCCCAGTTAAGCTACAAACACCGCTCAGTGATGTATTCCTGCCTTTTAATGCTGATGTGAATGCTCAGGGAAAACCCATGAGCTGCAGCTCATTGCTGCAGCCTCAGCCCTCAAGGGCAGATTTTCCCCTTACACTGAAGTGGATGCCCAGGCATTGCATTTTGCTGAATACATCCTAAAGTAACCACCCAGATGCTAAAACGGTGGAGAGTTGCATCATTCCCACTAGGAATTAATTGATGCCAATGGGTTTTCAGCAACATGCCAAAGTTGCTAGAGACAGCAAGTAAATCTAATTCCCTGTCAGCGTTCCCAGGCTGATGCTGCTCCTGTGACTCACATGAAAACCTGCTTCATTAAGACACTCTGGGACTGCTGGGGCAATGCGAGCTGCAGCACTGCTTCCTTGCATGGCTTTCCTCCGAAATAACCTGGGTTTATCCATCTTTATATGTCTTGAAGAGAGCAGCCTGCTGCGGAATGCCAGCCCTGCCTCACTGCAGCGCTGCTTTGCCGGGCTGTGACTTGATGTCTTTGAACTGACACATTTCCTTCTTCATTTTAGAAACCAGGAGACGAAGATGCAGATGTAAAAGGTTAGTAAGTGACAGGGCGGATGTCTGAAACTTGGCACCATCTCACCCGCAAGGGATAAAGCAGGCAGGTGCCAAAAACCAACCTAAACATTCTTCATCCGATATACGCTGGATGGGAGGGGAATGTGTAGTGAATTAAAGGCAAAAAAAGAGAGGTAAGATTCTCTTCTCCCATGTCTGTTTCTTTAATCTGAAGTAATTCAAATCCCTGAGCACAGACACTGCAATAGACACTAAACAGAAAGACATGAGGTGCTTGTGGCAGCCTTTGTGCGCCGCTTGATGCTTGTAATGAGCCACGTTTGTGAGCTCCCGGCGCACAGTGTGCTCCTATGTGCCTCCAACCTGAGCCTGGGGTGACCGTATTTCACTCCTTCCCCTCCCCAGACTGTTCATTCAGAATCATCGCTGGAGCCCACGGATTAGATTGGATGCAAGTTACTGCATCCCAAATCCCCCTCGGCACTATTTTGGACCACCATCACCGTAGCTTTGTGCCTCTATTTCCGCAACAGGCATGAAGGAACAGCAGCAGAGGGGCTGATGTGGCCTTAGATGACTTTCTTAGATGGCAGCAGTGCAGATGGGTATAGCTTTAGAGTTAATCCGTTTGCTAGGGCAGACAGGAACCCTTTCTTTATGCTCTCCCTCCTGCCTCCCCCCATCACCCTGAGTCAGCAGGAAAACCCCATCAGAATAAGAACTGCAGTTTGCCTGTTTGGAAGAGATTAAACCCTTTTGCCCACGAGGAATTCACATTTGGCTCCCGCACGCTGACCACCTGCTCTGCACAAAACCACATCTGGTGCCAAATGCACCCAACCCAGGGCTGGTGGCAAGGGAGGGCTCCAGCACCAAAATCCCTGCCCCTGCTCCGGCCAGGCCAGTGCTGGGCTCACGCTTGGGAACCCGGGTTGCCAGAAGGTTTGATTCACATCTCTGGAGCCTTATTCTTTGTAAATCGAGCATCTTTTAAATTGGATACAGTCAGTTGTTATACATTTATGGGTTTCATAGTAAAAACCAGGGGGGTTAGTTGTCCAAATTAGTACGTTCAGAAGCAACTTCCCTCCCCCCGAGTTAGCAGAAATTGCATCCCTACAATCTTCATTTCTGAAAGGCAGAACACAACAGAAATCACTGCCGGAATAACCTTAGGATGGTTTGCAATAACAATACAATAGCTTGGTCCAGAATAACAACAGTGTTCAAGGAGAGAGGCACTGAGCGGCAATGCCTTTGCCCCTTGGGTGCAATCTTCCTACATCTGTATCAGAATACAGCTGCAGCCACAGACCTGGTTTTGCTTTCACTTGGCTGAAGAAGGGAACAGCCTGTCCTGTTTATGATGGATATTTACCCTACCCAGCGCTCTTCAGCTCCCTGCCTGGCTTTCCAAGGGCTAAACGCTAACAAAGAGCTGTTCTTGCAGCCCCTTGGAGGATGATGTTTGCATTCTTCATCTACATCTATCCCTGTCACCAGCCCTGCGCAAAGATGCTTTGTCCCTAAGGGGGAAAACCACTCTGCAGAGCTCAGTGCTGCACCGATGGGGCAGTGGGGTTACAAGTGCCTCAGGAAATCACCTCACCAAGGGCAGCTTTGCTTCAGCAGCACTCAAGTGACACAGTTCTGGTTTAAGCAATCATAGCAGATTTAAGCTTTTATTTAGAGAGGAAATTCCTGCTGCTCTGAGCAGTTCCCCTTTATTGAAATGAAGCTCTTGGGAAGTTAATAGTGCAATTCACTCAATTAAAGAGCGCCTCAGGGGCTGGCCTGGGATTCTTGCTGGCAGCTGAAGGACTCATTTTGCACCACAAATTAATCTTCAGTGCAAACTGGTGCCAAATCCCAGCTCATTAAAGCAGCAGCAAACCATCAGTTGCTGGAGCCCAGTGACTCCAAGCATTTTGGGAGCACACTGGTTGTGTAGAACCCCCCCCCTTAAAACTCCTCTGCAGGGACCTGGGCTGCAACAAGCAAAAGCCCTTATGGACTGACCGCATCTTCCCTAACTCCAAGGAAAGCCCTGAGCTCTCCTTCATTCACTTCTGAGTGTGGAGAAAGGCTCACTGAGAGGACAGCGCAGAAGTCAGAGGTGTACTTAAAAAGCCTTCTGTAATTAGTGTGACAATCAATTATCTTAATTAAATAGGATAAGGAGGACTTAAAGCCCTTCTACTGGCTGTATCTAGTTGAACTGTTCACCAGGCAGGAGGACTTAGGAGCACTTCGCAGCCTGCTCTTGGAGGTCCCAAGCTGCAGACCAAGGCTAAAGGAGCTCAGCAGCATACATTGATTACCACCTTGTTCCTTTCACATCAAAGTAAATCAACCCCTTTTCCTCTCTCTAGACCTGCAAAAGGGAAGCCCAATGTGAAACGTGGCACACCAGGATCACATGCATAAGCATCTGCACCATCTCCTGGAGCTGTCACCGCAAAAGCCCGTCACCTACGTTATCCACAATGCTACTCGCCATGCACTCTACCCTAAGTTGAAGAGAAGATGGAGCAGAGACACACGGGCAGCAAGCAGACACTGCCGTGAACTGCACACTAAAGCACAGCTCCTTCCACAACATGAGGCTTTCAAATTAACTCCCAAAGCCAAACACCACCTCTATTCCCAGCGACGGAGCTCCGTGGCTCAGGCAGAACAGGTCAATCCTGATGCTGCTGTGCATCGGTGAGAAGCTGATGAGGAATAAGGATATTTGCTGGACCTGTGTCTCAAGGGGGGGGGGGTGATCTCTCTTTCCAAATTGAATTTGCTACAGAATGAGGCAGAAATAAACGCCCTCACTTTAAACACCCTCTTTGTGCGGTGCCATGTATGTCCTGGGAGTTTGCCTGTTTCACCTCATAGGATGATTTAGGTCGGAAAGGACCTTAAGATCATCCAGTTCCAACCCCTGCTACGGGCAGGGACGCCTCACATGCCTCATGTAACACAAGGCTGCACTGAGGAGGTAATTACGGATGGAAGGACTTCATTTCTTAGGTTTATACAGTGCTGGGGGTAAGGTTTGCCGCTTCCTCTCGCTCTGCTGCGAGCCCCACTTCCACTGACCACAGCAGCAGTTCTGCATGAATCCTGGTGGGATTTTCTTTCTTTCTGGAGGGAACAGTTGAGTGGTTCACTTAACTTTGGGTAAGGAGGAATTACAGCATCCTGACCTGGGACACGCTGATTGACTACAATGAGTTCTGGTTTTTACAGCTTACGATGTAAATATCTCCTTACTACACTTGCAAGCCATGAACAGAGACACAAAGGAATAAAACACTGTTTCCAGTCAGACTCAGTGATGTCTCTTTCTTTCTTTGCTTCCCAGCCTCCGAAAAGCTAAAATTCTTTGTGAAGAAAATAATGAGGGTTTGAGGCCGTGATTTATGCATCACCCAGAGCTTTAGGATGCCAGAGCTCAGCTTCCAGGTTACCACAGCCTAAACCCATCTAAAGTATCTTCCCAGGGACTTGCAAACGGGCCCCATAACACTCCCCCATCCCAGGGAGCTGCTATGAAGGTGGAGGAGATAAAGGCTCTGAAGGTTCCCAGGTGTCCATGCCAAGGGGCTGATAAAAGCCTGGCGGGAAAGGAAAAGAATGCAAGGAACCCTTTGCTGGTCTCCTCCTCTGCAAACGAGCTGGGAAGGGGAGAAACCCAGAGGAAACCAAAGTTCTCCCAAACCTGGTTTCCTGTAATATCTAATTAAACATTAGGGACCAGGTGCTTGAAACAGTAGCAGGCAAGCACTGAATAGCAACTGCACGCACCTACATCAGCATGAGGTAACAGAAAAGCCTTAACACTGCAATGACCGAGTTCACAGGCACTAAGAAACACTGCGATTCATTCAGGCTACTAAGGGTGAGCTCATTCAAGCCCCAAGGGCTCAGCCGGGGAGAAGAGAGGGTCTCACTGCGCGTGCGGGGCCAGACTGCTGCATCGCAGTCAGCTCCTCGCTGGTGTGCGGCTGCAGTGTGACATGAAGCAGATCAACTCATCAACCTGCTCCTAAGCAGACTGGGTGCAACCTCTACCTTCACTTCAACATGTTATAGTCACTTTAATCAGTCCAATCTCATCCTACCATCATCTTTAACCATGCAGATGAACAGCTCATACCTTTTCTCTCTCTCCTATAGTTTATTATTAACTCGCCCCGAGTCCGACTTTGAGCTGGAAGTTTACCCTTACAAAGGCTTAACTCTAAAGTGTTTCTGCAGAACAGGTTACAAGAGGCAGGAACGTCACTGCCTCCTGCAGCAGTCTCTTTCCTCACTGTTCTCAGTCACTTCATACTGAGTTTTCACATTACACGAGAGCTTTGGTCTACATCATGTCACGTTCCTGTAACCCAGGCTGTCAGGCAGTGCTCCTCCCGATCTGGTACTAACCCCAGACCTAAATCCTTGGCCGAGAGATCACCTCCACACTTCCACAGTGAACTTCCCACCCCACTCCAGCTCTTTTAGATGATTTTGTGGGAAGGAGGCAAAATGACCTCATTGCATCCACCTATTGCCGCTTCCCCCTAACAGGACACACATTGGGCATGGGAAGCACTTCCCTTAAAATGCATTTTCTCTGGCAAAATGAACTAAATTAGATTAACTGTATAAACACGGAGCAGAAACCTAGCAGAAGGGTTTCTGACCACCATACAACTCCTGGCAGCAACTAACACCTGCTGGCTCACGGCCACATGCCTTAAAGGAAACAGAAAATGAGATCTCTCTTTGACAGTAACGAGCCTTCACTCGTTAATTCATGACTCCAGGAAGCTCCCAGCAGTTTCAGCACTGCACAGAAAGGACTTTCGTCGCAGTAGTACTGCCTGCACAGCACATTCCCTTTTCAGAAGGTGTGTTTCACATACGAAGGAAGCCCAGTTAAGAGACACAGTACAAATTCTCCTGCCTGCCAACATCCGGGCAGTTTCACCACAGCTGTAAGTGACAAGGGCTTTTAACTGGGGGTAATCAAGCTATTCAAAATACGTGGCTGATCGCTCAACTCTATTAGCAGCTCCCAGCTTCTTACTTGCTATCAGCCAGGCAGCATCGTCTTTATCTTCATTCATGCATTTGGATCTCTTTAAAACACAGATCTCGGTGGTCTCTGATTTTGGTTCTTAGATCTTGGATAAGTCTTGGATCTTAGATAACTAAAGGGATGGTACACCCAAACTGCATAGTAAGCTTGGCTGCAAACTGCATATAAAGTACCAGTAGAAATATTATCCCTCTGTACCATTGTAACAGATATCATGAGACCTATTAAGGAATCAATTCTCAAAGCATATCCAGCTCTCTACCTGCAGACTCGGAGAGATACTACAGGATACTACAGGACTGTCTGCCCCAAGCTACCCAGGGGTAAAAGTTGTTCATTTGTCCCTTCTTACATGGGCTTTTCTATGTATGAACCACTGCAATTTAAATGTGCTTTGGAAATACACCAAATAGGCTGGACTGAACTGCTGGGATTTACCTTCAGCAAAGTAACCTCTGCAGAAGGTCAGAAGGCTGAGGGAACCAGGAGCAGCAGCTTGGGGCATGCACCAGAATAAACACTTGCTCTTCTTTAGTCACTGCCCTGAGCTTCAGGTTGAATACCCCAAAACCAAGGAACGACTCATGGGCAGAGAGATCCAGGACAAGTTTGCTTTATGCCACCAGCCTGACTTCACCAAGGAACCTCCAGCAGAAGGGACACAGCACAGCTTTCCAAAGCAAGACTGAGTTTCCTTCTCCAGCTCTTCCTTCCATGCAGTCCCACGACTGATTCATCTCCCAGCTGCAGCCGGCAGTGCATCTCAGAAAGGTCAATCTTCCATTTACATGTCGAGCTGAGAACAATGCTCTTTACAATCAGCTTAGTAAGACCGGGGCTCTTTGCACGAGACCTTTACACCCCTATTAATAAACTACCAAAACAAAGCAAAACCCAAACCACACCTTTTACACTAAAACCTTACTAACCAGATGCAAATACCAATGCAGCAGTGAGAAGGGAAGGAGCCAAAAGCACCTCCAGCCCTGCTGCAGAGGTGAATGACTAACACAGCATCAAGCGAGAAGGCACGTAGGTGCTTCTAGCACATCAAACAAGGTCAGAACGAACCTGGCTGGGTTTGCGGCTGAGCAGCAATATCTGGCCTGCTGCTTGCACTGGTAACAAGAGGAGGAGTGGCTGAGCTGGAGTTTAGAGAAGCAGCTCAAGGGTGCTGGCTTTTCCACACAGATCGGACAGCTTTTTGCTAACAGCACGGGGAGAACGTTTTAGGTTACACAATGAGGCAACTGAACTGAGTGCAGAGGCTAAAGCCGGAAGCTGTTACGGGTTAATATGAGACAAGAGCCTGAGCTATAGAATGACTTTCAAAGAGAAGTGGAAGGGATTAAGTCTGTTCAGAGGTTGACAGTTCCCACATTCAGAGTTGAAAATACCACTGGAGTAGCTCAAAACTCTCAGAAGCTGATGGACTAAAGGCAAAAACCTTGGAGTTAACACTTAGTGATGGGAAGAGCAGGAGCTGATTTACAGTTTAAGCATAACCTCAACTAACAAAGAACAAAGGGTACAAGAGAGTCACCGAAAGCCCTGTGAAGCTGAGGGAGGTACGAGATGCCCTCACAACACAGAATTCATTAGCCTCATCAGACACATGCTTCTACCCTGAAATACTGAGCGATAAAGCATTTTGATGAGTTAAGTAAGCTCCAGATAAATAACACAGCCAAAATGACCCCAAAAGAGCCAGTTACTGGAAGGGTCAGCTGAAGTCACTTTGTCCAAGCCTGCATTGTACTTAACAGATGAGCTGGCACAGTGAATGCAGCTAAGCTCAACCCAGGCTCCTCAGACTAATGCTGGGGTGCATGCAGTGCAAGTGCTCAGAAGCCATCCCCTGGCTGCTGTTTCTACAGCACTCAGGCCAGAAAAGCAGTGTAAGGTGAGGAAAGCATCATTAGAATCACAGTAACCTCTAGAAGAACAGCAACCAGACAGTGAAATATGGCCTTCCTGTAACTAGGTTTCTTCTTCTGATTCATCTGAAATCAAATCTATGTGTCATGCAGGGTCAGCATGACCTATCCATCACTGGATTCCCATCCTGAGCTGAGCAAATGAAATACATATGGGTTTTGTCACAGGAGAGCTATCACACCTGCTTGTGCTCCACGTTATTGAAACCCCCCTGTGTAATTTAGAAACCTTGGAAAGTACTGGAATTTACTTTCTGTTCTGAAGTGGGGGAGAAATGTCAGACAAAACAGCTCTTTGTATATTTAGTTCCTCCTCCAACATGAAAACGTCTCATGGATGATGCTTCAGACTTGAACTGAGATACTCCTTGCATCTTCCCCATCCCTTTTATTTCTTTAGCCAAAGTAAAGGAAAACGCACAGCAATAAGGAGGAAACCAAGAGCAGTGTCACTAAGTCTGAAAATAAGCCTGAGGCAGATGAATGATGCTGGAGAAAGGCGATATCCATTTCAAAGGCTGAGTTCAGGTAAGCTCTGCTCACTCCAGTCCAGGTCACAGCACACACCAGCTTCAGCACTGAGGCTCTGTTCCAGTCTGCGCTGGAACTTGGGCTGTTTGGTTACATTCAAATTAACCCTCTAGAATGTGACAAATCCTTTGTTCTAAAGTGGAATAGGAACAATAGGGACTGGACAACACTACCAGGGCTTTTGCACGTGAACACAGATACAGCTGTCTTGTAACAACTGCCACAAGTCACTATGATCTGAAAACACCAGCTACTGCATATAGGCTCAGCAGGATTCACTAAGAGCTTATAGGAGGCTGTAAACAACCCCAGTTTCTGCATTTCCCTACAGGACTGTGAATTCAATGCAAACATGAAGTCATAAAGAATATTAAGTCACTCTTCTCTCATATGTATGCGTTTTGTAAACCACTCTTCCTTTATATATATTAGGGCTTGAATTAAATTCAGAATAGTAACACTACAGACCATCGCTGCCCCACTCTCATTTTTCATTCCTCCTTTCCCTGCACTGCAGTCTCCATTTCACAAAAGGAAAAGTACAAGAATTTGGACAGATTAAAGCGCATGATTCTTCTCTCCTTCAGAGACAAATCAAGCTCTGCAGTGATAAGCACCGAAAGGAACACAGTATCCTGCAGTAGGCAAACAAACCTTGCGAGGAAAATCTAACCCAAACTTACTGTGTGAAACCTGGCGAGATGGCTCTGAGTATTCATAAACAACTTCAACCTCATTGAGCAGCAGCCATCCTGTAAAATGCTAAGAAGAAAAGCAATAGGATGGAGACAGGTCTGAGCTGACAGGGATGAGAAGCTCTACCTCTTTACTTGGAACACAGAGCTTACACTGCAGCTTCTGCACACATGAATTAAGTTGACTTCCACAGAGAGGCAAAAATCAATAGTGTTTCAGTAGAGAAATGTTGCTTTTTAGGAAAGAAGATTGGCTGTTCAGCCACATCTACCTGAAACATGTAGTGCTGAAATCACCGCAGGAAAAGGCTTCACCTGATTAAAAAGTACTTCACAGAGCAGCCGATCACAGGGAAGACTAATGGGAGGCGAGGGTATGAGTTCTGTGGTAGACGACAGGCATAGCAGTACAGAAGTCAGCAGTACCCTTTGAGATCAAAAAGGTTAGGTACCCCTTTCATTTCCTGCTATCTGTTTGTAGTGTTTGATTATGTTTGATAACTTGAAACCCCAAAAGAACATACAATAGACTTCCTTCCCAAGAGATCTAACTAAATTAAAACTCAGTGTATTAACAGACACAGAACTAACACTACTGAGGTGCTGTGCTGCTACAGGAACCCAGTTTATAAACATCCAACACTTCTGGAGTACCCATAAGCTAAACTAAACCTTTTATATAAGCGTGGTGAAAAGATTCCTGGCTTAAGGCCCACCTACATTACCAACTGGTGCACTTGTTGCTGCAGAGCTGCTGCTCTGACATGTTTTGCAGCTGCAAGCCTAATGCAGTATGCAGAAGTGACACAGTGATCTGGATACAGATATAAATGTTCAGAGTCTCTTATTATGCAGCAGCCTCTTGAAAAGGCACTAAGGGACTACATAAAGGCCTCACAATCTGGACCAAAAGTGTCATAGAGGCAGTCCTCAGATACCACTGCAGTTTTAAAATCAAATTATTTTTTACTATGGATATTCCCAACCCCTGTTAGAGAAAATGTATGTGCTTCAGGTGCCAACTGCAGTTTGAGTATGCAAACCTCAGAGTACTATTCACTTTTCTCCCTGCAAACTCTCTCTAGTTACCAGAATCGTATCAGGCAGTGGTAGGAGACAACCTGCATCACCTCAAAGGGCAAACTGGATAGCTGTAACAACGAAAACACAGATGTGTTTCACGAACACCCAGCACCATATTACACTGCTGTAAGCACGTAAGCGCTCCACATCAAACTGCTAGCATCATCTGCCGGCGGAGCTTCGAAACTGCAAGCGATTATTTAAGTAAGAGCTAGAAAAAGAACTGCATTATGTGAAAACAGCAGAGGGCTTGAATTAGATACGGCTCTGTAACATGCACTGTTTAAAAATGAAAGCAGGACCAATCTGCATTAAAAACATTCTAGTATGTAAGTTGAATTTATACTCTATTGGCATTTAATAACTGTGCTATTCTTGTACTTTAAGCAATGACACTATCATCACTATGCATCGATGCCAAATACCAGCAGTGTAACAAGGAAAGAGATGCAGCACTTGCTCTTGAGGGCGATCTGGGACAAGGGGAAAAGTGTATTATTGGGTTTTTTTTGTAGACACTTCATATGGCGTTTCACAAAACTCCAAAGCATTAAGCAATTTGACTCAAAAGGTTAAGAGTTATCTCAGCACAACTAGGAAACCTACATGGAAAATAATCTCCTCACCCGTTTATTGTTGCTTTTACCACTTGGTAACGCGGTTGTTTGGAACCTCGAGTGAATACAATTTCAGTTCTGCAGAAAAATCACACACCTGTATTGGTCTTCCCCCCCCCCCCCCCGTATCAAACACATTTCAAGTTTCGAATTTGTGTGCCTTGACTTGCTCCTCTTAATGTCTCTTTAGGCTTGTCCATTGTCACTGATCCAATAGAGTCCAACTCAGTCTCCCACGTCAGCTGACAATCAAATTCACAGGGTGTAGATTTGCTCATCAAAGACGGTCTTCTCTGTAGTGCAGTGTGCTAAGTGCATTCAACCAGTGTGTCAGGACTCAACCATATAAGCTTGGGTTGCCTTTTTGAACTACACAATACAGAAAGAGAATTTTACATGTAGCTTTTTGCATGCCACAAGGCTGCTCGCCCTACTATAGGACAGTGCAATAAATACAAAGATATGCACACTAGAAGATTGAGCTGCCATGATCTACGTCTGGGTTATGAGTACAAATTTAGCTAGTCAACAAGATAACAAATTCAGCATGAAAAAGTGGCAATGGCAGTAATATTCCACTACAAAAACAAGGCTAGAAGCAAAGTGTTCTCAAGCTACAGAAAACTTGCTACCCCCTAAGATGTGAAGTAGGGCCCAGTTCTGCCAAGTGCAGTCGTGATCAGTGGGTTGCATCAGAACATGCTTCTCCCCCAGTTAACAATGAATACTTGTACAATTTATTTGGTTTTGATAACTGTTTATAAATAGTACACTCTAATGACTAGTAAACTATACAGCAACATGACATTTATAGCCTAATCCTGAATACAAAGTTCAAAGAACATGACTACAAAGGCCAGAGAGCAAATGGCATCGACTAAAAGCATTTCCACTTCAGGGTTTATTGAATGTTCTCTTACACAAACACTTCCCATCATGAAACCAAAAGGAACAGAATTCCTATTCCCTCTCTGCTCCAGTAGTAACTTAACCACGCATCACCCTTATAAATTAGTGATGGATTTTACCATGTAGCCCCTGGGGGCTATAGATTTTATATACTTTATATATATGCACATTTACTTTGCATTCTATGTAAAAGTTGGAAAAACTGTTTGAAAGGAAAAAGCTCAGAATATATCACAGCTTTGTCAGCCAAAAAAATACAAATTACTTTTAGAACCACTATTCAATTTATCAAACTTGGTTGGGTTTTTCTGCTGAAGTATTTACCTTTAATTATATACACGTTACAGGAAATAAAACTTTGTCCACAAACATTCCCTAAGGTGACAGTTACCAATAGAATGACAGAATAAAAGCAGGAAGAATAGTCAACACATGGGGGTGCATCAATTTCTGCTTTTAAAAAGTAAAAAGTCACCATATCATTAAGTACAAAAACCTGCATTGAATGACAACTGCTGGTGTAGTAACTTGATCAGGTATGGAGACCAAGAGTATAGTAAAGCCCTATGGTAATAATATTTCTGTAGCATTTCCACTTGGTATGTATATACTAAATGTTGGCAAAGTTTCTGTAGCATTAGCTTATACAAACACAGGAGTCCTCAGTCTGCTGCATAAAAGGGAACGAGTGTGTCTGAACTCTCCTGAAATGCACCTGAAATCCAGAGTGTCACTTACAAACTGCATAATGAAGCTTCTCTTCAGAAAAATATCTGTTTGGCATCTCCAGGGCTCTGTTCCATAGGACAATAAGGGCATTTTAATCTGAGGACAAAGACAACTGTGTTAGAATTGTGGCAGTGGGTGATAACTAAGCATTAAAGGTATCAAGTTTGCAGTCATAGTCCTTCCTCTTTTTCCCCTGTAGCACGAAACAAATGTACTCTGAAGCCATAAAGCTTTACTTGCCTCCATTAAAAGTCACCTTTAGCTCAGAGAGCCCTTCACATGCCTTTTCTTCTAACTGCACTTTCTCACCTTTCACCCACACACTCCTGAATTATTGAATACCAAGAAATGAGTCTTTGTCTATTATCTCTACTTCTAGATTCGTCTGTTGCATTTTAGGCATTTTAAATAGGCTGCCAGCTTTCACTTTGACTTCCTCAGCATCCAGAGTAGTGTTTGTCTGCTTCCCAAAATGCTGCGTGATTTTGCAACTCACTTAGATCAGCTCCTGCAGGCTACAGCTGAAGACGTCAGCCTGGCCTCCCCTGCTGAGTTCTCCGCTGATACAATTCCATCTGCTGACAATATTTCTTTTAGCATTGATCCATTATTCCCCATCTCCAAGTTTGGGCCTTTCACCCCCCCGACTGAGTTAATACTGTCGGAGCTGTGCTGTCACTAAAGCAGATCAATGAAAGCACCAGGGATGAGTGATTGGAGACAGGAATAATGCAGCAGCAAGTTTAGTGGCTTCAAATGGCTAAAGTCACCTACAAAGGCTTTTCTGACAGGGCAAAGAATGCAAACATCACTCAACATTTCCATTCATAGCATCATGTATCTGCACACTGGAATTCACAACTTCTGGCTCTAAATGAAGCTGACAACCTCCATGGAAGCTGAATGTCTTCAATCCAAATTACCACTGGTTCTTCCTCAAGCAAATCTGTATAGATCTCTCCCTCCCATTTCCTCCTTTCCAAAGGCCTGTAGGCACCTCACTGGTATCTAAGGAGGATTATTTCCACAGTGATAACTCAACTACCTGTTCAATTACAAAGCCTTATTCCCCCAGAGGTTTCATTTTATCTTTTAAGGGCTATTTCACACATTACTAACCTTGCTCCCAAGGAAAACCTGTGTGTGTAAAAGCCTCCATTTTGAGTTTAAGACAACACAATGGTACTTACAACTTGGAAAATGACTGTGCTCATTGCATTCTTTCACAGAACCTCAATTGCTACAACATCAGAGGGTTTATTATGCTTTTTTCCAGTACATCAACCTAGCTCATCTAGCTGTTATTTTCCAAGATTAACAATTCCACCAATGATGGATACAGTTTTCCCAAAACACAGTATTCCAGTCCTAAGATGTGCCCTTGTCTGTATATGTTGCTTGAAATAAAAGAATTGTACTTACTTGCTGCCATTAAACATTTTATTCAAAGCATCTCTTGATATAATATGACCACAGACTAATTTCATAGGTGGGTTATTATCTGTCGTTTGCTGACGAAGAATGGGACAGGCAAATATTGAATGATACCAGCACTTCTTCCCAAGGTCCACTTCAATCTGTGAAAGAAATTAACGCTTTATCTTGGGGAAAACCACATTTCCAGACAATTATCCCTTTAGGACACGACCCTTACTTAACGGATTTCACAACTCCGCTGTGAAGGCAACATAATCCATTGTGTGGATGCCTGACAATTTCCCAGCCAAAAATACACTTCATTGTGATCTTAAAATGGTGACTTCTGTTGCTTCTCCCCATCCCAAACAAAGCAGAGGATTCTGCCAAGAGACAAGCGTGTATTTTGGTGCAGATCTATGGCCTGGCAGGAAAACCAAACTGACGACCCAGAGCAAGACTTTATGTGTTTTCTAACCAATGGTTTCCACTGTGGTTTAGATGACAGATCTCATATAAGGTGGGGGGAATAAAAGAGAAAAATCCATGGATTAATGACGTTAATGTTACACAGCTTCTTGAAAGACTCTCCCAACACCTACATGTCATGCCAACAATGAAATGTATCCAAACCCCTTATTCGCAGTGCCACCACTGGTACAGCGTAACTCTTGCCATAATAACAAGAGGACAAAGACAAAATGATTTCAGAAAGGGACATCTCACAGCAAACAATGGGTCTGTGACTTCAGGGATTGAGAACTGCAAAAAAATCACGGCCTTTCTGCCTGAAGCTCCTGGCTCTGACCAGTGCTCAGTTCTGCCAGGTTTAACCTTCAGCAAAATCTAACATAACCTTTTCATGCTACTTAATCTATGCCTTTGCATGATGAAAATAAGGCTTCCCGTCCCCATTCTGCCTTAGCAGTACATGCTAGAGACCCTTATGCTTAGAAAATGCAAGGAAGGCATGTACGTATTATTAGCTGATCTGCATCTGACAGCAATCTTCTCCCAAATGCTCCCTAGGTGATCATTCCTGTCCGGAGAGAAGGGCATGAATCTGTCACAACTGGAGGTTATGCTCTCAAGCACTACAGAAAACATCACTGGGAGAAATTCCACACACGCACTCACACTATAAATGAATCTCTTCCAGCTACAATCAAAGAGGCTAACTCAGTTCATGCCCAGTTTGCACAATATAGGTTTTCTCTCCAAATCAGGAGCAGGTCACTGGAGAGCTGCACACACCTGGTAAGAGCTATAAAGGGAAACTGGGGGTTTGTAACAACTGAACTTCATTTCAGCTGATACAAATGAGCTGTGCTGGAAGCATAGTGCTCTG
This sequence comes from Myiopsitta monachus, assembly GCA_017639245.1. NCBI lineage: Eukaryota > Metazoa > Chordata > Aves > Psittaciformes > Psittacidae > Myiopsitta > Myiopsitta monachus. Next base: position 111,407,118 of record CM029917.1, on the reverse strand, counting down.
GATCCCAGTTCAGTTCCTGTGTCCCCAGATGCAGCACTAATTCTTTCATCTCATCTCCTATCTGCCTGATAAAAAGTCAGTGTAAAGCAACCCGTGGACAGAGCTCAAGGTAGCTAAAGGAGTTAATGTTTCTCAGCGGGATGTATTTCATTTCCAGCTATATAGAAACATCTCTTACATCCAGTGTCAGGCTAAGTGGAAGGCGTTGATCAAAGGTGATTTGATCAAAGACCTTTTCAATGTGGAAGGGGATAGCAAGTGAAGGGGGAGCAAAAAACAAAACCCAGAGACACAAACCTGACAGACAAACATAATAGAGACAGTAACAAGAAACAACCTTCCTGGACCATCAAGAAACTGCAACCTGCAAGAACACAAAGCAAGGGTCTTGGAGGATAGTGGGTCAGTAGGACTATACAAACTGCATGAGGAGAGTGCAGGGGAACGATACTGGGGAGGAATGGCCAGAAAGGGGTATAAAACGGACCAGAAGGGCCATGGCAGTATTTGTGGGCCTATGAACATGCATTTGCTTGTGAATCTAGTGTGGTGCACGTGTGCTTTCACGAGTGAATTCAAATCTTTACCAGCCAAAGGGGAGGAAGGGATCTTGGCTGTCTATACTTATTTTTTATGCAAGTCCTGTATGTGGGTGCTGCTGAAGGCAGTGCCTTGTCTGTGGCAGCCGGTGCAGCTGGTTGTATCAGTGTCCTTTGTGCGTGTGTGTGGGCGCGTGTCTGCCATCCAGGCTTAGCTTAGCTACTGGTTCCAGCTATGAAGGGGAAAGCAGCAGTTACATCCATCAGCCTGGGATGGAGACCCCTGGTCTCCGTACAGCAGGAAGCCCCAGGATGCAGAGCTGCTGGAAGTGGTGGCTACATAAAACATCCCTTAACATTCAGCACAAAAACCCTCTGAAAACAGCATTCACCATTAGAAACCTGTCCTGGGATAGCTCAGCATCAACTCACCGGTAGCTCATCCTTCTGGTTCCAAACACCAGTGCACTGCCTTTGCTCAATAACTGCCTTGATATTAATTAGAGCTGGTAATGCTACACAACCTGCTGAAAAACTGCAGAGAGAGGAGATGTTAACATAAGGTGCCTGTCAAGAAAACAATATTTTTCATATTTCTACTTTAAAGGCTAAATGGGACACAAGAGTGTTGTACTACTACATTCAGTTCTTGTCTGTACTTCTAAGCTCCCTTCAAGTATAACAAGCAAGACTTTGGGGCAGGCTATCAGTTACCCTGCATCTTAGACTAGGGTCCACATTCTGGACTGAAAACAAGAGTTAATCCCAGCTTTGAGTCTTATAATGAATTGATTTTAATGGTGAATTTGGCAGTCCTGAGGTAAAGACTGGACCTGATGATCTTAAAGGTCTTTTCCAACTCAGTTGATTCTATGACTTTCTATAGCACCTACTTTGATTTTGAGCTGTAAAGGAAGAAAACATCATGTTAGCTTAAGCAGAGACTTGCACCCAACCATGGAAGAGCACACACACCCTAAGTTTCCGTGTAACCCACACATACACACAACCCATAATCCTTTAATTGCATGTAATTACCATGTAAAGAAAAGTGTCTTCCCACCTTCCCCTTAAAGAAAGCACACATAGAAAAAAAACAGGAAGGCAAGTGAAGGAAGGAAACCACAGCCTGTGACAGGAATGGCACTACACAACTGTCCAAAGTCATGAGTCCAACAGTTGAGCTGCTCTGGGATTTACCCATTAACAGCATTCACCACATGATTTTGAAATACCTCACTGTGTTACAAAGGAAACTGACACTGAGTTTCTACAAATTAACACGTTTTGATGGATTTAAGTCTAACAACAGTACTATAGGCCTAGTTTTATTGTCTCCACAAGTCATGACCTTCCACTCCACTTTGCCCCTCCAGATACTTGGCTTTATGTTTCTGCAGGAACATTGTAGCTAGCTTACTAGGGAGGGACGCACCTGAAACCTATGGATCTCTTCCCTAATATTAATAAAGATCACATCCCTTACCTTCATCTGGCCATTTTAAACCTCACACTTTGCTTTTTGGTTATTTCAGCTCTGAGCTTAACTTGTGTTAAGTCTGTGGAAAGCTTAGACAAATGGTATCTGTAGAAATAAAAGCATTACTGCTTTAATGGTCCTGTGTGAAACACGGGTTTCATACAGAAAACACCGGTTCCAGAGCAATGCCTCTGGAAGAGCCCCTGAAGAGTGCAACAACTCAAGTGAATAGTAAATTCAAATGGTGTCCTGCAGGCTGTCAAGACCCTGAACCATGACCTCCTTAGTATAACAAGAGTTTTCCCCTTGAGTTCATGCAGTAAATCAGCCCATGAGGCCTGCGCAGGATTAGATAACTGCTGGAGAAACCAGTCAGCCTGAAAGAAATGACCACTGCTCATGCTGCCTATGTTTTATAGGAGGGATTTCACTTCAAGCTGGTTTTATTTCTAAAGGATTTGCAGCACTCAAGAGTCACACCAGCTGAAAGCAGTCTTGTTTACGACAAGAGTATTGATACCACCTATGCAGTAAATACATTTCAGTGCAATCGATTTCACACACAGAGCAAACTGCCCAACCAACCCCAACACCAGTAACAGGGATTTTCCACTTCATCAAAACTCTCTTGGCCATCTGCACTGAAAACTGCATTACAGCATCAGTGCAGGAGCAATTCACATGCAAAGCACTGCTGTTAGTTTGACTGCAACAGGAAAAAGACGAAAGCCAAAAGCCAGAGACAGAAGTTCTATGTATCTATAAAGCCCTCAAATTGAAACCTGCTATGTTTATTGTGGAAAGACAATCTGGAGCACCTCCTGCATGAAGATAGGCTGAGAAAGTTGGGGCTGTTCAGCCTGGAGAAGGGAAGGCTGTGTGGAGACCTCATAGCAGCCTTCCAGTATCTGAAGGGGGGCTATAGGGATGCTGGGGAAGGACTACTCAGGGACTGTACTGATAGGACAGTGATAGGAAGGACTACATTAGGGACAGTAGTGATAGGACAAGGGGTAACAGGTTCAAACTTAAACAGGGGAAGTTTAGATTGGACGTAAGGAAGAAGTTCTTCACTGTAAGGGTGGTGAGGCACTGGAATGTGTTGCCCAGGGAAGCTGTGAATGCTCCATCCCTGGTAGCGTTCAAGGCCAGGTTGGACAGAGCCTTGGGTGACATGGTTTAGAGGGAGGCGTCCCTGCCCATGGCAGGGGGGTTGGAACTGGATGATCTTAAGGTCCTTTCCAACCCAAACTATTCTATGATAGCGCTCCCTTTGCTGCTTCTGTTGGGTGACAGAGGTGCACAAAGGAGAAGCAGAAGGCTTGACAATTGAAGTGCTTTAAACTAAGCACACAAGTAGTAACATGCAAACAGTTAATACAGAATCACAAAAAGCCAAAACAAACACCACCCCCCCCAAAAAAAAAAAAGGAAGAGGCAGTGAAGCTGCTGCTAATACCAAATCTAGCCAGAAACATACATGTAATTTATTTTCTATTTAATATCTGGCTGGTGTATTGGAGGACCTGACATCCAAAGGCTGAAGAGCAGCTAATCTCTTCAGAGAAGCAAGAAGGAGATGAGGTTGGGAGGTTTATTCCACATTTCCAACTGCCTCCTACAGATCTGCATTTTGTCACATTAGCTCCTGAGCTTGGAAGTGCCTCTTTCTTCTTTGCAAATGAGGTCTAGGAAACAATATGGGACTTTTAGTAGCTCAAATCACAACAGCACTCTTAAGCATTCTTCTGAAGGGAAAAACAGGTAAAGTAACATGAGGATTTAAAACCATGACGATCAAATGCTGACAGAATCACAGACACAGTGTTAGGGGGTTTTGCAGTTAAACAGCAGGGACAGTTTTCACACATTTGCTGTGGGAATCACTGGCTGATTGCCACCCTCATCTTTCACACTGATGTCTGAGCTACAGAAGCCAAATTCCATCCATGAATGCCTCCTCCTGAGCTGTGACAGTGCAGGATAAAGCCTAGCACATGGGAACCTCTGATTTCTAATCTTTGCAGAACTTGCTAGAGCTAAATGTAACTATACACTTAATTTACCCTGAGACTACTCCTCAGAAGCCATTTCTTTTGTCCCCAACAAGAAATAAACCCCAGAACACTCTGTACCTGATGTGAAAAGCAAGTGAAAAGCCGCATACCTAACACTGAGAGGTGATTCAACTGAGAGACCCAGAAGAGCACAGGCATCTCTTGTAAAGATGTCACAGATGTCCGCCCACTGGTTGGCATCTAATAGATGAACGTAGGGAGAGTTCTCTATTCCTTGCCGCAGGTACACCAGGCTGCCCATCAAAACCTGAATATCTAACAGGGACCAGGAACACTCAGTTAGTTTGTACTACAAATGAAAGCTACTGGCTACAGTTTTAGCTGTTACATGGAAAACAGGCAGACTGGAAGCAGCCTTCCAGTATCTGAAGGGGGCTTACAAGGATGATGGAGAAGGACTCTTCATTAGGGACTGGAGTGATAGGACAAGGAGTGATGGTTTTAAAATGAAACAGAGGAAGTTCAGGTCAGATATAAGGAAGAAGTTCTTTACTGTGAGGGTGGTGAGGCACTGGCACAGGCTGCCCAAAGAAGTGGTAAATGCTCCATCCCCAGCAATGTTCAAGGCCAGGCTGGACAGAGCCTTGGGGTACATGGTCTGGTGTGAGCTGTCCCTGCCCATGGCAGGGAGTTGGAACTTAAGGTCTTAAGGTCCTTTCCAACCCAAACCTGTTCTGTGATTCTATGATATAAACCAAATCAATAATTGATTCATATCAATAACATCCTCACCTCTACAAAATGCAATGACTGATGTCTACAGCTACAAGAGCTCCAGTCCACTATGGATAGACTGGGGGGGCAATCTCCCCTCTACATGCACAACGTGCTGCCTACTACCTGTTTCAAACAGGTTCACCTTTATTGTAAAGCTTTGTCATACACAGTACCAGAAAAATTAAGCATTACTGGATTCAGTAGGAGAGGATTCACTTCACTCCCATATTCCCCAGCTTTCAAGTTTCATTTCTCTTTGTATTACCCCACGCAGCAGAAAATAGCAGATGACTATTCCAAGAACATTTCTGTGCATTTTTAACACTTCACCCTGGCAGCAGGCCTATTCTGGATGCAATGTATGTATTATTTAAAGAGTCACAAACCTTAAATTCAAGCAAATGTGCAGAAAATATAATTTTCTGCCCTCTTTTAAGAAAAAAAAAAAAGCAGGAATTAATTCAAACTGTGAAGAGTCAAGTTATAAAAGAAATACAAAATGGAGTAAAATACTTCAAGAACATGATTCATATTTCGCTATGAAGCGCCACATCCAAGTGCTTTAAATCCCCTTAATGTGACCAAAACCTCACCTTTCTGATGATTTAGGGCGAATGGCTGGAAGTTTTTTGCATACTGCAGGGCTTCTCTTTGATTTGCTGTTCCATCCATCAATAAACTAATGAAATACAATCTGTGTAGCTTAAATTCCAACGAACTATTCTGTGCCATGAGCATTTCTCTGTTGGATACAGCCCACCTAGAAGCAAAGAAGAGGTACAAAACCACACGAGACAATAGTAATTGTCAGCCCACAACGCATGAAATCATTAAAATTAGCAACCATCTATTTCTGCCAGAGGGGAGATTGAGATGAGCTCTTAGGCAGAAGCTCTTCCCTGGGAGGATGCTGAGGCAGCTGGCAGAGGGTGCCCAGAGAAGCTGTGGCTGCCCCATCCCTGGCAGTGGTCAAGACCAGGCTGGACACAGGGGCTTGGAGCAACCTGCTCTAGTGGAAGGTGTCCCTGTCCATGGCAGGAGGGTGGCACTGGAGGAGCTTTAAGGCTTTTTCCAGCCCAAACACTCCACAATTCAACACTCACTGGCTGGAAGGAAAGCCTGAATTAGGCATGATATCAGGTAGAAATACTTAGAATCTACTGTATTTGAATTAATACCACTCTGTATCTAGTTACGGACAGTCTTCAGCTGCATGTTGAAGAAGCCTTACCAAGCCTTTTCCAACTTCCTCATTCACCAAACTCTCTCCCTAAGCCACCATTATCCTGTGTATGCATATGTTGCCCTGGAGAGGAAAAGTGTGTCTATGGGGGCTCCAGAGAAAACATTAGAACAGGGGATAGGGTAAACAAAGGAAAATCAGTTTAAATCTCATACTCTACCCTACTTAGACTTTGCTTTCTGTGTTTTCAACCAGGGCAATAAAACTATTTCTCACTTTCTGGGTCTCATTCACCATGACAACACTAATATTTGGCTCCCGAATAACAGGGAAGAATTCCTTAAACACACACCAAGTAAAATGAGCTGGAATTTTCAAAGCATTTCACTAGAAGTTATTATTTAGATTTTATCTATCCTTTTCTTGGGTGTTTTTTTAGGGGGGATGGTGTTGTTTTGTTTTGTTTTCTTAATGCAATTTAATCAGGAATAACTCAATCCAATCTTTCTCTTAAGAACTAAGCTTCAATGTTGCTCAAGTACATCTGTTTCTCATTAGTGTTCATTAGTTGTACTATTTTCACTGTGGGGACCCCATTAAGCAAAGAGCTTTTCACTTTTTAGCAAGGAAGTGAGGTAATCTCTGTTCCTTAAAAAGAAGAGCTATGTGAGGCTTCTGTTCTTTTCGACCAACACTGAAATTAAGCATTCTTAAGAGTGCTGGGAAACCCTTCAATGCAAGTTAGCATTGCGCATTAAGATCCAGTGTCAATGAGCAAGAATCTCATTTGTTGTGGTGAAAAGGTCAGGAGTCTGACCCTGCTGAAGGCTTTGTCATGACAGCAGTTACCTTTCAGTAGGGAACAGTGAAAAGTGTAACCTTTTAACTAAGAAGAAGTCCTCCTAATCTCAAGCAGTTTCAGATGAGCAGCCTCAAAGACTGCCACCTCCACCAAGGAGGGAGGGATGCACTCGCTAACCATGGGTGGGTTTGTTGTGATCAGTGTCTGCAGCTTAAACTGCATACAGCAGCAATAACGCTCATTGCCATCAGAAAACTGGAGTTAAAAACCAGACCAATAAGCTGCTGAAAGACAAAAAGCTGTTCTCTATAAACAGCAAGACTAGTTCAGAGTCCCGTTAATGAGGTATTAATCTGTATTGCATCAAACCAGCATCCATCCACTCCTGCCAATAGTTGCAGCCACATGACATGACACTTCATCTTGCTGAGATCAAGTCTATTTTTCTAAATCAGCTTTTAGGCAGGATTGCCATTTTTAGCTCTTTGAGTGGCAGCAGAGATTTGTATCAGAAGCAAACAGCCACAGAAGCAAGGCCTGAGGTGTTGGGTCTAGGATGTGCTGCTCCCGTTTTCCAATGGAAGGATAAAAAACCAGCAAGTGGGGTCTAAAACATTCAACCCATACACTCTCTACCACCATTAAATCACTGGTAATCACAACACCCATGCTCCTACCTCCCCTCAAACCAACACTTCCAGAGTGGTATCACTTCTGAGACTCAAATACATATGGATTTTTTAAGGTTTACAGTATCCTGTGAGGGCACTGAGGCGCTGGCACAGGGTGCCCAGAGAAGCTGTGGCTGCGCCATCCGTGACAGTGTTCAAGGCCAGGTTGGACACAGGGGCTTGGAGCAAGCTGCTCTAGTGGAAGGTGTCCCTGCCCAGCACAGGGGTTGGAAGTGGATAAGCTTTAAGGTCCCTTCTAACACAAACAGTTCCCGGATTCTAGCTTCCACATGGGATTTAGTTAGAATGAAATCACAAAGATTGAATTAGGTTTAAACCATATCCCAAAGGTCCCAGCAAATTCCTGGACCTGTGCACATTGCTGTTTTCCAGACACAATAGGAGAAAGTATCTCTTCTTCAGGAGAATATAATCAAAAGCTTTGAACCTGCAAGACCTTCACATGGAAACCCACCTGGGCTCAGAAGAGCCAAAATCTGCCCAGGAAGAACCTATGGATTTCCCTCCCATCACTAAATTACAGTGAGAAAAGTCTCTGGAATGTAATGGGATCCTGCAGAGATGAAGGGATTACACAGCTTAGTGTGCAGGGCCAGACTGGGCAACTGGAAGTCAGATATGAATAGTAACGTCTCTCTATTACCACGGGAGGCTTTTGAAAGTCTTTTCACAAAGCTATCAATCTGACACCTCCCTTTAGATGGCAGTGACCAGGAGCCACCCATGTTTGCTTGGTTTCCAACACCGAGTTAAGCTGAGCACCAGCAGAGCCAGAGAGACTGGTTATTGTTTTCATCCCAACCTTCTGCACGGCTGAACCCTGCTACACTCCCTTCCTGGTTCATAAGCCTGTAATTCGTTATCCCTATGCAACACCACTTCCTGCTCCGCCACCACCAGCACTAGGCTACCCTAGAATGGGCTGATTTAGGACTGCTTTTATGCACCCTGAAGCTGTATTTACTGATGCCAGCTTTAGCCATTTATTAGCTTTCTGCCCTAAGAGCACACTATCAGAGGCCATCCCTCCAGGAGCAGTTTCTATCCCTCTTCCTGAACACCAAATCTGCTGTGAAATAGTAAGAGAATACAAGCATCAGCAGTTCTGTGGAATAACCAGACATTTAAGACATCAGTTACTATCTAAACTGTACGGTTTTGTCACATTTTGGTCCTCCTCGCTAACAACCATGGGTTTTACATAAGCATCGCTACAGTTTTACATAATTACACAATTTTACATAAGCATCAGTACATGCCCAGAGAAGCCGTGGCTCCATCCCTGCCAGTGTTCCAAGGCCACGCTGGACAGAGCTTGGCGCAACCTGCTCTAGTGGAAGGTGTCCCTGCCCATGGCAGGGGGTTGGAACTGGATGAGCTTTAAGGTCCCTTCCAACCAAAACCATTCTGTCAGTCTATAATTCTATAAATAAGGACTCTCTGTGCCCAGCAGCAAGCAAAGAGAAGCAGCTTCAGCACTGAGGAGTTTAAAACAATAAACATTAGAAACAGAAATGAGATGGGTGGGGAAAGGAGCCCAGCATACAAACTGTGCTGACAATACATCCTATTCTCTGTCTGTTCAGCTGTCTTTGAAATAAGAGTTCCATTGAAGAAGGACCATGCCTTCTCCTTTGTTTGAAAAGCATTTAACACATTGCAGGAAACACAAGACACGACTAAGCAGCAACAAGCGAGGCATAAGGCCTGGCAAACTGGTGCTAAATGAATTTAGGGACTTCAAGTGAATGGCCATAACAGCAAGTTACTGTTCCTCCGAGGATCCTTCACAACAGCTACGTTATTACTTAAACCACAAGAACTACATGGTGCAGCTGACAGTAAATCCTGTTTCAGCTGTAAAACCAGGCCTTGCAGTGTTGCTTCCCTTCAATCAGCTAATTCAACAGCAATCAACCACCTGAGCTTGTAACTACATTCAAAGACCAACTACCTTAGGTCAAGCTTTGCAGTGATCGGGAGGCACAATCCAGGATTTAGTTTATGAACACCACAGTCTGAATATCAGAGTATCTCTGCACTGGGTTTAGATGCCAATAAGCTCTGAACTGAAGTACCTATGCTAAAAGGGAAAAGAAAGTATTTGCTAATGTTAAAATGCACTTAACTGAATTAATGGAGAAGGGGATCTTATGAATACGAATTAATGCTCTGGAATGAAATGCAGATTATGAATTTGCTTTGGTTTCTTTGTTTCTATTTTTAAAAGGTCTCTTCAGAGCTGGTTTGGTTTAGGGTTTTTTTTTTCCTTATTTTGGGTTTTCATGTTGGTTTGGGGTTTTTTCTTACTTCCAAGACCAACCCAAGCTTACCAAAGCTCTCACAACATGGAAAAAACCAACCAACCGGCTGAGGATTTATTGGGGTTTTTCTTGCTTTTAAAATAAAAGCAATTCTGGAATGATACTGCACAGTTATGTACCCACTGCTATAAATCATTAAACAGTAGCCCATGAGACATTTCATCACCTTTCCCTCCTTACTGTCACTTCCTGCACCAGCTTACATGTCTAATGATTGTAAAGTCTACTAAGATCAAGAAAATATCTAGTCTAAGGTTACTCAGATACTCCCAGACTTGGTTTTCATCTCAGAGTTCAGCATTACCCACTGACTTGCATTAACTGAACTGTTTTGTTCAGAAGAAACCTCACTAACAGCTCTCTCCATCAGTCCAGGCTCCCAGCAGCAGTTCACACCTCACCCAGCGTTCATCAGCACCTACCTGACAGCAGCAGCCTGCAAAGTACACCCCCCACCCCCCCCTTCTTTCCCTCTTCCCACCCAGTGGTCTCTTATCAGGAAAGGGAGAGTGACTTGAGGAAAAGTGAGAACTGATCCTGAGTCAAGCTGCGCTCACCCCAAAGCGAAGCCACAAAGACTTGGTGGTACCCAACACCTTTACTAAGTCCTGATATCCTTCATAATTGGACCTTTTAATATGAGGCTCACTCAATATAAGGCTAAGTACCATCACAGCAGAGAGCTGTTCCTCCAAGTCATGTGCCTTCCTGAAACCTTAAATCATCATCAGAAATGATTCAAGATAATCTTTAATCTAAGAAAGACACCCTCAGTTAAGCACTGCCTATGGGGAGGGACAAAGAGGGGACAAAGGAAGGAAGGGGTTTACTCAGTAACTGGACCATTCAAAAGATAAAACAGGGACACATCAACATATACTAAAAGACAGTGTTCAAAGTGAAACACTAAGGATTTGTTAAAGCATTCGAAAGAAGGGAGAAAATCAAGATCTGAGTAGACTCACTCTAGCGCAGGTCTCAAAACTCTGACTTTTAATGCTTCCAATATTCGATTTAACTCCACAAATGGTTCTTTTTGGCTTTGATCTATTGATAGACCAGACTCCTGAAAAAACAGAGGCAATTTTTAGTTAAACCACAGAACCCAATGGGACTAAAATGCTGTTTTCCTGACAGTTTAAATATTCACCTGGAACATTCAAATAAGGACACTAAGACAAAGCATAGTTTCCTAGGGTAACATTCAATATCTACACTGATGGTTACCTGACAAAGCTCCTCTGCTACATCCAACATCCCCTGCCTGAAGAAGTGCTCCACCATCACCTCGTTGAGGATGCGCTGGCTGTCAGCCTGCCAGCACCCATCTATCCCCACGCTGCTGATGTCGGAGTCAAAGTTCTGAAACACACAAATCAACAGTTAATGAGTTGGAACAAATCACCCCAGGGAATTCTTCTTCCACCATGCAGGACACTGATGTCTCCACCCTGGTGCTTTCTCTTTTACCCAGTTAGCCCTCAACTCCCTCCTGTTCCAAGTGAAACCTATCAGCTGCTTCAGTATCTCCTGTATACAGAAGAAGAAATCCTTTGGTTTGCTCGTTTCAAGTCTGAATCTTATTCACTATAAGGAATTACAAAGTACAAGTGTAGCAAATTAGAAATGTAGTTAATTAAGAAAGGGGTTTCCAGCCTGTGATGCATTTTTGAAGGAAGTATCTGCAGAAAAGGGCTTTTTCCATATGGGAGAACTGAAAATGCAGAGGGAACAGAAAACAAAATCGCCCACACTGGAATGGAAATAGCGCTATCAATGTATCACTGTCACTACAGTGCACCAAATTAGAAGGAGAAGCTTTAACTCAAGAATTCTTTTACATAGCTGGGGGGGTAGACAACGCTGGCAAAGCAAAATGTCACTTCTCCCCACCCCCAAACAACAATGACATTCAAATCTCTGAAGATCTCAGCATCCAGGCAACAGGATGAGCTTTGAAGATCTGAGAGATCTTCAGCAGGTCTAACCCCGATGATCCTACTCCCATGTATTTTTAGGCCAGTGGCCTGTGGACATATTCCAGGAATAGGTAAAAATATTGTCACAGTGACTCTTCAGTAACACTTGGCACTGTGCCTCTTGGCAGCAGGAGAGCAACACTTACCCTAATGCAAGATATGAACCAGGACTGAAACTGCCAACACGCTTTATGGTAAGGGCAGGCAGGTTAATTTGAATGGAAAACCTCACTCATTGCCTAAAACAAATCTCTTGTAAAAGAAATGTTGTCTAGAAGTCAGTGTCACTTGCTGCTTGATCTGATGGCTGTGGCTCTCCTCCAAGAGGGAACTTCAGAAATCAGAAGTTTAGTAAAACAGCAGTGCTTCAGCAATGTGAGCACTGACAGTCCTGCCCAGCGCAAGAACACTGACCCAGCACAAGCACCTCCTCCTGCCAAAGCCCACAGAGCAAACACAACAAAGCTGGTACCAGCTACCTTCCTCCTCAGCTTCACATGGCACCTTCCTTCTATTTGCCACTTACTAACTTCCTTCATCAGCCACCTTCACATCCACTTTGATGCTGCTCTGTGGCATCATGAGAAAGGGGCATCATCCTGAACACAAGGCTTCAAAAGCACCACTACCTTCAGGTCAAACTGCCAGTAAAACAGAAACTTCAGGCTAGCAAATTGTGTCCTTATCTTTCAGAGATGGTGGAGCAAGATGAACACTGATGATCTTAAGGTCCTTTCCAACCCTAACTATTCTATGATTCTGTGATTACTGCCATTGAGTCAGGTCTCATATTTAACATCTTCGCTTGGATATCTTAACCTCTAAACTCCTTGTCATGCTGCTCATCTTTAAGCTGTATCTTGAAGAAACTTAAGCACCTTGGTGACTAAATAACACTGTTCTTATTTGTGCCAACCCTTTGAACCCTTTAAGGTTTGCCACCATTGCTGATTCTGGTATCACTGTTCAAACACCACTAGCAGGTAACATAAATCCACTGACAATGCATTAAAGAAATAGCAGAGGCAGTATTAGGAACACACGAAGCTGCTTTTATTACTTCAGTTCCTGGTGAGGTTCATCAGTAATCTAAAAATAATCGACTTTTAAGTCATTCTTAACGCAATTTAAAGTCCTGGCTAACACATACATAAGAAGAAACTGCATTCTTCCGGGTAGTTACCAACCATCAGAGCTGAACCTACACCTTAACCATCTTCACATCCTTCTCACTGCTTGGGGGCAGAGCTACTTACTTCAGTTCCTTTTAAAACCCCACATTTTGTTCTGAAACAACAAACCTCTGAGCCTTGAGAACCTTTTCCAAACCCCATCATAAATGAGACCTTTTAAGTCCCATAACAGATGATAACAGTGAGCCACACTGACCCAGGTGTGCTGCAGATTCAAGTCACACCATACAACCTGAAGACCTCAGTTTTTCTTCTCCCTCGGCCATTCTCTGATCAACCCAGTCTTGACCAGGTTCTCTTTTCAGTAACTTCTTATGATTTTAACCATTTCTGAGGTCTTTAATATATGAGATTCTACAGCTCTCCCTCCTCTGGGTCCTGGGAAGCTTCAAGAACTGACTGCTCATATTACAGTTACTGCCACATGTCAGAACAAATTACTGCTTGCCTTTAGCTTACGTATTTCACAACTGTCATGCACACATGATATGCTGGTGACTACACAGCTCTCAGTTTTGTTTTCTAAATGCTAACAGTATGCTAACTGACAGCACGTGGGGTTTAATAAGATAGCAAAAGTTGCAATAAATTCCCTAAGCTACAAACTCCACAAAGGTTATTTTGTGCCTTTTGTGGCGTGGTTTTAAGCTCTGAAGAGTGTCAGTTGGTATTCCCAAGAAACAAAGCTTTCCTTCAGAGTATAGGGCTAAAATGTAAAACATTATGTGCTAAATACACTACTGATACAATTGAAAGTACATGAGTAAATTGCTAGGATGCGAGAAGGACTTCAGGATGCATGCACACACACGCACAAGACGGATCATTTTAATCAACATCCAACCTTCCATGTTATTAGTGACATAGAATCACAGAATGGTTTGGGTTGGAAAGGACCTTAAGATCATCCAGTCCCAACCCCCTGCCATAAGCAGACTCTCCTCACACTAAACCATGTTGTCCAAGGCCCTGTCCAACCCAGCCTTGAACACCGCCAGCAATGGAGCATTCACAACTTCCCTGGGCAACCCATTCCAGTGCCTCACCACCCACACAGTAAAGAACTTCTGCCTTATGTCTAATCTAAACTTCCTCTGTTTACATTTAAACCCATTCCCCCTTGTCCCATCGCTCCAGTCCCTGATGAAGAGTCCCTCTCCAGCATCCTTGTAGCCCCCTTCAGACACTGGAAGCTGCTCTGAGGTCTCCACGCAGCCTTCTCTTCTCCAGGCTCAACAGCCCCAACTTTCTCAGCCTGTCTTCATACAGGAGATGCTCCAGTCCCTGATCATCCTCGTGGCCTCCTCAATGGGATATGAAGAAGGATGATGATTAAGGACAGTTTTATTCCTCAGTTCCCCAATTTTTTTATGCATTCCTCCCTTCTTCTGAATTCTGACCCAAAATACAACTAAAATACATCTGTTCACCTCCTCTGTTCAGTTTGTTTGTTTCTAAGATAAAGCTCAGCTTGCAAAGCCTGTATTTACTAACCCATTATTCACAGCAACACAATTGAATGATGTCCAGTAAAGGTTTTTAGTTTATTGGTATACAGGTTTTTACATGAAATAAATGGTACATTAGGTGAAAGTCTGGTTTCCCAAAACAAACTGGATTAAAGTGGTGGCCTTTTAAAAACAGGTTTAACATTCAGGGATAAAATGGAGCTACCATTTACTCCACTTACTTTCCTCAAGGGAAGTATTTAAGCACTACTCAGAAAAATTGCTGCTAGAGGGAAAACATTTAGTAGCCCCAGCAAACATGAATTCAAGTCATTCCAGAAGAGTGATTGATTTACAGGGAGACTGATGAGTGAGCTACCTGATAGCAGCCTGCTGAACAACAGTGACAGGGATGAGTTCTGGAAGCAGAGGGAATGCTACTACTATAAAGGAAAAACTGGATGTAAACACTTCCTTTCAAAGGACAAAATGCTCTTTGGAAGAAAGGGTAACCCTTCATGGAGCAGAAGCATGGAATCCAACTAATATGAAAGAGAAAGGTCTATCTTATTAGGTAAGTTTTCCAGGAACTGATAACTTAAAAGCAACACACAAAGTTTGGGCATTTCAGACTTTAACATGGTTCATATTTGATGCCAAATTTGAACTCCATTTTTCAAACACTCAGGAGCTTCTGTGCTCAGAGTGAACTCTGCAGGCAGACAAATCTAGGTCCCATCTAAGTTCATAAGCAAGAACTATACTAGCTTAAAAACCAACCAGGCTAAGCTTTAGATATAGGTAAAACCCTGCCTTAACACTGGAATAATAAATAGAGCAAGTTCTTTTGAAATCCAGGCTTGTTACATGTAGAATCCACAAACTTCCTACTTAACAACAGCTGTCACTCTGATGTGTCACATAAAATTGGTACCAATATTAACACATTTCCCAATCTCAACCAAGCAATAAAGTAAGGAGCAATATTCATCTGTGCCTGAGCACAGGAAAGCCATAAGCAGTGCTCTAGAGATGCTAATCTGTCTATAAAATAAATGCGGATTTACATGCGAGAAAATTAAATCCTCTGCATCACCAACAAGCATTTTATTCAGGAAGCAGTAGGATTTTGCCCAGAACGTATTGAGAATCAATTCGCTACATCAATTACACCTAACTACTTCTGCTGGTTTAAGCTGAAGTATATTATGGTGAAAGGAATGGGGAAAGAGTGATTCAAAAAATACTTGGCTGGCACCTTTCAAGGACATTTTCCAGCAGCACAGGGAAGTCACATGATGTATGGAAGATGCCCCTGTCCAGGGAAGCATTAAATTCCACCTGGATTTAAGCAGTACCTGTGTTCACCTGACAAACAAGGTACTATAGTCAGGGAAAATTAATAAAATTCAAATTACTTGCACTAAGTTCCCACTGCTTCCTGGGTTTTGGATGTGAATACCACTGACACCCAGCAAGACTGCAAATCCAGAGGAATGAGCACAGGGAATACAGCAAGGTGAGCCTGGTTTTTGACGCCTCCCTGGAACAGCCCTTCTGACCCTCAACAGGCAGAGAGCAGACCAGAGAGCAGGTTGGTATCCTTCCTATTTTACAAAACCACATGCTTGACATTTTAACAATGCTTTTATTGGTAATTGTCCTTTTCCAAATAAAACCAGCAGATAAAACAGCAGGAGAGAAGCAACACTGGAAAAACTACACACATGAGAAGTAAAACAGCTATTTGGAGATTAGACTCAAGCCTAAACCTTAAGCTTGCAAGTGCAGTTTTCATGGGCTTCTAAGAAACACTGACACCCATTTCCATTGAATATTCACACCCTCAATATATGACCTAGGGCTGTTCTAACTCTGAGTATTTAAATGAGAAAGGTATAGCCAAATCTGAAAGTACAAAGTCCACTTGCTAGAGCAGAATAGGAAAGATTCAAAGTTAGGACAAGATTACATAGATTTCTTTCAGGCTTCAAGCCAGTAATAAGGATGGAATTGTACTCTAGTTAATTGGTTTAGATACAGCCGCAAGGATTAGAAACAGTTGCATCCTTAAGCTTTGGATACCAGCGATGTTTGGATTAAAACTGTTAGTAGGAAGTTTGAGCTCTCCATGATGGTCAATCACAGATATAAGGAAAAATACAACAGTTGTACAGACATTCTGCCCAACAATGCAGCATTATGCGCTTTGTGTCTTCATTGCACATCACACTTTGTTTTATCATCACAATTAAATGATGCTTTAACACATTATTGTTACTAACAAAGTTTAAATGAGATTCCCAAAGGATAACTAACTATAATGCTGCAAGCATCTTTGTCTAGATGAAGAGACTCATTTACTAGTGTCTCCCTTAGTATGATTATAAGGTGCCCCTCAAACCAAATGTTTAGATCCTATCAACATAAGTGTGTTCTGAACTAGTTCTAAAACTATCCCAATAAAGCAAGTACAAGACACCTTACACACAGAACAACTTCCACACAAATGGAGAAAAGCATGGCATGAAAGCACACATCTAGCACCATAAAAAAACCCAAGTTTTGGTATAATTTCAAAGAATTGTAAATACCTACCTACACAAATACATTCAGATTCCAGTTATTCTTGAACCTGGAATTCATGTATCTCGTATGCAAAGCTTCAAAGATAAGCTGCCCTACCTTACTACTTATTATGGCATAGACACAGATACTATGAGAAGTTGAATCCACTCTACTCACATTAAGAGCACTGTGTGTTAGAAAATTAAGCCCCAAAGAACACACCCGAAATAGGTACAGAACATCTTAAATCTGGCTTTGTACCGTCTTCCAGAACGAACTGCCACCTTTGAGTTATCTGCTAGCGACAAGTAACTAGAAATGCAATACATCTATATTAAAACCCAATATTCCTGATTGAGACAGATAATGAAGGAAATATTTTACTAAACTGATAGAACATATACCAAGTCTACTTAATAGCTATAGGGAATGATCTCTTGTAAATCAAGAGACTTCAGCTGCCCCAGAAAGAATACTCTGCATGCAATGAGTTCTGGAAGCAACTGTACCCCATTGCACTGGCCCAGGCACTCGATGGGAAGATTTAATTAAGATTCACTGTAGTATGAATCCAAATTTTGCACAGAATACAGGCAATAATACAACCAAACCACAGTATAAATACCTTATCTATGGCTTTTCCAACTCGGGATACGCTGCTGTGAATGTCTTTATGATCGGAGGCCAGTTTCTGAACTGTGTCTTTTATTCTTTTACAACACTGTGTCATAACAAGTGAAATTGTCCCCGACAAGTCTCCATCTTGATCTAGACAAAGGAGAGGAAAATTAGTGACTTTCTTACACATAAATGATAACCTTAAATCTGTTCATATGCAACAACATATAAAGACAAGAAATGGTACTAAAAGGAATGAATGCAATCTAGCAAAATGGAATCTAGGGAGTATTTGTAATGCAAGATGGGTTTAAATGAGGGAGGATACACCTGTGGAATTAGGAATACAGTCACATTAACAGTGAATAAGAGCACCAGCTTAAAAGATTAACACAAAGTTCTCATGTGTCTCAGTCACAGCAGATTAGCAAACACATATCGAAGAAACACCCCAACCCACCAAGCCCACAGGATGTAATGGGAAGCTACTGAACCTACTACAGGATCAGTTTTCTTTTAGACAATTACCTCAAGGTACATCCTGTTTAACCTCCAGGTGGAAACAACATTTGGATCAATGAGGGCCCAATGCACTCTTTCCCTGCAAGCAGCTCATTTATATCAGGCTCTGCCTGACACAGGGTGCCCAGAGAAGCTGTGGCTGCCCCATCCCTGGCAGTGTTCAAGGCCAGGCTGGACACAGCTTGGAGCAACCTGCTCTAGTAGAAGGTGTCCCTGCCCATGGCAGGGGGCTGGAACTGGATGAGCTTTAAGGTCCCTTCCAACCCAAACCATTCTGTGATTCTATGCAACTTTTGCTTCCTGACTTCTGGAAACAGCTCTGAACAGCCCACCAGTCTCCAACTCCCCTCAAGGGACAAGAAGCAGAACATAAAGGACCTGCCTGTGAACATCAGACCTACTCTGTCTTGTAACAAAATTTATTCTCTAGAAACAGACATTTTTATGCTGTTTCCAACCAACAGGGACAATGGTGGATGACTCATTCTGCAGACAAAATAATACATACAAAAGGTCCGCATGCCCCTGACCACACCACCACACTGAACAGTTTACACCCTTCGTGCCTCAATTCAAACATCACTCAATAGCTTTAATCAGAGAATAAAATACACTTTTTTGTGCTTTACTCCAGAGTCCTTTCTTCCAGCTTTTGACTTCAAAATCCAGGCAGAATCTCTTCTCCAGTCTTAACTTCCTCAAAGTTCATTCTACATGAAGAACTTCCCCTGTAGGGACACAGACTTCGCAGCCTGCAAAGGGAAGGCTCATTTATGTGGGAGAGCAGCCCAGAAACACTTCCCTAACATTCCGGATCCAAACCCTTCATGTGAAAAAATAAAATCCCCAGAATAGCTCTTTAGAAGGAAGATTTTAAAAGCAACCACATTTTCCATGAAGTTTGCTCCTATCTCATGCTGTATTTTAACACGCTTTTGGTTTCAGGAGCACATTAAGAGTCCTGTTTCTGGTATTACGTGGAAAGCAAAGCACCGGTGCATCCAACTGCTGCTGAAGGACCAGGAAAACAGGAACAAACACAGCTTACACTTAACAATATGCCTCAGAGAGCAAAGAAAGAAGCTGTAATCACAGGGGAAGGCAATAACTGACCAGCCACTTATTCCATATATCTTCCTTTATGCATCCCGACTCTCAATCCTGTTGATAGCAACAGTAAAACTACCTCACTAGCAAAGCAAATAGCTCCTGTTCAGCCCCACAGCTGAGGAAGCTTTAACAGCACTTTGCAACAGCCACAGCTCTTAAGAAATACTACACAACAAAAGGTTTTAACTCTATCTCCCTCCAGTCCCATGAAGCTACTGATCACCTTCCAGGCAAACAGTTAACAGGGCTCTGTATTCTTCCTAGTGGATAAATGAGGAGTAATAGCATCAAAACAGCCTCTTCACATTCACCAACTTGACTCCCTGCACCCCAAACTAAAAACATAAGACTCACTCAACCACCCCATCAAGTTCACCTCCTCAATTTATTTAAGGAATGATCATTATTTCTCAGTTGCTCTTTAATTTTTATGATACATTTATCAAATCACGTGAAGGAGCTTGAATAAGTGCCGCATGACTCCTGCCAAGAGAAAATGATCAGTCAGAGATTACACAACATGCAGAATGGAAATACTCCTTCCCCAGTAAACAGAGACATTCAACTACACTCTTAACAGCCTTTTTCTTTTTGCAAGAAAAGCCATTCAGCAAAACCCCAAACATGCATAGGGAACATCTGACATAGAGAACTCTTTTCACCCCAAGCAAATAAGTGAATTACTGGGCCCCAACACTTACTGCTGCAAGAAAGCAAGTACAGTAAAGCAAGGACATATCTACACAGGAAAAGCCACCAGAGCTGCAAGAGAAAAGGTTTCCCCTCTGCACCCATCTCAGCTTTAGTTAAACCATGAGCTACTGCTAATAAATCAGCGGAAGAAAGCCTGCAGAGCATCCTCCTGGTAGTTCAGTGTGCACAGAACACTAGAGCCTGAGAGCATCCCCCTGTATCGTGTACATACAGGCAGAATTAAAGTGTGTGTGTATATATATACACACACATAAAAGTGAGCAGACACCAGGCACAGCGTAGAGCCCAAAGCCAAGTTTACTCAGCCAGACGCATTTATACTATCCAAGAACACACAGCTCCTGCCTTGGCTACTCCAGGAGGCAAGATCTGTTAAGGGAAGAGAGAACAAAAGCAACCTTTGCCTTCCTGTTCACAGGTCTTTGCATGGGGCTGTCCCCGTACTTAGGCTTTAACATGGAAACAACTCAAGACATTTATTTAAGGGACTCCATGAGTGAGGAAAACAAAATCAATTCAGAGGTTGAAGCAGCTTCAAAGTTTCTTCTTCTCCACCCACTTCTTTTTATATCCACTGCCTATTTCAGGTCTTTTCCTACATCTCTGCCCTCCCATCTTGTCCCACGGCATTAATTTCTTCTTCAGCACTGAGGTTTTCTTTTCCTTCCCCTGCTCCCCTCCAACCTTCAAAATGATAGGCACAAGCTTATAGCCCTGAATCACAGAGCTCCATTTTAGATGCCTGGCTGCTTCCACTTCCATCAAGTTTCAAACATACTCAGGATACAGTGTATAAAAGCTAAAAACCCCTGTTCTTATTAGAAAGTTTAAACTGACATGTTAAAGAAACACAGTAAGAATTTTGCCACCTATGAAGGCAGCTTACCCTCGGATGCCAAAATTGAACAGAGCCCACAGATGTCTGAGGGTGCACTAATAACATACTGGGTTCATTCTGGAGTACTTACTAAAAGAAAGCTCAATCTAGGACATGTTCTGCTGGGGCAGCATCACCACTTACTTGGGAAGTGCTAAGTATGCCCAGGGCTCTCACAGGACAGTCCCAAACACTGTTAATCCAAGCCTGGATGGAAAACCCAGAGAGGACGGTGAGGGAGCTGCACACTGGAACCTTTAAATCTTATTACAAAGGGGGTAAAAGCTCTGCACCTGCAGCAGGATTCTGCTTTAGTGTCAGAGTCTACAAAGGTCAGTACAAGCGTAAAGGTCACACCATGCAGCATCTCACTGTGTGAAAACACACATTTGATCAGCTGTCCTCAGTGCACAAGCCCAAGCCATTTCAACGGGTTGGACTGGATGATCTCCAGAGGTCCCTTCCAACCCTAATGATTCTGTAAGCAGCACGTAACACATAGAAACACAGTTCTAAACAATGCCAAAAAGACTAAATATCTCAAATAAATGCCTCAGAACCGGAGTTTGACGTCTGCTCCCTATGGACATTGCCATGTACAAACAGCAGCTCTAACACACTCATGTTCGTGCTCCAGAACACGCTTGTGAGCGAGCTTTGCACCTGTACTTGTGCAGGCCTATGTACCATACATTTTCACCCGAACAACGCAACAGCAGACCCTGCAAAGCAGTGAAACGGCACAGTTCGCTCCCAAGTTTGGGCTCAGGAGTTCCTGGTTTTAATCCCTGAGCCATCCCTCGCTCCCTGCACGGCCCTGGGTCAATCTCTTCAGCTGTCTCAGCGCGCCCTCCCACTCCCATCAGCACACGCCGCACCACCTCCACCTTTCGCAAGGTTTAAATGGCTCACGTTCAGAGAGCACTTTGGCCACCTCGCCCGCCTGCGCAAGCGCTCGGCATCAGCTGTAAAACACAGACGAGGCTCGGGAGGCCGTGTTTACTTCTCGCTGAAGAGCGGCTTTACCCTACACACTTCCAAGCCGAGCCCCATTAAAACAACTCAGGGACGTCGGAGGGAAAATAAGTTAAATAAGAGGGGGAAAGAGAAAAGCAGGGCAGCCCTGCTGTCTGCTTCCCTTGGGAATGACTAACACCTTGGTAACTCAACATAAAGGCACAGAAGGTACGTACAGGCTGACCCTGGGTCAGGCCCTACCTGCTGATAAGGAACTCTTCGGAAGCGAAGGCTCAGGAGTGCCGACACCTGCTCCTACCCTTAACTCTTCCCTTTCAGAACGGCACACACAGCTCCGACTCCACCGGGGTGACATCCCCGTAGCACAGAGACCTTCCCAGCTCCCCATAACCGGGGCAGGAACCCCCAGAAGCGGGAAAGCGCTGTTCAACCCCAAGGACGAAGGAAAGGGGGGGGGGGGGGGTCCCAGCCCACACAGGCCCCAAGTTTTGGGCCTCCGAAGCCCGGAGGAAGGGAAGGGACAGTGGGGGGCGGGATGAGGGCAGGATGGGGGTGTCTCCACGTACTCTCGGTCTGGAGGATCTCCCGCCGCAGCCCTCCCGCGTACTGGATGAGCTCCTCCAGGCTGCGCTCGCAGAGCTGCCCGTAACCGGAGAACTTCTGCAGCACCTTCTCCAGCTCCCGCTCCACCGTCACGCACTGGTCCATAGCGGCCGGCACCGGGCCGCGCTGCTCCTCCGCTTGCTCCTCCACTCCCTCCTCCTCTTCGTCCTCCGCCGCCACCGGGCCCCCCTCGCCGCCCTCCGCCAGCACCGTCCCGCCGGCGCGGCCCAGCTCGGCCCGGCCCCGCTCCCAACTTCCCCGTCTACCTCCGGCGGCGGCAGTTGTGCGCAGGCAGAGCCGAGGGCAGGCGGGGACCTCAGCGCCGCTTCACTCAGGCAGCGCCGCGGACAGCTTCACCGAGGTTCCCGTCACAGCCGCGGTGGGCGGTGTGACGGGTAGGCTCCGCCTGCCGCGGAACCGGGGCCGGGCTACCGGTACCGGGCTACCGGTACCGGTGTACGGCGGGGAGGAGCGGAGCGAGGCTGGGCTTGTTTCGGTTAGGTGGCCCATGGAGCAGGCGGTGGGGAGGGGATCATCGAGGGGCCGCGGCGCAGGCGGGAAGGCAGGCAGCTAAGAGCGGGGTCCTGAGGGAGGGCTCTGTTGCCATGGCGACCGGAGGGTGTAGGGCCGGCGCTGAGGTAAACGGCGCGTCCGTGCGGACCAGGAGCTGAAGGGGGGGGGTCACCGCCAGGGACGCGTGTCACGAGTACATACCGAAGAATAGATACGTCTGCAGGAGCATGACGGGGATCATCCGCTGTGCTGGGCACTGGTGAGGCCGCACCTCGAATCCTGTGCTCAGCTCTGGGCCCCTCAGTACGAGAGAGACATTGAGGTGCTGGAGTGGGGCCAGAGAAGGGCACGGAGCTGGTGCAGGGCCTGGAGCACAGTGTGATGGGAACGGCTGAGGGACCTGGGGGGTTCAGATGGAGAAGAGAAGGCTCAGGGGGGACCTGATCGGTCCCTCCAACTGCCTGAGAGGAGGATGGAGCCAGGAGGGGGCTGCGCTCTGCTCCCAAGGAACAAGGGATGGGACAAGAGGGAATGGCCTCAGCTGCACCAGGGGAGGTGTAGATTGGGTATTAGGAGCAATTCCTTTCCCAGAGGGTGCTCAGGCATTGGAACTGCCCAGGGCAGGACTGGAGGCATCATCCCTCCAAGTGTTCACACACCGTGGAGATGAAGCCCTCAGTGCCATGGGTTAGTGGTGGTCCTTAGGCAGAGCTGGAATAGAATTATAGAATCATAGAACGGTTTGGGTTGGAAAGGACCTTAAGATCATCCAATTCCAACCCCCTGCCATGGGCAGGGACACCTCACACTAAACCATGCCACCCAAGGCTCTGTCCAACCTGGCCTTGAACACTGCCAGGGATGGAGCATTCACAACTTCCCTGGGCAACCCATTCCAGTGCCTCACCACCCTTACAGGAAAGAATTTCTTCCTCATATCCAATCTAAACTTCCCCTGTTTAAGTTTGAACCCATTACCCCTTGTCCTATCACTACAGTCCCTCATGAAGAGTCCCTCCCCAGCATCCCTATAGGCCCTATTCAGATACTGGAAGGCTGCTATGAGGTCTCCACGCAGCCTTCTCTTCTCCAGGCTGAACAGCCCCAACTTCCTCAGCCTATCTTCATACGGGAGGTGCTGCAGTCCCCTGAGCATCCTCGTGATCTCCTCTGCACTTGTTCCAACAGTTCCATGTCCTTTTTATGTTGAGGGCACCAGAGCTGCACACAATACTCCCAAGTGAGGTCTCACGAGAGCATAAAGTTAGACTTGATGATCTTAAAAGTCTTTACCAACCTAGCTGGTTCCCTGAAGAGTCAGGGCTGCACTGAGAAGCCTGGTGTGCCGGAAACAACATCCAGCCTGTCATTAAGTTGTTAATTTGGTCATTACACTTCCTCCTGTGTTTTCTGTTGACTTATAGAATGAAGTCATGCATCTGACACGCGTCTGGTAAATCTGCTCAAGAGAAGTGTCTCAGCTCGAGCACCACTTGTTTAACACACTCCAGTGTCAGTGCTGGAAACAGCAGCACAAGACACATACAACTCTGTGTTTTCTGTAGCATGGTACAACGAAAGCTTCTAATAAACCTGGACAAAGCTGACTGGAAACGTAGTAGTTGGTCTGAGGCTGGGACAATGTTGCTTCATCTATGCTGATAGAGGACAAGAAAATCCAGACATCTGTATTGTAAAAACACAGGAGATAGCTACAAGTCACCTTTCTTCTGTCTGATTTAGACCCAAACTGCTGCTTTTGTTTGTATTCTTGCTCTTTATGTTAACATAGATGACGTTTAAAGATGGGCACAACCTTCTTATTTCTTAGGTCATTAGTACAGTGGTTTAACTTGTTACATTCTTTACCACTATTGGGCATTTTGGTCATCTCAGCACATTCGAGCAAGATATCATCTGTATTTATTTTGGGGGGGGGGGGGTGTCATTAAACAGAGCCTCACTTCTCCAGGGGACAACAAATAGTTTGTCACTCTTAAAATACCAACTGGCTAAGGAAAAAGTGTGTTATAGTGCAAGCCTTAATTGGCGTGTTCTGCTCCTGTAGGTTGGCTTGGCCTCAACTGATGCACATTTCTGTGCCATTTGACTACTGAATGCTCACAGGCAAGGAAAATTGACACCAGAGAGGAGGGGGTGACTGTCAGGTAACACTGCGGACTGCATAAAGCCATGAGCAACCTGCTCTAGTGTCACAGCTGAGCCTGTGTCAAGCAGGAGGCTGGAATTCCTAACCTCATGAGATCCTGTCCAACCTGAACTGCCAAGTGAATCACTACTGGATCATCCAAACATTTGAGCTTCAGCTGAGGTGTCAAATATTGGTTATTTTATTACACAATAACACCTATATATTAAATTGCTTCCATTTGGCCTCTTGTAGATAGTAGGAAACATCTCCTGATTGAAAATTCCTTGACATACAACAAAACAGTATCTGGGCTGCTGTTGTCTTGCTTTGAGACTCTCAGACAGGCTTGTTGGTTTATTTAATATCAGATAATGACAAGTTTCTTTAATATCAGATAATGTTACTGTTTCATATCACACAAAAGCGTGTTGAGATGCACCCTTGTTTTAAAAAGTATATCAAGAGATTCTATGATATAAGCTATCAATTGCATTGGCTGGCTTGTAGGAAAACCAGGCTTCAGGTACTTTAAATATTACTTTGCTGAAGTTGATGTTGATATGTGGTACCATAAACTGTCCCAAAAGAAGGGTCTGACAATATTTTAACATGAGAAGGGACTGAATTGATATTTTTCAGTCCTTAATTTTACTGTTCAAAGTGAAAATACTTTTCTGGATGTTCCCCATAGGAGTCTGGGAAGTGGATTATTGTCCGATTCAGAACTGCTTCTAGGAGAGGACAGGGGAGGAGAGGGAATCCTTGCCATTTATCAACAGGCAGCAGAACCTTCAGATTTGGCTGCTTGACAGGAGAAGATGCAGTTCCAGCCTCAGGATTTTATTTCATCCTCTCATAAATCTGAGTAAAAAAATCTTACTGCCAAAATTGTTTAAAAGCGAATCCCTGATTCAGGTTTCGTTTGTTAAAGGTGGAATTTATATTCTTCATTCTCTTCCCATTTGTAATATTTGCTCTATGAGCACAGGACTGATGCCTGTTTCATGTTGTTCATTAGGCAGAGTTAACCCTGGGGTCTTTAAAGATGTCAGCGTGTGTCATCTCTGTCTTCAGTCCAAATGAACTGTAATTCATTGTTAAGATATCCTCATTTTCCAGGTAATTAAAACCCCCTGAATAATGGTTTGCAGGTGACATGTCAAGGATGTTCTGAGTTGCAGCTGGAAACCAACAAAGAACATACAACATTCTCTGGTAGGATTAGCTCAGTAAAACATGGATATAAAGGTGGGAAGAAAGAGAGGGCCAGAGAGGAATCAAATCAGTTTGGGTTCTCTCTGCTAAGCCTTTGGTGAGCTCTTCACCAGCAGCTCTTGGTCATACCCATCCCCTCTCTTCATTTGCAGCCCTGCGATTGTCCTGCCTTGTTCCCCAGGTGCTTCTGTGTTGGCAGCTGTTTTGCTTTGGGTTGTTCTGGCAGGTTTCAAGTCCTGGTTTGAAGAATCATTTTTACTTTCTGGAAACGACTGCAGGGGTTTGAGTTTGGCAGCTGATTAACTCCATCTCTGCAGGGCACTCATCATCAGTTACCACTGGGGAATGTGAGGAATTGATTTAACTCAGCCCAGGAGCATTAGGAAATGACATATTGGTGACAGCCTCCCCAGCAGCTGGTGTCACAAATAGTTTAGCTCTGAGCATAGACTCATGATTGTTGAGGGTGTTTCCTGCCGGAGGGAGTGAGGGCACCCCCAAATTTAGGCCAGATTGGATGGGGCTTGGAGCAACCTGGTCTAATGTGAGATGTCCCGGCCTATTGCAGGGTGGTTGGAACTAGATGTTCTTAAGCTCCTTTCCAACTCAAACCGTTCTGTGATTCTATGAAATGAGCTACAGGGGAGAACCACAGGGCTCGGGGGCAGAGAGCTCTGTGGCACTCATGAAAAACAAATCAACCAGCATCAAAACCCCCAAAACAATACCTTTTCAAACCAAAGCTCAATACACAAAGTTCCTCTTCAAATGCCCAACTCCCATCTCTTCCACCCACCCATCACTTCACATACACTTGAGCTGCCACTTGAAATGAAAAGTAGGGAAATCTTGTATTTGTGATAAAAGAAATGGGCCTTCAAAAAGCTGCTGAAAAATAACTGTTAACTGTGTTCTTGGTGTGTGCTTTCAGAGCTGGGACAGCCTGCCTCTGCCCTCATGACTGGTGGTGGTAACTGTGTGGTTTCTGGAAGTCCCTTGGCTCTGGGAGCTGCAGTAACAAAACCACCTCTTGTGCTTTTGATGGGGAAAAGGATTTATCTTATCAACACTTTGGGAGATGGGCCCTGGCTCTGCTGAACGAAGAGTTTACCCAACTGCAGTGGTGTTGAAGGAGGGAGCAGCGCTTCAGCTCCGTACCAGAGGCACTGGACCTTGCCTCTGGTATGTTCTGTTCCAGCTGGACCCCTCACCCAAACCCAGCTGAGCTGCTGAAATCCCTTTGCATTTAATCCCAGACTGGTTTGTGTCGGAAGGGACCTTAGAGCTCATCCAGTTCCAACCCCTGCCACGGGCAGGGACACCTTCCACTAGAGCAGGTTCCTCCAAGCCCCTGTGTCCAACCTGGCCTTGAACACTGCCAGGGATGGGGCAGCCACAGCTTCTCTGGGCACCCTGTGCCAGCGCCTCAGCACCCTCACAGGGAAGAGCTTCTGCCTAAGAGCTCATCTCAATCTCCCCTCTAGCAGGTTAAAGCTATTCCCCTTGTCCTGTCCCTACAGGCCTTTGTCCAAAGCCCTTCTCCAGGTTTCCTGTAGCCCCTTTAGGCACTGTGAGCTGCTCTAAGGTCTCCCCTTAAGAAGTCTTCTCTTCTCTGCATTGAACAAGCCCATCTCTCTCAGCCTGGTTCCAGAGCAGAGCTGCTGCAGCTCTCACAGCATTTTCATGGACTCCTCTGGACTTGCTCCAACAGGTTCATGTTCTTCTTATGCTGCCCTCCAATTAAGCTGCATCAGCAGACAGGGTTTGCAGCCCACCTCTCATCTTTTCCGTGTAAAATTCTGAAGAACAGTGTTTTAGTTGACTCCCAGTGTGAGACACAACATTTACCAGCCCATGAGGGGGCAGTTTGTGAATAACTACTTCTGCCATCCCTCCCCTCTTCCCCTTTACTGAAGAAAAGTGCCATGATCTTTCTTCTGAAGGAAGCCATGGTGGCTGTGACCAATGTGACCAAACAGGCTGAACCTGGGGTTGGTTTGGGGGTTTTCCCCCTTTGAAAGCAAACCAGCACACTGGGAACCCTGTAAGTGTGTTTTAGAAGCTCTGAGGAGTACAACCATTTAAACGCTTTCTGCAGGTCAATATCAATGCGCCCTTTTGTAATGCAATAGTACAGTGAGTTCAGTGTGTATACTCTGGGGGTTGTCAGTGTTGTTAGAATTAAGCTGTGCTATTTCTGTCCTCTTCTGTACGAGCTGGCAATTTTCATGCAAATGATGGACTCTTAAAATAACTAAACATACAAAAGAAGTGTTGAATTTCCTTCTGAGGAGAGCCTGGGTCTCAAAGCAGCAGCTTGAATTTAGCATGGGGGTGTTTTTTGCAGCAGACTAAATCGTATCTGTGCAGCTGAGCACTTGTTGTGTAGCCTGGGATGGTGGCTTATGGAGCCACTTAAAGGAGGATCCATATAGGAATCATGGAATGCACTAGGCTGGAAAAGACCTTTAAGATGATCATGACCCATCAGATCAAGTCCACTTTGGCCCATGTGTGTGGCCCAAGCACAGAATGTGGCACACTGCAATCCAAGTGCTTCCAGTATGAGGAACAGGCCCAATTTCACCAACAACCTCTGAGCGCTCCAGTGCCAATGGGAATCATAGAATCATAGAACTGGTTTGAGTTGGAGAGGACCTTAAGATCATGTAGTTCCCACCCCCTGCCATGGGCAGGGACACCTCGCACTAGACCACGTCACCCAAGGCTCTTGAACACTGCCAGGGATGGGGCAGCCACCACTTCTTTGGGCAACTCATTCCAGTGCCTCACCACCCTCACAGTAAAGAGCTTCTTCCTTGTATCTAACCTGAACTTCCCCTGTTTCAGTTTGAACCCATCACCCCTTATCCTGTCTCTACAGTCCCTGATGAAGTCCCTCCCCAGCATCCCTATAGCCCCCCTTCAGATACTGGAAGGCTGCTATGAGGTCTCCACGCAGCCTTCTCTTCTCCAGGCTGAACAGCCCCAACTTTCTCAGCCTGTCTTCATGCAGGAGGTGCTCCAGCCCCTGATCATCCTCGTGGCCTCCAACAGCTCCATGTCCTTATGCTGAGGACACCACAGCTGCTCCCAGCGCTCCAAGCACGGTCTCACGAGAGCAGAGTAGAAGCTGCAAGACGCAGGTTTTAACCTGGGCAGATGATTTCCCTTCACCCAGTGAAGAGCTGGGAGCGGGGCTGGTGCGTGGACATGAGAGGCGGAGGGCTCAGCACCCCTTCCTCCAATAAACCGTGTCCATTGAGCCACGTTCAAACTGACCGACCCCATGACCTCTCCACTGGAGGGTTAGATATAGATTAAATATATACTATATATAATATATATAAAATAGGTTTATATGTATATAAATGCATATATGTATAAACCGCTGGGTCCCGAGTTGATGCCGGGAGCGATCCGCACCCGCGCCCGGTGCTGAATCACCGCGGGGCCACGGCACCACCGGGTCCCCCCCCCCCCGCTCCCTCCGTTCCCCGCCCTCCGCCGTCCCCGGCTGCTCACGTCACTTGTTATGTCTCCGCCGGCGGCTCCGCCGGGGCGGGGACAGCGGCGGGAGGGAGGCGGGAGCCCCGCGGCCCCGCGGCGCTGACACCCCCCCCCCCCCGCTACACGCACCCCGCACCCCGGCCCCGCGCCGCACCGCGCCGCACCGCTCCGCCCCGCGGCAGCCCCTCGGCGGGCAGCCCCGGCGGGAAGATGTGGGTGAAGCTGTGCTGCTTGCTGCTCTACTTCCTGGCGCTCTTCGTGCTGGCCAGGGTGTTCGAGGCCGTGGCGTGGTACGAGAGCGGGTTCCTGGCCACGCAGCTGGTGGACCCGGTGGCGTTGAGCTTTAGGAAGCTGCGGACTATCCTGGAGTGCCGAGGGCTGGGGCATTCCGGGCTGCCCGAGAAGAAGGATGTGCGGGAGCTGGTGGAGAAGTCAGGTACGCCGTGACCCTTGGGGTGCAGAGCCGGGCGCTGCGTCCCGCGGTCCGAGGGGGAATTTAGGAAGGGAGCTGGTTGCTCGCGCTGAGGACCCCAGGCGCTGGAGGGGTCCGATGGAGGAAGGCAAAGGGGGGAAGCTCGGGGACGGTGGCGTTGGAAGCCCGTAACGGGCTGCGAGGAGGGAAGGCCTCGGTGAGCAGGGTCACCGAGCAAGGGTTTCTTCCCGCTGGGTTACGCCGGTCGGGTTCGGGGTGGTGGTGGCACAGATGAGGGCGAATGTCGTCTGCTGTGATAAACAAGGAGGAAAGGATCCACGTCGCTGTCGCTGTTTGCAGCCGGGGCCAGCTTTTTTTCCCCGTGTATTCCTCTCCCTGGAATCCCGTTTGCTGATTTTATTACAGGTCTTGCTGTCAAGATGGGTCCTGAGGAAGGCAGTGATTTTAAAGCAGGAAGGGATGGGTACCGAGGGATGTGGCGCTTTGATAGAAGAGGAGCAGAAGTACATCCTACTTACAGAAAATGGCTTGGAAAAAGGCAGGGAGGAATTTGGGAAGTAGGAAAAACAGGGTGAAGGAGGTGGACTTTCGGGGAATGATGAATAGCGAAGGGTGAAGAGCTCTGGTGATGCAGGGAAAGGCTCAAGTGAGAGCAGAGAGTGCCTCAAAGAGAGGCAGGGTGCTGGCCTAGGGTGGCCGGAGGGAGCTGCCCCAAGGCCTGGGAGACGGGGCTGATGTAATAGCTGTCGTGCCAGCCAAGCAGGAAGATATGAGTTGCTGCTTTGAAATCGATGATGGGGCCAGAGAGAAATCCCCAAATCCCTGTAGTCAGGGATAGGCAGAGACAGAGGAGGGTTTGGATGAGCTCAGCGAGTGCCATAACCTTAAAAAATGATGCTTTAAATAATTGATACTAATGCTGGGCATTTAAATCTGATTTCCTTTTATTGTTCATTGTTTATTGATGCTGTTTATTCCTGTGCTGCCCCAACGGTAAAAAGCATTCAGTGATTTCACTTTTGTTTCCAATGCCTTTCGCTCCTTGGCTGTCAGGTACTCTCATGATGTCATGATGTTTGGGTTGCATATGCCGCAGGGAAGTGTTTAACTCCAAACAAACTCCATTAACTGACTTCTCAAATGTCATGGAAACGCTTCTCTCACCAACCAGCTTTGCAGCATTTTTCCTTAATTCCTGGGTTTTTTTCTCCCTAAATTCTATGAATGCTTTTGGAAACCCCTCGAGGGTTTCAGCTGCAGCACTTGTATTTTTGAAGGAAACGGTCTTTCTGGACAAGACTTCAATTCTTGAAGTAATGGATGAGTTACTAGAACGCCTCTTGTCACGAACAGCGTTTGGAATGATTGTGAAACAGAACGTGAGAGGGAAATGAGGTTCCAAAGGAAACGTTCTCAGATGGTTTTACTGGGAGCTCTTTACATCGCTATGACTGGCGTTGAGGGGACTTTCTCCAACTGTGAGAACAGAAGCCAACAGATGAGTTGTTCTACCTGAGGTTTTTGCTCTCCGTAGGACAACAGACAGCTTTGTTTTGGTACAAAGTTATGGATTTTGGAAGGCTCTTTGAATTCTCAGCGTTAAATTGCTGCAAAATGAGTGTCCTGTGAATGAAATGAAAAAATGAAATGAAAGCAAAGGTATAGCAATAAAAACTCCTTGCAGGCACTGAATATCGTCGTTTCAGAGAGTGAGGCTTGGAAGATGTTCATTTGTGCTTCCGTAAGCTCAGTTGCATGTGTGGTACATGTGTGTGATCGCGTTTAGCAGCTGAAGTTAGGTTGGTTGTAGTAGTGATAAATAGAATCATACCTTTACAGTTTAGTTACCTTTGACCTGAAAAGGTTCTCTGAGCACCCATGTGAAATGCAGTTAATCTGTTACTAGAATTCATGAAGTGATCCTTCTCGAGTGCTGTTTGAGTTGAATGTCTTCACTTGTCTCTTTTTCAGGAGACCTCATGGAAGGAGAGCTTTATTCGGCTCTCAAGGAAGAAGAGGCTTCTGAATCGGTTTCCAGCACAAACTTCAGTGGTGAAATGCATTTCTATGAGCTTGTAGAAGACACCAAAGATGGGATCTGGCTGGTTCAGGTAGAGAAATTTGATCATTCATTTCTATGTATTTATCACATCCTAAATGTGTTTCAAAGGAGGATTTATGAGGGTAGTTAACCGGTAGTAAGCATGTTTAACAGAGAGATGGTGACAAAGATAAACTACATTAGGGAGATCATAAGGAATAAATGTGTTTGAAAAAAGCCAAGGCAGGCTGGGAAGTGACAGGCACTCCTACACAGGCAGGGAGAAAAAAACCCTGTTATTGTGTGGATGGCTTTATGAAAACCACGTACTTTAGAACCAGAAATAAGCAAAGCAGCACACACTTCAGTACACAGCCTCTGCAAGTACTTGGCCCTGGTGTTGTAAGAGCTTGTCTAAGCGTGAAGTAAGTGCATGAAGTGCAGATGCTCTCAGCTGGCACAGGAGAGGTGCTTCTGGTGTTGCTCTTTTGGTTGTGTTACATGCTCACACCCAGGGGGTTTAAGTTTCTGGTTATCTCAGGCGCTTACGGCACTTCTAAAAACCTCTGTTGCGTCTTCACAAAGGCAGGATCTCAGTGTGCTGCTTCTGTAACGCATTCCAGTAGCTGAAAGTTAACCTTCCCCCCAACCTTGTGTGCTCGCTGGTTTGGAGCGTGCTTCCCCAGGGCTGCATGGGAGGAAAAGAACATTTGGAAAGGAAAGACTTTGGCAAACAGGCTGAGAAAGTTGGGGCTGTTCACCCTGGACAAGAGAACCTGCATGGAGACCTTCCAGTATCTGAAGGGGGCCTACAAGGATACTGGAGAGGGGCTTCCGCAGGGGCTGCAGCGACAGGACAAGGGGCAATGGGTTTAAACTGAAACGGGAAGTTCAGGTTAGATATAAGGAAGAAGTTCTTTACTCTGAGGGTGGTGAGGCACAGGGTGCCCAGAGAAGTGGTAAATGCCCCATCCCTGGCAGTGTTCAAGGCCAGGCTGGACAGAGCCTTGGGTGACATGGTCTAATGTGAGGTGTTCCTGTCCATGGCGGGGGGTTGGAACTGAGTGATCTTAACGTGCTTTCCAACCCAAGCCCTTCTATGAGTCTCTGAAATAGGATTCAGAAACTATTTATCATCACTCCGGAGAACATAAGTGAGCCAGACCAAACTGTAAAAAGGCTTTTCTGCATTAACTTCTCTGTTGATAGAGGGTTTTTAAGGTGTAAGTTCCCTGCTGACAGCCACATCAGGCAATGTGAATCCTGCCCCAGACAATTCATTGTTGAGGTGACAGCTCTCCTGCCTAGTTTGTCCGGTCTCCTTCACTTCATGTTTTCTGTTTAAATACATTATCAAGATTTAGTGACTTCCTGCTGTCACCACATCCCATCTCACCCGAAAATAGAGCAGGAGAGGACAGATTACCTTCAGAGCCGAAATGGCATCTGTATTGTGGGAAAGATGTATTTGGATGTTATTGAGTCTTAAGTTTCGGGTTTAAATCATAGAGAAGGGCATTCTTCAAGCAGAGAGCGTGTGTTGAAAGGAAGTTTACACTTCTCCAAGATAGTTGACAAACAGGTGCATGAATATGCTATGAACAATTTTCCCTCCCCATGCAGCTCAGAAGAGTAGAATCTGGCAGCTCTCTGTTGTCTGCTGCTTGCAGAGTTTTAATCCTCATATATTTTCAGCTGGCTTCATAATAGCAGATCACATAGGCTGTGGTTTGATGTTTCTGGGGTGATGGATGTTGTCATCATTCTGGGAATATTTCACAGCTATTCAGTTGGTCACAATAGCCGTGGACAACAAAAATTAGTGGAATTTACTGAATAATGTACTTGCTGAGCACTATTTGTCTGTTTCTCCACAATGAAAACCACGAGACATGTGCAATTTATCTCTTTCATGCTTGCTTTTGGAGTTTTCATCACTCTTGAGTTTCTTTTTGCTCTCTTCTCCACTGTAACTCCTGTCTGGGTAATTCCTGTGCTGGTTCTCCTTGTTCTTTCACAGATTTCTCATGTTCTTTTCTTACTCCTCATCCCTGCAGATCTGTTTTTTATCAGCACTTCCCTGTTCTCACTCTTGATCACCCTCCTTTGCCCATTCTCCTTCACCATTAGGAGTCCTATGGAAACTTTACAGCCTATTAATCAGCCCAGTGCTTAGACAGGCACAGTACAGGGTGAGGCTCCCTCATGGAGGGGTTTGTTGACCGCAGACAAGGTCAGAGCACTGCCCTGCTCTGCTGTTGGGAAGCAGAAAGGATCCCGATATCCTTTCCAAGATTCTGACCCTGAATTTCTGTTCAGGGAGCTGCTGGAAAGCAGTGAAGAGAGAGGAACAGCTCTTGCTCAGCTGACACAGTGTCTGTTGGTGCAGTTGGGTTTGAACGCTTCGTGATGATATATGGGAGGATGGGGACTCTGAAGACGATTTTTGTTTCCTGATGCATGTAAGTGACATTTCCGAGGTGGCACAGGCTGGCAATGTGATAGCCATGGCTGTCTGCACGGAATCAAGGGACAAAGAGGAAACAGTTGATATGTTTGACACAAATTCAGATGTGAATTCAGCATTTAGAGCCAGCCAGATGAATTCCTTGGAGAAAGTAAAAGAAAGTAACAGCATTTCCTGCCATTGTTTCCTTATTCTCTGAAAATCCACATGCAAAGCATCCGGGTTCAGCAGTAATTTGTTTACTGATGTGGCTGTTCACAGGTGCCCTCTGCTCCTATGCAGAGCTTCCACAGAGCCACAGACAGCAGCGTGTTCTTTCTCCTATTAGCTTATGATCTCATACCATTCCTTCTATGCCTTTCTTCTCGCCTGCCAGCTGCTGCTGTGCACTTCTTTGGCTGGCAAGGAGGGTGAGTAGGATGAATGGTAGCTTCTAGACCTGCTTCTCTTGTTGGAGAGGGGTAACACATAACGTTCTAGCTTCTCCAGACTCTGCTCGTGCTCTCTGGTTAGTCACTAGAAGCCTGTCACATCCAATAATGTCACAGTCATTATGACTTTCTAAAAGCATGCAGTAAATGATCTGCAGATAAAACCCCTCTTTGAACGAAGCTAAAAGCTAAATTGTTCTCTGTTTTTATTCTAAAAGTCTCTAACACAGTGGTAAAGGGAAGAAAAGGGAACTTTCTTCTGGGCATTGAAACAGGAGGAGAAACATTCTGATCAGGTCTGGTAAAGGTGCAAAGGATGTTATTATGGATGTAAAATGTTGTGGTCTATTCTTCGTCTCAGCTTCTTGATCAGCTGGTGTAGTCACAGGGCCAGGGATCTGTCTACAGGATTTTGGTGGTCTTTTCCTTCTTCCCTCCTTTCCTTCCCCCTTTCCTTGCCTCCTTTCCTTCCCCTCTTTCCTTCCCTTCTTTCCTTCCTTTCCTTCTTTCCCTTCCATATAGGATGAGTACTTTTCCTGTTTGCCTTCTCAGTATTGCAGGTGGTTCAGCTGTTCCCACTACAAAATTAAGTAGAAACACTCAGTTCTTTCTAACTACATCATTTGATATTTGTGTCTTTTCCAGTAGCCCTTCAGGATCATTTCCCAAAGGATACCTGATTTTAACTTTCAGTATCTTTCTTGAGAGTCTTCCTACCCAGCTGAGGTGCAGAATATACCATCAGCTTGAATGTAATAGTTCTCATATTCCTGTGCATCCATGTTAATTCATTCCAGCAGCTCATTTATTCCCAACATGTGGCTTAACTGACAGCTTAACTGAGCTCCTCAGGCTGGTGCAGAGCTCACCCACCTCCCTTGAGAAACTGCACATGATTTTAAGGTGGTTCATTTCTGCATCCTATCATGGATGTCATCTTCTGTCATTGCCTATTTTGATCTAATTTCTTAGAGTCTCTTTCTCAGAAAAGCCGAAAACCTCCAGATATCTTTCATTCATATGGGTGGATTCTGAACCAGATGTGAGTTCCTAGGAAAGAGTGGAAATCCAGTTTTGTCAGCATGATGATGAATAATAAACAGAGTGAGATGTCTCTCAGGATTAATACAAGTGCAGACAGTCATATAGAAACTATGGACATGCTCTTGACTAAGAGGGCTTTTCTCCATGCTTCTACTAAGCAACTCCCCAGTCCATTTAAAATGAATTGTATTTCTAAAGGAGAATTGTCCAAATACTTTTTACTTCTTGTTTCTCTATGGGAAGGGCAGTTTGCAGCATAGCTGCTGCCTATAAAGGGTTCTATGAAGACTGCATGATGACCTCGCAGCAGCTTCCAGTATCTGAAGGGGCCTACAAGGATGCTGGAGAGGGACTTTTCATGGACTGTAGTGACAGGACAAGGGGTAATGGGTTTAAACTGAAACAGGGAAGTTCAGGTTAGATATAAGAAGTTCTTTACTGTGAGGGTGGTGAGGCACTGGCACAGGGTGCCCAAAGAAGTGGTGAATGTTCTATCCCTGGCAGTGTTCAAGGCCAGGTTGGACAGAGCCTTGGGTGACACAGTCTAATGTGAAGTGTCCCTGCCCATGGCAGGGGGGTTGGAACTGGGTGATCTTAAGGTGCTTTCCAACCTAAATCATTCTGTGATTCTCTGATTCTATGAAAAGCACAGAAGTTTTAATTAACAGACCAGGGATTTTGAACATGTTGTGTCTTTGTGGATCTCTAAAAGTCTTCCAGTGGGTGCATGGACTCTTTACAGTAATAACAGGCTTCCTGTTGGTAGTTTGGAAACTGCCAAGCCCAGCTATCAATTCTCCATACATACAACCTGATCAGTTCATAGCAGAAGTTAGAAATCACTTCTGCCTTTGGCAGAATCACAGATTGTTTTTACCCAGTTCATATGTGTGTACTCCTGCATGCACAGACTGACTTGCTGAGGCTGGGTGAGGATTGACTGGTCCAGGAAAAGGTGCCTCTTTATTTAATAGGGTTTTGTTCTTCCTACTGGTTTAAAGCCTCTCACAGTGCCCTCATGCCTGGAGCTGAGGAGCACCTGGAGTTGGTGTCTTTGTGGCTAAGCTGTAAACCCAAGTTTTGACTATTCATGAGTGTTCAACACTGTTCTTGGTCTGAGCAGGTGTGTCTGACACACAGTATCCTCACTAGAGCTAGAAAGTAATGAGAGTGGAAACACCATGAAGGGTTTGTTCTGCATTTGTCCATCTCTGACTCATGCTGTGTGATTTAGTTGTGAGTGAGTCTCAAAACGTACTGACACCAAATCAGCAACAGTGACCTGTTTGGAAATCTCTACATACCTGTCTAACAGAGATTGAACAAGATCTGGTTTATACAACTAATCCTTACTGATAACTGGAAATCAAGGAGCAGCATTGATGACAGCTATGAAGTAGTTACTGCAGTACTGATGCTTCTCCTCAAGACACTTTTGTTTTGGATTTGGCAAGAGACAGGAAGTGTCTGGCTGACATTGTCCTATTTTTCCAAGTGTTTATATCTTTCTGTCTCCAGGGTATTTGCTGTTAAAGTCTGTTTGCTTCTTTCATGTCAGAACTATGACTAGTTTTAACATAGAGATCAAAATGGTTCTATTAATTTTGCTCTTGACTGGCCTCTTTTGGGACAGTTCAATTCAAAGTCAGGAGAGCTCTTTTAGTGCACAAGCTGCCTACTCAAATGCCCACTGAAATTAGGATTTCAGAAATTTCAGTATTCTATGTCCCTAGATGAATGCCGTTTTCATTTTATTCTCTGTGGTTTCTGGAAGTTGCCTTCTCAAGTGTTTGTGGAAACTAAACAAGAACACTCAATCAGAACATGTACAAATTAAGGAGATTTCCAAACCCCCATCTTCTCATTTTTACTGTGTGCATCTTGGTGGCATAACTTATCTGCAGTGTGGTCCTCACAAATTCACCGATGGAGTGTGAGGAAATGTGTCTGAGACTTCAGAGGAGGTTTGTGGATGGATACTCAGTGAGGGCCTGGCCTCTCCAGCATCTTCCACTAAAGCACCAGGAATTCACCTATAGAGAGGTTAATTTGGACCCTGCACTCAGAGGCAGTCCTCTGGCCTGGGTTAGGTGTAGGTGAGGGAGCAGATCTTCTCTGTGATGTGGGGTTATTGAATGGCAGCATTACTGTGATCCTATTGGATTCTCTTATCCCATTAAGATGATTAATGGATTCATTGAGTTATCTTCCTTGGCTTCTCACTCTGACGTGTTACTTTACAGATTGTGAACAAAGCTCGTACTAAGAGAAGCTCAAACGGCTTGTGTTCCTCTAAAGGAGGTGTTTGTTTCCCAGCTGATCTCATACAAGACACCTTTTCCTCTGAGCTTTGTATTTTTCTTTAAAATGAAACACAGCATATGGCTGCAAGGGACCTTCTTGATGAGCAAGTTCAGCTCTGCTAGACTGTGGAATATGTGTTTATAAAATATGTTGCTGTCTGTCTTAAATCAGAAATTGGCTGAGTGTAAAACTCCTTCTGACCATTCTGTTCTTGGAAAGGTGTATCTGACATCTGGCTTCAGTGTATTCATTTGGCTCATTTGTTCCTATTGCACTTAAATTGACATCACCCTTTAGTTTCACTGGCTCCTGATGCCTGCTCCCAGTAGGTGAGATCAATCAACCAAGTTTGTTTTGTCGGGTATAATATATCCTGGGCTTTGCTTATTTCGCAGCCAGTTACTAGTGATGGCTCACAGTCGCTTTTGAGTCAACTAATAGATCCCAGCTTTTCCTCCCATCACTGTTTCTAAGTGATGAACTCCCCAAGTGTCCTGTTCATTATTGAATTCAATTTTATTTCTGACACTCCATGTTACAAGATTTGTGCATTACAGTCCTCTTTTGTACAAAGCCGTGCTTCCCAAGTTTATGTCATCTACAGATGGCTTTGGAACATTTAGAGATCCTGCAGGGAGGGCATTAATAGGAATATATGCTGAACTGAGCTCTAAGGTAGATATATTAAGAAGTCTGTTAGTGCCTTCGTGGAGTTTTGATGTTTTCTTGCCTTAGGCAATTTACTTAGTTTAAAGCTTGGGTTTTTTACTCACTATAAAGGCTCATAACCAGTTTGCATGGAAATCTTCCATGTGGCACAATATATTATACCCTTCCGAACTACAGACAGGGTTCTACCTTCCCTTTCTCTTGAAACTTGGCTCTTTTTCTCCAGGAAGAAATGGATTTTTAACTCTCAGCTTAATGATACGTCTTTAGTAATCGTATGCCGGAAAGGGGTGGAAAACACAACTTGAAGTATTTGCACCTTTAAAATTTGTTCTACAGTTTTGCATGCCATTGAGATCAAATGGGTGGGCTCTTAAATACAGTTACTAACTTCTTGTTCTCCTGTCAGTGTAAATGTGTCTGACAGGGGCTTATGCAAAACGTTCACAGCTTCATGCGTGATTTTACACGCTCGTTGCACTGCAGTTCTGAGATTGAAATTACCTATTTACACAGGTTAAATTGTTTGAGTTTTGTTTCCATCTTCAAATGACAGTCTCTTCCCATCAATGCAATAACCTGTCCATGGGCAGCCATCTCCTTTGCGCTGAAAACTGAGTTAGAGCATTCATTTCAGTTTAAAATCAAAATGATCTGGCATTTGTACCCTGTTGTCATTGTATGGTGATCCTGCTGCTTTCTCCCTCTGTTCTACTCTGATTCATATGCCTGAAAAACCTTTTGGTGCAGCTTGTAATATCCTTTGTATGGGCTAATTGAATTGCTCATTTTTCCTTACTTTCTTTGCTAGCTTTCCCTTTTGACCTTTATTTGTTCCTTGCAGATTCTCAAACTATTTCTAACATCTTCTTGGAAGCGCTTGCTAGGAAGAAGTACATGACTTGACATATAAAACCCTGATAGCTCGAACACCTTGGACTTAAGGAACTTCCAGGCCTCTTTCACATTCAAATTCCTGCTCTCCTCAGTCACAGGTTTTGAAGCTCAGTTTCTATGCTGAGCAAAATCCATGCTTCTTAAATAGAATCTGTTACAAGTGTTGAAGGTTATCTCTAATTTGAACTGAATTACACTGTGATTCCTTAAGCTGCAGTATTCTCTTCGACTCCCTCATCCACAGAGATGATGATTACTTTCCGAAACACAGCCCCTTGCTTCTGTGTGGTGAACTCCCAATGTTGTAAGTGGGTGTTGTCTGCAAGGAGCAGCTGCAATGGATGTATTTATTTGGGTTTTTTTTGCCATAATGATATAAAAAAGCCTGAGCCCAAGAAATTTTACACAGCTTCAGTGTGCAAAAGCACAGTAGGGTTTTCTCTGTAGTTGCAACTGCTATTTCTGTTGTTGGCCTTCAGCATAAATAACCTTCTCCAAGGGGAAAGACTTCTTCATAGGAAGGGAGTTAAACTGGTTTTAAAAAGCCCACAGTAAAACATATTGGTGACTGTATTTGCAACAAATCTCTATCTTGTCACTTAAAGTGAGTACTGTAGCTATCAGACAGAAGAAACAGCTGAGCAGGATTGGTCTTTCTGCAGTTACCATCAGCATAGTCCCAAGGACTGTGCTGGGCTTGTTCAGAACATGCACACAGAAGAAACCAATCTCTGAGTAGTTAGAATCTAGTTATCAGCATTTCACTTCTGTGCTTACTAATAAAATGTAGTGATTCCTTACTCTGCTGGATGCATTCTTCACACCGTAGTAGTTCTGAGAATATCCTGGTGTGAAGGAGTCTTTCGGAATGTCTTCTTTTTCAGTTGAAGCACCTGGAAGGAACAAGTTTAAACTATCCAAAGTGCTTCAGTTACAGTGGGGGATGTAAAGAAGGCTCAGTAATTCAGCAGGCTTCCGCAGCTGGTTGTATTGATGCTTGAAGGTTACATTTAGTGATCCAGAAAGGCTTTTCTATGTGGTGTGTGTGTTTTGAGAATAACTTGAAGGCTTCTAATCCAGCTATTCACCTCTGGTTTTATTTAAGCATTTTGGGCTCAGTGTAATCTGTATCTTCAGTTTAACTTTGTTTCCCTATGGAGAATGTTCTGCTTAGTGAATTCTCTCATCTTAAGTGTCTGAGAGGATGTTACTTAGCACAAAGCAGATAATATTTTGAGTCTCAAAGGGCAGGACACAGTTTGCAGGTCTGCATCTCAGCCTGTACATGGAGCACTGTTACTCACAGTGACAACCAGACTTCCAGAGGAAAGCTGATATTTGAGGTTGTTAACCCAGAAAACAACTGGGAGAAGTTTAATGGCAGGTAAACAAAACCCTAACAAATGGGGGTTTCAAACCTTGATATAAAAATACATTTCAAGTGGTTGCCAGTGAGCATGCAGAAGCATGTGAGGCATTTCTGAAATAGAAAATGTGATGGCTCATGGAATAAAGCATGATCAGTCACGTCAGTCAAAATTACCTGTCAGCTGCAGGCAGGCAGGGCTTTCTTTTCCTTCTTTTCCTTCCCTGTATAGTTCTAAGTCAAAGGATAAATACTTACTCTTTTTCATTTGTGTCTGCAGAAGTAACCTGACATACTACTTTAATACACTAGGTTAGAACAAATCAGACCTTGGGATACATCACAGTGAATGGCAGATGGGACGCTGAAGTTGGTGGAACAGTCATGTAAAGTTACTGAGTGAGTCACTGGCAAAGCTGGAAGGGACCAAGGTTTTTAGGTGTTATCTGAGAGTTTAATCACTAGTTTCCACTGCTTGGAAATGGCTGTTGGCAGCCTAATGTGGTACCAGGTACCCACCTTCCAATCTGAGACAACGTTTCTTTGGTATGTTGTAGTTCATGGAGAATTCTAATAAAACAATAGTCTTCTTTACTGCAAAGAAGAGGAACCTGCTGCATCCTCCTCCTTTCTCCCCTCCTATCAACTGGTTAATGATAGCTTTGTTATTTTCCCAAAGGTTTTGTTAAGTACCACTCATTTTAGTGTCTTAACAGGTACTTCAAATGGTGCTGCACTTTTGTCTGTCTGCAGAAACTGTATTTCTGCCTTAGAGCTTCACTCTCCAAAGATATTCAGTGTGGCTCCTGATTGCATAAACCTACTCTGTGTTGTGAGAGAAGGGGAGAACTGTATCAGGGGTTACTCCATCTCTGTTTTGATGAAACTTGCTCTTTATTTCAGGAAGCAAACTCACTGTGACACTAAATTGTTATTTCCTTTCGGCAACAGGTCATAGCAAATGACAGAAGCCCGCTGGTGGGTAAAGTCCACTGGGAGAAAATGGTGAAGAAAGTATCAAGATTCGGCATACGTACCGGCACTTTTAACTGTTCCAGCGACCCCAGGTATATTCCTAAAGGATTATTCAAATCAAGAGTATATCTTAAGGCTCAGCTGTGTTCTGGCAGCAGGGCTGCCTGTGTGTAAAAGTAGCTGTGACAGAAGGTGACTTTATTCATGGTTTTATCTTTAGTGAAGTCTGTTCAGAATTCTGCATTACATGATTTATCAGTATCAGAGACATAGACCTGCAGCATCTGAAAGCACCATGTGGGAAATGCATGATTAGACTATGTGAAGTGTAATAGAGCAGTGGAAGGGAAGGGATAGAAGAGTTTGGCCTTATAGCCCAGGCATTTGCGGACAAGAATTCTGCTTGCGTAGGACAAAGCTGTATATATATAGCCCTTGTAAGAGAACTGTACCAGTTGTAGAGTTGCTACATTGCCATCTGGAAAGGAGAAACACAGGTGAGCATGAACCGCCCAAACAGTGCCTGTTTCTCAGGGAACAAATCCTGTTCCCTGACAAATGTGCATGTTTCTATATAAACTTGCACACACCCTTTGACAACACACAGCGTGCTCTGCCAGATCCACTGCTGTTTGCTGTTTGACTTTCAATAAGGAAGAAGAGCAGAGCCACAGGAGCGAATAATCATTCTGTGCTACTGTAAAAATAAGGGGGTTTTGCATGTTTTGTTGGAAGCATTTGCTTCACACGATGGGAAACTGTGTCTGGAATTCCAGTGGCATGTATGGATATGCAGGTCTTACACAGTCCTAAATGTTTGCGCACATCTCAAAGTTAATCACAAGAGAAAATTCTTATGCAAAATAATCTTGTCTAATGAAAACACTCGTATTTGAACACCTGAGACATTTGGCAGTGCTTCTCTTTGCATAGTTCCTAACTAGTCTTAATGTTACCATCAAATCCTGTGTTTTAAATGAACTCATTTTTCCTTAGTGCAAGAAATGTTTTGTTGGTTAAACTCTTGTGAATAGTTTTCATCAGGTGGCAGCTGAAATTCAGCAGAACGCTGCACACCACAGTAGTCAGGATACATAGAATCATGGAATGGTTTGGGTTGGAAAAGACCTTAAGATCATCCAGTTCCAACCCCTTGCCATGGGACACCTCACACCAGACCATATCACCCAAGGCTCTGTCCAGCCTGGCCTTGAACACTGTCAGGGATGGAGCATTTACCACTTCTTTGGGCACCCTGTACCAGTGCCTCACCACCCTCACAGTAAAGAATTTCTTCCTTATATCTGACCTGAACTTCCCTGTTTAAGTTTAAACCCATCACCCCTTGTCGTATTGCTACAGTCCCTTTATTAGTAGGATAATATCTTACGGCTCCTTCTAAAAATACTGCATTTTAGAACTGGGGAGATGTAATTGTCTAAATAGATACTGATTTTAGCAAAAGCAGAGAGGAGGTAGGTAAGGTGGTGGGTGAATGTGGCTGATGGCCCCTGTTGCGGTGTGCGGGTTCTCAGGCACAGTTTGCATGCCCATTGGCTGTGTCATGTTTTGGTTGTTGAAGCCTGCCAGATGTTTCCTAAAAGGAGAACTAGATAAATCGAGTGGCACAGTGATGCTGGCAGAAGAGATGCATGAGAGAAGAGATCTTCTGAGTCATCAGGCTTTTGTCATGGTTACTGGGGTCTGCACCATGACTCAGGGTTCGGTCTTGAAGAGCCTCTTCTTTTAGGTATGGATTTGGAGTTCACCCCAGCCCAGCTCCAGCAGGGGTGTTCTTTTAGATCAAATCTTTCGGCAGCATGAGGCTGCTTCCTCCTGTGCTGGTTTTGTGGCGAGCTCTCTGACCACACCTCTTCCCTGTCTGCATCCTTCCAAAATGATTATGGAGCCAGGCTGAGAGAGCTGGGCTTGTTCAGCCTGGAGAAGAGAAGGCTCCTGAAGGGGAGACCTTAGAGCAGCTCCAGTGGCCAAAGGGGCTGCAGGAAACCTGGACAAGGGCCTGTAGGGACAGGACAAGGGGGAAT
Organism: Myiopsitta monachus; assembly: GCA_017639245.1. Lineage (NCBI taxonomy): Eukaryota > Metazoa > Chordata > Aves > Psittaciformes > Psittacidae > Myiopsitta > Myiopsitta monachus. The sequence goes on along the minus strand of CM029917.1, from coordinate 111,362,631 downwards.
GGCTTTAACCTGCCAGAGGGGAGATTGAGATGAGCTCGATAGGGTAGGGAGTCCCCTAGGCAGCAGTTCTTCCCTGTGAGGGTGCTGAGGTTCTGGCACAGGGTGCCCAGAGAAGCTGTGGCTGCCCCATCCCTGGCAGTGTTCAAGGCCAGGTTGGACACAGGGGCTTGGAGCAAGCTGCTGTAGTGGAAGGTGTCCCTGCCCGTGGCAGGGGTTGGAAACGGATTAGCTCTAAGGTCCCTTCCAACCCAAACCATTCTCTGATTCTACCAAAATGGCCCCAGTAGGAAGTGGACACTTCTGAGCATCATTAAAGCAACTGCAAATGGACCAGTGTCCTGTTAACTTCACCCCACTGCTGCCTGGCAAAACTAGGGTGGAAGGAAGCACTGGGAGAGTTATCCTGAGGCTCAGGAGAGCTGTTGGGCATTGAGTTACCCTGTAGTGATCATTTTCTTGGCTGGAAGGCCAGGGAAAAATAGCTTCTCATACAAAAACTGTATAGTGAAGAGCAGAGTAAGGTTGAGTATTTTTCAAATCCAGCTACAAAGTATGAATGACTGTATGGCCTTGTTTACTACAACAGCCTACAAAAATTAACTGCTGTTCCTCTTTCTGGTTTACGAATATGTGTTGCTACAACATTTCTGTAAGCTAGATAACAAATATGAGAATAAATACACTTGGACAGTGAATACTGCGTGCCCGTATTTCCTAGTATTCTGTGTAAAGATCCACAGGTCCTCAGCACATCTCATTTTGGATTCACAACAGTAGTTTAAGCACTGCAGCCTCAGGGTTCTGAAACTCTGTCATCTAACCCACCCTTTTTTTTGTAGATACTGCAGGAGGAGGGGTTGGCTGAAATCCACCCTCATCATGTCAGTGCCACAAACCAGCACCTCCAAGGGAAAAGTGATGCTGAAGGAATACAACGGGCGCAGAATCGAGGTGGAGCACATCTTCAAATGGATCACAGCCCACGCTGCTTCTCGGATCAAAACCATTTACAACTGGGAGCATTTAAAGGAAGAATGGAACAAAAGCGACCAGTACCGTGTGAAAATATACCTGTTTGCCGACCTGGACCAGCCCCCAGCTTTCTTCTCTGCACTCAGTGTAAAGTTTACTGGAAGAGTAGAGTTTATTTTTGTGAATGTGGAAAACTGGGACAATAAAAGTTCCATGGCAGAAATTGGTGTCTATAAGACACCGTCCTACATCCTTAGGACTCCTGAGGGGATTTACAGGTATGGAAATAACACCGGTGAATTCATATCCCTACGTGCCATGGATTCCTTTTTACGCTCGTTACAACCAGAAGTTAATGATTTGTTTGTTTTAAGCTTGGTTTTGGTTAATCTCATGGCTTGGATGGACCTGTTTATTACACAGGGAGCTACTATAAAGCGTTTTGTGGTTCTTATAAGCACTTTAGGGACGTATAATTCATTATTGATTATTTCCTGGCTGCCCGTGTTAGGCTTTTTGCAACTCCCCTACTTAGACAGCTTTTATGAGTACAGCTTAAAACTCTTCAGGTACTCCAACACAACTACTTTGGCTTCTTGGGTGAGAGCCGATTGGATGTTCTACTCATCGCATCCAGCCCTCTTCCTCAGCACGTACCTTGGTCACGGTTTACTAATTGATTACTTTGAGAAGAAAAGAAGACGCAATAACAACGCTGATGAAGTAAATGCTAATAATCTGGAGTGGCTCTCGAGCCTGTGGGACTGGTACACCAGCTATTTGTTTCATCCCATTGCTTCTTTTCAACACTTTCCCTTTGATTCGGACTGGGATGAAGACCCGGATTTGTTCCTGGAGCGGCTGGCCTTCCCTGACCTCTGGCTTCACCCTCTGATACCAACCGATTACATAAAGAACTTACCAATGTGGAGGTTTAAATGCCTCGGGGTCCATTCCGATGAGGAAACCTTTCAAGACAGCGAAAGTGACTCTGACAGTGAAAACAAAGAGGTCTTCAGTAGTGAAAAGGAAGTCTCGGAGGACTGAGGATCTAAACACGTTCCACAGGGAGGGAGAGCCTGGTGTGGAGCCCTGTTTGTGTGCCAATAAATATTGTCACCACGAGCCATATGATGGGAAAGCAAGGTCCTACGGCTCATCCAGCATCGCGGGTGACATGGAGCCGGACTGGTCAGCCTGGCCCGCCGAGATGTTGCACTGTACAGAGTGTGTGGTGTGTCTAGAAAATTTTGCAGCTGGGTGTTTGCTCATGGGCCTGCCCTGCGGCCACGTGTTCCACCAGAATTGCATCGTGATGTGGCTGGCAGGGGGGAGACACTGCTGCCCTGTCTGCAGGTGGGCTTCTTACAAAGCCAAGCAGCCATACACACACCCGCCGCCTTTGGCGAGTGATACCCCATCTTAGCTGCGTGTGCCCGTGTCCTTTGTAAGCTTCCCGGGTATTCCTGCTTGCCTTTTAAATGTTAGTCACTTCCAAGATTCCGTGGTTTGAAGTTTTTTAGTTGCAATGTTAGTGCAGTGAGCTAAGATATAGCTGATGCTAACGTTAACGACAGAATCATTTGGTTGCCTTGTCTGTTGAACTGAATGCATACTTAGAGTACAGTAACTTCTTTCTTTTCAACATCTGGAAACTTGATGCTGGTTTTGTAAGCACAAATAAAACATCAAGCCTACAACAGAAGCATATTCCAGCCAACGTTTACAAGTGAGGATGTGGGCGACATGGAAATCCTAATTGGAGACAATTGCTTAATTTAAGTGTTTCTTATTTTAGAGTCTGTTCAGCACATCTTTGTTAAATAATGTATGTTGTAAACCCAGTACCATTGACAAAGAGATCAGCAAAATAAATTATTTTAAAGGGAGATTTGTAATGTTAATTGTTTTGATAACTATTCTGTGTGTACGGTTACACGTCTTGCTGGCCTTAACTGTGAAGCCAATAAAAATATAACACAGCTTTTGTGACTAATAAATCATCTCTTAGTGGTGCAGGAATTCATTGCTCCAGTGTTAGCCACTGGGCAAGCAGAAGGTGATGGTGTGTCACTACTACTTCCTTCATTAAGCCCTCTTCACTGAGGGGCTTCTCTGCTTTTCCAGTTGATTACAAACTGCTTTAACAGAGACCTTCTACTGTGTGTCTCCCCAGCACCCTCATCTGCAGACATCTAGGAAGACTTTAGGTTTACCCCTCTACAGCCTCAAAGTAGCAGAGTACTGTCATGCAGTGACAAAGCTGTAAGAATTGCCAGATTCCAACTAATGCCATAAAAAAAAAATGAGTCTACTGTTGTCTTTATATTTCGATATGGAAGTGTGGTGTTGGGTGCAGCTTTCAGAAATCATCTGGCTGAAAATCCAGAGAGGAAATGTTGGTTGGAAAGAGAAAAAGAAAGGGAAAAGATAATGTAAGTAGAAGAAAAGGCTAACCTAGAAAGGTGTCTTCAATTGTCTCCTTGTTTTATTTCTTTCCTAGCTCTTGCTAGTGGTATGAAAGCAGGATAATTAAATAAAGATGCTAATAGGAAATGGAAAGGCAGGTTTACACTTGCAGTTCCAATCCATTTCTCTGTGCCTGGACAGAGCTGGTGCTTGCAGAGCTGCTGGGCAGTTTTGTCTCTCCAGGGCACCTGGGCACTATCTTTTTTAATAACAAATGTTCCTTGCTTCCAGGCGTCTTCCCAAGAGGATATTCTTGTAATTACCAGCAGAGCTGTTTGTAATTGTGCTTTTCCCTCTCTGGTTTCCTTTTCCCTATTGCAATACTGAAGCAGGGAGGTATAAGAAGCAGAATATCACCAACTCTCCTGTGGCCCAGAAAGTAATTTTTATTCCAGTTGAGGCCTGTCAGTATGTGCCCTTTATCTGTCATTACAGCCATGGCAGAGCAATGGAGAGGCATAATGAGGGCAAAGATCATTTCTACTTCCAGTTTGCGCAGCATCATGGCACTTGGCATATGTGCTTATTGTAAGTAGCAGGGTTGAAATCCACATTGTTGAAGTGCTGTCCTGAAACCTGCCTTGAACTTTCCTCCTTGACAGGGGAGACGGAGGAGAGCTTTACTGAGTATAAATCAAGCTGTAGTTGATGTACTCGGGGCATTGCGTGCTTGTGGAGTGCACTCTGCTGCTGAACACTGACCTCCTTATATGCAGCTCCACTCCATGCACGGGTTCAGCCTCATTTGCAAACCACTGTGCACCCCTTTTTCAGCTGAAGGCTTGTTTTAATGACCTCGGTTACTCTGCCAGTCCAATTCCTTTGATGAACGACCCAAACTGCTGTTTAATTAGCAGGAGAGCCGCAGAGGGGACATCCATATGAGCAGGTGATTATGACCAGCAGATAGCTGTGACTGAAGGCTCAGTCCCCTCGTGTCCATTAGGCAGGGTTATATAAATTGTTGTGATCCAGTTCCTGGCACTGCATCTGTTTCAAACTCTACAGCAGCTGCTAGAGTGCATTGGTAGTCCCAGCAGGAAAGAAAAAGCAGTTGGATATATTTACTTTATGGAACTCTCTTGTTAGTAGCAGCAGAAGCATCCAAGTAGGATTGTTTTCTATGGAGTGCAAGATCTCAGGCAGCCCTTACCCAATGCGTTGACAGTTTACAACCTGGAGAACAGAGCAAAGGCTGTGCCTCTAACAAGGTCAGCAGTTCTGCTCTCTTGTTTTGCCTCGCTAAGCTCGGCTGTGCTGGTGTTTGTGAAGTGTCTCAACTGAGAAGCTAAACACTCTTGAAGTCATAGCTTATTCTCTGACATCTTGTGCGTGCAAGCTGGTGACCAGCTGTAAACAGAAAATGTCAGACTACTGATGTCAGGTTATTCCAGTGGGTTTAGTGCGGGCCATGGGTGTCTTGTGCTGCTGCTGAGAGGGTGGATTTAGAGCATCTCTGAAGTTCTTTGCCAGTCTCAATTTCAGCCATTACTGTTTTGCTACACTATTTTTCCCACTGCTGCTTCTCAGTCCAAAGCAAGAGCTCTCCTGTCCAAAGCCTATTTAGATCTTTGTATTAGGTTTTAGAAGGAAAAGAGGTCAAGTTGAACTGTACATTTTTATAACTGTTAAAATGCCTTTCTCTGGGAATTAAATAACAAGGGTAAGTATAATTGTAAGGCATTAGTGTTAGACTAAGCCAATAGAACCTTTTTCCTCCTAAGCTTGTGCATCAGCGATTTATTTCCAGCCCTCTGCATCTCAGCTTGTGCACCGGGGCGTGAGGAGATGCAGTACCCAGCAGGGTGGCTCCAAGCTGTCCCTCAGTTCTGGCCAGGTTACCCGCCCTGTGCTGCAGAGATGGCGGAGGGTGGAGGTGGGCCAGGCCCTGCGCTGGCTGCTGGAGACAGGCAGGAAACGTCTCCGGTGCTGGCAGGAGCTGTCTCTCCTCAGGTGTTCCGTGAGCGTTTCCTGGGCGGGCAGGAACACACGAACTGCAGTTTGAGTCCCCCCGTGCATGGCTAGACTTTATATATAGGATCCATCAGGGACCGTAGCGACAGGATAAGGGGTGATGGGCTCAAACTGAAACAGGGGAAGTTCAGGTTAGATATAAGGAAGAGGTTCTTCCCTGTGATGCGCTGGCACAGGGTGCCCAGAGAAGCTGTGGCTGCCCCATCGCTGGCAGCGTTCAAGCCCAGGCTGGACACAGGGGCTTGGAGCAAGCTGCTCTATGGAAGGTGTCCCTGCCCATGGCAGGGGTTGGAACTGGATGAGCTTCAGGGTCCCTCCAACCCAAACCATTCCGTGACTATATAATCCTACAGCACAAGAGCAGCACCAGCTCCCCCCCTGCTGCCCGCTTCACACGGGTCGCCGACAGCGCTGTGAGGCGCTGTGGTGCCGTGCGCAGCGGGGGGCGGGAGGGAGGGAGGGGGGGAGCCGTGCGCAGCGGGGCGGGGCCGTGCGCAGCAGAGCCGCCCCCTGCCTCTTGCCCCCCCCAGGGGCGGGGCCGCTCAGTCCCCACCCACCCGCCGGGGCGGGGGCGGGGCGGGCGCGTGCGCATGCGCAGTGAAGGGGCGGAGCCGGGCTCCTGCGCACTGGGCGGGGCCGGAGCCCCGGAAGCGGCGCGGGGCGCTGCCGCCATGGGGCTGTTCGGGAAGACCCCCGAGAAGCCGCCCAAGGAGCTGGTGAGGGCCGTGCCGTGCCGTGCCGTGCCGTGCCGTGCCTTGCCGTGCCTTGCCTTGCCTTGCCTTGCCTTGCCTTGCCTTGCCTTGCCTTGCCGTGCCTTGCCGTGCCTTGCCGTGCCGTGCCGAGCCGTGCCGAGCCGCTGCCGCCTCAGGCGGGCCGGGGCCGGGGGGCGCCGGGCGCGGCCCTGTCGTGGCTCGGGTTGCTGCGAGGCCGGGGCCTGGCGACACCCGGCCTGGGGCTGAGGGGAGGGAGAGGAGGAGGAGAGGAGGAGCGTTTGGAGCGGGCGGGGCGCGCTGGAAAGCTCCGTCCCGGTGCCGCTGGGCCTCGGCAGCAGGTGGGAGCCTTCCCCCGGCCTCCCCAAAGCGCCGGGACCTCCGCGCTCGGTTCGTTCGGTCCTGAAGTGCAGCAGCCCCTCACCCTCAGAGGCGGCGGAGGGGTTCTTCTCCGTGCCACGGATGCAGTAGTAAAGGAGGGATGGATGCTTCCTGTGTGGCGTAGCCCGGGGAGGCCGAGGCAGCGGCTCTTGGGGTTTTAGGTTGTTGTTTACTGTATTCCATAACTTTGAGCTTTCCGGATTCCTTAGGGGCTTCCAGGTCCTGTTGTAAAGACTGTCTTATAACATGAATAGCTGAGGAGTTCAGTTGTTTGGGGTGGTTTTGAGCCTGCAGACACACTGTGTAAGCCTTGCTTCTACCCACAGATTTCTAATGGCACAGTGAAGTGAAATAACGGGTTTCACCCTTCCTTTTCATAAATCACTACTAGTGTGTTAATAAAAACAATCTGCTGTTTGATGAGGGGAAATATATTAGACATACTGAAAAAGCAAACACCAAAGGTGAAGGCCTGGAAGAGCTGCAGTGTCCTAGAACCATGGAGTGGTTTGGGTTGGAAGGGACCTTAAAGCTCATCCAGCTCCAACCCCTGCCACGGGCAGGGACACCTTCCACTAGAGCAGTTTGCTCCAAGCCCCTGTGTCCAACCTGGCCTTGAGCACTGCCAGGGATGGGGCAGCCACAGCTTCTCTGGGCACCCTGTGCCAGAGCCTCAGCACCCTCACAGGGAAGAGCTTCTGCCTGAGAGCTCATCTCCATCTCCCCTCTGGCAGGTTAAAGCCTTGTCCTGTCCCTACATCCCTTGTGCAAAGCCCCTCTCCAGGTTTCCTTTAGGCACTAGAACTGCTGTAAGGTCTCCCCTTCAGGAGCCTTCTCTTCTCCAGGCTGAACCAGCCCAGCTGTCAGCCTGTCACACATATTCCTTGCTACTCTGCGTCAGCCAAGTCCCAGGGGAGCAGGTTATAGTTGTTGCTTGTTGGCTGATAATGTTAGATGAGACATACACATTCAGTAGTGTACTTCCCCTTCTCTACATGTCTCGTCACCACACAGGTTGGTTATAGTCTCCTCCATTCACAAGCGGTGCTGGACGATGCCACCGCAAGAACTGGCGTTTGGAGGCTGCTGCTCTCAGTGGTGGGATAAAGCAGCAGACGACTGTTTAACCCACTCAGTGTAGTTATACTGCACTCATAAGTCCTTGTTTCATGTCTGATGAACATTATTTTGCCTTCCATAACCAACAAGCTTATCATGTATTCCAAGAACACAGTGTGTCTGTGGGTCATCTTTGAGCTGTCTGCAGAGGCACTAGAAACCAGGGTGAAATGCCAGCATCATCCTGCTGTCAGGAGCACACTCTGGGTGTTGCAGTCTTAATGATGATTCACAGGCTGCAAGAGTGAGGTTGAGAAATCCATTCATAGTAAGGAACTTCCTCCCTCCTACATCTAACTGCAGGTTTAGGAGGAGGAAGAAGTAATTTCTACGTAGTAGATGATGAGGAAACAGCAGCACTTGCCTCAGGTTTGCCAACAGCTGTACACAGTATACTGTCCCTGAGAGGGCTGAAGAGAGCATCCAAGCACCACAGGAGGGGATGATGATGGGAAGAGGTTGAGATTTTTGGGATAGTGATTTGCCCCGGGTTCATTTCTATGCTCTCTTGATGTGAGAGAATTTGTTTATGATATAAAGCAAGCATCTTCTGTCCTTGTGAGGGGCTAGCGATGCATTGCAGCCTGTCCAAAGCTGGGCAGCTACAATGCATTTAATGCCAGGTCTGGGCTGTTTGAGCTTAAAAAGTAGGTTTGCCTCCAGTGTGGTCCAGGTGGTTTATTTCAGCTTAACTGTTTCTGGCTGACTCTTGGGTGCGATGTAGTGCTGGGAGAATGATGTTTGTCATCAGTGTCTTTGGGATTGTGCATTACAGAGGCACAACCTGTGCATCCTGCTGTAGTTTTAGCTTGGAGAAGAGAAGGTGAAGGGGCAAAGGTCTGAAGCCTTTCACTACCTCTGCTGGGGTTGTAGTGAAGAAATAGCCATGTACTTATCACTTGTGCCCTGTGATAGACCACAAGGTGGCCAGAGGGGAATTTTGAATTGGACATGAGCAAAGGTCTTCCCTACAGGAGTGATGAAGTGTCGGAAGAGATGTTGAGAGTGGCTGTGAAGTCTCTGCCTCACACAGTATCAAAACTCAGTGGATGAGGCCCCATACAACCTGTCTGAACTCTGAACTTGGTCCTGCTTTGAGTAGGACACTGGCTGGAGACCTCTTGAGATTCCTTCTGACTGAAATGGATAGTGGTACTCTTGGTGCTGTCATCCCCTGCCCACATTTCTACCTTACGCTGAAATCCCTCATGCACAGCAATGTCACTGTGATGTGGGAAGGTGGCCAGGCAGTGAGTGTTTCCAACTCACAGACTGTGTCCTCCTTAACTCCTTGTCTGAGTGTTGAGGGCTGCAGTAATTGGTGGTGTCTCTGCAATGTTTGGGGGGTTATTTGAATAATGAACTATTTAAACATCACTTGTAACTTAAAACTGGTGCATTTTCAAGAGCTGTTTTAATATTGAGTGCCTCAATTCCATGACATTATGAAAGCATAGTTTTAAAGTTGGAATTTCAAGTAACCCTCACTTTCTCTTTTTCAGGTCAATGAATGGTCCTTGAAGATAAGGAAAGAAATGAGAGTGATTGATAGACAGATCAGAGGTTTGTGCTTAGTCTCATTTTTAACTTTCCCTGTCTGCCTTCAAGGGGGTTTTGTTTGAGCTGGGGGAGGCTGTGAAGTCTGCTCACCTGGGGTGCTCTGTTGCATCTGGAATAAAGGAGGAGGAGGAATGTGATCCTGGAGCCAGACTTAGTCTGTGCCACAAAATGATGTTGCTGTGAAGTTCTCCAAGTAATATTTCCAAAGGAACTTGGATACTCTGTGCTTCCAATAAGACATAATCCTCTTAAGTCTAATTCGTCTTCTCAAATGGGATTTGTTATCCAGAATTCCACCCACATGGATTTAATGAATGGTATCGCTGTGGTACGTAATTCCACATGTAGAGTTCCACAGGTGTGTACTGGGGTGAAGTGCACGTGCTGACCAAAAGTAGCTGCTACCAGCTTGGGAAATTGCAAACAGAAGAGAGGAAAGGGACAAAATCCTTTTCTTGGTGGGAGTTTTGCTGTTAAATGGTGAGTGTTACACCTTGAAGATGTCTTGAAAGGCAGAGGAGTTATTATTACACAACCACTAGTTCAGATTTTGTTCTGCCTGCTTTCCCTGAAAGCAGGTTTGGGGCCGGATTCTGTTTTCCCCTTTTTGTCTTCTACCCTGCCCTCAGGTTTGGTCCGTGGGATGTGCTGGTAAAGGGTATTAGTGTCAGCATCTTGTCGCGGGAGCCGGAATCAAACTCGTACTCATAGAGTTAATCAGTCTGTTCCGTTTATTGGTTAACAACAGTATTCTTTTATAGTGTACTTGTGGTTACATGATTGGTTAATAAGGCTACATCTCGTATGCTAATTGGGTTTACAGTTAAATAATTGGTTAATAAAGTTACATTTCGTATGCTAATTAGTTCTTACATTATTGTCATTGGTTGTAGATTAGCTTAGCGGTCTCAGAAATATTAAAGTATTCAGCAAATACCTAACTGGATACATTTTAGCAGAGTGTCAGCAATAGTTTAGTCATTGGTTATTACAACAATAAGCGATTCACCTACTAGAGTTACAAAAATAGCTAGATACACATTCCTATTCACCCACTATAGTTACAAAAGTAGCTAAATACAACATTCCTAAGGTGTCTGCCCTAACCAAGATCCTGTCTTACTGACTACCACATTGTATTATAGTGCAACATTGTATATATACTCAAGGTTGCTCTAGCCTTACTCTATCAGCAGCTGTGTCAGCAGCTTCAAGCGGCCTAATCAGAGGCCTATACAATTCGAGCTCTTGCTTACTCGTCTGACAAGAGCAGTTCAGTCATGCTAACATGCCCTTGCTCATTGAGCCATTCCTCCACAGCATCTGGTTATTATTTGGGGCCTACAAGGGTGCTGGAGAGGGGACTGGAACGATAGTAGGACAAGGGGCGATGGGTTTAAACTGAAACAGGGGAAGTTCAGGTTAGATATAAGGAAGAAGTTCTTTACTGTGAGGATGGCAAGGCACTGGAATGGGTTGCCCAAAGAAGTGGTAAATGCTCCATCCCTGGCAGTGTTCAAGGCCAGGTTGGACAGGGCCTTGAGTGACATGGTCTAGTGTGAGGCGTCCCTGCCCATGGCAGGGGGTTGGAACTGGATGATCTTAATGTCCTTTCCAACCCGAACCATTCTGTGGTTCTATGATTAGGCACATTCCTGGTTTGAGTGGCTCCTCAAGGAGTACGTTCTCCCTTCCTGCCTTGATCCCCAGCACACACTTGGGGAGTAAAGTGGCGGGGTCTGTATGTTCTCCCACTTGTAGATTTGTACAAGTTGGTTGGAGAGAGATGCTTGTGCAGGGCAGTGCCTTGCTCCTCACTTTCCAGATGGGGAGAAGGGTTTGTGCCTCTTCCAGGAACACCAACGTACAGTGATGCTCATTCCACTTCTGAGTTGTTTTATGTTCTCCAAGGCACTTCATGTGGCTGTGTCGAGCATGGAGGAACTGCAGTGTGGCTGATCTTGTTAGTAACGTATGTTCTAGGGGTCACATCCTCCCTGGGAGCAAACTACCCCTGTGCTCACAATTGATGGCTTTTTGACATTATGGTTTTCTCTCAGCTTTACACATGCCATAATACTTGTAAAGGCCTATATAGATACTGGGTTATGTGGTAGCCTGGTATTTTGATGTAGATGTAAGTCTAATTACTATTACAGCTCTAAACGGGTCTGCATATGTATTTCAGAGCGCTGAATTCAAAGAGGTACATTTCAGCATGAAATTGCTTAGGCTAACCACCAGCCATCTGCTATTCTGGTAATTCCCATTAAAACAAAGAGCAGAATATCTTTGGGATATTCATGTGGCTGTTAGGCTCTGCCACGCTTTATCACTCCAGTTGAGACTTCCACAGGAAATCACTGCCTTTTTTGGGTCAGGATGTTGAGCTGGGATCTTGGTTTCCTCAGGGAAGGCTGTACTAGAGGTATTGTGATACACAACACTGGGATCCACCTGGGATGACCCGAGTGGGCTGGGATCACTCCCAACACTCGGCTGGTCAGTGCAGGTACTAAGAGAGGAACACGCTCTTTTGAACCCTCTGTGGTTGGCCTCTTGCGCTGCAGTGACTTCTGTTCGGTGTAGGTTGTTTGGAGGGTTTGAAGACATGAGGGGTATCCTTGTGGCTTCAGAACCGAATGTTTTGAGGTAATCTAGTTGGAGTAATACAGTCACTGTGCTTTACTGAGCCTGCAAGTCCCTCTCGCAGTGCTTTGCACTGCTTTGTGTCTGCTGTGCTTGGTAGCAATGCCTGAGGGAGTGCTGTAGGGAGTCTGACTCACTTCAGGTGTGTCGCTGGCATTGACCTTCAAAGACTTGTTGCATATTTGTGCTACCATTTCCTATTCAGCAGTTTGTCGTGCAAGTGAAAGCATTTACTCAAGTATGGGGCCACCCTGTGCTAGTTTGGTTGTAGTGACACAGTGCTTGTGGTTGGGTTTAGCCTGACGAGGTGAATGTAATGACAAAGTGAATGTAGTTCCTCAGTGCTGCTGGAGCACTCCTGGTGCTTCCTGTTCACTTCTGCTGTTTCTTACCTGTTCTGATATGCTGGGACTCAGCTCACTCCCGTGTCTGACATACAAAAGTCTCCAAGCCTTGGATTCCCCCAAACAATCGTGGGAAAGCAGCAAGGAGTGTGTTTTCCTGATTGTGATCCTACAGATATCCTTTGGGATAAAGACACCGTTGGCTGATACTGAGAGGATGACTCACGGTGAGCACAGGGTTCAATAACTCCCACGTGAGAAGCTGCATTGAAGTCTCCAAGTTGGCATCTGCCAATAAGCACAGTGTGTTGATGCCTTTGTTTCATGAAGGGGCACCTTCGGATTCCTTCCTACATGTAACTTCTGTCTGGTATAAATAAGGAAGACTCAAATCCCCCCTAAATTTGGACAGAAATAATTGTTTCTTTGTTAGAAAAGAATTATTCTTAGTCGTTTCCTTCAGCTCTTTGCAGGAAGGTGAATCTAACCCTTACTGTCTGAACTCTTTATTTGCTTTAGGCTAATTTTTTATGGACTCTTAAATCCACATTCATCAGTAGCTGGTTCATTGCTGATTCTGGAGAAGGAAGGGGGTTGATGCAGCCCCTGCTTGTTCCGGCATTTCTTACTCTGGGCTTTTTGAGGTACACAACCAGTGTTACCTGACAAGGCAGATGTGAGCAGTCACATCAGATTTGCTTCAGAAACCACATTATTTACTGTATATCGCATCCAGTTATTTGGTGCGCATGTAGTACAGGCCTAGTTCAGCATTCCTGCTCCAGCATGCTCTTATAATAGCTGTTGAATGAAGCTGGATACCAGGAGGGTTTGAACAGGCTGGTTTAAGTTGTATCTAACCATTTACCAGCATAGTAGTTTCTGCTGATGAGTCATCCGTAGCTTTGGTGCCAGCCAGCTTGCGCTCTGAATGGGCCAGTTCATACAGACACCTAATGCATGTGTGTTTAAAGTCTGAGCAGCAGAAACTCAAGACCTTAACTCCTTAGGCACAAGTATGGACTTGATTGGGTGTCCAGTTGCGGCCCCCCGAGTTGTGCCTGACGGGGGGGATAAGTAAGTCTATCTGCAAGGGTGCAGGCGCAAGTTCTAAGTAACTTATGAATTCACTGGGGAGGCGGTTATGCTGTTTTCTGCAGGCAGCGTGCATCGAAAGCTTTCTAACTGTGAGATCAACCTTCTCCATCCTTTCTGAATGTATCTCTCAAGAAGAGCACAGTTCAGGGCTTTAGAAAGTGACAGCAACAGCCCTCAAATTCCCTTGGCGGTGCTCACGTGGGTTAAGCTTTGGTGTAGCCTGACAAGTATGTTTGCGTGTGAAATGCCTGCCTGGCTTCTGAGGCTGAGTTTTAAACTGCTCGTGACAGCTTTGTTCCTTCCTGGTGTAGTGGGACTATCAGTGATGAAGAGGTAACCTTACAAGCAGCCAATCAGTCTTAAACTATGTGTGTATGTGTTCTATATCTGTGTAAGTATTTATGTGTGTATACATCAGGCCAGTTGAATAGGAGCTTATTCCAAAGTTGTAAGTCAAGTAATGGCTTTGTTCTTATTGGACCTTAAGGATTCATCTTAGCTCAGCTCGATGCAGGAATATTCCTGGAGAGTCCTTTACCATACTCATGGCTGCAGAGGGAATTACGGAGCTGGATGTCTAGTACTGAGAAATCTCCTATGAATATTCAGTTGAGTTAATCAGCCAACATGTAAAACAGCTTAGAACAAGGTCTTTGAGCAACAGAGGGAGTTTGAAGTCAAGCAGAAATGATTATGTGCCTTGAAAATACACCCCAACAAATGACTGGTTTGTGTTCCACATCCTTTAGCACCTTGTCACTCTTTGCTGTGTATTTTCTGTATTCCAGATATCCAGAGGGAAGAGGAGAAGGTGAAGCGGTCAATAAAGGATGCTGCCAAAAAGGATCAGAAAGATGTGTGTGTGATCCTGGCCAAGGAACTGATCCGCTCCCGAAAGGCCGTAAGCAAACTCTATGCATCCAAAGCTCACATGAACTCTGTTCTCATGGGGATGAAGAACCAGCTTGGTAAGAACAACTTCTGAGCACAAGTACAATGACTCCTCTGGCGTTAGAAGTGAGGTCTGAGTCAAGGTCAAGTGCAGGCAGAGCTAGAATTGGAAGCAGTGCTGCTCTTGTGAAAGGCAGCTGATTCCTGGGCTTCAGGACCCAGGGAAACTCCTCCCATCTCAGTCCCAGAGGCATGAGACTGCTGCAGTTCCATGTCCCCACATCCAGCCGGGCTGAGCACTTGTTCCCAGCAGGCAGATGCAGCCAGACATGCTCACTGCAGTGCCTTTACCAGCTCCCCTGTAGACACACACAGCTCTCACACAGGCATTAACAGCACTGACACTCAATCCCGGTCTTCCTCTTCAGCTGATTAGGAGTAAGGTGTCCTAGTAGGACACATACATACACGCATACAAGGTATGGGATGTTCCAGGAGCTGCTGTCAGATGCCCAGTCTAAGCTGGCTGTTTGGTAGCTGGCCCCAGATCTCCACCACTGCCTGAGCTGGTGCTTGGTCCTGCAGGCCCCTGAGGTTTGTGTGTTTCCTATGGTTATTCCCTTAAAAATCCCATAGTAAATTCTTCGTGTCCAGCCACATTCCTGCAATCCCCAGTCTTCCCTGAGTCCAAAACACTTTTTCCCCTCACATCCCATAATGAGTCCTGTATCCCTGTTGGCAATAACCCCTTCAGTGTGCAGACCTTTCCCACTGTCCTCTGCGGATGGTTTCCCACCCTGGGCTCTGAAGCAGCCAGGGAGCTCACAGTTAGTTCCTGGGGTCCCTGCTCCTCGTTGTTCCCTAGATCCGCACTGTGTTTCCTCTAAGATAATCCATCACCTCTCCTCAGAGCCTGAGGACTGCAGTGACATTGGGGTTTGTGTGCTCTGAAACAGAACCTGCTTCCAGTAGGTTGGGGCATGTTTTCAGTGTGTTCCTAAGCATGTGCCTGGTATCCCCGTGCCCTTGTGGAGCCTGTTACTGCTTTTGACAGCATCTGTGGCATGAGGTTTATTTCCTGCAGTAGCATTCCCTTCATCTGGCAAACCATTTCTCTAGCAGGAGTCTTGGGGCACTCGCTAAGCCCCGAATGGAGATTTGGGGGCAGTGTTTGATTTCCTTGATGTGGATGAATAGATCTGCCCTGTGGCTTTATATCTTTGCTCTCTGCAAACCCCAATTCGTCCTTTGTGCTCCTCCAGTGGCAGCACATTCCCTCATTCCTCATCCACATCAGCCATCTGTTGTAGTAGATTTCCTGCAGCGTTTTCCAGACTCTGGAGTGTTCCAGCCTGTACCAAGAGCAGAAAGCATTAAGGACAGGGAGAGACTTGGTGGGGTTAAGAGGCTACCGAAATGTCAGAGTACTTCCCCCTTCCCGGCATTATCCAGTGAGGTGCAGTGGGTTTTAACCCTTGGATGAGTTGCTAAGTGAGGTGTCTCCCTGTGAACCTTGGGTGTAACCTTATGGGAGGTCAAATGTAGCTCCCCATGTACCGGATTCAGGAAGGGGAAGCAGCGGCCATCCTCGAGGTGCCCTTTCAAAGGAAGCACAACAGCCTCCTCATTACCATGAGCAGCATCTTCATCCCGCTGGGAATGTTCTGATCCACGTAGGAAGGAATCGAATATTCAGTCTGGGGTTCGTATTAACTGGCTTCATCTCGGGGAAGTGACCACTAAAGGCATGGCTCCTGTCAGTTTGTTAACGTTACAAGCGTCGGGCTCTTTAAGTATTATACTGAAAAGGAAGTATCTGCTGTACCTTCATTTTGCCTCACGAAGGAGTGACCATTTTGTGTGCAAACCCGTAAGTTCTCTGTGAGCAGGAAGCTGCCAAGTTAAACAGCAGGAACTTCACAGTACCCTTAGTTCTTGCATTTTGAAGAATGAGAAGAGCTCCTAAGCTGTATGACGAGAGTGGCCTCTGAAAGAGTGGAAGGTGTCCCTGCCCGTGGCAGGGGTTGGAGCTGGATGGGCTTTAAGGTCCCTTCCAACCCAAACCAGTCTGGGATTGTGGCAGAGTTAGTTTTCACTACCGAGTGATGGGCGGAAGGTGGAAGCCCCAGCAAGAGCTCTGGCTGTGAGCGATACGGGCAGGAGGTCCTCAGGGATTGCTCTCTTATGATCTGGGTGCAGAGCTCTCTCAATCATCTCAGCTGATTGTACAGGACCAGGACCTTTGCTATCAATGCATTTTTGTCTGATGCGGGCAGAGGTTGAGTTTTCCAGGAAGGCAAACATGAGTGAAGAGTCCCAGACTGGTTGGGGTTGGAAGGGACCTTAGAGCCCATCCAGCTCCAACCCCTGCCACGGGCAGGGACACCTTCCATAGAGCAGGGTGCTCCAAGCCCCTGTGTCCAACCTGGCCTTGAGCACTGCCAGGGATGGGGCAGCCACAGCTTCTCTGGGCACCCTGTGCCAGCGCCTCAGCACCCTCACAGGGAAGAGCTTCTGCCTCAGAGCTCATCTCAATCTCCCCTCTGGCAGTTAAAGCCATTCCCCTGTCCTGTCCCTACATCCCTTGGCCAAAGCCCCTCTCCAGGTTTCCTGCAGCCCCTTCAGGCACTGGAGCTGCTCTAAGGTCTCCCCTTCAGGAGCCTTCTCTTCTCCAGGCTGCCCCAGCCCAGCTCTCAGCCTGGCTCCAGAGCAGAGCTGCTCCAGCCCTCGCAGCAGCTCCATGGCCTCCTCTGCCCTCCCTCCAACAGCTCCACCTCCCTCTTGTGCTGTTGCCCAGAGCTGGACACAGGACTGCGGGGGGGGTTCTCATGAGAGCAGAGCAGAGGGGAGGAATCACTGTGAAGAAGGGGGATACAAGTTCCTCTTTCGAAATAAACTGCCCCATTCAAACACATTTCTGTCCATGCAGGGAGGATGTCATTTCTCTGCTTTGTGGTGCATGGATCATTGAAGCTTTCCTCTCCCTCTCCTTCACAGCGGTGCTGAGAGTAGCAGGTTCATTGCAGAAGAGCACTGAAGTCATGAAAGCTATGCAAAACCTAGTCAAAATCCCTGAAATCCAAGCCACGATGAGGGAGTTGTCCAAAGAGATGATGAAGGTAAGATCTAGACATGATCCGGGTGGACAGGAGCTGGTGGCTCCTTTTGTCAGCAGGATTGCGTGAGCCCTAATGAATGGGAATTGAAGTAGCACATAATAGCTGGGACTCTCTAGCAGGGGAAGAGCCTGTAGATGACACCTGCAGCATTTCTGGTGTAGAGCTTGAGGCATAAAACTGCTGCTGAGGTTGAGGATGGAAGGAAGAGGATCCATCCCCATGCGGAGCGGTTGTGGCTTGGTTGTCCCAGTCCCACGGGCAGGGGCAGAGCACGGCTGGCAGCCGTGCCCAGTGACTGCCGTGGCCCTCAGCGGCTCCCTGCTCTTGGGAGATGGAGTTCCTGCTTTCAGGGATGGAAATGTTCATTGCCTCTTGTGGAGCAGGGAGCTCAAAGTCTCATCTTGGCCACGATGACTGCTCTGATACCTGGTTTAGAACATCCAGCTTAGTGTCTCCGTGGGATGAAGTGCTCTGGTTTTGAGCTGCGCTGGTTCTCTGTAGTGGGTGGTATCTTTTCAACTGCCAACACTGGTTTGCTTTTTCCCCTCGCACAACTCAGTTTGGTTTCTTACTCATTTTACCGCTGTGCACCAGAGCAGTTTGGCCATCTCCAGGTTATAGACCCTGCAGAGGGAGTTTTCAGATCATGGAATCATAGCTTTGGGTTGGAAGGGACCTTCAGAGCTCATCCAGTCCGGCCCCTAAATGCAGACAGAAGAAGGGGAAGCTGTGTCAAACACTGATTTCAGTGTGTTGTACAGTCTGTGTGTTGTACTGAGCTTTGCAGTGTTATTTCATGTGAGCACGTTCAGATGTGGAACAACAATGACACCTTGAGGGTTTCCGAGTGAGAACAGGGGTGTTCAATCCTCATTTTTCTTACTGCTTTTCCTGTGTGCTGCTTGAAGAGAGTCATAGAATCAGCTGGGTTGGAAAAGATCTTTAGATGAGCACTGCCAAGGCCACCACTAACCCATGGCACTGAGGGCTTCGTCTCCACAGTGTGTGAACACCTGCAGGGATGGTGCCTCCAGTCCTGCCCTGGGCAGTTCCAATGCCTGAGCACCCTTTGGGGAAGGAATTGCTCCTAATACCCAATCTACACCTCCCCTGGTGCAGCCTGAGGCCGTTCCCTCTTGTCCCATCCCTTGTTCCTTGGGAGCAGAGGGCAGCCCCCTCCTGGCTCCATCCTCCTCTCAGGCAGTTGGAGGGACTGATCAGGTCCCCCCTGAGCCTTCTCTTCTCCATCTGACCCCCCCAGGTCCCTCAGCCATTCCCATCACACTGTGCTCCAGGCCCTGCACCAGCTCCGTGCCCTTCTCTGGCCCCGCTCCAGCACCTCAATGTCTCTCTCGTACTGAGGGGCCCAGAGCTGAGCACAGGATTCGAAGTGCGGCCTCACCAGTGCCCAGTACAGGGGGACAATCACTGCCCTGGCCCTGCTGCCACGCTGGTGCTGGTACAGGCCAGGATGCTGCTGGCCTCTTGGCTGCCTGGGTACCAGCTGCTCATGTTTAGCCAGGTTGTGTATGTGCTTAGATTGTACACAGGGGCTTGGGCACCCCCTGCAGCAGGATGGGCTTGATCCAGAAAGCCTGAGCAGCAAGGGAGTGTTGTTAAACGCCTGGATGGGCATGACCTGATTGAGGAAGTAGGAGGCATACCTTCTTCCTCTGCTGCAGACTCCAAGGGCATCGCACTCTGCCTTTTGTCCTTTCTGCTAGGCCGGTATTATAGAGGAGATGCTGGAGGACACCTTCGAAAGCCTGGAGGATCAGGAGGAAATGGAAGAGGAAGCAGAGATGGAAATCGACAAAATCCTGTTTGAAATCACAGCTGGTGAGTTTGCATTGGCCGGGAGCAGAGCTGTGACCCTGCGGCGCGCAGCAGGACGCAGCGCTTCCCATCTCCATCTCTTCGGAGCTGTGCTCGCCCCGGGGTGTCTCGGCCTTTGCCACCAGCAGAGTGCTTTTGGAAACCGGTTTCCCAGGGAGGTCTGGATGAGGAGGCCGTGCAGTTCGGTAAAGCAGTGGTGATGTCTGTGGAGTTCACGGGTGAGGTTTGAGCAGCTCATCGAGGGTCTGTGCGTCCTCCTGAGGAGGGGAAGTGTGGGTGACTGGCTGGACAGGCTGTTATTGATGAAGCCATGAAATGACCTTGGCTGCTTTACCTCGGCTCTCAGGCCAGGTGGCGACTCCTGGCTGTGAAGTGCTGTTGGGGTCCTGAGGGTTTGGGGAGGGAGAGAAAAATCACACAAAGCGAACCCAAATGCCCCCCATGAACCCCAGCTCCTGCGGGCGCGATCTACTGGCTGTTATTCGACTTAGAGAATGCTCCTTGCCTGGATGTCTTGTGAGGGGGTGTGACAGATGCACAGCTCCACAGCACCTATCCTGCTCTTGCCTCGTGCCCAGCCGCTGGCGCGTTGCCCTCCCTTGTTTCTCACATCCTACTTCCCTTTTCCCCGTCCTGTTTCCTGGCTGGGAGCTGCTCTCTCAAGTTGATACCGATCCAGTCTTGTGCCCAGCCTCTCCCAGAAGCGAGTGGCTGCGTTCTTCCAGCTGCACCCACAATGAAGACCTAACGCACCCCCTTTGTTTGCAGGGGCCTTGGGTAAAGCACCCAGTAAAGTCACGGATGCTCTTCCAGAGCCCGAGCCCATGGGAGCGACGGCTGCTGTGGATGAGGAGGAAGACATCGAGGCGATGCAGTCGCGGTTGGCCACCCTCCGCAGCTAAAGGGGGGGGGACCAATGTGTACAGGTGGCTTCTGGGCCCTTGCCCTGCCTTCAAAATGCAACACTTAATACGTGAGAGTACTTTATGTAATATATATATTGTTATTTTTGATTCCTGGGGGTTGTGTTCTCCGATAACCTACTGTAACATACCTCTGACTGGGGAGTGTGAGCTGCAGCGGTCATCCTTTGCTCTTCAGCCCACCTCCCTGTGAGAGGCCGTGGTAAAATGGCAGCAATGGTGTAACCTTATGGGTTTGTAGGTAGAAAGTCCGGAAATCTATCCTTAGCTTCAAGAAGCATCTTGTCCTAAAAGGCACTTTGGCTTCGTCTGCTACCAGAAGCCTTCAGCAGTGTAAGAGTGTTCTTCCTGAATCACTACACATCTTATTAAAGCTGCTTTTAACAGTCAGTGCAGTTTGCGTCCCTTCAGCCTCTCTTCCACCTCTACCAGCTCCCTCCTGGGTTTAGAGCACCTTTGGGTGTGTTGCTTTAGCGCATAGGTGAAGAAAAGCTTTTAGCTGTTAAATAGTTGCTGTGTTCCAGTGTGGCCCAGGTGGTGTACGTTCACTGCAGTGCCTTCCTCAGCAACAAACAGCTCCATTTCCCTTTTCTCTGTAGCCACTCCAGTGTAAGGCTCTGTGTCATTAACTGAGCAGCGTTGCTGTCAAACACAGTGGGGATATGGTAATGCTGTTGTATGATCTGTCCTTACCCAAAGCAGCCGATTTACCTCTGTGCCAAACACCACAGCCCATGGGCTGGGGCTGAGCTAAGATGACACTGCCCTTCTGCTGCTGGAGCTGGGACCCTCCCAGAGAAAGGAAATGACCCTACATGTGCTTAAAGTCATGCTACGGCCATTTCCATAAGGATCGGAGGCTGCAAAGCCTTCATCGAGCTACAGTTCATTGAAAGGGCTTCCTTAAATGACGGTCTCCACCACAGCACCCGAATTCATCCCTTAGAAGCTGGAGAACTGAAGTTTTCAGGATGAATGAAGAAAGATGAAATGAGATTTCAGCCTGGAGAAGGCACTGTGGGGAGACCCTATAATGGTCATCCAGTGCCTAAAGGGGCCAACAAGAAATCCAGAGAGGGACTCTTGTCAAGGGCCTGTAGGGACAGAACAAGGGGGGACAGCTTTAAACTGACAGAGTGTTTGCCCACATGAGCCTCACTCAAGTTTTAATCGTGGTGGGTGCCACCTTTTATCTCTGTATGAGAGGAAGGCAGCAGCTGTACCTGTTCAGTGCACACAGCACTTGATCCTAACTCTCTGCAAGTCACTGCACGCCCCGCTGCACTTCAGGGACTGAAAGTTAATGCTGACCCAAAGTAGCAGTGAGGTGCGGTGGGGAGGGGAATCGGCACAGCTTGGCAGTGTGTTACATCAAGTTCCGAGCTGTGACCTGGGGCTAACTGGGACATATCCTCTCACCTGGCTCTTCCCAACAGCTCTCCTGTGCAGTTCGGTGCCAGAGAGGACACTGCAGAACAGAAAGGTTTGGATTATGTCGATAGATGGGAGATGCACTTTCCCACTCTTGCCCCTGTGCCTGTTTTATGATGGTTTCAGTCTTTCTCAAGTGACTCTGGAGCAGTGCGTGTGCTACTTGAGACTGCAGCTGCAAAGCTCCTTTAATACCGACCCTGGTGCTGGCTGAGCAGCAGCCACTGAGCTACATCATGCTTCAGTTAACCAGAGCGCTGTATCAAACCTGTCTCTGAATCCAGTCCCCCAAGGCCTGCAGGTACTTTACAAACCAGCTCAAGCAGTGATACACCATTTTCTTTTGCATTTCAGAGCCCTGCAGCAGATCAGTTACTTTTGAAAGCTTCAGTTGAAGAAGCCAGGCAAGGAGCAGTATCTGAAATAGAAGAATTTTATGTAGACCATTCAGTGTTAAAAACCGGAGAATCAAACATCAGTTCAACTGAAAGAGCCGTTTCAAACAGAAGCTGTTTTGATTAAAAGTTTCTTTTTTTAACATTTAGAAATTTAAATACATTTATCTAAAGATGGTTTAACCCCCATCTCTATGTTACTATACAATAGCTTAAAGCTACTTTTAAATGCTAGTTCTATGTTAATGTGAAATTCCAGAACTGCATTCTTACAGGAAGAAAGTAAATCAGTTATTAAACTGGGTGACTCCTGCTTCCTCTCCCACCCCAAAATACGTGTTAAAAACTGGAGCTTTACAATGTCTTGGAATAATATTCTTTTTCAAACAAGGAATTCAGAATAGTTTCCAACAGTTCTCTAAGGAGGTATTTTTGTACAGTTCGGAGAGCGACTCCATATAAAGTTCTATTGCAACTGAGCATTCACAGTATGCCACAGTCCATACATATTACTACATATACATATCAGGTTTGTAAACATTGGAGGAATACACAGAATATAGTACCACGAGCCTCTGGTACTGCTGAAAGGAAGATGAGGTAACATTCATAGAAGCTCAAAGTCCACAGAGGTCCTGACTGAGTAGGTAAAACAGCTGCCAATGCTTCTGTTTCAGAGTGTGTGGTTAAGGCTTTCTGCTTCACGGTCTGCTAAGGCTGGATTCGTTCGCTCTCAGTATCCCAACCGCGTCTTTAACAGCGTGGTAGATGACATTCTTCACCTGGGAGGAAAAGAAAAGGCTTTGAGTTCTCAAAGGAACAGCACAGCTGTATGAAGACAGGCTGAGAAAGTTGGGGCTGTTCAGCCTGGAGAGGAGAAGGCTGCATGGAGACCTCAGAGCAGCTTCCAGTATCTAAAGGGGGCTACAAGGATGCTGGAGAGGGACCCTTCAGCAGGGACTGGAGCAATAGGACAAGGGGTGATGGGTTTAGACTGAAGGGAAGTTCAGGTTAAATACAAGGAAGAAATTCTTCCCTGGGAGGGTGCTGAGGCGCTGGCACAGGGTGCCCAGAGAAGCTGTGGCTGCCCCATCCCTGGCAGTGTTCAAGGCCAGGCTGGACACAGGGGCTTGGAGCAACCTGCTCTAGTGGAAGGTGTCCCTGCCTGTGGCAGGGGTTGGAGCTGGATGAGCTTTAAGGTCCCTTCCAACCCAAACCATGCAGTGCTTCTGTGATCTACATGACCTGCAAGTTAATCACTAACTCGTGAAAAAAGGTTCAGATTCTAACAGGATAAGAACTGAAACCCCATGGCCTGAGCAGAGCATTGCCAGCTCAGCTAGAGGAGACATGGGAGAGACATGGAGACCGCTAGAGAAGACATGGAAGGAATTCGCATCCAAGTAACCTCAGGCAAAGCTTCAGAACTACTAGCAAACAGTAACGGTTCAAGCCCCTATTGAAACTCCTCTTTGAGATCCAGTGCAGGAAGCTGACCTCAGCCTGAAAGCACCCCGGGCTGCGTGGAGACTGCCCTTGTGCTTTGGTGAGGGCTGGTTAGTGAGGTTTGGTGGGTGTTACAGGGTTAAGAAAGGGGTTAAGAGGGACAGGGTTCATCTTGAGCACTGACAAGTTACCTGTAATTTATCTTCGTGGTTCGTATGTGTATGTGACAGATACCTAAATTCCTGAGTGAGCCAGAAGCAGTGTTTGACATGCTCTGGGGATACAAAGTCTTCTGCAACTTTAATACAACTGTACAAGTTATGAACCTAGAGAGAACAAACAAGCGTCAGTGCTCTGCTCAGAGCTCTCTGCCCACAAGGTCAGGCTGGAACCGTGCCCCTGGGCCTTGCCTGGTGTGGAGCTCCTGCTGGAATGAAAACTACATCTCCTAGAAACTGTACAATAGCCCAGCCTTGAACTCCATACTCCTGATGAAGGCGTTTTCGTAGCGACCGGTCCAGGTACCAGCTCTGATCATGAATGGGATCGTGATCAACAGGGTTTTCTTGACCTTGTTCCTCTGCAACCTGCGAAGTCACAACATGACAGGTATTAAAATACACCATCCTCAAGATGTATCTGTGGTATTCCATACACACGCACTCCAGAGTGACCTGCACCACGTGTTCAGGTCTAAGTTACACAGTGAAAGGTTTGGGTTCTTAGTCCTTAGCTTGTCAAGGGTTGGCCATTTTTCAGCCCCTTTGGCTTCACGGACACGTTGCAAATGTGGGTATAGGAAATGGAAGTGAACCCAGTTTGCAGGAAGCAGCATCAGAGGGTTAAGGGACTCAGGTGTCCACAGTGGAAACCACTGTCATACACGATCAATACTCTCAATGATATTAGAGCTTGCAACTGGAAGAAGCTACTGAGTGTGGAGTTCTGGAAGCGTCTGCCCAGAGACCAGCACGAGTCCGTGCGCATCCAAACACAGGACGTGAATAGATTTCTGGGAGACGGGAGGCTGGGAGCACATCAGGCTCTTTAGGAAAGAAACCTGAGGGCTGCAGGGAACAAATGTCTGCAGTGCTCCGGTATATACCCCAGTTTGCTGCAGTCATTTACACCATGAGTGTGGCCCAAACACTCATCTGGGAGGAGACAAACACCTTGGTTCTGCTCCAAGAGGAGCTGCTGGAAGCCTCACATCTGCAGGCAAATGCTACAAGAGGTGAGACACAGATGCCAGACCTCAAAATGCCAACTCTTACCAAGTTCAGTATCATGTTTTACCGAGCATAAGATTTGTTCTTCGTTAATACTGAACCAACCTACCGTAGCCTCTCCGAGCTTCCACCCAAGACAGCAGTTCAGGCTGGCAAAGGTGACAGTTGTTCAGGACCATCCCATTTACCCTTTTAAACCATCAACACATCAGCTCTTTCCACTTTCAAAGCACCAGAGAAGTTCCGGAATTGAGACCACCAAGAACTGGACCATTTGTGGTGAATTCAGAGGCTAAAACAAGCCCTTTGGGATGCAGTATCCCATCTCTCCTAAGCCTTTAACTCTATGGAAACATCACCACAAACACCTCCTGCTTTCCCTTAATCCAAGCCTCATAAAGGTATGGGGAAATGGGTAGGAAAAGGGAGAGAACAAGGGAGAACTTCAGGCACCACATGCTGTTGTGCCATTTCCCGAGAGCATCTCCTGTGCATGCTTTTAAGGCATAACACAGCAGCTTACCTTTTTAAGGAATTCCCGGATCTTCTCTGTATCTTTGGCAGCATAAATGTGCCACAGAGCTCCAGGTTTCTCTCTGCTTTCAGTAAAGCGCTTAATGGTCAATTCGTCAGAATCACCATCCTGTATGGTTTTAAGCACTTCTGTTGAGAGGAAACACGAGCAGTTACAGGAAAGGACTCTCCCTCCAACCACAGAAATCACCCCCATAAGCACAAGAAAGGCTTCACCTTCTTCTTGATCAGCCTGGCCTTTGGGGATACCCACATAAACCATAACATTGGCTGCATCAGACACATCTAAATGGAGGTTTGTTGTGCCGTATTTTCTGTCTTCTGGTGTTATTAAGCCTGGGAAAGAAGAGAACAAGAAGAGTAGCAGCACATTAGCAAGACAAGAAGAGACCTTAGACCCCTCTTAGCAGCACCGGCTGAAAAGACCAGAGAGCTTTTTCTTTCTATTCCAGGACAGCAGTATGCTTTATAGCCAGGACCTTGCCCCATCTTGTGTCTTCCCACGTGACGGGTTTACAGGCTGACAGTGATCCATGTCTATACCCTGCCTGTACGATATATAAAAGCCACATTTAAGTCTTGACTAAAAGAGAGTTTCTTCCAGTGCCCAAAGAGGCTGACAGGAAAGCTGGAGAGGGACTTTATGCATGGGCACATAGGGACAGGCCAAGGGGAATGGCTTTAACTGCCAGAGGGGAGACTGAGATGAGCTCTGAGGCAGAAGCTCTTCCCTGTGAGGGTGCTGAGGTGCTGGCACAGGGTGCCCAGAGAAGCTGTGGCTGCCCCATCCCTGGCAGTGTTCAAGGCCAGGTTGGACACAGGGGCTTGGAGCACCCTGCTCTATGGAAGGTGTCCCTGCCCGTGGCAGAGGTTGGAGCTGGATGAGCTTTAAGCACCCTTCCAACACAAACCATGCTGTGATTCTATGGTTCTCCAGCAGTCTAAAAAGCAGCCACTACAGTATTTGCTAGTCATGATCTTTTACTGGCCATGGTCATGCTTAGTTTTAAATGCATTTTGAGAGAGAGCAGATGAACCAGCCATGGAAAGAACTGCTCAAGAGATTTAAAGGTAAATGATACAGCTCCAAAAGGAGAAACAACAAAAGTGATACAGCAGAAGCAGCTATACAACAGACACATGTGGCTGCCTATAGAAAGAGAAGCTGTATTCACATGTGGAGCAAGTCGATAGAGAAACTGGAAATATTATCGGCTTGAAACCATCTAGACAAAAGCTACATTTAGTAAAACCATATAATGCTCTGGACATCACTAATGCCTACAAGTGAGCCAAAGTTAGGGTTTCAAATCAGTGGGACTAATCAAATTGTCTGGAACAGCAAGGATTCATTTCATTTACACTAAAATCTAATCTCAGTGTGTGGTCAACACGACCTTCAGAGTGAAACACTCCTTACCGTAGGCATTGTACATCTTGGGGCCCAAATCTGGTCGTACAAAGTAGTTGGGCAGTCGGGAGGCAAGGTTGAGCTTGCCACCCCTCCTGGTGTATTCTGGCAAGGGGATATTTTTCATCAAATCATCAAACCTAAAGTAATACAATTCAATGTTAGGAACTGACAAAAGCAAAGGCAGACTACAATAGACCCAAGAAATGGTATTCCTTCCCCCCAAGGGGTTACGGAACACCAGGAAAAGGAGCCGAGCAAGCAAGACAGGATATATAGTAGAGAAACAAATTTAACTGCTCTGGAGTAACGCTATTTCCTTGTGTAATCACCTCGACTAATATCAAATAGAGAAAGGCAGAATACTTAGAGTTTGGCAAAATAGAAGCTTCAACTGAACCTTACATTTGAAAAACGACTCAGGCTTTTAGGAAGCTTCCAAAGTTTATCCAAGCATGAACCAATTTAGGTACTTGCTTTACTTAGGAATACAATGAACTACATAAGAACTTGCCATAAAACAAGTGGTGAGGCACTGGCACAGGCTGCCCAAAGAAGTGGTGAATGCTCCATCCCTGGCAGTGCCTAAGGCCAGGTTGGACAGAGCCTTGGGCAACATGGTCTGGTGTGAGGTGTCCCTGCCCATGGCAGGGGGTTGGAACTGGATGATCTTAAGGTCCTTTCCAACCCAAACCATTCTGTGGTTCTATGAAAACCTGCTTAGCTCTGTCAGGCATCTCAAAACAACATAGTCACACGTGACCAGCTGCTTCCCAGAGCTGAAGCAGGTGTCAAGCTCAGCAGGATTCCTGCATTCCAGTATTTTGGGGGTGTATCACACATTATGAACAACTTCCTCATGAATTCCTACCGAGAAGGCATCATATCTCTGAAGTCTTCTCCTGGAGGCCAGTCTTTAAGCTTCAGCACCATTGGTTCTCCTTCCTCTGTTCTCAGGCGACCTGTTGGCAAATGTTAACAGGTCTGAGCTTTTAACAGTTGTACGACTCAAAATGCAAAGAACTGAGACAGAGAATCCTTATCCTCACTTAAAATAGCGTCCATTCCACAGCTATTTCCGTAGAACTATTTAACTAGTTGGTAGGAAGATCCCAAACTTCTTCAGAATGCTTTCCCAAAAGACTAAAGGCAGCCAAACATACTCTGGAAGGAGAGCCCTGACAGTTTCTACCCTTTCCACGTTGCGGGAATACACTGCAGACACACTGCCCAGTATGAAGAAAACCCCTGGAACATCTTGTAAGCTACTTAAGAATGATAAATTTGTGCTACTTGTTGAATATTTTGCCCGTTGGTACAAAAATTCCCACTACTTACTTGAGATATCTTCAAATCCATCCCAGAAATCTCCTACAGTAGCTCCAGTGATGATTTCATTGGTCCTGCAGTTAACCAGATCCACTTCCTGTTGGCCGAATTCCTTCCTAAAGGATTCTGGTCTCCAGAGGTCTGCATTTAATTTGTGATGCACTCCTGACACCATTACAGGCTGTGGGGAAGAAGAATATATAGTGAAGAACTATTCAACACCAAAAACTCTAATTCCAACCGGAGTAATGTATAAAATACATTGAACATTTGAAGATGGGCACTTTGTGAATGCTCAGCCTGCCTTACCAGGAGCATGCTGTGCATTTCATCATTCTTTATCTCGAGCTATGAGGCAGCTTTTTATACAGAGCTGATAAGTTCCGCAGTATGAATCACTGAATCAGAGAATCCCAGGTTGGAAGGGACCTCAAGGATCACCTGGTCCAGCTATGAAATGCAGGGGACTCCAAAATTTAGGGGGAAGAAGTATTTAACAATCCTGTAACGAACCTAACAAGGAACTGCTCCATTCCATAGAATGGTTTGTGCTGGAAAGGACATTGAGATCATCCAGTTCCAACCCCCTGCCATAGGCAGGGAGGCCTCACACCAAACCATGTCACCCAAGGCTCTGTCCAACCTGGCCTTGAACA
This sequence comes from Myiopsitta monachus, assembly GCA_017639245.1. Lineage (NCBI taxonomy): Eukaryota > Metazoa > Chordata > Aves > Psittaciformes > Psittacidae > Myiopsitta > Myiopsitta monachus. The sequence goes on along the minus strand of CM029917.1, from coordinate 111,334,155 downwards.
CTGCCAGGGATGAAGCATTTACGACTTCTTTGGGCAACCTATGCCAGTGCCTCATCACCCTCACAGTAAAGAACTTCTTCCTTATATCTAACCTGAACTTCCCCTGTTTCAGTTTAAACCCGCTACCCCTTGTCCTATCACTATGTCATATTTGAAAAGACAAGGTAATACAGTAGCAACACTGAAGACAATCATGGGCTCTTACTAGAATAAATACTGAAACCCCAAAAAGAGAAGGACTGAAAAGATGCTTTCAGAATATGAAGTATTTGTACTTATAGATCTCAAAAAACACAATGATCTGTTCATGTGACTGCACATCTTAAGGAGAAACCAAAGTAGAGGGACTTTTCCCATAGTCCCTCCCAGTCTGAAGGGTGCCATTTCTACACCGGTCATTGCCTTGCCCAGTAGGTTTTGCATTATCAGGAAATAGATGATTTAACCACACATTGTTAAAAGGGTGTTTAGAAACTGGTATTGAATAGTAAAACACATATCCTTTTATCCAAGGATTTAACAGTGCTCATGTCACACACTTACGAAGGTTTAGCGTTCCTTATCATTGCAGGAAGTTTGTACCTGCATGTCAAAGGGCAAGGAATAGGAATTCTAAAAGCAGGAAAGCTTCAATACCTGTCCCTGCTTCCAGCACTCCCTGAAGACATTCCAGTTACTTTCATTGTTGGGGTCTTGCAGACACAGCAAGCGGTTATCACATAACCAGTAGTGCGGTGTGTCAAAGCCCATGATCGTAGGCTTTATAGTCAGTCCTTGAGGTTTCTTAGGCAGGTCTGTAATGGTTCTATTTTGCACCAGGGAAGCAAAAATGTCATCAAGGATTTTGGGTGTACTCTTGAGTCCGTTGTCTGTCTGATTTAAAAACAGAGACAGAAGAACACAGGAAGAAGTTGGTGCACTTTAATGTTCATTGTCCTGCACACTTTAAAGGAGATGTTTCCCACTTTGAGAACTTGCACTTGAGTTCACAATCACGCAGAGAAACAAAGAAAGATCTGCAGAGCTTTGCTGTCTACAAACTCACCAGTATTAAATCTCAGTGCTATTTCTGACACTATGTCTACAGTGTTCTTGCATGAGTAGTTCTGCTGTGATCTCCATGTCAGCAACGCTGCAGAAAGCCATGAAATACAGCAGGGAACAGGGCTTTCTTTATAATAAAAAACATCAAGGAACTGTCAAAGCCAATATTTTACCCCACCATTTTGAAGTCATGTATCTAAGAGCAAACAAAACCCAGGAATGTCGGAAGTGAACCAGTCTGCAAACAGGATATGAGATAGTTACCCACCACAGAAGGTTTTGCCCTCCATCTGTAAGTTCCTCGATGCTTGAGTCTAATGCCCATGTCAATGGATGCACCTACCAGACACTAGCCTGAGGAAATTAACCTGCTCTAACATAAACTGGTTTGGGTTGGAAAGGACCTTAAGATCATCTAATTCCAGCCCCCTCACTGAGCAAGACTTGCTGGTAGTACCACTAAACTGCTGCTCTGAAAAGCATTAACTGGGGCACTGCAATAGAGAGACTGAATAAGTCTTTTCCCAAATGAAGACAGGATTTTACCTGCCGTGACAAACGTTCACAGGTTAGAGCAGAGGCCTAAGCCTGCTATCGACTCAAACCTGTAAACTTCAGTTTTTCATATACCTTTCCTCCAGAAGAGTTCAACAGGTTCCTCAAGAAGCCTGTGTTGTTGTTGCTCACGGGTGTCAGTATTGCACTGTTGAATGTCTGCAGGGCTGCAGCAGGCTTGGCTAAGCTAGGGAGTGTCTGGAGAGGTTTGTTCTCATTCTTTGGAATAGGTATGAGTAGTTTCTCTGAAATGAAGAGAAGAACACGTGAGAATGGAGCAAGGCTTCTGAGCCATGAGAAGCGTATGCTTTGGGTTTTGAAGACAAGAAGATACTTCACACGTACATGTACGTACGTACATATATATAAATCTCTCAACACATGCAGATGAAATACTCCTTTCACTCAACTTTCTTCAGTACTTCAAAGCTTTTTAAAATCACACATTCTAAAATACATTCTCACGCTGAATTTAAGAATACTTGCATCAATGGGATATTAACCCAGTTTTCAAAGCAGCACAGGCTAACCCTGCCAGGTTTTACTCCCAGCTGTTGCCATGGACCAGTTTGGCAGCAAGGGCACCCAACACCTATCCCAGCAGGCAGACTGCATCGTTCCCACTACAAGATACAGCTGGGTATGGTCTATTCTTCTGACAAACAGCCACAAAGGGTTTACTCTTCACTGGTTCTGCACATACCTTTGTTTTCTTTATTCACGTTTCCACTTGTTAGATTTGATAACCAGCTTAATGAAGGAGGAGTATTTACTGAAGCACTTTGTTTGCTTCCAGTTGCTGACTTTAGAGGAGGATCGTGTGTAGTGACTTGTGGGCTCAGGACAAAGCTGTTATGTTGAAGGCTGGTCCTTTCTCCAGGTACCAAGTTCTGAAAGAATAAAGTGAGAACTTGATTAGACACACACACACTCTGGTCAGAAAGCGGACACAATAACATGTCCAAATTCATTCTTTACAACTAAAATTGAAATGCTTTGGCCCTTCAAAAACTATCTGGTCTCCACAAGAGGTCAGCACTGCATCTCAGTAGCAGCCAGAGACAATGATCCAGCAGGATTTAGGATGTCCTGACTTTTTAAGAGCAGGCAAGAGTCTATCACCCCTCAAAACAAGCACAGAAAGCAGAGATTCCCAGATTCATCTTCTGGGTTGCTTTGGGAACTAAATACAGCTGTAACAGCAGTGCTCTCTCAATTCTCATGACAACTCATGTTCAGACCAGGGCCAAGCTGGGGTCCAGTTCAATAGGCTAAAACAAATGTATAGTGCTCCTAAAGGTGGGGGCAAAAGTCCACTCACCTGCCTGGTCTAAAATACACCTGCATATGAGCACGGCACCACCCTGGCCAGCACAACCACGCACAGGACTGCTGCACATCTACCCAGCTCATTTATCTGCTCTTTACCAGAGATACTAGTAACAGACCAACCAGAACTACTGCTCTGGCCTGGGATTCCTGCATAACCAGCTGAATTTCTTCCCTCTGCTCAAATACTTCCCAGTCAAGAAATTATCCTGTACCTGTGCCTGCATTCTTTATTTCATCTCAATGCCTGCTGATGTTTGGGAAGGATTCCAAACATAATACAATGCTTCACACTTTAAGCTGATCCCCACACAACCAGTGCAGGACCTAATTTCACACAGGTAAATTTCAATGCTGCCGTTTGCCCGGGGTCACAGAGGAAATAGAGAAGCAGAAGCCTGAAACTAGGTCAGTCATAAGCTAACTTCTGAAACCCATAACCATCTTCCTCACAATATTTTTCACCTCTCCTACTGATTACCAAAGTCAAGCTCAGCCTGCTTCTTACATTATTTAGTTTCAAAATAAGCTTATGAATAAGCATACAACAAAAAGTTACTCAATTCAGCTGTTTCCTTGTGAGATGCTGCAAAACAAAGCCCTTCATTTGTGCTCTGCTTTCAAAAGCAGCGCACATTACATCCATTTACAGATAAGCACATGGTGGGGGGCTGGAGTTGTTAGGGGGTTTTATATAACGAGCAGCAAACTTCCTACCAGGACTCCCAGAGAAACCGGTGCTTCTCCATGCTGCTCTAGCCCTTAGTTTTATTCCTGTTCAGTTCATCCATGGATTCCAGTGCTCTTCCACCCTACTTATTCTTCTAGATGCTGCATGTATTACATCTCTAGGAGCCAAGGGAGTAGTCCCCACTTCACAACCAATCCCACCAGTGTGTTCTTAAGACTTTTAAGGATTCTCTCAATCTAATCCTATTTTTGTCCTAGGAATCCTCACTGAGCATATTTCAAAGATAGGTCACTTACTGAGGCAACAGAAAATGAGATTTTCCCCAGAAAAGAACTGAAACAGAAAGATGAACACTGAACACCAGGTGTGAAGAAAACCCTACATAAGGGGTTAGCAGTAATGGTCAGCACTGGCACCCTTACAAAGTCCTTTACTATGGGTAGTAGCTGAGGCAAACCTGTACTACAGACATAGCATGAGACAGTTGCAATACCTGTTTTGAATCCTCCTTTAGAGTTGGCTTTGATAGCGCTTTGAACTGCTTATTTGCACAAGGACAATTAGCCTTTATTCCCCATTTTGTTCTTATGGAGTGAACAATATCACCTACATCATAGAGAGCTGAAGGAAAAGAGTCATTAGTGAGCTCATGTGGAATTAGAGCATCCAGCATTCAATAAGCCTTTATAAGAAATGGTGTATCTATGCAGGTAACCAACAGTACATGAACAGAGTTCATCAGTAAATAAGAAGTTGTGATACTTCTTTATAAAGGTCAAACATAATAAAGCACTACTAAGTACACAAAGGCTATTCCAGTCTTTGGACAATAAATACTAAGCTTTTACTAACTTTATTGCTAAAACTCTCACTCGGTACAATCTCAACAACATACAAAGGACAGCAAAAGCCTACAGCTTCCTTTCAGCCCAATCTGATATTTAAGATACCTTTTCCAGGAATTATTTGTGTAGGCATCAGATTCTCTGGTTCATGTACCTGCCCCTTCACACATTTAAACCAGGAGAAAGTATCTGAGTCATCATCTGTAAGACAAAACCAATACATTGTTTTGTTAGTGCAGCTTTCACCCTTCTCTAGAAGGCTACATGTTTTACTGCTATTGACACACCGAACCATAGGTCTACAATGTGTTCTTTCAGTCGGGCAGGTTTATTGTCTTGTTGCTGAGGGTTGTTATTGACTTCCAAGTTCAAATTACAAGTGTGAAGGCTTGAATTCCTTTGTTTGAAGCAGCAATATACATCCTCACCTTCATGGAAGCTTTTCTTCTTCATCCTGTAGCAATCCACACACACACCAAAGCCACACTTGGAGCAGACCCAGTGAAGGTTGAAGATTGTGGTGTCACACACATCACACATCTCTCGGACTCCACGAACCGCACGCTTCCAGGCGACCTGTCCTGAGGGAATTCCCAAAGTGTTAGCTTCACAGAATGGTTTGGGATGGAAAGGTCTTTAAGCTCATCCAGTTCCAACCCCCTGCCATGGGCAGGGATGCCTCACACTAGATCATGTCACCCAAGGCTTGAAACTAAAACCATTCAGTTTAACCAAAACTAAATATTTGCACATTAAATATAGCTCCATTAAAACACTTCAGTGTTGCTTTCTCCTGTGCAGCACCAACTGCATCTCTTACTCCCAGCATGTATTTGCCCAAGTGAACATGCACATTGCTGATATCCACCCAAGTGGAAGTTCCACAGCTACCCTAGAAGGAAGTTAAGTTACTAGGAATCTAAGCTTAATGTCAAGCTTGCTACACACAGCTTGTCCTTGTTTTCTACTCTACAGTACAATGGTCAAGTAGTTCTCTCCCTCCCTTTCAGGAGGTTTCCTATGTGTTTACAGGTGTGTATCCAAATTGTTAGTAGCTGTTCTCCAAAGAACTCACTATTGCTGTTCAGGTTTCTTATCACCATCACACTCCAGCTCTCCTCATCCCAAACCACTTTTTCAGCTCCCTCAAAACATCCCAAACATTGACAGCATCTTACAAGCCCTTTCAGGGCTGCACGATGTACAGATAATTTCAGCCTGCTCTTAGTTTCATTATGACACCAGTTAGAAAACTAGACAAGACAAAAGCACACATCTGTCTGCTCCTCCTACCACCTTCCACACTTGTAACTGCTCTGAAACTCCTCTGCCCACAACATTTCTTCATTTTAAAAGCAAGTTATGAGAGACCACGTCCTAATGTAGGCTAAAAACACCACACCAGCATCCCAGACATCTGTTGCTTTCCTTCTGCAGAATGCCCACTAGCTATGTATGGAACAGAACTAGAATAACTTGGCACAACTTGTTCTTAAGTAGGAGGTAAGAATTCTTTTGATTACTTTCCTTCATAATTCCTCCAGGAAACTGAGATCCAGACAGCACCAGCTCCATTATTCTCTGCCTTTAAAAACATGCACTGTAGTTACCATTTTCTAGGCTAATTTCCCCAAGAAACACAATGGAAGGGGGGATTTTTGTTACCTTCTGCATGAGATTTCAGTTTTGGGAATTTTGTCCTTCTCTACTCCTCCTATTCTTTCATTTCCTCTCAGTAGTTTGATTGCATCTCCTCTTTCCGTAGGCTCCTTTCTGGCACTTAATGGCCAAGGAGCAGTGTGACCCAACAAGCTGTTCTTTCTACACTGGTCAATCCTTTACTACACAGAGATAGTTTCATTTGTGCTTTTCTACTAATGCTGTAAGGAACTCTCTCTAAGGAAGCCCTCCCAGATAATCATCATCTTCATGCTCATTTGTGTTGTGGCTCTACCTGCCAGGCTGGTAACTTACTGGTAACAGAGAAAAGGGCTTGACCGTGAGACATACTATGGGTGCAAAAATACTCGAATACAAATGATCCCCTGAGCAGCAATACCTGAACGAGATATTGCGACATTTTGGAACAGGTCAGTTTGTCAGAGACTGAAGTTTAATGACAAGCAAGCATTTCACCTGAACCCTGCAAAGAAAGCCTTACCAGAGCTTCAAACTGTGGTGGCAGAAGAATCTACCTTTGTCCTATGCCAACTGAGTGAGTGCTCTTCTACTGTACTGTTCAAAGCAGAAGGATATCCGGACTGTAAATCACTTCTCTCCTACCCAGAGCATTAATAATACCCTCCAGTTTAACGAAATGGAGTTTCCTCACTCTCACCAGCCAGGACAATAAGCAAAGAGGAATTTGTGACATTTTGCTCCTTTCAAACCACCTCTAGAACTCACATGTGTCTGGTTTCTCTAGCAGAGGGTGTCTCTGGTAGGTATGTTAATAGATGCATCCTCTGCTATCAAGAAACCCCACACCTCCCTTTTGTTTCATAAATTCCAGCCACAATGTCATCCTTCTCAAAGTGTTTCAGGATTCCAGTCTGTACCTCTCACTCTGCCTGTCAATACTTTGGCTCCAAAGGCCTGAATATGTTCCAGTTCAAGCAAACAGCAGAGCTTGCAGATTCCAAGTAGTGCAGGGTAAGATATTCTGAAGTATCTCAGGTCTTCCTTCCCTTTGTGAAGGGCATTCAAGCCTGTTCAGGTTTCTGTCTTCTATTCAAAACCTTGCAGTGACTCAAACCGGTATTATCATTATATAACATCAGTACTACCCAAATGCAGAAGACATGGGGTAGACAGTCTTCTAAACTGCCCTGCATCTCAGTCAGGTACTTATAATCCAATGAACAAATACGGTTTTAAGAGTCTTTCTACTCTGAGAAGTGATTACACAAGACCACAGCCTTCCCCATTTGTCTGCTTGTGTTTGCTACAGAAAGGTTCTGATGTGGCAGGAAAACCTGTGTTTGAGGACACAAGGTTTGCCCTATCTGTATATACAGATAGCAGACAAGCAAAACATACACTATATGTATATATAATCACTCGGAACAGTCCTACTGGAAACTTTCAGGTGGAGGAAAAAGCTTTCCTTACTGACTTGACAGGCAGCATTAGGTCCATTATGCAAGAACGAAGTAGGAGCAAAGCAATCCAGCAGGATCTGTTCAGTCAGAATTAAAGCTTTATTTCATTTCCATGCTAAGAACAGACTGCTGTCAGCTGCCTGCTGGGTTTCTTTACACTTTGTTTCATAACAGAATTACACTCTCTGCAACAGGAAAAGTAATTTGATAAACTGAGAAACGTCTTTGACAAAGAGGGTAGAATTTCTCTTCCTTCTCCCCTACCTGAGAGCAGAGCTGTTGACATAAGTTCACACTGGCTCTTAACCATTACCTCTCTCAGAGGAGAGGCAAACACTGAAGTCTCACAGGACATTTCCAGATGCATGCAATATACGTTCACACGGGTCAGAAGCCTGAAGTTTCACGTATAGTTGTTAAAACACAGGTTATTTTAATACAAATTGCTCTTACTGTGCGGTTCAATTGTAGACATCACTTCCTTTTCAGATATCACCAGCTGACAGAAGTGGTCTCCAATGTTGGCCAGGATGTACTTGGCTGTGTCAAGATCTAGACCCACAACATTTCTTGATAAAGGCAGCCACAAGCTAATAGCCTCAGGATCATACTTATTTGGAGTTAGGAAGCCTTCCTCACGCAGTATTCCATGCTTATTAAACTGCAACCTGGGGGAAGAAGGAGGGAAGAGGAGAAACACATCATCTCAAATGCTTTCTTAGTTAACATACATTCACAATCCAAGGGTTGACTCATTGGAATGAGTATCCTGTATGTCAGTGAGTTTAACTCTTGAAGGTTACAACAGGCATGGATAAACACACCGGTCATTAGCATTAAGCACACTTAATGTCCTGCTTGTTTAAAAAGACTCAAAGCATCAGGGTTTTGTAGCAGATTTCCAAAAGATTTAGATTGTTTCTTATTCACACAAAACCAAAATCAGGTTAACAGTTTTTAAAATGCACTGGCATGAAGGATCCCACCTTCACTAAAAAGGTATGGTTTCATTAGCTTCATGTTTTTAACCAAAGGAATCAATGGCTTTGAACTGCACTGCAAGTCTGGATTCTTACCCCGAGAAGGTGAATTAGCACAGTCTGTTGTTACTCTGCTCTCACACATTTCTGAATACTTCAGTTAATGTCAGATTATCCCAAGACTTCCTATAGGAGAATCTCTAATCTGAGGTTAAACAACAGACCAGTGGCACTTTTGTAAACCTTTAGCTACAACATGTGCAAGAGGGACAGTGTTGTAGTGGAAGAAGAAACCCCAAGAAACAAGCAGAAGAGTGGAAGAGGTTCTTTTCTCATTGTCTTTGTAACTTTTCTCCTTTCAGTTTTCTCTGTTCAAAAGGTCTTAAGGCTTTCTTAGAGCTTTTTTGGTCTACCTAGAGCCTCAAAAGAAAGTCATTCCTCTGCAAGTCAAAAGGAACGCTGAGAATAAGTAAGCTGCCCATCTCCCTTGTGGGATAGTAAACAAACAGTATTTTTGCTTTTCCTCTCTGGTATCGCAGGCATTACCTTCTTCCCTTAAAAGACAGTCCATGCTTCAAAGTGCAAATGGGTGTGGGGGAAAAGAAGCATGCAACAACATCCGGATGTGAGATCGAATAATTCATGGAAAAAGATTTACACAACTTGAAAACAAAGGGAAGGACACGTTAAAAACAGTCAGACAACATGCATCCTGAGCTTCCAGATTGGCTTATGTTATAGTAACAGCTTAACCACCTGTTTGAATGGTTTCCTCATGGTGTCTTAAATATTCATTAGATTAAACAAAGGTTTTGACTCTTCCACTCACAAGATCAGAGCCTACAACTCTTCTGCAGGTGGGGGTATAGGTCTGACATTCCACACATCCAACTGATAAACTTCGGGAGACATGCACGGAATCTATGCTCTCATTCGTGCCTCCAATACTACTGAGAGCACTCAAACCAAACTCATGTTATCCCATTGGCACTTACCCCAGAACAGCAAAAGCAAGAGCTCAAAGTCCTGCTGACATATTTCCTACTCAACTTAAGCAGTTACAACATTTCTAAGGGCTATGAAACCTCTCAGTAGCTAGGCATAGACCCAGAGCTGAAGAGCTACACACTGACATCTGCCTAGGTTTGAATCAGACATCTAAATGAGACCACTTGGACCAAATAACTGGTTTGTATCTGTCCTGGAAGATGAAGTCAATGTTACAGCTACACAGTAAGCACTCGACTCCCTTTCAGAAAGGAAAAAAAGTCATTCAACTTGGATATGTTATTCACATTTAAAGAATATTAGAATCTATGGAGAGTCAAAATGGTTCTTACCTTCTAAAGTGAAAGAACCGACAGAAGACAGTGGAGTCTTTCTGCTCTTTGTTCTTCCTGTAGCTATCCAAACGGCATTCCCTGCATTTGTGCAAGTGAGGTGCAATGTTATTGCAGGAACCATCCTGTACAAATGCTTCTCCACTTTGCTGCAGCTTCTTCACTTTAGAAGCATCTGATAAAACGGACTTGCGAACTATTACTGCAGGGAAGAGCAGTGGAGATTAGACAAGCTGCAGTTTCTTACATAAAGGTGCAAGCAACTGGATTTTAGTATAAGATCCATGTCAGCTTTTCCTATTTCACCTTAACAAAGTTATGCTAAAGTATTTGCAGTTGGCAGAAAGCTCTTTTCAGGCCAGGAGAAACTGTATCAAGTGATAGTTCCACTGGAGTCAGACTCTGAACTCAAGTTAAACAACTCCTTTTGCTCCTCCACACAGGAGTCCTTCAGCTCTCAGGGCTGGGGTAGTTGAGTGCTGGGTAGACCAAGGCACAAAGCAACCACACTTCACAAGTACTGAAGACAGCTTTGTCTTCAAACATCACTATCAAAACACAAGACTGTCAAAGGCACAACTTGATCATTTCTCAGTCCTGTTTGCACCCTTCATGCTGCAACTGCTTTTGGCATCTTACTATAACAGATGCCAAACACTTCTCTTCCTCCCACATTGGAGGTGAGGCCTAGCAGGGCACAACAGCCACTTCCTGGCTGACTGCATACCCATGTTAGTTATGGAATAGCACATCATAACCCCACACCAAGCAACAGGAGACTGAGAAGGAGAGGTGGGTGTGCAGGGAGATTCCCAGAACCCTGAACAATCAGCTGATGCACAGTACAACACATAACATCAGCAGTCCAGCTCCTTAAATAACTGCAGCCTTTCCCACTCTGTCCCACTGTGGAAAACTTGAAGAGCTCCCCAAAAGGAAATGGGCACAGGAAACAGATGAGGTGGGTTACTTTGGGGTTGGGCAGTGTTTGATTTTGGAGTTTTGTTTCCAGAACAGTAATGAAATGAAAGCTCCTCTTGAGCAAAGTCTTGTTGAGAACATGTTCTCTCCCACCTTGCTTACGAGATTTAGAAGCAATGCTAAAAAAAGAGGTCTCACTATGCCATCAGCATTTGCATTCCAAAGAGAACCTTGCTTTTGGTAAGCTATTTTGCCATTCTGTTCTTGCATACATTTGGTAACAACTTCTTTCTACAAATTAACAATTAGCCCTTTCCCTTCATCAGGGACATTCTTCCTCAAGATGCATTCCCCTTGTAAAAGAACTCACAAATCACTCAAATTCCAGATTCGCTCACGCAACTTAACTTACTGATTTTGTGGATGTTACAAAGGACCTATTTGTATGTAGTTACACAAACTACAGAGACTTTCAAAAGACATGAGGTTTTAAAGGTACTCACTATTATCCTGGACCTTGGCACTTCCAGTCCAAAAGCCTTCACTTTCAGTTCTGTCATAAAGAACCTCAGCTGAATTTCTTCTAATAAAGAACTCCATATCTGCAAGTTCATCTGGTTTGTTTCCTTTGTGGCTGTTGCAATTGCTGTGTGATTTAAGTCCAGACTCAGTAAAACAGTGAAGATGAGCATCTGAGGTGGAGGGTCTGCAGTCCAAAGTCCGCTGCAGCTCAGCAGTGCTGCTGCCCCGGGGTATTGCTATGGAAGGGTTCAGATGCTGCAACTGTTTTACAGCAGTGTATTCTTTTGGAAAGTTTGTGGTGGGCTTCATAAGAGGGTCATTGGTGGTTTTCATGGCGGTTCCTTTTTCCTTAGCTGTATCAGTCAAAGATGAAGATCTTGAGGTTGTCAAAGAGGTATATTTACCATTCGGATCGGTAAGGTTTTGTGTTTGTTCTTTAGATACAAAGCCCACTTTAGGAAAGGCTGGCAGATCCTCCTTCAGTGGTTTCATTCCAGTATTAAGACAAGAAGGATGAGTTTCTGGTAAGCTTCGTCTACATGTGCTGGAACACAACATGCAATGATTAGACGTATATCAAACAAACCAGTGCATCTAATGCTCAAATCTAGTCACATTTAAGGCTCGAAAGAATGAATTTAAATGTGTACTTTGAATTATGATGTTCCAAGATTTTAAACTTGGTTTTCAATAGGTTTGGGGGTTTTAGGTGGGATTCTTTTTGGCTTAATTTTGCCAAGAGTTGGATAGACCGAGAAAGCTGTACACACCTTTGGAGACGCATAAACTTCAGTACTGCAGCTACTCCACCACCTTCTTCACAATGAAACAGCTACTTTCTAGTTTTCCCCATGCAACAGATGTATAACCAAATCCCTTTCACTTGCACGTCTGTGTGAGAAGACTTTAATGCTCAAGGAACTACTGGCTGATAATACAAGTCTATACTGAGACATCAAAACTGCTCCCCCACAAAAAGTTCAAATTAAAAACATCTTTTCTGCATTTATCATGTGAGATACATGCAAAAAGTTACAAAACCCAACCCCAAACCTACACCGCTTCTTTTAAAGGTAATACACAGAATTAAGTGCTTTCCTGTCACATTATTTCTACCATTATATTTGTTTTTGTGACAAAATCAGGGTGTGTGCCGGAGGCTCCAGGTGGGACCATTCTCCCGGGCTGCGGTATAGGGTACATGCTTTACATCTGGCCCAGTCCAGACTGGTCTGAGGGCTACTGCATGAGCTATCTCTCGTTTAATTTGCTCAAAGGCTTGTTGTTGCTCAGGGCCCCATTTAAAATCGTTCTTCTTCCGAGTCTCATGATAGAGAGAGCTTACAATCAAAGTGTAATTCGGGATGTGCATCCTCCAGAACCCCACAGTACCCAAGAAAGCTTGTGTTTCTTTCTTATTAGTTGGTGGCGACCTTGCTGTTATCTTGTTGATCACATCCGTGGGGATCTGGCGGCGTCCATCTTGCCATTTTATTCCCAAAACCAGAATCTCCTGTGCAGGTCCCTTGACCTTACTTCGTTTTATGGCAAAACCGGCTGCCAGCAGGGTTCGGATTATTTTCCTCCCTTTCTCAAAGACTTCTTCCATTGTATCATCCCACACAATAATGTCATCAATGTATTGCAGGTGTTCTGGAGCTTGCCCCTGTTCCAGCGCAGTCTGGATCAGTCCATGGCAGATGGTAGGGCTGTGTTTCCACCCCTGGGGCGGTCTGTTCCAAGTGTACTAGACGCCCCTCCAAGTAAAAGCGAACTATGGCCTGCACTCTGCTGCCAGAGGAATTGAGAAACATGCATTGGCAATGTCAGTCGTGGCATACCACTTGGCTGCCTTTGACTCCAGTTCATACTGAAGCTCTAGCATGTCCGGTACGGCAGCACTCAAGGATGGGGTAACTTCGTTCAGGCCGCGATAGTCTACTGTTAGTCTCCACTCCCAGTTAGACTTTCGCACTGGCCATATGGGGCTATTAAAGGGTGAGCGGATCCTACTGATCACTCCTTGACTCTCCAATCTATGGATCAGCTTATGGATGGGAATCAGGGAGTCTCGATTGGTGCGATATTGCCACCGGTGCACTGTTGTGGTCACGATTGGCCCTTGTTGTTCTTGGACCTTCAGCAGCCCCACAGCAGAAGGATCCTCTGAGATACCAGGCAAGGTGGACAGCTGCTCCACTTCCTCTATCTCCAAAGCAGCAATACCAAAAGCCCATCAGTACCCTTTTGGGTCTTTGAAGTACCCTCTGCTGAGGTAGTCTATGCCAAGGATACATGGAGCCTCTGGACCAGTCACAATGGGGTGCTTTTGCCATTCTCTCCCAGTCAGGTTGATTTCAGCCTCCAGTGCAGTCAACTCTTGGCATCCTACTGTTACTCCAGAAACAGAAATGGGTTCTACCCCTTGACAGCTTGATGGCATCAGGGTCCACTGTGCACAGGTATCTACTAGAGCCTTGTACTTCTGTGGGACTGATGTGCCAGGCCATCTGATCCATACAGTCCAATAAGTTCGATTGACCCCTACCTCCACCTGGCTGGTGTAATAGTCATCACAACACCGGACACTTCAGTCTTGTAGAAAGGGATTATTCTTCTTTATCACAGTAGCTGGAGTAAAATCAGCTCTTCCACTCCATCTGGGAACCTGCTCACCAGAGACTGAAGCCACAGCTTTCATGGGATGATCAGCCTTGACCCTTGTTCTCTTCAATTCACGTACCTGTTCCTCCAGAGCTGAGGTAGGTTTTCCATCCCACTTCCTCATGTCTTCTCTGTGATCCCGCAGGTAAAACCATAGGGTGGCCCATGCTGCGTACCACTAGTATCTTCTCTCTCAGGCAGTAGGATGCCTTTTGTTAATAGCTGAGATGTGGGCTGGTACACGTGGGGAGCTGGATAGATCAGATAGATCATCTCTCAACTGTTTGAACTGCTGGGACAGCTTTTCCACAGCTGAAATGATGGAAGGGATGAGATTGTCTTTGAACTCTCTGAGTTTATGAAACATTTCATCCACTATTGGTGGTACTATGTCATTCATAGAATCACAGAATAGTCAGGGTTGGAAAGGACCTTAAGATCATCCAATTCCAACCGCCTGCCAGGGGCAGGGATACCTCCCACTAAACCATGCCACCCAAGGCTCTGTCCAACCTGGCCTTGAACACTGTCAGGGATGGAGCATTCACAACTTCCCTGGGCAACACATTGCAGTGCCTCACCACCCTTAAATAACTTCTTCCTTATATCCAATCTAAACTTCCCCTGTTTAAGTTTGAACCCGTTACCCTTTGTCCTATCGCTACAGTCCCTAATAGGCCCTCCCTAGCATCCTTATAAACCCCCTAATTCCAGGTCATTGATGCCAATGAGTGGGCATATGACGATGGTGCACATTTCCACCACATGGGTCATGTACATTTGACTTCATCTGGATCTACGGATGCATTCCAGCATCTGGCCTATGACAGATCATCTCTACAATGGCTCCATGCCTCAGGGACTGGATGCCTTTCTCTAGCGTGGTCCAGTTGGCCAAATGACTCATAACAATATCCTTGTAGGAAAACTTTTCCTTTACAGCTGCCAAAAGCCGCCTCCAAAGGCGGAGGGACCATTTCGCTTTTGCAATTGCATTGTCAATTCCCCCTTCCCTAGCAAGGGATCCCAGCTGCTTGGCTTCCCTACCTTCTAGTTAGTGACCATCGACCTCATTGTCCCAGCATTGGAGAAACCAGGTGATGATGTGCTCCACTGGGTGACAGGTAAAATCTTTTCCCGTATTCCACAGTTCAGTTGAGGTCCAGGGTAGAGAAGTCACTTCTTCCTCTGATCCGCATAATAATAACTCTTGTTCAGATGCTGTCCTGTGTAGTAAAGTGCCTCATCTTTCTTCACTGTATGGGTTGCTTTTTGTGCCTCTTGTTTGCTTTTCCCCTTGTGTACAGGGGCAACCGATATTGGCACGAACTGGTCCTTTGGTTTAGCTGCAGTGACTGTCACTGTGGTCGGAGTGCCTGCGGTATCTGTTGTCGGGGTTAGTGCAGCCACCATGCTTGGGGGTTGAGTAACACCAGCAGCTGCACTGTCTGTTACTGTCGGGGTTTGAGTAGCTACTGTGATTGTCACTGGGGTTGGTGCAGCTGCTGTACTTGGAGTTGGAGTAGCTGTGTTGTCTGTTGCTTTGCCATCAGATCCAGACACATCTTTTTCCCTCTGAAGGTGCTGGATAGTGTCGAACAGGGCTCTGTAAGCACAGGCCAAGCCCCAGCACATTGCCATGATTTGTCACTCTGCTATGACCAGGATGACGACACACCTTATTTAAGTGGTTTACTAGTTTTTCCGGAGTTTGCACTTGCTCAGTGGTGAAGTTCCAAAGCACTGGAGGGCCCACTGGCCTAGATACTTGTCCATACTGTTCCACACACCCTGCCACTCGTGACTGTCCAGCCTCAGGGAAAATCTCTTGGGTCCTCCTATGTCATCATCTAACCATAGACAAGGCCTAAACCCAACTCTGCTTAACTTTCGAGACCAGACGAAATGGTCATGGGTAAAACACACTCTGTATGCATGCCTGCTGATTGTGATGGGGGTCACCATGTTGGCATGTCTCAAGGGTACCTAAAGGCCATTTCAAAACCTTCAGAACTCTCAAATGATGCTGTAAATGGTCTGGTGGGGGAGCTGGCAGTGTAAGGGAATGTCTCCTTCACAGGTTGACCACCCAAGGAGGAAAAAAGAAGATGTGTAATTGCTAAACATTTCCATTGTGTATCTCCAAAAGTACAGAGGTGATGACCACACAGGGAACACAAGCCACATAAGTTTCATGATCAGTGAGTCAATTGTATTACAAGTCATTACCATAAAGTACAATGAAACAAGAAACCTTAGCCCAAGGGCCCTAACACTAACACAGCAAGTACTGGCTGTAAGTAAGGTACGACATGCTGAAACTCTGAGATCAAGAGCAACAACTTTGAGAGCCAATAAATCAGCATTGTGACAAGTGACTACTAATCCAAAATAACGAATGCTTACCACAAACATGATTAGGCACACTTTAGTTAGATCTGTCATTATCTCAACCCTTTGTGCCCCACCTTGGGCATCACAAAGAACTGGCTTAAGCCCAGCCAGTAACTCAGAACCATGCAGCCACTCGCTCTCTCACTCCTCCCCCTTTTTTCTTCCCCAGCTCCGGGAGTGATGGGGAGGAGAATCAAAAGAATGTAACTCCCAGGGACTGAGATGAGAACAGTCCAGTAACTAAGGTATAACACAAACCACTGCTGCTACCACCAATAATAATAGTGACAAGGGAAGTAACAAGGGAAGAGAATACAACCGCTCACCGCCCACCAACTGATACCCAGCCTGACCTGAGCAGTGATCTAGCCCTTCCGGGTAACAGCCCCCAGTTTATATAGTGGGCATGACGTGCTGTGGTATGGAATACCCCTTTGGCTAGTTCAGGTCAGGTGTCCTGTCTCTGCTTTCTCCCAGCTTCCCCTCCTCCCTGGCAGAGCATGAGACTGAAAGTCTTTAGTTGGAGTAAACATTACTGAGCAGCAACTAAAAACATCAGTGTTATCAGCACTGCTCCCAGGCTGAAAGTAAAAAACACAGCACTGCACCAGCTACTAAGAAGGAGAAAAATGACTGCTACTGCTGAACACAGGACACAGGGGTAACAAAGAAGTTTAAAGTGACTGGCATTCAACAGGAGTATAACTGAGGACCTATACTTGATGTGCAAGAAGCTGGCATGCAGAACACCTGCCTGAATGTGCTCCATTTCTTTTGGGAGAAATACATTTGACAAATGCAGGCACCACACCTACATATAACACAGCAGTTTAGAGATGGGTACAACGAAGCAGCAACATTGGCTTGTGATACTGAAGAGCAACTACCTCAGAGACAAAGTCCAGTGCAACCAAATTTAACAGTTTCCTATGCGAACATTACAGAAGACTGGTTACCTCGGTTCGTTAAGATGACCTCTGAGTTTGTGTTGCTAAGAATTGAAGTTACATTTGGAGTTTAGAGTTATTTATGTATAAGCATCAACTGATTACTTACCCCTGAGGAGTTTCTGCACCAAGATTAGGTGGCGAGTTAGCTGGCAGGGGCAGGCCTGGATGCCTTTGGTCTTTATTAGCAGGAGTACAGCCAAGCAATGCTTCACCCAACACAGTTGGTACTGACTGCACAGCTCCCTGACTGGGAGAAACCTGTAAAGGGAGATTTTCATAGTTAGGAAAACTCAGGATGACTGAAATACTACTTTGCAGGGTTCGGCTTAAAAAGACAAATATATTAATGCCATTCCCACTGTGTTTTATAAAGCTTGTTGAAGACCATTCTTCATTCAGCCCGTAAGATGGAAAGACCTTAGAATGACTTCTTAAACCTTATCTGAAACCCTAGAGAAAATTAAACCTGTGAAGTTAGTCTGACAACATCACTAAAATACCAGATGTGAACTTCCCTGTAGTGAGGAAATCTTTGTACTGGGAATCTAGGAAGCGTCGAGTAAAGAAATCCTGTGCTGATGAAATCATATGTACAGTTCTTGTAGGAATACAAGAAGCCTACCAAGTTAGTAAGTGTCTTTAAAACCAGTCATTTTCTGTAGGGGTCCTTCCTCAGCTCTAACACCCATATTCCACTCCCACAGGCTCCACTTTACTGCTGGAAGTTACACTACAGGCTCATTGCCATCAACTCCAAACTATTTCCTTTCAGCTTTGGTATAACACAGCTGTCAGGCATTGAGACAAGCTCTCAAAACGCCACTGGAATTAACTCCACATTAGAAGTCAGAGTACTCGCATACTAAGTGATAACAAAAAACCTCAATGGCTTCAGCTTATCAATCCCATACATTCACATCCACCAAAATCAGAGAAATAATCAGACTTCCTGTTTTCTGTATTAAAAAGTACACTCACTTGTAAGCAAGAGATTTCCCAGAGTACGAAAGTGCTAAAGGATCCAGACCTCTGAAGTAATGCTTTGAAGATAATTACAAGTATCTCACTTCACTACTTTAGGGGGAAAAAAACACGGTGAAACAAGCTATGAATTCAGATCATGGCAACTCCTCTGCAGGACATTTGGAATACGAAATGAAGAGCAGCTTTTTGTGTACCAAGCAGGCTGCTCCATGGCTGAGTACACAGAAAGCAAAAGAATGACAAGGTGAGTACCCAAAAGATGCTAAAGGTCCTCAAGCATGAGCTACAGAAACATCAGCAGAGTATGACTGCAATGCATTAGCTACTTCATACTAATTTGCTGTGTACTTTTCCTTATCAGTAAATAAAAGCAGACCACTCTTTCCCTTGGGGAATCTTATCCTGTACTTGCTCCTCATGCTGTATTTTTGTGAAGCCATTCAAGATGTCTAATAGCAATGTCCACTCACTGCCAGATATACATAGCTGGCTTAGCACAGGACTGACTGCACAGAAGCCAAGAACACCAAGCCAGAAGAACCTGAACCCAAACCCAAAACCCAACCCTCCCACCCCACCACCACTGTAGAGCTTCCAGAAGGCCTGCCTAAAATGCAACTTTTGGTCTGAAACACTGGGGCAAAATTATAGGGCAAGTTTGAAGTGCTGTTCTTTAGCCAAGCCATGATTTTTTCATTGGCATAAAGTTACCCAGACCATATTCTGACCTTTAAGACTCTTTTCTTAGATCTCAGTGACACTTGGCAGGTCACCCACAAAAGAAATAACAGACTTGGAAGTACCAGAAAAGTAGTTATATTCCCTTTTTGTACTGAAATAACATTTTCCAGACTGCTGCTTGAATCCTCAAAGCATGCAAGTGTAGCTGAAGGTTTTGAGTTTAGGTACAAAACAGTTAAAGAACATGAAAAAGCAAAGGTTATAGACTTGAGAACTGCTTTGGGTTTTCTCCCACTCCAGAATACATGACCAGGCAGGTTAACTCCTAAGAGAAGGAGGGGGCAAAAAGCAGAGTTACGAAAACAAAAGCCAACCTTTAAGGCTCAGTTAACTTTCTGCTGATTATCACAAGATGTTTCTCTCATGCCTAGACAAGTTCAAGGAACTCAACACACCCTCCCAGGGATTATATTCATTATTTCACTTTTCTATCTAATCCTTATTTAAGACCGTTCTGAGAAGTGACATAACCTTTATATAACAGTCATACATAACACAGCAAGATATTACCTCAGGAGAAGATTTTGGGTGTTTAGCATCAACGCTTCCACTGTTCTCGGGTGATTTCCTTTTCATGCCCCCAACTCTTTTAGATTTATCTGGAAGAGAAGGTGATCAGGATTAGTCTATTTATCACAAATCTGCCACTTAGCATTTGAAGAACAAACAATAACAGATCTTACCAGATTTTCCATTGCTGTCATATATGATTTCAACATGAATTAACTCTGGATCGAGAGTTTTTAAAGCTGGAATCTTGGAAAGGAACAAAAACACAGAAGCAGCCATTTAAAGAGGTGAAAGTTTCTATTTGAATAGATTTATCTTAGATGCTGTGGTATAGGCTGAGCTTAGACACTTAACTCCCAGGTCCTTTGAATACCAAGCTGAATTTAACAATATTTATTGTGACAGTGTCTCTGCACAAAACCACGCACAGAGACCAGTGCTTCAGAGCACTGCCTGCACAGCACAAAGCAAAGAAACCACGATCATGTTTGCCTTACTCTTCAAATAAGAATTTCAAGTCTCCCTCATTGTGCATAGAAGACCATTTGCTGTTTGATAATTCCCCCAGCAGCAGACAAACACTTTGGGGTAACAGGTTGTTCTGCACTACACCAACCTCTAATTTCCTTAAGCTTATTACAGTAAGGACAGAACTAAAAGTGATGTTGGTGGGGATAGAAATACAAGTTCTCACCCATTCCCCCATCTTTGTTTGTAAACCCACAGCAAGTGGTTCTTACCTCCTGACAGTTGACTTCTAGAGTTCTGGTGGTTGGATTACCATTGACAACCACTGCCGTGAACCACTGAGTAGATGGATCCAGGCTATAAATTCTGATTTTTGAACCAATGATGTTTTTCCCACCTTAAGAATTGATAAAAAATACAAGAAAAAGGAGCTTAATTAAAAAGGAGCATGAAGACCAACATGAATTTGCTGACAGCACTGCATGCAGGATGCAAGTAAGCAAAACACAGAACCTTGAGACAACTTCTACAGAGCTGAGAAGGATAAAAAAACATGATAATACTATGTACAGCTACCTCCTTCCTGCAGTAGTTCAGTGAACTTTTCTGGAGGTTAAGGCACACAGCAGAGGCCAGACCAACCTCTGCATTTCAGTGAGGCAGAGCAGTGGGCAGGGAAATGAAGACTCAATTCCTCATCTCTTTACAGTATTGGAAATGACAACTCTAAGTTGCAATATTTGTCTTTCCATAAAAGGAAGATATTTCTTGCATATGCATGCACATGGCTCCAAATATGTTTGTGTGAACCCAGTAATTAAGAATTTGAAGCTGGCACATATAAACCCAACAGATTAAACATGGCTAAAAAAGACTCTAAAACTTGGCAAGTTTCATAAACAAGAAGCAGACTAAAAAAAAAAATAATCAGGTTACTCAAATGTATAAACAACTCCACATAATGGCTTTAACCTGAAAGAGGAGAGATTTGGATTACATAGTGGCAGAAGCTCTTCCCTGTGAGGGTGCTGAGGCTCTGGCACAGGGTGCCCAGAGAAGCTGTGGCTGCCCCATCCCTGGCAGTGTTCTAGGCCAGGATGGATGGGGCTTGGAGCAACCTGCTCCAGTGCAAGGTGCCCCTGCCTATGGCAGGGGGTTGGAACTGGATGGGCTTTAAGGTCTCTTCTAACCCAAACCATTCTATGACCCCATGAATTCCAGTGAGAATTGCTACAGATCTGATACTTCTTCACAAGCACCAGATCATCTCTACGTGCCCAAAATACATACTCTCAGAGAGTTCTTGAAACTTAAACCTCCATAATTCTTCAACATTTTGCATTCACTGCTGTGAAAGTTGTATCAGTATTTTAAAAAGGCTTTTATCCCTAAGCCAGATTAGTGCCATTTACCCCATCAATGAAAAGATTTCCCTTTAGACTTGAGTATTTAATTGCCAGTTTTCTGCTACAGAGCATGCTTGTACCTTGCACCAAGCGTGTTTCATCCAGGTGCTTCTTAACCAGAGCCTGAATTTCTTCATTAACATTTTGATCATCCTTAAGAGGAAGCCTGGAATTGTCCACATCCTATTCAGGAAGCAAAACAAGAAGTTGGTATTAAGAGTAATGTTTTTGATTAACAAAACACCGTAATATTTAGAGACAAAATAAAAGCAATTCAGACAAAACCAACAGGTTTCTCATTAGCTTGTCTTCCTTTGGCTCCTAGGATACTGGATTTATTGAGGCAGACATCATTTCCTTACCACTCATCTGGATGAAGCATCTGCAAGCCAGACTGAAGTGAGCTCTGCAGATCCACTTCAATACTGCTCTGAAAACAGCCTAGCTTTGGTTTCCTACATTGCTAGTGAGCACTGACTTTAGTGGAACCATCAAGTTTTTTAATTGAGGATTTTAAGTTCTCAGAAACAGCAACTTTAAGTAGTCCTGAGCAGATGTCAATGCAAATATTTCCAGTTTTCTGTTTCAATTTATAGCAGCAATATCTAGCCCATCTCAAAGCACCATTATAAAGTGTTTTTATGAGTGAAAACAGCTACATTAAAATAATTCAGAGTTATTCATAGAATAGTTAGGGATGGAAAGGACCTGAAGATCACCCAGTTTCAACCCCCTGCCATGGGCAGGGACACCTCACACTAGATCATGCTGTCTAAGGCTCTGTCCAACCCAGCCTTGAACACTGCCAGGGATGGAGCATTCACAACTTCCCTGGGCATCATGTATTTATATATCAGGGGGTTTATTGCCCCTATTATCAACCACACCAAATGGAAAAAGGAAATGGGAAGTTTAAAGCAAGTTTTTATCAATGGTTTAGAGCCCTAATGAAAAAACAACAGTTTTTGTTGGTTTTTGCATTTGGTCCCAAGCACTGCTCTGGTACCTGTAAGAAGCAGAAGGCTGAAGAGCTGGTAGTGAAGAAACTATTATTCAAGCTGCCAGAAGAGCAACCTTCTCCTCTGCAGTACTGAGATAAGACTGCTACATACAGAAACCTCTACTCTGCTGTTGAGCCAACACAGGCAAGACAACAATCTATAACTTCAATTTAGCTTGAAGTGATTCCTTTGTTAGTCTCTCAAGAAGAGCTGTCTATTTGCTGACTTAACAAGTCAAAGTAGAACACTGCTGATGGCACTACCACCAGCCCCAACATGAGACATCTATTACTAGTTTCAGACTGTTTGCAGGTCTTAAGAGTATTTTTCTGAAAGGATTAAATCCTTTATCATTAGGAGATACTGCTCTTCAAACTGCCTGACCAGTTTGGAGTCAGGCAATTGTTTCAACTTAATTCTCACTAATCAGCTTCCTTCTGGTGCTCAATAAGGGGACTGTAATTCAACCACCTCGTTTACATCCTGACCAGTTCCTCACTTGTTTAGGATGTGATGAATTTCTATGAAACAGCAAGATACCAGACATTCCTGCAACTCCTTTCACAGCAAGAACCAAGTGAAGCTATTCCAGATTATCTATGACACCAACATGATGGGATTGCTGTCACCTGAGCTGAGTAACTGTCCTTAGCACACACCCTCAGCAGCTCTTTTAAGTAACCACATCCTGGATCAGCTTCAGAAGGTTTTTATTCAGCAGACACATTCCATTCAGAACTGATATTTATGAGCTATAGCAACAAACACCTACTCAAAGTTTTTATCCTTCTAAAGTTTGCATTTAGAATACATTAACTTATCTTCAGTATCAAGATAAAGACTATCTTCCATCTTTATAATGTCATACAAGGTTACCTGAATGGGTGTCAAAAGGTCTTTAGAAAGAAAAACACATCTCTCTTCGCCAAGATAGCGTACTGAAACCATTGATCCTAGGCCAGCTTTGTCCACTAAGGATTTGTAAGTCTAGAAAAGTGACAAACATTGTCTTAAAAACAGAGTAAGAATAACTCATTATTATTCATTTGCATTTAAATATAATACTTTAGGTTTGCATCTATTTCTCTGTTAAGATACCACATCTACACACAACTCTTGAGACAAACCAAGTTTCTAATAGACAGCTAACACAGCAGTTACTGGACTGTACTTGAAATCAACTTAATTTACTAGAGTAAGTTAAAAATTCAGTTCAGGGGACTGTCATTAACAAATTCATCATTCAGCTCAACAGGAAGAATTTACCAATACTAAAAGTTCTAATTGTGGCGATGTTAATGGGAAACTTCCTTATGGTAAGTTGAGGGAATAGCTAGAAATCAACAAAGGCTGCAGCATGGCTTACATTAAAGTTCTCAAAGGTTATGCAACATTTATAACACACTGAACCTTAGTTTAGGCCCGTATGATGCTTGGAGAGCCTCATAGCTGTGACAACACTACAAGTACATTGCTGTAGTATATACAGTATACTATGGGGCTATACTTCAATAGCCTCATGGTTGTTATACCACTGTAGTACTAATTCAGTTATACCAAAGGCTTTAAGAACAGACAAGAAACAAAGAATTCCTATAAAAGCTTCAACACTGTTCCTATGTTAAACTTTGCCTGGTCCTGCAGTAGCAGCTCTGAGTGGGAAGGCATCAGAGAGCCTGGAACATCATAAGTGTCCAGAATAACTCCTTCCCACATGAAAAGTACATTTGTGCCCCATTTAAATTAAAAAAGGAAATAATTTTGATAGAGCCTGTGCTCGGATTTCCAAAGGACTGATCAAGCAACAAAAGACTTTCTTCCCCTTTGCTGTTTTCACTTCAGTTTGGACAGCTTTGGAGGGGCAGTATCACCAGAAAAAGAACAAGACTCTCTCCAGGAGCAACTGGGTATTACAGCTCTGTAAAGTTATCCGGTTTGTCAGAAACTCTTACATACTTGAACCAGAAAGTTGGGACCAAAATTTAAATAAGTTAATACACACACACCCTTTGTGACCCCTTCTTTCCTCTCTGTGTACTGATAAAGGCAGCCTCCAGTATTGTACTTGTCTTTATCCTACATCATTCCCCTGCTAAATGTGCTTTGGAACACGTACACTGCATGAACTGACATGTCAACGCATCATGAGGAAAGCCTTATGCATAAATTGAAGACAAGTATCCAGTAAGCACTGCTTCAGGTACTTGGAGGGGGACAACAGCTAAGTTTAACTTAGCAGGTTTTCAGAACATTGTATCAGCAAAATCCACTGGTAGAACCACTGATATTAATGCACAGGTCAGGAAATAAAATTAAGGATTCATCTTCGCATTTCCTCTCCCATACTTTCGGCCCTACTAGCAATAAATATCTGCTTAGATTAGCTTTGCTTAAGAAAAAAGCTCAGCTAAAATGCAGCAACACAAATTACACTGCATACCTTATACTTAGCAAATTTAAGAGCATTAAAACACGGGCTACAACTTCAGCATAATTAATGTTCAGAACGTTTACATCTTTATTTAACAACTACTTTTAGGAGTAGCAATATTCAAAGTAGTCAAGTAAAACTATCCTTGCTGAATAAATTAAGAGATGCGCCCTGTTCACCTCCACTGGCTCGCCTGCCTAGCCATCCATGCATGGCAGTTACAGGAAGCTTAGCTCTCTGGCTTGTACAGTGTAGCTCAGGTTTTTCTATGCACTAAGTCCAAATCTCACAAATCATCTGTGCCAGCAGCTATCACATCAGTCATTCCAATTCCTGTTGTCTCAGAGCAAAGATCACTGAAGAATTAACAGCACTTGAGGCATAGTAAAACAAGAATTTAAGATATAAATACACACTATCCTTAGAAACCTATCATTGACCCTTTTTCTTTCTTTTCTTAGCTGCAGTTTCATGAAAGGAGGAAGAAACATGAGACTAGAGGGAGAAGGAATTAACACTGCACAGAACAGTAGCTTGGGAGGGAAGCAGTCATAAAAAATACATTCCTGTATCTTAGGCAGAACATACCAACTTCAGATGCTCTGCCTAGCTCTAGCTATACACAGAGATTTAGTCTCCCTTCAGATTACATGTTACGAGTACAAGAGTGAAGCTGTACTTGAGAAATTCACACTTGTAACAACACTGTCCTCAGAAGGTGGAACAGCAAAACCAAAGTGAGTTAGGCCAAGTGTATACTTGCCATAGCAGGCCACTGGACAGGAGACACAGAACTGGCATGAGATTTTCTTTCAGCCAGTACCAGTTTTTGCTCCACCAGGAATGCTCTCATTTTATGGCTGTAGACTTCTATCCATCTTCGTTTTTCCCATGACTCATCATCAAATTCTACACAAATCTACAGAAAGGAAACAAAGTGAAGGAGTGACTAACCATAAAATTCAGAAGCATAAAACATGGAAAAGGATAAGCACCAATTTCATCAAGAAAAAAAATAACATGAGTACTTATAATGCAAAGATGGCTATTGCTTTTCTGCAACACTATCAAGCAATCTCTACAGCATCCCAGCCTGACCTAGCAGTTTCTAGGGGAGAGCCAATGTTAACTGGTTTGTCATCATTGCTGTCTCATAAAACATTAATATTCTTATTTAACTCCACTACCATTCCAACTCAAAGTCCTCTGCTGCTCAAGGACAGCTACATGGGATAACTCTGCCACCAGTGTTCACAATCAGGTCAAAACCACACACATATAAAACTCTAAAGAACTGTATAGAATAGTGTCAGATGCATTTCCAACAAGCTCCAAATCAGAATACTTGAATAAATAAGATGAGTTTTCCCAGAAATATTAAGAATAAGAGTCCCAAAGAACAGCTGTACTTAATATATTGAAAGCAAATGACAGTTAAGGCGATCAAGTCATATAATGTGAAGAAGGTCACTTGCTGCCTGCTTTGACCTGCTATTTATCTTTGACTCTCTGAAGCATTAGACAAACTTTAAGAGGAAAGCAGTTGTCACTTCATGGCAAAACCATGTTCAGTTTCTTTGGGATGGCATTGTCCTTCTTTCAAAGACTATACAAAGAGATGAGCAAAGGCTTGGGAAAGACAACTCTGCCTGAATACAGGAACTGAATTGCCTACCGAAGACAACAGTAGAGCACTACTCAGACAAATCACTCCCTCTTCCCATAAAATAGCAAGATCTAACCCAAATACTGTTTAACTAACAGCAGAGAAAGCTCGGTTGAGTGAATCTTAGAAACAGTCCCTTGTGTTTAGCTTTCTTCTCAGGGGAATGGCAAGTAAAAGCATGCACACAATACAGCATTACCACAGGAGTGCTAATGGATGCACAAATTAATTTAGTCATTTTGAAGTTCACGGAAACAATTAAAGAGATAAGCAAATAGCACAAGTACAAGAACCAGAATGGCTCGTTTTTTGCATAGGATCCAACACAAACGTGAAAACACAGCTGAGAAAATAATTAAGAAGTAGCTAATAGTTCTATTTATGGCTTGTTTTTCTATAGAGAAAGCAAAGTTTAAAAGAGTAGATACTTCTAGTCTTATAAGAGACCTCTTCCTCTCCCCCCCTGCCCAATCTATGACTATTTTGGGTCAAACGATACACTGCTCTTCCACAAAGCTGCGAGAGAGGAAAGGAGACCATCTCCTTTCATGGGTCGGTACAAAAAGCTTTCTACACCTCAGTTGTCTACTCTGCAATTTCTATAACACTTTTACTGGAGAACACATCAACTCAATTGCTTCTGGCAGACCCATAACCAGTTACAACCCAAACCATGCTGTGATCCTATGACCCTCCTCACTGTAAGTACAGCATGGGCACAGTCCCACTGCCCAGAGATGCGGAGAGCTTCACCCCTGCTGCAAGCACACAACAAGCAGCTCAGCTTCTAACAACTTGGAGCTCTTCATAACTAAGTTCACAGTTTCAGAGAAGAGTTAGAAACACGCAGGGTTTCCTTCTGCTCGACATGGAGCAGGCGCTTCTCCAGTTAATCAGAGGTTACAAAGTTATTCTCATTAAAAAGAAACAGTCAAGCAAACAGTTTCAATTGAAAGATGGCACTGTTGTTGCTGTCATAGAACAGCCTATCACCAAAGTCTGTTGTAGAAACAAATAAGAGGACCGTGTAACAACGTGCAATGACTATAAGGGAGGTTTGTCCCTTTAGCGAATACTTTGTATACTATAGCAATTGCCCAGACATGTTTGAATGGTTTTACCGAGAACAGCTGCCAAATAGCCCCTTGAGAACTTAGTCTCGAACAGCGAAGTCTAACAGTGGAAGTCCCTTGACTTCCACCCAAAAAGTAGTTACCAAATTACACTCAGCTTGCGCTAACTGAATGTGTGTTTAAAAATTCCTTCGGTAATCATGAGTAAGAAGTAGCCACTACTCAAGAAGAGTATGAGAAGCTTCCAACACCATACATTCATATGCCTTTCAAGACAGCAGAAGTACTTTGCTCATCCAAAGAGCAAGAAAAGTCACCAATCCCAACAACACAGGAGAGCTTTGGTTTCATCTCCAAGGAAAAGAAAACGTCCATAATTGAGAAGATCTTAAATGACATTGAGGAAACACACAGAAATAAAGCCCAGGCACAGTGTGTGCCATATCAATGAGCGTATTTCTAAATACTGGTGTTAGAAATAACATTTATAATTAGTTTGAGTCAATTTCCAGCATTAGTACAAACATGGTGAGAGCTTTAAGCAGAGGTGCACATGTTTTCAAGCATGGTACACGCGGAAGTTGACCAAGACAACTTCTCTCCCCCAACAACAGCGTGTACATATATGCAGATACACACACCCACACGAAGTTTCCAGGTCACAGCGTAAGCACTTTAGTTTAAGCAGGTGTCTTTGAAAGTTTCCGGTTACCTTCAGGTCTTGTTTGGATATATCCGTGTGTGAAACTGCTCGGATCCTGCCTGACTTCCAGGGCCATTCCGAGATGCGACTGGTATCCCAAGACCTGTCCTCCTCTTCCGAGAGGCTGAGGAACCTCTTCCCCACGAGCAGCGACCAGCTCCCCTCGAGCCTCAGCACCATTTTAACTCATCAGGAGACCTCCAGGGCGGAAACCGATGAAGGAGAATAAGAAGCCAAACCAAGACCAACGGAGGCGGCGATCAGCTGGCAGCCCCCCGCCCGCCTTCCCCTCACAGAGAGCCGCGGGGGCCGGGAGACGCGTTGCTTCCTTCTTTCTCTCCCCATTCCCCCCCTTTCTTTCTCTCACTCCCCCGCTTCTTCCCAAGCGGCTCAAACCGAGTCCTCGGACACCCGCAGCGTGCCCACGGTCCTGTTAATCATTGCCTCAGTGGGGGTGGCTGCAAGAAAACACCACAGGCTGCTGCAGTGCAGCTCCCGGAGATCCCCACGGCTGCCAGCCGCCTCCTCAGCCCCGTCGCCTCTTTGTTCCCTCCCTTCCAAGAGCCGAAGCGGGGGGAGGCAGCTGAAGAGAACGCAGGGGAAACAAGCGGCCGGCCCAAGCTCCTTCCGGACGCCTCTCCCCGTCACCAACACCCGCTCCTACCCACCTCAAACACCCCTCGCCTTACGCCCTTAACCCTCACCTGCTTCTCCCACCCCAGCCCCTGCCGCCCCCCGGCGCACCCCGCGGTCGGTCAGACAGCGCCGGGCCCGCGATCTCCGCGAAGGGCCCCGCCGGCAGCCGCTGCGCAGCGCGGCACCGCTCGGCCCCTCAGCAGCGCGCCCGCCCGCCCGCTCCCCACCCCGGCGCGGAGCACGGCCCCCGCCGCCCCATCCCGCGTTTCTATTGGCTGCACCGAGCCAGAGGGGCGGGGCTACAGGCAAGCCTCCCGCTGTGATTGGCCTGAAGGGGCGGTGCCCGCGCGCTCGGCCACGCCTCGAAACCGTTGCTCAGCAGATGGCGGCTCACAAAAAAAAACCCAAGGAGTGGTATCCTTCCGCAAAGCGTCGAGGGAAGGAGTCCGCCAGCACGCCCACGTTGACGGAGAGCCCAAAGATGGGGCCAAATGTTTAGAGCCAAATATGTTTTAGGCCGTTTTGCTCCTTAAGGCTTGTGTTCGTGACTTAGGCAAGCTGAGCCTTAAGCCATAAGGGCCGCTTTTGGAGGTGGCGGAAGGATCCGAGGGGGGGCAAGAGGTGTGAATCGTCCGGTTATACGTGCAGCTCGCGGCGTACTCAGATATAGCACAGGGGGAGGGGGCACCGGCGGGGCGCTGCTGCGCAGGCGCGGAGCGGCAAGGTGCACCTGCGGGGGCGCTGCGGGATGGCCTCTGCGCCTGCGCAGGACCGGCACCTGCCCCGGCGCCGCGTCTACGCATGCGCAATGGAAAGGGGTTAAGGCGAGGGATGGGTGGAGGCGAGGGCTGCCGGCCGCCATCTTGTTGGGGTTTGCTGGTGGCTGAGGGGAGCGGGTATGGCCGGGCCGTGTGTGCCGGGAGACGGGGCGAGGAACGGACAATGGCGTGTTAGGGGCTCCTCGGGAGGGTGGCGGGCTTTGGGGAAGTGCTGGTTGCGGGTGATGGGGGTTATGTGGTTCTGTCTGCAGTAAAATGGCTTCCGCCACCTCACGTCTCTTGTTGGTTTCGTGAGGGAGCTGCGTGTTCTAATGAAAGAGTAGCCAAAATAGTAAGAGGACAAGTAGTTAAAGTGAGGATATGGTAATGAGGTAGCTGGTGGTGTTCTGAGCGATCTCCTGTGACATAGAATCATAGGTTAGGGTTGGAAAGGACCTTAAGATCATCCACTTCCACCCCCCTGCCATGGGCAGGGACACCTCCCACTAAACCATGTCACCCAAGGCTCTGTCCACCCTGGCCTTGAACACCACCAGCAATGGAGCATTCACAACTTCCCTGGGCAACCCATTCCAGTGCCTCACCACCCTTACAATAAAGAACTTCTTCCTCATATCCAATCTAAACTTCCCCTGGTTAAGTTTGAACCCGTTACCCCTTGTCCTATCACTACAGTCCCTAATGAGGAGTCCCTCCCCACCATCCCTATAGGCCCCCTTCAGATACTGGAGGGCTGCTATGAGGTCTCCATGCAGCCTTCTGTTCTCCAGGCTCAACAGCCCCAACTTGCTCAGCCTATCTTCATACGGGAGGTGCTGCAGTCCCCTGATCATCCTCGTGACCCTCCTTTGGACTTGTTCCAACAGTTCCATGTCCTTTTTATGTTGAGGACACCAGAACTGCACACAATACTCCAAGTGAGGTCTCAGGAGAGCAGAGTAGAGGGGCAGCATCACCTCCCTCGACCTGCTGGTCATGCTTCTTTTGATGCAGCCCAGTATGCGGTTGGCTTTCTGGGCTGCGAGCGCACACTGAAGCCGGCTCATGTTCATTTTCTCATCAACCAACATCCCCAAGTCCTTCTCTGCAGGGCTGCTCTGAATCTCTTCCCTGCCCAGCCTGGAGCTGTGCCTGGGATTGCTCCGATGCAGGTGTAGGACCTTGCACTTGTCATGGTTAAACTTCATCAGGTTGGCATCAGGCCATGCCAAGATGCATGCTCATCTTCTACCACAGAGTGAGCATTATTACCAGAGGATGTGGGAGGAGAAATGAAGAAAGTACCCAAGGCCAAGAAGCTGTTGAGTCATCCAGTTGACTTAGAAGTCAGTGGTGTTCAGCTCTGGGCTTCCATCACAACAGATGTCTGAGCTCCAAAAATCACCATTAAACAGCAGCAGGGGATCCGCTGCAGGTAGGACACTCCTGCCACGTTATGATCTCCTCCTCCATGTTCTCAGAGAAGCCGGTCCCACACTTGTGTTAAATGCATTTGTAAAGCTTTTCCCACCAGTTTCCTTCGTGATTCCCCACTGGCCACTTGTCTACTGCTGCATTCAGACAGACACATCCATGTGTGAAATCCGGAATTCTCTGTGTGCCAGGAAGGGTGCTGGAGAGGGACTCTTCATCAGGGACTGCAGTGATAGGAAAAGGGGTGATGGGGAAGTTCAGGTTAGATATAAGGAAGAAGTTCTTCATTGTAAGGGTGGTGAGGCACTGGAAAAGGTTCCCCAAGGAAGCTGTGAGTGCTGCATCCCTGGCAGTGTTCAGGGCTAGGTTGGACAGAGCCTTGGGTGGCATGGTTTAGTGGGAGGTGTCCCTGCCCATGGCAGGGGGTTGGAACTGAATGATCTTAAGGTGCTTTCCAACCCAAACTGTCTGTGATTCACTGCGTCGTTCACACCATGGAAATCTGGCAGCCCAATTCCCCTGGTAACTTCTAAGGTCTGTGACTTGTAGTGATAAGATGAAACTAGTAATTTGTAGCCTTTTTGCCAGGGAAACCAAGAAGTAAAAGTGAATAATAGCAAATGAGTCACTTATATCAGCAGCTGCATGTAGCCTGAAGAGAGACTCATTTTTTGGCGCTGAAAGGAGCATCAGTTTCGTTTACTTCTCAGGTTTAGATAGTTAATATATAGACCAGACCTGCAACATGGAATTTGTGATAAGATATTGTATAAAGCAAGCTACATTTGAAACTACATTACTTGTTTCATTGTAGGTACTAGGCTCTTGTAACAGCAGCTTTACAATGTATCCATCGTGCAGTATAGGTCTTGTGTACCAATCCTCGTTCAAAGCCCTTAGTTTTTGTGTATACAAATCACATTGCCTCGAAGAGTAGCTGAGTAATACATACAGGAAGAGTGATGTTAGGCAATAGAGAAGCAATATTAGTCAATACAATAGATCAAACTGTTGGTAGCATTCCACTTGCCTAATGGTGAATTATCTTTTCCATTAGCCCTGTAATAAAGGAAAGTTTTAAGGAAGACTTGAAAGACAATGGTGTGAGTTTTCTGAATGAGCAAGCTCCCGCATGCAAAGAGGAGCATGAAGATTGATTAAAGATGTTTTTAAATGTGATTGTTTGGGTAGGTACTGGCCTAGGGGGCCAAGAGTAAGGGCAAGCTCAGGGTGATGGCTACAGTGACATAGTCCATTAATGACCTTGAAAATGAACCAAATGGAACCATAGAATGATTTGTGTTGGAAGAGACCTTAAAGCCCATCCAGTTCCAACCCCCTGCCATGGGCAGGGACACCTTCCACTGGAGCAGGTTGCTCCAAGCCCCTGTGTCCAACCTGGCCTTGAACACTGCCAGGGATGGGGCAGCCACAGCTTCTCTGGGCACCCTGTGCCAGTGCCTCAGCACCCTCACAGGGAAGAGCTTCTGCCTAAGAGCTCATCTCAATCTCCCCTCTGTCAGTTTAAAGCCATTCCCCCTCGTCCTGTCCCTACAGGCCCTTGTCAAAAGTCCCTCTCAGAGGCATATGATCAAAATGCGACATTCTCAATGTAAGTAAAGTAAAATAAATCAGCAGAGATCAAAAGAGAAGATGGTGAAACAGACAAAGTAGAGTTGACAAGAGCCTGAACAAAAAAATCTAGTATTCAGGGTGCAAACAAGCTATCAGTCCTGAAAAAGTAGATGCATTCAAAACCAAGGGTGTAGAAGTTGAAGCCAGATAATAATAATAATATTTTATATTTTATCTTAATATAATATGACTATATTAATTAGATTTCAAATATTAATATAATAAAATATATTTTATAGCAAATGTGTTGTTATTATTATTGGAAGATAATTTTCTACTTACTTCACTTCATTAGAATTCTTTATTCCTTGAAGTATTTAGTTCAGGACCAAATATCTTGCTGAAATCATCTAGCTTCTTTAAAAGTAATACATTTGGGTAACCTGTGAAGTCCTGGGTCAAAATTCAAAGGTAAAACATTTCAAATAGTGACTATAAACAGTCTCTGAAATTGTTGCATAGATCCAGAATGCATTTCCCAGGATTTGAATTGTACAATACAGAAGAAGAAATTGGGTTATTACAGTAAGCTATTGGGGTTATTACCTGATTATTTTATCACCACTCACAACAGTCTGTGCTAAACCCAATGTCAACTAGAAAGGTTGTGTGTGTATGTCAAGAGAAATATCAGGTGTTTCAGTAATAACATTCAAACTAACACTGTGATAATAGCACACATGCAGCTATCTCACACTGGATTTTAGACGTCTCTCAAGAAGAAGATGCCAATCAAAGTAGCGCTGTCAAGATGCAGAACTGATAAAACTACAAAGCAGCAGATTTTAACCTGTTCTTCTGCCTGCAAGGAGTCTGAACTTCATTTTTTACAGCAGGCTCCACATACTGGGTTGAGCTGCTAATAGATAAACCCTTAGATCCCATCTGAGAAAGGAGTAATCTCTGCAAACAGGTGCTCTTTAAGCAGTAACTGCAGAACACACTTGAATAAATTCTTCCTTTCAGCCACCATTAAGGAACAATACTTCTCTTTTGTGCTTGGTATCACTAGGAAAGAAGTGTAAGAGCCTTTAGATGCAGAAAACTTGGGATTTAACAACACAGGCAGTAAAACTCAATAGCCAATTTTATAACTATCAAGACCTAAAAAATTCAACATTCAGACATTTAAGCCTCCTTCTGTGCATCTAAAATCTGGATGTGCTATTCAAGTATTTGTGCTTGGAAACTGGTCTCCCACTAGGTACAAATACTTGTTATCACCAAGCAAGAAAGGGACATTTTATTCAGAGCTGGACCTGAAGCTAACATTAACTGTCGTAGCACCATGTTCTCAGAGGACGATTTCTGTGCTAAGTGGGGACAGATGGTTTTTCAGGGCTCTCCTCCTGCATTTCCAAGGTAAGGCTACAAGTTTGTGTGCAGTTACAACACACAATGATCAGTGCAAGGTGTTATGGATGCTGCAAATCTCTACCGTAATGACATTTGAAAGTATTCATCCTTGGTCCAAGCCCCTTTGGGTAGGATGCTGGACAAGCACAGAAAAAGAATATAAAATCCTTTCTCTCCTAATAATTAATGATGAAGGCGTAAAGATGTGTAATTAAAGTTGAAAGTGCTTATGGTCACATACCAGCCCTGATAACCAGTTATGGTGCTTTGGGGGATACCCAATGATTTCATTTCTCCAGTACATCTTGAGATATGGTGCTAAAGAATGAGTGATAACACGCTACCAGAAGCTGTCTTATTCACTACAAATTAGTGTAGTTTAATTACTCCTTAAGTAGCTAAAGGAGATCAGTTACTATTCCTGTTCAATATAGCTCCAGTTGGAGCATGAAAAGAAAAGAGCTGGGTAAGCTCTTTCCTCTCGTACAGCCATGTTACCCCAGCACACCTCCCGTGGATCAGCTCTGCCAGACTAGCAGGACTAGTTCCAGCTCCTTTTTCCATGCTTCTCTCTTTACCAAAAGTCAAAGTACTTGATGTCTTACATAAGTTACTACTGTCTCCCTGCCTGAAGCTAAAGGAGCATGTGTTTTGACACAAAGCACATTATCATGCTATACAATTAAGTTGACCCACTGAAGGAAAAAATCCATAGGAAACACTGAACGTGCTCTTTTCTGCTACTATCATATCCTGCAGTGGGGACTGATTTGCTTTTCTTTTGCCAGCTATGAGTTAGTATGATGTAGATTTGCTATCACAACTGTAGGAACAGGAAACTGTGAGAAGACGACATTTAGGATGATAAATCAGGATCATCTATTACATTTTAATTGACTCTTAATCTAACAATGATTTCAGTATTTAATTGGAAGTGAAGTATCGCCTGGGGGTTGGATTTGACATTTTTCAGATTCATTCTGAAGTGAAACAGGTATTTATAGATTGAGTGATGCAACAACCTTTAAAGAATAACCACAAACATAGAAGTGTATATATAGACAGAAAGTGTGGTTAGTAAGTACAGGCTAATTTGGTTTTCCTTGGCTGCTCCGCATGGAGAAGGTCTGTTTGGGAAGAAAAAAGGCCTTTCCCCTCAGGTGTTAATACATTATCAGTTAATAATTCAAAGGGCTGAGGGTATGATTCTTTAATGAAAGAATGCAAATTAATAATATATTGATGGTTATAATTGAACCACATCTTAGAACCCCCCAGCACAGCAGGAATGTCTCGGGGATGTTGCTACCCATGTACAAGAAGAGCCACTGGAAGTAGGTAAAGCTACAGAGTGAACTTTGAGCAACGTTATTGAATGAACTGAGGAAAATTGTTCTTTGGTAATTCACTTTACCTCTAAAACCCTCACTACAAACTGAAATCATGTCATGCAATTCATCTGCTGCTGCTGAAAGAGCATAACCTGGATCTGGCAAAGCCATTCGAATTTGGATTTAATCATGCCATTACATTGTCCATTGCCAGTGCCAAAGAGGATCTGGAAGTTTATTACAGATGCTTCCTGCTCTTTCTTTTAAACAAATCTGTCTTGTGATCAAGCTTTTTCCTTGGGAGGACAGTTCCACCTTTCTCTTGCAGATCTGATGGAGGATTTCAGCAGCGCAGGCTCCTGGGCATGTGTAGGTGTCAGGTCAGCGAATCCTACACTGGGTGATTTCTTACATTTATAGTTTTCTTTATACTATAGGGGGTTTTGTACAGAGCTGCCCTGCTACATGCTTTTCTAGGATCATAAGGACAAAATTCACAGTGCTGCTTTGGATTTTTCAAAACCACATGTGGATTCTCTTGAATGTATTTGAGTCACTTTCAGCTTTGGTACTTTAATGTAGTTTATGGCAACGTAGTGAATATGGGGAGAAATAGTGGTTGTTTTGTGCTATGAGTATGGAATTGAGTATGGAATGAGACAGGAATTTTGGTCATTGTTGAGTGTGTATTCATAGCATCATAGAATCTCAGACTGGTTTGGGTTGGAAGGAACCTTAAAGCTCATCCAATTCCACTCCCCTGCCATGGGCAGGGACACCTTCCGCTAGAGCAGGGTGCTCCAAGCCCTGTCCAACCTGGCCTTGAACACTGCCAGGGATGGGGCAGTCACAGCTTCTCTGGGCACCCTGTGCCAGAGCCTCAGCACCCTCACAGGGAAGAACTTCTGCCTAAGAGCTCATCTCAGTCTGCCCTCTGTTATTTTAAAGCCATTCCCCCTTGTCCCATCAATACATGCCCTTGTCCAAAGCCTTTTTACTCTAATAGAAAGAACATGCTCAAGGGTGATGTTGATGGGTAGGTTGCATGTACTCGAGTCTTACGTGATGCGGTACAAATCCTTTCAGTCCCTGCAGAGAACACTGGCTTTCTTGACTCGAGTTCTTTTGTCCGGCCACTTACCTTCAACTCTCCTTGAACTGGAGAGATGGTTATTTAACAGAGAACATAGTATGCTTTACCTGCTAGTGTAGTAACTGATTCCCTTAGGAAAACACAGTATCTTTTCATGGCAAGGGTCAACTGAGAAGTAAGTTTTTTGTTTCAGTTCTTTAATTCAGCAGGTTGTGCAGATCCAGATATTGGTGAATATAGAAGTAGGGAGCTTGTACAATTGTATACTGCTAAATGTGACCCAGTTGGTTCAGCACAGAACTGGGAGTTTCCACATCTGGAATCAAACACTAAGTGTGTCATTAGGCAGATAATTGAATTCACCTCATTTCTCTGTAAGATGGGATAACAGTAATCATTCTTCTGAATTGCTTTGTGTTGTGCATTTGAAAGATGATTAATATTATAGTTACTAATTAAACTTCATTTTAACTTCGTGTTTATGCTCCCTAATGCCAGGGAGGAAAAAGGCAGGATTGTGAAGCAGATGCTAAGAATTTTTCCCAGAATATATTTCATATTAAACTGGGATTGAGTCATCTGCTTCAGATAAAGGCATAATGAAAGAAATACTATGCAAGAGGAGAGATTTTGAGTAAAATACATTAAAAGCTAAATCAAAGCAGCTAACACACCTCTGCCATCACACTGCCTCCACCTTCCCTGTACTTTCAGGCCAGAAATTGGGAATGGGCATTGTGATTTCTCTGCAGCTTCATTAGAGAGAGCAAATGCAGGTAAAAACTAGGTACAGGTGTGAGTGAGAGGTCGTTCCTGATGTTCCTCCAGTCTCAGCTCTTCCTCCTCAACACCAGCCAGCCCAGCCAGGGGAGCA
Source organism: Myiopsitta monachus (assembly GCA_017639245.1). Lineage (NCBI taxonomy): Eukaryota > Metazoa > Chordata > Aves > Psittaciformes > Psittacidae > Myiopsitta > Myiopsitta monachus. Next base: position 111,296,719 of record CM029917.1, on the reverse strand, counting down.
CTGAGCAGTTCCAGGGCCACTGAGACAGCAGCTGAATATCTGAGCTATAGCCTGTGGTAGAGCTGGGCATTGATAGTGGTAATTATGGCATGTTTCCCTGTATTTATCATTGTAAAGTATTTAGTAATTCCCCACTCCTCTCTGTAAAGCTCCCCAAGTCAATTACATGTCAATGAAACTTAAGTGTCTTTTCCCTAACCACTTCTCTTCACAGTTGTCAGAGGCTAATGGCTGTTCATCAGACCATAGGCAGTAGAAGTTTGTGCCTAAAATTAAACAGCAGTTCTAGAGCAAATTCCTGACCCCAGTGAAACCAGGGGCTTCATCCACTGATTCTTCCTAGAGATCATATATCAGCCTTGTCTTCTCAAAAGAGGCGGATTCCAATCTGTCTTGTCCCTCAACTCTTCTAAAAGCATAAGAAGGCAAAACTGAACTTTTGTTGCTTCCCAATATCTAATGCCCTAAATAGCGTAATTACCTAACTGTAGTTGTCCAACAAATGGGAATGCCATTTCCCAGTTTCCTTTGCAAAGGAGCTTGTGCTGCAGCATAGGTTTCTTGTGCTGCTGTTTACTCTTAGTTCCTATTCACAAATTATCACAGAGTAAAATTTAGAGCTGCAGTTTTCTCATGAGAACATAAGAGACACAACCAAGTTACTCCGGACTGCTGTCCAACAAACTTGGACACATAAACAATGAGGAGTAGCTTAAAACTTCTATGTCCTATACCTTGGGACGGCTGGAGATGGATTTGTTTCAAAAGCAAGCACAAAACTATTTTATATGATCGAAATAAAAGCTGAAAAGGATTTTATAAATGCAGTGTTGGAAAAACCAAACCAGCAGATGGTTGAATGAGTGTGAATTTTAGAGGCATGATTATATGTGAGGTGTTGGTTTCCTTGACTCACGCCACTGAGGTGATTTGCATTATTGCTCTGGTTGCAGCAGAGGTAGGATGTGCCTCATTTTGTACAACATGTGGGTCACAAATTGCCAGTACAAAAAAATACCCATTTAATAAACTTCATCCACCAGCAGGCATCTCATTGTCTTATTCTGGCTGACTCTGCAGGGAATGAAGAGAAGCATCTCCAGAAGGAGGCTCATACTAAAATAAGTGTCTAGAATAAGTGGGACAAATTATCCCTCAGAGATGTCTGATCTTCCTCATTTGCTGTAGAGGTCCCTGATTATTTGCTTCTGTTCCCCACTGTCTTGTAGAATATCTGCTGAACTAGATACAAACAGAAGGTGGGGGGACTGTCTGTGCTACTCTTTAGTTACACATTGTAGCCCAGATTAGATAGGCATTGATTTTTTCTGTCTTATTGAGACCTACTGCAAGTGAATGCTCCCATGAAGTGCTAATGAGCAGTGCGGTGTGTGTTCAGGGTGCACAGGTTTCCAGTGGTACAAGTGACTTTATGAACATTAGAAGAATGATACCTAAAGACGGGAATCACAGGAGTGTATTGTGGCTATAAAGATCTTTTAAAGAGGGGGGAAAAGGAAAGCTTTATTCTTAAAGTTCATTATTTTATGAGAGTGTTTTAAACACATACAGTGTTCGTATACAATGCAGACTAATCCTTTATGAACACAGGCTGTAAAAGACAGCAGATAAGTGATAACCGGTTAAGTGTGCTGACATCTGACTATTCTATAGCACAGTGTGCTAGACACACTGCAGTGCAAAGGGAAGAATGACCCTTCTGTAGGTTTATGATGTAAACTCTATGCTTGCTTCATAAATATAATCTGTGTAGACTCTTCCAAAGTTAAAGGAAAGGGTGTAGTGAAAATGGAGGCTTAACTGGCAGTAGAAATGTTGCTTTATAAGCAGGGGGGTTGGAACTGGATGATCTTAAGGTCCTTTCCAACCCCAACCATTCTGTGATTCCATGACTTTATGACTTAGCATAAGAAAACAGGATGTGCTGTGATTATTAGGACTTTCTGAGCAGGTCATATCAACCCATGGCTGTGTTAGAGCATAGGGATGTTGCTACTGGTTCACTGTGTGGAACTGAGGTTACTACTTAACCTCTTTGCACTTACTTTTTCTTCTCTGGGATTAACAAATATTTACCCACCTTTAAAAAGTACCTTCTGTTCTTCAGAGAACTGCTGAATAAATACAGAGTAGTATTACCATTGTCAGCAGGTGATCCTGGTCATCTAACATGCACCCTATGAGTATGCTGAGTATGTGCCATGCCACTTGGTCACTGTACTTAGATTAACAAAGGATATTACAAGGATTAACTCTTAAATAGTGGCTGCAGCTGCCTACCGTGTGTGTTTTTTAGAGGCCAAAACCAGGGTTTGAAATCCTCTTGCCTATAGTGAATAGAAGGAATGCACTTGACTTCCTCAGAGCCAGTTTTCCAGTCAAAAGAATGATGTTGTGACCCAACCATCACCAGTAAGAGGTTTGTAACACAGCCTGCTGCACAGAGCTCTGGGAGCTCTATGCTGCTGCCAGCAGAGAAGACAACTTCAGTGCTAAGACCCTTTCAGGTCTCTGCCTACCGCACCAGTTCTGCAGACCTGCTGCAAGGTTGAAACTGCTTCATGTCCCACTGCACCGCAACATCTGCAGCTCACAAAGTCATGTCTAGACTACTTTATAATATATGAGCTGGAGACAAGTGTAATGCAGCTTCAGAGCTGACCCTGCTTTGAGCTGGAGCTTGGACCCTGATGACTTCCATGGGCTACTTGTAGGATAAATCATTCAGTTATTCTACAAAGTCAGGCGTAGCCTCAGCAGTGTGGAGCTCAGCACGAACTGGAAATCACCTCCTGACTATTAAGGACATACTTGTGTAGCTGTCTCACAGAATGCTCCCTGTTGCTACAGTAACACCTTTATCAGTGCCCTAACTGGTTTCAGGGTAGTTCTGGGAAGACTGCATGATTTCCTGCCACACTTCTTATGGGTTATAATATATCTTCCCAATTCTGCTGTTGGCACTGCTGTTCTCTGCCTTTATTTGGTCCTTTCAGTGGCCCTTGGAGAATCTCTGAGCTGCAATAGACATTGGAAGCATTTTCAACAGAGGTTGGCTGAACTGGAATGTGAGGGAGAAGAGAGGACAGAAAATGGTCCATCACCTGTATCCAGTGCAATTAAGAGTCTCTTAGTGGAGTGAGGAGGGAGAGGGAGGGAAAACATGTGCTTGCAAATGCTTCTCTTAGCAGCTCAAGAGGTTGGACATTGCAATTTTTGGGCTGGAGACTGATATGGAAAATGGAGGTGGAGCACAAAGGCTTTTCTGCCTTCCTTTTAGCAGCTGGCTGTTGTCTTTTTTCCCTTTGTTACCTTTATAGGGCAGTTTGTGGGATTGAAGTCCAGACTTGTAGGAGTATGAATTTCCATTTTCAGCTGTAGACTGGATCGCTATTTATGGGGAAAAACTGCTACTGCTCTCCTCAGTCAGACATGCGTCGTTCAGAAATGGTGTAGAATGTTAGCACTTCCCAGTACCAGATGCCGGCAGTGTTCTATATGCCACTCCTGCACCACTCTGCCCTTTGTAAGCAGATACTAGACAAGAAGCCACAATCTGGTCTCATTAATAGCGACATTAAAGTGAGATATTGCAAGTCTTCCAAAGGGAGCAATGTTCCTAGGGATGGGGTCCTCTATAAATAGCCTAAAGAAGGTGACTTGAAAACTCTTATCACAGTGGGTGTATATTTGCATCATCTTTATTCTGAAGCCTCTCAGTTGTTTGTTTGGATTCTGCTTTTTTTCCATTTCAGTTTTGGAGCTTGGCCTGTTTTGTCCCTAGGAAGACAGTTAATTCTTGTTCCTACTGCCGCGTAATGAGAGAGCAGCAGGATGATACTGCAGGTTCTTCATATACCCTGACTGCAGGGGAAAAAATTACTTATATATCTTGTCTGTGTAAAGAGGTTTATTTTCACTGACATCTTTTCCCCTGAATTAAATAGAACTGGAACTAGCTTAGTGTGGTGGAACTGAATGTTCATGACTGCAGGTCAAAGGAGGTGATCCTGCCCCTTTACTCTGCCCTTGTGAGACCCCACTTGCAGCACTGTGTGCAGTTCTGGTATCCTCAGAATAAAAAGGACATGGAGCTGTTGGAGCAAGTCCAAAGGAGGCCACAAGGACGATCTGGGACTGGAGCACCTCCTGTATGGAGATAGGATGAGAAAGTTGGGGCTGTTCAGCCTGGAGAAGAGAAGGCTGAGTGGAGACCTCATAGCAGCCCTCCAGTATCTGAAGGGGGCCTATAGGGATGCTGGGGAGGGACTCTTCATTAGTGACTGTAGTGATAGGACAAGGGGTAACGGGTTCTAACTTAAACAGGGGAAGTTCAGGTTAGATATAAGGAAGAAGTTCTTTACTGTAAGGGTGGTAAGACACTGGAATGGGCTGTCCAGGGAAGTTGTGAATGCTCCATTGCTGGTGGTGTTCTTGTTGGACAGAGCCTTGGGTGACATGGTTTAGTGGGAAGTGTCCCTGCCCATGGCAGGGGGTTGGAACTGGTTGAGCTTAAGGTCCTTTCCAGCCCAAACCATTCTATGATTCTATATGCAGTATGAGAGTCTCTATCTGCAATATGCTCTGTGCTTTGACACTCTTTGCATTTATAAATGAGAAAGCAGTGGGTGGTTTACACACCTTGAAAGGAACAGAACAGGACCCACATGGGAGAGGCGGGTGGGTTGTGGTGTATGGGAGGAGGAGGAAAGCCCTGATGTAAGTATGGGAAAACCCCTGGAGGAGGGAATACAGTCACGGTGAGGTTGTTGCTCACCAGCAGGTACTTCAGAGCAGCTCCTGTGGAAGGCATCTTTGCTGGATGTGCCCGTGCAGCACCTTTACTTCTGCTTCCTCGAGGCTCTGCATGAAATTGAAACCTGAGGTTGCCACATCCTGCTTTGTGCTGGGATTTAAATTGATCTCGAAGATCAGCTTTTTGTTAAAACTCACCATGAAGCAGCACTTACACAGTTGTTAAAGCAGGGTTTTGCACAGCCATGGTAGTCTACTCATTCTGCTTAGTCGTTTCACCTGTGTAAAAGATGCTGCTAAACAGAGCCCAGCCTGTAATACTGAATTGGTTGAAGGCAATTCAGCAAGGGATGGTGAAGCAGCTCCCTTTGCTTTCCTCTCTTATTGCCTTCAATGCTTTATTACATCAATCTGTGAACACAGCCTGTCTCTAAAATCTTTTAAGACCAATCTGCAGCCATCCTTTAGCTTTCCCCTAACCTAAATGGGGTTACCAATGGCCTCCCCCACATTCCTTCTCTGTTTCCTTGAAGAAAACCTCTCTTTGCTCATGAGAGTCCCCTTTCACTCGTGATTTACAACCTCTTGCTTAGCACTCCCATCTGCATGGCGCCTCAGTGAAACCTCAAGGCCATATGCTGACCATATTTCTCTCCAACTCCTTAGCAAATGTTCACACCAGCACTTAATTGCTTTCCTCCTTTCACTCTGTGCCTGCTTTAAGGGCAAGAACATGGTGAAGTCATCCTTCAGTACATTTACTCTTGTACGGGAGTTACCATTAAACACTATACAGTAATGAAATTCAACAAAGCCCAAGCTTCCAATACAAGACTAAAAGAACTGATACACTGGATCAGACCAAGGCTCAGGATCTTCTCCCTGGTGGTAGCTGATAATTAGAGCCCAGAGAGGCACACACCACCAAATTTAAAGTGTAACCCTTCCCTGATCTTGTCTCAGTAGGCACCATCCACAGCAGTTTGCCCTGGAAATGGCTCTTTTCCTTTTTCAGATGATTAAATGGCTTGTTTTAAAGCTAGAACAGGCCTGGTCTTGCTGCTGGTTTCCAGTCTTGAGAGTATACGTTGTTACTAGAAGTCACTCTTGCAGTTCTTCATAGAATCACAGAATGGTCTGGGTTGGAAAGGACCTTAAGATCATCCAGTTCCAACCCCCTGCCATGGGCAGGGACACCTCACCCTAGACCATGTCACCCAAGGCTCTGTCCAACCTGGCCTTGAACACTGCCAGGGATGGAGCATCTACCACTTCTTTGGGCAGCCCATTCCAGTGCCTCACCACCCGCGCAGTAAAGAACTTCTTCCTTATATCTAGCCTGAATTCCCCATGTTTCTGTTTAAACCCATCTCCCCTTGTCCTATCGCTATAGTCCGTAACGAAGAGTCTCTCTCCAGCATCCTTGTAGGTCCCTTTCAGATATTAGAAGTTTCTTTTCCTTACCACAGGGAACATCTCCGTTGTTTTTGCCTTCTCACTCCCGCAGACATTCAGAGAGCAGGTTTCTGCAAAGAACAAAATTGCCAAGAGGAAGACGGTGAGGATCTGAAACTGCTATGGGGAAATCCTAAACGGACCCTCTCCCAGCATCCAACCAGGATACGTGAGCTCCTCTTTGTTTGCAGTCTTTATCAAATACGTGAGTATCAAAATCACAGAATGGATGTTGGAAGGGACCACTGGAGGTCATATAGTCCAACCTTCCTGACCCAGCAATGTCACCTAGGGCACATTGCCCAGGATTGTGTCCAGACAGCTCTTGAGTGTCTCCAGGGAAGGAGACTCCACAACCTCTCTGGACAACCTGTTTCAGTGCTCGGTCACCCCACAGTAAATAAATTCTTCTTCATGTCCAGGTGGAACTTCCTGTGATTTAGTTTGTGCCTATTGCCTCTTGTCTTATTGCATGACACCACCAAGAAGAGTCTGGCTCCATTCCTCTTGACACCTTCCCTTCAGATACTTACATGCATTGATCAGATGCCCATAGAGCCTTCTCCTCTCTAGGCTGAACGGGTCCAGCTCCATCAGCCTTCCTCATATGAGAGATGCTCCAGACTCTCAATCATTCCAGGACCCAGGTAGGTTCTTGTCTGGCAGGGCCAGAGGGAGAAGTGCTTCATAAAAGGGAGTTGTATATCACATCCCTGAGAGGAGGCAGCCTCTCTTCTTACCTGCTGTACAATTTCACCCAGAAGACCTCTCATCCAACAAGCTGGTTTCTGATCACTGTTTTTTTGCTCATACATATATTTTTATTGAGCTGTTTCCTTTCCCTTTACATATCTGTTGTAAGCTGTCCATCTCAGGGTGCTCAGAACATAAATAGGCAGATCATTCGGAGACATGGAATAGACCTCCTGCTTATCCTTGACTAGGCTAAGGTGGGAAGATGACAGAAGGTAACAAGGGACAAGAAGACTAATCTGAGTGTCAGGAGTACTGTGATAACAATAGGAATTTATTGATGTCTTTATAGGCTTTTAAGGCTGAAAAAGAAAGTTCCAGTCTAAGATACAGCCCTTTTTTATCAGTTTATAAAGTGCTGTAATCCAAGTGCTTCATTCTGAAATAGTAGAATGGAAAACATGCTGAATTGGGATAGTTTACCATGTAGCTAGAAGGTCTGCAGATGCCTCACAGCCGCTAATGTATTAATCTAAGGCGCATGGATTTATTCCAAGGGAAAGGCATCTTGTATCCTGTAAGTTACAGAAGGGGATATAGGAAGCAAAGAACAGACTTCTCACAAGACACTTTTGATGCACAGCTTGAGCAATTCCGAACTTAATATTTGGAGATCCTAAGTACCAGTGACTGATCTCTGTGTTGCAGAGGTTTGCATTAGAATATTTGGGGTTAAGATATCCTATTTTGGTTACCTAAAGCAAAATGCTACATTCAAGCACCCTGGTCTCCATGTTTCCTCCCAGCTCTTGCAATGAGTCACTGAGGATGAAGAGTGCTTCTCGGCAGTTACGGTTCCCAGCTCTAATGCCAGACCACACCACTTTTGAGGCAAAAGAGACATTTCTTCATCTCTCTTTGCTAATGGCCATAACTCTGAGGTAATTCAATAAGAGAGATGGAAATGGCAGCCCGAAAATGCTGCCTGGTTCCACATGCTTTAACAATACTTCCTATAGGGTAGGATTAACCTTTTCCTATCTAGTCTGTATCTGTTAGTAAAGCTGTAGTTTCAGCAATGGGCATTTTCCATGACTGTATTCAAGAGCTGCATTTCTCTTGGGGTTTTGCTCCAGATGTCCACAGGTTTAGGGGTTTGCTTATTTGGTTTGTCTTTTGTTTCCCAAGTAGGAGTCAGGAGATGAAAGCAAGAGATGAACCATTCTCTTCCAGTGGGTGGAAGGCCAAACATTTCTCTTCCAAGAGGCTGAGCATATCTATATATGTGTATCTGTATATGTGTATACATGTATGTGTATATTCCTTGATGGGATATAGAATATCTATATATGTGTACCTGTATGTGTGTGTATATATATATGTATATATTCCTTGATGGGATGCCAAATTTCTATTTCCTGACCAAACTGACTGTCTTATCCTGATACATTGTAGGTACTGTAGCAATACTATACATTGTATGTACAGTGTGCCCTGCTGCTGTTGCATGTGTATTTTATTTGTTTCTATATTAATTTAGTTGGGTTTTTTCTCCACATCAACTTCAGCACCCAAACATCACCATAGGTTTCCTATCTGATATGTTTCTCTCTACCTGGTGCCATTTCGTGGTGAGGTTCTCTGTTCTTCTCAAGCCATTCTGAAATGCCTTTCATGTAGGTTTGATCCATTGGAGGACATGCCTTGATAAGAGCTGTCTGCACTTGCTCCTTCCTGACCTTTTATTTTCAGTGCCCTGTGCACGTGTATCGGTCAATTCTTCTGCTAAGAAGCCTTGGTTTGGCAGCTGTGAGCTGACATCCCTGCTCCCTGCGGCCAAAGAGGAATGAATCTGCTTACATAGAGGTGTTGGGGGGTCTGACTTCTCCATGGCTGTGAACTACTCAGGACAAGTAGTTGCTAGGAGAAGACTGCACAGCATTGAGGGCAAGGATGCTGGCTCTGCCTTCATTAACAACAGTTCCTTATAGCATCATTTGAGGAACAGAGATCAAACTATCTACTGATGCAGTTTGCGTAGGATTTTTCACTGCCTGACCTTCCTCCACTGCTAAAGCTGTTCCCAAATGTTCCACTAGCATCTCTGCTGAGCTGGCTGTGTAAATGAATTTATATCTGTCCCTTCAGCTTTAACTCTTCTTGTGTCTCTCCATCATTTCTTTATATCAGGATCGGGTGGTTTAATACCAAAGGAAAGGCTTTCTCCAAGCAAAGCCTTTTTCCAGGATGCTCAAGATGTCCTGTGCTGAGCTTACGGGGCTGTATGACCATTATGCTAAGACACAGCCCATGAAGAGTAGGTAGGGGGCATTGTCACCCTTCCACTGATGACTCAGTTGAGCAGAATTCCTCTCCTTCACCCTCTCTTTGCCAGAGAGTTAATAAAATAAAGCTCCTGAATTCACATTGACAGGCTGGTTGGGTTTCCCATCACCAGCCTACCTTGCTAACTATCTGTATTTGAGGCTCAAGATCCCTCAACAAACATCAGGTGGTGATTGTGTCAGTTGCTCACGAAGCAGCAACACAAAACTGGTCCATGCTACTGCTTGCCAAGCAGAAGGCAACACCTTCAGGCCTTCCTGACAGAAAGGAGAACTGTGGGTCAGCAGTGATGGCAATGAGCAGGATTTGCAGGGAACAGCGTGAGCTGGAAGAGGCTGGAAGGAGCCAAGAGGGCATGAGGTCGAGTTATGCTTTGGGCACAAAGATGTTTTGCTGCACCACTGCGCGTTATCCCCTGTGTACTCTATGATCTGGGATCTTCTGTTGGTCCATTTTTCTATGGTTGGAATTTGCAGCAAGTACTAAGTGTTGAGTTCCTTGTGCTATGGTGACTCCACAAATTTCCATGCAGTGAGATGAATGCCTCAGACCTCATAACATCACATCAGTAACTGTAATAATGTGGAGTGTCTGCCAGCATGCAGTCTAGAATCTCACACTAAATAATCCTGATACATGAAAAATCTTGGATAACAGATTTCCAAGTACTTATGTGGCTACGATACACAAGCAAACAGCCATGGGATGATTCACTGTTTGGGCTAAGTGGCCTAATGGTTTCTCTTGGAGAGAAGGCAGCTTTTCCAGAGAGCAATCTTGTCTGGAGAACCTGCCTAATTTCCACTTGCTCATTGCAGCTGATCACCCAGTCCTGTCCTTTGTGGTGCTTGGGTAGCACTCAGGTGATGCTGGCACTATAAGCACAATCCCAAAGGCAGGAATGTTTGGTGGTGGTCCTGCAGCTCCAGCTGTGGTTCACAGCCTGTTTGTCACCAGGGAACAGCAGTGCATGGAGCAGACTGCAACCCAAGGTGGGGAGGTAACAGCATGTTGCAGGTCAGAGCGTGGGGTGGAAGTTCCCTCTGGTGGAGGAGCAGGCCTGGTACAGAGAGAAGAGGATAGAACGATGGCGTGGCCATGTGGATGCTCCCTCTAGAAGATAATGTTGTAGACATGCTGAACTTTAACTACATGTCTGTCTATAGCTGCAGTTTCAGCTGGGGAGCGGGGGTGCTACTACATATCTACATCATAACAACAGATATCCCTTTATGGAGGACTTGGAGCTGAGCAGGAGAAAGGAGGTAGGTAAGGACTGGACATTGCAGGATGATCACGGGGATGGGCAGGAGTTTGAGGATGTCTGTAGCCAGCTGGGGCTGGACAGGCCTGAGGTCAGCTCCTGCCTCTGCTACCTCTGGTTGGAAATGATCAATCTCTCCCTGTAAGAGCTCCTCACAGGTAACTCGTGATACATTAGGGAGTTTCAGCCTCTCAGCAGTTCTGCCGTCTCAGACTGATGGGAGCAAATTTGCTGCACGTGCAAATGAACAATTGGTGGGAATGGAGGTAGGGGTCCACCCCTCCGGTGTGGCTGGAGCCCTGGCCCTAACACTTGAAACTACTGACTGCTCCATGGAGCAGCTTCTGAGTGAACCTTATATCTAACCTGATACAGGCTGGTTTCGCGGTGCCAAGTTTGAGATTGATGGGTTGCCACCAGACTAAAGCACATCATGAATTCCCATGGATGATGAGTTCTGTCAATTGCCACATTTGGCATGTGCCTGCGTGGTAAAGGAAAATAAGCAGAACCCAAAGGAAGCTTAGGGAAGAACCGCCTGCAGATCAAGGCAACATTGTGAATGAACCCTATCCTCAGGGAAGTGACAGACACTGTTAAGATTTGGCTGGGCAGGGTGCTGGGACATCTGCACTAGGTCATGCTTTGCCAAGGAAAGTTGGACCAGATGACCCGTAAGGTCCCTTCCAACCTGGGCTTCCATGATTCTGGGATTCTATGATTTGTTGTTTTACATGTGGGCAAATGTTGCTTGCGGAAATGAGATTTATCAGCTGTGAGACCCCTAATGAAAACCAGCATGGAGGAGAGATGGCTGGCTCTTATCACTGCCTATTGAAGGGGATCCACCTGGATTGTGTGGCTCACACCCTCATCTGTTGTGCTGGGAATCTTTGGGGAGTGGAGAGGAATCCATCTCTTCCTGTATATCCAAGAAGCCCATGGACACTGCACCTTAGCTTTGCCCTTGCATTGCTAGAACAAGGGGTGATGGATTTAAACCGAAACAGGGGAAGGACAGGTTAGATGTAAGGAAGTTCTTTATCGTGAGGGTGGTGAGGCACTGGAACAGGTTGGCCAAGGAAGTGGTGAATGCTCCATCCCTGGCGGTGTTCAGGGCTGGGCTGGACAGAGCCTTGGGTGACACGGTCTGGTGTGAGGTGTCCCTGCCCATGGCAGAGGGTTGGAACTGGATGATCTTAAGGTGCTTTCCAACCCAACCGTTCTATGACACGAGCAGTCTAGACAGGGTTGGCTTCGTGCCCTGCTGGGCTACGGTGGTCCAGCCACCGCCCTCCCCGGAGGGAGGCGGGGGGGCCGGGGGAGCATCTCCTCATATCTCCTCATCCCTCCTCCTCCCGCAGCGCAGAGCACCGGGGCGGGCAGGGGGAGAGGCGGCCGCGGGCCCTGCCCAATCTCCAACCGGGCCCGGTCGCGCGTTGGCTGCCGGCGGCGGCGCCGCCAGTGAGGCTGCGCTGAGGCTGCGGGGCCGGATGGCCGAGCCGCCCGCCCCGCTCACTCGGGCGGCGGCCGGCGGCGGGCGAGGAGCCGGGGCGAGCCCTCCCCAGCGGGAGAGCCGAGCCCTGCGGCACGCAGCGCCATGGTCTCATGGATCATCTCCAGGCTCGTGGTGTGAGTAAGCCGCCGGCCGGCACCTGCACGCGTCCGTCCGTCTACGTGTGTCCGTCCGTGTGCCCGTGCTGCCCGGTCCCGCTCACCCGCGCTATGAATACGCGGTGCTAGCGGCGGCTCGGCTAAATTTAGCCGGTTGTTGTTAGGGATGGGGCGCTCGGCTGCTTTCGGTGGGAGAAAACGGGGGGGTCGGGAGGGGTTTGCCAGCGTGGGAGCATTCCCAGGGGAAAAAGCAAGGTGACAAGAGAGGAGGAGGAGGAGGGCACCGCACGGTGATGGAGGGGACCGAGCATCTGCGGGGGGTAAATGGACGTGGGTTTGGGCAGCGGCGCTTTGTTAGCGGGGCTCGGCGGGGACTCGCGAGGGGGCGCGGGAGAGGCGCTGCGGGGTCTCCCCCCGCTGCCGCCTCCTCTCTTATTTGGGGTGAAGAACCCCCAGATTCCGTTCTTCTCCCTTTGCACCTTGCTGTCCTCTCAAAACCCGGTCTCGATTCCTCTTTAAGCTTTGAGGAGAAGCGCCTGTTTCTTTGCACTTGTCCTACAGCTTTTCCCATGGCTGTAGGTGGGAATACACATAGAAATCCCTGGAAATTCTTCCCAGGCACCAGGGGAAAATGGAGCGAGCGCGAGGTTTATGTTCGTTTGCCGCACCTGAGAAGAGGTTCAGTGGGAAAAGAGCAATTTTAATGGCAATAGGGAGAATTCCTGGGGGAGCAGGGAGAGAGTTGAGGCTTAAGGTGGGGCAGCAGGATGGCTGCTCTGTCTCCATGCTGGAAGCGGGGCTGGTCAAGGTTAGTGCCTTGAATCACATGAATCATTTGCTAGTTTCCTCTGCCCTGCTACATATAACTAAGGACCGAGGAGAGCATGTGTTGTGCTCTTAAGTTATTGCAGAGGGTCTGCGAGGGCCTGTCACTTTCTTTGTCTGAAAGAAGCATGCCATGATGTTGCACCAGCAGCATGGTTCCAGAAAGGCATTTCCAAGGTCTCCTCTTGTGCCGTATGAGATGAAACATCATAAAGAAAGCTCACCTTGGTCAAAGCTATGTCTCTGTATCACTAAGACGTCAGGTGGCTGTTGGATATGAAGATCTGGCGGGGGTTCCAGAGTTGTGTTTAGCCCCTGGAGGTGTATCATCTGGATTCAGCTGCAGTGTTACTGGGTTTGCACTTCATTATGGGAAGGCATGCTAAATATTTCAGTGATTTCATTTGACCAGTATAACTGTGCAGGTGTCTCTGATAGCAATGGGAGATGTGTTGTCCAAGGCTGCTTTTCTTTCTTCTCTGCTAGACTTATTTCCACTTTGAAACAACCTGCCATCACATAACCCAGCGCATCCTCACCACCAAAGAGGTCTATGCAGAGATAGTAGTTTAACTTCCTTGCTTTGACACACAGACGCATACATGGGTGATTTCATCTAAGACACATGGACCGGCTAAAAACCTGATAGGGGCAGGACATAGAGCAGTTGATATCTGCAGTCAGGAATCAGCTGAACGTAGAAACCTCCCTGTTCTCTTCAGCTTTATGTATCTGAATAGCATGTCACAGTATGAAATCACCTGTTTTGAGGGTGGTACCGGTTATTTGTTATGCTAGAATTCAAATAGCAAATATCATTTTGGATATGCAGTGTAAATATGAATCATTTAGTAATCATAGTGATAATCGTAGAAGAGGTTTTGCAGGAAACCTAGGGCAAGCCAAACTTCATCCCCACCGTCTTTGCCCTGCTGTTTAGCATCATAGAATCATAGAACGGTTTGGGTTGGAAGGACCTTAAAGCCCTGCTGTGGGCAGGGACACCTTCCACTAGAGCAGGTTGCTCCGAGCCCCATCCAAACTGGCTTTGAACACTGCCAGGGGTCGGGCATCCACAGCTTCTCCGGGCACCCTGTGTAAGCTTTCACAGGAAAGAGCTTCCTGATGTCTGATCTCAGCCTCCCCTGTCAGTTTAAAGCTCTGACAGAACTCAGTTGGGCTTCAGCTTTCCTAACCGTTCAGAATGTTTTGCACCAGGAAGTGCTGGTTTGTTATGATCCCAGTAAGAGACTTGGACCCCATAGTGTGTTGTTTAGGACCCTATTTCCTAGAGCTAACATTGCAACAAAAAAGGAGAGTGCATATAGTCTTGCACCCCATCAGATGCTGGAAACCCTGACAAGGCAAACAAAGGCAGGCAGGTGGTTTCTTGCTGGTGACCAGTGCGCTTTACACGCGCTCCTTCCTTACTGTTAACCAGCTGAGTTGGTCCTGCACCAGGGTGTACGTGCAGCACAAGAAGGCCAGGGAAGACACCACAGACCTGCTCCCATTCAGGTGAACTCTTAGGTGCATCACGGAACTCCTTGAGTACTGTGGTCTTCAGATTAGCATCATGACAAAGATTTAATTTATCTCATCCCATTTTGAGTCACTAGTTGATCCATCAGCACAAATAGCTGTGCTCTAAGTACAGTGCCCAGATGGTTGGGCTTCCCCCCCCCCCCCCCATGCTTACACCTATTTAGTTGCTTTTTCATCAAATCTTGTTAGCTGATAAGGATTATGGGGAATATGCCTTGGTTTCATCACACTGTGGATATTGCGTTGTGCTCTTCTGCTGATCTCTATGGGGTTATGGCTGATATGACTCAGCTAAGAGGAAGGGCTTTAAAACAAAAGGCAAACCTTTGCTTTGGCTCTTGGGTGCTTTGTTGCTTCTGCTCTCTTGGGTTTGGTTCTTACTGTCTCTGTCCTGGCACTTTCTATTACCAAAATGTTGCTGAAAGAGAGGAGTCTATGGGCACTTCTCACCCACTTCAGCAGGAAGTCACTGCAAACCTCTTCCATCATTTCAGCTGTACTGTTTGGGCTTTGTGTTCCTGCTGGAGTGGCTTCTGAGAACCCCCACCAGAGAAACTTCAGAGCAGCACCTCGTCCTGCCACAGCCGTGTGTTATAGTCAAAGCCTTTATTATGTCAGGACCTGCATTTGGCACTGTACAAACATGAAACGAAATGATAACCCTGTCCCTGGCTATTTCTCCTTAAAGAGTTCAGTTCTCATCCTCCTGTGCTTCAGGGAGGTTTTTTCACTCGCCTCAATGGGTGCAACATCAGGATGTTCTTTTTCTCATAGTAGTACATTACAGGTGACTTTTCCACCAAGGGATGCCTCTGATCACTGTAATTGTTGCATCAGGTTAAAGAATTCTTTGGTCCTTCTTTGGCTTTGTTTGCTTTTGGAGTTACTTGTTGCTCGGTTTCTCACAGTTACTGCAGTGGGATGACATCCTTACTCGTGGGTTAATTACAGCCTCTTTATTATCCATCATCTGTGAGTACATCTCAAGGGACATCCTGGCACACCTGTATCTCAGTTTCCTCCTGCGGGAAGTGTAATGAACTGTGCCGAATTCGTCTTCCCTGAGACAGACCAGAAGGGATCAGTGGCATGTCCTGCCATCTACAGTTCACTGCAGTTCATTTCGAAGAGGATTCATTCTTGATTCAAGTGGTAGAGACCGCTCTAGCAGAAGAAGTTGGGATTTGTCTTCATTATTGCACTCCAGTTCAGCTACAGTGCACAGCACTGGCAATCCTAGGTGGTTACTGGTCTGCTACACGTCTTGGATGTTGTCTAAAAGCATTGTGAAGTTCAAAGTGGTATATATAGGGAATTACAGAATGGTTTGGGTTGGAAAGGACCTTAGGATCATCCAGTTCCAACCCCCTGCCATGGGCAGGGACACCTCACACCAGACCATGTCACCCAAGGCTCTGTCCAACCTGGCCTTGAACACTGCCAGGGATGGAGCATTTACCACATCTTTGGGCAACCCATTCCAGCGCCTCACCACCCTCACAGTAAAGAACTTCTTCCTTATACCTAACCTGGACTTCCATTGTTCCAGTTTAAACCCATCACCCCTTGTTCTGTCGCTACAGTCCCTGATGAAGAGTCCCTCTCCAGTATCATTGCAAATGCAGCCTATTGCATTTGCATGGAATTCCTGTTCTTTTCCCTCAAACATGGAACTTGCTCTTTGTGCTTGGAGCAATGCAGAGCAGAAACACAGATTTTGGCTCCAATTCTGAAAGTTAGGCACTGTGAAAGCCTTTTCATCTGCAGTGTGTGGCAGAGGAAGGAGATGTCAGTAGAAATGAGGCTGGATCAGACAGGTCATCAATAGTTGAGATGATACTGCATGTCTTGGGCATTTGAATTCCTGCTGTGAGGAGCTTAGGAACGCATTGCAGGTTGTTACAGAATGGTTAAACATAGTGAAACCCCACAGCCTTAATGATGCTTTTTTTGCTGTATTTGTTTTCTTGTAAATCAAAACATCAGTAATGGCCTATCCGATCTCTCATGGTTTGATGGAAAGCAGAGTGGCAGCTTCATTTGTGAACGTATCAGGGAATTCCGAGCCCTGTGTGGAAGTAACAGGGATTTACCAGAGGCATTTTTTCTTCTGGGTGCCTCTGGGAGTGGGTAGATCTGAGCAAAGCCAAAGAGGAACCAAAGAATTCTTTAACCTGATGAGTGAAATTTCCTTCCCTGTCACAGTTTGTCAGCTTTCTCTTTACTCTTTTCCATTGTAGAGAAACTTAGCACATCCTTCCTGCTCCTGTTTGTGTACGGGAAGCCTGGAAAGATTTATGAATGAGATCCCACTCCAAAATCCATATAATGGATGCTATATGATGGCAGAAAATAACTCGTATCCTCTTTCCCAGAGGCAGGCAGAGACAGGGTCTGCTCAAGCAGGTGAGGGCATAGCACGGCCCGGTGCTTTGGCTATTGGAATGTCAGTGTTTCAGTTGTTACACACCACATGTGTGAAGGTCCCTTTTCACCGCCTGTGCTATTTACCTGGTGCTGGCAGGTGATGTGAGGATTCTGGTATTTATTGCTCTGTGTGGAATGGCTTTAAACTGAACGAGAGGAGGCCGAGATGAGCTCTTAGGCAGAAGCTCTTCCCTGTGAGGGTGCTGAGGCGCTGGCACAGGGTGCCCAGAGAAGCTGTGGCTGCCCCATCCCTGGCAGTGTTCAAGGCCAGGTTGGACAGGGCTCAGAGCACCCTGCTCTAGTGGAAGGTGTCCCTGCCCGTGGCAGGGGTTGGAACTGGATGAGCTTTAAGGTCCCTTCCGACACAAACCAGCCTATGAGCAGCAAGCAGTCTCTCTGGCTGCCAGCTCAGCACCCACCACGTGCATCCCTGCTGCAGCATGTACAGCTCTGCTGAGGGGGCAGGACCTGTTGGTGACAGCAAGTGACAGAGGCGCAGGTGTGACATTTGCTTTGCCCTTCATGTGAAATGTGACCCTGGTGCTGGCACTGCAGGATAGTGCTGCTGCTGCTCTGCCAGCCGGAGCCAGATGCTCCTGCTCAGGCACAGATGTGCTGGGAATGCTTCTAGCCCCGATGGGGAAGTGTTTCTGTGTGCACGGCACAGATGTTACCAGTCCTGGTTTGGTGAGGAAGGATGTCGTACCAAACTACAAGTTGTGGGATATAGCTGAGGGCCTTGGTCTTTACAGCTGCCCTAATACAGTGTTTTGCCTTTGTGGGACTCTTTCCATTTCACTGTATTAAAAGACTTTGAAGCATTCATTTAGTGCTGTGTTAGAATGACTTTGCTGCCATTGTGCTGGTAAGGGTGCTGAGGCACTGGGAGATCGAGTGATGTGTCCAGTATTCCACAGAAACCCTATATAACTATATAACCTATAGATAACAGGTATATTTCCTCCAGGCTCCTTGATCAATAAATTAATGGAAGGGGATCTGATCACAGGGAATTGGGCAATGTGTTTGCGGTTCATTTTTAGATTTGTGATTGATTAGATCAAAACTACGGACTCACATAGCTGCTACCTGAAATACTCAACCAACCAAAGGGTTAAATACCCTGAATACCCATAGTGCTGTTATCAGTGTCACAGAGAGCAGAATGCAACAGGCAGAGTGCCCATGGCAGGCTCCTGAGTCAAGGAATTACACTACTTGAAACTGGTACATCCAAAGATATTAGGAAGAAATTCTTTCCTGCTGTGAGGGTAGTGAAGCCCTGGCAGTGTTCAAGGCCAGGCTGGATGGGCCTTGGAGCAACCTGGGTTTAAGGTCCCTTCCAACCCAAACCGTTCTATACGTCTATGATCATGCCTCCTACTTCTTGAGCAGTTGCTTCTAAGTATTAAGGATTGCGTTTGCCTTTCTGCTTCCATGCTTTCAGCAGATGGAGATGGTGTCTTGTGAACTTTCAGGCTAACCTTAAAGGTAGGTGAGGACTTGGGTGCTGCAGGAGTATTGGCCAGTTTGGATTGCCATAGAACATTGAGTTGTCAACATTTCTTCCATGTCCTTGTCAGGCAGCTAGGATCTGAGGATTTCCTTTTGTTGACTTCAGTGCTTGACTGGATGAGGGTCAGTCAGCACATTTCAGGTAGGTCTGGTGAGTTGAAACAGCTTAATGGAGGGATGCATCCTTGTAATGGGGCTCCTGGCAAGCGAAACACTTAGATGGCAAAGTCTCTCTTAAATCATCTGTGTTGATGAAGTTCATCACATGCTGCTTTTTGCAGAGGAAGGTGCCATAGAATCATAGAACGGTTTGGGTTGGAAAGGACCTTAAGATCATCCAGTTCCAACCCCCTGCCATGGGCAGGGACACCTCACACCAGCCCATGTCACCCAAGGCTCTGTCCAGCCTGGCCTTGAACACTGCCAGGGATGGAGCATTTACCACTTCTCTGGGCAGCCTGTGCCAGCGCCTCACCACCCGTACGATACTTCCGTGTCTCACACTTCCATTTCATGTCCCATACTTTCATTGTTACTTGTATGCTCTTCAGATTGTAAACTCTTTTGGGCAGGAAGTCTCATTTAGCATTCTTGATTTCGCAGCATGTCCTGGTTTCACTGGTTTAATTTCCTCCCTGTGCACTCTTGGCAATGGCATTTAGTCTGTAGCTGGTTCTCCTGAATTCTGTAGTACTATAGAAATAAATAATGTATGAATTAAATGCAGCTCTGCCTTCTATGTGAATCATTTATGAGACTGATCCTGTGCTCCTTGGTAATTTCTTTGTGACACTATGCCCGGTACAGTGTTCACCTTCTGTTTTGGCATTTCACATGCATGTGAGAGGACAAGATTCCTGCTCTGAGGAGCTCTGAACTGAAACTGGTGAAATACAGGCAAACCAGATGGTGGGCACAGTGGTGAGTGTGAACAACAAGAAGCCATAAAACGAAAGCTGTGCTTTATCTTGCCATGAATAGTATGTTTCTGAGGAGAAGGACTGAGATCACAGGAGGGGTTTTGCCTCGTCCTGCAGGCAGGACCTGGAGCAGCATGTCGGGACTAGAAACACGTGGGGTACTTTCCAAGCTTCATCTTTTGATACGCACCTCAGAGTAGGCGCATCTCCTTAGGAGAGTACTCTGCTTTCTGTTCCTTGTAGATGCATTTTGCAGGATCTAGGAGGTGAGGACAAGGGATTTTAGTTTGGTATGGATGATAAAGCGGTCACCTGTAGGCTGCTACATAGCCAGAGGAGCAAGGATGCTGGGGAAGGACTCTTCGTTAGGGACTGTAGTGATAGGACAAGGAGTAATGGGTTCAAACTTAAACAGGGGAAGTTTAGATTGGATATAAGGAAGAAATTCTTTACTGTAAGGGTGGTGAGGCACTGGAATGGGTTGCCCAGGGCAGTTGTGAATGCTCCATCGCTGGCGGTGTTCAAGGCCAGGTTGGACAGAGCCTTGGGTGGCATGGTTTAGTGTGAGGTGTCCCTGCCCATGGCAGGGGGTTGGAACTGGGTGATCTTGAGGTCCTTTCCAACCCAAACCATTCTATGATTCTATGATTCTGAAGAGGGAGAGAAGCTGGTTGTACAGTAAGTAGAACTGAAGAGCAGGGATTGCGTTTCAGAAGGGACACACATCAATATGGAGGCAGAGGATTAGGTGTCAGGTTGGAGACATACTCTTGGGAGCAACGGGGACAGCTGGGAACGCTGCTCTGCTGACACATTTCATAACAGTTGTTTCTTCAGATGCTGCCTCTGAGTTTGCTGTGTCCTTTGCTGCTCATGCACTGATTGCTGAGAAATAAACAGCAATTACAAAAGGAGGAATCGACCAACTGGTCGATAAAGCTGCAGTTTGCCTTCCCCCCTTCTCTCTGAGGGAGCCAACGGTCACCTTTTGCTTTGCAAAATGGCCAGTGTTACGGGGCAATAAAGCCAGTATTGATGAACCTCTTTGTGAGGAGCTATGAAGAATGTCCCTCATGTTTGTCTGGAATTTTGTGCCTTTTTGGATGTAGGCAACATGTGTCGCCTGCCTTTGAGTCAGTGCTATCAGCATCAACAGTTGCAGCTCCTGCTCCAGGAGCTGTTGAGTTCATGCTGTTGCTTCCTTTCATTCAGCTCAGTTGAGCTCATTTATTCTATTTCTTGTTTCCAGCCTCTAAATAAGTGTTTTCAGAGGAAAGCCAAAACCTGACAGACATTTCTTGCCTCATGTTTTAGAAGGAGGCTTATGACAACTTGCATGAGGGAGGAACAAGAGGCTTGTGCTGCAGATTCTCTATGAGAGTACCAAGAGCCTGGGTTCAGCTGCGCTGCAGGGTCCCTGTGGGTAGAGGGCACGTTCGTTGTTATTTCTTATTGTGGTACCTGTAAAATAGGCTTGAATGGTAACTTCTGTCCACATAAGCTGTCAGTTCTGCTTCACGTGGGCTAGACCTTGCTGTGGGCATGGGGCACACTCTCTGCAGTAGAATTTGGCACTGTAAGTATGACTCGAGAGCTGAGGTTTCCAAGCCAGTGTTTGAAAGTTTAGGGGTGCTGTGGGATGTTTTGCATAGGGATGGCCTTTCCTGTGGCAGAGCAGTCCTGACTGGAGGAGTGAAACCAGGGACCTTAGATGGCATTTCACAAGGAAAACCCCTCTAGGGAGGAGAGATAGGAAGCACTTGGTCAAGACTAAGAGCAGAACGATCACAGGAAGGCGACCTTCTGTCATCCAACACTCCATGGCTATCCTTGTCTTGATGTCTTCAGTAGAAACGAGCAAAAACTCAGGCAGTTCCCACTGGGCTGCTATGGGCCACGCTCTGCCTTGGGCCCCTTCATGGACAAGCAGTTTGAGGCTCTTAAACCTCATCCTGCTCGTTGAAAGGCTTTTGCTTGTCCTGCTGCTTCTTCTGCTGGGGTCTTGGGAAGCCGTTTGTCTCTGCAGGTCTAAACTTAGCCCTTTGAGCCACCCGTATTATGTGACCCACAACAGACTATCCCCAGTGTCAGATTAGCCTGGATAACACCATCTGCCTCCTAAAGTCTACCTGCAGAATTCATGGGGACACTTGAAGGCGAAAGATGGAGGCTGGAGCTGCCCAGAGGCTGAAAGGCTTTAGGTTTAGTCATATATTTCAAGTGAAAAGACTGGGATGATAATGGGCACAGGCGCTGAATGAGGCTTTCTGCCTTCCAGATGATGCATGTAGGTGTGAGCTAAAGCACATTGACAGGGCAGCTTGGAGGCTGTTTACACCTCCCCTGTTTTGCAGCTGAACAAAGGATGCCACTTCCCAGGTTTATTGTTTTCACTCTGCTTATGAGGATTTTGGCCAAACCAGAAAGATGCTGCTATTTAGAAAGAACATTAAGAATTAAATGGAGATCCTCTGGGGAATACACCCCATAAGGTTGCATCTGTTGAATTTAAGTAGATCATAAAAATTTCCATGGCAACACTGCTGTCCTATATACAGAAAGGGTCTTTCCTTGTAGGCTCAAATAGAGAGAGGAAGCTGTTACTTAAAACAGATACCTTAAACCCACAGTGAACTAAGGGTAAATAGCTTCCTGCACAGATGATGTAGGATTTTCTCCTGTTTGTTACATTGTGCTGACCTCTTTTCATAGCTGTCAGGATGCTGTCACTCAAACCAACCCCCTGCTGACTCTAATGATTTAGGGAGAAACTGTGATCTAATAATCCCTTCTCAGGGATTCTCTCTCATGGATATATCCATAGATGTATGGAGCTGTAACTGTCATGAATCTCATCACTATGGTAGTTTTTAGCAGGCCTACCAGAGTCTCTGTGTTTTATTGGCTATACCTGTGTAGTCTCCCATCTCATTTTGTCTCATTAGACAAAGCTGGTTTCGTCAGTATTTGGATACATTTTGAGATAGATCCTTGTATATGGTTTATAAATGGTATATACATATATTTTGCATAGGGGGTGTTGTGTCACAGCAGGCTGTTGGATGGGGACCGGTAATGATGGTTTAGCACCTGAAGTAATCACACATTCACTTAGAAGATTTGGAAGTTCTTAGATCCAACAGGAATTGCTCCAGGTTTTTTGCTTTAACCCAGCAATCAAATAATAGAATCATGGAATGGTTTAGGTTAGAAAGGACCTTAAGATCATCCAGTTCCAACCCCCTGCCGTGGGCAGGGACACCTCGCACCAGCCCATGTCACCCGAGGCTCTGTCCAACCTGGCCTTGAACACTGCCAGGGATGGAGCATTTACCACTTCTCTGGGCAACCCATTCCAGTGGCTCAGTGACAAGTGCATCATTTATAGGCTCAAAAAAGCCTTAGTCACATGAGCAGAGATACAGAATCCTTGTGAAATGAAATAATCCAAACGGAAAAGATGGAATCCGACAGGAAAATTCTTGATGCAACCTTCTAACAACAACCCCACAGTAGATGAGAGGGGGAAGATAGTTCAGATCTGGCATAACTGCAGCTTCTCTGTTGTGTCAGTGGAAGTGGGCTCAGTGATGCATTGCTCAATTTTAACAAGAACTACCACAAAGAGTTCTCAGTCCTGGCTTGTGGTGAACCTGAAGGATCAAGTGTGGATGTTCTGATGACAGAAGGAATGAATAGCGGGAAAATGCTGGCTCAATGCAAACCTCAGTCATTTTCTTATCTCTAAGGCAATACCAGGGCTTAAAGTTAAGTGCTGCAGCCCTGCTGAAGTCAGAGTGGTGTAAATCCACCCAAGTCAGAGCCCCAAAGTTGTGTTTGCAGCTCAGAACATTGAGGACCTTGTAGAAGGTGCCAGCTGGGTCCTAGAAAAATTGAATTATAGGCCAGAAATTGGCAAGTTTGGGATAACAGAGAACTTCTGTTCCTTCGGAGCCTCAAATGTAAGAGTCTTTGCGTGGGGACAGATGGAGGATAAAGGCTCCCAAGGACATGATTCTGTCAGGACAGTTGTTTTATCCTTTCTTTCATTTTAACGTTGGGAATTCAGTCACTAGGTTGGAATCAGGCTTTGCCTGCACTTCAGCAACCAGAGCCAATCATATGGGCTGTCCCAAAGCCTGTAATGAAGATATCATAGACTGGTTTGGGTTGGACGGGACCTTAAAGCTCATCCAGTTCCAACCCCCTGCCGTGGGCAGGGACACCTCGCACCAGCCCATGTCACCCGAGGCTCTGTCCAACCTGGCCTTGAACACTGCCAGGGATGGGGCAGCCACAGCTTCTCTGGGCACCCTGTGCCAGCGCCTCAGCACCCTCACAGGGAAGAGCTTCTGCCTAAGAGCTCATCTCAGTCTCCCCTCTGGCAGTTAAAGCCATTCCCCTTGCCCTGTCCCTGCAGGCCCTTGTCCAAAGCCCCTCTCCAGGTTTCCTGCAGCCCCTTTGGGCACTGGAGCTGCTCTAAGGTCTCCCCTTCCCTTCTGTTCCCCAGCTGAACAAACCCAGCTCTCTGCCTGTTTCTGACCCCGGATCTGGAGCTCTCTGTTGAGCTGCACTATTGAGGTTTTCTCTAATAAAGGTTAATACCTCACTGAAGGGTGAGGATGAAGGGCACAACTGCCACCTCTTTAGATTCAGCCCAAAGAATCCTAATGCCTTATTGCAGACCATTCGAGCACATACATTTTAAAAGCTACTTTAATCGTGTCAGACAGGAACAAACTCTGTCATCTCTCATGCTTCATCCCTGTAACCTCGTGTGAAGGTGTGTTAAAGAGCAGCGTGCTAGCTAACCACAGCCTGCTGCCATTAGCTATTAGCAAGCATCCCTCATCCTGGCTGTCTCAAGCCAGTGCTGCTTTGCTGGCTTTCCAGACCTGGGAATCACAAGGGCTTGTCGACAGCCATTTCCAGTGCCCAGGGGGACGCGATACAAGTGATTGATGATACAGACCCTATGCATATTTGTACAGACTATTCCTAGATCAGTGCAGGGCGAGCAGGGCTGGGTAAGAGGCTGCATACAGCCAAAGTGAAAGATCCTGCCTGCCATCCGTGAAGCAGGACATGCATTTTAAGTACATAGATGCTATGCCAGATTTTGCACGGTGCTTAAACCTAAACTGTCTGCTTAGTGTCTCGATTCATAGTTAATGTTATGTAAATCTACTGTGTAAAATCTCTCTCCACCCCCAGGATTTATTTATAGATGAGGTATTTTTCCTCTCTTTGCTGTAGTGTGTTCTGAGGTGTTTGCACTCAGATGTGCTCTCAGGCCATTGGAATGGCTCAGCATTCTTTTCCAATTACCATTCTGCTGAGGTTTGCAGATCCTTGGCTGTGACAAATCAGATCCCTGTTCAAACACTATTGTGTTGTAGGTATGTTCTCGAAACCAAGAACCTCACTCTGGGCAGTCAGTCCATCAGTGAGTGCAGTCTGTGAAGCCCCAGTTCTCAAGGCACCTTTTATGTACAGCTCCATGCTGTGTTTGGGACAATTAACCATTTCATTTCAAAACAGCAAGGCTTTGTTTCCGGAGAGTGGCGTTTGTAACACTCTCGTCCTTCTGTGTGAATCTTCTTGCCTGGGAAGGAGAACAAACGCCGGCCTGTGGCATTTCAACCAGCAGTATCGCAGTGAATCAGAAGTGATGGCAACGCATACATAAGATAGCAGGCAGTGTGGGTGTTCCCACAAAAAGCACAAGCTGCCTTCTCAAGCAGCTGCTTGCTTAGAAATCGCTGTAGCTTGGAAGCAGGGACTGTCTTTCCCTTTGCTTTCCCCTCGAGTTATATCTGTGAAGCATCCATCTGGCTCCTAAGCCTCAGTTTATCTTTCATTCTGTATTTTGAGTAGCTGCCAGCTGCAAGGTGTATGTGTGTAAGACAAGGTGAGAAAGGAAAAGAGGTGAAGTCCCTAAGCCAAAAGAAAGAGAAGAGGCAAAGCCTTTACTGTTCTGCATTGTGCAATGCTCGGGCTTTTTATCCATGCCTGAAACAAAGAGGTATTCCTCATGGTGTAAGAATGGAGCTCTGCCTGTGTCACAGGCTTTGATCTGAACACATCGGTGCTTGGGGAAACGCAGAAGAGAACGGCCTGCCTTATCCCTTTTACTCTGTAATGCTCTCAGCCAAAGCCTGCCATCCAAAAAGATAAGAGAAGTCTGAGAGAGATCAAAACGGAATGCAGATGGGAACATGGCATTTTCTGTCAGAATGGAGATTGAGTATCTACATAGCAAGACTGCTGTCAGGAGGCGTTAAAAACACCCCCGAATCAAACCCCTTCACCAAATTGTGAGGCTGGGTTTTAAAACCCAACCTTTATAGCATGTGCACGTATATATATATATGTGCATCAGAGTTTGCACTCTGAACCTGCAGATTGTTTGTCTGCTCTTCGCTGAGACCCATTTATCCTGAGGATTTATTTTGAACAGAGATGTTCAGGCCATCACCTGATGAGATTAAATGAACAACCGTGTGACGCCAAGCTGTGCTCACAGGCTGAGATCATCTAAGTGCAAGGATGGAGGTGATAAAGGCTGGCACAGAACATAGCCTGGGACTGTGACTTCTGTTTCCAGATCTCACACTGAGCTGGGACCAAACTGCTGCTTTCCAGTGGTGAAAACCAGTCAATTTCCAGCATGGTCAATGGAACCTGTAGATATTCATCATCCCTGAAAGCTGCCTTTTGCCTCAGGCTTCTCTAAAGGATTTTACCCTAGGAATATCTCTATCCAAAGTGTATGGCTTCCAGTTCATGTTGTGAAGCTCTCAGTAGGAAGTGCTGTACAGTGAGATGCTTCACTAAGTGTCTGTCCTTGCTAGTAAGTCTCTCCTTCACTATAGGTAATAGCTGGTTGTTAAAAACTGTAATGCAGATGGGTGGTAGTAGTGCTATGAGAATTGGTGGAAGGTAAAAGAAACCCCTTCCTCTGCCTTATCTACAGTTAAAGATCCAAAGTTTGCTTACTAAAACACTACAGGACTGAAATCTGCAGTCCTTGGTGTAACAGGAAAGCGTTTCACCTGGAAAAGTTCAGGAAGAAGCTATTAAAGAAGAAATCAGTATTGGTTAAGAACAATAAAACCTGGAGAGACTTAATGGGATAGAATTATTTGAGAGGAGCAGGGAAGTAATTGTCTTTTGGTAGCAGAAGTATATTCAGCTGTGGGATGACTTGTGATGTAGGAAGGTTAAATAGATGTAGAGAGATTCCAAAGTTCAGGAGAGAAGGCTTGCGTTTTAAGAAACATCCCAGAGTGCTGAGGAAATGACTAAACTCCCCTGTTTCTATCTTGATGTACACTTGTACATCCATACTCTTAATGGAGTAAAGCCAAAGAGAGTTTAGAAACCTGTGTGCAAAGTGCATGGGTTATATCTGTCACATGCACCTGCAAAGTCAATTGCAAGCCAGAAGCTTTTAATCGAGGCTGTGGTTCTGGGCGATGTGCAAGCTCCCTTAGGAGTTGCATGGCCTTTAGAGGCTCTGTGGCTGCATCTCTTCCTGGGAGTATCTTACTACACCCACACTGCTGCTGGAATGCCCCAAGCCAGAAAGAGCGACGCTATCCTGCCCAGCCCCACAAGTTAAAGGCGCAGCTTCATGATGGATGTCCAACCAGGGCAATGCTCAGCTGGGCTCGCAAGAAACCAACCTCTAAAATGGGGATAGGAGACCTCAGCTATTACCCAAAGGCTTGGGGAGAATTGATGGAGGATGGTAAGGGACAGGCACTGCTGTTTGTGCCTCGGGTCCTGCTATGCTCTCAGTTATGGGCCTGGAAAGCCTCTTAGAATTAGTAGGTCAGAGAAATTAAAGCTTCCTGAATCCTGGAGTGGGTATTTGTGCTGTTACACGGGTCAAGCCTTGGAAAGTGCTGAATATAACTCTTCTTCGAATCAGTTTCATTTCATCTTTCTTCATTTAACCCGAAAACTTCAGTTCTCCAGCTTCTAAAGGATGAATTCAGGCGCTGTGGTGGAGACTGTCATTTAAGGAAGCCCTTTCAATGAACTGTAGCTCGATGAAGGCTTCACAGCCCCTGATCCTTATAGAAATGATCACAGCAGGACTATTAGGCATGTGTAGGGTCATTTCCTTTCTCGGGGAGGTTCCCAGCTCCAGCAGCAAGCAAGGCAGTGTCATCTTAGCTCAGCTGCAGCCCATGGGCTGTGGTGTTTGGCACAGAGGTAAATAAGCTGATAAGGACCTCCCGACTGGTGGCTTTGTGTAATGATAGATCATGCAGTACCATAAAGCCATTGTATTTCACAGCAGCGCTGCTCAGTTAATGACACAAAGCCTTACACTGTGAGTATGTGGCTTAGAGATAAGGGAATTGGAGCTGTTCTGCCAGCTCACCAAAAGTGGCTGAGAACAAAAGCAATAGGTGTTTGCAAGTATTGTTTGAAACAGTATAGGCTCTCCCCTATATTCAGCGGATTCAGTCGGCATTTTACATCCTGTGGACTAGTATGAAGGAGGAAGATGTCATGGGACAGCCCCAAGAGGTGTCGGACCAGACTACTCTTTAGGCTGCCCTACCTGCTGGTTTTTATCACTTATCCCAGCTCTGTGGTTCAGCATTAACCACTAAATGTTCCATTTTCCTCTTATTAATTAGAGGCAAATAATCTTGCTGGCGGTTGAAGCTGAATGCAGAGGAGTAGCCAGGAGCTCTGTCTGATTATTCATTAGTGATCTGTGGCTTCAGCACAGCCTTATCTCCTGATTTCCTCTCCATCATGTCTAGGTTAGGCTGGAGGCTGCTCTGTATCAGTTCAGCTCCAGCTGGAGATCTCCCCCTCCTTTTTATCTCAGCTGTACCATGCCTTTCATTAAGATACTTTTACATATAAAGTGGAAGGATTGAAAAGGATGCATGAAATGAGAAATGACCCTGGAGGAAAGAACTCGATTCAAGTCACACTAGAAATCCTTGTTTAATGCATAGGGGAAAAAAAATAGGAGTCTTTTTCAAGCTGTATGACTGTATCTTTACTTCTTAGAAAGAAATTATGCAGGTCCCAGTGAAAAGCAGGTGCCCAGACCCTCCCTGAACTAAAGAAAGAGCAGCCTGCGTCTGTGGGCCATAAAGAGAAGGTGGTTTGCACAGCGCATGAACTCCCTGCAATGTCACAGCTGATATATATAGCATGTGACATTCTGATACCCCGATTAACCAAAGCAGTGTGAGGGTCTGAATACTCCGAAATCGCCCATAGAATCGTCATGCCTCAGTTTTTGTGTGCTCTTGCTTTCAAACTGGGTGCTATTCATGCCTCTGACGTGAGCTTCCTGTAGCATTTCAACTGGGTCTGAGCAGCCTTATCGTTGAAATTAGACTTAAGACATTGATGAAATAGAAACCAATGCAAGTGCAATCAGCTTTGATACTCAAGTCATTAACATTTATATTGCACTTTGAAATCCTGCTTTGAAATGCGTTATTGAGATGTTTCCAAGGTGGGTGTGGGGTTTGTTGGTTGTTTTTTCACTTAACTGAGAGTTAGATACCAGCTGGGAAGCATAGAGCTTATGACTGAGTTGGGTCCCATGTGGTTTCAATGTGGCTGCTCTTTCCAGAGGTTTGGTCTTCTAGTTTTCCCTATTAATGTTCCAGAGTCACACGGAATACTAGAATGGTTTGGGTTGGAAGGGTCCTTAAAGCTCATCCAGTTCCAACCCCTGCCATGGGCAGGGACACCTTCCACTAGAGCAGCTTGCTCCAAGCCCCAGTGGTGTAAGAGTTGAGGTCACTTACTGACTGGAAGGAGTTGGGCTGGTTATTGTTAATGTACTAGCAGAGTCCGGACAGTAGTAAGGTTTCTCCTCAGGCTGTTTTGCACCACGATGGCCATGGCCATGCCTGATAGCTGTTCCTATACCACACTGCTCTCCTTGGCTACTGTAGAGATCTAACCAAGGTTTTCATCCTCTGCCAAGGGTTTTGGTGATCTCTGAGACCCTGGTACTACTCAGAGCAGCTTTGGGACTGCTTGATCTGTTTCTGTGGGTTGAACCATTGGTAGCCCAATGGGAAGGCCACATTTTACGTAGTTTCAGCTGAATATTTGGTCCAAAAAGGACCAAATTGAGTTTTAAATTACATCAGTGAGCTAAAATACCCTTTGTACTCACTTAAGCACTTCTAGTAATATTCTGTCCCTGGGAAGTAACATTACTCCAAGGAGCTCATGTTGCACTTAGTTTGGTTGAGTTATAATTCAAGTTTGACTTGTTATTTCTGTTCTCTGTCCCATGAGCACAACACTAGGAGTCTAAATCTCTTGTGCAGTGAGGAATAGACAAATAGGAGCTTTTGTCTTTCTCACCACCTCCTCAGACAATGGTGGCACTTCTGGTTCGGTGATGAAAGTCTGAACGGAGTTTTTGGATACGCAGAATATGGGATTATGCTTGAAATTGGCATTTCCGTAGGTGTTTAAGCTTCCTAAATGTTCATTCGGAGAGCACCAGTTAAAATAACTCCAAAATCATATTTGCAGCATGGTCTTTGTGGTTTTGTGTGAAAATAATGCAGAGCTGCTTTGTTGCTATGCGATCCAGACTTGGTACCTTTTTTTAACCTAGAAATGAGTTTGGTTGGGTTATATGTCTCTTTCTGTTCCTTCTTGTATCGGGAGCCTACCATAAATCTGTAGGCTAACTCACAATACAGATCTTTGCCCATCTGTCATCTCTGGAATATAATGTCAGTGCTGCTAAAAAAGCCTTTTTCCACGTAAACATCCCCTTCTCCAGAATCAGGAAAAGCAGCCCTTCCCATCTAAAACATACCATTTCGTTTTCAAATTGCCATTTATTTGGCTTGGAAAAGGCCAGGGCTCTCCAAGCAGGAACTAGAGAGGGAAAACATCAGGGACGTGCACAGATGCTAAGCCTGTTTGGAGCTGTGAAGCTGGGTGAAGATCTGACCCGGTCACATAGTTGGGAATGTTTTCTTCTCTAAAAGGCATAGATTTGGTTGCCCTCAGCATCACACTGTGATGAATTCTTTCTGCTCCCCTGAAAGGGTCTAATGAAGCAGTGGGAGAAGGCTCAGTGCCCAGGACCACTTTCTCCTGTGGAGCCTGCTGAGCCAAAGCATGGAGAGGGAAGGAGCAGCAAGCAGGGCAAATGCCTCTGATGAGGCCCACGAAACATTATCTCTTGCAAGCAGCTGCTCAAAGCCTCATGGTGCTCCTATCAACATACAGCTCCTCATCCATGGGTTGGAGCCCCACGCCAGCAATATATGCTCTCCATGTAGGCACGTAGCCTCAAGGGCAACCAAACTCACCATCAGCCCACCTCCGCTGGGCCAGGCAGCATGAAGTAGAACAGACTGGCTTAGTAAAGCCATCTACCTGCAATAAATCTGCTTCCTAAAATAGCTGCAGGGCTGTGGGGTATTTTTATAACAGCTACACAGGCCTTTCATGAAGGACTGTAAAGAAAGCTCAGAAGCATTAGCTGGAGTGTGAACTGGTGCAGTTCTGCCTGGCTTTGAGGACAGCCTGGAACAACAACCCTGGGAAGGGTGAAGTACCTGCTTCACCTTGCTCGGGCTTTAAATAAGGTACTCAAGGGTGTCAGTGTAAGTATCGGCACTAAGACACCCTTCACTGCTGGTGGCTTTAGGAATGTGAGGTTTTAGTAGTCGTTACGTGCATTATCTTATTGTTCTACAAGGACTCTCCATCAGTAGTGTTGCTATTTTAGCACTGTGCCTCCAAGAAGTGGGGAAAAGGAACTCACATTTACCTTCAGTAGACGAGTCTGGATGTAGGATCTCAGCGTGAGTGATGGTTGTGTGATAGCTCCAGGCTGGCCTAGGGCCACTTCCTCCACCAGACCCCCTCTCCACGTCTCTTCACCTCTCTGCCTGGCCGTCTTCCAGCCCCTGTGAGAAGTGCCCTGGTCCCAATGGGAGAGGAGCATGTGCTGCTTTGGGAAGATCCAGACTGCTTCAGTCAGCAGCATTAAGGACAGCCCTTGCTCTTGGTGTTTCTGCTGGAAGGAGGGTCAGGCGTCCCTTTACTCCACAGGTACCCCAAGAGCAGTGATCAGGCTTTGCCAGCTGTTGGGTTGCATTAACCAAGACCAAGTGTTCAGTTTGCTTCTGTAGCCTGGTCTGTCTTGAGGGTGTCAGGACCCAGCACCTTCCTTGGGGGGTGTTTTTGTCACTGAGGCACCATGTGCTGTTGGTATCCGCAGTGTATCAGGCTGCCATGGTGGGTACCCACATCTCCTGGGCCCCAGGGTGGGGATGGTGTCAGCCGTCATCCTGAGGGTGAACAGGCAAGCCCTAAATAGCAGGACCTATTCTGCTGCTAAACGACCGCAAAGAATCCTCAGGAGCCATCCCCAGGGAATACCAGCCCGGAGCCCCTTCTGCAGCTGGTGCTTCCTCCACCCCATTCCCTTCTTGGATATCAGGCCTTTGACCTGTCAAAGGGCTCACATTAACCCTATTCCTGACCTTGTGCACTGCTTCTTTTCCCATCCCAGCTGTTGGATTTAAACTGGGAACCTTTGGTGCAGATGAGTGCTGTTTATATTTAATCTGTGGCACTGTGAGCATTAATTAGGATTGCTGATAAGGAATGCAAACCTATTGGCACCCTCCTTAGTGGTTTCAGTGAGGAATGCTGGCATGGTGACAGCTCAGCTGCTGCTCCATGCGCAAGAAGCACGCAATAGCCAGGGAACATGTTGAGGAAATAGGTAATATTTCAGTGACTCCTAAATGCATCCATCCCTGGGAGCAGGAATTTGCCATCTTGGCTGCTGTGTGCCAGTGATATGGAAATATAACTTTATTGATGGGCAAAACAAGAGTTGTCCTATTTGTGTTGTGGTACTATGATATTTGGGCAGCCCAGACACAGTTGGTGGCATGGTAACTACATGAGCAGAACTTGGATGGTTTGGGATGTGGTCGGCTGGCACATTTGGAACAGTGGATTATCAGCCAGAAAGCACCCGTGTGGTTAAAAATACTCAAGAGAATGGATGCGCACTTCTGGAGGTAACCTGAGTCCTGAGAGCCGCTGAGAGTCCTTCATCTATTTCAGTGGCTGCTGTATGGAATGTGACAGTGAATTTTACAGGGAAGTGGCTGTAGGACCAGGGCTCTCATGAGGAAAAGAGCATCAACAAACCATCGCAACTCAAGATGTCATCTGGGGCCCTCCCAGGTCCTGGTAGCAGCTCTGGTGCTGATCCCCAGGCTAGAATCTAGATATTAGGAATAGTGTCATAGGGGTTTGTTCAGCCTCGAGAAGAGAAAGCTTTGGGAAGACCTTAGAGCAGCTCCACTGCCTAGAGAAAGCTGGAGAGGGGTTTTGGACAAGGACCTGTAGGGACAGGACAAGGGGAATGGCTTTAACCTGCCAGAGGGAGGTTAAGAGTAGACATTAGGAAGAAATCCATTACTGTGAGGGTGCTGAGGTGCTGGCACAGGGTGCCCAGAGAAGCTGTGGCTGCCCCATCCCTGGCAGTGTTCAAGGCCAGGTTGGACACAGGGGCTTGGAGCACTCTGCTCTATGGAAGGTGTCCCTGCCCGTGGCAGGGGTTGGAACTGGATGAGCTTTGAGGTCCTTTCCAGCACAAACCACTCTGGTCTGGGTTAGCCAGGCGCTCTGTGATGGTCAGATTGTGCACCAGCAGATCTGGAGAAGGAACAGAGGGATATAACAGCCAAGGCTGGCTGCAGCTGTACTGGTAAGTGGAGACAGGAGGGGGGTTGGTGATGGTGCAGCTGCTCCCTTGGAATACGACAGGGATCGCTGAAGAGGAGCCAAGAGTTCAGTTGCTTTAATATTCCCCTGATAATCAGGGAACCCCACAATACGGGGAGCTTTGTCCTTTCCTGTCTCATTCAGTGATGAACTTGAATAGTGAAAACCAAACCCAACCCCCAAATCCTATGTAATGTAATTATCTAGAT
The DNA here is from genome assembly GCA_017639245.1 of Myiopsitta monachus. Classification (NCBI taxonomy): domain Eukaryota; kingdom Metazoa; phylum Chordata; class Aves; order Psittaciformes; family Psittacidae; genus Myiopsitta; species Myiopsitta monachus. The sequence continues at coordinate 111,263,351 of CM029917.1, read as the reverse complement.
TAATACAGCTGGTCAGTTCCACAGCTTAACTCCTGGTGGTGGAATGGATTTCGCCCCTCCTTTATGACTCGGTTCTCTCGATTCAGTTGAACATTCCCTTACACTGCATCAGGAGCAAATCACCTCAGTTATTTCTTTGACTGTAAGTGCTGCGGTTGTTTCTTTGCAGCACTCTTATAGATATTCCCTGGTGCCCTTCTCCCTTCCCCTCCTGCCTCTGCTGTGTCCATTTTGACAAAGCAGGGACCAGAAGCACACACTGTGGTCCAGATTGGGGATTACTGCTGTGCCTAATAGGATTAGAAGATTGTCAGCACTAATCCTTATCCTGTTCTTTAGGCAGACTAACCTTTTACTTAGATGTTTGCCTCCTGTTGCACAATCAGTTGACTCCTCAGTGATTTCTTTACAGCTGCTCTTTCGTCCTTTTGCAAGGCCATTATAATGGCTGCAGACCTCCATGGGGCTGGAACTGGATGGGCTTAAGGTCCTTTCCAACCCAAACCATTCCATGATTCCTACACAAAGGAGGCTGGGAAGGAGACTTAGACAAGGAATGGCTCAGTGGCTTGAGCAGAGAGTCAGCCTCGGGTTTGTGTATTGCGTGCAGAAGGAGTGATTTGGCAGCAGTGTGAGCATGGGGATGAAGGAAGGCAGGAGTCAATGGTAACTAATTACATAGGAAACTTGGATGAGGGGGAAGAGAGAAGCATTGTTTTCACAGGGGGGAGGGACTGTATGAAGAGATATAGGATTGAGATGGATGTTTGAATTAAATCAGTTGTATGCAAGACAGTAACTTCAGGAGGCTTTCTGGAAGTGGCCTATGTGCAGGTATTTGTCTCCAACCCCTGCAAATGCTTTACAGACATGCCTGAACATCTTTTGCTCTTTTGCCTTTCATTTGGAAGGAGTACCCAGGGGTTAAGGGACTTCAGGCCACATAATAAGCCCCAGCAGTGACAAGACTGGAATCCAACATTCCTCACACTGTTTTCAGTGTGGGAAACCACAGCAGTAATAAATGTCCATATATGCACACAACACACTGCAGGGCAGATGAGTGAAACTCTCGATCTCCAATTTAGGGAGAGCGCATCACCTTGTTTACTGCCCCTTGCTCCGCAGATGCAAAATCACTGCACGGTTGCTTTCCCTCCCCGGGTTCTGTTTGAGGCATTCATTGTCTGCCCCTAATTCTTTTCCAGTGATCCTGTGAACTGTTTGCTCCTTCAGGATCCAGTTGCTTTCTGTTACCAGAACAAACTGAGGAAATGGATATCAATCACTCGGTGACTCTTTGCAGGAAATAAAAGCGTGAGATAGCAGCCAAGCCAAGGAGGAAGGACAGAAATGCGGTGCTTGTCAGGAGAGCCAAAAATGGTATTCATGTAGTTTCTGAGTATTATAGAATCAAAGAACGGTTTGGGTTGGAAAGGACCTTAACATCATCCAGTTCCAACCCCCTGCCATGGGCACGGACACCTCCCACTCGAGCTGTCTTCCTTTTGTGAGCTCTGCCTCCTCTGGATTAGGTCCTGCTCCCACTGATCGCAGAGGGGATATTTGTTAGTAGCTTCAGTGAGAACAGGATCAAGCTGCTGTCTGTGTGTTCTTCCTTGCTTTAACCAGTGTTGCTGTTAAGATACTGCAAGGGACAAAAATGCTCTTGGCTTCCCGGAATCTGAGCATTTGGATCTAATCCTTGCCTACAGCACAGTGAAATGGGTTCAGAGCTGCCTGCTTCCAGCAAAGCTTTTAGGAGCCAGTGTGAAGCCTCTGTAAAACACTGACTCTCCTCACTTAGTAGGTGCTTTTCTGCACTCTGCATTGTGCTTCAGGTTCTCTAAGCGATGCTACGGTAAGCATGATGGAGAGCAGGTCACTGCTACGGAAATCAGGATGTGTGCTGGCTCACCCCAGTCTTCCACAAATCCCTTCTCCAGCTCCGGGAAGCACGAGGTACACCATAGCCCAGAGTGTTAATATTTAATGTCTTCTGCACATAATGGACTCAGCTGTAATTATGAGTCCCACAGCACGCAATTGCTACTGGCGGGATGCAAAAGATGACTGCAGGTCCATGAGGCTCCACCATTAGGGATTGAAACATTGATCATTTCCATCCCCAAGAGCTGCAAATCCAGATGGCAGGAGTTTAAAGCAAAAGCTTCCATGGAAGGGTTGGGAGCCAAAAAACTTTCCCCTGCAATCTATTAAATTTAGACTTTGCAGCATCATCCTGCTGCACTGAATAAAAGTGACTGAACCCTGGGCAGGGCAGAGTGGTTTTGACAAGCCTATGCTCATGGCCAGGATAATCCAAGTGAATAAGCATTTAGGCAGTGATGCAGAGAGGAGTTACTGTAGAAAACCTCTCCATGTTCTCTTCTCAGTACTGCTATTTTTAACTTACAGATCCCTATTCCTTTCTTACATGAAATCTTGAAGCTGGCAGCATCCCTTTCAGACTTGGAAACAAAAGGAAACTGAAAGAACAGGAAAGCTGGCATTTTTAGGCCCGTTAGCGCATCTTGGTGGGCAAATTCTCCTCCTTTGGGCCCAAATTGACTTTACCAAACAGTGCAGGTCTTTTCCCTGCAGCAGATTTAGTCACAGAATCATTAGGGTTGGAAGGGACCTTTGGAGATCATCTAGTCCAATCCCCCTGCGAAGAGAGAACCCAGCATTCACACCCCTTGTGCCAGGAGAACTTGGATTCTGCTCTATGGTGTTTGCCAGTTCTTCAGGGTATTGAACAGAGGTGGAAGGGAATGTAGAGAGATGGTTCTCGTTAGGAACTAGCTGTATTCCTGGTTTCACAGGACAGTGTTTGGAAATCACAGGAGGTTGGTGGCCCTTCTTGAGTTGGCTTGGGGCTGGTTGTTTTAATTTGTATGTAGTACTAAGGTACAGCTATGGAAACCGCTGCAAAAGGAGAGTCAGCCTGAATCCCTGCTCTTCAGTCATGTCTCTGGCAATAGTTTCTCTGAATTGAGTGATGCAAATCCTCCCTGTACTGTACTTAGTGCACTCAAGCGTGAATCAAATCCTCACACTTCTTACAGTGCAACAAACACGTTTAACAGGCAGGAAAAAGGAATTGAAGGTTTCCCTGAGACAGGAAATCAATCTAATCCATTTGTTGTTTGGTTTTTTCCAGGCTTATATTTGGCACTCTTTACCCCGCATATTATTCCTACAAAGCCGTGAAATCAAAGGACATCAAAGAATATGTGAGTAATGAGGTTTGGGGCTGTACTGCAGGGTTTGTTTTCTTCCTCATCACATTGTGAAGGTGTTGTCTGTGTTCTGGGAAAGCTCATAAGCCAGTGCGAGGGGAAGGCTGGCCTGAAGATGGGCTGGCACAAGTCTCAAATGAGGAGACCTGGGTTTGTGTTTCTGGCTCCTCTGCTGAGTTGATGTGCTCTTTGACAAACGTGTGCTGTTTCCATGGTGTTGTGAGCTAAATACGGTCAACTTAAAAGGTGTTTGGCACGCAGAGCCTTGCCTGTTTTCCTTTTGTTTCTGAAGAGCAGCATAAATCAAAGCCTTTTCAAAAAGCCTTGAAGCTTGAGCTGCTCATTCAAAGCGAGGATCAGAGGAGGAAACTTGAAGCGCATATGACTGAATCCTCAGATGGAAACATCCTTCCACGTGGAGTGACCTATTTACAGGCAGATCTGGTTGTGCTGCCTCATCCTCTGGCTGAAAGATCTTCCCTGGGCCCAGTTTCTAATGGCATATGGGGCCACCAAGGGAAAGCTGCGGGAGAACCAAATCCACCTGGAAGCTGTTGGTGTCCTGTAGGGTTTGTAGTGCCTTCACAACCTGAGTTCTGTTACACTGAACGCGACTCAGCCTCCAGATCTTGGCTCTTCAACCCTCTCAAGATCCCAAGGATAACAAGCCCATTTTCTCCTCTGGCTAACAGCACAGATGGGTGTCCTGTGAAGCCCTTGTGCCAGATGAAACAGGGCCTCGCTGCGCCTGCTGAGATTTTTCCCTTCCTATTTGTACCCTCCTTCAGTTAACGGTGGGGATGTTCTGAGAATCATTGAGTGTTGCAGAACACATCAGATACTTACAGCAAAATGTCCCTGCAGCCCTTGCACAGCTTTGCTGCTCAAGGTTTGTGCATCCTTTGCTTGGGAAGGATGGAGACGTGTGCTGGCGTCCCCAAGGCAGTGTCTGCCACTGACATTTAATGTTTCCATAGCCCCTTTCTGGAAAGTATTGTGTTGAAGGGTCTAATTCCTGTTGGAAATTCAATTGCAAAGGAAGAACTCGCATCAGACGCATGGGGTCATGACCCAAGTGTGAGACCTGCTCTGCACTTAGAGTTGTTTCCTCAGTTGTGGCAGTACCTCTATTAGTGTCTGATTAAATAACCCGAAGCAGTAGCAGTTTACACTGACCCAGTACGAGCCTTCATCTGTTACTCTGGATAAAATCACTGTAGTTTATTTTGATTAGTAATAGCCATTTTGGCAAATGGTGTTTGAGGCTGATCCAAGCCCCTCCACACCAGGTCTTGGTTGGTTTGAAGTTTGGCTGGCAGGAATGTCCAACTGAGGCTTTGAGTTACTGGAGAAAGCACTGACAGAAGCTGCCCTGGGAAGACAATGTTCTCGGGCATTTGGCAGGGCCATGCTACTGCTATCACACTAAATATACGTATAAATAAGTCCCAGGAGAGCAGTTCTTTAGCTCTATATAGTGGCAATTCCTCAGGGAATAATTGCACTACCTGCAGGGAGTGAAGAGACACTACAGGTACTGTCCCACTGCACTGGGGAGAAGATGGAGGAAGCCATTTCAGAGCTGGTGAGGTGCAGATTTATTGCCACCTCCATCCTTCCTTCCCCAGAGCAACACGTGGTGTAGGCATCCCCCTTGTACTGCCTTCTTTCCCTTATTACACACAACGTGTGCTTTTACTACCAGTATGAGGTAAAATGCCCTCAGCCCAAGCCCCAGGTAAGGGATTTAAGCTGATTCACTCGCCCTTGTCACGGCAGTGTGCTCAGAGTGTGGATGTGAGGAGGCACCACCAAGTGATGCACACTGATTCAGGAAGTTGGGGTGAGCTGACTGTGCTCCTGAGCCCTGGATCATGGGATGGGCAATTACCTCTTTATCTTCCCCTGGCTGGTTTCCCCTGCCTGTTGATATAATGCAAGTAAATAGAGTTTGTCTTCGTTGCAGTTTGGCCAACATCCCTCTATTCACCTTTGTCAAGATGAGCCAAGTGAGGCTGTTAATGCCCTGTGATAGGGCTGTGGTCCTCTGAAAGGACAGAGCCAGGCTGCTCTTCTTTTCATAAGGCCAGTCCTAAAGGCCACAGTCTCTTCCTTCCCAAGGGTTTGTGTGGAAATCTGATGTGTTGTGTGCTGAGGTGGGGGACTTCGAGCATCTTCAAGTCCATGGTAATTGTTAAACACACAAGGGGGAGGTGGGAAGAACCAGAACATTCTTTTTCTGTGGGAGTTACTCTGTGCGTCTGTGCCTGTAAGAGGTAGTTCAAGGCCCTTGGAGGAGAATGAGCTGACACTGATTTTGTTTATCAGGTCAAATGGATGATGTACTGGATCATATTCGCGCTCTTCACGACAGCAGAGACATTCACGGACATCTTTCTATGCTGGTGAGCACCACACGGGAGAGGGTCTTTGGAGTGAGGTGGAAAGAGAATGGAGATGTTTAAAAGTGAGGTGAAAAAGGGGCACAAAAGGTTCACTGCTTCCTGAACATGGGGTTAGCAGCTTCAGGTGCATAGAGGTGCTTTGGCTGGAGGAGCTGTGCTTCCTTCCTCAGTGCTGCCACAGGAAAAGCAAGAAAGAAGATGGAACTGCTCCTTGAGATCTCATTAGTGAGAAGTCATTACAGGAGGCTGTCCCCTGCATGTCAGAGAGGCTTATTGCTGAGTTGGATGCTTGCACAGATCATCACATAAACAACAGTAGCTTGAACTGCAGACATAGTTCTAGGCTTACCTACCTGTGTCCTACAGCACATACACAGACTGTAGGGACCAGGCAGATACAGCCCTGAAGCACAGGACTCCGCAGGCTGCTGCATGAGTGGTTGTTCCTGGGATGTTTTGCCGTTCCAGCCTAACCAGGCCAATTCCTGGTTAGATTGGGTTCATGGTTTGATGGAGGACACTGACAGTCCATACTGATGTGAGCTCTGGTACCACTGGAGGATTCCTGGTGACCTCTGTCAGGATAAGAGCACATAAATACCCAATTATCAGATTCATATACTCATCATAGAATCACAGCATGGTTTGCGTTGGAAGGGACCTTAAAGCTCATCCAGTTCCAACCCCTGCCATAGGCAGGGACACCTTCCATAGAGCAGGTTGCTCCAAGCCCCATCCAACCTGGCCTTGAACACTGCCAGGGATGGGGCAGCCACAGCTTCTCTGGGCACCCTGTGCCAGCACCTCAGCACCCTCCCAGGGAAGAGTTTAATTCCTTAAATTTGGATGCTCAAGTTAGGAAACGTTTGTTGCTTCATTGTTGGTTTCAGTAAGGCCTTTCTAGTGTTAACCAGTGAGATGAGCAGACTTCAGGATGAGAATCCAACTGTAATGCATGGCCCTCACCTAAAGCCTGTTCATGCATAGCAGTGCGTGCCTCTAGTGAGCCCTTCAGAGAAAGGGAACTGGGGGTACTTGGCAACATGTCAGATCTGTTTAAAAGGGTATAAAAGACATTTTTGTGTCTCTGTCTAATTTCCATGCAAATCTACCTCTGCTGTCTTCATCTGGAGCTTTGTTTTTGGAGCATGTATTATGCGGGTCTCAGGGGGAATGACAGAGGGCTCATCCAGCCTGTGCAATCAAGTATGCTGCAGAGATCCTCAGTGAGGTGTTAGACCAACCTGGCACATCCATGCTTGGCGTAGAGCCTCACAGAGGCCCATTGGGTCAGACCTGGGTGCTGTATGGCCCAGCTGGCTCAGTGGTGGTGCTGTGCACAGGCTGGGTCCAGCTGCACACTCACCACAGGGCCTCTGGGTTGCTCTTGCTTGCCTGCAAAGGGTAGCATTGGTTCATCACATGAGGATGCTGCTAGCTGGCCAGCCTTGAGCTCTAGGCTTTGTCCTCCAAAAGAGAGTCTGCATCATCTAATCCTAAGAAGTCCTTGGCTTGATGTTACAGCTAAAGCTTGTCCTGTTGCCAATGAGTCTCCTGCATACATTACAATGCTACCTGAAAGCCACGGTGTGGATCTGCACCTTTATATTGCATGTTGCTTGGGCAGCAAAGGTTCTTGTATTCCAGTTTCAGATAAGTGTTATCTTAAAAGCAGAAGGGGAGAGAGATGAAAGGTACGTAAACATATCAATGAAACATTGATTTGCTGGTTTGCTCTTTGCTCCCTCCTAATGACTGGGGATGCTATGAAGGCAGCATCTGTCCTCATTGCACGTAGAAAGCTCCTCTTATCACACAGCAGAGACTCTTTCAGACCATTAAATAATGGCCCCGATACCCAAGTAAAGCTTTACCCATGTGCTAGTTGAGATGTCTGTAAAGGTGAGTGGATGTGTTCTGGTCTTTGGACTTTTTAGTAACCAAAAGCTTCCCTAACCAGACTGGCCAGTCCCTTCCTGTGCTGAGCATCTCCAAGGGCAGTGGTTAAATTGGGAGTGGACACTAATAGCTCTTTTTCTCCTAGGTTTCCATTCTACTATGAACTCAAAATAGCTTTTGTAGCCTGGCTGCTGTCTCCATACACAAAAGGCTCCAGCCTCCTGTACAGGAAATTTGTTCATCCAACACTATCTTCAAAAGAAAAGGTAATCACAGGTGCCTGGATGGAGCAGATCTGCAATGTGTTTACTGCAGTCCTGCTGTCACTCCTTTTCATTGAAGGGCTGGGAGTTGCTGATTCTCTTCCTCTATCATTTGGTCATCTCCTTCGGTCGGTGGTTTTGTTCTTTGTTGAGTATTTCAGTGCTGGCATCCGTTCAGCACACTCACACGTATTAACTCATCTTTGTGCACTGAGATGTTGGGAGGGAAGGGGATAAAAATACCTCCTGAGCTGCTTTGCACGTACTGGCTGGATATAGCCGAGTGCTGTGTTGTGGCTGGGTGTAACAGAGAAACAGGGTCTGGCAGCCGGGGCTCCTTGACTTTGTTCCCAGCCCTGCCTAAGATGTTGTGCAGCGCTAAAACGAATAGCCCAGCCTGTCTAAAACGGGCTTAGCAAGCACTGTGTAGCCTGCTGAAGTAAGGCATGCAGCATGCCGAGGTCCTGGGCTGAGAAATGGCTTGCTCAGATTAACTCTGGGGAGAGGCAATACAGCTTGGATCATTCACCTGCCTAAGAGATTCCTGTGGCTGTGAATGGGGCGTTGTCAGGCAGAGCCGTTTGGCTCATGGGAATACATAGGCCAAGAATAGCCATCAGTCACATATCAACATACACACTACTAAGAAGCGAATAACTTTCCTGCATTGGCAAGTATGGAAATGTGTTTAGCCACAGGCCGTGCATGGGCAGTTGTATCCCAGTCCTGTCCAAGGAGGAGAGTGGGAATCAATCTCCTGTCTCTCTGCATCCTGGGAACTTCAGCTTTTCACAAGTAGTTCTTGTGCATTTTGGGTTGCCACTTCTTATCTGCTAGAAACAGGGAGGGAATCACTACGCAGCCAGCAGCTTCGCATGGCCTCCAGTCCCCACTAACCCAGCACATCCAGCACCTCAGTACTGGAAGTCATTGTCATCCATTATCATCCAGACCCCTACGTCTTGAGGGAGGGAAGGTGTGGGCAGGAACTTTCATAACCATTTCACTGTATATTGAGCAGCATCAAATCCGGAAGCTCTGGACTTAACAAGTCCGTGGGCATGTTGAAGCTGGCCACTGCAGTGATGGGAGAGATACTTCTGAGACCACCAGTCCTGTCTGCAGGGCAATGCAGCTTCAGCTGCCCAGTGTCATAATACAGTTCTTTTTAACTATGGGGCAATGCAATTTGTCTTTAGAACCCATAGGTTGCAAATGGCTCCTGGTCCATTCTGCCCAGGTCGATGTATCTGTCTTGTTTCCAGGGCCCATTGATAGTCATTGCACATTGCGCAAGTGTGTCCCAGCTTTGGATCCCAGTCTTCCATTTGCACAATAATGAGTTCCCAAAGCCTGCAGTGGCAGTTACTGCTCCCCTGCAAACTTTTTCTCTTTGCAAACATTGGCTGTGAACTTGTCTCCAGCTAAGGTGAAGGAGGAATGGATGGTATCTACCTCCATAAAAGACGCCGTAGCCCTGCCAAAAGTTCGAGGCTTGGAACACTCTGAACTTGTCCTTCCTTCGCTTTATTGCTTGTTTGTTTTGTTGTTTGCTGTGACAGGAGATCGATGACTGCCTTGTCCAGGCCAAAGACCGGAGCTACGATGCCCTTGTCCACTTTGGGAAGCGGGGGCTGAACGTCGCAGCCACAGCAGCTGTCATGGCAGCTTCGAAGGTAAAGGTGCTGGCCAGGATGGTCACACGTCAGCATCCCAGCTGCATCCATCACCACCAGCATCCACACTGTGGAGGGGGAGAGATGGGAAGGGATTCTCTCACTGGTTTTGATCATGCCTCCCAGTCTCCCTTTCACCAGCCACATAGGAGCCTCTTGGGATGAAGAGGCGGTGATGCTCAGCCTACAGGAGTTGGAAATGCAGGAGTAAGACTGCATTTACTTAAGTGTCAATACCCAGGTGACAGCATTAGGAATTCTGTCCATCACAACCCGTGCTCTTCCTTTTCACTGGCAAAACAGGAGCGTGCTTCCATGGAAGGCTGAAATATGCTCACCGTTAGGTGAACACAGTTAGTGCCCTGCCAGGGAAATCTATTTCTTTTGGTGAGTACCTTCTGTGGTGAAGGGAAAGCCCTTCCGCACCCCAGTTCTTCAGTTGTTATGCTGAATTGTTGGGAAGTCTGGATAATGTGGGTACTGACAGAGAGCAGACGTGATCCATGAAGGCTAAAAGTTCATCTGCAAGGCTTACGCATAACATACCTAGTATATAATTCTCTGGAGGCATGTTTATGTAAGAGTGAATGGGAAGCGGCATTAGTTTTGGAGAAGGATATTGGATGAGTGGTCTCATCTGGGGAGGTGCATCATGTACTCAGTTCCTGGCTTAGGGCCAGTACCAGAATACAGCTGTTATCTCTGTTTCCTTGCTTGCATAAAAGCTGCGAGGACTTGATAACTGCATTTTGTGGTCCTGCTGTCTGGCCACGGATTATCATGGCTTAGGGTAAATGTACGCAGTGACCGTACCCTTGTGTTTTGGGGGCAAGACTTGTATAGAAAGGTACGGCTTTTGTGCAGTCAGACACAATGCCTCTTGCAAAAGGGTAATAGAAACTCATGGGCACTGGTATTAGGGAAAATGTGTGAAAGGGAGCTGAAGGAAGTTATTTTCCTCTTCAAATGCTTTTCATATGACCCCAGGCGCATCATTTTAGTATGTTTTGGGCTTACCTTCTGTAAAAAACACATCATACATCCTTAGGAGCCCAAATACCATCAAGTCCATAGAGCATGTTGAATGCAGGGTACTACAGAAGCAGGGAGCACCCGGGGTGTGCCATGCACATGTATGATCACGAGGATATGCAGAAGCTGTATTTTGTTTCAAAGAAAAACCCCAGATTGCCTTCCTTTTCCCTACCGAGCATTGTGCAGCCTGTGGCTGTTAGCCCTGGCTCAGTTCTCCTGACCTGATGGCTCCTCACTGATAAGGCTCTGCTAACCCAGGGACTGGTAGCGAATCCAAACCTGGACTGAACCCTGGGATAAAGGCAGCACTATGTATTTACTGCCAAACAAAGCAACATGTGTGTGATGCTACCATGGCACTTAACACTTCTGAGGCTGCTGTGTAAGCCTGAAGAAGTCACTCCATGGTCTTTAATAGGCCCTGGGAATGACAGCTTTGCAGCGCTGCCTTTGCTCGGTGCCCCTTCCTACAAAGTGCTGCAGATTCTTTGTGCTAGAGCTGCTTTAGGCCAGAGTGAGAAACTGTGTGTGAATCTGAAGGAACTCGGGCTCCTGCTTGGGCAGCTCCTGAATCTGAGATGCTCAGACCCCCAGTGCCAACCTGCTCATCTCACACTGTCTTCAGCCTGAATGAACAGTCAGCACCACAGTTCTACTTCCCACTGCTCTGCTTCTCTGGAGCTCTCCTTAATGTCACTGCCTGGAAATGGGGCTCCAGTGGCAATGGGAAGCTGGGTGGAAGGGAGAAGAGCCTCCAGGGTACAAGGAAGCCATTGTTTTGTGTGAATGGAGCTCCCCATTCAGTGGTGGAAGAAAGCAACGCTGTGACTTGTGTGGTATTGCTGTATGGCACATCTGCCAGCCTAAACTGAGATGCTGCACCCTATGAATGGACCAGAGGAGTCTTCCCTGCCCACTGCTTTGGGGAGGGGAAAATGAGCTGTTAAGAAGATTAAGAGGTTGTTGTTGGATGGATGGATTGATTTTTACAACAAAGCAAGGGCTGTTCATGTCTTTGCTTCAGCCTTGACATTTAGATTACCCTGAATATGTGAGGGGAAAATAGGACTCCTGGCTTCCTTCAACGCTTTGGTGTGTGGCCTCCAGCAAGTTCTTTGCTTCTGTGTGCCTCGGGGTGCAGATCCAAGAGACAGGGTGAGCTGATCTGACAGCTTCCCTCCTCCAAAGTGGGGTAATGCTCCTGCTCCCGGTGTGTTACTGTGCATCAGCATTTTGGACCTCCTCAGATTCTCTGTAATCTATCAGAAGGCTGATCCAGAAAGAGAAGAAAAGGGCATACTGCTTTTTTGAGCCCAAAAATGAGTCTCAAATGCCTGAGCAAGCAGGAGGGAAGGGATGGAGCTGCTTTGTGAAGAGTATGGCCCGAGGAAAGGAAAGCAAGATGCTGGTGCAGATTAGCTCTGCTGCTCATGGAAACACACCCTTAATGCATTTGCACTCTTCATGGTGTAATAGTCAGGAGCGGTTAATGCAGCTTCTGCCCCTCGCCCTTCTCAGGCTGAATCTATTGTCTTTGGGCAGGCAGAGCTGAATGGCTGAGAATTACGGGCGATGTGTTGCGGAACAGAAGCTGAGCTGAGGTTCCTCAGCTATTCAGCATGTGAAATGCGAGTAGTCAGGCGTGGATGCGTCTCCATTTAGCTGTCCCTGCTATGAAGGAAGCCCTTCCCAAGAGGTATGGGCAGGTAGAGGTGGTAATGGGGTTTGTTGCCCTGGGTTTCAGCTGCTGTTAAGTGTATGTCAAAGCCTTCACTTGCTCACTTGGGAAGGAGGTACGACAGAGATGGATTATGCTGCATGAGAGACGTTTAAATGACGGTCTGGAAAGCCCTTTGAGCAGACAGATGCTAGGCAAGACTGCAGTGCTGTCCCTAGGGGGGAGTTTCCAAGGAGGAAGGGAAGAGGATATTATTCCTATGGCTTATCCTGGTTGTCCCATCCGGCTAACCTGTGGTAAGTGTTGAGTGTAGATGGGGAAGTGAGCCCTTCAGGGCCTCAGGTTCATTCAGTTTCAGCCTTTAATGGATTGTGTTAAAACTGGAACCTATATATAGAACCTGTATATGGAACCTATAATACAGAGATGACCATCTCTTCAGAAGCACTGAGCTCCTGAGCCTCCTGTGGAAACCATAGCTTTTACCAGTAAGTGAATGTGAGGATCCGTCTTCACTTGCTGCTTCACTTGGATTTCCTGCTTCACTTGGATTAATGGGCAAGGAAGAGACGCTATTGTACTAAGAACCCTCAGACTTTGCAAATCAGCATCTTCTAGTGGCAAATACACGGTGAGCTGCTGGGCTGGAAGTGTCCTCTGTCCAAGCCTGTTCTCAGTACATTAGCTGAACTCTAAAGGCTCCTGTACTTGGAGACACGTTTCTCACTGTGCAGAACCCTGTCCCCTCCTTTCCCTGCGCTGTGGTAACTCATCATCCTGTTCCATCATGGTCTTTTGTCTCTCATGATACGATCTTGGGGCAAGGCCCATGTCTTCAATCTATCTTTTATTTTAGCCATTCATTTTATCCATCACCTAGTTGTCCATGCAGCACAATGCGGCTGGCTCTCCGATTGCATCTGTGTGTGACAGCCTGCTACTTACACATTTACTGCAGGGCAAGATACTGCAAGCCGTGCACAGCCACAGCTTCCTAACCTCTCATCCCTTGGCCCTTTCGCCTTCCTATCTTCAGTAACCCTCCGTTTCAGCACGCCAGCTGCAGGCTCATCTCCCTTCCCCTCCCTCCTGCTCCGCTTTGTTTTGAAGCCGCATTTGTGCTAATGCTGGCACGAACCTGTGCCAGTTCATTTCACAGGCTGAGGAGCTGTCAGTGTTCCAGGTACCCTGGCCCTGCCCAGCTTGGCTCGCTTGGGTGTTTTCTCTCTCCGGAGAGTCTATTTTTGATGCTCTCTAAGCAGACAGCAGTGGATATCTGCTCTTATTACACCCTGCAAGGTGCTCAACACAGATCTTTTCCCTGTTCCTAGCAGCTTGTGTTCCCATCAAGGAGCATAATCTGATTTGGGGCTCTGTAATCCTGTCCTCATTGCTTGGTCATTCTGTCACACGCTGTGACTTCAAGTGGCTCAGTCCTAAGTGGCAGGATTAGGTGACCAGGCAGTAAATCCTGCTGCTCTTTGTGTGCTTTCAATTAGTTCCAACTAATTCAGCCATTCCTGCTCCCAAAGGGCCCTGGGCACTGACTGCACCTTCTTTCCCGCTCTACTTCAAGGGACGAGAAGCAGCGGAGCCTGCTTTTGGGTCACAGCAGCAGCAGGTTGTTACAGCCCCAGTAGTGGTGCTGGTGCCAGGCAGTGGAGTCATCAGGTGGAAGCATGGGCATAAGTGGGTTTTTCACTGGCCCCAGCCAGGTTTCTAACATGAGCAGCTGGGATCCGTAGTGGCTGCGGTGAGGAGAGGTACCAATGGCTTGGAGGCGCATCCAGCACATCCGTATTTACTCCCTTGCTGTCACCGTGCTCCCAGTACTTTCTCATGCTCTGCCTGTCGCCCTGAGCTTCCTGCTGTTTGCTGCCTTGCCCTGTCTCCAGTCCCCTGCTCTTCTGTTCCCTGCTTGCCTTCCCTGCCCTGCCATTGCCTCCTCTGTCTCTGCAATGCACCCATCACCAGTTTTATGCTCTCTTTCAGCTCTCTGGCCCTCTCCTTCAATGTTCAGGGTTTCCCAGATCCTCTTCTCATGTGGCCTTATTCCTCACCCTGAACAAACTAATTCTGCCAAGCAGGCCGATGTCTTTCCCTGTCTCCAAGACAAATCCTGCTGCCAACCACTTAACCACCCCCAAGCTTCACCTACAACCCAGTTCTTCAAAGGAGAGCAGCAGAAAACATCCCACAGCCATCAGATCATCATAACCCAAAGCTTTCCTATAATGTGCCGCCTTCTGCCCTCCTGTGTGTGGGGCAGGGACAGTTTGCACAGCACCTGGTGCTGTGCCCCTCGTACAGCCCGTCTTTAAGAAGGGGACGGGGGCACAGCATGCCGCTGGCAGCGGGCACAGCACCTTGGCAGGGGATGATGGATGAGGAGGGAGCAGGCACGCATGACTGGTGACGATGAAATGCCTGTTTGTGCCTAACAAGTCTGAGAAACAGTCCAGGAGTCTTTCATGCGTGGGGAAATACGGCTTGTGGCGCTGCCAGGGCTAGCAGTCACCGGGTATGGGTCAAAAGGAGCAGGCATGCAGATGAGGGTTTCGCTGTGTGCATCCGCCTCTTTAACTAAGCGTCAGCAGTTCCCAAACTGCCTCAGCTCCCAGCCCGCTTCCATTTCCCCCTTTGGGCTTATCATCCCCTGGGGACTGTGCTACTTTAGGGTCCTTTAGCTGAAGAAATATATTGGGAAGGTTCCCAGTGTGTCTGCTGGTTTTTAAGCTAGGGTATCGGAAGGGAAATGCTGGCGATGATTTAGATTCGATCTTCTCTAGTCAAACAGCATCTTTTCATTCGTTTCTAGTACCCGTCTATTATAGGTAGTGCAACTGCCTGAAAGTAAATATTTAGATCCCTAATTTTCCATGAGGAGTGAGACTTATTTACTGTGGAGGAAGAGCTTGTGTGGGGAAGAGACTGCTGCCTTTTGTGACATGACAGTGGAGAACTGCACTTTTACTTGGATGAGGAAAGAGGGAAGCAGGGGGTAGGGAGTACCCTTTCCCATAAGATGCTGCATAAAGCCACTTTGTAATGATTAGATCCCACTGCTTGGAGGGAGGGTGTCTCTTCACTTACTAAACACATCTGAGGACAATTCTGATCCATCTGCTTAGCACCACATCTGTAATGGCCATGTTGCAAAGGAGGGCACACAACACGGCCAAGATCAGCCATCAGGAGTGATTTAAAGTACACAGTTTGAGAAGCCTTTGGGGACCAAAGTGTCAGCTCAGGAGGGGACATCGGTGTCAGCTCAGAAGGGGACATCGGTGTCAGCTCAGAAGGGCTGAATCTGCTGCTCTTGAAAATAGCTTCCTTTAAAGGATCTCCATTCTGGATCCAGAATCAAAGATGTCATGGCTGAGCTATGTTACACCACTAAAGAGGGACAACAAATGTCTTCCTCGGTAGTGTGGCACTAATCATAGTATTCTGTGACCTGTTCCTGTCATGGTGTGATGAATCTTTCACTCTTAAGCCTTTGAGCATCTGTTTCTCCCAGATCAATAACAACCCAGTGCTGCTTGAGCTGCAGTCCAGGTTTCTCTCTATTGTTGGCTCTTCTGCTGGTGTCTCCAAGAAGCCGACAATAGGCGGTGAATGCACAGGACAGCAGAACCAAACAATAAACTTGTACAGCGAGAGATAACAAACAGTTCCCAGGGGAGGAAGTGAGCTGCACAAACAAAAAGGGTGGATGAAGTGAAGTTTCCACCATCGACATTAACGTCAGCTGTGGTTTCCCTTTGAGTCTTTAGTGCTGTCTGACATCTCCGAAGCGGGTGGCGAGGAGGCACGGCACGCAGGGGCTGGCCATCAGGGTATTGCTTGTAGGATATCTCTGCTCCTACGGGGAGGAAGCAGATTTCTCCTTCGCTCAGGCCTGTGCTCAAGAGCATAAAGCCGATGGGTTTGCTCTTAGCAAATGATAACGTTTCTGTGTGCAAACTCTGACCCATTGCTGGGTGTGATTCCCCAGCGTTACCCTGCTTCTCATAGGACCTGGCAGTCACCCGGACTGAAACGACTGAAGACACTCGTTTTATGGAGACAGCCTGAGAGGCTTGGGGCTGTTCAGCCTGGAGAAGAGAAGGCTGCGTGGAGACCTCAGGGCAGCCTTCCAGTATCTGAAGGGGGCCTATAGGGATGCTGGGGAGGGACTCTTCATGAGGGACTGTACTGACAGGACATGGGGTAATGGGTTTAGACTTAAACAGGGGAAGTTCAGGTTAGATATAAGGAAGAAGTTCATTACATGTGAGGGTGATGAGGCACTGGAATGGGTTGCCCAGGGAAGTTGTGAATGCTCCATCCCTGGCAGTGTTCAAGGCCGGGTTGGACAGAGCCTTGGGTGACACTGGTTTAGTGGGAGGTGTCCCTGCCCATGGCAGGGGGTTGGAACTGGATGATCTTAAGGTCCTTTGCTACCCAACCGTTCTGTGATTCTGTGACTGCCATGTGTCCTAAATTCGTTACAAATGCACTCTGTTATTAATGATCTCAAGTCTGGATTGCAGAGGTGGCCAGTCTTCAGCGGGAAGCATCCATCAGGTGCAAGGAGCAGAGTGGCAGCCCATGGTGTTTGTAATTTGCTTTACTCTCTAAACAGACTTGCTAGGTAAGCCCCTGTCAGCTGGGGTTATGGAGTGGGAAAGTTGAGGAAGGGGGAATCCTCATTCAAAGGTGGGTGTCCCTGCTTCTTATGTGTATGTGAGTCCCCTGCACATGGTGCCCAATGTCATGCTCATGTCTCGCCTCGATTACTTATGCTTCAAATAGACCTTGTTCTCAAAGCTTTTACGTGTGTTGCCACAATGGCTCTCTTTTTTCCCTTGCTAGGTCTCTCAGCTACTTCATTTACACTTGTATTGGGACCAGAAACAAGGGCAGGTAATCTGCTGAGTGCTTCTACTAACCCCTCACTAACGTCTGCCTCCCCATCAGATCAGTTTGAGCTGTTTTCAGCTGAGATTGGGCTGAGGCCAGATGCTGTCTGCTCTGCTGCCAGTAGGTAGATCCTGCGTGCTGAGCTTTAAAAGCCTGTCTTTGATCTCATCAGCAAAATGCCTTCCAAGTCCTCCGCTGGCAATCAGAGAGACTCCAGCAGCCAGGCAGGGAGCTCTGTACGTGGAAAGCCCATCTAACTCGGGTTGTTGCTACTGCATTGGCCAAGCTGCTGTGATTGCTGTTGTTTTCTTCTTCTAATGGATAAAGGGAGCCTCTCCCCCTGCTGTGATCCATTAGGGTGGTTGGGGTTGCAGTGGGATGCATCTCTGCAAGCATTTTCTGATAGGTGTTGTTGGGGAAGTGCTGCTGACACTGTGGTGCTAACCAACATGCTAGGAACATGCGCTGCACCTTGTAGTGAGTACGTGTAGGATGGAGGCTGTAACGTGCATGCAGATGAGTAACCAGTTACAGCAAGAAGAGAGGTTTAGTGCTGTGTTGTCCCTTGCCTGCTGACCCTAAGGCACAAAAGGCCAGAAGGTGCCACCCTGTATTAACACTGATTGTATTAAAAGCTTGTCTTCTATGGCTTGACAGTTTTTGGTTCCTGATTTGTTACTTCGCTGTGCTGTTACAGCTGCAAAATGGAGCTTGTAGGTACGAGAGGTGTTTTGAAGCCTCAGTAATACCTACGGAATCTCTCAGATTGTCAGACTGGAGGTATGAGAAAACCTAGACACTTATTTGTTTGTATTTAGAGCGTATTTAATGGGACTGTGATATAAACTGCAGAGGTTTTAATTCTGTGCCTACTTGCATTTACCTGTGTAAAGCTGCCTGTGTCTGCGGAGTATTTCTAATGAATAATTCCATTGGATGCAAACCCGGTTTTCCCAGACTCCTAAGTCCCTCTCCATCTGAAAAGTTCTACTTCAAATGCGAATGCAGAGATTAATTACAGAGAGGAAAGCAGTTAAACCAATTCCAGCTATTTCTGATGCAGAGCCTTTATAGAATGTCCATCCCAGTGCCTGTCCCAGTACTGACTTCAGGCTTTGGAAAGGATCAAGCTTCCTCATCCTCCCAAGCAAATGCTGGTTGCATCAGTGTTTGTGCTGTGGGCCCCCAGTTCATTCTTGGAAGTGATGATGTCTGTAGCATCTAGAGGAAGGTAGGATGCAGGTTATTTGGCTTTGAGTGCTCAGTATACACTTGGATAGGGTTTGGCCCACTCTTGAAAGCAAAACTAAAGTGAGAGTGTGCCAGATGTGGGTAAGGAAGGTGTGCCTATGCTGCAGCTGCAGTTTTGACTCAAGTAGGTAGGTGTGCCTAAATTAGTTTTAGATTAATTACTGTGCTACATGAATGGGAGCTTTAACTTCCATAGAATCAGAGATGAGCTTCAGCTTAAACGTCCCTGGTGTGATGCACGATGCCCTAATACCATTGGTAGTGTTATGAATCTAAATAAGGTTGATGCAAGTGATAGCAGTTCCTAGGGGCTGATATTACAGTGTTCTTTGTGGTGTTTCTGTTCTCTTCAGTAACACCAAGCCTTGCTCCAGCCTGGGCCCCTTTCCTATTAAGATAGAACTGTCCCATGTATGGACCCAGTGAGGTTGGTAGATCCTGGGAGAAGAAGAGGCAAAGGAAGCCTGAAGAGGGCTGCTTTCAGCTTGTGCTGCGCTTTCACTCAAGGGGATGAGCTTTCCTGCGGGCAGGAAGATGAGATGAATTTGGGAGCATAGACACTATAGTGAGCAGGGAACAGTCATACCTCCTCCCACATGTTGCCATCACTGTACTGGATCAGAAGTGCAGAGGACAGTCTGTCCTAGGAGAGGCTGGATGAGCTAGAAGCCGAGTCTAGGCAGGTACTCTTCATGCCCAGAAAGAGTAAAGCTCAGTCTTTCAGCACCACCTCATGCTTCTGTCCTCTACCAGGAGATTAAGTCCCCAAAAATACAAGTCAAAAGCAGCAAAACATCCCCTTGGGTCCATTCCCACCGTGATTCCAACCTTACGGAACCTCTCGGATCCAATGGGAACCAATCGGATCCCCCATCAACCATCTTCAGCTCCATGTTCATGAGCTCCACCTCATTGCCAATGGATCATCCCCTGTCTGCCAGCACAACATCCTGACCTGGCAGCTGATGTTCAGTGAGGGGAGAGGTGGTATCAGCCCAATCCCTGCTTTCTAAAGGTTGTATAGTAACATCATAGAATCATAGAATCACGGAATAGTCAGGGTTGGAAAGGACCTTAAGATCATCCACTTCCAAGCCCCTGCCGTGGGCAGGGACACCTCACACTAAACCATGTCACCCAAGGCTCTGTTCAACCCAGCCTTGAACACCGCCAGTGATGGAGCATTCACAGCTTCCCTGGGCAACCCATTCCAGTGCCTCACCACCCTTACAGGAAAGAATTTATTCCTCATATCCAATCTAAACTTCCCCTGTTTCAGTTTGAACCCGTTACCCCTTGTCCTATCACTACAGTCCCTAATGAAGAGTCCCTCCCCAGCATCCCTATAGGCCCCCTTCAGATACTGGAAGGCTGCTATGAGGTCTCCACACAGCCTTCTCTTCTCCAGGCTCAACAGTCCCAACTTTCTCAGCCTATCTTCATACAGGAGGTGCTGCAGTCCCCTGATCATCCTTGTGGCCCTCCTCTGCACTTGTTCCAACAGTTCCATGTCCTTTTGAAGTTGAGGACACCAGAACTGCACACAATACTCCAAGTGAGGTCTCAGGAGAGCAGAGCAGAGGGGCAGCATCACCTCCTTTGACCATGCTGGTTTGCTGTTGAAATGATACCACAGCTACTGTCATATTACTGCTGTCATGCTCTCTTGGATAAAACCTAGCTCAGATCTGTGCTGCGCCCATGCCTCTGGCCTGCAGCATAGCCATGGCTTCACGACCTGCGTCTTCCCTCTGTGCATACTCAGTGTGTGCTGAAATTCCTGGGATATCTCCTATGTCTGTAGCAGTTGGAAGAGCATCTGCGCGATCACAGCCAAGATGGTAAACAGCAATCCCCCAAACAGCTGCTCTTCATCTTGCACGTGATTGTTTTAACCAAGCCCAAGATAGCGCACGGTGCTGAATCTGTTCTGTTGTGAAATACAGCTCTTAACTCGGCTTTCATTTTGTTAATGAATTATAAGCATTACTGTGGAATAATAAACGCTCCAGCTGGATAAAGTCATTATTGCTAAAATGTAACTCCGGCAATGCAAGCCCTCACAGTGCTGCCTTTCAAATGTGTGTGATTCCATCTACAGCAGCTGCTTATCCGACAGGGAAATGAAGGTTGGGGACAGCGTTTTCCACTTTACTCTGGTTCTGTTGTAGTCATCATTTCTGTCGTGTTTCTATCTGGGGGCAGTGTCCCTGCTCAGCCTAAGCCTTGGCTGTTCCTGCGACTTGGACAAACCGTTTCATGGAACAGTAGGAGCAGCAGTGCTTTGCTGTATCTGTGTGATGAGCAACCTGTAGCTTTGCTGTCCTGAACTCAGCTTAAACTAAATCCAAAATGGAGAAAAGGCAATTTTGGGTTCTTTTCTCCTGGAGGAAGGTCACTGTTGTTCAGCACAGCCGCCACAGCTCTGTGCTTGAGCTTGATGGACCAGATGGAGCTTGGAGCAACCTGGTCCAGTTGAAGGCGTCCCTGCCCATGGTAGGGGGCTGGAACTGGGTGAGCTTTAAGGTCCCTTCCAACAGAAACCATTCTGTGATTCTATGATTCTTTATATATCTCTATCTATACATATATACATAGACATATAGATATGTATATATGCTATGTATATCTATGATATATGTAGCAGTCTGACAGATGATGGGCATGTATCAGCCCTTGTTGTTCCAGAGCATTCTCTGGGGCCTTTGATCATTTTATGCCTCTGTATCACAAGTTGCAATGCAGAATTTAATGTCTTCGTTTTCAATGCAATAGGGTGTGTTAGTGTCATCTTCGCTGTAGGTTGATCTGACGCTGTGAATCTCTACTCCGACTCGTGTCCACATGCAGAATGGAATGGAATGGTATTTGGGTTAGGTGGCTGAGCAGAGCGGCTGGCAGGAGGTTAAAAGCTTGAGCTGGTGGTACAGGACAAATGCAGTACTGGGGTTACGCAGCTCACTACATGTTAACTCTCTGGCTTTGCTGGTCCAGTCACTCTCCAACAGCAAAGTATGATTTATTGGACCGATTGCCTTCAGCTTGCTCTCTGTAGGGATCCGTGTGTTGTACTCAGACTATGGGGTAGGATGCCTTGTGACAGGATGCACACAGGACGGCTGTGCAGGACTCCAGTGCAAGCTGCAGAGCCCATGCAGGACTGCACTGCATTGAGCTCTGGGTGGCTGGGATCACCCAGCTAACCAGCCCTGCAGGGCAGCTCCAGTGAGGCACCCAGTACCAGTTACAGCCATAGACTGCAGAGTAAATGTGCCACAGGCTTGCTAAGAGTAATAACTTGAGATGCCTCTTGGAGTCACATGTCCCAGGAGTGGCTCAGCCGCTGGCAGGAGCAGCCAATATTCAGGCATCAGCTCTTGCGGTAGGCTGGAGAATGAGGTGGCAGAGGTGGGATTTTAGCAGGGCTGGGGCAGCCTGCAGAAGAGAAGGCTCCTGAAGGGGAGACCTCAGAGCAGCTCCAGTGCCTGAAGAGGGCTGCAGGAAACCTGGAGAGGGGCTTTGGACAAAGGGCTGTAGGGACAGGGCAGGGGAATGGCTTTAACCTTCCAGAAGGGAGACTGAGATGAGCTCTTAGGCAGAAGCTCTTCCCTGTGAGGGTGCTGAGGCTGCTGGCACAGGGTGCCCAGAGAAGCTGTGGCTGCCCCATCCCTGGCAGTGCTCAAGGCCAGGTTGGACACATGGGCTTGGAGCAAGCTGGCTCTAGTGGAAGGTGTCCCTGCCCAGTGGCAGGGGTTGGAACTGGATGAGCTTTAATGTCCCTTCCAACTCAAACCACTCTGTGTTTCTGTGATGCACTGCTTTGACATATACAAGTCTAAATGACAGCGGTGTGTGAATTGCTGCAATGTGCCTTATCTCTTTTGTTAAACAGGGCAGTATGTGCTGTTTTTTGCCATCTTTCTGATTTCACCTCGGCTGACACAGCCATTAAGTTCTTCTTAATTTGCACTAATGGAAATAGGTTTAGAATTGGCCTCTATGTATTCGTTTCAGTATTTGTTTCAAGACTCTCTGCTATGAAGTAGGTTTCAGACTCTCCCCTCCAACAATATGTTAAAACCTAAATGTACTTTTTATCAGTTATGCTATTTGTAGTCTGAATGTCACTTAATGTAGCCAACAGAGAAGGGCACGTTGTACTGATTGTGTTTGCTGGCACTCTTACTGTATAGCAGTGGTGTAGTGTGAAGGTCATAGAATATGTACGTATACTTACAGACAGCTCCTTTATTGGGATGTGGTTTTAATGCAAGGTGTCTTTTAAGCAGCCCACCCTTTACAACAACAGCTGCATTCCTTTCACCAAGCAATGTGGGTTTTAGCTTGTCTAAAACTCTAAAAAGAAAGAAACATATTGTGCTTATTTCTTCCTTAAGCTGCATGAAAAAGCACTGGGATTTTCCTTCGCATTTAACATTAACTGTTTATTACCTTCCAATTCCTCAGGAAATTTCTGTGTATGACTGAGAAAGGATGGGTGAGTATCAGAGATGGTAACATTAAAGGGAGTCATTTTGATGCAGACAATTTGTTGTGTTTCTGAAGCCAAGCACTGATTTGACTCAGATCCCAGGGAAGAAAAGTACCTGCTAGAAAGACACCACAACATCCTGCTCCTTTAGATGTGGCCAAGGCTGCTCTGAACTCAGTGACTGCATTGAAGAATCAGAGGTGCTCCCTGACTAAAGTTTGAATGATCCTGTGCATAGAACCACCCCAAAAGGAGAGCGAAGAGAGGGAAATGATGCTCTTAAGTTGTTTTTTTGTCCTCCCTAGGCTACTGGACCAGCATTTCAATGAGCAAAGAGAAGAAAGGCTCAAAACACACTGCTGCCTCTAACTTTTCTGCCTGTTCTTTGCTTCCTTGTCTAACCAGGGGCAGGGGGCCCTGTCTGAGAGACTAAGGAGCTTTAGCATGCAGGATCTCTCGACGATCCGTGGGGACAGCAGCAGCACTGTTTCTCCTTCCGTCACTGTACGAACAAGTAGCAAACAGAGCCACCCAAAACCATCCCGAAGTGCATCGGAAGGCACCGGCAGCTCAGGTAAGCACCAGCGCTATTTCCAGTGCCGTGGTCTCTGCAATGTCCCACAGCTGAATGAAGTCATGGCAGTTGGCAGGAATAGATAGGAACAGCCGCTGCAGGCGGTGCCTACCGGGATTCACAGGACACACACATGCTGTTGAGTCTCTTGGCACTTAAGAGAGAAAACAGTATCATCTTTTGATGGGAACTATTCCTGGCTGCTGCCAAGGATGGGGTTGAGCATGCAAAGGAGCCAGCATCAAGCCTTGCGACTTGAGCTGAAAAGTTAGGCTCTGGGCTGGTGGGTTTTCAGTGAGGGGGGTAATGGAAGGGCAAGAAGAGGGGATAAGAATGCACAGTAGTGAGCAAGGGTCATTATTATCATCAGAGCCTCCATATGGCGATACAGCCTCTCTTTCTTATGTCTTCTCACCATAAATACGAGTTCTAACGGATATCTGGTTTGAATTACGCCCACTTGTGCTGCTTCCGAACTGTACAGTCGCTGTAACAACGCTGGATAGTTGTAGCTCCAGAACTTTATCACCAGTGAAGCCTTCTGAGAAATAAACCCCATATAAAGCGCTCCTAGAAGCAGAGACCAAGATCTCACAGCTGTTTCTGATACAAAGGATGTCTGCATAAGCACTGTTATGGAAAACTAGGTTCTCTGAAGGGCAAAGGTTTGGTTTCAAAGGGAAGAAACCTTATGGTGGGAATCGGATCTGTGCAAGCGTGGTTAAAGGAATCTTTGTGAGCCCAGAGCCAAAACATTGACTTGCAGATAGCTTTGCAGATTGGGTCTCCAAAACTGAGACATGGAGGGTTATCCCAAGCAGGTGGCTCCAGATGGCTTCTGGGGTTCCCAGACACCACCAAGGATCATACAGCATCACTGATGTGAGGAGAAGGCACAGAGTTGCAGGCGTTCTGCACTTGGTACCTCGTGAAACGCATGCTGGAGAGTTCGAAACTGAGCAGATTCAGCTCGTGGTGTGGTGAGGGCTGCGCAAACCTCCACTGTGTTTCAAGCCCGTGTAGATGGCCGCCCCTTCGAGGTTGCTTTGATATTGGAATGTATTAGAAATGTCTTGTTTCAGTCTTCCTAAAGAGTGTCCTTTGAGTCCTTTGCAAGTTCTAAGGACTGTAACTCACAGGCTTTTCTCTACAGGCAAATTGGAATAGCTGATGTTGGTGCACAGGGGTTTTATTCTCAGGTTTGTGTAAGGTTTTGTATGCACTTCTGTAGTAATCAGTCTGAAAGTGTTCACACATAGAGTATAAAACTCTTGCTAAAAAAGAAACAAAGAAAGAAACCACCCCACATATTTAAGCCAAAATACCAAATAGCACAAGTAAGGCATTATTGAGTTATCTTAATTCCATGTTGTATAGAGCAGCCTTTGTAGATTCATTCTTAAGGCAGCGAACTTAACTTACGCGGTTTCAACCCCTGTCTTAACACACAAAAGCTTTGGATTTTGATCTGGTTTCATACCAATGCTGTACAAGGGTCTCTCAAAATTCACCTCTGGAAAACGGAATCGTTCATGACACTTTTCAAACTAATGTTTATCATGGATTTTTGGATCCAAGTAACTTGATAGTTTGGTTTTAATTCTTCTTTTAATGAAAAGAAGCACAAATCTTCCAAGACCTTTGTCTGTCCCCTCTCACTGAGGGATTTCACTGAGGTCCCTAATCTAGGAGCCTGCTTGCAGGTCCCTTCTCCATCTACAGACAGTACAGAGAGGCACCTCCAGAAGGTGGCTTCCCTCACAGGTTGGTGGCATCACAAGAGGAATATGTATCTCTATATGTATATCTCTCTCTATATATATGTATCTTCCTCCTATATATAGCCACAGGTTTGCCCTCACTTTCCATCAGATTAAGTGGAAGATACAGTCCTGGTCTCTCCAGTGCTTGTGCTGTTGTGTGGAGGCACAGTTGTGTCTGAAGTCAGAATGTCCGGTGGGGAAATGGATCAGTCATAACTTACCACATGTGTGTGTATATACAAGAATGTGATCGAGCAGCTCAGGTGCATCACATCTTGAAGGCCATATTCAGAGTGAGCTGACATGGCTGTAGGCACACCCAGCCCAGGTACGGCTCCTTCACTCCACCTTCGGTACTTGTTTAGTTGGAGTGTTGCACATAAGCAAGGGGCAGACAGAATTTGCTACTGCCTTTTAGTATGCTATAAATACATGTAACGTATACATGTGAGTATGTGCATGAGCAGTCACTACGAACAGCTGACACACAGCTCCTTCCTGCCCCAAAGCCCTCGGGTAACACAAATGTCCATGTCAGCTGTCCTCAGTGCCTCACAGGAACGTTAGACCTCTCTTTACATTCCTGCTTTAGAGATAATGGGGCGCAGTTGGGCTGACATCAGATGGAGTCAGCAAAAATATCCCACACTCTATCTGACATGAGGGTGACTCAGCCAAAGACCTCTCGTCCTTGTGAGAGGTCTTTGTAACATGACAGTGGTTGCTGGAATGCATGAAACAACTTTAAGAATAATATAGAGTTATAGAATAAGAATAATAGAGGGCCTGGTTGGGACTGCAAGCACTGTACCCTCGATCGGAGTAGGAACCTGCTTCATGGAAGCTTTTAGGGAAGGTTTGAAGGAGCAGGTCCTGTAGTGTGCAGGAGAAGCAGTGCGGTGGTTAGGAGTTAAGACTTTGAGAGAGGACGCATGAATTCACCCCCCACTCTGTTGCACAGCGCTGGTATGACCTGGAGCATACCCTTGTTCCTCAGCGTGTCCGTAAACCAGAACAAATTGTACTTCCCAAACCCGGGTCCTGAAAGCTGTATGTGGAGGAAGATGCTTGTGTATTTTATGGTCAATACCTTCAAGGCTTTCTTAATGTGGCCTTCTTACTTCAGTGATTGTAACATGTAAAATACCCATAGAAAAGTCCTGATCCCGGTTTGGCAGGAGGTTTTCTCTGTCTGTAGTAACAGTGCTCTATCTGCTACTACTGAGAAGTTTCTGGACAATTGAAATGTCCCTTTTTATGCTTTCCTTTCTTTTATTCTGTCCCTTTTCTTTCCCCAGTGCAGATATGTGAGAAGTGCACATGGTTGTGCTGGGATCTCAATGACTTGATCTGGGTGTCACTCTTACAGCTCCTCAGCATTTGCCCGTCCAGGTGCCCCCACTCCCTACATCCTCCATCTACGCCAACCTTTAACAGTCCTCTGTAACTTGCAGCTGCAGGTCTCAAAGTCACTGCCTCAATTTACAGCTAATCAATAACTGCGGCAGGGCCTGGCACCTGGAGTGTTATTGTGATGGAAGAGTGCATGCACAGATTGCCTACGGGAGTGCTTTTGCAGCTCCCTTTATTTCTCTCATATGGCTGTCAGGGATGTACAAAGGCTGAGGAATTGGGTTTGCATCTAGCACGGGCTCTTAATTTTCCCAACAGGGGAGACAGCCATGTCAAAGAGAGAACAGCATCCTAGTGATAACTGGATGTCAAGTGCTACCCTCAGGTGGTGGAATTAAGGTCACTATGGTCACTCAAGTTGTCCAGCGGTAAAGAGCTTGGATTTGGGAAGAAATCCCAGGTTTGGTCCAGATGGACAATACTTTCTTGTACTATTTGTGAGGGATTATTTTGAACTCTGATTGATTTGCTGATGCCGGGAGCCTCCAACGTAGCTCTTTTGGGAGACCTTTGGGGAGACACAAGATGAAGAGACCAGGAGTTGGAAGCTCCTCCAGCCAGCTTTGCTACTGAAGGAATGGAGCACGGAAGCACACTCTCAGTTACAATAACCAGGCAAAGACAAGGGGGGGCTCTTCAGGTTGTTACAGGGCTTTAGATGGTCCCATTCCCTGAGCAATGAAACCACAGCCAGGTCTGGTGTAGAACTTGGTGTTGCAAGTTCCAGTCCTATTGAGTGACTGTGTTTTAGAGCAGATGTATCTGAAGGATAGTGATTTGGAAGCCAGGGGCATGGAGACAGGTCTGTCGTGTTCCCGGCACAGATGAGGCTGCTGAACCTCAGGTTTGTCCGTATGAACTCACCCTGTGAGCACCAGGAGTGCTTCAGGTTCTGATTTCACATCTCTTGGCCATGTTTCCAAGCCTACTGAAATCCATGAGCAGACTCTCCTGACCCCAGTGGGCTTTGGCTGTGGCCAAAAGCTGGCTGCAGAGCCGCACTGGACTCAGGCTATGCTAAATAACTGCTCAGCTTGTCTCATTTCCATTGCTGCTCTTTTTATAGCGTGGTGTGCTGGTTAGATGGATTTGTGATGCTCTGAATCCCCTCTTGACACAAAGCCCTGTGTGAAGAGCTTGACATTTAGTCAGTAACAGCCACATGCAGACATAGCAAAGGGTTATTTTTGCCTGCTGAAGAGTGTCTTGTGAGGCCAAGAAATAGAATATGCAGGAGCTGCTTTTGAGGCAAGGGGGATTACTCCTTCTTTTCTTTGCTGCCTATCACAATGGTGCTCACTATACATTGAGCTGTCCCACTTGCGTGGATGCCCTTCCATCACGCAGGGGCTCCAGGTGCTCCGGCTCTTCACTCCCATCACACAGAAAGCCCTTCTCCTCCTCTTCTCTGTCCTCTCTATTTGATCTTTCACTTTGCTCTCAGTGCAGCCACTCTCAATTTACTGTCTTGGCATCCTGATGAGAGCTGGTGATATTTCAGCTCCGATGCCTGTTCCAACCTGTGCCGCTTCCACACAACTGCCCCTTTCCTTTGGGAACTGTAAGTGTTGTGTGGCTGCTCAACGTAACGGAAAACTGGAAGCTCCAGAACAAGATTTCCAACCATTTTCCAAGGCAATCCTGATGTCCAGTAACAATCCACACACAGGCATGTCTTTATTAACAGTTGGGGGGCTTTTGCACTTCTTAACGTTACAGTATGGCCTTAAAAGCATCCTGGGCAGTACAGATACAGCTTGTTCCTTTGCGATGGCTGGTGAGTGACACATGTGACAGGAGCAGGATATTGGCCATGGTGTCACATAGCTCGATCCTGGAGCTGATGCAAACATATCTCATGGTTGCTGATGTGAGTTGGTTGAGCACTGGAGACCAGCCTGGCTTTGGGGTGAGTCAGTGGGATGCACTTCAGCAGAGCAGATGTGCGTTGCATCAGGGATGGTCAGTGTCCAGCACTGATGCTATCTGGGCCTGAGGATCGTGTGTTATGGAGCCATCCCTCTGTATTACCCAGGCCAAGCATCCTTTCTGCTTCAGCCTGCCCCAGGCAGAGATTATTCCCAGCTGGAATGATTCCAAAGCAGAAATGTGCTTTCTGGTACCGTCCCCTCCTCTGTGCAGGAGAGACTCGAGGCTGCTGCTTCGTTTTGCACTTAAGCACTGAAGGCTTTGCAGAAGAGCGCAAAGGTGGTGGAACATCAACATTCAGGACACACCGGTGTAGCTTGGTCCCCACCAGCTATAAGAACTCCAGAGACGTGTGAGAACAGCCTGTATGTACATGTTGTATGAGCTCCCGGAGAGCAAACCATCGCAAAAGGGGTCAGCAACTTCTGTGTGAAGCCAGAGGCTCAACTCAGCACATCTCTTGAGGCCGGTTGAGGCTCGCCTCTGTTACAAAGGCCATAGTTTCAGAGCAGCGTCCAGCCAGTGTGAGCCAGCACTCCTGCTGAAAGGGTATGACCCAACTGCTTGCTTCTGCCCCATGCCATCCTTTTTCCTTGGACGAGTTCAAACCTTCTATGTGCTGACCGTGGTCAGGGAGCTGGTTCAGATCAAACGCTGTTCCTTGCTTCCAGGTTGCTCCTGACCTGAGCCAGATCCTCAAAGCCAGTAGAGAGCAGCAGCACGGACATCAGCAGCGGGGCAATAAAGGGGGAGGCCAGAGTGTGAGGGGCAATGGGGCATCTGCTGCCAGCAGCAGCAGCGCTGGTTTGTGCTGGTTTAAAGTGACTGTGAAGCTATGGAAGTGCAGGAACATCCTGACCAAAGAAACCACCCGGAGCTCAAGCCTTGGAGTTCAACAGCTTCTTTAATCTGGAGTCATTGGCGCCACTGGGAGGGTTTCGTTGGAGAGCTCAAGCTGGGAATTGTTTCTAGGCTGTTTCCTGGAAGCCAGGCTGTCCTCAGGAGGAAGCTGTGCAGTTCATGCTTTCACGAGCAGCTGTGATTCACCTGCATTCTCACCGAAGGGTGCGATGCCATTCCCTGGGCTGCTTTCGTCCTTACAGCAATTCCACCAAAGCACGCTTCCTGCAGGACTCCTCAGCGTGCTCCTGGTCTGGAAAGAGCAGGGGATAGTTTTCCTTCAGAAGCTGGGTGAATGGCTGCTTGTAGGTGTCTAAATCTACTGGAAAAAAATCCAGGCCTGTAGCAATACAAGTCCCGGTGCTGCACCCCGTGCTTGTATTCATCGGCCTTTTACACTGTGCTACCCATTGCTCATCCACGCTCCCTGATCCCTCTGGTCAGGAGTTATTTCTGTTCAGTGATCTGAGACCAGAGCCAGGGAGCTGTATGGAATCCCAGCCTGAACACCCGTCAGGCACATAGCCCGGGGTGAGGCATGCTCCCGTGTGCGCTCCATGCCGGTGGATAGAGACGATCATCTCTCTATGCACACAAAGGCCTTGAATTCCATCTCCAAATGATGCCAAGTGTTCTGTGGGAGTCGGTAGCTTGGCCTGATGAGTTCCTAATGCTCAGCTCCTCTTCCAGTGTGCACGTGTTGCTCGGTGTGCCGGCTCCTCAGAGGTGAGTGCTGCGTTCCGTGTGCTCCACTGCCGCGCATCCCTTTCAGGCATGGCTGTGCTCCCCAGCCTGGCTTGCTCCTCACACTCTTGCTCACTGGGTCTCCTAACAGCAGGGGAACAAACCAGGGGAAGGCCAGGCTGTGAGCGTGAGCTGTGTGCGCTGATGGCAAGCATTGCCGTGCTGCTCACCCTACTGACCCGTGTTACCCAAGGCTGGGGAGTGTTCCTCTGGAGAACTTCGCTCCTTTCTGTTCTAGAGGACGTGCCGCTGTCCTCACTGCACCAGAACTCCTCTGCCTGTATCCCACAGTGTTTTCATGGAACCCTAGAGTGGTTTGTGTTGGAAGGGACCTTAAAGCCCATCCAGTTCCAGCCCCTGCCACGGGCAGGGGCACCTTCCACTAGAGCAGCTTGCTCCAAGCCCCACCAAACCTGGCCTTTGTTGTTTTCTTCTGTTCCCTAAGGATTGGCATGTGTTGGTGGAGAGGACATTTGTGTTCGGGATGAGCAGGAGCCACAGCAAAGCCCAGTAGCAAAGAGGTGTGACGAAGCAGGGTTAAATGGACTCTCCCTGCTTCGGTCTGTGCTAGAGCTGGTTTTGAAGCCTGTCCCCAGCGTTCACTGTGTTTGCAAACTTAGAGCGGGTGAATAGTTCAGCTGCTGGTGGTGTTTTCAATGCTGCACCAGTCGGCTGCCAAGAGCTGAGCCGTACTGCTGCTGCATTGTGTTCCAGTGGCAGATGAATGGATGGGGAGGCCTCGGATTTGGGCATGCCAGAGGATGGGGCTGCACCCAAAATGGCAGCGTCTCATGTTGGTGGAAGCAAAAGACCTTTGTAACTCCTTTACTTCTCATCTCATGTGCTTTGTGTTTACTTTGCACACTGTAATCAACCCAGGGGCTACAGCAGAGGGTCTGAAGATCACAGCGCTGCCACTGTGGTTCAGCCGTCTGTGCCTTCCCACCGCGTCAGTGCTTGGAGGTGGTGATCCCAGCCTGGCACAGTCTCCTTGCACCCTGTGTAGGTGGCAAACCAACCCTTGTGTTTGCTTTATCACCCTCTCTGTTGTCCTTTTCTGGTCCTTTGCGCTGGCACATTTGGTGCCGCCACGCAGAATGAAGCCTGCGAAGGTGGTGTCTCTTTAAGCCATCAGTGAGACACTTGCACTCGCAGTGCGTTTTACTAGCACCCTTCTAATTTTAGCCTAAACCAATGTTACGGATTTGACTTCAAAGTGTTATTTATGAAAAGCATCGCTGAATCCTTAAGTGCTTTATAGTCATGAGTTAACCTTAGGAAAGTCATTTAATCAGTCCAATATGCTTACAAATTGGGCTCAAAGTCATGTTGATATGGTTTAAATTGCTTTCAGGTTGGCTTGTCTTACTATTCCCTCCCCCAGGCTTAATCCAGTAGTCCCTTAGACCGTGTCAATAGGGATACACTGAGGCTCTACCTCACAGAAGGTTCATTCTGTCTCCGCAGGCTGCCTTTTCTCTGTCTCCAAGGCAATAGATGCATTGATGCACTGTCAGACAAGGGCCTGCCGTTGCAAATGCTCCTTTGTAAGTGCCGCTTGGGCAGCTCAGAGAGCTCACTGCGTGGTGCGAACACGTTTTTCGGTGCCACAAAAAGCAGGGGGAAGGCAGAAGCAAAGTTTGTTCAGCTGGGACTAAGTGGTCCTCAGCTCATCTTCCTGCGTGCAGGCTTTTGTGTCACCAGTTTTAGAGTACAGTCATTAACAGTACTTGTCTCCAAAGAGCCGCTAATCCAAATGGGCCGGTAGTCGAGCCTGAGCTCCAGCAGCAGTATGAGAGGCTGTTATAGAGCCATGATGCAGCCTATTTTGGCAGTTGCTTTAAGGCTCTTGGAGGTGAAACATTTCTCTCTGGTTGACTCATGGAAACCCCCTCAGCTCTTAAGCTGGGGAGCACAAGTCTGCCCGTCCTGCTCCATGGATTATATCCCATGAGAAGGTTTCGTGGCCCGCGGGTGCACTGGAGTGCAGAGACCAAAAGCCAGGCTGAGCGTAGCTCCCTGTCCCGGAGCAGATCTGTCACTGCCACTGGTGGTGATGGGTTCCTCCCCTGCTGAGGCTCTTCCCTTCCCATTTGGCTCCCTCCAGCCAGCCTCATGCTCTGCACATGACAAAGCGTGGACACAATTCAGGACACTCATCCTCCTTTGCTCTGGGCAGCTTCACTAAATACAAGTGTGTTCCACTATACGTATGCCAGCGTTGTCTTGTTGACAGCTCCTGTGCCAGCTCTTCTTGCTCGGGGGAAAGCCCTCCTGGCAAAACTCTTTCCAGGTCTTTACACAAGTTTCTGATTTATCACTTATCATAGGATTGTCATGGAATGGTTGGAAGGGACCTTAAAGCTCCCCCAGTTCCAACCCCCTGCCATGGGCAGGGACACCTTCCCCTAGAGCAGGTTGCTCCAAGCCCCATCCAACCTGGCCTTGAACACTGCCAGGGATGGGGCAGCCACAGCTTCTCTGGGCACCCTGTGCCAGCGCCTCAGCACCCTCACAGGGAAGAACTTCTTCCTTATATCTAATCCTGTCTGTCCGCAGCCCATGGAAAGTCAGGCTGCAGCATTAAGGAACAACGATGCAATTGTGCCAGAGCCCTTTTTCCCCTTCAGGAAGGACAGAGTGAAAATCTCCAGGGGTATGTTTGTCTCTTGGCAGGGTCTGGTAAACGCTTAAACACTGGGCAATGTTAAACAGTCTTGCTTGGAGCTGGCATTTAAGAAGTAACAAATACTATATTCGGTGGTATCTTCTTATCTGACATCTCTTGGGTGCTGTTGCAAAGACCTGTGCTGTGCTGGGGAGGGAGGAACAACTTTAATCCTTGCAGAGAACCACAGAATGCTTTGGGTTGGAAAGGACCTTAACATCATCCAGTTCCAACCCCCTGCCATGGGCAGGGACACCTCACCCTAGACCATGTCACCCAAGGCTCTGTCCAACCTGGCCTTGAACACTGCCAGGGATGGAGCATTCACCACTTCTTTGTGCAGCCCATTCCAGCGCCTCACCACCCTCACAGTAAAGAACTTCTCCCTTGTATCTAACAAATATATGTAGGACATCCTGAAGAATCAGCTCTGTAGCAGATCTGTTGAGGCTGCAGGTATTTGAGAGACGTTTTGAAACTTAAAACCACCTTAAAACTACAGCTCACCAGTGGCTGACAGTCAGCCTGGCCAACGTGTTCAGTCAGCCATCCACGGGGTGCTGTAGCACTGAGCCAGGCCCCGTAAAATGAAGTTGGATCCCTTCCCACATACGACTGTCACCCCAAGGATAAGGTGACAGATCACACACAATCAGCAGTGCAGCTCAGTGAGGGCCTTAATGGGACATTCACTAAATTGTGCTTTAACCAAAGCGCCCTATTGGTATATATTAGATGTATCCAACCCCTTTGTATTATGCTACAGCTTGCACATGAGATGATTACAGTGGGAGGTACTCTTAAAAACCTAATTGACTTTGCACCAGGGGGCTGTTCTTGTATCTCTGAACTGATGCAAT
The DNA here is from genome assembly GCA_017639245.1 of Myiopsitta monachus. Classification (NCBI taxonomy): domain Eukaryota; kingdom Metazoa; phylum Chordata; class Aves; order Psittaciformes; family Psittacidae; genus Myiopsitta; species Myiopsitta monachus. The sequence continues at coordinate 111,229,654 of CM029917.1, read as the reverse complement.
GAAATGGTGTAGGTGTTTCAGTTCTGTTCTTAGGCAGTTCTGCTTCCAGCTCTTGTGGCAGGGATTACTTTTAACCTTTCTCTCGTTGAACTTCTAGAACAATCAACTCTCTGTTGCTCCAGGCATTTTGCTCCTTAAAACTTCCCTTTACTAAGTGTTAATCAAATTGCTACAGGGATGATTTGCATCGCTTTGCACTGGTACCTCTGAATGGCAGTTTGGGTGTTTCTCTGGGTATTTTCAAGTACTTTCATGCTTACTATGCTTATTTCAGGGTCAGTCAGTAGGTTCTTTAAGTACGTTTGCATCTTACCAACAGGATGCTAAAACATTAGTTGCTGTTTAATAAAATCCACTTGAACCACAGATATGCAAAGATGGAGATTTCTGTGCTCTGAAACCATGTTCCTTTGTTCTCTACACCCAAATGTTTTCCCCTAACAGTTTATTCTTTCCTTTTCTCTACATAAATATGATGGGACTCTGATGTAAGTGTTCCAGATTGCATGGGTGTTCTTCTGAGGTGTTTGGACAAGACTAGCACTTAACAACTTAATCCTCTGTGGGATGCGTTTTCATTAACGGGTGGCTGTGTTGCTGTGATTCAACCTGTTTGCTTTGGTTGCACTTGACTTTGGAGACGATGTCTGCCTCTGTTTGGGCAGCGTGTGCTGGTGGAGTTGGCTGCTCCTAACGTCTTGGTTTGGCAATGAAAAGTGTTGGGCAAGTACACGGCTTGGGCCAATGTCCTTTGGAAATGATGGCCAATTTGTCTTTGTTGCAGGGAAAAGAAGCTGATTGCCATCGTATAACAAATATCTGCTCTTACTAAGTGGTGTGCAAACCTCTTTAATTATCCTCTGGAAAGGCTTAGCTGTGGAGTGGCTTTATCTTCCATTACAATAATACAATAGCTGACCCTGGCTTGTGTACTCTATAACTGTGGTTTTCCCCATTGCTCCTAAGGAATTGCAGTGGGAGGAACACGTGCTGTGCCCAGCAAAGTAAGGGGGAGGTCCAGCTTCTCTCAAAGAGGTGCCTGATTCCCACTGTAACTGTATTTGTGCCTCCTCTGTAGTTAGAGTGGGCCAGGTCCTGACCTCTGTTGCACTCATGGAAATCAAGAGGAGTTACTCCGGGTTTACACAGCAGCACAGACCAGAGCCTGAAGCAACGTGATTGCTGAAGAACCAGCACACTACCGAGTCCCACTTGTTGCTGTAGAAGATTTCTTAGCCCTTCAAAAATCACAGAGCTTAAAGATGATGGTGGTCTGGCCCCACGTTCCCTTTTCCTGCTGCATGGTTCCCTGTCGTACATTTGTAATAGCTTAGACCCCACCTCTGCAGGGCACTCGAATGTCTACTTTACCTTGGAATACGCCCGGCTTCAGGGCTTCCCACGCAATGTGTGGGCTCTATCGGTTGGAAGGAATTAGGATGGTAGGAACTGGAATTACAGGATCCGTTTCCTTACACTGCTTACAGTCAGGTTCTGTCGCCTCAGTGCAGGGAGAAGTGTCATCTGGATATCAAAAGCTGCAAGAGGCAGCAGCAGCTTTCACCCTGGCCACGGTGGATTTCCCATCTCTGCAGCAGTCCTGCCCCTCCATGCAAAGCTGTGGAGCCATAAACGTGGGCCATGGAGACACCGGACACACAGCCCTGAGATGGGCAGTGGGGGTCTCCCAGGGATGAGAGAGGCAGGAGCATCATCTGGTGTATGGTTCATGCTGTGACACAGGCCCTGGGGCTGGCCCTGGCTGCTGGCTCTGCCACTCTGGGGACACCCGTGATGGCCTAAGGCTCAATACACTGCCTCGTATCCGAAAGGTGGCTTTTAGGAGCCAGTCACCCAAGACCAAGCGCTGTCCTCAAGGAGCATGTGCCAGCACTGATGTGTTCTGTTCCTCAGTCTTCACCTTCTCCGTAAACAAACCTTGGTGTCCCGGAACCCCTCTGTTCTCTTTAAGACTTCCTCACTAATTCCTCGTATGTGCTTTTTATCCTGGTTAATCCCCTGATTTACATTTTCTCCTGCAGAGGAGAACTCTTTCGGTGTAGGAAGATCAGGTTTTCCTCCTGTCATCGCAACCCAGCTTCAGAGCTGGCACTCGCACAGCAGCTGCCCTTCGAGATGAGCTGCCTCCAGCCCCACCACACTGCAATGCTTCCACAAACGTGGGACTAAGTCTGGCACACCAGGTCAGTGCAAGGTTGGGATTGCCCCAGTACAGTCCCTGAGGCAGTACGGGCAGGGAATCGTCCCTTCTTGCTCCTGGGTCTTGTATTCAAGACCTGCTCTGGTCAATGGTCAGCAACGTAGCAGGAAGGCTTGGGATAGATCCGCTCCTTCCCTTTTCCAGTTCAGTGGGGCTGGAGCAAAACTGGCTCTCATTTGGCTGCCTTTCAGTGCCTGGTCCACAATGAGATGGGGGAGAAGAGGGCATCAGCCCGACTTCCAGTGGACATCGCAGACCTCTCTGCTGTGGGGTCAAAGCTGTATGTGCCAGCTTGGAGCCTGAGCTCTCCTCTTGACACCTGGATGTGACCCTTGTGAACAGAAGAGCCCATAGGAGGCTGTGCCTGCCATGGAGACACACAGCACGGGTGGCAGAGCTGCCCGGGGATCTCCTTAACCCAGCACCCAGTTGAAGAGGGAGAATAATACTGGAGAAAGCAGCGTACATTGGAAAACCATGGGATTCGTGGGAGCGTCATCAGGGCTGACGGTTCCTTCCGTCTCCTCCAGCAAAGTGTCTGGCTGTAGGAGAAAGGGAGCAGGGTACATTGGCCTGATCCTGTGCTCCTTCAGCTTCAGCAGCCCGTGTCCCCATGCACTAAAATGCTCTAATTCTGCTTCTCCAGCACCCCTCCATCCTGCCCCATTCAGAGCCCTCTTTTCCATGGGGAAAACCTGTGTCTCCTCACAGCAGCACTTGGAGGTGTGTTGTTGGGCCACTGTGCAAACCTCAGTGAGGCCCCTGAATGAGTCCGCACCCACTTTCACTGTCTATCTGGACACAAACTGCCTGAAGCCCAGCCTGCAGCCCACATATGAGGGACCCCAGGGGAAGAGGGCATCTATGGGCACTACTTGGCCTCCAAGCTGAAGATTTAGGCATGCTTCAAGCTTTGCTGAACAAACAGCATTTAAACCAAACTTGACTTCAGTTTTCATTGGCTTAGAGAGGCAACAAGGACCATATTCCACATCCAAGATGGCCTAAGCCAGGCTCCTCCTCAGTAGCTCATTTTCCAAGATCAAATAGTACTTCAAATGGAATATTCCTGTTTTGCCTTGTGGTCCAGAGAAGATTTAAGTCTCCCCACCGTGTAGTCATAATGCAACAGTCATACGCAGACAACAGAACCAATTCAGCATCATCCTGGATCTCTCTGCAATGTGACAATCAGCACTGTCAGCCTATCTGGGAAATAAAGACAACTTCCAGCTCTTCCTGGTAACCTGCAATGGTGCCTGTCAGCCTGCCCATGCAAATGGTGATAAGGGGTAGAACCACAGGGGCAGTGGCCAGAGGATGCTCCCTCGAGCGGCAGCCGCATCCTGTGGGATGAACGCAGGGGCTGAGAATGACTTTAACTCACCGACTTCAATCTGGCACTGGGGAGAGCCCCAGTGACCTGCTCGTGACTCGTGGTGTTGCTGCAGCCAAATCACTTCCCTTCGCCTCTCTGTTACCCAACTGAATGAGCTGTTGGAGGATTCAGTTCTTTTGTGCCTTAAGAATCCAAATGGATAAAGAAGTGTTGGATGTTGAAGTATCCTCTTTAGTTTAGTCTTTGGGTTTAAGTTTTTGGTCCAGCAGAGCCTTACAGTCACGCTGAGACAGAAGCACAGCATTGTTTCTACGTGTGTTCATACAACAGTCTAATATAGAGCAAATACTTGTGGTTAATGTTGTCTAAACAGCAGACGCTTCCACTCCTGATATGTTTCAGAAGGAAAATAACTATCAGTTAAACAGAGAAAGCTCCAGCCCCGTGGATAAGAAGCCATCTGTGGAGATGCAGGATGCTTGGTCATGCTGGGTGTCCTCTTCTGTACCTCCGGCTTTGGTCTGTCTTGCTTCACTGTCTGCATTGAAGGCAGCAAATGGATTGTGTTGTGCAACATGACCGATCCCCCCATGATCATGCCCTACGTTACAAGAACCACCAAGCAGGTGGTAGCGGTCTGTAGTCATGGGGCATAATCTGCCTTGAGATCCATCAGTGGAGTTAGTGCTCCACAACACTCATTCCAGAGTGGCAGAAGAGAGCCTTTTCCCTGCTCTGGTCTTGCAGCAGCACTCCCACTGCTGAGAGTCCACTCAATACCTGGTGGAGCTTTATGTTAACATCAGTGGATCTCAGCTTGAGCTCTCTCAGCTCCATGTCTATTAGTGCTGCTGTGCTTCGTTTCTGCATCGCGGGCAGCTCTCTCTATACTGACCAGAGGCCTTCAGCACTCGTTTGGTGCCTTCTAGAGGACGCGTCTGGAAACAGGAAATAGAGGAGCTATGGATGGAATCAGTGATTCAGTGAAGCAGCTATTTCATTTATGAGCTGGACAAAGAACTCTTTCTGGAGCCAACCTCCAGGGCGTCAGAGCCTGTGAATTTAGTCTCAATTATATGTAAAATAATCCAAATAGAGCTTATAATGGCTTCATAAACAAAAGCCTTTTGATTTCTAACCCCACTGCTGCTAGTACTAGAGTGTGATGTGTGAACCTGCAGTGTATTAATGCCTGGAAGATGCATGGCTTTGCAGCGAGGTGGCGTTTGGCAGTGTGTGAATTGAACCATCACATTTCTTCATCCCTTGTCTTTATGTTTAGACTGTAAATGGCCATGTTAAATAGGTATGGACAATACGTTTGAAAAGCCACCTGAAGTAAACTGTGAAACCAAAGGCTCTGTGTTCTCAGATGATGAGGAGAATGATTCATTGGACTGTGCACCCATGAGCAAAAAGCCCAAAAAGAAGGATCAACCCCTTGAGGTACTTCAGGGCTTCTCCTTGTACAACATTCCTTGAATCTTCAACTGAATGAAGATCTCTCTTTGGTCTAAAACCACCAAACAAAACATTTCTGGTCTTTCAAGGGTGGGTTTTGCTATGGGTTCACTCACTTTCACGCGTGTGGATCTCCTGACAGAGTCTGGATTGGTGCCAGTGGAGATAATAGATATACGGGCTTCAGAGATGGTTGTGAACTGCAAAACTTGGCTCTAGCTCTAAACTCTGTGGAGGCGTTTGGGTGAGAGGGTCTGGATATCAAACCCAGTTGATTTTTCATGTCTGAAGAGGAAAACGCATTCTCACCCCCAAGGCAGGACGGTTACAGTGAGAACAGCACCCACAGAGCCTGGTCCCTTTCACTTGAGCTCACACCCAGCCAAAGCCCACCGAGACCAGCAGCAGTTCATGACTCCGTAGGGGTTTGGATCAGGCACTGTATTAACAAGTACACTTTAAAGTTGTTCCATGGAAACAAAAGCCCTAAAGGAGATGCAGATCTCACAACGGGGTTTGCCAAAAGCAATTTTAGCAACGTTTTGTTGTGGAGGAAATGAAACCTCCGTGTGAGATGCTGTAGACAAAGAATCCTTCCAGATCCGGGCAGGGAGGATGGAGCCACAGCAGATGGAGCTCACAGATCCGAGCTGACACATCTCCACTGCAGACCACCAAAGGCTGGGCTGCTCTGTTCTTACAGTGGAAAGATGCAGCCTCTCTGGCTGCTCTCAGAGCTGTCTGGTGGCCTCCCAGAGGAGCCAGAGCTATTTAAGAGTCCTTGCTGTGCAGTTCATGACTGCTTTGCTTTAAGACCTGTCTGGCTTTCTTCTCCAGCCCTGCCTTTCTGGGTGCAGCCATCCCATCTGGGTCTGTTGTGCTTTCGGGGATTCACAGTGGAGACCTAGGTAGGATTCCAGGCTTGGAAGATGGGGTGAGGTGTTGGGTTAATCCCGTCTCTGTGAGAAACCACTTTGGTTTATTGGCAAGCTGGAAGAGATGGAGATTTAGATGGAGTCGAACCAAAACCTCACCATGCTGCAGTTCCTTGTCTGTATGGGTGTTTGTACCTTGCTGCATCACAGGAATGGGGAAACACAGCATGGTCTTGGAGTTGAAAGTCCTATGAAATAGAAATGACCAAGTCCTCACTTACGAATGGTAAGATCCTGTGAGACTCTTAAAGGTAGATAGTTTGATGCTTTGGATATAGATGTGAATGGAGTAGAAGAGCTTACCAGGCCTGTCCCAGTCTGGAGAATGGGGTTGAGGACAGTAAATGACTTCCATGGAATTGTCTGGCTCCTCCTGAGCGTTCAGGGCTGCTTTTCGAAGCTCTGTGCATCACTAGATCTCTGCAGGGCAGAACTGCAATGGTTGGCTTCTAAACTGATTTCAGTGAATTGTGTCTGGCCCGTGCCCAGAGCAAGAGGCTGATCTTTGAAGAGTTCTGCCTTATGAGAATTACAGCCTCAGAGTGTGTCACCTCGGCTTTGTAATGCCCCACGTACCCTCAGAGGGGCTGCGGCTGGGCTGGGCAATGCAGGCTGGCTGGAACACACCAGAGCTCTCTTTCTGCCACCAGTTTGCTCTCCTGATCCACGAGCTGTTGTCAATGGCACCAATTTGTCCTGACTCCTTCAACCTGTTATTAGCAGTCTTTAGCCTCTAACCGAGCACCAGAGGGGAAGCTGCTGGTGTAACCTCGGTAAAGAACTACAACAGGTTTCTTGAAGCAGTTAGTCCTCAGCTGGTCATTCATTAATGATCTGCTTCTCCATCACTGGAATGGGACCAGTGCCACAGAGGTGCTGCAAAGATGGGTGAATTTCAAGGAAAGGAAAACCATTTCCTATCATGCCCCTGACGTTTCCTCTTGCTTTCCTGCAGGCACCGCCTAGGACCCTTAGACCTCGCTTCAGGAAGAAAAGTACCTCGTCCTCTGCCACTGAAACAATGTGAGTGCAATGAGCCAATAGCACCAAGATCCACAGAATGTCTCTCTTCTGCCTTAAAGAGCTACTCATTAACGTAGGAAACAGCAGTGGGATGGATGTGCTTTGTGCAGTGGTGTAGACACAGCCTTTCCCTCTCCTCTCTCTGTATCCTCTGTTACAGCTTCTCGCATTAGTCCGTGGTGTTGGACAGCGTGACAGACACCTGCAGGTTCAGAGTCCTTGTTCTGTTTGCAGGGTGTGCCCCCACTCACGCCAGCCCTCTACATTTACAGTTCTCATCTGTGTTTGCATAGCTCTAGCTCTGTGAATGCACAGCGGAGACAGAAACAATCCAGTTACTCATGGTGACACATTGACCGTGTATCTATTTATGGCTTTACCATTAATGAGGTGGATTTGCAGAACCCGTGGATTTCTCTTTCCTCCCTTCCTCCTTAAGACTGTGGATGAGGTAACAGGTATCCAAGTACTTTGTATGAAATGTCCAAGATTCATCAGTGAAAGCGGAGCTGCTCTTTCTGCAAGTTAACCTGGGAACACCATTGTGCTAAAAACTATGGAGAACAAACCACTTACAGAGGATGAGGAAGAGATGTCTGAGAGAAAAGAAGTGGTTCCAATGAGGTCATGAAGGAGGAGTCTTTAATTTTCATCAGCCTGAGCCAGGCGAGTATTGTGTGGAACATGATGGCGGCTGGAAGAACATACTGCTTGTGGCAAAGATTCTACTGCCAGTTGTAAAGTGTGAGCAAGCCAGGCTTGTACTAACTGCAGCAACAGAGTTAGAATCACTTTAGTGGCACGCTCAGAGAGGAAAACACACCTTCCTCCCCTGCCTGCAGCAGGATCAGCCCCAGCACCCTGCCTTCTGGGGGAGGTGCCACTGGTTTCCTTGCAGGGTGCTGGGGTTGAGCTGCTGTTTGAAGCCTGGAGTGCTGCTTGTAGCATGGAGCTGGTTAGAACCACAAGAACCAGATGCAGTGGTGTGTTTGTATCCATATATAAATGAGAAACACAAAAGAGGAAGACATGGTAGGGTTTGTGTATTTGTGCTTCAAGTTGGTGTCTCTTGTAAGTGTTGAGCATGTGACAGTCACTCATAACTTAATTCCGTGGCCCTTTGTGTTTGCTCTTGGACCTGTCACGTAGACTAGAAGAACATTTAGCATCACATAGAATGTGCCATCACCAAGGGATCAGTGCAGGGGCTTGATAGGGGACAGCATGGATAACCCAGGTCAGGTGCAGCAGGATGCCAACAGTGGAGTGGATCAGAGAAACCCACAGTGAGTGCCCTTGGAAACTTGTTCTCTGTTGGTTATGCATTGATATCCCAGCCCTCCCTGGCTGATGGATCCCAGAGGCTTCCCCCTGAGCTTCCTACTATGTATGTGGGGAATAGAGAAATAAACTGTGTGCAGACGCACAAATGTGTATCTGGCCTAGCTGGGAAGCAGAAACAGTAAGTGGGTATTTCCTGTGCCTGCCACAGTATTTGGCCTCATTACCTGAGCATTTTATTTCCTTTACATGTGCTGATTCAATTGTATTTTGCAATGGGTAGGAAGGAAAAAGTCTTGAGAAAGTAAATGAAAACCAGCCTGTCTAAATAGCAGTCACAGAAGAGCCAATCCTTGGAAGATACTCAGCAAAAGCTTTGAGGAGCTAAGCTTGTGCATTTTGGTTTTAAGCAGCTTTAGAGTTTGATTCCTTTTGGCAGACATTAATAAGAAACAAGAAACCCTGCCTGCAGTGTTAGCAGAAGACAGCATCCTGTTGCAAGCGAGCTGTGTTTCCCTGCTACGCAATGAGCTGATACAGAAGCAGCTGACAAGTTTGCACTCAATGATGCCAAAACCCCCCCAGCAACATAGAGCTATGTAACATCTGATGAATTTTACTCTCAAACATGCTGTAGGAGCATTGATTCTCACTACAATTATTAGATGTGCGTCTAATCTGCTGTTTTACTGTAACCTTTGACTGTTTAGCATTTCTTAAGTGCTGAGGTGAAGTTGTTGACAAGGGAGTTGCCTTATATCTCTCAAAACATTCACTGTATAAATGAGAAAAATAAACCTTTTCATATCTCCGGCAAAAATGTATTATCAACTGAGCTGTATATTTGTGTATAGATAGGTAAGAAATGTGGATGCTCACCCACATACATGTCATGCTGTAGTGCTGTGTGTACAGAGAGCGACCGTTTGCTTCCTATCCTTCATCTTCCTCACACACGTTTACAGGTGGTGCCCCAAGTCTGGCATTTCTCTTCTGGTTGCTGGTGGTCATTGGAATAAACACCAGACATGAAGGCTTTGGTTCTGGTTTTGCTCTTTGCCTATGCCAAGGAATAAGCCTGATTCAGTGAGTCATGTCCCTGCGTGGCAAACCAGAGGTTGGGAGCAAAGAGAGGACACGTGGATGGTGGCTTCTGGGGTATGTGTTGGGGAGCAACCGCAGCTCTCCCCCAGCTCAGGCTCGGCTACCTGCTTGCTGATCACTCTAAAAAGCAAGAAATCTCTTAGTTGATGGTTTAAACTAGCAACAGATCTGGCTTAAGGAAAGAAAACACAGTTTGGGGGCTCTCTGAGCAGTCATGTAGGGCAGGCAGGCTTCTCAGAGGTGGCCTGAAGGAATCAGGCCAATGCTAGAAAACAGAGCCTTTGCCTGGCATGAGGTTCCAGTGAAACTTGTGTTGTTTGGAGCAAGTAAAATCGATGCTGAGATGAAGAAAACTGCAGCTGAAGATGGGCCTGTGGATTATTTCACCATAAGTTTACCTCAGGTATGAGAACAAGCCTACAGCAGCTCAATGCTGTCCTCCAACGCCTCCTTTCTTGTCGGAGGGGCAGTGCCAGCGCAGTTACGGTGGTTGCAGAGTCAGGACAACATCAAATAGCCACAAGACAGATGTCACGTGTTATCTTGTCACCTCATCTGAACTGTGCAAGTGCAATCCCAGCACAAAAGGAAAGTCGAATCAGGTTCCTTATTCCTGGTAAGAGGGAGAAAGCTGCATGGAGAGACCCGATTCTCCCAAACCCCATGTAACAACCCACCGCCTCTGACTGCTCCTCAAGTGTTCTCACATGGTGGTGAAGCCCTCATTCTTGTGATCGGATGCTCGTTGCTCAGTCTCTTTTGCTGTTTGTTTCAGGTACTCATTGTGCATCGTATTGCAGTAGCAGAGAGCTCTGCATTGGGATTTGCCTTTAGACAAATTGTTGTAAGGATGCTCATCGTGCACTTCGTGCGGTTTCCTTCCTGTGCTGGGTAGAAAAGAGCTGGGAGGGAATGGTGCACTCAACACCTCACAAGGATGGCCATGATAACAGTATTCCAAAGGTTTGATGTTTGGCTGGGTTTGTTGTACTGCTCAATACACATCTTGAATAAAGTCTTAATCTTTTCTTTAAAAAAGAAAGGAAAAACCCCCAAACCCCATCTTTAGTCTGTTCAATGTATCTGGCAGGCCAGAAGAATCACTTTGGTCACTGTATGATTTTTATCTCAGTTCTGGCTGACTGTATATAGATGTATTCACTAAGTGCTGCATGTCCTTCAGAACCTCCTTCTGTATTATGAACTGGAGAAAACAAAATACAGCTACTGAACACTCTGAGTAAGTAGTGAGTTCATTGAAATGCTACAGCCTCTTTCAGCAAACTCTCACTGTGCAGGCGGCTCTGGAGCTGTCAGCAGGGACCACCTGCTTAATATTGGGTTAATTATTAGTTATTACAACCATTAGAAGCACCTGCTGTTCATACACCAGCTAGAGCACCAGCTTTGTAGAGAAATCCTGGGATGCAGCCCTTACTGAAACCAGAGACTGGCTGCACACTGCCAAAGGACCCTGTAGTAAACTCTTGTTGTTGTCCCATAGGGATATACACTGTGATGTATAATGAGCTGAAAAGATAGTGTAAAAAAGAAGAAACTCAGCACTGACTGTGTGGCAATACAGTGTAGGACCCAAAGCGTGTATCATCCTACTCAAAACCCAAGACAAGATACCAAGTGTCAGTCCTGTAATGAAATTTGGTGGCTAATGCATTTTTTAAATCAGTTATTAAAATTGCACATAGCCATCACACTGGGTTTTGCTGGGATATTTAACAGAGACCTGGCAACAGTTTACCTGGTACCACGATAGGCAACAATACTGAGTGGGACCCTGCTCTCCTTTCGCCTCTTCCCAAGGAGACTCCATTCAGCAATCTACCAGCAAGTACGGACACAGCAAAATATGCCCTGGGGTTATTTAAACATGTTTCTCTTAAAAAATATGAGATTAAATATGTTGCTTTATTCACTTTTAGTGCTGTTTAGACTGTATTCATCCATGTTACACGTAACCACAGGAAAACAACAGCCATCAGAACATGCAGGAGGCCAGCTTGACCTCTGCTAAGTAAAACACAAAGTGCATTGGATGATAAATCCTGATTATTCCTTTATTTGGGGTCTTTACACCCACAATTCTGATGAGGTGATACTGCGTATGTCAGAAATTAAGACCACGCCACAGGCACCACTACCTCTTTCCTAGAGAGATGCAAAACCGAATCCAAGATTCCTATAAACGAAGATCTTGTGCGGTCATGATACTTCTGGTAGGGATCATCCACATACCAATTCCTTCTTTTCCAGAAGGAAGTGGTCATTTTATCGAGGAGTTTGCATTGTGTCCTAGTGCACAACACAAACTCTCTCAAACGCTTCCTTTGGGAAGCTGACTTCTTCCACAGTCTCTTCTTATAACCAGCCTGGAAGAGGAAAACACGCAAGAGGTTTCAGTTGCTGCAAATACACACACACAGATGTACTGATAACCACAGCAGGGAAATTCCCCTCTTTTGGAAATATGGGAATGTCTCTACAGAGCTTTCTGAAACTTAAAAAGACATACAGAATCATATAATAGTTAGGGTTGGAAAGGACCTTAACATCATCCAGTTCCAACCCCCCCACCATGGGCAGGGACACCTCCCACTAAACCATGCCATCCAAGGCTTTGTCCAACCTGGCCTTGAACACCGCCAGGAATGGAGCATTCACAACTTCCCTGGGCAATCCATTCCAGTGCCTCACCACCCTCACAGTAAAGAACTCCCTCTTTATAACCAATCTAAACTTCCCCTGTTTATATACTAGCTACTACCCTCTAATGGGAGGAAAACAATTAGCCCACTGACTGTAAATAATCCTAGAATCCCAGAAGGGTCTGTGTTGGAAGGGACCTTAAAGCTCCTCCAGTCCCAACTCCCTACCATGGACAGTCCCTGTCCATGGAAGTGTCCCACCTTCCATTAGAGCAGGTTGCTCCAAGTCCCATCCAACCTGGCCTTGAATACCGCCAGGGACGGGGCAGCCACAGCTTCTCTGGGCACCTGTGCCAGCACCCTCACAGGGAAGAACTCCTTTCTAACATCTGATTCAAGTCTCCCTTCTGTCAGTTAAAGCCATTCCCTTTGTCCCATCACTCCATGCCCATGTACAAAGAACATACTTATATTACCAACTCCTTACCTGTCTCCTAACCCAAAGGCCATTGTGCAGCCGAAGAAACCGAGCGATAACAGCTTTCACCGTCTTCCTCTTTCCATACCTGATGCTGTTGTAGGTGACAGTCCTCGCTGGCTGATGCAGGATACTTGGAAGTAGAGATGTGACGCTAAAACCACCCCCAAAACAGGGAAGAAAATAGAACAGGAATGACACATCTTTCTCCAAAAGCAATCACTGTCTCTTGTGCAATGAGGATTCAGAAATGGCTGTGACTTGTCTGAAGGTCCACAAGAGCTCATCTAACATGAAGTACAGAACTAAAGAAGCACTTACACGTGCTGGGGTGCTTAACTCGTGTCAAAATTCATTTCTTAAGTTATTATTTCATGCTGAAAAGTTTCTTTCATCTACTGGAAATGGTGAAACGCTCAAGAGCAAACATTCAGCTGCTACTGGCATTCTAGGGGAATTAAACAAGGGAAGTTCAGGTTAGATACAAGGAAGTTCTTTACTGTGAGGGTGGCGAGGCACTGGAATGGGTTGCCCAAGAAAGTGATAAGTGCTCCATTCCTGGCAGTATTCAAGGCCAGGTTGGACAGAGCCTTGGGTGTCATGGTCTAGTGTGAGGTGGCCCTGGACATGGTGGAGGGGCTTAGAACTACATGATCTTACGGTCCTTTCCAACGTTAATCATTCTATGAATTACCAGCGAAGCAATCAGTGCCGATTATAACAGGGCTATCTGCAAAGCCTACATCTGCAAAGTCTATTCCGTTCACCTCCTGTGTCAATCACTGTTCTTAGCAGACGCGAGACACCTCGGTCTAACAAGAGTCCCGCTATCACAGACACCACCCCAAGCAGTCTGTCAGACACAGCAGTTTACACAAGCCCCTCCGAAGCCCTTCTCCCCGATCCCGCACATCCCATACCTGCTGAGCACTGACGCGGTGCCTCCCCCACGCACGCTCCCCCACAGCAGCGACTTCGGTTTCCACAGCGGGGCCGCCGCCGGTGCCAGCACCTGCCTGACGCAGCAGCGGGCGGCCAGGCCGGTGCTACGGGCAACCAAGGGTACCCAGCGCCCCAGGACCCCTGCGGAGAACCACACGCTCTCAGCGAACCCCCCGCGACACCACCATTCCACAACTCCCCTTCCCAACCCAACATGGCCGCCCGCCTCCCCTCAGCACCGACCCGCCACCGCCGCCGCCATTTGCACACGGCCCGCTCCGTCCGCTCTGATTGGACACGCCGCACGCCACTCTCCGCCACGCCCCTCCGCACCGGAAGCCTCGCGGCGCGGCGCGGCGCGGTGGGGGGGGCGGCGCTGCCAGTGACCGCGCTCCGCGACTCGTTGCTGCCCGCCCCGGCCGCCGCCGGCTCCGAGGCCATGCTGCGGGCGTGTCACCGAGCGGGCGTCGCCGTGGCAGCGCAGGTGAGGCGGGAGGCGCGCAGCTTCGGGGCAGCCCTCCGGGCGGTGAGGCCCGGGCGCCCGCCTCACGGGACCGGCCGGGCCCGCGGGGGGGGGGGGGGCACGGACGTGAGGCGCGTCCTCTGATCGCGGCTCGGTGCGCTCGGAAGGACTCCGCACGCGCGGGCTGTGGTTGGCTGCTGGGCTTTGAGGGGCGGCCGCGAGAGCCAATGGGCTGCCTGGAGGGGTGGGGGTTTGGCGCGGGGAAGCCGTGTGTACTACGAGTCCCGGCGTGCCTTGCGGCGGTAGTGCGTGGGGTGGACGGGCGCGCCGCCCGCAAGGCATGCCGGTCCTGGTAGTCCGCCGCGGGCCTCCTACCGGGTGCGGCCGTGGGAGGCGGGCCGGGCCGAGCGGCGCCCGGCGCGGCGCGCGCTGGGGCCGCGGGTGGCCGATGCCGGGCCCGGTGCCGCCGCTGCCGCCGGACCGGGGCTCGGCAGCGCCGGGGAGCAGCGGCCGCAGCCCGGAGGAGCAGCGGCGCTCGGCAGCCGCACTCATCCGTCCGGCTCCGGGGTGTCGGAGCGCTCGGGCCCGCTCGGCGGCGGGCGGGAAGGACGTGACCTTGCCTTCCCCGCTGCGGCCTCGGCGCCCGGCCCCTCACAGCCCTGCCCCGATTTGACCCGGGTGGGTCCGAGCGTGGGTGCCGAGAGTGACGGGTGCCGGCCGCCCGCAGGCGTGGGGGGGCTGTGGTACCGAGCAGCTGTAGCGGGGAGCGTTCGGTCCTCACAGAGCTACGGGAAGAGGAGGGAATATGCGATCCCAGGAGGAAATGTGTCCGTGGGATGAAGTGCCTGGACTTTTGCCGTCACTCATCTGCGGAGATTAGGGTGATAATACACTACGGAGCCCTTGTGAGGCAGTCACAGAATCAGTGTGGTTTGTGTTGGAAGGGACTTTAAAGTTACCCCAGCTCCAACCCCTGCCATGGGCAGGGACACCTTCCATAGAGCAGGTTGCTCCAAGCCCCTGTGTCCAACCTGGCCTTGAACGCTGCCAGGGATGGGGCAGCCACAGCTTCTCTGGGCACCCTGTGCCAGCGCCTCAGCACCCTCACAGGGAAGAGCTTCTGCCTAAGAGCTCATCTCAGTCTCCCCTCTGGCAGGTTAAAGCCATTCCCCTTGTCCTGTCCCTACATCCCTTGTCCAAAGCCCCTCTCCAGGTTTCCTGCAGCTCCTTTAGGCACTGGAGCTGCTCTAAGGTCTCCCCTTCTCTTCTCCATGCTGACCCAGCCCAGATCTCTCAGCCTGGCTCCGTAAGAGAGGCACCTGCCATCTTTTCTGTTTCAGCATCCACGTATGTGCAGAGCCACAGCTCTATGCTCAGGGTCAGTTGGCCAGCTTTAAGTAGCTACAAGAGTTTACAGGTGAGGGTGGCTCCTTTGCAAATGCCCCAACTTGTATTTCAGGTGTCTGTTAACAGTGATTAAATAATAATCTGATAAGATCACTTTTACCTTCTGTTCTGTGTTCAGTGTTTGTTACCCTTTATTCATGCAGCTCAGCTGGGTCTTCAGCCCCCACTGACTCTGTAGCTGAAAGGTAACTGCTTTAAAGCTCCCAACTTCTTCCAGTGCAGCTGTTGGCGCTTCCTCTGCTACTTTATAAAGGCTGGAGTGTTCTCCGGTCCAGGTCACCAAAATAAGGCTCTGGGTTTATGGGCCTGTGGAATGTTTTAGCTGGGAGTTGGGAATGACAGAAACCAGGCTTTTGCACATGTTTATCACTTGCGACTATGTGCGTGTGTTCAGGCTTTAGAAGGATGTGTCTGGAGTGACTGTACAGCACTGGAAACGGCAGTGTTGTACTGCGCAGGTTGGGAGTGTGTCTTTGGTCTGTAAATGTTGTGTGGAAGAACTGTGCAGACAGAGAAGCCTCGGCACTTTGTGAAGTTTGTTGTCTGTGTCCTTGCTGGCTGTTTCCTTGCTTAAAAACCCCCTTTTTAAATTTTCCCTTTATCCCCACTCGTATTTCCTGATGAGCCCAAATATGCCAGAGATATAGTTCGGACAACGAGTAGTCATGCAATGAAAGAGGTTCCTGATACATTTTACTTCTGTTTATTCATATTCATAGTCTCGCAGAATGGTTTGGGTTGGAAGGGACCTTAAAGCTCAGTCAGTTCCAAACCCCTGCCGTGGGTAGGGACACCTTCCACTGGAGCAGGTTGCTCCAAGCCCCGTCCAACCTGGCCTTGTTTGCAGACGTATGCAAGGATGGGTCAGAGACCTTTCTTCCATTATTTGGAGTAATTCTGTGGTTTAATTTGAAACGAAACAGAAGGCTTTTTGTAAAAGGTGTGAATAATGGGAAATTAATTGGAGTTCTGTGGTCAGATGCCCCTGTTTCCACCTAACCTCTGTCATAATAAACCTCCTCTGAGGTTTCTGGTTTCCTCTTTCTGTTTAAGTACCCAAATCCCATGCAGCAGAAAACAGCACGAGCCTTGCAGGCTTGGCTTCATTCTGTGCAGGCTCTGGGGCAAGATGCTGGAGCCTGGTGGCTGGGAGAGGTTTAGCTGGGACTGAATGAATGCAGAGGGTGGTGTGTGCCATGTCTGGGTATTAGAAGATGCTGCGAGGGCTGGAGCAGCTCTGCTCTGGAGCCAGGCTGAGAGAGCTGGGCTGGGTCAGCATGGACAAGAAAAGGCTCTTTAAGGGGAGACCTTAGAGCAGCTCCTGTGCCCAAAGGGGCTACAGGAAGCCTGGAGAGGGGCTTTGGACAAGGGCCTGGAGGGACAGGACAGGGGAATGGCTTTAACCTGCCGGAGGGGAGATTGAGATGAGCTCTTAGGCAGAAGCTCTTCCCTGTGAGGGTGCTGAGGCGCTGGCACAGGGTGCCCAGAGAAGCTGCTGGCTGCCCCATGCCTGGCTGTGATTCTGTAATTTGAAATTACATGTGAAGTATAAGCAACAACCTCAAATGCTGGGTTCACCGGGGCTCTCAGTATTAGCTGGATTGAAGGCATGATGTGCCCTGCAAAGTGATTCTCGTGGTGATATAATAGTAGATAATGAATGTAAAATAATAAGCAGTTAAGGAATTAGGTGAAACAAAAAGCACATAGAACTGCTGGAAGAGGAGGACAAAGTGGCAACTGCTGCCCTGCAGTGCCCTTGTTTCAGGGATCTGTCTGCATGATGCCTTATCCAAATGGTTTTCTCTACCTTCTGCAGGACAGCAGAGGGTTATTTCTGCCTTTCACAGGGCATAGCAAAGCATGTGCCATCTATTTCTTCCAAATCATTTGTAATTTATTATTGCCAATAAATAACAGGGGTCAAAAACCTGAGAAAGTCCTGGAAATGATTCAAAGTACCTGCAAGTTTCCAAATTACAGTGATACAGCAAATATAAGCAATATTATAATGATGGCCAAAAGAGAAAATGTTGCTTTAAAAAAGAAGGATTTTTGATGAGTCAGTGATTCTTTTTGGTGTAGTGTATTTGGATGTGATGGAGACATATCAGACTTGAGTTTCAGTTCATAAAACACTGATACCTAAGCCTTTTGGTTGGTGTTTCCTGGCCAGCTGCAGGAGCCTCTGCTTGTTGCAGCATCTTGAGGGAAAGAGTTGATGGGGTTTAGGTTTGGTTCTCACTCCCATTGCTACATGTACACTAGTGTGAGAGTCTAACATTGTCGACAGAGCTCCTGAGTTTTGTTTCCTCTCAACTTGACAAACAATAAGTAAAAATGAGGATTTGGCTGATCATGGCACATCCCTTTTTGGGATGGACCGCAAGGATCGTCTGGTCCATAAAGCGTCTGGACTGAAACCAATAATCCCACCAAAAAAACCCTCCTGGTATATATACAGAGCATAAATGCTGAACGAGCAGAAGCACATTTTCCCCTCTGCCCCCTTTGCTACCTAAGTACAGCCTGTTCCCAATGCAGGAACAGATGTGTTTGCTGAAGGTGGGAGAACTGACTGGATAGGGTGTTATCTGCCATTACGGGGATGAGTAGGGGGTTTAGCCAATATGACAGTGGGGGAGCTGGCCCAGGTACCAAGTTGTGGTTGTGGCAGCCTCAAGTGAGTTGCCTTAAGCCCCGTTTTGCTGTAGGATGACTTCTGGAGAGCCTGGAGAGAGGCTTGGGAGCAATGGTTTGTTTCCATGTGAGCATCAGGCAAAGTAACTTAAACCCAGCGTGTTGGAAGGGACTGAAAATTCAATCTGATGAATAGAAAAGAGTGGGGGTTTTGTCTCTTCTCATTTTATTGGGTTGATCTGTACACACAATGCTGAAGTATTTTGCTCATCCTGTGTGTCATGGTGTGGAGCTATTGAGAGGCAGGAGCGTGGCCAGCAGTCGATTACAAGATGATTTCCGAGGCTTTTACTAGTGAAGTTCCCCGTGGAAGGACAAGTGAAGCCTCAGCGTGTGCTGCTGGGGCAATCAAGGCTAAGAATGAAAACCATTACAGAATATATGCAGGATGTTTTTGCCTGTTCTATCCACTGTAACCCAGAAAATCAGCCCCAGGAGCCCAGAGAGGGCTCGGGAAGGTCTCAGGGGGAAGAAGAGCACGTTTCCTGTTGCTGTACCCATGCTCCTGTTACTCATTAAACATGTTTTGGCTGCCTTTCTGGAAAAACTTCAGAATTCAGTGTTCCTGCCTTTCGTCTCTGTGCTGTTGGGCAGGGATGGGACCTGAAGCACAATATTTGTCCTTGTTACTTACTGCCATACGCCAAAGGAAGTGGAGAAACGTCCTTTTGGGGGTTATGTTGTAGTGAAGCATCTTCCAGTTTTCCTTTTATTTAAAGGAAAATTCCCTGCTTGGCCAAGATACTTCAACCATGGGAAAAGTTCTTTTTGTGCCTTTAGAGTGGTTTTCCATGAGTCCTGATTTCTTTCTTAGCAATTCATGTGTGGGGAAAATAACACCTGACAAGGGATGGTGCTTTTCCTTCCGTAGGCTATAGTAGCTTAACCAGTCTGTCTGGTACATCTGAGTAGTCACACATAAAGGAGATAAAAATCTTGGGTAGTGTGGTTTTCGTTGAGTAGACTACAACCAAATATCACTCTTCATATAGTAATTTATGTCCTACTCTGATGTCTCTGTGGAAAGCTGTGATTAGTTCTTTTAAAGGGGAGGTCTCTTTGGAAGCTCAAGGGGATCTGCTTGTATGTCTTCAGAAATAAAAATAGTTGGACGTATTAAATAGAGGTTTTAATAGGTTTAAGTATTTAAACAGCTGCTGTTGTCCTCTGCTCTGCTCGCAGCCGAGGGGTTGGGGTTGCCCTGAGATTGACAAAGAGAATCTGAACTAATCCAGTTGTACTGGGTAGGGAATGTAAACAGCAGAAATAAGCTGGGGTAGGGTTTGGTTTTCCTCCTTGTTTTTCAGAATCCCTCATTACCACTTAAAAAGCCCTTACATGCTACAGGCTCCCTGTGAAACCATTGGAGACCTCGGAGCAGCCTTCCAGTATCTGAAGGAGGCTTATAAGGTTGCTGGGGAAGGACTCTTCGTTAGGGACTATAGTGATAGGACGAAGGGGTAACGGGTTCAAACTTAAACAGGGGAAGTTTAGATTGGATATGAGGAAGAAGTTCTTTACTGTGAGGGTGGTGAGGCACTGGAATGGGTTGCCCAGGGAAGTTGTGAATGCTCCATTGCTGGCAGTGTTCAGGGCCAGGTTGGACAGAGCCTTGGGTGACACGGTTTAGTGGGAGGTGTCCCTGCTCATGGCAGGGGTTGGAACTGGATGATCTTAAGGTCCTTTCCAACCCAAACCATGCCTGTGACTCTATGAAAAAGCTCTCTGCTGCTCTGATTCCAGCTGCTGCTTTCTTTTGGAGGGTGTGTGAGGAGTGGCCATGGAGCAAACTGGTGGGATACTCGTGTTGAGGTGAAGAGATGTCTAAACGTGCTCACTGCTGAACTCTTGTCTCCTCTGCCCCTTGCAGAATAGCCGGTGCCGGAGGGCATCACTCCGTCCATTACAGCTGTACCGTGGATATGCCACCTCCTCAGGAGAGTCTGGGTACGTAGGGGGATTTGGAGGGTGGAATGTGGAGGTCAAGGGAGGTGATTCTGCCCCTCTGTGCTGCTCTGAGACCCCACCTAGAGTACTGCATCCAGCTCTGGAGTCCTCAGTACAGGAAAGACATGGATCTGATGGAGAGGATCCAGAGGAGGGCCACAAAAATGATCAGAGGGATCGAGCATCTCCCCTATGGAGACAGGCTGAGAGAGCTGGGGCTGTTCAGCTGGGAGAAGGGAAGGCTTCAGGGAGACCTATTATGGCATTTCAGTTTTTAAAAGGGGCTCATAGGAGATACGGGGACAGACTTTTCAGGGGTGCCTGCTGTGATAGGATGAGGAGTGATGGTTTTAAACTAAAAAGGGAAGACGCAGGCTGGATGTGAGGAAGGAAACCCTTTTACAGTGACAGTAGTAAAACACTGGCAAAGGTTGCCCAGAGAGGTGGTGGATGCACAATCCCTGCAGACATTCAAGGCCAGGCTGGATGTGGTTCTGAGCAACCTGATCAACTTGAAGATGTCCCTGCTCATTGCAGGGGGGTTGGACTGGATGAGCTTTGAAAGGTCCCTTCCAACCCAGAGAATTCCATGATTCCATAAATTGGTTCTGTTGCATTGATCAAGTGGGAATCTGCTCCTTAGTTTCACATGGGAGCAAATTGGTAGCAGTGGGACTTTTTGTTGAGTAACTTTTATTCTCACTAGTTTTGCGTCTTCCTTGTTTGATGCAGTCAAATTTAAGTGAAGCTCCTCAGGGTGATCAATAGTTACAAGGAAGGTTGTGAATTGCCATTCAGCCTTTGGGTTTGTCATGAGCCAGTGTGGATTTGCTGGTGCTGAAAGTGGCTTAAAGTGGGTGCTGGGTTTATTGGCAAGAACAGAAGCTGAAGTCTCACAAACTGATGTTTGTCATGTAATACATTTTACATCACTCTCACTAATACAATTGATAACTTTGACTCTTCTTTCCCCCTCAGTGTTTCTGTAGGTAAAGTCATTGGTGCTGGTATCCTATTTGTGGGTGGAGGGGTGGGGGGGACTGTCCTGTACGCCAGCTATGATTCCCAATTCCGGGAGAGCGTCGAGAAGGCCATTCCCTACTCAGATAAACTCTTTGAGATGGCACTCGGTCCTGCACCTTACAGCACACCACTGCCAAAGAAACCAGTAAGTGTTTCCCATTCCTAACTGAATAGCTGCTCTGCTTAGACATAAAGTGGGCAGAGAGAGATGTAGGTGATGTGCTGGAATTTAACTGTGTTCCTAGAGGCTCAGTGTAGTCAGTGATGTAGCAGGGTTAGAAAACTCTTATTCTGAGCTGAACGTACTTTAAAGAGGACTGAAAAGATGTTGGAATGAGTAAAGATTTGAGTGGTACAGAGCCATGCATAAGCATCATCATTTGAAATCTTAGTGGCATGAACACTGGGGAAGGGGAAACCTGATGCTGCCTTCTGGAAATTGAATCTGGAAGTTCCTCTGTTCCTGCATCTGAAAGCAAACGCTTCTGAGCTACCCAAGAATGCTGGAGAGCTGCTCTGCTGTGGTTGTCCTGAGCTTCCAGAAGCCATTTGACCTTCAAGGAACCCCAAATTTATTAAATTGGCATTTAAGAAAGCTGGTTTTAGTGAAGAGGAGAAGATCAGTTCACCAGAACTGCCTCTCTTCTGGCTTTTGACACCCTTGTGCTCACCCAAGCTCTTCATGCCTCCCAGGCACTGGTAAATTTTGCTGGCTGACAGTCATCACTGCCCAGTCATGGCTCTAACTCAGATGCTTTTCTTTATTCCTTGTGGCTTTGAGTAATGGATATCAAAGGATTAGCATCATAAAACCTTGCAATACTCTCTTCTTGAGTGTTTGTCTGCCCTGAACATGAGCATCTGAATCCTTTCAAAGGGCAGTCGGTGAAATCATGCAAATCTGATTCCTTTCACACCTGTCAATCCCACACCATGCCTGTGGCATCATTCAGTGACACCCAGACCAAATCACCATATTTGCTCTTTAATTAAACCGTATCTTGAGCTATGCAGTCACCTAGCATTAAAACAATTCCTGTCTTTTCCACTGAGCTTCAGCAGGAATTGCCTAGAAACTGGTCAGGATGGGAGGGGTGACTGCAGAAGTGTTGGGGGGCAAAGCTTGACAGTTGAGGGGCAAGCTGTTGGAGCACTCTCCTAAAGAGCTGAAGCTGGGTAGGAGAGACTGATGGCCTCACTTGTGACAATAAGTGCTGCAGAGGTTTGAAATGAAGAGGAGAAGTGTCAACTGAATTAGTTTAAGATATGCTTATATAGACTAAATCATTTAAATCTGCTTTCTGGAGTAGTTTCAGATGTTCATGTGAGTGATTTTTATAGTTCCTGTGTTATTTGTAGTGCTCAACAGACTCAGAAGTGTTTGGAATATTTGAGGCACGAAATCACCTGCTTTTTATTCATACTTTAATAAATATTATAGAGAAACCTGTGCCACTGCTGTCCCTTCAGCTTTGCAGAGCTGGAAGTTGTAAAGGTTCCTTCTACATTAAAAATCAAGGCAAGAATTTACATGGCCTGTGCTACTGTTCTCATGTGTACCTTGAAGCTTAGATTTATGCTGCAGTCGTCTAGACATGGAAATGTGCTTTGCCATTCTGATGGAATCAGTGCCACACAAGCTGCTTGGAAAACTGATGGAGTCTCTTGGTTTTGATTTTTCAAGATACAGCAAGGTCCACTGAAGATCTCATCCTGTAGCAGAAGTAATGAAAGAGTCCAAACAGCCTGCTAAATCCCCCGTCAGCAAAACAGAGGTTGCTGCTCCTTCAGAGGAAAAAGAAGGTAAAGTTATACAGTATCATGTAGAGAGAAGCAAGAGATCCTAATGGTCTGTGTCATACGTGCTGGGGTAGGTTAAAATAGTCCTTTGGAATGGGTGATGATGTATGCTCTCCTTTCTGAGAATTAATGGTATTTTCTTTTCAGTCATAAGGAAATTTGCCTAAAATGCTTTAGATTCTTTCGATTGAAATTTCTTTTTTCATACTATTTTGTTTCTTCGTTTACTTTATGGGCTGTTTGGAATGTAGGGTAAACACTGACTATCCTGCGTACTTTAGATGTGGGACTCAGCAGGACGATCGCTTTGGGTGCTGAGGCTATTTACCTCTGCTTGCAAGCACAAGAAGCTTTATTTTGGATAATGACTGAGCTACTGTAAAGGCAGATCAAATGGGATTGGTTTAGAGAGGCGCAGTCTTGACATCATTTTACATTTCGTGGCTGCATGTGTGTGTGTATGTGTAATAATAGCTGGTTGCTGTGTCTCCAGGAAGTTCTCTGGAAATACTAATATCAGTGTCCAAAAGAACGTTTTTAGAGGAAAAAGAAGTGAAGTCTTATATCCCTGTTCTTAACATTCTAACATACGTTTACTGGGTGGTTTTGTTCTGTAACTGTCTTTAACAGCAGGCAAGGCTGCAGCACAGATCATCTCTGCAACAGGGGTAGCCGTGTCGGTGCCAGCTCCAGGGATACAGACTGAAGAAGGTGAAAAAGATCATGTGAACATGATGGGAAAACCCCAAATGCTGTAGCTTCAAGTGCATAAACTCTGACTCTTGTCTTGGTATTTGTTAGTTTTTAAAGGATTCTTCGTTTTTAAAGGATTCTTTGTGCCTCTTGCAGAAGGAAACTTCCATCATCTGTTAATAGAGTTTTAGCATACTAAGAGGCTGAGAGCGATACTTGGGACAGGTATAGGTGTGAAGACAAGAGGGAAGCCTTTATGCTGAACTGGAACTTGCATAGTCCAGTTCGCCTGTGCTCTTTGTGGCTTTCTGATTGCTGTTCAGAAAAGCATGTCTGCCCAGGGCCAAGTGAAGCACCTGCATTCATTGCTTAACAAGAAACACCAGCTTTTCTATCATGGTCTCTTTGACATGGGATTATATTAATTTCTTCATGTATGAACACATCACAGCAATAAGTAAATACATTCTTCAGAGTTAGCATCAGCATTATTAGAAGGTAACCTGATGGTTTTTGTTGCAGCCTGAGTCTGAGAGGTCTGGGCTGTCTCCTCAGTTCAGATACAGACTTGCTGTTGGTCTTGAATTACTTAAGTGAATGTTCACTCTTAGATAGCCTTAGGCTAAGGAATAGAATTGTGATTCACCATAACCTGCTCACTCATCTCTTGTTATTTTAACTGGGATCTAAGCATGCCAGAGGAGAGCTAAAAAACCCCAAGATAACATCTTAAAAATTAAACTTGGCTCCATAGATGTTTCTCAGCTTCTTGCTTTGCCTTTCACCTTTGAAGCTTGTGTATTTTTGTGTCTGGTCAACATAAAATGTACACATACAGGTGAGGTGTCCATGCTACTGTCCTTAATTTTAAGAAGATATGAGCCTAGCCTTTAATTATGGATATCAGAGTGCCTGAGGTAGTTTCAGCATGGCTTTGTGCACAAGTCAGATTTATAAAGTGATGATAAAAATCAGCGCAGGAAAGAAAGGGACTTCCCTGCAAGTAACCCATGCACTAACTTGGACTCTCCACTTATACAGCTCTACTCTCTTTTGCTTCCAAGTAGGTAAAGTACATGAAGGTTTCCCTGCTATAAAAGAGCGGTCACCAGAAGAAGTTGCAGCCCGGCTTGCCCAGCAAGACAAAGAGGAGAAAGAGAAGATATCAGGTGAGTCTGTGCTGTTGGTTTTCCTCTCTGTGTTGTACATGACAGAATAATTGTTGGACTCTTTAGAGTTCTAAGCTGCTTACATACCTTTTTGTTGTCCCTGTGTTGGGTTGTCAGAGTGAGTGGTGTTGAAGCTTCTTCCACTCACTAAGAAGTAACTGATAGACAAAGAATGATGAAAACTTTGTGTTGGAATGGATCTCCAAGGTCTCGAGTCCATCCCCTGCATGGAGAGTTGGGACAGGTTAGAATAGACTAGACTATATTGGTTGGAAGGGACCTACAACAGTCATCAAGTCCAGCTCCCTGACCACTTCAGAGCTTGACCAAGTTCAAGCATGTTCTTAAGGGCATTGTCCAAAGGCCTCTTAAACACTGACAGGCTTGGGGCATCATCCACATCTCTAGGAGCACCCTTTAAAAGTATAAGTAATGATCCTTCCACAGGAAGGTTGCTCAAGGCCTTCTCCCCGGAGGTTTGGAGCTCCCCAAGGACAGAGATTGTTCCACCTCCCTGAGCAGCTTTGCCAGCGCTTCTTGAGATGGAGAACTTGGTGCATCCAGTTAATTTCTCTTGCTGGCACATGGATCTGGTGCCTCTCTCCATTTCCCTGGGCACCTCTGAGAAGCCTGGTTCGTTTTTTTCTGTAGCACCCCTTTAGATGTGGAAGGCATCACTTAAGTTACCCCTTCAGCTTCTCTTGTTTAGGCTCAGCCTCTCTCTGTGTGATGGGATATACCTCTTGGATTAAATGCAAAAACATGGTGAGGGTCTTCCACTGAGGAATTTTGTTGCTGTAAGTGCAAACTTGTGCCTTAGAGCTCCCTTTCTGAATAAGAAGTGTGTTTGGTGACCTTTCTTCTTCTGCAGGCTGCAGCTTAGTTCCCAAACTGAGCTCTTTTGGGTTGTAGAAAATAGCATAAGGAGACACAGAGGATGTGAGGTGTCATTTCACTGATTATAAAGCTCTTTTATACTTTAATTGACTTAATTCGTGTTTTTCCAGCCCTTGCAGCAACTCTTGAAGGAGCTTTAAGCGCAACAGCTCGTGTAACCCTTCAGGCCATTACTGCCCAGGAGTCTGCTGTGCAAGCAGTGAATGCTCATTCACAGATACTGAAGGAGGCCATGGACAATTCTGAGGTAAATTGGGACAATATTGTTCTTCTTTTTCTGAACACACTGAGAGAACCCCCCCCAAACAGCCTTCAGTCTCAACTAAAACTAAAGGTGGAAGCTTTTCTTGCAATGTCTTCACCATTATCACTGCTTTAATTGATCTTTCCACTTGTGAATGAGGTGGGTTTGCTTTTGAGTTATCTTTTTTCCCCCAACTCCTTTAATTCTCTTTATCAATGTATTAACTTGCACTTTTCTGCTTGCAAGTATTCACGTTGCATTTTAATTCCCAAGCTCCTTTCTTACGCAGATACAGTGAGGGTATCATGCTGTCCACCCTGAGAATTCTGTCAAGCTCTTCCCCTTACCAAAATCTTGCTGGGTGCTTTGTTTCTTGCCTGGAAATGAGTAGATGGTGTATGAGTGATGGCATTTGTGGTTCTGGTGTGCCAATGCGGGTATAAACCTAATACTTGTGGGGAACTGCTGCTGCCTGTTGAGTTCGGATCAGAGGATATCATTTAGTTGTTAATCAGTGAGCATATGGGCAACTCAACACACATTCAAGATTTAATCTAGTGGTTAGTAAAACAAATGTCTTAAGAGTTTGCTTTCAAGCTTAAGTGTTAAGCTTACTTTAACATTAAGCGACTTAAAAGTATTATGATGCTTGAAGTATTAAGCTTAAAAGCGGTGTTTAGGCATTACAGAACGTTAATACGTGCAGATATTCCCCCCAAACCGCTGTGGCACCATAGTGATCCACGCCAACTTTTCTGCGTGTACAAATGGCTGTTGATCAGGTGAAGAATCCAACGAACCCAAACTAAAATGTTGGAAGAGGAAGATAATTCCTAAAGCTTGCAGCTGTGCTGCTGGTAAAACACAAGGATATTGCTCAGGTTGAGTGAAATCTGTAGCAAGAGGTGGAATTTGTAGCAATGTGTGAATCAAGACCAGGTTGGACAGAGCCTTGGGCGACACTGGGCTGGTGGGAGGCATCCCTGCCCATGGCAGGGGGTTGGAACTGGATGATCTTAAGGTCCTTTCCAACCCAAACCGTTCTATGATTCTATACATCTCTACAGACTTTGTTTGGATAACTCTCTTACTGAGTGATTGCAATGACCCTGATTAGGAATCTGCTTCTTAGGATGCTGGGGAGAAAAAGTCCTCTCAGTGGCGCACACTGGAGGAAGCACTGAAGGATCGGAGGAGAGCTGTGGATGAAGCTGCTGATGCCCTTCTAAAAGCCAAGTGAGTTGCTGGGTTTTAAGGCTCATTGAATGGTAAGATGGTATTGTCCATGCAGGGGCTGGCAGACGCTCAGTGAGTTTCTAGAAAGGATGCAGTCACTGGTGTTTGTATTAAACCGATGTATTTGTGCCAAATCAAAACCAGGTTCCATACACTAATGAACATTTCAGTTTGCAGTCTGTACACCTGATTGCTTTCCTTTGTCACCCCTCTCTCTGATTGATGGTTGTACCATTGTCTTGGGTGCCTGTGCACACAGTCCTCACTGCACGCAGGAGTCTGAAACAGTCCTGTTCTTTTGTAAGAACTTGTTTATCCCCTCAGTGCTTGTATCTAGTGATGGTAAATTCAAACAAGATTTAAAATAATCTGCAATCCTTTTAGTGTTATTCTTGGATAATTTTGTCAATATTAAACTTATTAGGGCATGTAGTGGTAAGGCAAGGGAGAATGGCTTTAAACCTGAATAGATTTAGATTAGATATATGGAAGAAGCTCTTCCTGTGAGGGTGCTGAGGCGCTGGCACAGGGTGCCCAGAGAAGCTGTGGCTGCCCCATCCCTGGCAGTGTCCAAGGCCAGGTTGGACACAGGGGCTTGGAGCAACCTGCTCTAGTGGAAGGTGTCCCTGCCCGTGGCAGGGGTTGGAACTGGATGAGCTTTAGGGTCCCTTCCAACCCAAACCACTCTGATAAATGCAGTCAGCATGAAGTAAGCCTTTCTCTGGGGTTATGCTGTAAGACCTGAACGTGTTATCATTAGCAGCTGCTTCTCTTTTTAGAGAGGAGTTAGAGAAGACGAAAGGTGTAATCGAGGATGCCAAGAAGTCTCAGATTGCAGGAGCCAAATCTCACATTGCCTCTGCAGAAGAAAACCTTCGTCATATGATAGTTGACTTGGACAATGTGGTGAAAAAGGTAATGCTTCCACAGACAGTAAGTGCCTGGCAGCTTGTGCAGGTCTCCCATCGCCAAACCCTCTGAGCTGGTTAGTAAGTTCCATCCTGTTTTCAGCTATACCCTGTCTCAGAGCTGATTGTACTACCAGTAATCAGACATGACAAGATCTTTGTGAGAGCCTGAAAGAGTCTCCAGGCAGCTTGATTGGAGTCAGTTCTTTCTGTGGGCAACTTGTTCTTCCTGTTTGATTCCAAGAGGAATTTAGCGTGAAGTTAAGGAGGAGCAGGAGCAATGTGTGCTAATGACTTGGTGGGTAAATGGCGTTACCCACTAACTCAGGGCCTGGCTTCAAATTCTGCATGCTTCCCTTTTCAGTCCTAAACTCCTCTCATTTGGGTTTGTTACAGGTTCAGGCAGCACAGTCTGAGGCCAAGATTGTAGCTCAGTATCATGAGCTTGTGACTACAGCTAGAGAAGAGTTTCAGCGAGAGCTTGACAGCATCACCCCTGATGTCAAGCCTGGCTGGAAGGGGCTAAGTAAGTCTCTGATGGCACCATTACTGTGTGCATGTTTCATTTGGTTACACATCAGTCTTTGGGTTTCCAAAGGGGATTTCAGTGATTGGGATGCTTGGGGCTGTATCTTCTAATAGAGAGACGTTTATATTATTCATTCCTGAATTCCTCAAGACTTGAACTCTTGATTAAGTCACTGTAGGTGATCAGCTCTTAAGTTTCCTCTTTTACTTCTGCATGACTGACTTCTTGTAGTGAATGTGTGTTAACTTTTCCAACCTCTCCTCTTTCTGTTGCAGAGATAACTGACTTAGGTGAGTTAACTTGTTCTGTCTTGTGCATGTCATCCCTTCTCTCTGTCCCTTTTCATGTCCCTGTGGGGCATTTACATTTAAACCAGTCTTTGTGCTGCTGAGATTCTAGTGAGAAGCAGACCCTCTGAAGACCAATCCTAGTTGGTATTAGTGATGGTGTTTGTCCTGGAGGAGGCCCACCTCAGCAGTCCTGGTGCAGAGATGCTGATACCGCAGCTCTTGCCAGCCCTGCCACACCATCTCAGTACTAGGGCTGCTCTGAGCTGGGCCACCAAACCCAGATCAGTTTCATTTGAAGCTGGTTTGATTCTCCAGGTTTCATCTTCACAACTGGTTTCAGTTTCGATTAACCCTTTGATTCTGAGCTTGATTATTATTTATATTCTTTTAATCAAAAAAATGTAATTTAAATCTGGAGTGCAGCGAACCCCCATTGTAACAGTGTAAGTTCAGCACTGAGCTTAGTGCTGCTGCTCAGCTTCCCTGCGGAGCACCACTGTACCGAGCCCTCCTTGGCCAGTCCTTTCCCCAGCACTTGGCAGCAGGGTGGCTGAAGCACTGTGGAATTTCATGTGCTTCAGACCCTGCAGGCAGGCATTCCCGAGTAGTCCTGTATGGAAAACCAGGGCTGGCAGCCAGTGCAAAGTGAGCTGCAGCATTACAGAGCCTGGGCAACTCTCAGATCACCAAATCTCGGGTCCTGAGATGCTGCAGGTGTAACCTGTGTCCTCCTCATCTCCAGGCAGAAAAATAGCAAACCTGTTAGCAAATGCAGTGTGGTTGTGACCCCCACAGCTCTTTGAGTAGCCAAACCTGGAAAGTACAGATTGGGGTAAGAAATGTGATGGGGAACTGCTGGTCTGGAGGACTGCTGAAGGAAGAAGATAACTGTGGTTGTTCTCACAATGAATTCAGTGCTCTCAGGATCAAATTTCTGTAAGATTGGCCCAAGCTTCAGGAGTCACTGCTCAGTGGCCTATGGAGATAGGGCTGGTTCAGCCTCGAGAAGGCTCCTTAAGGGGAGACCTGAGAGCAGCTCCAGTGCCCAAAGGGGCTACAGGAAAGCTGGAGAGGGGCTTTGGACAAGGGGAATGGCTTTAACCTGCCAGAGGGGAGACTGAGATGAGCTCTTAGGCAGAAGCTCTTCCCTGTGAGGGTGCTGAGGCACTGGCACAGGGTGCCCAGAGAAGCTGTGGCTGCCCCATCCCTGGCAGTGCTCAAGGCCAGGTTGGACACAGGGACTTGGAGCAAGCTGCTCTATGGAAGGTGTCCCTGCCTGTGGCAGGGGTTGGAAGTGGATGAGCTTTAAGGTCCCCTCCAACCCAAACCAGTCTGGGATTTCTCTCCTAGCTTGAAAGTCCTTCCCCATAGGTGGGTTCAGAGCAGTGCTGGGTGGGCATTAGCACAGGTCAAAGGGTTAAAGTGCTCAGGGATCCCCATAAAACATGCTCGCTGGCCAACCACACAGAGCCTCAGAGTATTCGAGGGGGAGATGGGCAATGCACCAAAGCAGCCACTTCCCTGCAGACCTTCGCTAACATCCTGTGTGCTCTTCAGCTGACCAGTTATCAACAGACGACTTGAACTCCCTCATTGCACATGCCCATCGCCGCATTGACCAGTTGAACAAGCAGCTGGCAGAGCAGCGGGTGCGGGAGCAGCAGCACATCGAGCTGGCCCTGGAGAAGCAGAAACTTGAAGATAAAAAAGCTTTTGAGGCAGCTGTGGCCAAAGCGCTGGAGCATCACAAAAGTGAGATTGAATTGGAACAGGAGAAGAAGGTAAAGCAGCTTCCTGAAGTGCCCAAAGGGGCTACAGGAAGCCTGGAGAGGGGCTTTGGACAAGGGCCTGGAGGGACAGGACAGGGGAATGGCTTTAACTGCCAGAGGGGAGACTGAGATGAGCTCTTGGGCAGAAGCTCTTCCCTGTGAGGGTGCTGAGGCTCTGGCACAGGGTGCCCAGAGAAGCTGTGGCTGCCCCATCCCTGGCAGTGCTCAAGGCCAGGTTGGACACAGGGGCTTGGAGCAAGGTGCTCTATGGAAGGTGTCCCTGCCCGTGGCAGGGGTTGGAGGTGGATGAGCTTTGAGGTCCCTTCCAACCCAAACCATTCTGTGATAAATACAGGCATGAAGTAAACCTTTCTTTGGCTAAGCCGCAGTAAGTGCCTGGCGAGTAATCACCAGTTATTGGCATTAGTGACGCTGTTTTTGAACAGGAAAAGGCTCAGCTATAGAACTGGGCCTCAGCAGCTTTTTAGGACGAAACATGGGCCCTATCGATGCCACTTCTATAAAACACCCCCTGGGTAATCACTGATGTTGGATAAATCACCACCTGTGACAAGCAGTTGGAAAAGCAGTGGTGTCCTAACAGCCTCTTGCGTGTGCAGATCGAAGAAGTGCGCGAGGTGATGGAGGGTGAAATGCGGACGCAGCTCCGGCGGCAGGCAGGCTGCCCACACAGACCACATCAGGGACGTTCTTAGGATCCAGGAGCAGGACCTGAAGGTGGAATTTGAGCAGGTAAGGGAGAAGAGTCCCTAAGGGAATTAGGGGCACAGTCCTCATGTACCTGAAGGGGGCCTATGAGAATACTGGAGAGGGACTTCTGACAAGGGCTGTAAAAATTTGACTGTAGATGATAAACTTTGGATGGTTCCAAGTGCAGTAACTATTTAATTCACCCTCGTAAGGCTTTTCACTGGTCTGTTGTATTTACTATATGCATTGTCCCTAGCAGGGACAAGAAACACCTCCTAAAAATAAGGTGCCTGTAATGAAGTGGCTGTTTCTGGTCTGATCCATGTGTCTCGCTCTGTTTCAGAACTTAGCAGAGAAACTCAGTGAACAGGAAATACAGTTCAGACGCCTTAATCAGGAGCAGCTCGACAACTTCACCATGGACATCAACACTGCCTTCGCCAGGCTGAAGGGAATTGAGCAAGCAGTTGAGAGTGAGCATTGAAATCACCTTTCATTAAGGACTCAGGTCATGTTACCCAACTTGGGCGCCTAAACCCAGGCTTGGGCATGTAACCCGTGGTCTTGGGTTTGCCACATTGCGGAGCGAGCCCAAACTGCTGTTGTCTTGTTCCGATCCTGAATTATGGATCGGATTTAGGATCAAGAGCTGAGGGGGTGGCTGCTTGTCAAAGCAGAGTGTTTAGAGGTGGCTTTTGCTGCTCACAGTTCAGAACTTCCCATGTGCGCGCCCAGCTGAGCATCCCATTCTTGGCTTACATTGCAGGTCATGCAGTGGCAGAGGAGGAGGCCAGGAAGGCCCATCAGCTGTGGCTTTCTGTCGAAGCACTCAAATACTGCATGAAAACAGCCTCTGGGGACAGTCCCACGGAACCCCTGGAGAGTGCAGTGAAGGCCATCAAAGCCAGTTGTGCTGACAACGCGTTCACCGAAGCCTTAACAGCGGCTCTCCCGCAGGAGTCCCTGACACGGGGAGTCTACAGCGAAGAGGCCCTCAGAGCGCGCTTCCACACGGTCCAAAAACTGGCCAAACGGGTGGCTATGATCGATGAGACCAGAAACAGCTTGTACCAGTACTTCCTGTCCTACCTGCAGTCCCTGCTTGTCTTTCACCCTCAGCAGCTGAAGCCGCCTGCGGAGCTCAGCGCCGACGACCTCGACACCTTCAAGTTACTGTCTTATGCTTCCTACTGCATCGAACACGGAGACCTGGAGCTGGCGGCCAAGTTTGTCAACCAGTTGAGAGGGGAGTCCAGGAGGGTGGCCCACGACTGGCTCACCGAGGCTCGCATGACCCTGGAAACAAAACAGATCGTGGAGATCTTGACAGCGTACGCCAGCGCCGTGGGGCTGGGAACAACTCAAGTGCAGTGAGGCAGGATTGTGGCGCTGGAGGTGGTTCAGGGATGGAATGGGCTGGGAAGAAACGGCATCGTCTCCTGAGGGTTGCCAAGCAAGCTGCTGGCAGGGGCTGGAGGTGTGAAATCAAGGCACGGGTGCAGGCTTTGTTTCCTTGCACTGTATTTAACTTCACAACCTGTTGTATTTTTCTCAGTTTGGAGCTATCCTGACACCCAGCGTCAGGAAGCTTCTCTACAATTGGTGTAAGAGTTCTGTTTCTTCCCCATCTTACCAAGCAGGCTTGTGGGCAACCAAAATCATGTTTGTAACCTGCCATTAACAATTCGCCACTTTGTCAGCTCAATAAAACCAGACTTCAACGACTTTCTCTTGCTGTTCAGTCTCCTGTGTCAATGTCAAATACAGCCTTCCAGTGCCTACAGGGGCTACAAGAAACCTGGAGAGGGGCTTTGGACAAGGGCCTGTAGGGACAGGACAGGGGAATGGCTTTAACTGCCAGAGGGGAGACTGAGATGAGCTCTTAGGCAGAAGTTCTTCCCTGTGAGGGTGCTGAGGCGCTGGCACAGGGTGCCCAGAGAAGCTGTGGCTGCCCCATTCCCAGCAGTGTTCAAGGCCAGGCTGGACACAGGGGCTTGGAGCAACCTGCTCTAGTGGAAGGTGTCCCTACCCGTGGCAGGGGTTGGAACTGGATGAGCTTTAAGGTCCCTTCCAACCCAAACCAGTGTGGGATTCTCTGAAGAGCAGCCTTCCTCCATGGCCTGGAGAAGCTCTTTTTTGAATCTTTAAAGAAACAAGATCATAGATGTGATCAATCTGCCCATTAATTTATACAGCTGCAAAAAAATCCATGAATGAATACGGGCTTAGGTAGGTGTAACTTAACCTGGTTTCCCTGATGGACTTGTGTTCCTTGTCAGACCAGCAATTCTGTAGTTGCAGACAAGCAGTATTTCTGTCTAGAAGCCAGACTTTGATTCAACAGTGAGAGCTCACATAAAGACCAAGTTCTTTCCTTCCCTTTTCTCCTTTGTCCCTCTTTCTTCCCCCTTTTCCCCTTCTTATCATCAGTGAAGGAAGACTGAAATCAGTAAGTGGCTTTGTCCACTTGCTGATCCTGTTTTAAACTGGTGGCGCATCACCCCAAAATCCCTTTTTCTTTGCTACCCCCAGCACTTGTCACACAGTGTACAGGCATGTCTGCCTTCTGGAGCAAGCCTTGCCTCCAACCAGCACTGAAGTCCCTCTGTTCCTGTACTGAGGAACTTTCACCCTTTCAGCTATGGCTTATTCTACCTCTAGCAGCTGTTCCGACTTACCCTGATGCTGCTTCCCACTGCGGAAGTGCTCTCACTTGTCCTGCAGCATCATGCATCGTTTTCCACAAGCAGCAGCAACTGGTCCCTACTTTTCACTAGAACATGGTTTAGTTCTCTCAGAACACCTTCTTTGCCTGTTGAAGACACCACCTCAAAACCCACCTCAGGCTTCATCTGCAAGCTGAGAACAGCAGCACCCTGCTGTGAACACGTTACCTCCAAGGCAAAGAGCAAACCCCAGCCCTCTCTCTGCCCAGCCACCTCAGTAGCTTTACCACTGTGCTTTGCATGAACTTCACGCACCCTCTCACACAGCAGCAACACTGTGTAATCAACAGTGTTTGCTCAGGGATTACCAGGATGCTGCCAGCTTTCTGTCAGCCATTTATTACATGCAGGCTCCAGCTGTACAAATTGTAGCTTTAGTATCTCCAAGAGTCCACAGCCTGTCCCAGAACACCCCAAAAGATGAGGAACACCACTACGGGAGATGAATGTTGCATTTGCACTGTTACATACAGAATAAACCTCATATTTAAGTAGTTCAGTGAAGTTGGCTGGAAAGGAATTCAGTCCGGCACAGGTTTAAGTCACAGGAGATCCAAGAGAAGTGTCTCAAGCTGCCAATGTCTTGTCCACGCTGAGCAGCCCAGGAAGTGCACTCCTTGCTGCAGCCCTCCCCTACCTCAGCCCTGCTGAAGCAGGTCATGACTGCTGGGAGGCAGCTCATGCAGGTAGTGGTGAGGAAGAGACTGTGCTGGTGTAGGACACTCCAGCTTGATCAAACGAGGACAACATCCTCTTGCCAAGCATGTCCTATATGGGAAAGCTGAGTGCTCAGCAGTGCTGCAGCACCTCCCAAACGCTGTCCCCTCAGCCATTTCAGTTCTCACAGAAGCCTCCTGGCATCCAGGCAGTGGCTGCTCCCAGTTTTCCAGTGAGGAAGGCAAGAGGGACAGCTACTCACGGTCACTGTCGCTATCGCTGTCACTGTCGCTTTCGCTGCCTGACTGGATGCTCTCCAATGTCTTCCTGCACGTGTAAAACAGTTCAGTGATCAGTGACATGCTGTGACTTCTGCTTGAAAGGACAGATCTAAAACACAGGGTAAACGCCCTCCAAAAAGAACATCATGGGCTGTCTGACACCTATTGTCCTCAGGGGACATATCTACCCAACACAGCTGGAAGCACACACTCCCTTTGGAAAAGCCACTTCAGTGACCTAGAAGCGGTGGGCCAGCTTCTCAAGGATGCTGAACTTCTGTTTATTCATTCCCTTGGACCAGACCACTGCCTCCGAACTGTGGTCCCTCAAGGCTAAACCCAGCAACTGAGCCTGGCTGCAGCAGCTTGCAATGAACAGTGATGCCTGGGGAGATGGACTGAGGATTCACTATGGCTCTCAGAAGCTGTGAGCCACGTGCACACCCATCCTGTGCCCATTCCCTGCTTTTAGTAGCCTGCAGTCAGTATCTTTTAGGTGGTCAGGCCCAGCTAGGAAAAGATTCTGGGAAAGAAAGGTGGAAGCAGATGTGAGCGGTGGATAACACTAACCCCCTTCCTTCTAGGAGGGATGGACAGTGTGGAAACAAAAGCAGGAAAGCAGGGACCATTTTGGGAGTGTAAATCAACCAGAGTCCGCACACAAGCCACTTCTCTGCCACCTTTCCACAGGAATCACCCCTCCAACACCCTGCTATACCCCTTCAGCAGTAACAGTGAAGTACTTAAACTTACTTCTGCTTTTCAGAGAGTTCAAACTCCTTCTCTGTTCTGCTTTTAAGCCTTTGAGATGCAGGAAGGCCAAGGGATGCTGCCAGCTTTACCAGCTTAATTGC
Source organism: Myiopsitta monachus (assembly GCA_017639245.1). Taxonomy (NCBI): domain Eukaryota; kingdom Metazoa; phylum Chordata; class Aves; order Psittaciformes; family Psittacidae; genus Myiopsitta; species Myiopsitta monachus. Next base: position 111,193,903 of record CM029917.1, on the reverse strand, counting down.
CTCATCTGGGCAATTGGTTTGTTTAGCACAGTTCCAGAACCCGTCCAACACCTGATCACTGCAAAAGCAAAGGCAAACAGTAAGTGTTCACAGGGTCCCTGGTGAGATGGCCACTAATTTACAGCACCTCCTTTAGAGGGAAAGGAGGTGACAGATCCTCACATCACTCAACCAGCCCTATTCCCCTCCTGCAGGAATTTCACCTCAGCCTTCACCCTGTACCAATGTGGTGCACTTGGGAACTCCTATCCCAGCAGAAAGCTTTTAACCCCAACTGTGATACTCTATTACAGAAACGCAAGATCTCAGCCTCTACCTGGAGTCAGAACCTGAAAGTACTTACGTGGGAATCCTATTGATCTGCTGGAAACGCTCCATCATATTCCTGTACAAAAGAAACCAAACCATCATTAAAAAACCCTCACAGACCACAAACCACAGGAAGAGACAGATACTGGATCTCCTGGATAAGACAAGCCCCTGCTGAGACACAGGCAAGCTCAATGTCGTGAAACAACCTTCCCCACAGATCTAAAACACACCCCATGCCATGTCCTCGCAGATGCAGCGTGTGCCAGCTGCCAGCACTGATGGCTTTAACACAAAATATCTTAACTAGTGCAGAGAGAATAGCAAGCGTAGCTGATGGGAAGTTTAAAGTATGATGTATTTTCAGAGGGGTACTTGCCAAACCTCTGTTTCAAATGAATCAGTGCAAAGAGAACATCTGTGTTTAACAGAGAACAGCTCAGAACCTTCAATTGGAAGCTAGCTATTTCAACCAGCATTTCAAGTTGACAGCAGGCAGGACAGCAAATTCTAGTTCTAAACATATTCTCTTTATAGGTCTAATTAGGGTTCATTCTAATTAAAGGTTTAAATAAACTAATTAATCTCTTGAGCAGTTTGAATTTCAAAGGGTTCTGGAAGTCATCAAATGGGAAGCCGCAGGCAGTCAGCAGTGCTTAGTGAAGTGATAAACCCCACCATGCCAGAAGCAGCTGCGAAATGCTCTAAGCCAGCTGCTGCATTAACTTCTAACCCATTTCTAAGACAGACAACTGTAACCTGGTGCCAAGAATGAACAATAAAGTTAAGGAACACCCCCCTCACATTCCCAGCAGGATTTATCCCCTCCTTTTGCCTGCACCAGCATTCCAAGGCGATGGATTTTTGTGATTAAGCCTTGAGTTACAGGGTCAGCAACCAAGAGCTCACAGCAGGCTCACACGTACCAAGCATCCTGGGTCCTGCCAGCCCTGGCAAACAGGAGAGCAATGCAGCCCACCGTGTTGCTTGTCCACTGTAACTGGACCTGCTCCCTCCCACTCTGCTCGTGCACAGCTTTGATGTCTTCAGCACACTTGGCAAACGCCTGCTGGATCTGTGGAAAGATTGTGCCATTAATCCCAAACCCTTCAGAACTAACATCCCCTTCATTGCAATTCCTCCTACAGGTTTGTGGTTTCAATGTGTCCATTAACGAAGGTTATTCCTCACAGAACGATCACTCACTTCTGCCAGCTCCAAGATGGCTTTACAGGTACTTGAGAGCTCTGCAGTTACATACAAGCCTTTAACCATCCTCAGCTTAAGGAGCCAGTTACTGCAACAACAGCCCTGGCAAAAATCCCTGAATATGCCTCGTGCTTCTGCAAGGATATGGCTGGCTGGGCTGGATTGCTCTTCCAAACCCACGTAAGGATGCGATCCTCTTCTGTGTTAATCAGAGGTTTCTCTGGAGGTTGAAGACAATTCAAAGGGCTTAGCAGGCCTGGGTAAGCTCACACTGGATCTGGAAACTTAGAATGGCATGTGCACTGGAACTGGACCTCTAAGGCTGACCAGGAGAATAAATCAGCACTTAAATACAGTCTATATGCTGCACACAGAAATGGGGAGAGCACTCTACTCTTTGCTTTACCCATCAAACTGTCTTTATCCCTACCTAGGAGTTTTTGCACTTTACCCTCCTGATTCTCCCTACCATCCCAATGGGGAGGAGGGAACAAGTGGCTGTGTGGTGCTTTGCTGTATATGGGGTTAAATCACAACAGTTTCCTTACCTCATCAGGGTGCTGCTCCCTGCTCATCAAAGACAAGAGCTCTTCAAACAGTTCCGGTCTCCTATGAAACCCCATCTGTTTTATATCTGTTAGAGAAAGGCAGTAGTTGGTATGTGTGGCTGGTACCTCTGCTCCCAACTCCAGGTATTACAAGTCAGCATAATGAACGCCATTTTAGAAAGCATTCTCTGAGCAGGTCCTGTATTAGTTCCCTTTCCCCTCATTATCATGCCCTGAAGGTCCTGTGCACCAAGTACATGAACCAAAAGGATGTCTTCTGCCAGCCTGCAGATTCCTGGGTGCCAGGCTGACTGCTCCCCTTGCTAACAGCCTTCAAAGTGCCCAGCACCCAGCCAGCCCAATGCTGGTGATGATTCGTGGTACAGAACAGGGAAGGTAACAGCACACAGAGCACTGTCAATATCAAGCAGTTACAGGTCCTAAGTGGGAACATGGACCTGAACTGCTGCTGGACAGTGAGACCCATGACTCTCAGTGGCCAGAGACACCTCCACCACTGCCTGCTTCCTCTGAGCACCAAGTGGTGACTTGTATTCTTTTATAGAGCAAACCAAGTACTGAGATTTGACCCCATCTGCAGAGACTCCACAGGATTAGAAACCATAAGCTAAGCAGTGCTATAAAATTCTGCTACTTATAAAATTGTATTACACTGATTCCGCCTATAGAAATCCTGTGCTATTCGGCTTATAAATTCTATGCTAATAACAAAATCCTGTTAAGAAAATAAAGCTTTAACTGTAACTACAAATCGGTGCTGTCATCATTCTGCCCAGGATCCCTACAAGAACTCATCTCTCCCCTCTGGGTGACAGTAAGGTACCTTCTGTGTGCTAAAGCCTGTATCTGCATTCTTGTCTCCTCTTAAGGGGTAAAGAACAGGTAAGCAGTTTAAATGAGTAAACCATGGGCTGTTGGTTAAGGTGCTGCTCTCCTGTAAGCACTGTTTTCCAAGACACTGACATTTAACTATGACACAGCCATACTGGTAGTCTATGCAGGCCCAAACATAGGTTCTGCCTTTCTCTACCACAATAGCCCCACCATTGCACTAAGGAATAACATCCCTCGTGCCAAAGCACCTGACTGTGGCTATTCTGAGCAGTAGGAAGTCCCCCAACTACCTCCCACCTGGGGATAAAAGCTCCTGACTTGTATCAGGCAAGCTGCCTCCAGTGGGCATGTGGCTATCACTAACCTTCCCAGACTGAAGGGATCCTTTCCAAGTGGTTGGCTGCATCCAGTGCTTGAAGGAGTTCCAATATATTTCTAGGAGTTGGGTAGAAGAGCTGATGAAGCAAGAGAATTGTTTCAGTAAGCTGTAACTGTTCCACCCCTCCACACCAAAGCTCTGAAGCTTACCCTAACACACACTTACCGAACAGGACATTTCTTTGTACCATTTCAACACAACATCAATTTGCTCCATCATGCACAACAGGGAGAAGAATTTTGACCTAGAGGAGGGGACAGATGTTCTACTTCAGTCAGGATTAGCTCAACCAAACCATACAGAAGCACCAGCAAATGATGGTGTTCTGCTCAGATTCGTATGTGGATCAGGGAAACCTCACTGTATCACTGCAATGCTCCATACAGTTAAACAAGCAGTAGCATTTTTAGGACAGAACTTAACACTGACACTAGGCAGTTGGCAGAATTAACCAGAAGTTAGAGCAGTGCATTAAAAACCTCAGAAGAATGCAATCTCCCTGCCTGATGCCAGGTTTGAGGTACCCAAATCTAGTCTCAAATACAACCTCCTAGTTAAGAGCCACTTGAAGAAGTGAACTAAATTAACCTTGTTACTTGTACGGGTTCACAATACACACCTGGGACCCTGACCCAATGCACTAAGAAAAATGTCCCTACCCCCAGAAATTAAATTTCCCTTGGTTTCTTTCCAGGCTAAATAAAGTGCAGTGATGTGAGTCATCCACCTCTGAAACTGCATCTTACTTTGAGGAGAATTTTCACCGATTCCAAGGCCAGGCTGGATGGGGCTTGAAGCAACCTGGGTTAGTGGAAAGTGTCCCTGCTTTAAGGCCCCTTCCAACACAAACCATTCTGTGATTCTTATGATGACTCTATCAATTTACAGGAGCACCTCTGGTTCCAATGCCTTAACAGGTTTCTCTTCAAATCAGTATGCTCCAGGTACTTGCTTATGTTCAGCGACTGCAGCACTTAGTGGCACTGGTGGAGATACTTTAGATGCCATTATTATGGTATCAAATTGTGGACCTACATGGGAATTTCATGCCTAAATACACCTCCTGCGCTGCAACTTCTCTCAACACCACCACGCAGAGAGCTAGGTCTGACCTATTACGCTCTTTTGGTGTTACCTCCTCCTAAGCTGCCACCTTAAGTAGACAAAGGACTGAAGAAAACACAACTGGTCAGTATAGTTGTTGGGTATTAAGCTAAACTGATGCTTCAAGACAATTCAGTCTGGGCAAGGCCACAAACTGAAGATAAACCCTAAGCTATCACTGTTCTTAAGAGGGACCTGATTTCCAAACTGCACGCACAATAACCAGTGTTCACCAAAGCATCCTCTGCAATGTTTGAATCCTGTTTTGTATTTGAACTGACACCACTACACAGGACTCAGTATCAGCTGCACTTCACTCACCAGTAGATATTTAACCGATCCACGCTCAAGAATTTCCAGTTGTCTCCCTTCTCCATGGCCTTATTTAACCGGTAGGCAAGCTTGATGTCCTTAAGATCACAGCACTGTAATGAGACTGAGTTTGATTTTAGTTACAAATCCAATACTTAATACATCCCTCTAAGACTCACAACTTATGAAGAGTAATGAGCTGATGGCAAACATTTCTAACAGATGAATTCCATGACTGTCCAGGAAATCTGTTTAACTGAGACAAATGTATGGCTCTCCCAGGGGCGAGAACTTTCTCACCCAAACTGACACCTTCTGGTGCTGAGACTGTCCAGCTGCTGCAGTGTCACTAGAAACAGGAGGTAGGACACAGTGGACAGAGACTTATGTAGCCATCACCAACAACGAGACACATCTCACAGGCATGCAAGTTACTAGTGTAGCAGGTTATCAAGTAAAGAACTGCAGAATCATGGAGGTAAGTTACAGGAGGTGATGAGCACAGGCGAAAAAGGGAGATACTGAGAGCTAAATCTCACACGTCAGACTAGAAAACTCACAGGCAATTCTTAGCTGAAGGGCTCAAAGGAGTTCTGACTGCAGGGACAAGGCACTTACCGCTTGCATTGCAGTGTTAAAAAAGTTGGCTGAAAGGAAGAAAATGGAATCTGTGAGCTTCAAACTTTGAATGACACAAACAGCAGCGCATTAACCCAGCCTCCCACAGGACAGGCAAAACAGTGTTCACTTAGAAAGCTGAATCTGTAGCTCTGCTTGGTGAAGACTTTATATGTAGAGACTCTGGTGTGGCCTGAGTTTTGCTGGCCAGTGTTGTGAGGCAACTATATTGCCATGCCTTTGGAGACAGATTTAAGCAGATGATCTGTTTGACTTTAGGTTTACAAAAGCTACATTCTCCTTTGCTGCAAGACAACATTATATGCCTAACATACAGGCTACAAAAAAGGCAGCTGCATCACTTACCTTCTCCATTTCCTCCAGTGGAAGAGAGCATGCGGTGCTCATGGCAGGTTACCCACCTCTCTAGAACATCCCAGAGCTGCCCCAGAACATACAACTGCCCCCTGAAAATGTCTCTTTACCATTTCATGACACTTTGGTTTTCGTCAGTGACATTTCAAAGCAGCACAGAGACTGATGCTGCTTGAGGGAGGCAAAGAAAGCTACAGTGGGAGGAAGAACAGAAACTATCCTGCTCAGTATCTCATTCTATTTGTGCGGCGAGAATCCTGGATAGGAAACAAGGGCACTGGATGCTATCAGAGACTGAAACAATGGCTAGCTGTGGGTATCAAAATGGGGGCAATTTACTTAGAGCCATTAGGTACAATACACCTCACCCTTCCCTTGCAAGATGTAACAAATTAACTTAACCCAAGCTTAATCAATGCAGATAGTGATAGTATACTAAAGTCCCTACCGTCATCAGGGTCCTGGGGAGTGAAGCTCCTCTTTTCAACATCATCTAGCACCTCAGAGATGATACCTGATGGATGAAGTTCAACTGTGGGACAAAAGAGACAATCAACATCACATCTCGACTGTGCCAGACACTCCATTAATGAAGAGCATCAGCCTGCAAATGCAATAGGGAAATACAAACAAGCAACATCATTTCAAACAAGTGTCATGATTCTCAGTGGTGCTCCACATTAGCTGCAACTTTATTTGTTCCAAAATTTGCTCTACTATTGCTAGATTTCCACAGCATAATAGGGCATCGAAGCACATGTGTTGGAGTCACATCCAGCCTCCTCAGAGACCAAGTAACTTTAGCAATTTGTGGCCACAAAAGGACAGGCTCTTTCCAGCGCCAGGCTAAGGCTAAACAGAAGGACTCTTCCCTTCCTGTAAGGTTATAAAATCACAGAATCATAGAACAGTTTAGGTTGGAAGGGACCTTCAAAGTTCATCTAGTTCAAATCCCCTCCGATGAGCAGGATTATGACCCTCTATAGCTTCTTTTTCACCCAAGCAGAATCAGACTGCATGCGTAACACTGGGACTGCACACACAGGAGGTTGTCTTTTCACCTATAAATCAACTGCCTTCACCCATCATATTTGGAAAGCATTTAAAGCAGATGTTTAACAGGACATGCTCATGAACTAGTTGACAATGAACGTACCGCCTCTATAAAACATGAAGAGAAGATGCTCATACGTCGCAAGGCTAGGCTCTGGAAAGCAAAACACTGAAGTTACTTCAACATTCTTGGTTAAGCTTTATGCCTGAGCAGCATGCATAAATTTACTGTCATTTCTACAGTACTACAATAAGGACCCAGTTGATGAAGAGCCTGTGGGCCAGAACACACGCCCCTACTGCGTACACACCTTAAGTGGCTAAAGGTAACTAGAAGTAAAAATGTCATGATAAACATGCTCCTAACTACACCACCAAAATGCTTCACTATTTGACCTAAGGGGCTAAGTGCATCCACTGTATTGCAATTATTAATCAACAAGGACTGAAGATGATGATTCAGTTTGAAATCCACAGGCACTGCCTTGCTGAGTGGCCGCAGCTTAGTAGTTATCTTTATTTCTCAGTTCTCTTGCACAAGGAAACAAATAGTAAAGTTGAGAACACAGGGAGAAATGCTTTTTCCACACTTCCTCCCTGCAGCTAGGAATCACTGTCACTCTTACATCAATTATTCTGGAGGAGGCATTAGAATATAATAACCATCCTGGTTCTCTTACCTATATCAAGGGCTTCCATTTCCTTTATTACCAATAACGACATACTTCTGCCTACACCACCACATCTTCTCAGGGTCTTCAGTACAGCATTAAAAGTTAGCAGATTTGGCTGCACTTCCTGTTGAACCATGTGATTCAGGAAGTCCTTAAAGAAGAATCCCCAAATCCTTAGTGCTTCGCACACTATAGATCACAGTTCAGCTGTCACGTAGGCATACATGCATTTCCTCAAGCTAATCCTCTTAACCCCCTTCAAGTGAATGATTCCACCTGATCATTTATAAAGGGACTACCATCTAATTTTTAATTAGTTTAACCAAAAATCAAGGCTATAAAATTACATAAGATCAGGCCTTGGAGATCTGTGTCTCATCAAGGAAATTCTTAAACTTACAAACTATTCTTCCTTACTGACGTTATGTCATTAAAACTGGAGCCTCTCACGTTACCCCTCAAAATTCCATTTCCATCCCAACCACCATGAATTACAATTCCAAGAGGTTTTATGTAAAAGGGTTTGTTTGGTTTTATTTCCCAGCATAATTTCCCCATTACTTTCTGTCTAGCCGGTTCTTGGATCAGGTATGTTCTCACAAGGCAAACCATTCTGCAAGGGTAAGGCTGGATTTTGTGCATTTTCCACTCCCCTTTAAACACAGTTCCTGTTTAAACCAGTGGACATCATCTGCAGCAGGTATTAGTATCTTTGTACAAAGCTCTTGTTTTTAGTATTAAGAACTGCAAAATTCTACTGATAAAGCAAACCCAGCCCTTACACTTTCACCCGTTCCCATCTCTTCTGCTCTACTGCCTTACCTTGGCTAACTCCCATCTTTCCAAGAACCTGTCCTTCAGATGTGGGACTGCTGAAATCAGTGCGTTGAAGGTGTGCACATCAGCTGGAAAGCGTAAGATGATTCATTTTAACTGCTAATGACATTCTACAGAGAGCAGTTGGTGCTGACATGGCTCAGTTTTTGGCGAAGTCTCATGCAAACCTGGTTCCAGTGAGCCAGCCACATGCCAGCTGCACTGGAGCAAACAGCTTGCATTCAGCTCCCATGATCCAGCTGAGGTCCGTACCCCTGCGCCAATCATCACCGCCATGAAGCAAATACTCATGTACCCACCAATGGGTTCCTGCTACTTAGAAGACCACAAAGTAAAACCAAGAGATGCTTACCCTTGTGCCTTTCATTCAGCAAGTCTATGTACATGTCGTAAGCTTTAACAAAAGCCCCATGCTGCAAAAAAACCAACAAACATAGAGTCTCTGTGACTGTGTGAGATTCCACAAGCTGAAAAAAGCCCTCCCAGCACTGAAGGATAACTTTACCTTCACCATCCCACGGATCATTGAGCAATAGGAGTGTGCATTCCTCTCTGGCATTATCTTGAATATCCTTTCAGCATTGTTGTCCTCCCTAGAATCAAGGAGCAAGCTGAATGTTAAAGAATTCAACAGAAGATACCTTTAGGAAAAGGATTCAGCATGCAGAACACAAAGGAATTGGCTGTACACCCAAGGACTCACATTCAAATATACTACTTGTGATACTTTGAGCTATTCTACAATCACTTATTCAATCTCCATCAATACTTTAAAAGGTTAGAGACTTATATAGCAAGTAATATCTGCCAGTATGGGCTGCCAAAATGTCTTGGAAGCCTGTTTTGTAACAATACAAGTGCACAAACCACTGAATATGGGAATATTGGCAACATTTTCTATACCTCCATCTAGGGCCAGATGACTGGAAAGCTCTTCGGAATTGTCTCTTTGGAGCCTTCTGCTCTGAAGCATTCACCTGGAGAGATTTTGGCAGAAATAAGTTTCTCAGAGGTCAAAGCTGTCATTCAACATCAAATGCTGTGATTTGGGAACAACACAGATGTTAAGCAGCAATTTACATGCTGCTAAAGGTTGGTTTTACTGGGTTACATTGAAATAATTTCTATTACAATTCTCAGGAAGCAATAACTAGATTAATATTTATGTTATTAAACATACTAAAAGGTAAATTATATGTATTTGTGGGGTTGGTAGGAATCACTAAACTACAGCAAGTACTCTGTAAAACTCTTTCTCCCTCAACAGTCTTCCCAGGGACATATTGTGTAACCTATCTGCTACAGTACTCTGTGACCTGATGCTCTTAAGACTACACCAGGAGCCCTAAACTTCACTGAAATCTAGGTAATATGGTTCAGACTGGAAGAAAATTAACTTGTGATCTGCACTAGAGGTATTCTTTGCAGGCAACTATAAAAACAAGTTCAGCAGAACAAAGCCAAGACAGGGGTCCAGTTACTAAGTTCAGCTTTATGGAAACTACTGTTGCTACTAGGTCAGACATTGGAGTTTTGTAACTGCTGTATCTCTTGGGAATATTGACTCCATCTGATCCACCCCATCTCCCAGGCAGGTAACCACAGGACAAAGATCTTGACATCACCTTGATACGCTCCCATTATGTATGAAAGAAATAAAGAAAGAGCGATCAACAGGATTTTTATACCCCTGGCTCTTCCAAATCCTCTTTTGCTTCTTCCTTTTCTGCTTCCTCCTTTTCTGCTTCCTCCTCTTTTTCCTGTGTAGATTCTCCATCTCCATAGAAGCATAACAAATCTAAAAGGCTGTTTGTGGTCTCTAGAGCTACAGGAGTACCTGTAGAAAATGATGAGCAAACAGTTACAGAGAAAGTAAAGAATAAACCATCCTACAGCCGTATCAGAAAACTTCTGAAGACCCAGTCACACCACTTTGCTCTCTTTCAATACAAAGGAACTGCCTAGCAAGTGTGACACCAGCACTGCCACAAACCTTTCCACAGCAGGAGACAACTTCAACACTGAACTGGAGTATCTGGTTTTTTGATTGAAACTACTGAAAGAGTAGCTTTCCTAACCAAGTGAGAGAGGGAAGTGGCAGCTGGCAGCTGAAACTGTGAAGCAGCACAAGCCCAACAGAGCATCTGAAATCTCTAGTGCTTTTCGTAACTACTCCTAGGATGCACACTGCTATGCAGACCATTTTGCGCGTTCCACTTTCTATGAAACACTTAAAACCAGCCAAAACAAAAAGCTATTTGATTGAATCATCTCCTTTCCACCTTTCAGTGGATATGAGGTCTCCTTCCCAGTAAGCCTTCCTCATTCAGAGGCTTGTAGCAGTTACAGTTTTCTATTGCCTTCTCCTCATTCACCATAACAGGGATGGGGTCCAAATTAAGGAAGAACTAAGGAAGACTCATTTATTGAGGGCAGGTCCACAGAAGGAACACTCAGCTGATACGCTGCACCAGTCCAGCTCAGCAGCAAAGCGCTCAGCATAGATGCAGCTTACACCAACCAACAGGCTACTGCACAAGGGCACTTGGAAGGCTGAATGATACAACTCAATCACAGAACATCTGCCCATAACAGGCCCTGCTCTGCTACATCACAGTTCTTTTACTTTGGAAGAGAAGGATGAAACTCCACACCATATCATCTGTTTATTGATTAGAAATAAATTGTTCTCCTTGCCACCAAAACGACATGTCAGACATGAAGCAGACAAGGAGGGCCCAGTGATTCTGGAGAACCATTTCACCAGATGAGTTGGTTGTGAGGGGCAGCAGTGTAGTCATGGAACTGCCTCCACAGCCTGTGCCAGCTACTAAGGTATTTTTGGTACAACTGAAGTAGAGCTCCACCACGGAATTTGGCAGTTGAACACATACCTGCCTGTACAAGCTGATCAAACAGGTCCACAGATTCCTTCACCCTTCTGAGGCGGATACGCTCTTTGAGAGCTTCCTCACTCACTCCTTCAATCTGAGGTGTCAGAATCTCAGGCATAAAGCACTGAAAGCAAAGACTGCAAGTTAGACACAAGCTCAAACCTTCTCTAAATCACTGCTAAAGTAACTAACCAAATATAGAACGACGGAGTGGTTTAGTTTGGACAGACATTAGAGATCCTCTAGTTCCAAACTCCTGCCATGGAGGGAGACACCTTCCATTGCCCTGATTGCTCAAAGGCCTTAGTCCTGCTCAATATCCTTACTCTTCCCCCAAGACACTGCTTTGATAAACTCCCAACCCTCTCAGTCCAACAACAGCAGTTCTTTTGGTGACAAAAGAGGACACCCCCTGATGTCTCACTCTCATGCTAGTAAGTCAACATAGAATCACGGAATGGTTTGGGCTGGAAAGAACCTTAAGATCATCCAGTTCCAACCCCCTGCCATGGGCAGGGACACCTCACACCAGACCATGTCACCCAAGGCTCTGTCCAACGTGACCTTGAACACTGCCAGGGATGGAGCATTTCCCACTTCTCTGGGCAACCTGTTCCAGCGCCTCACCACCCTCACAGTAAAGAACTTCCTTATATCAAACCTAGACTCCCCCTGTTTAAGTTTAAACCCATCACCCCTTGTCCTATTGCTACATTCCCTGACGAAGAGTCCCTCTCTGGCATTCACGAAGGTCCCCTTCAGATACTGGAAGGCTGCTCCGAGGTCTCCAAGCAGTTTCTCTTCTCTAAACACCTGAACATTTCTTTTCTTACTTTTACCTAAAGAACCTTATATGAGATTGAATTCCTAAGGAAATCATTCATTTCAGAAACATAACGGAAATACAGTAATGCCTTCACAGCTGTCTGCAAAACAGCTAACAAAATAATCTGTTTACGTTAGTTCGGCACCAGTTGATTTCACTATCTGACAAAGCGCAGACGCAATGAAAATTAAAATAAAAATGCTTACTGTTACATCAGGCTCTACAGAAATCTTGTCAAAATACTGAGGAAACTGATTAATAATGAATTTTGCAGCGTTCTTCCCAGACTCCTTCGACAACGCAAACAGCCGCTGCACAGGAATGAGAAAGAACAAGAGGAAGAAATAATGTCATTAAAACATCTTCCATAACACTGAGCATTCTGACAGAATCAAAACTGAATTCCTGTTTCATTTTCAACTCTTAGCAAGAACAGGCAGAAGACAACGTTACAGAGAAACATTCTGGTATTTATGCCAATATAAGAATGTCTGTTCTTTAATGAGACTGTCATTTACCTCCTTGTTACTTAGTCAACATATAGCGTTCTGTACCAGGCATGTGAAATGCTGCACTACTGTCTCAAGCTGAAATTAGTTATGGCACTTGGACATTTCTCTCCCTGGCTTTCATTTCCAATAGCATTATCTGATTCCCATTTACCTCTTTTCCTCAAGTTCTAAAGCCTGTTCCTTTTCAAACTCTTCACATTTCATTGGTTTCTGTCTTCTTAATGGCTTCGTCTCTGATACGCAGAGCTGAAGCCCTCTGGTAGCCACATCATTGATTTGCAATGATGTACCTCAGCTTCCAGTCTTCTCTCATTACACTCAAATTAACATCACACACAGCATTCCTTCTTGCCCTCATTTCCAGTTCTGCTTTCTTCCACCTCAGCTTCACACTCTTTAACCTTAGGCAAAGGTAACATCAGAGGAAGACTTTCCCTTCTTCCTCTGCATTATCATCTTAATAATACTATTTGCATAAGCCTAAGTTAACAAATAGCTGCTCTGTGATACAACCAAAATTCCTGGGGCTTGGCCAGGACAGTAAACTAGTAGCATGTAGTCTATTTAGTAACACACACACACAAGTGATCTTGTGTGTTTTAAGTCATACATTTAACTGTAAGCACAAAATCGCAGCACTTGGAATACCACAAATTCACAGTCTGTAAATAGTTTTAATGCCTCACCTACAGAATTACTGCTCTCAGAACACAGAGAAACAGAACAGCTCAGCAGGTAAGCCACTAACTTGCAGGAATGTTAACAGAGCTGTGTCGGCTGGAAGGTCCCTGCATGGGCAGGAACAGAGCACTTTGTGCGTACAGGGTGGATTTCTCCAGCACACAGACAAATGCTCGTCATTATGCATTCAAAAATACACAGAGGAGAAAAGAAATCTGATGGCTCTTTTTTGTAACTGCGGAGGCCCAGATGAAGGGGATCAAGGGGGATGCTATCAAAGATTTGAAAGGAAATACTTACAAAATTGGCTGCATTTTTTGGCATAAGGTAAGGGTCATCTGGGAACATATAATGAGCAGCAGTAGGATCCTGTAGAAAGTAAAACCCAAGGATTGAAATGTTTAGTTATGTACACATCGACACTGTAGGTATATCATACTGCCTTGTGGAATTTAGGACATAATCATCAGCTGATGCCCATTTTACAGAAGTTCCTCTAGTACAAAAGGGTTTAGCCTGTTTGGAAAGAGCTTTAAAAGCATCTCCATTACACACACACACAGACAGGCTAACAGAGTGACAACAGAAGGGTCCTTACTATAACATAGCAAGCAGCAAATGCCTGCAAAGCAAGGACAAACCCAATTGTAACAGTCCTGGGGGAGCTGACGGAATTCGCAGGATTAGATTCAACTTCCAGGATTCAAGCCAAAGAGGATTAAAGAATGGCATCACAGCATTTACAGATGTTTAGTAGACACTAATTGCTCTATCAAGGCTTGTTTTCTGGATTGAGACTGGGAAGAGGCAATCTGCGTTGGCAAGCTGAACTGGTAAACGAACTTGCTTCCGATGTTAGCAAAAGCCTTATCAAAGTATTACAGCTTCCACTGGGAGTTGCAGCTCTCTTAGCACTAAAATAAACCTTGAAGGACACAGCAAAATGTGTTGAGCAAAAGTGAAACCCTGTAAGAAATGGATGTTAAAGTCCCATCTTTCATTTATGGACAAAGCAGAAGTAAGAGCCCCCAGAGTGCAAGGCTGGCACCTGAGATGGACAAACTGACCTATTTCTGTGATCAAGGGAACTACTTACCCGTTTCACAGTAGAAGCCAATGTTTGAAGAACTGCCAGTTTATCCCTAAACATAAGGGAGCTTCAGTTAATACTCAGTTGCAGACTTTGAATGTTATGCATTATACTGTATGTAGAGCAAGCACAGGATTATCCTATTTTCAATGCTGGGAAATAGTTTTTTGCTGCACTTGGAAAATACCACTTTTTACAAAGGGAGGAAAAACTCAACTACTAAAATGGTCTCAGTTCTGGAACAACCACAGAAAAGACTTTGAGGAAAACCAGAAAAGCATGTGTGTTTCCTTTCACCACACCTGCCCTTATACATGATCAAAAAAAGGAACATTGGGAAGGAATACAGAAAGAATTCTCTGGAATGCTCCTCTCAGAGCTCCTCATCTCTAAGAGATGGATACAAGCCCCTCCCCAAGACAAGTCTTGGGAGGAAAATAAAACCCAACCAACCAAAACCAGATTTTGCAGGATCCCTTCAGACTTCGCTTGTGTTTGAAGTGAAGGCAAGGCCAGTGAGGGCATTTAGGTGAAGGTGGTCTTATTTGAGGTTGACATGCAGACACCATTTGGCTACAAACATAGTTTCTGCTGCAGTCACACAAGTTCACCTTAAGCGCTTCCAAGAAAAGAGCTTTTGTTAAGGTGCATCATTTCTAATTTGGATTTATTTAGGCAGCTGTCAACAATCAAGTTTATTTTGCTGAATCACACCTGTATGCTGACAGTCAAACCAACTTGATTTTACAGATTTCTATCAAATGTGATCTTTCACAAGGCAACAGAACTACGCTTAAAAATACAGTCCTTATAATTGTTTTCGAAACAAAGGTCAGGAATGGAGCGTACAAGAATATTCCCAGAGCTCCCAGTCAGCAGGGAGAGACACATTAAATTCAGAAACACAGCAGCTTAATCTTCATGTTCAACTTTGGTGGACAGACTACACTTAGCTGTCTAACAGTGACCTTCTTCTAGGTCAAGGGAATTCCAGCAGTAAATACCCACCAGGTTTTCCTTCGGGGGAGCACGATTTCTTCTTGTGCAACTATGAAAAACAATATTAAAATTATTATTAGACAAACAGTTTCCCCACAGTATCATGAAGATCAATTTAAGCTGATCCAGCTCAAAGTACTAAGCAAGCAATTTAATGCCAGTTTAATGTAAGCCACAATTCACTGCAATGGTAGTAGAAAAGGTGTCTGAATAGTGCAGTAAAGTGCCCTTTTGAGTTTTCGCTCCAGTTCTCAGTTCCTTTCACCCCAAGATCAATTTTCCCAGGTTTTCCCAAAGAGAAATAAAGACAACAAAATCATAATGAATAAGCCAGAGGTCGTTAGTAAAGCATCTTAGCAAATCCATTCAGAGGAACATGTGGAACTTCATGATTACAATCACAGAGCCAGGGCCTGCAGAGGCACTTTTCACACTGCCTCTGTGTTGATACTTCCACAAGCTGTTAGTGACTGGCAGAAACTTGTACACAAGCGCAGCATAGCTCTGAGCATCCCAGCTCACTCTGCTCACAAAACTCAGAGCAGAAATATGGGAAGGAGTACAAAGAAGACGCAAGATCATGAAGAAAATTGTCAGGATCAAGGTGGAAAACCCTTTTTTATTTTATAGTTTATTCCATTTCAAAGGGCAACTGGATAACTCATGGAAGTGGACAACTTGGTTCATGCTCCTGGAGCAGAGAGCTCTTTGGTGTCGAGGGTGATCAAGTTAAGCCAGGAAATCTCTGCACAGTGAAAACACAGGAAAGAAAACCCATGAAGGGGAAAGAGGGCATTTCATCCATATCTTATCTCCAGACCCACTGTGTTAAAAAAACATATACAAGAAACTAATAATTAAGACACCATACCTTCTGCATTGTCTGCAGTCTTCCCAAGAGCTGTACTGCTAGAAGAACACCTAGAAATGAAGCAGAGTCTCTAGTTATTCCTGTACATCACATAATCTTATGAAGTATGATTTTACACGTTATATTTTGCCTCCAGAGTACCCAGTGGAGTGGGACCTTTTTGCTTGAAACATAACATGAAAGCAACCTCCCCTCTTCACCTGCTTTTTCATACAATCATAGAATCAACTAGGACGGAAAAGATGATCAAGGCCACCATTAACCCATGTCACTGAGGGCCTTGTCTACACAGTTTTTGAACACACTGGCGCTCCAGGCCCTGCACCAGCTCCACTGCCCTCCTCTGGCCCCGCTCCAGCACCTCAAATGGCTCTTCTGTAGTGAAGAATCCAGAGCTGAGCACAGGATTCGAGGTGTGGCCTTACCAGTGCCCAGTACAGGAGCATGATCACTGCCCTGGCCCTGCTGCCACACTGGCGCTGATACAGGCCACGATGCTGTTTGGCATGTTGGCTGCCTGGATACAAGCAGGTCATGTTCAACTCCGTCAATCAGTGAGACTCAGCTCTAGGCAGCATTTAACCTGCCCGAAGTCACTCCCAGAGCGGCTCCGAGCCGCTGAGCCCACCGAAAAGGAGGGAAAAGCCCTGAAGAGGGACACCTCCAAGGCCACGCCATGACACCCCGCCAGCGCCGCCACCCGCCTCAGCCACCACCGCGCATGCGCAGCCTGTCGCGCCTCACATAGCCCTCTCTATCACCCCTCCTCCGCTGATGCCCGCACAGTGCCCCCGCTGCCCGGCCCTGCTCCTCCCTCCGCTGCGGGCCCCTCACCGGTAGCACTCTCACCTCCCGCCCCGCACGCAGCACCGCCGGCTCAGCGATAATACCCGCTGCCAGGAACCACCACCCATCCGCCGCGCCGCCATGCCCGCGCTCCCGCGCTACCCTCTGGGAAGCTGGGCGGTACCACTGCCGCGCTGCCGAGGAGAGGCCGCCCCTCCGCCGCAGTGGTACAGCCCGGCCTCGCTTGCTCCCGCCCGCCGGGACCGCGTGGTGCTTCCTGTGGCGTTTTCCAGCACACCGGGGTGAAGTGTCGGCCGGGGGGACTCGTTTGATCACCATGAGGCAGCCGAAGGTGGTACCGTGGAGGCGGCTGGTCGGGGTCTCCTTCAGGATGTACACGACCGAGGAGATCAGGTGAGGAAATGCGGCCGGGGCTGCGTTGCCCGCGGTCCTCGCCGCCTGGGTGCCGCTGAGGACTACAACTCCCGGCGTGCCGTGCGGCGGAGCGCTGGGAGGCTCAGCGGGCTGAAGGCGCAGGGCATGCTGGGATGTGTAGTCCGGCTGTGCCCTGGCCATCCAGGACGGCGGCAAGGGGGGTGTGTGGGTTCTGATGCGGGGGTCTGTGAGGAGACAAGGCTGCCTGTCAGTGAAGCCAAGGGGAATGTGGCCACTTAAAATGATACGATCGTCGAATTAGGTTGGAAAGGACCTTTACGTTCGTCAAGTCCAACCATCACCCCAGTACTGCCAAGGCCACCGCTAATCCTGTGTCACTCAGGGTCTTGTCCGCAGCAGTTTTTGAACAGTTCCAGGGATGGTGATTACACCACTGCCCCGGGCAGCCTCATCCAATGCCTGAGCACCCTCTCTGGTCCTAATACCCAGTCTACACCTCCCCTGGTGCAGCCTGAGGCCATTCCCTCTTGTCCCATCCCTTGTTCCTTGGGAGCAGAGCACAGCCCCCTCCTGGCTCCATCCTCCTCTCAGGCAGTTGGAGGGACCGATCAGGTACCCCCTGAGCCTTCTCTTCTCCATCTGAACCCCCCAGGTCCCTCAGCCATTCCCCATTACACTGTGCTCCAGGCCCTGCACCAGCTCCGTGCCCTTCTTTGGTCCCGCCCCAACACCTCAGTGTCTCTCTTGTCGTGAGGGGCCCAGAGCTGAGCACAGGACTCGAGGTGCGGCCTCACCAGTGCCCAATACTGGGGGATGATCACTGCCCAAATCTTCTGGAAGGAGAAGCAGAAGCGCTTCGGTGTGCTCCCAGGGCAGAGGTATAAACTTACTTCATGAGGACAAAGGTCTTGTGCTGCTCTTGGGGGCTTCCCTGAGGGGATGTGTTGACTTCCCCCCATGCTGGCACCTCAGCACCGGCTCCAGAGCCTGGAGGAGCTCTGTACTGGCAAAGCTGGTCTTGTTCCTTGGTGGATACGCTCCAGGAAACCTGGGATCTGATCCTGAGTGTCTGTCACAGAAGAGACCTCACTTGGTATCAGCCATAGGAAAAGGTTCAGGTATTTTAGTGCCAGTGTAAGTACGGCAGAGCTGAGATTTTTGCTTCAGATGGGGTTTTGGGGCTTTTCCCTGCAGGTTGTCTCTTGGAGTTCGAGAGAGCTGTCACCATTCCTTTAGTGGTGGTGTGGTGTCTGTACCTCTATAGTAAAGGACATGCAGCTTTTGCCATCTGGGTGTTTTTGTTAGTTTTATACCTCCATCACTGCTTGAGAGGACGTGCAAACAAAATCACTTCTAAAGCATGGCTAGAGGTGTAAAAGTATTTGCAGTGGTATGAATGATTGTACATAGACAATGAAATCAATATGCAGAAATTCCCACTGCATGTGTGAAATGCCCTCAAAAAGATGTTTTCATTAATGAAAATTACATAGACACAGAATGTCAAAGCTGTGTCATTCAAGTGCATATCACATTGCTGCTGCTGATTTTTGTTCTTTTCTTCCAACTTCAGGAAACTGAGTGTAAAACCCATAACAAATCCTCAGTACTTGGACAATGTGGGGAATCCAGCTGTTAATGGCCTCTACGACTTGGCTTTGGGACCTCCAGACTCCAGGGAAGTGTGTGCGACTTGCATGCAGAACTTCAGCAACTGCCCTGGTCATTTTGGCCATATAGAGCTGCCCCTGACTGTCTACAACCCCTTGTTTTTTGATGTATGTATGCTGGTGATGGTCAGACTGCACATTTCACTGAAGTGCTTCATGTGGGTGTTTTTTCAAAGAGGTTGTCTTGTAAATATGAAAGGATTTCTGGCAGTAAGTGTAGAATTTGCCTATTTTGAAGGGCCATGAAGATGCTCAGAGGGCTGGAGGAGCTGTCCTATAAAGACAGGTTGAAAGAGCTGGGCTGGGTCAGCCTGGACAAGAAAAGGCTCTCAGGAGACTTTAGAGCAGCTCCAGTGCCTAAAGGGGCTGTAAGAAACCTGGAGAAGGGCTTTGGACAAGGGCCTGTAGGGACAGGAACAAGGGGAATGGCTTTAACCTGCCAGAGGCGAGATTGAGATGAGCTCTTCGGCAGAAGCTCTTCCCTCTGAGGGTGCTGAAGTGCTGGCACAGGGTGCCCAGAGAAGCTGTAGTCTGCCCCATCGCTGGCAGTGTTGAAGGCCACGTTGGATGGGGCTTGGAGCAAGCTGCTCTAGTGGAAGGTGTCCCTGCCTATGTCAGGGGTTAGAGCTGGATGAGCTTTAAGGTCCCTTCTGACCCAAACCACACTGTGATTCTGTGATCTAATCTGACTGTAGTTTTTAGCTCTTTCTGGAGTCTGAGGAGTAGTGCTATTTGGAGAGGAAAGTTCATCTGGCCTGTAACAGGAATCTGGGCTGTGATGAATTTCCCTCCTGAGGGGCTGATCTCCCTAATCACAGTAGCTGGCTCCTGCATAGGCTTCCAATTGAAACTAACCTCTCACTTTCAGATGACTGAAGTTAGTATGAGTTCCATCCCACCTCTAGTCTTGTCCCACCTTTGCAGTAAAATACATGTATTTCACCAAGGAATAAAATCATGCAAGAGTAATTCCAGCCTTCAGTTGTGTGCAGAGCTATGCTGCATAATAAAAACCACTGATACCCTCCCAAGGCTGGAGGAGAATATGTTTGCATGAAGAATTTTGAGGGACACTGTTAGTATTTGTGACCAGAACCTTTCATTTTACTAGTGTTGAGTTTTGGGTACCACATTGTCCTTTATAGAATAAGCACAAGCCATTAGATGCTGTAGTCACAGTGTTGTGTAAGAGCAGCTTTGGTCCCAGAGTTGCTGTAGGTATGAAAGGCTTTTCCTGTATCTGTTATTTAGATATCCTACAGGTAGTTTGTCTACCAATCATGTTTTGCATATGAATTTGTGTGGTTGTAAGAATTATTTCTTTTCCCCAGTCCAATTCTTTATGATTAAGTTTAATGAGTCTGGTTTCTCAATTATAGCAGCGCCTTCTTTAAATTTAAACAAATCTACTTGCATCCTATTCAAGCTAGGAAATATACCAGGATAACTTTTTTCCCCCCTTTCTTTCCAGAAATTATACTTCCTCATTCGAGGTTCTTGTTTAAATTGTCACATGCTGACATGTACTCGAGCTGTGGTTCACTTACTGCTAAGTCAGCTGAAGGTTCTGGAGAAAGGGCTGCTTCATGCTGTTCATGATCTTGAAGTCACTCTGAACAGGGCAAGTACTGTGTAATTCCCCATTCCTTTTTGAGATGATAGTCCTGTAAACTGTAGAGCTATCCCGATCTCTTTTCTTCCTTTTAGTTTTTTGATATTCTCCTTCTTTTAGTTTTTAGAGCAATGTGCAGACGCAACAGGTTCAGAAATCGAAGAAGAGTTAAATCGCCACGTCCAGGAAATACTACAGAGTTATCAAATAAAAGATCAGTGTTCAAATGTAAGTAAAGTCAGTGCCTTTCCTGAGATCTTGGGGTTTGTTGTCCTGAAATAGTGATGTGCGAGAAAGTCTTTGTGTAGACTGTAGATTTTGTCGTGGAGTTCTGAACTGTGTTCTACTTAGAGGACTTTTGGAGTGAAATGGCTGAAATTAAGCTTAAAAAGATTCGATTTCCTATTAGTTTAACTATTAGGTTTCTGGAAGGTACACTTTGTGTAGGGAAATGTTTTGATGGTGTCAATTTCCTATAAAAATAATGTGAAACTGCTGTCAGTACATTGCCTACAGCTGTTGGTACCTCTCTGTGTGTTGCTCCTGCTGTTTGGAGCACTCTGGCTTCCACCAAATCTGCACAATTACTTACACTGAGGTTATTCAAGAGGGTTTTGTAATTGACTTTTTATTTCCATTTAAATGCAGTTTAATGCACATCGTTAGTTAAAGGCAAATATTAGTGAAGAAGATATTTGAAGTTCTGACATCCTGGAGCAGATTTGTTCATAAGCCAAATTTAATTCTTTAATCACTGGTTTCAGAGCTAACCTTAAGCACTGTGTAAATTGTACAGAAGTCATTTTTCTCCATCTTTTACCTTCTTAAGTCACATTAGAAAAAAGCTTTAAAATTCAGCACTGCCTTGAAAAATAAAGTCTATTTCTGAAATAAATTGAAAAAGGAGAACGGTGAACACTGAGGGGTGTATGATTCCAGCAAATATGGGAAGGTGATGGAAGAAGAGTAGGGATCAAGGCATGAATTAAATCAATACAAGGACTTGTGTACATTGATACTACATCATGGTTGTGTGGATAATGAACATAATTGTGTGATGTTTAATGAATTTTTCATATCAAATGTTTTCATTTATTATTTCATTATTTTGAAGTTGGTTTTTTTTCTTTATCAGGTCAAAAATGTCTGTGAGTGTAGAAATAAGCTAATAGCACAGTTCTGGAAAGCACACATGGGTTCAAAGAAATGCCCAAGCTGCAAGTAAGTTTAACTGCATGAGGAAGTAAATAGCTGGTGTAAAGTTAACTATTGTGAACATTTGTATTAACTTTTCTCCACATTTCCTGGTTTTCTTGTTTTTCCTTGAAGATCGAGGAGATCACTAGTGCGAAAAGAGCACAACAGCAAGCTGACAGTAGTCTACCCTTCTACAGTGTACCATAAGTCAGGACAAGAAGGCATCACAGATGAGCCAGCAGGTAAAATGTTTGTCTTCTTCTCAAGCATATTTGCACTTGTTTTCCTGTATTTAAGATTCCTAGCTATGCACTTGTGACTCCTTTATCAAAACTGGAAATAAACCAGAAAGCTCAGCAGTAGAAGAATATCTGTGTTGTGGTTTAACCCCAGCTGGCAACTCAGTACCACGCAGCCACTCATGTCGGGAGGAGAATCAGAAGAAAGGTGAAACCCATGGGTTGAGATAAGAGCAGCTTAATAATTAAAGTACAGTATAATACTAACACTACTACTACTAACAATAACGGAAAGGGAAATAACAAAGAGAGCAGGAGATAAAACAAAAAAACCCCAGCAAACAGCAGTGGTGCACAATACAACTGCTCACCACCCACTGCTCAGTACCCAGCCCAGCCTGAGCAGTGATCTGTCCCTCCCAGGTGACGGCCTCCAGTTCATATACTGGGTATGACATGCTGTGGTATGGAATGCCCCTTTGGCTAGTTTACGTCAGGTGTCCTGTCTCTGCTCCCTCCTGGCTTCTTGTGTCCATCCTCACTGGCTGCGACACCACTTGATTAATTACACAAAGTATTACATCTTCTGAAATGGGATGGACTATACAGTTACATACATTCTGCATAGGCTGTGTCATGGTCACTCATTGGGTTGAATCTTGGCGGGAGTACTTTTAACCTTGGCACTTGGAGTGAGTAATTTTAACCTTTCATGTTTCAGGGATTGAAAGGTTTTCTGTGTGAAGGAATGGGGAATTGAAGTTTCAGGGTGGAAAAGTCTGGATTTGTGGACCTTAGCCAAAGCAAGAATAGAAAACTTCATCCGAGGTCATGGGAGAATTGCTGTTTGTCAAGTTGTGCACTCCGGCTTCCCTAGGACACAAGGGGCTGGCCTGCAGGAGGAGTGGAAACTGAGACTTGATGTCTCCGGCTTGTTTAATAAAAATGATCTTTCTGCTTTTTGCTCACAAGCCCACTTGTTTTCCTTCCTCACTGAAATACAGCTAAGCCAGATTCTAACTTATGATATAGATGGATTGCTGTTGGTGCTATTGTCTCAGCCAGTTGGGTATTTCATGGGAACCTTGATCTCACTCGTAATGCTTGTATCCCACTTCTCTGTTCCCCAGCTGCAGGCTGACACTTGATTTCTGTGTTGGTCAGTGGATGAGATCACTTCAAAGGAGGGGTCCAGCTCACCATTAATCGAATAAAGCATACGCTTCAGATGTTAAAGCTGAGCTTTGTTTCAGTTACTTATACTGATATCCATTAGTCACAGAAGTGGCTTATTTTTTGAATACTGGAGAGGCTCTTTAGTTCATTTCGTATTCCCAGAGAGATTTATTTTGATTATTCTTTGTTATTATTTCTCAGTTATTGATGAAAGCCAGTTGGGGAAGAGAGGATACTTGACACCAATGACTGCCAAGGAATATATCCTGGCTCTGTGGAAGAATGAAGGTAATGGTTGTTAAGAGCAATGTTACTTTGGTTTCTGTATCATTTAGGGGACAAAGTCTGCAAATGTTCCCTTGTGAACTCCTTATGAAGTCTTTCTCTTTTGCCTTAAATGCTCCTGGCTGCGCAATAGATGGTGTGGCAGAAGGATTGGTGGCTACTGAGTGTAGGGAGCTGGATTCAGTGAATAGTTTGATGAGCTATTCTCAGATTGTGGCTCCCCACAAATCACAGTTGTGTTTACAGAGAATTTGATGCTCACATGGTGCTGCATCTAATACAATATGGAGTGCCATGAGGATTCTCTGAGGACTGGAGCAGCTCTGCTCTGTAGCCAGGCTGAGAGAGCTGGGCTTGTTCAGCCTGGAGAAGAGAAGGCTCTAGGAGATGTTAGAGCAGCAAGGCAAGGCTGACAAGAAAGCTGGAGAGGGACATTTGACAAGGGCATGTAGTGATAGGACAAGAGGGAAGGGCTTTAACCTGACAGCGGGGAGATGGAGATCAGGCATTAGGAATAAATTCTTCCCTGTGAGGGTGCTGAGGCGCTGGCACAAGGTGCCCAGAGAAGCTGTGGCTGCCCCATCCCTGGCAGTGTTCAAGGCCAGGTTGGACATGGCTTGGAGCAAGCTGCTCTAGTGGAAGGTGTCCCTCCCTGCCTGTGGCAGGGGGTTGGGACTCAATGAGCTTTAAGGTCCCTTCCAACCCAAACCATTCCATGATCCTATGATTCCCCAGTGGTTAAAGACTGAAAATGTATTTAGTGGTCTCTTCTCCTGAGCTCCCTGTACTCTGAATCTGTCTGCAGTTGCCAGGAAAAACCAAAGCAGTGTCATGTACCAGTCTGGGGGTTTGGATTCCCAAACAAATAACAGTGAAAATGAATTTATCTTCCCTGTTGTATCTTTTTAGGCTTCTTTTTGCGTTATCTCTTCCCTGGGATGGATCCTGGTGAGAGTTCAGAGTTCAGCCCAGACATGTTTTTTCTGGATCTACTTGTGGTACCACCTCCAAGGTAAAATTTCCCTCCAAAACCTTTGTAGAAACCACAGGGTTTAGCACATACTTTTTGCAGGAGTTGGAGATGCAAACACCTGTACTACAGACACTGCTCTACTAAAGTGTTAGCAGATTGTTGAATACTTAATAATAAAAAATCATAGCATGATGGTAAGTTTTATTATAACTTCAAATGAGTTTGTTAAAGGACTAAAATGGTAATTATGACAAATTGTATTTTAGTATTAATATTTTAAATCATTATAGAATACTGTGACTGTATAATACTGGTGGAATTTCTTATTAAGGAATCATTCCTCTTTTGTGACTATCCCAGTGGAATATATGCATTTTTAATGCATGGAAGACTTAGCTTAAACAGGGGAAGTACAGGTTGGAGATAAGGAAGGAGTTCTTTACTGTGAGGAAAATGAGGCACTGGAATGGGTTGCCCAGAGAAGGGGTGAATGCTCCATCCGTGGCAGTGTTCAAGGCCAGGTTGGACAGAGCCTTGGATGACATGGGTTTAGTGTGAGGTGTCCCTGCCTATGTCAGGGGAGTTGGAACTGGATGATCTTAAGGTCCTTTCCAACCCAAACCATTCCATGATTCTGAGAGTGTTTGAGGTTTAACATGCTACTTCGCAGTGGCTTTAGTCTTCTAAAGTGATTTTGGTCTGCTGTAGGTATCGTCCTGTAAATCGCGTTGGAGACCGACTGTTCACAAATGGCCAGACCGTGAACCTACAGGCTGTCATGAAAGATGCCAGAATAATACGGAAGCTCTTGGTTTTCATGGCAAAGGAGCAATGTCAGCCAGTAAAAATTACAGAAGAGCAAATCCAAACAGTAAGAGATGATGGTTATATTAGTCCTTGCTTTTTGGGTGTGTGGGTTGAACTCAGGTAGGCTCCTATTTAAACTGTTCCAATAACAGTTGAGTGTGTAATGCTGGAGAGGTTCAACCCTCCCATGTCTCTTCCTGCCCACCCACCTGCTGCGAAGGGAAAAACATTTTATGCAGAGTCCTATAGTCATGGATTTTGTATTAGATTACTGTATATGAGACACAATGGGCAGCTGTTACAGGAGAATGAGATCTGTACAATACAAACAGCTCACAGTAACACTTTTCCAGCATCTCATCAGCTGAAAAATGATGGGAGGGAGAAACCACTTTATCTTCTATGCCTAGTAGAGTCAGTTGTGATCGTGGTTATTTTTGACTATTTATGTCTAAATGGAAGCAAGAAATTCACGAGTAACATTAATCAGTAACAAAGCTTGTTTGCTACCAACCAGTCGACATGGTCATATAGTGGTAAATAACCATGTCTCTTTTCCTATTTCTTCATCAGTTGTTCTGTTGAAGGTTCTTTTATACTGGACTTAGTTTCACCTGAGCTTGATTTACATCTTTTAATGTAAACCAGTTTGGAAACGCTGTTAGTTACTCAGCATTTAGCCACTAGGTGGAGGCATGTTCTCAAACGTGGCAGTTTAATGTGTTACAGATGGGTCTGATGTATCAACTTTTAGACTATTAAAAACAAAGTGATGTGAGTGATAACAGCTCTTGGATTTACATTACTGTCATCTAGGAATGGAACTTTCTGGTAGCAAAGTGATTTGTAGCATGCACTGACTAAGCAGTAACATCTAATTTGGAAAGAAGACTGTCACTTACCCGGAAATGATTTATTAGCAATCATCTTTTGAAATCCCACTGGTATATGTAGCTGTGGTCTTTGGAGATATCTTATCCAGTTTGTAAAAGCTTGACAGCCTGGGGCACTTGGTTATATTCATTTGAAAGTTAAGCTGACATTGTTAATGCTTGCTTTTATTTATTTAGTGTCTTGAGTGAGGTACAAAATAGTGGCCAGTGTTTCATTTGCTATTTAATACATGTAACTTCAGCCTAGTAAAATATATAATTGATATCATTTCAGCCTAGTAAAAAGAAGCTATTTTTTGTTAAGTCTAAGTTTCTAATTTCTGATCCTGTAGGAGACAGGAGAGAATAATGAACCTCTGGACCATTCTGTCCTGACAATGATTCCAGGCCAGAGCATCGCAGACAAGCTGTACAACGCTTGGATTCGTCTTCAGAGCCATGTCAACATTGTATTTGATAGTGATATGGACAAACTAATGACAGAAAAATACCCTGGTATTCGTCAGGTGGGTAGTAGGCAGAATCTTAGAGACTCTGTGTGTCACAGAGTTAAAACAAGAGAAGTTGATGGGATATGAAATAAGTGGAATATCTGTGTGTAATATCCATATAATATCCATAGGCATTTTCATGATACTCATTACAAATATCTGGAGAGTCTGTCTCCGGATATTACAGAGATGTAACAGATGTTGCAGTGATGCAGCAGATGTTGTGTGCTTTCGTGTTTTAACCATTAACTTCTGTACTCAAAGCTCTTGGAGAAAAAGGAAGGACTGTTCCGCAAGCACATGATGGGAAAACGCGTGGATTTTGCTGCTCGATCAGTCATTTGCCCTGATATGTACATTGGTACCAATGAGATTGGCATTCCTATGGTAAGAAAAACAAAGGAGTGTTTCTTTTGGTGTAGCTGGGGACTGAACTGCGCTGTAACACTCAGCTGCACAGCAAGCAGCTGAAAATGTAGTGATTTTTCTGATTCCTCTAGACTCTTTCCTCCCCAGTGTGTCATAGCTGTGTGTTACTACTGTGTGCTAATAAAGCAGTATTGAAGAGCAGGGAATTCTTATCATTATACTGAACACCACATCCGGGAAAGAGGATTAAAGAAAAGCAAAAGCTGTACTTGCTTCCTGGGATTATGAATTAGTGCAAACTTTATAAGTAGATCCTGTTTCTCCTGTGGTCTTTGTACAGTGTATCTTGTGACAGGCATGGCAGCCTTAAGAAAAAGCCGTAATAAGATCACCAACTTCATTCATCCCTAATGATTTTTAACCACACAGAGATGACAGCAAGCCTGAATTTGAGTTTTGCATTACATTTTCTTTTCTGCTTTCCTGTCTGCAAACAGTGGACCTGGTGATCATGCACCTTTTTCCCTGTGTTTGTCAGTTTATCTGTAGAATCTGAAATCATCCCTTCATTTTTTTACTTGCTAATTGAGTTTTCCTTTTTACTGCGGTAGAAAATCATTAAAAGGATGTAATTCTATTCTTATGGTACAGGATTTTCAAACATAAATGTATTTATTTGGCATGACAGTCGATTGAGGAGATGCAACCAGGAGCTTAGAACAATTTATGTTTACATTGTATGAGTTAACATTTGACGTTAGTTTATTGGTGACTTCCTACTGTTTTAAGCCAAAGTTGAATAACTTCTTACCTCTTTTCCTTCCTTTCCAGGTATTTGCTACCAAACTGACTTACCCCCAGCCAGTCACTCCCTGGAATGTCAAAGAGCTGAGGCAGGCTGTCATAAATGGCCCGAAGGTTCACCCTGGGGCCTCCATGGTCATTAATGAAGATGGATCTCGTACAGTGTTGAGCGCAAACAGCCTGACCCAGAGGGAAGCCATAGCTAAGCAGCTCCTCACTCCTTCTTCAGGTGCTCCCCAGTCAGGGCTGAAGATTGTGAGTATGACGAAGGGCTTGTCAGAGCACTCCTACATCGTGGTAGCTTTTGTCCTTGCTAATGATTTCCAATGGGCCTGCTCACAAAGACCCCCAGGGCAGAGTTATCTTGTCTTTAGTAGGTGGCCTGGAAAACCTTGGGGGTGTGTAAGGAAAAAGGTTGATGCTTTTTCTTATGCTAAAAACCATTTTTCTATCCTGAATATCATGTGGATAGCTGGGAAAATAGGGGCTGTTCAGCCTGGAGAAAAGAAGCTGAGTGGAGACCTTGGAGCAGCTTCCAGTGTCTGAAGGATGCTGGAGAGAGACTCTTCATTTGACCCTGTAGTGACAGGACAAGGGGTGATGGGTTAAAACTTGAACAGGGAGATTCAGGTTAGATAGAAGAAAGAAATTCTTTACTGTGAGGGTGGTGATGGGGCAGCCACAGCTTCGCTGGGCACCCTGTGCCAGGGCCTCACCAGCCTCACAATAAAAAATTTCTTCCTAATATCTAATCTAAATCTCCCTTTTGTCAGTTTCAAGCCATTTCCCCATGTCCTATCAGTACAGGCTGTTGTATAAAGTCCCTCTCCAGTTCTCTTGTAGGCCGCCTTTAAGTACTGGAAGGAATAGGTATTGGAATAGTCTTGACAGTGTTTGTTATCTATGCCCCTGTCTCTATCAGACATGTGGTAGAGATATAATATTTAAGACTGAGTGTTTCTGTGATGTCAAATCTCTTGGAACCTGTCACAGAGCTAAACCCAACAATATTTAGACTGTACAAACAGCTTATCATGCTCCTGTTGACTGCTTTGAGAGTCTCTGTTCTAGATAAGAATATATTGTGGTGTACTCAAACCTGAAATTGTAACTCAGAGATCCCTGTCCTCTGCTTCAGCTACTGGGTCACAGTGTTACCTTACTCTGGGCTATGTATTGCTAGGTATATGGTGACAGGTATTATCATGCCCAATGTGCTTTGGTTAAATAGCTTATTTCCTCATTTACAAATTGCATCATCTTCTTTCCTTTTCAGTCTGTGATCCCTATAATGCCAAGGGAGAGGAGAAATTGGTAGAGTGTGGTTTGCAAGCTGTTAACGTAGTTGGTCACTGTGGTCTGTGGAGGATGTGCAGCCTCAGAGTGTGGTTTGGTGGAGGGCAAAGGGTGTTCAGGGACAAGTACTCTTAATTCTCTTACAAAGCAGAAACAACTAGAAAACAATGGTTTATGTGTGTATATTTTAAGGTGCTGTCTTTCCAGAGGCATGCATGGAAATGCCCTATAGGCAGCAACCAAAATTCCCTTGCAGGTATGTCGACATATTAAAAACGGAGATGTCCTTCTACTGAACCGCCAGCCCACTCTTCACAGACCTTCCATCCAGGCTCACCGGGCCCGAATCCTGCCTGGAGAGAAAGTGCTGAGGCTTCACTATGCCAACTGCAAGGCTTACAATGCTGATTTTGATGGGGATGAAATGAATGCCCATTTCCCACAGAGTGAGCTGGGAAGAGCAGAAGCTTACACCTTAGCCTTTACTGATGAACAGTATCTGGTTCCAAAGGTAAGGAATACTGGCAGATAAATCTATTCCTACCTGGAATCACTTCGATGTTGTTTGTTTGCTTCTTTGGCTTTGTCTAATAATAATGAGATTTCTGGGTTTGAAATTTATTCCTGGTTTCTGTTCTGTCTCCACTTGTGGTTCTCTTCATCTAAAGAAGGCCCAGCACATCCAGACAACCTCATTCATAGAATCATAGAGTAGTTAGGGTTGGAAAGGACCTTAAGATCATCTAGTTCCAACCCCCCTGCCATGGGCAGGGACACCTCACACTAAACCATGTCACCCAAGGCTCTGTTCAACCCAGCCTTGAACACCGCCAGTGATGGAGCATTCACAGCTTCCCTGGGCAACCCATTTCAGTGACTCACCACCCTTACAGTAAAGAATTTCTTCCTTATATCCAATCTAAACTTGCCCTGTTTAAGTTTGCACCCATCACCCCTTGTCCTATCACTACAGTCCCTAATGAAGAGTCCCTCCCCAGCACCCCTATAGGCCCCCTTCAGATACTGGAAGGCTGCTATGAGGTCTCCACACAGCCTTCTCTTCTCCAGGCTCAACAGCCCCAACTTTCTCATCCTGACTTCATACAGGAGGTGCTGCAGTCCCCTGATCATCCTCGTGACCCTCCTCTGCACTTGTTCCAACAGTTCCATGTCCTTTTGATGTTGAAGACACCAGAACTGCACACAATACTCCAAGTGAGGTCTCAGGAGAGCAGAGTAGAGGGGCAGGATCACCTCCCTCGACCTGCTGGTCCGTGCTCCTTTTGATGCAGCCCAGGATACGGTTGGCTTTCTGGGCTGCAAGCACACACTGCCGGCTCACGTTCATTTTCTCACTGACCGACATCCCCAAGTCCTTCTCCGCAGGGCTGCTCTGAATCTCTTCTCTGTCTTTTGTATCAGTTTCCTGAAGAGATTTAGTAGAGAGCTGTGCTGTGATGAAGGGTTCTTTGCAAATAACTTCAGTGCTTTTATCCAGCTGGGATCATTCTGGGAGCTGCTAGTGCATGACTTCTCCCCTCCATCCCTTTTTCTTTGTAATCTCTTTAGGATGGGACGCCACTTCCTGGCTTGATCCAGGATCACATGATTTCTGGAGTCAGCATGACAATCCGGGGCTGCTGCTTCACCAGAGAGCAATACATGGAGCTTGTTTACCGAGGATTAACAGATAAAAAAGGAAGGATTAAAGTGCTTCCTCCTGCCATTATGAAGCCACAGCGATTATGGACAGGAAAGCAGGTAGTTCATCATGTATTTTGTTAAAGGATGCTGCTGGTTCCAAAGGAAGCAGAATGCTAATGTTAAAACCAGTGCTGCTGAGGGTGAAAAGCCAGATCCCATCATCTAATCAACACCATATAGATCTTGTTATGTGTTATTGAGCCATGAAAGTCATCTTTCAGTTAAAGATGAATTTGAATAGTACTTTTAACTTGTTGCCCTGCAGTGTTGCAGATAAACGCATAGTGCTGCTGTTCACGGGCATGGAAGCAGAGAAGGAATTTGTTGGTCAGAGTAAACTAGGTTATGCCAATCAATGCATTTAAATCTCTGAACTTAAAGGCTGTAGGTCAATATTCTGGCATTTCACTTTTGGGTTGAGATCATCATTATGTTGATATAGTATCTGGGAAGTGAGTGCTCCATTTTCTACTATTAAGGAGAGTTTAACATTCAATCCAAGTATTATATTTCTGAATAATTATGTCTCAGCTCCTTGTTCTTTCAGACATAAGAGTAGGAAGAGGATATTCCTGCCCTATAAATTCAGATTCTAAGCTTTCAAAGCTTTGCTGTCAATGGAGAAGATATGTATAGGACATTGCTATGTCAAATTCTTTACATGGAGAAGGGAATATAGGAAACAAATAGTTCCTGCCACTCTTCTTGCTTCTTTATAGGTTGTTTCTACGTTGTTAATAAACATCATCCCAGAAAACCACGTCCCACTGAATTTGACTGGGAAAGCCAAGATTGGCGGAAGAGCCTGGGTAAAAAGACCTGCAAACACATGTCTGAATCTTGATTCGATGTGTGAGTCTCAGGTATGCTGGGGCAGCAACTCTGGAGCTTGGGCTGTGCTGTGATAAAATCGTATGTACAGTGGAGGAATGGGAAGGGAGGAGGGTTAAAAGCAGATGTTCAGCAACGGTTCCTGCCAGAAGGTGGTGGTTAGAGGATAGGTGTGGGGGGTCAGGACGAACTGTTCTGATCCTGACTGATGCAGATTCCATCTGGGTTTGTTAGACCCATGTGTCTTCATTGTTTGGCTTTATAGGTGGAAAAATACAGATGGTGTTAGAAGTCTTATTTCTGCTATCAATTCCGGGAGTACAGATAACCTGACCATATTTAACTGTTCGCCAGCATGTGGGCTTCTTTGGCTTAAACCTATGTTAATGTAGATTACACAGAAAAACCTGTAGATATCACAAAAAGATCGAAATTCCTGTTTTCCTGAATAGCTGTGGTTTATTTTTCAGGTTATTATCAGAAAAGGGGAATTACTGTGTGGAGTCTTGGACAAAGCTCACTTTGGCAGCTCTGCCTATGGCCTGGTCCACTGCTGCTATGAAATCTATGGGGGTGAAACTAGTGGGAAAGTGCTAACGTGCCTGGGACGCCTCTTTACTGCTTATCTGCAGCTGTACAGGGGATTTACAATGGGTGAGTAATACAAGGACTAACTCAGCAGTGTTGTAGCGCAGCGGCTCCTGACATATAAAGGTGGCTTTTGATCATTTAGAGTTATGATCACTTTAGAGTTACTCAGACACAGTCAACTGGTACACAGCAGTAGTGAGGAGCCAACAGACTGCTGTTAGCCAAGGGAAAGGGGAGGAGATCATTTGAAATTAAGAAGGTGATTAATTGACTGTAAGACACATAAAATATGTCTTGAGAGCCAGGGTGCAAAAAACTACATAGGAATGAGCCTGGGATCACTTGATAGTTAAAACATCAGGAAGAGAGAAGTGGGACTGGAGCAGAAGTGTGGGATTTGGTGAAGGTTATTCAAGACTGAGTAAAATGAGACTTTGGGATGAGATGAAGAAGGTTCAGCAGAAGATGAAGTAAAAGAGACAAGGTTGTAATGGGAAAAGGAGAACAGGGGTGGGCAGAAAGAGTGAAGACAGAGGAGTATGTGACAGGACCATATACTCCTTTGCCTTGCAAAGGTGCGTGTAGCTCACTAGTAGTGTGTGCCACTTCTCCTTCTGCAACTGCTGTACACTTAACCTGGGAGGGACCCCCGGAGGTGATCTAACACAGCTCCCTGTGCAAAGCAAGTGCTGCCAGAGGAGCTTGTGCAGGGCTGTGTCCACTCAAATTGTATCTCCAGGGATAGCGACTGTACAGCCTCCCTGCATCCCTGTGCCAGCATTTGATCATGTACATTGTCAACATTTCTTTTCCTGTTGAAGAAAGTTTTATTTCCTCATATCTTTGAAGGACAAACACATCTTTCAGCCTCATCCATCACATGCTCCCGCCGTTTTAGTAACCATTTTAGGGACTTTTGCTAGACTCCCTTCCGTATAAATACCTCACAGGAGTTAGGCTTCCAACCTTTCATTTGTTCTAAACTGTTGTGCTCCTGGCCCTGTCATCACAAGGGCCTGTATTTTTAGTTTACCCTTTTAAAAAAGCTAGGAAATGACATCTAATAGGAAGCTTGAAGTGGATGGAAGAGGAAAACGAGTTTGATGAGTTTAGCCTGGAACACATCTGTGCAAGTGTACTGATTAAGGTTTTTATAGATGCTGTTGAAGTTAAGACTTCTTAAGTTAGGGAGTTGAGTTTGCACCCTTAATGCTAAGCTTAGTTGATGTTGCATGGCTTTTTGATAGCCTACGCCTTCTCCCTCAAAAAGCCACCAATTTTTGTTTTCCTTCTCAAACTGCAGTTTAACAATTAGAGTATCTTTACTTGTGACTTTCTTTTTCAGCTCTTTGCTTTCCAAATCCACCAGGTGTGATTCCTCCCTCAGTTCTTTTTCAGCTCACATCATTATGTGCTCTTTCTGTCTTCCTTAACAGGGATTGAAGATATTTTGGTTAAACCTGCAGCAGACCGCAAAAGACACAAAATCATTGAGAAGTCAAGCCGGTGTGGCATTGAAGTGAGTGTCTTGCACAATGTTCTTTCCCTCTATAATTAAAGCTCTTTGAAATTCTGCCCTCTTTAATCACTCCTGCTTAGCACCTAACCCTCCCGCCATTTTTCACTTCCAGGCTGTTCGAGCTGCTCTTAATTTGCCAGAAACAGCATCAAGTGAGGAGATCCAAGGGAAGTGGCAGGATGCCCATCTCTGCAAAGACCAGAGGGATTTTAACATGGTTGATCTGAAATTCAAGGAGGAAGTAAACAATTACAACAATGAAGTTAACAAGGTTGGCATCAAGGTGTCTGTGTACACCAATCTTGTTTTGAGGCTTACTATGCTAATGTAATGTCTGTGAGGGGTGCCTGACTCTTATGGAGGCTGAAGCTTTCCATCTGTCCCCAGCACAAGGCTTCACATACTGCCTCACCATCTCCACCTTATCCCCCCTGAATGAGAAGAGGGTTTAATATTCAAGACACTTTTAAACTTATCAATAGGAATGGTTGTGATTATTCATTGTTTCACTTCTTTAAAGCCTTCAACAGGAATTGCTTTGATTTCTTACTTTACTAGTAATGGTCTGGTTTTATTTCCTTCACCGCACCACGACTCTTTAGGTTTGTATGCCCCTTGGTCTCCACAGGAGCTTTCCAGAGAACAATTTGCAGTTGATGGTACAGTCAGGAGCCAAAGGATCCACTGTAAATACAATGCAGGTAATGACAGCACTTAGCAGCTGTATTTGTTGATGTGATTTGTCCTAGAATATAAGCTGTTGAGAAGCTCTTGTGTGGATATCTTCATACCAAAGCAGATTTTTTATTCTGGGGTTTGGGAATACAGGCTTTTGGCATGAAAAACCATTACAAGAATGTAATAAAGACTTCAGTGGGTGATGGAAGAGAGTCAGTGTTTATTATAACCTTCTGGTTTGGGGGTAGTTCTCAGTACATTGGGATTTATAGCAACAGCAGGCCTTCTTTTTAGAAGACATGCTGTAGATTGTACAAAGAAACCTACTACAGGAGAAAGAACTGTTCCTGACCTCTGTTGGAAACTGACCCTTCTGTTTCCTTCTCCCACTACTGAATAGGAACTAAATCCTGCTGTGATTTTGTTAGAAATGGCAAGGGTGCTTTTTCATTTTGCTTCCTGCAGCACAGACCCCAAGCAAGAAACACTCTATAAAAGGACCATCTAAAAATCTGTCTCTGAGAGAGAATGACCAAAGCTTAAGAGAGAGTTTTGGTTTGGGTTTTTCTGTTCTGTTTTTAGTCCACTGCTGCTGAGCTGTGGTGAGGGGAATGTAGGGACCTAAAAAATATCTGTTATTTCCAGTTTCATATCTTTGTGTTGAGATGAACATACAGAATGAGAATGGAAATACTGAGGATGAGTCAAGGAGTTGAAGTAACTTAAAACCACCGGATGAGATCTTCGTGTCTTTTCTGCCCAGCAGTAGCAAGAACATTGAATGAACATGTCAACATTTAGTTAAAGACCATTTAGGGAACATTTTAATGCTTTTTACCATGTTTTTCAAGGGCAGTTGTTGAACTTCAGTGAGCAAAAAGCTGGTGAGAAAGTGATGTTTCCTTTTTTCCTCTCCACATTCAGATTTCTTGCTTGCTGGGCCAGATTGAGTTGGAAGGTCGAAGACCCCCACTGATGGCATCTGGCAAATCCCTGCCATGTTTCCAGCCTTATGATTTTTCCCCTAGCTCAGGAGGATTTGTGACTGGCCGGTTTCTCACTGGCATCAAACCTTCTGTGAGTTTAATACTGCTGCTGCTTATACTGGAAGTTACTTTAAGTCTTGGTATCTTAATTAAGAGTGTCTGCAATTATAGATACATTGAGTTTGTTCACCCTACTTTCATATATAGCTTTTGAGAAAGGGCATAAATTGCCAGTCTTGGTGTGCTTCTGAGCAGGATGCTGATGGGATTGTGCTTCTGTTTAGGAATTCTTCTTTCACTGCATGGCTGGCCGGGAAGGCCTTGTGGATACAGCTGTCAAAACCAGCCGCTCTGGGTACCTACAAAGGTAAGAGGTTTGCTTTCAGATCTGAGCCTTTAAAAGGTCCTGTTGGTTGGTTGATAGGGGCTTTGTTGAACCCAGGACAGGCTGACTTGCTAGAGGACTAGATCAAGGGGAACTTCATCATCTCTAACTTAGTTTGGAACATAGCAGCAGCAACTATTCCTTTTGGGGAAATCTTTTTCCTGGTACAAGTAAAAATGTACTAAATTCCAAGGAGCTCTGCTTTGTCTTGGCCACAAGAAGATGGAAAGTTTTACTTGTTTCAGAGGGTGGTGATGGATTCTATAGGAGGGATGCCCCTTCTTTCAGACAACTGTGCAAAAGTGACAGCAGAGATAGAGTAATTTGCTATTGCATTTTAAGTCACTTTAGTCCAAGGAAACTGCAGGAAGCAGCATGCAGGAAGCTTTGCAATATCATTGCACTTCTGACCTGTGTATCATGTCTATGTGATTTTTGGCTTCCAGAATTCCTCATCAGTGCACTTAATATCTTACTGAAAACAGTATTTTTCACGTTACAGTTATATTGTCCTTGTTGCTTTGTATCCTCTTAACAGGGTTTTAATTTGTAATATTCTTTTCTGTTTTCCTCTGGGACAGGTGTATCATAAAGCATTTGGAAGGACTGGTTGTTCAGTATGACCTGACTGTACGAGATAGTGATGGCAGTGTGGTGCAGTTTCTGTATGGAGAAGATGGGCTTGATATCCCTAAAACTCAATTCTTACAACCCAAGCAGTTTCCTTTCATTGCAGAAAACTATGAGGTAGAACATCTGAAGTATGCTTATGGAGTGAAGGGGAAGACTGAGGTGCACAGTTAACATCTAGCATAGCTGTTTCTTTCCCTGGTCTAACTCTGCACTTGAATTCAACACCCATGACTTAGATATAAGGAAGAAGTTTTTTACCGTAAGGGTGATGAGGCACTGGCACAGGTTGCCCAAAGAAGTGGTGAATGCTCCATCCCTGGCAGTGTTCAAGGTCGGGTTAGACAGAGCCTTGGGCGACATGGTCAGGTATGAAGCATCCCTGCCCATGGCATGGGGGTTAGAACTAGGTGATCTTAAGGTGCTTTCCAGCCCTAAATATTCTATAATTCTGTGACTTTACTCTTCAGTCTGTCAGGTTTGAGTAACTTCAGTTTGCTTTGCCTTTTCCGCTACAGTGAGCGTTGAGACAAGAGTAATGATGATACAAAGCTTTTCTCTGTAGTATTCACTCTGAATGGTGTTTGTCTTTCAGATAATCATAGAGATAACTTTCTTACAGGTAATCCTGAAGACAAAGCATCTGGATGAAGCTTTAGCAAGGATGGAGTCTCACCAAGCTAGGCAGCAGTTCAAAGCCATTAAAAAATGGAGAGCCAAGCGCCAAAACTCAGTGCAAAGAGAAGGAGGTTTTCTGATGTTTTCCCAAAAGAAAATGGCAAGTGTAAAAGCACAGATTCCAGGAGGTGAAACCAGAAATGGAAGAGATGCTGCTACTTTACAGGTAACACAGAAGCAGTTGAATTCACCAAGCTCTTTAAACAAGTTGCAGAGTGTTTCATGGTCTAACTATACACGTTGTCTTCTTGAAGGAGTCTTATGTCAGTTCTGTGGGTGATGAAGCTGAGATTTGTTTCTTAAAGTCTGAGCACCAGTGCAAGGGCAGAGGCAAAAACAGAGTGAAGACTGGTTTTAAAAGGAGCCCATGGTTGTGGGTGGTTTCTGGTGGTTGGTTTTGTTTGTTTAGTGGTGTGTTGTTTGAGTTTTTCTCATGGCCACAGAACAGATTTCTCTTGGATGGACTGATACCTGCTAGGTGGATGAAAGCCTGTTTAAATACAAAGATCAAATCCAAGCTGCCTAGGGTCTCAAGAAAGTACTCTTGCTTAAGTCTCTTGGACACTAGGGCACTATTCCATATGTCCTGGCTTCTAATGAAGATTATATGTATGAACCCAGAATGGAAACAGGTGCTGCTTCATGGCCTTGCTTTTACAAGGAATTTACCCTGGTAGAACATGGACAGTTAGCATGAAACTCCACCTTGAAGGTGTTGAGATACATAACTCTGTGAGCATGTCTGCAAATGCTCTGCCTAATCACTGTTTCATTTTTTCAGCTATGCTGAATTTGTGGTGGTGTTGGTGCTTCTGATGATATTCAGTACAATTTAGCTTGGTGATTCATTTGCTGGTGGTTCATTTTGTCTTTCAGTAGATGGGTAGATATAGATACATAGAATCATAGAATCACAGAATGGTTTGGGTTGGAAAAGACCTTAAAATCATCTAGTTCCAGCCCCCTGCCATGGGCAGGGACACCTAATCCCAGACCGTATCTCCCAGTGCTCTATCCAGCCTGGCCTTGAACACTGCCAGGGATTTTCCACTGGTAAGTAATTAGTGAATTTACCAGTTACCACTCTTTTGGGCAACCTTCTGTCTTAGTATATTCTAAAGCTCAGTGGACAGACTTTCATGTCACAAGCCAGTTCTTCCATCATTAAGAAGCAAGGCGTATAAGAGGTTTAGCTCATTTTCTGTATTGATTTTTCCTTTTAAGTAGGTATTAACTTTTTCCTTTATTAAATGCAATGTTTGAAACATTACTTGAAAGACTGAAGAACAGAAATAAAACTGGTCAGTGTGAAAGATGCAGGCTAGGTTAGATAATAGTCTCTGCTGGACTGTTGGGGTTCGATGGGGCTTGGAGCAACCTGCTCTAGTGGAAGGTGTCCCTGCCCATGGCAGGGAGTTAGAACTGAAAGAGCTGAAAATCAGAGAATCTCCTTTGTCAGCTTTAGACAGGTGACGTGGTAGTAAGTTAAAAGGAAAGATTTAAGTGTGTTGAGGGCATTCACTACCAGGTTAAAATCATTCTTAGAGGGTTGTATTTCACTGTTATGGTTAGACTGTTTGTAAAGAATCTTGAAATCATTTGTGATCCAAAGTGTTAAGTATCAGAAAATGAAGAAAACTGTATTTGTAGCCGAGTTGTTTGCTGTGTTACACCCTTAAGTTTCAGACAGAGCCTTGGGTGGCATGGTTTAGTGGGAGGTGTCCCTGCCCATGTTGCAGGGGGGTTGGAACTGGATGATCTTAAGGTCCTTCCCAACCCTAACTATTCTATGATTCTATGATTCTTCTTCTTTGCTATTGCTTGATTGCTGCTGGAAGCAGTTTTAGTTGGGTTTGGTCTTACTGTGGATAAACCAGTCTGTTTAAAAATCTCCTTTTAGTTACTGAAGATGTGGTATGAACTAGATGAGAAGAAACGAAGAAAGTATATGAAGAAGACAAATAAGTGCCCTGACCCAAGCCTTGGTGTTTGGCGTCCAGATACTTACTTTGCGTCTGTTTCAGAAGCATTTGAACATGGAGTTGAAGATTATATCAATAAATGGGAATCTGAGAACAGACGAAGTTATGTGCACCCAGTAATTTCTTCTGATAGGTAATAACTTCTGTGTGTTTACTTTGCACTGAGCCAGGAGCCACAATACCTATTTTTGAACTGAATTTGCTAAAGATGAAATGTCTTTCTCAACTCTTCCTTTTATTGTGACCTTGTGAAACAAAGCGGTGGGTTTCAGAATGGCTCCTCAAAGCCAAGTAAGCTTAGTGTGCAGTGAAGAGGCCCTGGTCATTGCTTTCTTCCAAGCCTCCATATTCCATGCTCTTAAGGGCTTGGGCAAAGGGTTTATGGAATAACAGCAATGTATTGCTGTCCCCCTACATAAAAACTAATACTTTACAGTAACACTTCAAAACATGGTTTTGCCACACTTTGGAGTTAGCAGGGTAGTTAAGATGAGCAAGTACATGGACTCTCTTGACATTCTGGGAATCAGAAGCCAAGGCCCCAGTTCTGTATTAATGGGCTGTGTTAGTCAGATCAGATTGGAATAGACAATTTTAAAGCTTCTTGAGTGTATTTATCCACAAACTTCCAGGAGAAATTGCCTGAAAGAGGTTAATTTATTGACCTGAGCAATGTTTCAGTCTCTTCCAAGTTCTTTATTTTGTACATTGAGCTACACTGAGCTCTACACTGAGCTAAACCTCTCATTTCCTGTCTTCAGATTGAAAGAATTGTTGTATTTAAAGTGGCAGCGGTCTCTCTGTGACCCAGGAGAAGCTGTGGGTCTCCTTGCAGCTCAGAGTATTGGGGAGCCTTCCACACAGATGACTCTGAACACCTTCCACTTCGCTGGCAGGGGTGAAATGAATGTCACACTGGGTATTCCAAGGTGAGGAAACTGTTCTCAGTGGGTCCTTTGCCATTTTTGGCACTTAGGTAATAATGCTTAATGTCACTGGGATGTGTATATGTAATCCTGAGGGCAGGTGATCCTTCAGTTGAATTGTGAATTGTGCCTGGTCACAGCTATTTTAAAGTCGTGCATTTTTACAGTTGATTTGATTCATTTTCCAGATAGAAAATACCTCTGAAGGCCTCTGACTCTTACTCATGTATAGCAAATGGCTTATTCATTTCTGTATTTTAGTCAATACAGTAGAAGCCTAAAGAAATTATGCTTTGTGGATTGGCCCTCTGCTAACCTCTTCTTCCCCCTACTATTAAACCTATTTCTTTAACACACCAAACTTCACTGCAACTATGAAATCTGGTATGTTTAGTATTATCACCTATGGAGGAAGAGACCTGTTTTATAGCAGCCAGGTTTCCCCTGGCTCTTCTGTTTGGTGGCAGTGTCTACCAGCACACATGTGTTTAGCAGCCAGTCACCTGCTTGTTCTGAATAACATGGCTGCTCACCCCAGCTTTGTAGTTAGATGTGTGATGTCTTAGAAGAGTGATAGTTGTCTTACCTTAGAGAAGGGAATGGGAGAAAGCACGAGGAAGCATGCACTATGCATCTGTAGGAAACAGGCTCCATTAGATCTTCTGTTCTGGGAACATTTTCGTATCATTCCTGTTCTCTTCCTGAAACTGGATGATAATGTGATTGAGGCAGCAGAGCCTGCTTTTGTGCTGCGCCTGAGGAGGAGCCAGGAAAGTGAAAAGGAGCAGCTCAGTGGTGACCACAGCTCTTTATGCATATGGCTCTGATAGAATTGGCAGTGGCTGCATGCTGCCTAATTAAATGAACCGGGTATTTCTGTGACTGCAGAGGGCTTTTATCATTTCACTTGAAAGATCATTCTTTATTTAAAGGTTGCGGGAAATACTGATGGTGGCCAGTGCAAATATTAAAACACCAATGATGAGTGTTCCTGTGTTCAGTACCAAGAAAGCTCTGAAGAAAGTGAAACGGCTGAAGAAAAGGCTCACAAAAGTGTGCTTAGCTGAGGTGAGCCTCCTGTGCAGTGTGTCCTTGGAGAGCAGCAAAACAAAATGTCCTGTTTAAGCTCATCAGTTAATCTGGCTTTGATAGTAGTTTCCTATTTGACAGCTTATCTGTGGGTGCAACATGAGAGGGT
Source organism: Myiopsitta monachus (assembly GCA_017639245.1). Taxonomy (NCBI): domain Eukaryota; kingdom Metazoa; phylum Chordata; class Aves; order Psittaciformes; family Psittacidae; genus Myiopsitta; species Myiopsitta monachus. Next base: position 111,152,655 of record CM029917.1, on the reverse strand, counting down.
CCTTTCTTTTCACCTCCTGTATACTGAACCTGTGATGCCTGCTAGGAAGTGGGCTATTGAAAAGAATTGCCAGTTACTGTGTGAGGCTTAAATTCAGTTTAACCTATAGAGCATTGTCACAGGCTACAAAAGCCTATAGACTGTAAAGGAAGGGTAATTGTTCACACATGACTGTAGTATAACGGCAGGGAGGGTTTATGTTTGCTGCCATAGCCTTGTTTGGCTTTTTCTCAAGCTTATTTTGTCAGGCTCCAGAATTGGAGGAGTTTTTGTCTTTGAGACAAACTAATCTGGCTGCGACTGGCATAGCAGAGACCTTTTTGCTTGTTGGGAGGAGTTTAAGCCAAAAAGAATGCAGGAGAGTAGAGTCCTTTTGCCCAGGAGCTGCCACAAAGCCTCTAGGAGCGTTTGCCCGTTAGCCTTGTGTAATTCTGGTCCCCTGTGGGGAAAGCATTGGATTGCAGGAAGTAAATGAAGCATCTTTATTGAAGGAGTAACATTCCTGCTTGGGACTTCTGTAGGTCTTGCAGAAAGTTGAGATAGAGGAATCCCTGCATGTGAAGTGCAAGCAGGACAAACATCGCCTCTACAAAATCAAGTTCCATTTCTTGCCCCATGAATATTACCGAGAGGAGAAGTGTGTGAAGCCCAGAGATATCTTGCACTTCATGGAAACAAGGTGAGTTTGCTTTTAGATACTTGAATATTTGTTCTCTTTTTGCCTTTCCACGGGCTCTAAGGTCACTGCGTGTTGTTTATTGCTGTTACTATGGCTTTCAGAGCAACAGCTTCCTGCAGATGTGCTTATAGAAACATCTGCACAGCTGCTTTTAATGTCTTGAATAGAACTGTGGATTTGTGGGGTGGTGACAGTACAGAATTGTATCAAGGCAGGTCTTTCACATGTCTGAGAAGAGCCATTTAAGCATCATCATGTTTGTTTCTTTGGATGCTTAAACATTACCAGCAAAAAATGTCTGAATACTTGAAGTATCCCTTAAAGTATCTATTAAGTATCTACATTCTCTCATTGAATGGAACTAAACATCACTTTGTAAGATTAGTTTTAAAAGGTAAAGAAATCAGAAAAGGCTGGCTTTCCCACCCACCCACCCCCTCCCTTCTCTTTTTTTCCCCTGCTTCCTTCCCCATATCTGGCCAAATTTGTGTATCATAGAATCATAGAATAGTTAGGGTTGGAAAGGACCTTAAGATCATCCAGTTCCAACCCCCTGCCATGGGCAGGGACACCTCACACTAAATCATGTCACCCAAGGCTCTGTCCAACCCTGCCTTGAACACCGTCAGCAATGGAGCATTCACAACTTCCCTGGGCAACCCATTCCAGTGCCTCACCACCCTTACAGGAAAGAATTTCTTCCTCGTATCCAATCTAAACTTCCCCTGTGTCAGTTTGAACCCGTTACCCCTTGTCCTGTCACTACAGTCCCTAATGAAGAGTCCCTCCCCACCATCCCTATAGTCCCCCTTCAGATACTGGAAGGCTGCTATGAGGTCTCCATGCAGCTTTCTCTTCTCCAGGCTGAACAGCCCCAACTTTCTCATCCTGACTTCATACTGGAGGTGCTGCAGTCCCCTGATCATCCTCGTGACCCTCCTTTGGACTTGTTCCAACAGTTCCATGTCCTTCTTATGTTGAGAACACCAGAACTGTACACAATACTCCAAGTGTAGATAAAAGTAGAACATTTAATGACAAGGCTCTATTGAAAGCTATTTTTGTTTCGTAAAAGGGCATCATTGATTTCCTCCTCCTTCAGGCCATATGAGTTCAAGCTGGGTCACTTTATTTAACAATATGTGCTTGTTGGTTTGAGAAAGAAAAAGGTCCAGTAGTAAAGCATCCCTGTGGAAAGTCAATTTGATGTGCAAAATTTATGTCCAGATGAGATTATAATACAACATTATAATTTAATCTTTGGATGCGTGGCTATACCTGTGATTGTAAGAGAGATGATACCAACCTTTTGGTTCTCAAAGGAATGAGAAAGGAGAAGAAAAATTCTTTGCCTTATCCTAGAAGTACCTTTTGTATCCACCAGAGAGCAAAGAACCACAGAATGGTTCGGATTGGAAAGGACCTTAAAATCATCCAGTTCTAACCCCCTGCCATGGGCAGGGACACCTCACACTAGGCCATGTCACCCAAGGCTCTGCCCAGTCTGGCCTTAAACACTGCCAGGGATGGAGCATTCACAGCTTCCTTGACCAGGCTGTTCCAGTGCCTCACCACCCTTACAGTAAAGAACTTCTTCCTTATATCCAATCTAAACTTCCCCTGTTTCAGTTTGAGCCCATCACCCCTTGTCCTATCACTACAGTCCCTTAATGAAGACTCCAAATGTCCTGTCATTTCCTGTCATGAGCTGACAGGCTTCTTAAGCCAAGTAAATGAAGCTTTGGACAACTTGCAATTGACTGTGGTTGTGCTGAGCTTTGCTGTTCTGGATTGCTGCTTCTTTCAGGTTCTTTAAAATCTGTCTGGAAGCAATTAAAAGGAAGAGTGCAAAGATGGCATCTTTTGCTGAAGTCAGCACCAGGAAGACAACTCGGGGAGATTTAGATGGTGATGAAGACAAGGTACAGAAAAACATTACCTGAAAAATGCCTCTTCCTTTTGAGAAAGGGTTTTGAGAACCTGCATTGGGAAGAGCACAGCATGTTCAATGTGAACATGAAGTGTGTGAACACTAAGTTACTTCTTAAATTTTTCTTTATGCCTAAACTGCCTTTGCACTCCCATAAAATAAACAGGGAAAATAAAGTTATTGTCTATTAAATCCTAATTTACTGAAGACTTTACTCTGAAAATGCCTGTTTATTTTAGCTTCATGGCGATACAGGCTCATTACTCTCTATTTGCTCCCAGATCAGTCCTGTTGTAGCAATGGCTGGCAAAGCTTTGGGGAAGATCCTTTTTTCATTGAAATGCTTTTCCATGTTCCTTGTGCCACTTCTCTCCCATCAAGGACTGTCATATAAGCAGGCTGATAGCTTGCCTATCTTGTAGACATCCGTCTTGTTTAATGTTGAAGTTAACTGAGTATAAGTTCATTATTTCTTTATAGTAGTGGTCTTTTAGAAATTAATTTGCCCTTAAAGGTATAACATTGAACATATGTTTGATTAAAGCCTTTTGGAACTGATGCTTTCTCACAATCAACCTGATTGTTCTGTCATGGATTTCTAGACACAGCATAATCAGGATGATACAGCAGAGGAAGAAGAAAACATTGTTGATGCAGAAGCTGATGAAGGGGATGGTGATGCTACGGAAGCAAAACGGAGGATGAATCAGGAAGAGGAGGTAATGAAATGAGAGGTGCTCAGCACTGCACTTTAATTCCCAGTTTCCTCTGCTTGGTTTGTGTTGGGAAGGAGAGCTTCCATTAAAACAAAACGCTGGAAAAATTCAAACCCCACTTGAAAGGAGATAGGAAAGTCTGCTTTGTGCTATTTAGTTTTGATTTGGATGGGGGAATACTGTAGCAGATGATGTGGGCTGAGACTTAGCATGAGCTTGGTCATCATAGTTCAGCCTTTAAAAGTAATACAGAACCATGCAACTTCAAGATGGAAGAGATCTGCATTTGTCCAAAGCCTTGTTCTTTAGGCACTGGGGAGATGCATGTGGCAGCCAGGCTGTGCTGTAATTCACTTCAACTTTACCACTTTCTAATCTCATGCCTAACTTTGCCACATGCTAATTTCGTGGTTCTGAATAAATATTCTCTCTGGCTCTGCGTGTTTCTCCATGTTCACTACTTCATAGTACTGCTTAAAAGATGAGTTGCGGTAATTCAGCGAGAGGATAGAGCAATTGAAAATGCAAAGGAAATCCCATCATCAGGGTTGGATTGTGGGAAGAGCCTTTTTCAAGAGGAGAAAATTGAACTGTAGTGAGGAATAATGGCAAGATTATAAAGAAATAGGGCCTGAGCTGAATCTGTTGTATTTTCTTTACAACAGAATTACACCTTCATCGTGTCATAGGTAAGATACTTACAACTCAGCTGCGGAGAGTATTCATGACTGATACTGTTCATTGAACACTTCGTTTTAGTGCATGTTCTGGCTCAGATAAATAGAACATTATTTCTTTGCAGGTTGATTATGAGAGTGAAGAAGAGAATGGGGAAGAAAACATTGATGAGAATCTGGAAGACGAAGAGGCTGAATCAGACAAAGAAGAAAGGACTCCTGATGCTGAAGAGAACCAGAATGAAACAGATGTTGTCGAGCCTCAACATCTGTCCTTTATGTCTCATACTAAAAAAGAGAAAGACAGACTACTTCAGTCAGCAGATCTGCGAGTAAATGCTGTTGTGGGCAGCCACCCATCAATACAGGATTACTCATTTGACACCGAACATGAACTTTGGTGTGAGGTAAGATGGTCTGCCTGGAAGCATCTCTGTGTGGTTGTGCAGTGGTTGCACATAGCTCCCTTAATAAATAGATCTTTTCAGTGCAGTGCTGCTGTTTTGTCTCGGCAATCCTGCATTAACAGAGAAAAGTGGCAGTAGAGATGTCTTCTTGATGCAATTTTTAGTAATTTATAACTTTTAGAACATCTGATGAAACTTCTTTTTATAAAACCAGGTTTCTGACAGGTTTAGAATCATAGAATCACAGAATGGTTTGGGTTGGAAAGGACCTGAAGATCATCCAGTTCCAGCCCCCTGCCATGGGCAGAGACACCTCCCACTAAACCGTGTCACCCAAGGCTCTGTCCAGCCCTGCCTTGAACACCATCAGCAATGGAGCATTCACAACTTCCCTGGGCAACCCATTCCAGTGCCTCACCACCCTTACAGTAAACAACTTCTTCCTCGTATCCAATCTAAACTTCCCCTGCTTAAGTTTGAACCCGTTGCCCCTTGTCCTATCACTACAGTCCCTAATGAAGAGTCTCTCCCCAGCATCCTTATAAGCCCCCTTCAGATACTGGAAGGCTGCTATGAGGTCTTCATGCAGCTTTCTCTTCTCCAGGCTGAACAGCCCCAACTTTCTCATCCTGACTTCATACTGGAGGTGCTGCAGTCCCCTGATCATCCTCATTATTATTGTGCTTTAATCTTTAAATGTATGATCGTAGAATAGAATCATAGAATCACTAGGTTAGAAAAGACCTTTAAGATCATCAAGTCCAACTATTACCTCTGGACTGCCAAGTCCACCACTAAACCATGTCACTGAGGGCCTCTTCTACACAGTTTTTGAGCACATTTAGGGATGGTGATCCCTGGGCAGCCTGTTCAATGCCTCGTCAAATGATGCACCACTGTGTAGCTCTTGATGAATGAAAGTGACTGCTGGGCTGTTGAAAAAATCTTAAATCTTAAACCAAGCAAAACCCCAACAAACATATAGCCCACCCCCAAAAAAGCTACCCCAAAACAACTAATCCAAGTAAGATCAAAGATCAGAAGGCAATGTGGAGAAATGCTCCTGGGATGGCATGTTCATGTTGGCATCATTCAACTGTAATTCTAGTGAGACTTTTATGATCTTAAACGCACAAGTAGGAGAATTCCAGTTGTCTACTCTTAGCCTTAAAAAGAACCGGGCTGGTTACTGAGCCAAATTCAAGCTTGCTCATGGAACAACACCACTATGTTGGTTTTTGACTTCTAGGTTTCCCTGGCACTCCCGCTGATGAAGGTGTACTTCGACCTCTCCTCATTGCTTGTCTCCCTCGCACGGAGCACAGTTATTCATGAGGTGAAGGGGATCACACGATGCCTGTTGAATGAAAGCACCAACAAGCAAGGAGAGAAGGAACTCGTTCTGCACACTGAAGGGATAAACCTTGCAGAGCTGTTCAGATACTCTGATGTACGTAATCTGTTTATGATCCCGAACTGGAATGATCTTTTGTCTTCTAGGGAGAAACAGTGGATGGTGGATGCCATTTAAATGTATCAGGAGTGACGTGTAGCCTTTTCAGCTCTTAAAACGCTCTTCGTCCTCCTTTTTTACCCGCAGGTGTAGCTCAGCAGAGCCTTTTCTCAAGGGCAGCAAATCAGGTTTTGTGCAGCAGCCCAGTGTCTAATGACACATAAATTCACACCATGCTTCCAGCTGTTTCTGTACATGTTACTTGAGGGAGTTCTTCCATCTAAACAAATTGCTGCACTTGGAGATGAAAAGTTCTGCTATGCCATCTAACCCATAACTACAAATACAGGATGGTTTCAAGCTACATCTTCTCTACTGCTTTGCTACAAGTTTTGGCTGGCTGAGACAGCCTGGGTATTGCATTGTGGTGTTTAGAAGATTTTAGCGTGTTCCTCTGCTGCTTGAGATGTTAGTTTGCTGCTTCTAATTTCAGCTAATTTGCTCTTGTGGTGAGTTTTGATTCCAGTATCTTGTTCATGTACATAATGCTGTGATCATTGGTTTAAACGCAAATCCCCCAAATTAATCTTTGTATTTGAGCTGCTGCCTAGTTGTTCTCGGTGCTGCTTAAGCTAAGGAAAACTAGAGGAAAAAAGCTATCTTGGCTTAAGTTCTTTGGAACTACAGAGCAACTGCTGTCCTAACTTGTGTCTGTGGTTTCTTTGCTTTCAGATTTTGGATTTGAACAGACTTTATTCCAATGATATTCATGCCATGGCTAAAAACTATGGAATAGAGTCTGCCCTGAGGGTGATTATTAAGGAAATAAAAGATGTATTTGCTGTATATGGTAAGATTTCTTTGTATTTATTAAGATAGTCTTTATTACAATTAAAGATGGGAAAACCCAGCCGCAGCGCTTAAATTTGTGTGCATGATCTTTTCATTTATGTGTGTATTCTTAAGCTGCACTTTCTCATTACTTTCATTGTTACAGTGCCTGCTGTGAGCACTTTGTTAGTTCCGTTGTTAGCTTCCGTTTAATCAGGAGAAAATTCACTAGACAAGGTGGAATTTATCCCCCCTTCACAGAGCTTTTCTGTTCTGGTCCATTTATTCTTTACAAGCTGGAAGGTCTAGACGAATTAACTGCTGATGTGTGAGGAAACTGTTAGAGTTGTATAGAGGCCTCGAGAATAGGATTAACCTTGTCTCACTCTAGCTCTTTAACGCTGGGAGTCCAGGCTTCCTTTTGAGGTGAGTTTTAATATCTTTCCTAAAATAGCTGCATTTCCTTGTGTGAATGTTCTTCTCTCTGCATAGATTATTCAGAGTCCAGGCTTGGGGGAGATGCCTGACTTCACAGCCTGCTGAAGTTAGGCGTGTTGAATTTGCCTTACGCGAGCTAAGTCTTGCTATGAATTTAACTATTGAGAAGAGGGAAGATTAATCCAGTAGGAATTTTAGCAACCAGTTACATGAAACAGGTTTGCCAGCTGGCAGCCCAGAGCGGTCTGACCTTCAAGTGGTTCAAGCACTGCTGGGTAAATGTTGACAGAGCTGTTAATGACCCCCCATGACACCAACTCCCATGTTATTTTTACAGAAGTGCTGTTTCTTTTCAGCCTAAATGGGGTTTTCTGTGGGTGCCTGATATCATGCACAGAAAATATGAGAACCTTTCTGGCTCTGCTTTGCTAATGCAGGCCACAAGGTGAGGGGCTGGAGCTCTGTCCCATCAGAAGTGGATGGGCAGTGTTCAAGGCCACGTTGGACAGAGCCTTGGGCAACATGGTCTAGCGTGAGGCTTCTCTGCCCATGGCAGGGGGTTGAAACTGGATGATCTTAAGGTCCTTTCCAGCCCAGACCATTCTGTGATCCTATGATGGGTGATCCCCTTCTGCATAAAGCAGACTTTAGTGATTTTATGTAGAGCAATTCAGCTGCATTACAGCATTCTTAATGGTTTAGTTTCCCTGGAGAGAGATTGGTTTATATTACAGTGAGGTTTGTCTCTCTTGTGTATTTAAGGGAGCAGCTAAGCCAGCTACTCACAAAGAGGTACAACTGCCAGAAGGCTGTTACTAGGGATATTCTCCTTGTTGCTTAGGTTCAGGGGGGGTTAATTTAGGCCTAACTTACTTTAAAAACCCCAAACCTTAGCCCTTGAGTGCTCTGATGATTGCTATTTCTTGTCTTCTTAGGGATTGTGGTAGACCCTCGGCACCTTTCCCTTGTGGCAGATTACATGTGTTTTGAAGGATTTTATAAACCACTGAATCGTTACGGAATTCAATCCAACTCCTCCCCTCTGCAGCAGATGACATTTGAAACCAGCTACAAATTCTTGAAGGAAGCAACAATGATGGGTAAGCGGTTTAGTTTGAAATCGATGGCTGCAGCATTTCACATAGGCTTTGTTTTCATTGTAACTTTCCCCTATTTTGAGTAACGCATAATTGCATTAGGGGAAAACAAAATATGCCAGAGGCTAGAATTTTCATGAAGCCGTTGCCTAGGAAAATGTTCCAGATGTTTTTAATGGAATTCTGTCAGCTCCAATGAAGTCGGCTCCCACGTGTCATTTGTGGGGTCTGTGACTCCTTTCTTTAGGAATTAGATAGGCATTTTTATAACATCGTTGAGCTTTGTTAGGGCAAAGCTTTATAACACACTACTAAATCTGCCTCTGCTGTTAAAATTGTCACCTCTGCTTAGTTTTCATGTCTCTAATAAGACTTCCATGTTCTCATCTCTATTCAGAATTTTACTATGAGAATAGGCCTCCTGGTTGTGACTTTGATTCTGGTTTTCTTCTGCTTCAGCACTTCACTATCATTGCTTGTTTCCTCAGTCACAGGCAAAGGCTCAGACTCATTTGTCTAGTGGTAGTGGTGCCATGTGAAGTGCCCAAGAGCATCCTTCCTGCCCTCCAGTTGCTGCTCTGGAAGGTGTAGAGGTCAATGGTTGTGTGCATCGTGCGGGACATCTGAAATACAGCAGCAGCCACCTGCATTCAGGAGTTCTGTCAGAAAAGCTTATGCTTTAAGTCTGTGACTAAACACAGTTTGTGTGATCTTATCCTTGGGTACTGATTATATCTCCCTTTTGCAAATAGTCGTGGTTTCTGTCACTTGCCAGTTGGATGCTTTCCTTGTTGGATGCCACTCTCCTGCCTTTGCTACCTATTACAAATGGGAAACGCTCTCAACACGATCTCTTCAGCTAGTACCTTAAACTGCCTTGCACAGATGTCAGAGATACTTTTATCCCTGAATTTCATCAGTTTTATACCTTCTCTGTGAAGGTAATTTGGTTTTTAATTAATAGCATTGATTACAATTGACTTAATTCACCTGAAAATCAGACAGGAACAGTGTAAATCAGGGGGAAACTGAACTGTTTCTTGCACAGTTGTGCTCCCTCTCTGGATTTATGTTCTGTCGCACACTGACTTAGAAGTACATTTCTCGCCAAGTGAAATGTAATTATCTTTATGGCTAACATTATGAATAAAGACAGGAAGCGCACACTGACAGAAGGGCACCATGAATTGGCAGGAAAGCTGCACTGATTGCCAGTGGAGGGAGTTAATGTTTTCACCACGATGGAAATCAAAGTCATAATGTGGATTGCAGCGGTCTGGATCTAATCTGCTTCAGTGTAACTGATCACTCGACTGTACAGTTAAAGAGATGCTGCAAGGGTGCCTGCTGTGATCAGTAAGAGGGAAAGAAGAAAGCTTGTGGCCGCTGTGCACAGCCAGGGTGAGAAGCATCATTTAAGAGTGGGAGATGACCCATCAGAGTGCTGACCAGTGTTTGGGGTGCATCCAAAGTGAGATCCCTTTGGCTGTTTATTCAAAGAATAGCTCTTTGTTAACACCGAGGGAGCAAACAGGACACTTCAGACTGTTTTGCTTAATGATCTAGCGAAAAAGCTTGGTTTTCTTCAGCTGGCACACATTTAGGAGCAGCTATGTAGTTATTCAGCTGGGACCAGAGCAGCACATGCCATGCACTGTGCCATGGTGCGGCTTCTCCCCCATCCTCTGTAGAAAGCTCAGTACATTCTGCTCTGTAGAAAAAACTTAGCAGCAGTTTAACAATTTTATTTCCAATCTTCCAACTGCTCCAATGCCAGAATTCCAGCATTAGGATGAATGAAAACCAGCCTGCGGGCTTATAAAAACCAGTGGAAGCAAACCAGTCCTAGCCAGACATGTCATCTGGGGAGCTTCCAAATAGCTGTGACACTATTTTGCTACAGTGAGTAACCACAAAATCAAAGGAATTCATGGAATGTCTCTCCAGTGAAATGTTCTCTTCATATGTAGCCAGAAGGATTTAAAGTCCACGTCAAAAGGATTCACTCTAACAAAGGAAAAAGGGAGCAATGAAAAGGGAATCTTTCTGGTTTTGCTTCACATGCATTTTTTAAGCGGTGTATGTAATCAGCAAAATGTGTTCACTGGCAGGTCAGAGCTGTGTTCCCTTAGGATTCAGAACGTGTTGTCTTTTCATGCTGAATAGGGAGAGCTTAGTAATGTGTGGCTTAATTCTTTGGACGAAAGGATGGGGATCAGATAATAGTTGCTGTAAGAGGGGTAGGAAGAGTTTGGGGCTCCTGCTTTCAGATATGCACATGGAATCTGAACAGTAGGTGGCAGTGCCTTCCTCAAACCAAAGGGGCTGAACCACGTAAACCAAAATGCTCTTTTCAGCTGTGAGCTTTGAGAGTCCTTTGGAAGCATCCTGATAGGAGTTTTGTTCGAATTCTGTTGCAGGTGCCTGTGATGAGCTGCGGTCCCCTTCTGCATGCCTCGTGGTGGGAAAAGTTGTTAAAGGAGGGACTGGTTTGTTTGACCTCAAGCAACCTCTTAAGTAGTGTTTTGGTGATAACTTCGGGATCCTGATTGGAATGTTCATCACAAGAGACACATTTGCTCCACAGCTGTGCAGCAATGACACATACTGCGTCCCCAGTTGTTGTCGTCTTGTGCCAATAGGACCTGGATACCTGATCAAGGTGATCTGAATACCTGATGGGCCTTATCTATTCAGTGAGAATGTCTGCAGCTGTAGGAGCTTTGAGCCAAAGAACCATTTCTCTACTGTTCATTAATGTTAAAAATGAGATTATTGATTTACATAGAAAAGTATAAAATGAAGGAGACCATCTGGATCTCAAACAGCGCAACAGGCAATGGCAGAATGAAGTCAAAGCAGAACCTGTTGATGCTGATCAACTTTTGCGGGGCAGAGTCCCATCTTGGAGGTAGTGCCTGTTGCCACATGGATATTACATGATGGATTTCCAGTATTGGAAGTCACATTCAGAACTGAGAGGTGGGGTTGGGCAGTGCTGTGCTGAAGCTTCAGCACTGTATGGAAGCATTTGTACTTGAGGCCTCTCTTTTGCTGTGCTCCCATGCACTGCCATGGCTTCTAGAAGCTTTTGAGGATGCATTTCCTATTCTGCTGCTTCATTTCTATGGAATTTTCTGTGTCTGTGACACAACTGTTAGATTTCTTGATTAGTTGAAGCCCAGCATTCAGAGTTTTCATGGTTTCTTCATATGGAACAGATATCCACACAGGGAGAAACCTGACATGTGATAAAGATCTATTCCTTCAGTGGCAACGTGAGCTGCTGTAACAGTGGCTACACAAAAGACTCCTGTAAGAGTTACCAAACCAGAGATCTAAAGCTATTTTTGCTTTGATATGCTGTATCAAAGAGGGTGTTTAATAAAGGAATATTGTGAAGGTCCTGTTATGTGGCTGTGTAACTGGGGGAACTCTGTCGTGCAGCCAACAGCCATCACTTTGGCTGTTAGCAGTGGGGTAGCTGGGAGGCGTCAGCCGCTCTTCAGACATCAGACTTTCTTGTTTATGCATTTGGTTTTAATCAGAATGCAATGCACACGAGTTGTTAACATTGGAGTTTGCTCAGCACCCTCTAGGCAAGTTTCAACCCATGGTCATTCTCAGTGGTACCTTGAAGATGGTGAAGTGCCAGAGCGCACTTATCCTGCTGAAGAGCTCCTGCTTTCAGGGGAGCTGTGCTAAAGGGGATCACATCAGGCAGTGGGAGACGTTGGGATTGTGAAGGTGCCTCTGTGGAGTATTTCAATGGGCTCCATTCTGCCCCAGCCCCTGAAATCTGTGTCCAGTGTACCGGACATGGCGCTGCAGCTTAACAAATGCATTAGCTCGGTAGGTCTGGTTTCACTTTGCAAATGTTCATAAGAGATTTCATTGTGCCTTCCTCCAGCTGTAGCACCTGGTAGGTGTTTGTCAAACACATGTCATCCTGTGAGCAACCAGGAAATCAGTTGGATGCAGCTGGAAAATGGGTAGCTGGGAAAGAACAAACACGGTAACAATAAGACTTGCAATTCCAGGCTACAGTCTGGGCCGCTACAGACCATTTGCTGAGAAAGAGCCCTACGAGGTATCCACAGGCCTGCAGTGAGGAGCATCTTTGCCATGTTTTGCATCTGGAGATGTAGCATTTGTTAGTTCTCTAGTTCTGACCTAAGTAACCCCTTCATCCAGATGTTCGCATTGGTTCTCTGTGAAGCTTAAGAGGTCGCCCTGATTGTGTTGTGGTAATGAATTGTCCTCAGAAATTTGGAGCCACAGAATCATAGAATGGCTTGAGTTGGAAAGGACCTTAACGCTCATCCAGTTCCAGCCCCCTGCCACGGGCAGGGACACCTTCTACTAGAGCAGGGTGCTCCAAGCCCCATCCAGCCTGGCCAGGTTGCACCTCTTGTGTGAAGACACACTGAGAGAGTTGGGATTGTTCAGCCTGGAGAGAGACCTTAGAGCAGCTCCAGTGTCCTAAAGGGGTTACAGGAAACCTGGAGAGGGGCTTTGGACAAGGGATGTAGGAACAGGACAGGGGAATGGCTTTAACTGCCAGAGGGGAGACTGAGATGAGCTCTTAGGCAGAAGCTCTTCCCTGGGAGGGTGCTGAGGCGCTGGCACAGGGTGCCCAGAGAAGCTGTGGCTGCCCCATCCCTGTCAGTGTTCAAGGCCAGGTTGGACACAGGGGCTTGGAGCAACCTGCTCTAGTGAAGGTGTCCCTGCCCATGGCAGGGGTTGGAAGTGGATGAGCTTTAAGGTCCTTTCCAACCCAAACCATTCCATGATTTAAAGCTTTTCCGTGTGATGTGAAAGACTGGTTTAGGTCCCTCAGGCCAAAGAGGGTTATGCAACCCTGTCCTATGGATGAGCACTGTAATCCCAAGGCGAGGCCAAGCCTGGATACCGAACTGGAGGCATAGGGGCTGTATGAGGAGCAATGCTGGCTGCAGGGTCAGGCAGTGATTTGTAGGAGCACAAAGTTGATCAAGGGAGACATCATTAGCAAAGCATCCTCCAGGGAGGCCTGTGCTGCTGAGCCAGCCTGACAGCCCGTGCCCGCTCCTGTTCCAGCGGGTGCCGGAGAGCCAGGATTAATGAAGTTAATGATGGTTTACAGATTTCTGGCTTAGATCCCTTGGAAGAGCCGAGTGTCCACATTGCCCTGGAAAAGGTTAGGTCTGATTACGGAGCCAGAGAGGAAGCGGAGCTGTTCCTGTTTTCCTGGGTGCCAGCGTCGGGAAGATAAATGATCCCTGCCTCAGACCTGGTGGGGCTGCGACTTGGTCTGTAGTAACACTGCTGCTGCTGTTTGGGGTTTGGAGCCTTGCCTGGCACTACAGAGAGGATAAGGAGTGATCAAGGAGTAGCAGTGGAATAGAAACGTGAACTGCAGTAAATACAGAGCTGCATTATTAATGGCACATTAAAACGGAGCGGGTGAGTAGAACAAATGGTGTGCTGACAGAACAAGAGCCATGCAGAAAAATCCCAGGGCAGTACCTTGGAAAGCAGTCAGTGCTCTGTAAAACACTTCAGTGCTTCAGGGCAGGGCTCCTCTGCTCTCTGTTCCACTTGAGTTCCTCTGCCTGGATTATTTCTGGAAGAAGCAGAACTTGAGATGAGTGTCAAACCCAACAGTGGAAGTGATGCTGCAAACCAGGGCAGTGGCCTCAGCCGCCCCCGGGAGTCAGCTGCGCGGGCGGAATCCCTGCTCCCGCCACACTCCATCCTCAGGGGGTTGAGGCTGGTGCCAAGTAAGTGCCCGTTTTGTCCCCTCTTTGCACAGAGTGTCCCCAGTGTTGGGGACAATAGAACAGCCCTGTACAGGAAGGGAGCAGCTCTTTGCCTCCTGCTTTGGGGCCAGGCCAGGGCTCTGGGCAGGAGGATGTTGCTGAAGCAGCTCTTTCAAGGTGCTGATGCAGCCGCTTTCCACCCACCAGGCTGTGGGTGTGCTCAGTTATCTCTGGTACAGCCAAGTCTTCCTTCATCTGAGACAGAGCTGATGCCCATGGACGCGCTGCGACGGACCAGGCCAGCAGTGACCCAGTGCCACAGAGCACATGGTGGGGGCATGGGCAGGATCTACCCTCACGGGGTCTCATTGACTTAGCTCTTTGCCGCTGAATGGCTTCAGGTCATTTGGCTTCAATGCCTCCAAGCCAGTTCCTCCCCAGGCAGTGATTTCACAGGCTCTTGGCTTTACCCTTCACTTGCAGAGGGTTTGCAGGGGTTGCTTTGGCTTGCACAGGCAGCTCTTGCGGCTGAAGCTCCAGCAAAGCCAGACCTAGCTCTGTCCGCTTTAACTGAGTCCCCATCCCCGCATTCCCAAGAGCCTCTGCCCTTGCTTGGTGGTCGTCATCCTCACCAAAAGCCCGTGGTGGGGTGGCCACTTGCATTCCCCACGGTTAATATTGGTTTGACCAAGTTGCTGGTGACCACAGAAAGTCCCCGCTCCTCGGCTGTGGGATGGTTCCAAAAGCCTGACGAGAGCCAATGTGAGTTTCTTCCCCCTTCTTTCTGTGGGAATTCCCTTACTTCAAATTCAAGGAACTGACATGAATTGGGTCTTTTTTCTTCAGCGCTTTCCTCTTTTCTGCCACCCTCTGCATCCCAAACTGCTCCCACTTTAAGCTCTTTAAGGGAAGGAATCCCTGCTGGTTCATCGGGGGGTGAGGCAGGAGGCCAGCACTGAGACCAGCGCGTGACTGATGGCCCATCCACCTGGTCAGGCCAGAGAGCATAGAGCCAGGCTGGGATTTATCCACTGCAGCTAAATCCTGACATTCCGGCCCAGGGATCTGGTTTTCCCAGCGCCTCTCTGGTGCTGAACTTAGGACTTGGTTCCGCACAGTCCCACAAAGGCAGGGGAGGCAAACGCTTCCTCCTCCTGGGATTTGTGGGTATGTTTTCACAGGGAATGGATAAAATGGCGTGCAGTTTTCCTCCTGGATATGCTGAGCTGTGCCAGGGAGACAAAGCCTTCTTCACGGCAGTGTAAGGTGTGCAGGAGGGCTTGGACTGCTGCGTACGGCATTGTCTGTGCAAGAGCTGAGCCTTTCAAGCGAGGTTCTGCGGGTGAGAAAGTGCAATGGGACACTCTTGCTGATGCCTCATTTGAGCTCCTTGTTTGCTCAGGGACCGTCTCGGATGAGCAAGGGTCTGGGAAATGCGGAGACACGGAAAGTGCTCCCAGCGCATCTTTTCCATCCCAGAGCCCGAAGCATCATCTGAGAGTCACCGCGTCCTACGTGTACCTGACACGCACGAAGCAGAGCTCTGTGGCACAGTCTCTGGGTTCCAGCAAAACCTCACGTGGCTCAAGGGAGTTGTCAGAGCTGGGACGACTGACGCCGGTATGAACTCAGATGGGCGTCTCAAGGAGTGTCTTTGCAGTGGCTGTTCAGCCCAGCGGCTGAGGAATAAACCCATTGAGCTGAGCTGTACCAGGGCATTGGAACTGGGTGGTCCTACGGTCCTTCGCAAACCTCACTATTCCAAGAGAGAAGGGGAAAGGACCAGTGAATCCCTGTCATTCCCATTCAAGCCAACCCTCCTGGGTTTAACATCCTTAAGGTGGGGTGAAGGTGACTGTGTCACTGCCAAGCTTTTCCATTATGTCAGGAAAGCACATTGGCTCCTGACCCCTGCGTGCACTGGGGAAGAAAATGAGTGCAGAACTGTGCATCTCCGCAGTGATACAGGTGCCTGCCAGGCAGCTGGTAATGAATTACCCTGGTGCACCACCCGAAGGGGCAGCACAGTGAACAGTCTGCAGCATCCAGCGCTGCACGTGGGGTGGAAATGCCCTGGGGAGCTTTAAGCCCTCGTGGGTGCTCTTTGGCTGCCGTTTGTGCTGTCTTCATTTCTGGCTCTATTTTCCTTGCTGTCTTATTCAGCTGCCGGTGAGGTGAAGAATTGGCACCACCTCATCAGTGCCAGCGCATCAGGTGAGGGCAGAGCATCTGAGCCTCTGCTTCCATGGCGTGGATTGGGTTGGAAGGGAGCTCAGAGCTCATCCGGTTCCAACCCCTGCCACGGGCAGGGACTCCTTCCCCTCGAGCAGGGTGCTCCAAGCCCCTGTGTCCAACCTGGCCTTGAGCACTGCCAGCGATGGGGTAGCCACAGCTGCTCTGGGCACCCTGTGCCACCCTGGCCTTGTTACAGGTTGATTCAATGCAGCGAGCGTGGAGCAGCTCAAAGCTGCCATTAAGCGAAAGGGAAAAGCTGTGTGGTTAAAGCAAAGGCTTTCAATGCTCGCAAGGTCCGGGCTCTGTTCCCAGCTCCAGTGCAGATGTCTCATGACCTCAGACAAATCACATCGCTCTCCACGCATGGGGGGGCCTCAGCAGCAGCGCAGCCGACGCTGCTTTAGCACAGGCACTTGGCAGCTCTCTGAGGTTTGCCAGCAGAAGCCACATAAGCAAAGCCTCACAAACCCTGCCTGCGTTTGCTGCCCCTTTCTGCCTCAGTTCTGAGCACCTCAAAGACATGATGCTGTTTCCGCTCTCCCTCAAACCCTGTGCGGAGCCGGGTGGCACTTCTGAGCCAGCCCTCGGTTTAGCACCCTGCAAACCACATCCTCTTTTGGGGCTCAGCCTGGCAAGAAGAGAACTTCTGGTTAGGAAGCAGCCTGCCCAAAGCGTCGACACTTCTGACAGTGTCCTGTTACAGACAGAGGGGACCATGAGCGTTTCTTTTCCACATGGTCCCAGCAAGAGAACGTTTCCTGGCACAGAAGCTCTTCGTAAGCACAACCTCTGCTTTCAGCATGCGGGTTCCCGGTCTTCCCTATCCCAGGAAACCATCAGAGCCCATCTGGAGCCCAGGAGGATGGTTCCAAGGAGGACCCAGAGCTCGGGGTCCTTCTGCCTCTTCACTGCTCGTATCTGCACTCAGGTTTGGGCTCGCTTGGAATGCCTCTGGCATGCACGATGCTATTTCTGCAAACCGTGGAAGCGCGGCAGAGGCCTCGGGCACGGTTTTGGCACTCCCCGTGTTAGTGTCCCGCGCACCGCGATCGTCTGCTGTGCTCTGAGGAGAAAAGCAGCATCGTTGGGAAGCAAGCAGTGCACCCAGAGGCAGTTTCCTTCTGCCAGGTAATCCCCTTCCAGGACAGAGAGGTGCAGTGGTGCACTGAGTGCTTTAACTCAATTCCCAGGCATCAGTTACATTACATTGGTCTCATCACTGTCTTACCGGCAATTACTCCTCATTCTGAGCCTTTCAAAAGGCAAATACCCAGGAAGCAACAAACCCCTTGAGGGAGAGGACCAGGGGAATCGTCTTAGGCTTCATCAGGCGCTGGCTTGGATTAGAGACCCGCCAGAGCTGCATCCATCACTGCATCACTGAAAGCTCGACTTAGCATCACCCTGCTATGATGCTGCCTTGGATGACTTCTCCGCATCTTCCCCAGCTTTAGCTGGTGACTCCTGCATGGTGTGGAAAACCCTACAGCAGAAAGCACCTACCTCCAGCACCCAAACCCGTGGCAGGGGCACTTCCTTTGGGGTTGTTCACAGGACCTGGGTGATGATCAGGACTTCTTTTCTCCCCTCTGACTTCTGCAGACGTTTTGTTCCTGCTCTCACGCCAGCTCAGAAGCCTCTTGCTGTTAGGGCAAGCAGCACTGACCAAGCCAAAGCATTTCCCTATGAAGAGGACCAACCTCCATGCCCCAGCGCTGCTGAGGAGCCTCTCCTCTGTGAACCAGCCCAATTTCCCTATATCCCTTCGGACTTTTCATCACTCACACATCTTGTGGCGAGGAGTCCCATGGTTTAATGGCTGCAGGGTTTCCTTTTGTGCGGTTAAAGCTGCTTCCTGCCAACATCCTCTGAAGGCAAAGCATGGACCACCTGGGTGAGGGCTCCTGCGCTGCTGCAGGGGTTACGGATGTTCAAAGGGCAGGGACGGAGTCCCATGGGTTCAATCGCTATTTAAAACCCAAATCTGGGCGGAAAAGGAAACGTGGGAATTCATTCATCGGGCCAGAGGGTGAATGAGCAGGAGGGTGAGAGGCTGCAGGGGAAGGAAGAGGTTGCTGCTGTGGTGCACCCATCCCTCTTGGCTGGGCGTTGAACACTGAAGTTGGATTGAGGTGCGGGGAAACAGGATTTCCCAGGTCAGACTTCTGCGCTGAAGGCAGATGTGTTGGAGAAGGAATCCTTCCTAACAGATACTCAGTGACTCATTTGTTTAACCCAGAACTGCGGTGGGTTTGAATTCGCAGCTAAAGAAGTGTTTGGGAAAAGGACTTCTGTGTGATTTTTCTCTCTCCTCATGCAGTGGCTGGATCGGCTTTTCCGCCGCTCCCAGCCAAACTTCCAGCTGCAACATTTACATCTCGTCATAAATCACATTCCCCACAGCTTTCCCTCACCAGGATGTGGCTTTTCCAACTCAAAGCTCTGGGTTTCAATCCTTAGCAGAGCCAGAAAGCCACAGCATTCGTTTCTCCAAAGAAATCCCTGCTCCACCTGTTTACCAACCTGGATGTGAAGACAATCAGTGCAGTGCCGTGGGGACATCGGTCTCGGGTGCTTCATCACTGCTCATTCACCACCTTGCAAAGGCACCACCAGTGTAACTGTCTGTCGCGGTTTGAGCCCAGCCATAAATCAGCCCAGTAGCTAAGGTATAACACAAACCACTGCTGCTACCACCAACAATATCAATGGTAAGGGAAATAACAAGGGAAGAGAATACAACCGCTCACCGCCCACCGACCGATACCCAGCCCCACCAAGCTGTGATCTCACCCTTCCAGGTAACAGCCCCTGGTTTACATAGTGGACATGACGTGCTGTGGTATGGAATGCCTCTTTGGTCAGTTTGGGTCAGGTGTCCTGTCTCTGCTTCCTCCCGGCTTCCCCTCCTCCCTGGCAGATCATGAGGCTCAGAAAGTCCTTGGTCAGAGTAAACATTACTGAGCAGCAACTGAAACCATCGGTGTTATCAGCACTGTTCCCAGTCTGAAAGTCAAAACACAGCACTGCACCAGCTACTAAGAAGGAGAAAAACGACTGCTGCTGCTGAACCCAGGGCACGCACACTGCACACAGTGGCAAAGCAGTTGCACTTGCAGGTGTCCAGGGAAATGTCAAGTTGATATTTGCATGAACAGATAGTATTGCTCTGCAATTAACTTCCTCATTACGGGGTGGACTCATTTCTATGTATTTGTATTTCTATGCATAATGGGATGCATGCTGGCAGCTGTAGGTTTGTTTGAGGCTGGACTGATGGGTCCGACAAAATCCTGATTTACTCATCAGGCATTTTATTTGCACTTCAATCTATCACGGAATGTTAAAGTGATGCAGCATATATTGCTGTCCTTATATAGCATAGGATTATAGAATCATGGAATGCTTTGGGTTGGAAGGGAACTTAAAAATGACATGAACAGCTATCACCACTGAGGCTCTCTAAAGGGGGAAGCTGTTGCAGCTGGAGAACCGAACACAGACCCTGCATGGGCCCTTCTCGACCTGGACATTTTGCTGGCCGTGATCTCATGGCGCTGCCTCAGCTGCACGGATCCCCTCGGTGGAGGAAACGACCTGCTTGGAGCTCATGGTCTTGTGGAATCGCTTTATCAGTGGGTAAAGCCCCACAGCTCACGTCTGCATCCCAGTTCTCCCTGGGATAATCCAAATGATGCTGGGAACACTCCCTGGGTCACACTTGAGCATAGCAGATTCCCAACAGAAAACTCCCTAAATCTTGTTTCCAGATGACCTCCATCCCTCAGACTTCACACCTGTAGCATGCAACCATCCCCAAACCCATCAGATGGAGGATGCAAAGCGCTCCTGGGGCTGCCCACAGCCACCCATCTCCTTCCACACCTCTGAACAAAGAGCAGTCAGTGGGCACCAAGCATAGCCTGGCAGGGCATGGACATGGCCGTGGCTTAGCAGAGCCTCGGGGACCGGTGCTGTGCCACACACGAGCTCTTCAGAGCGACCCTACCAGAGCGCATCCAAACCCAGCACCCGGGCTGCTCCTCAGAGGGGACTGAGAGAAAACACGTCCCTCCATGGCTTGTCCACGTCAGCGCTGAGGGAACCTCTCAACGTGTGCCACCACCTCCGCAAATCATCTGCCGGAGATTCCTCCCCAGAATACCCCAGCAGGGAAGAAAAGAAGGGGAATGGGGAGGGTTTGCACATGGAACACTCAGCCAGCAAAGGGGCTTTGATCCCTCTGGCGTTCCAAATGTGACTCAACACTTGCATGCCCATATGGGAGGAAACCCCACACCGCCATGCCATGCCCGGTGTGTGTCTGGCTGAAAAGCCTTGAAACCCCCCTTACTAAACCGTGTGCCAAATGGCTTGGGCTCATGGTAGAGGTTGGTCCTCTTCATAGGGAAATGCTTTGGCTTGGTCAGTGCTGCTTGCCCTAACAGCAAGAGGCTTCTGAGCTGGCGTGAGAGCAGGAACAAAACGTCTGCAGAAGTCAGAGGGGAGAAAAGAAGTCCTGATCATCACCCAAGTCCTGTGAACAACCCCAAAGGAAGTGCCCCTGCCACGGGGTTTGGGTGCTGGAGGTAGGTGCTTTCTGCTGTAGGGTTTTCCACACCATGCAGGAGTCACCAGCTAAAGCTGGGGAAGATGCAGAGAAGTCATCCAAGGCAGCATCATAGCAGGGTGATGCTAAGTCGAGCTTTCAGTGATGCAGTGATGGATGCAGCTCTGGCGGGTCTCTAATCCAAGCCAGCGCCTGATGAAGCCTAAGACGATTCCCCTGGTCCTCTCCCTCAAGGGGTTTGTTGCTTCCTGGGTATTTGCCTTTTGAAAGGCTCAGAATGAGGAGTAATTGCCGGTAAGACAGTGATGAGACCAATGTAATGTAACTGATGCCTGGGAATTGAGTTAAAGCACTCAGTGCGCCACTGCACCTCTCTGTCCTGGAAGGGGATTACCTGGCAGAAGGAAACTGCCTCTGGGTGCACTGCTTGCTTCCCAACGATGCTGCTTTTCTCCTCAGAGCACAGCAGACGATCGCGGTGCGCGGGACACTAACACGGGGAGTGCCAAAACCGTGCCCGAGGCCTCTGCCACGCTTCCACGGTTTGCAGAAATAGCATCGTGCATGCCAGAGGCATTCCAAGTGAGCCCAAACCTGAGTGCAGATACGAGCAGTGAAGAGGCAGAAGGACCCCGAGCTCTGGGTCCTCCTTGGAACCATCCTCCTGGGCTCCAGATGGGCTTTGATGGTTTCCTGGGATAGGGAAGACCGGGACCCCGCATGCTGAAAGCAGAGGTTGTGCTTACGAAGAGCTTCTGTGCCAGGAAACGTTCTCTCGCTGGGACCATGTTGAAAAGAAACGCTCATGGTCCCCTCTGTCTGTAACAGGACACTGTCAGAAGTGTCGACGCTTTGGGCAGGCTGCTTCCTAACCAGAAGTTCTCTTCTTGCCAGGCTGAGCCCCAAAAGAGGATGTGGTTTGCAGGGTGCTAAACCGAGGGCTGGCTCAGAAGTGCCACCCGGCTCCGCACAGGGTTTGAGGGAGAGCGGAAACAGCATCATGTCTTTGAGGTGCTCAGAACTGAGGCAGAAAGGGGCAGCAAACGCAGGCAGGGTTTGTGAGGCTTTGCTTATGTGGCTTCTGCTGGCAAACCTCAGAGAGCTGCCAAGTGCCTGTGCTAAAGCAGCGTCGGCTGCGCTGCTGCTGAGGCCCCCCCATGCGTGGAGAGCGATGTGATTTGTCTGAGGTCATGAGACATCTGCACTGGAGCTGGGAACAGAGCCCGGACCTTGCGAGCATTGAAAGCCTTTGCTTTAACCACACAGCTTTTCCCTTTCGCTTAATGGCAGCTTTGAGCTGCTCCACGCTCGCTGCATTGAATCAACCTGTAACAAGGCCAGGGTGGCACAGGGTGCCCAGAGCAGCTGTGGCTGCCCCATCGCTGGCAGTGCTCAAGGCCAGGTTGGACACAGGGGCTTGGAGCACCCTGCTCTATGGAAGGTGTCCCTGCCCGTGGCAGGCGTTGGAACCGGATGAGCTCTGAGCTCCCTTCCAACCCAATCCACGCCATGGAAGCAGAGGCTCAGATGCTCTGCCCTCACCTGATGCGCTGGCACTGATGAGGTGGTGCCAATTCTTCACCTCACCGGCAGCTGAATAAGACAGCAAGGAAAATAGAGCCAGAAATGAAGACAGCACAAACGGCAGCCAAAGAGCACCCACGAGGGCTTAAAGCTCCCCAGGGCATTTCCACCCCACGTGCAGCGCTGGATGCTGCAGACTGTTCACTGTGCTGCCCCTTCGGGTGGTGCACCAGGGTAATTCATTACCAGCTGCCTGGCAGGCACCTGTATCACTGCGGAGATGCACAGTTCTGCACTCATTTTCTTCCCCAGCGCACGCAGGGGTCAGGAGCCAATGTGCTTTCCTGACATAATGGAAAAGCTTGGCAGTGACACAGTCACCTTCACCCCACCTTAAGGATGTTAAACCCAGGAGGGTTGGCTTGAATGGGAATGACGGATTCACTGGTCCTTTCCCCTTCTCTCTTGGAATAGTGAGGTTTGCGAAGGACCGTAGGACCACCCAGTTCCAATGCCCTGGTACAGCTCAGCTCAATGGGTTTATTCCTCAGCCGCTGGGCTGAACAGCCACTGCAAAGACACTCCTTGAGACGCCCATCTGAGTTCATACCGGCGTCAGTCGTCCCAGCTCTGACAACTCCCTTGAGCCACGTGAGGTTTTGCTGGAACCCAGAGATGTGCCACAGAGCTCTGCTTCGTGCGTGTCAGGTACACGTAGGACGCGGTGACTCTCAGATGATGCTTCGGGCTCTGGGATGGAAAAGATGCGCTGGGAGCACTTTCCGTGTCTCCGCATTTCCCAGACCCTTGCTCATCCGAGACGGTCCCTGAGCAAACAAGGAGCTCAAATGAGGCATCAGCAAGAGTGTCCCATTGCACTTTCTCACCCGCAGAACCTCGCTTGAAAGGCTCAGCTCTTGCACAGACAATGCCGTACGCAGCAGTCCAAGCCCTCCTGCACACCTTACACTGCCGTGAAGAAGGCTTTGTCTCCCTGGCACAGCTCAGCATATCCAGGAGGAAAACTGCACGCCATTTTATCCATTCCCTGTGAAAACATACCCACAAATCCCAGGAGGAGGAAGCGTTTGCCTCCCCTGCCTTTGTGGGACTGTGCGGAACCAAGTCCTAAGTTCAGCACCAGAGAGGCGCTGGGAAAACCAGATCCCTGGGCCGGAATGTCAGGATTTAGCTGCAGTGGATAAATCCCAGCCTGGCTCTATGCTCTGTGGCCTGACCAGGTGGATGGGCCATCAGTCACGCGCTGGTCTCAGTGCTGGCCTCCTGCCTCACCCTCCGATGAACCAGCAGGGATTCGTTTCCTCAAAGAGCTTAAAGCGGGAGCAGTTTGGGATGCAGAGGGTGGCAGAAAAGAGGAAAGCGCTGAAGAAAAAAGACCCAATTCATGTCAGTTCCTTGAATTTGAAGTAAGGGAATTCCCACAGAAAGAAGGGGGAAGAAACTCACATTGGCTCTCGTCAGGCTTTTGGAACCATCCCACAGCCGAGGAGCGGGGACTTTCTGTGGTCACCAGCAACTTGGTCAAACCAATATTAACCGTGGGGAATGCAAGTGGCCACCCCACCACGGGCTTTTGGTGAGGATGACGACCACCAAGCAAGGCAGAGGCTCTTGGGAATGCGGGGATGGGGACTCAGTTAAAGCGGACAGAGCTAGGTCTGGCTTTGCTGGAGCTTCAGCCGCAAGAGCTGCCTGTGCAAGCCAAAGCAACCCCTGCAAACCCTCTGCAAGTGAAGGGTAAAGCCAAGAGCCTGTGAAATCACTGCCTGGGGAGGAACTGGCTTGGAGGGATTGAAGCCAAATGACCTGAAGCCATTCAGTGGCAAAGAGTTAAGTCAATGAGACCCCGTGAGGGTAGATCCTGCCCATGCCCCCACCATGTGCTCTGTGGCACTGGGTCACTGCTGGCCTGGTCCGTCGCAGCGCGTCCATGGGCATCAGCTCTGTCTCAGATGAAGGAAGACTTGGCTGTACCAGAGATAACTGAGCACACCCGCAGCCTGGTGGGTGGAAAGCGGCTGCATCAGCACCTTGAAAGAGCTGCTTCAGCAACATCCTCCTGCCCAGAGCCCTGGCCTGGCCCCAAAGCAGGAGGCAAAGAGCTGCTCCCTTCCTGTACAGGGCTGTTCTATTGTCCCCAACACTGGGGACACTCTGTGCAAAGAGGGGACAAAACGGGCACTTACTTGGCACCAGCCTCAACCCCCTGAGGATGGAGTGTGGCAGGGAGCAGGGATTCAGCCCGCGCAGCTGACTCCCGGGGGCGGCTGAGGGCACTGCCCTGGTTTGCAGCATCACTTCCATTCGCGAGGACTGTTGGGTTTGACACTCATCTCAAGTTCTGCTTCTTCCAGAAATAATCCAGGCAGAGGAACTCAAGTGGAACAGAGAGCAGAGGAGCCCTGCACTGAAGCACTGAAGTGTTTTACAGAGCACTTGGGCAGATAAAGGTGGCCAGCACAAGCGTGCAGACCATGCCCATGGGGAATGCATCAGCGGTGCGTCAGGCAGAGCATGGCCAGGTGCAAAAGAACCTCATCCCATGAGTGGGATAGAAACCAAGTGTGAAGAGGTGATCTGGGAGACAGTGTTATGGGAGGTTAAGAGTCAGCAGCACCTTTTGCAGACTAGAACACTGCTGTGCAGAGGAGGATGAGCATCGGTCTACTCTGCTATCAGAAGCAGGCCCAGGCTCGCTATACAGTTGGTCTTGGTACAGGGAAAACAGGTTCTTATTGACCATTGTTCTTGCTCGTGAAGAAAATGATGATGAGATGGCAGTGAGTCACTGCTGATGCGACAGCCCCACAAACACAGGCTGGGAAGTGGGATTCCAGGACCAAGGCTGTCATTGTGAGTCTGGATGATCAATGCACCTGCTCTACAGACAAAGCATGGAAGGAGAAAGTAAACACTTTGTGCCTGACCTACGTTCTGCTTCTGTTATACTGCAGGACAAATAAATCAGGCTGAATGCCAACAGAAGGCACATCCAGAGAGCTACTGAACGCAGGGCCAGCCTTGCACTGTGATCTATGCAGAGCTGAGGCAGTCACACTGTGCAGGCTGGGGAGCAGCGTCATTAATGCAGGAGACATGAACGTGGCAGCAAAACCAGAGGGATGCTACCAAGCTGTGATGAGGAAGTAAATAGCATCAGGGAGATGAATCTCCAGGGGCATTCTTCTAATGTTGGCAGGGAGTTAAGAAGCAGCTGTAGGTAAGCCAAAGATTAAACATCAGTGGACTGTGTGTGCCCTACGTGGCAGGTCTGAACAAAGTGAACTCTTTCCTTGGTGATAAGGATAAGGCTGTGTCGTGCTTGAAACCCAGCTGGCAAATCAGCCACACAGCCCTTGCTCACTCCCCCCCTCTCTTCCTCCCCCTGCTCCCGGGGGGATGGGGAGGAGAATCGAACGAATGTAACCCCCATGGGTTGAGATAAGAGCAGTGCAGTAACTAAGGTATAACACAAACCACTGCTGCTTACCACCAATAGTAACAATGGTAAGGGAAATAACAAGGGAAGAGAATATGACCACTCGCCACCCACCGACCGGTGCCCAGCCCCACCGAGCAGGGATCTCACCCTTCCAGGTAGCTGCCCCCAGTTTATAGAGTGGGCATGACGTGCTGTGGTCAGTTTGGGTCAGGGGTCTATATCTGCTTCCTCCCGGCTTCCCCTCCTCCCTGGCAGAGCATGAGGCTCAGAAAGGCCTTGGTCAGAGTAAACATTACTGAGCAGCAACTGAAACCATCGGTGTTATCAGTGCTGTTCCCAGGCTGAAAGTCAAAACCACAGCACTTCACCAGCTACTGAGAAGGAGAAAAATGACTGCTACTGCTGAACCCAGGACAGGCTGATTCTTGAATTAGTTTTGGTATTAACTTCATAGAAACCACAGTAACTGTTGGGGGACAAAAGGAGCCAAAGTATTTCAGATGTCCTAGGAATGCAGGGTCTCACATGCCTATTTGTTACAGGAGGGCTGGAGAAATATCACTTAAAAGGACATGTGCAAATGCCACTTTGAGCGCACTAATGATGATGAAGGGGCTTAAAATGCATAAATCTTTGTTTGTGTTAGATGACCTCTGTCTAATGAAAAGATCTGGCAGATTTACAGCAAAACAAACTGCAGTCATTTGGGCCTAAAAAGAATGAAGTCACTGCTCTCAGGTGCTAACACAAGACATGTACCAACAACAGCCCTCTACCCAGCCTGTATCTGTGAACACAGAGGGTTTATGAAGTTGGTGCTGAGAAGCCCCCATGGGACTTCTAGGCAAAAAATCTCTTCATCCCACCTTAATCTCTACACATGAGGAACACCACACTGCCATTTTCAAAGACACAGTTTGGAAGCACTAAGGGTGGCAATGTTGGATTATATTATGTCTTCAGCAGACCTTTTAGAAATTCTTATGCTGTGTTAAAAGCCCACTTCTTTGCTAGCAGTAAGTAAAGGTGGCTGGGGCAAGTAAAATGAGCTCTGTCTTCTCTCCACCACATAAATAGTAGCAATATTGATTTAAAAGAAAGCCAAAGACTTCTTTGTCTCAGATAGTTCCCTTTACTCTTAATATATTTTACGAGAAGTAATAAAACACTTACCCTCCCCAGCACAGGGTGAGTGATCAGAAGAATATAGATACTGAACATAATTACTAGAGAATACAATCACGTTATCAGCAAAATTTACAACTCTGACTTAAACAGCTTTATTCCATGGCTCTTCTGTGCGCTTGGCAAACAGGCTACTCCTTAAGGTTAAGTTTTATACTTCTGCTTGCTGCTGCTGCTGAAGAGAAGGCGCGAATAGCTGACTCACAGCCATGCTCATGCATGAGCCATCTCCAACATCCCACTCTTTCTTCTCCAGTTCTGCAGATCCCAGTTCCTATCCATCAAAGGCTGTAACACCCAATTAAATGAGCTTTGTTCCTGTTTTCTTTCCCACTCTAGTCTTTTAATACTATTCAGCCTTGCTTAAGGCAAGGTCTGTGTATCTGCTTGCCTGACATTTGATGCTGGCTTCCCGTGAGGTTCATCTGACCCAGCCTCCAGGCTTCCTACAGTGATGTGGATATTTGAGCCAGAGGCCCTGGGCTTCCTTCTGCAGCAGCCAAGAGAAATAGGCACAGTTCAGGTAGGATGCACTTTCCATTATGGAGATCTGCAGCAGGGTGAGGAGTCCCCCACACTGTAAGCAGGAGACCCACAATCATCTTAGACCTCATCAAACATCTCTTAAAGTAAGGGGGATGGGATAATTTACAATGGATATTAGGTCTTTTCATTACATGCTATGGTAGGAATATTTATTAGCATAACCACAGCAAGGGCAGTTAACATCTTTTCAGTACCCGAGCTTAAAGGCTGAGCCTGGCCCCTATGACCACAGCAGCGGTGAATGTCCTTAGTGTTTGTTGTTCATTATGGAGCAGAAAGAAAGGGCAATACACAAGTGCATGCATTTCCTCTGAAGCCACTTTGCCCTCACACTTGTTAATGCATTGCTTTCTCCCTAATGCTTTCAAACCTGTAAACTTCAAAGCAGTGAGTATTTAATAGTGATAGAAGTGCATTTCCATCTGGGGAGGGAAATACACTGCAATGATTTGAGCATATTTCTACTAAAATAGTTGTGTCTTTTTGTGGTGGGAGGCCTGTCCTGGGTTCAGCAGTAGCAGTTATTGTTTCCCCTTCTTAGTAGCTGGTAAAGTGCTGTGGTTTTGTACTTCCGGCCTTGGAACACTGCTGATAACACCGATGGTTTTAGCTGCTGCTCAGTAATGTTTACTCTGACCAAGGACTTTCTGAGCCTCATGCTCTGCCAGGGAGGAGGGGAAGCCGGGAGGAAGCAGAGACAGAACACCTGACCCAAACTGACCAAAGAGGTATTCCATACCACAGCACGTCATGCCCACTATGTAAACTGGGGGCTGTTACCCAGAAGGGTGAGATCCCTGCTTGGTGGGTCTGGGTATCGGTTGGTGGGTGGTGAGCGGTTGTATTCTCTTCCCTTGTTATTTCCCTTAACGTTGTTATTGTTGGTGGTAGCAGCAGTGGTCTGTGTTATACCTTAGTTACTGGACTGTTTTCATCTCAACCCATGGGAGTTACCTTCTTTCCATTCTCCTCCCCATCCCTCCGGGAGCCGGGGTGGCGGGAGGAAAAGGGGGGAGTGAGAGAGCGGCTGCGTGGCTGGCTGAGCTTCAGCCAAACTGTTATTCTGTGAAAACAAATCCCAAGCAAACAGCAAAGTTTATACTCTAATTAAAGCAGTTGTAATCTTTATGAGAGATTACAACACTGTTATAAACGCCAATTTGGCCACAAAAAAACACAACCCAGCGCTAGCACCAACATTAGTAGTCAATTCATTTATTGTGCTCCGTTGATGAGAGATAAGCAAGCAGTGCTGGGTGCCCGGGGAGTCATCACCCCACCCAAGTCGCACACTGGGTGGTTAAGCGAGCATGTATTTATTACACACAAACATGCATATTTAGTAGGTTTCCAAGACAGAAGCGGGGATATTACAATTAGTTTAGGTACTCATCATAAGCCTGCCTCCCTCCGACAGTCGTGGGCAGGGGTCTTCAAGATGAAGTAAGTGGTCTTCCTCAGGCTGCACTTTTCACCTTTAGCACGGTCAAATGCCTCAGCCATCACAATTAATTAACAACCGGCCATGTCTGCAAGTTTCTGACAGTTGGCTAAGACTTAGAGCAGTGTGGTCGTCGTACAAGCGATAAGCAACACCAGATGCGCGGATGAGGAGTACCCAAAGCTGGCAGATTATGGGAGACACTGGTTTTAGGAGAACTACTAAATCTCATTATCACATCACAGACTTGCAACACAAACATTGTAAAAGGGCTATTACCACTTCACAGACTTACATTGTTCTCTCAGTTAGACTAAAAGTATTTTAATTCCATGTTTCTAAATACTTGCTCTTCTTATACTCAATGAAGTTACGGATGGCGCCTTTTCATTAACGTTGCCTTAGCCATGTGGATACAATAACTCAGTTTTTCGTATAGTTAATTTTTGCCCCATATTAATGGTGTCTCATTTCATAACTTTCCTCACCATATTTTATAACAAACCATCACTTCTCTATTTCTTTTTTTTTTTAAACACGAATCATAGTCTGTTATATCACAACACCAAAGGCCAGACAGACATCCGGAGGGTGTACTCACAACGCTTGCTGCCTGTTGCTTTGCTTTCAGCAGTGCCACAAAAACCTCTTGACAAGTGAATTGGAACCAGTTGCAGAGGAAGAACCGCAGTGTCATTCAGTTGCTCTGGTACCCGTGACACTGCGGTACCAGCAATACCACCACAGCGGTGCCATGCTTGAAGTGCTCTGCATGAAGTGCTGAACACTGCCCGAGACCTAAAAGGGGAAGTCTTTATTAGAACTAACTTTAGAGCTAAGAAAGGTCTCACTGATCTCTAATCAGAGGGGAGAGAAAAGTCTGTAAAGGGGCAGAATAGCAACCAGTTTCTTCCATCCTTAGTACTTCCCATTGGTTTTGGAAAGACCTCTCTTTGTGCTAACATTCCCAGTGCACAGATTCCTGCCCAGCTGAAGTCTCAGCTGACAATAAAAGAGGCTTGGGTTGACGCTGGGCTGCATCCCAGAGAAGGCAAAGTCTTGGCTTGGCTGAGATTGCCAGGGAAGGGAGTGCTGTGGGCACAGCCAGAGGGATGGGAATTGCTGTTTGGATAGAACCGGGCAGGGAAAAAGCAGTGCTGGTGAAGGGGATGACGCTGCAGCACTGCTGGGGGGAAAGGGAAAGCCAGGAAAAGCCCTGGTCCTTCTCTCAGGCTCAGTGCTGCGATGCAGGGCAGGAAGGGGCAGCCTTCATGGTCCAGTACAACACTCAGTGACATCCTCTTTTCACCGCTAAGCAGAAAGCTCTCAGCAAAGCAAGGCAATGTGAACTGCTGCCACATGCACATGCTCCCAGGGTCATCCGTACATCCTGAGTATTCACTGTGTTCCCATAAAACTAGAGTCCTGTAGCTGTCAGCTCATGGAGATCACCCATATTACTATACAAGGCTTAAAAATAATACCCGAGCAAGGTGCATGACAGTTATTTTAATAACAAACATTGCAAAAATAACAAAATATGTTCCTGATTGTGTTTTCAAACCCAGCATCCTTCCCACAAACTATTGTGGTGGTTTCTCATTCAACACTCCTCTTGAAAGGGAAGACTAGACGGGCAGTATTTCCTCTTGGTCTGGCTACAGAGCTGTATTTATACTTCTGGATCTTTACGGAGCTACCAGGCTTTAGCCACTGTCTCTCAGGAGCAAACTCTTCAGCAGAATGTTCAGAAACCAACCTGCATTCCAAAGACGCTTTTTCCTTTTACATTTTCAACAGAAATAAAACCAAAATGGGAACACAAATAGAAAGAATAGACAATGCGAATCTAAGCCAAAGTAAAGGCATATCACAAGACACGGCATTGGAGAAGGTCCAAAGATGCCTCCAAGCAATCTTGCAACTGGGTTTTCAGGTTACATGCTTTTACAGGAAGAATCCTCTCTAAATCTATTACAGTGTCAAACCCACACAATTTCTGCTTCTTGATCTGAAATGCCACACCTTAAACAAGTCATTTGGCAGCAGTGGGAAGGGTAGAGATGGCACGTGTTGGCTCAGGGCACTTGGGTTTGAACTGGCTCAGCAGCCAGGCTGGCAAGTAATACTCTTCTCTGTTTTCAGCGTTGATTTATCTTGGCCCAGGCGCCTCTTTTGTTCTCTGGGACAACTTCAGCAATAATAGTCAGTGGGTGTGATTAACATTTGTACATTTCTAGGAAGAGCAGCATTGTTTCCGCTGTCAAACTAAAGCATCTTCTGCACACAGGAATCCTTGGTGGTCTTACTGCAGTGGAGAGG
This sequence comes from Myiopsitta monachus, assembly GCA_017639245.1. NCBI lineage: Eukaryota > Metazoa > Chordata > Aves > Psittaciformes > Psittacidae > Myiopsitta > Myiopsitta monachus. The sequence continues at coordinate 111,121,400 of CM029917.1, read as the reverse complement.
CTGGCAGGGGAGTCCACCCTCTAAAGGGGAGTCCTAAAAGCACTGCTGAGCCCCCAACTCTAAATGCACAGCCCTGATTCTGTTTAAGATTCTGTATAAGATGTGAGCACTGGCTCTTCTTGTAATATCTACCCAGATTTACTGAGGGAAAAGTGGGAGGAAGCTTTTTCCCTGAGCTGTTGAACCAAACTACTCAGATTTAACAGTGACTTGGAGTGGTCTGCCTTTGATGAGTACTCCTTGAAAGAAAACCTCATCCTGAGAATGGGGAAAAAAAGAGAAAGAAGGAGATGGTTTGGACGTGCTCAGAAGGTGCTCTGATCGTGTGTGGGCTACACACCCAACTATTGTTGGCAGACAGAAGCACACAGGTGTCATGCGTGGTAGGTCCCAGACCATCTCCTTTGCTGGGCTTGGCATGACCAGAGGAATGGAGACATTTTCTGGGGGTAAATCTTGGAGTAAACAGCTTTGTTTCTGGAGAGGAGGGACCACTTGTGGGATTTCTATGCTCTATATGTGAGATGTGTCATCGCTGCCCAGTGCAGCATTGATAAACCGATGGTCTCTGAGCTTTGCATCCTTCCCCTTTGGGCTCCAGTCAGCAGCCTCACATCTCCATGGTATTAAAACAGGACAGTTTTGATCTATCCTTTACACGTCCTCCATCTTGCCTGTTGCTTTTCAAGCTTTTAAATGTTTTTGTCCTGCTCTGATTCCTGTTATGGCACCATAAAACTGTGCTGCAGAGAGCATGCTTTAGTTCAGTTATTATGCAGTTCGGAGAAGTAAAAGAAACTCTTCAATGACAGATCCTAAGCAGATCCTGAAAACCCTGCATAAACCCCTGACACGGCCAGGCACTATTTATTCACAGTGTAACACAAAGCAGGACCCTGTCTGCCTGTGGCGCATTGTCAAAGTACACTCTCCACGCTCGCTGCAGCTGAGAAAAGCCTTGATGGGTTCTGGTAATTGCTCTTGTGTCTGTCAGGCAATGCTAAATCACATCTTTCCTCCTCCTCATTACTCCTTTGGGCTCACAGGAAGCACAGAAAATACAGCACGTGGCAACAGAAACAGAAATGTTTGGGGGTGTTTGGTTGGTTGGAGGTCAGTGGTCCGCAGTCAGTGTCTCCCATAAGCAAAAATCCTCCCCCACCCCAAAGCAAAGCCATAGACTTTGATTCCAGGGCAGCTCCTTGGGACCTGCCCTGCAGATGTGGCAGCAGCTCAGCAGTCATAGCACTGCTGCCCAGTTATGAGTTATCTATGTTACACCCAGACAGAGTTAATTTAGGGCTTTTTATTAGGAAGAAACACTCTGGGGAAAGCATACACTAAAGCAGTCATTAGCTTGCACATCTGCTCAGTTTCCTGGATCTTACCACCACTTTCGCCGTCTACAACAGCTTTACATCTTCTCTGACAGAGTTTGTGCCTGGCAGCTGTAGCTTTAGTGCAGTTCTCCGTTTTATCTGTTTACTCTCTGCAGCAGTTTAGCCTTACTCATAGCATGTTGCCATTCTGCTACTCACTACGTAAGTATTTTCTGCCATGGCACTCTGGCTCAACTTAAATACAGCTCAGGTACCGGAGATGCTCTTGAGGGCTGCAGAGAGGAAGGGACAGGAGGTGTCTTTCAATCACAACCTCACTAGCCTGTGGGAATGGAAACTTCCACGTGGAGAAAAGATCTGTAGGAGATCCGACTGCAGTCCTTCAGAATCTGTGAGGAGGTCATGGAGAAGATGGAGCCAGGCTCCTCACTTGAGCCCATGGTGTGAGGAGGGGCGCAACAGGCATCAGTTCAAACACAAGAGGTTCTGACTAGACATAAAGACAAACTTTTTCACAGTGACAACACCCAAGCAGTGGAGCAGGTTGCCCAAGGAGGTTGTGCAAACTCCATCCTTGGAGCCTTTCAAGCCTGATTAGAAAACATCTTGAGCAACCTGGTCTGACCTCAGAGCTGACCCTGCTTTGAGGAGGAGATTGGAGACCTCCTGAGGTCCATTCTAACCTGAATTGCCTTATGATCCTAACGTATGTAATCTAAGTTTATCTCTAGAGTAGCTTATCTAAAACATGGTAGACAAGGTGACTTGAAAGTTTGCTTAATTGATAGAGAATGGCACAGAAAGAGCGTGCTCTGTGGTGCGTACATATTTCCCATGAACTCCTTTTTTAGGTCCCTGCCAAAGGTTACAGTTCATATGCTGAGTAAACAGATCAATCAAAACCAGATCGTTAAAATTTAAACCAGCAGGAGATAAGTGCTTATACTTTACTCCGAAATAATCTATTAACCTCCTAAATCACTCAGGAAAAAATGACAAATTGTATCCGTGATTTGTGTTGGATTTTAAAGGTAACTGCTCCAGGAGCTGCACAGGAATTAGTAATGGTCTGGAGTAAAAAAATACAAAAGAAAGCTTGCTGAACAAATTCAGACTTGCTCCTTTTGCTTGGTGTTTTAGATTGATTCAGTTTCCATCTTAACATGGACATTTCCAGGAAGGGCTGGGGCAAAGGACAAAGAAGGGGAAGAAAGAAGCCAGAAAAGTCTTCCTTCTGGCTCAGGCTGCTGTGATAATATCTAATATTGCTGGCAATGGCAGAGCACAGACAGCCTTGTGGCTGAGCTATGCCTCCTGGCCAGCGGAGCCATAAAGAAAGAGCTTGTGACACTCCCCAGGCCCTTTGTCACAGCGGGCTGGATGCTCTTTGCCTTTCAGAAGCTTCACTCCCTGAGCTCTCATCTCTTAGATTTCTTAGAAAAACTCTCAGACATCTTCAATCTCATAAAACAATTTAAGGTTATCCTTGCTCTCTATAACTAATGCTTTGTGGCATTAGGCAATTGCTTAATTGAGCATTTAGGAAAGCATTAATATGTTCTTCTCTGCAAATGCATTATTAATATATACATTACAATCTCTGCTGTTAAGACTTTGTACAGTTATTAATGGACTTAAAATGATATGAACTGCATGAAAACATTTTCTTCCACGAAAAAGAAACTCAGAAGGACAGAACTTGTATCTGGTCCATCATCATGATAGATTACATATTTGTATTGATACTTCTTTATTCCAATAGTCCTAAGCCTGTTTGCAATATTTAATGTGGGAGGTATATTTCTATCCCATTTTCCCTTCATTCACCAAACCAGCTTAGATGTTTGAAGGATAACAAACTGCTTTGCATCCACTCATTTTGACACTGGCTTCTCCACAATAAAATGTATTATTTTCCTGTAGAGCAGCACACTACCTACAACATTACTTCTTCTACTTAAGTTGTATTTAGGATTGCACTGACAACCTGCTTTGCCCTGCAAGTGAGGAAGGCACTACACCTACAAGATATAATTTGTTTTGAATGCTTCTGGGAAGAACACATTAAAGACTTTGAATGAGATATGGTTTTCAAAGTAGTGAGCAGTGCCAAAAATGCATGTGGGCTTGAACATAATACTGAAGTACTTGAAATGGTGAAGGAATTAAGGCAAAGACAAAAAGGAGGTGCAGAAACCCTACACAACTACTTAATGATTGGAAATAGTTTGGGGAGACTGTAACAGTTCGATGAGCTGGGGTTGGAAGGTAACACTATCAGGCTCACTGCATTAAAATAATCGTAAGTATGTAAAACCAGATACGGAGTCGGATGAAAGCTCCATCTAGCTCAGCAGTTTCTGACAGCGGTTGATAAGATGTGAGTAGGAAGAGAACAAGAACAGGGCAAACACGTTCTGCATTTCCCCAAAATACCTTTCCAGCTCCAGCAGCTTACAAGTCAGGAACTTGCTGAGCCAGATCAAGAGTCTTTGAGGATTCTTTAGGTGCTTTGTAAGCCCATGCAAAGTTTTGGTATCCACAATATCCTGAATCACAGACTTCTTCTAGCTTAACTATAGACTGTAAGAAGCATTATCTCCTTTCATTTGTTGTGAGCCTTCCAAGCTCTATTTTCATTTGATGTACCTCAGTTTTTGTGTCTGATAAGTTAGTGAACAGCCTTGATATCTGTTCTTTATCTGGACCACTGAAGATTTTATATAGCCTGTGATACTGTCTTCCCTCCACTGCAGACTGAAGAGACACAATTGCATTAACCATGCTCCAGTTCCACCATATTATTTCTGAGATGGGCATACTAGAACTGCATGGGGAATTCAAGATGTGGGCGCAACAGGGTATACAATAGTGTGCTTATTCTTTCTCTTTTGGCCTCTGTTTCTCTCCTAATAAATTTTAATGATAATCCTAACAGTTCTCGATTTCCATTTTGATCATGGCTGAGCCCTCAGTTGATGCCTTCACAAACCACCTCAAGGCCTTTTTTCTCAGTGTTAAAAGCAACTCAAAGTTCCTCAGTATACATGTAAAGTTGGGATTTTTTCCCCAGTTACCCCTTCTTATCTCAGTTTAATTTCACCTGCCATTTTGTCCCTAAATCTATTAGTAACGTATAATCATTCACAGTTTTTCTGTTAATTCTACCCTAGAAAGCTTAGTGTCATCAACACATTTTATAAATCTCTATTCATCTCCATTTCTACCAGTTATTTGTCCACGTTTCATATCCATTAGCAACCTATTTTTTTACTTCCTTTTGGGAGGAATCTGACTGAGTGCTTTTGGAAATCATCATAGGAGGTTAATTGAATCTTCTGTGGTCCATGAGCTTGTTGACTTCCTTATAGAAAGCTGACAGATTCCTGAGACACTAATTTCCTTTAAAAAAGCCATTAATGACTTCCCTAATGTGTCATCTTTTCCAGTGCCCACTATGTCTTTTCTGGTCTTTCCCATAATTACACTACCTATTTTTCTAGTAAGAATATCAGGCTTCTGGGGCTACAGCTTCCAAAATCTTCTCTGAAATCCTTTCAAAAACCTGGTGCCACATGAGCACCTAGAGCCCCCTGATGCTGAGGTAGTTTTAAATGAGAAGCTAGAGACAGAAGTTAGTGCCTGAAGTACTTCATAGAATCATCATAGAATCATGGAATCATTTGGGCTGGAAGTGACCTTAAAGCTCATCCAGTTTCAACCCCCTGCCACGGGCAGGGACATCTTCCACTAGAGCAGGTTGCTCCAAGCCCCTTTGTCCAACTTGGCCTTGAACACTGCCAGAGATGGGGCATAAAGTTGCAGGGATGAGGCACTTCATCTCTGAGCTGCTTGAAAACTCTTGGTTGAACACCATCTGGTCTCAGCAGTTGGCTACTGCTCATTTTGTTAACGTGTTCCTTCATCTTTTATACGTACACTTTAATCTGAGATATGCTTTACCAATTACTCCCCTTAAAGAAGCTTCCCAGTACTGGAGTTTACCCAAACTCATCCAGTCCACTCAAATGCAAAAATTCATTTGGCTTTGCTTTTATAGCTGCCTCTTCTCCAGATGTTTCTGCTGCTTCTTAATCTATTTGCCTTACAGAGCAGTCAAACTCTGGCTGGCTCCCTGATCTTTCCAGGAAAGACTTGCTATTATTTCTGTATCTTTTGCAAACTGACCCTAGAACCTCCTTCTGGCTGCTTATCATGACTTTGTATTTAGTCATCAGGGATTATAGTTCTTTCTTTTCCTAATTTGGATACATCTCATTGAAGGAACCCTTCTTTATCCTGTAATACCCTTACCATGCATTTTACTCAGTCTTCCTTTTATACATTCTCTTTCTCTGGTGAATTGGCTCTGCCCCCTAAAACAGCAGTTTAAAACACTGTCCATGCCACTTGAGAAGACTTATCTCTTTCAGATGTTCCTTTTAGGCCTTTAATGTCTTGTTTTATATTGCTCCTCTTTTTTGATAGAAAGCAGAATACTTCTTTTCTTGGTACTACACGGGTGTGGAGTCCTGGATTTCTACAGAGTAGTTCTTTACCAATAATATTATGATACTGCTTAGGATCAAATAGGAATTGTTTTTCCTCTTCTGGCTTCTCAACTAGCAGTCAAGAACAGTTTCTAAACAGTTAGATACAGCACTACCCCCCTCCCATGGCATTTACTCAACCCACAGTTGAGTCATTGAAGTCCTTATGATCATATTTCTGCCCTGCTGGCTTTCTAATCTCCCCATCTTTGTAGCCTGGTGATGCAGTCCTAGCACTGCATTTTCCCTATTTATTTCTGGGACTCCAAACCACTGAGACTCAATCTGATTTATCGACAGAGTTAACTGGTAACTGGAAGATTCTCTAAGCTTTAAAATGCAACGTCGCCTGGCATGCCTCGTTCTGCCTTTTATTTTACATCTAACAATATAATACAGAACAAATTTGATTGTTAACTTTTCTGATTAGCTTTCAAAACCTGAGGTTATCTTCTCACTGAGATTAATACTGTTGTGGCCTCAGTGTGAAAGAAGACAGGCAGGTCATGGTTTCACGTGTTGTTCATGGCAAGGGGATATATGCATACATACCCCCTGCATAATGATTCCAGTAACTGGTTCTCTATTAGCTTAGCTGGGATGTGTGGATTTCTACAGTGGAGTCCTATCTTCATTTCTTTGTCCTTAACTGTTTCTAGAATGTATTTTGATTTCTTAGTGCTAGCACAAAGATTCTTTCATATCCAGTAACAGAAGAAATCATCTTCCAGGGAGGAGAGTGGAAAAAAGATGAGTGAGTCCAGAGGAGGCTACAAAGATGCTCAGAGGGCTAAAGCATCTCACCTATGGAGACAGGCTGAGAGAGCTGGGCTTGTTCAGCCTGGAGAAGAGAAGGCTCCTGAAGGGGAGACCTTAGAGCAGCTCCAGTGCCTAAAGGGGACGAAGAGAAATCCAGAGATGGGCTTTTGACAAAAGCAGGTAGTGACAGGATAAGGGGGAATGGCTTTAAACTGGAAGATTAGATTTAGATTAGATATTAGGGAGAAGTTCTTCCCTGTGAGGGTGGTGAGGTGCCTGGCACAGGGTGCCCAGAGAAGCTGTGGCTGCCCCATCCCTGGCAGTGTTCAAGGCCAGGTTGGACACAGGGGCTTGGAGCAAGCTGCTCTAGTGGAAGGTGTCCCTGCCCATGGCAGGAGGTTGGAACTGAATGAGCTTTAAGGCCCCTTTCAACCCAAACCATGCTGTGATTCTATGAATCTATGTTATCTATGTGGTTTCGCCTTTGTCCTCCATGCAAATTGGGCAAGTCCCACTTATACAGATGACTGATGTAATCACATACACTGTTCTAGGTATACAGTTGATGTCTAACCCCAGCAGGAACGTCACTTTTTAAAATTATTGTGGAAAACAGCATTTTCTGCAACAAACACCTAGTTACAAAAGCACTCTGTTGAGAAAATGCTTCTCCTATGAAGGGCACTGGGACTGTTTAAGCATTTCTGCTCTAGTACAACAGGAGTGTCACTGTTCTGCAATTCATTTGTCAATCAGAATAAGCATTAAAGCATAACACAGCTTAATAAAAACATTAGAGCTGTGCCACAGAAATAATTGCAAAGACTAGTAATAAGAGAGCCATTTACTTAAATGGAGCATTCTTTTAAAGTGATGGTTTACCTCACCTCACCCATCAAAGCAGGAACACGGGAAGCAGCAGTGCCTATGATTCAGGGTCTTTCCTAGAAGACAAAACTGATGATTGAACAGGAAAACATCTTTCTTACATAGCCCTAATTATGCTCAGAGCTGAAATCTCTGAGGTCTCTGATTCAGAAGTGGCTTGATCCTATTCACTGATAAAAAATTAAAGGCATTCAGGGGCCCAGTTCTACAGAAGAGTAAGGTTTCTGTGGCAACAGCTAGACAAGAGCTCACAGTTAAAATAACAATACAGGTAAGAAGGCAATTCTAAAAGAAAAAACAACTGAGAAAATAACAGGTATGTAGAAATCTAAACCCAGACCCAAATAAATGATTTTCTTTTAACAGCTGGTGCTGATGCCGAGGGGATGGTGTTCTCAGGCTTGCTTAAATAAAGATACTGAGGATAAATGCTGCGGGGCTTCCAGAACTGTTCTGGTGCCTAACTCCCACTTACAGAGAAGTGCCCAGATACACTTAAAAACCCCTTTCCATGTATATTTAAGCATCTAAATGTCTCAGAGAATCACTAAGTCCATAACCACAAATCTCAGAGAACATGGGAGCTATTATTGTACAATATTTGATGAGATGCTGCCTCTCTGCCCATCCACCTTTCCAGCATTGCCCAGCAGCGTGAGCTACGTGTACATCAATGTGTGTACCTCTTACATCCAAATCCCTGACCATTGTTGATCCGCCCCCTCCCTTCACAAAAGAGCAGTGTTTCAGAGCCCACATCATGCAGCAGGAGCAGGAGGCAGCCGCAGGGTCCACACCTCTGTCAGTTCCCACATCCAAACATATTTATGGCCATGATGCATTACACTACCATTGTCAAAGCTGCCATAGCGACATGCTTTCAGCAGCAAATATAGCAGTTAAAAACTGATTTTAATCTATTTCTAGCACTTTTAAGCTCTGGTGGAAGTGAACATGTTCTGAAATGCTTTCTGCTATTTATTTTTTATGTTTTCTTCCCCATGGATGCCCTATTTTCTCTCACAGTGGTGTTTTTTCTCAGACCTATTAAGGTTTTGTTTCTGATCTGCTAACTCCCACATTTTTAAAAGAAATTAATATAATATCTCTTTGTTGCAGCCACTCTTCTTCAAGGCTGCTCCCAAAGCCTGATTGTTTCCCAATGTGATGGGCCCTGTGACACCCTTGTGCATGGCTGACTGCAGTTTGGGTCTTTATTTACATCTTCTGCTTAGAGCAGCTTCTGGTGCCTAAAGGATCTGACAAGAAATCTGCAGAGGGACTTTTTACAAGGGCCTGTAAGGACAGGTCAAGGGGGAATGGCTTTAACTGACAGGGGAAGATTGAGATGAGCTCTCAGGCAGAAGCTCTTCCCTGTGAGGGTGCTGAGGCACTGGCACAGGGTGCCCAGAGAAGCTGTGGCTGCCCCATCCCTGGCAGTGTTCAAGGCCAGGTTGGACAAAGGGGCTTGGAGCAAGCTGCTCTAGTGGAAGGTGTCCCTGCCCATGGCAAGGGGTTGGAAGTGGATGAGCTTTAAGGTCCTTTCCAACCCAAACCATTCTATGATGTTTCTTTGACTCCATGAAAGAGCAGATCAGATGATCGTTGACGTCCATTCCAACTGCAGAGTTCATGATTCTATGCTGTTCTAGTTTTGCAGCAATCATCTAGGCTAGGGAGCAATTCTTAGGTACTATAGCAATAACCCATATATTAAAAAAACAAAACAAAAATACCTTTTCCTAGCCAGCACTGTAATGTAATGTCTTAATTTGTAATGACTTAATCTGTTGTCTTGCTTAACCGTCTGTCTCCCACAGTGGGTGCCTGGCTTCCTAGCTCTGCTCCAGTGGTTTTTCAGCTCCTACGTTTTCCTTTGTGGTTCAACTGGTGACTTCTATATTTGTGATCAGGCGTACCTACAGTTGCTTCTCCTCTCTTGCAAGTCAAGCAGCTGTTTTACACATTCCACTGATATAAGGAAAGCAAGTGCCTGGAAAACATAGGGTTAAAATACTTTTTACTTAACTTAGGTCTAAGATAGAATAAGGTTTGTGTTGTAAGTCTGTGGTGTGATAGCAGAATTTAGTAGTCTTACTAACAAGAGTGAATTATTTCTTTTTATCCTTCTAATGAGTGAATTCTTTCTTGCTATCCTTCTAATTTATCAGTTAGTTTGGAGGCAGTGACTCCCGAACATCTGCTAGCTCAGGATACTCCTTGTCTGCCCATCCTGTCCTGTTGGCAATAAACTTTGTACGGAGGTCACACTGCTCTAGATCTTTGCCCGCTATCAGGAACTTGCAGATACGGCTGCTTTCAGCTAATTGTGATTGCTGGGGCATCCAACTGTGCCGAAGGTGAAAACTGCACCGTGAGGAAGACTGCTTACTTCATCTTGAAGACCCCTGCCCACATGAGGAAGACTACTTACTTCATCTTGAAGACCATCGGAGGGCAGTGCCAAAAGGGAGGAGACTTATGACAATGAGTACTTAAACTAATTGTAACATCCCCACCGCTCTCTCGGGAACCTAATGAATATGTATGTTTGTGCGTAATAAGTATCTGCTTGCTTAACCTCCAGGTGTGCCAAATTAGGAGGAGCGATCCCCCTTGCACCTTGCTCCGTAACAAACGTACCTGCTTTGGAGCTCTCCTGGAGCTGTAGATTCTGACTCCGTGCTCCACCACCACTGTATCAGATGTGTTTCCATGCTTACTGCGTTAGCGTTGCGTCAGGAAAACAATTCCCTAATGCAGCTGTGGAAGGGCCTGAAAACCTTCACGCACCCAAGCTCCCGGGAGTGAAGGGTGCAATAAAAGCAACTAAAATCGCTGTCGTTTCGGGTCTGATCTCGTTTCACCACGTAAAGCCCTGCACAGACAGCGAGGTGAAGCAGTGAGAGGCTGCGGGGCTGAGGTGACGGAGAGATCGGATCCCTCCCGCTCTACACCTTGGGGAAAAATGACCCCAAGCCCACGATTTCCTAAGGAAATAAAGGTCTGGAAAGCGTTAATTTCGGGAAATGACACCATTAAAGACTGTGGAGCTGAACCGCGGCCGCACCGCACCTATCGCAGCGCGCAGCCCACAGAGCAACAGCGCTGCCTCCCCTCAGCCGCGCAGGCCCCGCTCTCCCCCCCCCCCCCCGCGCTTGGCTCCCATTGGCTGCGCTCCGCCACGTGCCGCGGCGCCCCCACCTCTCCCCCCTCCTCTCCCTCCGCCGGGTCCCGCGGAGTCGTTACCTGCGGCGGGGCTGCGCTGCCCGCCCCGATGCGCAGCCGAGGCGTCCCGCACCCGGCCTGGCGCAGGTAAGAGGCGGCGGTGCGGGCGGTGCGCGGGGCTTATTCGGTGTAGTGGTGAGGGCCGGTGCGGCGGCGCGGGGCCTGCGCTGAGGGGGACGTGGTAGCGCGGAGGGGGCTTCGCCCTCCGAGGCGCCTCAGAGGCCTCTGTCGCTGCTGGGAAGCTGCTGAGGTGCCGCTGAGGGGTGAAGGCACCAGCGTTTGGGGGTGTTTTCTTGGGGTCCCAGTGGTATTTAAGCACCCCCGGAGGTCTCGGGGGTCACCCGGGCCTAGGCCGCAACGCCCCCCGGTGCTATGGGGGGCTGAGGCGTTTAGGATGTGCCCCGTCAGCGCTTCGAGGTCTGTCGTGGGGAGGGCAAAGGGACGCCAGGCCTGGGAGGTCTCTGGGTGGTGAGGTGCGGGCTGCGGGTTCTCGAGGAGATGGGGTTGAGTCTGGCTCGGGCCTCTCCTGGAAGGGAGAGGAATGTAGCTGGGGTTGTTTCTGTATAGGCTTACACTTGTCTGCAGGTTGCAATAGCAGTTTTGTCTTGGGAGTGATGCGACTATGAAACAAATTACTTCTGCCGTTTCCGGCAAAACCTTATTTTCTTCAGCAAGAGGGTTTTTTTTTGTGCTGAGTTGTTTGGTTCTTTGTTTGTTTCAGTAGATAAGATCAAAATGCAAGGCTGATGAAGGAGAGGTGTTTGTTTTGCAGCTTGCTTTAGTTATGGAAATGAATGGGAAATGTTCATAAAATTACCTGAGGTAAACAGCCTTCCTGTGGTAAATGGCTGGTTTTGTCTCACTGTGAGAAAAAGGGTAAATAAAGATGCATATGTCTTACTTTTCTAAAGGAGACTTATTATGATAAATGCTCTTTATACTTATTAAGTGGATGCACTGTTAAATGCATCTTATGAAGAGACTGCCCAGATGTGGTTGAAGAAGTGCAGTGTGTTTTTCCTGCAGACTATTATTCCTCTGTTTTGCTGTATCGAGGTTACTATCTCCCTTATGAAATGGCTCAGCAGGAAACCTTGAGCTGTCTTGCAAACCCTTTGCTAGCCAGACAAGGGGTAGCAAACACAGGGAATTTCATTTAAAGGTCAAAATGCAGCTGCAGAGTTAGTGCATCACTTCCTTGGGGCTGATGAGAAATGAGCTTGTCCTGGCCTCTGTTTTCCTGCAATTTCTTGGGATTTAGCATCCTCCCTTCCAAATAGATTGAATCGGCCAAATGATTTACAGGCAGTTAGGGGCAGGATGCAGGAAGCCAAAGCAGATTATCAGAAGCTTCCTTTTACTGAGGAAAAGGGGCTAAAAGCGTTGAATTCTGTTTCCTTTGCACACATCAGTTAGGTGATGGATGTGGAACATGCCAAGATGCTGTGGAGTTGGCGTGTTTGGAGGGTGGATTATTTAGGTAATAGAGCCAGGAAAACTGAAGTCGGTTTTGATGAAGGCTGAATTACTGAACAAGACCCAGCCAGTGCTTCTGACTTGTCATGGAGTAGTTTTCTTGTTAGAAGTGAGTCTGAATGAGACTTGCTCAAACACAGCAGATTAAAGCATCTGCACTTCAGAACCAGCACAGTAGTAGTTTGGACTCAGGACTTCTAGATCATGGAGGATCTCCCCTTTTGCAAGACAGCTCTCTCATAAGGGCATTTGTAAAATGATAAAGACTTCCTTAAAACTTGTGTAAGTTGCCATTTTCCATCATTCATGTGGGATGGCTTTTTCTTTGCTGCTCAGCAATCTTTTGTTCCATATAGTCCCTATTTCTCTATGACCACTTTTTCCTCTGTGCTATCATTTTCTCAATTGCTTACTTTCAGCTTTGGTGTTACGTTTCATGTATCTAAAGACAAATTCTCAGCCTGTTTTGTGAAGCTAGACAAGTCAAATTCTCTGTTCTCCTTGGGAGCAGCTCTTCACCCGTCCCACCAGCTATGTCTGCAGCCTGAAGTCTTGGATTCGAAATTGAGTGTTAAATTTGGTTCCAACAGCATCCTGTCCTGTATTAAGATTTCCTTTTAAGCCTTCTCTTCATGGGAGGCTTTTGGCATCTCCTTTTTTGCTTCTGTAGGCTCAAGTGTGATTTCTACCATGATCTCTTGGAGTGTTAGATGATACCGTGGTAAAAATGCTGCTGTACTGTTAACATTGTTCCATAATTACCAGTTGTTTGGTGCTATTCTGCTGCATAATTCAGATGTAATATGAAACATCTTGGCTGTGTAAGTCTGCTGGCATGTTTCCTTAGCCCAGTAAAGATTAATGCTATGCCTTTTCTTTTCTGACCATTTCTTTTAGGGAAGATTTATTCCTCCAACTTCCCAAGTAAGGTAAAAGACCAGCATTTGTTTTTGGCTTCCTTATGGGGCTCAAAAATATCTTCCACCCATGCTGGATAAGCTTGCCCAGCTTGTGGTGGGTGATGTGCTGATGCACTGAGCTCTCATCCTCCCCTCCTGGCTGGCATAGCTCTTCCCTAAAGAACTGGAATGGATCCCTGCTTCCACAAGCTCAGGCTTTGCCAACTTAGGGAGGAGGATGTGCTGGGAAAGGAGCCTGTGAGGTGCATAGGAGGGGTTTGTGAGGAGCAGCTGCCTGCTGGCAGTTCATTCTTCCTGTGTGTTGGTGGCTTCAGCAGATGCTGAGGAGAGTGGCTGCCTCAGGTTTTTGAACAGCCCAAGCAGGCAGCAGGCAGGCCACTGTTTTCTCACACAAGTAAATGAAAGGGGAAACTGGGATTTCCTTTAGAAAAACCATCCCAAAACCAAAAGAGGGGAGAGGGCATGAGGGGGGCTCAAAACCTTCCTCTGCAAGAAATGAGCGTATCTTTTTAATACCACATTCTTAACAGCAGTGCTTTAACTCACCTCTTTCTTCCTGCTTGGCTGCCAGACTTTGTGGCTCATTTGGGAGTCAGAAAAATTCCAAAGCGAGATACTGTTCTCATCTGTCAGAAAGCATCTGCTGCCCTCTTAAGTGTTGAAGCGCATCATGTTGATATCTCTTGTGTTAATGTATTATGGATTTTTGCTGTTCCTCACTTTAGAGCTTCTGAAAGAGGTTTCGCAGAAGAGCTTAGAAAACTTGACTAGAGAAGAGGGTGCCGTAGGAGAAGTGAAATAAAGAGGATGATCCCCGTTCTGAACACTGAGCTGTCATTTAAAACCTTGCAAAGAGTTCCTGCCTATAATGTCATTATAGTAGACACTATTAATAGCCAAAAAGCTTCCTGTGAACGCTGCTGAAAGGAAGTGATGGTGTTACATGCTGAGCATATCTAATTAAGCTGATAATTGGACTGGATTTGAGCTGGAACCAATTATTTTGTCTTCAATCTGGATGACTCAACATTAAGAACAAGTTATAGCCTACCTATGTGTATCCTTCCTAAAGGAAAAGACTTGGCAAATATATACCGTAATGGAAGGTTATTAGTGATTTCATGAGTGAGTTGATGCTTGATGTTGCAAAGAGGATGTAGGAATGAGCCATTAAGCAATGAGAAGAAAACACCAGGAAAGCATCATAAGGCAAGGAGAGAAAAATTATGATGCCTCTAAGGTACTATTGATACTTTACCAATGGTAAGGTACCAATAAATACATGGCTGTTATTAATGGCTCCAGGCAAAATAATTTTCACCTGTGTTGGTGCCTTTGAGAGTGTCTGTAAACTGCTCTGTAATGCCCATTTGCTCCTCATTTCACTTTTTGCCAATAGTGTCCACATGTGTGGGATTCATTATTATGTTCTCACTTTTTTGAGGGGACAGATCTTGACCAGACAAATTGCAGATTGTACAGATCTTGTTGGCTTTTAGTTTATAATATCTGATTAAGAAGCCTTAGTAGTCAAAGATTTGTCCTATCACTACAGTCCCTGATGTAGTCCCTCTCCATTGGATGGAGTCCCCCTCCATTATCCTTATAGGCCCCCTTCAGATACTGGAAGGCTGCTATGAGATCTCCACACAGCCTTCTCCAGGCTGAACAGCCCCAACTTTCTCACTCCGTCTTCATATGGGAGGTGCTCCAGCCCATGATAATCCTTATGGCCTTCTCTGGACTTGTTCCAACATCTCCGTGTCCTTCCTTTGTTGAGGACACCAGAACTGCACACAGTGGTGCAAGTGGGGTCTCAGGAGAGCAAAGCAGAGTAGAGGGGCAAGGTCAACTACTTCATCCTACTGGTCATGCTCCTTTTAATGCAGCCCAGGATATGGTTGGCTTTCACCCATGGCAGGGAGTTGGATGATCTTAAGATCCTTTCCAACTCAAATTGTTCTATGATTCTATGAAAGTTCATTTTGCAAGACACATTATGCACTTAATGTAATCAATTTCCTGTTGTAGGTACTTGCAACCATATTATAGGCCAAATTTCTTTCTGCCATCAAGGATTTGTTCTATTGACTTTATTAAATTAACCAAAACAACTGACTCTGCTGCTCATCAGAACAGACATATCTGTCAAATGCTTTTTTTCATTCAATAGTAATAGGTGCTAAGCAGATAATATTCAAAGACAGCTTTTATCCGCTATCTAAATATGTTAAATTACTGACTTTACTGTGAGGTCTGTATAGTTGCAATCAAAGAAATAATTGACAGATGTCTCAATTTTTGGCTTTAGTTCCTGTTTTTCTTCTGGCAAGAAGCTGTTAGTAACTCATCTGCTCCCTGGCTGCTGCCTCTTTGTCTTGAGAACATTTGTACTAGGAAGTGGTCTGATGATGATCAGTGAGTTACTTGAAGATAAATATCCAGTGATTCATACATTGCTACAGATTATAACACAAGAGTCTCTCGTGCCTCAGTGTTTCCCCAATAAGTTTGCCTCAAATCTTCAATATCTATGTGATTTTTCCTCATTCTTGTGGTTCTAAGGGTTTTCTGTCATGTTCCATTGAACAAGTGTCTTAAAGAATGTACTTCAGTGTTTTTTGTGTTATAGAAAGAAATATCCCAAAGGAGCTGTTTCTGATTGGGAAAACTTGTCTGTTCCTTTTCTTTACCCACTTTCCCCTGAGTATTTTGTCACTATTGGCAAACGGGCCTGTTGAGATAAAAGACTTCTTGCTTTCCTTGTGTAGGTTTTAAATCCAATTTCAACATCTGGGCAGCTTTTCAATTAGCATTGTTGGTCTGTTAAATCTGTGTTTAGGCTTTGGCTTCAAACTTTGGATTTCCTTCTGCTCAGCGATGTGAGCCTTTGCTGTGTTGTGGTTGCTGGGGTGCTTATTGCTAGAGGATGATTGTATGTTGTTCCAGGTTGATTGTTTTCTTGATAACAAATTACTTAAATCATGAAAGAGTTTGTTTCCAAATGATTTTTGTGTTTAGGAAGTAGTCTGTGTTTTGGATGGGTAGAAAATCCTCTAATCCATTGCAGCTGTAAGGGAGCAGTTTAACTGTACAACACTTGCAGCTGCATAGTCCTCCATGTATAATGGGTTGCGCAGCTCACTTAGCTTCAGCTTCTTTAGTCTTCGTATTATCATTTTTTTCTCCCTGATTAGTATTGGGATGGGGCTTGATCCGCTGTTGATATGTAAAGGTAAATGTGAAGGAGCTGGGACAGACACTGTGGAACCTGTGGCAAAAAATAAGGGAAATTGAGACAAGAAGGGGAGAAGTGTTTGGCTTAAGTTTCGCCTGCAGAATGGGAATGAAGGGTGTTTACTTGTGGCTTAAATATCTTGTTTTCTCTTTCCCAGTATTAGAATTGGGAATTAGAAGTTGTATTAATTGGCAATAAATTATATTACTTAAAAATTTCCTTGAATCAAGATTTTTGCCAATTAAAGAGTTGAACATGTGGGAGGGAACAGGGAGTATTTTATAGTGACTTCTGAATTGGGAATTTTTAATAACCTTAAAGAACAGAAGATAAAGCAGTTAAATTTTTCATGTTCTTATGTCTCTTCAACTGAGAGGCTCTGCTTAACAGATAGCTCTTAAATGCTTTTAAATCTGTTTAAAAAACCTAAACCCACAAAACCTGCCACCTACTTAACCATACTTCTCTTTGTGTTTTACATCTCTGCCCTTGTGTTTCATCTCATCTTCTATCTCATCATCATCTGTACTGCAGAAGCAAGCAAAATTAATTTTAACTAAATTCTACTGAACTGTTATTCATGTTATTAATATAAATTAATAACATTCTATTCAGATATTGTATCAGTCTTGAAAGCCTTCATGAAAATTAATATCTCACTATTTAGTCGATAATGAGGATAGATTGATATGTGTGATCTTCTATAGAACCATAGAATAGTTAGGGTTGGAAAGGACCTTAAGATCATCCAGTTCCAACCCCCCTGCCATGGGCAGGGACGCCTCCCACTAGACCATGTCACCCAAGGCTCTTTCCAGCCTGGCCTTGAACGCTGCCAGGGATGGAGCATTCACTGCTTCCCTGGGCAACACATTGCAGTGCCTCACCGCCCTTGCAGTAAAGAGCTTCTTCCTCGTATCCAATCTAAACTTGCCCTGTTTAAGTTTGAACCCATTACCCCTTGTCCTATCACTACAGTCCCTAATGAGGAGTCCCCCTCCAGCATCCTTATAGGCGCCTTATAAGGGGCACAACTTTCATGGGCACAACTCTCCCATGTAATCAAAGGCATTAGTGTTGTAGTTGTCACTTAAGTTTTTTATCATCTATTTGTCTCAAATGTGTCTCAGGAAACAATTTGTAATCGGTTGAAGTATTCTTAAATGTTTTAACTTTGAAGAATGATGTCTGAAGAATAGGATGGTTTGAAGAATGGGGTTGATTGAAGAACAGGGTTGTAAAAAAGTAACGTTAGGCTTTGTTAGCAACTATAGAGAAGAGGAAATTACGAAGATAAGCTTTGCCAGAACCACCTGGTGGTTACTGATATGACAAGGATCCTAAAACAAAGTGATGAAGAAATAACCACCAGAGGTCTGAAAGTCCACTACCACATTTTTGTGCGCATACAGGAGGCATTCTCTAAGAGTGTGATGTAATGTATGTGATCTAATGAATATGTATGTTTAACAACAATATAATCACAGCCTAGTTCATTCTTGGGGGGACACACTCGGAGGAGCTATCCCCTGTGTCTCCCAGTGCTGCAATAAAGAATATCTGCTTGTCAACTTAAAACTTTGTTGGCGAGTTCCTGGAGATTCTTCTGAATCAACTTCCTGGATCAAGTTTTGCACTATATCAGTGGGATGTTCATGTTTGTTGTTGTTTTAAAAAGGCTCGGAATGGGAAGTTCAGTCAGAATTCGTTGCTGATTTAGAGGAGGGGGTATGAAACCAGCAGGCGGTTTGGGATGTTTTTGTCTTAGTTTTACCTTATGTTTCACTGCCTGCTCAAGCCCTGTTCTTCATTAGTAATTCCTTTACATAGATGTGACTTTCAGGTTTCAGTTGCTGTGGGCATTCCACGACTTGATCTTGTTAATGAACATGAAAGGTTGCATTGTGCAGCAAGACCTTGGGATGGACTCTCTTGCAGATGACTTGTAAAGCTGGCTGTTCCTACAACTGCTGGTGGTACTGCCAGAGGGAAAGTTAACTTGTATTTTCAACTCCTAGGAGCTTCAGGTATCATCCAAGATCGTGTTGTGACAGATGTTACTCAGCTGTGGAACAGAAGATATCTCTTCCTGCTGGGCTTTCAGCAGTGGCTTGCCTAGGGTAGCTTCTCTGCAGGCTCAGGCAGGAGCAAGTGGTGAGTAGCAGCCCACCTGCAGGTACTCAGTGTAGATCCAGGGAATAAGCTTCTGCATTAAAAGTTACTGACTGACAGTAACTGTTCATTACGGGGCTTCCTCTATGGCTCTGGTCCCTGCCTGCATAGACTTATTTTGTAACAGTACTTGCACACATAAAATGCTGAGCTGATCCATGAAGGCTGCAAACTGGATGCTCCGGGTGTGCGGAGATGGGAATGTGCTTGAATTGGTTGGGCAAAGGAGGAAAGTGGAAACATCCCCTGTGCATGGTTACAGTTCTGGGGGCTTAATGAGAAAGTAGAGAGGTATGTAGGTATATGCTTCATTCTGCGCTTAAATGCAGGCTGGTCTGGTGCTGTCTCCATGCTTGGTAACAGTATTAGCAGTCTAAGGATGGGGGCAGAGTCCTAGCCTGCCCAGAGCCTGGAGAGGGATCACGGGTCAGCAGGAGAGTGCGAAGCAGCACAAAGGAATTCCTGCCTCTCCAGCCAGTAAGTTGGCATGGGGTCCCTTTATGCAAACACACACTGCTTGGGGAGTAACAAGAGGAGTTAGAGACATACATATGCCTAAAGGGGTATGATCTTATTGGGATTACAAAGGCATGATGGGATGTCTCTATGACTGGAACACTGAAATGGAAGCATACAGGCTTTCCAGGAAGGACAGGCAGGGGAGATGAAGGTAACTTTAGCCACCTTGATAGCCACAGAAGCTATAGCTGCCCCATCCCTGGCAATGTTAAAGGCCGTGTTGGACGGGGCTGGGAGCAACCTGCTCTAGTGGAAAGTACCCCAGCCTATGGCGGGCGGTTGGAACTGGATGAGCTCTGAGGTTTCTTGTAGCCCAGACCATTCTGTGATTTTAAATCCAGGTGCTGTACATAACTAAGTACAGTTTTTCAATGTGTGGCAGTGGGTGTACAACTTGACGCTTTTTAGTTTTTAGCATTCCCACATAAAAAGACATTCTGAAAACTTGGAGTATTTCAGAAGCAATTACTTTAAGTGTGGAAATTTTGCCTAATTGAGAATAAGAATGAGAGAAAAGTAAATGATGGTGAAAAGAATAATACCACAGGAAGCTTTGGAGTGTATTCCTGCTGATGCACAATTTAGCTTTCACAGCAACTTTACACAGATCACCGAAGTTCAGTAGATGAAAAGGAAATTTAAGTCCCTTGGGTCTTCACTAATTGCACCACAATGAGTAGCTACAATGTCAATGCAAAATGTGATTGTAACATGGCCTTACTGCTGAGACATCTTTTGTAGGAAAATTGAGGCATTTGCATTCATGGCTCCTCAACTATAGCACTGCCGCTTCCTGAAAGGCTGTAGTGGTGTTTGACAGTGGCACAGCTTATCTTTGATGCTTGCTTTTTTGATGACCATGGTTCTCTCTGTAAACTCAAAGATTTATGTTTGAAGCTCAGGAAGACTGTGGGAAAGGTGCTGGGTACTGCTTACCTTGCTATTTTGAGCACTCAACACCATTCCAGCCAGTGAAAGGTGCTTATTGATTTAGGAAAGAGTGCAGGATCAAATACTGAGTAACTTTAGTACTGTGAGTAACTTTAATGATGTTCTGGACAGATGTATTTTGACTTGATGTATCTACTGACTTGATCAAGAAAGGAACAAGAAGTAAACAGAAGTAAACTGTTGCAAATGAAATGCAACCTGACCTTATTTCAGTTATGTGAACAATTAAAACCACTGAGCACACCAACTACCAAGGGTTAGCCACAGGAAGGATGTGCTGAGGTGATTAATCAAATTCTCTGCATTTGCTTGCTTGTTTTTGCATATCCAGGATGGGTGAAGCAACCATTTGGGGGTGACTGGAATTTATTTGGCTTAGAGGCAGGGAAAACTCTTGATAGCACTCGTTTGTTGCATCTCGTATTCCTTATTAATCCCCTTCTGTCTTCACCACTCTCTACCTCCTCAGTTCCTTCATCTTTCAGATCTCTTGCAGCCTTCCCTTTGTTTCAAAAAGCTTCATGAGAAGTGCGTCTCTTGGAATCATAATGTAGTCAGGGTTGGAAAGGACCTTAAGATCATCTAGATCCAACCTCACTGCCATGGGCAGGGATATCTCTCAGGGATATTCTCCAGGCTGAACAGCCCCAACTTTCTCAGTGTGTCTTTATACAGGAGGTGCTGCAGTCCCCTGATTATCATCGTGACCCTCCTCTGCACTTGTTCCAACAGTTCCATGTCCTTTTGATGTTGAAGACACCAGTACTGCACACAATACTCCAAGTGAGGCAGGATCATCTCCCTCGACCTGCTGGTCGTGCTCCTTTTGATGCAGCCCAGGATACGGTTGGCTTTCTGGGCTGCCAGCACACACTGCAGCCGGCTCATGTTCATTTTTTCATTGACCAACACCCCCAAGTCCTTCTCCACAGGGCTGCTCTGAATCTCTTCTCTGCCCAACCTGGAGCTGTACCTGGGATTGCACTGATCCAGGTGTAGGACCTTGCATTGTCATGGCTAAACTTCATCAGGTTGGCATCAGCCCACCTCACAAGTGTGTCAAGGTCCCTCTGGATGGCACTCCTTCCCTCCAGGATATCAACCGAACCACACAGCTTGATGTCATGGGCAAACTTGCTGAGGGCGCACTCAATCCCACTGTCCATGTCACTGACGAAGATGTTGAACAAGACCGGTCCCAACACCGATCCCTGAGGGACACCACTCGTTACTGGTCTCTAGCTGGACATTGAGCCATTCACAACTCTTTCTGTGGTAGGACATTCTCACCCTGACAAATGATTAAAAGTGTGCTGTTCGCAGAGCACTCTTTGGCAGTTTATATACCAGAGGAGACTGTGTCATTTTGTGCTGCAGGATGAAGCCAGGAGTAGGTGAGTGCAAAGAAAGGAAAACCTGCTTTGAACAAAGCAAAGGCAGTGATGCTTTAACCTTACCCTTGTAATTCAAACTGTAAAACTTTACTGATGTAAAACTTGTAGAAAATACATGCTTAAGCTGGTGTGTGTTCCCTCATAAATCTCACCAGTAGCACAGGCCCCACCTAACCCTGTCCCTTTCTATGTTGCCGTAATGATTTCCTGGTAACAGGATCCTCTGATACCGATGCTGACCCACTCTATTGTGCTGAATCTGTTCTGATTTAGGTTCCTACAGACTATGCTCAAGTTACCTCGTTGTTGTTCACTAGAGAGAGAATTATTACCTGCAATTGTTCCCCAGTGCAAATGGCTGAAGCTTGTTTCCTGCTTTTTGCTCAGTGTTTTTTCTTAAAAAAGGAAAGTTCCTTTTTATACTTCTCCACAGCTGTGTATGTAGAGATCTGTGGAACTCTACATAGAATTGTTTTGTTGTACGTTGTAGCTTAGGCATTTGTGGTGTTCAGCTAGTGGATTACTAATCCATCACCTTCCCTTCTGCCAAACAGTGCCTAGTGCCCCTTGTCTGTGCTGGTCTGAGCCAGTGATTGGGCTGTGTGTACTCTCTGTAGTATGTGAAACAGTCTTGGAGTTTCCCAGTAGTCTGCAGGCCGCCTTCATGCTGTGTTCCACAGCTCTGCACCATCCTCTAATCAGTGCTTTTGTGTGCCACATACGACTGTACTGACAGGCTCCATGAAACAGGGCTGCTCCCTGTGCCTGCCACCAACATAATCTCTGTGGGTACCTGTCCCCTCCAAGATGCATTGGTATGAAGGTAGTGGGTCCCAGGTAATGAGGGGTGTTTAGTTGTCTTGTCTGCTTAGTGTGTCAGGAAGGTTGTGTATCCTCTCCAGAATATAAGGGGATTGTGCAAGTCCTGCAGGATTGGCACTGGACATCTCAAGGCAGAGCAGTTCAACTTGTGACCCATAACTAGCACTAGGGTATGGACCTTGCAACAAATATTGTTGATGAACACTAGGCCTTTACCTATGTGGACTTGCTTGGAGCAACCTGGTCTGGTGGAAGGTGTCCCTGCCATAGCAGGGGCTTGGAACTAGATGATCTTAAGATCCCTTCCTTCCCAAACCATTCTGTGATTTGCTATAGATCTTCACTGAGAACAAAGCGAACTTGTAATGTGGATAATTGGGGGTGCAATGTTGTCAACACCCAGTTTTGCTCCTCAGTGCTGTTTTGGTGGTAGAGATGCAGCCAGTAAAGGTGAGGTGTTGCTTTGAGGAAAATGATGAGTTTGTAAAGCTTGAGTGTGTGCTCGCAGCCCAGAAAGCCAACTGTATCCTGGGTTGCATCAAAAGGAGTGTGACCAGCAGGTCGAGGTGGGGGGTGATCCTGCCCCTCTACTGGCTCTTATGAGACATCGCTTGGAGTATTGTGTGCAGTTCTGGTGTCTTCAACATAAAAAAGACATGGAACTGTTGGAACAAGTGCAGAGGAGGGTCACGAGGATGATCAGGGGACTGCAGCACCTCCCTTATGAAGATAGGCTGGGAAAGTTGGGGCTGTTGAGCCTGGAGAAGAGAAGGCTGCGTGGAGACCTCATAGCAGCCTTCAAGTGTCTGAAGGGGGCCTATAAGGATGCTGGGCATGGACTATTTATTAGGGACTGTAGTGATAGGGCAAGGGGTAATGGGTTAAAACTTAAATAGGGGATGTTTAGATTGAATATAAGGAAGAAATTCTTTCCTGTGAGGGTGGTGAGGCACTGGAATGGGTTGTCCAGGGAAGTTGTGAATGCTTCATCGCTGGCGGTGTTCAAGGCCGGGTTGGACAGAGCCTTGGGTGACATGATTTAGTGTGAGGTGTCCTTGCTCATGGCAGTGGGATTGGATCTAGATGATCTTAAGGTCCTTTCCAACCCTAACTATTCTATGATTTTATGATAGTTCCCTGTGACCTACTGCTTGTGTCCTGACAGGTTGTGGGGAAGACTGGGGCTGGATTTGCTCCTGTTAAGCTGATAACCAGCTTAACTGCTAGCATTCTGGGGGATCTTGGGTTTCGGTACACCCTGTTCAAAGACCAGTGTAATGGTACTGACCTTGGTTGTACAGTGCTTTCAGATCTGCTAAAAGATGTTGTTTAAGGGCTTGCTGTTTTGTGAAAAGGCCTACAAATAGGTGTAAGAGCTCAGGGAGCCTGTGCAAGTAATAAATACAGCTAGGTGGGTAATTTTTGAAGTTCTTAGTAGTATCATGGTAACCGAGTAACCTGTGTTTGAGTTAAGTGGTAAAGTTTTCTGCTGGCAAAAACCATTAGGCTTTTATCTCTTCTTTTGCTCTGCTCTGTTTTGTAGGTTATGATCACTTGCAGGTGACTTTACAAAGCATCATGTACCCGTTTTCTGCTCTTCAAAGGATTTAAGAGAATAGTGTTGATCTTTATCTCTCTTTGTCCCACCCTGTCTCATAAGGGTTTGTGGCTTTTCACCTTTTACTGTATTAAATTTGTTGCTGAGAAATGATGTGTGACTGCAAAGAGAGACTGACTTTGAGGTGTTGTTTGAATTAGATACCCCTGGAATTTCAGTGGGCTGGATATGAGATCTGGAAGGGATGCTTCTGTCCCATCAGCTCCTTCATGCTGATGTTTAATACAGGCTAGTTCAAATGGGTCATGTTGCCATATAAAATAGAAGGGAGGTGGAGCAGCAAAGAGAATGTGCAAGATCATTGCTAGATAAAAGCCTCCCCTTAGCCCTCCTTCTTTTAAGAGTTCCTGTGACAGAGCTCTTGGCAAGAGAACAGAAAAGTGTGAGCATACTTGCAGTGGAAAGTGGAGAAGGTTAAGCACTGAGATCAAAGAGAAGGAATAGGGCTGAAATCCTCCACTGCAGAGGATCAGGCTTCACCCTTCATGGCTGGCTGATCGAAAGGGGTGTTGCTTCTGAGGGTCGGTAAGGCAGGGAAACCCCCTTGCCTGGATCCCTTCTTTCAGAGCAAAATCAGCAGCTCATGGGTAGCCTTTGCACAGTGTTTCCTTCTTTGCCCACATCTTCAGTTAATGCCAGCAGCCTGTCAGAAGCTAATATGCCAGCCTGCGTTTTCCTTTCCCAAATCGGCATTGAAGCATGCTGATAGAAAGTCATTGGAGCTTACAAACAGTTAAGCAGCCCATCTGTGAGGAAGCACTGTGCACTCCTGCATTCACAGTGTTTGTGGGAGGGGAACTGCTGCCCTGCACAGGATCTGCCCTTATGCTGGCAGCCTCTGCTGTATGCCAAGCAGAACTTCCTGCACACTCTCTTTGGTGCTTGCTGTTGAAGTTCTGACCATGTTTTTGGGGCTCCTGAAGAGGTCAGTGGTACATTCAGACCGATGATGAGACAGGTTTGCTTAACCTTGGTGAAACCTTTAGGCCTCAGAGCAGCCTTTCAGTATCTGAAGGGGCACCTACAAGGATGCTGGAGAGGAGCTCTTCATCAGGGACTGTAGTGACAGGACAAGGGGTGATGGGTTCAAACTGAAGCGGAGGAAGTTCATGTTAGATATAAGGAGGAAGTTCTTTACTGTGAGGGTGGTGAGGCACTGGAATGGATTGCCCAGGGAAGTGGTGAATGCTCCTTCACTGGCGGTGTTCAGGGCCAGGTTGGACAGAGCCTTGGGTGACGTGGTCTAGTGTGAGGCAGCCCTGCCCATGGCAGGGGGTTGGAGCTGGATGATCTTAAGGTCCTTTCCAACCCAAATCACTCTATGATTCGATGAAATTGGGGAGTTAATTTGAAATACGGGCTCTGCTTTTGAGGATGGGATGCTTTGTACGTATTCTACATGCTGGGAGCATGCTTGCGACGTGCAGGGCTTAGACACTTTGAGTCGGGGATCCTAAATACCTTGAGCATACTGTGTAGGTCCCTTGTGTGGAGTCTAATATGTGCTCAAACTAAATGGTGCTTGACCAAGATCCAGCAATAGTGTTTGACAGTAACTGATGGAATTGCAACTATTAGACTTGAGGCTTACGAAGAATGCAAAGACCTGTACCTGGCAATATGTATTTATTTTGAGTCACATCCTGGTCATGCATCTGAAGTGAGTATGTTCTCGATCACAAGGAGGTCAGGAGCAATTCAATATTCCTGACACCATAACTAAGAATCTTCTCTGGGAAGCAGGAAGTTAAGTCATTGGATGCCCTGTCAATTTTCTTTTTCAGTTCATCAAAAGTGATTTCTTTTCACAGCAATGCTGAGTGACAATAACTCTGTGAAGCTGAAAAGTGATTGCTCACCTCCTGTGCAATGGTGTAAGGTGGCTGCACATGAAGATGAGAAGACCAAGCTGGTTTTTAAAAGGTACTCGCAAGTAAGTGTCATTGTCGCAGCAACATGGAGGTCAGTTGCTCCCTTCTTTGTCTGGGCAGTTACAAAAAGGATGTGAAAATCAAGGGATGAGATTGCCACATGAACTGAGTGGAGAGTTAGGTACACAGCCTTCCCTGGAGCCCTGTCCAATCAGGCCTTGAACACTGCCAGGGATGGGGCAGCCACAGCTTCTCTGGGCACCCTGTGCCAGCGCCTCAGCACCCTCACAGGGAAGAGCTTCCTGAGATCTCAATTTCCCCTCTTTCAGTTTAAAGCCATTTCCCCTTGTCCTATCAGTATAATCTTGCTCCATTGTTTATAGTTTGACATCAAATTAGAATTGAGTGTGTGTTAATACACATCCAGAACCATGTTTTAAACCAGAAAAGTTCACTACCATGATGCCTCTATGCCACACAAAGTTTTAGGTCTTAAAGCTTAAAAACCTCTCAAAGCCAAACTGTTACATCCACAGGTGTTTTGAGCATCTGAATAGTGCAGCCCCAGCTGAATTTAGAGATACTTGATAAATGTCCTGTGGATAAAACCCAGCCTCATTCATCTGCTGTGACCCCCTGTTTTCTGCCAGTCAGCTGATTTTTGCAGCCCAATGTGTAATGAAGATTTAGCCCCCCTGCTCAGTGCTAAATTTGACCTAGTTAAATCAGATGTGAGAACAGTGCTGCTTTGTTGGTCACCTTGTTTGCGTCACAAACTGAGTCCCAGGATTGCATCTATTAGTCCTTATGCTACAAGCTTTTATAAACACAAATAATCTTAGAAACCCGTATTAATGTCATCTGAAAGAGTTTCAAGAAGCACTGAGCACTCAGTAGGTTGTATATTTAAACAAATGTCCAATCCTTAGGAATCCATGGGAAATGAAAATCAATAATAAAGCTCAAACTTCATATTTGAGTAACAACCATGACTCTAACCAAATAATGATGCAATTCTTGCAGCTCGGTTTAGATGTGAAATGAGCCAGGTGAATATTTGGAGATCAACAGTGAGATTCTTTAGGAATGAGGAATGAGTAGATCAAAACCATGGTCTATATTACTCAATATTCCAGTTGGTTGTGCTTGTGTTTTTCTTCCTTCTGCATGTTTTTTGGGGTGTAAATAATAAAATTGGGCTTCTCAATATAAACTTGAGTATCTAAATTCTGCATTTTGGTCATTTTATTTGTGGGTGGTGGCCACTTACCTCAAATCTTGAAGAATTTGAAGTCTCATCCGTTTTTTAACTTATATGAAAGTATGTATTTCAAAATAGAGTCACCCTTTAAAGTAGGTACCCAGAAGGTCCTTTTGGTTGCTTTTTGGGAGCTGTTTGACCCATCAGAGATGCATTTAGAATGTATGATGCAGGCATAGAACTGCATAATTCAGAGTTGGCAATATGCAATCTTTGCCTTATCAAAGCATCTATGCATCTTTGTACTTTCCTGCAGATAGCTCTGAAGAGTTGATAAAGACTTGGAGTGAACAGAGCAACAGTCTATCTTGTTTTGAATCAAAATGCAAGTTCAACTGTCTTAAATTTGTGTAAAAATAATGACTGAACACTTGATGGATTGCTGGAAGTCAAGATTATGTGTTTCTTTTCTCTCCTACCCCTACCCTCTCCTGTTTGTTTTTAGACTTCTTGCACTGTTTGTGGTTGGAGGGTGCTTCCTTTATATCCTCAAGTTACATTTTGGCCCTGAAGAATGTGACAGAGCAAAAATACCGTATGTGGACCTCGAGCGTGTAAGGGTTGGTATTTTTTTGGCTTTTATTTTTACTGAAAAATTGACAATAAAGGAGTTACCAGGCTCTGTAAGAAAGAATTAGAATGCTTAAATCATCCTGTGAGGGGAAAACAGAATCATAGAATGGTTTAGGTTGGAAAGGACATCAAGATCATCTAGTTCCACTCCCTGCCGTGGACAGGGATGCCTCGCACTAGACTAAGTCGCCCAAGACTCTGTCCAACCTGGCCTTTGAAAACTAGATCCTGCTTCATTTCATGCCATCGAACTTCTGGGTTTTATTCCTGTGGAGTGACAAGAGAAGTGCATTGAGAAACTGGATTTTTAGGGGTAAAAGGAGATAACTGTGACTATTAAGAATTTGAAATGAAACATGTCACCATACTATTGTGACAGTGCAGATTAGAAAATGGATGCAAATGAAAAGTTCAAGTCCCAGAGCCAACACATGAAACCAAAGGTATATTTTACTTCAGCCAGTTCCCCAACCTGCTTTGCCTTGTAGTTGCTAAGATGTTCTTGGAATGTGGGGCAAATGTGCTGGAGGGTTTGGCTCTAAGTTAATTGACTTATTTAAGGTAGCAGCTACTTCAGCTACAGTTTTGCATGTGGCTTTTAAGCTGGTGTAACAGATGCCAATAAAACTTTCTCTTAATTCTTGATGACAGTTCCTTGCCTTTATTGCTTAACCTGTTTGCTCTTTATGACAGCACTTAACCATGGTTTAGAGTTGTTACAATTCTGTCATCGGATGTCTCAATAGCTGAGAGACAGCTAAGAGCATGAAGCCGTGATTTAAGATAATCTCATCACCTTCTTCAGTGCATATTTCTTCCCTTTCTGAGCATCTTAGCCTCCCCTTTTCTTTACACTTGATAGATTCCTTTTCACAGTAGCATATTCTTGCTTCCAAACAACAAACACCTTAAGCCAAGCAAACCTAAAGACTGCATGGACGATGTTTATTGCTGTCTCATGATTCATTTTGTTTGTGTTGCGTGCAGGAGGAGGAAATAGCATTGCTCTTTGTCGAGTTAGGTAGTAGCTGATTACAAAGCTGAGTACAACTTGGCACTTGTCAAGTGATTTGCATTACTTTTTTGCTGATCGGAGGCACAACTGTCAGCCTTAAAAATGAGGCTCTTCCAAAGATGCACTGAGTGTTAGCGGCTAAGTGTACAGCGTGAAGTTTCTCAGTCATGCTTTGCCTAGGAAGAAGTGTGGTGTTCATGGCCAGACTTGCAGAGACCTTTATAAGGGTGGCAGAGGCAGTTCTGTAGAACAATCTTGGTTAAAAAAGAAAGAAGCACAGCTTCCCTCCTGGTACACCTACATACACACATCCCTTTCCTTAACAGCACAGATGGAGAACTGAGTACTAGATTTGAATCTTGAGTTTGAGTCCTGTGTTTGCTCATGTTTTCTTTTAATTTTAGGGGAGAAAAAGATCAGAGTTGATTGGGGGAAAAGAACATATGGAAAGATTTTATTTTAACTGATAAAAATAATACCTTTGCTATTTGCCTTCTTTCTTGCAGCAGATACTGGCTTGCTACTACAGATTTCTAAAAACCATACATGAGTAGTTGTGTTGGTGTGGTAAAATGTGTAGTTTCATTTGACAGCTTAGTCTTTTTAGGCAGTGTGGAACTGTAGTCTTTTGTTTTGGTGGCTAGTCTTTGAAAGAATCATAAAATCACAGGATGGTTTGGGTAGGAAGGGAGCTTAAAGCTCATCCAGTTCCAATCCCCTGCCATGGGCAGGACACCTTCCACTAGAGCAGCTTGCTCCAAGCCCCGTCTAACCTGGCCTTGAGCATTGCCAGGGATGGGGCACCTGCTGCTTCTCTGGGAACCCTGTGCCAGCGCCTCACTACTGTCATAGCGAAGAAAGACCTGAAACATCCCTGCCTTGCTATTCCTTTCAAAGTCAGGTTTTAGTCACTATAGCAGTACTACTTTAGCAGTATTTATGGAAGAAGTGTTGCTTCATTTTGGTTAGTAAGCAAGTCCAGCCTGGCACTACAGAGCTTTTCCCCAGTGGATGTGTCTCTGGTAAAATCCTACCACAGACAGAACTCGGGTCATGCAGTTGAGCAATGGGGTAAATATTCTGCTTGCTGCCTTGCTGAGTTAGATGGGTAGGGGTACATCTTATTTTGTAAGTAACAGTATATATGTTCTCAGATGGCTCTCTTCCACCTATCACTTTTACTAACCTAATTTATTCTTTAGAACACCTCCTTTCCAGATTTAAGTGATTGGACGGAGGGACATTCCTTTGCAGGCTTTCACCCTGCGCTGGTTAGTGTCTATGTTTGAGTTGAATGCTTTAAAATGTTTTTTATTTCCGTCTTAAAGAATTCTTTAATGAACCCCTCTGTTTGCTAAATTGCTGGTATATTGCAATTAAGGACTTTGTATGTTCCCAAAGCTGGCTTTCCTGCCTGAAACCATATATGTTTTGTTCTAGAGAGCACAACAATATGCCAGAGCTGTATTGCAGGAGCAGTGTCGACCTTCTTATGTAAAGAAAGAAATGGGGAAGTTATTTGCAGAGAAATACAGCACGGACATATCTCCCTTTGTAGAGAAAAATATAAATGAAGATGAAGCTTTATTTAAATATGAACCTCCTTTTGGATTTCACAAGTTCTTTGATAAGCTTAAAAATCTCCTCGAACTCTTACCTGAATATGATTTACCAGAAGATTTGAAGTCAAAACACTGTAAGCGTTGTGTGGTTGTTGGCAGTGGTGGAAATCTTCGTGGATCAGAGCTGGGTCACTTATTGAATCAGTTTGATATTGTTATAAGGTATGTATTTTCCATTTAAAGATTCCAACTACTTCAACTTTACTTTATGAGCGCCCTTTGGGTTTTAAGGGGTCAGTATTATCAACCTCTATGCAACTTACAAGACTGTTTCTGAAAGTGCTCTTGAGAAATTTGTGATTTGATGGAAGTTGGACTTTTAGGAGCAAAATAAATTGTCCTATTCACAAGATGGGAATTCAATGTAATTATAGAATCCTAGAACAAATTGGGTTGGAAAGGACCTTAGGATCATCCAGTTCCAACCGCCTTGCCATGGGCAGGGACACCTCACACTAGACCATGTCACCCAAAGCCTTGTTCAACCTGGCCTTGAGCACTGCCCAGGATGGAGCATTCACAACTTCTTTGGGCAGCCTGTGCCAGCGTGTCACCACCCTCAATAGTAAAGAATTTATTCCTTATATCTAACTTGAACTTCCTCTGTTTCAGTTTGAACCCATCGCTCCTTGTCCTATCGCTACAATCCCTGATGAAGAATCCCTCTCCAGCATCCTTGTAGGCCCCCTTCAGATACTGGAAGGCTGCTATGAGGTCTCCACGCAGCCTTCTCTTCTGCAGTCTGAACAGCCCCGACTTTCTCAGCCTGTAGACTTCAGATGCAAAAAATCCATGGGCAGAAATGAGATGGAAACCAGTGAAATAATAGAAAGGTTGACAAACCTGGCTTTATCCATTCATGTGTTCGAGCTTTCAAAGGCAGGCATTAGGACTCGCCTCTGCCTTTTTCCTTTTGGTTAGTTGGAATGCTTATTTGAAGGAGTTTACAACGGCTGTTTCAAACACAATAAAAAAATAATTGGTGTTTCAGCATCCAGTTTGCTTACACACTGTACAGCATGCTTATCTTTCCTTATGTTTACAACATGCAATGAGTGCTTTCTATGATTACCCATGTTTTCTAACATCTGAATGAAATGAACACGTGCTCTGTATTTGTGCCTTCTGAATGTTACTGTTTGAACTCTCCTCTCTATTTTGAATCATGTGAAGTCACAGATAAACAACACCAGCATTTCCCCAGGTTGCTTTGTAAACTAAGGAACCCATGATGGTGATCAGGGACGGGAGCACCTCCCTTATGAAGGCAGGCTGAGAAAGTTGGGGCTGTTCAGCCTGGGGAAGAGAAGGCTGTGTGGAGGCCTTGGAGCAGCTCCAAGTATCTGAAGGGGGCCTATAAGGATGCTGGGAAAGGACTCTTCGTTAGGGACTGTAGGGATAGGACAAGGGGTGATGGGTTTAAACTGAAACAGGGGAAGTTCAGGTTAGATGCAAGGAAGAAGTTCTTTACTGTGAGGGTGGTGAGGCACTGGAATGGGTTGCCCATGGAAGCTGTGAATGCTCCATCGCTGGCAGTGTTCAAGGCCAGGTTGGACAGAGCCTTGGGTGACATGATTTAGTGGGAGGTGTCCCTGCCCATGGCAGGGAGGTTCAAACTGGGTGTTCTTAAGGTCCTTTCCAACCCTAACTATTCTGTGATTCTGTTAATAATTGCTCTTAGGGTAGTACTCCATACAGTGCATCAGTAGCACTTACGCAAAGGTGGACAAACCTGTCAGCATATGGAGGGGCAGGAAACTTGCATTGCTGCTCTGTGAAGTTAGAGCTGGCACCATGAAGGTGAGTTTTCTGCTGATATAGAAAAGTCTGTGGGTCTTATGCTGAACTGCACATGGAGCTGGATGATGCTGTTCTTGTCAGCAGTGTGCTACATGTGATGTTTTTGGTTAGCTGGAATGATGTAAACCCACAGGATGCATTACATTGCATTGATAATTTGAATGCCTTTATGTAATACTTGTGTGTGCATATATGTAAAAAAGATAACACAGGCAACTTCCTGTGTGTTTTCTTTCCCTCCCTCTTTTTAAGCCCCTCTGAGTTGGCACACGGCAATGAATATTTAACTCTGCACTGCTCTTACTTTCCTATCCAAGCTTTTCTTGTTGAAATTCTGCACTTGTGCCAGATGATCTATTCATAGGATTGGCATCCTCCCAAAGATCAGGGATGGATGAGTGAGGCAAGGAACACTGAGGTACTGAGAAAACACACTACTCCACTCTTATCTGGGCCAGATAAAAGTTCTTTTCTTCAGTGTCTGTTCTCATGAGATTGTAACCTATGCTTATTAAATACAGTTTCTCTCCATTCTGATGGTTTTGTTGTTAGGTTAAATGATGCACCAGTTCAAGGATACACAGATCACGTTGGTAACAAAACTACTATCCGGATGACTTACCCAGAAGGAGCCCCTCTCTCTGAACACGAGTACCCTCCTGCTAGCTTGTTTGTGGCTGTTCTGTTTAAAAGTGTTGATTTCAATTGGCTTCAAGCAATGGTGAAAAATGAAACCTTGGTATGTAACCTGGCACTGTTATGTTCGTATGAATTTAGTTTGTTTTCTGATGGTGAAGAAGCTGACTGATCTCTTACCTCCTGCTTTAGTGTACTGAGGATCTTTTGTGTAACTGTGATGTTTTTAGCTCTGTCTCCTAGTTACTGTTAGTACCAGCATTCATGTTGAAGCCACATGTTGACAGTAACACTTTTTGGGCACTGTTGGTGGCTTGCACCAAGCTACATGGCCTATCTAGTGCTTACCAAAGTTGGATTCATTTCACGTCAGGTTTAAGTGACTTGAACAAGTCTTCAGAGCCTGAAATAGAAAGGAAATCTTTGGATTCCAGTCCATCTAACTCTGCTGCTACGATAGGGATACATGCAGTTAATGTGCGATTGAAGCATCGCAGTTCTTAGTTCACATTTCTCAGTGGTTCCAAAATTAAGAGCTTGTTTATTTCTCACTGATTATTTAAAGAAGTGCAGAGATTCCGAAGGAACTGATAGAGAAGTTCCATGTTTCCAAACTCTTTAAATGGGTGATTTCCACCTCTTTCAATCTGTGGGAAGATCATTTCTGCCAGTTGAAAACCGGATAGCTAGGTTTTTCTGACTACAGATTGAAGAAGTGCTCTATGATAGAGAAGAAAACTTGTGAAATTTACAGTTTGACACCTACTAATTGAAGTGCACTGGTGTTTCTGAACCACCTCAGCTAGAAACTGAATCATTGATGAATTCTAGCACTTGTGTGCTGTGTCTGCCAGACACTCTGCAGTCTCAGTCCCTTTGCTGAACTGTGTTTTCTTTCTCTCAGCCTCTGTGGGTGAGACTCTTCTTTTGGAAGGAGGTTGCTGAGAGAATTCCTTTTGCATCAAAGCAGTTTCGGATTCTGAATCCAGTCATCATCAAAGAGACAGCTTTGGACATTCTACAGTTCCCTGAACCTCGGTCAAAATTCTGGGGTTGGGATAAGGTAAGGAGCTTCCTTGTTGGAGAATGAGACTGTAAAATAGAAAGTAAACCAAGAAACTGATAGAAGGTTGGGGGTCTTCCTTCAGTATATTTTCTCTGTGAGGTTTCAGAGCCAATTTTGAGTAACAGGAAATCAGTGTGCTCTCAAAGGACTTTTATTTTCTTGTGTGAAATTGAAGTAGGGTTTCAGCTCACCTTTATAGATGAGGCATTATGCCTGTGCGTGCTGACATCAAATGTCACGGTACTCATGAGTCCCCACATGGGAGTACTGTGTCCAGCTCTGGGATACCCAATGGAAGAAGGGTATGAAGTTATGGGAGTGAGTTCAAGAGAAGGGCCATGGAGATGTAGTGAGGGCTGGAGCAGCTCTGCTCTGGAGCCAGGCTGAGAGAGCTGGGCTGGTTCAGCCAGGAGAAGAGAAGGCTCCTTAAGGAGAGACCTTAGAGCAGCTCCAGTGCCTAAAGGGGCTACAGGAAACCTGGAGAGGGGCTTTTTATAAGTCCATCTATAGATAGGACAAGGTGGTAACAGCTTAAAACTGAAACGGGAAATTCAGGTTAGAGTTAAGGCAGAAGTTCTTTCCTGTGAGGTGCTGGGGCACTGGCACAGGGTGCCCAGAGAAGCTGTGGCTGCCCCATTTCCTTGCAGTATTCAGGGCCAGGTTGGACACAGGGGCTTGGAGCAAGCTGCTCTAGTGGAAGTTGTCCCTGCCCATGACAGGGGGTTGGAGCTGAGTGAGCTTTAAGCTCCCTTCCAACCCAAACCATTCTGTCAGTCTATGATAAATTCATCGCAGCACTATTTGTTCACTCACACATTATTGTGACTGGTGTTAAATATTCAAAACAATCATTTGATGTACACTAAGTGGTTTGATTGAGCAGGGCTGCTTTAACGCATTCATTAGCTATGGACAGATGTGTCTCCAGCTGCAGAGAGAGTACGGAAACCAGGCCAGTGGAAAGCAACCTTCCAACTGCTGGACTGGCCGTGTGTGCCAATGTGCTCAATAGCAACTGGTGGGTCTATCCTTGCTGTCCTTTGCTGTAGCTGCTGTATGGAGTGATGAATCACCCAGTTTAATTACACACTGCGTTTTTGTTATTTTCATTATTTGTTTGAGAAATTGGATGTCATTAGTTCTCTTGAACTAGGAGAAAATAACAATCATCTTTGTACCTCGTATGGGAAAGCATTTAATGGTAGTGTTAGTGCACAAGTGTGTGAAGCATCTTCTCACATTTATTTATTAAAATAACCTAATGTATAAAGCTACCTTTTAGTTGAATTGTAGTATACCTGCCTTCTTCTGAAGAATCCTTTTAGAGGGCTTGTTGCCCAAGCCTGAAGTACATCAGGAAATGTCAAGTTTAGCTGCGTGTCAGGAGTTGAGTGTTTGTAGTGAGGGTTCACTTGTGGTTTAACTACATAGTAATAGGGCACATTGCCTGCATAATAGCAAGTCAGTAGTCATAGCCAAAAGTCTAGTTAAAGGCAGATACTCAAGTTGTGTTAGTGTTTGACCCTGAAGTTTTTAGTTTTACTTGATTATTTGATTCTTTAGTTGCAAGTGATTTTAGTTTGGCTTGTTCAGTTGATTGCTGTTTTAAGTGAGGAGAGAGAATAGACAAAGCCGTTAATCTTTGTGAAGTGTTTCTAAAACCTAGCAGAGGTGAATGTTTCAATTCAGCAGACTTCATTTGTTTTCCCCCTTTTCAGAATGTACCTACAATTGGGGTCACAGCAGTTGTTCTGGCCACGCATTTATGTGACGAAGTGAGCTTAGCAGGATTTGGCTACGACCTGGATCAGCCCAGCGCACCTTTGCACTACTACAACAACCTCTGCATGGCTGCCATGAACGGACAAACTATGCACAATGTGACAAGTGAAACCAAATTCCTGCAGAAACTGATCAAAGAAAAGGTTGTCAAAGACCTCACTGGTGGCATACACTGTGAGTTCTGTGGCACAGGCAGCTAGTGATTGAAGTGCAGCATAGTTTGGATGTGTTGACCTTCAAGAGGTACAGCTGGAACAGCCTTTTCACTGTCTTTAGGTCTTTAAAGTGTGTATAAACTGGACATGGAATCTCTGCTGCCTTTTTTTAATGTCATTTTGTTGGATTTTTAAATTTCTTTTGATGTCAGATTTTACTTTGCACATTTTTGTGAATAACTGTGTAAATACAGCTTGGAGTTGAAAGAGATTCATTTAAAATATTTAATGTTTTAAGTTGTCTGAAGAAAAGCAGAGGTTTTGTTTTCAGATGCATATAGTGTGCACAATGCTAAGTCTGAGTTGTCTAACAGCGTACAAGAGGGTTTTCTCCACTGAACTACTGTCTCTCTTGATGCAGTTCTTGGTGTCTGACTCCTATTCATGTATGCCATGAAAAGAAAGGTGAATGCTTCTCAAGTCTCTCAGTTCTTGCAGGTTGAGCGTTGTGTTTCCTCCTTAAGTATTTATATTCATTTGGGTTTGTACTAATATTTTTGGGGCGAGGGATGTGAAGGAGGAATGTGGGGTTGAAGGTGAAGGAAAAGGAACTGTTATGGCAACAACTGAACAGTAAGTACTTCGGTGCTTTGGCATTCATGACTGATATTAAAATCATTGATGCATTAACGTTTTCGGTTAGAATCCTGCTTTATCATGAGGCATGTTTGGGCCCAGGGTGCACTATAAGAGTATTAGCCAATAGGAGGCTTTCACTTGAACCAGATCACTTGTCATTTCCATTTCTTGAGACCCAGATAAATGCTTTGAACTACTTGACGTGCAGCACAGTTCAGCTGCCCCACTTAAAGTGGCATTAATACAAAATCTACCCTTTAAGTGACATGAGAATTGCTGGCTCTATAGAACCCTGGTTTGTATGAATCTTCCAGTTAGCGGTAACAGGATCTATGACTAGGTTGAAATTTCCACTGGTTTACTTTATGATCCTTAAGTAATACATCACAGATTCTGTAACCTTAATAGTTTACAATGGCGATAACCCTTAGGGATCCTAGTGTTGACTGTTTAATTGAAGGGAGAGATAGAGTTGTTTGCTGTCCTGTATCAGCATTTAAGTCAGCAATTGGGTGAGTGTAGGTTAAGAAGAAAATCACGTTGAGGAAGCAGTAGTGAGTTAGCAGCAAGCTCGATACCTGTTGGAAACAGGATCCTTAACCCCAAAGCTATAGATTAATGTTCTTGTGACTGGAGATCAGTGCATTGCAAAGAAACTGGACTGTGCAGATCTGTAAGCAGGTTTCGATGTTCATTTTTTATTACTAATAGAGTAGTAGGTGTGACTGTGTTTGCACTGAGTAATGTTAATCTCTGTGTAAAAAGCTTTCTTTTGGAATGGAAGCTTGTTAGCAAATTGATCAAAGCTTGGCCTAGAAACCTTGTTCTTTGTCAGGGGCTTTCCACATGGTGAACATTCCCACTTATTTGTTATGGGTGAAGATATGAATGTAGTTGTGGTTCTGAATGTGAGAATGCAAGATGAGGGTAGTTGGGTTTTTTACTTTGGGGTTTTTCTTCCATGCAGAGAAGATCTAATGAATGATAATGTTAGAACACAGGAGCAGTAAACTGAGCCTCACTGTTATACTAAAAGGCAGTAAAATGACATCAGATCGTAAAGCGTAACTGTGAAGAGTTGTGGACCTCATCTTTCCTAAGTCCTGAGTAACTACATGTCCTTGAAAGCCACTTGTGGCTGGTGAACAAACATGAAAATCTATTCTTGTCTCTGGCACTGTCTGTTTATAGCAATAATATTAATATAACTTCTCCATGAGAACCATGAGTTTTTGTGCTAGCAATAAATTTCTTATTTTATTTCTTGTAAGTGTAAGAATTATATTGTTTAACTTAAAAATATTCCAAGTGGGAAGAGTTTTATACAGGTAGTCTTTTAGTTAATATATTAAAGTGTGCTTATTGTTTTCTCCTGGCATTTAAACTGGAAGCAAAGTACCTTACTTTCATTTGGTATTATGAAGTTTTTGAGGATTCCAGAACATGTGCATTGGGAGGACGTCCTGAATGCACCGAATTGTGTTCAAAGCACTTGGTCCCTCACCAGTTTGCTTTATTCAGTAACTTAAAAGTAATCAGTTGATCAATCAATGTAAATGCCAATAGCTTTTTGGAGATGCTGTATTAACTGCCAAACCCTCAAATGATGTGGATGTAGGATTAGAATTGTTTTCCCACTAGTCTTATGGCTTGTGATAAAACACTGTTCTCCGGGGTAGCGTGTGCTGCATTGAGTATGTCTGTGCAGGCTTGACCATATGTGAAATAGCTGCAAAGTTCAGGTTGCAAAAGCAATAAACTGATGAAACCACTTTCTACTTCTGTAGTTGTCTGTCTGCAGTTTGTTCTGCCTCCTCTAAGGGTTTTATATGTCTTACTGGTCCAACTGGAAGTCTTTATGTGATCCCAGGCACTCAGGAAGAGGGGAGTTAGTGGCTGATGGCAGCTCTTTCTCCTTTATTGACATATTTAATACTTATCAGTGGCGTTACATCTCTTGATGCCTGGAAGAGAGAGTCCATCTCAACACTGATCGTGTCATAGGCTTCCAGGATTGTGAGTTAAAGTGGATGAGACTGGGTTATAGCACTTAAATTTAAGTCTGTGTCTCCTCCAGTGGTGGAAGCAGTGTCTGGTCTGTGCTTCAGTCTTGCTGGAGGTGATCTATGAACTAAAGCTGTTTGTGTCTCTGTGTTGGTGTGACCCAGATCTTATGCTTTGCAAAGAATCTGCATCATCCCTTGTTGATAGGCTTTAATGGTGTTTGTTTTAAAAGCCAAGAAAGAATTTGGGAGCTGTGATAGTCATGTTCCACATCAGGAATTCTCTTTGTAACTCTGCTCTCTGTGTAGGAGCTGTCATAGTTATGTATGTGCCTGACCTGTTCTGATACTGAAGCCTAGTCAGAGAACGTAGCTTCAACTTTGTCCTCCCTTGGGTTTAGAGTGGTGAAGTACTTGCATTATCTGTTATGAGTTAGTCTTTTGGGTGGGGTAAGTAGAAACTCTTAGGACTAAACAAGTCTGAAACTGTTTGAAGATTTGGATAATTTGTGAAGCTTTTTCTTTCAGTGTATTCAGGTTTGTGTGACCCCCATAGGGAACAGCAGAAGAGATGAACGGGGTATTTATTTTGGTCAAAACAAATGGGAACTTTGACTTACCAAGTGGGACTTTATGGTTCTGTTTCTGCAGTGTTTGCAGGAGTTCTGCACCCAGCTGGTTTATCTTTGGCTGGAGACAAACTGATGCCTCCTTGGAAGAGTACCACAGGTAATGATTTGTTTGTTGTTGCATGAGAAGACTTGCAGGGCTGCTTGACAGAATAGGAGGGTGCTGAGGAGGGTGGCTGCAGTCTGTGACCGGTTGACATTGGAACTAGGCATTGAGCTCATAGGGTTGTCTGCTAAGATGCTGACAAGAGCAATTCAGCCTCTTCAGCAGATGGATGTGTGCTGACAGCTTCCGCTCTTGTGCTGCAGTTGGATCTCCAGCAACAGATGGGAGGGGGTCAGAGGAGGCAGCTGCACGTTGGGAGTAGGATCTCCGTGCCTGCTGTCAGGGGCAGATGAAGGGAGAGCTCTTGCATCTGTTAAGACTAGCACCAATGTGATACTGTGGATTCCTGTTGCTGCCAGCAGCAAGGTTGGATATTTGAAATATCAAATGGATTTTACCAACTCTGGGATCTTGCCCTCTGAAATTCCTGTTGCCTTTCTGAACTTCATCGATGATGATGGTATTCCACATAGCTCTTCTACTATTAAGTAAATCCACAGAGTTGGAACTGAATGAGCTTTAAGCTCCCTTCCTACACAAACCAGTCTGTGGTATTTGAAAATGATGCTGCTGCAAAGCCTAGGCGCTGTCGAAGGAACCATTACCTGAAGTCACTTGTGACCAGATCCAAACATGACTGAAAGGATGAAGTGGTGTGAAGAGGGACAGCTGAGCCCAGCTGTGAAATGCAACCCCTTTGCTCTGCAGCTGCTTTAGTCCAAACATTTGCCTTCTTGCAGTAGTGAAGGTCTTGACCTGGAAGTTCTTGAAGCTCGGGGAGTTATGTTTGTGGACAAACACAGGGACATCCTGGTTGCAACAGGTTTGAGCGGTTCAGCATCAGCCTTGCCCATGGCTCATCAGGTGTCAGAAGGTAGGTGACCCACTCAAGTCCCCAAGGGCCTTGCTCACACACTATGTAGTCACCTCTCAGAGGCACACAGAAAGTGCTTTTCTTGCTAGAAGCAGAGTTTCCTGCATTCCCTGCCTCCATGCCTGTTTTATTTTCCCTAAAGCAACACTGTGAGCAGGGTCTGAAGCATGACGGGATCTTTTGGTGGGGACCTGGTACGTGTGCCTCACAAGCTGGGGTTCAGACTTCATTAACATCACTGACACAAGGTCCTGACATGATCAGAGGAAGCTCTGACAGTCAAGGTGGGACGCAGGCATTAAATCGACTGTGTTACGACAAGTTGTATGGTTTCTGTTGAAAAGCAAACCCAGAAATCCTCAGGACTGGGTTTTCAGAGGGGGAGTAGAGAGGCAGGACCCATGGATTTTGTTAATCTCTTCACCTGCCTGCCCGTTCCAGTTGATTTACCCTTTTCTTCTTGCCCAAGCACTCGCGCATCACCTTTTTGTGGTGTAACAAAAAACCCCTGTGGCTGAATCTTGATTGAAAGATTCAGTTCTCTTACATGCCAACGCTGGCAGTTTCCACCCTGTGAACTGGAATTAGAGCTGCCTGTGCTTGGAGGCTTCAGCAGGGCTGAATGTAGGTGGTTTACCTCTCTTCGGGGTCATCTCCCTGGTCATTTGTTTTCACAGCCTTGCCTGTCTTATCCCTGAGCCAAAACCAACTTGTTTGCAAGCTCCTACGCATGCCTTTGAGGAGAATAAAGCCGACTTTGTGTCATGAGGTGTCAGAACAAAGCCCCTTTTTTTAGGAGAACAAAGCTCAACGTGACCAAGCAATGTGCGCTTGCAGCCCAGAAAACCAGCCACATCCTGGGCTGCACCAAAAGGAGCATGGCCAGCAAGTTAAGGGAGGAGGTCCTTTCCCTCCCCTCCACTCCCACCTACAGTGCTGCATTCAGCTCTGGGGCAACAGCACAAGAGGGACATGGAGTTGTTGGAGCGAGTCCCGAGGAGGCCATGGAGATGCTGCGAGGGGCTGGAGCAGCTCTGCTCTGGAGCCAGGGTGAGAGCTGGGCTGGGGCAGCCTGGAGAAGAGAAGGCTCCTGAAGGGGAGACCTTAGAGCAGCTCCAGTGCCTAAAGGGGCTACAGGAAACCTGGAGAGGGGCTTTGGACAAGGGCCTGTAGGACAGGACAGGGGAATGGCTTTAACTGCCAGAGGGGAGACTGAGATGAGCTCTTAGGCAGAAGCTCTTCCCTGTGAGGGTGCTGAGGTGCTGGCACAGGGTGCCCAGAGAAGCTGTGGCTGCCCCATCCCTGGCAGTGCTCAAGGCCAGGTTGGACACAGGGGCTTGGAGCAAGCTGCTCTATGGAAGGTGTCCCTGCTTGTGGCAGGGGTTGGAGCTGGGGTAACTTTAAAGTCCCTTCCAACACAAACCGTTCTAGGATTCTTGTTCAGTGCAGCCAGTCCTGCTCCTGTCTCATGGGCACTGAGGAGCCCTGGCCTTGGAGGGATGTGCTTGCAGTTGCACAGTCTGGCTCTGGCAGCAGTTGGATGCTGTAGCTACTTGTTGGAAGGGGCTCCCAAGGGCGAACAATATGATGGGCAGGCCGTAGGAAAACAAACCTCTTTTTTTGCATCTTTCTGACAAAGGAGAACTAGAAATACAGGCTTGGATGCTTGCATTAGCTAGGGCTGTGTGCTGAGCACTTCCTTCTCAGCAGCCTTTGCTTTGCTGCTGTTGCTAAACCAACCATGCTGTAGCGCTAGGAATTGGAGAGTGGGGAGGAGGTTTGGGACAAGCAGGCCTGGAGGGGAATGAAACCGGGAGCTTGGTGGTGGGCTGGCGAAGGCAGGAATACACACACATCTCCTTCCTACAGCCAGGTGCAGCCTGAGGAATGCATCTGCAGCAGCACGGCAGCTGCCCGGATATCCCTCCATAGCGCTGTGTGCCTCAGACTTTCATACTGCTCATACTATGCTTCATACTGTGTTATGTGTTCATAACATAAATGACCACAAACAATACATTGGCAAAAGCTTTTGGCCAACTTCTTTCTCCTGCAGACAGTGGATATCCTAATGAGGAGAGTGATTTTTCAGGGATTGCTGTACCTGCAGGAAAAGATCAGGATGTTGGTCCGGAGCAGTGTTATGACCCCTCTGTGCTGCTGTGCCCAGGAAAGAAGTTTGCAGGTTACCAGTGGCTCGTATCTTGCCTTTTTAAATGAAAACCTTCAAAAAGGAAGAGCGTTGTCAGTTTTATGGCTGGTGGAGAGCTCTGGGGTTATTTCTAAGTAGGTCCTTTCCTATTTAGAGAAGCAGTTAACTGGGACAGGTCATGCCTTAGCCCCAAACCCCAAACCTGAAGGGGTTTTCCCCTGCATGGTCATGAGGCTCTGAAGCCTGTCACTGCTTCTCCTGTCTTCGTCAGGCTGAGAGCCTACTTTCCCCCCATATGGGCAGTTCCTCATGTCCCCAGCCAGCAATGGTGCTGAGTTGTCCGTGGGTCTGTCCACTGCTGGATGAATCTCAAGTTTGTAGCTCTGCAGCCTGGGGAGATGCTTTGGGGTGTCTTGGGCTGGAACCTTCTGGTGCAAGGCCTCAGCCGTTGCTTGTAAGGGCTCATGATGCATTAGAAATGACAGTGATTTTAAATACCTGGGTACCAAAAGAGACGTTCCTGTGTGCGATGGCCGGCCCGGAGGCTCACAGCTAAGAGATGCTGAATTTCGTGGTGTGCTATAAGAGGAAAAGCGGTGAAGTGGTCCATGAAAGCAGTGCCAAGGAGGGCTTCCTGTGGTCAGGAGATGCAGCTGAGCCTCGAGGCAGCGTTCCATGCTTGCAGAAGGGCTGGAAGCGAGAGGCGGGCGCGTAGCCCCATCTAGTGCCTTGGTGTGAATCACGCTGCTGAGCCGGGATGCGCGCAGGTGGAGCGGGGTTACTCTGTGGCTGCAATGCGGCGCTTTGGAGGAGCGAAGCAGGAAGGATCCTTAGCCACTGATTAACCTAATGCTGCAGTCCTCCCTTCAGCTCTGGGGCAACAGCACAAGAGGGAGGTGGAGCTGTTGGAGTGAGTCCCGAGGAGGCCATGGAGATGCTGCGAGGGCTGGAGCAGCTCTGCTCTGGAGCCAGGCTGAGAGAGCTGGGCTGGGGCAGCCTGGAGAAGAGAAGGCTCCTGAAGGGGAGACCTGAGAGCAGCTCCAGTGCCTAAAGGGGCTGCAGGAAACCTGGAGAGGGGCTTTGGACAAGGGCTTGCAGGGACAGGACAGGAGAATGGCTTTAACTGCCAGAGGGGAGACTGAGATGAGCTCTTAGGCAGAAGCTCTTCCCCATAGGGAAGAGGGTGCTGAGGCACTGGCACAGGGTGCCCAGAGAAGCTGTGGCTGCCCCATCCCTGGCAGTGCTCAAGGCCAGGTTGGACACAGGGGCTTGGAGCACTCTGCTCTATGGAAGGTGTCCCTGCCCATGGCAGGGGTTGGAGCTGGATGAGCTTTGAGGTCCCTTCCAACCCAAACCACTCTGTGATGATCCAAGGGGTAATGGGTTCAAACTTAAACAGGGGAAGTTTAGATTGTATATAAGGAGGAAGTTCTTTACTGTGAGGGTGGTGAGACACTGGAATGGGTTGCCCAGGGAAGTTGTGAATGTTCCATCACTGGAGGTGTTCAAGGCCGGGCTGGACAGAGCCTTGGGTGGCATGGTCTGGTGTGAGGTGTCCCTGCTTATGGCAGGGGGTTGGAACTGGGTGATCTTCAGGTCCTTCACAACCCTAACTGTTCTATGATTCTATGATCTCAGTCTCCCCTCTGGCAGGTTAAACCATCCCCCTTGCCCTGTCACTCTATGCCCTTGTGAAGAGCTGCTCTGCAGGGCACTCTCTTTCAGTCCTAGCTCTTTGCGTTCATAAATACGGGGCACAGTTTTAAGGCAGACTGTGTGTTGGAGGAAAAGCCACACCTGTGCAGCCTGAACAGCACGTGCATGTGCTCTATAAACCTCGTGTAGAGCTCTGTGGAAGGGAACAGGCTCCAGCTCTAGCGGGAGCATTGCTATAAGCTTTGTGGGTTGCTCCCTTTCCCAAGGAGCTGGACTAATTCCTGGAGGTCTGCCCGGCCTGGCTCAGTCCTCTCTGCCACCAGAGAGACTTGGAGGGTGTCAAAAGACCTCCTAAAGCATATCTGGCCGGGATACCTGAGCAAACAGCGACCAACTGCTCCAGAGAAGATGATGTAAAGGGTCAATGACAGGGTGGTTCCTTTTTCTCTGCATCATCCCAGGGAAAGGACAAGATGTAAAGGACACAGATAGCATCCTGGAAGGTTTTGGTTCAATAAGGAGGCTTTTCTAACATGAGACCAGAGAA
This sequence comes from Myiopsitta monachus, assembly GCA_017639245.1. Taxonomy (NCBI): domain Eukaryota; kingdom Metazoa; phylum Chordata; class Aves; order Psittaciformes; family Psittacidae; genus Myiopsitta; species Myiopsitta monachus. The sequence continues at coordinate 111,077,138 of CM029917.1, read as the reverse complement.
GCATTGGCATGGATTGTTCCGGGAGGTCTTCCAGCCCTGGAAAGTCTGAAGGCTGCATTGGATGAGCTCCAGGCAGAACTGTTTCAGCTGCAGCTGATCCTACTGTGGGCAGGGAATGGATTTAGCTGCCCCGGAGGGAGGAAGGGAGTGTTCTTTCCAGCTTCTCTCTGCCCTTTCAGTCTGATGCATATTAGACAGTCATGCTGGGATTGCGGTTACTCGCCCTTCCTCCTGAAGCACTTTCAACTCTTCTTATAGGGCATGATGTGGAAAAGCAAAGCCCAGCCATAAAACTGGGGATGGATTGCCCCCTGTAGCTAAAGTTGATGCCGAGGGCATCAAGTCCTTGATTCGGAAGGAGCTACTTGTTGAACCCCACCATGGCCAAAATTAGAGCATCTCTTGGACTGATTTATAGTTTATAATCCTGGAAAAAGCAGCTTTCCAGCTTGCAGAGGTTGTTATTTAGTTGCAGAGGCATTTTCAGGAATGTTTGAGCACTGGGGCTTGAATTAACCTTCCTTCTTAAAATCATAGAATGGTTTGGGTTGGAAAGGACCTTAAGATCATCCAGTTCCAGCCCTCTGCCATGGGCAGGGACGCCTCACACTAGACCATGTTGCCCAAGGCTCTGTCCAACCTGCGGTGATTGAGGATGTCAGCTTAGGAGAGGAGATTTAGGGACAAAAGAGGTTCCATATTAAGCAGAAGTACAGGGGATGCTCAAAACCTGCAGGGAACCCCCTCCCTGCGCTTCTCTTCAGTTTCTCTCTCCTCTTACATAAATAACGTGTGAAACCTGGAGAAGGCAGCTGGAGCCAAGGGATGCAATGGACCCCGACACTGTAAAACACTTCCCTGCTAAATCCCACCTGCATCCTGTCCAGGAGGATTTGCTCCATGGCTCATTGCACTCTCAGCTGGCATCCTGCTCCAGCTGCTCCTCACACCTGCGTGATGGTGGCAACTGGAGCATCTCCTATGTGAAACCTGCAGCACAGATGAGATGTGGGAGATGAGGTTTTGGGCTGTACACAACACACATTGGCCATGAAAGTGAGGTGAGAGGTGGGTTCTTTGCAGGTGCAAACTTGCATTGCTGGGAGCTGCACTGATTGATGCCCATTAGGGTGAGGGTCACCCACTGATATCAACTGCAGCCGCTTCTGACATGTCCCTGGAGACTCTCTTCCTTGTGCTTGAAGGACATCTGCTTTTTCTCTGCTCCAAGACTTCTGGTCTCTGTATCAGTGAGGAGGGAAAGAGAAAAAATACCATAACTGGTTAGTTATCACTTGCCATCACTGGCAAGGAAAACTCAGTGGTTTTCCCCAAGCTCTGCTTATCTCTGACCCTCAGCTCAATCCTTGACTATAAAGGGGTTGCACACATACCACTGCTGCTCTTGCTTTGGGTTAGACTTGCAAGTGTGACCCTGTATTACTTGCTCTTGGCTTACATGCTTGCCCTTAGCTAGTATTAGGGGATGTAGCCTGACCCTGACCTACCACCTGTGACAGCTCAGACTCCTCTCCATTCTGGACTGGTTTGCTTGCTGGTGCTGGCTGCGGTGGGTTATGGCAATGCAATAACTTCTTTTGGGCCCTTGCTCCAGCTGACGTTGCTTGGAGGGCTCATCCTTTTAAACTGTAAAATGATTGTTGAGCGCATGTGGGCCAGACAGAGGGAATACCACTGCTCTCCTTCCAAACTGCGCTCTCAGATCAGAGCTTTGCTGTCTTTCTCTCTGCAGGTCACAATAGACATAAAATGATCACACCTGGTAGTGGAACAACTTCCTGATGTACCTGTGAGGAGATCCTAATGTTTGACCTAGCAGCTGGCAATCATCAGCTCCAAGCAAAGCACATTCCTTTGACAGGGATGTTTCCCAGTGTAAAGCTGGTTGGGAATGTGTAAGCCAAAAACATACATTTCTTAACCAGTGGTGCTAGGAATACTGCTGTAAAATGCAGGGATGAAGCAAATACACCTGGAATGGATTTATTCTGGCTCTGACTTCTTCCCATCTGCGATAGCTGTTAGGTGAGAACTAAACAATGCTCAATTCATCATCCCATCAAAGGGCTGCATGAAAGAAAGGAATGGGAACATCACAGAGGTGTAACATGCTGTCTATGTCAGACAGCAGCTGAAACCCCAAGCCCTCAGTATCACCCAAAGCCTGAGGCCATCCCTTCTGTTCCCAGCTGCCTGGAAAAGGAGAGGATGTGCAGGTGTTTTCTTACACAGAAACAAGGAAGCAACTGAGTGCTGAGGCCTCTCATCCAATGAATGCATATAGACATCATTCCAGGAGGATGCGGGTCCAGCAGTGGATTCCCATCGGAGAACCATGGAATACCTCCATCGACATTTGGAGAGCACTAAGAGGCATTTTAGACTGATGGATCTTCAGCAGGTCAAATTCTGCCTTTGCATGATCTATGTGAGCCAACTGGGTTGGGTCCCGATTTCAGCAGGGGAGCAGCTCTTTGCTGATGTGCCTTCAAGCAGGCAGGGCTGGTAAGGAAGGACATGGGTACCACTCAGCGTGTTGCCTCTGCTGTAGCCTGCATCTGCCTTTCCCTGTGTTCTGGAACAAGTCACTGATGCACTGAATGACATGTATTTCTTTCTTCTTTCTCCTGGTTTACTGAAGAAATAAGGATTACACAACGTGACCTCTGCCTGTTGGTCCCCCACACAGCTCGTGGCCAATTCCAAATAAACTTCACATATGGGGAGAGTTGTTAAAGCTATTACAAGTTCATAAACAAGGTAAAAGTCCTTGCCTGGGTAGGGGAGGAAAAAGGTAGGTCATTTCCCACCCTGCTTCTGGCAGCCCGCTCTGGCTGCGATACTTGGTAGGAATCCAGGCTTGCTTAATCCTGCTGCTTGCAGACCTTCTCACTTGGACTCTTGCAGGTTCAGTTTGAGGAGTGAGTTTTGGGATGCATCAGGCACAATCCGCGGTGTTTTCCATTCTGCTTGGAAAGATGTTGCTTGAAATTGCAACAGGGGGTCCTTGCAGGCAAGAGCTTCATCCTTCCAGAGGGAACCAATGGATTTGATGGCTTCCTTGATAGCAGTGATCAGGGAATCATGTCAGGATCAGGAAACACAAGCTAGCCTCATCACTAGGTTGGGCTGGAAGGAAATGGAAGGACCACGCTCACCTTCTCTTGTCTTGCACATCGCATTTGCTCCATAGCAGAAGAGATGGGATGCTCTCTCGTGCTCTCGCTGCTGCGGTTATGCAGCTTGTATAACCCAAAGCCCTTCCAAAAGGCAGGCCTGCTGACTATTGTGCTCTCCTTGAAGCACCTCGCTTGCTGTTGGCTCTGTTTTTCTTCCAGCAGATAAAGCTTGAGGGTTATAAATCAAAAGGGACAAGCGGAGTGTAAGAAACAGGCTACTCCAGTGCGTGTACTGGGGGAATCTCATGAAGCCTGTCACAGCAGCCAGGAGATTCCAGGTTTGGCTGCAAGACTAGGCTATAAAAGTTGCTGGGATAGCTCTTATGCTTTTCCCCCTTGAGAAAGAGAGAACACCCTTTCCTCTGTCTCATTTGTTGCTTCTACGGATGCCAGATTTCCCTGTGTGAATGCGTTTCTTCTGCTTCACACCCTCACATAGACTTTCCATTGCTCACTGCCCAACTCTGTGGCCTTTGGATGCTGGAGCTCGGCACTAAAATAGCCTCCTTCCAGCTGCAAACAAGGAATGAGGAGCTAAAAAGAGGTGGGTTTTGCTTCTCTATCAATGACACTGCTTTCCAGGCTATGTGGTTTGAGAAGTGCAGAGCTCAGGAGAAATCCAGGCTGAGGATATGGCCTCAGCATCAAGGGTTTCCTTTCTAAGATGAGCTAACTTGCTGTGCTTTCCAGAAGAAGGATCTCCCACTGTTTTATGTGATTGCACTGTGCTTTTTTATGTCACACACCTCATTCAAGGGGCATCTGAACATGGTTTTCTCATGGAAAGTGCAGTCCTTTCCTGGAACGTGTTGCTGCGGAGTATTGCTGAGCTCTTAGCACTTAGCAAGATTCAAAAGAGGTTGGATTTCTGTATGGATTACAGCACTAGTCCAGACCCGTAAGGGATTGTGCTAACAAGTTTTGGATCAGATCTGAGCAGTGCTTTCAGGCCTTAGGTTTTCCCTGTGCTTAGAGCATAGGAGGAGAATCTCGTGTTTGAGATATTCCCAAATATCTGCTTCCTTGCGATCTTCTTGTGCCTTCCCATTGCTGTGTGCTGGAGAACGCATGGCTCTGATCCATGTTTCCTTGGCTGCGGCTATCCCTTTGCAGTGTGTGTAACTAGCTGAAGGATGGCAAGCAATATCATGTTTGTCCCAACTCTCTGGGTGAAGAAGCCAGCACAGGCTGGATGCTGGGGTTACGTGAAGTATCTCCTTGTGTCATTTGGGAGACAGTTCTCATTCTCTTATCTCTAACCTGTATTGCAGGGCTAAGAAGGGGTTGTGTGAGGGTCCAAACCCTTTGTGAACAAGGAGCAGAATAAGGCACCTGTGCAGGTGGTTCCCCACCAGCCAAGGCAGGTAAGTGACGACTATACGATGGCCATGATGTCATTTTGTCCCTCTGTCACTGGCTCTGCTCCTCTGTACAAATAAAGCCACCAAAGGGGACAGGAGGCTCTCGCCCATTGATGAGAGCACAGCTCCCAGCTGCAGTCCCCTGCCTGGGTCCTGGTTGCTTTGCCCTGGGGATAGGGGAGGTGTTTGGTACCTAAACAAGCAGGCATGGAGTGAAATGCTTAGAGCCTGTGGTCCTTCCCTAGCAGGGTCCTGTGTTTCGTATGGATCAGTCTGTCTTCCCATGGCAGAATTGGAGGTGGCTGCAATGGGAGTATTTAGAAGACTGGCGCATCCGGCCAGCTTTGAACTGTGTAGAACTAAACTTTGTTAGATTTGCAACAGGCTTCTTGCTGATGGCCAGTTCTGCCACAGTGTTAACCAGCATCACTGTGTGTATAAGGCTCAGTCCCCAGATGATCCTTTCCTTAAGGTCCTTTCCACCCCTATCTGTTCTATGACTGTATTAGCTGTAAAAACAAACCACCAATGAATGCGGTGCAGTGAGCCCTGATGGCTGCAGCCTCAGTGCCTCCAGGTCACCCAGGCTTGCGAGAGCAAGTCAGGACCAAACTGCTTCTTTTCTTTTTTTTCTCCATTTTTCCTCATTTATCCCTGATGTTTTTATGCTACTGCCCAATCCCCAAAAGAGGAAGGCTGCTGGTGGTGTGTTCCACTGCTCCTAATACCCGTACCTTGTTTTCTTTGTCTTGCCAGCCATCCTCCTGCTGTACTGAGGGGATGCTCTGCCTTTCTGCATCCTCTTGTGTTTATCTTGGCCTCACTCTGGTGCATTTTGTTACTGGGCTGCCTCCTGAATGTGCCTACATCATCTCCGTCTGCCGCCTTGGTGATCATAGCTCTGACATAGAGATGCAATATTGTGTCTGGCTGTGCCATCAGTGTTAGAAAGCACCCACATGCTCTTGCAGATACCCTATTTTAGTAAGTTTATACTGTGGCTTAAGGCAAATTAATGTTAATCCTGCGCTCATCAGTGTGTTTATACTTTATGGATGCTGTAGGTGTCTGCATGGGTTAGGTGGGCTCTCGTGTTGATGTATCTGCTCCAGTTTGGGTTTCATCTTCTCTGCATGGTGTGGGAGGGAGCTAGAGTTTCACAGCATGGCTTGTGTTGGAAGGGACCATAAAGCTCACCCAGTTCCACCTCCCTGCCGCGGGCAGGGGTGTCTTCCACTAGAGCAGGGTGCTCCAAGCCCCGTCCAGCCTGGTCTTAAATGGGTGCAGGTTTGCATCCTCCCTGTGCATCCTACCCGGCCTTGAACGGGTGCAGGTTTGAATCCCTCCTGCACATCCTACCCGGCCTTGAATGGGTGCAGGTTTGCATCCTCCCTGTGCATCCTACCCGGCCTTGAATGGGTGCAGGTTTGCATCCTCCCTGCGCATCCAACCCAGCCTTGAATGGGTGCAGGTTTGCATCCTCCCTGCGCATCCAACCCGGCCTTGAATGGGTGCAGGTTTGCATCCTCCCTGTGCATCCAACCCAGCCTTGAATGGGTGCAGGTTTGCATCCTCCCTGTGCATCCAACCCGGCCTTGAATGGGCGCAGGTTTGCATCCTCCCTGTGCATCCTACCCGGCCTTGAATGGGCGCAGGTTTGCATCCTCCCTGTGCATCCTACCCGGCCTTGAATGGGCGCAGGTTTGCATCCTCCCTGTGCATCCTACCCGGCCTTGAATGGGCGCAGGTTTGTATCCTCCCTCCGCATTCTCAGCATCGCTGCCTCACACCGCTCACGTCCCGGGTCCCGAAGCCGCCGCGCTGCCCGGCAGAGGGCACTGACAGACAGATGGACGGCGGATGCGCGGCGCACGTTAAGCGCTATTTTCTCTTCTCCAGCGCCCTTTAGCCGGCGACCCCGGGCCAGCTCAGCTGCAGCATAAGCCGCATGCTGAAGTGCTTTGCTGGATGAGGCCAGGCTGCTTTGGATCAAGGCAGGATCAAGGCTCCGTCTCCCGTTTCCCCAGCTCATGACAGCGCCTGTGGCTCCAGCTCATAAAACCTGAGCTTGCTGTGGGTCTTTGGTAGGATGGGGGTGGGTTAAAGAGATCCCTGCATGATGCTGATTCTTGCACAGTTCTTAGGATGGATTTCTCTTTGGCACAATTTGAGTGAGTTGAGGGGGGACCACAGATGAAATCCCGTATTCTGACCATAGGTTTTTAACCTGAACAAGCACACTCAGAGCAGGCTGCAGACAGAGACCTTGGGAGGTGATGCCAGGAGAAAACTGCCACCCTAAAATGTGCTTAAAGGTAATAATATCTCATTTCTTTGACCAGCCACCTCCTCCCCTTCCCTTGTGTTTCCCTGCTGGTCCCAGACCCCCCGTCTCAAAGCATCACACTCAGACATCAGTGCTCACGAATGTGTTTTATGCACTGACCCACTGATAGATGAAACTTGAAGCAGGAGTGCTCAGAAAGAACATTCAATATTCGCCCATTAAATATCCAAGAGGGTCTTTCTATAAATTGACTGGTTTTCCCCCAGTAGTGCAGTGTCCTCCTTATACTGTGCCTGTTCTTGTGAGGTCTCTAAAGCCACACAACAACAGGCCTGGTTAGCATTTAGATGGGAGACCTCCAAGAGCTTTGGGTTATTGAGAAACAAGTACTGGAGGTTCAGTAAGTGGCATTTTCCTCTCCTGACTCAGTGTTGAACAAGCGCCCGTTCCAGCAGCAGCAGATCTCATCCTTCAGCGCTGTCATTCTGGCACCCAAGAGCTCTCCAATGCTAAAGCCCATTTTGTCAGCATCAGATGCACTGAGTTACTCTGGGTTCTTGCTAAAGAGGAGAGACACATGCACAGGACATGGTCCTGCCACCCATCACAGTGTCCAGTGAGGGGTGAGACCTTAGCATTCAAGTATTGAGCAAAACCGATTGTATTTTACATACAGCAAGGGTCAGGTTAGGAGATGGTGCAAGGTTTTGAAGGAGGGATTCAGATCTCTCTATGCTTCTCTCTTTTGCTTCATAGCATCAAGCTGACAGTGGCTGGTCCTGGTTCTTTAAGGGCTGCTAGCTAGCAGTCTCACTCCTCTCACAGAGCCTGTTGCTGTTGCATATTGCATTACTTGCTCTCTTCTGGAAGCAGAGCATCTGTCCAGTCCATCCTCCAGTCTCCTCCTTGTGGGCAGCATTACTGCTGATTTACAAGTGATGATTCAGAGCAGAAGACGGAAAAGATGGGGATGCTCTCCTCAATCAGGAGCACAAGAAACTGCACGTGGAGAAGTGTTCTGCTTGAGTAAGCTGAATGTCTGGATGGGGACAAGCTCCATCAGCGAAGGAATTCCTCCTGGGGAGGCAAAACAAAGAGTTTTATTTGTTTATCCTCATGTATGCTTCCAGTGACATCCTGAAAGCCACCAGAAGCTGCAGACAAGTACAAAACTGCACAATAGAATATGGAGCAGGGGAAGGCTTTTCTGTTGGAGCAAAGCAGCTGTGTAATGGGGACCTTTGTTTCCTTCCTGTGGTCCTGTGCCATTGTAGGGCTCTACAGCTGCAAGAGGTCTATGTGGTGGCTCTAGCAGGTGACGTACAGGCAGAAGACACCTTGCACAAGGCAGGGATGGCACAGAGTAACTTTCTCAGCAATAAATAAAGCAGAGGAGAAGGAGGCTGTTGGACTGTGTGGCCTGATCCTAACTGCTCCGTGACTCCATATATTCCATGGGGCTACACAGTGGGGGACAGAAATGACACCCACCAGCCTGTTTTACTGCAGAGGATTCCCGCCGGTCAGGACTTAGCCATTGACTACTGATAGCTGTGTCCATTTCCAGGGGCTATTTCGGTGCTTTTCCGCTTCAGGGAGAAATAAGAAGCCCAATAATAGATTTTCTCTGATTTCCCCCTCAGACTGATGCAGTTGGAGAGGCCGTAGCGATTCCTAAGGACGCAGCGTCGGCTTTTTGAGGTTCCGAGGCATTCAGCATGGGAGCCGTGAGCTGGGGCTGTTTTGTGTTAGAGCAAACGTGAGCTGCTGGACCTGGAGCTGTTGGGATGCTGACACCACCTGGCAGCAGGGTTGCGCTCGGATCGGGATGACGGTATGTGTTTAATTTCGAGCTGGAGGAGGATTGCTATGGCGAGTGCTGGGTCAGTGACAATGAGGTCTGGACTCCAGATGTGCGAAGCCTGGCAGCGCGAGGCGGGAAGGCTGTTTAGAGAAGAACAGTTTGGAAGTCTGGGGGAGCGCACAGTGGGATGCTAGAGCTCGAATTAAACCTCCAGCCAAAAAGGGAGGAATCTAGCAGCAGTTTGATCAGGCTGGGCTACTGCAGGAGTTGCTTCAGCTGCAGGCCAGGAGCTGCTGCTGAGGAGTTGGCTCCTGCAGCAGCCTTATCTGATGGGTCAAGGGAACGGCTCCCAGATTTCGCAGTGGTTCAGCTCAATGCGGAGCGATGGGGCAGTGGGGTGGCTGGGTGAACTGGTGAAGGTGCCTGGGGCTGAGCGGTGCTTTCGACTGCAGGCTTTGCATTGTTTGGAAGCAGTGCTGTAGAGGCAGCAGGGACACACCGCTGCCAAAGGGCCACAGGGCTTCTGTTGGCTTTGAAAGCTTCACTATCCTGATTGACTTACCGCCAGAGATGGAGGCTGGGAAGGAAGTTCTGCAGTGAATGGCGCTCCTTAGATGCAAAAATCTCATGCTTAGGTGTCGCTCACATTGTCAGCTCCTCAGATATGAGTGTGATACGGCTGTGGGTTGGAATCTGAAATGTTTTGGCTCTTGGAAAGCCCCTAATCCACTGGCTTTTACCTATTTCTCTTCCATGATTGCCTCATTAATACTACCCAACCCTGCAGACCTTGGTGTGGACCAGAATCCCATGTCACAAGGTGTTACCCCAGCATAGCCTTTGCCATCCTTTTCCTGAGTGATGATTGAAGCTCCCGTGTGAACCTTGTGGAAGTTCGGGTTTCTGTTATGGATCGGTGATGTCAGTGGTGATAAACCCTGAGGGAAGCTCCAACTCTAGGATCTCTGACGTAGACCTGACCTGGGGATCCTGTGTTGGACCCAGCTCTCATAGAATCAATCAGGTTAGAAAAGACCTTTAAGATAAAATCATAGCATAGCACAGTTAGGGTGGAAAGGACCTTAAGATCATCTATTTCAAGTCCAACCATTTCCCAGCACTGCCAAGGCCACCACTAACCCATGGCACTGAGGGCCTCATCTACCTGGCATGTGAACACTTCCAGGGACAGTGACTCCAGCACTGCCCTGGGCAGCCTGTTCCAATGTCTGAGCATCCTCTCTGTTCCTAATATCCAGTCTAAACCTTCCCTGGTGCAGCTTGAGGCCATTTCCTCTTGTCCCATCGCTTGTTACTTGCGAGCAGAGACTGACCCCACATCATTACAACCTCCTGTCAGGCAGCTGTAGCGAGCGGCAAGGTCCATGTACCCCTCCTTCCTCCTATGCCCTAGCTGACTGCAGAGCATCTAGTATGCAGGAGTGGATTTTAGACCAGTTTCCTAATCAGAAAGAAGTACATTTCTGCATGGGATGCTGCATGACAGAGAACCGTGACTCTGCACCATGATGGACCATCTCAGCTCTGCCCTGGGAGCACCTAATTTGATTTGGAGCCATTGTAGCTTGCCAGGGAGCTCCCGGGAGAGCTTTAGGAGCAGGTTTTCAATAGTGGGTGTTGAAGGGACCTTTCCATCAGCAGGTGTGGGGCAAACAGCCAGATGACAACTCAGAGCATAGCAGGGAATGGGGCAAGCCCTTACAAGGGAATGTACAGTATGCGGGGCACACGCAAGCAGTGTCCATCAGCCAGTACAGTAGCAGCCTGGAATAGTTTGGCCGGGTAGCCCTGCATGAGGGAACCATCCTGAAATAGGTTGATAGCCTTGATGTTATTTCTGTTGTGCTGGAAACCACAGCCCTGGCATCCTCAGTGGCTGCTGGCTCCCAGGTGGCTGGGTTGGGGCAAGCGTCCCTCTGCATCCCAACATGGGAAACCACCTTAGAACGGGCAGAGGAGGGGGTTGGAGAGGGAAATGGCGAAAGCTTTGTGAAGATGAGGTTGTGGTGCTCTGGAATGGAGCAATGTGAGCACGACATGGGCAGCCAGTAGTCTGTGAGTGAGGATCGAAAGCAGCGTGACCAGCAGTTGAAGGACGCAATCCTGCTCCTCTGCACTCCTGAGACCCCACTTGGAGTATTGTGTACAGTTCTGGTGTCCTCAGCATAAAAAGGACATGGAGCTGTTGCAGCAAGTCCAGAGGAGGCCACGAGGATGATCAGGGGCTCCCGTATGAGGACAGGCTGAGAACACTGGGGCTGCTCAGCCTGGAGAAGAGAAGGCTGCGTGAAGACCTCATAGCAGCCTTCCAGTATCTGAAGGGGGCCTATAGGGATGCTGGGGAGGGGACTCTTCATCAGGGACTGTAGTAAGAGGACAAGGGGTAACGGGTTCAAACTGACACAGGGGAAGGTCAGGTTAGATATAAGGAAGAAGTTCTTTACTGTAAGGGTGGTGAGGTACTGGCATAGGCTGCCCAGAGAAGTGGTAAATGCTCCATCGCTGGCAGTGTTCAAGGCTGGGTTGGACAGAGCCTTGGGTGGCATGGTTTAGTGGGAGGTGTCCCTGCCCATGGCAGGGGGTTGGAACTGGATGATCTTAAGGTCCTTTCTGACCCAAACCATTCTATGAGTCTATGGCCAGAGACCAAAGAGAGTGGCCAGTGGAGGGATCCCTCCTCCCTTCTTGCACTGCTTCATCATGTGGATGGAAAGCAGAGCTCTGTTGCAGTAACACTCTTTGTGTCAACAGCTCATGCAACACAATAGATGTTTCTGTCACAGCCACCATCTTGAAATCAGTCTCAAATTGTGAATTATCTCCCCAAGTGACAGTCTCCACTAGGAACTCAACAGTGTTCAACCAAGCTCCTGGTGCAGTTCAAGGTTGGCCCAAAAGAAATCCCAGGGTTGTAGCCTTAAATCACTTAAGTTTATGGAGTTTGTCAGGTCTATAGAAACTTTCTGACCTCAGTGACTCATTTTCAACTGAAATCTGTGCTTTTCATACCCCACCATGAGGCGGGAAAATAGTTGAACACTCAAAAGCAAATTTTGCAGGAAAAGAAAAGTGTTGAGCCTAAGGTTTCATATAGGAAAGTTGGGAAGAAAGCTGTGCCAAGCTTCATGTATGAAGAAACTCTGGCTTATGTGGTCCTCAGGGTAAGTGGCCACTTTTATAAGGCGATAATGACTTCCAGACTGTGTGTTCCTCCTTGCTTTGAGGGGGGATGAAACGGGCTATCTTGCTGTCATTTGGTTTCCAGGTGAATCACTTTTTCTTACTGCATCGAAAAGACAAACAAAGCAAGGAAATTGAGGGACTTTGAATCTTCACATAGGTCCCAAGAGTTATGCTTGAAGACACAGCAGATATGTATCTACTGAGGTCCCTTCACAGTGACAGCAAAGTGACGCATAAAGAGGAGAAATGTCTCCAGAAATAGAAGCAAATTTAGCTGCAGCCTGCACCCCTCCTATGCCCATTTACTTATGGGTTACAAAGAGCATGAAGGGGTTACCTCCTTTCCTCCTTCTTGAGGCTGATACTTTGGCTGAGCTGGGGCTTGTTATCCTCTATGGAAGGGTATGGAGGGAAGGGAGGCTTTTTGGTACATAGATGCTCCCATGCAAGAATGCATGGCAGTGTTCAAGGCCGGGTTTGGCAGAGCCTTGGGTGACATGGTCTACTGTGAGATGTCCCTGCCCATGGCAGGGGGTTGGAACTGGATGATCTTAAGGTCCTTTCCAACCCAAACTATTCTATGATTCTAAGAATATTTAAGCATCTCATGTTCTTGCGGCTCCCTGGTGAGCAAGGGGAGGCTGTTATAGCAGTGTTACACTGTGTTATAACAGGGAACTGAAAAACGTAGTGTTTCAGATGAATTGGAGAGAGAAGGGGGCTGCAGAGAGTTCATAGGTTTTGTGAATTCCCATCTATGAGTTTCCCATCTACCACATTTGGAATGAAACGTCATGGCTCATTTATTCTTGTGACCACTTTCCAATTAAGTTTTACCATGTTAAAACACCAGCAATACGGGCGCAGGAAGAAGTCATTCCTGGGTTTGTCCTGGTCCTTGAGGGGTTGAGTTTCTACCACAGGAACTGGTATCCAGATCCCTCTTGCAACTTCCCATCCTTCTTAGGAAGGACAAACCCCCTCCTATGGACCTTCCAGTGAACTTTCCACCTGGAAGCTGTGACTTCATTTAGGGCCTGAAGGGGCCAGCTCTGGATCGTGTCAGCCAGGATGTCCTGGGACCTGAGGTCTTGAGGAGAAGTGATGGATAGAAAACAAGGAAAAGAGAAGAGAAATTAAACACCATTTTTGTTTCATTTCCCAAAGGCCTCTTTAATACTGTTTCATTCCGAAACAGAAATGTGCAAGAGCTGTGTGCTGGAATGGGAAGATGGTCTCAATTCCCAAGTGTGGGATTAGCTTCTGGGCTCCTGCTATGCTCCTCCAGGGCATATGGTGAGGGGGACAATGTCTTTGGGCAATGCAGCGAGGACTTTCTGGTGTCCCCTGCCTTCATCTTCCTCAGGAGGAGTGGGAGCATGTTCTTGAAGTCTGCAAACCAAGAGCATGGGAGGTGGAACTGGTTTTGGAGTCAATATTAAGCTTGCAATACATGGCCTGGTAATACAGCCATGGTTGATTATTGCGCAGCTACACTAATGCATTTCTCTCTGCTGTTAAAGTGGATTAAATTGATTTGTTTTCCTTGAGGTGCACTTATAGGTGTGGAGGAGCCTTTTGTTTCTCTGGGAATCGGAGAGTTACACGAAACAGCTTCTCTCCTGATGGTTCCCCCATCCAACATCTCTTAAAGCTGCTATAATTGCTCACATTTTCGGAGCCCCTGATGGCCAGAAAGATCCTAACAATACTTGAAGTCAGTGAGCCAGAAGAAGAGCTTGTGGGGTTTTATGTATGATGATTCTGTGCCTGTGAGAACAGCCATTGATTTTTATTGGAATAATATATATTGTGAGTGCTATGCTTGGTAACAGCATTCCTAAGATTGAACCTAAATGTATGGAGGAACTGAGAGTTATATATGAATTATAAGCTTAGTAATTAGACCTTTTGCCTACCCATCTGCCCGGATTGGCTTTCTAGATGTACTTTAAAAAACCCGAATCTTATTAAAACACCCCTAGTGAGCTTTGTCTGCTAAGTATGAAGTATATAAGGAACATATGATGTGGGGTGTGGTAGGAACGGTTTATTGGCTCTCATTTGGGATGACTGGGATAATGCAGCTTGAGTAAAATAGATGTGAAAGGTAGTGCAGAGAAGAAGTGTTCACAGAATGAATGAGTTACAACACCTGAGTATAGTTTAGATATCTTGGGCATGTCAGGGTACCCATAGGTCATGCGTGCTTATGCACTGTATATATTGAAGCACAAACCTACTGCTGCTGTCTTTCAGAAGTGTGATCTTATAATAGGGGCTGGCTTTTGGCACATCTCCAGCTGCTAAACCAGAGCTTTCTCATGGCATGAAGAGGGGAAAAACAATGTATAATGAATATGTGTTGTGGAGTACCTACAATTTCCCTCTGCTAGATGTTATTACTTAGTCTTGTGCCAGTATTGAGGGCTGGTGGGAAGTGTTCAGAGCCCTTTGGGAAACCTTTCAGCTGCCATAAATCCCAGTTTGTATGCATGGACAAGGCAGTGATCTGCAGCTATTTCTGCTTGCCCACCCTTGGCTTTGCAGCTTGTGTGGTGAAAAGGCTCCTTGGGGAGCACTGTAGCAGGAGTGGCAACAACGGAGAGTCTGGCTGTGCAGGATGGACCTCATAAACCTGTTTAAAGGCCTGAGGATGCTAGTGTGCTCTTCCTGTTGAGGGTGAGTGTCAGACCCTGGGTGCAGCAGTGATGTTTCAGGGAGTTGAACCCTTTTGGCTAGCAATATCTATGCTGAGAGTAGAGATGGGGCAAGGCTGAAAGGGATGCCAGCGCCATGTCATGACTGGTGCTGCTTTGTGCCAGGGCTGCACCGTGGCTTTCCTTCCACTCTCAATACAAAGGGAAGGAGCTTCCTATTCCACATTAAGACTTTGTTTCACTTCCATCTTTGACTTGAGGATTGCTGGGGCCATGATAAGGTGGTGGCAACCATGGATGGCAGGATGTGTTATCTCAGTGGCTGTTCACAACAGGGAAGGTAAGTCTTACTGGTTTTCTCCATCTGGTCTTCTGGAGGGTCAGGCCATTTCCGTAACTCTTTCTACAGGATGAGCAGTCTTGTTCTACCCCATTCCTTGTGAATTCCAGTTTTACCTGCACTTCGGAGAAAGCCTGTGCTAAGTCTGGGGAGCAGGGACTGTGGTTTGCAGTAGAGTCCTGGTGGAGGGTAGCACAAAATAGATAAGAAAATAGGTAACAAAAATGGTCAAACTAAGGACAAAGTTACAGTGGGCTTTTTTCCTCCTCGCTACATTTCCAAACATAGACACTTTGATGGGGTACGGGGCCATCTTAGGTCAAATTTATAGCTGTATCTCTGTATTTGCCTGTGTGTCTAGCATGGTAGTACTCATTCATAAGAACATAGGATGTGGGACTAGGAAGGATGTCCTGGATGCACGCTGTGACCATTTGGGTTTCAGGCAGCAGCGACACACAGCCACCCCACATCTTCATTGATTTAGTCAGATCCGTCTGACTGAAAAGAGCTTTGTGCCTTGTAGTCCTTATTGGAAAGCTGTTCCAGGCAAGAGCTTCTCAGAGGGTTGTCTTCTCTCTCTAATTTCTCGTTTAATTTATTCCTGGCCTCTTCATCCCCCTTTGTTCCTGTGCCAACATTGTCTTTTAGCTTCAATAGCTCAACTGCCTCCCTGGTGCTTGCCCCAGTGTATTTATAGACAGCAACCGTTTCTCCTCTCTGCTTTCACTCTGTGGCCTAAATGAGCTTTTTTAGCAGATGACTACCTAGGGAGCGGAGATGTGTAGACAAATCTCAGCTGGTCTAACAGTGGCTGGCGCCTGTGGCAGCCCCATAAAGATCCTCAGGGCAACCTGGGCAGTGTTCCTGCCAGTGTGTCCTTAATGGCAGCACATGAGCATGATGGTGCCCAGGAGGTCAAGTCCATGTGATGTATGGTAGGAATCAAGCTGCCTCTGCAGTACATCCAAAAGGATGCTGAGAAATTGCTAACAACTAAGGAAGGAGTTGTGTGGATGCTTCAGAACCACACACAATCCATTGGTGAGAGAGCCCAAAGTCAATTGTTCATTTTTTCCCCAAGGAGTTTAAGATGTGGTGCAAGAATGAGACCAAACCATGCCATTTGTATTCAGAGATGCATCTTCATGCTGTAAGTCACCCAGGTGGAGAGACGATGCACTCTCTACTTCTGGATAGCTTTAGAAAAATATATACTAAGTACCTATGTATAGTATATATACTATGTATACTAATATATAGTATGTCCTACTCTCTCCAGCTATCATGGAGCATGTAGGTGGAAAAAGAGGCACCAGCTGTGGAAGCAAGAGGTTGCAGCCCATCTGTGACTTATTCTGGTGTTTCCAGACAGGGTATGAAGGGCTGGAGAGCATGGCTTTGCCATGGATGCATTAGGTGACCTGCGGCAGCTATTCCACCTCTCTTTGCTTTCTCATCACCTCTTAGGCCTGTAACCCCCCTGAGGACCACATGAACTCAGCACACTGCCCACAGCACTGCAGGGGACCCTGCTTTGGGGGTTTTCAGGAGCTTCTCTAGCAATGCTGGCAATCGCTTCCTGTGTTGTTTAGTGTTCCCTTCCACCTCTGACCCAGCTGCTCACATTGCAGAATATACAAGGGTTGGCGGTATTCCATGGGAAGAAAGCAGTTGAGTTGTATTTATGTGGTTCTACTCCACCTATGCTGAGAGCTTCTGTGAGATCTATCATCACTCAGCAGAAAGGAGGAAGGAAACAATGAGTCCTTGCCTGAAAGTGGTTTTTCTTTTGCAGAAACCTTTGATGAAAACAAAACGTTTTCAATGTCAAACTGGATCTGAAAATGTTGCAGCTGAAAGTGGCAGTGTTTGCTTTTCCCAGCTTGGATTGTTTCTGCCACTTGGTTGCCCATCCTGATGCCTCCTTTTTGGTAGCAAGCTGTCCCCACAGCGCAGTCTGGCTGCACCTCCCGGCCCTGCAGAAAGTGGAACCCCCAGGAGAAAACCACAGCTCCCATAAAGATCTGAGGTGAACGTTTTAGGTCTGATGGTTTTTCGTGTGGTGCAGATTCCCATGATAAAAATTACACTTTCCGGAAGGGTAAAGCAGTATCAATGGACACGGCTTGTACCCAGACACAGAGGCAATAACTGTACATGCTTAATTCAGGAGACACTGGAGAGTTAAGGTGAGGTGCTCACACACAACTCTGAGAAATATCACAGCTATAGAAAGAGCTTGCATCCAGTGCAGGGTTTTTACTAAGTAAAGCCCTTGGAGAAGACGATTTTCCCTTTTCATCTTCCTCTCTTCGCCTCTTCCTGTGACAGCCAGTCCCGATATCGCTGCCCAATTCTCAACTAAATATGAAGTCTTAAGTTCTGCCCTTCACGCCCTGACCAGGTTAGCAAATTTCTTTCTTTTCTGACAAATTCTGCAAGATTCCAATTTTCCTCCCCTTTGGCAGCAGGATAAACTTCAGAAACATTCAACACGTGAAGGGGTCAGTGGAGACCAGCACAGCAGAGCCAAACCCCAGTGTCATGGACACCCATGTCGGATAGTAGGGATGAGCTCTCCTTCTCCAGCATGGTGCTGTTCATCAGTGTGGGGACAAGCTGCAGCACTTTAACCCATTAGAACCAGTGGGAGCCAGTGGAGGCATCCTGGCAGAAATAAACCAACCCCATTTTCCAGATGGGGCTCAGGAGGGTCAGGTGCTTGTCACAGAGATGGAGGTCAAGATGGTTTGGCTTTCGAGGGGACATGTACCAGTGTGCATGACCCTGTGGATGTGAGCTGCAAACACCCACTGCTGGGGTCTGTTGTGACATGCCCGTTGTGGTGCTATGACCCATGGGTTCATGTGGAGTCACTGCTGGAGCAAAACCACAATGGCATCGGTTGGGAAAGGGCTGAGCATCCACATCTCATTGGAGCCATACAAATGTTTTGAAGCAGAAAGCAGTTTGTCTGAGTGTTGTGCTTACCTTATCCTGACCTGTGTGACCACGAGCAAATTGCCCAGGCCCAAAGAAAAGGGAAATAGAAGGAGTGGGGACTGAGCTTATAACATTCTGTTTGTAAGAGGGGCTGTAAAACTGCATTAGAGGGAAGTGCTTGTCCCTTCCCAGTGCGGGGCTGCCTGTGCTCACTCGGATTTTCAGCATCTTCAAGTATGTGCTAGTGGGAGTTGACCGTCACATTTTTGTCAGCTCCCTCCTCAAAGGCAGAACTTGATGTCCTGCTTCTCTTTTTCTCTTGTTTGTGTCTCCCCTCCCACCCCCGCCTCCCCTGTCCGCATGGTAGTCATAAAAATATAATGGAAACAATATGGGAATAGTCTCAGTTAAAGCAGCTTCCTTCTGGATGAGAGCCGCGTGCAGAAGCTGGGGAGGCTTTGGATCCCTTCGGAAAGCAGTTAAGGGTGGGTCACAGCATCCATACTTCCAAAACCAGTGCTGTGCTAGGACTGTACTGGTGAAATTGGGTACCAGGCCCTGGGCATCATGCTGGTGGGATAGAAAACACCAAGATGGGGTTATTATATTGAATGGAATGTGTACTGAAAGGCTCTTTGGGGCAAGGCTGTGCAACCATCAGAAGGTGCTAAAAGCGTCCTGAATCCTCTCTTCCTTCCATTCTGCCCACAGGGCTTGCTTGGGTCCCTGCCGGGCAGGAGCTGCTGTGGATGTGCCTGTTGACTGTAGCCTACTGGCAGCCAGGAAGGACAATATGCTGATTGCAGAATCCGGTTTAATTACTCGCAGCACATGCCATTAAAAGAAATCGGCTTTCTCAAGAGCAACACGTCTGAACTGACTCACCTTCATAAAACTTGGCTCACATGCTAATTAGATGGCTTGGCTTGAAAAGGTTGAGCCCCCTCTTCTACCAACAGGACCCGGAGTTATTTAAAGATCCCAGGTTTCTTTATGTAAGAGTTCAATTGCTTTTTCAACAGAGAAAGAGGAAAAAAAAGACCCCAGAAAGAAAAGAAGAAAAAACCCAAGCCCACCCTTTAAACAGAATATAAATTTATACATCATTGAGCCCTTAATTTTCATGGAATTTCTCTCCCCCTCACAGACAGAAGTTGTATATACAGGATTTTAGTATTTCCTCTCCGGCTCCAGCCCCAATTTGAAGGACTGTAAAAGGTTGAACCGATTCCAATAGCGCGCGGTTTGCATGGTCTCTGCTACACTGCAGAGTCAAAACAGCCCACACAGTAACAGACATGCAGTAAATCTTGGGAGAAGTGTTTCCTTTCTTCACACACACACGCGGAGGATTGAAATTCAATTAGAGTTTTAAAATAATACTGAGATTTGGAGATAAAGAAGCGAGCAGCGCTCCTCGCAGCGGGTTTTGAAGCACTATCGGGTTTCAGCGAGCTCGGAGCTGATGATAACGTGTTTGACATACTCTGTGGTCAGGGTAGTTTGCGAACACAATTGTTATTAGTTAAATAATCGTAACAGTTAATTGTCTTCGGAGAGAGATTGAGAGTTCCCCCCGCACCGCGTTTCTTTGCCCGTCCCGTGGACTTCTTCACAACTCTTCGGAAGAACAGAATGTAACATTGCAGATGATTGAATTAGCTTTTAATAGTGCAGCAAATCCTGCGTGTACTGCGACTGCATAAAATCCCTCATTCTCCTCTGCTTTTTCTCCCTTGTACATATTATAAACAAAGGAAGAGAGCAGCCGGCTGTGTGCCAGATCTATTCCCATGTTTTCTTTTCACCTTTCCTTCCATTGCTTTTGCCTAATTGTGTCATGGAATTGTATCATGGAAGATGGGCTGTGTCATCAGATATTGGCAAAACACTCAGCAGTAAGGATCATCGCACCCAAATCAGAACCCAGGGCCTTACTGGCTGAGCTCTGCTTAATAACAGAGCAGTGCCGGGGCAGGGTTTTCACAGTGATGCTCACATCACAGTGATGCTCATATTAACCCAGGGTGTGCACACCATGAGCCATGATGGATCCATCTTCCTCTATGAAGGAAGCTGAGTTGTGATTTTGGAAAGAAAGACAGCCCATTTTGCTGGGATGCTGTTTGCTATACAAGAATGAGCCCAGAGACTAGGTACAAAGCTTTTTGCTTTCCTCCTAGGCAAAGAAACACTGTGTAAAGGACCCAGCTAAGAGAGAAGAAGGGGAGAAGAAGGAGAGGTAACAAGAGCAAAGAGGGTGGCAAGAAGGTAAGGCCAAAGAAAATCAAAACCAGCCCAGGAGCATGAGAAACCCAAGTGGCTGAAACATTTCCCACTTTGAGCTTTGCTGGTTGAATTGTCCTTTGCAATTGGTTTGGATCAGGTGGAAAATCCATGGGGATTACTCCACGCTGGGCATCAGTATTTCAGGGCGTAGCTCACATTCTGCTTTCCCCATTGAATGGTTTCTTGCTTCTAAGTGTTCAACTGCTTGGCAAACCCCAAAAGCCAGAGGAGCTGAGCTGTGGAGGTTGGACACTCATCCTCTGTCACAGGGGTTTAAAAAGTTCCTTTGGACTATGCGTTTCTGGAGCACCCATAGAATTCTCCAGGGAAGGGAGTGGATGGAGTCTTGGGTGACATGGTTTAGTGTGTGGTGTCCCTGCCCATGGCAGTGGGTTGGAACTGGATGATCTTCAGGTCCTTTCCAACCCAAACCGTTCTATGATTCTGTGAGGCATAGAAAGCAGCATCTCCACTGGCCATGGGAGGTTTTCACTTCTGCTTGAAGTTGCCTAATTGAAGTCTATACTACCCAAAGTTTCAAAGCCTGGTTCTAATTTCCAGTGCCTTTACTATGTTTGGGTTGGGTTTGGGCTTGTAGCTGAGCACAGTTCAAGCCTGCGTCCTTCTGAATTCAGATAGAGCAGCCTGGAGGGTTGGTGCAAGTCAGTGAAATACTGGTGAAATACTCCTCAGCAGCCAAACAGCCATTACCTGCACCCGAATCCCTTGATTAACCAGGTTTGACAAAGGCAAGGTGGTCTCATAGATCCTTTGGGTTTTCATGGATTTGTGCAGATGGATGGGAAGCAGAGGAAGGACCTGAGTTATGCCTCCAGCATAAGTCCATAGCCCCTTCATTGCTGGGCAGTGTGTGAGGCACCATTGGCCACGTCTTTCCTGACCTGGATGTATTGTAGGGAAAAACTCTTCAGAAAAACAGGCTTCATTAGGTTCAAAATTCACTGTTTCGGTGCATTTTAGAATATATCTCTTTGGGGGTTGGTTTGCCTTTTTATGTTCTCTTTTGAGATGCTTTCCTCAAATTACTGATGTACAATCCTAGATGTGGTTTCTCTCTAAGACCAGGTTACCTAATATACTGCTGCAGTTGGGTATACTGACGCAGGACAGTATAAAGCAGTCTACTTAATAACCCCTATTTTGGGTGTTTGGAGCAACATCTTTATATCCACTGGAGGTGAAACACAGGAGGGATGAGCCAGCACCAACATGCCTGAGTTTCTACTGCTATCCAACTTGCTGTCAGTAACTTACCCAAAAATTTAGATTGCAAATGCCACAATCACTGGAAAAAACACTGACCTGAATTTTTTGCCCAGTCCATTCACATATTTAGGAGTGAAAATGCTTTCACAGCTGATGGCTTGATATAGACTTCTTTCCATGCACCTCGCTGCTCTGAGAATCCCAATGGATGTGTAGCTGAGCCATTTTGGGTCACCAAACAGGCAAGTTATTTCAGTCACTGCACATTACACTTCAGGGACCCTCGAAATGCTCTAAACTGAGCATCTTCTGTCACATGAGACTGGTGTGGGATGGACTTTAGAGCCAGGCTTTGGTTGTACTTCATCAGAGCACTTGCAAGTAAGGGCACCAGAGCTGTTAGGGGTTTTGGGACAGCTGGGAACTGGAGTGGAGGGGAAAACACGCCTTGCTAATGAAACCACTTTACTTTTGTTTCCTGTTCAGAATGACACCCAAGACATTGCTTGGGGCCAGAAGCTCTCATCTACTGCATGCGCAGAACAAGTGAGGAGGGCTCTGCTGTTGAGGTCCATTTCAAAGTCCTTTGATGCTCACAGGGAAGGATAAATTAGCTCAACCTTGCCAGCCCTTAGTGGTTTGGGGTTATTTTTTGGTCCCAGGAGGCTTCAGCACTTGTCCAGAGGTGTGAGGGAGACATCCTGGTGAGTTATGCAGGCAAGTTGCTTGCTCTTCAGAGGGAACATATGGGTGGCAGCTGAGGGCTTCCCTTCTAGAGAGTCTTTTACCTATTAGACTTCTCCAAGTGACCTACTCTAACTGAAGTGCATCATCGCAGCCTCCCATTTTGCTTCTTTTGAGTTAAAGTAAGTGAGACAGGGCCTGGCTGCGGGTGTAATGAGTTTCACCACTACAAACCTTGTCATAAACTGCCACCTGAAGGTGTAAAAGAGCTTTTTGTGCCAGGCTGCTTATCACTGGGGTGGGAATTTCTTCTGGTTGCCTTAAAGCAGGGGTCTCCAACTTCTGAATAAACAAACCACCAAAGGTGGCATCTCATACCCTTTGCAAAGAAGAAAGGCCTTTAATTGGGATGAGAAGCTGAGCTGTGAGAAACTGATTTTTGTTCGTGTGCTTTGGTGACAGAACCAAAATATTTGTGAAAAATTTAGGTTTTGCTCCAATTTTCAGCTTTCTTTCAATAACCCAAGAAATTAAAAAGCATTCTTGCATTGAGCAAAATGTTCTTTTGTTTTTAAGCAAAGCGTTTTCTTTTCAGTCCATTGTACAAAGAGCAAAGAACCAAATAGCTGTGTAGAAGCGTTAGCTGCCTTATATCCAAAGGCCCAACTCTTTGGGCATTAACCCACAGTGAAGGAAACGTAGACGCAATTCCCAGCCCCACTGGTGGAGGGTCTGGCATCAACACTCAGCTTCTAAGGCAGCCAGTCCCACCACAAAGACATCTGACATTCAGCAGAGGATGTTCTTCACATCTACTTCTTAGAGCTTTGTATGATGAAACCCTGTATATCCTTTCTGCTACAGAAGGAAAGACCACAGCTTTCTCTCCCTGGCCTGTAGATTAGGTTTCCCAATATTCATATTTAAGTATGAAAAGGGTAATAGTGTCAGTAAGAGAAAATGAAAAATCCCACCATAACATATGCTCTATAACACAGAAAAAATCCTACCATAACATAGGTTTGTAACAGGGTTCCTCATATGGCACATTACAGGCTGTATCTAGACTAGCAGTATATCTTGCCTATATACTGGAAGCATACCATAATGCTTCCCACATTTCTGCTGGTGGTTTTGTGTTTCCTACAGGTCACCTTCTCTATAGGGTCAACTGAAGCTAGATGTTGCCATCCCCAGCAAAAGGAGGTGGTGTGTGGTCCCTGGCTGTCCCATGGGACAGCGCATGGCTCCTCAATAGGACAACCCACTGGGCTTTGGTAATGCTTAACTGTGTAGCTACATGCTGTGGTTTAGGGCAGGGAGATGAGAGATGTTCAGATCATCCCAGAAAGAGGAGGAAATTAAAGTGGGGTCCATTGTAGTCTAAGTGAATGTAGTAACCACGAAGCTATTAGGTAAAAGAAAGGGGCTTTGATGGGTGTAAGGGAGAACCAATCATAACTGTGTTTCAGGGCAGATTTACTCTCCACTCAAGATAAATAGTCTGGCCTTCTCTGCTAAGAAGTCACAGTCTCCCATTCAAATCTGTGGGTTCTCTGTTCACAGGATGACCTTGAATTGTGTTAAAGACTCTGCAAATCTCTGTTTTGGGGAGAGTGGTAGCTAGAATGGAATGGCTCCTTACGTAAAGCATGAGAGACATGAATAGTTCCAGGCAGCTGCAGGGATTAATGCTTTGCAGGGCGGCTCTTTGTCTTGGGCCATGGAAAGGACTGGTATTTGGCACTCTGTTTTGTTGCATATTTTATGGTCTGGAAGAGGTCTTAACATCTTTTATAATGCAGTCACTCCACAATGGCTCTCTTCAGTGGGGCTGGGAGCTTATTGGTATGAAAACATGTGCTGTTTTGGGTTATGTATGGGTATAAGGGACAGGATGCTCTCCTCCAAGGAATTCTTTCCAGGTAGAGGTAAAAGACTTGCTTCTAGGATGTGAGATTTCAAAGGTCATGAGATTTGGGGTGGAGCTGGGAGTTTTGGCAAGATGACACGTGTTTTTGGTGTGGTTTCTGCTTTCATAATGGGAACATGCCAATGTAGTGAGCCGTTGGCACAAGGCACTGGGGTCGGAGACCAGTGCTTTGTGAGGATACAAAGACTGTCCCTAGTAGACATAAGCTCAAGCTATTCGGCACTAGGATCCCTCACTTGAGGCAAAGACCTTGAGCCTTGTAGGGTGGTTTGACCTCTATTGTACGCTCAAAGTGTGCCAATTGCTGCATCTTGAGCAAACAGGAGACATCTGGTCCTATATCCTACCTGTACAAACTTGCCTCTGTACCGGTTATTATTCCAAATTTCCTTCATGCTGCTTCTTTCTTGCAGTTTATTTCTTCTTTCTAGCATATATTTGCTTTCTACGTGCTTATTACAGTGGTATTTCTCTCTTCTGTCTTAACCTTTGCCTCCTAAATGCTTGCATCAGGCATAACCACCACTGCTTTTGAGTTTGAGGGACAAATCAGATGCACCTTCCTTCTAGGCTGTAGGGAATCTGTAGGGATGTGGTCCCATTTTGAGGAGGGGAAATGCACATTCTGTGAGATCATCCACTGTTGGGAGGAACTAGAGATGCCATGAGCAGTGCTCAGCTCACCCAAACCCCATCTGACAGGAAAAGGAATTCCTGTGTAATAAAAATTAAGATAATTACCTATGAAGAAATGTTTCATTGTGGAAGGTATTTTCAAACACATTAGTGGACAGGAGGTCACGTTCAGAGAACATAAGTTCAAGCCCTGAGAGAGATGACTTTGTTTTTCTTTAACTTACAATTTTGAGGTTTTTTCTCAGATGCTGTTGGGTTCTGGGGTGAATCCCCACTGATTTTTATGGGGAAAGTTTAAATGTCCTAAAATCCGGGAGCTCTAAACAAAGAGAACATCACTGTTCTCTCCACTTCTTCCATGTCTATTGAGGAAGCTATGCCCCATAGATTAGAATCATAGAATCATAGAATGATTTGGGTTCGAAAGGACCTTAAGATCATCCAGTTCCAACCCCCTGTCACGGGCAGGGACAGCTCACACCAGACCATGTCACCCAAGGCTCTGTCCAACCTGGCCTTGAACGCTGCCAGGGATGGAGCATTTACCACTTCTTTGGGCAACCTGTGCCAGTGCCTCACCACCCTCACAGTAAAGAACGTCTTCCTTATATCTATTCCCTGTTTAAGTTTAAACCCATCACCCCTTGTCCTATCTCTACAGTCACTGATGAAGATATTGAGGAAGAAAACAGCTTTTTTCTTTCAGTATCTCAAAGTGAAAAGCTGAAGCTTTTCCCATCTGACCCCTTCAATCAGGAGGGCAGCACATGGACAGGGACCAGATCTGCTCATCTCATCTCTGGGTGTGATGATACCAAGAAGATGGGGCTTAAAGGAGTCACAGCTGGTTGTCGAGAAGTATCGGGTCCTCCTCCTGTGTCTGTTTTGATCCTACCTGAACAAACTTCAGGGCAAGGGATGGTGAAAGTGAAGTGTGATTTACTTGCAAAAGAGACAGAAAATTAAGAAAGAAACAGGCAGGAGGAACGAGAACTATTACGTGCTGCAAGATTTTGAGGCTTTTGTGGCTGAGGTAAGAGCAGTTGGGTGGAGGATGAGAACAGAGCTGTGCAGAGGACTCTGATTTGATTCCACCTGCCTACAAACACATGTAAGCTCAGGACTACTGATGTTAAAGTCATAGCAAGGTTTGCTAGGAGAGGTGGCGGGTGATGGACTACGGGGGAAAATAAAGTAGGAGAAGGCACTTTCAGAATATTCAGAATGACAAAAGGTGCTCTTGCTGGTGCTGGCCATAGACTCAGAAGATCTTTACTCTGTTCTGGAGTAAACCATAAGGCACCACGCAAGGATTTTAGCTCCTACATTTACTTTGCAGTTGTAACAGGGTAGGAGCATGTACACTCAGCTGTCACCTCGAACACTAAGCCAATCACTGCATCCATTTGTGAATATTCGTATATCACCATAGACTTCGAGTGTGGTGCTGGCCACATCATTTCTTCACAGTGGTTTAGGGAAGCTAGAATACACCAGAGAACCCTTTGACTGAATCCACTGAGCATTAGGCAGCCTCCTCTATCAGTCTGAGGCACCACACAGAATCATAGAGTAGGGCTGGAAAGGACATGAAGTACATTTAGGTCTCCATCTGTTAAATAATCCCTGTCTTTACACCAAAGGGATCTAAGGAGATAAGCAGGGCACCTTTTGATCAAAACCCATTATATTTTCATCTATTTGGGTCTGCTAAAGGCCAGCGTGGGCATATTAAGAGCCAAAGATTTACAGGCAACTGTTTCTGTCTGCAAGTGATGGTGCAGTCAAGCAACACCTCATAGTCGAGATCAGTGTAGGATAGAAGCTCAGACCTGAGCTTCTGACTGCTGACAAATGGGATTCCCAAACGCTTGCACTCAGTCAGATTTTTATCTCTGCTTGTTTTATGCAAGTAGTACAAGGGGCCAAGAGGCACTCTCTCCTTCCAGAGAGACCTCACAGTCACTTAGACATGGAGGGGCCTTGGACCGAAGTGCTGTCTGAACAGCAGTGATTGAGTGTCTGCTCATCTCCTTCAGCTGCACTGTCCAGAGAGTGGCTTTTTCTCTTTGTCTCCTACTTATCTATGATCTTCTCCTGTTTGTCCTTGATTTTATCAGCTGAGAATATGCCTATGTGTTGTCTACAATGGAATCTTGAATGAGTGCCTTTTGGCCAGCTGGTGTTGCTGGCATTTTGGTGCAGAGGGGTGAGAAGAAAAGAGAAGGATTTGGATTCAGGACTCCAGAAAGCGAAGCCACCTCATTTTTCATGTCCTTTGATTAACTCTCTGGTTTATTTGCCTGTAACAATGACAAACGACGCCACCGGCTGATGCTACCGCATTTGGCAGAGTCAGCTGAGTTTTGAACTCTACGACTAAAACTTTACATGGGACAGATTTATGGTAATGCTTCACAAACTCTTGGGGGGAAAAAAGTCTTTGACAGATACAAGCGAAGTAGGAATCTGAAAGGGTCTTAACAGCAAGAACAAATAGTTCCTTTATGTTCTATCTATTTATTCTGAGCTACTAATATCCACTAATGCTACTCACTATCACGATCATAGGATGTCTATTTTATTCTCATTGTTTTTTGTTGGTTTTACTGTCAGTCTAATCCTTATTTACACCAGTGTAAACTGGGAGCACTTCCATGGGAATTAACTACATTGGCTTTACAGCAGAGCAGGCTCCTGAGAGGCTTAAAATGCCTTCATCCAAGCAGCTGAGGGCAGGTGGTTGCTTGTTGAAGAGCAAATCTCACCTTTCACTTAAAATCTGCTTCTCACCTCCGTGACTTTTAGGAGAGGCTCAAACCAAGAAAGCAAATTAAAACTCCAAATGTGTTCTTCCCCCCTTATTATTATCTGGGACGTGGCTGGGAAAGCGTCTCATGGTTGTTGAGTTTTCAGGTCAGATACTGCTGAATGTCAGGGCTTTGCAAGGAAGTGGTCCCACACCACGCTTGTTGCATTGATTAATGGCAACAACAGCTTGCGCACAGAGATGCTCTGCATGTGGGATGGACCCAAGCCTATTGCTTTCCTGAATCACACGTCTGATGTGTTTTACAGCCAGTGGAGAGGAACAGACATCTCCAACAACCCTGAACTACTTAGAATGCTGCATTAGGGGTCATGAGTCCCACCTAGCATCCTAAAGTCCAGTTTAATCCCCATCATGGCTATAGCAAGTGTGGTCCAACTTTGAGCCCTGCAAGCGCTGTACCTCATGTCCCTGCAAGCAACAACATATAACCCATGCCTGGGGAGATAGGAGAAGAGGAAATCTGCTGGAGAAGCTCCAGCTGTGGCTCACAGGAGGCTAGCGAGTTCCAATGGAGCGCTCAAGATGGGAACAAGAAGATCACTGGGACATTTTCTTTTCTCCATAGAAGAGTGGGAGTTTGTTGGATGTGCTGGGAAACAGCTCTAATAAAGAGATGTGAGCACCAGTGCTTGCTGGTGTGTGCCATGCTGCACACAGAGGAGGATGAGTCAGTAACAACATACCTGGTCCTCCAGAGAAGACGCAGGTAGATATAAAGGGCCCTGCCTTTGCCATAAAATCTAAACTCATGGATTATAGGCAAAGCCAGCAAAGTGAGTGGCCGTGTTGTAAATCCAACCTATTCAATGCAATGCACTCATCCACTCCTCCTTGTTTCTCCCTGCTGCCCATGGCTTTGTTTAAATGTTAACATCATGTGTGCTACCCTTTATCCGGAGATGAAGATGCATTACTGTGACAGGTTGGATTGAAATTCATCTTTCTGTTATATATCTGTATATATATTGAAAGGTTGTATGAAGTCCAAGGCCTCTCTGGGCCTCTGTGGTTAATTATCTGCTACAGACAGCGTGTATTCAGTCAAACTGTTCTCACTGCATTAAATTATTAAACATTGGAAGTAGTTGAGATATTAGCAATGCTTGGTCGCTGGGAGGTCACACACTTCGTTACTCATCTAGGCCAAGTGCTGTGTGGCAAGCAATTTAAGTGCAAATGGATTTGCAGGTTGAAGAGCTCTCTGAGAAGGCATTTGCTAATGGTTGGCAGATTTGCACAGACACTGAGAATGTAGTTAGGGGCTGAGGCTGGGATCTTCATGTAAGGAATGGGTTCCTCATGCAGCAGAGCAAGTGAGATCTGTCTCTGCTTGCAGGCTCCACCAAGCAAACAGTGTTTGTGAGGCACCTATAACAAAGGTTCTGTCTGGCTGTTTGAAGGAAGGAAAAGGATTTCCCCAATTAAATTCAGGTGGGAGTGAAGAGATACCTTTGGATGGTGATATGAAACTGGAATTGGCTTGGGAATTACTACATATAAATGGAAACATGTCTTTGTGCTGCTACTCTGAAAAGTGTTGGCATTTGTCCTTGTTATTCTTTTCCAAGGATCTTGTCTCTCATACCGTCCTTCATGTCAGGAGGTCCAAGTGGATCCTGGGTCCAGTCCTGGCCATTGCCACGTGCTGGATGCGCAACTCATGCTGAGCTCCTCGCAGCCAGATCTACGCCATGCTGTGATGTGCTGGGACACTGATGTACCAGAAACAACCAGGACAAGACATTACCTACACAGGTGTCATGGTTTAATCCCAGCCGGCAACTAAGCACAGTTCAGCTGCTCAACTCTACCTCTCCAGTGGGATGGGGGAGAGAACTGGAAGGTGAAAGTGAGAAGACAACATGTGGGTTGAGATAAAAGCAGTTTAACTGGTAAAGCAAAACTGGGCACGCAAGCAGAGCAAACCATGGGATTCATTCACCACTTCCCACGTGGAGGCAGGAGTTCAGCCATTCCCAGGAAAGCAGGGATCCATCACACATAACAGTTATTTGGGAAGACAAACACCATCACTCTGAACTTTCCTCCTTTCCTTCTTCTTCCTCCAGATTTATATGCTGAGGTGTGCACATAGGTGTGATATTCTGCATCATAGGGTGCAGAATATCCCTTGGGTCAGCTGGGGTCAGCTGTCCTGACTGTGCTCCCTCCTATAAGCTTGTGCAGCCCCAGCCTGCTCACTGGTGGGGTGAGGAGCAGAAAAGGTCTTGGCTCTGTATAAGCACCGCTCAGTAACTAAAACATCCCTGTGTTATCAGCACTGTTTTCATCACATCTCCAAAACACAGCCCTCTGCTAGCTCATATGAAGAAAATTAACTCTATCCTAGTCAAAACCAACACCACTGGTCAGCCAGACCTGGAGAGTGGAGACAGCCCTGCCACTGGTAGTGCTATATTCTGCATCTGCAACCTCTCCTCATTCTTTTATCCTGCTTTTGTCCTGCTACATCACTAAATACATTGCTGATCCATGGAAAGGAGTGGCATATGCTCTTCCAAACAGCTCCAGTTCCTCTCCCACACAGCCCAGTTTGTCTCTCCCATGTTCGGTTCTCTGCTCCCTCCTGTACATCAGCCATCCCTGTTGGCAGGCAGCTCGTTCCTGGGAGGGAAGAACAGCTTTGAAGATGATGATGGCCATTGCCCATGCAATCAAAAGCCAGGGAAGACACCTCTTGAATTTGCATCAGATGGCACAGACAGGCAGGAGAAAGCTCCTGAGCTGTGGGCTGGTTTCTGCCCAGTTTGTTTGAATGCATCAATGATGTGGCAAGGACAGCCAGTGGCTGAGATGGGTGATATTGCTTTAGAGATGGGGAAACTGAGGCAGGAGATTACTCAAGGTCACAGACAACAGAAATTGTTTCTGGAAACAAACCCAAAGCTCTTCCATCACTCAAAGTCCACTTTGGTGCCTTATTTGGGTTACTATAAACAGCCCTCATGCCCTCTCTGGGGGGCTGATGCTGCCACATGGGGTCCATAATTCAAGCCAATACAAGATGTTCTCTCTCCTTAGCATCTCTCACCCCCATGTCCCTGGGTGAGAGAGGCAGCAGTGAATATCCAGTTCTCCAAGAAATCTCTTTTCTGATTCTTATTCCAGGTGCTCCCCAGAAATCGATATCGCTATCGCTCCTCTGCAGGAGCAGCGACGCGCTTGTCTTCATTGATCTTCCTTTTGGAGAAATAGAGAGGAGAGGAGGTTATTGTTTCTGTCTCTGCTGGACGTGTGCTATCTCCCAGACCCACAGCCTGCAGCTGGTTTTCTTTGTCAAGCGATTTTGGCTTAGCTGCTGTGATAATTACACAGCTGGGCAGTGGGAAATCCCGCCCAGTAGCTGACGCCTGTCTAATCGCCGCTGGTTGTGTTCCGAGACTCGAGGACCTGCTGTAATAACACCACCACTTAATTAGTCTTTTCCTGAGGAACAGCATTGGAAAAGCAAAGGGATCGCAGGCTTCCTAGATTCGCTTAACTATGTGAGTACACGACGGGTGCAAACAGCCCTGATAAAGGGCCACGAAGGGAGCCTACGCAGCTGGATGTCAAACCCTTGGCCCTGTCTCGGTTTCCCCTTCTTGGGTTTCTTACTATCTGGTGTCGAGACAATCCAAATAACACCCGCTCCTGGGGCATGGTTTATTATAAGGACATAGCATTGCAAATGTCAGAATAAGTCAATATAAATATTTCCTTCTCTCCCAGGGCTGTCTGGCATTTCACCCTCCTCTCCATTTGCGAGGCTTTCACCACGAGCAGCCCCAGTTAACTGCTCCACTTAAGGGCCTCTAAAACTGGCCTGTGCCGGTATTTTAGCTTGTTTCTAGGTTTGTTTTAATGACAGTGCCTGTTCTGTACTTGGAGGATTCAGATGCAAGACTTAACAGTCAGCTGAATCACAGGGATTTACAGGGCCTGTGCTTTCACCCTCTTGCAACTGGGAAACCTTTTGCAGAGATTTAAACTCATTTATTCCCCTTGCCTTTCTTGCCTTGGGCATAAAGGACAGCACTGTTAACCATGGCTCAGCTGGTGGGTGGCATTGCACTATGTCAAGGCTTAAATAAACTTTGCTGAAAATCAGATTAAAACCATTGTGAGGGTCCTTATTACCCAATTTTGGAGAGAAAATCAGAGAAGCAAAAGCTTATCTGCTCCTCTTCCTCAACAACCATCCTTCATTACCCTCTTCTATTCACCTGCCCTGTGAGAACATACCAGCCCCTTGAGCCCTCCTTATCCCTGATCTGACCCCAACTCCTGACTGATACCCTCATCCTCATAACCAGCTCCTGACCTGCCCCCAGCTCCTGACTAATACCCTCATCCTCATAACTAGCTCCTGACCTGCCTCCCCTTCACCTTGTTCCTTATTCCTTCTCTTCTCCAACCTACCTTGAATCCACCTCTTCCTGTCATCAGTTTTTTTCTTGGCTGATGCCTCCAAACACCCTGCACAAAGTCCTTCAAGTTGGCATTTTTGCTGAGTGCCAATCTCATTTTTGCCTAAATTTGAGACTCCACCTCCCTTGTCTCTCCTGGCATACTCTTATACTTGCTACCAACACGCATTGTTGACCCTCGGCGTTGGCCTTCCTTCTCCTGGCCTTCCTCACAGAAGTCCTAGCTTTGGCAAGGTCATCAAATACGCAGTTCAGTGCTCAAACCAGAGAAAGCATCCAAACAGACCTTGAAACAAGAAACGGATATTTCCAGGAAAAATGCAACCGTTAGATGGCTCTACTTTGTTATAGTGATTCCAAGATCTTTTAGTTTCAACTAGGCAACGAACGGCTCTTTCAATGGCCATTTAATGGGAGATTGGTTGGAAGAGTGAAATTCAAAACCCAGTCCAAATTCACATTCACGGAACTTCAGGAAGTGGAAATTTGGTGTTGTAGTTTGGATCCACCTCATAGAAGCTCATTCCTAAACTCTGGCACTCAGACTCCAGTCCAAATTTCCCTCATTTCTCTGCAGTTTCTGGATTCAGTGTTGAATCAGGTAGTAGTTCTTGCTGGATGCAGGGTGCAGTGAGTTGAGTTTGCTCTTCAGCTCCGTCTCTGAGTTCAGTGCTTGGGGGAGAAAAGTATTAAAGCTTTTAATTTTCTTTTTTGTTGCCAGCACTGTCTTTGTCTCAGAAGTCCTTAATATTTAATTTTCCATGTCCATTTTTCATGTCCCCGACCTTGAATATTAATGTGTATTAATGAATATTAATGAATATTAATTAATCGAATATCATCCATGTATCATGCAGACTGTATCATCCATGTACTTTGTGGAGCTTATAGAGGACCCAGGGCCAGCATGTGTAATGAAACAGTGGGTAAATGACACTTGGGCTCTTTAGAAGACGTACCATCACTTTCATCTCCCAGAACCATGGGCCCAAATGTGGTCTAAGAACTGCTGAATCTGGACTCCAGATAGACTCCAGATACTTATTTTCTTTGCTGTATGTCTTAATTTAAGCTCAAAGCCATTTCAACCACAGAGTTGTCTGTCCCTACAAGGGTCAGTGTGGCTGCTCCACCGCTGTAAAGCTTGGCCATGTGGTGGTCAAAACCATGTCACAGCCCTGTGTCCCCTTGAGCTGGGGAAAGGAGGTAAAAGTGAGGGTGTGATGGTCCCTCCAGGGCATCTGCTTACAGAATTGGATGGAATTATTCATTCAAAACATTCTTTTTACCGAAAATGCCTTCAAAAAAAATAAAAATAGAATAAAAATCAGTGGGAAACGTCCAATTTCAACAACAATTTCAAGGTTTTCATTGAGAAAGAAAAAGCTTGAAAAATGTGCAGTTTTTTGGCAAAAGGAGTTTGGCAAAACCCCAAAAGAAAACCAAAACACAGAAGCCCCAAATTGTTTTGGTTTGTGGCCAAAAAGGTTCCAGGTTTTGGTTGCCAGAAACCAAACATTTTTCAGTTTTTGCCATCTGAATGAAAACCCCTCAACTTGCGCAGACAAAGGTTAAGATAAGCTTTTGTTTTCACTGATTGCTTTCCACTGGAACAGAAATGATTTCTGCCTTTACCTTTTCCTTCCATGGATGGATGAATGTGTGACCACGGGACTGTGATGGCCCATTTGCGATCTCCCTTTGCATGTCAACCTCAGCTGCAGCACTTTCTCTTCCTGGCTTAGCTCCTCCAATCCTGGCTGCCTGCCTGTTGCTGGCTGTCCATGGGCAGGTTTGAGCATCCTCTGCAAAATACTTTGGACCTTCAGCTTCCAGAGATGTCAGCAGTTTCCTAAGGATGGCAAATGCATTAAGCGAGTAGCTGAGCACCACACAGGATTTGGCCATCAATAAAACTGCCTTCATCTTAGAGGAGAAGTCTGGATTATGCAACACATCTTTGCTTCTTAATTGTGATTTTCCAGCCTTGCTTCCCACCCACTGTGCCTGGGATTACACCTGTCTTAATGTGCATGTTCTGCATTGCTGTGTTCCAGCTTGGATACACTCCCTTAAAAACAATTACTTCATGTGGCGGGTCTAGTTAACACCCTGCAGCAGCTCTGGAGCTGCCTCTGACCCTGCAGATGCTAAGTGCTAGCAGTTGTGCTCTCGTTGCTGTAATTCTCATTACCTCAGCGTAGACAAGACCTGTTTGCACCTTAAAAGCTTTAAAATCTTGCTGGGGGATCAGCCATGAAGCGTATGATGATGGTGGTGGTAGGGTTTTTCCTGACCAACGATGCTGAGTGCCAGTATCTGCCAATTACTTCACTGTGAGATGGGTACCCATGGAAGCTCAGCCAACTTTTTGGCCTTTACTACCCTACTGAAGTCATCGCCAAATATAAAGCCAGGCCCTTGTGGATTTTCTTCTCAGTTTCAGATGTGAAGGTGACCAGCTGATGATTGAGTGTTGCAGAGATCTTTGGAGAACTGTGTGCGTTCACCTTGGAGATGAAGGGCTAAATTCAGACCATTTGTGTTCTTGGCATGATGCTCGTCCTCATTGGCTCTGTGTTTGCTTTAGAAGTCTGACTGGCTGACATGCCCCAGCCGCTGGCTAATGCGGATTAATTCTGACTCTCTTCTGTCTTCAAGGATGCAGATTGTGGAGGGGTTTTCATCACAAGGGGAATTAAAGCTAGCAAAGCATCTTAACCCAAAGCATATCACCCATTGCTTTCAATCAGGAAAGAGGACAGATGAGATTAACCTCAAAAACCCCTCAGCTTCCTTGCGGAGACTGTAAACCACAGTGCCAAGTCAGAGAGGAATGCAGGAAGAGGATCATTTTTATGTGGACATGTAAGGAACTGGACTTAGACCACCAAGCCCATTTCCACATTGGCCACCAAGCAGCCATCAGAGGGTGCTGACTTTTGACCACTACTGTTTTTGTTAACAGGGAAAATAAAACCATATGTTGCCTAAGTAGATGCACAAAACTTTTCCCCAAATCCCTACAGACAAACTGTCAGCAGCAAAAGTATTTACTTTGGTAATGCAGCTGGGCTTAATCCCAGCCCCATTGTGTTTGTGCATGCCTTTTCACCACTGAGCTCAATAACACGCTGTTTGTGAAGAGGGTGAATGAATGCATGCAGTATGATTTCGGTTATTAGGCCTATCGGTTACAGCCTGAGACAAAAGGCTGGAGTCAACAATGGTAGCACTACATAGGCTCTGCTCATGCTTCCAGTTAGGTTAAATGGGAATCTTAGCCATCAGTCACGTCAACTAGCCATCAGCTTGAGGTAGGCCAGCGGGACTTGGCCCGGTGACGCGGATCCTCAGCTGGCTTAAATCAGTGTAAATCCAGTGTAGTCCAAGGAGCCACAGCTGAGGATTTTGGCGCCTACTGTCTATTTTTGAGTTTAGTGGTTGCTGAATACTTAATTCTCTGGGCTGCAGGCTCCCGCAGCTGCGATGGATGTGCTCGAAGGCTGCTGCTTCCTGGCTGGGGAGCAGCAAATGCTGGTGGGGCCCTTGGCTAGGACCTCGGCAGGTACCAGCCTTCACCTTTGTAAGGGTTAGGGTCCTGGGTGAGTGCTCCTCCTCTCCCTCCTGTTGTACCAGGGCAAGTGGGGTGTCTGCGTTGAGCAAGCTGGTTGAGGCATTGGGAGCGAGAGCAGTAGTTGGGTGGAAAGGCTGGCGTATAGGGGCTGGGTGCTCATGTTAAGTAGGTTTATAACTTGGGGTGTTTCAGGCAGTGCATTGTTGATGGTGATGATAATGTGGAACATAGCTCTGATCTCAGACTAAGCCCTCTATTGTGTGTTCTCCATGGAGGACATGTCCAGAAATGAGCTGCCTCCTTGTGTGGTAAACTGATATGCAAGGATTACGCTGCATATATTTCTGCAGGGCTTTGGTTTGTTCATGCATTAAAATGGTGATATCAGTGAGTTTTTGAAGCTTCCTGTGGCTTGGGTGCAGTTGATATGGATCTGAATGCAATACTATAAGAATACCCTTCTCTTGGCTTCTTTTCTTGGAGACATCAATTCTGACATTCCTTTCTTTGGCAGGAGGCAGAAGAAAAGGGGCTGAACAGCCCCATGGGTGATGGTGGGACAGGGGGAGAAAAGAAGTTATTTGTAAGGTGAGGAAAGAACTGAAAGATTTGGGATGAATGGAAGTTTTCCACGCAAGGCATTGAGCTAAGCAGGTGTGGAGCTGGGAGCTATGTGTAACTTGAGGGAAGCATGCATGGAACAGTAAGATATGCGACCCTCTATGGTCAGCATTTGTGTGAGACGCCTGAGGTGGGAAAGCTCATGAAAGAACAGATTTGGGGCCTGGTTTGCATCTCCCCAAGTGCCTGCTTCACACCCTCAGCATTCATATTCCCTAAACATGGAGTTACTCGATGTCTAGATATAGGCTTAGCCTCATCCAGAGCAGAAAGGCAAAGGCAGGCATCCCAGTTGGTGTCACTGAACATCTGCAGCAGCAGGTCCATGCCTGGTGCTGGCACCGTTTTGGTAGCAGGGTGTGCAGGATACAGGTCCTGTCCCAGAGGCAGTGTGCTGCCAGAGTGCCCTGGTCCCCACTGTGTGAGGCTGGTGTCAGGGCATGGTGTGCACCCTCATTGCAGGGTTGCTTTACAAAATGGAAGGCTCCAACTGCTGCAATTGCAGTTTGGGAAGCAGGGAAAGGCCACCTGTACTCACCATTGCCAGAAGAGCTGGGATATTCCAGTATGGCTAAAGCGGACAGTCGTTTCCCACACAGCTGCAGCTGGAGGTGTGAAAGCAGTTTTCTGCCATGAAAAGCTGTTTTGATGCCCCCTCCTTGTGCTGGAAATACTGCACAGAGATGAATTTCTAGCAAATAGAGTTGTTCTTTGGGTTTGAGGAACTCTAACTGTGGTTTGGCTCAGTGCAAATTAACCCATTCCTGAACACTGGAAGTAGAAGAGGAAAAATAATTTCAGCCCCCAAAAGGCCAAATTTCTCATTGTAAAGCACACAATTATATAGAATAGTTATGGTCGGAAAGGACCTTAAGATCATCCAGTTCCAACCCCCTGCCATGGGCAGGGACATCTCACACTAAACCATGTCACCCAGGGCTCTGTCCAACCTGGCCTTGAACACTGCCAGGGATGGAGCATTTACCACTTTTCTGGGCTGCCTGTGCCAGCACCTCACCACCCTCACAGTAAGGAACTTCTTCATATCTAACCTGAACTTCCCAAAAGCAATTAGCAGAGGATGGTTTCGATCCATCGACCTCTGGGTTATGGGCCCAGCACGCTTCCGCTGCGCCACTCTGCTCTACACAGCAAATATAAAGAGCTTCTTTTCTCACAGTAAAGGCTCATAAGAGATGATCTGGTTCTGCTGACACTTCCATAAGGGTGCAACTTGTTTTTCTTATATTCTATGATAAACTTAAATGGATTGCTGGCAGACATGCAACACAAATGGTTTAGCCCAGCAAACAAGCCTATGACAAATGGTGATTTAGAATATCCTTTGTAGAGCTGCATAAAAAAGGAAAACACCTGATAAAGTTTAGGGATAGTCCCTAAAATGCCCCTGAAAAATATGGGACACCTTCCATAGAGCAGGTTGATCCAAGCCCCTGTGTCCAACCTGGCCTTCAACACTTCCAGGGATGGGGCGGCCACAGCTTCTCTGGGCACCCTGTGCCAGCGCCTCAGCACCCTCTTCCCTATGGGGAAGAGCTTCTGCCTAAGAGCTCATCTCAGTCTCCCCTCTGTCAGGTTAAAGCCATTCCCCTTGTCCTGTCCCTGCAGGCCCTTGTCCAAAGCCCCTCTCCAGGTTTTTTGTAGCCCCTTTAGGCACTGGAGCTGCTCTGAGGTCTCCCCTTCAGGAGCCTTCTCTTGTCCAGGCTGAACCAGCCCATCTCTCTCAGCCTGTGTCCATAGAGGAGGTGCCAGGGCATTTTGAGGCAGTGGCAGAGCAAGACAAGAAGCAGAGGGTGATGTGGAGAAATTAAACCAGAGAGAAATCCCAGCACCTTTGACATGCACTGGTAGCACACATATGCAGCATCATAAAGCTATGACTCTATCGGAATATTGCCACCAGTAATACAATCTGATTAAAACATTGGGTGGGCTGGGGGTTGCATGAGAGAGAAACCTGTCTTGTCCTGAAGAGGCTGTGCATGAGTTGATGAGACGAGGGCCGGGCTGGGAGACTCTGCAGAAAGAGCATTGAAGTCGATGACAATGAGGCAACCGTTAAAAATCACCCATGGAAAAATGCTAATATTTTCTCTGGTTTTCTGGGGAGTGGCAAAATGACCTTTTTTTTTTTGGTGGAAGAATTTCAGCTTTCAGCAGAGAAAATGATACTTTTGGTACTTTTTCCCATAGCAATTTTTAACTCTTGTAATTTTTTATTTAGGCTGGAAACTGCTCTTTGCCACTGAATCTTAAGGTTTTGTTTGAAATTTCCCATGGGGAAGGAGACTGGGAATTACCTAAATAAGTCTTTCTATATAGAAATTCCAAACCTCTCAACATTGCCCTCCTACTGCTCCTTCTAATCATCCAGAAGACAGTCCCCTATTCAGATTTCTCCTCAAAGCTCCTTTAAGGGGAACCCAATGCTCCTTAGCCCCATTTTCCTTTTGTTGCTTGGCAGTTTGCTGTCCCACTGCTGTGCCAAAACAATTGCTTGTGGGTTGTGCTGCAAATGGGGGTCTGTGCATTTTATAAAGTCTCAATGAATTTATTTCCCCCCTCAGTGCCATGCGTTTTCTCTCATTGATGTGGTTTACAGATGGTTGCATGGGTCTGAAGGAGGAGGACATTCAGGGACCTCTTTAGTTGGCTTTGATTGTGGAAAATATCACGTGGAAGATGTTAAGGGAGCATTTTCTGGCCAGCATCACATACTATTGAAGTCATCGTCTCTTTGAGATCAGTCCTTAGTGGAACAAGGTCTTCTCTGCTGACCTGAGTGCTGCATCTTCATGTGCCAATTACCTCTTGGTAATTAAGGTCTGAGAACCCACTACAGGGTAAGCATTGTGCAGCAAGTATTGCTTGGGAAAGGACAGGAACACAAGTGCTCTCTGAATGGTCATGGGTTAGCTAATGCCATTTTAAATGCTTCCCATGCCTTCGCCTGGCCCTGGTGCCCAGAGAAGACTGCAGGAGAGAGGGTTGAACCACAGGATAATTATAAGTGAGTCAAAATGTTCATGGCCTCCTTGAG
This sequence comes from Myiopsitta monachus, assembly GCA_017639245.1. NCBI lineage: Eukaryota > Metazoa > Chordata > Aves > Psittaciformes > Psittacidae > Myiopsitta > Myiopsitta monachus. The sequence continues at coordinate 111,038,045 of CM029917.1, read as the reverse complement.
CCAGCGAGGATGCTATTTAAAGGAATGTATTATTCCCTGCTGTATCTTCTGGCCTGCACAGGGAGCTTTCATTAGAGCAGCTGGCATAGACAGAGTGCGAGAGATAGTGCCTTGGAGAGCTCATGTGGCTTTTCCACACCATCTCGGCTTGAAAGAGCCTTTGACTGTGCATCTTGCAAAATATATTTTCCTGAGCTGTCAAAATATGCATTACTCAAACCAAAGGAGTCTGGAATGTGTTACGTTGGTGCACCGTTACCAGTGGAGCTGTAGCTGTGCAGGAAGGGGTCCCAGCAGGCGCTCCCCAAAGCTATGTGAAGACACTGGTCCTCTAGAGATTCCGAGGTCCTGCGAGAGTACCTTCACCTCTGTCATGATGGGAACAAACCTCAAACCCTGCTGGGGTTCTCCCAAGGTGGGGACAAGCATTTCAAATCCTGTTGGGTTTGAAAGCAACCAAGGGACTATTTGATACCCATCTCTTAAGAAAGGGTAGGTCCCTTGGCTTCTTTCTCTTCCTCACATACATTGAGCGGGATGGAAGGGTGCACGGCAAGGACAGAAACACATGTGTCACTGCACATGGGTGCAACCTCCACGAGGAGCACCTGAGCTTGGAGCCCTGGGAGGTGACATAGCTTCTGGCCTTGCCTCAGAAAGCGTGGTTTACGTATTGGAGGCCAGCTCGCCCTGCTGTATCTAACTAGTGAAGATGAGGAGCAGGAGACAGACCATTACACAGCCTTGCAGACATGTGAAGCACCATCATGATTTAGGAGTGAACTGGCAGGAGTGCATCTTGTGTATCTCATGCCCAGCCCTGAGGACCTGAAGGCTGTTGGAGAGAGCTGGGAAGCAGCAACACCCTCATTTTCCTAAGGAAAACATACCACAAAGCAAACTCTAGGCAGGCTGCTATTTGTAAAACCCATGGGAATGTCCCTGGAGTCTGTTGAGAGCTGCTTGAAGGCATTTTGTTTCAGAAGAGATTTTTGTGTCCATGTTATCAGAAAACATCGAAGTGTGGCTTTGAGCATAGAACCATATCATAGAATCAGAGCATGGTTTGTGTCAAAAGGGACTTTAAAGCCCATTCAGTTCCAACCCCTGCCACGGGCAGGGACACCTTCCATAGAGCAGCTTGCTCCAAGCACTGTCCAGCCTGGCCTTGAACACTGCCAGGGATGAGGCAGCCACAGCTGCTCTGGGCACCCTGTGCCAGTGCCTCAGCACCCTCTTCCCTATGGGGAAGACCTTCTGCCTCAGAGCTCATCTCAGTCTCCCCTCTGGCAGCTTAAAGCCATTCCCCATGTCCTGTCCCTACATCCCTTGTCCAAAGCCCCTCTCCAGGTTTCCTGCAGCCCCTTTAGGCACTGGAGCTGCTCTCAGGTCTCCCCTTCAGGAGCCTTCTCTTCCCCAGGCTGCCCCAGCCCAGCTCTCAGCCTGGCTCCAGAGCAGAGCTGCTCCAGCCCTTGGAGCATCTTCCCGGCCCTTCTCTGAACTCACTCCCACAGATACACGTCCCTCTCGTGTTGTTGCCCCAGAGCTGGGTTCAGCACTGCAGGGGGGGTCTCCACAGAGCAAAGTAAAACAGGAGAATCCCCTCTCTCAACCTGCTGCTCACGCTCCTTTTGATGCAGCCTAGCGCACAGCGAAGCTGGGTCGTGTTGAGCATGGCCAGAGGGTGTCCTTCAGAGCATGTGGTATCTTCTGCTCTTGGCCAGACTTGGTGCCTTGCTGTGCCGCTGGAGCCCTCCCGAGGGTGCCAGCCCTGTCCCCTGGGCAGCCTGGGGAGCAGGTTCCTCCCTAAGGGGAATGCAGGCATAGTGTTTCCATGAGTAAGCCTCTCTTGCAGGGGTGCATGTTTGCAGGATGAGGCCATGGAGCGAATTAGTGAGCTCCCAGCCCTCTGCTTGCAGCCCAAGGTACACGTGGTGTGGAGCTGGGTGAAGGCATGCTAGAGAGCTTTTAATTTCATGCTTCCTGAGCAAGCACACTTTCCTCCCTAGAAGCTGAAAGACTCTTGGTTTTATTTCTGTATTATTTCCATATTGAATGTAGCATTTCTTTTAAAGCAGAAAAGGCTAAAAATGGGGGTGATAAAGAGCTGAGGCAGATTTGTGTGTGCGTGTGGGCCTGAGCGAGTGGCATCTTTCTGGTGTGCACCGTGATGAGCACTGCATGGTGTGGTCCTGCCCTGTGCATTTTGGACAGGGCAGATCACTAACCATTCAAAACCCCATATTGAAACATCTTGCTCAGGCTGAGCTGTGGGTCTTCCCTTCCGAACAAGGGGGATAACAGTTGACGTGTGAGGCAGGGGTGTGTTAGGGGTTCCCAGGCAAGGTCAGTGAGGGTTAGTACGCTCAAACAGTAGGTCCCCATTCAGGTCCTCATCGAAGTCTCATGTCATGTTAGTACTCTAGCACTGGAGCTGATAGGCTCCCGCAAGAACTTCATCTTGACTGGTGCTGATGTGGCCAGAGCTTTTCCAGGTCTGAGGCCACCTCTGGGATCTGTGCGTCGCGCTTTGTGTTGCTGTGCTCCCAGATGTGCACAGAAAGTCACTTAGTGAAGTGCAAGGAAAGACAGCAAAGGTAATAGTGAATGTAGCAAAACTGTTTGGTTTGGGTTTGCTTCACATGAATCATAGAACAGTTAGGGTTGGAAAGGACCTTAAGATCATCTAGTTCCACCCCCCTGGAATGTGATTTTCTTTTTCATTTTCCCCTCCTCTAACTCATTCCCTGCTCTATAGCCCGAAATACCACCCTGGATCTGCAAATCCTTACCAGGTTTCCAGTCCTTAGCTGGCTCCTAATCCTTTAAACCCATTTTTCCTCATCTAGTAGATAGCACATGGAAAACTTTGGGTTCACGGTCACGCTCCCTGCGCAGGATGTGAGTGCAGTCCAAGCAAATAAATCCTGAGTGCAAGCATTCATACGTGAAGAGCTTCACACTTGGAAACATGACCACACTAAATTGCTGCCAGAGTTTTAAAGGCAGCTTTTGAATATATTGGCCCTGCATCTTGTATTTCTGGAGCAAATGGTTTGATTCATTAGGGAAACGCCAGCTAACTGCACATAGGATTGCATCCTAGGGGTGCAGGGAGGAGAGAGGGATGAAGACAGCTCTCTGCTTGAACAGCAGTAGACCTTGGGCTGATTAACTACCAAACTGAAAGGGAATCTTTATGATTTCTGCCTTTATTTTTCATGCCTCTGCAACTGCAAAGACCTGCGATAGAAGAGTATCTTTCAAGTGTATAAAGCATATGCTCCCCAGAAACATTCAGCAGCAATGTTTTTGGCTCTTGTAACTAATGCTAGCAGAAGATTCAATTTCCTGACTGTCAGCACCAGTTACTAAGAATGAACCTTTTCCCTTAATTCTTCCTCCAATTCCCAAAGTATTATTGATAGCTGATTATTACTATTTTATGTGAGGTCATCACAATCAAGTTTGAATTGTAGACATACAAATGTGCAGTCTATAAATCTCAGTGTATAGGTAGTATACGCCTATGAACTGCACTGATTCATAACTCCATCATGGGGAAGTTAAGATTCCAGAATGAAGGCTGTGTCTCTCATCTTCATTTAGCTTTCACAAGCCTATGTCTCATGAAGGTCTCATGACCATTGCACAGTATTTTTGGTCAGGATGCTCTCCATTCACTCTCCCCAGAACTCACTCAGTATTTTGCGTCAGCCCCATGGTTGCAACAATATGTGCGCTGCTGATGAGGTGGGGATCTCAGCCCATCACAGCTTTCCCCACATCAGCCTTGGCTGCTCAGCGCCTTGCTCTCCTTTGCTGGCTCCTCAATCAGGGGCTCAGGCCTGTCTTTGAGTCTTGCCAACTTCTCACTTTCAGCCCTCTCAGGCTTCCTCACAAACAACTCCCTTGGTTTTCTCTGCACAGCAACTCCAGGAGTGATTTGTGGTCTAATTCATGAGCTATATACTATTATAATGCTTGTCATGGAAAGGGATAGAGCAAAGAGATCTTCTGCTTTGTTGCAAAGAAGTCTATACTTAAGCCCAGTGTTTTATACTCTCTTATGCAAGTGGGATGGAGGCCAGCGCTAGTCATCTCTTTCAGTGCAATGTGCCAAAAGAGAAGGAACATGCTCATGGGGATGGGGACTTAGTATCTACCAATAGTTGAAGCTATGTGATCTTTCACTGCACAAAACCCATCCCTGGTGCTGGGGCGCCAAACTGGCAGCTTGTGCTTAACACTATGACTATTATCCCCATGGACTTCAAGAAGATCAAGCACATACGTGATTGATTGCCCCCAAATCAGACTTGTTTCAATACTGACATGATAGGACACAGATTTGATAATTTATTGGAATATTTTTGGTTAAAACTTTTAATATGGTGTCCTGGGCAAGCTTATTCTATGTGTAATTTAAGATTAGATTTTATACTCTCTTACCTTTTATAGCATGTTCTGTTTCAATGAGGGTTTGCTTGAATTCACCTGGTTATATCTGAGGGCAGGGTTTGCTCTTCTTTCCCTTGCTAAGTGTAGCTATGCTCGCCTTATGACCAAGGTCCGGTCTGGGAGCTCTGCTCTGGCTGCCCCGGCAGTGGCCGGAGTAGGCACCCAGACAGAGCCGATGAGAGGGGAGGCTGCAGGGCAGAGCTGGGGGTGTAGAGAGCGTCTGCACTGCTCTCCTGAGGGGAGGGTGCGCAATGAGCAGGGCTGCACTCAGTGCTCCCTGGTGGAGGTCCTCCTGCAGCAGGGGCTGAGCTGCGGGATGCTGTCAATAGGCTGAAAGGTGTCAGTGTAGCTGAGAGGAAGCAGCAGTGCTTGCTCCAGGGCCAGAGTGTGCAGGGGCCTCAAGCATCCACTGTAGCTCATGGAGGAAAGAAGGAGGCCGCTAACCCAGGAAGCTGGGAAACAGCAACAAAAAAAGGAGGCAGAGGACAATTAAAAGCAAGGGGCTTCCTCCTAAATCTGTTGTCCCCACCCAGAACCGCTTTGCTGTCCTGCAGGGGGCTGATGAGGAAACACATTCACACCGGGAACAACTGGCTGATGCGCTGGTAAAGGAGATCACTACTGGTGCTACCAGGAGAGAGCAGCCGGTCATAGTAGTAGACACCCATGTGTCAGCCTGACCCAGGCTCAAGGGAGGTGTGTTGCCTACCAGGGGCTTGGATCAAGGATGCTGCAGAGAAGCTGCCTGCTCTAGTCGGTCCCACTGACTGTTACCCACTTCTAGTGGTCCATGTGGGTGCTACTGATATAGACAGCAGTAGCCTGGAGAACATAAAGAAAGACTACAGAGCTCTGGGAGAGGTGGTTAGGGGCTCTGGAGCTCAGATTGTCCTTTCATCAATTCTCCAGGATACAGGGCAGGACCTGAAAAAGGCTAGGAGGATTGGCAAGGTTAATAAATGGTTAGAAGGGTGGTGCCATAGTCAGGGGTTTGGGTACCTTGAACACAGGACTCAATTTAGTAGTCCAGGTCTCCTGGGGGCTGGTGGCGCTGGTCTGACAAAGAAAAGGAAGAGTGGATTTGGTAGGAGGCTTGCCAGACTGGTCAAGGGTGCTTTAAACTAGATGTGTTGGGGGAGGGGGGCATCATTCCATCCCAACACACCCAGTCACTGACCAGCACCTATAGTAAATGTTCAGAGCAATGTGGAGATATTCCATCTGCTCCAGCCAATGAGCTGGCTTCAATTGGAGCTTGGCTCAGATGCCCCTATACAAACGCCCATAGCATGGGTAATAAACAAGAGGAATTAGAGATGTGTGCACGTCTATGGCGATATGATATAGTAGGCGTCACAGAAACATGGTGGGATGGCTCCTATGACTGGAGTGTTGGAATGGAAGGTTACAGGCTCTTTAGGAAAGACAGGCCTGGCAGAGGAGGAGGGACAGTTGCTATTTATGTTAGGGATAGGCTGGAGAGTATGGAACTCTGTCTGGGGACAGGTGAGCAGTCAATAGAGAGTTTGTGGGTCAGGGTTAAAGGGACAACAGAGATGGGAGACATTATTGTGGGGATCTGTTACAGACTGCCTGACCAAGAGAACTCTGTGGATGAAGCGTTCTGTAGACAGATAGGAACAGCCTCACACTCACAGGCCCTTGTTCTCATGGGGGACTTCAACCACCCTGATATCTGTTGGAGGAACGGCACGGCCCAGCACAAGGAATCCAGGAAGTTCCTCAATTGTGTGGAAGACAACTTCCTTCTGCAAGTAATAGAGGAGCTGACAAGGAGAGGTGCCATGCTTGACCTCGTGCTCACCAACAGGGAAGGGCTGGTAGGAAATGTGATGCTCCAGGGCAGCCTTGGTTGCAGTGATCATGAGATGGTTGAATTCAAGATCCTCAGGACAGTGAGAAGAGTGTGCAGCAAGCTCAGTGCCCTGGACTTCAAGAGGCTTTGGCCTCTTCAGGAATCTGCTCAGTGAGGTTCCATGGGATATAGCCCTAGTGGGCAGGGGGGCCCAAGACTGTTGGTTGATATTCAAGGATCACCTACTACAAGATCAGGAGTAATACATCCCAACTAGAAGGAAGAGCAGCAGGAGGGCCAGGAAACCTCCTTGGATGGATAAGGACCTGCTGAGGAAACTCTGAAGGAAAAAAGAGTCTTATAAAAGGTGGAAGCAAGGACAGGCAGCCTGGGAAGAATACAGGGATGTTGTCCGGGAACCTAGGGACCAGATTAGGAACGCTAAGGCCCACTTAGAATTAAACTTGGCTAGGGATGTTAAAAATAACAGGAAGGGATTCTATAGGTACATAGAGAATAAAAGGCAGGCTAGGGACAATGTGGGCCCCCTCCAGAAGCTATCAGGAGAACTGGCTACCCTGGATTTGGAGAAGGCTGAGGTTCGTAATAACTTCTTTGCCTCAGTCTGCACCACCAAATGCTCTGACCACACCACCCAAGTCTTGGAAGGCAGACGCAGGGATTGTGAGAATGAAGACCCTGGGCCCACTGTAGGAGAGGATCTGGTTCAAGACCATCTTAAGAGCCTGAACGTACACAAGTCCATGGGACCTGATGGAATCCATCCGCGGGTCCTGAAGGAGCTGACAAATGAAGCTGCTAAGCCGCTGTCCATCATATTGGAAAAATCATGGCAGTCAGGTGAAGTTCCCAATGATTGGAAAAAGGGAAATATAACCCCCATTTTCAAGAAGGGGAAAATGAATGAGCCGGGGAACTACAGAGCAGTCAGCCTCACCTCTGTGCCTGGCAAAATCTTGGAGCAGATTCTCCTGGAAGGCATGCTGAGGCACATGAAAAACAATGAGGTGGTTGGTGACAGCCAGCATGGCTTCACTAAGGGGAAATCCTGCCTGACCAATCTGGTGGCCTTCTATGGTGGAGCTATGGAACTGATGGACAGGGGGAGAGCAGTTGATGTCATCTACCTGGACTTGTGTAAAGCGTTTGACACTGTCCCACATGACATCCTTGTCTCTAAGTTGGAGAGACATCAATTTGATAGGTGGACCACTTGGTGGATAAAGAACTGGCTGGATGGCTACACACAAAGAGTTATGGTCAATGGCTCAGTGTCCAGCTGGAGACCAGTAATGAATGGTGTCCCTCAGGGATCGGTGTTGGGACTGGTCTTGTTCAGCATCTTTGTCACTGACATGGACAGTGGGATTGAGTGTGCCCTCAGCAAGTTTGCCCATGACACCAAGCTGTGTGGTTCGGTTGATACGCTGGAGGGAAGGAATGCCATCCAGAGGGACCTTGACATGCTTGTGAGGTGGGCTGATGCCGACCTGATGAAGTTTAACCATGCCAAGTGTAAGGTCCTACACCTGGGTGGGAGCAATCCCAGGCACAGCTCCAGGTTGGGCAGAGAAGAGTTTCAGAGCAGCCCTGCAGAGAAGGACTTGGGGGTGTTGGTTGATGAGAAAATGAACAGGAACCGGCTGCAGTGTGCGCTCGCAGCCCAGAAAGCCAACCGTATCCTGGGCTGCATCAAAAGGAGGGGGACCAGCAGGTCGAGCGAGATGATCCTGTTCCTCTACTCTGCTCTCCTGAGACCTCACTTGGAGTATTGTTTGCAGTTCTGGTGTCTTCAACATCAAAAGGACATGGAACTGTTGGAACAAGTGCAGAGGAGGGTCACGAGGATGAGCAGGGGACTGCAGCACCTCCCATGTGAAGATAAGGATGAGCAAGTTGGTGCTGTTCAGCCTGGAGAAGAGAAGGCTGAGTGGAGACCTCATAGCAGCCTTCCAGTATCTGAAGGGGGCCTATAGGGATGCAGGGGAGGGACTCCTCATGAGGGACTGTAGTGATAGGACAAGGGGTAACGGGTTCAAACTTAAACAGGGGAAGTTTAGATTGGATATAAGGAAGAAATTCTTTCCTGTGAGGGTGGTGAGGCACTGGAATGGGTTTCCCAGGGAAGCTGGGAATGCTCCATCACTGGCGGTGTTCAAGGCCAGGTTTAACAGAACCTTGAGTGGCATGGTTTTGTGTGAGGTGTCCCTGCCTATGGCAAGGGGGTTGGAACTGAATGATCTTAAGGTCCTTTCCAACCCTAACTATTCTATGATTCTATATCTAGTGCTTTTCATAAGCAAAAGGAAGCAAAAGTAATTATGATAGGCAGGGAGGAAAAATCACTGTTTTGCTTTGAAAATCAGCCTTTCTGGATTGTTTTTTTCTGGCTGAGACTGTCTGACAACATTTTATGAAATATTTTGATCTACTTGAAATTGTCTCCCTTTCTTTCCATTTTTTTTTTTTAACCAAAATATGTATTTTTGGCTGATTTTTTTTACTGTATCCAGAAAGGGAAATTGTTCTGTCAAGGGTATTGTAAAAAACCCCGTGTTTCATTGCCTTTTAATGGAACCTTAATAGAAGTTGGCAGCATAGATGATGAAGCTGGAAGGCTGCAGTGAAATTAAAACAATCAGAAGTTGTTCCGAGGTTTATGACCATAAGAAAGCCCTGAAAGCCCATAACTGTTCACTCAGCCATAGAAATGGCTGATCTCATTTCTTCCTATCACATCCATCCTTGGGAGAAACACTCACAACTGCAAGAAGCCCATGGGGCAACGTGCCGTGTTGCTATTGATTTTAGGCGGAATATGTACAGATCCTGCAGTGAGGAGAGGAAGAAGCAGCTTCACCAAAAGAAAAGTGCTTTGAAACCTGGAAAAGCTCTTGGATCTGGGAAGGCAGGGATAAATCTTAATCAATGTCAGTGTTTCCAGCCGACTTAGAAAAGCTGGACTATGCATTAAGCTGCAATGACCTCTGGCAGGCTTTTAATTTAGATGCAAACATTATAACTTTCTCTTTTAATGATGACCACTGCTTCTAAATGCTTTGAAACAGTTGCACCTGAATAGGTTTGTGCTACTTGGAGTTTACATTGCACCCACTGGAGGTTCCTCGGATTTATTCCAGAGTATTGCTGAAATCAGGGTTAGAAGGAATATTCCCCACGCATAACACTACCGGACTTGTACTTCTCTTGCTCCCCTGGTTATTTCTCCCCCTAATACACTTGCATGCTTCCTCTTTCTCCGTCGTTACAGCTGTATGTTGAGATGGTTTTTGGCTTTTAATCTATTGGTTTGTCTACTGCAGAGCCTTTAATAATGGTTATTTCCTGGTAGTGAATGCTCAACTTAGTCTAGGGGGACCTGTTTGTAGCATAGTTTTCTGTAATTACCCCAAATTTACACAGCAATTCCAGGCCTATTATATGGGACATAGTATGTAATTACAGGCACAACATATTAGGTCCTAATAGCAGCAAATATATCATTACACAAATCATTCACGTTACTGCGCTGATATTTTTATACGGAGCAAGTGAATACAATTACTAATAATTACAATACACATCTTACAGCTGCAGTGTAACTGATGCCACTGTGACATGTAGCAGGCAGGGGCCGGAAACTCCCACTTAAATATGGTTGAGTTGGGGAAATATCACACCCAAAAACCAAGGTGGAAGCCCTCTCCATATAGTTTTGTGTGTATGATGTACATAGGTATGACAACCGTATTCATCAAAGCAGACATCTAGGAAGAGGGTTCCACTTTGTCTTGCTAAGATAGTGGGTATCCTAGTTAGTTATGGGGGGTAGATGGTTCTCCAGGCCCTAGGGCTGGAGATGGAAGGAATAAATCCTATAATGGAAGCAGCAAGCGGAGCTGGGCCATCAGGTCACCAGCAGTGCAAATGATGTGTCTCACCTTCCAGTTTGGAAGAGCTGGGCTCAGCCCAAGATTTGTAATAAGAGTGCTTTGAGGCCCTTTAAACCTTTCCTGAAAGGTGACTGCTGATTCCTGCCAAATCTGGGTAGACTGTAGGGAAAAGGTGTTAGGGCTGGTATGAGTCAGGCAGCGCCGGGTGTGGATTAAGGACACAAGGGGTGCAAGGAGAGTCCTGACCTTTGCATGCAGCTTTGTGAATGATTTGGGTTGATGCATGTGGGTTTATGAGTGATCTGGGTTGGTGCACGGTGGTTAATAGGTTGATTTAGGCACTGCATCCTGGCACTCTAGGATGTATCATTTCATACTTGGTATGAAGGACAGGTAGGTGGAGGGTAGATGCAATGGGACTTCTTTTTCCTGCAGTACTATACGAGTACTATTCTAACTATATGAGAAAGGTCAGTGGTGACTTCTGTTTCAACATCTACCTATTTATACCTGCTGCGTGGTTTAGGCTGAAATTTGTTTCCTTTGCTGACAGGTTAACCTGCTTTCTGAGCTCTGTCTGCAGCAGCCCACTAGCACCTTTGTGACACTAACCTTGATTTGCAATGTTAATCCCCTTTTCCCACAGCAGCAGGATGAGGGTGGGACACCCTCACCCAGGTTAATGGGAGTATCGTTCACTTCAAAACAGCAATTTGAGGAGAAAACCTATGTTGGGGTCTGTTGTGAGGCATATCCTCATGGGAACATTGTTGTGAGTTATCAACAGGGCATAGTTTTGCACTTGGCCAATTTGGTTTGGGCAGAAGCCTCTGCTTTGCCTGTGACATCCTACTTCAGTATGGAAAAACCCCAGTTAGAGCAAGGATGATTAACAGGAACAATGGGGCCAGCATCAGCCTACCAAAGTGGTTTTGTCCAGCATGGAAATACTGATGGGTCAGCCTGAGAGGAAATATTTGCCCCATCCTTTACAGTGTTCAAGGCCAGGTTGGACAGGGCTTGGAGCAACGTGCTCTAGTGGAAGGTGTTCCTGACTGTGGCAGGGGTTGGAACTGGACGAGCTTCAAGGTCCCTTCCAAACCAGACCATTCTGTGATTCTGATTATGTGTAGCAGAGAGAGATGGAGGCACTCAGCTGAGCATGGCAGGAGTTGCTGTGTAAATGTGGTTATGTTGGTCTACAGAGGGCTACTTCCAATATAGAAAGCTACTTGGAGCTCAGTGTTCAGTGTAGAAATACAGGAAAACTCCTACTTCTTTCCTGCTGCTCGGCTGAGCAACAGAAAACCCTTGAAAGAAAGAAGAAGCTGGCTTTAAGAGGGAGATTACTGCACATAGTATTTTTGAGACTCCATGGACAGGCTTTCAACCCCTGGCAACTTCAGCTGATGTAAAACCTGTCTTGAGGACGTTTGGATTTAGAGGTGTCTATTTAACAAGCAGGTAGACAGTGACTTCTCCAATACTTGGAACAAGTCTGTGGTGCCATGTTCATAAGATGACCCTCACCTTGGTCCTTACCTTTGGTACCTCCCTGGTTACTAAATTCCTTCAGCAATTGTTAGATCAGAAATAAGGGGACATGCTAATGCCCTTCACCCACCACAGCTGTGAGCCAAGCAGTGGATGTGGTATGAGCAATGGCATACAGTGCTTTACATCCAGGTGATGTTACTGGTTTGGTGTGTGATTTGTGGTTATACCTGCCATGCTAGTTTAATATGGTATTCAGCATCTGGGAAAAGCACAAATCCCACTGCCCTCTCAGCATTCCCTTTGCATAATGAGCACCTCCCTTCTGTCCCACAATGGGTCCTGAACATGGTCCTATGTGGCAGCTATGTTACAAGGTGTACCCTCCCATCCAAGATGTGGAGCTGGGGGCTGGCACCAACTGGGAGCAAAGGCTTTGTGTCTGCTGACCCTGAGGAGGTGATAGCACGAGGGCTGTTTTGCTTTTCCAGCATGATAATAAACATCATTTCCCTGTTATCTGCAGAGGAGAGTGATCGCTCGGCGTGTTTGCTGGGGAGGAGTGAGGCAAGGTCAGCTCTGTGCCTCAGCTGGCGCCGGGCGCGTGTGGGGCCAGGAAAGCAGTGTCACCTCCATGGTGGTGTTCAAACTCATGTGTTCAGTACAGATTTACCCTTCTGGTTGTCAGAGTTGGGTGGTTGAACTAGGCAGGGGAGCACAGTGATGTTATGGATGGCCATCGCTGCTCCTCTTGCCTCGCTGGGGATGCAAAGGCGTCCACACAGCCTCTTGCGGAGCCTTGTTCATTTAAACCAAGCAAACCAATTCATTTAATTTAACTTCTAGGGACTTTCTGCTGGCATTTACTAGAGGGCAGGGGTAGGGTGGGAATAGCAGGGAATGTTTAAGCAAAGTGAATTTGGGGAATTTGTCATTAAGCAACTTGATCCCAAGGGTTAATGTTTCCTTAACCAGGGGGACAAAGAATATTGCATGACCTAAGGCCCCAGTCGCAACCCAGTGATGCCACCCAGCTTGGGACTTACGTATTTACAGCAAATGCCTTATCTATAACTGGCATTGGAAGGAAAAAAAGAGTAAATAAAGAATATCAGCAGTATTGTATTGCTGACTCTGTGACTCTCCCTGCAGACCTTGCCTGCCTGGCAATTATTAACTCCCACAAACAGAGCCACTGCAGAACTAAAATACACTGGTATTTCCCACATTAAAAATGCCCAGTGAATGTTTGACTCTGCTCAAAGAAAGAAATGCCCACGGGGCTTCCTTAGCAACAGCCCCAGGCTGCCCCCATTGCTCTTGCTCCAAACCCAGATGGGAAAGTTGCAGCATAGCCCCATACAAAACCTGCAGTTCCCCCTTCAGGTCATCTTGTGATGCTGTTTTTGTGTTCTGCTGCCTTCCAGTTGCCTTTCTCTTACTGTACTCTGTGGCTGGGCAACAACCGCTTGATGGTTCTTGAAGGAAAGTGGACTTTAAACCCAAACCTTTGCCATGGGTGCAAACAGTTCTGGAGTGTTTCCTGCAGCCTGCGAGCTCAGTCCCCCTACCTGTTAGAAGCTAAAAGGCTGGCTTTAATGTATGTAATGAAAGACAGGCTTCAAAACTGAGCTTTATTAAGGAAATACAAATGACAATCTAAAAACGCACTTTATTGGGCTGCTAATAATGACCGGCGGTGAGGATGGAGGGGTGAGCAATATAAGGAGCTCCTGGGAGGGGGCTTGGACACAGCCATCCCCTGGGCATCCCAGAAATCACATAGAAGACATCTGGAGCATCCTCAGTGGGAGCTCCCCCATCCTCGCTGGGACCAGAGGACTTGGCAGGGAGCAGACCATTGCCATTCAGCCTGGCACCCCAGCCCCTACTCTGGTGAGCTCATGCTTTACTTGTGTGCTTGGGAAATAAATGGGCAGGCACTGAGGAGTTCAAGTTTTGTATTCATGTCAGTAGAACAAAGACTCTTCCCTTCCCCTGCCCACCCCAGCCCCTCACCCTCCCCAGCACCTGGCGATACCTGGCCAGATCCACACTGGAGTAAGTCAGACACCCGGGAACCTGATTTGCACTGATGTAGCCAGGATGGGAATCTGGTCTCACAATAACCTTTCCCCTTGAGTGGGAAACAAAACACATCCCCTAGGTTTGGAAACCTGTGTTTACGTGAACACAGAGCTCTGTCCCCCCATCATTAGCAGATGTCTTGCATACGAACTGCACTACCTATAAAGTCTGCTTACTCCAAGCAAATGTTTCTCAATCTTTTCTTTTTACTTCAATTTGAAGTGAAAGGTACAGTATAGGATTCAAATGCTTTTGCATTACACGGGTTTCTGGCCACTTGAAAAACCCCACAGAAGAACAACATCACAAACCTGAAACGCTCGCTGAATTGTTTTGCTGCATTCCATCCTGCCTGATGAACTTCCTCTTGATTTCCTTTCTTTTTGCTTGACATGGCACTTAACTGCTGCTTATTTATCGTTATATATTTATTTAAAAAGAGTAAAATTCATATCTCCTGTTTCAGCTCTCACTCCGTGTCATTATTTCTACCCTGTGGATGTGTTGCACAGGCAGGAACATCAGGACACTGCCCAACAGGCAGAACTAGCCCAAAGAAAGAAGTGAACCTGAACGCTGAAGCACGACTTGGTGTCGTTCCAGCTCTTGCCTGCACCGAATGCCGGCTCCAGGGCTGTGGGCAGGAGACATGAGAGGTGACTGACAGAAGGATTCCTAAACCCAGACGTGTCACTGGCCTGCTCGCCACCACCCCATTGGCACCTCTGACTTTTCTTTGGCTCAAAGATTTAACGTTAAGGCAAAAATAAGACACAGTGTAGAAGCTCCATCAAATCTTTGGCACAACAGCAACAACAGCAACAAATTACTGTACACATGAGCTGAGAGGGTAACATTTCCCAGTTAAGCAAAGGGAAAAGTGCTAAATAAATTGCACGTACTAAAAGGTGGCTGGCTTACAACAATAAGAAGCATCCCTGTCCTTGTTAGGTTTTTGTTTCCTTCTTCTCCTTTTTTCCTTTCTGTTCCAGAGATTAAGAAAGTTCCTTGGCCAACTGTCATCTCGAAAAGGGGTTTCAGCAAAAAAGCTGCTTGCAGTCTTCATCTGGATAGTTCAACCTTTGACAAGAACAGATGTAACTCTGGCTGGAAGCTCTTCTGAATCCTCCCTTCCTTGTTATTATTCCTGGAAAGAGAAAGATGCACCATCAGAACAGTGAACACGTGGTGTCCTGGTGGCTCCTTGCACCAATGATCGCCATTGACTCACACTGGGGTGTCCTGGAGGACCACTGGCCATGGGTATGAGGACCTTTAAGAGTTAGGCTTGCAGAGTAACCCCCTGTAGGTGCCACACCAGTGACCAGAGCCCGTAAAGAGCAGAAGGACTAGCAGGGAGAGGGGTGAGGGAGGCTTAGGGTGGAAACACAACAAGGTAATTAGGTGTGGGCTCCAGCTCCTACCGCAATTAGAAATGATGGCAAATACCTGCTTTTGACAAGACCTACAGATTTTTGGGGTCTATTTTCAGCTTCAGAAGCTGACCTCAGAAAACAAAGGGGATATGTGCAGGACATGGGGTTTATTTCTGTGTTTTAGTTATCCCATTCACTATTCTGCATATATGGCTTCTCAGCCTGCAGGACTGCTACCTGTTCCTTGTGCCTGCGATCCCCATGTGAGTCACAGCCGTGGCAGATGTACTGGGATAACAGCATTTAGCTAGAGAGTATTACGGCCACATCCATTGGAAAACACACAGCTCCAAAGCACAGAAGCTCCAGGCAGGCAAAAACCTCATCTAAGTTCCTTTTAACATTAAAATAAGCTCTGTGAATATCCCACAAAGAGTCGTTAGCAGTAGTTCAAAACAGGGTAAAATCCTCAGGGCCTGCTCTTTCATGAGATCACATCTCTCTTGTCCAAACTGCCTTCATCACGTGGGCTCCTAAATCCTCCTTTAAGTAAGTTAGAATTAGAAACTTGGAAAAGAGATCCCATTTGTGGAGTCCAACCACTGTTTCTCACTTTCTGCCAGTGGATTTAAGAGCCCTTCAGGGTGCAGTACAGCCTCTGAAGGTCCTCTGGACACAGTCATCAATTCCCTGGATAGACAAGCCATCCTGACAACCTCAAAAAGGTCAAACTCCTTAAAGCTTGGCCTGAAAAACTTGTTTTCCTGAATTTGTTTTGTTTCTGTATTGCCCCTCCTTTTCCATTGTTAGATACAGTAACATTAAGGTATAAAATATTACTAACTGATGCCTATTTTATGGTTTTATTTATTTGATTAGAATCATTAGGGAGATCAACCATCACAGCTGATCATCCGTGCCAAGCTAAGGGGCAGAGAAGCCCAAAATCTACCTTGCCATCCCTTCCTGCACAGTGCAGACCCTGGGAAGCACAGGATTGCCCCAGGACCACCAGGATTTCCCTCAATAAGAGCACTGAAAGGGCCTATGTCAACCTCCATGCAAGAAATGCAGGTCTCTGCTGGACCCTGGACTCCTGGAGTTGGGGTCAGCACATCTGGATACACGGAGGAGGTTTTGGCCATTCAGGTCCGCTGGAGGACAGGATGGAGCGTGGGCTGGCTGCATCCCAGCACATCCCAGCAATGACAAAGTCCTCGGTTACACATCACTATACTGGTCCCAGCCCAAATTGGTTCCTCTCCTGCATAAGCAATAACAAACTCTTCACATCTGGCACACACCAAACCTGAAAACAGAGCTCATTATTGCAATTATTATCAATAAGGAGGCACCTCTGCTGACTGTAAGACACTACTCAGTGCTGTGTGAAGCAGGAGAACTTATAAACTATTGCCCTAATTCAAGGCTTTAACTGGGATTTGGGATTTTGAATACATGAGGTTTAGATAGGAGAACAACAAACAGCCTTGTGTATCGCAAATGTTTCTGTTTCTGTTTGGAGACCCCTGAAATTATTTTCCAACAATAAATAATATATATTAATAACCTGTAATAGAAAAGGTCAGTGGTTTAATTTATCCCACATGGAAAGAAAATGCAAAAGCAGAAAAAGGAGGGAAGAAATGACCACTCTCATTAATATTAGAAGACAGTAGAGAGACAAATTCCCCCTGTTCCCGTCTGGAACAGCAGTCTTAGCAAGCAAAACCTTTTCCACGGCAGGAACGAATTACCCAGCAATAGCAGCCTTATGCCCTAAGTCAAAGCCATTGGAGTCACAGGGCCCCTGGTCCCCTCTCTTGTGCCTCTAGTGCTCTTTAAAGTGCTAAACAAACAGGACCCGAACTGCAGTTAACACCTTCTGCGTTCATCCAGTGAGACCCTACCCTTTAGCTCAAGGTGCTCGATGCTGATAAAAAGCATTGGTGGGTTTCGGGAAGCAGGATGGATTTAGGAAGAGGAACCTCAGTGGCAGGTCTCTGCTCTGAAGTCTTTGCAATTGAGGAAGATCTGCCATGGAGGGGCAAGAGGGAATATGTACAAACCGGCCAAGGGCAGGTAAGAGCAACCATGCCATACCTTCCAGGCAGATGAAATGGAAAGGGAATGGAGAGATCCCTCTGCAACACGAGGTGGAGCTCAGCAGTTCTTGTTGGCATGCTCAATTGGTCCCAAGGCTCTGCCCAGCGCTAGCCATGGGTTATGTTAGGTGGGAACAGGCTTCTTTCTTTCCCCCTCCACCCTTTTCCACTCCAGCCAGGAGCGCTGAAGACAGATTTATTAACCAGGGCCTGCTTTAAACTAATAATATCAAAAGTCCCATGGCTCTTGAGTTTGACAACTGGCCCAATGACCTTGGTGAGTCTGCAGCATCGCGGAGCATTTCAATCTCTATAAATCAAAGCACTTCTGGAATTGAGTCAGCCTTTGTTCCAGGCCTCCTCCTGTCTCTTCTACTCACATTTTCCTTTTGCTGTAGTTACCTGATACCTGTGGGGCGGATCTTACCCAATTCTTGGTAATACCCTTGCTACAAAGGGAACGGAGCCTACGCTGGGACCCTGTTCCCACTGTGGGTATGAATCCCAGGCCCCAGCCTTTGCATACTGCGATGTGGCTACTCCAACACCCCTTTTAAAGCAAAGAGGGTTTTGGGGTGCTGTCACGCAACAGTGGGGTCCCACATCACATCCCTTTTGCAAGGAAAGGCTTTCAGCCCTTCTCTTTGGGGTACTGATGATCAATCCCCAAATGGGCCAACACAGGGTGTGCAGTGCCCTCAGGGAAGCATGTAGCTGATGCTGCCTCCTTGCCCAGTGTTGGATGAACACAGAATCATAGAATAGTCAGGGTTGGAAAGGGCTTTGTCATGAGCCCTTAGCCTCACACTCATGTCCCATTTGCAATTGCTGTTTCAGATTGCAGGGACACATAAAACACAAAGAATAAGCACAGGAATCCACTACAGCTCTTACACATCCTCACTATCCCCCCACCACCTTATTTTTAAGCAGGTCTGTTCCCCGGGTGTCGAATCCTTCAGGCAGCAAAGGGCAGGGATAACTCATGGCCAGGCGGATCAGCCCCCCCCCCCCCCCCCAATAGGGATGCTGCCATCCCGCTGTCCTGCAGGCAGACGGACGGCTCCAAAGCAGGACGCTGCTCTCCTGTGGTCCAGCTCCTCCCCGGGGCCCATGGAGCTGGCGGCTGTGGGGAAGCAGACTGGCTGGCTTCCCGCTCCCGCCTGCAAGTCCTAGCAGGGAAATGAAGCTATTTTTAAAGAGGAACCTCTGCTAAGTCGAACTGCAGGGAAAGCGAGGTCGAACCTCATTATCAGACACCCCCCTCCCCACACAGGAATCAAGACTTTTTACTGTGCTGGCTCCGAATGTGTTCTAATAATCAATATCAGATGATCAATAAGAGCAAGCCCCGGCAGCCAGGATCATCTGCTCAAGCCAGGGGGTGGCAGTTGTGGCTTTATCTTGGGGCTCTGTCTAAATAAATCACGAGTCATGATACCGCGTTATCGAAAAAATATGCTCCAGGCGAATGGTTTCAGTGCCATACAAATCGAGCCTGCCGCTTCCAGTTCTCTTCTATAACATAAAACGTGGTCACTCCTGCAAGTAAATACGCCTGCAGAAAGCCCTCCTTTGACTTTCCCAAAGGGAAGAAGTGTTACCTACAGCAGGAGCTCTGCTTTCAGCAAAGTGGCAACGAGGCGGCATCAAGGCATGGCGGAACACCACAATAACTGTTTTATATAATGCAATAATTACATACATAACGCGATCCCTTTTAGCCCAACAAACAGAATGCCTTCTCCATTCCATATACACTCCTCTATCATTTAATTATCAGGGAATACATATGTATATATAAAGAGCATTTTTAATGTTTAATTCCTTGCGTCTGTGCGCATCCACACACACGGGCACCAACCCAAGAAACTGAATTCCAGCTGAAAACTTTTATTGAGCTCCAACTGCTCGCCTGTTATTCATAACCCAGCTTCCTCTCTCACAAAGAGACCTTTCGCATGGTTTGGGGTTTTTTTCTTTGCAGTGTGTGTGTGTTATTTTTTTTCCCTTCTGCCTCGCTAACAGCTGCTCGCAGTGTTGTATCCTGAGTGATGATGAGGTTCTGAAAGTGTTTTTTTGGAACAGATGGCCAGGAGAGAGCTGGGGAATGTGCCAGCAGCGAGCTGGGGAATGCGCCAAGTCCTGCAGTGACTGAGTACTCCGGGTTCCAGCTCGCGTGCCTTTCCCCTGCCCTCTGCCCCAAGTGGCGCCAGCAGGACTTCCCAGCTCGCGCTCCGAACATCTGGAGTCTGCGACTGCCAGAAGAGCCTGGACGGGGGGAGGATGAGGAGAAAAAAAATCCCTCACCCATCGCTCCCTGCTCCGGCTTAGCTCCCATGGCCGCGGCGATGTTGCTGCCTAGCACGGGGGCTAAGCAAAGGCAAACGGGAGTGCGGAAGGCAAAGAAAATGAACCTCGCCGTGGGAGATTGGGGTGGGCTTTTTTAGCACCCAGGGGGGTCTGCTCAGCGCTGGGTGCTGGGGGTGCTGTATGAGGGTATTAGCAGTCGGATCCTGCTCTGTGAAGGGCTGTGGCTGTGCTGCCTGCATCCTGTGGGATGTGGGGGGCACACAGCTGCGCACCCACAAAAATACTGGTGTCTAGGGAGAGCACCCAGCCATGCACCCTAATCCTACCCTGAGCCATCATGCTGCCTTCCTGCAGGGCACCAGAAGCTTGGCTCTGCTGGGAAAAGGCTATAAAAGGAGAGTGTGCAAACACCAAACCCCCACAAAATCTGTGCGAGGTTTTCAGGCAACCTCCTGCCACGCAGGATCGTGTCCCATGTAGAAATGGGGTACACCAGGGATGAGGAAACCTGAATTCTCCTTTCTGATCCACATCCTTCCCCTGGTGTGCCCCCAGTTGCTGCTGGAGGATGCTCTTGGTTAAAGCCAAGGGCAGGTCCCCCCCACTTCCCAGGACATCAGTGTGGCCCCAGCAGCGTCCAGGGCTCGGCTGAGGGTGCCACAACCCACATCTCCAATGTGGCATGACTCTTTTGAGCGTGGTGTAGGGCAAGGCTTAGTTCAGATCACTTGTATAATCAAGCCAAAGGGATCTTTAAAGAATGAAGACTATCATCAGAATTCACCACCCCCCATGCAGCTTTTGTTTTTTAAAGGAAAAGGCATTTGAAGCCCTTCAATTACTCCCTTTGCTGCTTATAAATGAGATCTCCAATCACCATACACCCTCGGTCAAGTCTCAATTGCAACAACTAAAATCACAGTATAACTATACTTAGGGCTGGAAGGGAGGGCTTTTTCCCCCCTAGTCAAGTTAGAAAGGCTAAAGCCAACTTTTCTATTTAACAAAATGGAGTGGAAAGAGGGGGGGGGAAACACCCACTTATGTTTCATATTGCAACAGTAAAGTTTGAACAACAATCTAATGTTAGGGACAACAGATAATCCGCCCTCAAAAAACAAAGCAAAAGGAGATGCATGATCCAGCAAAGGCAACATCTGGAGCCTCTGCCTGCCAAAACAAACTCCAACCAGCTACTTTTTAGTGTGAAAAGCTCACAGTGCCACAGCACATCGCAATCAGGGAGCTGAGAGAGTGAGTGATAAAGGCAGAGACACAATAAAATGGAGATGACAGGAGATAAGGGTGCCGTGGACCCAGCGGTAGAGCTCAAGGAGCAGAGGCCTGTGCTTGGGCTTGCTGTGATTCTTTTTAAGAGAGATTAAAAAAGGAAACCCCCGAAACAACAGCACCACAAACACAAAAACCACCCCAAGGTCGGTAACTCAGAGGAACTGCTCAGTGAGCAGTGGTTTGGGAGAACTGATTAAAAACACACACAGCTTAGCAAAAACGTGACTATTTCCAAATGAATGAGGGCGCGGTGATTTGGGGCCAAGGCACTGGATCCTCATCCAGCTGCCCATGTGAGACCCCCCAGGAGAGACATCTCTTCACCACCTGACATGCAGAACTTGGATCTTCCCTGCACAGACATCCCGGATCTATGACTTTCCCCCCTTGTGCTCATGATGCCATTGAGTTGCTTGGCTCAAGGAGAAAAGGAGATAGCAAGCTGAGTTCTCCCAACACAGGTTTCGCATCCCCACTCCTGTCTACCAGGAATTACTACTGGGTTTGGTACCTACTGGGTTTGGATTCTTCATCAGCTGTGCTTGCTCTTGCAATCACCTGAGCAAATATAGCTGGACATAAAATATCGCACACCTATCAGCCAGGGGAATCCATAGAATGCCCTAAACTTGGACTTTCCCAAGCAGCAGAAGTACATTTGCAAGACACTTTCCAGAAAGAAAAGCAAGGCAGAGCTGAGACCAAGACCCTGCTTCAGGTACAAAGCCCAGCTTTCTTTTTGGATAGGGCATCTGGGGAAGGGTTAGGATGGGTGTCCTTAAAGAACATGGAAAACCGGCAGATTTTGTCCTAGTGATGCTGTATCTGTGGGTCAGCGGTGGCCCATTAGGAGGCAGGATGTGCCTGTTAGAGTTCCATTGCTCACGCACTCTCAATGGGTTTGGGGCTTTTCTTCATGCATATGCTCCAGAGAAAACTTTAGAGACCAAATGCCATAAATGGAAAGCTTTTAATTCTTAATTTAATATTTTTCATTAAGGATGGATCCAGCCCTAACCCTCAGATGTGAACTCTCCAGGATTTGGAGCCGTTTGAAATCTGGCTCTGCATTTTGTCTTCAAGCTTGCTTTGGTTTACACAAGCCAGGATAATGAGTCTCAGCCCACTGGGCACTCAAAGCCTGAAGACCCACTCAGAAAGCTACTGAAGCCCCCAAAGGGATGCTCATCCTCTTCTTCTCTTCGTCTTGACTTGGGGAGGTGACCCAAGACTCCACTGGCGATCTGCTGAAGCCCCAAGAAGGATGCTTATCCTCTTCTGTCTTGGCCTGGGGAGGACCCAAGACCCAACTCTCACCTTGCCCCAGGGTTAGTGGCATCACATCAGCGTCCCTGGGACACCATTGCTTGTGGCACATTGCTTGGACCCCACAATGAACCCCCAATTTTGGGCCATGCCCAGGAGCTCCCCACGCACTTCCCAGTTTCAGCCAGTGTTGTTGGCCGTGGCCAAGCAGTGTTGCATCTCTGCCTGGCACTGCTGCTCCAGGGGTATAAATACAGGCCATGACAGTGAGAGGAAGTGACAGGGAGTGTGCTATTGTGCTTATTTCTAAACTAAATTGTTGTAGGATGATTTGTTGGGCTAAAGAGGAGGAAGAGTGAGGAAACCTGCCCGAATTGGAGGCAGATCTTCATGACACCGGGGAAGGAGCCTGCTCCCCGGCTCAGCTGCCCATTCATCCATTAAAATCCTGCTGATTTATTATCCCGCCTGACAAGCAAGCCCAGAAAGCAGGGGGAAGTTCAATTCAAGTTTACAGAACTCTTTTTGTCATAAAAGCCTGAACAAAGACATCAATCACTCCTTTAATTCACCCATGTCACTCTCCGAGAGGAAAACTGGCAGAGCGCTCCGCTTCCTCCTCCCGCCGCTTGACGATGATTTCACCTAATTGGTTCAGTGTTAAGTAACCTAAAGGAATGCGGGGCGTAATTAGATTTAACGTTGTTTCCTCAAGATACCCGCATGTCCTTCAGGTCATACATCTTACTAATGTGTTTATACATACAATGTCTCCATTAGCTACTTTTTTGTTGTTGTCGGGGCGATTTTTCTCGGAGATAAGTGTTAGATTAAACAAAACAGAAAACACAGGCGGGCGACCGTGTTTTTATGGGCTCCAAAAGGCTGCTCAAGGTTGGTTTGGTTTAACAAGTAACAGCCCCAAGATGACTCTAATAGGATCACGCTCATGTTTAAACACACGATGGGCCACTAACGAGAGGAAGAGCCCGGCGCGGAGGACGGGGAGGAGAGAAAAGCTTTTGATTAGAGAGGAATGCGGTTATTACAAGATCAGACAGATGGAGAAGAAAAAGCAAGAGGGAAAGGCAAGGGATGAAAAAACCCAGGAAATATCCAAGAGATTGGGAAAGGAAGGAACCCCCTTTGGAGTCCTCCTTTTTTTCACCCCTTTTTTCCCCCTTTTGTAACTTTTCCCGTTATTTGGGGGGCGTTGGGGGAGGCTGTAACATACCTTCCTTTTTTTAGATCTTCCTTCTGCTTGTAAGGTCCTAGTGCACTGCTCCACGCATTCAGAGAAGCTCATGTTACTGTGGTCAGCGCTGTAATCCAGGTCTGCTAGTCTGGCCAGGGAAAGGATATAGTTACAGGCTATTCTCAAGATGGCCAGTTTGGACAACTTTTGACCATAAGAATAGCAGGGAACCTAGAAAGGGTAACAGGGAAAAAAAGAAGAATTAATTAAAAATTAGGCCAGACAAACAAAATACCTTGCTTGAAGCATGACAAAACAACTGTAGGTTATTTTCTTAGCAGTTTTTAACATAAATAGGAACTCCAGCGATAAAAGGCCATATGGTCCCAACAGGTTTTTAAGAAGAACTCCCCCGCTGCTCTCCATGGGGATGAAAGCAGCATGAAGCCTCTTGATTTCAGCAGGGCAGTTCTGCTTAAAATGTGATGGCAGGATACCGCCTGGGATGTCTGCCTGCTGTTCAGGCTGCTTCTTAGAGGCCCTGTTTATCTCAGGAATCTGCAATCCCCATGCCACCCAGTTATTCATCTTGAGTAACTTACTCCCTGCAAGTAGTGCCAATGCCATCGTAGGTCTTGTAGAATAAGGCACTAAGGGGGATATGAGCAAACATATCACAACCTGGTGTTTTTGTGATCAAACAGCATCAGTCATGACTTCCAGCCCATGCAAAACCACAATGCTGTTGTAGGAGCAGGACCCAGAGGCTGTAATTCCTACCTGGCGAAACACCCCATCATGGTACTTCACCTCGCAGAAGAGACCAAACCAGAGCCTGGTTCAGGGCCCTGGCCATATCTGATGCAATTTATTTCTTTACCCTTGAAGGTTCCTAGTGTAATGTGAAACATTCAAACAATTCAAACTAAACAGTGTGTGCCTAAATAACTGAGCAGCATACGTTTCCTGTTGCACAAGGTTTGACTGCTTTTCGATCGTGGTCCACCAAAGCACTACGTATAGGCTCAATTTTGCACACACAGCTTCAACGTGTCGAGCTTAAAGAGGGATCTTCTTCTGAGTTCAATAGGCCCGGGGCCCCGCTTGCTAGTTTGCAAAATTGCTAAAGGTCATTCAGCCTTTAACGCACAGGAGCCTATCGCCTACGGGAAACTGGAGCCGGGCATTTATCTGAAATCCATCCTAGCCACTCATGTTGTATGACCGCCCGTCAATCCTAAGTTTTCATACTACATCAATCACTGGAATGCCTTAGTGCCCCTCTACCATCTGCCTCCATACCAGTCTGCATCCTCCTCATCCCTCTAGGGTGTCACGCACTGTTTAGGGTTGGAGATTTTTTAATGCTTCTTGCCATGCTCATGCCTCAGCTTCTCTTTTCTCCAATATACTCCTTAGGTATTCCACCTGGCTCCAACTAACCTCAACTCCATGACCTCAGCTTGATGTGCCTTCCCCGTATCCAACAACCCA
Source organism: Myiopsitta monachus (assembly GCA_017639245.1). Lineage (NCBI taxonomy): Eukaryota > Metazoa > Chordata > Aves > Psittaciformes > Psittacidae > Myiopsitta > Myiopsitta monachus. The sequence continues at coordinate 111,013,230 of CM029917.1, read as the reverse complement.
TGATAGGTGCTTTTTGCCCATGAATTTGGTCTGTTAAGCTGAACCTCTGCCAATTTTGGGCACCCACGACATTCTTTTGCAAAGTTTGCTTATGTTGAACTTGGCTCCTACAGTCTTCACCTGAAGCTCCCCAGTTCCTGTACCTGAATAGAGGACAAGAGACTTATTCAACTCTATTGTGACACACGTTTTTTGTCCTCCACCATCCCTTCAGCATCTTTTCCAGGAGAAAAAGATCAAACCACCTTAGCAGATGGGTGTGTGGAAGCCATTCCATACCTCTGATGGCCCTTGCTGCTCTTCCCTAAACATTTCCTAGTCCTTTTGGAGCTGAGAGGATCAGAACAATGCAGAGTATTCACGTTGTGGGTGTTCTGTGGATGCATCTACCTAATAGAAGCCATCCTCTCTGTTTTGTTTCATAGTCCTTTTGTCATAACTCGTGATTGATTTGTGACCACTGCTAGGCATTGACATGAGACTTCTGTTGAACCATCTACAGAAACCCTGAGGTCTCTCTTCTCTGAGATAATGGTCAGCTGAGGGTCTGTCACTGCATATGTGGAATCTGTTTTTTTTTCCCATATGCATAACTTTATCTACACTGTATTTTTTTAATCTGCCATATTATTACCTGGTCACTCACAGTCATAAAGTCCCTCTGCAATTCTTCTTATCTCTGCTACCTTTAGCAAACAGCAGTACCTTTTGGTGGAGTATTGGCAGCAAACTTCCCATTGCACTGCTCACCCACCTTTCCAGGTCATTTACAAACACACTCAGCAGCACGGCTCACACAGTCACCATCTCAGGCAGTGGGACCTTTGAGGTCTCCAACCCAACTCCTTGCTTGAAGCAGCACTAAACTGAGAGTAAGATCCCAGTTTGTCTACTCATGACATCCCTCCCCATAGGAACTACCCCTTTTCCCCTTCCCTCCATCCCCTGCCTGTTCACCAATCACTAACCCACACTCCTGTCCAAGACGCTCAGTTTCTTCAAGCATTCCTAGGGAGGAGCTCTGCTATAATACTTACGGAAATCCAAACCAACCACCATTGGTTGGATCAACCTTACTCACAGGGATTTTAACACTGTTGATGCTGTGGGCCAACTGGCTTGTATGCTACAGCCGAGGCGCCCACCAGTATCCAACCTTTCCAGAAGCAAGCCAAAAAGCCTTGAAGGGCCTTTTCTTACACATACAATGTGCTACTGATACCCCTGAGGAGGCAATGAATCATAGAATCACAGAATCATAGAATAGTTTGGTCTGGAAGGGACCTTTGGAGGTCATCTAGTCCAACCCCTCCCTGCAATGAGCAGGGAATCTATTTATTCCCTGGGAATACCCAGTGTCACTGCTGCATTCTCCTCAGGTGGCAGCTGCACAAAGCAAAAACTCTGCTGGTAACACCAACCCAAAAGGGAGAGAGCCACTTCCATGTCCCTCCTGCTGGAAACATCACTATGTGTCCCATGGGATTCAAAATACACCCTGTAAGACCCTCCTTCCAAAGCTGGCAGTCAAGGAAAAGGCAAGGCTGAGTGCTGCCCCCCTCACTCCATAGTGAATCAGTGGGGTGGCTGGAAATGGCTGGAGTCCATTTTCATGGACATGCTGGAAAGGGGCACAAAGGGCCCCATTTTGACAGCCAAAATCTCTCTCTGAATCCTCATCTTCACTTCTTCCCCAGCATGATGCACTCACCAACTGTGCCTGCCCTCAGATCGTAATACCTGGCCCCCAGATGCAACAAACTGAGAGTTATTTTGAAAGCAAGAGCTTCAGGCAGCAGAAACACCCAATGTAACAGTGGAGATCCCAGATCAAACAGCAGTGTGAAAGGAACAAAGCAAGATGGAAACTGAAATGGAAGGATCCAGTGAAATGTGGGAATAATTTCAGAATTAGAGCAAGAAGGAAGTCAAATCGAGTGGAAGGAAAATAGACCACAAAATCCTTGAGGCTGAGGCACAGACGCTGTCCAGTTACGACGCAAGAAGGCAAATGTCCGTTTTTCCTCATCTGTTTTGCTCTTTCTTTTGTGTTATAATAATAAAAAAAAAACACCAAAAAAAAACCCCCAAAACCAAGAAGAAGAAATAAAATAAAACACAAACTGTCCTGTAGGACGTTTGCTACTAATTGCAAGAAAGATCTCAGTGCTAACACAGCTGACAAAGCCCTTGGCTGGGATTACACAACACTTTTCCGACATGCTGCAGCAAAGTCCAAACTGGAGCTGCCCCATACATCCACGGGAAGAGGTTCACCTTGAGCAGCTCAGATACCATCGTGATGGGTGCGGGGCACCGACATTGGGAGATAAGAGTTTTGCCATGGTTACAGTGTTAGAATAACTATTTCATCGGAACCCTCCCTGTCTTGGCTCAGCTCCTGCCATTTTAATGTTTCCTTTTGAATTAAACATGGGAAATTGAGAGAGGAATGAGCCACTTAGTTCAGATCTAGATCCAAAGCAAGTTGGGGGGGGGTGGTGGTGTAAGAAAGTGAACTTTGATTCTATCCCCTCTTTAACATAAAGCCAATAGGCAAGAGGGTATAGATTTGCACAAGCTGGAGTGAAAGGTATTGATGACACACCTGGATGCCAAGAATCTTCAACATCCAACCCAAACCAAAGCAAGCATCTTAGAAATAAGAAAAATGCCTGATGCTAGTGTGGCCATGCAGGTATAGCCCTCTCAGCTCCCACGGTACACAGATTATCATCAGGAGGTAATATGAACAGCCATCCATCGCGCTCCTGGTGAGTACCAAGCCCTTTCCTTCCATCACCTTCTTGCTCATCACGCCTGAAATGAATAGAATGATTTGACGGGAGAGCTGTGAAGACAGGAGCTGAGCAGATTCATTCAGAGCCTGAGGGAAGCAAGGGAGAGCTCAAGTTCCCATGCAGTTAATGACAATCCCTTATCTGACCCCACTGGTTTCTGCCGAGTGGCAGCGCAGCTCACCATCTATCCTGCAATATTTGCAGTGATTAAAAGGAATTAGGAAGGAACTGCAACTGAAATTTCACACTGATCCGAAGGAATGCAGCTGTCTGCTAGAAAGCAAAGCATACTGGCACCATCCTCAGCTTTGGGAGATCAGCATAATAGTAGGCTGGGACCAGCAGGAACCAGGGCTTCAGCCAAAGGATGTCTGTTGGTTGTGTCTGAGAAGGGCTCTGCAGAGTCTCATGGGTCTTATCAGTGATCCCCAGGCTGGCAGGGGCTGAAGATGAATGCTCTTGAGACATACTCCTGTGCAGAAGAGCCCTTATTTGGCAGGAAGATAGGATGGGATGTGACCTAACGTCTTTTCTATCCTTGCCATTTGCGATTCAGAGGCAGTACCCTTGGAAGACTGAAGATGCTTCCTTGAAGTCCATGGGAAGTCTGCTGCAAGTTTGACTGGAGCAGTGCTCAGCCCACAGCCAGCACTCTTAAGGCTCACTCTCATTCACTAGTGACATGGTCTTGGAGTTTATTCACACCCAGGACACAGGAAAGAAGACAGCGGGATAAGGTTGGGGACAACTAGAGAAGAAGATGGGTGAGAGGGTAAATAGCCACCCTGGCCATATGAGGGCACAGGGTATGCTCACCAAGATGGGTCCATGGGGACCAACCAGGGCATACCATGGTCTTTAGAAGCACTAAGCCAATTCGTACCACTGAGCTATTGGCTGGATAGCTCTGTCTGTATCAGTAAGATACAATTTCTATGTCCACTCTGCATGAATATGTTGGAAGAAAGAAGGGTGCTGGCTGCTGGGGTCCAGGCCTCTCTGTTACTGCGCTAGAAACAGGACTTTGCAGCACAGACTTGCACAGATCCCTTCCACATGAAGGTCACGTAGGGCAGAATAGGCCCTCCTGGGTAAAGCAGTGGCTCCAAGGTGGAGAAACGTCTGTGTTTGCGATGCAGCGTAAGCTAAGCCCTCCAGAGAGCTAGCTCCTCCACAACATGCCGTAATAAGCTGCTGAATTTACCTGTCTGCTCATTCATCTGGCTTATTTTTATGCTGGGAGCTAAAACACATCAGCCTCCCCCTCGGGAGAGCATCTGGCTGCCTCTTCCCCGCGTCTGAACACCACGCAATTGCACTGTCTCATTGTTTGTGCTGTGCCTCCTGCCAAAAATGTTTCCAGAAGGTTCATACAAATGTCCAGTGCTTAATAGTTCTGGCTCTCATACATCCCTCCTTCCACTCCGGAGTGAGTCAGATGTTTCCTGGGGTTAAGGCACTGCAGGGGAAAGGCAGCAGGGCTGCTGGTGTTTCCTGCGCACGGGGGAAACTTTCCTCTCGCACCTAAGGTATCTCCATGGCTGGTGTATGAACTACTGTGAGGAGAAGTTGTGGATGCCCGATTACTGGATGTGATAAAGGCTAGATGGGGCTTTGAGCAACACTGTCTAGTGAAAGATGTCCCTGCCTGCAGTGTGGGGTTGGAACTGGATGAGCTTTAAGGGTCCCTTCCAACTCAAACCAGTCTGTGATTCTATCAGCCTTAACGAGGTGAAGGCCTTGTCCAGAAGATCATTGTCTGTGTTACATTGTGGAGTGTGTTTGGGAAGGGTTTGGATCCAGCTGTTTTCTTTCCACCCAGTTCTGGATGGACAAGTTCCTACTTCTGAAGTTCCTACTTCTTGGGGGACCCATTGGTTGATGGGCTAGTTGGTGTGTTCAGATTCACCAGCAAGGGACTTGGCTTCCCTATCTTGCTCCTTACAGCTACATGCCCCGAGTCTTCCTAACATCCCAGATGGGACAGGATGATTTACACACTGTTTGATGGGAAAGCCTGCAAGCATTACTGGGACGTCCTTTCCCAGTCCTGCCAGACCCCTTCAGTACAGCTGGTTATCAGTGAGTGGATATGTTGAGCGCAGTAATGGCATCATGGAAGCAGACAGTTTCCATGGCGTAACTGAACTTAGGACCCAGAAGAACCACAATGTGCAGTTCAGAGCCACCAAGCAACTTGCAGCTACCACACAGGCAACTTAGCTGCCTGCAATACTACTCCCAGAAGCTGCTGAATGGCCCTGGTCCCCAAACACCCCTCCTCCTGCCCATGGCACAGCAGCAGCCAGCTTCCACCGATGGCTCCTCCATGACACTGGTGCTCACTACACCGAAGTGGACCTCTGGGGCAGTACAACATGGGTTTGAACCCAGCAAGGCCAGATCCTGCTTTGTAGATAAATGGCACAGTTCCCAGGTGAATGCTTTTGGAGAAGGGCCCCAGAGAATCACACAGTCCATTTGGGTTGGAAGGGACTTTTAAAGGTCATCTAGTTGAACCCTTCCCTGCAGTGAGCAGGGCTATCTTCAGCTAGACGCTCAGAGCCCTGTTCAACCTGGCCTTGAACACTGCTAGGGATGGGCATCTACCACCTCTCTGGGCAGCCCGTTCCAGTGCCTCACCACCCTCATTGCAAAGAATTTCTTCCTCATATCTAGTCTAAATCTACCTTGTTTTAGTTTAAACCATTACTCCTTGTTCTATCACAACAAGCCCTACTAAGAAGTCTCTCCCCATCTTTCTTATAAGCCCCTATAAGTACTTAAAGCCTGCAATGAGGTCCCCCTGAAGCCTGCTCTTCTCCAGGCTGAACAAGCCCAGCTCTCTCAGCCTTTCCTCATAGCAGAGGTGCTCCATCTCTTTGATCATTTGTGTGGCTCTCACTCCTCTGGACTCTCTCCAACAGCTCCATGTCTTTCCCATGCTGAGGACTCCAGTGCTGGATACAGTACTCCAGGTGAGGTCTCACCAGAGGGGCAGAATCACCCTCAACCACCACTGTGCCAGTTGCTCCTCTACTCCTGCCAGCGATAGCAGCTACTTCATACCATGGGCATGTGGGGCTTTTGTTTCTCTGCCACCAGGCTGCAGCGGTGGGAACGGGCAGCCCTGTTCTAGCCAAGCAATCACAGCAGCTTCAAAGAAAGCCTCATCCCTGCCTCGCCACAGGCAGCAAAGCATCCAGCCAGGGACCAAACCTAGCCTCCAAACGCCAACAGGCACAAAAGCAGCATCGCTCAGGCAGGAGCACTAGTCCCAACCCAGGCGCCTTTGCCTCTTGGGTGGGTCCACGCTGTCAAATAACCCAGCTCCCGGTTCCCTCCCAGCTCCTGGCTCCCCCATCGCTCACATTGCAAAAACATGAGTTCACTCCTTGGAGCGAATGAATTGGCTTCCTCCAAACAAAACCTAGGTGTGGTGCTGGGTGAGTTCACCCCAGGGATCAGTTCCAAATGGCAGCCTGGTTAATGCTGCCCCAGCACTGGCTCTGCTCCATTTTGGACAGTCCTAATGCACTATCCCCGGACGTTTTGCACCGTCAAAGCCTCCTGCAGATCCCCAGGGCATGCAACACACACTCTCAGTATCACGCATGAAAAATACCACATTGCTGGGCTGCAGCAAAGCTCTTATTGCAGGCTCTTTGAACCACCTCCCAGACTAAAGAACTACACAAAAGGCTACTGCAGTATCACAGGAGAAACTCCAGGGCCACTGGGCACCTCCTCTAGAAGGGGCTACCCTCAAGCACTATAGTGGGGAAACACTATGAGTGACACTTGAGTAGCGGTCACCATTATCTCTGAGGTCCAATGGGCCCAATTCACCTGGGGAATAGGACAACAAGCTCCACTGGAGCTAGTGGCATTGCACCAGTCTTGTCTTGGTGTTCTTTAGTCACCAGCCACTGCTGGACACCACAGGGGTTTCCACTCCCTTTCGATCACTGCTTAGACTCAGGAGCTGCCCCAAGCCCAGCTCAAGGAGCACAACTCTCCCACAGCACGGACATGACTCTGTTTGCATCCCTGCATCCCTGCTTGGCACAAGGGACAGTGCAAACTGGGGCTGGGGTGGGATATATCACTTTGTGAACACACATGGCATGGACCAAAGGAAGGGAAACAAAGAGCCTGAGGGAATCTGCTGCAAGCTACCATAAAGTGTCCCACCTCCCCACCGCAGCCTGGAGAGGAATTTGAGAGCGGATTAAGGCAGGGAGCAGAGGCTGGATTCAAAGCCCAATGGAGAAAAGCAGGCTCTTTCCTCTGATTTCAGCAGAAGCCATAAGAAAACACAGAGGTTAACTCGGGGTGGCTGCAGCAGGCAGAGCAAATACCTCCCGACAGGAGCGGGATTTGTAGCAGAGGATAAAATCACTTAGGCAGCAGCCAGGGGAGCAAACAAACCCCACTCTTGGTGACACACAGGCATTGTTTTCACGATTTTTGTCCTTTTGTCTGGTTTCTCCCTTGTTTTCTCTCCCCTTGTGTTGCTTCAGGCTGGTATTTTGTCATCTTCTTTAGCTGCTAAACCACAGTGCCACTCAGTTCTTCCCCAACCAGGCTCTAAATAATCCTAAGCATCACTCTGGACTAGCTGAAACCACCAAGATGCTCCAGTTAACGCTGTGCTGTTTGATGACGATGTACACCGGTGGCACCACACATTGTACGCAACACGTGGAGGATGCTCCATCTCTCCTGAAGCCCAGCAGCATCTCTCCAACTGCCACCGTGTAACAGGGTCAAACTTTCCTATTGTCACCCCCAGGGAGCTCAATGGGAGGTTTGTCTTAAGGAGCTGCGCTTGAAAGCATCATAGGGCTTCCTGCTGGTGGGATCATGGGGGGATGAATCACTGGGAAGAGAGCTGGGAGATGTCAGCAGGTGATGGAGAAAAGCTCTCAGTCTTCCCACCACGCATTAAGGACACTGCTCCCATACAGTGTCCCGCCTGCAGAGGTGACAAACCACAGCCGCCTTTGGGATGACACACAAAGAGGACAAGCACGTAATGATGCATCCCCAGAATAGTCCCAGCCTCCACTGGCTTGTGGCTAAGGCACTGCTCAAGCCACAGGCCCTGCCTGACTTGTCCCTTCAAACCCCTGCAGACAGCTTGCCCTAATGCCACCCCACAGCAATGCAACCTTCTCCCATGGCCTTGAGGCTGCTGCTCCTGATGTCCCACCATGCTCCCAACGGGAGCGAGTGGGGTCTTCTCTGCACTGATTTAACAACAAGCCACAGCAGCCACGTGCATGCTGGCAGCAAAGAGTGAAAGGATGCTGATGTGGCGAAAAAAACCTCTACTCCAGCAGCTAAAAAGCCCTATAAAACCCTAAAATACCCCCAGAACCCACATGAGTGCGGAGAGCGAGGCTGTCAGCTGCTAAGGCTGAGAGAGCCCTGGTAATGCAGTGGTGAAAAGATTTAGAGAAAAGTCAATATACTTCAAGGGAAAATAAATGTCTGTGGACACATTTGCTCCCAGCGCAGACTCGAGCTTGCTGTGGCTCCATGCTTTGCTGTCTCGAGGAGGAGTTGGACAGCAGTGCTCCATAGAGAAACCAGATGTGCAAGAGTAGGCAGGCTCCAGATGAGGAAGGCTGCTGTGGTCGCCTCTGCCCATCGAGGGAGAGTTTGCTGCCACCTTAGGGTCTGTCAGCACAGCTGAGAAGTTCAGTCACAACCGCTGTGAGTGCTATGGGTTGGTGGGAGTTGGTTTGCTCGGGTGCCCACTGCAGCCTAACGGAGAAGGGCACTATCTCCTCCTGGCTGGACTCCAGGAGCAAACTGGTGGCTAAGTCAATGCTGTAATAACTGTTCAGATGGCTCCGTTTCACACTTGGGATATACTGGAGTAAGCAACCCTTATTGCCAAAAGGAATTTGCAAACAAAGAATGGAGCCAGTGCTGCTGGCAACCATGACCCAGCCTGGGCAGCAGTTGCTTTGCAGATGTGCAGTGGTGGCATTGCATCTTGTCTCCTCCGAACAGCTGCACTGCTCCATGAACTGGAACATCCACAAAGGCACTTCAGATGGAGGAGGAGATGACCCTTGGGCTCTTCTGAACTCATTGCTGCGTCTCCTCATCAGAGATGTTTGGGTTCACTGACCACCCACAATGGCAGAGAGAGGAAGAGAAAAATGACAACCCACCATGTCACTTATGGTCCTGGTGCAGCTGGGACAGTTCAGCTGGACAGCAAGAACTCACTGACCAGCACTTACCAGGGCACCTGAGGGCAGGCCAGTGCTCCAGGTAGGAGTTGCCCAGTCACGGCGACAGGAGCAGCACCCAGGAGGGACACCCAGAAAGGCAGCAGTAGAGGGACAGCAAAGTATAGCAGAAGAATCTCAACCATGTCAAAGTGGTTTAGAGCGGGTGACTGTTTCCCATGGGGAACTACTCTATTACCCCATTAGCCTCAGTGGAAGGATCACATGGACAAATGATGCTCTGGATTGAGGGGGGGGAATCCCTTCCAGACTGAGCACTTACAAGTGCCAAGATTAAGGGGAAGATGCTGTGTCTCAGGAGCATCTACTCTTGAGTCCCATTTCAGTGCTGCAGACCTATGGTGAAGGCAGCAGCTCAATACAGACAGAAGGAGAGAAATCCTCATTCCCAGTGGCCATAACACCAAGGGGCAAGCAAAACAGCAACGACACATATCTCCCAATAGCAGCCAGCTTCCTGTCTACCTCCCACCTCTGAGGTGGCCCTGGCCTTGGAGGCGAGCCGGAGACAGCTTAGTGCTCAGGGACACGGCTGGATTAGTCTCTCTGGTATGAAACAACTGTGGTTGGCTCTTCCTCCATCAAGAACTGGGGAAGAAAAAGGAAAACAACACCTCTTCCTGCCATCTGGATTGCTAGACGACACAAGCCAAAACATGTGTGCCATATGTACACAGCTGCGCAGCGCAGGGATGCCGCTGTCAGCCCATCTGCCCCGCATGCTGCGTGCCAGTCACTCACGCTGGGGGGGGCTGCCGAGATGGGGAGGGTGTTCTGCATGGCCTCCCCTTCTCCTCCTCCTCTCCAGGCATGGATAGACTCCCTTCCTACAAGCACTAGGGATTTATCCCATGCATGCCAGTGAGGATGGGCATCTCCAGCCCCACGCATCCAAACAGGGTGGGGAAGGGGATGCTACCCTGCACGGGTGCTGGGTACCTGTGGCTGAGTGGGGCTTCCCGCGGCTCCATATCCGGCACCCAACCCCTTCCCAAAGGGGCCGGAGCCGGCTGTGTGCAAGCACCGCGCTCTCCCGTGCTCCTTGCCTGCCTGTCTGCAGGGAGGTATCAGTTTCAGTGCCTCAGGAAAAGCCTCCCAGCTGCTTAAGGGCCTGATATGTGATGACAAGGAGGTGACGGAGGACTGAGCGAGGAACAAGAAGTAAACCGAGGTCTGTGGCTGTTAGCACATGGGGGGTGCCTCCTGCATGGGGCTCAAGGCTCTTTGTATGCTCAGGGATGTGAAAAGCTGATGCTTACCCAAAGCAAGAGAAAGCCTCCCTATTGCACCTCCCTCCTCGAACACACCTCTCCCACTCCTGCTTCCCGCTGACCAAGACATGACAGAACTCAACGTCCTCTCGTCTGATCCAAACTGCTCCTCAAAAACCCTTTCCGCCAGCACCGGTGTGAATGATCTGAGTGACAAGCCAGCGCCGTGCGTATGTTCCATGAAGCTGACTGTCACCTGATGTCACGTACAGCACCAAGCACGCCGCTGGCAGCCCAACAAGAAATGAATGCAAATGTCATCCAATGATGGTCGGGACAGCCAGCCCACCCCTCAGCAAATTGATAGGAAGACCTCGCAGCAAGCGTTTCCCAGAGAATGACTCCTTTCTCTCTGCAGCGCGAATACAGCTCTGCCTGTATGCTCCTCTGCTGACCCTGGAGACCGGCTTTCATGGGAAGAGAGGACAGCAACTTGTTCTCCAGGCTCTTTGTGCTCCCAGCTGAGTCCAAGGCTGAAATGATTTATGAAGGCAGGGCCAAGGCCAGGAATCTGAGGCTTTTCGAGAGTTGCCCATTTCCCCGAAGAGTGCTGCTTTAATTTGTTGCTTGCCTGACTTCTGCTTGAGGCTCAGCCTAGAACAAGATTGCCAGTGATTTGGGAAATCAGTGCTACTTCCCCTTGCGGTTTTGGTGGTGTAGATGTCTGTCCACGGAGAATTAGGCTGACACTTCCAGGCGTGTTACACACAGTCGCCAAACAACCAAGATATGGAAGCAGCTTAAAGAAACAAGATATACCAAGTCTGGAGCTTGCATCTACAAGGGACAGTATCTCAGCACTGGAGGGACAGCATCCAGCATGGGCTGGATTACCGCGATTGTAACAGAAGCTGTCAGATCCCACCACCATGCGGTGATTTAAAATGCTCTGATTTAGATGCTCATTGGCAATTCCCTTCTGACATGCAGCCCTAGTCTTAGCTGAGGTTGGGGCTGGAAGTCTGTTTGCACTAGATGACGGGGAAGGATTAACTCTTGGGGTGCAGCTACCCAATATGCAGTGGTCACTGAGAGGGGCATCATGCAGGAGAGGGGAACAAGCAGAGCTCCTCTAAGCAGGAAACAGGATTGAGTCTTAAAGTCCCCTAAGGAATGGGTTGGGTAAGTAATGTCTGAAAGATGGTAGCCAAAAGCCTGGGTGCGTGAGTCCCCCTGCTAGCCAAGCGTGCTGCTCCCGCTGGGCTGGAGGGACCATCCTGGGAGAGGTGATGCTCAGCATCACTCACCATTAGACCCATCTGCAGCTCACAGCCTCCAAGCTCTGCTCACCTCCTGTCTACACACCTGGGATAGTCCCATCAGCATACTGGAAGGCAGAAAAGCTGGGACAGCTGGGCTTGCACAGTGTGACAGCACATCGTTGTCTATCAGCGAGCTGTTACAGGGTGCCTACACACAGAAGGAAGCACAGGGCTGAGTACAGTGGCCAGGGCGCTGGTTTTTATCCTTGTGGGAAAGATACAAGAACCCTGTGGCTTCTCCAGATCTATCCTCACCTTCCATAAAGTTGGGAAGGTGAGGGAGTGATTTTGTCCAGGACCTTCATTTACCTTTCAGGAGGTCCACCCTGCCAGTGAGAACACATCTATGACCCTCCACAGGAGACCATAAGCATTTTCAAGACCTCTCAACAAGGAAGCCCAGCACCACACATACTTCAAGCACACACTAATGTAAAAACTATGGGAAACTAACTGGGACCACAACTGAACTCTGCTATCCCTGGCAGACACAGGACACACAGAAAGCTTCAGAGGCGGCTGCAGGAACCCAAAAGACCCTGACACAAAAGCCAACAGGAGTTTGCTACTGCCCAGATTCCAGGTGATCCCTTTGAGTGAGTCTACCCCAGCTGGAGAGCTGCAAGTACACGTGCTCTTGGTACCAGAGCATCACCCAGCTCACAGCTTGGCCAAGTGCCTCTCTCCACCCGCTGCCTTCACTCGGAGGGCTTTCTCTGTTTTGTTTCATTTCCCACCCCTCCATGCAGTTCTCTCTCTGGGATGATGGGGGGGAAGTCCAAAAGTTCCTAACTGCGAGCAAATTAAAAGCCCTTATTTATTTATCTTGAGTGTTAGCATACTTGTAGGGCTGGTACTTCCAGGCATTTTGAACCGACTTCCCCTTCTGTCAGGCGTCCGCTCCGGACTCCTGCCTTTAATCTACCCTGACCTCAGGGCAGAGCAGCCGCCGAAAGGGAACGCGGGGCGGGTGCGGAGGGTGTGTGTGTGTGTGTGTGTGCGCTATTTGCCCAGCGATGCCCTTCGCCGTCCCCGCACCCTCTCCGCGCCCGTTCCGCGGGGTGCGGGCGGCAGGTACCTGCTTCCGCAGCGCCTCGAAGGCGGCGCTGATGGTGTGGACGCGGGTCCTCTCCCGGGCGTTGGCCAACAACCGCCGCGTCTGCTGCAGGGCTTTGATCTCCGGCGAGACTCCGGACGCCTCTCCCGGCCGCGGGCGCGGGGAGGCGGCGGGCGGCGGCGGCGGCGGCTGCTGCGGCGGCGGCGGCGGCGGGGCGGCGGGGAAGGCGCTGGCGGCGATCGCGGCGCTGCGCGGCTGCCAGGCGGGCGGCGGTGCGGCGGGGGGCGGCGCGGGGTGGCTGCGGTTGTGGTGCGGGGCGCGGAGCGCCGTCCTCCTCCCGCCGAGCACTTTGAGCTCCACGCGGAAACTTTTGCAGCCGTGCTTGCGCCGCAGCCGCCGCAGCCCCCCGAGCTCGGCGGGGCACAAGCGCGGCCAGGGCTCGCCTTCGGTCAGCGGCGTGCTCCGCATGGCGCGGAGCGCTCAGCGCCGCCCGCTCCGCCGCTCCGCTGCTGCTGTTGCTGCCTCCTCGCTGCTGCCCATCTGCGTCGCAGCGGGCCCCGTCCGTGTGTCCGTGTGTCCGCGGCTCCCCGCAGCCTGCCTCCCAGCGCCGGCAGCCGGCCCGCCGCGCCGATGAGCGGCTTTAAAGAAACAGGAAGGCTGGGCTTCTTTTTTTTTTCTCTTCCCAAAACAGCTGTGCTGCCAATCTCCTTTGTTCATCCCCCCCCACACCCCCCCCCCCTTCCCTCCCCTCCCACCCCACTCCCACTTTCTTCTTTAATCTCGCTTTTCCATGCGGTGGAAGAGAAATCCTGCCCCCCGGAGACTCGCCGCGACCCACCGTGTGCGCTCCCTCCCGCCCCCCCCCCCCCCTTTTGCCTCCCCAGGGAAATCCGTGATTTGCTTTGGTTTCCAACCTTTCTTCATCCCGTTTCTCCCCTCCTATCTCTTGTTTCCCCCCCCCCCCCCATCAAGATCCTCATCTGCGAGGTGGGGGGTGTCTGACTTCACGTTGCCTTCCTAAGTGCGCCTGGGAGCAGCGAGGGGAGCCGGCGGGACTGGGAGCCGCAGCAGCTCCAGCATCTCCCAGATATCCCTCCCGCCGCTGCTTTCGCCTTCGGCTGCTGCTCTGCCACCGACTTTGGAGCCGCTTGGAAGAAGCGTTCAGCAGCAAAGGGCTGCCCTGTTTTCCACAGGGATAACAAGGGAGCCCGGATGTGTTGGTAATTCCTACCAGCCCTGGGCTGCTTTCTGTCTTCATCCCCAAACCCCCTTAACTCCCTTTGCCCCAGCACGCTGTCCCACAGTTCAGCAGGGCCAGGGGTCTCAGCAGAGCAGGAGGGATGAAGAGATGCAGGGACCTGCCTGTGGTCCCAGTCAGAGCTGTGGCGCGTCTGGGAATAAACTGCATTTCACAGGGTTGTAGGAAAACTCAGGACAGATCTGTCAGTTTTAACAGTATCTCTGTTATTGAGGTTCCTGTTCTTAAGTCACCTAAACCCCTTAGACATGAAGTCATACTGAGAATCAAGGGGCTGTAAGCCCTGAGGTTCTTGAATTCACTGCAGAGAAAAGGATGTCGATTCCTAACCTCCTCCTCCCATGGCATGTCACCCTGGCAGCCATCAGCACCATGTGGGGTGAGCAGAGGGAGCTTCTATTGACCAAGTTGAGGTCCATGAAGCAAGACAAGCTCTGCCTGATGGTTGATGTCCTCTGCTTTGTGCTACTGTGGCCAGACTGCCCCAAAGCAGACACAACAAAGTGGAGAACTAGAGGTACTGGCGACAGTGCTAGAGAAGACGCTGAGTTCAGCATCACCCCTGCCTCGTGGTGGTGCTGGCAAACTGCTCTAATATCCTCAGCTAGAGACTCTGAATTATTGCTAGTAGTGACGGAGCATGCCCTAATGGCCCTTTTCTCCATCTTTTGTCTCCGAGTTCCTCTAACTCAGAAGGGTGAGAGCCAGCAAAGGGGTTTTTGGTTGGCCTGGTTTCTCCCAAGTGTCCCGACGAGTGGCAGTAGCACCAGCCCCTCCAGCAGCATCTGTCTTTCAGTGGAAGCCTATGTTAAACATTTAGTGCCTCTTCTCACAAGAGAAGGAGGATTAAGCCCAAGATCTTGGCCAAACTTCAGTCTTATCCATTAAATGCTGCCTACCTAAAACCCTTCTGCTGTTCCAGATTGACTCCATGGACCAAATCCATTTACTAGGGGGTAAATAGATGAAGCTCATTGAAAGCAAAGTCATTTTCAGCCACTTACACCATTTGTTTTTCACATCTTGCCCTTAAGGCGCATGTATTTTCTGGGTGCTGGTTATGTAGCTGCTCCCTTGGCGGTGGTTGTATTACGGAGTGCTTCCAAGAAGAAACCTAAACCTGAGTGTCCCCAGTCACATAACTGCCTGTCAGACCTTCCTCTTCTCTCCTTTTAGTATCCTCGTGGTTATGTGCATCACGGGAGAGCTGGGGAGGCCCAAATCAGGCTGAGTCACTAGGGTCCTTGTCCCTCAGGGTGACGCACTGTGTGGTGCACGTAGTCCGTCCCCCTCTGTGTCCTGTTTGCAGACAATACAGGAATGACAGATGCTGAGTAGATGCAAACCTGCACCAAGTGCATGAACCTGCTTTCATTTCATTAGTAAAAGTACTGCAAGCTGCCTGAGGACTCTCTTGTGTCGTAGAATCACAGAATCACAGGCTGGTTTGGGTTGGAAAGGACCTCAAGATCATCCAGTTTCAACCCTCTACCATGGGCAGGGATGCCTCACACCTTCCCATGTTGCCCAGTGCTCTGTCCAACCTGGCCTTGAACTCTGCCAGGGATGGAGCATTCACCACTTCTTTGGGCAGCCTGTGCCAGCGCCTCACCACCCTCACAGTAAAGACCTTCTTCCTTACATCCAACCTGAGCTTCCCTTGTTGAAGTTTAAACCCATCACCCCTTGCCTTATTGCTGCAGGTCACCAATGAAGAGTCCCTCTCTGGCAACCAGTCATCTGATGGGGTTGCTCCTTTTCACCTTAAAGGTCGTTGAACCTAAAGCTTTCTTGAGACGAAACTGAAGGGAGAGATTTAAACTCCAATGAAAAGGCCTATACAACCTCTTCCACCAGCTGAAAGTTACTCTTTCAATAAAGCAAGGATGAGTTTCCTGCAGAGTAAATCCTGCCCTACAGCACAAGCCAGGGTAGCCCCACAGTCACTGCCATGCTTTCCACATGCAGGAGATGGGCAGTAGATGCCTCAGGTTACAGACACCCCCTTAACTCTGCAAATTAAAGCAAGTGGGGCCATGCTTGCATCAGTATTCAGGTTAGGAGCAGCATGGCCTTGTGCCATGCCACTGGAGCTGCCTTTCAGGACTGAATGAAGCAACACCTCCAGGCGGTGCTGGCTGCTCTGTGCCATATGGATGCAGGAGCTCATTCTGTGCACCAGAATGATGGCATGAGGTGGAAAACAGATGGAGGGAATCGCCTGCAGAGTAAAGGAGCATGGTTGTGAGTTGTAGTGAAACTTCTGACCTCTCCTTCCTGCAGACCACTTCATATCAGCCCTGTCTGCACTCAGAGTTACGTTGTTTGAGCTGTCCTGCAGTGTTCTGCAGCATAGGTGTGGGTAAGGGAGGTACTTGCCCTGAACTGGTCTCTGGGTGAAACTCCTCAGTGGGTGGCTCTCTGCTCTGCTAAAAATTAATGTGGTTGAAAGAAACGTATCTTCAGATAATCTACTTTTTTAAAGGATAAATAAGTAGAAAGGAAAAGGAAATGGTAGCAATACATTAAGTGGCAAGATTTAGTGGGAGGTGCAGCCTGAGCTGTTTGAAAGGGGTAAAGATGTGCTGCAGGTGGGTGCCAGGGACGTGTCTCCAAAGCAGAGCCCGAAGGATGGGACTTCTTCCCTAGGAAAGCATCCTGAGCATCTCTGAAAGGTGATTCAGCTGGTGACAGCATTGTACATTCTGCAAACCAGAGCACACTTCCAACCTCTGTGAAAAACCAGAGCTCTGAGCTTGTAAAAAGGAACATCTACTCTCCTGTGCATTCTCCAACACCCTCAGGCAAGAGGCATTACTTCAAAACGCTATTGAAGAGCAAAAACCTGAAGTCTGATTGCGAATGACAGGCTGAGTATACCAGTGTGAAGCTGAGTCATCAAAGTGAGATTGAGACACAGCCTTGAGCCTTCTTCTTTCACCGTTTCAATGTGTGTCATGTACTCTGACGTTATCATTAGGAGCTTGACAGCATTTGCGCTGTCAAACAGAGTTTGACATTTGAGTCTTTCTTGGGAGCTACAAAACAGTGTGTGTTTTGAAGCATGGAAGATATAAGAAAGGAGAAGGGGACAACTTTTCTCCTTCTCTGGCATAAAAATTCCATCAGGAGCACATTCTTTTATTGTGAAGTATTTAAGCAACAACAACAACAAAAGGAATCAAGAAAAAGCTTGGCAGGATTAAAGTTTGTTCAGTCCCAAATCTGGGGTAAAAAGAAAGAGAAAAAGAAGAATTAAAAAATGCAGTGTTTTTATAGTTCTATGAAAAACACATCTTAAAAAGCAGCAATTGGAGAATACAGGCAGAAAAGGAGAGAAAAAGTGAGAAAAAGCTGCTGAACACATGTCTATTGTTAGTGAAGAGAAGAGAAATTTCTCCAGCATTAGGAAAACCCTGTAGCATTGCTAAGTACCCATAAAATGTACAGTGGGAGTTGCAAGAACCACTGAAGCTGGTGGTCTCTCATCAGCGGGGGTTTTTAAAGCTATTTGGAGACTCGGCGAATGTGCATGGGCAGGATTACAGGATAGTGCTCTTGGATCATATGAAACTGAGGAAGGATAGTGAAATGAGGTAAGACATGAGAATTATTCACACCCAATGTACATTGGAGACATATCTGTCATTGGCTTCAAATTGAATTTCTTTTTAAATGCTTGGGATTTTACTTGACACAGTCCATATGCACTCAGAGGGAAAAGTGCTAATGACAGTCTACAGCTTAAGATTATTCTCTAAATGATTACATTTAACCCTCCTCTCCTCTCCTCTCCTCTCCTCTCCTCTCCTCTCCTCTCCTCTCCTCTCCTCTCCTCTCCTCTCCTCTCCTCTCCTCTCCTCTCCTCTCCTCTCCTCTCCTCTCCTCTCCTCTCCTCTCCTCTCCTCACCTCACCTCACCTCACCTCACCTCACCGAGAGGCTGTAACAGTGACCCAAGGTCTGAACAATATGTTTTGGCAGTGTATCTCAGCAAAGAGCAAAGTGTGAGATGCCCATGGCCCATTCAGATCGCTGCTGCCCAGTAGCTTTCTAGCCCATCAGAAAGAAGTGCAATGATTTCCAGAGGGAGAGCAAATGAAGCCTGTGATAAGAGCTACGTAGTTATGCTGGACATAACAATCTTTGCAATATATTACCTAAAGGAGTCTGTGCTGCTTGAGTTCTGTAAGTAAAAGCTGGATGTCTTTTAAAAGTAGGTTATGGTTTAAGCTGTGGACTTGCTGCAGGAGTTGTTGTATGAATTTATGTGGAAAGCTGGGCTAAATACTGATGCAGGATCCCTCTGGCTGTAATAGCTTTGAATCCCGATCAGGTGTCTGACTTTCTGAAACATCAGTGCACATGTTGTTGGAAGGCAATTGGGTGCTCGGCAGCCTTGCAGGTTGGTTTGGAGGAACTCTGCTGCACATCAAGAGGCTCAATTTCATAAGAATCATTTTGCTTAAAATCTTTGAAACCTTGAAGTTCTCAGCCTAGCGCCAGTGGAAGTACTGTGTTACCCAGACCAACGCTTCAAGTGCCTCTGTCCTGCTATAGCAAGGTGAAAGATGCATCTCCACTAACCTGCAGAAGGCTGAGCTACATGTTATAGTGACCCTGGAGCCATCAAGACCAAGGACAACTCTTCCACTGACTTCAGCAAGAGCAGATAAGGTCTCCTGCGTTGCAGGGGTGTGAGATGGGATGTTGGATAGCTGGGTAAGGACCTGCAAAAACCTCAGTTCTTTCTCTACCCATGAGCTAATCCACTGGTATATGCAGTTGCACTGGCAGCTGGTCTGGCTTCAGCCCCATCTGACCTCACCCATCACTGACATCAGTAAAAGTCCTCCCATTTGTTTGTTTAGGACCTGTCTGAGGCTGGGAGGTTGTTCGTGTGGTCAAGAGAGAAGTTGTGTGTAGAGGTGGACGCAAGGTACAGTCCCAGCTCTGCCAAAACTTCTCTTGTGGGTTGTTCCCTCTGGTGCTCCTGGCCTCCTGTGGAATCTGGCAAGGAGCAGTACTATGCCCTTCCTTGCCCCGACACAACTCCTCACTGTCTTCCCTGTGCCCTACAGCACCAACAAGATGCACAGTGTCAGCATTGGCTCAAACTTCTCCTTTAACCAGTCAAGGCAGTGAGAGCTGAAGTAGATAGCATTTTCTAGGCTTGTCAAACAGTTACTCTTTACATCCAGACAAAAGATACACAGGGTCATGCAAACAGCCTCGGGCTTCCCTCTGCTTATTTTCCCCACTGAGCATCCTTTGGGCTTTGCTGATTTTGTCTTTGGATTGTCAGGTCCCCTTTCGCAGCCTATCTCCCTCCCCTGTTGCTTCTCCCTAGTCAGTGAAAGCAAGCTTGTTCCTCTTGTCTCCCCATCAATTGATATTCCCGGTCAGCTACAAATCCTGCCCTGTTCCTGCACCACTTGGTTCACTCTGAAGTCCTTGACCAGCTCTGAAATGCCAATAGAGAAGAAGCTAACATGTCCTTGAATAAGGATGTCTTCAGTGACAGTGTATGTATAGTGATAAATGCCATGGCAAAACCGGGACTAAAAATCTCTATGGATAAATTGTGGCAGAAAAGAAAACATAAAAGGATGAGATGCTAAAGTCTTTCACTTAATATTCTTTTGGTCTAGAAAAAGGACCATGGACCATAAATAGAACACAGGTACAGCCTCTTTTTGAGTTCAAACCTACGTGTTTTGATGGAAGTTTACTTCTGTGTAGTGAGGGCAAAGCACTTGTTTGCCAGATTGTTTTAGTGGTGGCTGTTGAATGTAGTTTGCTAGGGCCCAAAAATTCCAAAGGACTCTTCGTGGTTACAGTAAAGGGAGCAAAATTAGAGACACTTTTATTATAAACTCTTTAGTCAAATGCTTCAGGTGTAAAAGAGCTTTTAAAGGTGAAGAGGGAAGAGTACTACCACTGGGAGTTTCATTAATGTAAGCCAAGTGCCCACATCTCCTGTGGGCAGTCACAATGATGATGCGGAAATCGAGGTTTGAGAAGGTAGAGGGTTCCCAGAGAGGTTTATCTTCATGAAGGAGGTCTTATCACCTGCTAAAGTTTAGTATTTTCTATTATTAACCATTCATCAAAAGGGATGAATTTGGTAACTCGGTGTTTTCCCGCAAAACTTCATGTAGCAGCTTGTTTCTGGTTAGGTTTGAACTTCACACTGGGATACATTACTTTAGAGGCGTATTAGTGAATGGAGACGTGGGAGCCCAGAGTCATACTGTTTTGTAGTAGAAAGACTGTAAGAAACAGTGCAGAGTGGTCTTACCCATGGGACATCATCCCAGCTTAGTCAACAGCTAAGGGAACTCTTGAACTAAAGGCTGAGTTTGGACTATGGTGTTAAATAATTATGCTGGAGATTGCCACCATTACTTTTTCAAGCCCATTTATACTCATTTGTAATATTTTTAGTCCCATATCTCATTTGTGAGAGAAATGTCTTTCTTCCTGTTCTAAACCCACTGATCGTTTCTCTGTCCCCTGATGCTCTCAGAAATGGTGCACAATTATTTCCTATTCATCTTCTCCACGCAACTCATGACTTCATAGACCTCTCTCAGATCCCCTCTGCCTCCTTTTCTCCCAAGTGAAAGGGTTTTACCCTATTGTGGCTCTTCTTGTCTGGAAGCTGTTCCCCATCTCTGGTGTCTTGTTGCCCTTTATTGCCTATTGTAGTTCTGCTCTATCCTATATGAGATTGGTGCACTGGAGCTATGTGCAAAAACTCTTTATATTGCTCTGGATGATTTTCCTGCTAGTTTTTAATTTTCTCTTTGCCTTTTTATCCCCACAGAGCACTAAGTTCGCATTTGTAGAAAACCATCCAGAGTAGCTTCAGGATTTATTCCCAACAGTGGTAGCTCACTCGGTGCTCATTCTTGTGGGTGTACCCTTAGGGTTTGAACTAGGTGATCTTAAGGTCCTTTCTAACCCTAACTATTCTATGATTCTGTGATTCTGCGATTGCTTTTTTCTCATTACTTACATTATTCTGAATGCTGTTTTCCATTTTATTGTGCAATCATTTAGCACTGCAAGTCCTTCTGAATTTCTTTGCTCATGGCTTTAGTTGGAACTATTTTAGATGGTTTAGTATCATCAGAAAAGCTTGTCACCCTGCTCTTCTAGAATAAATGTATGTTGAGCACCAGAGGTCCTAGCAGCATAGAACCTCATCCAGTTATTTCTTGTTTGATCTCCTATCTTTAACCAGTTACTGAGCCACAAGAACTGTTCAAGAACAGCCTGACAGTGTTCAAGGCAGAGTCTTGGGTGGTATGGTCTAGTGTGAGGCGTCCCTGCACATGGCAGGGGGCTGGAACTGGATGATCTTAAGGTTCTTTCCAACCCAAACCATTCTGTGATTCTATAGGTTCCCACATAGCGAATCCAAATGAACTGTATTATTCAGAACATCATCCCACAAAACTCAGTAACGCCCTCAAAGATCTTGATTTGTGAAACATGACTTCCACCTATACTTGACTCTTCCCCATTGCATCTTGCTCCCTGATGTGTCTAATACTCTGTTTGCTGAATATTTATCAGCTTGCCCTATACAGAATCACACTTGTCTGTGTTTATTTCTTCAATGAGCCATCTCTGGAAACTGCTATTTCATTTTGCATCACGTTTACAGCTTCTATTCGTTTGCTGTAGGCTGATTTAAACAGCAGGTTGGCTCTGCACCACAGAACTGTTCAGCAGCTTCCTCTTTGGATTTCCATAGAGCTCTTGGGTGAATACCATCTGCTCTTGCAGATTTGTCTTATTCACTTTATCAGCTTGTTTGAAATTCTTTTCCACTGACACTTCAATTTGAGATATCTCTTCAGACGTGCTCCCTGTAAGGGAAGGCTGTAGTGTGGGATGCATCTACGGTATTTATTTGACTTTGCTATCATGTGTCTTGAGTGCTCATTTATTATGTATTGATCACGTATTAGTCTGAACAGCTGGCTGGCAAACTACTTGCTTTGAGGGTTTTGGAGCAGTTTTTATTATTAGTTTTCAAACCTTTAGGAAATTACTCTTCAGAATGCCTTTAAATAGATTTATATTATTTTATAACACTGGCTTACCTATATGCATGGTTTTCCTATATCCCCTTTTGAACTTTATTCCCATATTTTATTTTTGAATAGACTTTATTCTGTTCATTCGATTAACATTTAGGATTAAAAATGTAATTTAGGCTTTAAATAAACTCTGTGAGTTCCGAAATCCTTTGACTGTTAACTTCCTCTTTCAACTTCCTTTCAGTACAATTCGCCAGTTTTGGGTTACTGCCTGTCAGCATCCTACAAACAGAGAAAAAGCTGTTATTTAATATATGAAAGATGTGACTGGTGACCTATACATCAGAGTTTACTGCAGGACTTGGTTCAGTACCAGTCAGTAAATGTCTTCCTAGGTTTAGTATGATATAAAATATGACCCCTTCCAAAATTCAAGCCAGTTCTGAAATGCAACTACTCCACCTTGGCTTCCTAACATGATTCATAGCACATAAATGAATACTCTGTGGACATTATCAACTTTCTGACAGTTTGAACTGTGAGCTTCTACACTGATCAAGGTCATGGTGAATAGGGTAGCAAAAGAAATGGGGAAAGAGAAATCAGTGGTGGGCTGAAGTACAGCAGTCAACTTGTAATACATGTTCAAAGTCTCCCTATAAAGCCCAGAACGTTGGAGCTGCAGAAGAACTGAGCTTTGGCCAAAATTTGGTGACCCATTAACAAATATGAAGCTGCCTTAGAGTGGGAATTTGCCTTCAGGGTTGGGTTTGAGTATCCTGCTTTCTTGCATGCGAGCTGTTCAGCACTGAGAGCTGGACACATCCACCCACCTGGATGACATAGGGACAGTGTGAAGAGGTTGATTCTCTGTTGCCGTGTGTGTGGTTTGGCATATTCTCCCTTGGCTAGTGATAGGAGTGATGGTCTCTCAGCTGGATGAAGAGCGATTGGTTTGTTATTGTTGTTGAATTCATTTCTGCCCCATCAGCCTAGTGAAGGCACTCATAGCAGGACTGTGTCAATGCACCAGCCAGGCCCTTGTTTCCTACCATTGAAACTTTCCCAGGAGGGCAGGCAGTCTGCCAAACCAGGACCATCCTCCAGCCTGCACACAGAAGTGCACACCACATCAGAGGACAAGCTGTTGCCCATACTGTTAAATCACAAGTATGCTCTGTTGGATGGGTTTGGTCTGGGCCTAGTGAATATTCTCAGACAAAGCCTGAGCACACTTTGAGGATAGCCTAGGACAGGGTTGATTCCCAAGGGACAATTTTCATGTGGTCACCACTGGGTTTTTCCATTCTTTTTTCTTTTTTTTTTTTCCCTTGGGTCTGAGTGAGGAGCATTTAGCCATCTGGACCCACTTTATGCCATGATAATAGACATTATAGCTATAAAATGGCCTTTAGCTGTTTAATTTATCATTATGCATGCAACTGGAGTCTTCACTGTTGTTCTTGAATGGTCTTGGGTGTAAGTTTGAGCAAATCTCCTTTCTTCCTCCAGCCTGCTGTACAGTCAGCCTCATAGAATTTTGGCTTGGTTTGTATTTGGGAGAAAAGATAACTAAGCATGCTGGTTATTGAACAGGCAATGGCATTGCTAATCAGCCATGTCCTTTAACCAGGTCTCTGGTTGTTAAGAGGTCTCAGCAAGGTGATCAGGGTCAGGCAAGCCCAAAAGAAGTCAAGGAGGGCAACTGTGGTCAATGGATGAGAAGCTGAAGAATACAGTGGTCCAGAGAAGTGAGATGAAAAGCCAAAATATATCTAGGAACTCTTTCAAGATGAAAATGAAAGTTTAGCCTGGGATTAAGTTGCAGATGAGGAAAAGCAGTGTCATAGGAGAGGATCCAGGACAAGGACTAGACAGAATGGGAGTGACGCTGGGCAGACGTGGACCAGGGTTCAAGCATAGCTGAAATCATGCTCAGGAGGCACAACCACAAGCCAGAAGGATGCTGACGAGCAGAGAACAGTAAGAAGGACTCCTGGTTGAGGCAAACCTCCAATGGAGCCTACATAAAAACTCTCAGGTGCTTGGGTACATTTGTTTTTAATTCCTGGCTGCAGAACACAAAATTCAGGCAGAAGTCAGCACTAGTATGGGAAACATTTTGGGATATAGCCAGAGAACACAGGAGAGGCAGTGACGCAGAGACTGCAGGTCCTATGAATAACTCTGAAAATTAGCTGTGAATAGTCCCCAGCAATACTTGGCTGTGTTTGTGAAAGACACTGATACTCATGGTATCAGTGGTGTTGCCTAAACCAAAATTAGCAATGGAGGTAACATGTAAGAGTTTGGGTAATAGCTTATTAGTGGTATTTCTTACCTTCTCTAAAAGCAATGTAGAACAACCTTTTCCTGGGTATCCTGATGTTTACTTGGATTGTGTTCACTGCGGGTCGGGTGGTTGTTCAAGGGAGGAGCATCTTCCAGCAAAGCTGTAGAAAGCATGTTTCTAAATAAAGTCTCACACTTTCAGGCGTGATCCAAAACCATCTTTCCATTGGTTTCCAGAGGCTTTTGGATTAAGCTTCATATGCAGATTTGCCAGTGCTCTCAGATGAAAAACAGTGAAGGATATGAAGTGCCAGATGGTGTTAAGTGAAATTTATTGGGTTTGGAGGTAACACAGAAACCCTCAGCTGAATAGACCCAGAAATTCTGGCTGCTGGAGTGTGATTCCCCATCTGTACTGAACATCAAGGTGGCTCAAATAAAGGTCAGGGACCCATATTACCATTCTCTGTTCCACTGGTGGCTTATAAAATATTTTAGGATGCATTGAGTGGGCTGTATAGGAACAGCCTGACTACTTTAGCAGATGTCACCACTAGAAGAATGTCTGCCATGATGTGGTGTCTTGTCCTTTGATAGCTGTTCAAAGAGCAGGCAGGAAATTGCACTGCTGAAAAATAAATGGGATATTAACACAACAGAAAGAGCTGATAGTGTTTCTCTTAGTGATACCAGGCTGGGTTGGTTAGAAAGCTAACCTTAGCCACCCTGAAACGGGAGCTTGCATACTGAAATATGTGGTGTGGACTTTAGTCCAGTTTTCATGTGGACATTTTTATTCTTATGCTTTCCACCCACCTTTTAGCAGAGCCAACAAACAAGGCATTGAGGCCCTTTAATTTCAGTATTCACCCTGACTTCCAGCAATTTTCCTGCTACTGATTGCTCCTAAAGACATTCAGAGCCCCCGAAACTCACTCGCTTTCAAATCTAGAGGTACATATCTTGATTACTATTAAACATGATCACAATCAAGTTGGAAATGGGATGGGAGGAAAGCCACGGGGTTACTGTGAGGCTCTATTGCTGAAGTTCCAGATGACAGTGTTTCAACTGATATTTCAAGTGGTTAACGTGCACTGAACTGAGCAAGGCAAAAGAGCATTCCCGGGGCTGTTGCAAAATGTTTACCTCTCAAATGTTTTCTGACAGAAAATGCCATTATGGATTAAGCAACTTTTTTTTTTGACAAGTGTCTGTTTCCAGCATGAAATTTCAGATGTTTACTGAAGATTTTCAGCTAAAAGCAGAAAGTTTATATTCAACAGTTTCTATTTTCTTTTTTTTTTTTTTTTTTAAAGTAAAACTTAGAATTTTTTGGGAAAGAAGAAGGAAACTTCATTTTCAGACCAGCTGTGGTCTACCCACTCTTTCAGGTGGAGAAAAGCCTGAATCACAGAATCACAGAATGTTTTGCGTTGGAAAGGACCTTGGCATTCTGAAGTGTCAAGCTCTGTGTGAACATTGGAAAACCTTAGTAGGCTCCTGGCTAGATAGGTTTGACTCATGCCTGTCACCTGGCTTCACTTCTTGCCATGGGAGAGACCGGAGGAAAACGGGACATGTATGAAACCTCACGTTAAATGTTTGACTGTCTTTAGAGCAAAACATTTGCATTCATGAAGGGTCTTTGAGTGATTTTCTTTCTTAAAAAGTGGATACCAAGCTGCTTTTGGTGCCTGGTGCTGGTGAGACAGCTTGTTCCCACCCAAATGTAGCACTTTGGAGTCCTACCCATCTCTGACCATGTATACCATGCTGAGATCAGTGGACCACACATATAATGCCTTGAGCAGGCCAGGACCGGGGTTTATTTGTGCTGTGTGGCACATGGTTGAGAGACAGCCTGAGTAGGAAACAAAGCCAGTTGAGTGACTCCCATGCTTGATGGTGGAGACTTGATGGGTCTCCACAATTTGCCTTGCTCTTCTGTCACAAACTCTAGGTGTCTGCTGGTGCTGATGCTAAGCCAATTCACCTCTTCAGTTCCAAATCGCATGAGAGCTGGACGAACCAGAAAATTAGTTTGGCGAGGCTCGTATTGAAGGAACTTGATAGTATCTTTCTCCTTGGAGAGAAGAGTTTGAGCAAGGAACAAAGCCATGCAATGTGTGTGGGGAAGAGGACACCCAGTTCTGCAAAGAAAAGTGTTTTGCATGGTGGATATGGATGTGTTACTTATGACTGCTCAGTAGAAGCAGTGCTGGAGCATTTCAGGACTTCCCACAGAGCTGCACTGATGTGTAGGTACAAGGTCCCAACCATGGGACAATACGGTGTGCCTGCATCATCACATTTGGGTACGTGTCTCCATGCATGGCCTACTTGCAGCACACCAAGTCATTGTTTGATCCTTTGGTTCCACAAACAATCTTGCTCCCTCCACAGGAGGAATTATCCTTGTTTCCATCAGTTGATTTTGGATCTTCTCCCTGTGAAGCGATCCAAGCAGTGAAGAGCTTGTTAATCCGTTAGCGCAGAGCCTGAATAAACGGACTCACAAGGTAGTGGTTGTCGCTGCTGAAAGCCTCTGCATAAGAAGATGTTTAATTTGTCCTCCTGGGGCTGATGCACAGCCTCTGTTTTGCTGCTTAATTCCCATGTGTCACAGAGGGACCCTTCTTTATGCTGCTGAGAAGGCAGCACCACTTGGCTCTGCAGCATGCAGGCATCTTGGCCACCGACGTGTCAGCTCTCTGGGGGGAGCTGGTAGAAGTGATGTGGGAAGCTCAAACCTGAAGTCATCCTTCCCTGCTTGCCAGTATGAATCATTAAATCATCTGCTTTTACAGGCTGTGGCCAGCTATAAGCACCCGTGGAAAGGGAGATTTCACTCTTCTTCTGCCTCCACACAGCCACACATGGTCAGATCCTAGCCTGGTGCCACTCCAGTGGTTTTACATCACAAATATTCACTCTTTTCTAAATTAAGCTAAAAGTGTTGCTTGTTTTATTCCCCCACACTCTCTCAAAGATTATTTCGACCAAAGCTTCTTGAAGATATTTTATAAAGTACTTTTTGGGAGGGTCAAGAACACCTCTTAGTGTTTCTGAGCATCTATGTAGACATTACTCCCACTAGCCCATCCTAGCCATGTAGGGAGAGAAGGGCAGAAAGAACAAGAAGGATGTATCTGCATGCAACAGGAACTTCCCCTTTAATATAGGGGATCTTTCCTCCCTGGACTTGGTGGTTTGCTAGGAAATAACTTGTGCCCATTGAATATGAAGTTGGTCTGCCACAGCTGGCTACAGGTGAGCTAAAACTGTCCAACCTGGATTTGGTTGCTGTTGAGTGATCTTTCAGGTGGTGGGAAGAAGAAGATGATTGTTGAGAAGATGATTTTGTTTAGACTGAACAACTTTCCTGAGCACAAGTCCCTTTAGCAAAGCCAAAGTTGATGGCAAAGTGGTATCTGGCAAGCAGAGCCTTTTGTTGACTCTTGCATCTCATTTCCTTGGTTGGGTGGAAACAAAGTGATGTTTCTTCTTTCCTTTTTCTCAACTACTGAGACTCAAGGCAGCCTTCTTTAATGCCAGGCTGCAAAGGAGGAAAGGCGCAACAGCAACACTGCATAAACGTACCCCAGCAGGCTATGGACAGCAAAACACAGAAAAATGGCTTGAGATGTAGAATAACCACAATTGGCACATGACTTATTGATTACACCCGTCATATGATCAGCCCTTAGCTAGTTATAAATATTATATTAGAAGTGTTAGTGAAACCAGATGGGTTGCAACCAGTCCAGAATGTGGTGAGCCTGCGGCCTGAAATAAAGAGGGAAGAAGCACAATGCTTTGGCATGAAAAATCATCTTTGTGCTAGAACCAAATACTGATGAGGAAAAAGAGGAAAAGTCACAGACCCTGCTGTGTTGTGCACATGATGCCTGGGAAATCATCTTTCTGTGTCTGGGGCATCAAAATCTATTGCTCAAGAGTCTGCAGTATATGTTGGATGTTTCACCCTGATGCTAACTAGCACTTTTAATTGGTCTAATTGTGCTTATTTTGGGTCAGCAGTGAAAGAAGAGAGAGAACATGAAGGCTGTTGCCCACCGCATGTTCCTTGCAGAGAGGCTGGACGTGGCAGGACTTTTCTTCTAAGCATACAGAACCAGTGCTTAGGTTGGTGCAGGAGTGAGTAAAGAGGTGAATGCAGCTTTCTCCATCAGTGCCTCCCTCCCTGACCCCTTCAGGTGCTATCCCCTATGTTTGTGAAGGTTTTAGTCCCCTCATACTCAGTGCCTGCTGCAGCGCTTGCCTCTGGGTGCTTTATATGTCCTCAAACACACCCCAGTGACTTCCCAGCTTGTGTTAATCCTCCCCATGTTAGCTCCTCCCCCAGAAATCTATTCTCCTCTCATCTCTGCTTGGAGGACCCCAAACATTCATTAACTACATCAAGAGACCCTTAGAACCCAATTGACTCAAGGGGCTGATCCAGGAGCACTGCACATTCCACGAGCAGCAACCCAAAGCTGTGGGACATGGTGGAGCCGGGCTGGCTACCCACTGCCGAATCCCACATGGATCAAAAGACTTGTATAGCATGAGATGCATTAGCATTTGCATCAATCCCTGCTGCAGAAAAGCCCCGGGGTTGTCCATGGAGCAGCTGATTTATCCCCCGGCTTGGGAACGGAGCGGTCAGCGATACGGCATCAGAGCGCAGTGTCCGGCTGTTGCCGGTGGGGCTCAGGGTCACGCAGGTGCGCACCGAGCCCTGTGTGACAACCCGCAGCCTGTGCAGCTGACAAAACATGCCCGGCATCTGGCGCTGTCCTCGTGTCTGGGCCTCTGTGCTGGCACGCCAGCCCCGCGCAGCCGGTGCCTCCCAGCGTGGACAGCGCTGGATCCTTACACAAACACACACAGGCGGCCGCAGCGGAGCTGTGCCAGGGTTGGATTTGGCCCTGTCGTGCAAAGCAGCTCAGCAGTCGTGCCTCCAGCCTCGTCTGTGAGGTCCTCACCAACCTCGCCTGTGCCTGCACCTCGCCTCCTTCCAGTTTTCTTCCCCAGCCAAACCGTGCGTCACCGTCCTGTCTCGCCTGGTCCTCTGGAGATGCTGTACTCTCCTGCTTCGGTCCCTAGGCAGGTCTCTCTGCCTGCTCTTATCACCCTCCAGTCTGACAATAAGGCTTACTGAGATGCTGGGGCTTGCAGGCTTGGGGAGGGCTGGTTGCATCCATCCTGCTTGAGCTGACACGGGAAAATTACCTGGCAACTTTTAATCAGCCCAAAGTGCATGGTTGAGCTCCCGCGTCAGATGGCTTTAGGCTACACCCTGGCTTTGGTTGGGGTTTTGAGGGCTGTATACGTTTGTGGCAATGCATGGATACAAATGACTAAGAATAGGAAAGCATGCGCTGGGTCTGCGTCCACCCCTTTCTGTCCCGAAAAGGAACGGGCTCTCTCCAAGAGCCCTAACCTTGTCTTGAAGGCCAGGACAGCATGCTTTGCTGATGAGGTGGCCTGAATTTCATCACCCTCATATCACTTTTGGTTCTTGGCAGACGTGAGAATCTGTTGCTTATAATACTACTTACCTCTTTAAAAGGGCTGTTCACCTCAAAGAGCTTTATAAAGAAGCCAAGATCATTATTTCCATGTTCCAGATGGGGAAACTGAGGTATGGGAAGCAAAACTGATTTCCATGAGTTACAGAGCAGCACTGAGGCAGAGCAGGGAAGGGCTTCATCCTGCCCATGTCCCTTGGCTACCCTGCCTTGTGCTGCAGTGCTGGAGCACAGGGTTAGGTGGGAAAGCTGACTGTGACATTTATCCTTCAGGGTGATCGCTGTCCATCAGTGCTCCCCTTGAACCACGTTGAAGGTGTTTCAGTGAAGAAAGAAGCACTTGAGTGCAGGCGATTAGGTGTTATGGTTGAGTAGACAACTGCAGCCTCTAGTACAGTTGTATGGGGTGGTCATTTGGGTGTGATCCTTTTTAGAAGGATTAATCATCTAGAAAAGAAGTTGGGGAAATGTTGTTTTGCTTTTTTTTTTTTCCCTAAGACATTGTCAGGAATGTGGGTATTTTATTAAAGAATGGTTAGAGATACTTTACAATAAACCCAAAGAATTCTCACTGGTTTACTGTACATGCCCTTTGTGAGACAGTCTCTTTCTGCCTTTAAGACTACAAAAAGCACAGCAAGGGAAAGAAAAGGTCGTCACATCCATTTTACAGTCGAAGGATCTGGGACAAGGGATCCATCTCACAATCACATAAAAAACTGGTGACTGAGCTGGGAATGCAATCCATTTTAACTAAAGCCCTTGTCCAGTGATTTAGTGCCAAGCTCTTGTTCCAAGGGTGAATCTCTTAAGGTAAAAAAGGACGCAGAAAAGGAGAACGATGGAGAGCTGGGATGCTGGATGCATTTTGCTTTGTTGTCCCCTGTACAACAGGTCCAAAACCAGGGGGAAAGTGTAAAAAGAAAGGAGTTGATGGAGAGACAAGAGTGATTGAGCTGAATTCATCTTTAAATCATCACCCAACTTAGGAGACCCCCTCAGAGATCCCCACCTGCAGATCATAGCTAGGGATCTGCCCCTGAAGATCTATAGTTTCTCTCCAGTTTCTTTATGGATTGATCAGATTGGCCTGTGCCACCTCTCCTCCATCTGCAATGGCAGTCTCCTTGAGTGGTTTTGCCCTGTGGAGTGGTGACACTGCAGTGGAGGATGGATGGGTGCTGGTGATAGGCATCATGATGCTGTGTTTAACTGCGAAAAATGCTTCTGGAGAGTATTGAGCCCTGTGGTTTGGAGTCGCAGGTACATCTTGGTCCCTGGGTTTGCTTCCACCAGAGCTGCCCTCCCTCTCATACATTGGGTTTTACCCATATGGATGGAGAAGGCAACAATGAGGGCAATTTTATTGCTCCTTTTTATCTCTGGAGAAGTGCCACAGTCGACATCAGCCCATCATATGCTGGTGACTGTGCTGCTTTCAGCTGCTGGCTGAACACTGATTTCCCTCCCTAGCAAAAAAGGGTTATCCCTATCAATGGTGGTCACTGTGAGTCGGGCCACCAGCTTGCTCAGAGCCTCTCCAGCTGGGCTGCCCTCCATCCCCTGGTTATTTAGGCTCTGTGTGCAGCCTGGCACCCAGCACGAACAATACAGCAATGAAAAACTACAGATGTGCAGACAAAAATGCCTCCTCCTGTGCTGTGGGGAGTTAATGGACATTTTTCATGTGGAAAAATACTTCTTTTTGTCTTTTACTTACTTTCTCGACTCCTGCAGGCAAGTTAACCTTGACAGAAAACCCTATTGCTTCCCCAGAATATAAATAGAAGTCCCCTCTCTAGTGTTTGGTACTTATTACTGGAGGAAAAACTGCGCTTGTTTGCTGGAGGGTCTCTTCAGAGGCGTTGGTACTGCCCCATCCCTTCCCTGGGGCTGCCCACTGCCCCGGCACTGCATCTTCCTGCCTTATGCATGGAGGCAGGATTCAACCTCACCCATCGAAACACAGCTTCTGCCAGACGTTACCGCTGTGCAGACCATGGGGGTATTCCTGCAGGAACTTGACTTTCAGAAATCCCATTCTGCAGCTGCCTGGCCCCAAAACTGCTGGGGCTCTGTTTGCCTGGGAAAGGGAAAAAAAAGGGGGGTGGGGGGGGTGGCAACATATACACACAAGAAGAAAAAAAACCTGAAGGCATCCAGTTGCTCCTGGGCAAATTGCCAGTGATTGAGTGACCTGCTGCTTCCCCAATATTGCATTCCACTGGCATGTCTTTAGCCCTGGCTGACGCCAGCCATCTAACTCACCCCCAAAGCAAACATTTCCAGTTGGCACCGCTGCCTTGTTTTTCTGAAGAACCGATTCATGCTTCCCTTAAAAAGTTTTACTATATCCATTTTTTTCCTCCCTTTTTCTCCCTCTCCCCCCCGCGCCGCGCATGGAGCCACCGGGGACTGTCTGCTGCTTTGGGGATTTCTCCTTCAAACAAGAAGGAACAGAAGAGAAGGGGGATTTTTCTTTCCGCCTCCCTTTTTAGCGAGCATGATAAATCCATTCAGAGCGCTCCTTGTGCGCCAGTGTGGAAACCTTCTGCTAAAAGAGTTATTCTGTTCTCATTCACAGATAATTGCTCCCCGAGGGGCCGGGGAGGGAGTGAGGAGGAGAGACTGATAATCCGGGAGGACATGGATACAAATATCAGGCTGTGGCGCTGAGTGCCTGTTTAATTTATTGGGCCCGAGCTGTTACTCAGCACTTTGCAGGATTAGACCCGCTGTTAATTCTGTCATTTAAGGAGAGACGGAGCCGGACGACGACAACAACAACAACCCACCCGGGGCCGTTGCGGAGACGGGCGGCCTTGGAGAGGGAGCACATGCTGGTTTATTTTTTACGCTATGGAAAGAATGAGCTTTTAGGACACAAAGTCCTCAGCGGCCAGCAGGAGGGGAGCGAGGGGACAGCCTGGCTCCCTGCTGGCCGCCCTGACGTACAGACACAGGTTAGGGTTGCTGCTCGGCCAGCTGGGATGATGTATGGCAGCAGGGGGGGCTCCCCTGAAAAGGGCACTGATTTGCTGCCATGCGGCACCATCAGCATCCTCAGTGCTTGGCAGGTAGATGGGTGACAGCGCCCCGCGTCACATAAATGGGTGATGGTCCAGACCACCCCTGCCCACTGGGTCCTGCTTGGATCTGAGAGTTCTGTTTTATCATTGGTTATATCTAATCGCACAGAGCACCAGCCCCGCATCTGATGGGCTGTTCTTACCCAGGACTTCACACAAAAGGGAGAATTTAGCTTCCTTCCCTTTAAAAATCTTCTTAGGGCTCATCCTGCATCCCCCAAACGGGGGTAAGTTACTCAGCAGGACGCCAAGGAGCTTGTACAGGGTAAAGGAAGGCGCCTTCTTTTCCTTGTCGTGATAGACGGCTTCTTTCATTCTGAAATCCCTGAGATATTTGACACATCTGTCTGGTTTTTCACTGACCATTAGAAAAAAAGAACCCCTCTGGGAAGCCAAGGACTTGGAACGAAATGTTTAGACTTTTCTGGCCCAAGTGCAAGTTGCAGTGACATTAAGATATAGCAGGCTTTTCTGCGCAAGGTTTGTTTCTTCAGGAACAATAAATACATTAATCTGTCTGTCTAATAAAGCACCTATCACACCAACTGAAAGAACCTGAACATGGCATTCTGTTTTCTCATGGGGGGGTCCAACAAGGGCGCTCTCTGTAGTATTGCGAGCTATTTATTTCTCCCAGGTTCTTGGGTGTGTTTCTCAGCTGACTTTCTATGTTTGAAGACCCATTCAGCTGGGAAAGAAAACCAACCAGCTCCTAGAACACATGGCTCCCCCTTGGACAACATCTCCCGCTGTCAAACCAGCAGCTACAGCTATGTCCATTTAATAGGGGGGGAAACTGAGGCAGCATGGATGAAATAACTTGCCTAAGGACAGTTTTGTTGGATAAGGGAGTCAGAAAGTGCTTTCAATCTTTGTTTAATGTAGCTATTGAAATAAGGGAACCGAGAGCCACTTTAGGGCTTCTCCACATATCAAATTGTTTCAGGAGAGGTTTCTTTGTGACAGGAGTATTTGGGAATTTTGGTGATGCAGGAATAAATTATCACTTATAATTCTCTTGAATTTATTATTGAGTGGGATTAATGGTGATTTTGAATCAGGAGGTTGCAGTACGGTGTCAAGGATACCATCCCAGGGAAGTTTTGTCTTCGAACAGCAGTAATTGCTCCCCATCTCCTCTCCTTGCAGATTATTGAGTGATTTTTGGCCAAAACGACCCTGCGCTCATTTCATAGCAGCAGCTAGAAGAAAAACTGACAGCTATGAGGTAGTAAAGACAAATAGTGGAAGGCAGAGACTTAGGAAAGTGGGTCTCAGGCTGTGCTTATGAGGAGTGATGACAGCAAACCCGTTTCTCCAGCAGAATGAAACCTGAAGGGGAATGCTTTGCTCTTTCAGGCTGCTAATGTAAATAAAAGGCACACAGAGGAGCACCGGTGGGTTAACAATCAATTAAAAGCAAATTTCCAGCCTTGTGTGATGTTAGAAGGCTGTGGGTGACATAAATGAGACAGAGATGAGGCACCATGACGAGATTCTCGGGTAGTGCAAAGACTGGGGCAAGCAGCACAGCAGTGGAGTTTCCCCTTTGGTTTGCAGTTTCACCTTCTCTGGATGCTTCAGGGGTACATTTAACTCACACAATTGATTCGATTTCAGCTAAAAGAAAAATGATGAGAATATTACTACTGATCTTTCAAAAACTCTTAAGCTATGGTCTTAATGTGTCCTGATTCAATATGTCCCATAACGTGTCCCTTCAGTGTCTCAATGGTGCTAAAAACACAGAAAGCATATTTAGTTCCCTGGACATGTAATTCTTCAGCTGTTATCTGATTGTTTTCGTGACGATGCTGTAATTCCGTGATCTCATAGCTGAGCTCTTCAAGCCACTTTCACCTGGTATAAATGCCAGCATCAAGGTGGAGCAGAATGGGATGGCGTATCACCAACAAAACCAAGGTTAAATAAGAAATGAAAATTGATTGCTTTCAGTCTGTGATATCAGAGGCACATAAACACAGGGACCATAACATCTGTCTGGATTTCCATATTGTCCAAACCATGTCTTTTATTCTGCACTGTTCTTCATTGGTCCTCCCGGTGGGATGAATCATGGCGCGGTCAATGGTTGCACCTGGTGTTTCCACATGTGCTGCTGGTTGTTGTATAGAATCCCAGACTGGTTTGTGTTGGAAGGGACATTAAAGCTCACCCGGTTCCAGCTCCCTGCCATGGGCAGGGACACCTTCCACTACAGCAGGTTGCTCCAAGCCCCTGTGTCCAACCTGGCCTTGAACACTGCCAGGGATGGGGCAGCCACAGCTTCTCTGGGCATCCTGTGCCAGCGCCTCAGCACCCTCACAGGGAAGAGCTTCTGCCTAAGATCTACTCTAAATCTACCTTCTTTCATTTTAAAACATGAATGTGCGGTACCTTTATCATGTCTAGAAGAACCAGCCGCAGAAGCTATGCCCCTCACACACTTAGCCCCAACATGCCTCATCTGACCTATCCATGTATATGGTTTGGATGGGTCCATGGGCTGAGCCTGCAGCCTGTTGCTGATACTGCAGCTGGAGGATGCTCCAGCCCATGCTGCATGGGGCAGGGTGAGGCCAAGCCCTTGTGGTGAAGCTGCTCTCCTGCTGATTGCAGCTGCCCTGCAGGCAGGAGGAGGAGGAGGTGCTGGCTGCCAACTGTGCCCCGGGGGATAACCCCAAAGCAGCTCTATAACCCTCTGGCCATGGCTGCTCCAGCTGTCAGGCAGCAGTTGCTGTCTGCGGCTCAGCAGCTGCCGGTGTGTTATCCCACAGACACAGCTGGGGAGCATCTCTCACAGAGCCAATGCCTTCAAAATGGTGTTGATTTGGCACCTGTCCGCAAGAGATATATGACCTCCCTACAAGTACCTGAGTCTGGTACAGCCTGCAGCGTGCAGCCTTGCAGCTGAGCTGTCCAGGAGGGAAAATACCCCTTATCATTCACATTGTGTTGTCGTTATCTGTGTGCCTTGGTTCCCTGAGACACCCCATGTGTGTGGGGCACCTGGACAGAAAGATGACACACGGGTTTCTCTGAAAGAGCCTGTGTGGTGTGGCTGCTGGTGGCAAAATGGTCCACTGATGTTGTTGCCAGGGCCACCTCTAAGATGGAGAAGCCCAGCCCACCACTGCCTTGGTAAAGGTACTACATCCTGCTTTTGTCTTTATGGACATCACTGGATACAAACCCAGCCTTACCCTATTGGGACCAGCTAAAGATGTAGTTGAGTGATATGAGAATACTTTTTGCTGGATGCAGGCTGCTCTGGTCTCCCACAAACCCTCCTCTCCCAGCATGCGCTCCAGCCAAACAATTGCTATAGTTGTTAGCAGCCTTAGAACTATCTAACTCCCTACTCCATTTCCTAATTATCTTTTTCACATGGTGGTTTCCAAGGGTTGTTTCTTTACTTTGGATGGGTCAAATCCATACTTACAGACTCCTTCAGATCAGGTCTGAACTGTGGTTCAAACCTTGTTATCAGACCCATGCCTGGTACTGATGCTTTAGTGGCCAGCGCTTCCACACTTTCCTAGGGAGCACTAAATTGCATCATAACAGTCCTAAGGCTTAGGAACCAGAGCACAAATAAAAAGTACACTTTAAAAAGTATACATATCCCCTGTTCTTGAAGGCAGTCTCATTATGTGGGGAGCCTGACTCATGGGTTTGACAGCTTGCTTCTGGCAATAGCAAGCAACTTCTCATCACTCGACAAGGAAGAGTGATGGGCAGTGTCAGCAACCCATCTGAAACACTGCTGAGAATATAGATGCTTGATGCAGATGATGCTGATAAATCTGACAAAAGTAATCAGTCCATCGAGAGAATTTACAGGACAGGGCCCTGGTGTTGGCTAAGAACATTCTCTAGCACCATCTAGTGCTCTGAAAGTCCAATTTCTCAATGCTGGGGTTTAATCATTGCATAGATCAATACCATAGGCAGTTTTGAGCACTACGGTGCAGGATCGTGAAGTGATGCATATCTTGGAATATATTACATGAAAGAGTGAGCATTACATTGAGTTAAGTATCGGCTGGGAACCTAGGTAATGAAACGTGGCACATATACTGCTGGCAATGCAGATCTGCGATTTATGCTCGCTGGGCTTTGAAAGCAGGAATCCATATTATTAACGTATGTGTTCAATCATTTCATACAATAGGAATGGATTCATAAATTCAGACTTCAGGAGCTGAACCTGAATACCCCTGGAGCATTTCAAATGTATCTTCCTTTTCCCCAGCACATTGCCACTTCTAAGTATCTCTGTTCCTCTCCAAACCTGCCTTATCTTAACTGATATCATTCCTATCTTTGCAAGGCTCCCTGCAAGGCTGATGAGATTCATCCCCAGAGGAGAATACCCCACTTAAAAGAAACAGAAGAGGGAATAATGATGAGCAACTATCAACACCTGCAGCAGCTGAAGGTGCTATTCAAGCTGCATTGAATCTTGCTCTTAGGTTGGGGGAAGAGGGACAAGAAACTATAGGGAGGACACGGGCTGTTTAGTTAAGAGACTGGAATTCAAGCCGGGTTTGTCAGACATGTTTTAAGTAGCCAATGAAACCCACAGCAAAACTGGGGCCAAATTTTGAGTGTCAGGAGGGGAAACCCATGGCACTACGCTGTTATTTAAATATTGTATTTTCCTTATTTGTTTGTTACGTGAGGCTGTACAGACATAGTGTTGAGCTGTGAACCAAACTTGCAATGCTTTCTATTTGGTTTTTGCCAATTGCATGATGTTTCTTACTTGCTGTTTCCAGGACATTGCCAGACTCTGATGGAGGGGATATTTTTTACCATCCTATGCAATTTCTCTGGTACCATATTTTCCCAATACCTTCTTTCTGGAATGTGATAAAACTGTTATTAATGAGATGGTGTTAACAGTCCTCATAACAAATCTTGTCAGTTGTTAGGTTTTCTTCGCTGAGATTCCTTATGGTAACACGAGTTGCTAGTAGCCAATGCCAAGCTGATCTTGTCTGCTGATTTTCTGCGTTGAGCTTTATTTGTTCTCTGTCACCACAAGTAAGCCAAAGCAAGAAACTCAGAAGGTACATGCTTTATCCATTAAGCCATTACAGTCATAATCATTAAGTTCGTTCAGCTCGGCTGCGTTCGCTGCTCAGACTTTTGTTTCTAGATTCATTTTTTCAGGGTCAACAGCAGTGAAGTTTTGGCAGGGAAGTTGTGAGTGAAAGTTATGAAGGCTTCATGAGATTTCATCACAAAAGAAAACCAACCTCCAAGGCAGACACTGCAGCCTGCTGCACTATTTGTGCCAGCACCAGGGGTTGCAGGAGGACAAGGAGCCCATACTCTAGAGGTAGCCCATGCTTTTTGGCATGTAAGTGAGGATGGGACATTGCACCTCCATGTGGCCTCTCCATCACCAGCACTGATGAAAGTCTTTCTTGAAGTAAAACCCTCCTGAATCAAACTGACGCAAGGGAAAAGAGGTGAAGAAGACATCAAGAGGTGCATGGCCATGCAGGTTACTCTCTAATCTAACAGGAATGTAGGCAATTGTCATTTGGGGGGTTGGACCTGGATGATCTTAAGGTCCTTTACAACCCTAACTATCCTATGATTCTGCAATTCTATGACTCTATGATTCTTAGCTTGTGAAGTTAGACCCTCCTTGTGTAACGCAATAATTCTTATTGAAGCTCTAGGACTCTGGATCTCTCTTGCGGTGCCAGGCTCTTTAGATGGAAAAAGGACCATTGCTTTGAGACAACACCCAGGACTCCTCTGCACACTGAGATTGCTTATTTCATTTAAAGAGCAACACCCAAAGTGCTTTAAAATGTTAATTAAAAAAAAAAAAAGGAAAATATCCTTGGAATCAAAAGAACTGGGTTCTCACTTACTGGAAAAACGATTTGCTGTAAACAGGTTATTTCTGGCTGCTTCTGAGCAATATGTGTCACCAAAAGGCATTTGAAAAACTTGCCAAAAAAATGAAAACCAAATTTGTTTCA
This sequence comes from Myiopsitta monachus, assembly GCA_017639245.1. Classification (NCBI taxonomy): domain Eukaryota; kingdom Metazoa; phylum Chordata; class Aves; order Psittaciformes; family Psittacidae; genus Myiopsitta; species Myiopsitta monachus. Next base: position 110,974,333 of record CM029917.1, on the reverse strand, counting down.
AAATCTTTCTATTCCTGTCTTGTTCAGCTCTAACTCAATGTCCCTTTTGCTTTTAAAACACTTCAAAACCTACGTTTTTTCCTGCATTAAGAGGCGCAAGATAGAGCGGAGCAGGTAGAAAACTTTATAGCTACAACTTGACCTTGGCTAAAACCCCTCGAGTCTGGATCTAAACAAGAATGTCTCCAAAGCTGTGGGCTTTGGGTTTTCTTGAAATAGCAGGTGGCTGTTCAGATAAGAAATGCTGGTTCTGCCCATTATACAGACAGGAACCAGGTGCAAGGTGCAGATCTGCACTGGAACTTCCTGCAAATTTGGGAGTCTGCAGCCAAAATGCTTCTTGGATCTGATCACTGCTGTGCTTTAAGTTATAATTATTCCATTAGAGCGTGTCAGATTGCCTGCAACTGAAAACGCAGTCTAAAAATATACAAACTTTAGTATGTCAATGGGAACTGTGCTAATGAACGACTAATAGGCTAATGAGCAATGTCATGTTTTGGATGTTCTTTGCCATCAAAGAAGATCAGTGCTGGAACTAATACAATTGATAACTTTTTGCTTAAGAAAAGACTCACAGAATAGGAAAGTGAGAGTAATTTATAGCAAAAAAACATTGGTGCTAGTTAGTGGCTGCCATTATGAGCGAAGTTGGGCTATGTACACATGTGGATGTATTTATCCTAATGCATTCCTTGCCATGACAAGGGTTTCAGATCCTTGGGCTGCTGGATTCCTCTGCTCATCCAGAACCAGCCAACTACACTGTGAGCTCAGTCTTATACTGACCTGGAATTCTTTCATTGCTGTGTTTGCTTCAGTCCCATGACCCCCAACTTAATATCAGTTTGCATGCAGAGAACATAGAACCATAGCATCACAGAATAGTTAGGGTTGGAAAGGACCTTAATATCATCCAGTTCCAACCCCCCTGCCATGGGCAGGGACATCTCACACAAGACCATGTCACCTAAGGCTCTATCCAACCCAGCCTTGAACACCGCCAGCGATGGAGCATTCAGCAACTTCCCTGGGCAACCCATTCCAGTGCCTTACCACCCTTATAGGAAAGAACTTCTTCCTTATATCCAATCTAAACTTCCCCTGTTTAAGTTTGAACCCATTACCCCTTGTCCTATCGCTACAGTTCCTAACGAAGAGTCCCTCCCCAGCATCCCTATAGGCCCCCTTCAGATACTGAAAGGCTGCTATGAGGTCTCCACGCAGCCTTCTTTTCTCCAGGCTGAACAGCCCCAACATTCTCAGCCTATCTTCATACAGGAGGTGCTGCAGTCCCCTGATCATCCTCGTGATCTCCTCTGCACTTGTTCAAACAGTTCCATGTCCTCTTTATGTTGAGGACACCAGAACTGCACACGATACTCCAAGTGAGGTCTCATGAGAGCAGAGTAGAGGGGCAGCATCACCTCCCTCGACCTGCTGGTCACGCTCCTTTTGATGCAGCCCAGGATACGGTTGGCTTTCTGAGCTGTGAGCGCACACTGAAGCCGGTTCCTGTTCATTTTCTCATCAACCAACACCCCCAAGTCCTTCTCTGCAGGGCTGCTCTGAATCTCTTCTCCACCCAACCTGGAGCTGTGACAATCTTAGTTATCATTTGTTCAGGACATATTCAACATATTTAATTAAGACAAACACTTAGAGGTATAAACTTCCCGGAATCCAGTGCCCCTTCTGTATATGGGAAAACCAACTCCATTACCTGTAAGAAGGAAGACATAAGGTCATGAAAAATGTAAAGGGGGAATTCTCAGTGGTGTAAGTTTGACATTCTCCTATATTTTTACAACTTATCTTTTACTAAATAATAAGGCCTCATCTATAGTCCAAGATAAACATGATAAACATGTTTATCATATTGATAAACAAATCATCTGTTTTCCACTTTGAATACACACTAGACAAATCAGATGGTGTCTGATTAAGATGGAACATACATTATTTCTTAGAGTAGACGAGACATTAACAGCCTTCCTGGGACTGCAGATATTTGTGGTGTTGAAGATGGAGTTATCACCTGAGGTTATGCAAATGCCTCATCTGTGCTACAAATTAGACAGTGGTGTAACCCAGATGGCTAATCATAGCCTAATGGGAGCTCAAAGCAACCTGTTTTCATAAAATATACCATATAAAATCACTGAAGATTTAAAGAGATAGTGGATTAATTCTGACAAAAATCTTGCTGTAACACTGGATAGTCCATTTATCACCCCATCAGCGAATGAACAGTCATAACCCATCCTTTAACCTCTGCCTCCAGATGGCTTTCCATTGCCTCAAGTGTGTTTAAAGAGTTCTTCTGAGAAAATGGAAAAGTAGAACATGCCTGACTCAGAGAGAGAGATTTCCAGAAATGGGCAACTCCTCTGTTATGGAAAAATGCACATCCCTGGAGGAGAACATATAAAAACCTTCAACAGACTTTATGCAGCTGAGATAAGCTAACTTGTGCAATTTGGTGGAACTACGACGGAGTTGCAGCACTTGTTTAAATAACCTTTTCTTTAGGTTGTTATGTATCATTTTACACTCCATCTCACTTCTGTACATCCTACCTTTAGAAAATGCCTCAGTATTTGTGGGCCTGATCTCGCACTTGCTGAAAATCAGACATTTGAATTTGCACCTACACCACTGGAATAGTGTTTCTTTGGGTTTCTGAGGCAAATATCTAGCTACCTAATTTCAGGCAGCACTTTGCACTGAGACCTGGCTCATCAGGAGATTCAAGTGAATGAAGGAGTCTTTCTGGTTCTGACACACTTTGGAGCTGGTTAACATGCAAGCGCAGAAGAAACTTGCAAGTTATCCCAGAATTCCTTAAAATGACTGAAGCATGCTCCCGGTGCATACTGTTCTCTTAAAAATATGGTTACTCAGCATCAAGATTGAGGTCAAGTTTGAAGCTCCGTGCTATAAGGCACATCTGCTGTAGCATCTGAAGAGGGGACGGATTCTGCAGTGGATAGTGGGCAGTTATTTTATGAACACCTATGAGAAACAACCAAGTTAGTGACATCCAAGTTTCCATTCCTGCTCCATTCTGTTGATGGCCACATCACCTTTATAGGGTTGTGTTGGACACCTTGACTTCAAAAGCAGGGCCCAACTCTGCTCAGCTCAGGAGGGGAAGATGGAGAACTTCCACAGGTTTGCAAAACCCGGAAATAATCCCCCTCAGCAGAGGAGGTTTGGTTGGATATTAGGAAGAATTTCTTCATGGAGAGGGTGCTCAGGCATTGGAACAGGCTGCCCAGGGCAGTGGTGGAATAACTGTTCCTGGAAGTGTTCACAAACCATGTAGAAGAGGCCATCACCATGTAGAAGGTGACATGGTTTAGTGATGGCCTTGGCAGTGCTGGGGTAATGGCTGGCCTTGATGGTCTTAAAGGTCTTTACAAGCTAGCTGATTCTATGATAAACGGAGCATGTAGTGCAGGAAAACAACTTGTTTTCTCAAGTATTATTCCATTGTGACCTGCATGGTTATTCCTCTTTTAACTGCCTGCTCTCCTGCCTGCTCTGCAGGTCAGGTCACTGTAGCTCATATTGGCTCCCATGAATCTAATGAAATAATGGCATAATATTTTCCATGCCTCATATTGTGTCCTTGCTACAGTGAGTTACATGTTGCTTGTAAATTATTTGCTTTGTCTGCTTAAAGGGGAAGAATGGGGGTGGAGAGAGAGTCCCTTTCACTGCCTGATTTATATGTCAAATATAAAACTAAAATGAAACATGTGGCTGATTGCCTACAAAGTTTTATGTCAGGTGTAGAAGTCAGTGGCCCCGCTCATAAATCACACTGCTTATTTGTAACCGTTGCAACAGATTTATGCGATTTATAACTGGGTTATTGAGCTATGTCATCAGCGTAAGCATTTTCGTATTAATAAAAGTACTGGCACATTGAGAGATGGTTTGTAAAGCAATTGCCTAGAATTTTTTCTTGATGGGAGGAGGGAGACACTATATTGTTTGTGATCTATTAAAACAAAATGCTTGGGAAAGGCCTGGGCCCCTCCCTGTGCTCCCACTGCTTTATTTCTTCTCTAGGGACTTGCAAAACAAGCTCCTTATTCATAAATATGAGATGATGCTGTAAGGATGATGTTTCCGGTGGTGATTCATGTGATTTACTCAGTGTGTTTGATTCATCCATGAAGAAAAACAAGCTTTGGCTGGGGCACAGAAGCTTATGGGGATTTGACATTTGATTTTAGCTGGGTTATACAGGGTTATGAACAGGGATGTTTTTTCTCTATATAACAACTTTCCCCAGAGCAGGAAACCAAAGTAATGCCCTAAAATTTTGCCTCTGGTCCGTAATTGCAAAGGAAAGGAGGCATTTCTACATAGTTTAAGTTGGACTCTGAAATTCCTCTTCTAAAGCTTTGCATTATGCTGTAGGGTTGTTAAAACTTCCAAAAGGGAAAGGATGGAGTTGTACTGGGGGGTGAAGAGCCTTGTGTGCTGTTGTTTCAGGACGCCTTAGGGTGGAAGATGCCATGTAAATGTGATGTTTGCTACAACTGGGGGATCATCTAACTAAAGAGAGGTCTTCCACAGATGTTAGGAAATAGAATTAATTGAGATTCCCAGGAATGGCTTCTCTGACCCCAAGCTCTGAGGCAGGTAATCCTGCTCGTAAACGGGAACATCCAAGTTCATATTCATAACAGGTAACTTCAAAGTCCCAGCTTTGAGCACCCAGAGTTTTAACTGAGTTTGGTTTAAATTTATACTAAAATTTCCCAATATATTTTTTCATTAGAATTTACGAATATGGTTAATATCAAGAAATTATGCAATCTTTTAATACAAAAGTGCCAGTAATTTATTTTTATTTTATTTTATTTTGTTTTGTTTTATTTTTTAATTCAATTTAATTTAATTTTGGGTGTGAAGTCTCTTATCATTAAAAATGACTACAAAGACCAGACTCTACAATGCCTTGCATCCCCATTTTATGGATGCTTTTAAGAAAATATCCCCCGAAGAGCATATCTGAATCTTATTTAATTATTTTTATCTGTAAGAAATGTGAGAGGCGCTGCCCTACAGGCCTCTGTCAAATCATTAAAACCAAAACTAGAGTCAGATTTTATTGTAGCAAAGGGGAAGAAAACAAAATGCCACTTTTCATGGGATGAGATTTTGTGTGAAGGTTATGAAAAAATCTCAGCATTTAATAAAACCGCTCAAAAATGACCATATTTTTCCAATGGAATTTTCTTAATTGTTCTAATAATTTGCATTTAATACTTTTTAATTGGAAGTGATTTGTTTGCCTCTTTATTGAACTGGGAATATACACAAGGCCATGGTACCCTCTCTAGCCATATTGGTGCTAAGAAATGTCCTTGAGGACATTTCTGATCATTGAGGCCAACTGGTAGGTGATGGCCTTCAGCTACCCTACCCTAGCAAACACTTTCACCACCCAGCCAGGTTGACTGCATCCAAAACACCAATTGGGAGCAAGTCCTGGACTCCTCCAATGCCACACCAAGCCTGGGAATAGCTTGGAGATGTTTCCAACTGGGTTGGGACATCAGGGATGATCTAACAATTTCCTCGCAGTGGCAAATGCGTCCCATGCATGGAAGTGTTGCTGATTGAGTCTGAGTTGACCAGAAGAGGCACAGCCTTCCTGTGCGATGCTCAAGGGGTGCCAGCAACCAGGAATAAGCCTTCAGGGGTCTTTATTTGAATGTGCATCCAAATCTCTTTATAGTATACATGCCATTCCTCTTCTGATGGTGTTCAAATACCTCTTGATCTTAAATGAATTTACCTTGACAGACATTTGAGGAAGTGAGGATTCATAGATAACTGTTCCACAGGGGAAAAGCCAAGGTTTAAAGACCTGCTGGAAGTTGTGTGTGAGGTCTGTGGCTGTGCAATGCTTTTTGAGGACAAGTGTTTCTTCTTTGAATGGCACACTTGTATGCTGGCTTTGCTGCTCCACCTACCTTGATGGAAGTGAGGAGTTCAAGCCAAAAACTTCAGAGCTGAGTTTAAGTCTGGGTATTTGGTGCCCTGAAGGCTGACACCAAATGACATTGTCAGTGATGGTGTCAGATCCAGCCTAGCAATGAGCATGTGCTTGAATTCATCTAAATCAAGCAGGATCAGAACACAGGACTTTAAGTAGGTGCTTAGGTGTTTTGTTGCATTTGGGTTAGAGAAAAGAGAAGCAGAAACTGGGCAGATACTGAAACACAATCCTAAAGCTCCTGTACATTGCATTCATTTCAATGAGCAATTTCTCTAGGTAAAGGGAATGAAGACCCTGATATCTGTGCTATTCTGGACGTGGATTGGGCAAGGCATAACAGAAGCTAAGATGTGAAGACGATGTCCATTGCTCATTAATTTAAACTCCACTTGAACTACAGCTGCCTTTCCCACCCATGCACTATTTTAAAAACCCATTATACATTTTCTTTTGTGCTTCATTGTCAGTAAAACATCCTAAGAAACTTGATCAGAAAAAACACAACAAACCAACAAAAAAACAACCCTAAAACAACAGAAAAAGCATCTCTACTGGATTTATCCTCATCCATTTGGCACACTTTGCTTTTCCGCCCCGCTGTTTCCTATGAAGCCACAGCCAGCATGGCTTTCCAGCTTGTTAATTTCCTTGTGCCATCATTTTTAGTGTTGTCTGTAAATATCAGCTCTGCTCTGGGGATTTGGGCCAGTTCATCCTGTCCTCTCTGCTGGCTGCCTGTCCTACTGCAGGAGCAGAATGAACTCATGGCGAGATGAGGATCCACATGCTGCTGTCTCTTTTCTTATTATAGATAATGATGGTTTTAATAAAATGCTGGGCACTGTTCTCTTCCATTTTTGCCATTTCTGAATGTCTATCACTTGGTGATCTTCTTTGAGGTTGGCAGAAATAACTTCTGCCCAGGACCAATACAAACTCATGAGAACTTGTGTGGGTGAGAAGGTGTACAGGTACCTGCCAGGAAGGAAGTGGTCACGGAGGTCTACAGCACAATGGAAGTCCTCTTTCATCCTACCACAGACTAGTAAGGGCTTTGGTATCATAGAATCACAGAATGATGTGGGTCGGAAAGGACCTTAATAACATCTAATTCCAACCATGGGCAGGGATGCCTCACATTAGACCATGTCACCCAAAGCTCTGTCCAACCTGGCCTTGAACAGGGATGAGGCATTTACCACTTCTTTGGGCAACCTGTGCCAGTGCCTCACCACCCTCACAGTAAAGATCTTCTTCCTTATATTAAGTATCCATTGCTCTTCTTAGTGTTAGCAGAGAGAGTCCTTGGGAGGAAGAACTTGAGCTTTTCAGGAGAGGTGTATTTTCATTTTGACTTCCTGATTGAATCCATCAGCTGCTGATGTGATGTGTATCTTGTTACAAATGAGGAATGGAAGACCTGTGTGGTTTTGGTTTTTAACTGCCTTTTTAGCTGACAAAGTTCATATTCTTGTAACTATAAGAGAAAAGGGACTATGTTACACGTGAACACAGTCTGGGAAATGAAAATATCACCTGAAAGAGAAGTTAAATGCTTGTGGCACCTTCAGGAGCATTGGCACGTGGTTCTTCGTTGCAGAATGTGTTACCTGAAGTATGGCTGATAGGGCTGTAGTTACAGACTCTGATGTTACCCACTCTCCAAACATAGGAACCATAAATCCAGGGTCTCTTCTGTGCCCTTTGCCTCCAGTCTCTGCCTCCTGGCACATAGACATTTGTGATGACAAAGCAAGATGTAAGTACCCAAATACTTTTAAACAAACTTCTGATTTTCATTTCTAAAAATGTTTATGGCAAAGAATTCTAGAGAATTGGGCACTGTGACAATTGTTTAGGAACCAGATTTGCCTTTCTTGTTCATTCTTCCTGCAGTAGAAGCAAAGCATAGATAAAGGAGTGTTGCTTTGAGTCTGATGATGGACTGGGTGGGCAAGGACAAAGCTCCTGTGTCCATGACATACTAAGAAGTTGTAACTTAATGATAAATACCCTGATGGATCTTAGCAACTCTTTACTCAAATTTTGAATGGCCAAGGACTAGCTTTTATTTACCGTTTCATATGGTCTCTCTGAACACGAATGCCATGACAGCCTACTCCAAAATGCTCCTTCAGTGGCTTCTTTACTGCTTCTGAATGTACGTGCCTATGCACAGTGAAGCTCCACACTAAAGATAAACCTAAGAAGCACAAAATCCTCACTTTATATTGTTGCCATCCACAGGGCATGCCAGGAATAAGAAGTGGAGACCCCATGGAGAGGATGGTGATATTCGGGTGTGGAGTATCTCTCCCTCAGGCTTGCTGGGGAGGACTGGGGCAGGGGCGGGATGCTTTGGAGGTGGAAGATGCAGAATGCATAGTGGAAGGGTGGTAACTTCCACCCTTAAGGCTGTTTAAGTAGTAACGTAATGAACTGCTAATTTATGGTCCAGTTCTCCTTTGTTTTGCACCTTGTGTGGTCCTCTGCTGCCAGGCACTGGTTGAGCAGAATTTCCCACTCTCACTGTTAACAGCTTCCCAGTGTGTGAGAGCACAGATTTATTGGGGGGGAAATCGCCTTCTAACCGAGTGGCTGGCATCCTCTGTAGGCCCTCTAAGGCTTTGGTGCAGTGTTGCTCCAGAGAAACGGGTTGAGTATCAATTTCAGTTTTATATATTTTATTAGAGCTGTTAAATAAACTAACCTAAACCCAGGAAAACATCACTGAAGCGAGGCTTTTTATTAATAAAATACTGAGCTAACCCAACAATAGAATACTTAAACTATCAAATGGACTAGCCAGGCCAAGACAGTTTCAGTGCCGGACTGAAGCTGAATTATCAATTGCACTAAAAGTGTAATGTCAGCTCTTTTGTGAATGTTAAAAGGGGGTCTAAGAAGGCGTAATTGCAAGTTGTTAGTCAGGAATTTTATCACTGTCATTCAAATGCATTTAAAAAAGTCCTGGTTAAATAGGTCAAACATCGCTTGTCTGAACCACAACATAAGAACCATTTCCTTACATTTCAGTTCTCAACTTTCTTCTGCTCTCTCTCCCAGAAAACATATCATAATTCAGACATTAAGAGAACATTATATGGCGGGTGGTTCAGAACCTTTGTTTATCTGGATTTCAGTAACAGCCCAGAATTTTGGGACTTCTAAACACAGGGAATGTTTCACTGAGTTTGGGAAGGACTCCAAAGTTTGTTGATTTTGGAATCATTGGGCTGTGAGGGCTTTTCTATCTGACCTTCTCTCATGGCAGTTTTATGAGGGCACCCATCCTCATAAGCGCACAGTCACTTTCTGACGTCCTAAAGCTAAACAGGATCAGAGGATAACTTGGACAGAAAGCCTAGAAACATGGAAAACAGGTTGCTGAAAATGCTGAAGCTTCAGAAACTTGTCCTTTATTACTGCCTTTTCTGCTCCTCCTGCTCTCACAGTGGTGTGCGTGGAGCTGCTGGTGAGGGCAATTCTGGTGATTGCAATTCTTTGCTGGCCAAGTGCTCCTCACCATTAGGCCATCTTTGAGCACAGTCTAACACTACCAGGAGGTGTTCAGAGCAGCAAACTTAGAGAATCATTTAATCAGAATGGTTTGGTTTGGAAAGGACCTTAAGCTCATCCAGTTCCAACCCCCTGCCATGGGCAGGGACACCTCACACTAGATCATGTCACCCAAGGCTCTGTCCAACCTGGCTTTGAACACTGCCAGGGATGGGGCATTTACCACTTCTTTGGGCACCCTGTTCCAGTGCCTCACCGCCCTCACAGTAAAGAACTTCTTCCCTATATTTAACCTGAACTTCCCCTGTTTAAGTTTAAACCCATCAGCCCTTGTCCTACTGCTACAGTCCCTGATGAAGAGACTTCCTTCAAGCATCTTGGTTCAAAAGAAGGGACTTCTTAGCCATCCATGGGCTTCTTAAAACTCATTTCTCTTTTCTCTACCATGCAGTGTGCCTTGCTGAAGTTTAAGGATCTATCTGGTACACTGAATCCCAGCAGCTTAGTTCAGTCAAATCTGAATTAGGTCACTGCTGATCATTGCTAAGTAGGAAAAGTCATGCACAGGCCAAGAATATTTAAAACGTTTAACATTTTGCATAGCAGAAATTCCTGCTGGGTTTCCCTCCTAGTAAATAAACAAATAAACAATGAAACAGAATATCCTGGGACATCAGGTCACTTCGGAGTAATTTTCCATGGCCTTATTTGGGTTACAGGTCCTAAGTTTTCTGAGAAGTAGTTATAACCTTCCCCTAACAGGATGAATAGGAAAAATCCCAGCCCAGGTGAATCAGCTGCCCAAACACCCATCCATCAGCAAAATCTAAATACATTCACACTAGCAGGAAAGCTCAGCATCATCCTTCTGTCCTTTGCCCCTGAGAGCTTTGCACATGGAGGCTGATTCTTCAAGATGACAGGGTGATTATAATAACCTCCCTGTTTCTGGGGAGGCAGCTCGTTGTCAGTCATGTACAGCTCAGTGGTGAAATACTTCTGAATGATCAAGACTGGGCTCAAAATATAAACTTTAAAATTATTCAGGATAGGGAAAAATCCATGTCCAAAGAAAATCAAAGTTCTAAAAGCAAGCACTCGGTTTAGGCGCCTAACCAGGAGCTTAATTAGGAGCTGCAATTTATTAATGCTCTCTGTGCAGCTTGTATGCTTCTGTGCAGGGAGAGGCTTCCCAGGAGAGGGGAGAAGTTCAAAGGACTTATTGCAGTGGAGCAGCGTGTACGGAGATCACACAATGGCATTGCTTCTTCCCTTCCCTTCCCAGCTCTCCACCCCATTACTGGTTGTGTCCAGATGTGTCCGCCTTTCCTCAATACCCACAAACTATTTATTCTTTCATGAGCTGCCCCTTATTTAACCAAATCACTGTGCTGCTGTTCTGTATTTTCCTTTAGTCATTGTACAGAATTTGTTTATAGGTTACGCTCATGACAGTGACAAAACCCAGCACATGCATGAAGAAATCCTCCTAACTGGTGAAGAAATCACTGCAGTACAAAGTGCTCAGCTGGTATTAACCATGCATCATCCCTGGGCTTATTGCTTCACTTATTGGCTCTAGATTGTGCTACCCAAACAGCATGATGGGTCTGTCCCATCACAGGTGTTGCATGAGTTGTGTGTGGTGGTAATGCTTGGAGCTAGTAGCATTTGTATCTGGGTCAAACGCTAGGTCCTGCATTACTTCTCTCTGTTTTGCCTTCACTCAGGTGCTATGCATTGAACCTCCAATGGTCTGGACATCTAGGCATGATACCTGGAGTAGGCCTTACCTCCTGGAACTGGGAAGGTGACCTGATGCTGAACCAAGCAGGGGTAGGATCAGGACCTATGGAGAACCTGTCACATGAGTTGGGACTGCTGGATTTGGCTTGTTTAGTTTAGCAAAACAAAAGCTCAAGGGAGGATGTGACAGCTGTCTATAAATACACGAGAGAGAGAAGAGAGTTATTTCAGCCTAAAGACAATATTGGCACAAGAACAAATGGGCATGAAGTGGCTATGAATAAATCTAGGTTGGAAATTGGGCAAGACTGTTAGCAATTGGGGTAATGAGCTCCCTCCTAGGTGGGTAGAAGATGGAGTGTTGTTGATTTATAGGAGGATAGAAGGATTTTTATGGTGTTTTTCTTAGGATCACAAATGTTAGTGACACAGAGGCCCTCCCAGTCCTGTGTCCTGGTGCTCACTGGTTGGGATGCTTCTAGAGGTGCAGTAGCTGGGCTGAAATGAAGTGCAGTTATTTCTTTTACAGATTTTCAAGGACAAAACAGAATCTAACACCCAACTAATCTGACTTCTACCCAGTATAGCTGGTACCTGGATCAAGTTCAGTGTTTCTGTCATGAGATGTCCTTACTTCAGGCAAAGATTCAAAATAATGGGGAATTCACCTGCCTTTGAGAGCCTGTTCCTCAGGGTGCACACGCAAACCAGGCTGTGGACAGCCCTGAGCAATCAGCATGTGGCACAAAGTCCCATCCAGAACCTCTGTGCTCCATGATGGTCTTTGAAACCAGTTGCTGTGATGTCTCCTGCAAAATATAAGGATTAAAAGGGGATAAACAAGCACTTGCTGGTATTTCCTTTGCTGGTATTCATCAGTTCAGGTACTGCTACCAGGAATCTTGCTGAGAGGTGGGTGCAGAGGGGTTAAGGTCTGGTGTTTCCTGCAGCTTGTTGTGCAGTGGCCCTGTACAGTGGCTAAAGGAGGGGCAGGCTGAGGAGAAATAAGTGAGGCAGTTGTTTTTTCCGGATGATTTATTAGGCAGTGTTTTGCAGTAAAGGGCTGTTTCTGGCTGCTGTGACCATGACTCATGGGGATGGGTTGCAATCAGCGCAGTGATGGGTTTGTCGCTGCAGATGGGGAGGTCAGGAAACCACTCCAACTCATTTTATTCTTCCAGAGACTGTGTTGGAGCATGGGAGATGTAGTACAGGTTTAGGAAGCCACGAAGGTGGTTGCCACTCTGTGCCTCTTCCAGAACAAGAGCATGAAAACCTGACTGGAATCTCTTGGCGATGGCTATTGCACCACAATCTCACCCCACAGCATGGCCACCATCACTCTACAATCCCAATCCTTCCTGGGTTGCATGAGGAAGTCTATGGTATGGACTGTGGCTGTGCCAAGACCTTAAAGTCCCATAGCTTATTGGAGCTGTTGGCAGTTTTTTCCCACTGGGATTTGTCAGAGCAGATAGAAGGAGCTATTGCATGGGAATGTCCCCCAGCCTGGGCAATGGCCATTTCAGCAGGAAAAATGTACATCTGCGATACAAAAAATGACTCAATACTGGTGTAATAACAGTCTGGAAAGGGCCGTGATTGCAGATTGCACACCAGGACAAGCCAAGGAATGGCTGCTTTCAGATCACTTAAGGGCATGGACAGAGATGAGATTTTTCTGGGTATTCTGGAGGAGGCTTAGATTTTCAATGTTTGCTGTGTACCCTTAAACAGAGAGTTTAGGGGAGGATACTGGTCTCGTGTTTCTGGAAGACAGAGAGATATAAAGCAGAGCCCAGTGCTAATCATGGCTGTTTCCTATCTGTTTCAGTTCGAGAAAACAGCTTCATGGAGGAGACTGTGTAATACCAAGGGAGATGCTGGAGTATGGCTTGGAGAAGACATATTGCAGACAGGTGGAAAAATGCCCCACATGAAGACAGGAAGGTCAGAAGTGCATTGTGCTTCTGCTTTGAAATGTACTGAAATAAAGAGGACGGGTTTCTGATTTACTAGAAGTGATAATCCTAGGAGGATATAAAACTTCAAAAGTGTTGGGCAGCACTTTAATGATATTTTTTTCCAGGAGTTGCACAAAATGAATGTATTTGAGTTGATAAAAAAGAGAGAAAATGTCCTGAATCTTTAAAAAAACCTGAAAGTATATAAATAAGGTTATTGCGGATCTGACTACGGAACACAGCTGTTGTAGCCATGTGATATTATCACATTGAAGGCATGGACAGAATGGTTCTTCTTTTAAATTTCTACTGGAGGTGAATGTTGGGAAGATCCTCAAAGCATGCTCCAATGCCATACTCCAACATCTCCCTTGGTATTACATAGCCTTCTTGGTACACAACCGCTTCTGTTCCTAACTCCAATCTTAAGGCCGAGTATGATGGAAAGATTGGATTTCTTCAGTTTGTGAATGCTGTCCCCATCTTTTCCTTGTACTCTGAGGTCTCTTTTGAGATGCTTAAGAAGTTTTCCAAATCTCTTTCTACAAATACTCATCTTTGTAGTGAAGAAGCAGGGCAAGCAAAGGCAAGCATGAAGGGAGAGAGCAACTGCGAAGCTTACATGGCCTCAGTGAACTCAACATGGTGAGTTCTCCTTGCCCACAAGAATTTAAATAAGGAAGAGATATCGTGCCAGAATAGCCTGGGGCAAACACGAACATCCAAGCGTGAAAGCCAGTGCCAAGACAAGCAGTGTGGGGTAGCAGTTAAACACTTTCCAGTGGTGAGAGTGATGGGAGTCCATCCGCAGCAACCCAATAAGGACAAGCTCTCTGCAAATAAAGGAATGTGTGATCCAAGGAGCCCTAACTACAGCCAATTGACCTGGCTGAAAAACAAGTTGTGTGCGTAAGGCATTTTAGAATAAACATGCCATGGCTGTTGTTGATGTTGCTTCCCAGGATCCTTCACAGCAAGGTGGTAGTTGAATAATTGAGCAAAAGCCCCAGTGCTTCTCACAAACCAGAAGTCAGCTGTCAATGGGTATTAATGGAGTGAGAAAAGTAATTAGGTCTGATTTCAGATGTCTCAGTCAATTAAATGTCAGTGAGAAAAGCTGTGTAATTTAGCTCTGCTCACCAAAACCAAACCTATTGAGCTGCCCACATTTACAGATCTAATGCTGACCTCTTGGAAGGCTTAAGCAGGGCTGGTTTGGGAAAACATGCAATTTGTGCACAAGGTGTCAAGACCAAGTGCACCTCATGTTTTTCTGGTTCATAAAACTTAGGTCTTTCAGGTTGAAGTGCTTCAAAGCTCAGCTTCAAACCTGAGGCATTCCCATAAAACTAAGTTGAGCCTGGCCAAACCAAGAGCTGTCGTTGGGTCTGAGAAGAAGACTTCAATTCATAAATGGGGAATACACTCCCCAAAAGGCAGCTGTGTGTACTCGGCCTGACAGATACCAGGGCCCAGGTAACTACTTAACATTGAGCCACATCTTACAATAGCAGTGCCTGCAACTGCAGAGCCCGATTCTGGACTTGATTGTTCATGATCTCTATATGCAAGTGTGAATGTGATAGAAGTCAAGCTCTTGTGTCTAAGGCTGGAAACTGGCTCCTAGACTCCGGTTCTCCCTGATGTACATGCTGGAGCTGGGCCAGCCCTGCTGGAGTCTCAGATATCACGTTGGCTGGCGAGGCACTACTGCTTTCTCATGCTGTGTCTGCTCAAAAACATCTTTGACAACTCAGAAGTAACTATTGCAAGAGACGAGGTCCAAGGTGCAAAGCTGCAATGGAAGGTGTTGAAAGCCTGGGAGTGCAGGAGCTGAACGTCAGAAAGGTGTGTGGTGTCTGTAGCCTTCAAGGACATATAAAGACTCTATAGCCAGCAGCTCGTGAAGTCTGTCAAGTGCATGACTGGTAAGGTATTTAGCTAATGGGGGATTTCAATATAAGCCTGCACCAGGTCTCAAATCCACACTTCTTTACCACAAGACCTGTGCCTGGGGCAGATACACCTGCAATTGGAGAAGCCAGTGAAAATTTCATACTCTGTAACAGCATTTTTCCTCTGGCTGCAAGAAGGTACTCACAGCTGATCAAGCCAAAATTTGCATGTTAATATCAGAATACTCTTCATCCTGTTGGAAGTCAGAGGAGGAAAATGGGAGGAATGATGCATGGAGGAGAAGAGAGACGGGACTTGGATATGTTGCTTCTCTGGTTGAACAGTCTTGGCTTTAAGCTGCCTCTTCCAGAAATGCCAATGTACAGATGGTCTTATGAATATGAATACTTTGCACAACACCTTTCCTTGTGGAAAAGATCACTCATATGGTGATCTGGTGAGTCTGCTCGTGAGGTCACTGAGGCAGGGGATTTGGGAGCCTGGCATTTGCTAGGCAATGCATGAAGACCACCAAAGTAATGCCACATTCACCCCTGAGGACTCAGTGGATGAAGACAACTTGCAGTCACTGTTGGCCTGTGCTGGATTTGAGTCGGTGACCCAAAGATGAAAGGCTTTCTGTCCTAGTGCTGGCCTTTGACTTGCTCTGCTGTAACAATAAATATCCCCCAAATCTCTTGGAACTCCCAGCAATTATAGCCTTAAAATAAACTTATAGCACAGGCTGGTGATTACTGACTGTTTCTTACTGTTTCCCCTCTGGGAGACATGTATCCCTCAGGAAATGAGTTTCTAATTAGATTGCAGAAGCAGGGCAGTAACAATAGTGTGGGAAAGTTAAATTAATAAAAGCTTTTGGGTACACACTGACCATCCTGTCCAGAGAGCTCAAAAATGGTGAAATGTGACCAGAACAGGGGTTTTAAACTGTGTCTCCTCTTGGGAGATGCCTATGACAGTTGTGGCAGAAGAGGTGTGAGTGGAGGGAGAGAAGATAGAATAAAGATGCTAATAGATACACCAGCAAAAAGCTGCACAGAGCAGCACACAGGGATGCTAGAGCCTGCACATCTCAGCCTGTGTGACGTTACTGGCAAGACCCCGTACAGGACCTGAGTTACTAATTCTTTGGGCAGGTTAATAAAATAGGTACATATCCTCTATCCTCCTGCGGTGTTAACACAGTTCAGAGTCAGGTATTCCTCTTAAATATACAATTTAAGGGACTCTGGATCCAGTTCAAGTCAGTAACCTTCATGTTTACAGAAAGCTGGGGCTTAAACACTCTCAGGGCACTGTATGGTTCAAAGATATCAAGAGCAGTGAGGCTGGAAAGCGCCTTTTGGGCATAAATGCTTATGATAGTTCATCATGTCAAATGGAATCCCTGTGTCTGGTTTTGTTTCTGCATGCAAGACAAAGGCCTCTCCATCCCTTGCTTGTATTTCATAGAATAACAGAATGGTTAATGTTGGAAAGGACCTTAAAGCTCACCCAGTTCCAGCGGTCTGCCATGGGCAGGGACACCTTCAAGTAGACCAGGTTGCTCCAAGCCCCGTCCAACCTGGCCTTGAACACTGCCAGGGATGGGGCAGCCACGATCACCAATCACCTTCTCATTTGCCATGTACCTAAGCATAGTTTCCAGGGGGATCTGCCCCATGACCTTGCCAGGCACAGGGACTGACTGGCCTTTAGCTTCCTGGGTCTTCTTTTTTTTCTCTTTTTAGATACGTGGGTTAATTTCCTCTTTTCCATATTTGTTGTTTTCCATGTTGTTTTATTCCTCTCAGCGCATACCATTTATAAACCTTGGCAATGCAAGTAATCCCTTGGAAAGTATCTCAAATATCATCATGCAACAGTGGTGTCCAATGGGTTCAAACACACTGAGTCCCTCTGGAAGTGAATATCAAGGTCCACGCCCACACTCAGGTGCTGTTCTGATGTCTGTTAGTACTGAAGACCCAAATCTTTAAGCTCATCTTTCACAATGAGGGTCATTCTTGTTCAGAAATGGTCTCTTCTGCTTTGTTGTGATGGAAGATACATCAGAATACAAAGAGTTGTGCATGAAGGTGGGAGCATAAAGATGGATGTCATGTATCAAAACATGCATACTGCAGCCACAGCCATATTTTGCAGAGTGGATGTCAACTTTGAGATTGTTTATGGGGAAACCCTGTGAAGTCTTTTGTGATTTTCTTAATACTAAAGGATGGAGAAACACCATTTATACATGTACGTAGCCCAGAAGCAATGGGGAAGGTAGAATAAACATCAAGTCAAAATAAAACTTTGAGGAAAGAATAGGTTTTAATTCTAGGTGAGAATGTTGCCTTTCTCTGGGCAGCTCAGACCTTTATTTTACTAGACCCAACACGTCTGAGAATATTTTTATTCTGAAGCCAGGGAAACTATTTTTGCTGAATTTCAGCTTGCAAACGGAAGCAAATTGCAGGGATCCCAAAACTGCTCATACCAAAATCAAGAAAGACAAAATTAGCTTTGTTGTCTTGGAACCAAAGCCACAGGATCTCAGCCTGCTGGAGCTGCACTTAAAATAACCAAGTACTCTGTCCTTAGGATTATGCTCATCATTTTCCTCAAACCCACAGTTAAAACCTGAGGTTGTTATACATTTAGTGAATCAGCACTCATCTCAAGCTCCCAATGTATACATTTATGTTATCCTTTTACTGTGCAGTTTGCCAGATGGGCCTTTATCCTTGAGAAACATAGTAAGGAATACCCCTACCTCTCCTGCTGGTGCCAAACCACATTGCTCGGGGATTCACTTGCGGGTATTAATCGTATCCGAAATGATCGTGCCAACAAAACATCATCATTTCAGCAATGTATGTTGAAATGGCACCATCATAGGCTGCGTATGTACAGATAGTATGTTCAATCTGCTCCTTGGGGAACTGGAAAGAATTTAGGCATCCTCTGATGCATCCTATCCCCAAGGTTAAGATACAATCATCAGGTTGGCATATGGCAAGAATTTACCCTCCTGCAGCTGTAATTATGTTCTCTCTGGCTCGTGAGAGCATAAAATAAGACCAGACGCATTCATAATAGCTTAAGGTAGCCCATTTTACTTTGCTGTTACTGTACATGAGGAGTTTCCATGTCTGAGCTTCTGGAAGAGAGAAGGTTACCTTTTCAGGTCATTCAAACTCAATTGATTATGGTCTTTTGTAGCTACTCCGAGATCATCCTGCCCCAGGGTAAGACTCTTTTCCAACATATGAGCGTAACTGTTGGTTTTGTCTACTCTAGTTGTGAATAGCTACCAGCAATAAACATATTCAGTGTCCCCCGAGAACCTGTTTCACAGACAGTGAGATGGTGATATGTTCTAGGCAGGTTTTTTAGCATGAGTACGAAGACTAGGTAGGGATTGTCTTCAGGAAGAAGAAATTGGAACAAAATAAGACATGAGCTCCAGGAGAGCACAAATGGGAAAAGCACTGAAAAGAAACACTGTAAACTGCCTTCTGCATTGATTTATCTGGTGTCCTCCTGATTTGTGGTACCAACATCTTCCGTTTAATGTGTACCTATAGTAACTCAAATTCAGCTGCAGCTGGGGTTTCACCCTCCATATTTTCTTTTCATTGATTATCAACATGATGAACAGAGAACAGAAAAGGACAAGATGTAACTGTGGAGAACAGATCTCTCCATCTGTCCTATCCTGGATTGTTATACATACGGATAAGAATGCCTTAAATGATAACACATTCATGAGGGTGCTTTTTGGCATGTCTCTTTTTATTTCCACATTGCAGAGTGAACCATCTGCCATTCTTCGTTTCACTGGTGCTGGAACTAAAGCTGCTTCAGGACTGTACCTGACAGAGATGGGCTTGGAGTACCCATCTTTAATGTCTTGACTCTATCTCATTGGTATTTTAACCTTGTGACTGCTGCCTATGCAGTGCCCTCTCTGATAATGGGCATACATCAAGGTTTTGTTTATTTAGAAGAGACAGTGGCAAATCTTTCAAGAGACATTGCTAAAACCACCATTTACTTTGCTGGCCTCTATGACCTCCTTCTTCTATTTCATAAGGACCTTGACACGCTTGTGAGGTGGGCTGATGCCAACCTGATGAAGTTTAACCATGCCAAGTGCAAGGTCCTACACCTGGGTTGGAGCAATCCCAGGCACAGCTACAGGTTGGGCAGAGAAGAGACTGAGAGCAGCCCTGCAGAGAAGGACTTGGGGGTGTTGGTTGATGAGAAAATGAGCAGGAACCAGCTTCAGTGTGCACTCGCAGCCCAGAAAGCCAACCGTATCCTGGGCTGCATCAAAAGGAGTGTGACCAGCAGGTCGAGGGAGGTGATCCTGCCCCTCTACTCTGCTCTCCTGAGACCTCACTTGGAGCATTGTGTGCAGTTCTGGTGTCCTCAACATCAAAAGGACATGGAACTGTTGGAACAAGTGCAGAGGAGGGTCACGAGGATGATCAGGGGACTGCAGCACCTCCCGTGTGAAGATAAGGATGAGAAAGTTGGGGCTGTTGAGCCTGGAGAAGAGAAGGCTGCGTGGAGACCTCATAGCAGCCTTCCAGTATCTGAAGGGGGCCTATAGGGATGGTGGGGAGGGACTCCTCATGAGGGACTGTAGTGATAGGACAAGGGGTAACGGGTTCAAACTTAAAGAGGGGAAGTTTAGATTGGATATACGGAAGGAATTCTTTCCTGTAAGGGTGATGAGGCACTGGAATGGGTTGCCCAGGGAAGCTGTGAATGCTCCATCAGTGGTGGTGTTCAAGGCCAGGTTGGACAGAGCCTTGGGTGGCATGGTTTAGTGTGAGGTGTCCCTGCCCATGGCAGGGGGGTTGGAACTGGATGATCTTAAGGTCCTTTCCAACCCTAACGATTCCATGATTCTATATTGTGTGCTATGTATCCACCTGCCATTTCTTTCATACTTAGATTGTCAGCTCCTTGGGCAAGGACTGCATACATGTTCTGCATTTGTAAAGCACAACAAAAGCGCAGAAAATATCAAGATATCTGAGAAGCATGATCAAAAACAACAAATGTGTTGAATTTCCTTTTGTCAAGTTCATTCTGGTCCAAGTGTCACATAATCCCAGGCTGTAAAAGGTAGCTGTTCTTAGAAGGACCAACCTCCTTGAACTGTTTTTCCCTCTCGTTAACAATTTCCATCTCATTTCCTATTTCCGGCTCCAACTCCTGTCGATAATGGTCCTTCGCTAATATTGAAACCAAGAGGGGAAAATATCTGAATAGTAGACATCCGATCCAAGCTTTGTGTAGAGAATTCAGGGATGGAATGTTCTTCAGAACAAGAGGGGTTTTTAAATAGCAAAAGATTGCTTGTTTAGGAAGAAAATCTGCACTGACACCTATATTCATTCCTGCTGATGTTTGTTCCCACACTGCTTTTAGGTACAGTGTAACCATCTTCTTGAGAATGCATTTTTCCTTCCTTTTTTCATCAAGATGTTCTCCATGTAGAGTATGTCTGCACGGCACTTCACTGCACGGCTGCAGCTTGTAAAAGCATTGTCATTCTGGCTTGAAAGAGTGGACTTGCAAATACCACAGCACTCACTGGGTTTGTGGTGGCATGCAATGCTATCTTTTGGTTAGCAATATTGGCTTGCTGTGCCCTTGCCTCCCACCCCGGTTTCTCAATCTTCTGCTGTGCAGCAGTTGTGTCAGCAGTGCTTTCTGCATCTCTCCAAGCCACATCCAGTCCCTTCACTTCCAGAAAAGGCAGGTTCTCTGCACACCTAACACAGTTCCTGGTGCACAGATGGTTGTGCAGATGTTCAGCTACTGGTGGAAATGAGTATCCAGGGCATGTATTAGTAGTATAAGTATAAACCAGTATACATGCATGGGGCAGACCCACCTTATCCTGGTGTTGCAGCTAGATGTATTCCAAAACCAGTCTGTGTGAGTTTCCCCATACTCTTTTGCAGAAGAGGTAAAAGCTAATGCTTTATTTATATAATGATGAGTACTCATGCAAGAGGTGGTATGGGAAGTCCTCCCTGCGCAGTGACCATGCGAGGGTCTGTTGTAGCAGTTTTATAACCTAACCTACACTGGAAATACATCAAAAAGGCATTGGTTATGAAAAGCAGGAAGGGAGTGGTCTGAGGAATTGCAGCTACACCAGTGAGTTGAGCAGAGCCAAGGAATGTACTCAGGCATCACAACTCAATTGTGCTGTTCAATTGTCAGTCCCTGTCCAGAAAATGCAGATGGCTTGGGAGTTGGTGGGGGCTTGGGACACATCCCCCTGGCAGCTTGGACATGGCCACCCTGCTCTGGAGGACAGCAGTAGGAATGTGGGCAGTTGCATGCCGGTGGGTTTCAATGCCAGGGAGCCATTCTGGGCATGAGCATTGGGATAGGCAATTGCTGGTAGGAAGTGAAAACTGCATTTGATGGATTCATTCCTTTCATATTAATATTCCCAGATTTCTTTGTTGGAAGGAAGAGTGTGCATGTGGCTCAGAGTCTCACATGCAGCTCCAGAAGGGGAATTTGGACTTTCCAGAGCTGCCTAACCTAAGTTATTGGAAGGTCTGTCTCTCCTTTGTTGTAAAGCATTGCACTGCTTGGGGCTTAGAATTTCTTCCAATGGATATTCAGCTAATGGAGGACAGGGATGCACAGAGGGAAGGGCAGGCGTACTTGTCCTGGCTGCATAATGTTCTGGCCAGGTCTGCCTCAACTCCTGCTGTTGGCCCTGGCCTGGTAAAGACAGGTTCTCCAAGGCATGCTGTAGCTCAAAGCCAGGTGTGCATCTTCCTCCTTATGGGTCCTGGCTCTCCAGTCTCTGCTACTGGCTTCAGGATCCCTGCTTTGATTGCTTTTAATGTGTGAATTTGAATCTCTTTTGTGCATTTATCTCCCTGAATACCTCTGCATATAACACATCTCACTGTACCAAGGGACCAACAATTAGCCTAGGACTTAGGTGATGATATTTGAATTAACTATTTTCCTGTAACAAATAGCCCTCAAAGGGAATGATTTTTTTGGCTCTATACCGAACACTTAAGTTGGCTTCAAGCTACAAGGGATCCCATCAAATCCCAGTCTATTTATACTCTTTTCCTTTTCACAAAGCCATCTGGGATGGGGTCTTGAGGGCAGAGTGGAGCAGCAGAGCTCTGGGTACATCCAGCAGTGTAACTTCTATGACCACCACAGCCCAAGGCATCATTATTCCTCCATCTATCACTCCCAAGGCAGCCAGTCTGTGCAGGTTCCTGACACCCCACTCCTTCATTTACCACTCCTCGTCATCCCTCCCTCATGCCCTGCTCTGGCTGGTCCCACCACTGCCACTCTGTAATAACCTCTCTCAGAGTCTGAGAGCCTTCAGTAGTCAATTTGTGCCAATAACAGGTTTTCTGCCTTCAGGATCCTCTCTGCTACCAACAAAATAATTCCCTTTGGCTCCAAATGATATGGGTATAACAGTGAGTCAGAAAGGCACAGATGTGTGCATTGTCCATAGAAATGGTCTACAAAGGTTCTCCCTGAGGCCAATAATTCCCCTACTGACCCTCAGCCATAGGTTGTCCTTTACCACAATCACAAGTGGCTTATGTATTTTATCAAAGATGTTTCTAACTGCAGTCCCCATGATCTTTTGTACGTATGGATGTAAGAGGGTCTTTGAGAACAACCATGACCTGAAAAGAGGTGTTTCCATTATCATCACTGTTTTATTCCTATTCTCACATTTTCACCATTGAGGACACTGAGGTGAAGCAGATAGATAACATTTGCTGGGACCATGATTTCTGAAAGCCTTAATTTGGGTGTTTCTGTTGGATGATCCTCACAGACAGATACAACCCTCTGGGAAGGTTTGGTTCAGCTTTACCTGAACCAGGTGTGACTTGTTTGCCCCATGAAAGGAGGTGGGCCCAGGGCTCAGTGCTCAAATCCAGGTTATTTAGAGCTAAAGGAGGTTGAAAGCCTATGGGAATAATGAGAGGGGATTGTGGGAAGCAAGGCTGATGATACAAAACTTCAGTGCTGAGGTAAACATTGCCTTATGGTGAGCCAGAGAAGAAGTTTTAGGGTTGTCTTAAGCTGTGTGTGACTGATGGGTCAGGGTCTTGAAGAAAGTAAAGATGCTGCATTGCTGCCTGGAGTGCAAATGGTGCCTGTTGCTGGAAACTGGTAAGTCATTCTGATTTTTGGAAGTCCAAACTGTGGTGAGTCCCATTCTGAAGCTCAGCAGTGCAGGTCAAAATCCTTTTTGCGTGTGAATGCCTCTCTCCTGTTCTTCCCTCAGCTGCATAAACACATAGGAGCTCCATAGAACACCAGGAAGCCTCCAAATCACTTCCCTTAAACAGCTTTTTATTGTGTTGACCTGAATGCTGTAATGCGTCCTCAGCTCTGCCAGCACTGGATAGGGCTGAGTCTTCACCAAAACTCAGTATTAGAGCACTGAGTAGCCTGTGGTTGGGCTCTGGTAGCTGGGGGTGGGGTGGGGGTGGGTGGTCCTCCAATAAGGAACCAGCCATGTTCAGTTATGGGATGCTGAAGGCAGGGAAGGGCTGTGGACATGATCTGGAAATGTGAGTGTTGGGAGCAGGTTGTGTTATATCCACATGGGCTTTGGTGCTGGCACAGACCTGTGGGTCCTCACTCCCTAACTGTGCAAGTGCCCCCTGGCCTTCTGAGCCTCTGATGGAAGAGTGAGGGTGTGATAGGTGGCAAGGTCTTCTCTGAAGCAAAGGAAAAGCAGTCTGGAGAGTGAGGGATGGGGCTGGGAAGGCAGTGGAAGAAGAAGCTGCTGAAGTGCCTGAGAGAAAGAAACTGGAGCTCCTCTGCTGCCCTGAGAAGCACAAGGGATGCTCCATCTGGAGAGTGATTGTTCTCTTGACAATCTCACCCAGAACACAGGCGCTTGGGGATGCCCATGAACTTCTGTCTTGAGCTGTGAGACAGGAGCCATGCTGCTTGCTGCTGGGGCTGGGAGAGCTTGAGGGGGCTTGTGGATGTGCCTGCACTTTCTCAAAGGCTTTTGGAGGCCCACAGAGCTGGGTGGGAGAAGCAGCAGGGAAGAGGTGCCAGCTGGAATGGCTCCTCTGCTTGCTGCCCTGGCTCCTGGCTGGCAGTTTCCATCCCTCCATGGAGGCTGTCCTTCAGGAAGAAAGCATCACCAGGACACTTTGCACCACTAAAAGTCCAGAAGTGACAGCGCTGGCAGGGCCTAATGCAAAATGTTTTCCAGTTCTTGCATGGTGAAGTGGCCAGCTTCTGCTTTTCAAATGTCCCTTCAGATGCTTCAGGCTGTGAATGTTTCCATGAAGCAAGAGTGGGGATGGGAAGCAGACTTATTTTCCTGGGGCATGAACAACAAAAAGGACTTGGAGAAAAAAGAGTGACAGGAGTTGGATCTCCAAGCCTTGCATCTGCCCAAATCCAGGGAAGTAGCAGTCTGAGGATGCCTGGCATGGAGCAACCCCGATATAGCACATGATGATGTGGGGGCCACAGGATTTGCTGCTGATCCAGCTGATGGGAAGTTGAAGAGCAGCCAAGACGCGTGAGAAAGGGGGAGCCTCAGACTAGGCTCTGAAGTGTTATTCTGGACACCTGAGAAACCGAGTGGCTTCTCAAAACCACCCTCACTCAACTGGGTGCTGTCAGCGCTTGCTATGAAACTGCTTCCAGGCCCAGCACTTGTTTTTTTCCCCCATCAGAAAATGCCAGTTCATTACAATGGAAACACTCTGCAGGGCTGTATTGCCTCCATGACGCTGTGAGAGAAGCCAGGCTGTTTTCTTACTCAACTCCTTGGCTCCTCGCAGCCCACCCTGGCAGGATGCTGCAGAGCCATCATTCTACGGTTTAACCCTTTGTCTCATTCTGATACCTTGCATTCCTCCTTGCTTGATGGCCAAGCTCCTGCTGACCTGTGAAGGTGAAGCAGCGGCACAGTTTCTTGCTCCGTGGTTTGATAATTTTTTGGCTGAGGCTTTTCTGACTAATTGTGCAACTTTTGGGAAGTAAACCAGGGACTAATTTCATTCCTGAGCTGTTTGGGGAGATGCTGGATACTGGAAGCTGGTCTGTTTCCAGGCAAATGGTATGTAAATGGTGTCTGGAGGGATGCTATTGAAGCAACTTAATCTAAGGAAATATTCTGATGAAATTGCCTTTTGAGGGGGAGCACTAAGATTGGAATTGCAGCTTTCACAAAATAGACAGCTCTGTGCAGAAGTTGCCCATCTTAGACCAGTGGTGTTGGGAAACCAGAGCATTTTCACTCCAAGACATCACAGCAACAGCTTGAGGAGCTGTTTGGCTGCTTCATTCCTTGTTTTCCCCTCTAGGGGACCGGATCCCAACACCAAAGACTCGGAGGTAGA
Organism: Myiopsitta monachus; assembly: GCA_017639245.1. Classification (NCBI taxonomy): domain Eukaryota; kingdom Metazoa; phylum Chordata; class Aves; order Psittaciformes; family Psittacidae; genus Myiopsitta; species Myiopsitta monachus. The sequence goes on along the minus strand of CM029917.1, from coordinate 110,948,762 downwards.
AACCTGATTTGTCCTTTGCAGGTGATTTATGCCCAAAACTCACCTCTCCACAGCATTTCCAGCCGGAAGCAGTTTTCTGCTTAAAATGCCCCAGCCTTGGTTTTCCTGCAGACCTGAACAGCCTGAGCAATTGAAGCTTATTTTGGCTGAAATTCAGAGCAATCCTGTTCACAATCCCTTTTCTTAATAAATAAACACCATTAACATCTAGTGAGAAATCCCTGGGCTGGGCACGATGTAGCCTGCAGCACCATGCTTGAGCTGAGCACAGCTTGATCTGAAGACGGAGCTGAGCCAAGAGCAAAGAGAGGAGAAAATAACACATGGAAAAATTAATCACACTGTTAAACCACCCCAACACTCCAGCTTCCATCCTCTCAGGAGCTCACAACTGGCAGGGAGCCTTTAATAAACTAATTATTGGCTATGGCAAATTGTGGAGGAGTTCACAAGTTGTTGTAGTTGAGTAGAAGTCAACAGTGTCTGGTTTACAGTAGCCAAGACTCTTGCTTGTAACTTTTCATTGCACAATGTTATAAATAGTGGAAGGTATTTACCCTGCCTCTGTTAAGATATTGCTGGTGTTGAGTGAGACTTTCCTTCAGAGCTTTAGTTTTGATAGAACTTTGTTTCACATAGAAAAATCAAATATCTGTATAGAACATCTATATAATATATACATAAGAAATAATCACCCAGAGCCTTAAATGAGCCATGACAGTGCAAACACCTCCATGACTTAGGGCTTTAATTTGCCACTTCTCAGAGGGATGCAGCAGGAGGTCAGGATCTCCAGGTTGCGTGACACATCAGTGCTCATGAGTGTAAATAACATTTGGGTCTCCTGAAGCAACATTTCACTCTGAATAATCCCCGTGATTTAGCTCCCACTAGAACATTAGTTCGAGTTCCACTTTGCTTTACTGCTGCCATGGTTAATTGATTCAACACCAGGATGGAACTGCGTAATGAGGCTGCTTAAGTGTAATGAATGCCTCACATTGTCAAAATTGAGTGTTTTGTCTGATTCCGGAAAGATCGCTCATGAAACACTTCAAAACTGTTAAATAAACTGATAGGGAGAGGTGCAGATTTAGGAATTCATGAAGATCTGCCGGACTAAATATTTCATTTCTCATCCAGGGCTTCTCCAAATATGCTAACAGAAATTGCAGGGAAATTAATCCTTTTTTAAATTCCCAGCTATGAAAGACCTTAAATTGGAGATGGTTGTCACTGGGAAGCACATGTTTGCTCCATGTAGGTTGGTGTCAGCTGCATGGCTGCCTCCTAAGAAATCTTGGAAGGCTGCTGATTATTTTGGGAGCACAGCTTGGGAGGTGGATGCTGTATGGCCCCTGCCAACAGCCTTTTTGCTGGCTGCATGGCTGTGTTTGTAGTGGGACACCTGAACTAAACAGCTCAGTCTCAGTGTGATTTTCATCCTCGCTGAGCGCCTACTGAAAAGGGGTGGAAAATTCAGTTTCTAAGGAAAAAATAAGGCTGAATAGCTCTGCTACATCTTCTTTAGCTGCAATTATTTTCCGCATCCCTCTGCAGCCCCATCTGAAGCAGCCAGAGCGAATTTGGCTTTCTCCACCAGGTGGTACTGTTAAGCTGCGGTTGAGGGAAGATTTGCTTGCTCCCTCCCAAACCCACCCAGGTATCCCGTTTGCATGGGCATTTCGAAAGCTTTCCACTCTTGGTGTACTAAAGTGAAGCTGGAGCCCCTGTTAGTCGTGAAAGCACCAGCTGAATGAGTGCATTCGTGCTGTTTCCCTTCCCATTCAGATCATCTATGATTATTCCCCCCACCCATGAAAGGAGTGAGCTGGGATCTTCCAGGGAGACCATGCTCACCGCATGCATTTGGGATCGCTGCTTTTATGAAGATATTATCTATAGGAGCACTGTAATTCCTTGGTAGCTGTAGCAAATGCATTGGCTTTAATGTGTCCAAGGACACAGCAGGGCCTTGCTATAAGTTTATGTTCCTAATCTGATGTACAGCTTTGCCTGCATGATGCAGATAACACATTTGGACTCTCTACAGTGGCACAGGGGATGCTGTGGCACCATGAGGGCTCCTGGGGCTCTCCCATGCAGGGCTGATGTGTGTCTATATACTCTTAGACAGCTCTTCTGATGTCCTAGAAATGTTGTTCAGGAAGACTCTTGAAGGTGTTCTATGTAATTTTATTCCCTCTGATATTCATAATAGATATCATTATCCAGCCCTATAGTTATATATCTATGTACCATAGTTCCTGTGCCTGGGCTGCCATCTGTCCTGAGCTCCCAAGTGCAGCCATAGGACACGTCCCAGACTTGCATAGCTCTGTGCAAAAAGCTGGAGGCATTTAAGAAGCATCCCTGTTGCACAGTAATTCTGTCAGGTTGCAGAGATGTCAGATGTAGTGTTGGTATTGCTCATCTGGGAGAGAAGAGGGCACAGGTACATGGAGATGCATTTGCTGCATTGCTATTGAGCTATTAAAGTGCCAGTAGGAGCTATACAGTCACTGACATCCCTGGAGACACTAACAACCCCTTAGAATTTGAGGACATTAACATTGGTAAGTACTGCAACTCTTGCTTCCATGAGGAAATTGCCAGTGTACTCCATCCATTAGGATTACTTATAGACCTGCCCATGTAAGCATGATTAATACTTTTTCGTGCTTAGTTAACCATGAATTTCTGTGCGTCTGAGCAAACACAGCCCTTATCTACTGCTGACTTTCAACACACCCCTTGAGCACTTTTCTAGTCCATGGCCTTTCTTAAGAAAACCTATTTGCATGTGCTGTGCTGGCCTGCATGGCAGGGCTTCCGCTTCAAGGCTGATGTTGTTTATAGAGCTGAAGGTCATGGGCCACGGAGATGATGAAAAGACACTTAGAGTGGAAGATCAGGTGTTTTCCAAAGCAAGCCAGTGGATTGGCAGAATCTGGTCAGTTGGAGCATCAGCAGCAGCTGCTTTTGGAGACTTGCAGCTCTGGGAATAGTTCATGATGTTTATGCTGCTGTGGCCCATTGCACAGACAGCATGAGGGGCTTTGAACAGTGAGCCCTGCTGTAAAGCAGTCTTCTGAGCATGGAAAAATGCCTCCAAATTCAGCCAAGTGATGGCATGATGTGCTTGGTTACCCTAAGGGTCCAGATCTCTTAACATAAATCCATATGGTGCAGGGCTGAGAAGCTGGAGTGATGGTTTTGTCTTTCTTGTTATTAGCCAAGCAAATTAAAGAAGCTGCCTACAAAGCTCAGTGGACCTTTCCATAAAGCATAAAGAATGATCTTGCATCCTTAAGATGATGGATGAGGTGAAGACAGTTAGTCCCCTTTGTCTGCTCTCCTTCCCCAAGCAGGCACTGTAAGCTTGAGGTTGGTGAATTAACAGAGGGAATGAAATCTGTTTTAATCCAATGAGAGCCTCCAAATCAGTCATTTTTTTCCTGCTGCCTTGGGAAATGGTGCTAATTTGCAAACAAGACATCTATTGCTACTTGGGTTTGAGTGTTATGGTTTTGTCATTGGCACTCATGCTCTGTGATTGCGTGACCTTGTGTGATGCTGTTGGGCTGAGGAGGGAGAAGAGCTGGGGCTGCCTCATGGGGAGATGTGAGGGAAAAGGGGCCATTGGTAGAGGAGTGGCAACAATTGCTGTGAATGCTTTTCCTCATACCAGTGTGTAGATGGAGAAAACATCCTTTCCTTGATCTTTAGGGGTTTCTCAGATCTTGGTGCTCCCAATTAATTTGATTTGTATTATTATTAGTGGAGCATCACACTGGACTCTTTGAGCCTCTTTTAGTTCTGCACAGAGTGTCCGCTGCTGAAGTGGAGGTACCTGCAGAAAGGCAATTGCTGAAGGCTGAGACTCCTCATGGGGCAGAAAGCTCACAGCAGGACCATCCTGATGTCATTTGTAACTGCCCATTCCTGCTTCCTCTCAATTTAATTTCTTCCTGGCTTAATTTGCTGGTGCCCTGTCCATAACCTCTCTTTTCTCTGGTGTTATTTCTCCTGTTTCTCGCTGCATCTCCTCAGCTGCCTTTGTGGACCTGTGGAGCAAGTTTCACAAGTTTCCAGCTGTGCAATGTTGATGTGCCGAAGGGATTTGGTTCCCACGTATCAATATTGGTGTTGCAAGTGGTGGGGTCATGAGGGGTTTTGGTTTTATTCCTTTGGGACTCTTTTGTACCAGTTGTTTTGCTCTCCTCTTATATTTCTGTCCATTGTGAACATCCCTGTAGTAATATCTACCTGCAGCACTTCTCGCTGTAGGAATAAGTGTGTGTCTTTGGTTAAAGCCCTCGTTAGGGGTTAAAATACAGCACCAAAAAATCCTCACAGCTTAAATGTTCTTTTTTCGAGCAAAGGGTTTATCATGTCCTCTTTTACCTTGCATTTCCTCTCAAATAGGGCAGGTGATTCATATCATCACCTCTATTTTTCTACTTCTTTCCTTAAAAATTGAAAAGAGAGTATTTCTTCAGTGCAATTGCACAACAGAGGAAGGCGTTACCAGCATCTCCTTTGGCTTTCAGGGCTTGGAACATTGTGCAAAGCCCCAGTGGGCTCTGTGTGATGCTCAGTCTTTGCTTGAATATCTGATTACTGGGGTTTGGTAACAAATGCACCCACATATCCCTGTGAATAGTATGTAAATAAGAGCTGCTGATAGTCTCTAATGAATTCTTTGTTTAAAGCCTGTCTGTTCTGGAGCAGAACAAAGAGTCCCAGCAATGGAAGAAATGAAGCTTGGTATTTCAGCCTGCTGCTCTGAAGAAACTGAACTGTATGGGAGTCATATTTGCCCTGAAATACTTCTTTCCACCTTTGTTGAACTGTTCTTTGAGCTGCAGCACCTGAGAATAGACAACTTCATGGAGCCAATTTTCTGCCCTCAAACTGCTTTTACCTGGTTTGACTGAGCAAATGCAATCACCATAGCACCACTGCCAGCAGGTTGAGATGAGGAGCTTGTCTGGGGCTGTGCTGGCCTTGTGCTGGTGTTATATGGCAAGGATGAAGGGATAAAGGGGGCTTGGGTAGGAAAGGTTCAGAAAGATCCCTAGTGCTTTGTAGGCTCATGGGTGCGTTGGGTAGCATAGGGGTGGAAACTCGGAAGTAATGAGATTCTTTGAAATCAATAGTCTACAGTAAATACAGACACAGGGAGGAAGATTCTGCCAATGCTCCTATTATAAATTTTAGGAACCAGTTATCCTCTGCTTGCAAACAGAATTTGCCATTACCTTTACTGGGAAAAAAGTAAGCATTTGGTGTAGTAGTAGAAGATTTAAGTGAGGGCAGGGGGCCAACCATGCTTCTTTAGAAGATTTGATTGTAGAAATTGTCTGTCCTTTCCTCAAAAATCATGAGCTTGATTTTAATTTTTCCCCTCTCAATTCTCATGTTTAAATAAAATAATTTCAATATTTAAATTAATTATTTAAATCCTATTATTTAATAATTTATGGATCACTTGCATCAGTCTGTGTACATCATCAATATGAGAATTATCAACCAGCTGGTTGATAACTACAATCTATGTACACACTATGTATCTATATCTACCACCCATCAAGACTATTTCCGTAGCTGTATGCTTGAAAGCTTGCTTTATTTTACCAAGAAGTGAGTTTGTAGTAAGTGCTGAAGCCCTGGGGAGAGCACCAACTTTAATCTTTGAATGCAGCCTATGCCTTCACAGTGTAAAGACTCATCTCCATTCTGCAGTGCTATAGCCTGTAATGCTATGCATGCACTGCCTTCTGTCCCCCAGCCTTCCCAGCAGCTGCACAATGTAATTGTCACCTTTCTTATGGTTTTCCTTTCCTTGCTGCCTGTTCCCCTTGCAGGCTTGTGCCTGCTCCACTGTATTATGGGGGATGCATGACCAACAGTGAAGGTGCTACCAAGGGCTAAGGTTGAACTTGTTGGTGACCTTGTTTTGCTTGGCTGTCCTTTGGGGATCTAAGGCCTGTCTCTTGTGGAGCGGGGAAAATGCCATTTCTCAGTTATGGAGGGTGTTGGAAGAACTGATTGCTGGAGGGTTGTGAGCTGAAGGACTGTGCAGCAGTACCCAGCACAGCAGGAGTTATCCCTCAGTATCACAACCCCTCTACTCAGCTCTTTGCCTTTAAGAAATGCTTCAAGGTTCACAGAGTGTTTCCTGGAAAACAGTTCAGAAGATCAGTTTTGTAGTTCTGAAAACTAAATGAGTGCTTTTGTGTGAGGCTTTCGTGCCTCATGTTGGGGATTGATTATCTTGCTCATGTCTTGGGAAAGCTGGAGAAAAATGTAGTTTCAACCCAGATCAAACCAAAATGCTTTCATCTTGATGGCCAACTGATGGATTAATTCTTCTCAGTCCTCCCTGTGCACTGGAAAGAGATTTATATTTTTTTCCCTGTAAAATGCGCCATGTAACTGGGAGATGTGTGTGTTTTCCAAGAGCCAAACCGACTGATTGCACGTGTTCTATATGCAAGCTGTGGTCAATTGGATGAGACTCATGGTCACAGCTGGTATGTGTTCTTGCACGTAGCAATTTTAAAACTGGGTTCCTGCGAAAGCTTGTGCAATGTGCTCTTCTCAGTGCCACTTTGCAATAATAGCAGTAATAATAATAATATAGTCTAACTAGGGAATTAAACATTATTGCTCACTGGAGGTGACTAACTGGCCTGATGATCCCTCTCCTTTGGCTGGCTGAATAGACACATTGCAGAATATGACAATATTGTAAGCAATAACCGAAGAGAAGGATACTGGTTGGGGGATGTAATTCATGTTTTCAAAAGCTTCATGGCAATGGGATAACCTGAATGTGATACTGCTTATCACCAAATCTCCTAGTATGAAAACTAGAGGGCAGAAGTAGCAGAAGACCAGTTTCAAATAGGTATTAGAGCTTCTATGGGTAAAGGCAACAAATGGTAGGGCCACAGGAGATTGTGGAGACCGCATCAGCAGGCCCGAGGAAGAGCTGGACAAATCCATTGACAATAGAAGGATTCAGTCCTTGCTGATGTACAAGGTGACAAGCACTGGCTGGGAATGTGGAATATAGTTCCTCTAAATATTTGTACAGCTAAAGCTTCAATGTTTGTGGAGCAGGAACGTCAGATGAAGGTGAGTTTGCCTAAGCTGAATTAATTTGCAGCCTTCAAGGAAAAGGCATATGGAAAACCTGTTGGAGCTGATCCACCTCTCAGCCAACACTCCACAAACGGGATCTTCATAGTGCCTGTGGCCCCTGAGCAGCCTGCTGTGTTCAGCCACATCTGTTGGGACTTGGATGCATCAGATGCAGCTTCCAAGTTTACCATGATGGAGCACCATGGATGCTGGGGTCCTATCTGGGCTTTCCTGTCGCTTTTTGGGGTGGAAAAAGGGGCTTGTGGGGAGGTGGTATAATGTAACCGGCTGCTGCTTGGGGTTTGTGCTTGCTCTGGCTAACCTGTGCTTTGGGGAGCATGCTGTGGAAAGACTTTCCTTCCCCTTGTCTGTCGAACTCCAACACCAGCACCGCAGGAGACACAACAGAGCCTATTTTCCATCACACCGAGTTATTTTGGTGTGCCTCGGCACTCCGCTTGTGCTTCTCCAAGAGCTGCTTAGGCATGTGCAAGTGAGCTATGGGGTGAAGCCGGGGTGAATAGACCCGGGTCTGTTCTTGAATAGCAGCAGAAAATTCCTTTGGAGGTGTTATGTGTACACAGAGCCTATTGCAGGCTTCCTGAGGGCTGTTACACCTTCCCTTCCTTGATGAATCCATGGGGTTTCGCACATTGGATTATTACAGGGTGCCCTTTTAGCCCCTTCTAACACGACACCATTTGCATTTGTTCTCCCTCTGGAGAACAGGAGGGAAAGAACAGTGAGATATTCAGGGTCTTAAAACCCCTGCACTTAACAAGAATGAAACGGGATCTCATGCCAACTGTGTGATTCGCACTCTCCTTGCTTTGTGTGCAGCTTCAGGGCTCTCCCCCGCTCTCTTTTAGGTGATTAATTCTAGCTCCTGCTAAATGAATTTACAATTAAAATGGGCTTATTTGTAGCAGCCACTGAATTTTCACTCTCTTTTTTTTTTAAATATATATAATTGAAAACACACCCAAACCCAAGCCGCCTGTAAGTATTAATTTTCATTTCCATAGAATGCTCTGTCTCCAGGGCAAGGAAGGAAATTCCAGAGAGTTAGCCAAGACAATCAGGGTTAATGCACTCTTTGAAAAGTGTGGTGCAAGCAGGACCCTTGTTTTCTCATCCAAAGGTCAGGCCTGCTGCTGGGACAATGGTACAGGAGGAAGAAGGCACGGGTCTGGCCCAGAGTGTGTTTGGCCCAGGATGCAGTTTGGGAGACCATAGTCCATGTGCAGCAACCATAGGAATGGCAATGTGACTTTGCAGTGTGGATCACTCGGGGAACATGTGCTCCTTCGCAGAGGAACAAAGGCTGTTTTCAGTTGTGCCGGGGGTGCCTGTCTGAACAGCATCAGTGATGTCGTACAATTGTGAGTATAGGAAACACTTATGGAATTGGTGCTGTTTGGTTTGCTCCCCCACCCAAAAGAAGAAGTGTAGACTGTTTAAGTGAATCCCAGTTCAGCTCAACTTGAGCTGCTTCAGAAGTGAAGTAGAAATGAAGACGGTGATAAAAGACACAACATGGCCTTACCACCTGGCTAGTCTAAGCCATGGTCTGGATCACCCACCAAACATTCATTTACCAGTGACCAAAGGCATCTCAGCAGCCTGCATACTGGCAGGGCGGATTTTATGGCTCTTCATTCCATGTGTTCATCTTGCTTTAGTATTAACATGCCTACAAAGCTCATTCATAAGCAGTACAGACCGTTGTCTCTGCACATCTGCTCTTGCAGTGTCCTATGTGCATTCAGTGTCTTTTATCTCTTCATCCCCATCAAAAGGCTCAGAAGCCTAAATGCAAAAGTGTTTTCGTGCATTGGTATAAAACCCTCAAAGTGAGACTAAGTTACTGTTCTTCTACCTCTTTGGTTAATCAGATTTGGTCTGTATATTTTTAAGGTCTTGCACTGTTTCCCAGCTGGCTCCTTTCTCCCCTTTGGAAACAGGCAGGAGCAGCAAGTTCTGCTTCTGTGATAAGTTTCATGGTCATTCACCTAAATTCCTCTCCTCCTCCTGGTCCCAACAGCTGAAATGCAGAGGAGTGCCAGAGCTTGTAGGAACATTTTCAGCTTCCTTGCAAGTATTCAAGCCAACAGCTCAAGGCCTGTGCTAAAGCAATGAGGGTCATCTTTTCCTCCACCTCCTGTTAGCAGTGGGGATAAGAAATGTTGCTAAGTTTACTGAATATTTTGCCTGATGAAAAAGCTGTAATAATGTTTAGGCTTATATTAAAATCAAAGCCGCGCTTGCCCCATAGCCCTCCATAGTATGGGGTAGCAGCACTTGGAAAGCATACCCTGCATTTGTAGCAACACACAGGACAGTTTTGGGAAGATGTTCAGCAGTGCTCATCCCTACCTGTATGTCCTCCACTGCTCCTGTATGCTCCGAAGAGTGGCTTTAGTGAACGTGGACTATTTTCAGAGCCATACTGCTAAGAGAGATTTCCAAAAGAGGTTTTTCTCATTTAAATCTTGCTTTTTTGGCAGGACCATAGGCCCAGGGACTCAATGACCTTGCTAAGCTGTTGCTCATAGGCAAGTCGCTTTGTTGCTGCTCTGATCTTAAATGCAATCTTATGTACAAAGATTAAATCAGAGCCTGCATGTGTCTAGCTGGGCAACCTCTCCTTACATATGAAATGAGGACAACGTGTGCGAGGCTGATCAGAAATAAAAGGCACATCTCTTTTTCTTTAAAAGGAGCAGTTGGAGAGGTGTGGTAAAGCAGTAGACTGCTGCTGACCAGTAGTCACATGCGAAATCTGCTTTCCTGTACTCATTCTGGAGGTAACACTGCTATCGATACAACTGGTAAAGCTGGTTTTATGCTGTGAGGCTGGTCCAGCAGCTTGATAATTAATAATCTTCTTTAGGAATATGTCACTTGGAGAACTGGGAAAGAACAGAGCAATGGCTTGTCGGGCATGGTTTATTGCCATGGTCTTCAAAAATAATACATTCCTAAGAGGTCTAGACACTGGTCTCTTGACCCCAAACACTGTCTTATGCATGAAGACAAAATTAGACTCTCTGTATTAGAATGGAAGCATTCAAATCACTAATCTCTCTGAAAAAACCACCTTGTTCCTCGATGCTTGTTTTTCTTTGTAATACTCCAGGCTGTATTGATTGCATGTTGTTTTGTGAGATCTTAAGAATACCTTGGACAAAGAAGTCTATAATTTAAGAGTTTGTGCAGTTATGACAAATAGTTTTGGTTTTTTAATACTCCAAACCGTGTAAACAGTAACATGGGAATGTGTGGGGGGGGGCTCTGTCTCCGATGATCCCCTTAAGGCATATATTTTATTTGTTAATGAAAATCTGATGTCCTATTGGTGGCAAAGGAAATAACAGACCTGCACACAACTATTGAGAAACGGAGGTTGCGGGGATCTCTGGATACCATCTATTCCAACCTCCTGCCCAGAGCTCAAAGCATCAGCATCACATTTGTTAAGGTAAAACTGACTGCATAAAGGGTCTCCTGTTGCCATCAAGTACAAGGTAGCTGAGCAGTGATGATACAGAATTTTTCCCATGTTTAATTGTAATTTTGAGATGGTTTAATTTGCTATGAGGACCATGATAGGTGTGAATATGATGTGGCTGCAGCTCTGGGCAGCTTGTGGTTCTCTTAATTCTGCACTCCTGCACCTTTAGCATGTGTGCGTTGAGATGGTTTTTCTCTTTCTCTGATGGAAAGACCTACCCCTCTATGACCTGTGCACCTTGTGATACCCCTTCAGTGAATGCTATGCCATTGAGAAAATGACTTTATGGCTTAGGAAAAAAGGTATCAGTCAAATCCCTGCGCAGCACAGAAAAACTCAATTTTGTGGCGTCAGAGCGGTGGCTCCAGGCAAGTTAATTACAGCAGGGTTATTATTTCTTCTACCTTTGCAGCAGCATGTTTGATTAGGAGTCTGGGGTATTGCTTTGACAATGGTGAATAGTCGAACTTTATTCCTTTTAGGCCTTTACACAGAACCAACCAATCTAACAAAATGCTTATTTGTATAGCATGCCAAAAAGAAGTGATTATGTCGAATACTGAACTTGTGTCCCCCCAAAAAAGAAATCCAGGTTAGAAAAAGAGCAGTTCAACTTTATAAAGTTGTCATTTGTATAGAGCCAGGCCAGGAAATTGCGCTATGGGTAGGGTCAAACTAAGCAGGACAAAAAATAAAGGAGAAATGCAGTTAGTGCCCTTGTTCTTGCCCCTTTTGTACTGGGGAATCCAGCCCAATATGAGGATATGTCTTCTTTTAAACCCTTTGTCCTCATGACTGCAGCCAGGTCTTTGTGGATCAGCATTAACAAATCTGTTGCAGACCTTTTAAAAGGCCCATTTGTGTTTGGTCAGCCTGTAGGTTTACTCTGTTTGGATTCCAACTGTGCAAATCTTGCCATGGAAAAAGGCCTCCCTGTGGGAAGTGACATTCACCACTGTGAGAGTTGTCCTGTTCAGAAATCCCCTTCAGCGGACTGGCAAAAACAACCCCTTTTCTTCAAAGCACTGAAAGCTGAGGCAGATAAGACAAGCTTTTCACTTCAGGCATGACTGTAATCCTTAGAAAGGACATTTAACAGACTGCTCTCAGAGCTTCGTGACAGCATCATCCCTGTTCGTGTGCTGGGGGTATAGATAAAGAGCAGCATGTGCTGGAACCATCTCAGGGACCTGGTGTGCTGGTCAAGGAGAAACAAATTTAAGTGTAATACTTCAAATACGCACTATTTGCAGAGTATCTTTTTGTATTTCCATCATCACACCATGGCTTTGTGAGTTGAAAGCTGTGAACCAGGTAAAGTTTGCAAGGAGCGGATGTATCTTTTATTCTCTAAACTGGCATGGTTGAAGCAAACAAAACGAAGAACGTTTTTCAGTTGTCCTAACAGCTCACAAGGAATAGGGTTTGAGGAGGGACTGGGAGAGCTGATCCCAGAGTTGAACTTAGAGGGCTGGATCAAGCAAGCCTCAGCAGGGGTTCATAGCAATGGGCAAAGGACAGCTGTATGTCTCTATGCTCCTCCATCCCCCATGGCTGCAGCTGTTGAAGGAGGAAAGGATTTAGGGTCAGCAGAGTGGGTTGGATAGATTAAATAAACCTGCCCTGCCCAGCAAAGGGGCTGGGAGGCTCCCACCCCCCAACTTGCTTGCATGGTAAAGTGTATTTGTGGCCATTTGTTATCCCTCTGTTGCGTGCTTGCTTGTTGGTCGTTATAATTGGGGCTGTCAATGGTCTCAGCTTCCTTCATAGAATCACAGAATAGTTTGGGTTGGAAAGGACCTTAAGATCATCCAGTTCCAACCCCATGCCATGGGCAGGAACGCCTCTCGACCACGTCGACCAAGGCTCTGTCCAACCTGGCCTTGAACGCTGCTGGGGATGGAGCATTTGCCACTTATCTGGGCAGCCTGTCCCAGTGCCTCACCACTCTCACAGTAACGAACTTCTTCCTTATATCTAACCTGAACTTCTCTGATTCAGTTTAAACCCATTTTCCCTTGTTCCTATCACTACAGTCCCTGATGAAGAGTCCCTCTCCAGCATCCTTGTAGGCCCCTTCAGACACTTGAAAACCAAAACTTAAAAAAGGCCAAAAAGAGAAAAAGGTAAAAAAAAAAACCAACAAAAAAACCCAAAAAAACCCAAAACAAAACCAAACCTTCCCCTAAAAAAATCAACCCTAAGACCAAAATACAACCACAAACCAAAAAAACCCTCCAAAACTTTACCAAAGGCATTACCTGATTACCTGTGTGATGCAACTAATGGTGACAGCATGGCCAGGATCTGTCCATCCACATGAGAATAGGACAGTTCTGGCTCTTTTAACTTTTGCCTTTCCAGACACCAGCCTTTCCAGTTTTCTGTGAGGCCTTGACATTTGCAAACTCAGGAACTGAGGCTTCAGCAGCTTCCTGTACATAGGGGGCATTGCTGGAGTAATCACTAGGCTTACGTTATTTTAAGCTGGTGTGAATGAAGTGCCTGGGAAAGGTGGAAGAACACTCATTTTATATGGAAATAAGGGTAAGGCAGCTGGTAAAGGTGCTTTTCAGTTGATAGAACTGATTTCTTCTTAGCTTATGGTTGTGGTGATGAGTTCCCCAAGTGCTGGGCTGAAGCTGTCTTCCTGTGTCCTTGAAACCCAAGCCATAGGCTAGACCTTTACATTACTGTGGGCTTGCATTGTCCCTTAGTCTGGGTTGAAATAGAGAAAGCCTCATCACACCCTTAGCAACCCTCCAGCTTTTCCTTGAAGAGAGCTTTCTTCAGCGAAGGCTTCCTACATGGCTTTTTAAGGCTTCATACAGGGTTTCTCATGCTTTTTCATACTCTCATTACACCATTTCTCCTTCTGTGCTTAGCCAAGACATCCTCTGTGCCACTGGAATTGGTGGGTTTGGCATGAGTTGCATTGAGTTGCATGACCTGTGACTCCCATGGCTTTTCTCTTCTCCACCTTAGGCTAAGGCATCTTCAGCAACCTCATTGAGTACCTCATCATGTTACCTTCACTATTTCCTGTGGATCCTGGCCATGCTTTAGGGACTGAGGTATGCATTGGTAGAACTCTTCTCACAGGGGACTGCTGTCATTGTGCCTAAAATCCCAGTTGCTCTGGCGAGGGATGGAGTGCAGTGCATGGACCAAAAATGTGGGTTTTTTTTTCTAGAAACAGGGCTGTGGAAATTGATCCGGAAATTGTCTTTTCCAGACTGCCACTGCTCTTGTCTTTCATCAGACTACACAAAATCGCACCAAAATCTCCCTTCTCTCTAATACAAAGACCAGATGATCGCATGGGCTGTGTCAAATCTTTGGATCAATTCCTCCTTTCCTGTTGTCCTTTCTCAGCTGTTCGGATCATCAGGTGAGTGGATGGCACCCAGGAAGACTGCTTCTTGACGAGGATTTGCTAAAGCCTTCCTGGCCTCAGGCTTGTTTGTAAAATGAGCGCACCCAGGTCCCAGACTACACAGCCCTATGGTTTGGGGTGGGTCTGATTTGCTGTTTTATCTGTATTGAGCCCCTAGCGACGTTTGGGTAAACAGTTCAGTGTTTGGCTGTGACTGACAAATAGATTAGTACATCGCTGCTATGGGAGAGAGCAATCCCAGGTGAGTTAATAAGATATACCTGTTACCTGTCACTTGTGAGGAATCCTCCCTGGGAAATGTATGGATTTCCAAATGTTTATGCCAAGTTTTAAAAGGATTCTCAAAGTAAACTCAAACAATGAAGGGGACATAAAATTAACAACTGCAGCATGTTTCCCTCTAAAGTGACATGTGAAAATGCAGGAAGGGCCCTGGGAGAGGATTGACCAAGACTATCTTCCTCCTTCTCTTGGCTGTGGCTACCGCATGCTCAATGGTTCTCCCTGCTTGTTGTGGCCATGTAGAACTACAGGTTCAAGTCATGGAGGTGAAAAGCAGCAGTTGCTGCACTGTTGTTTCCCATTCAGAAACTGACTCCAAGATCTGGCACTGCACAAGCAAATGTTGCAGCTGTGGGACCCTTGCTGAAGTGGGGATGTCTTTTCTACATTGGAAGGAGACCCGAGGCACTCTAACCTTAGGATGAAACAGCTGCAGTGCTAATTCAGCACCTAAACTTGAGAGAAAGCTGGAACTGCAGCCACGTCCTTATGGATGGGTCAGGAAGCAGCAGGTTCCTACTGGCAGCAAATGATTCTTTCTTTACAGTGACTTCCTGCTTACAGACCCAAGTGGTCAATGCAAGCGTCTATGTTTTATCTAGAACGTCTAATAGCGATGGTCTGAATTTCACTTGATGTCCATCTAAAGCAAAATGCTAACAGCATCATGCCTCAGATCACTAGAATTAAAACTCCAAAGGACTGAATGCCCAGAAGTGCGAGGTGGGATGGGGTCTGTGTAAACCATATTAGACACAGTGTGGTGAGCCCCAGCTCATGTCATGGCTTGGAGCCCAGCAGGGGTTGTAACTCCCAAACTGCTGCTCCACAAGCATGGTCCTTACCAGTCTGGACTTGTGGCATGAAAATCAATGACGTCTATTGCTTTAGGAGATGGCAGAAAGGGAAGAGCATGTAAGTACATGTATATGCACACACGCATTCATGCTCGTGTTCTTTACAATCAGAAAGTTAATGAAACACGAACGCCATTCCATCTGAAGGGATTGCTATCAGCACACATTGTGCTCTGTAAGTCTCACTGTAGCAAAGTCAGTGCCTGCCAACATGTTAAATCCTACGTGGTCCTCCTAAAAAGCTGTTTTCTGTTGCTTATTACAGGTTAGATATAAGGAAGAAGTCCTTTACTGTGAGGGTGGTGAGGCTCTGGAGCAGGCTGCCTAAAGATGTGGTAAATGCTCCATCCCTGGCAGTGTTCAAGTCCATGCTGGAGAGAGTCTTGGATGGCATGGTTTAGTGCTTGGTATCTGTGCCGATGTCGGGGTTGGAACTGGATGATCTTAAGGTCCTTTCCAACCCAAACTATTCTGATTCTTTTATAGCTCTTACAGCTTCTTTTCCCTTGGCTCATTGCTCCATGTTGAGACACCTGTGGCTGGCTCAGTGTCAGGATTCACATGGAGGCTGAAGGATGGCAGCAGAGGTGAAGGTCAGCAGCCCCGAGGAGTAAAACAGGAGGATGGGGGGGAAGTAAACTTCTAAATTAAGGGACATTTGGAAACAATTTCCTTAGTGCTTTGCTATGCAGCAGATGGAAGGGGGGTCCCTGTTGCTATACAGCACCCCCCAAACACCTGCCAAGCAACTCAGAGGTCCCAAGGAGTGGGAACAGTGACAAAGTCAGACTGAAGGAGCTGCTGGGCTCAGGGCTCTGACAATGAAGGTAGTGTCACCGCCTTGCCAGATTCAGCAGAAAAGCTTATTAGAGGCTTATCTAAAACAAAGCTGCAGTTTAGTGATCTGAAATCATTAATCAGGCTAATTGCAGCTTGTATTTATTGGCCTGTAGCTGCCGTGTAGCCCTGAACAGCTGAACACACTGAACTTATCAGTTGAGTAATTGTCTCTGATAAATGAATCGCCTTCGAAAGAAAATAAGTGAAGCCAGCAATCCATCATTGGGGTGTCTGACAGAAACCATGGGATGTGTTCGGTTCATACAGCCACAGTCCTACTTGGTGATAAATAAAGAGCAGGGGCAAATTCCTGCAATGTCCTAAATCCTGCGCTTACACCCTGAGGTTGTGTGGCTTCTGGTGCAGATGATGAATTCTTTTCCAGGATGGGCAAATATATCTTTTTAAATATATATTATATAATATATATTTATATCTGACAGTACCTTTGTTACCTGCTTTCTTCTCTTCTTGCTTTTCTCACTGTATCTTCAGTCCCACAGACGCAAGGGGCTACAGGGCTTTGGCCATGGCAAGCAAACTCATAGGGTGAGAAGTCTGGATTTAGAGAGGCGATGGCACAGCTTTCCCTGTTCTTTCCCTTTCTTCCCAGTGGTTTATCCTGGATGTCTAATTCAGCCTCAGAATTACCCTGGAAATCAATGGGGATTTTACAGTTTTAAATTCTGGCTTTGACTATGAGCAAAAGTAAGTTTCTTGAGTTACAAAACATGATACTGCAGGCAAAAGTTAGGTAGGGGAAGATAGGAATAGGGCTTGGGAAAATGGTAGGAAAAGGTTATAGTGTTGTCTTCTAAAACAGAGGAGTCCAAACCTAAGCAAACCTCTATCCCTGCTCCATAAGACTGCAACAGGGCTCATAGCAACAGGAGGAAAGAGCAAGGGGGCTGGGGTGGTTTTTCCTTTGCAAATGGCCACATGAACCACATGTGCGAGAGAAGGAACCGCTGGAAAAAGAAGGTACACATACCTGCTAGCAAAGAAAAGGCTGTTTGTGCTGCTAGCGCACTGGAGGAAATTGTTGAAGAACAGTTCATCCATGTAAAAATACGACCCACGCGAGGCTGTCGAGGTGAGTTAGAGCAGAGCAGATTGGTCGTCTAAATGCAGGTCAGACAAGTTATTGGTGCCTAGGGGCAGCTTTCAGTTACGCACACCATTTCCCTCCCCCCCCATAATTTATAAAACTTATGGACAGCAGGATACAGGCAAATGGCTCATTGGGGTCCCGGTTACTTCTTCCTCTTTCAAATTCCTTGGCCTCCTTGTGGAAATGCCCTTGCTATTGCTGTGTTTATCTTTAGACTTGGAGCAGTTCCACTTGCAGATCCTGGGCTGAGCTGGAGGAAGAAGAGTTCTGTTCTGCAAGAGAAATCACCTTTATGTTCCCTTGTTTGTCTCTTTGGAATTAGAACAAACACTAGCTTGTTCTGATGGCCTTAATACCTTTAGTTAACAGGAAGACATCATAGATTTGTGAGACAGTTTGCAAGCGACGTTTCAATGGTCTGCTCTGACTTAGATAACAAGACCGTAGCTCCTGCTAGCACAACAGCTTCTTTAAGTACACCCACAATATGAGAGTTTCGAAAGGCAGCAAGCCCCACAGAGCTTCCACACAGTCCATTTCAAGCAAGTGTATCCAATTCTAAGGTTAGGAACCGATATTTATCTTTCTGTCCTAATTATAAGGCAGCTCAAGTAAAAGGAAAAGCCTTGCTGCCACCCTTCTGCTTACTTAATTTCTGTTTTATAGAGAAAAGTGGTTTACAGCCATGGGTTAAGAGTCAGGACTCCTGGGTTCTTTTCCCAACTTAGCTACTGACTCATATTGCATTTGGCAAGTCATTTAACATCTTTGCTTGGCTTTCTCCTCCATAAAAGAGATGTAATAATACTTCAGTGGCTTAAGTAACTAAACCTTGTAATGCACTTTGAGATCTTTGGATGAAATTGTTCTGAATGGTGCACATTATAATGGTAGAAACAGCACGATAAAGAAGCACAGCATGTACCAGGTGGTGTGGTGAGGAGCATCTGCCGTTCACCGGAGATACTGAGAATGCTCGGGAAGAAGGAGTCTGAAATTTCTACCTCTCATGACAATGAAGCTTTTCTGACTGGTGAATGTCACATTTTTGGATGTGGGGGGAAGATGGTTTTTTAATAGAGGGCAGCTTAGAAGGATAAGGCTGAGCTGCAAGCCCTTTAGTTTCAATGGCAAGAAAAAATCATCCAGTGTTGGAAGAGCGGGCCAAGTCTGTGTGCTTTGGCTGTTCCCTTTGCAAGGAAGTCGTTGGGATAAACTACTGTCCTTTCCCATTTTTTTGTAACTCTCCTGAAGTTGGTGGAGCATCTTACGCATAGCTACCAGCTTTCTGTTCCTACAGAGAGCCCTGAGGGTTTCAGTGCACCCTCAAAAGAAAGAATGGAAATGGGGCATGCTGGGGCTCCTGTGTGAGTCAGGGTTAGCCCATAAACCATCCCCGCTGTGGTTCATTAGTTAGCACGATAGGCAAAGTTAACAAATGGGCTGTATCACCCAATGGGCTCCTCGGCCGGGTCTGTGAGTGATGGATTACAGATGCAGGAGCTCCTCCCAAGACATGCAAAGCCTCACCCCATGTGCAGCACAAGGCACTCCAAAATTAACATGATTTCAAGGGTACAAGCCATGCTGTATCCATATTGCCATTGGACCTTCACGAAAATAAGAGGCAACAGGGTCTTTTAGTGCTGATTATGTGCTTATGAGAGGTCCCACCATCCCCATGCAGGATGAGGGCGCTACCAGATTGGCATAGGGGAAAGCCAAGTGCATGCCTCCTATGGCTTGACTTTGACAAGCAGCCTGGCTTGCAGCAAGGAAGGAGTGAAACAGCCAGGAGGAAAGAGCAGGGAGAGAGTAGGAACTGCGAGGCATGTGATTTCACAGGCCTGCTGGGTGCACAGCCGCGGGGTGTTGAAATGTTTAAAGGGATTCAAGATAAATAAATCCGGCCCAGGCCCTGTCTCAGCAATGCCTGTTAGCGTAACTCAGCATCGGAGCAGAATGCAACCTGCTCTTTATAGGGAGAGTGTGACTCAAAATGGATTAATCCATCATTCGCTTCTCCCTGCCTTGCCCTCACCCTGCTCCCTAGGGATAACTTCCAATCACTGCCTGGGTCCAGATATTGTCTCAGCAGCTGGTCCTGATGCAATGGCGCAGCAACCCCTCCACCCCCTGCCAAATGCAAACCTCATCCCTGCTTTAGCTACACCAGCAGCCAGCCTCATCCTCTGTGTGCCAGCCTTGCACCGGATAGGGTTGTGCTCACCCCATCCTGCTTTTCTTGATGCCCACCAGCCCAGAGGGATCTGCAGCCTGACCCGGTGCCCCATAGCTGGCGAGCTGTCTCCAGTTTAGCAGCTGGACATGCTCAGTGCTGGCAGTAAGTGGAGGGGTGGCGGGTGTTTTATTTTCCCACTCCATACTCCTTTCAGCAGTGTCAAGTGTCATGTAAGAACAGCCACATTTTCTGTATTAGTTTCATATGCATTCTGCATTAGGCAAAACTGCTTCTTTGGGTATGATTTGTCTAGAACTTGCCTGTTTTCTCCTGAAACTCACGTGGTCTTTTCCTAATGTGCTGTTGCCTCCTGTAAGATGCCCAGGCTGGGTTGGAGAAGGCTAGTATGTATAACAGAATGGGACTTTCATGGACCAAGATATGCAATAAAACAGATGAGCAGAGATATAACAAGGAGCCTCTGGTTTTATAGCAGTTTTCCATCTTCCCCTACTTAACCCTTTCATTTGGACATGGGGATAGGAAAGGAGCAACAGTGTTTTTCCTTGTGATTTCTTAAGCAGGCAAGTAGCACAGAAGATGGGCCACTTGGGCTCCGTTAAAGGATGGTGTGTTATGGCTAAAGTCATGGATGTAAAGCAAATATCTGGGGAAGCAAAGGGACGTATTCCTCCCCTTGTGCAGCCCACTTTCAAGGGTTCAGCAAGGGTGTCTCCCCAAAATATTTAATGATATCTGGGTCTCTCCAAGCACAGATATGGCATGGTTCACAGGTCATCGCCATGGGGAGGGAATACAAGGCAAGTCTAAGGAATTTTCCTCCTCCGACTGAGGAAGAGCCATCATTTTCTTGAAGGTCTCCACCACAGTCTTTCCTCTAATTTAGGAATAAGTTCAGTAGCAACCTCCAAACCCCATTTCAGTTTGCTATCAAACAGCCTTTATGTATATTCTAGTGATATTGTTCAGCTTTGAACCATCCATATCCTCTGAGTCTCCCTGTTCCTGGTGGATCAGATGTGTATCTCATTCTTCGTCATGGCAATGCTGTCTCTGCCTTAGGACTGGGATGCATTTCTCCACAGTTAACATTGCTCTGCTCCATCATCCTGATGTCCTACAAAGCCCTTTTCCTGCATTGTGTGTAGGATTGGCCCATCCTCCCTTGGAAGTAAAACTGCTTTTGAATCATTAGTCACCTCTAGGTCCTGCCCGCCCCCCACTCCGAGTGCCACGACATGAGTCATTCCTCAGTTTTCTTGGCAGACAGACCCCTGAGGAGCAACAATTCAGGCCACATTACTGCCGAGTGTGTCATATGATTGAAACAGTGTTGAGAGACTCTCTGCAAGTCCGAAAAGGAGAAACAGCCTTTCCCACAGGATACTCTGCTTCATTAGTGCCTTCCCTTCATGGACAGTTTGATGATGGGGCTGGACTTCTTCCAGCACCCATACTAGTTGGCTGTGAGCTTTAGAGGGGGGTAATACCATTAGGTCTAACTCCAGAAAGTGCCCAGGCAAGGCGGGCATACCTGAAGTGTCGTTTCTACTCTGTCTTGCTACGGAACAGTGTCCCAGGATAAGACCTTCTCCTTCTGCAAAATACTTGGCAAAGATGCAGGCTTTTCTTAGCGTGAGCTCAGTGATGGACTTGGCTCCTATGAGACTGCATTGCAGTGTCAGTCCTCATAGCCCTACATTTATAATATGGAGGTGTCAGTTTATCCACTGCTGGTGCCATGTGGATAATAGCATCTCTCAAACAGTCCAAGGTTTCCTTCAGGTGTGCCATGGTGCACCAGCAGCATTGTTCAGTTGCAGATAATGCTGCTGTAAACCTGGAGTAGAAGAGGAGGGTGGGGCAGCTGTGGGGCTCACATCTGGTACAGCCCTCCCTTGGGGTTCTGTGACAGTGGAACCCTTAGAGTCCTTAAGGAGGCTGTGTGAACCTCTAGGTGGCCATTTCAGTTTACAGCTTATTTGTTAGGCAAAACCCTGTGCTGGACCAGTTTCTTGCTAACCTGGAGAGCAAAAGGCAGGCTGGCTGAAGGGTGGTGGCCCATGGCGGCAAATGGATGGCTTCTCATATGCAGAAGTCACAGTGGTCCTGGAGGTTTTATGACATGACACCTCTTTTTTTTCCTGTTTTTCCTGATTTGCTATGTTAACTAAAAGATAAAGATGGAGCCAGTGCACACAGGCTGGTATGCATGCATCTATGTATCTGTGCGTATCCTGGAATGAGGAATGAGGTCAAGGTATAGTGTGGGACATCTTCTTTGCCATACAGTCAGTGGCAAAGCCTAATCATAGAAATATAGAATCATAGAATGGTTGGAAGGGATCCTAAATGTCCTCTAGTTCCAATCCCCTAAATTGACTTTTTTCCTGTGTTATGCCTGTTTACAGCACCTGAGGGTTTGACTTGGTGACCAAAAAGGATTTATAACAAAGAATCTACTAAAGTTTTACTTTGTTATTTCAATCCAACCTCAAGGAATGGGATTAAAAGAAGGTAAATTTGGTGGGGAAAGACACCAAAGAAGTCTCTTACAGTGTCAGGGCTTGAAATGAAGCCCCTTACTCAGTGTCACATACTAGGAATCATCCTTCTTGTCTCAGTGGAGCTGGTGAAGTTTGGTCCAATACACAGTTTTTAACCAAAGGCCTTTAACCTTACATGCTGGAAGGAGTCCTGTTGTTTTTAAAGGGAAGTTCACAGACAATGAGAACCTCTTGGTGTTTGATGTCCGGCCAAGGTATCTCCCGGCAGGAGAGTTGCCTGTGTTTGTAAATTAAACGTGCAAGATGTGGAAGGGTTAGTGTTCTGCTCTCCATCTGACCTCTCCTGGGCATAATGTCAGTGCTGATTGTAAATAGCTTTTGTCCCATGAGCAGAGTTTACTCTTTGTTGGGTCCTACAGTAATATTATTCTAAGAAATATCTCAGCTTTCTTGCACTTTCTCTCCTTGTTCACACAGATCAGATCCAGGTTGGCTTTAGGAAGCTGGATTCTTTTTAAGATAAGGAGGTTTATTTTGGCTTAATGTCTGTCCCCACTTATCACTTCATTTGGGCACAGACTGTTGTTTCTGAAGTGAGAAGAACATTTCAATAACGATGTGACCATTGTGTCTTCAGTCGCCTTTTCTTTTTGTTTTTGTTTCTCCACCAAGGCAAACTGATCATTTCTCACATAAATCAACAGCTGAAATACACCCAGGGGAGCTGGAAAAAGCCAGGGCTGTGTCCTCTAGCCCTTGATCAGCCAACAGTTCTCTCTGCTGTCAATGGGAATTGAACAACATGAGAAGATCAGGCATCTAGTGAGAAAAACAACCTGCCAGTGAAAATTAAGCCAGTAAATCTCCAGGTCAGAGGTGTTTGAAGACTGGCAGCAAATAAATATGGTACCTGTCTCTAAGAAGACCATGAAATCAGGTCTTCGTATCTTCTGTGTTATCAGCCTGTTGCTGTTTCGGGGAAGTGTTTAGGCTTCCCAGTGTTGAAGGAGTTTGTGTACATTCAGCAGAAAAGCATCCAATAGCCAGCAAAGAACATGAGTGTATTCAACACAGATCATGCCAAACAAATGTATAATTGTCTTTCTGATTTAGTAGGTGCAGTGAACCTAGTGCAGCCATCGCGTATTTGGGATTCAGCAGGGTATTTGATATTGTGCTATGCTAGAAACTGGATAAAAATACTAAGTGGTTAAAAATACACTTGCTCAGACTATATATTACCCAGGAGGAGGGAACTGTTGCTATTGGTGAGCTCCCCAGGGTGCAACAGGGTGCCAAGGAGGTCAGTAGTGGAGGTGACTCTCATTTCATGCCTTCAAGACCAAGCCAGATCCCGGTCATCTGGGGACTTGCTCTTTCTCTTGGTCCCAGAGTGTATCAGGGAGATTCATGGGCTGATGGAATGCTGAGAGCAGGCAGCACTGCCAGGGGTGGTGAATGGGGATCTGGTGGCAGGGACTGCTCTGTGGTGAAATGCTGGAGTATTGCAGATGATAGCAGTGAAAGGGCAAAGGGAGGGATGGGTCTAAAACTCATGATGTGATCAGGGTAGAGAATGGAGACAGGGATGAAGTGGGATTGTTCGCCAGGAAAGGAGAGCGAGGCCATGAGCCATGGGATCCTGCAAAATACACTGAGGGTGGATGTCATTCATCAGTGCTGATGACCTGGCAGAAAATCTTGTGGTGCCAGAAGTGGAGGAGGACAGAGCCAAACTGGAGTGGAGAAGTGTGGCAGCAATGAATGAACAGCAACCCAGGTCTGGGGAAGAAATGAGTCCAAAGAAAATGTGAAAGTTGCAGTAAATAATGAAATAAATACAAGTTCAGGTTGCTGCTCTCAGAAGCTCACAGCCCTGACAGACCCCATACTGAATGTTTTAACTGTTCTTGGCCTGTGCAAGCTAAGAAATATAGGCACAGAAATGACCAAAATGCTGCAAGGTTTAGAACCTGATATATAAGGACTGATATTTGGTATGCTTGCAGGCATGAAAATCACTTCATATTTTATTAGTAATGTGTTCAAGCAATGATGCAACTGTAGGGAGGGACTTGCTCATTCTTGGGAGATGACTAGATAACAGCAGCCTAGCTGTGAAATGGTTGTATGCTTCAGTTCTTATCTCAGCCCACTGCACACCCAACTTCAGGTCCAAAATCCTTCTTCTGCTGTTGGTGACAAGCGTAAGCTTATCCTTAGAAACATATTCCTGCTCTCCATAGGGACATCACGTACCACTGGCCTGCAGTATGGTGCAATCCAAGCTCCCGATTGCTTGTGTGCCAGATCACTGAGGGTACAGACCTATGAAATGACTTAAAAACCTGGACGTGTTCCCATATCTCCTCAAGATGACAGACTTGGGCAAGTAGATACGCAATATGTGTACATGTAGGCAGATTATAAGTGGGCAGACTAGACTGAAGTCATCTAAATCTTGTAAAGCTCTGCTTCTCCCACTTCAAAATGAAATGGTAGTGCAGCGCTGGCTGATATCTGTGTGTAACATCATCAGGGTGCTTTCATTGCTATCCTGATTTGCTTGAAACTTCAGAGCACTATAAAAAGACATTCTGAGACTAAACACATTCGCAGAGCTCATTGCAGGCAAATAATTTAGCATTATTAAGACACCATTATTGCAACCACCAGTCTGTCAGGTCCTATACTCTGCAGTGCCTGAAATGCAGTGGCTGTTCCCCTTCTTGGAACAGGAGATGATTTCATCCCTTCATACTGTTTCCTGTGGCAACATCATTACATGCCGGCTTTTTGGTGGGAACCGCTGTGCACCTAATTCATCCAGCTCACACTAGTGCTGCTGCTGACAATCCCTAGCATGGATCTTCCCTGAAGCTGTGTTTGTTTAACCAGTATTTAGTGAAGTCCTTGTTTCTAATTTGTCTGTCTAATCTGTGCCTAATTAGCTCCTTTTGAACTCATCATCCTGCACACTTACTTCTGTGAAACGATCCTGGGAGGTGGAGAAATATTGCTGTCGCAATCCAGTGAGCTACATTGGTGCAAGTGAGCTCAGAGCTGGGAGTGATATGGCAGTGCTGGGAATTGCTCCACTTTCAGGAGCCATGCTTTAGGCTCGGATTCTGAACTGTGCTGCTGAAAAACAAGAGCGTTTGTCAGTTAATTTTTTCGCATCAAGCCTAGGCTTGCACATTCAGACCAGTTATTTCTCCTTGAAGAGCTCTTTTCCAACATCCCATATCCCTTTGCAATTGCGTAGCTTAGTTTTTCTGCAGCAAAGGGTGCATTGGGAACATCCAGTTCCCCATATTCATGATCCAGATGAGTAATTGGCAGCTGCTCCAAACATGTGTCCTAATGCTTTTATGGATATTTATGTTTTTCCTTAGTAGAGGGATGGGCATGTTTTGTCTCTGAGGACCCTGCTGAGTCTACTTTCTTTTTCACTTTCATTTGCCTTTGCTCATCACCTACATGTGGTTCATAGCCACACAGCTGGCCAAATGGATATAGGGGTATCTCAGTGTCACATTGAAGAGATATGCTGAAGCATCATTTATCCTGGAGGCAAACCCAACAGGCTTGGCAGACCAGGGCTGTGTTTGACAGCTCCTACATCCCCATGATCCCCAGTAACTCTGCCTTGTGTTTGCGGTTCATTTCTCCAGGTAATGCTGTTATACCACGACAGCAGAGCTGCCCGAACATCTCCAGATCTCACTTCTTGAAGGCTTCAGAAGAAAGCTTTTCTTCTATGCTGCAGTTAAGCAGGGAGGGAGTCCACATCCTTTAACCAGAAGATGGCACAATGTAACCGTTGTATGAACCTGGCTATTCTGGCTGCCCATCAGACCACTCTCCCTAAAGAAGAGCAGAGAAAGGCAAAGAAGAGAGCTAAATCACGAAGCATTTTCCAAGGGGGGTATAGTGGCTCTCAGGTTCTGCGTTGCACAGCACACATATCTCTTCCTGGGGTCTTCTTGTGCTTCTGCAAATGCATGCAAGCTACTTGCTTCTTCCCTCTCCCCCATAAGTTTGTGTGCATGCAAGCATGAGGATATCACATATACATCCACACGCCAGCACGGTTTCCATAGGGTTACACCCTCTTCCAGCAGGCCTGGCTTTGGCAGGCACGCTGGACAGCCCACCTGCTTAATTATCCCCCAAACCCCTCAACAGATGCACATGAGACCCCAAGAACTCATGTACAGGGACCCCGAGCTGTCATCACCAGCTCACGGCCGCACTCTCCTTGCCTGCTGGTGCACACCTGGTCTTGCTGGCAGCGCGGGGTCCCCCATGCTCCCTGTGATGCATACGTTCCTCTGCTTTCCTTCCTCTGAGCTTCAGGGGCTTTCTGCCCGTGTTCGTGTGGCTCCTGTGGACTCTTTGCTTGTTGTGGCCTCTACACCTTGTAACAGAACTGCCTGAGTTGGGTTTGTACTGAAAGGGTTGAAAAGGAGCTTCAGGGAATGACTTGAGAGGTCAACACAACACAGAAAAGCCTGTGTTGGGTTTGTACTGAAAGGGCTGGCAAGGTACTAAAAGAGTCAGGGAATGGCTTGAGAGGGCAACCTTGCTGAAAGGTGGTAAAGAGCTCCCAGGCATCGTCACTGCTGTAGATAACTCATTTGCACCACAGGGGTCCCATGGCTGGTGTCACGCTGCCGACTGAAAATCCAAAGCTCCTCTTACAAAACGGAAACTGAGGCTCACAGCAAGATATGGGACTGGACAGGCGGAAAATGACACAGTCAAGAGCTGGAGTCCTCCCTTTCCTCCTTGAGCAGCCTCAGCTGTGGCCATAGGCAAGTGTGTAGCTTTACTGTGGCAAACACAGCTACCCGCATTGTGCCTCTGACCAAATTCTTGGGCACGTTGTATTGCTTAAGCAGCCAGGACATGCAAAGCCCTCTAAGAGTCTTGTATGAACAGGCCCTTAAGAGTGCTAAGTGTTGCAGTGCTGTGGATGGATTATTTTAAAGGCAGGGCCCAATTAATGTTGTTGATGATGATGGTATGACAGGCAGCAGCTTAGCAGCAGATCCTAGAGACATAGCTGCACCGGTGTGAATAAGTGAGCAAAGGCCAGATACTCCTATAATTTTCTTCTTTTAGCTCAGTATTGACATCGAAGTTGCACCACTGGGTATCACTGTAAGAGA
This sequence comes from Myiopsitta monachus, assembly GCA_017639245.1. Taxonomy (NCBI): domain Eukaryota; kingdom Metazoa; phylum Chordata; class Aves; order Psittaciformes; family Psittacidae; genus Myiopsitta; species Myiopsitta monachus. The sequence continues at coordinate 110,921,725 of CM029917.1, read as the reverse complement.
CACGTTGCAGAGGCTTCGTGTCTGTCTCCAAGGATGGAATTGATTCCCAAGGTTTCTTTGATTGCACTTTTGCACCCCACTCAAACACAAACCCTTTGCCAATCTAGGAAGATACAAGTCCAAGAAAACCGGTGGTAAAGAAAGCATAAAAATGATAAATTAGTTACTTGTGTTTTTTCTTGTCTGGGTGAAATCTGCTCTTTGGAGTGTGCTTGATAATATTTGCATTAAATTATCCTCCTCAGCAGAAATTGTTGGGACTAATTTAGTTTCAGGGCAGAAATCCAACCTTAGAAGACTATAATAACGTGGCAGCTCTTTGCCATTGAATTACATTTTAAGTATCTTACAGTGGAACTGTAATTACATGCTCACTCCAAGCATTGACAAGTAAACAGGATTATAACAGTCTCTGGAACCAATGTTTGCATGAATACTTCAAGAGAAAAGAGAGACTTGAGGACACATATGGGGTTTATTTTCTAGCTGAAAGCATATCATTGTTATTTATTATTCACACACTGCTGCTATACATGGCAAAACAGGGGCTGTGCAGCACTTACCAGCTAAGAGGGAGACATGGGTAAGAAAAGAAGAACTGAAAGTAAATGTTGGCATTTTCAATATTTCTTTACCTCAAAAAATGAGGTAGCTCTGGCATGCACTGGGAGCACAATGGAGATGTGCCTGCACAGAATCTGCACTGAACCAGTTGGGCCTTCCAGTGATGAGCAATGCCCATCTTAGCAGGTCTGGAAGTCTCGATGCAGAGCTTCTTACCTGTTTTTCCTTTTGCTTCCTAGCACTTCTGCGTCTCAGAGGACTTATCTACATTTGGCTTAAGTAACTTTTCACCTGGCCCTGGAAATCCTACGGTTCAGTTCACATAGTATCAGTTGTAAGGAGCAAAGTGGTGGTATGTTGTGTCTGATGGAGATGTCTCTGCACCTCCAGGAGGGCTCAGCAGCAGATGGATGAACCACCCATCTGTTACTTATCCATAACTGAGGCCTGGCAGCACTTATTTTCTCTTTCTCTTTTACGTTAATGCTGGGATAAGGAATGGGTATGACTAGCAAGGTGTAGACAATAGCTTAGACATGTAGTCTTCTGGCTACCTTCAGGACAAAATGGGATGAGGAGACTATTCCTGGCAAAGTTCAGAAGTGTCTGCAAAGCTTCCCTAAACATGATACTAACTCAAGCGAGTTGACAAGAACATGTGTCATGGTTTAAGCCCAGCTGTAAATCAGCCATGCAGCCGCTCGTTCACTCCCCCCCTTCCTCCCCCTGCTCCCAGAGGGATGGGGAGGAGAATCGAAAGAATGTAACTCCCTTGAGTTGAGATAAGAACAGTGCAGTAACTGAGGTATAACACAAACCACTGCTGCTACCACCAATAGTAATAATAATGATAAGGAAATAACAAGGGAAGAGAATACAGCCGCCCACCACTCACTGGCCAATACCCAGCCCGACTGAGCAGTGAACTCACCCTTCCGGGTAACTGCCCCAGTTTATATAGTGGGCATGACGTGCTGTGGCATGGAATACCTCTTTGGTTAGTTTGGGTCAGGTGTCCTGTCTCTGCTTCCTCCCGGCTTCCCCTCCTCCCTGGCAGAGCATGAGGCTCAGAAAGTCCTTGATCAGAGTAAACATTACTGAGCAGCGACTGAAACCATCGGTGTTATCAGCACTGTTCCCAGTCTGAAAGTCAAAAGCACAGCACTGCACCAGCTACTAAGAAGGAGAAAAATGACTGCTGCTGCTGAACCCATGACAACATGTCAGGACAATAGGAGGGGAAGAGGAAGATGTTGGGAGCGCCATGTACTTACGTAGGTATTTGGATCAGGCACTAGAAACCAAAGCAGCACATGTCCCAGTGTCTTTCTGTCTCCAGCAGACTGAAAAACAGCTCCAGGCCCAAATGCTCCAGAGCTTTGGAAAAAATTGGTCTTGGAGATGAATTCTGTGGCTGTGGCTCATCCCTGAATGCCCAGTATTTTGCCAACCTTAGCCTATGTGCTCATGTTTGCTTTCTGTGCAAACTCCCAGTGTTAGGAGATGGTGTCAGCCACTTGCCCTAATGAAAGCATCATTAAGAAACATTTTCACACCATGCAGTCTGTACTTTGCAGTGGTATCCGGGGTTTCACTCAGGCATTCTCACTTCCAGCTTGGAAAACGGTGGCATGACTTGCTGTAAATCAGGAGCCTGCATGGGACTGACAATTGAACTGGCAGCTAAAGGAAAAGGGCTGGCATCTGACTTATGTATGCTCTATGCCAAAGCTTGGGTATGGCCTTGGTGGCAAAACCTCCTTCAGTGAAAGGCCTTTAGCTTGGTTGCTCTGGGATCCTGAGGTTTCTCTTGTGTTGCAGGCAGACTTATTCTCACACCTAATATTGCTCTTTTATGAAATGAGCAGCGTCCATAATGAAGCACAAAGGCTCATTAGGAAGGGCTAGGAGTCTGGTCTCCAGAGCTGCAGCTGACTGAGAGAGCCCAAGCAAGTGACTGAACTTGCCAGTGCATCTTGCTTCTCCATCAAATAGAGGTACTCACGGAGCAGCAGAGCAGGAGATGCATCCAAAGGTGACCCTTAGTCTATGCAGAAAACTCACATGTAAGACTGGAGACATTACATTTGTGGTATTTCATCTTACAGTTTCAAACATCTCAATTTCCTTGTGTCTTTACCAGTCTTCCCAGAATAAGTTGTTGATTTGGTTGCCTTTTGCCCACCTGAGATTGTTTTAAGAACATCTTTACTGGTAAACCAGTTACAAACTTCTAAAGTATGTGCTTCATTTCTAGAAACATTTGAGCTATGCCAGCATTCAAGTTTGTGTTTAACTCTGAAGCAGTTTGGCATCTGGTTTTGTCAGGGCTATAAAACCATGTTGTCTGACTTAACCAAGTACATAGCTCACTGGTCTGATGCATGTGATTCCAGCGAGCCCAGTTAGACAACCAGTTTGAGGCTCTGGATGGATTCCTACAGAATCACACCTGCAAACTGTTCTCCAGCACAGCCACAATTTGCCTTTCTGCATAGTGCAATGAGGCCTTGGCTTCAATTAAATCCACAGTACCAATGCAAAGAGTGGTACCAAAGAGGCCTCAAAGTGATAGGAATAGCACACCACCTTCTTCAACAGCCTGCACTCTCTTTCTCACAGGCTTGTATCCATGACTAGATGTCATTACATTCTTACTCTGCTTCCTGAAGGAAACACAGAGACAGAAGCAGCAAATCAAACTGCCAAGAGCTGAATATGGGAAGGTATCAGTTTCTCTGAGTACCAACGTCAGATGGACGAAAAGAGGCTGGGCAGGAAGGCTTAACTGGTAAAAGCAGAATGCTCTGATGGACCATCGCCTCCCTGTAATGCCCATCTGCCCTGTACGCTGGGACTGATAGAACTGTGTGCCCTGCCAGAGCACACTAACCATCATGGCTCTCCCCACCTGGAGTCGTGGTCAGTGATTTGGAAACACTGACCTGCAGTTTTAATTCTCTTTCTGCTTTTAATCTCTTCTTTTGAAGTGGAACCTTTCATGCAGGCGACTTGGGTGTCTGTAACCCAAGTCCCTTGCCTTGGTGCTGGAGCACAAGACAGATTCAGACTTGGTCCACTTTGTTGGAAAATACAGCTGAGTTTAGGCACATTGGATTATTCAGATTGATCATCCTTGTAATTCTTCCTGGCCTTGAAATGTATTAATTCCTTTCCATAATGCCTGGCCTGGATTTCCATGTCTAAGGCTCAGGATGTGGTATTCCTTGAAGAATTCTTTTGCACTGTAAAGCTTTACAATGCACACAATCCCTTCTCTTCATTTATTCAAGTGCTATGTTCAGGTAAGGGCGGTTGTGTCTGTAATCTGGGTATTTCAGCTAATGGTCACATCAGGACCCAAAAGTGTTCCAAAGTTCTTATCCTTTTCATATTAGCAAATGATTTATGAAGAAGACATTTGGGGTCTGGTTAGGAAAATGACTGCATAAAATTGAATATATTTAGTCTTGCTGCACTTATGTGTCTGTTTTCAACTGAAATGATGATCCCTATTCCCTTGCTAGCACAGAAGAGGTAATACATCCATAAAGCTGAGCCAACAATGTATAGCAATATGCTATATGTTGTCAAAACTCTTCATTAAAGCTCCGACACTAGAGTCACTATAGAAATGAGGAAGAGAACTTCATTTTTGGCTCCCAGATTCATTGTCTTGTTTTCCCATGGGAAGGCCTCTCACACCTTGCAAGGGCAGAGCATTTCCTCTGCAGCTGATGGGAAACAAATGTTCCCAAGTCATACACAATGTACTTTTTCTAATGCCATTGCATGAAAATGAGGATGTCAGCTCTGAAAAACGACTCCACATATGTTTTACCCCACTTGGATATTTACCGCTCATATATTCAGATGAGGGTTGATCTTCAAGTCTTTTCTTTCACTCTCTGCAGGGCAACCCAGGGATGAAGGGATGGAGACAGACAAGGATGCACCTTGGATTACGTATGAACGCAACAAGAAACAGAGTCTGACTTGCACAAAACCCTTCATTCTTGCTTTGGTTGCAAAGAGGTGAGTGCCTCATTTCTCTTGCAGGGCTTCTGTGGGTACAAAGCAAGGGGGTGGGGGGGAATGTAGTGAGCTTTGAATCATCCTCTTCTCAACTTCTTGCTGGGGGTAAGACAGCCTGTGGAGGAAGATATATCAAGTGACTTTGGATGGTTTATGCCATCAGCTAACCATTCCCAAAGTGGGAATCTTCATGCTGAGGATGGGAGCAGGCAATCCTCCTAGTCCCTCTCCTGCCCTGGGACATCATCCTGCTGGCTACTATTGCAGGATCCTCTGTGCTGGGAAAACCCCGTTACTGCCTTCAAATGTGCCCTTGAATTCACTGGACTATCATTAAAGGAAAAGGGGAGGTGAAGTTGAGGGCTTGACCCACCAGTACAGGTTGAACTGCAGGGCTGGCAGTGAGATAAATCTGCTGCTGAACAGATCTGGTCTGGAATCAGTAAGGAATTACCCAGAACGAACCCAGCTTTCTCTGCACTCCTTTTAGGAAACTTGCACAGATCATTCAGAAACTGGGTTTCTTCACCAGCACAAGCCTGGCTGCTGCAAAGCTTTTTCCTAATTCTTTTCCTTCTATACCTTCTTTTTTTGGGGTACTGTTTCTAGTGTAGATTTGTGGACACCCCCAGAACATCCTCTGCTCCCCTATGCGCTCTCTTAGGTTCTCTTTCTTGAAGAGACAAGCATCCATGTTCAGGTTTTAGTGAGGGCATTGATTTCCCTTTGATTTAGCACAGCCAGGAGTTATTCCATTATACCCAGACTTGTCTATTTACCCTCTAAAGCATGTTTCTTTTATTTACTCCTCCAGAGCTGCCTGTTTAATCCAATCTCTTTTCCACTGAATTACACTAGCACAATGACACTGGCCAAACAGGTTCAGCCTGGGTCACGGGTGGCAGAGAAAGGGGCTATATTCTTGTTAGATAATAACTGTAGTATTAAAACCCCCCATAGTATTTAGTGGAACTGGTGAGTTTTACAGTTAAAAGGGAGCTGCTGTTCCCAGTCAATGGTTTTTGCAGCACCTATCCCTGCAGAAACTAAGCAAATGAGGGTAGAGTCTAGCTCATTTCCGCAGGAAGCCTGAGGTTTGTTGGAAGTCCTGGTAAATGGGTATTCCTGCTCAGTCCAACCTGGCACCTCTTAGAGAAGGCAGCCCCTGAATTCACCCCAAAGCTCCACACCACAACCCTGGGATGATATTCATCTCTTTGACCTCACAGTCGTGTCTAACATGAACCGCAGCACCCTGGTGAGCAGACCTTGGGGCTCAGAGCCAGCGCTGCAGTGGGGGCTGCACCCTATATTGCCAGCATCTTTCATCCCTCTGGCCTTGGGTTACAAACTGGGTGACAGCCGAGGACACCCTCTTAGGTATTTATGGCACATTTCTGCTCTTTTATTAGTGTGTTACATCTGCCTTGTATTGCAGGATTGTCAAGTTCTTCTTTATTCTTTCTTGAGAAGCAGGGTTTTTTTGGTTCTTCATTATTAATGTTATATCTTAATTGCTCTCCCAAGTAAACAGACACCTGCACTTTACAGAAACATGAGAAGATAAGTTCTCCAGCCTGTGGAGGTTAAGTTCTTATTTATATCTTTGATATACGATTTACTCTCTAGCCATCTTCCTAGCGAGATACGTTGTCACCTTCTAGCAACCCTGGATATATCTGCTGCTCAGCAGGACAACAGCCAGCCCAACACTGCTCCTGTTACTTTGGAAAACCAGAGCTGTGGGTTTCATAAAGGCTGGGCTAAGTAAGCAGCAGATTTATCTTCGTCTAAAGATAAAAGCATTTGGCAGCAAATGCTGGCAGCCCCTTGCATATTTCCAAGGCTCTTTAGAGCGCTCTCTGCTCTTGCCTTCACACGGGGATGGCTTTGGGGGCAGCTGCCCAACTGAAACGACTGTCTCTAACACCCTAGCCTAAGTAGGCCTGGTGTGGTTTAACCCTGCCTGTGCCTAGGGTGGGTGGGAGAGAGGATCTCCCATGTAGGCTCCGGTGTGCCACATCCTGGTGGATGCTGCATCCATCTTCCCTGGGCTGTGGGCAAGTAGGCAGTGTGCCTCAAGTCCATGGGTTTTGTCCTCCTGGTGAGGGTTTCCTCCCCATCCCACTGCTCTGTAATACCCAAAGCCATCCTGATAGCGCTGTTGGATGAAGCCATGGGCATGGCACCAGGACAAAGAGAGTTTGATGAATATTTGAGCAACCAAAGCTCTGAGAGGTGTCCCCCCCTGAGATGAGAGGAAGCCCCTTTGGAGAGGTCTCCCTTGCTCCAGCCCCCAAGCCTCTGTGTTCATGGGAGCACATCTCTGGAGCCAGCCAGTTTCCTCAGGTAGCTCATTCTCTGGCATGAATAATCATAGAATCACGGAATGATTTGGGTTGGAAGGGACCTTAAAGCTCATCCAGTTCCAACCCCCTGTCATGGGCAGGGACACCTACCACTAGAGTGGGTTGCTCCAAGCACTCTCCAACCTGGCCTGGAATGCCAAGGCTGAGCCATTGTGTTGGTGTGGTTGCATGGGCTGAGAGCCATCCACAAGCCAGCACCCAGCCTGTGAAATCTGCTTCAGGAACAATGCATGAGCAGGAGGAATGTCCTAAAGGAAAAGCATTGAGGAGATGGATGCATCTCCCTGCAAACCCTGTTGCTGTGCAGCCTGTCCTGGCTGGATCTGCACTGGGGGGAATCAAGGAGACTTTCTCAACACACCTTGGGTGAAATGAAGCTCCTGCCAGTCCAGGCAGGATGGAGCAAGAGGCTCCTCATCACCCACTGCTACTGGGCACAGGCACAGCACGGTGCTGAGGTCCCACTGTCCCTTGGGACGCAAATACTCACACAGTGATGTCTGACCCAATCCCAGTATTCAGTAGGGCAGCAAAGTCCTTCCACCCCATTTTTTAGCCAGCACCCCATGCCAGCCTTGCCTATTATTTTTATTTGCATACAGATATGAAAAGCAAAGAGACTTCCAATGAGGATTGTTTCCGTATGGCTTTACGCATAGAGTAAACAAGGCATAGCTGTCGACTATATAGTTAACATATTTCTGGTGCCGGTCCCATCCAGAAAATGCAGCTGTGTTATATTCCTGATAAAGTGGAACTAATGTTCGGCTTCAGCAAGAATGTTAATAAATGAAAGACATTTCAAACAACACTGATTGAGGCAAAGTGTCATCTCCTCCCAAACCTCCCCCAAAGAAGGCTTTATTTTTCTGCAGAGTTGCAAAAACACTCACATTGGACCTGGAAACCAGTAAATTTCTGCTCCTGGTTGCACTTGATTGAACCTGAATTGGTTTCAGTGGGTTAGTTTGGTCACTGAGAACAGGGATTGTGCTGTTGCCTTCACTCTGCTTACAGGTTCTTCCTTCAGGTAATTTGGTTTCCCTTCATTATGGAGACACAGCCAGAAAGGGGGAGGTTGTGCTAGTACCACCAACACTGAGACAGTGCCCCTGACATGCTGCATGTGGCTATTGCCTAATATCCTATCGCTGACAATTAAAACACAAACATACAGTCATATTTTTGGATGGAACTGGACAAACATTTCAAAACAGTTTATGCATGCAGATTTGTATGTTATCAGAGCGCCACACATGCACATGGAATTTATGGAAAATGCTGAGAGATTTGAAAGGAAATAGTTTGGGAAGTTGTCTTATTTTTTTGAACATAAATCCCCAAACAGTTTCCCTTAACATTCCTCACGTCTGTGCAGCAACGACTACTTGATGTTGCTGGTTTTCCCTCTGTCTGCTGATCTTGGGCTTTTTTTATCCCTCTTCTTTGCTGTTTTTCACATCTCTCCTTTCATGTTTGTTATATATGTTTGCTAAACCCAGCATCAACATGTACAGACAAACTTCCTTGCACGGGAGGATGATGTGAAGGAGCACTAGGAGGAGATTTAGGCCTTCAAAACTGTGGTCACCTCCCCAGATGAGATGTTTAGATTCAAGGATGCATGTTCAGCCTTCAGCTATGACTACCTGGATTGAAGAGTTGCTGCACAGATGAGTCTGTTGGCTTGATCAGGATTTTTTCTCACAACGATTCCAATGGCTCCAGTGGGATTATTCTTGTGCTAGCCAGATGTAAAAGGAAAGCAAAATCAAATCCTTCATACATCAGTGTCAGACTGACTCCAAGAAACCAGTGTTGAGTGATATAGAGGATAAGGGGCCTAAGGAAGGATGTGTTTATGGAGAACATTTGGAAATTTTAACTACTTGTAGCTGGAGCAAATGCTGAGTAAGGGAACTACCGGCACTCATTCAAGAGTGGAAAAGAACAAGAGCATAAGCAAATTGCTTGAAGTGATGCAAAGGGATGTGAGAAAGAAGAATGAGGTACTATTAAAGAAAACATGAGTATAGTCCTTTTAGAAGAAGTCAGACCAATCTGACATAAGCCTTTTATACCATATTCCTCATCCAAATTGCTGAGCACCTCCCAGGAGTGTGGAAATGTTGTGCTGAGTGTCAGATGTGGTTTATTCCCTGTGTAGCAGTCATGAGGATATAGTGGTTGGGTGGAAGGGAAAATTCCCAAAATCCTGTTGGGAGACCTAATACCTATTCTTGGATCTACTGAGAGAAGCCAGACAAGAACTAGATGAGGCCTGGGACTTGCGTGTCCAAAACCTTATGTGTTCCTCCATCTGCATTGCTTGTTTAAAACCCTTCCTTGTGCATACATGTTCTGGAGGAAAGGAGAATTTTGCATGGATTGTACTGTTTTATTATACTGGGACCTTCTTATACACACTTTTAAAGGAGGGAAGGGTGTCTTGGGCAACATGGTCTAGCATGAGGCATCCCAGCCCATGGCAGGCGGTTGGATCTGGATGATCTTAAGTTCCTTTCCAACCTGAACCATTCTATGATTCTATGATACTATATTTGAAGTTGTCACCAAGGGTATATTGGTCTATACTTCTCAGGGCTGCCCTGGGATGCTCTGGCTCTCCTGCACAAGCGAACTTTGCCTTTGAGACAGAGGAGCTGTCCTTTGCTATAATCCATCTTGGCGACCTGAACTAAGCTGCTCAGCAGTGTGATGTGGACACTGAGACCTTGAACTTCATTTGGCAGCTCCTGGGAAGGCAGCGTGAGGATCTCGTGCTGCTCCTCCTTGGGATGGCATTCCCTGCGTGCTGCCCGCACCCTGCTCAGGGCTGTCACGTTTCCCTGGTGCCAGGGAGCACTGACACAGTGTGCCTAACCTGGCCAAGAGAGATAGGGTCTCCTGGCCAACTGAGGATGGTGGAAAGCATTTCCTGCAGATGCCATCATGTGCAGATTTAGCATCAACGAGAAATCCAAGCACATTCTCCAGGCAAAGTGAGGCCGGGCAGTGTGTGTGTGACTGGTCCTCAGGGGAAATGCTGCCAACCCTCTTCTGGTGGTACTTCAGAGAGGGGTTGTTTGTGCTGGCAAAAAGCCCTGAAAGCCCCAGTGCAAGGGCCATGGGGAAGTGTGACCTCCCTATATCCTGCACAGAACCCAAGGTTTGGTGGACAGAACATCTAACCCTGTTACCATCTTCTCTCCCTGACAATGGTTTTCGCTCTTCATGTATAGATGTTAACCTTATGCATACGATGAACCATTTGTTTCTTTGCAACACTGCTTAGAGCAAAGCATAGTCTAAGGGAATATGTATATATGTGGGGAGAAGAAAAGTTGGGTTTGGTTAAGAACAAAACACAGCTTTCACGACTGTATCACCCTGGTTCGTCTTGCCATCTGCCCATACCTTTTTTCTGTATATTACATAGGTCTTGGTTACCACAGATAAGGGAGATGGTGATTCAGCTCTCCCAAACCACTGTTTTCTCTGAAATACACAGTTTCAGCCTTAACTACAGATCCAAGTGGATCAGCACAGTGACTCTCATGGTGTGCAGATGGGAAGGTGTGTGTTGTGCTCCTTGTTTGCCTGGTTGTGACATTTTCCATGCTGTCTTGTCCTATGCCATGTGCTTTACCAGAGCTGATCCACCCAGGGAAATCTTTCCCATTGATCATGTTATTTACCTTTTTCCCCATGTCCAGAGTGATCCCTTCTTCCTAGATGGATGCTCAGGCTGACCCCACGTGGCTGCTCCCATTTGGTAACACGAGGAGGGCTGCATAAACGGGAGAATGTGCCTAATCCTGGCCGTGCCCTTCCATCACCTTCACATGCTCCGTCAGCTGCGCCCGGCCACCCGGTCCTGCACACCCTCTGCTCCGGTGGCATGTCCCTGTGGACCCGTGCCATGAGGCCTCGTGCTCTTGCAAGGCACTGCTGCCAAACCAAGTCACTTGGATGGCCTCAGCCCTCAGCGCCCTGGATGTGATGGGGGAATTCAACCACCTGCAGTTTGAAAAGAATCAGTGAAATGGGTCGAGGAATTAGAGCCTGGAGGCGTTGCGTCTGCCAGGTCTTCTGTAAACAGCTAAACAATCAAGATGGAAGGGAGAAAATCGGGAAAAACGGAGTTCTGTGATGATGGAGGTGAGCAGCTCCCGGGAGAAAAGAGGTACAAAAGCTGGAAAGAATCCAAATGGTTTCAGGCACATGAGGAAAGTCATTCTGGGGATGGATGCTCACTAGACCATCACAGCTACGCGCTACGCAAAACCTGAAAAGCCATGGTCTGGAAACAGGGCTTTAGGGACAAGTGGGATACAAATGGACAGCTAGGCTCCTTCTCAGGTCACTTGGAGACACACACTTGGTTGCTTAGCATTCCGTTTTGTTTGTCAGCTCCAGAAAGCTGTGTTCCCACAGCCTTGCCTCAGGACCGTTGAGTGCAGGAACAAACCAGGGCTGTTGACTTTCAGACTACTCAATCATCCTGCACATTACAGCCGGACCAGGGAAAACACAGCTCTGCATGTTTCCTTATTTAGGTAAAAGTGTTGGGAAAACAGCATGAGATTCAGTTCCTGATAAACTAGGAGCTGTTTCAGGAATATTAATTGGTTTTGTTGTCTCAAGTGTTTTACAGTTATTCCTCCGCCGTGGTATTGGAAATAAGATGGATGGAGTCTACAGCATGGTTTTGGACTGTCACGCGCTCCCAAGCCCCAGAATGAAAAGTAATTGTGCTGACATTTGGAGTCAGGAGGGGTTATTTTCTGGATATTTAAGCCTGGGGTGTGGAAGCTGTGTGCTCCATTCCCTGCCCCATGTAATCCCTTTGCAACATCACTTGGAGTCAGATTCCTAAAAAGGTTCCCAATGCCTGAAGTTTAAGAGGGATCTAAAGGTGTTCAGGCACCTGGATGCTTTTGAAAATCCTATGTAGCACCTCTGTAATCCTTCATCTCTCAGAACTTCCCACTGGTGAAAGGCTGCAGGAGGGATTTTGCTGCTTTATTTGCAGGAGAAATGCCCACAGTGGGAGATGTTGGAGCCTACAAAGGCACACATGGGATTTTCAGTAAGCGAGGATGGAAGGAGTGGATCCATCAGAGGATATTTATCTGTTATGGCCAGCCTGGGCTGGATGCTTGACACTGTGCTTGGGCACAACCTGGGTTGGAAGATGGTCTCTTCTTCCAGACTGGAGCTGATTCAGGGCCAGATAGTTCACCGCAGTCTCTAGACAGTCTGTGATAAGAAAGCCACGGTCTATGTGGGAATTAAACCTCAGTCTCTGTGCATGACCCAGAAAAACAAGGCGAGGAGCAGCAGCTCTTCAGTCAGGCCCTCTAACACGGTGGGAAGCCCACCCATGATGGGCCAGCATCCTGCATCTGAGCCAGAACTGAGGCTGCTTTTGACTTCTGTCCGCATGGGAAGAGAGGGTTGTATAAACAGTTTTGGGGCTGGATCACCTGGATGGCAATGTCCTTGAGACAAAGTCCTTGATTCCTTTGTGGCAGAATGGCTGGGAAACATTTCACACCCCACCCCTCGAGATGCAGCGTGCGGTCGAGCTCTCATTTTGATACAAGTTGGGAGTGATTTTATCAGAATCTGTGGCACGAATATGACCATGTAGGTCAAGTCCTGAAGGTTTGCCTCAGTCAACACTGTCTTTGAAGTCAATGAGGCTGAAGTTATTGCCTGGTTGGAGGAGTAGTCCGTCTGGGATTTCTCAGATGAATTAACTTTAATGTTGAAAATGATGATATAAATATGTAAAATATCAAAACACTACGGTCAGCTGCTTTCTTTGTTTCTGGTTCAGGGGGGCTGTATGTGTAGTCTTGAATGCCTTTTTCCATTGATTTTGTGTATCAAGATTTAATGCTGTCAGGAAACACTGAGTAAAAATATTTAGTAATAATAACGATAACAGAGGGTGTGATTTCATAATCCTATCAAAACAGTTAAGATGGATGTTCAAACTACTTCTTGGCTTGGGTTTAGGGGTTCTCCGGGGGCCTATTAGCGTTGGGACAGCTTAATTTTCAAGGAGGACTTCATGCTGGAACATACCACATAGATCTAATAAACAATAATATCAGCAATAATGTTATACAAGAAGCGCAACTATTGAGGCAGCTTTTCTTCTTGTCATTTGTTTAGTCTGTTTGGTGAATTCGGACAGGTTGATTTTTACCCTGTGAAGAGAGCAATTTGCTGTAAAAGGAATGCATCAGCCGAGTCCTGTTTGGAAGTAAATAATAAATAATAGTAACAGTTAATTTATAGGAGCAGAAGCCTCCACAGTTTATTTTCCAGTTGGTTTAGTTTAGCTCAGTCCCGTCTCTTTCTGGCACGATTTGCATCCCAGCCGAGAGATCAAAACGACCCCAGCGATGGGTTTCAAGGAGCTGGGGGGGCTCTCCTTGCGTTGGGAATAGGAGCGGGTTGGGGGGGGGGGGTATCTCCACCACCGCTGGAGTTACGGTGTGCTCCAGAAGATGCAGGGTCAAGAGGGAGGATGCTCTGGGGTATAGCGGGGCTCAGGGCCGGCACACGGGGCACCAGGGGGTTTCGGCACTGGGGAGGGGTCTGCGGGTCGGGCTGCGCCAGGGCTCCGCGGGCAGCCGCGCTTCCCCCCCACTTCGCCGGTCCCGCGAAGGGTTAAGGGGAGCGGCGACGCGGCGCGGGCCGGCGGGGATGGGCGGGAGCTCCCGGGGATTGGTGCGAAGTTTGGAGCGGGGCGGCACCGCACCGCCCTCCGCCGCGGCTCGGCCCCCACAGCCACAAAGCCCTGCAGGGAAAGTGGCTTTATCGCTTGTTTCTCCCACCCCGGCTCTTCCCCCCCCCCCCCTCCTCTTCCCCAACCCCCCCTTTCCCTCCCCTTCCCCAGCCCCTTTCCCCTCCTCCCCTCGCTCCTTAAACGGGATTCCGGCTTGGCGAGCCGCAGGACGGCATCACCGGGCATCCCGCGGCGGCGAATCTGTCAGGTCCCCGCTGTCCCTCCCCGCACACACACGCTCAGCCCGACCCGGAAAGCAGGAAAAATAATTTACAAGGTCTCCCCCCCACCTTTTCCCTGAGCTCCCCGTCCCAGTGCTAAAAATTGCCCCTGGGGCGAAGGGGGGTGGTTGGTAAAAAGCCGGTGTGGAACGGGGGGGAGCCGCCCCGTGGGGAGGGCACCCTCGAAAGCAGCGGGCAGCCCCTTCCCGCCCCCCTTGAAGGGGGGGGGGGATGAGGTAGAGGCCGGCGGCGGAGTGCCCCGCCGGGCTCCGTGGCCGCGGAGGCATGAGGCGGCGAGCGGCGGTGATGGGCGTCAGCAGCGCACGGTGCTAGAGCCCCGCAGCAGCCAAGGTAAGTGCCCCCCCACCTCAGTCCGGCCGGGAGACCCCCGCTTGGGTCAACGCAGAGCTGGAGGGTGTCGTCCCCCCCTCCATAATCCCCGGCCCAGCCTCCCTTCCCCGACCCGAATATCCCGTTACCGGCCGCCGCGGGGCTGAGCCGCGCTGCGCCCCGGGCGCTGCCTCGGGGGGAGCCCCCGCCGCCCGCCCGCCCTCTCCTCCGTACCGGCTCCGCGCTACGAGCGGGGAAGCTGGTGGCGAAGCGTCCGTGTTTGCTTTGCTGGATGCTGTACGCGGGTTGTTGTGTGTCCTGGGGGCACGGAGTGTTTAAACCGGGGAGTTTACAAGGGTGAGGAATTCAGACGGTGTTTAGAGAGTGAGAGTTTTAGGAGGAGAACAGGGTGTAATTAATGTAAAACCTGATCTACCCCGGGTTCGCGTATCGCTGCGAAGGCATCTTCAAGAAGCTGGGTAATTAAGTGCGGTTTTGCTTTGGGACGCACCTCTGGAGCTCACGGAAACAAGTGGGACTTGAGGGGGGAGAGGAAGAGGAAAAATCGGTGCTGCTCGGAGAAGTTGCGGAGTGGAGGAAGGCGCGTACCCAGAGCGGAGCCTTTCTGAGGGGCACTGAAGCAGCAACACAAAGTTTTCTGGGCTGCTGATGGGAGAGGTAGCATTCCTCCTCCCCCTTCCCTAAGTTCCTCCGCAAATTGTTAACCTGAAATCTTGTTTTATGGCCACTTGCTTAGCGTTCTGTTTGCCTTCCAGACTGGTTCTGTACAGGATACCAAAGAATTATGCATTAACTGTAAACTTAGAGGAGCTTACTGGCCTCAGTGGGTTCTTGATTTATATCAGGTTAAGCAGAGAGGAGGGCAAAGTTTTACTTGCTGAGAGCCGGGGAATGAATTACAAGTACGTTGCTCTTTCATTTGCTGTTTCTGCTCTTAAGTCTTCGCAATAGGTTTTGAAACTCTGCAAAGTTGTGGGGAGTTTGGGGTTTTTCTGCCCCCAGTATTTATTTTACTCTCCCTTTCTCTTGCCTCCAGGTCTGAGAGGACGGTAGCCTGTACAATACAGAGGGATCTGGTTTTCAAAATGGAATTGCAGTTCGCGCTCCTTTTAGCAGGGATAATCGCGTTCTCGGACTCGGCCAGAGGTAAGGAGCCCACGCTCTGCGATTCGCACCCTCTGCTCCATTGGGATTAAGCTCCAAAACCACTCGTGGTGCCCTCGGAGAGACCCTGTAAGGGAGCTGGTGTTGGTGCTGTCGGCGTGAACTCTGCACGTTGCTTATCAGGGCCATTGGTTTGGATGGAGTGTGGTCACTCTGGGTTTGCTGAGGTCTCTTAGGTGCAGGTGAACTTCCAGGGGCTTTTCTTGTGCATGTGTTAAAAGCCACACAGCCAATTTTAAAGAAAAGCAACTGCATTCCTCTGTGGATCAGAAATACCTCTCCCCTCCCATAATCCCTCCAGCTTCTGCCTTGTATATTCCCACTCGCAACCTAAACAAACACATCCATTAACTTCCTCGGTGACAGACAAATGACAGTTCCCCAACAGCGAGAGCGTGTTTCAACGCTGGGGCTCCAGCAGTTGATCAGATTTCAATAAACAGGTTACCCTACCAGGGGCAAATTGAAGTGCATTGACCTGGGAGTGACAGGGGGGTAGGAAAAATGAAGTTTCTTTATGGGAAGGTGCTTTAAGCAAAGCTCTGGGATCAGAGTGGATGGAGCGGTGGCTTTTCCTCCGCTCTTGCCTGTGTTGTACCTTGGTGGGTGCTGTCCTTGGAAAGCCTGAATGAGAAACCATGCTTTCAGCTCCAGTCACAAAGGAGAGGCTTCATTGTTACAGGAGAATGGGGTACTGGCTTTAGGATGCAGATTGCCCCGGCTGCAATTCCCAACAGTATCAGAGTTGCATGAATTGTTGAAAGATCTTTAAATCACCCAGTGCCATAGAGTTGCGAATTAAAAGGTTTAAACTTGCCCTTTGCTTGGGCAGTAACTTGCCAAAAATAAACCTTGGGGGTGAGGGTAGGAAAGGAGAGGGGGAGCATTACTCTAAAACCCCCAAGGTTTGGTTAGCGTGCTGCTTTTTTTTTCCTTCTTGGCATTGGCTCCCAAGCAAATATTTTATGGAGGCAAAAGCGCTATAAAACGATTCGGCTGGAAGCTGAATGAAAAAGAAAACAGTATATAGGGTGTAAGTCCTGCAAGCTTGAATTCCAGGCAAGGTTTACAATGGAGACTCAGTAGGCAGTGGGCAGCAGTGTATGAATTAAGATGACCTCATGGATGTATATTATTGCAATGGACCTGAGAAGTTGGTGGAGTTCCGGAAAAGATCTGAAGTGGGCAGGAGAAGACAAAAAGATGTTTGTCTCTGTTGTGAGTGGAGCATCGGCTGCTTTCCTGGCTGACCCTGTTTCAATTTGGTTTGCACTTGTCTTGCTCAAACTCTTTTATTGCCCCTGGAAAATGAAGTGCTCTGGGCTGCTGTTCTGGGAAAGACGCGGTAGAAAATTAAGAGCCATGATTTTGGGACATCATCGTTTTTCCTATGGAAAGGTCTTTTTAATGTAACTTTGATAGGATCATATTGGCAATTGGGTTATTTGAACTCTTTTCTGAGCTGGAAAAAATTTTTCCTACAAGTGGATGGAGAGATGATCCTGGTTATTCAAAATGATGTAGTAATAGAGTTAAAAACCAGTATAGAAACATGGTTTAAGTGATGTAGAAATAGGGTTTAAAAACTAGTGTAGAAATAACGTTTAAAACCCATGAAAACTGTCATTCATTCATGTGCTGATATCAAGAGAAAGGAGCAAAAGAACTAAAATGTGTCAGTGCTGTAAAATATAGACAAAATCCGAACCTCTAAACCCTGCTTTGGACCTCCTTGAGGTTGAGAGCATTTTTGATAGAGGAGGATGTAAACGGACAGTCAAACTTGTAAGTGAGTGGAGATGAGACACTCTCTGGCACGTTGCAGCCTTACTTTGTGCTGTCGAATATCCCCAATAATTAGATATTTACATTGGGATGATTTCAGGTTCTTGGAAAAACGTGCTGGGTTGTTAACGTGCCTGCAGATTTTTTCCGCATGTCTCATGCAGTGGGTTCAGCCGCTGGAGATGTATAAATGTTACCTGCTTCAGTCGCTCAGGTTTTATAGACAGTCCATGGGCCAAATCCCAGCCTGAGGTCGTGAGGCTTTCCTCTGGAGGAAGAAGGGCTCTTTGTTTTTGGCCAAACAGCTTTTAATACCTGTATCCTGATTGCAAATGAGACGTGTGTGGCCCAAAGCAGTGCCAGCGCCTCCTGATCTGAGGTGTCAGAAGTTAAATAGGTGCTCGCTGGCTTGCCATCAAGGTGGCTGAGGAGGCTCTCAGTGAAAGTGCTGGTCCTTCTCTTGCACTCTCATTAGGCTAAAGTACCTTGTCCTGGAGTTAGGATATTAACTTGGAGCCGGCTGATGGCGTGCTGGTGTTGGGGAAGGGCTGTGCCATAGCGCATTTGCACAAGGGGGCAGAGTGAAGTTGCCCACGCGCTCCGGCTTTGCTATTTCCTGACAGTTGGGTGCTCAGCTGCAATCTTGCATTAAATGCTATGTTGTATTATTTTTGCATCTTCATTTAGGTGATGCCTTTTAAGGCAAAGGGCACGGCAGAGATGAGTGATTGGGCTGAATGCGGCAACTTGGGTTTTTTCTTTCCTTCCCAGCAAATGGGGATGATCTTCCATATTCAGAGTTGTGCGTATCATCTCTGTTCCTTCTTGTGACCCAACGTGTCACATCGCTGATGTACAGAACACTGCAAGAAAAGGGATATCTTAACAAACCAAGATAAACTCTTCAGAAAGAAGCAATACGTTCAAAGTAACCATGCAAACCAGAGAGCAGGTCTGATTTTAGAGGTCTGGGTGCAGAACTTGCAGTGTCTGGAGGGATAAAGGAGAAGATAGGTCCGGCTTAGTCTGAACCAATGCTTTCAGGGTTGAAATTTAAAGACTTTGGCTAAAGGCTTGTCTACACCTGCAAATGCAATGGAATAACTCTTCCAAAAACCTTAATCTGGAATAATTCCTCAGTGACCAATGTTATTCTAGGCTAAGGATCTCCTGTTGAGAGCCAGTACCAAAGAAGTCTTCCTCAGGAGTTATTTTGGTAGATAGCCAAGCTCCTTCTTTCCCTTGGGGGTGAAGAGAAGAACTTCCGTGTGTTCAAAATCCACTCTTTGAGAACAAAACTTGCATGCTGTGGTTTTCTAAGGGTGACTGTGCCTTCGGCTGACAGCCGAGGCATAGGGTGGCAGCTTCAGCCCAATTGCCAGCTGCACTGGATAGTGTTGGCCCTTAACCCAAGATAATAGTGAATGTCCGGTGGCTCATCCCTCTTGTCACTCCATCCGTATTCTCTCCAAGCAGCCCTATACTGGGCATGAAAGTCCTCAGCGACCTGCCCTGGCCCTCCTCTGCGGGGGTGAATGCCATCTTGGCTCAGTAACCTTTAGTGACTATGTCCTGCAGCAATGTAGCTCCTACTACTCCACACCTCCGGTCGGATACAGGTAATACAATCTGATATTTTCCTGCCCATATTATTTCAGTGACACACAACGCAATATTTGTTCCAAATCTGTCAAGTTGCCATCGTATTCATGTTGGTGACCGTATACGGTAACATTGGGATGTGCTTGGCTTGGTCCCGTGGCTTAAGAAAGATTTCATATGGTATGCTCAGAAGTTTTTGGTAAGAGCAGCAGCTCCTCTTAGTGAGTAAACTGATATTCTGCTGGAAAGTAATTAGTTTGGATGTTGATTTCATTTTCAATGCATTGCGTAGGGAGGGGAAGAACGGGACCTTAATTACTTTCTGCTCTGTCACTTCTCTGCGCGACACTTGGTTTGCAAACCTGGTTGATGCTTGCTTTACAGGGACTTTGCTGATGGGGCCACCTCAAAATACAATGGTTTCATGCAGAAATAATGTGCCATTTTTGTTTCTCTGAATGTTGGAGAAAAGGGAATAGGATGCTAGAAGGTTCTTGTTATTTCATGTGAGATGAGCTCTATGTTCTGATGAGCATATTTACCAGTCTGTAACTCTGGGGTTTATACGAATGACTGTTGTTAAGTGTGGAAAAGATAAATGACGACAAGATGAGAGTGATGGTTGTTGGCTTCTGTTTTACTCCTTGGATGGTTGTTACCAAGTACAACGATTAGGTAATTTCTCAGTTGTGAAAGAGAAGCACGTTCAGATTGAGCCACCTGGTTCAGGCTTTATGTAAGTCACCGCACTGTCTTCTGGTTAAGTTTGGGGCATTTTTTGAATGGTGCTCTTGGGGAACTTGCTCATGAATAATCTGCCAGCATGACTTGTACCTTGAGTCAACATGACGACCTAAGAAAATCCTGTCTGTTTTCTTAAACCCCGGGTTCTCCCTTCTTCGTTGGCCGCTTTAAATTGTGGCTGAGTTTAAGCATAAAATACAGCGTGCGTCATATTGGAAAATGAGGGTTGATTTTATTTTATTATTTTATTAGCAATATTACAAAACTCTGCAAATTGCTCAAATAAATTTAGATGTTCCTTAAAGTTTTTATAACTTTGTTTTCCAAGTCCACATGTTGCTTTGACCTTCATTAAAAGACGCAAGCGGTAAATTAAAATGCGTCTTTCCTGAGATGAATTTGTACGCAGTGAAGGCTGGACTCCGAAGCCTGACTCTCAGCCACAGGAGAAACTTTCCTGCGCCATGTGGTGGTGCTTGAGGAATTACAGGAAAATGATTCTTTCAGGCAGAAAAAGTCATTCACATCTAAAAAGCCAAAGTGACAGTCGCTAGCAAGAAGGAACCCGCTTTTCAAGGTTTGGGACCACTGGTACTGATTTATTAACTACAAATGAAGTTTGCCAGCTGGCATGAATTGCCCGGTACAGCTGATCTTTTCCAATGACCCGCCTAATAATTCCTTTTAGAGCGACAGTCTCTCCGCAAGCAACGCTGGTACATCTGGGTGCAGAATACTCAGTATGGAGTACTGCGAATGCAGTGGAGGTGGTCTCTGTCTGTCTGTGCACTTTTGGATTAATAATTGGAAGAGATAAAACTTTCCACTCATAGAAGAGAATAATAATACAGTAGTCCTCTTCTGCCTAGTTTGAATTTAAGCAAAAACACCCCACCACCCTTTAGTCACAGCTCTATTCATTCAGTGGGAGTAGAACCAGTGGAGCTTTCTGATTTTCCTGAGGCATTCAGCTTCTACTTGTGTCTGTAATGAAATGTAAAATCATGCTGCTCAAAGGGTCCGTGCAAATGTATCCCAATGTTACAGGAGTCAGTGGGAATGCTCCTTTCTCCTCTTTCTTTCATTAACCTGCTTATTTTGTCTTGTTTCAAGGAGTTTGTCTTTTATCTGACCTCTTCCTGTCTTTTCTGGTGGGCTGATCAAGCTGAAATGCATTTGATCTTGTTTTGAATGTTTAATTTGGATTTCCGTTCCTTTCCTTGTTCTGTGTAATCGGTCTTGACTTAGAGCTTTCTTAAATAATAAATGCCCCCCATACGTACTTAGCTGTATTGACCTGCCCTAATTTTTTGCACCAAGGTGACACAACTAGACGTTTTAAGGTCCTTTCCAATCCTAACTATTCTGTGTTTATATGAGGGACTTCTTTAAAGAGCAGAACCAGTGTGCATGTGGAAGTTGTGAATACCCCTGTCTGATGCAAGCCTGTTGAATCTGGTAGCTGTAGCACTAAGTTAAGAACAGAACATTTCCAAAAGTAAGCTTAAATAATCCAATCCTGCTGCCCTGATGTTGTATGAGATATGCAGATGCTGCCCACGCCAGTTTTAACAGGTTAGGACCTGATTCAGAGCCTCTGAGTGTAGGTGCTGTGACTCCTACTCACTCCCATGGGCTCCGGATCCATCCCTGAAGGATGACTTACATAGATTATTTGTTATATCAACCTCTGTGTGGATCCCCCATGTGCAGCAGGACAGATGTGGGTTAAGTGCGGTACTTTGTATCCTGCTGTTTGCCTGCTTCACCAGACAGCTTGGATTCCATATTTTTATTCCAGAAACACACTGCTTCTGCCCACTGTGGCTGGTGCACTGCCAGGGCTGAAAGCAGCTTGGAAATTCATTGCTTTATCTGCAAGAGGGGTTTATCCCCAAAAGAAAGGGCGCTGTTCTTCTGGCAGTGTTGCTTGGTGTGGAGGGGATGAAGAGTGGCCTGAGTGTTATTTAGCAAGTTAATATATGCCATTCGCTGCTGAATCCATTCACATCTCTGATTTTCCCCATATTTTTTTTCCTCCCCTTCCTAGTCAAATAAACACGGGCTGCGTAGAGCTTGGTTGCTTGCCCTGATTACACAGTCTCCCCATTGTATCGCTGTAGAAACGCAGTATCCAGCAGCGCTGTGAATAACCTAACGTTTTTATTTCATCCCGACCACTCCAATTTTCAGGGAGAAATTCAGCCAATAACTCCAGGCTGCTACTTCCATTAAGTGTTCAAACTTAATTTTGAGCTTCACTGAGGGAAGAAAAATGTAAATTGGGAACAGAGGCTTCTCAGAGCAGGTTAATGTTTCTCAGGATCGCTGCACCTCTATTCTTAGCCTCTCTGCGAGTGGCTTCCAGCTTGATGGGACCCAAAAATCATTTCTCCTTATGTCTGGTTAATATATTGTATGACAGATTTACGCAATATTGGGTATTCTGTCGAGTGACTGAGAAGTGAGTAATGCAGGAGGTGTCATACCCTAGGTGCCACTTGGGGTGGTGGTGAGTTTGGTGGGTATTTTAGGAGCTGTCAGTGTTATGTGTGTGTTGGATCAAACCGCAGGAACAGCAGACAAATGCAGAAATGTGGACTTGGTTTGTGCAATAGGCATTTTTTTAAGCTCATATGCTCCTTGCTGGGTTTGCTCACACATGCCTGCTGAATGGATGACAGGAAGAGTCTGGTACTGGAGTTGTGCAGACTCTTCCTGGCAATTGCGGGCTTGCTAGTTCTGCCTAGAACATGATATTCTGGAGAGAACAAAAGCCGGAGGAGGACATAGATGGAAATAGGAGCATTAGCCAATGTCCAAGAGAAAATGTAGGCTGAATTAGTACTGCTGCTCTTGAGACCTGGTGCGGCCAAGCCTTGGGAAAGGATTTGGAGTGGGCAGCTTGTGTGCTCTGAGAAGGAGGTTGGGATGCAGCTTTTCCAAGTCCGGGCTGTATTTCTGTTTTCAGCCGTGTCCTCCCTGGTGTCCCTATGTATAGGTGGGATGCTTAACCGGCTTTTAGTAGAAGCATTCTGTTGTAAAAGGGGAAGGGAGGTTCACTGTAGTAGCTAGTATTTTACTATGGCCTTGTATGGATTTAAATCTTCCTTTTATAGACAGAAGTGAAGACATATCAGCCCCAAAGGAGGGAGAAGGGACAGTTACTCAGCCCCAACAGCCTCCTACAGCTGAAGAAGTCAAGCTCCTGGAGTTAGGCTGCTGCAGATGCTGGAGCAATGTGACCCTGTTTCTTTTCCTCCTTTTTCTTCTCAACTGATAGATTTGTATGAGTTGGAGTACTTGAGGAAACTATTTTTCTTGGGGGTTATTCTCAGCTACATGTATGTGTTAACACTGGTTAAGCAATGACAAGTATCAGACAAGTTACAAGTGTATGAACTGTGTGCCAAGGATGAAGGGTTAACGAATAACAGGATAAACCTCTGGATGTCGTGGAACATGTCCCCTGCAATACTGCAGGCTCTGTGGAAGGAAGAGCGCTTGTTTGGCATCAACCAGTCAATGTAAAACTAGTGGCTGAAACTCCTTCAGAGTGCGGGTAGCCTTCCAAGAGAGAATCTGTAGCCATCTCACTCACCTTCTGGGTGGATCAGTGTCTCTTTAGCCAGACAAGCAATATTAGGAAGTGTTTAATGTATTTTGGGGCAGTTTAAAGTGGGAAACTGGGAGAAGAGTTTCCAGTTCCACCATCATATGGAGGTCAGGCTCTGTGCTCTGATAAGTTTCATATTTCAATATTCAGGGTTGGGTATGGCTCTCCATTATAAAAGCGGTGCTCATCCCTTTAGGTTCAGTGAGTTGTGGCTGAGTAGCTGTGAGGAGGATTTGAATTTATAACCTCACCAGAGAGCAGAAATTGGGGCCTTGTAAAACTAGCCTGTGTTTCAGTTCTGTATAGTGTGGCACCAAGCCACGGGAGGGTTCACTGTGGTCTGCAATAGTTAATATAAAACTAGATTAACAGATGAGAGCTGATGAGTATCTTTCCTCCTCCTGGTGTTCACAACCAATCAGAATTGCAGTATTGCTGGGTTTAATTTTGTTAAGGACTAATGGGAGTGGAGCTTTTGACTTAATGACAGGTGATTACTGTTCCTTGACAGGTTGGATTGACAAGGAAGCCTAAAGGTATTAGTTAGCTAGCTATTTGCATACGCAAAGGAGCTGGCTTTGGACAGTAGATTCCTAATTGCCGGATTTGTTATCTGAAAATGTTTACCACTGCTCTCAGCACACAGCTATTGTTTTGCGGATACAAAGAGTCACAAAAGGAGTGGTTGAGGTTTGTCAAAGCATTTTGCTCAGAGGCTGGAGGAGCCACAAGGTAGGGATGGGGCAGTGTTTCATCCAGACCAAAGCAAGGTCCTGCTTGTATCATGAAGGCACAATGTTTTTCCTGATTCTCTGCTTGCTCAAACAGGGGTAGGCCAGAGGATTTGGAGGATTTCAAGCAGTATTTTGTGGTAGTGATGTATACAGGATTATTCCTGTCATTGGAATTTTGCTGGAAACATCACACTAGTTCTTTGCAGTCGGTGAAGTACCTTCAGGATATTTAAACTGAATAATTGAGCTCAGGGCTCTTCTCCCCTGTGTTCCTGCTGGGAGGAGGAAGGTATCTTCACCCAAAGGGATGTGGATCTGTCCCTTTTCCCCATGTTTTACTGCTAATCCCGAGGAAGAAAACAGCAAGGTGCTACTCAAAAGTAGTCACAGCAATAGACCTGCTTATTTATAATAATTATTACTATTTATTGAGAGTTTCCAGTGAAGAAGAAAGATCTATATCTAAATAGAGCCTCCCAAAGTGCTGCTCAGCAGAGGCAGCATTTCTCTTCCGGTATCAGCAGAAAAAGCTTGTCTTCCTGAAGACCACAGACCAGCTAAGTGGAGTTTGAGGCTTATTTTCCTTTTATCCCAGAAAATCCAATAAATCCAGTAAATTCTTTCAGTGTGGTCTTCCAAGAGTTTTTCAACTTCGCCTGACTTTCAGGTTATTTCAGTGCCATTATAGACTAGGGGTCAAGCAAGTTAATTCCCCGAACAGTATGCTGCCCTGTTTTCAAACTGTGCTAATCAGGGGTTTGAGTCAAAGCGTGGTAGTTTGCTCAGTGAAATTATTTTCCTGTTAGAAAACATTGCAAATAGGCTCTGACTATCCGCACTGGCTTCAGTCACCGGAGCGCTTGCATCACATGCGGTACAAAGCTCCCTGGGATGTACTCACTGTGGATCAGGGCACTGGTGGGGGCTCATTTCCCAGCTTCCAAGATTGAACTTGTGCAAATGGGCAGAAAACTTATCAAAGGAAAGAAAGAAATTGTTATGGTCACATTTATACCTTCAGTAGGACCAAGGGAGGGCTGTGTGGAGCCCATCCGGGCTGTATCCGGAATGCCCTTCCCTAAAGGAGACATTTGGTGGAGTTATTCAGTTACCTCTCCCCCTCATCTATTTGTAATTGACTCTTGTTTACTTTTTCCTCCTCCTTTCCCGAAGCTTATTGCCACTGTTTAGGCAGAGGAAATGAATTAACATAATTTACTGGGTTTTAGAACAAGACACATTCCCTGCATGTACGCGTACACACGCTCCCAGTTGCCCTCCCAGTGCGGTGCAGAGGAGCGTGTTTACAGAGGCTGGGTCCATTTAGGGAGAACAATACCCTGATTATGGAGGGCAGCCTTTTATTACCAGAAACCAGAAGGAACCGTTCGCTTTGAGCAGCTCCTGTTCCTTGAAGGTACAGGCGGTGTGAGCTGCTGGAAGGGGGGAATAAATCTGTTGTGGACACAAACCAGCAGCATTGTTCTCTGCGGAAGTTGATATAGGGGTGGGGGTTAGAAGTGGTCTTGGGACAAACCAACTGCCAAGGTTATGATCTACCAGCATGCAGAGAGGTGTTGTGACTTCCAGTTTAATTCCCAAATAATAGATGTGAGACTTCATGGGGAAGACCTTAGAGCAGCTTTCGGTACCTAAAGGGGCCTATAAGAAATCTGTAGAGGGGCTTTCAATGAGGACATGTTGGGATATGACATGATAGGATAAGGGGCATGGCTTTAAACTGGAAGAGGGGAGATTTAGATTAGATAGGAGGACAAAGTTCTTCCCTGTGAGGGTGGTGAGACACTGGATGAGGTTGCCCAGAGAAGCTGTGGCTGCCCCATCCCTGGCAGTGTTCAAGGCCAGGTTGGACAGGGGCTTGGAGCAACCCGCTCTAGTGGAAGGTGTCCCTGCCCGTGGCAGGAGGTTGGAACTGGAGGAGCTTTAAGGTCCCTTCCAACCCAAACCATTCCATGTTTCTATGATTATTGATGCTTCCTGAGCAGGCAAGGTGCTGGGGAAGCTGGGTGGGAAGAAGATGATAATTGAGCCACCGGGTGTTTCTGTATGGTCTGAGTTGGGTTGAAAGGTGCTGTTATGTGTGAAATGCTGGTCATTTCTAATTGCAGTCATGCACCTGTGCCTGGTAGATAATGCTGGAGCCATGTCATATGGAGCATTTGCTTCACATGATGTTGGGAAAGGTCAAGCACTTGATTTTTATCCTGCTAAGTTGGGTCATTAGTGGCACAAATAGGGCCCTCCCTTTCTCAGCCCCGCTGCAGCCACTCGGATCCTGGCAGTAAATGCTTCTCAGGTGTAATCTCCTGGCAGCTGAAGATGACTGAACTTGACTCCATCGCTGTCCTGTCCTTGTCCTGCTCTGCTCCCAGCCTTTTAACTCCCTTGTGCCAGCATAAGAGCCCTTCTGACCTTGCTTTTCAGTGTTTTGGGAGGTAACCTCGGCAAGAAGCCAACCTGGAAAAGAATGTGATGGATTAAATTGTTAGAGGAGCATGGCCTGAGCTCGTGGGGTGTCGCAGCGTGACCATAGGCAGCAAGCCTTTTCCATTCCCAATTATGGCAGGAAGGCTCATGGAGGACTGTGTGTTTACGTGAACATTTATAAAATGATCCTTTAGGAATGTAAAACGCAGCAGTGTCCACAGTGCAAAACGCAGTGCCTGGGGTAGTGAATGTGGAGACTGGAAAATCAGATTTGGGTCCTGATCCTTCTTTGGTGGATCCCGCTGGAAAAAGTGTATATTACCATGGCAGAAGCTTCTTGTCCAGTAGTGGTTTGGGCCATTCTGAGCAGGCAGTAATTATTCCTCACTGGCTTGTGCTCTTGGATCTGCTCAGTCAGAGAATAGTACTTTTGTGCACTGGGAGATTACAGTTTTCACACTCTGTATCATGACAGTTTTATGTTTGTCTCAGTGCTTCCTTGAAATCTGGCTTGCTTTATAGAGAAATGGGAACCTTCCTCTGGCCTCTGCTTTTGGCTTCTGTGGGAGAAGGGTCATTTTGGAGAGCTGGGAAATGACAAGTTAATGTGGCCATCCTTTGCTGCCCCTGCTGTGGCATTGCCTGCTGCAAGGAGGGAGCTGGGCCGTCAGGAGCACAGACAGCGGCAAAGACAAGCTGCAACTGGCGCCGCTAGTGTCCAGCTTCCCTCTGGTCCAGGCACAGTGTACATCGACCCTGGTATCAAGGTGAATGTGGCCTGAGAGGGAGCCAGGTTCTCCCCAACCTTGGCTTTGTCTCTATGGGGACTCCTGAGTTTTGACACCGCTTCAGGGGGTTGCCAAAATAAGGCAGAGGAAAAAAATCTGTGCAAAACATTCCATGTGGGAGCAGAGCCAATCGGCTGCACAGGTAAAGCTGCAGGGCTGCATTAAGAATGCTTGCAGGGGTTTTCTGGAGTGAGGATGTTTATATCAGCCTATGAGATGTGGTAGGTGAATTCTGTCCGGGGATGATTGACGCATGTCTAATGTGATGAACCATGACCCTGCATCCCAGAGAAACTGTGGCTTTTGCTCATTGATCCAGCTTTTTGTAGAGAGGGGAAGGTCCTGCTGCTTGTCTCAGTATCTACATTAGGGCTGCTGGGGTTACTCCACATGGAAGACTGAAGTCTGGTGCACCCAGGAAAATCAGAACTTCGTACTAAATAATTATAACTATTCATAGGCAACAGGGATGTGCTTCTTAATTTAAATATCCTTTTAAATCTGCCAGATCTTCTCAGGCTTGGACGATGCAAGAGAGGCAAGCACTGGTTCCCGTGCTTGCATGGTACTTATTGCATGGACTGCAGTAAGGGCAACAAGAACAGGGCAGTAAGAACCGCTCCAGGCTCCATACCTGTGTGTCCCCACGATGTATTTCTGCTGAGAGCACGAGGGTGCGCGGTGATCTGTGGAAAAATGTGAATCTTGGCAGCAGTCCCTGATTCAAAATATCTGGGAAATGCTGAGCCGGGAGGTTGAAAATACATCTTTGGGGTTTCTTTCTCCAGAAGGAAAACCAGCATTGAACTTCCACTGAGACAAGTGTTTGAAAGAAGAAATGTGCAGTGCAGAATTTAAAGGGACGCTGATTGAAACAACAGCGGGGAGGAATAAGCCTGAGTGAACTTTAATAGCCTCTTGATTTAGGTCTTTTTGTCTGCATACTTACAGGTGTTTTACCTCTGTAAGAGTAATGTAGATCCTATACTAAATGCAAAAAAAACCCCAACCAGCAAATGAATGACTTGTCTGAGGGAGATGAAAAATGTACCAACATAATTCATAATTGAATTAGCTTTCTGCTGTATCCCGGCCTTAAAAGCAGAGCAGGGCCTTCTATCTGTGGCATGTGTTGGAGGGTATTTTGCTACAAGATGGATATTAAGGCAGAGATCAAGGAGGACTACAATGCCTAAAATGTTTAATACTGCTCTTGGAGAGCAGGTCAGCAAATGAGCGATGGTTTTGGTTGATAGGTTGAACACAGTGTAAGGCAAAGTTGTTATTATAGCTGGTGTGACTTTTTCAGTATTGGGGTTCCAATTGTACTGGATCGTATCAAAGCTGTTTTGTTGTGTTAAGGCCTGTCAAACCCAGAATGAATGAGACAGATAAAGTCTTGAATGTAAGTTCCTAATAGCTCTTTGTATAGAGACTTAGTTTTGCTCTGACAAAGACTCCCTCCAAAAACCAGACCCAGTGTTCTGTTTTACCCACACAAACCCAAGAGAGATCCCATATCCATCTGTAGCACCCCGTGCAAAGCAGACTTTGCCTTCATAAGGATTTCTCACTGCTGCTGCAGTACTATGTTATGGGCCAGATAATCTTGTGCCCAAACCCTGGGCAAATGCCCAAGGTGAAATAGGTGCAAATGTATCATTCATACACAGGCTGAAGGGCTTGTGCCGTGTGCCCAGTGTAGTTTGTATGTGGAATCACAAGCCCAGTCATCCCCTTTCTGGTTGGTACAGACTTCATCGTTGACTTTAGGGAGATTTGGGCATTGCACCATGGGGTTGTTTTTTTTTTTTATGGAAACAACTACCAAAAGTCCTCGAATGAAAAAAAAAAAATTGCAGAGATTATTCAAATATTATTATTGTAATGGCATTTTATTAATAATAAATATATTAATATAATTATTAATAATAATCATAAGCAGCAGCAAGGTGTTTTCATGTGTGCTAACAACAAGGTTGATGTATTTGAAGATGTTCCTGCTCAGTGCAGGGAGGTTGGACTACATGACCTCTGAAGGTCCCTTCCAACCCAAATTATTCAATGATTCTAAGGTCTGACTGACTGCTCCCAGACATAGCTCCACATCCCACTGGAGCCCACCATGGGTTTCTGTTCCCTCCTGGAAAGGTGCAAAGACAAGTCAGCCTAAAATCTAGGGGAGAGGAAAAGGGCTGAGAAGGGCAAATTTTCATGCAGGCACAGAAAAAGAGGCTCTTCCAAATGGTTTGGTTTTGCTTGGAAAGGCTTGAGGTGGTTGGTTGTTGAATGGGCATTTCAGTGGAAAAGGGCCAAGCAGCCCTAGGCAGAACCAACACCCTCAATTGAGAGAGATTTTTCAAGCAGCAGGGCTGTTAAGGAGTAATTAAAGTCAAATAAAACAAGGAAAATAGTGTATGACACACCTATTTGAGTTCATCCTGGTTTGAATCCACTGAAACCCATGTAGCATAACACAGGAGGCACGCAAGAGGAAGTACAAACCCGAGTACTTCAATGCACTTTTGCAACTGCAGAAGATTCTGATCTCAGACACCATTTTTACCAAGCATTTGAGCGCACGCTTACTTATAAACTCCTGAACATTGCTTGTATTTAAAGAAACGCTTGCTGAGGACGTGTTACATGGTATTCTACAGTTATTTGAAATGCAGAGGACCTAAGCATAGGCTAAAGTGGTAGCAACTGTTTCACAAGGATTCTGATGCTGGGTTCTTCTCCATAAAATGATTTTTCTGGGAATGGAATTGGGAAATAATTCAGTTTTCAGTTGAAGAAAACCTAACCCATAAGGTTTCATCCTTGATGATTTTGAAGGATAGATAGAAAATACGAGTTGTGTGCATCAACCTTGCTTAGGCACCAGAAGGGAAATAAGTAAAGAACCAGAACACATTTTGAATGGCTCCTCTAAACCAGTCCTGCTATTCTGAAGTCTGCTTTATGATTTTTTGGGTGCTGGGGGTTGCAGTGCCTCTGAGAGTGCTGTGGTGTGAGGGCCTGAGCCTGGTTGTGCACCCTCTGCGCTTGCTGTTCCCTTTGCTTCGTTCCTCTGCCTCTCCTGCAGTGTTACCTTGGGAAAAACTTGGAAATAAAGGAAAAGAAAAGGGAAAAAAAGGCATTTTCGGGACCCAGATGCCTCACTTCAAGCTCTGCTGGCTGTTGAGGAAGATTTGTGAGGACTCTGGGGAAAAGAAGGTCAGGTCAGAGGTAGAAAGCCGCTCACCCTCTATCGGGGGCGTTTATAGTGCCAGGGCAGCTCCCTGGGGAGCATCTGTCTGTCCCTCTCTCCCTCTGGGGTTGACAAGAGGCAGACAGCCTTCCCCCCATCTGTTCCCTCTATCGTGTTATAAATGAGATGCTGAAAAGCGGCCCTTGGCCTTGAGACAGCTCTTCTCTCTCTAGCTCCTTCTGCCCGTCAATTAATGTCAAGCAAAGGTGTTTTATAACTATTTTATACTTTTTTTCAAGAGCAGGACCCTCACAACCTTGCAAAGGGAAAAGTCCAGCTCCTGTGCAAGGTGGCTGCCAAAATCTGTGAGTGGTGAGTTACATGTGAGAGCAAACAGGGCTTTTGCTTTTTGGGATAAAAATCATAGAATCAGCTAGGTTGGAAAAGACCTTTTAGATCATCAAGTCGAACCATCACCCCAGCACTGCCAAGTCCACCCCTAAACCATGTCACTAAGGGCCTCTTCTTTACATTATTCCATGGAGAGTTTATCCAGAAATGAGCATCTTGATTATAAATGAGGGTGGGGAAAAAGACATCATTATCCTTCTCCGTCAGGACAGTGATACTTGACACCAGTGTTGGACATGATCTTGTGTCTTCCATTTCTGATATGCTTCAAAACCTGGTACCAAGAGCTGGTGGCTTCGCCTGGACTCCCTTGGTCCCTAATGAGATCAAGCAGCATTTTGAGTAATTGTTCACCCTTGTAGCTCTTGGCCTGTGTAATGGGTGTGAAGTGTGAGAAGTGAATTATATAAAGATCATACATAGCACCGTATTTCCTGATGGAGAACAGCGAGCTGATGGTGGAGGCTTTCAAGCCGTCTCTTACCCGCTCACCCTCTCCTCTTGTACCAACTTCCAGCAATTCGCCTGTGTGTTTTCTTAGGAACCAGCTTCCACCCAAAGGCTACTGGATTTTTCTTCAATGCTGGTTTCTGTCAGAGCTGATAAGGCTGCAGGAGCCTGCAAAGATAACACAGGGTATTGAGGCTCCCTGGGTTTGTCTTTATTTGGATTTTTTAAGCAAGTCTTTGACACATGCTGAGAGCTGTCTGGAGACTTTGGGTTTAGTGGGTCTTTTTGTCTTTGGTTCCAAAATGCTTTTAGGGTGATTTCAGAGAGAAAAAAAAGTGCTAATGGAGCTGGTGAATTAGTGGTGTTTACTGAAGGGAATGGGAAAGATGGGCAGCTGGGGCTGGATGCTGAGAGCAGGTCCTGCTCTTTTGATGGCTCTGGTTGGAAAATATTCTCCCTGACCAGGGTTTAAAGGGGGTGAGGAGCAACAGAGTCACCCTAAATGCCTGATCACTGGAAAAAGTGAGGAAAGCTTGTGATTAATTTTCTTTTCAACTTCCCCCCAGCTCTGGCTCCTCTTTTCTTGAGGTGTTATCCCTGTTTGGGCTACTGGCTTTTGTTAACTTGCGAGGGAGTGTTTATACTTGGCTTATGTTAACCAGAAAGGAAAGTTTTGCAGCCACAAATTGATTTACCTGCTGATGCTAATGACTTTGTTTATAGGGAGCCTGGTGAGCAAGGCAGATGCAGATAGAAAACATAACCCATGTCCTTACGCAAAGATGTCTTCTGTCACCCTTGGAGTGTGAGATTAATATCCATCTTCAGCCTGAGCAAGCCCCAAGTGATGTAAGGTGTCCTCCCATGCTCACATCTTTGCAGTGACCCTGTGTCCCCAGCTTGCTCTCTGTCAGATGCAATTCTGTGAATGGTTACATCATGGACCAGATATGGGCAGAGATCTGTCTGGAAATCCCACCAAAAGAAAAGTCAGTCATGGTACAGCCCCTACAGCACTGGGTTTTATATACCTGGCTGTTGCTTGTGACACCCCTCAGGAGGTTTGCGCACATGCTGTTGTTTGCTGATATTGAATATTCACTGTTTTCTTAGTGATGTTTCTCCATGGCTGGAATTACAACGCCAAACACCAAGTATCATTTTCAAGTTTCAATGCAATTTGTGGGCATGCTTTAATTAGGCTTCACAGCCCTGCTTGGAGGAGTGTGTTTTATGCCTGAAGTATTGTGCAGGCAACCTCATATAGAGGGTCAGGAGCAGTATGGGAACAGTGTTTTTGTTACGCGCTTCTGCCCAGCAAATCTTTCTTACTCTTTAATGTAACCTGTCGCATATGAAAATAATTTCCAACATGCATTTGCTTACAAAGTAGCGTTCTTCACACCAGAAATCCATAACAGTAGAAGAAACCGCTGCCAGATGTCTGTATTTATAGAAAACTGGCATGTTCTGTCTGGCGATGACAGAATATTTCAGGGTATTTATGAAGTGCTCATGTTTTTAGAAATACAGAAATCCGTTCAGCTATCAGTAGAACTATTCTTCAGATGTCTTGCTTTTTTTACTTTAACCAGCAGAACATGTTTCTGTAGTTGATTCAGTAAAAAAAAGCCCCCAAATCCTTCCCTACCCCTCTGTCTTCACTATGATTCTTTTCCAGCTTTACAAACCTCTTCATTTTAGAGGGACATCTCTGGTTTTAAAACAAACGTCACTAGAATCTCGTGCAACTTTGATGATGTACTTCTACGTCAGGCAGTTTTTACTTGAGAGATAACTGTTCATCAGGCTGAAAGAATAATTTCTTCTCTAGGAATAGATAGTGCGGCATTTTTCAGCTTTCAGAGGTTTTTTTGCCTTAGATGCCTTGAATGACATGGTTCAGTGTATGGTGTCCCTGCCCATGGTAAGGGATTGGAACTGGATGATCTTGAGGTCCTATCCAGCCCAAACCCTTCTGTGATTCTGTGATTCTATGTGCCCTCGGTTCAGTTGTTACTGTGCCCAGGGTCACGCGTTTGGATCTGATCACATTGAGAGTTAAATTTGGATCGAGCCAGAGGTTTTGCAAGGTGCAGGAGCCCCGATAGTTAAAGTGTGAAGCCCATCAGAAATCGTGTTCTAAAGACAGTTCAGTTCTGTTCCAAACGTCTGTGATGATGGTGAAATTGAGCCACTCAATGCCTCAGCATCAAGGTTTTTGCTTTTATACCTGGTGTAGGCATTGGAGAGTTTTCAGAGTTAAAGTTTTCAGAGATCTCCACATTTCTTAGTTAGAAAGTGCTGCTGGAAGACAGGGATGCATACCTGGCAGTGCATAAATTGAAGGGATCTAGATAGGTGCTGTTATGTACTATGGTAACAAATGAGGAGCTGTACAGAAACAAGAGAGAGGGGCTCCTGGCGGACGTTGCTACTGGAACACAATTGCTAATCTGTGCAATCTACAAATCAAATTAATTGGTTTTGCTCAGGCTGTTGCTCAGACCATTGCTAAGCACAGTAGCTTGCAGTGAAGGCAATGGGGGTTTTGCTTCCCTGTCTTTGCTGCCTAATTGTTTTTTAGAGAGAATGCCTTTGATACATGTAAGTTATATTTCCATGCATTACAATTGATAGATTCCTCCCCCATATCCTGTGACAGCTTTCCCTGGAGACAGACAGTCTGTGTTGTTTTAGTGAGATGAAGAAAGATTAACGGGAAAGGTTTTGCTTGTGTTTGCAGACTTCCAGCCAAAGGGAAAGGTTTGGATTGAGGATTTAGTGAGAATGAGAGCTGAAAACTGCTGCCTGCGCACAGAGCTCCCCTCTCAAGCGGGCAGCAGCCTGTAAGGAGCATCAGTACATCCCTGATGAACTCTGAGGGTGCAGGCTTGACATGCACTTGGCTGTGCACTTCTGCTCAGGTAGACCTGATCCCCCTGCATCTGTAGGCCTATAGATTATTTTCTTGTAATAACCTATATTATGGATTATTACCTCTATATATGATCTATACATAGATTATCTATAGGTTATATATAATGTGTATTATATAGTTTATGTAATAATCTATATAATTATGTAATTGGTGTCTGATCTGCCCTCAAAGTGGATGGAGATGTTAGTAAGTAGGGCACTGAGCTAGTATTGACCATCTCTCTGCAGACTGTAATGGCAGTTAGACACCTAAATTTAGGTGAATCCAAGAGCTGAGTCCTGGCCATATTTAAGTTCCTAGGATAGTCAGTGGTGATGCTATATATGGTTACTGCTCATCTATCTGTATGCAGTGCCAGTAGTTAAAGCCTCTGGCTAAAGCACAGACAAGTCCCCACTGAGGTTTTTCATCCTGAGTCTGAGCCTGGTTGGGCTCCAGCTCACTCCTTAGCTCCCTGATATCCTCAGCTGAGGTTAGGCCACCCTTACCCAGACCCCCCAACTCCTCCCTGCTCAGTGTTGGTGCCTGAGGATGCATCACAGTTCACACTGTCTGGACAGACCCATGGTATGTTTTGGCCACTATCAACAAAGAGCTGCATCTAGGAGCTTCACACACAAGCTGATTGCTCCTAAGTGTGTAATATTACATGTATTTGAGGGAAAGGGTGTTTTTTCTTCCTCCTGGTGATCAGTTTATAACCCCAAGTGGGAAAGACTAATAGCCCTTGGGGTTTTCTTATCACCATGAAGGAATTAGCCCAAGCAGGAGGGTCTCAGGGACCTGCAACCTTGCATGGTGTTTTCTTTGTGAAGCATGGGTGGGATGTACAGTAAAACAGTAAATCAGGTTCAGGCAGTTCTGTTTGATGAAAACAACATCATTTCACAGTGACCCTGAAAACATGACTGTTCTTTTAAGTGTCCTAGCAAAGGGATTGTGGCTGGATTCAGGAGGAGGAGTTGTGTGTGATGGAAGTGAGCTTTCTTCTCTGATTCATTGCTGCAAATCCTGCCCTTGCTGACAAGGCTAGTGATGCACACAGAGGACTTGGTGGCCTTCACCATAGCTAGATACTGGGTTGATACAGCAGCTTCTGCTTTGTATGAACCAGAAAAGGTGGACATGGTGGTAGAGCCTTGACGGTCCCTCTGACAGTGTGAAGGAGACGAGGTTGTCCAGGCCCTGCTATGCTGCAGAACAGGATATACCTGCATGGGACTGAGATGCATCATACCCTAAAAACATCCTTTCCTGTAAAGGGAGGTGAGGGACTCCTCAGGTGCCTGCAGTCTGCGTGTCTGAAGTTAGAGGTGTAGGAGTCCTGATGAAGTCTGGTTTTGAGCATGTCCTGGTGGAAATCAGGAGTGGTTTCTTTGAAGTGGTAAAGAAAAGGCTAATTTTAAGCCAATAAACGTGCATTCACCCTCGGGCTTCAGTGAGTGTTAGAAGGATTAATGTGTGAGCCAGCCCATTTCCTTACACAGGCAAATCTCCTCATGCCATGAAATTCAGCTCATTGCAAAAGACCCAGGTACCACTGGACCCTCTCTTAAGGACATACATGAGAGGCCAAAGGTCCATAGACATTATGCTGCCTGAATGTCTGCACATGGAGAAGTGTCATGGTAAATGAATCCATTACCCAGGATTGTTGGTTTAACACTTTTCTTCTATCTCTGGAAGAAGCTTCTTTCCGGGTCTTAAATCTGTGTTATCTACAGCTCCCTTGGTGTAATTGGGGATTTGGGGATTAGAGAATGGGAGTCAACATTCACTCCTGCTTTTCTACATTTTTGGAACGTGAGGGAAGAGGCTGGGAGTAGAAGAGTGCTCCTATATGCAGTTTATTGGTGTGTCTTCGGTGGAGTTTTATTGCTTTGTTAAAAGATGTTGAGCTGTATGATTTATTAGCACTGCCATGGAGCCTGTATTAATGATTATTTCACATTCCATGAGATCTTAGTGGGTCCTGCCCATGCTGAGGTCAAAACGAAGGGGCATTTGACATAGTACTGCTTTACTTACAATAACAACTGATAACAAGCCTAGAAAATAAGTAAGTCTCTTTGACTTCAGGGAGCATTATCTTGCAGCAGATATCAACACAGCCTTCCAGAGAGAACTGTTGACCCTTTACTGTGTGTTGTCAGATCTCTAAGAAGTGCCATGGCAAATCTGCATGTATGTACTAACTTGAAAGTGCTTTTACTTGCTTAGGAACAGCCAACCCAACATTAGCAATTATTCCTGGCAAATGCAGGCTGCTGACCATATGGCATCATGGGGTTTGGTTGGGAATGACCAGGACTGGTTGGTATGAAAAATTGCTTGTAAACATTTGCTTTTCTTTGTCAGGGCTATTCTCTAGTAAAAAGTCGACATGACCCATTCGGTGCCTTCCGGTGCCATGGGTCAGGTCACTAAGCTGGGGCTGGTTCGGCTCAGGTTCATATCTGAAGTGGTTCTTTGACTATTTCTGCTGCAAATTCAGAGTTCTCTAAAAACGTGTGGGTGTTTTGGACTGCAGCTTTCGCATTGCTGCAATGCTGCAGGAGCTGAAGCTTGAGGAAAATCAGTAATGATTCCAATTATTTTAATACTTAACCCCCCCCCAATATATTAGGCAGAGGGTTCCATTTTGGGTGATTGGCATCTAACATGGTAGACCAGTTCCATAGGGCTGCATTTGACCTTGCAGATTTGGTTAGGCTAGCTTAGAGTGGCAGGTTGTTCATGGGTCAGCTTTGCCCTCACAACATCTGTACTGTTATCATAGAGTTGTTTAGGTTAGAAAAGACCTTTAAGACCATCAAGTCCAACCATAAACCTAACGCTGCCAGGTCCAACACTGAACGCGTCTGTAAGTGCACATCTGCACATCTTTTAAATACTTTCAGGGAGGCTGAGAAGGTTGGGGCTGTTCAGCCTGGAGAAGAGAAGCTGCGTGGAAACCTCAGAGCAACCTTCCAGTATCTGAATGGGGCCTACAAGAATGCTGGAGAGGGACTCTTCATTAGGAACTGTAGCGATAGGACAAGAGGTGATGGGTTTAGACTGAAACAGGGAAAGTTCAAGTTAGATATAAGGAAGAAGTTCTTTACTGTGAGGGTGGTGAGGCACTGGAACAGGTTGCCCAGAGAAGTGGTAAATGCTCCATTCCTGGCTGTGTTCAAGGCCAGGTTAGACAGGGTGTTGGGCTTGAAACTAGATGATTTTAAGGTTCTTTCCAACCCTAACCGTTCTATGATTCTATGGTGACTCCACCACTTCCCTGGGCAGCCTGTTCCAATGCTTGACAACCCTTTCAGGGAAGAAATTCTTCCTAATACCCAATCTAAACCTCCACTCATGCAACTTGAGGCTGATAAGACAGCAATCACACCCTCTGCTAACTCTCCCTTGCTTCCATGAAGATTTTACACTGTTTTGTTAATT
The DNA here is from genome assembly GCA_017639245.1 of Myiopsitta monachus. Taxonomy (NCBI): domain Eukaryota; kingdom Metazoa; phylum Chordata; class Aves; order Psittaciformes; family Psittacidae; genus Myiopsitta; species Myiopsitta monachus. The sequence continues at coordinate 110,884,066 of CM029917.1, read as the reverse complement.
TTTCACAGGCTACTACTGGCCAAGCAGAGACATTCCTTGTCTGTTATTCATAGGGAGAAATGCTTGATTAGGGCTCCTCTTCCTGGAAACATCAGTGAAGCTGATGACCTGGATATTCTTCTGCAGATAAGATTAAGAACATTGAAATCTGCATGCTTCTGTCAGTGGTTTTGACCAGCTTAGGGTGGTAATTGCCGTGAGGCCGTTTTGGATAGCAATAAGGAATTTTCCAAAGGATTTCCTATATCATCTGTCAAGCACTGTTTGCTGGTGGGTGCTGGGGCAAAGAACTCACTTAATCGACATGAATACTTATTTTCATGTTGTTCCTTTTGCTGGCAGTGGCTGTGAGGGTTGCTGCTTTGAGGGGAATGAGTCGCTCATCTGTTTGAAGCTGTGAAGAAAGGTTCGGCATGTTCCCATTGACATAAACACGAAGCTGTGATGTTGGTGGTTTCCTTTTCTTTCTCTTTCAGTGTGTTTGGTTTTCATATCAGGGAGGTCAGGAATTCATGTTTGCTGCCTTTGAGGAGGAAGGGATCATGCCATTTTTAGCCCTATTTGGCTGCCTATCCCAAACTGCTGTCATCGGAGCACCACAGAGCCTGTTTCGCTTGCCATTTTCATGGGGAACCTGCCTAAGCATTCAGCCTCATGGAGCTATTTTACTTCGCTTGTTTTTATTAAAGTCACTGAGCAGTACAACCGTGGAAGGCAGCCAGGCTTTATTTCATGGCATTACAATCTGAAGGATGTGAGGATCAGTGTGTAGCATTAGAGTGGCTGGATTGTCCTGCCTGAAACAGAGCTGGGAGCTTCGTCTACTTAGTTTCTTATGGGGGCACAAGCTTGTGTTTGATTAAACCCATTCTAGCATCAGTCTATGTAATTATTTCCCTGCAGGCAAGTAAAGGATAGGGGGAAGCATCTGGCATGTGATAGTCTCCTTTCAATAATCAGGAAACCCCATTTCTCAATATTTTTCTTAACAAATCCCACTGACTTAACCCCAGTGGGTTTTGCCTCTTTAGGGTCTCTTACTTAGCAAAATGCTGAAGTCATTCCTCTGGTATGGGACCAGTCCCGGAGAAAGTTGCTTTTCCTTCCCCCCAAGTGATGTAAGAGACTGCATCCTCCTCCATTTCACTCCCCACAGGTAAATTTTCTCCAATAAAGAGTTGTCACCTGGGACATATAAATCTAAATTTTGGGGAAATTCAGATTAGATATGAGGAAGAAGTTCTTCCCTATGAGGGTGCTGAGGTGCTGGCACAGGGTGCCCAGAGAAGCTGTGGCTGCCCCATCCCTGGCAGTGTTCAAGGCCAGGCTGGACAGGGCTTGGAGCAACCTGCTGTAGTGGAAGGTGTCCTTGGCCATGGCAGGGTGTTGGAACTGGGTGATATTAAGGTCCCTTCCAACACAAACCATTCTGTGATTCTATGGTACGTGTGCATATTTAACATAAGATAAAACCCCCAGCCACTGTCTTGTAAGCACTTGTTGGCTGCTGGTCCTTCTAAAAGCTGGAACAGCAGATTTCACTCTCCAGGTAAAATCTGACCACCGAAGGGCACATCTGCACCTGACATCAGCAGCACCCCACGGTTCTGTCATCATTTTTACTTTCATTGGATCTTTAATTAAAAAAGCAAAACCATCCTCACCCCCACAGGGACCATACGTAGAACTAGCTCTTTCTGTCTGATGCAGACCCAGCTTTTTAAAGCAGAAAATGTGTCTGAAAATAGATTGAAAGTGGTGTAAAAGCCACACTCTTCGAAGAAAAACGCCAACCCATTTTGCCCTCATGGTTCTGCAAGGGATTTTATCTTGTGCAAATGTGTTTTTCCTCTCGGCCCCTTGCCCTCACCCGGAGCTGTAAGTCTGCTTTTGTTAGGCCGGCGTTGTGGAGCTAAATCCTGGAAACGTAATTTATTCAAAGTGTTCCGCACACATGTAAATGGGCAAAACTTATTGACAGCTGAGTTAAAGTGTCTCTTTCTTCTGCGTAACAAGGCACTTCTGCTGAATCTTTCAACCGCTGGCTTTGTTCCTTCAGACGGGTGAAAAGAGCTTACGGGGGAGAAACAGGCAGGCAGGGAAAATGCCTCTGGTTGTGTGTTGTGGCTTGCATTGGTCTCAAATCTGCACATGTACAGTGTGGCAGCACCTCTTCCCACACCTACATCCCCACTGCATTGCAAGATGTGTATGTGGTGCACGAATCTGGGCATAAATTTGATCATAGAATCATAGAATCCCAGACTGGTTTGGCTTGGAAGGGAGCTTAAAACTCACCCATTTCCAACCCCTGCCATGGGCAGGGGCACCTTCCACTAGAGCAGGTTGCTCCAAGCCCCATCCAACCTGGTCTCGAGCACTGCCAGGGATGGGGCAGCCACAACTTCCTTGGGCAGCCTGTTCCAGTGCCTAAAGATATAACAAGATATTAAAGATATAATGATATAAGAAGAGCTGCTGTGGCTGCATGCAAAAGCACACTGTCAGTGTACGTGGTCCTTTGAAAAACTCCAAGTGGCTGTTTGTCTGCCTTTAACTGTGTAAAATGACAGTCCCCAAAAGGATCTTGGTATCTGTGTATAGTATTCCAAGCACACAGCAAGTTGAGCTGAACTTTCTGCTGCTTAAGCACTACTCTTTCCTCCTCCATACAAGGCCTTGAATTGGCTAATTAAAAGCTAGTGGAGAGAGGGAACAGTCTGCAATGTAGTGAACTCACCAGATTTCTGAGGTCATTGCTGGTACAGAATTCCCTCACTCTGTCCCATGAAAAGATTTTTAAGGATTCGCTGGAAATCTCCCATGGATTTTACTTCTTCCTTTGTTTTGCTTTGCAGCAAAAGCTTGATTGAAAGTGACTGTGGCAGCAGTAATGCCTGGCTGAGTTTGGAGAAAACAAGCTCTAGACCCATTTAGATGTTTCATTTGAAAGCAACTTCCATTATCTCCTATTAGGGGCTGTGATTAGTAAGCAGCAGTGTGAATGCATGTGTGTGCTCATCTATTATGACTTCTTGATCAATTTTGGTTTTTTAATCACTAGTTTTTTAGGAAGAGGTGGGATTATTATGTTTTTTTACATATAGTTAATAAATGCCTGGTAAACCTGAGTCCAGTTTTCTAGGGATAAACTTTGGTGCAGGACCCTAGCAGTATTAAGCCAGATGATTCCAGTGTTAAATTTCAACTTATTCCGCTCTATCCATCCATCCATCCATCTTTTAGAATTTCTTTAGCATTCCATGAAAGAAAACTAAAGAAAATTTGGTGGGTTTCTCCCTCTTATGTTTGTTTTGGGAAGACAAAGTTTTTTAAGCTAGAAATACATGCTGGAATTGAAGGCATCGATTAGTATAACCTGATCAAAGGTACCTAGTGTTCTATCAGTCTTGTCTCCTGGGCCTCAGCACCAAAGTCACTTTGAGGAATGGTTCTGCCTGCACCCAGGCACTGCAGCCCCACTTACTTTAAGTGGTACTGGATGAAGATTGTGAGTTTGGCTTTGTAGAAGTGGAGTAGATCAGTACATGAAATGAGTACTTACTAATCAAGGATACAGCTTGAAATGCTTTGTTTTAATCCCCGAGCAAATAGGGTGCACGGAGACAGTACTGGCTTCTGCAGCATGTCTCAAGCAGGGAATTGCACGAGGGAAGTTCTGCCTTAGCAGCTTGATGTGCTGGGACACAGAACTGGTTGTCAGCAGAGGCTGTTTCATATAAAAATCATATTTTCAGGTGAGTTTCATTCTGGAGGCCCTTCTCTCCCCACATCCTTTCCTACTGCTGGCTGCCTGCTCCCTTCTCACACTTCTCTGCCTCCACCGGGCCAATCCGACTCATAACACTAATGCAACAAAACATTTTCTGCTGGATAAATGACCTGACTCTCCCTTCTTACCACATCAGTACCTAGGGAGTGACCATGCTGAGAGGGGAGGAAAGACTTGGTTTGATTTTGCTGTAGTGTTCCTTTGGATATAGGTCTCTCCAAGTTCATAGCCTAATCCTAAATGCCTTCTTGATGCTGGTGGGGGTTGCTTGGTTTCACCTTTGCATTTTGAGGTTATGCTTGAAAGAGTTCAGATTTAGGTCTTTGAGTTCTTCATGGAAGTGAAAGGTCTGATTCTGTGGTGCCTTGAGCTTTCTGTTTTCGTTAGGCTAATGATAGGAAAATGCCACTTGCTCTTTAGATTGATAGGAGAAAACAGCTCCTAAAAATGCCCTTTTTGTGAGGGTTTTGCCTGGCTGCTGGAGAAATGTAGGGAAGGCTCTGTGCTGGGACAGGAGGTAGGCTAGAAGAAAACCAAAGTGTGGGGGGAAATGCAGTCAGTCTACGCTCCACTTCCAAAGCCTGCCTGAGGTGGTGGGAATGAGTTAAGATGAATCCTATGAATCCCAAGGCAATTTCAGACCGCTCTTGTAGGTTCTCCTCATGGGTCATAGAATCATAGAATAGTTAGGGTTGGAAAGGACCTGAAGATCATCCAGTTCCAACCCCCCCTGCCACGGGTAGGGACACCTCATGCTAAACCGTGTCACCCAAGGCTATGTCCAACCCGGCCTTGAACACCGCCAGCGATGGAGCATTCACAGCTTCCCTGGGCAACCCATTCCAGTGCCTCACCACCTTCACAGTAAAGAATTTCTTCCTCATATCCAATCTAAACTTCCCCTGGTTAAGTTTTAACCCGTTACCCCTTGTCCTCTCACTACAGTCCCTAATGAAGAGTCCCTCCCCAGCACCCCTATAGGCCCCCTTCAGCTATTGGAATCCTTGCCTTGAGCAAAGAAGGTGGAGTCGGGGTGATGTTAGGCATTGTTCACCAGTCACGCAAAGCCTCCTTAAGCTGGAGGCTTCCTTTGAACAGGAATTTCAGCATGCTGGATGAAGCAGGGAGCATCAAGAAGGGACTAAGAGCAAGAAAGACCTCAGAACTCTCTGTTGTGGATGTTAGTTCTACCCCATGATGGACAAGAAGATGTTTGACTATTGTCCTATGAGTCTGTCTTTCGAGAGCGAGACTCCTGGGCTGACCAAGCAACATGCTGTGAGGATTAATTTTAAATTAGCCAAAACCAGATTACTTAGTGAAGCCTCATTCTTGGGGGGGGGGGGGGTTGGTGTTGTCAGGCTTGGGCAGGGCCTCCCTGTGGCTGCACTGATTTCTGTCAGCTTTATAAGTGCAGCCGTGAAATTAACCATTTAACCATGTAATGACTTTTTATTTGATTTAATCTTTCCAACACTATTTACGCACAAGCATCAGGAGTGCTGGGGTTTCTAATGCCGCATTTCTTTGGCTCATTTCCTGCCCAGCTGTTGTCCTCTCCAGCCCCATGTCCCCTGACCGGGTGGTGATGTAGCCTTTTGGAGGTCACATCTGCAGCTCTGCAATGACCACCTCAGCCTGCTCTGCTCCTTAGGGAGCTGGGGCCAACCATAGCCTGCAACCATCCGGCTTCTGGCTTGCTTCAGCCGTCATACTCAGCATTGACCTGGCTGCCATCGCAGCCATCAGGAACTTTTATCTCTGGACCTGGTGTCTGATGAGGCTGTCATGGGGCAGAAACACTTACTGGAAAATGATTTATACTAATTAGGTGGCTCAGAGGTTTCTTGTGGAACAGTAGGAGGGAAGACACAGAGGTCAATCGTCTTTATTCTCCAAAAAGCCATCATCACCTGATAAAGATTCAACTGCCTTTAGGTTTTGAAGAGGATGTTTCATGCTGCTTCAGCCAAAGCGGGGAGTGAAGACTTCAATCTTGTGACCTTTGTTCTCTAAAGAGCGTGTCAAGTTTTGGCTGTGCTGCTGGCCTTGACTTTTAATTGTTGAAGAGGATGTGAGATCAACCCCAAGCCTTTGTGCTGCAGCTTGCCCGGTGGGAGAGGGGAAGTGCTGTGCTTCTCTGCACATGGCTGCCGCGAATTAATGTGAAACAAGCATGACCAGCACCCCCCTCCAAATGATGAGCTGCCTCTTAACAGCAAGAATTAAAACAAAGTAAGAAAAAGATGGCTATTAGAGGTGGGAAACCTGACGCTATCAATAGCTGTTTTCATGCAGCTTGTTACACCATGATGCAATAGGAGGTTGCCCTTAATATAGCTTGTCTTTAGCATAAATTTAATCCCCATATGATGATCCAAGCCCCACTGGCTTCCTCAATGATGGCATGTGTTTGTGGGGTATCAGAATCTGGCCTGACAAGGCTGCCTAATCCCCCCTCCTGTCTCAGAACCTGTTCTTACCCAACTGTGATCCAGCTGAAGCTGATGGACCAGAGGGAGGACACAGCGGGATGGGTTTCTGAAGGGCCGATATGACTATCCCTGCCAGGATTTGGGGAAAGGGGCCTTGTTCTGTGTTTAGATCAATCTTGAGCTCTGAGAGGCATTTCTCTGCCTTATTGTCAGCCCATCATGTGTTGCTCTGGTGGGGGAAAGAGACCCACAGTGGTTTGCAATCTCCTGTAGAAGCATATCTGTAAATGAGGTGCCCTGTAGACCATGTAAGGCCATGCACTACTGCTCCATGCCTCTTGAGTAACCATCCTCTGATTACCTGGTATCCTCCCCTTACCCCTTGTGCTGGTGTTTGCAAGGAGGCCCTTGGAAGGTAACTGCCTATGTTCTGCTGTCTTTTCTAGACAGCACAAATGATTTATATGCCTTTATATGCCTCTTTGGCCCTTTTACTTGACATAAAAGCAGTGGAGTATGACTCAAAATTTCTCTGCTTCTCTGCAAAAAAGAGCCAGGCATTAGAAGGTGCTTCTTCCTTTTTTCCCCATCATAACCTTCTCACTCCTGGTGGTGGACAGTCATTTTTAGGCTGAACTCGCCTGGGATAGTCCCCAACATGTTGAGTAGTTACTATCTTGGTTTCAGGGTTGCTGAGATATCTCCTGTGGGGAATGGCACTCAGGAACTATCTTTTTTTCTTGACAAACATCTCTTTACAACCTTGCTGCTCGTGTAGGTGATGTGATATTCAAGCTGGCCTGGAGCCTAGAAGTGAACTCATAGGCCTCAAGGAGCAATCAGTGCTGCAGCATTTTAACTAGCCCAGCCAAACACTGTGTGTGTGTGTGTGTACGTGTGTGAAAGCACTTTCCAGCAGGCTGGCTATCTAGAATGATAACCCACTTGGCCTAAATCCATTCAATTGTGATATCAAGCTGCAATTCTCTGGTCCCATCAGAAAGCCCATTCCAAACAAAAGTATTTCCTCCTGAAAATAGCCTGTTTTAAACTGAACAAATGTCACCTGTAGTCCTGTGTGAGTAGAACAAGCCTCTCTCAAACTCAAAGCAGAGGAACTGCTGGGAAAGCTGAGGTCTGAGCTGGTGCCTTTGCATCAGTGAGGCGTATCCCAAGTAATCAATGTGAAATCAGCTCCCCTCATTCCTCTTCCAGGTGCTGCTGCTGCCTTTGCAAGGGTTATAGCAAAGGGATTTGAAGGCAGTGAAAATGCTCGTGATGGATTTGGAGGTTCTGTAAGCAAAGCCTTTAGCCTGTGGCGTGGAAACTGAGTCTGTTCTTTTATATTTGCATTGTGCTTTCCTATAACTGGCTCTGGAGATGCTGGGCCAGCTCCTTTGAGAAACCAAGGAACTTGTAAAGGTGTTGAATGATTCTAGTATGAGCTGAAAGGAGCTGTGAGTGCTTCACAAGCCCGTCAGGAGTGAAAAGCCTGTCTTATGGTACCAAAGCAGTTTTGTATCTGGCTAAAGCCCAAGAAGGAGGCAAGAGAGAAAGGCAGGTTTATATATTCGCATTTTCCAAAGGTCTTAGAGCTTCAGATCGTAGGATTGATGAAGGCTTTGAGTTGGGGACCATTCTTTTTTTACAGTGTCTGCAATCATTCCTCTATTGCTGTCTGAAGAGCCTGTCAAATGGGGTCTTTGAGGAGATATGCTGGGCTATGGGCTAGAAGACCTGGTGTGGGAATTGTCTGATCTGTCTTAAGTGCCTGCATTAGGATGAGACGAACAGAGTCTCTCTATGCTCGTGGTACAGAGAGCTGAGCATAGACAGCTGCACTGTGAAAATCTAGGCTCCCATTTGGTTTCCCAAACACAGATAACTGGTACATGGGGAATCTTAGCCAAGGCTCTGTTACCCTGCAGGAATACAGGCATCCCATAGGTTCAGTGTCCTAACTGCCAGCTCCATATGGATGACCTGGGGTATCTCGTGCTGCCCTGGGCATCCTATATATGGAGTGACTCAAGACCCTAAAGCCAGGAGAGTTCTCTCCCATCTCTGTGTCTACCAATGGCTCTGACACTGATTTATCCTCATATGGTGGCAATTCCCTTTGGAATTATTGTGGACCTTAGAATATTTCCTTCTTTTACCACCATTTGAAAACCCAAGGAAAATAACCCCCCCTGATTTCATATTTTGATGTATTTTTTTCTTTCTCTTAGTCCTAAATCAAGATGTTTCTCCAGAAAAGCTTTGTCAGCTTGCTGGAATCCATTCAACAACACCAAAGCCTGGTGAACAGGAAGGCAATATTGGGAAAATCATTTGTTTAAAACCAATCTAGTGAATTTTGGACTGATGTAAAGTAGCAGTACTCAGCTGGGGCTTCAGTGCCCTCCATCCATAGCCGTGATCCAGATTTTCATGGGCATGCGTTGTGCTAGGAAAGGGTACCACCCACCCTGGGGCATCTCTTGCAGAGCTCTGGTTTTTACCCACCTCAATGCGATGCAGTTGAAAAACACAGTGAAAAGGATGGAGAGCACTGTTGTTAAACAGACCTCCAGAATTTTCTGTTTACCAGGACCAGCCTGCCCTGACAAGCCCTTGAGCCGTCATAACTTTTCCCTCTCAGCTTCCTGACAAGAGTGTGCACACCATAGTCCAAACAGACTCCTGCCAGGGCCAGAAAAGGAAAGACAGTGTTGCTTTGCTCGGAGTTGTCCTTGTGCATTTTCCTCCCTCTTGTTACTGAGATAAGGAGTCCGTGAAAGACTGTGCAAAGCACCATGTCGGTTTAATCAGCGTATGAGGGAGAAACTAGATATGCCCTGTTAGTGCAGTCACAGTCCAAGCATGAAATTAAGTGGAGGTGGGGGTGGATGCGATGGAGAGAAATGCTGTCCATCTCTCAGGCATGTAGCTGAGAGTCCACGGAAAGAGAGAACTGAGCGAGTGCCCTTGCGGAAAGCCTCTTGGAGCCTGGCAGGCTGGGGCTGCTGTGTCTTGCAATTATTGCACATAATAACCCAAAGTGGGTCACGCTGCTGTTTTGTGCGACGGTATTAAATAGCACTTTGGGAGAGTGTGCATGCTGATTACAGCTGGTGAGGAATGCCATCGCTTTAAGAGGGGTGGAAAAGCAGAAGTGAGAAGGAAAAGATTTTCTTTGTGCCTTGAGGGATGTGAGGATAGTGTTTTCCCCATCACCTCAGAGATCAGTGGAGAGTTACACTCACTCAATCCAAAACATCAGACCCGGAGGCTGCATGTTGACATGGGATTTAATGCAACCTGTCTGCTTAAATGCTCCTTGAAGCCATGGGGCTGTGTGATGGCTAATCCTTCCTAGCCTGAATTACTGCACAGCAGTGCTGTGCACTACCAAATGGTTCCTGTCCTTCAGCCCAGAGCTGACAGTGTGCCTTGCACCCTTCACAAGCTGGTGCCACTGCTGAGAGAAGTGGCCCTACCTGCCTGCTGCCCCGGACCACCTACCAGCAGTGCTCTGCCCATTCCTTAGTGCTGCTGTAAGCAGCTGTAAGCAGCTGTGATAAACTGACCCTAATTAGAACTGACCTCAGCCATGGCAGTGATTTAGGCCAATGTGCATTGCACCACTACAGCTCTACTTTCCCCTCATGGTTGTCTCATGTGGGTGCAGGAGGCTAGGTGAGTTAAAAGTGGTCTGAGAGTCAATCCTTTTACAAAGAAGTTGGTACAGGTTGAGGTTTGACTGCCTGATTTGCAGAGCCTCCCAGATAGATGACTAGAAGCTTCATACCAAAGATTGCTCCAGGCTGTTGTTGTGGTCCTCTACTCTTGATGTTCTGATGCACAAGAGCCATAGGATTTTCTGTTGGTGTTGTCTATTAAACTGAAATGTCTTTTTGAGAGTGTAAGTAAAAGGAAAAATTACTTAGAGGAGGATGTGATTCAGGACTCCCTTTGCAACTGGTGGAGAAGCCTTTCTTGAGACACTAATTTTGCCATCAAGTCTGACTTCTTGCATTTTCTGCAATGATTTTAAATTGCTATTTAAGCTTAAAAATGAAAATATTGTAAATTTAATTGCTTCTGACAATACTCAACTGGTAATAGATGTCACAGATGGTGACAGTTGTTTCTGATTTGACAATTAAATGTGCTGTCACAGTGACGCGCCATGCTGCCTCAGTCTCTGCTGTTTAATTATCCTTTCTCTGCGTACTGATGAAGGCACTTTCCATCTCTTTCAGAATGAACACATTGAGCAGAATACTTTTACATGCATCTTATTTTTGTCTTAAAGCAAAGAATTATTTTAGTAGCGTCAGCCTGCCCTTTGAGCTCTCTGCGTTCTACCTTATTCAGGCCACTGCCCTGCTGAAATTCATGGGTATTGGACCTTGTAGTGAAGAGGTCTTAAAATGCTTTACAGAGGCAGTTGGCACCCTTGTCTCTGCTTTACAAATCCAAGATACAGGGAAGAGCTTTCTCTAAACCAAGCAGCAAGGAAAAGAGTCACAGAATGATCTGGATTGGAAAGGACCTTAAAGTTCATCTGGTTTCAACCCCCTGCCATAGGAAGGGACACCTTCCACTAGACCAGGTTACTCAAAGCCCTACATGATTGTGGCAGTGTTGCAGGTCGGTGTTAGAACACCCTAGCTCGAACTGCTGCTGTCTGCTCTCCCTTTCATGGCTCTTCACACAGGGCTGGGCATGCTAGTTATTAATATATGGAGAATGAACTGAATTTGGCCTCGCTTATTTTGTGTGTGCAATGTATAGGGTACAAATCTAAGTGTGTCATTTTGCAGATATGGAGCCAATTCCCCAAAACAGGGCTATGGGCAAAAGAAGTTTCAGAGATAAGTGAAGACAGGGATGCTTTGCTAAAAGGGACTTCTCCCTTATGCTGGAGAATTTGACATTCTCACTGCTGCTGTAGCTGTGTAGCATCACTGCGGAAATCACGTCATGGCTCTTTTGTTTCTTATTCTGAGTTACTCTTGATAGTTCTGAGTACATCAGTTCAGCGCTGGTTGGACAGCTTACTCCTGCTGTGGGAATGAGCTTTCTGTAAACTACATGAAGTCATGTGGCTGTGCCACTTGTTCTGACTTGATCACAGGAACCCTTTGCTTTTCTGCCTGCCCCTAGTCAGGTTGGAAAGGGTCAGGAAGCAGCATATATATTGCTTTGGATGTAGTCCTCCCTGCTGCTTTTCCCATTGTGGCACGCTGTCATGCAGTAGGTCAGTCCCTAGCATGGGGCATCAGTGCTGCGTGGCTGCAGGAATTGCTTTGCTCTGAAGCAATGCACAGAGCATTGCCCTTCATCCAATCTGTGATCTCTGCCATTCTCCAGCCTGGTCTCCTGAATTCCCCACCTCCTTTCCTGCCCAGGCCCTTTGCATGCAATGCGGTGGTGACCTGCAGAGCCGTCTCCCTGCCAGACACCCGGGCATGCTGCCAGCCGCCCTGCTCCCTTGGGCTGACAAAGGCTGGGGCTGCTGCGGGAGGAAGCTTGTGCAGCTCCCGAGGGGAAAAGGAGGGTGAGCACTTTGTATCGCTTGACAGGAAGGCCTCTGCTTGACAAAAGAGCGCTGCTGACAGGCTCCAAAAAGCAGCCTGGGGCTTATGTTTCCTGAGCCAGCGAGACACCACGAGCCTTAGTGCAGAGGGGTTAAATCGTTGGGAGCAAGAACAGGAGCCTCGGGTGTTTGCGGACGTTGGCATGGCTTTTGCTTCCCAGAAGGTTTTTCCCTTCGTCCCTTCCAGGTTTTTCCCTGCAGCAGCTGGGGCATTGGGGATGCTTTGGGAAAGCACTTCCCCTTCTGCTCCCCCCCCCCCCCCCCCCCCCGGAGGCTCGCACAGCGGTGAAGTAATCTGTGACATTCAGACAGCGGGAACGGGAAGCCGCTGCAAAATAAAACAACAGCATCAGGAAGCGGCACCGTGCTCTTTCCCGCTCCCAGCTGGGAAATGACAACACTTCATTCAAAGTAGTTAATGGACGAGGCTCAAAGCCCGTCGCCGGTCCAGCCCTTGCTGGGTAATCACCTCCCTTGGCTGTCCCCACGCGGTGCTGTCCGCCCAGTGCGCTCAGAGGTACCAGGAAGATGATGCAGGCGAGATGCCAGCAAAGAGTCACTTTAACAGCAGGCGCTGCACAGTAACACCTGGCAAAACAGTTGCTTGGGTTTATAGCTTCTATGAAGACCCTGGAGGGTGTTTCTTTTACATTTGAATTCCTGCTGGTTATATTCTGCAGGAAGACCGGAGCCTACCCCCTTCCTTTTATGGTGGCTGTTACTTTTACAGATGTATTGCAACCCAAGGTTTCACAGCCCAAATCCAGTGTGTAATGTGTCAGAGCGACACCGCCAGAGGCAAGCTGACCACTTGGGCAGCCCTCGGGGAGTGGTTTTTCTCTCCTCCTCCCACTCTCATTGCAGTTCAACCCCTGGGTGCAAGGCTCTGCCTCTCCGCACAGGTGTCTGAGTGCAGCAGGCTGGTCCTGCATTTAGAATCATAGAACAGTTTGGGTTGGACAGGACCTTAAGATCATCCAGTTCCAGCCCCCATTTCACCCATGGCTTCTCTTTAATGTGCATGAAAGTGCAGGGAAGTCGATGAGCCTTTTTGCTTGTTTCCAACCTTAACTTTTCTATGATTCTGTGATAATCTGTGCATGCAGACAGCCAACAGGCAGTTGAGCCATAGCTCCCCGGCAAAGGATGCAGTTTGTTCCTGGGGTAATATAATCCTAGAAGGAGAGACGCTTAGTTTTGTGGATGCTTGGGTTTGTTAGCACCAATCTGTCAGCATGAGGAGGACGTGAAAGGAGTGTGTAAGAAAGTGGAGGTATCATCTAACTGTAGGCATCTAATTTGGGTATCTAAGTGAGGACTCGGAGTGGTGTCTACTCTGTCCATTAACTACACAGGAGGGTAAAGATAGGCAGTGTAAATAGCTCCAGACATCTGAGCCTACAGGACAGCCTCTGGAGGGAAACAGTGCTGAAAATGCCATTGCTTTAATGGTTGGAATGAGTCTGGACAGTGCACCAACAAGGAGCTCATGTGCTGATGAAACGCAAGGGCTTTGCAGCGAAAGATCTCAGTCATTATCCAGCCCTGCTAATCTGAACCAGAAGTGTTTCCCTTCCTTCCCTAACAATAAGCGAAACCATCCTCAGTTTTCCCTTCTGTAGTACTTTCTTTCTAAAATATTAGGGAGTAAAGAAATCAACCTGGCACATCAGGGCTGATGGCACCAGCCAAGAACATTAATGTTGACAGCAAGATCCATAGACTTTAAATCCTCAGATTGTGTTCTTTGTTTATGTGTGACTGGAACGTAAAAATAAGCAAGGCAAAGCCTCTTGGAGGATGTTGTGGATGAGGTTGCTGTTAGACAGAGGTGTTTAAAAAGGATGAGTGCTTGACTGGAAACAAAGTCTTGTCCACCAAAGACTCACCAGGATGGCTTCTGAGCCTAGGATGCAGCTTGTCTTCTAGGGCTCCTACACTGAGTTTTCCATTCCTTGAAGCAGTTCTCAGGGTTAGAATACAATTCCTGTTCTTTTTAATCAGATTTATTCTGTACCAGCCACGTTTTTTTTTTTAGCATGCACCAACAGCCTTAGGAAGTAACAAAGTTGATGGAGCCCCACAGGTTGCCCCTATAGCTTCCAGCCTTTCTCTTTGAGTGCTGTGACTTAATGGCATTACCCAAGAGATGCTGTCACCTCGTCACTGCGCTGCCATCACTGGACATGTGGAAAGGAGAATGCAGTCCATGGCGTGTAGGTGTGTATTTGGTACAAAATACCAAGCTGGTCCTACAAATTGCTGTGAGGTTGCCCTCACTGTAAGTGAGGGTCTCCCCATTCACTGGCTTTGTGGATTGTCACTTCAGCCCTTCAGATGTTTGTGGCCTGAGCGGTTGCCCCCATCTGCATGGAGCTGCCTTGTGCTCACACAGGGATGACATAAATGTCTGTCCATGTCCCTGTGGGTTTTTTGGAGTTGCTTCTGAGTGTTAAAAGTCAGTGTGTGTTTTGTGCCTGGTCTTTATCACCCAGGCTCCACCACTGTCAATCCTCTTCCAACTGCTTATGTTAATCCTCTCTGTGGCTATTTCTCTTCCTCTACCCAGCGTTGATCTCCCCAGGCCTCTCATCCTGCTGTACAGCTAAATCCTGAGAGCACTGCACTCTTCACCTGCATCCCGAATCAACATGAAATGCCTGCAGTTTGTCTTGGCCAGGTGCACTAAGCAAAGCAAAGATATTAAATGATGTCACCATCTACTGATGGAGCTGTTTTGGTCCTGGTTTGCCACAGAAAGCAAGAGTGCGGCTGTGAGCTGTAAAGAGGAGGCCCCTCACATGTATGTCTGGACCCGTGGTGTCCCAAAACCACGTTTCCCTGGATAATGAGAATTAAAAGTGTCTGCTTACTTACGATTGTGCAAACCTGTGTGAAGGCTGGGGTGACCTGCCCTTGGGTGGATGCCTGCCCCTGCTGTGGGACTGTGGCCAGGTCATTTCATTGCATGCTGTGTTTACACCATACCTCATTTGATAGGGCTCTCATCCTGGCTGGGACCTTGGCAGAACTGTCATAATCATGGTGTAAAACCCTACTGTGTCAGTGTGACAGGGCTTTAACCTGTTTTGCATCACTGTGACTGTTCTGCCTGTAGCAGAATGACAAATACACACTCTCTCTTTTCTGTTTATATAATTACATTAGCCCTGATATGGACAGTAAAATAAAAACGGGGACAGAGCTATTTTCCATCAGAAATCATAGTCCTATTGCATTGATATGGAAGTGCCTCACAGAGTTGTGTGGGCTTTACTGAAAATCCTGAACAGACCTGAACAATCCTCTTGAAAACAAGGCTTTCTTGAGGCGATTTCCACACTTTAGGTGTTGCTGCTGCTCCACATCAGTCTGGACTTCAAAATCTCTGAAACTGTATATGAAGCAGAATACCCACCTTCTGCTACCTCTGGATGGCAGGAGGGTTTCCATGCTCTTCCCTGCGGGCTGGACAGGATGTGGGCTTTAGGGGAAGTGGGCTGGATGGGAGATGGGATGAGGGGAATTGGAGGAACACACCTCAGGAGCAAAATGATCTCGGTTGTGTTGTTCATCTTGGAACAGGCTCCACGTTCAGCCCAGGTCAATGAGCTGCGTCTGCAGATAAAGAGCTATTCTGGTAAAGTGCGCTGAGAGGGGTCGTGTAGATGCAATAAACCCTTAAATGTATGCAATGCCTACCCACAGCTGAGCCTCTTCTCCCCTGGAATTGGAGCTTCTGATCTGTTTTAGGAAGTGGTCCTCCTTAAATAAACAAATCAGACGAAGCTGGCAGTAAATTAAGGGTCTGGTGTGACATGGAGGCAGCAGCAGATTTGCTATGGGGACACCCCACAGCAGATGGGGACACTGCCCACCCACTAATGGCTCCAGCTTGTTAATCAGAAACCACAATGTGCTGGTCTTGGGATGGGTTTTAAATAGCAAGTCAAGAGGGAAGCCACATTTGTCTGGGGCTGAGGAGGGACCCAAGCCTGAGATAGTGCCACTTGCCTCTGCGTCTGGACAAGCATGGATGGAAAGGGTGCCCCTCTTCCCATCATCCAGCCCCTGCATGGGGTTTTGGCTTCACAGGTGAATTTTTCCAGATAAATGCCTCCTGGTGTGGGGATTGGAGGAGGAGCAGTTGGCAGCTGAGGCAGAGAAGGGTCTGTGCTTTATCTGATGAGATAGTGGTCCAGACTGGCTGCGATAGGTAGGTAGGGTGTGATGGAGTTGATATAGAATGACGTGGTGGGTAGGGCATGGTGGTGATAAACTCCTCAGGTGGCGTGGTGTGTGTGTGGAGTGTCAGTAGTAGTGGTGAGGGTGATGGAGCAGGGCAGTGTGTGACACATGGGATAGAAGGGAAGGTCCTGGTGACAAGGGGAACTGGATCCAGCACTGTGTGCAATGAGGACACCGAGGTTTTCAGGGGAAAAGGGATGGAAGTAACATCAAATACAAGCAAGATTATGAAATGCAGCCTTGTTTTCTGGTGTTTGCGGCCCTTTCAGCTGGCCAGGGACAGCTCTTGTCCTGTCAGGTGTCCTAGCACTTTCATTTAAAAGGTGTTTATGGGGTTTGCCCAATTTCTGCAGCAGTTGTTGCACTGATGAATGGGGCCTCACAGCCAAAGCAGCTCTTTTGAGGCCAAGGGAGTAGGGTCACTCCATGCTCCTGAGAAAATGGTGAAGAAACCCTCTAAAGTGGTCTCTTTCCAAGGTGGGGGAGATCGTGGTGAGCCCCGCTTCCCAGCCTCCTGCAGTCATAAAGTCACAGAATCACAGCCTGGTTTGGGTTAGAAGGGACCTCAAAGCTCATCCAGTTCCAATCCTCTGCCACAGCCAAGGACACCTTCCATAGAGCAGCTTGCTCCAAGCCCCTGTGTCCATCCTGGCCTTGAGCACTGCCAGACACAGGGCAGCCACAGCTTCTCTGGGCACCCTGTGCCAGCGCCTCAGCGCCCTCACAGGGAAGAGCTTCTGCCTAAGAGCTCATCTCAGTCTCCCCTCTGGCAGTTAAAGCCATTCCCTTGTCCTGTCCCTACAGGCCCTTGTCCAAAGCCCCTCTCCAGGTTTCCTATAGCCCCTTTAGGCACTGGAGCTGCTCTAAGGTCTCCCCTTCAGGAGCCTTCTCTTCCCCAGGCTGCCCCAGCCCAGCTCTCTCAGCCTGGCTCCAGAGCAGAGCTGCTTCAGCCCTCACAGCATCTCCGTGGCCTTCCCTGAACTCGCTCCAACAGTCAATGAAATTGCTTTACTTAAGGTACTAAGTGGCCGTTTTCATCCTTTGGAGGTTCCCTCCCTTGCCCTGGGGATCAACTGTGACATGAAGCAAGGCTGAGGTGGGTGCTGGAGCCTGGTATCTGTCTCAATACGAAGAGGTGTGGGTCTGCTGTGTGGCTGGGGTGCCTGCACTTGTGTCTCACTTGCACCCTCCAAGACATGAGCTGTGACATTTGAAGTATATACCCATTTCCTCGTACCTATTTGGACCAAGCAGATAAGGGCTAAACCTTCAGCCAGGAGTGCTCTCCTCATTTATTAGAGCCTTGACAAGTTAAATAGAGGTAGAGATTAAATATGAATGGGACTTAGGTTGGAAAGATCAACCTGAAAGGCGTTAAAGAAAAGGGAGTTAAGTCAACAGGAAAGTCACCTGCCTAATGGGAGGAAAACCGAAGTATGAAGGGGGGGGGGTGGGTGTTACTGTTGGTATTCTGGTTCCCTTGCAGAGCAGAGGAGCAGGGGGCAGGACACCTGAAAGGTGCATGGCTGGTTCAGCATCACCCTGCTCATGGGGGGAGCTGCAGCCATGGATAAGCACCATTAGCTTAAAGCTCCTTGCAAGTTTGTCGTTCTGAAAACCAAAACTGTCCACTTCTGCAACTTACATGCAGTGTGCTTACTGGATCCTTTCCATGTGCTGACAGATTTCATCTGTCTGTCTTTAATTATTAATTGCTTAGTCTGCTAAATACAAGTTTCTCATTCATTATCTTTATTTATCAATACTTGTCTGATGGCAAGCATGGCTGTCAAATCGAGCTAAGTATTACCAATTCCTGGCACATTTATGTATTATTGCATGAGAACGGCTTTCTGCTGCCTGTTTAAATCAGAGTGAATGTGCACTCACGTTCATGACAAGATCAGGATGGCTCCAGCTTTGTGTCATCGTGACCGAAAAACTTGTACAACAAGCTATTTTTTGCTATTGCATAGGAAGGTTTTTTGGTAATTGATGGTCTTTTTCTGTTTCTTTTTCAAAACCATTTACTGAATAAGCAAATGCCATTTTAAGGCTATTTCTTTAGCAAGGAAGTATGTTATAAATAGAAGGCAAAGTTCTTCATTCCAAGAAAGCACTGCAAATCTGGACCACATCTGCTGACTTCAGCAGAGTCACACCAGGTTTGCACAACATTGCAGCTGGTCTCGTGTGTACTTAGAGTAAAGTCATCACTAGAGGTGATGGGAACAGTTCTGTGAAATGAAGCTTTCCTGAAACTGTTTTTGTTGAGACCAACAAACCTGTGAAGAGGTAGAAGTTCTGAAGAAAATAGAAGTTGGAGTGCCCCAAGAGGCTAAGAAAGAGGAAGAGCAAGGCAGTGTGGTGCCCATCATGTTGAGGTCAGGCTGCTGGCTCAAGATATGAAGCTCCAGGTTCAAATCTCTGATCTAGAATAAGATGTACCATTGAAAGAGGGGGAATGAGGGACACTTGACTCTGCACCTCCAACATTCACTGTCAAAACTGTAACCTCATTCCTGAACAAAAGCTGAAATGAGAGTAAAATGAAAAGAAGAGAGAGAGGAAGGGTGAATCATAGAATCTTTGTAGAAATCATTGACTGTTTTGTGCTGGAAGAAGCCTTAAAGCTCATCCAGTTCCAATCCCCCACCACGGACAGGGACACCTTCCACTAGAACAGGTTGCTCCAAGGTTGCCCAGGGATGGGGCAGCCACAGCTTCTCTGGCACTTCACATCTGGCACTAGCTGGTGCAGTCTGTGTTTGTGCATCGCTTGCTGTGCTTGTGGAGGTGTACAGCCTTCCCTCTGGTGTCCCTTGTGGCAGCCTTCGTCATTTTGAGAGCTTTCACAGTCACCTTGAAGGTACAGTAGCGCACAGGACTCAGTATGTAGCTCTTTGACCACCAGAGCTGGCTCGTTGGTTACTGAATGATGGAAAGGCAAGTGGAGCTAATCCTTCTAGGTTGAAGCATGGGGGAACTGGCCTCTGGTGCACAAGATCCATCTTCCTTCTTTATCATCCCTGGTCATCTGATATTGCGCTGATGAGGTTGTTTATGTGTGTGCTTGGCAAATAGGATCAGTGAATGAACCAATTTTAAACCCCCAAAAAGCCCCAAAAGAAGATAGCAGGAAAACCCTCCTTGAGAATTGGCAATGCTTCCTTTCTCCTATTGATTCTTCTATGCACATTGCAAACACAGAAGTCAAGGCAGGAGCTGTCTCTCTCTGGAACACAGAGACCCTCTGATCTCACTGGCATCCTTGAAGAGATGTGTTATAAACAGGAAGGAAAGAGGGAAGAGCCTGGGTCTTGTTGACAGAGAGTATGTGGCTACGTAGCTATTTTTTGCAGGCAGGAAACCTTACCAGACCCAATAGCTTGGAACCTGGATGTGCTTCTGAGAGGTAGCCAGCCTGTCCTAGAAGTAACCTTTTGCACTCTTGCTGTTGAAATCCCCACACTGACATCCTAACCCTGCTGGAGTGCAGCCTTTTTGTTTTTCGGATGTGCCAGCAGGCTTTTCCTTCTTTTTGTCCCTCTCCCAGTCAGTCTGTTCAGTCCCTTTAGAACAGGCTGTCCTGCTGGGGTTTTTCAATGCAATTAGATGTTAGGTGTCAGGAGCAGATAATGGGCAAGCACATATCAGGGGAGATGGCACTTAGCTAATCACTGGCTCTCTTTATCCTACAGGCTATTTTAGGGGAAAACAACAGCAATGCAGGAAAGCTCCCACTGCAGAGTCTGTGGCTGAGATTGGCTTCTCTTACATTGGGTTGTGTTGGCATTTCCATTCTCATGTCATGTGGTGCTTTCCCAGTGGCCTTGTTTTTACAGCTGCCCGTGATCTGGAGCTGCGTGGCAAATCAGTGTAGCCACAACTCTTGCAAGACCTCATTGTGGGTACATCTGTATGGCTTAGGTGTTGTCTTGTTTTATTTCCCCTGGCAAACCAGGGGTGTGGGGTGTATGGGAAAAGGAGATCAGCTATGAGGATAATTAGCATCATCCATGAAACTTCCACGTTTTATGTCAGAAGCATTTAGGGTTGAAGTTGCATCTTTAAATGCATTTAACCACTTGATTCCTTGAATCTCCAGCATCTGCCTAGTTTAGGTGTCTTACATCATCTTTCTGGGATCTGTTTCAGCAGCAGAGAAACAAAAAGTATGTTGAAAGAAACCTGGGATTGCTGACCTTACACACACAGATTAGTTTGCAAACCTTCTTTGCCTGAAACTAATTGCCTCATACTAATTAGGCCTTTCTAAGTGGTGAATTGTTGGGGAGGCAGCTGTGGGTGTTGTCAGTCAGGCTCCAAAGTCTCGCTGCTGGTGAAATGAGAGCCCAGTTGAGCCTCTCTGGTTTACATGAGGGTTTGTTCCTCTGAGGACGCCCTGGGTACCGCAGCTGGTTAAAAGAGTGGAGAAAAGCCAGGAGAAGCTGTGTAAGTGTGACAGTTTGGGGAAAACAACTTTAAAGAGAGATGGAAACTCTATCTTCCTGCTTGCTGCTGTGCCATGCAGAAAAGAAATCTCGCCATGTAACTCCTGAATTGCAGGAATTCCTGGAGTCCCAGCAAACCCTGTCTAATCTCTCCCAGTCCCTCACATATCGCCTCTGAATGTTTTCAGTGAGTTCCCGGACCTCGTGCTTTCTTGCTCCTGATAACTAGCCATTGCTGGGATGCCAGAACCGCTGTACTGCATAGTTCAGCTATCAACAGAAATACAGTGAGATAAAGGGGATGGTTAATACCAGAGTGTCTGTGGTGATGCAGATGTCAGAGATACTCAATTAGCTTTCCCGGAGAAGTTCTTTAAATGGGTCAAGTTACTTTGGGAAAATAGTATCTAGGCCTTTTGACAGTGTTAACATCCATAAGAACATCACGCAAACATTTCCTCCTGTTGAGGAGTCAGGCAGCCATCAAATATACCCTTAGTACTTCAGAGTCTTGGCAAAGTAATACCACCTCCTCTGGGACTTTCCAAAGATTGCCTTCTGGGTGCTGAGCATGTTTGGAAAGCTCGGAGTTGCAACTGAAGATGAAAATGTGGCCTGAATGATGGGCAGTGATTCTTTTGAGAATTAAACCCATTTAAGGGCATGTTAATCCCGTGGAAAAAAAATGAAATCTAATAGACGAGCTGAAGGATTTATTGAAATGACTGAACAATTGTAGGATTGCAGATGCCAAAGAGGAAGAATGGGGCTATTGGGTCTTCCTGCCAGACCAGGACTTTTCCCTGTGGTGCATAGTCTAGCAACCTGTTCAGTTGTTTCGAGTGATAGTTTCCCTTGCTTTCCTTCTGAGACCATTGTATTTCCTGATAGGAAAACTTAGTAACAATGAGACCTAACTTCCAGGCTAAATTTTACTTCCATCTAATTGCTGGCGAATATTCAGTTTAATGGGAAATACATACTCAAACCAGACAGAAGGGATTCCATGGAGTCCCTTAGATGATGTGCCATTGTCCGTGGTATTTTAACCAGTGCGTCACTGGAGAGTAAATCTTGGCATTTACGTGTTCGTGTCTGTCCATATCCAGTGGGTGTGATGAACTGGTAGCTGAGACAGTTTATACAGCTCGTTGTGAAGAGCAATTCTAAGCATGTTTTGTGTTGAGGTCTATGGCCTGTGAAATTGAGTAACGCAGGAGAGGTGGTCTTAGTGTTGAAAACAGTTCTTGGGAACCAGGATGGGCAGAGTCTCTTCCGGACTTTGCTACTAGTTTGGGAAAACATCTTTAAGCTATGGTGAACTCATGAGTGAAGAAAGAGGTTTGCCCTCCTGATCCCTGTCAGAGAGATACACTCAGTCTCTTTGCAGAGTAAATGATGTGTAAGGCGCTACTGCATGTGTCAGAGCAAATGTGCTGTAGGCATGTGGAAAGAGCAGGGCAGAGTGTGTCCATTTGGTTTCTACTGAAAGATATTTGAGCTAAGGCATTGGCATTTGAGATGTATGCAGAGCACTGTTGCACTGAGCAGTGGTGGCTTGATTGTATTTGGGAGTTTATATCTCCTATAGGTAAGGTCCAGAGAATATTAGAGCTCCTTGTGCTGAAGAAGCTCTGGAGACGTGCAAAAAGCAATGGTTAGGGAAGTCCAGGGTTTTATCCATGGGTCTCTGGCTCAGCGTGGGTCTTGTATGCCTTTGTGTTGAGTAGGGGAGGGAGAAGCAGGAAAGAAGAAACTGCAGTCACCTCCTCCATTCATGGGGATGCTAGGCTTTATGGAGGGGGGTTGGCCTCAGCTGTGGAGGCAGCTGCCAGTCTGCCCCTCGTGACCGTTAGTTAATGCTTGTTAAGCGAACACAACTTTTAGTTTAGGTTCAGCATTTCACTTGATAGCTCTCTGCACAGCCACCGGGGCTGGGAAAAGGGAGGGAAGAGGAATCCCAAGAGCAGAAGCAAGACAGAGGAGAATAGTAAAGGAAGGGGAAAAAAATATAAGGACATTGTTTCTAACAGCACTTAGTGGCCTTGATTTTCCTTTCACAGCTATTTCAAAAGTCTGCTTTATTGTAGATCCATTCAGCTTTTATTGGTATATAATGCACTGTGTGGTAGCAGCCACTGTTGTCTGCTCAACTCTTAACATGATACTGTGCCAGATGGCAAGAATATAAACCTGCATTTGTACTCTGGGACTGATCAAAGTTTTTTTGCTGTTGTCACCCCTGTAACGTTGTCACAGATGTAAGGCTACTACACCCTGGCTCCCATCCCTGCAACCTTCCCATGTATAAATGCAGCACAGTGCCCCTTTTCATAGCAATATAATGCCCACATTCCTTAAATCCCAAGGATAGCCCTGTGCAGGGGAGTATGCGCTGCAAGGTTGCACCAGAAGATTTAAATCAGCAGCCTTAGTGTAGCTGATTTACTTCAATGAGGATCCCGGCTTGGGATCTGGGTAGAATCCTCCAAAGGAAAAGCATTTGGGAGTGATTGAAAGAAATACTCAAAGCAATGATTGTTCAGTGGTTTTGGATGAACAATCCAAAGGAAGATTGGAGAGAAGCTTTTTTGGAAGGGGGCATGGGACAGTGCATGTCTATGGAGTAAAGAGAAATCTCACCCTGTGCAGGGAGGAGATGCAGGAGGATGGCACGAGGGTCACTCTCTGCAGATAGTTTATTTGGAACAATTTAATTAATCCTTAATTAATTTTTCCTTTCCCATCTGCTTCCTCCCATCCTTCCCTGGCTTTCATTCCCTATTCTCACATCTTTTTTCTTGCTGAGCGTGTGCTAACACACTTCTGCAAAGAGCACTAGTAGTCCCGGGCAGCTGCACCACAGGCTGCACTAAGCTCCTTTCCCTCCCTTGTTGCCTTGGGGAGACCCATGGGGATGCATTACAACATAAAACCCCGTGGGGATGCATTACAGCATAAAATTCCAGGGATATGGTCTTTGCTTAGAGGGAAGACTGTCTTTGCTCCAAGAGAAGGAGTGTGTCCTGTGGCCAAAAAAGTTGCATGCCCGCAGCAGACAGAGGGAAGCAGATGAGGAGAGAGTAAGGAGCAGTTTTCTTACCCCTGCCCTCTACACAACCAACTTGTAAGGAGGAAGAGGGGAAAATGATGTCCGGAGGTCTGTAGGGAGAATGATGTCCGGAGCAATGTAGGGCTACAGAGAGAACAGCGGGCCCTAGGTGAGAAATGAAAGGGGTCTGGAGAATTGAATCCGATGCCAGTACCCAGTCTGTGGTGGTAGAGGTCTGGGAACTCTACTCTCGCCTGTTACTTAAATGGTTTTAACAAGACTGCACCGCTGTAATCCCACCTTACACTGCTGGACCAGGGCCTCATTGTGTGGCAAGGTGAGATGATCCCCTTCAACATGCCACTGTGTATGAATCGCGTCTGGAAAACTGATGCTGATGCATGTTGTAAGAAAGGCAAATCTGCCAGTTTTGTCCTCCTGATGCTGCACTAAACTGGCAATTTTCTGTCGTTTTTTCTGTTTTGGTCTTGAAACAGTTTGGATTTTTCTCACTTTGATGGAGAGGAGGAAAGAAGCAGCCTGGTTTGAGATGATTTACGGCTCCAGGGGCGGCTAACTTTGCAGAACCCTTGCAGGAAGAGCCCCCAGAGCATGCCAGCTCTAATCAGCCGAGCTTTCAAGAGATACATTGAGAGAGATAACGTTTTATTTATCCTTTCACAACAGGCTGGTGGAAAATGTGCATACCCCAGACAAGGGAATTCTTTCTCCTTCCTCTGCCCCCCATGCCCCATTTCAGGCTCCTCAGGAGCAGCTGGGCTCACTTACTCCTGCAGTCCCCAGCAGTTTCAAATTCATTTCCCTCAGCGCCTTCAAAGGAGGTTTTGATAAATGCATTGTACTTTACAGCCAGCCAGGGCTCTAATTGCCAGGAGGATTATGATAAGCTTTTTTCTTGTTTCAGAACAATCTGGAGGACGGGCAGCATGCCCTCCTGTTGCAGAGCCCCCCTGCCACAGCCCGACTTCAACTGGGCACAGAGAAGGCAACAGAGGCACCATACTCACCCTGGTTGTTGCATTAAACTGGTGGTTAGCTGGTTATAATATATAAGATGAAAGACGTAATATGTAATATATATATATATAAATATAAAATATATAATATAAAATATATAATATGTATAATACATAACAACCGAAGCATTGTCGACCGACACTCTCTGCAGGCCTATTTGTGACCTGTGTTCTATGGGAGACTTTTGCCGAGGCAATTTCTCCATTTACTGCCAAGTATCCTGGCACCTCTGGGGTCTCGGGAGTTCCAGCACCAGCTCTGCCTTATGGGCCGGTGAAGTGGAAACTCAAGAGGTCTGTCAGCCCCTAGGAGTGATTTCCTTTCTCCATCCATTAGTTATTCCACATGTATGGTGGGTTTTTTTTATCTAAAGGACGTTCTTGCTCCTTTGCTGCAAAGTTTAATGACCACGGTCTGGTTAAAGAATAACGCAGGGGGAAAAAGCAGAGCTGCCTTAAATTGTGATCTAAAAATAGGGAAACCCACACCATTAAATTGAGAGGATTTAGAGGCATAACCATAAAGCCAAGAAGGGTTTGCCAGGAGCTATCAAGTGACACAGATTTCAACTCCTTTGCTTCTTCTGGTTTTCTTCTTTTAAAGGTGAACTGAACAGGCTTAAGTTTCTTTTTTGCTGCTTTTGACTACAAAGAGAGTTCAGGGAGTTCTCACTGTGACAGTTATCGACAGAGTTTCCTTTGCAGTTTTTATTGATTTTGTTTGTAATATACTTCAAGCTCCTTGCCATCAGCAGTAAAAAGGCTTTGTAAGCTCTATTTAACCCTTAAATATCCCAGTGTGGGATTGATATACCTGAAATCTTTCTGGGAAAGGAGTTCAAGGACTTGTAACCTACAGGGGAGGAGAAAGACTGGTTTAGTGGTTACCTTTCTCATATGGCATGTAACAAACTATGGTTTAAATCTTCGTGAATCATTCTTCCTGACTGAGCTGGGAGAAATCCTCATTTGTCTGTGCCATTGCCAGCATGTGCATGAGTTTCCCCGGGTATGAAACGAGGATAATGTTGCTTCACAAGAGATACTTCGACTGGAAAACGCCAGGCTGCCTACAATTGGCTTCCTCTGGAGAGATGTGGCATCCAGCTCAGCTCTTGGAGTGGTGGTTGGATTGAAGGCCCTGAGATAGACTGTCTAAACACCATGCTGCGCTCTGGTGCCAGAACTGTTAGTGGTATCCTTTAGCGAGATTTACCCTGTGGACCCTTTTGGAAGAACTCTACTGGGAAGGTTCCTGTAGGTTGGTCTTTATAACATAATTCCAGGTGGCTTCCTGCTCAGTGTCTGACCAACTCACCTCAATGGCCCCTCTTCATGCTTGCAGATGATTTCACCTCAGCTAGGTCATTTCAAACAAGATGAGTTCCACTTCATTGTCACTTCTCTGCATGGTTTGCGTGAGCCAGCAAAGCTTTGTTCAAACTCAGCACCACCTTTTCATGTTAGAAAATCAGTTTTCATGTCAAAAGCAGATTCCCAGTTAGTTGGCATCTTTGATTGAGAAATGTTGCACTTTACCCAATATTCTTATCTACTTACCCACCTTCAATTGCTCAAGGCTTCAAGATGTGCTATAAAACCCTGTGTAGAACTGAGATTGTGTTCTTGGACTTGTACTCATCTCAGATGACACTGTGCTGATTCGCTATTGCTGTGTATGAAAAAGAGACAGCTTCCTGTCAAGGGCAGTGTCTTTGAATCAGCTGAAATATGTTTCTCAGACGCCTTGAGTATGGACAGAGCAGTCCATTAAGCCATAGGCAGCGTGACAGACAAACAAGGAGAGATACAGGGAACTTTGAAGGTGGTGAAAAGCAAAGTTATTCTAGATAAGCTCTGGAGCATACTGCCATGAGATAATACCAGGGCCACATGCTGGTTTGGGATTAAAAAATATGTAGGTATGCTGATAATGGGAATATCTGCTCTCATATTACCCAGTTTTTCTTTTTTAAGGGATGTTAATCCTGATGCTTTAAAGGCATATGCTGAATACTGAGGATACAGTTATTTACGAGTGCTTTACCAGTATATAATGCTATGTTCTGCAGTCAGTGGCTTCCTGGTGTGAATATGGATGCTACGTGGCATTCCTCACAGCTAAAGCATCCTCTGAAGACTTAAGAAGCTGCAGGCTTTCCCATATATGTTGTCTACACTGGAGTCTCCTGCATGAAGCTGGGATCACTCATACAGCCTCATCAGAATTAGTGCCTAGATAATAGTCTAGCTGCAAGATGTTCAGATCAGGAAGGCTGTAGATGTGAGACAATACCTGCACATCTGATCCATCATGACTGCAGTGTAGTGATGTTGTGCCAGCCACTGGCCTGGATACCAGCCTGACAGTCCAAAGCAGGATGTAGTCAGGCACCTTTTGTATCAGGGAGGAACTGTGATGGCTTGTGAAATGCTGTGGTTGCTGGTAGTGTGGGTCTAAACCATGCTGTATAG
Organism: Myiopsitta monachus; assembly: GCA_017639245.1. Lineage (NCBI taxonomy): Eukaryota > Metazoa > Chordata > Aves > Psittaciformes > Psittacidae > Myiopsitta > Myiopsitta monachus. The sequence goes on along the minus strand of CM029917.1, from coordinate 110,856,985 downwards.
GAAGGAACACACCATTGGCTTTGAAAATACCTTTCTAGCTGACAGCTGGCTGCTCTTGTGTTGTTTAACTCTATATCAACTGTCAACTTGGGTTGACCAGCTAGCAGGCAAAACAGATTCTGCTATCTTAAATGTAAGGTATTGCCTTTCTTAAACTTATTGTATGAGGGAAGACACCAATACATGCGTGGGAAAAGTACATGGGTATTTTCAATGTCCTGCAAATGAAGGGGAAAAAGAAAATACCACAGTATGGCTCTGCTTGGTATTTTGAAGAGTGCTTCAGTCTGAATTGGAAACCCTACCTTTGGGCAGGTGTGTTCTGTGTGCTTCAAAATGGGATTAGAGATGTCAGAAGAAAGCTTTCTATTGATTCAAAGGGAACTGCATCTATATTCTGACCTGCAACAATCTCCCTGGAGCTCCTCTAGCTGCTCTGTCATTTCAGAATAATCCCATTTGTTCTTAGCTCCCCCTCCCTGTCCCCATCGCCCCGGCACTCCAGTTTATTTAACAGATGTTGGCCCAAACTTTCGAAGCAAGGGTAAACAGAGCTAAGGTCAATCTGAGAAACACAGCACCCCAGGAGAGCTGCTGCTTTTCACTGCTGCTGGTGAGCCTGCGTCCAGCTGGAATTGGGGGGAATCTTGAAAAGACATGGGTAGGATTAATCCCTGCAAAGATAGTAAGGTTTATATATTAAGAAAAATCATAGAGGACAAAAGTGTGCAGCCTTAACATGAACTGGGTAAAGCTATACTCCTCTCATGTATCCTCCCTTTGAAGACCTTGCATTTTGTGTTCACAGCCATTACCATGTGAACTGATGATTAAAACAACACCAAACCCAACATCTTGATAAGAATCCAACTACGCTTTACCAGTCCATCCTATAAGGTAACCAGAGAGAGTTCCTTTCACTCCAGCCATTGTTGGCAACACAGATTATGTTCTTCAAAGAGCATCTGTCTCATTCAAACACAAGGTCCATATCTTGACTGAACATTAACGTTACCTGATAGGCCGTATGTCCAGCAGCACCTTGCCCTTCCTGGCAAATTAGGCTTTATAGCAGAGTCACAACATGAGCAGAGGGAATAAAGAGCCTTTGTGCTCCTGCTGGGTCCATCCCCTGAAGCTTGATCAGGCACCAGGATCGATTACCAGGCAGGTAAAGACCTGATAACCTCCCGAATCTGTATGAAGACCCCTTTCTGATGACTTCTTCCTCTGACTTGCATTTCAGGCCTCCGTCTCAGTTTAGAAATGATTTTATCTGTCTTTCACTACAGTGCAAACTGGAGGAAGTTCACATGAGAACAGGCATGCAATGACAGCTTAAGCTTGAAGGCCACTGTTTTAGTACCATACAAATGGAAATCAAGGCCATAATCTGTCATTTACTGTGCAGCAATGATTCGTTCAACTCCTCTCCTTCACAAGGAATTACCATTCACTTAACATCCGTTAAATCTATTTATGAATACATAAAAGTACATCAAACAAGTTATTAAGGTTGAAAAACAAAGAACGGAAGCAAATGTCCTTTTCTGCCTCAATTCAGCTTGTCTGCATGTGCCAAATCATAGTATTTCTAATTAGATGTTCTCCTACTGGTTTTCCCCCATAAGAATGTAGTTACATATCCCAAGCATGGGAAAGGCTCAGCCCAAATAATCCTGCTTGGCAAAATGATGAGCAATCAGAATTTTGTCTTCATTAATCTTAACAGCTTGTTGACTCTCACCATAACCACAGAGTCTCCTGGTAGTTATTAAGTATGGAAGTCCCATATGTAACTCCTCAGTTTCTTTTGCTTGGGATAGCAAGAGCCCTTGAAGAAATTCTGTATAGAAGAGTTTCTTAAAGTGCTTAAATTATGCAAAATTGTTCTTACAATGGTTAAATTTCTTAAAATGCTGATTAACTTTAAAAATGGTGCTTCATTTTTAAAATGCCATTTCTTTTACGGAGGTCCTGGCAAATAGGGGTGGATTTTGTTCAGTGCCCCTTCTCCCCCTGCTCTACTGGTGCGTGGTGGCTCCTAGAAGTGGGTATGGTTTGTGCAAAAGGCTATCAAAGTGGGACTGTCCTCCCTGCTATTTGTGTCCGTGTCAGCTGGAGGATGCTTGCCAAAATACGTGAAATACTCTAAGAAACCGTCTCTTCCCCTCTCTATTTGGGAAGTGACCCAACATGCCCCAAAGCTCTTATTGCTGCATTACAGGAACTGTGAGGAGAGGTGAAGCTTCTCCTCGCCTAAACCCAACAATTATAAAGAAGCCACTTAGCGAAAACATAAAAGATGGTATAAATGGAAGTATGCCTTCCCTTAGGGTTTTCCATCAGAGGGTCTCTTTCCCTGACACCCAGCCCTGGGGAATAGCCTGCTCTTTTGTGTGAGCAATTCCTACGGGAGGTCTGAGGAATTCCGAAGCTGTCAGGCTGTAATACCCCGGGTTTAGCTCTTTTCGAGAAAGCACACTGTTTTCCAGAGAGCGAAGCCAGATTGCTGGTTAAAGCTGCTACATCTCGCCAAAAGAATGCTGATTATTTCACAGTCATGCGAGCGCCTGACCGGTGAAACGTGTGGGCTGTCTCTCGACTTCTTTTTCCTCTCTTTTTTCACCGATTTGGCTTCTTCAGACAATGCCTGAGGATCTTTTGAAAGGGCCAGAGCAAAATCTGCTGACGGCTCACGCAGCTGATGTGACCCAGAGCGCCTGCTTGGCTGAGCAGAAAGATGACACTGCAGCAAAAATGTTACTTTAAGGGGAAAAGAAAACAGGCGCAATGCTCCTGCCATTGTTTGCAGCCTCTGTTCTGGTGCCAAGCTCTGCACTTAAGAAAACACTGGGGTACCAGGTTTTAACCTCTCGCCTGCTTCCCGCAGGTGTTATCTTTTGCTCTGAATAGGCAGGATGAGGTCCACAAATCACATTCAAGCCTCTAGCAGCCCCGCTGGCTATGAAAAGACAACTTCTAGTGAGTTCTGCATACAGGCTTAACAAGGTTTTCAGCAATTTGATTCTTTCTAGTGTTTCAACGTAATCCTGGGTGAAGCCACTGGTGCCTTCTTGCGCAGTGCTGAAACCAATGGATGTGGTTTGATGTTGGGATATTGTCCTGGCTTCCAGACAGATACCCAGCCTATGCTGAATAGGTACTATGGAGAAGGCAGGTCTCTCTGTTTTTGTGATTTAACTATATTTCATCATTGATAGAGGAGTAAAAAGAAAAGCTTTAGTGGGGCTCCCATTTAAATAGTTATTGTTTTGAGTGAAAATGGTTTATGGAAGGAGAGCAAAGTGCTCTGACTTCAAAGCTTGTCATTGTAAAGAAATCTGATGGTGAGTGGTCATGCATACCTGAACGTCACTCCTCCTGCAGCGAAGCCAAAAGTGCTGGCAAGCAGCCTGGTCATGTTCGCATTAAAGTCAGGGTGAGAGATCCTCAGCTGGTGCAAATCGTGATAACTGTGTTGAAGTTGGAGATTAGTTCTGTTAAACTTACTGCCTGCACCGGGGGCTGGATTGAGCCCCTGACGAGCCTGTGGGAGCTTATGAAAACCTTCTGATCCTGTTATTTGTTTAAATCTCAGAGAAATCCTTTGAGCCCACGAAAATGTGGTACATGTACAAACAAGACTTGCTGTGTTTCTTTTCGGTTTTCCAGGCTGATTTGCCATCCTGTTGCACTTAACAGGACATTGGTAATTGCCGGGGTGTACTGTTTGTGCTCAGAAACTGAGGCTGCTCATTTAGTCCTGCTGAAGGGTCATTCTTTTAAAGACCTACCATGCCATGTTCCTGTAGCTCAGTTGGGTGCCATCCTGGACCATTGGGATGTGGTGGTCAGAGTTTAGCAATGTGTCTCCCTATAATATCTAAGCAGTGTTGGTGTTCAGCTTGAAATATGCAGGCCACAAACCGTTTTTCTCCCCAGTAGGTAGACAAGCAAAGTAATAGGCATGCACACTCGTACCCTGCAGATCAGGTAGCTCCGTCGTCCAAGGATGATGCGTTTTGCAAGGGTAATGCAGCAGTGATGACAAATGGGTACCTCTAAGTATTTAGAGGGTGCCTGGAAGGCAGACAGATTATCTCAGAAGCACCTCAAGCTAATCCTGCTCAAGAAAACCAGTTTTACTTAGCCTCTAATCTACCTGCTGAAACAAGGTTGGATTTGGTATGCCTTGTTTTGGAAGAAGCGGGAAGGGAGATGACATGCAAACCTGCAGTTCAAGTCTGGAGATTGCTTGTTTGTCTTTGGGTGTGGAAAAGTTGGAAGACATTTAATATTCATTGACCAGCAGTCATTTTTAGCGTGTTTGGGGAGATATGCTCCTGCGTGCTTGGAAGTGATAGGTATTGATGAAAAGCCACTGCCACAAGCACTGCTTGGTGCTTTTGTCAGCGAGGGAGCTGTGTATTATTCTGCTCTGGTCATGCCTAATGGGAGGTTTGAAATGATTCAAACTTTTCTTTTTGGCCTCAGTTATGAGCACAGTGTCAACAAAAGCATCACAAATGATGTGTACACAACAAGGAAGATTTTACAGGAGGAGGCTGTGATTTCTGCTGTCCAAAGGATGGCAGATCTGTTGCTTTTTTGAGATGAAGAAAACTACTGTTCTGCACTGGAACAAACCCAGAATGTTTCACATTTCTTTTTCCCTTCAAGATGGAATGTCAACAAAATGTCCCTTTTGGACTGAAAATCTTGAGCTTTTCCAGTCCTCCTGGCCACTGTTTGAGTTTACTGAAACGTGCAGTTACTTATCCCTACTTCTTCATGTGGCCATCCTGGCAGTAGGACTTTCAGTTATGCCTGTGCAGTGTTGCTTAGATCCCACTCAATGCTCTTCTGGTGACAGAGATACCTTCCCAGGTCAAGCTGTAGCCCAATTTATGGATGAACCCAATAACTGTCACTTAAGCCCCCAATCTGCACATTATATTTAAGTAAACATTAAGCTATTCCCCCTCCCTAAAATAAATCTCGGAGGCGTGCTAGCTGGCTCATTCCAGGTTGTTGTTTTTGTCATTGCTGGGGTTGTTGTCAGGTCATGCTAACCTAAGCATAGATGTATATTTTAAGTGAAGGAAACATGGGGCTGAGTCTTCAGCTAAGCTTCATGGCTGAGTTACAATTGCTTAGCTACACCAATTTACTTTAAACGAGCATCTGTGACTTTTTAAAGTGACATGACCCCCAAGAAAGGAGTTTCATGAAACACAGGCTCAGACAAGCCTGGACCAACCTATTGGGGAGGCAGGAATGGAAAAAGGAGAGAAAAAAAGCCATAACCTGCACTCTCACAGGGTTTCCTGGTGATGATGTTACCTGGGACTGTTCTGGTGCTTTCCCTTAGTGAAAACCTAACCACTTTATATATATAAGAAGAAGATAAATACCACCACCTCCATTATACAGATGGGGAAATGAGGCAGAGAAAGATGAAAGGACTTAGGCCTATTCATCCCACCAGGAAAACAACATCCAGGTCAGCCAAGTCCCAGTCTTTGCGCTCTAATCCTTGGGCCATGGCTTTCCAACCACCTTGCACCTGTGTAAATAGGGAGGCAGGTGCAGAGCCCCATGTGCTGATCCCACTGCTTTTAGCAATCCATTGGGAAGACATGTACGCAAAGAGATGTCGTCAGAGGGTGCTTGAACAATGTAAGTGTTCCTTAACTCTGCTGCCTGCCCCAGACAGCATGGCTTGTGTCCCCCCATTGCTCTTACAGTGTGAAAGCTTGTAGTCAGCACGAGAGATTTCATGCTCTGTCTCTTGAAATCCAATACGGAGCAGTTGCCTTCTCTCCATCCCACAGGCTCATTACACAGCTCCATGTGTGGCCTCTCCCCATAATTAACCTGAGGGGGTTACTTTCCTTTTCTAATTTGTAGGAAGTGGCTCATGACATCTGTTGCAGCCCTGAGGCTCCTTCCTGCAAACCTTTAGCTGTTTTTCATTGAAAGAAAAGGCAACACAAAGAGGTGTAACAATTAACTGACTCCAGGCCTGGCTTTGAAAATAGCATCTTCCAATTGCTCAATAAAAACCTATTGAGAGCAGAGGAGAGTGAATACACCTTTGTAAAGGGAACCATGGACTTAAACCTTGTAACTAATTATCTTAATTTCTCATCTTGTTAACACTTCAGGGAACAACAAACAACAAAACCCAACTGACCTAGGAAGAGTTCTAATGTTTTTTGCTTCATTTGTTCTGTTTGTTTCATGGTGCAAAGTTATAGTAGCCCTCTTCCTGTCTCACCCCTACTTCTTTGCAGATTTGCACTACCTGTTGCATCTTACCTCAACTAAGACTTGGCACTGTGGGGAGCTCCACTCTAAGAACCGCTATAGAGTGTGATACTAAAACTTAAGCCTTTTGGAAGCAAGAAACATCTTTCCTACTCTTGAAAGTCAAAAGGGATAATTTGGATTCCCTTATTATGAATAAGCTTTTCAATTTTTCCATTGTATTTGGAGTTAGGTGGTGTTTTGGCAAGGAAGAAAGCCTGAAGAGACAGAAAAATGCAGAAGCCTGTTCTATGGGAGGAAAATCACTGGGGTGGATGGAAAGCTGGTTCTCACCAAACTAGTTAGTTTGAGGTGACACTCTTCCAATCTCACTTCTTGGAGCTCTTTATTATTATAAAGTCAGTATTCCTCAGGCCAGAAATAGAGAAAAGCCGTAGAGTGCATCTATGCGTGCACTAGAGCTGTGAGAAAATACCTAAGTCTTGTTCTCACTGATTTATTGCAGGGCTTAAACTGAGACTTTTGTGACCTAGGCTGTGGCTGTTCTGGGAAACGTAAATTTCCATCCCGGACCTAGGAAGTTTTTTTACAGTATATCAATTTTGATCTACTTTCATCCCAAATTCGCACTATTCTTCAATTTGGCAGCTTCTGACTGAAAAGCAGGCAGCTGGGAAATGCTTGTGCCGTAATCTCAGCTGACCTCTTGCATAACGTGTTTCACAAATCTCACAGTAATTTCTGTATCGTTTCTGTTGGGCACAGAATTGAAGTTGTGTTTAGATAAAAAACCTTTTAGAAAGCTGTCTACCTCGTGTTCGCAGCAGGCAGTTGTAGCGCGAGTCGGGCAGCTTTGACCTCCGCCAAGGCTTGCGATACCTTAACGGCAGTTGTGTGTGTGTGTACTGCGGTAACAGCAACTGAATGAGAAAGTCTTTGAAGTTCCTGGCTGGCTGAGGAGCAAAAGTCCCGTCGTCTTTCAGCACTAGTGGTGCTTGCCAGGCCATCCGGCACTACTGCAAATCCCCCTCCCTGTTCCTCGCTGTGAACGTAGCAAAGATGACTGATAGTCAAAGTGCCATTTGCCTCCTGCTCTGTGAGCAGTGGAAGTAGCCTGGTTGATCCCACTGAGATTCATATTCGTGTGAGGGCATTTTAGGATTTGTGATTGTTGCTGAGGACTTTTAAGGGAAAGGAATCCCTTCCTTCATAGACTGAACTGCTGTTGTGTGAGGGTTTGCAGATGACTAATGCCTGAAATGTTGAGTTTTGTGGAACACTGTGTGACAGCGCGGTCAAATTATGGCCCTTCCTCTGGAGCAGTTTCTCATCCAAGAACAGGGGCTCAGCAGAGCAGAGCACAATGTCTCCTGCAGAATCCAAAGACTGGTCTGATGAACCCAGGCCTAAACCCCTGTTCATGTGTGAATGCGGTCAGCTGTGTCCTGCCACATCCAGGCTATCAGGAAGTCCTCTCAGGAATGAACCTGTGCTCCCACTCTGCTCCTTGTGCACTGGGGTAATTGCAGTAACGTCACTGCTCCCCATTAATAAGGACCATTGCTGTACCTAGGGTACAATATATAGCAGGGAAGAAACATTCCTCTGCACAGCACTGCACAACGACAAAGGCCCTTTTAGTTTAAACACTGTATTTTTGAGAGGTCTACTTGGCGAAGAGCTGAAAGGCCTCATGATCTGTACAAAGGAGAAACATATTTGGCAGAAAATATATGGCTCTGTTAATAAATAACAAGGTATATGTGAATACTGTATAGGGGGCTATAGATGTGTGGCTGCAGGATTGAGGGCTCTGTTCAAAGGGAAGGGGGGCTGATGGAACAAACTGTATAGGTCCTGATTAAAAGCTGATGGCTTGGGTATAAGGAAGAAGTTCTTTACTGTGAGGGTGGTGAGGCGCTGGAACGGGCTTCCCAGAGAAATGGTAAATGCTCCATCCGTGGCAGTGCTCAAGACCAGCTTGGACAGAGCTTTGGGTGACATGGTCTAGTGTGAGGTGTCCCTGCCTATGGCAGGGGGTTGGAACTAGATGATCTTCAGGTCCTTTCCAACCCAAACCATTCTATGATTCTATAGAGATTGCTGAGCTGACTCTTCCGGAGAGGAGTAGTAATGCACACGCTACTTGGATCCATAGGATCCTGGGCTCTGCATGTATGTGTGTGAAAAGGTTCAGAGAGGAAGATGAATACTTGCCACATCCCTCAGCATGTATCACTTTTGCTTTGTAAACATCAGAAAATTGTTTTCTGAGTTCCTCCAGAAGTGCCACTTCCTTATGTTTTGGAAGGAGAGGAGAGGGAAGAAGTGGGAGGATTAAGGGACAGTAAAACGTATAGTTGGCATGTCGTCTGCAACTGACCTGTGACAGCTTTAACCACTAAAGCCCTGACCTTCCCAAGTGCTCATCTGTTGATCTCAGATTTGCACTGTAGTGGCTGTGTCAGTATAGTTGGCCTCTTGCAAGAGGAGCTGTACTTGGGGAATTGCTGAGAAACATTGATCAAGCCCCCACTGCTCTTCTTCCATCAGCTTGGTGTGTTCCTAGTACAAAATGCTCCTTCCAGACCTTGCTCTTACTGACTGTTAGTTATCACACTGATATTGCCCAGTTGATTCAATTTCAGGTTACACTGCACTACAGGCGCTAGAATAACTGCATGATGCTGTAGTGAGACAGAGATTTAGATTTAGACCTACTTCATGTGGAAGAAATAACACAAGAAGTTAGGGCTCAAGCTTTCAAACTCACATGTTTAAGGATAAATACTAAAATCTGCTTAGACACCTAAATGTGTTGCCTTGTCCTGATCCATGAAGGCTGTTAATCCTTCTAATTCCATTAATTTAATGCCAGTTTAACAGGCTGGCATCCCCTGCTCCTTGCTGGGGACCATCCTCTCCACAGAATAGATAGCAGCTCAAAACGGTTACAGAAAACCTCTGATTTCATCCTAGCCAAGTCCTGCAGCAGATGATAAAGATGTAATGCTGTCCTTCCCAGAACCATGACTCAGTCTCCAGCACTCAAGAGGATACTGTAAGGTATTTAAAATTCCCATTTGGGCTCTTGTTACTTGTTCTCTGGCTCAGGGTTCAAATTCTCAAGCTTTCCACAAGCTTGTCACCACAACAGCAAAAAAATTCCTTAAGGTTCATCTTTTTCTTTGTGTTATCTCATGACTCCAGGAGGGACTTCATGAAAACATACTAAATATATTTAACTCGGGATGAAAAGTTGGCGTCTTGGAGAGTTCTACATGAGCCCTGACGTCTGCTAGCCTGTGAGAAATGATGGGCTGCGAGTGGCACCTTCTTGTTGAGTTGACTTCTTTCAGGAATGCCATAAAGTCAGCACAGCTGAGGGAGGGTGAGGTCACTCCTCACCCTCCTTGTGCTTCGTCAACAATAAAAGCATGTAAGCACTGCTTGCAGGCTTTTCTTTAATTGGGTGAGATGGTTTGGAGAGAACCAGCTGTTATTCTTCTCCCCAGAGAAGCTTTTGGGCTGACATAACCCAGCAGCAAGGGAAGTGGATAGATGTGGGAGGGAGGTGGTAGAGCAGGGCAGGTGCTGGGTCTCACTCCTCCCCAAACTGAATTAGATGTGTGTCACTGTCACATCTTGAAGGGGATGGCTCAGGAGGCAGTTGACATAGGTTAAGCACTACAAGAGCGGTAGAAGTACCATGGCAGTGCTTGTCACAGCGGGGATGCTGTGACAGCCACCCTGTTTATGAGAGTTCAATTCAATGTCACCATGGGGGCTGTTTTCTTGCTCCTCACTGCACTTGTATCACACCCATCAAGACTCACTGATGGTTGTGAATAGGACTTGATCATCCAGAAATCAAAGCGTGGCTGTACAATAACCACAAAGCTTGGCCTAGGCTAAGCCCTTGGTGGTTGCTAATGAAATTCAGGAAATTCCAAATACAAGTGCTTCTTCATCTCCCTGTGCTTTTATCTGAATGACCAGAGTAATTTGTGCAGAGGGATGGAAGATCTTGAAGGCCATGCCAAGATAGCTTGCTGCGCACGGTGTAGGGTAGGTCACTCGGCAAGAGTTTCACTTCCCCTGGCAGGGAATTGAGAGATACAGGCATTCCAGAGGGAAGGGATGCTGTTACCAGTGTGTTCATCTGTCAGTGCATGTGAGTGAAATGATAAGGTGCATCTGGCATGAGGTCTCGGTGCATTTCTTCCTTGTTTGCTGACATGGTGAGCAAGCGAGCTGCCCTACGTTGCAGCTTATTGGTGGTGTACGTGAAAGAATTCAATTCATTGCATCCCTTCATTGACGTTGCCATGCAGGGGAAGTGGTTACGTCTGCTTTTCTGAAGTCCAATGTGCATGAAATCTTCTGTGTTCTGTGTTTAAGAAGAGTAGCTGGTGGCTATGCCAATGAACAGCTGCAGAAGCACATGGAATAACATAACACCCATGAACTACTGCGAGACATGGAAGTTTAGGATGTTCCTATACCACCGTAGGGTCTAGCTGAGAATTTCTGGAGGTAACATTTTTGGAGTGCAAGTTGCTGGCTCATCATAGGTGAAATTTTGAGTTTTGGAGTGATTTTGGTAATTCATCAGGTTCATTTGAAAAACCCCAACCCACTGCTCTTTTAATCTGTTTCACAACTATGCCTGGGAGAGTTTATCTTGGATCAGGACAGGCTAATTGTTGTACAAATAAAGAATGGAAGGAATAAAATTGTCTCTCACCCTGGGAGGTTGTGATTGCAGTTAACTTCCTTCAAATGAGAGCCAACATTTTCTGATTTGGAGTAGTTTGGGTTTTATCTGTGATCGAGGTTATTTTTTACCAAAAAGCTTGAAAAGATTAAAAACAAATAGCAACTGCCAGGATTGAATTGAAACACTCCCAAACTGCTGATACAACATTTGACCAGATAGGAAAATGTTCTTAGATTAACATATTGAGAAATCGCTGAGATCCTCTCTTTTCATTATTTGTTAATCCTTTTTGGAATAGAATTTTCCTTTTGAAATTCCAGAAAAAAAATCATCTCTGGAGACTGGAAAACCATTTCCCCCTCGCTTCCCTTGCGGCTGCTGCATTTAGGCTGTTGTTGTTGGGGGGGGGGTGTCAGGGTGTGGGAGGTTTTCCCAATGTTTTTCCTAACCCCACTCTAAGCTGAGTTAGATGATCCAGTACTAAAAACAGCTGAGTCCAGTCCTGCATTCAAGCACTGCTATTGCTGCTACTGGCTGAGCAGCCCTTTCTATTTAATGATGGGGCCAGTTTCTGCAGTGCAGACAAGGCCATAGTTATTATCTGGATGTGGGGTGGGTGATGTCATGCTGTTGCAGAAAGTAGGCTCTGCATGTGGTAAAATAGCCATGTATTTCAAGATATAGAGCCCTCATGGCTGTAGAGTAGTGTCATTCATTTCATTAAAACAGTGCTATCCCAGTTCTGCTTTCATGAAATATGTGGCAATGCACACACATGCATTTCTTTATATGTGGGGTGGTGTCATGCCCTGATCCACAGAGCCATGTGATAAAATGCATGCATTTTCACATGTAGGTTGTGTGTGCCAACATGTTATGTGTGCTGTTCATGGGTGCATGTCTATACATATAAACTGCTAAGTTTTACCAAAATCTTTCATTTTGACTTAGAAAAGTAGATTTTTTAGAAAATCAGTGTTTAATATCTTCAGTCATTTGCTGCATTATTTAAACATCCTCTTTTCTTCCTGTTCTTTGCACCTTGCCTCCATTCCCAGCAACAGCCACCATTCTTTTCCATAGCAGGAATAGCTTGTTGGGCATGCCCAGTGTCAGTTTAGTGGGGGGATTAACGGGAGCACTTAGGCAGCGGCAATGCTGTTGCTGTATGGGTGTTATCAGCAAAGCTGTATCTGCACCAGCAACAACCAGAGTACAAGCGGACAGTCCTAAAGATACCGGGAGGGTGAGAGGGAGAGGATGTGCTCCCTTGTTTTTTCACCTTGGCCACCAGCCAGGGGTCCTCCAAGGCACACATTTTGGTTGCTAATCTGTGCAAAGCCCTTACCACTGTGTTTTCATGGGTGTCCGTCTCACTGCTCAGCCTAAAGCTCACAGGCACGTGATTGTCTGGGCTATGGGCAGCCCTGCGCTGCAGCTCCAAGTCTGGCATTGCAAGCGTTCACCATCCACAAGGTTCTGAAGCTGGGTGTGTTTCTCACATCCCAGGCTTGCAGCATGACACAGGCTTACTCACTGTGAACAGCGTGTTCACACAGGAAGAGAGGAGCAGAGTCACTTCCATATGAAATCCTGAGTCCCGTGGGTTATGTGGGCTGCTTTCCCTTAAGGTTGCTGTACACTGTTTCTCCCAGCTCAGCCTGCTGCCTATTAGTCTGGTCTGCCTCTTGCTCAGAAGTGCAAATAGAGGGTTTCTTGTTCCAAAACAGCCGCTGAGCTGGTGGCCTCAGTCCAATGCACCTCCCAAAACACCCCACTGGAGTTGGCATGACAAGCACCAACTTTCCTTACCTGTTTAGCTGTAATACATCTCACAGCCTTCCTCTGCACTGCTGCATGGGGCTGGAGTTCTGCTGTCCTGTGGGACCCTGAGCCAGACAGGGCTGACCTCCCTGCATCCTCCTCCTCCATCATATCTGAGGACAGGTTCCCCATCACAGCAGGGAAATGCACATTCTTTGTGTAGATGTGCTTTCTTCCCTGCTGTCAGTGATACAAGTTCTGTGAGTACTGAACCCCCTAAAATGAGTATAAATAAGAGAATGGGCAGTTTGTAGAGCCCCTGGAGGTTCCCTCCTCTACGCAGCATCTTCCTTCCTTTTTGCTCATCTCTTAAGACTATTTTTCTTTTTTCTTTTTCCAATTCCCTTTTCCTTTAGAAAAAAAAAGTGGTGCCATATCTGGAAGCTTTAGAGTCACAGAGTCAGCCCCTTCCTCCTGCTGGTACACGATTATCTGCCTGAAGGGCTTCATTTAAATCACAGCAAATTAGGTGTGTGAACAACTGCTCTCTAGTGAAAGAAAGGTTCATATTCCAGTCCTGGGGAAAAAAAACCCCACCAGTCTCCCCCAAAAACCCAGCTTCACATTATTGTAAAAGTTACTCTAAAGAAAGAAACGCCTTTCACTCGTATAATGATTACTTCTCCTGGGACATCTCTCTGCAATAGCTGTTCTCTTCCTTTAAGTAGTTACATATTGAGGATAAGATATCCTGCCAGAAGAGCCCTGATTGCTCTACTTCTGTCTAAATGAGCTGTAAAAAAGAGAGAAGCTTTATAAGATTGGTGCTTTCTGCTAATTGTTCTGCAGAGAGGCTTTTGCAAGCTCCATACTTTGTGCCAGATAAAAAGCTCTCACCACACAGTTGTATTTCTTTTGCCCTTCTGTACTGGGGGATGTTTGCAGTAAGAATGTCAGAATTGCTTCTCTTCCCCATCCATGGAAGTATTTCGAAGACACGTAGATGTGGCACTCGAGGACATGGTTTAGTGGTGGACTTGGCAGTGCTGGGTCAGTACTTGGACTTGATTATCCTACAGGTCTTTTCCAACCTAAATGATTCCATGATTCTTCTCAGATGGGACTCTGAATCAGAACGACACTGACATTTGGGGGGGGGGGGAAGAAAAATGAGTTAAATGTGGCATTTTGCATTGATTGGATTTACAGACATGGCTACGTAAGCACATCCACAGGCTGAACTCTTCATGCTGAGGTAGTCCCAGTCCTTGCTGTAATGTCAGTTGCAGCTGACATATGGTGCATCCCCATGTGACTTTGTGTCATGTTGCTGTTCTGGCTGCTTAGAATGATGGATTTTCCCTGTTTCACCATGATTTTTTTTGTCCACCTATTAACATAGTATTTGAAAACTCCAAGGCTTGCTGAGCTCCTCATGCATGGCCAAGGTTTCACAGGAGACAGCATGTCCTGGAGGTGGAAGCATCACCTGGTTGTCACAGTAGAGCACTGGGGATCGAAACTGGATTCCTGATGTTGCCACCAGAGACTTGCAAGGCAGCCTTGCGCAAGCCATGCTCTCTCCATACTGGGGTAGAGATGCCAGCAGGGACCCTGGCAGCAGTCAGTGTGATCCTATGTGTGATGTAGGTGGACCCAGTATTTCTTCTCCATAAAGTGTGTGAGGACACCAGCCAACATGTTTTGAAGCCTTTATATCAGAAAGTATCCTATGTTATCCTTATGTTAACAGGCAGCTGTGCAAAGTATTGTAGTCCTGACGCTTGTATTCCCTGAAGGGAATAGTGAGCAAAAGCATCTTCTAGAGAACTTCCCATGCGCAAATGAAGTGGAGAGAATGAAACTTTCACCTTCAAGATGGCGTACCACTTTCTGCCCTGAATTCTGATTTTCGGATAGTTTAAAGCAGAACATTTTACTATTTCAATATAAATTTTGCATTTAAAGCACTGCAGTACTATACCTCCTCTGTGCTGGATGTGCTCCAGTCTAAACAATCTCCATTCTGTTTGCCTAAATTCCCTTCTGTAGTTTCAGCTGAATGTGAAATTCTTTTCTGCTCCTCACTCTGAATTGCCATGTGCCCTTCCTTGGGGCTGCAAGACAGCTCGTGAGTTCCTCTCTGGAAGTGGCAGCACCTCTTTAGTGCGTGAAGCAGGGTCCGTGTAATCCTTTGGGATCTTTCAGAATAAAAAGCTACTCTGTAAATGCTGTATCATTTTCATTGTCAGTCTGGGTTCAGGAGTGAAATGATCCCACTTAGTTAAAGCAGGATGAAGTGTCTATTTTCATATTTGCTTAATTGAACCACTCGGTGTGTCTGCTAGCAATGGCTTTATTTGACGCATGTGGTTCTTATGAGCTGTTAAGATACCAATAGCGTTTGGATTAGTCCTCTGCCAAGAAATCCAGGTCAATTCTTTGGGAAAATAAAAAAAATACTAAGGCAAACTTTATTTTAACAGTGTCTTGAGTTTCACTTTAGGTTCCATAAATATTTGTCAGTGTTCCTTTTGTAAGACCCATGCGAGCCCTTGGCAGGACATGAGGTCTGTCTCCAGAACATGGAATATAAATAAATTCCCTGAACCATGCTGGAGAATTGGAGGTAACTTTAGCCCATGCAAGAGACCTGAAGCCAAGCAAAGGGTTGATCAGTGGTTTTTGAATTACTGTTTGTATAGAGGTGAGGGAATGGGGGGAAAAGGAGAAACAGAGAGAGAGGAAAACACAAACAGTAGTAGAAGGTATGTGAGAGCCCACACCATCCTGTGCGGAAGGTGCAGGTCATTCACCCAGGCAATGACAGAAGTGTGGCTTCTGCCTGGATTCCAGTTGCTGTCTGCTCCTAATGCTTCCAGGAGGGTTAACAATGTTTTCTCATGCCTTGGAGGATAAGGGAGGAAATTTTACATTCTTGATGGGGACTGGTAATGCCATCTATTTCAGCCCAAAAAAGCATTGTGGAGCCATCCTATATGCCCCCGTCCCCCAGTTTCCTCTGAATACCTTTGATATTCCTGAAAGCTGGGTTTACTTCTGTGGTTTTCAGAGCTATATCTAAGAAAAAAGGGGAAAAGAAGAAGCCCATGATGATTTCAAAGGCTTGCCTATAGCTTAAGTACTTAACCAGAGGTTTAGGGTGCAGGGCTTTTGATTTAAGAGCAAGCCCTGTTCCGAGGGGGGAAATAGCTGAAATTTTATCCTATCCCTGACCACAGATTGAGATTACCAAAGCAGTACAAAAGCCGGGAGTCAGAATGAAGGAGGTGTATTGAAGGAAGTGGGACCTTGGCTTCTAGCAACGCACTCTGGTTGCTGGATCAGCTCCAATAAAAATCTGAATTCAGACGAGCTGAATGCCGTATTTGTCTGGTTAAGGGGGAGGGAGGTGGGGATGGGTGAAGCTTTTCCTCTACCTCTAAATGTTAAAATAATGGTAGTGGGATGTGAAAAGTGCACGTTCCTGAAGAATGTCCTGTTGTAATATCAGGTAGTTAGCAGCTGGGTTTCTTTCTTCTTTATATGCATGAGCTGAACGACTACAAAGAGTGGATAGAGGTGTGAGAGGGGTTTGCTGGATGAGAACCCCTTTAATAGTGTCCGGTGACTTAGGATTGTGTAGCGTCCATAGATTTATATCTGTCCATCGATTTAAAGTTTCCTACAAAGCGCTTTAGAATTTTAGTCTCCCTTTAAATTAGTGGGAATTGAGTGTTGCTCACCCTTCACAACAAGATCAGACTGTCTCTTTGCATGAAGAATTTCCAGCAGTGATCAATGATCTCCATAACAGTCCTCAGTTGTCTGCAAATACTAAAATAAAAGTATAAAAGAACCATTAACCCCCTGTTTTCTGCTTTCGCAGACAGCTGTCTGGGGCCCTGTAGCAGTTGATATCCCTTTCTATTCCTGCTACGCTGTTCCTTACATATGGTTTGGAAACAGTGACTGAGGTTTGCTAGCAGTTCCTTAATCTGGCTACTATGGATGTTGGGGGGGGGGGGGGGGGGAATCAGGCAACAATCTCCATCTGCAAAACTACTTCTGGTTTTGTAATTGGGCTTAATGTACAATGAGCAAAGTCAGATCGTTTTTTACTTAAAAATACCCTCTCTCCCTCACCAAAACAGGAAGCATCTTTCCAGGAATGCTTGGGAAAGTGTTTGGCTTTTGTGTCACTGAGATAACTGGAGAAAACGTTAACTTTAAAGCTAGCAAGTTTTATCCAGATAGAAATACTCTTCAGACTCTATAGGTGTTAGAGCTGCCTCTTTCTTCTTTCTAATGTGAGACTGGTTTCTCCTCAGTGTATGTGCGTGCATTTCTCCATTGTGACATGAGCAATTATCAGACCATAAATGATGGTTGAAATGCGGAGTGTGTCCCTTGGGAGCCACTGCCCAGGGTTACATCCTGATCCTGTTGCATATGTACCAGAGGTTGCTCTGGTCTGTCCAGAGTACCATACCTCATGCCCATCATGGGTAGCAGTGCACATAAATTGAGTTCAAGGCATCCTAAAGTGTTGCAAACTCATTACCTAACTTTGTTCATTCCTTCTTATTCTTAAGATACCATCCCTGGCAGTGTTCAAGGCCAGGTTTGACAGGACTTTGGGGCAACCTAATCTAGTGGAAGATATTCCTGCCCATGGCAGGGGGTTGGAACTGGATGTTCGTAAGGAGCTAGATCCTTTCAACCCAAACCGTTCTGTGATTCTGTGACACTAATGTTTTTCTTCCCAGTGTAGGTTTTTCTTAAATGCTAGTTTCAGTTATATTTTGGAGCTTCATAAAACTTGCTAAAAAAAGCTTTGCAGCCCATTTCTTAATCCTATTCCATTATATAGCTCATGCCAACAGTATGGTTTGGCAACTGGCTGTTTACCTTTCTGCACAATGTCCAAAGAAGTGCAGGAGGGACAGAGCCACAATCAGTGCACACTGGCAGGGTATATACAGGCATTTTTCTGCCTGCAAGTCAAAGAGCTGAATTACTTAGGAGGCTGTGCAGCATTTCCAGGAGCTGCTGCTGAGCACAGGCTCATGGAGGAGGAGGGGATGGATGCTCATGTTGTTCCTGCATCAAGGGCTATAGTTTACACAGCTTCCTTGTATTGCACAGGGCTTTCCTGCCCTGCAGCTTGACTTGCTCCGTGACAAATTATTCCTTAATTGCTGGATGGCAGAAGAAAAGCTTTACAGCCCTGAGGTTATTCCTAACAAATCAGGTTACAGAAGCCTTGAAAATTATATTGAGCAGAAAAGAAGCACCACGGGGTTTCCTTGGGTGCTCAGGCTGTGTTAAAGCTTCACTAAGGCAATGTGCTAATGAAGCTTGTTAAAATGCAATCGTACTTTAATGCTGTGGATGCAGAAATGAGGGTAATTGGCGAAGAGGTGCTAGTGAAGCTGTTGTGATTAGCATGATTCGTGTGTGTGTCACTGCTGTGCTCAGGGCCTTCACCCTGCTGTGCAAGGTGTTGTCTGAACACAGCAAGGAGGCTGTGCCCAGATTGCTATGAGATGAAAGATGATGTCAGGAAGATGGAGAGATGGGTGGAGCAAAGCAGCAGTGAGATGGTGTTGACAGTGGGGACCACCAGAGCTTAGTTGCTGACCAGTGACAGTAGGTACCTGGTGCAGGAAAGCTTTAAGGAGGAGTGTGTGGGGAGAGATCTGATGCTGATGAGGAGCTCCCCTACAGGGCAGGCAGCTTGGCAGAAAACACTTATGGTTTTCATTGAAAACCGTAAAAAAAAGGGAGAAGAAAGTCAGGACTTCTGGGCCAGTTGGAAGAGGGCAGACCTCTGGTAGGGAAGATGTGATAGAAACAGTAGGAAGAGGCCAGGAGGATCCTTGAGAATTGAAGACAAGTAGCAACTGTTTGATGTGGCAGGGAAGGGGAGAACTACATGTGAAGAGAAGCAGATGTGGCCAGAGCAGTGCCTACAAAAATGGATATGAATGAGGCCAGAGTGTGCTTCGTCAAGGCTGGAGCAGAGGAGTCACGATGAAATATGATGGGAGTCTGGACGAGAAATGCAAGTGAGTGGAGGGACAGCCAAGGCTGGGGCTTATCAGTGAGCTGCAGGAAGACTGCAGCTCACAGGATCTGGAGAGCTAGAGCAAAGTAAAACATAACACTGGGGATGTGGGCCTGAGCGACAGGCAGGACAGTAGCAGTGTCTGCAGCAATTAAAGCAGGAGGTGGGGAGGGGGAGGAAGATTAAGAGCTCTGCGCTTGAGCTGACAGCTTGACTTCCATGAGATGTCAGGGAGACAGGCATGGGTTTTGTCCGGACAGAGAGAGACAGGCCCGGATGATTGGATCAGACAACTGGGGGCACTGATTTATGTGAGAAGATTAGAGGAGCTGCTTGTAAATATATGTGTAGCTTGGCTAAGTGACACCTGAGGGGACAATAACTGTCTGCAAGTGTATGAAGGGGTTGGATACTGGAGCCAGGAGGAGGGGGAGGGAACAGCTTAGGAGTGTAGATGAGGATTTTGACTAGAGGCAGTGGAATAAGGTGGAGCTAAGCAGGGTGTATTGCCTGGTTAGGGAAAGCATCACTGCAAAAGTGGGGAGGCTCTCCAGTAAGTCTTGAAGCCTGCATATCCATCTGGGTACCCACCTGCACCCCTGTTATCACAGGGTGTCTGGCAATCTAGTGTTTGTCCTCAGAGCATCCCAAAGAGGGAGATGTCCTTTTGTGCAGTTGTGGCACTTCAGTACCTTGTGTGTTTGACTTGAATCAAGGACCTAAGAATGTATCTTAAGCATTAGGCTCTCTTTCCCTTTACTTGTCTCTGTTTTAAAGAGTCAGTCCCGGTGATAATACAGTAGGCTGGATGGGAAGGAGACCTAAGAGAGCCCTTCCAGCCTACAGTTTGTGTGACCTTCTCCACATGCTCCTTATAATATTTTACTCCTTAAGAAGTTTTACTCTGTGAAGCCAAGAGAAGAAGCATGTATTTGTTGCTCACTCCTACATGAAACTGCTACATCCCCAGTATGGGGTTGTACAGGTATCAATGGGAGACTGCAGGAAGATGTGAATTGCTGATGGGTATTGCACCTCTTTCTGTGCACAAGGTGCATGGGGTGTCATCTCCTGCCAATGTCAAACCAATTACCTTAGTCTCACTGTGTGATAGCCAAAAAAAAACCCAACAGGTGGGACACAGATAACTGTCTTTTCCATCTCTTCATGCAGACTTTAGCTGCATTTCAGTGGTATAGCACTTCAGCAGAGACCACAGGTCTATTTGTTTTATCCTGCAAGGAGCTCATATTTGACCTTGGCACTCACAGTTGAAAGCAGAGCTCTCTGCTCTGACTTCCGCTTCTGTTTCAGGAGGACCAGAATCTGTGGGGCCTTTCTGAATATTTCCCTCCTCACCAATATTGCTGAAAATGAGCCTGAAGTGTTGACAGACAGCAGCACACTCTGTGTGTAGGAATCCAGCATAAACAGACTTGTCGTTTGTGTACTTGGACATGTTAAATGAGGTCTCTGCTTTGATCTTCCCTGCACTATCCTAAAGCCCAGCAAGCAAAGGCTAAGTAAACATACCTTTGATTTCAGGGCTGTTTGGAGCAGAGGTCTTGTAAAACTTTTATCAAGGGCACAGCAGAGCTACCGAAGTCCCTCTTGGACTGTAGGTGCTGCAAGAGTGGTAGTGTGGTTTTATTGACCCTAATGTCCTTTCTCCTTCTTTCCCATAATGACAAACATCTGGGGTTATGAGCCAGCTTCCTGTTGATTGTAGCATACCAGTTTTTCTAGGAGAGACACCTGCTTATAATCTCCTCTATGATGAATGGAGCATAAGCTATATTAGACCCTACAGCTATTGGATCCCACAGTCACTGCAGCTTTTTGTTAATGCATGTCATAAAATGCTTAAATAAATCTCAGGGGATGCATTGGTGGGAACCACATTTCTAATCCTGTGTGTTCAGCACTCCTGGGTCAAACCCCAGAAAAACAGTACTCTAGGTTTAAATAGCGTGAATGTTACGAAGAATTGGATTTTATTTGCTTCCTGGTTTTTAGCATATTTAGTGATTCCCCACAATCACAAAGGACATAAATTTCCTTTCATGTTCAAATAAACAGGAGATTCTCCTTTGGGATTATGCCCTCAGAAAACAGGCATTAAGAAACAAGCACCTAATATCACAGGATTTAAAAAGGAAAATAGTGAATGCTGGCAAATTCCCCTCAATGGATGAAACACAAAAGTTATATTGGCCTCTGCTTTCTTTTAGTTTAATATTTCTCTCTATCTGCTGGTGGGTTACACAAAGGAGGCTTTGGCTTCCCTTCCTGCTGTGGGAAAATGACATGAGTGTAAGATCCCGCAAAGATAATTTATTTTTCTAAAATTATCAGTTTTCCATTGTTTCCAAAACTGCGAACCCCTGTGCTTAGCAGTGATGAAGCCCGGGCTGTTACCGATGAGCCAGAGCTCTGCTCCTTACTTCCTGGGCCTTTTAATCCCAAACTTGGTTGAGCTCAGGATCAGAAGTTGGAGCATTTTTGCTTATTGCTTCTTACCAAGGTGAGTACCAGATGGCAAATTCATTGGCCAGCCACTCCATGCCAACACTTGCTGTACTTCCTGTAGGTAAAGCTGAGATTGTTGGCTAAGTCTGAGCTCCTAGCAGTACATTGTGAGGCTAAGTGCATCTAGACTCTCTTGTCTTTTGCCCTCGCACTTTTATAGCATGGCCTTAAATAATGACCTTTCTTACGCTGCCTTTTGCCTTAGTCACCAACTGATCCTTTACTGTGTGTAAAACAATGCCCTTGTTTTCAGAAGTGAATTTTGTCTTTTGTCAGTCAAACGCACTATTAGATAAGAAGTGTTTCTAACAGCCCTTCATTTGTTGCTACTTGATGGCGGTTCTTTGATCCCTGAAGGGGTGTGCAGCACTGTTTGTCATATATAACAAATTGATTTTACACATTTCCGTTTTATATCGATGAGTCTTCCAATGGGGTTTCGCTGTAATCAGATTGGAGATCACTGCGGCACAGCCGGTGGGAAGGGATCGGAATTTGCATGCAATAAAGATTAGGGGATTAGTGTCTGATTAGGAGAGCGCTGGTTTATCCAGCCACAGGTACAGCAAGGGGTCTTGCATGTCTGCTTTTCTCCTGACCTTGGGTTTTGACCTCTTGACTCCTCAGTTAGAAATGCCAGCGTGCGGCACAGAGTGATTTCTGATGTGGCTTCTTTCAAGAACAAGTTCAAGTCATTGAAACAGTAAAAACTCCTGCTCTTGGGAGCAAAGTTCAGAAATCCTCATGCGAGTGGACGCTTTGCTCTGATGTGCATTGACCAGGACAAGCTGAGCAGACAGTGGCAAAGCTTTAATCTGGAGTCAGGAATTCCTGCTGACAGCTGATGGGATGTGCGTGTGTCGGTACACGCACGCACGGTGGGGGATAAAGCATCTATGTAATCACGCGGGGAGACAATATTTCTCCATGCACAGCTTTTCCTAGATAGCTGTTTTGCTCTCCAGGTTTCTCCCTACACACACACACTTGCAGGAGAGTAGCTGGGACCACACATTACCAGACTGTGAGGTAATAGGAGTGCACAGTGATAATCC
Source organism: Myiopsitta monachus (assembly GCA_017639245.1). Lineage (NCBI taxonomy): Eukaryota > Metazoa > Chordata > Aves > Psittaciformes > Psittacidae > Myiopsitta > Myiopsitta monachus. The sequence goes on along the minus strand of CM029917.1, from coordinate 110,834,574 downwards.
AGTGTAGCTCTATCTACCTGGTGGATATGATGTTACATGTCAGTGCGTAGCCCGCCACTGCAACGACGTCATTTGGAATTACAGGGCAATTGATGTCAGCAAAACACCCGTAAGCTCTGTAGCTGCTGGAGTTTGGGCAGCTCAAATAAAGCAACTGTGCTGACAGTCACAGGCTGTGCTAATAACAGGGGGTTGGCAGTTTGCTTGTGTGTCACATAATAATTAGCATCATCTTTCTATTCAGGCAGATTTATAGAGATAAAAGGCAGGCGATGTCAGATCTTCAACAAAGGTGAACTATTTCGGAATCCTTTGGATAGCTTGGGGAATTTAAGTGGATTTATACTTTAGATACTTATTTTTAGTGTTTCAGTTTAGGCAGAATAGGCTCATTGTTAGATACCATTTTGGTAAGATCATCCATCCTGAGATGTGTCACACTGGTGTGCAATAGAGATTAAGGAAGAATACCTTCCTCTAGATGAAGTGAAGCATCTTTTGAGCAGCATGGGGTGCAGTAGAGCTTTGGACATGATATACGCTGATTTTATCTGGTCTTAGCTGCTGAACAATCCCGGGGCTGTCCAGAAAAGCACCTGCCAATCCTAGGCACAAACCATGGTGCTGTGATCAGATATAGGAAGCCTAACAGAGCAACAAGTCTTCACTAACTCCTGCTAGAAAAACTAATAAAGTCCGCGCAAGAGTGCGCTAACCCTGTGAACAAACCAGCATGTAGAAAAGGAGGAGCAGAGGAAATGGATCTGTTTGAAGCTGTCCCAGTCACAGGCAGGCTGCAGAAATCTGGACTAGCCCCTGTCCAAGGCACCAGCTGAGCCCTCAGACTGTGCCAATGATAACTCACAGCCAGCAGGTGACTTGCTTATGGACTTTGTGCAGGCATCACTGTGTGTTTTACACTGTGTTGTGGCACTGGTCCAGGTTTGATCCATTTGAAGAAAAGGTCACTGCTTTCCTTTGGGTATGGCCTGTAGCTGAGGCTGTTTCCTGTATGAGATCTGACAATATTCTGCCGGTATGAAGGTTTCATGCATTAAGAAGTCCTGGCTTCTGGGAATACTATCAGGTATCATGTGCTTTTACATCAGGTAGTGTGTGCTTCAGTGCCTGGGGAGCAAGGAACCAGATGTGAATGCTGTAGGAATTCAGTGATGGTTTCCATTTCATATGCAGAAGACTCGGTGTCTCTTAAGTTTAAACGTAAGTTTTCACTGAATCAACCTTGTGAACACTGTCTTTTGAAATGCATTTAGGTATGATCCCCTCCTGGGAGAGCTGTACAGGTGTGTCGACGTTAGCTTGTAGAATGGCACAGCAGGAGCAAATCTTTAAAGTAAAATATTTGGTGCTGAGGAGGTGATGTTCACACTGGAGGCATTTGGGGAGTTTATTTTGGATTAGCTCCAGTCTGGTCATGTAGTTTGAGTGCTCATTAATGGAAATCCAAGAGCAGAGCTTCTGCTTTTTTACCAGGAACCCCACTAGCGATTGTTGGCCATGTCTGCTTTAGCAGCCGGTGGGATCTGAAAAGATTGGATCTGTAGAGCAAAATATTTAATGCTGAGGACCTGATACCCCCATTACAGAGGGGTGTTTCACTTCAGAATAGCCCTAGTCTAGTGCGATGAACTGAATGCCCATTTGAACTGGAGCACCCCTTGCAGCTCAGTCTCATGTAGAAGCAATTCAGTTCATGTGCACCAAAACTGTTTCATGATGTATAACTGGTATCATGTATAACTGGTTTGGATGATAAAAAATATATCACTTTAAAGCACATTCCTGGTCCAAACTAAAATACGAATATAGGCACATGTAAGGTAGACCCTTCTGGTGACAGTTTAATTTGGAGGAAGCTGGATAGAGCATTTGCATCACACCTACCATGGACTGGAGGTTTTGGTAGGGCAATGTTGAATGGTTTCAGGCAGAATTTTAATGTGCTGCTGTCCCAAATCAAACTGGTTTCCTATTTTATGGATACAGCAGCCCAATTACTATCGCTTAATCAATACACTCTTAAAATGCCAATTATTTTGTTTGTATGTTTCATTTTAATTTGCCAAAACTATGATGCAAGATTTCTTAAACTGAAAAAAAAAAAGAATATTGAACGAGAAATCCAGAGAAATTCTTGTTTCTTGACAAAAATGTTATTTTCTGATAGAGAATACATTTCTGCAAAACACTCCGTACCAGGTCTGCCCTGCAGCCATTCAGCTAGAAGTGCTTTGTGCCCTAGGGAAGCCTCCAAAAATATCTTCAGTTCTTAAATACCACAGTGTTTATCTCTTTGTGGTCACCAACAAACAGTTGTCACCATGTTTTTGTGGTAACCAAACTTAGAAGCCCCCAGTGACAAGGGCAGAGCAAAGAGAACGGCCTCACCATGTAGGGCACTGCCACTGATTTCCCAGCAGCAAAAGGCTAATGGATATTTTGGCAGTGTCTCCTGTTTGAGCGTGAGTGTTCAAGTTGGTTTTTTTTACTGAGCCCTTAATGCCATAATCACACCTTTTCCGTTGTGGCTATTGGACAAGGCCAGTAGGGACCAGCACTGCATGGAAGAGTTTAAAGTCTTCTCCAATTTCATCCCTTAGAGAGAAGTTTCTAGAAAAATGATTTTAGAGAATATTCTGAGGAAAACCAAGTTCTTGGGTACAAGTGAAAAAGGCTCCTGTGTCAGTATATGGCCAAAGACTTGCCACTGTGGACTAGCAGGGAGGCAAACCAGCTATTTAAAGGTCTTCATTCACATCATTCCCGAATATGGCACGAAGTCAACAATCATGATTTCTGTTTCCCTGCAGACATAAACAATGACACTTACAATTTCCTGCTTGTGCAGCTCACACACAAACATCTGTCTGTAAGGGAAACAGCTAATTACTTATTAAACTATGTCCTGTGCTTCTACTGGGTTAAATATTGACTACCAACGTTCAAGGGGAATCCACGTCTCCAAACGTGAACTTGGGTATCCTATTTTCTTGGAGCTATTCAAATAAAATGGTTAGGCAACAAAATACTGCACGTAGGCAGGAGAGACAAAGAAGTGGACAAAAATTAGAGCAGACTGGTTCAGAAGCAAAAGGCTGTCTTTGTAGCATTGGGTTTTGGAAAATGGCTGCAAGCGGTGGCTCGAAGGGGAGTTTTTGTTATGAAATAAGTGAATTAAACTGAGATTTGCAGAGTGTCTGGTTTGTTTTGCTGAAAGTCTTGGAGGTGGTGGGTGATTTGGCTGGGAAATCCACTGGGCTTGTGAAGGAAGATTTGCATGGTTGGGAAGCAGTTGGAAGGGCAGAGTACAATAGCATTTATGTTAAAATTGGGGTAGATTAACCCCAGAAGCTAATTCAGAGCTGCCTCACTGGATTGTTTCCCAGAGATTATGGGAAACAAACAAATGCCTTATGTTGGCAGGAATGGTCCCTGTGTGACTTGTGGTGGGCATGCTGGGGGTTGGTTTGGTGAGACTAGGCTGGGTATATGGGGCAGGATTTTCAGTTGGGTTCTGGACCCTCCTGTCTCTCTCAAGACAAAGGATTTCCAGCTTCCTTCCAGAATTAGGCAGTTTGTCCTTCCTGGAAACAGGAGGCTAAAAAAAATGCCTTTTAATTTGAGAACCTTGAAAACATGTTTTAATACCTCCTCTTTTGAAAAAGCACATTAGGAATGCTATTGTTCAGATGAGCTTGTCTTCCTAAATGGGAATGAAAAAGGTAGATTGTGAGTATGTGTGGCAACACACCTTGGTTGTACTTGCATCTTCTCTAAGAAGAGTTTTCTGGTTATCCATTGAACTACATACCTGAACTGCGCCGTCTGTATAATTTTCGCCTTAGAGTAGGAGTATTAATCCTCTCTTTTGGCCCACGCTAAGCCCACTGGCAGCACTTAAGAAAAAATAAATAGCATCTTTTATTCCACACTAGATGAGAAACCCTTCAGCATACGACGTCTGTTTCTTCAAGAGTAATTTGAAGTAATCCTAACTCTCCTCTGCGTTTGCTACCTCAAAACCTAAGGGATAAAGTTACTATTTTTGTTGCTGAAAAAATGTTCAGCAACACTTGCAATTGAATGTCACCCATACACGTTTAATTTAATAAGATGGTAATTTCATGTTAAATAAATAGCAACTGAATATTGAAAACATATGCTTAAAGGATTTAAAATCCATGTAAGAGATACGTATCTCATCTACTGTTGTTGAACTGCAATAAATCTATGCAATAATCAAGTGCCAATTGTTTAACATACAATAACTATTTTATTAAATCTCAGTGAAATGCATGTGCAGGACACTTAATTAAATGCAACATGTTCCCAAATATTCTATTTTTCTTATTTTTGGAACATCTACAGTAGAAAATTTACTGGCAGCCTACACCCAAGGGGCTAGTTATTACTCATGTAAAAATATGGCAAGCACTTCTTGTGCTATCAATAAATATCCATTTCATCAGGAAAGTAGCTGCTACCACAGAGGTAGGGAAGAAAGAGAAAATATGTCACTTTGCTTGTTGTAAAATGAATCCACAAAGCTGTTTTCTCCATCAGGTTGTTGGGCTCAGCTGTGTAACCCAAGCTTAGAACTTGCTTATAGTCCGCTATTCCCAAGGCTAAGCCTGATCAGTCATCGCGGGCAGTCAGCAAATACTTGTGGTGTTTTTGTGTTCCTTTCTAAGAGTCTTTGTTCCACAGGGATGCTGTTGTTTTTTTCTTTAATCTTTTGATTGTTTTTGATAAGCATTGTTTTTGTCTGTGGGCGCCTATGTTTTCAAGTCAAGAAGGACCCATTAGCTCATCTAATCTGATCTCCTCATGTCACATAGCCAAGCATTTGGCCCAGTTACCCCTATGCTGACCCCTACTTTACTTGGCCAGTGCATACCTTTTGGGAATGCAAACTGTTTTGTTTTGAACATACGAAAAGATCTTGTATTCACCAGCCCTTTCAACTCCTTAATGGTATACATGGGCAAAACATTCATCCTTTTATCTCTCTCACAAAGAATTTTATAAGTTCTGCTTTTCATATAATGCCTTTCTACTGTGCAGAGAGCCAAGAGTTCCTCTTTCAGGAACACCTACTCATGTTGACTGAAACTCTTGCCATCGTTGCTTTATAAGCCCTTCCCTGTGGGATTTGCTTCGTGGTAGGTAGGTGTTTTGTCGAGCTCCCAGCATAGCGAGGCCTCTATCGATCTATCATTACAGCTTGAATGCCAATACAAGTAATGGTAAGAGTGATGTGTAAGTGTATAATCCTCACATTGGTCTTGCAGAGAGGGTTAAACTGTTGCAGAAAGGGTTAAACTCCTACCAGGATTTGTCCAGCCCAGCTTTCTAGCAATGGGTGACCCATAGTTAGCCAACTCTGGATTCAAGTTTAAAACATGGCTTTTAGATGTTCCTTTCCAGCCATCCTTTCCACGTACATTCGAAGGATGGGAGAGGTGAAGGAAATCAACTTTGATGTGAACTCCCTTGCACTATGAGCTTTGGAGGATCAGTTTTTACAGCGATGAGTATGGTGAAGGTCAAATATTGCCTCAAGTGCCGGTGTAAGAGATTGTATTCACACCGAAGAAGTAGTTTGGTTAGCGGCTGTTGTCCAACTTCTTTGTCTCGCTGTCATAATGAACGATTTCTATGCTTGGCTGTATGCTCCTCATAGGACACACATTTTCTGTGGTACCGCAGTCCATGATGTTAATTCCTTGCATGCATTGATGGGTTGTTTGGGTGCTTCATGGCAAATGACTTTGCTAATTTGCTAACACAGCACTTCAAAAGAAATCTTATCTTCATAGAAAGTGAATGTGTTTGGTTTTAAATAATAAAGTATACATAACCCATGGGACTCTTAAAACTTATTTAACTTCTTTATAAACTTTACAATGCAGTATGTGGATATTATAAATTACTTTCCATTCCAAGAAACTGTCCGGACTGGTTGACCTTCCTTGGAATTTCCTCTTTGTAATTATGTTTAATGTGTTAATAAAGTTCACTTTGAACTGTATCATGGCAAATGGTCTCATAGGACGTGGGTCAGTGCTGGTGCGTTCACCATATGTGAAGTTTGATGTTAGCATGCAGTTTAGTTGAAGGAATAACAAGCCCAAGTCCAAACAATTGTAGGAGCAGTATCTCCTCCCCAGGTTAGCAGTAAAAGGGGTTCATGGAAAGTTAGGAATGTGGAGTGGGAAATCATTTAGCTTTCACTGCTAGGTGTTACTAAACTATAGTGCTTGGTTCGAGTCACTATCAAAACACCATATATCTAAAGGGTTTTCACACAGAGCTATAAATCACGTTTACTGTGTGTATGAGTTGAGTGAGTGCATGAACTTTGCAATGCAGTCCAGGAAAATATAATTACATGTGTGTGTGTTTTTGACTGTGAGAAATATGGACGGGAAGCTCCAGGCTATTCCACTGGTGTGTCTTAAATACACTTCTAGAAACTGTTTTTGCTGCTTCCCGGAAATAGCTGTTTGCTGAAGAAAATTGGCTTTCTTGGGTTTTACATACCTCCTTTTGCCAAGAAGTGGCAACCACCATCCCTTCCAAAGCACTCGGGGGAAGAGCAGGAATGCTGGTAAAGCAGAGTCAGCAGCAGAGCAGCAAGTGGGGCTTTTCTGTGGTGTAGGATGGTGGATATAAATTGAAAATTGCCCAGCTGTTCAGTAGGACAGGTGTAGGATCTGTCTTTTATATAACAGAACAGAATGGAGATTCCAGTTGCTTGTATTTGTAAATGAGGCGAATAAATCTGCACACTTGTCTGCATGTATATGAGCAGAAATATTTAAAACAAATGAGGTGATCACAGTGTTTCCTTCTTAATGTTTGGGCTTATATGATCGTGCACAAAAAGCTTGGTATCTGTCTGGGCTTGATGGCTTCTTTCTGGGTGTACTTACATGTATTTGCAGATGGGGAAGCTGCAAGAGAGAAAATAACTTGGTGGAAAATGTAGGTTTAAATTATACTTTAATCCTGATAGCACCCTGGCCCTTGGAACTTTTGGCATGATCCCTTCTAGCAACTAAAATGATTTGAATGTGATGGGGCAAAGTTATATTTAGTTTGTATTTGGAGAAAGAAGAACGAGCAGCCACGGGGGGAAGCAGCTGCATTCCCGTCACTTCTTCCCAAGTCACATCCATGGATGTCAAACCCCACCCACCCCCTTAGCCAGCAAATGATTCTCTCAAACTATTGAGTTGAGGACAAGGGGGACTGAAGCAAACCTGCGCATGGTGGGTTTGTGTCGAGGTAGGGCTTAACTTACAGTAATAGCTCCTTCTGGTCACACAGGCTGTGAAGTCAGCTGCCTCTTCTCCAACGCAGTGGGGCTCTAAAGCATGTTTCTCAGCAGTACCCTGTGGCCGTAGAGAGCTGCCTTTGCCTAATGGAAAATTGCAAGAGTGGAAGCAAGAAACAGTGGTTGTTTTCCCTCTCTCCCCACCATTGCCCCTCCTTTCCTGACTATAAACATGTGTGAAAATCCATGTCAGCAGTTTTGTTGGAATATCTACCTGGGGCCTCACTTTTGACCCCTTCTCATGTATCCCATGGCAAAATGCTGCAGAAGTAAGCACTGCCTCCAGGAACGTGAGAGACTGTAGATTCTCAGCACTTAAAGACTGATTTTTTCAAGAATCACTGCCTAATGGCTAAAAAATAAGGGGGAATATGGTGTAGGGACACCTCCTCCAGGATGTACAGAAGGGCTAAAGGGCACTGCTCTCTCCTTATGGACTGTAGTGATAGGACAAGGGGTAATGGGTTCAAACTTAAACAGGGGAAGTTTAGATTGGATATAAGGAGGAAGTTCTTTACTGTAAGGGTGGTGAGGCACTGGAATGGGTTGCCCAGGGAAGTTGTGAATGCTCCATCGCTGGCGGTGTTCAAGGCCGGGTTGGACATAGCCTTGAGTGACGTTGGTTTAGTTTGAGGTGTCCCTGCCCATGGCAGGGTGGTTGGAACTGGATGATCTTAAGGTCCTTTCCAACCCTAACTATTCTATGATTCTATAAATTGGCATTAAAAAAATTGTGTTGGTAGATATATGAGCTCACAATTGTAATAGCCTGGTTTAACAAAACGATTCAGGCTTGATGTAAGGAAAAAATTCTTTACAATGAGGGTGGTAAAACACTGGTACAGGTTACCCAGAGAGATGGTGGATGTGCCGTTCCTGGAGACATTTAAGGCCAGGCTGGACGTGGTTCCGGGCAGCCTGATGTCCCTGCTGATGGCAGGGGGATTGGACTAGATGACCTTTGAAAGTCTCTTCCAACCCAGACTGTTCTATCATTCTATGATTTCAGGTTTCAAAACAATCCCTTGTGGTGTTGCTGTCCAGCTCTTAGGGGGTTGCCCTGATGCATAACCCGCAAACAAGGCAAACGGCCATAAGGCATTGCTCTCAAAGTATGTTAAATCATTTCTGCTCACATGCAACACGAAGTTAGAGCCTAGGATGGCTGAGGTTGTGGCACTGGCTGCTCGAAGAGTAGTTGCATCTGCTTTTTTATGCTGAATTAGAGCACAAGACAGCAGCCGGCAGCAACAAGGGATGGGAAGTTGGCAGCAGTCAGAGTTCAGCCTGCTTGTACCTTCTTGGCATCTGTAGGTGAAGCAGCAAGTGCTTTCCTTTGATTTTTCCTCTGTAATCAGCTATAGCAATGCATCCATCCTACATGATCATGAGCTCTGCTCTCAGCTGTGAGCACATATGTGCCCCAGTCCTGTGGGAGACACCACCAGTGGACGCCCAAAGTCACCCATGGCAGGGCTGCCAGCTCCTAAGCACTCTGCTCTTATGGCCATATTATAGTCATATTATGGACCAGTTCTGTAAGGTGAAGAGCTCCCTTCAGTACCAGCGGTACACATGAGAAACTGGGGTGCTCAGCATGGTTTTACTACATCTTTTTGCTCTGTTCATATAGCAGAAGATGGAGCTGCCACAGGAAATTAAACTCCAGGGTAACCTGAGTAATTCTGGGCAGCTTCATGTGTGGATTCAGAGCAGAATACCATATACTGTGGGATTTTGTAGTACGTTGTGTGATGCAGCTCTGTGTCAGCAGCACCCACTGCACAAGGGATGCTGGAGAAAGGCCTTTTTGCAAAACACACTTCCCCCTCTCCACCTCCTCCCCTCTAAATACTGACAGTGCAGAATGGGGAGATGTGCCAAAGTCTGTCTTGACTTGAAGAGCATTCATCTGTCACTGCTGCAGTCCCAAGGCAGGGCTGGGCTGTGCAGATGCATAGTGAAATAAGACCCAGTGAATGCCTGTACGTTAGGAAGAGAGACAGAGATCCGTGACGATACCAACATTTTATTCTTGCTTAGCCATCTACAGGAGGCCCAGCTATCGCTGGCTTGCCAGGGCCTCTGAAGCTCTGGTTGCAGAGAGAGAACACTGCTTGCACAGAAAGTTATTAAGGCAAAGATGGTAGGTAGTAAAATGGGAATATTTACAGCACCAAATGAACAGAAGAAAGGTTTTAGCATCTTTGTCATGAGGGTGTACCTTACTGAGGAGTGCGTGCAACTGTGTTTGGCAAAATACAGCAGGAAAAAGGAGGGCAGGGTGGATTTTTATTCCTGACCCTGATAGTCACTGGAGGGGCTAATGAAGGGCTGCAGGGGACAAAGCTGGTGTTTTTCTTTTCAGACAGAAAGGCCCTAAGAAGTGCAGCCTTTCCTAAATGTCACAAAGGTCCGTGAATAGATCCTGTGACAGGGCACGATCCAGCGATTCCTCAGAATGAAAGGTCAATCAAAGGAAAATGGCATCTGGGAGGACCAATCTTACTGCTGACCCAAACATGTGACGGATCCAGAAGCAAGTCTGGTGCCATCGGGAAAGCTGCTTCTGCAGCCTGCCCCAGCGAGGCACATGATGTGACGGGGAAACTATCTGATTCCTCCAGGTCTCAGAATTCATCAGGAGTCAACCTGAATGTCGGAAGGAAAAGGATTTTGAAGGAGCTACAGCAGGTTTCCAAGTCAGGAGGAGGGTGCTGTCTCTCCAATGTCCCTGCTTGCCCTGCACCAAACATCTTTCCCTAGCACTAATTATAGATCTGGTTTTGCTATTTGAATATGCATGGAGCAGTATCCTGGCTCATGAGTAGATTGCAGTGAAGCTACTCTTAAAGTCTGATTTGGTTCAGTAGGGCTCTAAGGCAGAAAGGACCTCTCCAAGGGCCAGCCTGGAATTTCAACAAGGCTGTGGAATTGTCTGGACATTTCTGTTCCTTTACACTGAGTGGGACGCTGCATCGTGTAGGGAAATGAAACAGGATTTGGGACCGGACCCTCACCTGGTGTTGGCAAATTCTGCTTTATCAAAGCCTCCCCATCCTCCCAATGGCTGGATTTTCTCTTTAAAACATTCAGCGCCATGACTTGTGTCAGATCACCATTCAAAGGGTCTTGGCATCATACTTCCGCAGAGCTGGAGTGTTCTGTGTACTGCTGGGTAGGCAGGATTTCTGATGGTGTCTTGCCAGTCCCCTTGGAGTATGGGAGGGCACTGTCATACGGTCAGAGATGCGGTGCCAATGGTGTCTGCAGGAGGGGTACAAAGATGAGTGTTATTTTTGCCAGGGACTGACTTCTTTAGAGTAAGCGCTCTCAAGATCCCCACTTTGGGTCTTGAGTCATTCATCAGAAACTGAATGTGTCTAAGACCCATTGGTTTAACCAGGCTCTTAGTTGAAATAATTAATGAGTTTGTGGACTCTCTTCTCAGCTTGAGCAGCACGTCTGCTCTCCAGCAAAGCTGCAGAACTCATGGGTGAGATTCAGCATGAGTAACCGCAACAGCAGTTCTGTAGTCATTCAGGAGCTGGACTGTATGTGCTGCCTTAGTCATGCTGGGGAAAATTCATGAAGGCATTGGAATAATAGGAATTAGTCATGAGGAAGTGCAAATACAAGCTCTGTAGCTTATCCCATGTGAGTCCAATGCTGCGAAACACTAGGAACAGGAGTCAAATATGAGGGAACGGTTCCAAATCCCACAAACATCTTGTGGGTTTTGGGTGCAACTCAGCATCAGCAATCCTTAGCAAAACATTCTGTCCTTATGCAAGAGCAGGGCACTTATTATCACACCCATTAATAGATAGTTCTGGGAAGAGCATTGCTATTGCAGTTTGTGCGGGGAACTTGTGCAATGGAAAGGCAGAAAAGGCAGATGCAGGAGAAAGACTGCTTCAACTTTTCAGAGCCTTGGGAAGAAATTCCTGTTTAATTCAGCTGTGGGACCATTCCCACCACTGGAATCTTTATCACTTTTGTTTTCTGAGTGTTGGCCTATCCAAGTGCATCCTGTTATCGAATGGCAAACAGTGTGCTCACTCTGTGACATTCCAGGGACACTCTGTTTTGCATGAAATTATCACGTTTAACAAAGAGCAAATATTTGTCAGTTGGGTCAGACCAGCAGGGTTGCTAAGGGAGTTTATGAAAATATCCTCTTTTGGACTGTAAGCAATGTTAACCTGTCGGGTTATGCTGTGTCTTTTGGTGAAGTGCTACCCAACGAATGCTTTATGTCCAACAACTGCAGGCTCATGCATCTCAGAAAAGACCCATCTGGTGACTTTTAAGGGGAATTACTGTACATACAACATGAAAGGATTGAAATGTCGAGGGGCAAGGAGGCAGTGTTTTGTTTTAAATGCCAGTGCTGTTACTAATTTTGCCTTCAGGATAGGTGTTAAGTTTAAAACAACTACAGTTGCTTTATCCAGTACAGCTGAACATTTTGTGTATTGGCCTCCTCCTTGCTATAGTAAAATGGGGGTGCTTTGGGAAAGCAAACAACGCACAGAGTCAGGCTTTCCTGGTGGATTAGCATGAAGTGATGGCAAGGCTACATCTTCATGTCTTGCACCAAGCAGTATCCCTGTTGTTATATCCTTCTTTAATTGCCTGCCTTGGTTGTAAGTGATTTTTTGGTAAGCACCTTTCCCTTTGTCCCTGTGTAGCAGTCAGTGTAATGGCCTGCTTGATGACTTGTCTTTAAATCAATCCTGTGTCACCAGCAAAAGCAATAACGGCTCCTCCTCTCTCTGTTCTTCCTTAGGCCCCCCAAGGATTGCGGATAAAGTGATTCACCGCCAGTCCGTGAGGCTAGGGAGGACCATCAAGCTCCTGTGCCCAGTGGAGGGTGATCCCCCGCCCCTCACCATGTGGATGAAGGATGGACGCACTATCCACAGTGGCTGGACAAGGTTCCGAATCCTTCAGCAAGGGCTGAAAATTAAGGAGGTGGAAAGCGAGGATGCGGGGACCTACATTTGCAAAGCCACCAACGGCTTTGGCAGCACCAATGTGAACTACACCCTCATCGTGATTGGTGAGTAGGGCTGGAGAAAAGCCAGGCTTCACCTACTCTGGGACAAGAGAGCAAGCTGATTTCTGTGTAGCTGTCAGTGACTGCAGATTTGCTTTGCTAATCATTTACTGACCTCCAGTCTAACTGGTCCTTTCCAGTGTTTGAGGATAGCCAGAGCTGGCTACATTGCTGCACATCTTCTGCTGCAGCCGGCTGCAGACAGATAAGATTACACAGTGCCAAAGGTTACAAATAAACAGGAATGATGCAATAGTCACTAGGGTCCAGATCACAATGAATTCCACACAGGAAAGGCTGTGTGATAAGGAGAGGTCACACTGATCTTTATGTTTGCTGTTGTAGCTCTCAAAACAAATGTTGAGGCATCCGCATAAGACCTACAGCTGGAAGATCCATGTACGGAGCTTTTGCAAAGCATGGTGTCTTTGGGAATAATAATATCAAGGTTGAAATGAAGCTCAGAGCTGGCATATGACCCAGGGATGCGCAGCTCCTGAGAAATCTCCTTGGTGGAGGCAGGATTATCAAAGCTTCAGATCCTGTCTTGGTGAGCATGGGTTCACAGGCTGTGCTTTTGGATATCTTCAAAGGGCTTGCTTGGCCTGGCAATGGGATTTTGGGGTAATCTTCCGGGCTGAGAATTCCTGAAGGCCCCAAAGATGCTTCTTTGGATAATCAGAGATTCTGCTGCTCTGCCTGTCATGGAAATACGCTCATTGGTCCTTGTCTGTGAGAAAGGAAAGAGCTGGATGAAAATGTGAGTGCTGAAAGATGCTGAAGGAATAGAGAGAGTTACAAAACAGGGGGTGAGATCAGGTATTGCTCATCCTATTTCCTCATCAGCACTCCAAGTATATGGTCTACAAAGTTCTGTTTCTCACAAGCAGTGGAAGAGAGGACAGTTTAGGGCATTTTCCATCCGCCTGGTACTTGGCCTGGCACTTGGCCTGGTTTTGTTCTATTTCTTCTTCTTCCCCTTCCCAGTAGGAGTGCTGCTATGGGCTCAGAGCATGTAGCAGACACTTGGTGCCGCTTGATGGAGGATTATCACCCGATAACAAGGTGGTTCTTGGAGAACGAACTTTGCTGCAAAGCCGGTAAGGGAAAGAGACCAGAATGTGAATGCCTTATCAGGAAAGAGATGTTTAGGTGAGGGAAACCCTCTTGTGATACCACTCCTGTAGCATCAATGGGAGAGAGCCACAAAAGCCATCTTATAGTTTATATACTTTACAGATTTGTTTTTTCTCATTCATCTCTTTCCTGTACACATTCATCACCTTTGCTACAGTGAGCAAAGTGGAAATCATCTATAAAGTGTCATGTCTATTCCGACTTATTTTGGACATGCTTTCCAGACAGTTTGTTGCAGAGAAAGGAATGATACAAGAGCCTGCTTCACTCCTGCTTCTGCTTTTGCAGTATGTGGAGGTTGCCAAAGGTTTTGATCTTCTGTGTCATCCACTATCTTCCATAAAGCTCAGGGCCCAAGCCACCTCCCATTGTTCCAAGGCAAAGAGGCATTGAGGTATCTGTGTCAAAGAAGGCTCTGACTATTCTTGGTAGCGCAACAGAAACAAATGAAAGGGAAAAGCCTGGAGGCAGGGGGTAAAAGTTGGACTAGAATTCAGGAAAGACTGAGGCAAAACCTCCAATTCAGTTGCTTGGGGAAGTGGGATTATCAAACTTAATTGTGTTAAGAACAATAGTGTTCATTATATTTGGCACTGAAAAGCCCTGGGCACAAACACTAGTTATTTAGAGCCTCATCGGGCAGCTATGGAAGGAAATGGCAAGCTCCCGCTGGCCTCTGGGGGTGTGAGATTGAGCCCTATGCAAACAAAAATTGATCACCAAGTGCCAAGAAAAGGGTAACTTTAAACTAAAAGTGTGGCAGACGTATGGGCTGTTATCATTCATCTCCATGCATCCTTGTTGCAATGCTGCTAAACTCAATACTTCTTAGCCTCTGTCCACCTTCCTTCTTTGACTCACAGTGTACCCTTGTGCACTGTTGTTGTTCAAACCAGTTTTGATGGATTGCTTATGTCCCTTTTCTCCAGTGGTACAGAATGGGTTCATGTAATGTTTCAAACCAATTGCTTTTCACTAGAGCAAGTTCCCCTGAAAACAAATGTTCCCTCCCTGTCTTTATTGCCAAAGTCTGCGGGTAAACACAAGGTATCACTGACTTGTTCTTTCAAGGGACCCAAACAGTTAATGTGTTGACCAGATGCTTGTGTTCGTCGTGGTGAAAATGCTTTTGGTTGAGAGCAAATTAATCCTTTGTTGATTTTTGAGGAGGAGGAGGCAGTGATTTAAAACCAAGTGCATGTCAGTTTTGAGGATGAAGATCAAATTGATGGAGCTGTTTTGTTTGTGCTCTGGAAAGCACAAACTTCATTAGGCTGAGTGGCTTTTTGAACCATATGGCCTCTCTATTCTCCCACTCCTTCAAAGGAGAAAAAGCCCTCTTATTCCAGCTTTACTGCTGACACCAAACATGTAAACCCATGCAGGTGTCAGACATAGGCAAGGTGTTTAAGATATTAAATCTAGAATGGCATTAAAGGATTTGTTAAATGGTGTAACTTGGAAAAGATAAAACTCATATTGACATTAAAACATCCTGGAAACTTAAGCAATAGTATCTGGAATTGATACAGTAGCTTATTGAAAGGTTTTGAAATTATCCTATATGCTTTTAACAGAGCTCTGCTACACTGCTGCAAATGTCACACCTGTGTTATATACGTGTACACTGCAACAGGAAAAGATGAAGGTTTACCCAAGGTTCTACAAAAATCTGTGACTAAAATTCAGCAGCCCTGAACCTCTCTGCCTGCATTCTATGCTATATAACCCTTATTAATCTTAGCTCTGTAATCCATTATTGTATAGGGAACCAACAAAAACTGTGCCACAGTACATAGGAGTAAGAAGGGCAATGGTTCCACCAACATTAGTGAGTGGTGGCAGACACAGCAAAGATGAGCTCCCTTGTCTCCATCACAGGCCGGTCTCTGTGAGATGTATTAATTTTGGTAGAAGCCTGTTTGAATGTTGCTTTGTGGCTTTCATGACTGATCTTCCTTGCAAGCAGCCAGCTCAGGGCATGAGCAGAGCAAACTCTAGTCTGCCTCTGCATGTCTGGTAGGCATACCTACACGTTGCCTGGCTGGAGAACTTCTCAGTCTGCAAGTGCGGATGAGGCGGATTACTGTGATTTTACAATAGTAACTCAGGCAAAGAGAGACGAGGTGATTAGTCCAGGGCCGTGTAAAATACGAGCTGTGGCTCAGAGTTAAGTCTAAACCCCTTAAATCTTATCCTGAAAGACTGTTCATCCATCATAACACTTGCTAAACTCTTTTCTCACTAATCTAGTATCTTCGTGCTGCTGTGTTGGAAGGGGGTCTTCTCTTATTCTAGGTTTTTGATCTTCTTTCTCAGACAAAGGTTTTGCCTACCCAGATGGTAGCAATTGGTTTCTGCCCTGCTAATTTCCCCATCTTCTCAGACGGCGGGGCCTGGATCCCAAAGATCCAAGGAATCCTTCTCTAATACATCCCTGCATGAAATGTATGCCAGTAAAAGCAGATAACCAATATAAGTCAAAATTACAATTTCCTCTCCTAGCCAGCCTTAATAGTTTTTGTGGCTTACCACAAGATTTGGGATGCCAATTACACTGCAGACAGATTTACAAATGCTGGAAGGGGAACTTCTCTTTAATCAGTATTAAATCAGCAGTGCAGTTATTAAGCACAATAGTTCCTTTTTGTGGAGAATTATCTGTAGCTCATCAAAACAAATGTGCTGTACCTCTCCAGAAATTTACTTGTACAGTGATGCCCATGAAAATCTTGTCTTTAAGGATTTTTCCCAGCTGAATCCATTCTGAAGAGCTGATTTATGATCTGCAGGTGTGAAAAAGTTACTTTATTTGGGGTTTAGATGCTTGGTTGAAACCTGTGGTTTCTTTACTGCGGAATAAAACTCCTTTGCCAGTGTGCTCTAAAAGGAAGCCTGAGGTCAAAGAGGAAGAAACACAATGTTTGAATAGCTGCTCATTATTTGAAAACTGCCCACCTTGTGTGCTGCATGGAGGTATGTTCTGCAGAGAACAATAGCATGTGATGGTGTAAAACTGAAGCATGTATCAAGCTGTGACCAGCTTGGAGAAACTATGAGGTTTCACGTATGGAGCCATCACATGCTCCAGCCAACAGGCCATCCTGGGAAACCTTAGCCCAAATAGGTGAGATTTGCCTGACTTATATATAACTGAAAACAAAGTCTTCTAACAAGGAAGTGCTGGACAACCTTCACTGCCATCTCTTGCAATTGCTGTTTATGATTGCAATAATAAACAACATCACTTGTTCCAGAAGTCTGGTCATTCTCTGAAAGGAAAATTGTCGGTGAACAGCTGTAAGAAGGACTATTAGTAAATATTTATGCTGTAGCATAATGACCTCTTTCACTAATGCTCAACACAGAGGACTTTTCACTTGCAGAAGTGTTATGGGCCAAGTCCTGCAAGGTGTGCCAGCATTGCAACATGCAGGGCTATTGCTACAGGTGCTGCCAGTAAATACTTCATCTTGCATCAGTTGCTCAACCAAGTGATGAAAGATCCAACTCTCTATTTTCGCATCTGCCTGCATGTTTCTTATAACCTTCTGTAACAAAGAAAAAGGAAGCAGCAACAACAGAAGGGTTTGGGATTGTCTTTCCGCTGCCGACTTACTGCTTTGCTTAGGGTTTGTAAACTGCCAAAGATAAATCTTGTTCGTGTGCATGTCAGCACAAGAAAGATCAGCATTTAAATCCAAGGAACAGCTGCTCCAGTGTTTCTCTTTCTTGCCCTATGTCTCTGACTGCTGCAATTGTTTTTGCTTTTCTTTGTGTTTATTTGGAGGAAGATTTTGGTGAAGAACCCATCATCCATCCAGTCCATACCCCTCTTGTGCCTGGCCTTCTGAGAGACTGAGCCACTTGGCTCCATTTGGGCTGTGGACTGATAAAATCTTGATGCAGAGAGCGGGAGGAAAAGTGCAGCTTGTTGTCCTAAACCTCTGATGGGCTGTTCAGAAATTGAGCTACATCTCATTTTCAAACAAATCAAATTTACCATTGAACATCTGCTGTCTGTCTGCTGCAATTGATTGCTTTGAGAGTCTTCCCTGACATCAGATGATTTATCTTTAAAGTAGCTTTTTCCTGCTGAGCCAGCTGCTATTTTACACTTTTTTACAACTTGTCCAAAGACAGCTCTCTTTGATAACAGACATGTGTGAAAAATTTGCATTAAAATAACCTCTTTTTGAAACAGTCAGCATACGTATCCTGAAAAAAAAAAATAAAAAATCATGGCAATGTCTGAATGGGTATTTATTTAAATGTGCTTTTTTTCTGCTCACAGTAGTAGAAAATGCTGTGTGAAAAAAATGTCAAATACAGTAAAATATGGTTTCTATTACAGTTCTCCAATGAAGTAATCAATCTGTGTCTCAGAACTCATTTACAGTGCAAAAGCTGAGAAAACATTTGTAGCCAAGAGTCAGGTGCCTCCAGCCATCTTGGAAAAGCATGACAAATTCATTGGTGTTTGGGTTTTGGCCTCTTACTAAACTCTGGGGACCAAAGAGAGATGCGCTCAGGAAGAAGATGTGAATCAACATTGAGTCAGCAATGTATGCACCAAGGGACTGCTAATGCTAAGCAAAAACTGGAATGAGTCAACTCTTAAAAGAAGGCGGCGGGGGGGAAGATGCTGTGCTTGCATTTGAAAAGAAGATGGTGTCTCTTGTGCTGGTCGTGCTATGGAATTAGCAGTCCATCTTTAGTGCATTTACTCTAACCCAAAGTGTGAAAGGCAGCCCATCCAACCTGGGACCGTTAACACAATCACAGGGCATATAATCATGACTAATGATGATTAGTCAGTTGTTATATGGAAATGAAGAATTCCTTGTGACAATAAACAGTAAGAAGTTCTCATGTTTAATTTGTTAAGGCCCCAGTCCGGCAGCTGGATCTACGTTGGTGGCCTCCTGTGCGTACGCAGCGTGATTAACACCAGATGAGGATCTGGCCATAGTCACTGATGCTTAGTAATGGTTATGTTGCTAATTAAAGCTCAGATTGTTTTTGGCCTGTGGGAGCCTTAGTTTACTACTCGAGGCCTAGAAATTGCAATCATTGGACAAGAACTTCTTGTCCACGTGCGGTGTGTTGTCACTAAGTCACAGTAACCCCTCTGTGGAGATGCAGGTTCATAACAAGACCTGTCTTCATTGTATTACTAAGTGGGGGCTTCCTGCATGTCAGCCTGTGGGAAGAGACTGTCAATGTGCATGAATTGATTCCATTGACTAGAGGAATCAATGAAGTGCTTGGTACGTAAAACGTGTGTATTGTCGTGTTTTGGTGCAAACTCATAGCTAGAAACTTGTTCACTTGGAAATGAAGCTCCTTTTCCACTGGAAGTGACTCATCATTGACTAATGATGCCCTCACCCAGTCAATGGCTCTTCTTTCTGAGTGTTAATAAACACTATGCTAATAAGCGTAGGCATAAGACACACACCCTGACCAGACTTGGTGTGCTCAGCAGTACAAGCATGCTAAAAGCAATCTAAAAGCAATCAGGAGTTCCTATCCTCTGAATTTCAGTGGTGCTTCATTTCCTCCTCATTTGGGGAATCCCACACACAGCCCAGCAAAGTCCCTGCCCCATATGCAGTGTGTTGAGTCTTGGACAATGTCTGCTGTCCTGGGAGTGGGAAGGAGGAGAGAGAAATGCTCCGAAATGAAACGGTGACTCTTCCTGGGTTGCTGCAGAAAAATGATTTCACTCGTTTTCATCATTTTGATAGTGCTACATTAAATTGTTGTCGCGACAGCCCATAATAATTTGTTCTTGAAAAGCTCTTTCTCCATAAAAAGGTGATGATGTGAGCGCCACTATTAGCTGTAACTATCCTAAAAATTACTGATCAAAAATGTAGCACCAAGTGATTTGACTGATGGCTCTCGCTGAACGGGTGTAAAAGGCTGGAAAAATCACAGCTGGGCAGCAGTCTTGTTTCTCCAATTCTAGATCTATAATGTAACTCAGTGCTAATGCTGTATAATGTCCACAGTTTTTACAAGATCTTTGTTAGATTTTATTAGTTTCATTTGATTTTATAACAAACTTTACAGTATGCTTATCAATACATCATGTTCTGGCTAACAAAAGCTGCACTGTTTAAGTTGATCTCTTTTTTTCCCTTCTTGAAGCTGTAACATAGAAGCCAAGTTAAGAAGGTGACAGCACCTGTTCACAATTTAAAGGAAATGAAAAGATTTTTTTCCATGGATGTAAGCATGAAATCATACATATCTGTATGGATATATAATTTCCCGCCATACTCCATCCTGTGGTAGACTGTGGCAAACCAGAGCTGCAGGCAGTGTAAATTCGAGGCATGCAGGACATATGGATGCATTTAGCCCACAGTCCTTTGCAGATGCTTTGGAGAGTAGGGGCTGCTACACCCATGCAAATAGTAAACTGCAGCTCTGTTCGCTGCACGAATATTGTTTGGGAATGAAAGCAATATACACAATACTGGGCAGGCTGACATTAAAAGCGTGTTTGATCTGAGCAATTTATGGCTTCCTTCTGTTAAATGATATTAATAGAATTAGCTTCTGATCCCAACGAGTTTGTGGTTTACATGTTGGGTTTTTCTTGTCAGTATGTTTGAGGCTAAAAACATGTTTTGCCTCTGACTTTATGCACCAGAGTTGTCTTTGTTATGATCTTCCATATGTCTAATGGACAGAATTTCAGCCTGTGTTGACAGAGCAATGCTGATGTGCACAGCCACTGATTTGTCCAGGTCTATGGATCTATAATGCTGCATTTGTGAGTAAAGATAAGGCAGTTCCTGGTCAAAGCAGGTGACATGTATGTGTGTGAAAAGCAGGCATACAGGTGATGGTCAGGATTACCAGTCAAGATCTGCTGTGACCGCAGAATTTAAGAGTATTTTGATTAATAGCATCACAAGTAATGAGAAGCCATCAAGCTAGTTGCAGACCTGGTCATCAATGGTTTTGAGATATCTACCATCTTGCCAACCATCCAAGATGAACATCTTCCTCAAGTAGCAGGATCTTTCAGTTGGCTTTCCTACTGTCCTTCCCTTTTCCTGATTGTGTTTCCTTGGCACTTGCTCTCCATCCCTCTATTGCTTGCCAAAGGCTGGTAATGAAGGACTTAGCCTGGCCTTGTTAGAGGACCACTGAAGCTGAGTTGAGCTTCATTGACACAGTGTCTCCAGGGCGCAGTGCTCCAGAGAGAACTGTGCCCCATTTCCTAGTGCCCAGGGGAAACAGCTTTACGCTGACAGAGGGGAGATTTAGATTAGATATTAGGCAATTGTTCTTCCCTGTGAGGGTGGTGAGCGCTGGCACAGGGTGCCCAGAGAAGCTGTGGCTGCCCCATCCCTGGCAGTATTCAAGGCCAGGTTGGATGGGGCTTGGAGCAGCCTGCTCTAGTTGAAGGTGTCCCTGCCTGTGGCAGGGGTTTGGAACTGCGTGAGCTTTAATGTCTCTTCCAACACAAACCATTCCATGACTTCATGATCACACAGCTCTGCTGTCCTCCATTTGCGCAATAAATACCACAGTGACTAGGGTTTTTAGCCAAATTTTAGACCCGTTGATACCAGTTAACTCAGAAATACGCAAGTGGCACATTTGTAAATTAAGGCGCAGTGTATAATATTTATTATAGGGAGAACGGCACCAAGTTGGGCTATTTTATAAGGTGAAGCTTGGATGTTGATTTTGGAGACACCCCCTTTATGTGTAAACGCACATACATACCACTGATTGCTTACGTGCTGCTTCTTGATCTGTGCATGCCGGTATGTTGCTTGTTCAAATGTAGGTTCTTCAGGAGGTGTATTTTTACATTCCTGCAGGGTCTGGTTCTCTACCTTTCCTGTGCTGTCTTTGGCATCAGCATTAAGAAAGAGATGAAAAAAGAAGGAAAATACCCAACCAACAAAACTGCTGGCAATTAGTGTCTAAACCTATTTTTAAATCAGGTTTATTTTTGTTTCATAAGAGAAAGAGCGTATTCTGTGTTGTGCTTGATGAATAATATCATTGTGCTAGAACACTTTTTGATTCTCCTTTATAATAACGTGGGTTTCATAGTAAGAAGACCTGAGTGTTTATGTTATATACTTCTGGCAATAAATTTGGAAAAGAAGAGGGGGGAAAAAAAAGCACTAATCCCAGGAGTTCTGAAACCTACACTCCTTCTTAAATGTACCCTGTTAAAGACATTAAGTCCCTTGCAAACATCCATCTATCAGCAGTTGAGAGTTTGTAAAAGGCGTACTTTGTTCTGAACTCCCTGCCCTACTGATTATGCACAGTTCTTTTATTCTGTGAATAGGATGACGACCCCTTAGCCTGGTAATGATGACAGATTTATGTATTTTAACACCCAGACGCTGCTGTATTTGCTAAGGGCTGCCAGACTCCAGCAGTGCTGCAACTGTAGTTTATTTTCATTGTCAGTTTGTGCTGCTTTTGAAGGTATTCTGCAGCCACTGGAAGCAGTGCTGCGGCTGCTCACAGAGGTTGAGATGTCAGGATGTTAAGAGCATAAGCCACCATCCTTAGACTGTTTCCACTCATAAAATGTCAGTTTTACTCTGGTTGCACACACGGGGTGGAACCTGTTCCTTGCACTGAAGCCGGGGAAAAGAGGGGAGAAATAAAACCCCTCAGAGCAGTAAAAGGAGTCAGATAACATAGAATTTATCCCTTCGTTTTCTACTCCCATGATGTATTTTGCAGCTCTCGAGTAAATGTTTTAAAGAGAACCTTCTTTTAACATGTAGTAAAAGCAAAGAACATAACCGTACCTTGCAAGCTTAGCTGGTAAAGCGCTGTATGGGTCAAACACATCTGTCCTCTGCACAATGCATCTGTCTGTGATTTCTTTTGGGTTGTTTTAAATTACTGCCAGTGCAGAACAATAGGGAGACAAACAGTGAGAACAATGCTGTTGTTCAATAACAAGCTAAATTATTAACAGGACTGTGCAGAAAATATTTCATGTAAATTAAAGGGAAACAAATTATTTGATTTTCCATTGCAATGATCCAGTGCAGCAAAGGCAGTTGATGTCTTTCTTCTTTTCTTCTTTCCTTCTTTCCTTTCCTTTCATCTCGCTGTTCCTGTGAGTGTATATAGTTTTCTTCCAGACACACTACAAAGGTCAAAAAAAGCAGACTATGGATGGGTTTCTGATCTCTTCATGCCAACCAAACCACTACATCTGAGTTTATCACACAATCCTAATGACACATAGGACTTTTCTGGACTTCGGTTTTAGGTTTTTTTTTTACTTCCAATTCATAGTTTCCCTGAAAAATGTTGTCAAGTCAGTTGAACTCTTTAGATGAGTCAGTTTTCTGCTTCATTGTCAACAAAAGGCTTGGAAATATTTGGGATTAAATCCTCCATTACGAAACTAATTGGTTTTGGAAAAAGCACCACCACCGAATTCTTTGCTGAGTTTTCTTTGGCCCAACAGTAGATGTTTCCCTTCTTAAAGAGAAGCCGTGTGAGCTGGCGTGTTGGTTTTGTGTTGGTTTTTTCAAGGTAGAATAAATGATGGTGACCTTTCCAATGAAGTAAACATGGACCTTCATCTCACCTTTTTTGAACGTGTAACTGACGGGAAAGAGAAGAGCTGGTGACAGTCCTCCTTGTTCACGGGCAGGGAATTTGGGGATGGAGTTGGATTCACTTCAGACGCAGGCTGGGATTCCCAAACCTGCCTGCTGCTCTCTCCAGAGCAATCCCAGGAATCTCTTCGAGGAGAGGAATGGCACCCCCCCAATCCCAGCACAGACCAGTGTTTGTGCTCTGTTTGCGGTGTCTCCTGACAACTGCAAAACCCACTGCAGTTTCTCCTGATAGCCTTTGGGTGTGCTTTGGCAGGAGAAACTCCAACCCAGGGGAAAGTTGTGGGAATCTGACATCAAGGGGGTTTTTCCAGCTCTTGTGAGCTGATTTGGTTTGAGTGTGGTTTCGTTTGTCCCCTTTCCTTCAAAGAGGCTTGGAAGATGCAGCAGCCTTCCCTGTGGGAAGTGAATAATGTCGAGAGTGAGTTTTGAGAAGCTGATCTGTGCCTTCAGCTTGAAATGCAGACAGGGTGCTGAATGTGCTCCTCCTGTACTGACAGGCATGCTCCTGAGATGTGAGATGGGAGCTAAATAACAGCTAAATAACTCATCCTGCTCACACTGGTGGATTGGTTGGCTTTGTCTATGAGGACCCCATCATTCCCTGTCTTTTGGGATTGTTTTCAGAGCCTCTGGGGAGGCGTCCAGAAAATTACAGCTCTGAGAAGCTGTAATCGCAGCCATGTGAAAACACATGTATGTGACCTTCAAACGAAACGAGGTTGTTCTCTGGGTGCTCTGTCCTTGGATAATTATGGAGAATTCTGTGGTGGCCCCTTGAAACCTTGCCATGATAAACAAACAGAAGGGCAACAGCTTTCAGGGGTAGATCGGTGGAATTGCATCAGAAAGGAATTTGGCCACCTGACATCCTCGGTACTGTCAGAGCTCGTGTGTATCTCCGATCTCTTTGCCGGGAATGATTTGGATATATTTTACCCTTGTTCTAGGTAAAACCGGGAGCCATGGGCATACTTAGCTATAAACTGTTTGAACTTAAATACAGAAGTTATGCCTTATATGTGGTTACTGCTGTTTGTTTGACTCATGTTAGCTCTTCTTAGGAAACTGGCCTTTCTTGTGTTCAAAGCTCCACACTTTACAGGACAGGCCTCCCACTGGGGGCCAGTTTTGCCACCCTTCTGCATCTGCAGTGAAGGAGGGAATATTGCAGCTCCTATGACAGCAATCTCTGTTCCTCCAAGGCCTTGTTGGCTTGTTCTGAAGGGGAAATAAGTTTCTCTAGATCCTTCCCACCTGGTATTTGAAGAAAGCACTGTTCTGTGTCTGGGGCAAAATCGCTTAAACTTTGCTTGTGCTGTGGACCCCAGAGATAGTTTCAGACATGAGGAATGAAAGCCAACACTGTTGCCATTCACTGAAACAACGATTCCTGTTCTTTCTGCTGCAGCCTTTTTTTTTTTTTCACGGTATTTTATTGCTTTTCTTATTGACAGCTACCTCCCTGGAGCTCCATACCAGGTCTTTGACTCTTAGCAGAGGGAGCCTGTTTACTGTGGGGAAATAACCAGTTTGCTTATCCCTTTATGGAGTTCTGACCTGCCTTCTTATGTTTCACGTGAGGTGCGATACCCGGTGCCACCCCAGCTCTACTGGATGAACAGTGATAACGATTTAACTTACTGCTAACGATTAAACTTGCATTGCTTTTGTGCCTTGCTTAGATGTGGTCCCATTGACTTGGAAGGTATTTTCAAGAGTGCTCACTTCACCCTGCCTATTTTGGGAGCTTTGCTATTGTAATCCAGTGGGATTTCTTCTGCAGCCGCAAATACTAAATCACTGCTGAGATGTTACTACCATTTCTTGGGTGATGCTTTGGTCTCTGCTCAGAGTGCAAAGTAGTGGGTGGATTTTTAGTTACTGCTTTTCTCAAGCTTCTCTTCAAATATGGCATGGACTGAGGCCATGAGTGAAATGCTGTTCATGGTCTCAGTGAGGGAAGAAGTGGACCCCACTTAGAGGTCTGTAATTTTAAAGGAGGAAGGTAAGCTAAAACTTACAGCACTTTATATCTAAAACTGACAGCACTTTATATCGGGGGCTGTGAAAGATGGAAGATAAAGGGGAGGTTTTCAAAAGCAGTCAGCCGAGGCTGGGTCAATCCCTTTTGAAGAGTTCCCATGAACTTCCATGGGATGAGTATTGCCTGTGCTGAAAGCTTCTGAAACCTTACCTACCCATCCAGTGACACCTTTTGAGAAATGTGTGTACTAAGCACACATTCCTGGGAAAAGGTAAGTAGGGTGCACATGTGTTGAATACGGAGGAGCTATCTCAGAAGCAGGTGTTTTGAAAGGAAATTGAGAAAACAGGTTTCTAAAGCAATTTTAATGAGCTCTATTGGCTGCCCTGGTCAGTAGGGACACTACTCAAGTTGATGCTATTTTTTCTCTCCTGTAAGCAAGACCTGGCCATAAGTTGGCTGTTGCAATAAGCAATCCCTCTAACACCAGTCCAACACATTCAGCTGTTGTGTGAAGTCATGCTGAGCACAAAACAATGGCAAGGTTTGGTAGTGTCTAACTCAGAGCTTGCACGATGCTTTGGCATTCGGAGTATGAAAGACATTTCTGTGCCACCTCTGGATGTGAGCTGTAACTGCTGTAACAGTTAAACACAAATTAATAAGAACATGAAGCCGGGGCCTGAGACAGTCCCAAGGTTGCAGTAATCAATTTTTATTCTTTTTCTGCCTTAAGAAAACTTAGGCTCAAATATCAGGAGCACTGCTGCTGGATGTGGTCCACACATGCAGTTGCCATTGGCCATGGCAGGAAATCAGTGGAGTTGCTCAGAAGGAACATATGTGAATGATGGAATGATAAGCAGGGTGCTCTGCCCGTGTTACAGGGTAACATCCCAATACCTGCCCTTGTTAGCTTCAGGACTGCTGGAATTTATCAGACTCATCTGAAGGGAATGGCTTGTCTTGGAGTTCTGCAGAGGGGAAATGAAGGAGAGAAGGAGCAAAAGGAGAAAAACATCAGGGGAGGGATTTTAAAGAATTCCTTCCTTTTGCATTGCAGACACATCAAGTACTTAATATTTTAAGAGCATCTTCTTACTTAGAGAATCTGGCAAAGATGGGATTCAGTATGAGCCTTCCAGATTGATTTACAAATCGGCCTTACGAACTCCTGCTGCTTAAACATACCAGAATGCGACAATTAAAGCCAACATCTGGAATTCATTGGTGGAGCTGATCCTAGATAAACATTAAATGAATGTCCATTTCCTTAGCATTGGATTTCCTCTGGCTACCACAGCTTAAGTAGTGTCATCCTATCAGATAGAGCTGATGATGATAGCAGAGCAAATGTCAATGTCATGAGCCAGGTCTATTTGTTCCATCTTTTAGCGCTGAAACTAGGACTAAAGCTGGGCTAAAAAGACAGTGTTTTTTTACCAGTAAACTGTGAGAATGGGTTCCTCATCTCAGTAAGCTGGGCCAGGCCGGTTGTGTGGCTGCCTTTCACTCCTGTGAAGATGGAATACTTCAGATTAGTTAGGTTAATCTCACCTGAGGAACTTTGTCTCAATAGAGCTTCTCCTCTCTGCTTCTCCCAAACCTGTCAGGGTTACTGCAGTCTGCCTCCATTCTCCACATCCAGGGAGAGATTCTGTTTGTTCATTGGTTAGAGAAAATTGGCTAATGAATTCGGGACTGAGTCCCACGTTACATAAATGGGAGCAAGTCACAACAAACCCTATGTTTGTTGTGACATGTTATTTGTTTCCCTTTGCAACAGATCCCTTCCCTGAGGCTTGGCTGAAGTGGAGAGTGATCAGTGCTGTACACGTCCATAGTGGTTGAGATGGAAAGCCATAGAGGATGTTTCTTCTCAAGGCCAAGAAAAGCTTGCTTACCTTGGCAAGAACCAGATTTCTTTGTGCAATCCAACCTACCTGTCATCATGGGGGAAGTAAAAAGCACCTTTTGGCTTTCAGTCATGCTCATGTTGCCCTCTAGTCTCTGACCTCCTTGGTCACTGGAGGAGCAAAACATGATGGTCTCTGGGTGGTTTTATTTGCACAATCACTGTGTCCACCCTCTGAAGCAGCTCAGTTCCGGATCACTGAAATGAAGGTGAGGAGAGGTGTTTCCAATGTGGGCAGACATTCTGGACCCCACAACCTGAGGAGAAAAATACCCCTTTAATTCAAAACTGTGACTGCTTTTAGAGGTGTAGCGTTCCACTAAGGCACATGAAAACCATTTGCTCAGTTCTGTGCTCAGGACGCCTTTCTCGCCTCTTACCTCAAAGAAACTGGATGAGATTTGGGGTCTTTAGGAACTTTCTGGGAGTCAAGGGCACATATTGAAGTGCCTGATTTCACCTGGCTGAGACATGAGGTTTTGCCCACAAGCAAACAGAAATGGATTTTGCGGAAAGCCCTCTGAATCAATCATTTTCTGCTTTGTACTGCGCAGGAGTTGTACTGAAAGAAGTAAGCGCATTCCTGGTGCAGGGGATCCTCCTTCCAACCTTGAGGGAATCTCAGAAATCTCTGTTAGTGCCTGATTGGGTCTCCCGGTCATCTCTGCTCGGCTCCTGGCTTCTGCTCAAAGCACAGCCTCTCCCTAGGGACCCCCATAGTCAGCATCTTCCCACTTTCACCAATCGGAGAATCAAGAGGTCCTCCTTCCCACTTCTTGCCTAGTCATTCACCTTTATATAAGCATCAGCTCAACACCTTGGTTTCCTTGGGGAAAATTTCATTACTCTTTTGCTTTCCTTGCCTCCACTTTCACACCCTCCTGGAGGGAGCTGGTAACCCTCAGCACAGTGGTGCAGAGGAGCCATGAGTGGGACCCATGCAGTTCTTGCACATTGCATTCTGACAGTGTAGAGATGCCTGCTTGGGGAGGCAGAAGAGTTCTTCTTGCTGGTTGGCCCTTTTTCACTTGTGGGTCTAGGAGCATTCATCTGCAATTTGAAACCGTACCATGAAAGAGCTCCACAGAGAAGAAATATTCAGGTAAGTTTACAGTTGTGTTATTTTGCTTTGCTGGTGACTTCTGTCTGGTAGGTTTTCCAAAGCAGCTGATAAATATCTTTGTTATGGTGCCAACAGGAGCCTGGAGTCCCAATTTCCCCCTGCGGAAGATAGGCCTTTGAGGTCTATAAAATTTATACGGTATACTTTCTGATTTTTATTAGCCTAATAAAAGAGATCATATTTTGTGTGCTTCTGTATCACTGGAAGTTATGACTGGGGAATCATTCTGCAGGGCAACAAGCTGAGTGCTGTGGTTGAAAATACTGATTTATCTGAGCTGTGAAAGTGGTAGACCAAGCAGATAATGAAAGTCCTTGAAATGCTTCAGACATGCACAGCCATTTTAGAGTATCCCACAAGGGGGCTATGGCTTACGCTGTCATTTAGCTTTTAGTTGCTGCTCATTAGTTCCACCTAAATACTTGATTTCTCCAGCCCATTCGTCATCTCTCAATTGTAACACTCCGAAGAGTGAATTTTCTTTGGTCTCCCTGTGTTTGAAAAGAGTTTTATGGCAACTGCTCTGCTTGTGCATGTGCAGCGCATGTATATACCTTTAAAAATATAATGATTTTTAATAAACATGTGCTTCCAGGCCCAACTATGAGTGGGAAGAGTAGGGCACAGCAGAAAGCAAGTCCCAGACTTTATAGTCTGAACAGATGAAGTTGATCAAGGGCTGGTCGAGTAACAGAGGTGCAAAAAGGTAAAGGGAGTCTCTAAACGTTGGGCAGTACATTGGTGCATAAATGGCCTCTATGACCCCTATTAGTTTCTTCTCTGCATTGTTTCTCTTATCTGGGCACCTAAAAAAAGAAACAAAGCATTGGCCAGTAAAGCACATGTTGATTAATAGCCTCTGTTTCTATTCAAATAGAAGTTTGTACCAACACTGGGTAAATAGTTCTGCTTGGGACAGAGCAGGGCTGGAATCGATCTACCGATTAGGTGTGTGTAACGTCTCCCTGCAAGTTCACCCATAACTTTTACCTTGATAATAAGGAAAATGGCTTTCTTCCAGTGAAGAAGAAAAAGAAAATGGTAGAAATTTGAAGAAGGAATAAGTTTTTTCCATTGCTTGGCTTAGGGTGGAATATTTTTAGGTATACGCATTTTTCTAAAATCATTTGTGTGCTAGTGGGAAAGCCTCCAGAATGACTTTATGTCAATACATCAAGAGACATGGGAGTGGAAGGAATTGATACGGTGTCACTTGGGTGGGATATTAGGAGGAACAGACCCTGATGAGAACTTCTGCTCTTTCCTCTGGGAAAACGATGTCTGCTGCATATCCTAGACACAACTTCTTGCAGCCAAAGGGCAGCTGAGCATATTGGTGAGGAGGCTTTGGGGCTGCATTACCTCTGCACAGTACCCGGAGTTGCTGTCAGAAGGAAATGCCACATCCTCCTGGCCTCCTCCTTCCATGCAAAACCCCACTAAATAGCTGTGTCTTTGCCATAAACGTAGGTGAGTCCCCCTTGCCACCACATAGAAGCAATGACTGAGCTCTTTGGCCTTTTTGTTCAGTAAAGGGCAGTGGAAGGTAAAGCTGAGGTGACTCCGTTGCCTTCTACATCATTTTTGTGACCTAAAAATAACACTGCGGCCCCTGCGGTTGCTATTAGGGTTCTTTAGTGCTTCAGCCTTTTATTTTCCCCCTTCCCTTTCCAGAACACTAGCACTGCTGAGCAGAAGAACTGCTCCATTGTGCAAGCCCAAAGGAAACACTGCATAGAAAATGCAAGGAATTTTTAGGCCATGATATGTTTGGACTAGGAAACAGGGGACTTGGAGGAATGCAGAGCATGGTTCCAAAAATATTCCTTGCAATAGTGCTCTTGGTCAGTAACAGTTATTTTTGTTGGCCGGCCAGTGCCCTGGAGAAGAGGTGATGTCATTCCCCAGCATTGGTGGAGGTGGGAATACAGAGAGTGCCCTGTGGTTTTGCAAGGCTGGGAGCAGACAGCTGAGCCAAATGCCTTCTCCTGTCTCAAATGCTCTTTCTGTTGTAAAAATAAATGAATTAAAGAAATAGCGTGTTGTGGGGGATGGTGAGGATGGCTTTAAAATAATTCACAGCACCATAGAAGCATTTTCTATAGTGATAGTCTCTTCATCCTATGTGATCTCCATTCCTGTTAGCTCTTCTGCTTTTCTGCTTATAGTGATGTGCGTGCTTAGGGGGTGCTTTGTGTTTATAATGTTATACATCTGTAGTTATTAAAACTGTTCAAATCATAACCAAATTACCAAATCATCGCATGCCTCAGCGTCTCTGGGCATGTGAATGTCTTCACAGTGATTGAAATGGGCTGATATACCCTAGAACAGCTCTGAAGAAGAAAGCCAGCACTTCTATAGTAAACAGGGTAGAACAGTAAAATATTGGGACCTTTATCCATGCTAGGTGACTCTCAATGTTCATTATGATCTTGGTGATGCTGATTTGACTTTTAAGAGCATATGAGAAAGAGAGCAAGTGAGAAACTGTGATTTTTAAAACAGTTTGTCTAGGCTGATATGATAGTAAAAGCTGTGTGAACCCAGTGAGACTGTAATTGCCCCACAGTCTTCCCTACCTTAAATTATGTTCACACAGGTAGTTAAGCCAAATTTCCACTTTACCCCAGAAAGAGGGGTGCACAGCATACTGGACATGAAGCAAGGAGATAAGAAACCTGGATTTTAATCCTGGTTCTGGCATTTAGCTACTGGGTGCCACTGGGTATTGCTTTCGTACCTGGGTCTTAGATAAGCCACTTGTGTACTTCCAGAGGGACAGTGTTTGTCCTTGCAGGGCTCTTATGGCATCTTTATTTAATTGCATGGCAAGTAGTAGCCACACCAATGATATTTGCTTCTTCACTAGCGCTTGTAAAAGTTGTGTCTTGTGAAACGACATGAAGGACAACAGATTTGAGCTATTTTGGATCACGGGAGTGGTCGGAACTCTCCTGTTCAGTTCTTTATTGCATGATATTCCATAGGGAAAGGAAGAACCTGTAAGAAACCACAGGACTGCCTTTCCCAGAATTCCTCAGCCAGGTATCTTGGAGCTGCAGAGGAAAGAAAACTGCATAAAAACCACTCAAAAGCATATGAATGCAAAGGTTTCCTAACCTTGAAATTTAACATTGGGGTTGATAAAATCCATGCAATGCTGACAGTTATACAGTGGCAGGAAATTGTTAGAGGTGTCAGGTTTTCCATTTTAATTCCGGGAACATTCTGGCAGTAGATTTCCTTGAAAATGCTGTTGAAAAGGTCCCACTTTCTAAATTGGAAAGATTTACAATTTACCTTTTCTGTTAACCTCTTGTTCCTCAAAAGGTTAAGTAAGGGAAATTCCTTAACACTGGTAGCAATGTGACAAGGTTTCCTCAGCACTGGGCTACACTGGCTTTCTCAGCAAATACACTAATGCAATGGTAAAAGAAACATTTACTTGCAAGTCATCTACGGGAATAGGGCATTCCTTCCAGCCCTTTCACCAGCTTGTTGTTCCCTGGATACATTTAAGGACCATCCTTCTTGAATTGTGGTACTCAAGATGAGGTAGCACTAAATACAGCCGTATAATCACCTCTTTTGACTACATTTTGCAACTTAGCTGTTGCATGGGTGTCATACATCTTCAAAGTATTATACAATGTTGAGTGAATTAATCCTCAAATAACCCAGGAGAGAATCACATAAGCATATTTTTTATGGCAAAGTGGAGCTTGGGATATCAGCACAGCCAATTAATGCAGGCGAAATCTACTTTGCTTGAGGGTGGGCAGGTACATTTGGCATTGTTGTTGAAATCTGAATTCCTTTAGGATACTTGTAAAGCAGAATGGGGTCTGGTAGATTAGGCATCAACATGTGGCGTAAGACTTACCTGTAATCAGTACATAATGTCATCAAGTTTTGCTGAGGAAAAGACTGATATTTGCTAATGTGAGGTTGGGGCTATGGAGATTGATGCTTCAGGTGCAGGATGGTTGCTAAGGGTTGAGCTTGGAGTGTGGGAGAAGGAAAGGATGCTTCAGTGCTTTGGAGGTGTTATCCCAGGCTGTGGGGTGTGAAGGCTGGGGCAGTGCTGGAGTAGGAGCACTAGGACAAGAAAATGGGAGCTAACTTGGATTCAAGCTAAACCATCTATGACAAGGACTGCAAAAGATGCCTCTCTAGAAAGAAGAAGTCGTTGAAGCTCTTGGAGGGTCTGGAAAGGGATCAGGCAATCTCAAGGAACATTTTTCCCAGGGATAATCCACATCTCCCGATTTCTGTCCATAACAGCTGAATAACCAGCTGCCTCTTCCCTGCCTGGATCTTAATATGGTTGGGACAGCACAAAAAAAATAGTTGCTTCTGAGGTTTCATCAGAATTTCTTGGATTATCTGCTGACTGTGGAGCAGGCATGGAAGGCTGTCGCAGACTATGGGCTGGGGAATATGTCAGGATTAATAGACCAGCCAGTCCCTTGATTAGCTCTACCCTGGCAGCTGCCTGGTAGCCAGCTTCCAGTATAAATAATCTTATAACTCTGGGGTTGATATTTCCAAAGCTTAAAATATGAAGGCCATACTGTGCTCTTTCTCAATATCATGACCTTAATAGATTTCCAGTAAGAGCTGTAAAAATTGTCCCCACATCCTCTCTGCTTTGTGACTTGAAAACATCTGTGCAACAGTGCATGGCTTACTTTCCTGGGCAGGACTGAATGAAGCCCATCGCCTAACTGGAGAGGAAAGATCTGTGATGTGCCCCAGATTAAAGACATCTGATGGTCTCTTGAATTAGTTACTGAAGTAGATTTGTTGTTCTGAAGCAAATTGTGTCAGAAACATTAATGGGCTAATTATTTATAGAACAGGATAGAATAGAATAAAAAAGAAATAGAATAGAATAGAATAGAATAGAATAGAATAGAATAGAATAGAATAGAATAGAACAGAATAGAGCGGAACATAATAGAATAGAATAGAAGTTTAATGTAACAGAACAGAATAGAATTTTTCAGTTAGAAGGGACCTACAACCATCATTTAGTCCAACTCTCTGATCAATTCAGGGCTGACCAAAAGTTAGCATGTTGTTAAGGGCATTGTCCAAATGCCTCTTAAACACTGACAATCATGAGGTATTGACCACCTCTCTAGGAAGCTTCGTCCAGGATTTGACCACCCTGTCGGTAAAGAAATTCTTCCTCATGGCCAGTCTAGATCTCCCTTGGTGTAGCTTTGAACCATTTTTGTTTCTATTCTTCTTACAGTCAGATGAACTGCAATTATTTAGTTGATTGTTGGGACACACACTGAAAGAGACAAACAGGACAAGGAAGCAGCAGCACATTGTACTGCACTGGGGAAAGCGGATACAGAAGAGGGATTGTTGAGGGCCCAAAGGTCCAAAGTGCTTTGTTTTAAGGAGCTCAGCGGGGCAGGTTATGGACACCTTATGCTGAAACCTAAAGCATCAGGCTTCATTGATGCATGCTTCTGTGGTACCCTTAGGTAAGTTCCCAAATGCCATGAAAATTGAAGGAAGGTTGTACAGAGGCAGTTTTATACAGCTGTCTGGAGCATCAAGTTAAAATAAGCAACCTTTGGACTAAAGGGGTCCTGGAGACAAAGATGGTGAAATGGGGAATGGAGACGCTAACAATTTCCTGGAGGGGGAAGTCCCATTTATCTCCTAGAGCCGTGCTGTGTGTTGATGCAGGTTATTGAAACAGGGTGTTACCATAGCCACTTCCTCACACTGGCGTTGCGACACCCTCCCCCAGTGAAATTCCTGCCTTCCCTTTAGTCATTAGCAAAGTCCCAGTTTCTAGCCAGCTTTCCCATGGGTTGCTCCGCAGGGCCGGTCATTTGCTGCCAGGCCCCTCTAAAAAGGATTTCTCTATCTGGATTGTACCATGTCGCAAAGCCGGCAGTGAGCACTGGATTCATTTTCTGTGTTATTGTTAGAGTGAGCTCTTTATAACCATTCAATTTTCTTTTAAATAAATCCCATTTGGAAAAACAAATCCTGCCCATAAAAGCAGCTCTCTGTGCTGGGTTAGTTTTCAGCATACCGTACACAGCTGTATATTTGGGTTTATGTCTCCAGGCTAAACTCTCATTCCTCTGTGCAGCCAGTGTATTCATGCCAGAGCAATGGCAAAGCTGTTTCTTGGGACTCTTAGGGTTTCATTTGGTCTAATGGCAGTAGGGAAGATGGAAGAGAATAAGGTGGGAAGGTGAATAAGCCAGACAGTTTGTCCCAGGAACTCTTGTGTAAAAGATTATAAAGGGCCCAAGGTCATGCCCATAAAGTCTAAGGTGGTAGAGATCCCTGTGTCAGCTTTTCCCCAGTCTCCTAGGCATTGCATGCATCCTGTCACTCTGGCTCCCAGGTTTCACCTCTTTTTCCCTACCCTTTCTTCTTCCTCCATGCTACCTGTGCACCATGGAGACAGAGCATTACCTCTGACCACATGCAGAGGTGGGAGGGACATCTAAACAGGGTAGCCATCATCCAGGACAGAAGTCGAACTTCTCTGTGACTCCCGCTTTTCTGTGCCCACAGAGGATGCCGGGAGGGCTGAGTCTTTTTAGGAATAGATGCAGTTTGGTGGCACCCAAGACTGCATTAGAAAGTTCCTGAGAGCATCATCTATTTTTTTTAACCCAAATATAAGTATCTGACCAGTGTACTCATGTTTCCATGGAGGACAGTCCTACAACATGGCATGAGACATCCCAGATTCTTGGAGAATTCTTGGAGAATCTGGGATGAATCCCAGAATCATCCCAGGCCTTGGAGACCTTAGCTGCTTTCAAGAGTTGCAAATGCAAGGGGAGAAAACATGGGCACTATAATTTTTTGCCAAATTAAGAAAAATCTTCAGCTGTTTGAGTTCACTCCCAGCAAACCGCAGTTCCTGGAGGTTCCCAAAAGGTCAACAGCAGATTAATGGCTTAGGCCATGTTGTGTTCATGCAAAATAATCCCACTCAGGATGCCCTATCTGTCTCCTAATTGCCAAGTCAATGCTCTTCCAGCTTGACTGCCTCAATCCACTGGGCCTTCATGTGCACAGCAAAGGGATAGGGAGGACCAAGTGAAGTTGTGCTGGTGGCATCTGACTGTGGGAGTCGCTAAAAGCCCTGCAATACAAGTCCATTACCCTTAACTCCCACTTCAGTCAGTCTGGTGAAGAACCTAGGTATTGAGGTGTGCTGCATCTCTCCAGTTCCCCAAGCTTTCCGTTTCATAGCTTCATGTTCTCTGAAGCGTATGCTTTAAGCTTCACTGCTTCTTGCAGCCTGTCTCTTTAAATTCCTCTTTCCCCTTTTTTTTCCCTGCAACAGGGAGATGAGAAGAAGCAACTGTCCCACAATTGCTGCCAATTATTTGCTGGCTGATGCTTGAATATAAGGAAAAGTCAGCAAAATATAGAATCTGTGCAGGGGGAGACAGATCTCAAAAGAAACCATGGGAATTGGAGCTCGTTTGAGACAAAAGCACTATTATTCATTATGGGCTTCATCTGAGCAATTTCAATGTGTAAGACACTGCAGACCTCCACTGTTGGGACACAGAATGGGATATTCCAGCTGGAATGAAAAAGTCATATGAAGATATAATTATGAAGTAGCATGAGGCACCCTCTTCCTTTTCATCCTCATTACATCTGGAATTATTTCACACTGTTATTTAATAATGCTATAGCAATAATACTTTGCAGCTCCTTAACAATAGTTTAAAGAAGGTCATTAGTGGAGAGTTACACTTAAATTACATAAGACTATTTAAAAGTATATTTCTTTTCATCTCTATGTGGAATTCTTGAGACAGAGTTGTTTATTTCTGCTTCTGTCTGTCCTGGATGTGAGAGAATTCAAAGACCTATTTCTGGATATTGTCTTTGCAGAGAGCTGGGCGCTTTTTTTCAGTGAGCTTTCAATGGTGGAAGGAAGCCTGGTTTAATACTTCAGCCAGAGCACAGGATGAAATCTTTTAAAGCAGTTTTTGCTTGCTCTAGGGCCTATGTGCCACTGTTGAGGAGGTGGGGCAGGATTTTTGGACACTGCAAAGAAACCGTATTGTTCTATATAATGCAGAGTGAATTCCTAGTGGGACTTCCTTAGGCCTCAGCACACAAAGTTGGCCAAAGGCTCCTGTTCCTGCGTTGCTTTTGACCTCCTGTTCATCCTTTCTTGTGTAAAACAATGCAACAGTCATGGGAGAAAAGTTCTTCAGTTCCTGTGGATCTTCACAGCTTGCAAAAGGTTCAGCACTTGCGTAGCTTCTGCTAAAACAATTTCCTTGCAGAAATAATTTAATGGAAATTGGAAAAGTCCCCTTATTTCAAGTGGCAGTTCTCAGGCTCAGGCAAAAGCAGCTGAGCTCAGGTTTTCATTGTGATTCTCTGAACTAAGGAGTTGAGTGAAATGGGGGTTCTGGTAATCTCAAAGTTTACTATGGAGTGTCTGAATGAGAAGGCACAAAGAGAGAGAAATGGAAGTGATTTGCAGATTCATGTCTTAAATATTACTGAAGCTCACAGCTTCTCATTCAGGTTGGACCCTCAGCAGCAATTCGTGTCACACCAGCAGCAGCTTGCTTTTCCTCAGGTAGATGTTTTACTTGCTGTGGTCATGTCCTTGGAGAAAAACAGCAAGTGCCTGTGATTAAGAAGGTGATTTGATAGGACTGAAAGGGAAAAATGCCCAAGTTTTTAAACTGAGGTAAATATTTAGTGCCTATGTCAGGCACACGGCATTTGATTGCCTCAGTGCATTACCTCTCCTCCCTCCCTCTCCGCTTACCTGTCTCTGTCACTTACGTTTTTGTATGACATGAAAGTACCTGGTAGAGGCTTATGAACTCGAGGCTTTTCCAGACCTTTAATTTGAAGTGTGGTGATGTGATGGCCAGAAGCGCATTGATAAAAAGCAGGATTCTGCCTCGTGCCCTCCCTTGGGCTTCAGCCTAGCCCGATTTGTCCATTTGCTTGGGAATATGCCAAGGCTGAATTTGATTCTCCAGTTTTGAAATGTGCTCTCTGTCTTTGGGAACATCTTGCGGGTATTTTTCAGGATCCAAGAATTACACCATGGGAGAACTGGGCTTATGGCATTTTCTCCATGTCATTTGTACTACTCCTGTGGTGGCTAGCAGCAGAGGAAACACCATGAAATAAATCCTGGGAATCTACTGCCCATTCCCAGCTACAAACTCTGTGGGTCCCACTGCAGAATGGGTCTTTTCTTTTTCAGACAGCATCATTTGCCTTTATAGCAAGAAACTTGTTGATTTTGTTGTTTTGTTTATTATTATCATCACTATTATTACCATTTCATTCCCTTTAGCCTACTTTTTATTTGTGTCCCAAACAGTTTTAAATACATCTGGGTCATTTCTTATTTATATGATAGTGTTCAGAGGTGCAAATGCCATGGCAAAAAGCCATGTTGAGCTGGTCCTTTTTCTAACATGTAGTAAAAAACAGACTTCAGCCCTATGATTTTGCAGGCTAAGTCAACTACACAGACAAATGGTGAGTGACAGCCCTTGTCCCATTTTACTGCATGAGAAAACTTGCTTGAAGTCCCAAAGGAATTTTGTATAGGAACTGGAAACTAAGCCCCTGTGTTCCAGGTGCTATAGTCAGGAGTCTCTCCTTCTTTCCCAAAACTTATTAATAGATGCTGTTTCTCTGCCAGAGAGGGCTTTTTTTTCTGATTTCCTGATATGGAACCTAAATGTTTTCTTTATGAATTTCATTCTGCTGGTCCAAGCTAGGTACAGTGCAAAGAATTCAATGTCCCATTCTGGTTTGGCTTTGGCTTTCTACTATTGACAACACATATAGTACAGGTAGATTGTTGGTGCATCAGGGAACTTCTCTGTCACATATGGAAGGTATTGTGTGTTAAAATTTTCCAGTCAGGCAGCATTATAAGGTATCTTAAAGCAAGCTATAATGTCTCAGTGTGAAGAGGAGACGTGGGACAAGGGTGCTTCCATGCACACAACCTGGCCCAAATATGGAGGATGCAGTCTTTTTACCATTTAGAAGGTTCTGCTGTATAACCTAAACCCTGACTATGGTGGATATTTTCCACTTTAATTTGTATTTTGGTTTGTTTTATTTTTCCAAATTGTTTCTTTCCAAGTAACATGCAGTCATTTGTTCAGATCTACTGCAGATTGTGATGGTGCCTAGAGCAATAGTCATTGTGAGAGCAGGCCACAAACTTCCTTTCTGAACATATTCTGAAGTTTGGTGGAACCAGAAATTTCTGTTGTAAGATGGCTTCTGTGCCAAAAACTATTTACGTTTCCATAAGAAAAACACTAAGAGAAATACCTCCATAGAAGATGTCCCCTTGAACAGTGTAACATGGCTGTAAGGTCTTTCTGACCAAACTCAACTCAAAGTGGTGACATGGACAGTGAAATTTAGTGTGCCATCAGCAAGTTTGCCCATGACACCAAGGTGTGTGGTTCGGTTGATATGTTGGAGGGAAGGAGTGCCATCCAGAGGGACCTTGACACATTTATGAGGTGGGTTGATGCCAACCTGATGAAGTTTAACCATGCCAAGTTCAAGGTCCTACAGCTGGGTTGGAGCAATCCCAGGCACAGCTACAGGTTGGGCAGAGAAGAGATTGAGAGCAGCCTTGCAGAGAAGGACTTGGGGGTGTTGGTTGATGAGAAAAAGAATATGAGCCGGCTGCAGTGTGCTCTTGCAGCCCAGAAAGCCAACCGTATCCTGGGCTGCATCAAAAGGAGTGTGACCAGCAGGTCGAGGGAGGTGATGCTGCCCCTCTACTCTGCTCTCCTGAGACCTCACTTGGAGTATTGCATGCAGTTCTGATGTTCTCAACATCAAAAGGACATGGAACTGTTGGAACAAGTGCAGAGGAGGCCATGAGGATGATCAGGGGACTGGAGCACCTCCTGTATGAAGATAGGCTGAGAAGGTTGGGGCTGTTGAGCCTGGAGAAGAGCAGGCTGCGTGGAGACCTCATAGCAGCCTTCCAGTATCTGAAGGGGGGCTACAGGGATGGTGGGGAGGGACTCTTCATTAGGGACTGTAGTGATAGGAGAAGGGGTAACAGGTTCAAACTTAAACAGGGGAAGTTTAGATTGGATATGAGGAAGAAATTCTTTCCTGTAAGGGTGGTGAGGCACTGGAATGGGTTGCCCAGGGAAGTTGTGAATGCTCCATCGCTGGCGGTGTTCATGGCTGGGTTGGACAGAGCCTTGGGTGACATGGTTTAGTGTGAGGTGTCCCTGCCCATGGCAAGGGGGTTGGAACTGGATGATCTTAAGGTCCTTTCCAAGCTCTACCTATTCTATGATTCTATGATTCTATTCTATAAAAGCTGAGATCCATGGAGGACCAGTCTAGGGAGGGCTGTGCTCATCATGAAAGTTTTTAGCTTTACAGCAAGAAGGAATTTGTGTGTTGAAAACTGGTTTTGTTTCCTTGGTGCTACAGTCCTACGTAGCTTGCTCCACACATAGTGCTCATTTCTCCCCTTCGCAGTATCTTGTGTGATACTTTACCCAGCAGGACGCAATACAATATGTGCAAATAGTGTTTTATATCCATTTTGGGTAAATGACTGGACAACCGCGACGAAAGTGAAGAATGGAGGCTGTTTCCTCTGATTAGAGCATATTTCAGAGTAACGTCTCTGTGATTCAAGCTGAAGGGAGTTTTTTAGGTAGGCAGTGCACAGGAATTACACACATTGGAATTTTGACTAAAGCAAACATCTTTGCTTTTGTGAAAAGCGCAATGAGATTTTTAATGATGATGAATGATCAGCACACTGGTTTTATGTCTTGCCCAAAAGAGGGATGAATCATAAATGTAAGAGCTGGAAAAGACTTACAGGAAGAGATCATCTAATCATCCCCAAGAAGACAGGCTCACATTAATGTCTGGTGGTTCAATGCACTTGAAGAACAGTTAAGTAGTAGTAACTTAGTTGTTCTGTTCACTTGATTTTTCCTCATGCTTTCAGTTTTTCCTTCAGTTTCATTGCGTTCCTTAAAAAGAGGAAAGTACATCCTAAGCCTTTCTCAATGACAGATGCTAAGCAGTGCTCAAATCACAGAAGCCAGATCCTGCCCAAAACTTTTTGGTAATTACCAACCAATGAAGAATTTCATAGTTTGAGCATTTTGCAAAGATAACAACCACTGGATCAGTCATTTGCACAGTGCCAGGAAAATACTATGCTGGTTTTTACTAGGCACAAATCTGGCTTTTTCTCTGCAAGCTTTTTATGATGGTTTAATTTAAGTTTAGGAGGTAGCCCAATCGTGTCTCTCATTTAAAAAATGTGTGTGTACAGGAATAGCTAAAAGTTAAGCAAATGAATATAAAATTACATCCTTTTCTAGGCAGGACTAAGCTGCCCGATAAAAGGAAGCTTTCTTTGACAAGATCTCCTAAATAAAGCCTTTAAGCTAGCTCCTCTGGCAAGTATTTTAAGAAGTATTTAGAAAGCCATCAACCCAACATCAGCCTTTATTTTCAGAGTTTCTGCAACTGTTTCCTTTTATACCATTTGGATTAAGGGCGCTTCCATTGCACCAGAAGTAGGGGCTGTGTTGAGAATTTGCCAGGCTCTTGAAAACTATGTGTAATTTCCAAAATACAGAGAAAATTGCATCTAGTGCTTATTTGGAACATGGCAGGTTGCTTCACCGAACATGGTAACGCAAGAGCGTTACTATGCCCACAGAGGGACACGTATTTTGACAGAGCTGTGGCTATGCCAACCTGTCCTGGGTGTCCTGAAAACTCTCTTCCTGTGTCCTGTTTTTGTAAGAGGGATTTCTGAGTAATTTCTGAGGAGGAGACGTTGCATCATGGGATGGTGTTAGGAAAGTTGTCTGAGCAGCTGCAGCTGGTGGACTTCATCCCTATGCTTCATGCTCATCCAAGCCTGTACAGGATTGCCTCTCATTGAGGGTCATCAAAAATACCTGCAGCAGCTCATTGCCTCTGAAAGCAGCAGAGAATTCAGCAACCAACTATTACAACCAACTCTTTTTAATAGAAGTAAAGATATCTCTCATTTGCAGATAGAGAGATAAGCTTGTCCTTGACTTTCTAGAGGTTCTGCTCCAAGACACAGTTTAACATATTAACCACTCACTGACTTTGGTTTCTGTGAAATATCTGAGATCACTTAATGCATTTTTAAAAGCAATAATCATTGTTCACAGGGACAAATCAAGTTGAATGTTGTGCTAACAACCATGTTTGCTAATACTATGCTTTTCTTCTTTGCAGATGAGACTGAAGTGTATTATTCCAGGTAGCTAGAGAAGGGAATTGTGCATGTCCTTTACTAAAAACAATGCTGTAGGCTGTCTTGCTTATCAGTCATGTGGCTAGGTTGGTGCCAGGAAGGATGACTGATACCATTGCATCTTACGTTTAGTTACCTAACAAGAAAATAACAATAACAACTCAAGCCAGGCATAAGGCTTGTTTGCATATCCATGTCACCTTATGCTTTGTGCTCCTGAGATGTGTGTCTCATGGCCTGAATGAAGTCCCTGAACAATAGCTACAGAATAAATAGTAAGTTACAAAAATGACCATCATTGTAATGACTGTGATCCTACA
This sequence comes from Myiopsitta monachus, assembly GCA_017639245.1. Taxonomy (NCBI): domain Eukaryota; kingdom Metazoa; phylum Chordata; class Aves; order Psittaciformes; family Psittacidae; genus Myiopsitta; species Myiopsitta monachus. Next base: position 110,792,717 of record CM029917.1, on the reverse strand, counting down.
TTGTTAAAATTCACAGGTTACCTAAAAGAAATTCAGAAAAGAATAAGGAAAATAGTTAGTGCCATGAAATAATTCATATTATGCTGTTTTCTAGCCCAATCTAGTAGACCATACCAACAAAATGAAGGCCTTTTGTCTTATTTCTGAGACAGCACAGTGATTTCAAAGTATGTCTTCTGTGTCTTTCTCACATGGCAAGGACCTTCCATTGCCAAAGCAGGAGTCTTTGATTTTTGCTTTAGTGCTTTTGGCCAGGATCTCTCAAGATACTTATTTTGTGTGTGTTTGCAGCCAGGGATATTATGGGGCTTACCTCAGGCAGTTAACCTTCTTCTTTACTGAGGCCTTGTCATGGTTTAAGCCCAGTCGGCAACTCAGCCACGCAGCCCTCACTCACTCCCCCCACTTCCTCCCTCCCTGCTCCCAGAGGGATGGCAAGGAGGATCGAAAGAATGTAACTCCCACAGGTTGAGATGAGAACAGTCCAGTAACTAAAGTATAACACAAACCACTGCTGCAACTAAAGTATAACACAAACCACTGCTGCTGCCACCAATAGTAATAATGATAAGGGAAATAATAAGGGAAGAGAATACAACCGCTCACCGCTCACCGACCGATACCCAGCCTGACCGAGCAGTGAACTCACTCCTTCTGGGTAACTGCCCCAGTTTATATAGTGGGCATGACGTGCTGTGGTATGGAATACCTCTTTGGTCAGTTTGGGTCAGGTGTCCTGTCTCTGCTTCCTCCCGGCTTCCCCTCCTCCCTGGCAGAGCATGAGGCTCAGAAAGTCCTTGGTCAGAGTAAACATTACTGAGCAGCGACTGAAAACATCGGTGTTATCAGCACTGTTCCCAGGCTGAAAGTCAAAAGCACAGCACTGCACCGGCTACTAAGAAGGAGAAAAATGACTGCTACTGCTGAACCCAGGACAGGCCTCAAACTGAGTCAGTGCTTTGGCTTTCACTGTGGTGCTCGGTGTAGTTACTTCGAAATTGTAAACTGTGTTAACTAAAGACTTTTGCATTTCCTGTGAAGAATATAGGCAATGTATCATGCCATGTGATAGGAATGCAGTCAGTGTACATGTTCTTATGATCTCTTTCGACCTTCAGCTACAACACCTAATTGTACAGGTTATGTAGGAAAAGCCAGTCTCATCCCACAGGCATTTTTCTGTGGTTGCCTCGAGAGGAGCCATTTGGCTTCTGTGGACAAGAATTTGTGTGATTGTAGAGCACCAAAGTTAGGCTACCATTGTCTGCTGCAAAATGCAGTAGCTGCCTTTGCAATTTATAAAGAAACTTGATCAGGAGCAATATTTGTGACTTGAAGGACTGAAGGAAGTTGGGAGATTTCACTGAAAGCTGCAGAAGTGGGAGGCTGACTGCCACAAGGTTTCTTTGCTGAAACAGCCATCTAGTAAAACTGGTATCAGCCAAGGTTATGTCAGGGAAGCCAAATGACTGTTGCTTTTACCTGAGGATCATTTCTTTGTGTGAATCTCTACTGGGACTTTCTTGTAGAGAAAATGAACCCTAAGACTAGCTACTCAGCTGGAACAAATCAATTTTACTAGCAATAGCAGGATTTTGTGCATATGATTATATTCTGTGTCTATTTGAGCAAGGAAGAGTTTGGCAACTGGAGGTGTACAAGTATAATGTTTCTAGAGTAGATGAGGCATCAGAAAAGAGGCTGTGCTGAAGACAGGCTGAATTACATTTGCTAAGTGGATGGAGCCCAGCAGGCAAATCACATTTCCCTTTAGAAGCCTGTCCCTGTGTACAGAACTGTCTGGTATCGCAGTGCTTTTTAGATGTCTTTCAAACATTGACTGTTTTTAAAGCAAAGAAAGGTCAAGCGTTTCTAACACTGTGTTCACCCTTGCTACATTGATCTCAGTGTCAAATCTGATTTTGCTGAGTCAGTGTCCCACACCTGGACATTGGCTCTCCCTTCTTACTGTTCCACCTCTCATTTTGTCTTGGACTTTCCTCTTCAGTCCTTTGAGTTTGCCATTTGTTGATTAACAAACAGGTGAACAGAAGAATCACAAGGCCTTGTTATCAGTTTGGCTCACTTCTAATTAAATGTTCCCATCAGACACTCCTGGAGTCTTAATGTGGCAGAAGAAATCAGTGAGTGACAGAGTTAAGTGCCAATGCACTTTGCAGTAATTACAGGCAGTGGGGCTGTCTTTGAGGTCCTCTGAACTGAATAGATATAAAGGGGCTGGATGTTACATCCTCCACTGGGGAAAAAGAAGCTGCCTTCGGATTAGTGATAAATGAAGAAGATCTGTGAAAGGATTGTTAAACTGTGTGCTGTGGTTGAGTGCAGAAACATGCCCTGTTTGCTAACTGGGGTTTTGGTGGTTTTGTTTGGATTTTTTGTTTTCTCCCTTTTGAGAATAATCCCACATTGTGCCAGGATTAAGTCTGATTTATCAAACATTTGGGAACACACAGTGCATAGTTCAGCCTCTTTGGTACAGTGCATATGAAAATACAGGACTGATGTACCGGCTCCCTTCCATGCCACTAGGATTTTTGCAGGGTGAACTGAAGCATAGGCTAGGATCTTGTTGATGGCATGAACAGAGCTCCTTGCCATTCAGCACAACTTCTCAGAAGGCAGATTAGCCAATCAGTGCCTGAACATGTTTTCAGCTGAGGGGGAATGCACCGGGGGATTGTAAACATTCACATTTGTTCTTCTTCAAAGAGATGGCTCTGCTCTCATTACTTCCCCTCTCTCCTCTGCATGGCCCCAGTCCTACCCTATTTAGACTCATGATTTACTGGGTTTCCTTGAACTCTGACCCGTGTCAATAGGACCTTGATAGTAAACATCTTCCTGTGGCTACAAAGCTGTGACCTGTAGAAGCAGGTGGGGGGTGAGAATGGGGTTGGGCTGAGAGTCATGTCATGTGTTCAACCCTATTTTTGGCCCAGAGCCTTATTATGAAGACTACAGTTCCTAGCTCTCCAGAGCAGCAAGAGCCAAAGCATATAGAAGTCAAGAGGAGCCTTTCTGTTGACTTGAATGATCTTTGTATTAGGCCATATGTTTGCTGTGCAAACTGGAAGATAGCCCTCATAAAGCCCACCAAGTGAAAGAGAAAGATTTCCCTCCAGATGCATGGAGGTCCCGCTCTGTGGGTGATCTTCCTATGCGAATGAAAGCAGATATGTGGTTCCTTGTGCAAGATGTGCTGCACAACAAAAGAGAAGCTGGCATTGTGAAAGCCAGGCAGGGAAGTATCTGGCTCCAGACACGTAGGCAGAGCTCAGTGCCTAGCCCAGGAGATGTTTTGTGTTTTGTTGTTCTCATTGATGCGGGTGCCAGTATCACACTACAGCCCATCTGGGAGGATGCAATGTGCTTCTCTGGCGAGCGAGAGTGGAAGGCAAGTGGGTGCAGAGAGATGTTGTTTTTGTGCAACTCCTGGAGGTTATTTGGAAGGAGTCGAGTGTCAATCAGTGGTTATAGCATTCCTTCCAACCTGCATTGTGGAAATGCCAGCAGGGCTGCTCGCTTTTCCACAGTGCTTAGTCTGAAATCAGGTTTCAGCCTAGCGTCAGGACCATTGTGACTCTCGCTATTTGCCGCTATTTACTTAAGAAGATGAATATTAAAATTGGTTTGGGTGCTTTATTCTTCCGCCTGAGAACAGCTAATTTTCTTCAGGACTGCATCTGTTCGCGATACCTTCGTATTTATAAGCATGATTTTCTCTGAGAGCCATTTATGAAGCCAGTATTCCACGCATGAAATAAGATCTCAGACTGAAAAACTTGGATAGCATGGTTGCTCTGAGAAGCTCAGATACTCTGTCATTTTTCCCAAAGAAACCTTCTCGCCGGTGAAAGCAAGACCATTTCTGTTCTTTCTACTGACCTCAACTTCTGCTGAGCTCCTCTACAGAAAAAAATCAGGCTCAAAACTGCACATATAAATAGGTTTGCTTGGGTTTAGCCAGAACTCTAACTAAGTTACCTTAATTTCTTGTCCTTCCCAACTTCAGCCAGGTAAAATGATTTGGTGTTTCAGCTGGCTACAGCGTGCTACAGACAATGAGGACCCGACAGAGGTTTTTTTTAAGGCACTATCACAACATAAATGCTAATTAACTTTTAAGTGAACAGCCCCTATCATGAAATTGTGGCATCAGCTTTCTTGAAATGTGCCAAAATCATTCAAGACAGTTTTTGGACTAAAGCAAGGACTCCCTCCCCCCTTGCATACAGTTTTAGTTTGGCTCAGATGGTGGGTGAAGGTTTAGGTCAGCACTTGTGTTTTGTGTTAGTAGACAGCTGATGGTATTTGTTATCCTACCCAGAAGAAAGCTGAGGCAGAGGGCTGAGTCTGAATTCATTTGTATTTTCATGCCAGTAAAGTGCTTGTGAATTTACAGCTAAATTCAGGCAACTTAAAATGCCAGGCATTGGTTGAACAATGTTGGTGTGATCACCATTTAATGAGCAACCCCTCATCAGCTGAGCTGCAGTAGCCAAAACAGCATTCTTATGCCATGACATTCACAGCAGTTTAGATTTCCATGTTTAATTCGCTAGTGGGGTAGACAGTGATTATTTACTGTGACAAAGCAGTGGCTGTGATAGGTGCAGCAGCCCCAGTGCATTTGGTTATGAGCCTTTATGCTAAAAGAGAGTGTAGCCAGAGTTGTTCTTTTGGAGCTGCCAATATCCTAAACCATAAACAAGATGCTGTGTATGGAGAAGGTAAAAAGCAAGTAGGAGTGTCACTGTGTGTCAGTGTTGAGATTATGCATCCCTGTGGACTCTACCAGCAGTAAAACCTCCCAGCAGAAGCGTGTGGAAAGCATTAGAGGACTGGGACCTGGGAAGCAATTACAGACATGAGCAGTCACATAGAAGGCAGCAGAAAAGAAGTGTGGATGGGGGATACAAAGGAAGAAGGTCAACAGGCATGTGATAATCTGGTGTGAAGAGCAGAGGCATTGCCATGAGGTGCGCAAGTGGGACTTGTTCACCCTTCCTTGGTTGAAACCTCCATTGGGGTTTAGCAGTAGTAGCAGCGGAAGGATGAGGACTTGCACAGACTCCTGGGGAAGAGCAACTGTCTTGGACAAAGAACACTGGAATCTCTAGTGACCTAGAGAGGAGACTGCGAATAGCATTATATTGGCATGCTCAGCATGTAACAACAATTCCTTAGAGTCCTACTTCTTGTTTATTGGGTGGGGTTTTTTCCTCTTTCTGCCTATCTCTGTAGTGGATATGAACCACAGCTGTTGACAAGGAAAATATGCAGTTGCTCTGCAGCAGCAAGAAGGAAAAATAAATCATTCTGCCCCCCAACCCTTCTGATACTATTGACTTACCAGCAACTATGCTAAGGTTAAAACCACACAGAGCTGCATGCGTAAATGACAAGGAATTTGCCCTGAACTGGAGCTCTCTGCCACTCGTGACAGATAAATTCTCTTTTATTTCTAATTGCATTCCCCTTTGCAGGCAGCTCAGCTTTATGGTAGAATGGTTATTTCAGCAAAGTTGTTCCTGTTTTGTGCTAATACAGTCTTGGGAGAGCATGGCTGTAGCAGGAGTGGTGAGAACTGGGTATCAGATTGATTGTCTGGAGCTTCAGAGGGGGTTAATTGTCCTCTGTGCAACCGAGGGTGGAATTTGCCTCCTTGAGATGTTTAATGATGTAGTGCTTTTTATGCCAGAGCACTCCCACTGCCCCTCCTGGTTCTCCCAGCAGACAGAGCTGCACATACTCCCCAAACAAACTCGAGCAGATAGTAAAATTTGCCCCAGAAGGCACGCATATTTTTGTGAATAGATCAGATGTGACCAAGGGCACAATTTCAGTTTGTCATGGACGGATCTTCCTCTGGTTTATACTACAGATGCTCCTTCTCATTAGTGGAGTTACATTCATTTACACTAGCTGACAGTGTAGCCCTGTATTTTAGATGACTTTGGGGATATATATTTTTTCCTCTTTTTGAAGCCCTCTGCCCTCAGGCTGCCATTCTGCCTGGCAAATGGATGTTTCCAAACGCCATCCAAAGCCAATCTCTGTGTTCGGCGGTGAAAACAAGACTGACTGTATTCATTCTTACTTGTCACTCTCTAAAATATGTCTTCCTGATTAAGTTAGTGGACAAGAGCTAGTCACACACTACCATATGACACAAAGAATATAAAGATGAATACTCTGCTCTCCATGACCTTTCCTCCTTCATGATCAAATTTTTTAGGGTTTTTTTTGTTGTTGTTGTTAAATACATTCTGTCTTGAGAACTTCTCTTCCTTTGGCTGATCCTGCTGACTTCTTTGTGAGAACAGATCAGGACATGAGCAAGGACAGAATTCCAGTTTGTCTTGCACAGATAGCACATATTTCTGGTTTGCTGTAACTGTTCATATCAGAGTAAGCACACAAATGGCACGTATAAAATCTGGATCCAGTGTACTACTCGTTGTACAGCAAATTTGGTGTTATTGGCCTACACTGCCTTTTATTTGCCCATTAAGCCTTTAAAATCAAATAGCTTCACGAATTTCAAACCATCCAGTCTGCACTCCCCAGCTGGAAGTTTGAAACTGGATTATAGGATAATCCCAAATGTCATCACAATTTCTACCTATGCTACATTAGCTCCTTTTGTTTGGAAAAATGGTGAAATATTTGGGTTCAGTTTTTTGGGGTTTGCCTTTTTTAATTATTTCTTTTAAGAAAGTCAGGTCACACATTGCTGTCTGCCAAGATGGAAGTTACCGAAAAGCGACAGGTTTAGGAACCTGTGAAAGATTTGCTCTGAAAAAACTTCTCCAGTCCCATACTACAGCTCTACGTCTATGTATGTTGTCCAGGAAAAGGCTGGAGAATTTGTTTACTCAAGGGCTTGAAGATGCTGCCAAATGAAACATAAAAGATTGTACTGCTACAAATTCTCCTTTGTCATTTGTTGACTTCCATCACCAGTGGCTTATATATCCTCTGGTTCACCAAGATTGCAAAGGCTCCAGTTTCACGTTTTGGTTATGTAGTAGTATCTTTTAAGAGAACTCTCTTCTCAGCCTTCTTTCTATTAGGATATATTGAGTACTTTCAAGTCTTTTCTCCTGATCTCTTAATTGTTTATGGCTCAATTTGGTCAAGTCTGGACCCAGAATTCTGAGATACTATTGTGTATACAGTCAGATCATCTAGCCACTTCCCTGTAATATTCTCCTTGTATCCAGATAAAGCATTAGCTGGCTTTGCCACAGATTTTGCCTGAGAGTTCAAGTTGAGCTGGTCATCCTAAAGTCTCTGCTTTTGAAGACTGAAGTTTTGCACTGTTCCAACCTCATGCACACTGCATAGACCTGCCAAATGGTCACCTATTTGGTTGATGATGCAGTTTATGCTCTAACGTTTATCTCTGTTCTCAGGATATACAGTCCTTCTTTAGGGACTGTAGTGATAGGACAAGGGGTAATGGGTTCAAACTTAAACAGGGAAAGTTTAGATTGGATATAACGAGGAAGTTCTTTACTGTGAGGGTGGTGAGGCACTGGAATGGGTTGCCCAGGGAAGTTGTGAATGCTCCATCCCTGACGGTGTTCAAGGCCAGGTTGGACAGAGCCTTGGGTGACATGGTTTAGTGGGAGACGTCCCTGCCCATAGCAGGGGGGTTGGGGAGACCTCCTTGGATGGATAAGGACCTGAGGAGGAAAATTCGAAGGAAAAAAGAGGCTTATAAAAGGTGGAAGAAAGGACAGGCAGCCTGGGAAGAATGCAGGGATGTTGTCTGGGAACCTAGGGACCAGGTTAGAAAAGATAAGGCCCAGTTAGAATTAAACTTGGCTAGGGATGTTAAGTATAACAGAAAGGGATTCCATAGGTACATTGCAAATAAAAGACAGGCTAGGGACAGCATGGGCCCTCTCCGGAAGCTATCAGGAGAACTGGCTACCCTGGATTTGGAGAAGGCTGAGCTTCTGAATGACTTCTTTGCCTCAGTCTGCACCACCAAATGCTCTGACCACACCACCCAAGTCTTGGAAGGCAGACGCAGGGACTGTGAGAATGAAGACCCTGGGCCCACTGTAGGAGAGGATCTGGTTCAAGGCCATCTTAAGAGCCTGAACGTACACAAGTCCATGGGACCTGATGGAATCCATCTGCGGGTCCTGAAGGAGCTGACAAATGAAGTTGCTAAGCCACTGTCCATCATATTGGAAAAATCATGGCAGTCAGGTGAAGTTCCCGATGATTGGAAAAAGGGAAATATAACCCCCGTTTTGAAGAAGGGGAAAATGAATGAGCCGGGGAACTACAGCGCAGTCAGTCTCACCTCTGTGTCTGGCAAAATCTGGAGCAGATTCTCCTGGAAGGCGTGCTGAGGCACATGAAAAACAACGAGGTGCTTGGTGACAGCCAGCATGGCTTCACTAAGGGGAAATCCTGCCTGACCAACTTGGTGGCCTTCTATGATGGGGCTACAGAACTGATGGACAGGGAAAGAGCAGTTGATGTCATCTACCTGGATTTGTGCAAAGCGTTTGACACTGTCCCACACGACATCCTTGTCTCTAAGTTAGAGAGACATCAATTTGATAGGTGGACCACTCGGTGGATAAAGAAGTGGCTGGATGGCTACACACAAAGAGTAATGCTCAATGGCTTAATGTCCAGCTGGAGACCAGTAATGAGTGGTGTCCCTCAGCGATCAGTGTTGGGACTGCTCTTGTTCAACATCTTTGTCGGTGACATGGACAGTGGGATTGAGTGCGCTCTCAGCAAGTTTGCTGATGACACCAAGGTGTGTGGTTCGGTTGATACGCTGGAGGGAAGGAATGCCATCCAGAGGGACCTTGAGATGCTTGTGAGGTGGGCTGATGCCAACCTGATGAAGTTTAACCATGCCAAGTGCAAGGTCCTACAGCTGGGTGGGAGTAATCCCAGGCACAGCTCCAGGTTGGGCAGAGAAGAGATTGAGAGCAGCCCTGCAGAGAAGGACTTGGGGGTGTTGGTCGATGAGAAAAAGAATATGAGCCGGCTGCAGTGTGCGCTTGCAGCCCAGAAAGCCAACCGTATCCTGGGCTGCATCAAAAGGAGTGTGACCAGCAGGTCGAGGGAGGTGATGCTGCCCCTCTACTCTGCTCTCCTGAGACCTCACTTGGAGTATTGTTTGCAGTTCTGGTGTCCTCAACATCAAAAGGACAGGGAACTGTTGGAACAAGTCCAGAGGAGGCCACGAGAATGATCAGGGGACTGGAGCACCTCCCGTATGAAGATAGGCTGAGAAAGTTGGGGCTGTTGAGCGTGGAGAAGAGCAGGCTGCGTGGAGACCTCATAGCAGCTTTCCAGTATCTGAAGGGGGGCTACAGGGATGGTGGGGAGGGACTCTTCATTAGGGACTGTAGTGATAGGAGAAGGGGTAACGGGTTCAAACTTAAAGAGGGGAAGTTTAGATTGGATATGAGGAAGAAATTCTTTCCTGTGAGGGTGGTGAGGCACTGGAATGGGTTGCCCAGGGAAGCTGTGAATGCTCCATCGCTGGCGGTGTTCATGGCTGGGTTGGACAGAGCCTTGAGTGACATGGTTTAGTGTGAGGTGTCCCTGCCCATGGCAGGGGGCTTGGAACTGGATGATCTTAAGGTCCTTTCCAACCCTAACTATTCTACGATTCTATATACAGTTTCCACAGTTTGCTTTTGCTTCTGTCATTTCAGTGCTAGCACTGATAGTTTTTCCTTCCCCATACAGCAGCAGGCTTACCCTGAAATAGAAATGAGTTTTTAAATACGGCATTATTGATTTTGGCTTGATGAGTCCCTGGTGTTTCAGTCTTTTAACTTGAGTTTTTTGCAGGCTGTGTTTTTTAAAGACTAATGGCATTTTTCATCATCAATCTTCTCCTTGCTTTTCCGGGAACCTGTATATATATGCTTTTTTCATACTGTTTTAGTATTACTTTCACACATCATTTCAGCCAAGACAAGGGTTTTTTTTTGCCACTAAGGAAGCTCAGGCTGCATGGGGTGCCCCAGTAAATGCTTCAATTAATCCCTGGAAACTTCTTTTTTCTTTAAAAAACCCAAAACAAAGCACAAAATGCTATGTTAGCGGCTTAAGGAGCAGTCATTGTCTTTGCTAATGGCAGGGGATGGTTTGTCATTGAAAATAGATTCTCTGTGAAAAATCCCGCAAGGTTGTCCAAGCAAATTGGGCTGAACTTGCTGTAGGTAAAGGTTGTAAATCTCTCTTCCTCCTTCACATGGTCTGGAAATATTTAGTGCAGTAATGGCACTTATATATAAATATGTATAACTTATATATATATATAGTGCAGTAATGGCACAGCCATTATAATCCATCCAGCCTTCCAGACACAGCTTTGTCTTTGGGGGATAGTAGATGTTTAATTCAACAAATCCTATGGGGAGGACTCCTGGCAACTTCCTGTTCACCCACAAGTTAATTCTACATCTCTCTGTTGATTCATCAGCTGTAGAAACCAGGATCTGAAGCGAAAAGTGAAAGCCACTTTAGATTCTTCATTTGCAAAGAGTAATACTTTTAGTTTGTCTGTATTTTGTCACAAACTCGGATGGTGTAGGCTAGGCCAGTCAAGCATGCAAGGGACATTTGCTTTGTTTTCTGCAAGAGTACAGATTTCAGTGTTAATTCACCTCCCCAAGTCTGTCAAATAATTGACAACTATGTCTTCTCCTTTCCTTCCCTAGTCATGCTGTAGTGGTGAATAAGTAGTTACATAGGATAAGAGAGCACTTAGAAGTCTCAAGAACATCATGCTGGACGCTGTTAGTTTCTTTCTCTGAAGTTGAACTTCATGGAAGATGTGCATCAAAACTTCGGGGTTTTTGCACGTTACAAAGCTGTGTAGATGGAGTTAACTTCCCCTGAAGTTTGTTTTCTCATCTAAAGCAAAACACACATGCCCTTTTGGCTTGACTGCACCTGTGTATGGCATCCCTGGGATTAATGCCGTGAATTAAAAATAAGTGCTTAATCTTCTCTAATGAGGAAGCTGACCAAGGTGTGCCTGTGGTTTTATTAAATGTACTGTGCAGAAACGATAAAAGGGACCTTAGGGGAGGAGAGTTTTGCTGGAATCATGGTCCAGTTGTTAGGCCAGTGGGGCATGCTATATTTTCCATTTCTCACATTGCCAGTAGGCACATGAGTAATCGTGTGGTAAGGGGAAGAAAGGAGGGGACTGAAAAGAGTGCAGAGGGTGAGTGTGTTGTGGTTTAATGAATGCCGTGCTCCGGTCCAGGTGCTTGTTCCCAGCAAAGTGTCCGTGTGTCACTGATTATTTAGAGTCTCCAACACTTGCTCAAGGTGCCAGGAAATAAAAACAGACGCTGACATGTAGCGGGCACAGAATGAGATTGCAGCAGCGCAGATGCGAGGTTGGATTTCACGCTCCGGTGTTTGTTAACATGGCGCGAGGGGGATTGGTTTCAGAGGAGCCGACCTGGCTGCTCTCCAAATGAAGCGTTCCACATGATTTCACATCAAACAATCACTGGAGTGACACATTTGTTGTTTGATAACGCAGCGATGTGCCGGAGCTTTCATTGAGGATTTATTGATCGGGCTATTTTCCTGGTGTTTTTTAAGCTGTGGTATTACAAATCGTGGATGGCGCGTTACCATGTTTCAGTGACTTGGAGAGGCACACAGCAGCCATTCGTCCTGATCAGTTACTGTCAAATACTTTTCCCCAGGCCCAGAAAAGAACTTCTCTTGCCTGGAGGAGTAGGTGTGTGCCATGAGAATGAAGCCCAGCATAAAACATAGCACTTATTTGCCTGCCTATGAATTGCTAGCCACAGGAGTGGACCTATTTGGTGCTGTGTCAGTGAAGTATAAAAAAACTCAGTGTGAGGCTTCTCTTCTGGGTGTTTTCATAGTAAATTTGGCCTTTGAGCCCTGTTCAAAAAGGTTTGCCAGGGGTGGTAAGCGTTGCCAGCTTCTTTCATTATCCAAAGACAAGTTCTTTATCTGGCAATGCAAGAAACTTCATGAATTTAAAACTGACTCATGGCTTGGAAATGAAAGAAATATGTCACATGAAACCAAAAAAGCTGTTACAAAACAAGGCAATGGGTGTGTATTTTTTATAATATTTAATTATATTGGAAACAATGTAACTTCTAAGAGCCCCAATGCAGACTGGGGCTCTACTATAGTAGCCAGTGTGCTACGAGCAGAAAGATGATTGAGGCCTCAACTAACAGAGTTTATGAAAGCTATCTGGAAACTTTTTCCCAGTGATGTTTTCAAATGGAAAATGAAATTTCCATAATATTATAAATCCATTAATTCAGAAAACTTCTGATTATGCCAAAAATATCAGCTCTTCTGTTGAGAAAATCCCAAAGAAATTTTATTTAGAGTAGGCATGATTCAAATTGAAGTATTTTGTTTTATTGAATCTGACTCAACTTACTTTGCTTTGAGTCAGTTCAATAAGGTATTAAGTTGCTTCTATTAATGCAGCAAGCACCTTACAGCAGTTATACTTCAGTCTTATGTTTTTTCCCATGGGCTATTTTTGTAATGCAATACCTGTATCTCTTGTCCAAACTTGTTTGATCCATTGCAAGAATCAGTCCTTCTGCATACCTATTAGAAGATGAAGTATGGCCGGGAACTACAGCTCCCGTGAGGCAATGTGGAAGAGGAGAAGACAGTCTAGTGTCAAGATAACAAGAAATGAAGCATTTGGGGCTTTTCCGATACATGAAAACGGGCTGTTGAATTTTTGAGAGTATTAGCATGTTTTGTTTGGATTTGACAACATGAAAATGAGACAGTTTGATGTTTTGGTCCATTAGACAATATTAAGGGGTGGAAACATTTTAGTCCCAGGATATAAAACAAGTGTTGAAATGTCAGAACTTTCCATAGAGTGTAAATTCTGGATATTTCCATGTTCTTCAGCTTGTTCCATCCTCAAAGTTGTGTCAAGAACTCTGTGTTAGTCACTTTCGCATACTTTAAACACATGTCTTTCTAAGGTCACTGGACTATAACCATGCATTATTTATTTCAAGATATTTTGTATCTTTCTTCCCTAAATTTTTCCATCTTCCATTTTCTGTTCAATGAACTTACAGGTTTGCATGTTGCTTGCATCAGAAATAACACAGCGCTAATACTAATGTTCCAGAAAGCCACTTAATCTGAAAGAAGGACTCTGCTAGAAATTCTGTCTGGTTCAGATGAGGAAGAAGTCCCTAATTTCTTTGCTGCAGGGTATACTCTTGATATGCTACTGGAGATTGGCCTTAATTCTGTTAGATCCACGTGTTTTCACAACCTGAGGTTGTTTAGATGCTGGCTGTTGGCTTGGGCTAATCTTTAAGTAGATCTCTAATGCATAAAGAAGGGAGTATAATTTATTTGTTATGCATATAAGTGGCATTCTCGTTTTCCCGGTTTCAGTCAATTCTTTTTGGTGAAGAGGGAATAATATGTCTTAAGACATGGAGCCGAGCTTACATAAATACCTGGAGACTTGGAAGATTCTGCAGTATTTATAAGTGATAATACTGTTGTGATCAAACAGTTGTGGTTTTGTGTTTGAACAATCTCCTTTCTTTGTGATCTTGTGCAGTGGGTGTGTCATTGAAAAGAGGGATTTGATGGTAAAATCCATTTCTGAAGGGAGACCTGTCTTCTAAGGCAAGGCCTGTAAGCAGAGTAAGTAAGGGCAGTGATTAAAGTCTGTCTACCCACACTGCTTTGATGGTGGAGAGGGGTAGTGTTGCACAAGGGGAACATGCACAAATTACTTGTGCAGCAGATAAGAGAAACCTCACCCCTTCTATCAGCAAAGAAGACAAATATTTAACTTGTGCCTCCTGAAAAGTGGTTCTTTTTTTATTGTTATTGTGGAAGCAACAAAGGTACTAAATTCTCTTTTGATGTAAAGAGACCATTATAATTTGGGGTTTTGTTTAATAGATTTATTTTTCCTTCATTACAAAGAACGATGGCTTTAAAAGAAACTTTGCCATCTCTTATACTTTATTGTCATGGTATCTCAGCCAAAACCAGGACATTTATAGACTTGAGTTCTCTGCAGCGGATGGAGGGACCACATTTCTTGCCTCCATGTGCTGAGCAGAAAGGAGTAAATTTAACAGCCTTGTACGCCACGGGCTTGTCTCTTTTCTGCCTCTGGGGTTGGAGCATGGACTCAGAGTCAATAGAAAACGGAGCCGTTGGTCATTGCCAGTGGGTCACATCCTGCCTGCAGGGCAGTCCTCATCAGGCGTCAGCCTGTCTGCTGCTGAAGATGACTCCCATCCAAATGGGAGAAGCCAAGCCAAGGAGAAAGTCCTGGCATCACCAGCAGAGAGTATCTGCCAGGCCTGGCTGTCACTGTGTATTGGAAAAGCATAGCCTTGTCTGTGTGGGGAATGACACAGATTCAGCAGATGACAGCCAGCACTTGGCCCCACCAGCCTTGACCTTTGTGGCAGGTGGGAGGCCAGGCCAATGTTTGCCTTGGCCAGTCTAATCAGGGTTTATTCCTCATGGAAATGCCAATAAATCCTGACTGCTCCATTCCCATAGCTCACAGTGTGCACTGGTGGGGTATACTGCATGGCATTGCTGGCAGGATCTGACCCACTAACTATCCTCTGTGGCAGCAATTGGTGACATGTCTTGCTGCTCATGTCACCAATTGTCTTGGAAGAAGCCTTAGTGGGGTAGTTTGTGCTTTCTTTATTTCCCAACAAAATCCTATTTTGTTGACAAATACAGTGAGCAAATACCAGCTTTCTGAACATCTGTACTAAGGAGAAATGGTTTCATTTGTGTCAAATAAATCTATCACATATATATAAATACACATTTTGTCTCTCTATATAACATTTATATGTATGTGTGTGTGGCATTAAAGAGTTCGTGCTGAACTAGACAGGTATTTCTCCTCGTATCTCTGCTCTACAAGAGTGGGAAGCTACCTCGCAGGCGACTGGGCTTCCTTCATGAGTGTGGGGCAGTATTTATGGGAGGAGATTCCCTTTCTCACTCTATTTTAAGAACAATTTTATGAAGATATTTTCTCATAAAACTGATAGGCTCAATGTAATGCAATGGTGCAGTTCTAAAGTGTATCTATGTAGTACATTACTGTATATATGTTAATACAGTAAAACTTCAAGGCCACTTGGAGCTTTGCATTCTCAAGAAGAATGGAAAGCCTGTGTTGCTGTGGTTGGAAGATGCTGAAACAGAAAGAGATCAACATTTGGTTGCACTGACAACTGGAGCCCCAAATCTGAGCTGCTGTAAAATACTAATATACTTTGGTTTAACACTTGTCCCAGTCATTAGGTCCTGTTTGGTACAGGTTGAAATCTGTATCAGTAAACCTTATATATGTTCAAGTGGCAGATTTTTCCCCTCACTCTTGAAAGACAAAGGTCATAAACGGCATTTTTCTTGTGATCATAAGCCAGGTCCTGATCTTATTTCCACAGCTAAATTTCTGGAATAACATAATGTGTTTAATAGATTTGCTTCAGATCTTTTGGTCATGTGAATGATACCATGAAGGACCCTCCCATCCCATTTAGCGCACATTGCACTGACCCACTGAATCGAATTACAGGCTCAAAGAGGAAAATGTGCTTTTAAACGTGTGTGCTGAACACACACTGGTTCAGCACGATGGATGTGGCATGCAACTTGCTGCAGTTTATTGTCAGAATGTTTCATTAGTTAAAGTCAACGACAGAAGCTGATGCTTGGACACCACCCAGTAAAGAAACCGTATCCCTCTGCAGAAGGCACTTTGAGTCCTTGGGAGGACTGCAGTGATAGATATATGCATACATGCACATTCACCCATCCTGACACAGTAGATCTCGTCCCAAGCTTTCATCTAACTTTTGCTTTGGAAAATACCTCTGGCCATACAAGGGAAAGGCTATACCCAGTGAAGTCTAAAGTCTGTTCCTTTGCCCTCTTTTAGTTCATGCTTAGCTGTGTTGTTTGTCACCTTGTAGTTAGGGATGCACTGATATCCTAGCAGCTGCTGGTAGTTAACAGGAATTTATTTGAGAACCATTTAACATGAGGGTGACCTTGTGAATGAAATTCTGAATGAAATAGTTTGTTAGACGCTTACTGCGCAGTAAAGAGTGCTGCAATGCTCTCTGTTCTCAGTAGCTGTACTGCTGTCACTATTCCAAGCAGTCAACAGTAATCATCCCTCAAATGTTGTACATCTCTTTGTATCAGAACTTTAGAAGAAATGTATTGTTCTGTAATTGCACTTTAATTGGGAAATGGTAATGCATCACTCCACAATTACACCTAGAAGACAATGGGGATAGATAGGGTAAAGGAGAATTCATGGTTGATCTTCACAGAAAGGAGCACTGTATAAGCACCTTGATATGCTCAAAACTCTTCCACCATAGGTACATTTCTGTACTAGATGTCTTTGAATCTTTGTGTCTTAAAGCACATTGAATCCTTGAGGCCAGAAAGCAGAAAGACACATGGAGAGTTCAGCACACTGCACACCAGGCTCTGTGAAAGGACAGAGAAAGGTGATGAGATCTGTCAGAGCAGCTCCAGTCCTACCTGGTCAGGGTATGCAAGCGGTCTTTAAAACAAAACACAGGCAAGCGATCCCTTTTTAGTATTTCCTATAGGATATATATACACCGTGGTGGTTTTTTCATTCCCGCTCCTTTGTAAGCCCATCACAAGACAATTGCCTTCATCAGTTTTTGCCTGGTGCCTGAAGCCTAAATCTCAGATAGTACGTTTTGACTTATGTCTGCTAGTGCTGGTGCAGCTGCACTGATTCACAACAGTAACATGATCTAATTACTTCTCCTAGTAACACATTCACAAAACCTTTCTGTCTGCTTTCCCTGGCACTGGCAGGATTGACTCCACATGGGCAGATTAAATCTCCGTGAAGCCTGGTCCCTTTCTGTTTCAAGGATGCTTACATTTTGATGTCTCACACTACTGGCTTTTGCTCTACCCTCAAGTCGATATTCCCAACCAAAGCTCTCCAAACAGGCAGTTGGTAGCAATTTCTAATCTGCTGCATCACCATCTGCTGCTTTGCTTCTACTTCATTGCTGCGTTAGTCTGGGGGCCCTGGCTATAATGGGCTCTTGCTGGTACTTAACATTTGCTAAGAGGAATAGTTTACTGTTTTGCATTTTCCACTCTGTTTCTTCCCTTCTTGGCTCCAGTCTTTTGTCTTGTTTCCCATTATTGGGCATGGTGTCTGGTTTCTAGTAGCATATTAGTAATGTAGGAAAAATGAACATAATTGCAAAAATACCACACAAAGGACTCATATGTCGCCTTCATTGCTTAATCCGCTTGCTGGGAATAATTGAATGGGATTCCTTTTGTTTTGTAGATGCTTGATTTGCTGGGTAAAAGTCCCCTCCTCCCATCCCTGACCTTGCAAGTACTGATGGGCAGACAAGCTTGAGAGAAATGGGGCTGAATCCAGCCCTTTGAAACTGAGCCTGCTCTGGAGAGTCAGAAATGCACAATTGAAAGTAGTAATACTTGTCCCTTCTCACGTCCTAGGTGCTTTGCAGACATTGGCAAAGATTTACCTAGACTGTGGTGTGAATTCTGCAAGTCAGTGATGATAAGCTCTGAGCTACTTTTGCAAAAGCCTACAGTAAGGCAGATACCAGGGGAGCTCTGCCTCTTGAATGGGGAGAGCCTTTTCTAAGAGAGCCATAATTCAGTGGTGTAGTAGTGGGAAATAACCTTAGAAGAGACCTCTTCTGTCAAAAATTCTTTTTCCTATATAGCTGTTGCTAGTTTAGTTTAAACCTCACTGGTCCAAATGTGCGTCATCACCCTTGTTTTAGATAAATACAGTTGTTCAAGGTGGGCTCAGGGCCACAGAGCTCCTACTCACACCAGTGCATTACAGCTTCTCCTCTGCACTACACAGCGATATGAGATTGCTTTGCACAGCTCTGATAGTGTTAGTGTTCCTATTTGCCATCTCTTCGATTGCTTCTGCATTTGTTGGCTCTAACCAGAGCACAGGCAGAATTATAGTTGTAGGAGATCAGAGCAGGAGCAAGAGCTGCTGGGAATACTGCAGGGGAAAATGTGTCTGTGAGTTCCTGGACAGGCTGTTGGTGCTATACCCAAAACTCTGGGTATCTACAGAGGGGGCTTACTAGGAAGCTGCAGTTACTATTGCTGTGCTGGTTTGTAGTAGGAAAGGACATGCTGAATGTGTGATGGCCCAGAGACATGCTTTGGGTCTTGTTTGACCTTCTCATTGATGCAAACTTATCCATTGTGAGCATTTGGTCTTAATTAATTAACAACTGTTCATTTAATCCACACACAAATATTGTTTTTCTCCTTTTAAAATATAAACCAACTGGGTATGAAGTCTACTAACACATGGGTTCAAACTCCAGCACCTGCTCCTAATGGGAGCATAGAGAAGCCTGTGTCTCGAGGCTCTGTGCTGGGATAAGTTCAGGAGTTTTTCCTTCTCCCTTCACTTCCTGTCAAATCCAGTAAGTAAACACTGTCTTGCAAACAAATGGAGTCCACTTTTTTCCTCAGTTCAGGTACAGAAATAAAGCAGGATCTGCAGAAAGGCATTTTTATATGCTGAGTACCTTGCTCTGTATGTTAAAAATGATCGTATATTGATGTAAATGATGCCGTTGCAAAAGGGCTTATGTAGTCTCATTTGTTGGAAGCAGTAGGTTGCTTTGCTGTATGAATAGCATTGGTCAGATAGAGAAATGTTGCTCACAACCAACGGGCCCATGCCTCAAAAAGCACACTGATATATTGGGGGCTAGATAAAAAGCCACAATAATGTTGACAGGATGAAGACAGGGCCTTAAAGCAAGAGATTTAAAGAACTCCAGCTGTAAACCTTATCAACAGGAAGATCGAGAGGTGACTTAATTGCAGTGTGCAAGTACTTCATGGGCGGAAGATACAGGATATTAAACAGCTCTTTAATTTAGCAAAAGAAAGGCATAAGCTGATATGAAGGCTAAAAGGTGAGGCTGGACAAAAGCAAGGTAGAAACTAGCCAGGCAGTGGAGGTGAAATACCCCTGGGACAAACTGCTGAGGGAAAGGATGGACTTTCCATCTTTTGATGTCTTCAGCTTATTTCTGGAAGCTTTCCTGGAAAATGTTTTCGCCAAATACAGCAGCACTGACTAGATGGGAGTTCAGATTAGATGTTCAAACAGCCCCTACTTGCTTTAAAGCTTATACATCTTCTTGTCGCACAGGAGTGTGAGACAGAGGACATAGCTCTGGAGGGAGGCTTGGCAGGCCTGGCACATTCCCAGCTCTGATAGCGGTCTATTTTATGAACTTGGGGAAATTAACTTTGAATAGTCCTTCAAAAGGTTATCCAAGATGAAATATTCATACTGTATTTGGAAGGTTAAACACTTTCTAGTGTTTATGTGTAAATGAGCTGGGTATATTGTTGCTTGGCAGAAGTGAGAGCTGCAAACACTTTGCCTCTTTATTATCCTGAAAAAAGGATAATTTTATATGTACCAAAATAAAATCTGGATGCTCCACTATTTTATACTCAATTAGATTGCATGTCTTCCTTTTCCTGTATGGAACTGGCAATACTTAAGCTCATCCTACGCGTGTAAAGTAGTAAATTGTTAAAGTCATGCCTACGATTTCATTTTGGAAGCAAAGCGATTACTCTTGTGCAGTAAGCTTTTCCCTGTACAAAACTCTGCACAGGCTGCGGCAGCTTTATTGTGCAGCCCCACAACATTCCTATCAGTAATATATGTGTGTGTAGAGGGAGGGCGGGCGGGAGGTAATTGTTTCACTGACAGAAAAGATATAGACAGATGCACAGAAGCATTCTGGAACAAAAATGGGGCTGCATCCACTGAAACAACAGATGCTGCCTTGCAAAAATATTTTTTCCATTATAGCTCCAGTGTCATCTCCCACTTATCTCTCAGAAGTGCAGAAGGAGCTCATTTCAAGGGTACCTATTCTTGCCAGTGGCATTCCTCCTGCCTCGCAGCCTCAAAAAAGGGAATGGGTTTTTAACAGCCATCATGGTGGGGGGACCATTTGTCTGCGATTAGGCCCCAGAAAGGAAAGAAACTTTTGTCTGAGTGAAAGGGAAGCTTGTAGTTCATTAAGCGGCGGAGGGATTAGCCATGTCGAGAGCTCTGTTCTGAAAAAAGTGCTGGAGAGGGCCCGGGGAGGGGAGGTCTCTCTGTGTAAGAACTTTCTTCCTTTTCTCTTCTATTCTGTGGGTCTTTAATGGCTTCCCCGCAGTGGGGCATGGCATAAGTAGGGGATCCTGGTCTTATTAGCGGGCTTTGGGTCCCCCGCCTCCCTTCAACGCAGCGTCTCTTTATCATTCTGCCAGTTCATTACGGGCCCCAGCCAAGACTCCACCAGCTTGGGACTAAGCTAAAGAGAGAGAAAGAAAAGGGGGGGAGGGAAGAGGATGCAAAGCAATTAATTTGGGAGCATTCAGGCCTGAGAATGTAGGCCACTCCAGGAGAAACAGTCCTCCCAAAGAAAAGAGAAAATACGAACCTTTAACAATGTTTTCTTTCAAGGTTTTGGCTACTGTTGCATAAAACCCATCCAGAGCTTTGATTTTTTTCCAGTTCTAATTTGCCCGCACTGAAGAGTTTCTCCATAGAAATGTTTCCCTTCAGTTAGGAGCTTTCAGACTTCCCCTTGATTCCTAAATGCTCCTGCTTTGTAGGCAGAGAGGCTCATTTTTTTAGGTATCAATAGTCCCTTAGGGCTAAAACATGAATTCTGTGTGCAGGTAAATTCCCTCTGTCCTTGCTGGGAACCTTGGCTGAGTATTCACCCCTATAGCAGGCAAGTCAAGGCACCAGGATTTGCCTCCTGCTGTTCCTATGGAACATTCTTTTTGCAACCAAAATAGTTCTCCTTCTTTCAGGGGAGTACGATCAAACGCAGAATTGCTTCAGCTTTAGCTGGCACAGGGAGCTGACTGGGGAGCCTGCTTTACTTCCCTTGCACTAGCACTTGGAAACTTCTGGAAAAGGTATCATGGCATAAACTCGTTGTTAGACATTGATTCTGGAGTGTAAACCCCTCTTTCTGGGGGTCTCAGCTCACCACTCATTCCTCATCTTGGCTTAGAGCTTGGCAACAACAGTATTGCCATGGGGCTGATGGCAAGATAGTTTTTCCGGAACCAACTCCAAGCACAGATGCTCTCAGAGCTATTTCCTCTGGAGCAGTGGGAGTTTCGGTGGGCCTGGAGGTCCGGTCTTGCTGCCTCACCATGCCTACATAAAGGCATCCAAATAATTTAGCTTAATGAAAGAGCCACAGAAGAGTAATACAAAGAATAGCCTCCAATTAGGAGCAAAGGAAAAAAAGGCAAGTTACAAGTTACGGAGTTACAGTTGTTTATTTTCCCCAGTGTGTACCCTGTTCTGATAAATGGATGCACACCTCTCTGGATAAAGGGATATACAGCTGACCATTAGGCGGTTTAGGCGTCTTTAAAAAATATTGGGATAGATGAAGATGGGTTGAAGATGAGGAGAGTCTTTTTGAGATGAGACCGTTTAAAACCAGACATGTGTTTCTCTGGCCTTGCGTTTCTGTGCGAACTGCATTCACCACATCATTGAAATACTCAGCATATACTGCATTTCCACTAGGGATGAGCCACAGCTGAACAACTCACATATCAGTTTGACTAAAGAAATCTGGGCTAATCTTTTAGTGTGTTGTCTCCTAGTTTTGGGTGCCTGTGTGTTTGTTGTAATCTGTTTGGCTTCTTCAAAATGCATCCGCCTATTTACTCATGATCTTGCAAGATGTAGAAGAACAGTGTTCACACAAACCAATGCAGGAACTCTCTCTGTTACTAGGAGCAATCACAATTCAAATATTTATGGTACAGAATTCCCACAGTAACACACTGACATTTAATTGCAGACAAATGTAAAGGTGTACAAGCAGGGTGGGAAAGGGGATCCACATTGGTGTTGGCATAGCTTAAATCTATGAAATGGGATGAATGTGGGATGAGATCATTAGACTCCTAATGAGCATGGTGAGAGGAAGCCTGTAAAGGTTGGGGCATTGGCCACACCACTGGCATCTCATTAAAATACAAGCAGCTTTTAGTCATACCTGGAAGGTTGCAGAAATACTCAGTTGCCTTCAGAAGAGGCTGAGATGAACTGATTTTGCTGCTTCTTCATGCTGCCTTTCATGCTCTACCACAGTGCTTCTGGGGTCTTCTGGCTCACTCAGAGCACCCTTAGGGCCTTGCATCTTTGGGAAATGACCTTTCGCTGTGCAGCGAAGGGCAGCAAAGGTGATTTGCTTTGCCGTGACCTGTGGTCAGAAACATGGGTGCCAAATCCTTTTGCTCAAGCATCTGTTTAACAGCTGAGTTGCCCATTTCTATCTGAGGGCAGGATTTAGGCACACAAACTGAATGCATTATCAGGAATGCTATCTCCACTTGTTTTCTTTGTTTCCATTTTCACTTCCCTTTTGGCCAAGGTTAACTCAGAGCTCTCATGGGTTCCCACTGGAATGACTGGAGAATGTTTTTCAAATTTTTCCAAAGTATTTTCCAGCAAAGGCTGCTGGTATGAGGCACTGTAAGCACCAGCACAGGGTTCATACTGGCAACCAACAGCTCTGACTTCCAGTATTTTACCGCAGGGTGAGCCGTAAAACAGAGGGTGGTGGGTAAACTGAGAATATCATTGTGGTGGGTAAGGCTACAGGCAACATTTGCCTTTCCCATCAGTGCAAAGGCAGAACAGCTACACTTTTTATTATTTTTAGCAGCTTTACTTGCAAACATGTGATATTCCACTGAGTAAGAGGTGGCCAGTTAAATGGGTGTTTTGGAGAGTTACTTTCATCCTGAGTTTAGTCCTGATGGAGTGAGGCTGAGCCAGGCTCTGAATCTGAGCTTGTGTCTCATCCTGGGCTGTCCCTCCCACTGTTCTCAGCCACAGTTTTGATTCATAGCTTGTAGGGAGAAAGTTGCATTTTAATTATGGATGGAGCTAATCAATTAGATAAAATGACAGCCCTCTTGGCTTTTAGCATAGAACTCATACTGCATTTTTTCAGTGATTCCAATCCATATCCTCCTGTTTCTCTGCTCCCTGCCCCCATATGCGTATTCCTTGGGATTTCTGGAGTTCGGTCTGGTTCAAAAGCAAAAATGCTAAGCAGTAATAAAAATCAAGGTTAATGCACCATAATATTGAGTCAAGTGACTTGTAAAAATTCTTCCTTTAGTTCCTTTCAGTTCACAGACATGAGGTTCCGAACTTTTTCCAGCAAGATTTGCTATTGCAACATGCTCTTATTATGACAGCTTTTATTTTTAGAAATGTTGAGAATCTCTTTGGAAACTATTTTTAGGTTGTCTGCCCAAGTATGCTCGAGCTTTTTATTTTTGTTTAATTATTTTAGACATAGTTTTGCTTTAATGTTGTTTTTATTTCATGACATGGAATTTCTCTTTATTTTGCAGCTGAATGAAACCCAAACATACAAGCTGTTCATTTGCTGATGTATATATTGAAAAAGTTTGGGAACAAGAAGCCAGGGGCCAGAACTTGCTTCTCAAATGAATTGAGATTCAACTGTTGTTGTTATTCAGGATAAACTCACACGGGTAGACCCTTAGATTAGTTTGTCAGATGCCGTGGGTGAGTGCTTATTTGTCAGGGCTTTATGCAAACCTTAAAGAAGCAGTTAGTTTAAGTGCTGAAGCTGACTCCCTGCAGAGGGGAGGATGCTTTGCTCCATCCTTCTCTTCTGATCATCTGTCCCCTTCTGTTGTTTTGGGAGAACCTCCATGCATCACAACTGCTGAATGAGAAATCAAGGCAAATCACTTTGCCTGTTGTTTGATCGCTTATTACCTAGAAAGTAACTTCTATCATTATTTCAAATTATCCAATTGCTCTGATTCTTTTTTTCCCTCACTAAATCTCCATATTGGCAAAGTTCATTGCCACGCTTTAGAGAGTTTAGGAAAATAGCAGCATGCCTGTGATTTTATGAGGACTCCACAGTGGAGAAACTGGATATATTTGTGTCCAAGTCACAATGACAAGGGCTGATATGCATGGAAACATGTTAATCTCATATGTTAATGGTTCTTTTCCTGTCTCAGAAATGTCTGTTCTCTATTCAGCCGAAAGAAATAAAATGCAAAAGGAGTTAGGAATAATGTCTGATTGAAAAGCCATCTCTGGTTTTAGATCTTAAAGCAGAAATTAACCATGACAGCAGCTCCTGGAAGGTATTTGTCAATGCTATTATGCAGAATCCTGAAAAATGCCTTTTTTTTTTCCTGGTAGGCTGTTATCAGGCACAGTTATGTATTTGCCTCAAGACTATTACTTCCATTGTTTTTGAACTTTACACCAGACACACTCTATCACAAAAATAATCACTTGCCTTGCGACAAAATAAACCGTTCCATTTCTTTCTTGTTTTCAAGGCACCTCATTATCAACTTTGGAAGGAAGTGGCATTTATAGAAAGATAAGTCATGTAAATAAGCTAGAAGAAATCTAATGAAAGTCCTTTGTCTTCTTTGGCAAGCACAGCTCCATTAGCCATGATTCTCCTTTGAAGCTTCAATTACCTGACTTACCAGAACTGGAGCAGGGGAGAAATGGCTAATATATCTGAACAATGTGCACGTGTGTATGTAAGGAAAAGTTGTTACCTGTTGTGGGGGGGAGGAAAAAGAAGTCTGAGCACGTTTACAGTATTGTATTGGCCAGCTGCTTAGCATCACAGGATGAAATTTATCCCTGATGTGTGTCCACTGTAAGCAAGCAGAACAGGGCCAATAAATGCCATCTATTGAATAACCACAGTTTCACAGCACCAGAGAGACTTGTGCCCCATTCCCTTTCTCACATACACATATGTGCATGTGGGTGCAATTCACATTTGCACCCACTCGTGTCCACATGTGCTTGGAGCTCCAAATGTCTATTTTACTGTGTGCCTTGCATCAGAAATGCCTTGCATTGCTCCCACACTAGACTCTCTTGCACAGGGTTCCTTAGGTGTTATTCTTTACCACTACATTTATGTCATTTCATCCCATTGAAAGGTAAATGTCAAGTTCCTCTCACTGTTTTTGGGGTGTGCCTCCACAACTTGTCTTCAGTGTAATGGGGTGATGACAGATGCAGATATCATGGGGAGCAGTGTCCATCTAGCCAATAGTGGCATGAAAGTCTGTGTGCCTTATCATGCTGTTAGGCAGAGTAAGTCAGAATAACTGAGGAATCCTGAGTATTTGCGGAAAATCTCCCCTGTTAAGCTCTGTACTGCTAAAGAGCTTCCTCTCAACTCATCCAGGCACCAGGAACTGCCGCAGAGAGGCACAAGGCTTGCAAGGCAGTAAGACCTATCTGCCTTCTCCTGAATGGCACAGAGCCACACACTTTCTTATTCTTCAGTCAAGTATTCAGCTGATGCACCAATGAGCTGTACACATGCAGCTCGCCACAACTTTCTTGCAAATCATTTTAATCCTTCTAAAACCCCCCATCATTCTGGGTTGTGTAAATAACCTAAAAAAATGAGGGCTAAAAGCATGGATTTTCTGTCCTTCCTTGGAATGCTTCTCTGGCGTAACTGAGAGGAGAATTTGACCTGCTGTATCCGTTTTTGCAGAGTGCAAACCATAATTCCAGGCCAGATTCTAATCTGTGCTTCTTGCTCATATTTCACTGAAGCTCTCAAACAAATACACATGCTGTGGGCTCGAGTGCAGCGTTGCAGGCAGTGAGTAACTGTTATCTGGCCTGAAGGGTCTTCTGGAAATAAAGAATGAAAACCCTGATAGTGATCAGATTGCTGAAGTGATCAACCAATGGGTGTTTTAAGTCTTTAATTTGTTTTCATTTGCTTGGAAAAGCAGACCATGTTGGTCTTCAGAGCAAAAGGCAGTTATTGATAGCATTACTTAAGTGAGCAAAATAAAATGCTTGCAATGACAGTTATCAAAGGTTAGGTCCCTGGAGATAAAAAGCTTTTGTGTGCATGCACACTCCCAACCAAATCTTTCTGTGAGCCTACAGCAAGTATACAACAATGTGCTTCCTTCTGAACTTTTTTGGGACATGGCATGGAAAGACTGTAGCAGTCTTCATGAAGTCAAATCCCAGATGGGTATTGGTTTCAAAGGGAACGATGACTAGCCAGTATGTTAAATATTTTAATTCAGTAAAGCCTCCTGTTCTCCTTGATGTTTGCTAAAGTTACGTTCAGCAGCTGTAGAGGAGAATGTGCACAAGAAACCGAAGGAGAATCCTGTGTCCTGTCCTCATGCCTAACCAATAAATTTTACCACTGAGTAGGCAGGCACAAGCCCCCCTCACCTTGGCCCATGGGGTTGGGAGATGAGCAGTGAGGGGTTTGGATGGAAGTGGAGCCGCAAGCAGCAGGACCAGGTGCCATTGGTGCTCTGAAATGTCACTTAAAGGCTATTAACATAGTGAAGGCTTTTGAAGGCTGCTGAACTGTTTGTAGCATAATCCTTCCGCTTTTCTCCTGGAGCACTCTGCATGTTGTGCTGATAGATGCTTGTGCAGAAGCAGCCCACCATACACATAGCTCCAGAGAGAAAAATGGCAATAGGTGCCTTAATAGCAGACAGTGGCAGATAGTTAGTGTGTGAGCTGTAGGTGTGATAGAGGCAGGCATTTGGGTCTGACCTGCCCCTTTTTTAGGTAGGTTTGAATTTTACCTGGATCTGGGCAGAACTTCTTGAAACATAAGAAATTATTAGTAGCAGAGGTGGGTTTTTTGGGGGAAGTCTGGAACTTCTTTACATTGCCAATACTTTCTGCAGTATTAGAGAAGAATCCTTCCTGCAATATTAGGAAGTTGTTTGCAAACATTCTTTGGAGAAAGGGGCTGCTTTTGCAGTCAGCCAATACAAAAGTCTTTGCTCCAAAGCAGCTGCACTGGCTTTTGTTTTCTGTTGCTTTCTTCTGATAGTTTTTGGCTTCTGTAGAATTTGTCTAATCTTACCTTGCCTGAACCATGAATCAGCCTTTAGACCTGCTAGATTATCTCAGGGGATTTAAGGCAAGTCTTTGCACAGCTAATTTCTCAGTGATGCCCCACTTCTCACATTTGGCTCCGAGCTATCCTGCTTGACCAGACTGGAGTGAAGGAGGCAGGAATCTACTTCCATGCTGAGTATGCAACAGCTAAGACATAAGAAAAAGAAACCTCTTTTCTGTCCTGCTATTTGGGAACCTGGTTTTGATACTCAAGATGTTCTGAGCTATGACTTTGCACTACTTTTATGTTCTGTGCCTTTATGTTCTCTAAGTTATGAGGCATTTAATTAATTTTCTGAGCATCTCTTTTGCTTTTCACAGGGTGAAGCTCAAATGTGTCATTATGAACTACACTGTGGCTGGTTAAATTAGTTTCTTCTTAATGACAACCTTATCAGTGCTGAGTACTTGATCAGCTTGTTTCTTTTCATTGTAATTTATTGCCAGTTATGTTTTCCTTCTTCAGAAACAGTAATGTATGACATAAAAGCCAGCTCTCCCCTCCCTCCTGGGCTATACTTGTCAACTGCACTCATAGCTGCTGCCATTTTAATAACCAGTTCCTGCTCTTAGATCATGAGGATGTATGATTAAAAATCTAGCAGTCGAGGCCCTTGTGAAATGCAGTGGTTTTGCTAGAAGAAGGCAACCCTTCAATATACCTTTCACCTTGGCAATGGTAAAGGAGGGAGGTATTAAAGTAGTTGTCCAGTCTCCCTCCTGTCTAGACAATTAAATCCTCACCTTTCTGAGACTAGTTGATGCCTGCTCAGTTCCATCAAACAGCATTTCATCTGTTCCCGCTGGAACCTTGCCTCCTTGTCCCTGTTGCAAAATTGTCACTCTTTTATCAGGCAAATTGCCCATGCTGGAGTGACTTCACACTGTCCACCTATTCCCACAGGGAATATTTGTTGCTGAAGGAAAAGCACTTGTCACTTCCTCAGCTCTGGTAGGCAGGAGGTTGGAAAGGTTCCTGAGAAATGTGCTTTGTGGCCATGGCAAAGATAAGTGGCTTGTTTTAAGGAATCACAAGCACAGAGAAACACTTAAGGCCACGTGGTGTTTATTTTACATGGGCTTGCCCCTTTCCCAGTTGCACGTGGTAGCATGCTTTTGTACTGTCTGATTTGGTGGATGATTTTGGAAGCTTGTCCTTTGATTAGATGATGGAAGCACAGACCAGTGTCTACTTGTCTACAGCGTGCAGACAAGCAATACTTTTCTTTTAAAGCAGCAACTGTGATAACCATGTTCCCTAAGAATAAGACCCTTCTGGCACAAATTACAAATGGGGCCTTTGACTGTGTATACAGATCAGGATTTATTGTAAGGCCTACTACTTGTTAAGCTCAAAAACCCCAAGGTGTAGATCAAATCAGGTTGCAAAGAGCTCAGACAAATAACCTACATAACATATGTTGTCCTAAGGCAACGTGTTACTAAACAGATGGTTTTGCATCTTCCATCGCCTCTCTTTGCATTACTGCTGCTAACTAAATATTTCACCTTCCCATCCAGTAATACTCCTGTGCAGCAAAGGTGTGATTTAGATTTGGTTTCAGGCAGAGACTTTGAAGGGTGAAAGTGGTAATTTTATCCAGGCTTTTTTCTTAAGTAATTTGTATTGTTCCTTTGGCTGGGATCTTCTACAGCTTTTGCTTTACATTGCTTTTTGCTTTTCGCTTTTCAATGGCATGCTTCAATCCTGTTGATATAATCCCTTAATATACAATGGAGAGCATTTCAGCTCTTCAGGGACATGCTATTGGAGAACAGTTTCAGGTTATTGGGTCTTTCAGCGTTGTTCACATCCATCCCTAACAATGTTCTTCGTCCATTCTACTTTGAAGCCACTGAAACATTTTAATTGGCTTTAGTGTGCTTTGATCAGGCCTGTGATGGTTGTGTAAAGTTGCTGTCATGCTATACAGGTTGTTAAAAGGAGTTTGTATTTAGCCTGTCCTCCAAATGAATGCCAGTATTGCTCTTAGTTATTACTAACTCCTTATAGTAGGGTCCTGTTGCGCTGCTGGTTGTGAGCAGTTGATCAACCCTTGCCCAAAGAATATATAATCTTAATAACAACAGAAAAGGCACAATTGATTTACCATGGATAAAAATTTGAGGCAGTGAGAAGAGTAAATAACTTGCATTGGGCAGAGCTGAGAAGCTGTCAGCTCCTCTGTGCCTTATGGCTTATCCTTCCACCAGTTGTTCTTGAACACACCAGCTATTCCCATTTCAGACCAGTGGAAACAGCGTATGGATCTGAAAGCAGAGCCTGGCCTTTTGTATAGGAATCACTTTGCCTATTCTTGTGGAGCAGCCACAGAGAAAATGTTTTAACAGTACAAACCCCACATTGTATATGAGATTAGGACAGGAAATACGGGATTGCAAGTTGAAACTTCATGGTAAATTTAAGTGAGTTATATACAGTGTCATACGCACAACAACAGGCCTGTCTGTGTGTCTATGCTCGTACCAGAGAGGCTCCCAGTTTGTCTGTGTTTATCCTCATATTACTCCCAGTTGGTGGGAACTCATTGCTCCTGGTTTCACAGGCGAGGTCCTGGGCCAGCAGCAGGGAAGGTGGCAGAGGAGAGCCTAGAGCCTGGCTAGGGCTGTGCGGTCTGCTCTGCTGTTCCTCTTTGGAGGCGAGGAAGGGCAAGAGGCTTTGCTGGCCAATCTCTCTTTTGAGAGATGTCTCCAGCACAGTGGTCATATATTGTGTTTACCCTTGGAGGTGGGCGTGTGTTCCCCAGCTTTACTCTCTCCAAACTAGCTTTGTAATTTCCTTCTTTTTTTAATCAGTACCTAAAAATGCTTTTTCACCTTTGTATGTTTTTTTGTTTTTAAAAAAGCCTAATAGAAAAAAATCTCTTTCAGAGGTAATTCTTTTTCTTTTCATAAGATTAACCCATTGCTCATAAAGCAGAAAACAAAGTAATTTTTCCATGGAGCAGGCAAAAACATGACTGCTGTAATGAGTAATGGGTAATTAACCCTTCTTCTCTGGAGAAGATAGCACGTAAAACCCACTGCACTACTTTCCCTGTGGAATAAAATAGCAGTGGTGTTAATCCGAGCCAAACATTGAAGTTTTACAATCAGTGTTATTATTATTATTATTGGAGTTGTAGAATTTTTATAGCCAGAGCAGAAGGCTTCTGAAATTAAGGTGATATTTAATCTTCTTAAGACTGCTGGGCACCAACTAACCACTCTTGCTACGGAAAGGAGATAGCTGCCTTCTGCTCTGTTTTATATGGAGTTGATGCCACACCTCAGTTTCTGGGAAGTTTCCAATACAGTTTTCTTTTGGAATATCTGGTCACCTGAGTAACATGCAGCCTGGAAATAAAATAGAGGCACTTTTCTGCTTCATTTAAAATGTAATCCCAAATTCTGCCAACTTCAGCCTGGCAATCCAATAGAAAGGTTTCAGTGTGGTGTTTTGGGATTGTTGTATTATGAAGCCTGTTTCGGATCTCTGCTGTACTGACAGTGCAGCTGCATTAGCTCTTGCT
The DNA here is from genome assembly GCA_017639245.1 of Myiopsitta monachus. Classification (NCBI taxonomy): domain Eukaryota; kingdom Metazoa; phylum Chordata; class Aves; order Psittaciformes; family Psittacidae; genus Myiopsitta; species Myiopsitta monachus. Next base: position 110,762,033 of record CM029917.1, on the reverse strand, counting down.
TGTGAAGGGGCAATGTGGTGCCTCATCTTCCAGACAGCTTCTCTGGAGAGCCATTCTGGCCCCAGGTCAGGCAGCTGACCTTGGCTATCCTTAGGGATTGGTGAACATTATGTAGACTGGGCCAGGACAATGTGGGCAAGTTTAAACGGAGCCGATGGAAATCTGCCTGCTGAGCTGAACAAGCTGGGCTGTGCAGGAGAGCCAGCTCTCTGTTATGAGAGGGTCTTGTGGAAGAGACTTGCAGTTTGAAATGCTGACAAATTATGGTTACACCATCCAGAAGTCAAATTAAGGAAGATTCATGTGGAGGCCGACATAGTTTTTCCAACGGTAAAATTTTTGAGTGCTCAAAGAGCAAAGCCAGCACAGTTAAATCCTGCTTTCGTGCTGTGTTATCTCAAAGGGGATTTGCCAAATCACCCTGACTTTCCTCCCCCTGTATGGGACTCCAAGGGAGCCTGTGGGAGTCAGCTGCAGGTGCCCTAACAAGGGCTTCAGGGCATATAGGTAGTGGGTTTTCTAGCCCTTGGAAATGCATCAGACAGTAGAATTTAGTCCAGGAGTTTACTGTATAAAGAGTGACTAATCTGTGCCCAGATGTTGTTGGTTTGGAAGTACACAGAGATACGTAGTCAGACTTCCTTGCAACAGGCTGGTGATTGTTCAGTGAGATATTGGGCCAGTTCATTACATGTCACACTGATACAGGAGCATCCTGAGTGCCTCAAACACTCAGTCAGATATAGTGACTTCAGCAGCGAGATGTAGCATCTGAAGCCTGTTTTTCATATAGAAAATATAACATTTTGGCCATAGATACGACCCAAAAGCCTGTTCTCTTGCTAGGTTCTGAAGAGTTTACCTTTATGTTCTTGAACAGGAATGAATCTGCTCTTTCACTTTTTTTTGGAGCTTCATAGTTATAAAACTCCCTACCTGTTTAGCACGAATATCTTTTTTTCCAACTTGTGAATCCCCGCATTTCCAGCAGAAACATAGACAAAACTATATCAAATCATTGCAAGAGCTGTTTGGCTTGCCCTCCTCAGTGATCTTCCCTGAGTCTTCAAAAGCACCCATGGCTGTGCAGACCACAGGTTGAAAACTTACTTCTCTTGGAAATTCTGCTTTTATTCAAAACATCATTTTATTAAAAATATCATTTTCTTTAGTTGCTCTCCCTCTTTTCAGTGTGTCTTCTTCCGAGCAGCCCCTCTCCAGCGTTCCTCTCTTCCCACTGCCATGATGCTGCCTTTATTCCTGGTCGAATTACTGAAGCCTTCCCTCCTCCCTGCAGCATTCATGCATCCCGGCACAGGGTTTACCCCAGGCTTCCCATTGCGTAGGCCTCTGTACTGCTGCCAGACGATACTCGCAGTATATGCTGCGGGTGATTCTCTCAGCCTCTGGAATGAATTATTTTATTGCTGCCAGCTTGTCAGAGAAATCAGCTTGAAAGCTGAGCCAGAGAGCAGTCCTGGGAGCAACCGATTCAAAGTGGAAGCAAGTCACCATTGAGCAAAATAAATAGGGGGATGGATCAGCTGGATAAAGCTGAACGCTGGTTTATAAGAGAAATTCAAAGGGAACCAGGTCTTATATTTAAGCTTGTAAATATACAAATTGTGATATTCTAATGAAGGGCTATTATTTACCAGGTGGGGGGGGGGGGGGGGTTTAAAGGTATAGTTTTCTGTTTAACTACTGTTCTTGTAAGGATTTGGCATGGTCTGGGGCATTTTTCTCTTCTTGGTTACTTCGTGAGGAATTTGCATTCCCACTCTGTGCCTGTGCTTTGGTGTGCGTGCTGCCACTGAAAAGGCTGTGAGCCATAAATAAAAGAACAATATGACCACAAGCACCCCCTGCAGAGGCAGAAGAAAGGCATGAGTAAAATAATATGCCAGAGAAAATCGTAGACCAGATAATTTATCCATCCCTAATTATTTCTGGGCCAGAATGAGATATTTCCAATAGTAAGAAAATAGCTCTCTTCTTTTTTTTTTTTTCCTAGTGATTTGAAACCATTGGCCCATTACAATTTGATTCCATTTTAGTTGTCTGTTTGTCAAGAAAGAAATCACCAAAGGTCACTTACAAGCACCTCAGAATTGACTGCCTGTATGTTTCTGAAGCAGAAAGAGGGTTTTCATGCGTTTCTGACACTTTCAGCCATTCAGATTCCTACGTCTTGAAAGAAACACATCTCAGGTGTCACATTAATCTGGTTGGTATGAGATTATGGCATGCAAATTGCTGATTTTGGATATGGGTGCCTGGGCCATTTAGACAACTTCAGCATAAATAGCAGTAATAGACTGTAGTGGTGCTGTCTGTCAGTGGATGGGACAAAAAGCTGTGCTTGTTAAAACAAAAAGATACCCCAGAAGCAGGAAATTTAATATTACTAATGAAAACAGAAGGAATTATTAGGAATGTTTTCGCACGATAGAGTCCCTCATTCGGGATGTATTTACCAAGGGGTCTTGCTGAATCTTTTTTCCTTGAATGTGTCTGCAGCACTGCGAGCGTTCCTCCGCTACAACCTATGATGTATTTGTAACATTTGCATGTAATCTGTCAGGCAGGGCCTCTGCTCTAGAGCGTGGGAGTTTTGGGCCTGTGGGATTTGCAAGGCTACAGATGCAGAAGTTGAAGTCAGTCAGATTTGTGGCATGGATAGGGGTTTCCCCGGTGCTAGGAGAAGCAAAGAGTAAGCCCTGAGTATGCCGCAATCTGACTGCGCACAGGCTATTCTCACAAGGTTTCCGTTTTCAAGGTTTGGATGCGTTTTGGTAGTGGAGTTCTCCTTTTAAGCTTATCCTCGGCAATTTTTCAAGGTTCACCCACAAGTCATAATTACCCAGGGGGATAACAGCACATGGACTCAATGAAATGCATTCATAAAAGTGCTTGTTTTTGTATTGATGGGGCTCTAACTGCCTGTTAATCTCTGAACATGATTTAGAGGGACATAAATGTAACATCTCAGCCTTACACATTCATAGCTCCTTCCATCAAAAAATCTCGAAGCATTTTACACACAGATGTAACCAGATAATATGTCCTGTTGTCTGTGTGGCATCTCCAACATCAGTTATCATCATTCTAAACCATATGCCAGGGTCTAGAGTATTCCCTGAAGTATTTTACTTTCATGGGAGGAATACATGTAAATAGAATATCTGGCAATCTATGAATGGCTTACAGGATTTTAATCAACTGCACAGTTTTAAAGCTGGCATTTAAATCCCTCTAACATCTGTTGTTTAAAATAGCCAACAGCGTGTGGGATACATTCTGTATGCAATATTCATATGAGTATGTTAATAATAGTATACATTAGCACAGTCAAAAAAATTAGGTGTGTAGCTGCAGTGCTTGTTAGAGTAAGTAGAGGTTTTGGAGAAAACACTGTTTAACAGTAAAAAATAAGTGTTTCCCCACACACAGAGATAATGCTGAGATATATTCTTTGTGTTTTGAATAGAGGACTTAAATGTTCCCATTTGCACCCTAGGTGCACACTGTGGATTCCAGTGCTCTCCAAGAGCAGTCCTTATGGGTAAGTTGCATAGAAAGCTAATAAATTGCACCTACTTTAGCTTCTAAATATCAAAGAAAGTTAAATGCTTCTTGGAAAAAGTCATTTATGGATCTTCTATGTAAGGCCATAGGTAACAGCTACCTTTGGTTAGGGGGTTGCTAGCTCTGGTTCATTGACAAGCACTTAATTCCTTGCAGCCCTAGTCTGTCTTCTCAGTGCATCTGTATGGTCTCCATGCTTTTGTTCCCTATCTGCAAAATGTTGTTACTCATGTAAACTCTGCCGTTCTTAATGAAGCCTTTAAAAGAGGTTCAAGATACGTAGTGCACTAACATGCGGTGTGTTGCATCTGACTATAGAGGGTTCTGAGTGTTGTTTACCCTGACTCTCCAAAACATTGGGCAACTCTGAGACTGAGCACCCAAAATCTCTCGAATTCTAGCTAAAATAATGTTGGGTTTCACATGTTTTCTTATGTAGCTTCTATCTTTGTTCCTTTCTGGTCCCTGCACTGGTGGTTGTTCTCATACACTGAGGGTCACGTGCTAGGACAGGCTTTTAAAAAAGTAAATAAATACAGTGCAAAAAGGGACAAGGGAATTTATTTCCATCCCACAGGCATGACTGTACTACACTAGTCATTGTTTGAAGCGTGTTTTAGGAATTTCTAATGACAGCACTGGGATTATATAGTTAATTGTGGAGCAACCATTTTTACAATTTGTGTTTTACCCCACATGGAAAGCTATAATTTACTCCAAGTAATTAGGTTAGGTTTAATTTTGGCGAGACGCAGGCTCATATTATCCCATGTAATATACTGTAATCCTCATGTTAGGTGAGGTGCCAAGTATTCCGTTTGTTTTGGGAGCCAACAAAATTGCCACTTGTCCAGAGTTGTTCTTGGACAGAATTGTGAAAGTGGTAACATTTTGCTACTTAAAGTAGTTTATTATTAGTCTGACAATGGTCCAGAGGTATATGTATTATTTGTTCATTGAACACTATGTAAAGGGTACATGGCACTGTATTTTTAACAGCATACGGAGACAATGTTCAAAGGCTTGACATCTTCAGACATTGAGGCTACTTTCTGTCTTTTATGATTAGACCCAAAAATGTTAGTTTCTTTAGCTTCTTGTCATGCTATAAAGCATAGTGGTCAGAGAGATTCCCCAACAACATTCTATGCCTTACTGAATATGACTAATATCATTAGACAAGGTTTTTATGTGTTCTATAATGTCCAATTAAAAACTGTCATCCTTTGTTGATCTTTTAGCACCTTCCATTTATAGGTGCTGCAATTTCTTGAAATCAAAGTTAAAGCATAATAGGCTAATGACGGATCTTGATGAGGTGTGATTTCTTGCCTCAAGCAAACACACATGGAGCTTACTTCTCCCATTAATGATGTTAAGCAACAGTCCTCTATGAGAGTTTGCTTCATTCTGTAATTGTCATACTCTATAAGAAGTTTCGTTTTCTTCCATAGGAGTTATTTTTACTGTTCTACCAGAAGACTGTAAAATATGTAAGCCCATAAAGAATGTTTCAATAATTTTTATTCTGTTGTTGAAGAAACAGCTGGATCCACATTCCTGTCTGTAAAGTCCAGTACTGCAATTCCCAGTTCATCATGATGGATTGGGTAATTCCACACTAAGGAATTAACTCAGTATTTGGAAGGGACAGGATTGTATGATTGATTATTTTTGTTTGATTATAAATACCATCCAAAAATAATTTGTGTACTCAGTCACTGGCATATATGACCTCTCTTTCTTTCCAGCTCCTCTGGAAATTTCTTTGTGCTGGCTATTTTGGACATGTGAAGGGAAATAGAACATGTATCGATGATGTTCCTGCATGTCTTGGTGAAGGAAATAATGCAGATCAATCAGTGCTGCTAGGAAGGGGAGTGATAGTAGGTATAACTTTATGGGGAACAGCAGCTGCATAGTGGTTAAAATAGAAGGCTGAGAGCCAGGTCTTATCAGTTTATCCTTGGCTCTGCTGTAATCTTGTTCTTATCATTAACCTTGCATTAGTCCTTTCAGTGGCATGCCTCCCTCCCCCAACCCTAAGCAATTTATGATTGTTGAAGATGGAATTTTGGCCTATGTTCTTGAGAGGAGTCTTCATACCTCCTCATTTTTGGCAACCACATGGCTGAGGCCCCCTCCATCATCTCTTTGGCAGTCAGGGAAGAGAGTTAGATGTCAACCTGAGCTTCTTTTCATTCTCACTCCTAACTAGGGCACTGGAGGTAGCTTTCTAAAGTAAAGGATTATTTCAACATCTTTGTCAGATAACAGTTAAATTCACATAATTCTTCCATATGTTTATAAACTTATTGTAAGTAATTATAAATATAAATATACATAATAATAATGAATGCAATAAAATTGTTATAAATTCAAATAGGCTGATTGGTGTTATAAATGAAACTTTTCTTATCAACTCTCTGCAAGACCACCATCATTCCCCCGAACAATGGCATAGTGCTGAGAAATGTTTCTTGAGAGACCTTAATGCATGTATGACTGTAATGGCAAGGCAGTAAACTCTTTAAACAGGATCTGTCTTTTGTGCTGTGTGTGAACAATGTCTAATATAGTGGGAACCTGTCTCTAAGAAATCCATGATTTTATCATGGTGCAAGTAACAATTAGAAGTACTGGGAAATGTTACCAGTTTGTTCAAGGTCTGGAAAAGCTGATTGGTACTTGCCCTTTTTGCTGCTACTATTTCCTGCTCAGAACATGCTGGTGACAAGACAGAAGCCTAACCACTTGTCTTCTTCTGTGATTTCTTCTCCCTTTCATCCTCCCCAGTAGTAGATCAAGAATACAACCGCAGACTGGTGCCTGCGGTGCAGGGCTGTCAGGGCTGCTGTCTGTGTGTGCTGGAGCATGCTGGTAAAAAGTAACCTCAACAACAACAACAAAGAAGGAAGAATTGTTTTCTTGCCCCCTATGGAATGGAGACCTGAAAGCAGGCAGGAGGTCCTGGTGTCTGGAGGAGTCAGCATGATGGAAGGCCTGTGATTGCCTTTTCAATGTAATTGTCATAATGGTAGGCCAGGGAATTGCAGTGGTTCAGTGAAAAGCTCCAACCATTTCTCATTGTGGTTTTTTGTGTGGTTACAGCAGGAGCTGGAGCATCCCTGTAGTGCAGATGTGCCATGACTGAGAATGTCTCAGATGACTTTGTGAGCTCTGTGAGTAGCAGTAAGGAGCAAGGGAAGAGCTAAATCTTCAGGAAGGCTTCTCCCTCCACAACTTTATGGAAAGGGGTTGCGGAATGAGGGGGGAAAGAGTTAGAAAGTAGATGCAGATCTGAACCAGATACAGAGAGATGGGCATAAAGAAAGGGAGGAGAAAGATTAACTCAGTACCAGCTCATAATATAAGCTGTCTCTGATATGTCTATGCTATCCCATAGTCCCTCCTTCATTCATTCTGTGGAAGGGAGTGAAGTATTCTTTGGTCTTGAAGCAGTTGCTTTTGATATATGTTCACCTCTGTGTTGAGATGTGGGAAGCAGCAATAACCACCATATAAGACCTTCATCATCTACAGGTTATAGGATGGGCCTGTATGTCATCATAACTTAAAAACATGAGTTACTGATGTAGCTGGGGTCAGAAGTCTTGTTCCTTCACTACGAAGCTTTGGTCTGTAGGCTGTGGAACCTCTCCAGTGTTTCAGGAGGCTGGTGGGCTGCAAACATTTCCTTTGCAAAGCATCCTTCTCACAGAGAGATTCCCAGTGCTGGGGCTCGAGTGAAAGCCATGAAAACTTTTTGCACGGAAATGCTCATGAAAATGGCCAGAGCTGAAAATACCAAAAAAGCCACTGACAGAAACATTTTTTATTTTACTTTCCGGAAATTCCAATATCAGTACCTCTGGTTATTTTTGGAGACAGAGGCAGTAGGCAGTAAAGTCTTCAGTGTCCATTACAAAGGCAAATTCTCTGCCAGTAACGTTTTAGTTTGTGTTGGTTTTGTAGTGGGCTCTTTTTGAGAGAAGTGGAGTGTTCCTTGGCTGTGCAATCCTCTGAGTGGGTTTCTTCTTTTTCATCTTGAGAGGTTTTGTTTGGCTGGGCCTAAGGGGAGGGAGTTCCTCCATGAGATCTTTGTATTTCCCTCCAAATATTCCTGATTTCTTTGCTTTCACTGTGCCTTTCCAAATAAATTCTACACACATTTCCTGTCTTTTCATAGCACTGTTAATACAGTAGGTGACACTGTTAATACAGTCAGCAGGTTGAGGAATGGTGAGCATGAGATGAAGGCTTGATGGATGAACCATGAAAAACATTCAAAGTAAGATCTAAGAGTTACGCCAGGTTTGTGTTAGTGGGATGAGATCATTGGAGTTTTGACCTGTCTGCCCCTAGCAGAAGAAAGGGTTCAGTGAGGAGGTTTGCAAAATTAGAACTCATTGATGGGAGGAAATTCAGAATCAATGAAGATGAGGACTTTGCAGTCTTAATCTTTGTCATGATTTCTAATCAGCCTTGGGATTCATCTACGGATCACCAGTCCCAAGGGTCCTGAAGGCATAATTCAACAAGCTGAAGAAAATCACAAGATCTCAAAAATGAGCGTTATGTTCCTTTTCCTTCAAGTTTTTAGGGTATATTTGCGCAGAGTCGTTCTTTACAATCACAGATGTTAAGAATTGTTATTCAATAACAACAACAACAACAAAGAAAACAGATATCCAAATAGTCACTTGTCAGGATCCAGGTCCTCCAGAAATGCCTCAAATATCACAAGATGAAACCATAAAATTCTGGCAGCTGGCAGCCTGCTAGTTTTGAAAGGGAAATCATCCCAGTAGGTTTGATGTGTTTCCCTGGCCACTGGGGGTTAATACCAGCTGAAATTCTAGTGAAACCCAGGAGTGTTAATCCACCTTAAGGAGATCTGAGGAAAACAAGTGCCTTAATCCCTACAAACCCAGTGATAAAGTTGTTACTGACTTGCCTGCATACATACCTCGCGGACCATTCATCTGGGCATCAGATGAACCAGTCAAGATAACAGAAGACTCCCTAAAACAAAGTACAAAATTATCTTTAACTTATGTTTTCCCTTAAATTCTTGAATTTATCTGAGATAAACTGCAGAGACCTACTTTTTCAGATTGTGCTTACTTTCATGTGTGTTTATCTTCCATCTGCTACACCATCAAGACTACTGAAAAATAAGTCAAATCACTGCCTGGTCTAAGTCTATGATGTGTTCCCACACCTCAGTTTTACTGCTTAGGCTCAGCAGAACAAATTCTGATTTAACTCCTTGGAAGGCCCAAGACCCACCTCCCACAAGCAACTTGTGTTTTGGCACTCACTAGGCATCTGCAGCAGTGAAGGACATTGGGGAGCAAATATGATGTGCAGATGTGATGCATCTGGGTAAATGCGGGAGTCAGCTCTTAAAGCTGGCGTGCAGAGAGATCTCTTTCATTCATCCATGGGAGAAAGCCCATTATAATTGTTCAAGCCTGACAGGATTGCATCACTTTCCCCCTCATTTCACTCCCTCCCTGCTTACCTCCCTCCTTCTATTTACACCCCTTGTTCAGAGGCTGTGTTGAGTGGGGGCTCCCTTAATGATGCATGCTGATCGCTTCATTCCCCATTGCCCCCCCATCACCTCCCCCAGTGCTTTGAAGTGTGCTCAGGTCTCAGGCTCCAGTTCAGAGGTCACTTTGTTTATTTATGCAAAGCTGGTTCATCTGTGAAATGGGGCTTTCAAGGCCTCTGACATCAAAGACTCCAAAGCTGGTCCCATCAAGTCAGAGCAGGGACGGGCCTTGCATTATAACAAATTAAAGCAACTTTGTGAGTTATAGAGAGATATTACGGCTAGATTTTTTTGCTTCAAAAATGGTTGTTTGGGCTCGTGGTTGGATGCTCAGCACGTAGTATTGGCCTGAAAACCAGTTATACCCATTTGGCTAAAACACGAAGCCTTCATGGAGAGTCTGTGGGTAAATAAAATTTGATCCTGGCTTGGTAACAGTCTGTGCATATTTCCCATCAGTTTCCCTCAGAGCCGGACAGTTATGCAGAGTTTTCCATTCATTTTAGCTTTTAAGAAGGAATGGAATAATTCTGCTATGGTAATAAACAGTAACTATACCCCACTTGCATGGTACTTTTTATCCCATAGGACCCCAAAATGCTTTGTCAATTGGCAGAGTTACATATGGAAAGCCCTTTTCTGCAGAAATCCCAACCTGTTCTGGGACAGGGAATAGACCAAAAACACACATGGCGGGAGATACGGATAGAGCATCGTGCTTTCTGGGTTGAGAAAGGGCAATTTGGCTCCTGACATCAGCATTCATAATCAAGGCCTTATACACTCAGATATGTCAAGTCTCATACAAAACCAGTCCAAGACTGCCCCTTTCAGCCCACCACACTTCCCCAGCACGCTACCAGCATCTCAGTCCTGTAGCATCTCAGACCTAGAAGCCAGGTTGGATTGAGATTCCGAAGCAAGAGAGAGGCAATGGCTGGAGAGCAGCTGGGGATGACACTGGGATGACATTCCTGACCAATGGTCTGATGCTTCTGGATCAATTCTGGCTCTGTCTTGTGTGGCTAGGTGTGGTATGTGGAGGGGAAGGGCTACATGAGTTTGTCCCCTGTCTCCAAGTCTATCACCTGACGTGATATTGAGGCTGGTTTCTTGGCTAGCCAGCATGCTTTGCGATACCATGAAACCAAATTGTACAGTGAGGACACCTAAATCATGTGTGTGTTTTCTTAGCCTCAGATACTCGTGACATAAAATTAGTCAGTGATTATTTTTCAAGGCAGGTTTTCCACTTTGTCTTCCAACTGGCTGCTCTCCTAAGCCTGTGATACTCTCCAAGAAGGACAGTACAGGATGACCTTCCAATATAGGTCACAGAAAAGGGAGCTTGTAGGAAACTTCAGCAGCTCATCCCTCTTAGCCCTGCCTCTTGCGGTAATCTGCTGGCAGCGAAGCTGGCAATGCTGCATAGCTGGTCCCTGCTGCCCTTTGGCTGCAGGCTGAGTTTTCTGTATGTACTTATCACCCTGACCTGCCTGCCTCTGTGGGAGGTGACAAAAGCATGAGTAAGAAATCCGCTTATTAGGTCATTTTCGAATATAGCTAACACTCATGTGATTCCAGCTACTAACTCATTTTGTATGCTGGTCATACACATCTGAATGTGGCTCATTTTTTCAGGTCCACTCTTTAACAAGAATATTATCAGGCCAATTACATTTGTAAAGCTTGGGGTGAAATGCAAACAGCAGGTCTTCACATCTGGCACTATTAACTATGCTTCAGACTGCAGGTTTGGGCTGAATCAAATGCCTCTGAACTCTCAGAAACTTGGCTTTGCTTTCAGTGTTGTAGATTCCTCCCTAGGAGTGAGTAAGCAGACCAAGGTATGTCTGCGGTATAGGAAGATACCCATCCTTGCTAGCACAGGGGCTAGAATGACTGTTCAAGCGTTTCCCTACACTAGGAAACCACTTGATGTTAAAATTCAAAGGATAAAAGGGTTCTTCAAAACAGGGAGAGACAGATTCTTTTCCATCCAGCAGTCAGTACTAACTTTGGATTTAACTTCGGAATTTGAATCTTGGTGATACCTGAACTGGACAGAGGTCTTCCATTCAAAGGGTGTTCCTGAGATATCCATCTCCCACAGTGCTGTTCCACTTTATGTAATAATAAGCTCTTTTCCTTGTCTCTCTGAGACCACAGTTCAGAGCTTAAGACACTCACCCAAGGTGCAAGAGGGGAGGTTCAAATCCCTCTCTGAATGCAGCAGAAGAGGGACTTGACCTTGGGTCACCCACATCCCAGATTATCACTGTATCTGTCACTAGCTGTTCTGCTGCCTCACTCATACTTTTAAGTTTGACTGGAGATTCCTGAATTTCAGGGAATCTTCCCAAAATGAGTTTCATCCAGTTTCTGAATCTCATGAATCAGCTTTTTTTCCTTACAGTTCTCAAGTGTGAGCATTCAGATACAGTAAGAGCCCAATTCACTGCATATTGCAGTTGGAAGGAAGACTGCTGTAACATCCCTCACCTAGTGTGCAGCTCCGGATGGGCAGGAGCAGTTTTGCCCTGCATGAGTTTCCATGCTTATGGCATTTTTGCCCCCTTGAGACTTCTGCTATGTCTTCTTGTTGACGCTACCGCATTCCTGGCAAACACTGAATGAGTTCCGGTGGATCCAAACCAGTATGCCTGAATAATTCCAGTTATTTATTTCAATCTTGCTCCTTTGCCGCATTATCTATTTCATAGTTCAGCATTAGTTATCCTGATCTCTTCCCCCCAAATGTCTTTTTGTGGGTTTGGTGGGTTACTCTGCAGGTTTGCAATTTGGCAGGATAACAACTGAAGTGTCTTCAAAGGATCAAACAGATTCAGGACAATTTTACTTACATCAAAAGCTTGGCAGCATGTCAAGAGGTGTTGAGAACACCAGTCACTCCTTGTGTGTAGGCAGGAGGAGCGCACATGGGCTGACATACTGTAACATGAGGCAGGAGGCAAGGGAGGATATACTGCTCTTTGTACATCAAGCTGAGTAGGATTACAATATAATTGACAGAACATCACCACTTAAATATCTTAACCGCTTTTAAGATATTCAGCAGTTAACAGTGGGCAGGAATCCTACATCTCTGACCGCAGGTTTTCTTTCTTCTCCATTACTCAATAAATTTCTCCAATTGTGCTAAGGGATTTACCAAGTTCTCTGTCAGGGAGCATCCAAGTTTTAATTCATAGCATTACTGATATTTATGTGAATAAAAATGTACAGGTGCCAGAAGATAATCAATTCAGTATTTTGACTGAAAGGAGACAATCTGTCATATGCAAGTCATCATATATAATGGGTATATTTGTATTCCCTGCACTCAGTTTGCCAAGGTTGTGAAAATATATTTGCTAAACACATGAGTTATTCACCTCCTCTGTAACACAGGCCAGCCTTGGTGGGGACTGAATGGTACCTTTGCACTCACGGCACTGCATGAGAGCTGATGTTCCTAAGGGTGATTGTGGTTTATGCCACTTCTCTATGGTTTGGGATGGAAGCTGGCTGGGGCACTCAGGAAAGCCTTCTGGGTTTCCAGCAGTGGATGGAGTTTAAGAGGGAGGTGGGAAGGGGCAGTCAGCTGGAGTGAGCTGCTCAAGTAAGAGCGTGGCGTGCTGCTGCCCTGACAATTTTCTTTTCCCCTCGAAGTGACAGCTGTACATACCTCCAGGGAAAACTGTGCCGAAGAAACCACAAGGAGAAGGGAAAAATCCACCAGGGTCGAGGGGGGACAAACCCAGATGGTATTGCAGCCTCTCTGCTTAAGGGACAGCGGCAAATGAGAGCGGAGCATGTGTTGGCATCAAATGCCCCATGCTGAAGAGCTGGGGTGATTTTCCAAAATAGCAAGAAACTGGGGTGAGGATGGGGTTAAACACACATTCTTCTTGCACAAGGACTGCACACGTGTTCATTGCACTAGATGCTGTTTAAGCACAAACCAGGTTCTAAAGAGCAGTTCTGCTATTTGTACATTTTTTTCTGGGAGGGTGATGGTGGTGCTCATGTGTAAACATGTATAAATCAGTTTTTCCTCTGCTGCAGAGATTACAGGAAGAAATTTCCTGTCGTTTGCTCATGAAACCTTTTTCTTATGGGTTTTAGAGTTGGGTGTTTGGAGGGACTCAGATCGTAGGTCAGGCTATTTCTACTTCTCTTGATCTTATGGGGGTTTTACACCATTGCAGAGCAGTTCCTTATTGAGGTGAACTGTTTCCCAGCCTTTACCTGACCTATCTCTGAAAATTAAACTTCACACGCTTCAGTACACTTTGGCTAGAAGTGCGTAGCTCTTCACCTTAAATCCACCTGATGTATGGGGCTGTGCCATCTGTAGAGCAGAGAATTAGCCTTGGAAGAGGCATTCTTTGCTGCACCATCACATGTAGGTGCTCGAAGTCCCTCAGGTGGACAAGGTGTGATGCATCGCTAAGAAAGGATGCTCTGAGTTGAGTGTGCAGGAGAGGTCGGGCTGTTACTGGAGGAAGAAAAAGCTTCACATCTAGGCACTTCAGTGGTGTAAGGCCACCAGCATCATTAGGGTTGCAGAATGAGGCTCAGGGCACTCTCCTGCTCCCTTGACCCTTGTAGTGACCTTGTAGGTGCCCATACCACAGTGGCAATTTGAGGCAGGAGCTGCTGAAGAGGTGAAGGTTTTGCCTTGTGGTGATTTCTATTTCCCCTGATAATACAGGGGACAGAGTTGATGCTGCTCTGTAGTACTGGTATAGACAACTGGGGTGTTAAGGGACAAAGTGGTATGTTGTCTACACAGGTGGATGGGTGGTCTTAATGAAAACAAATAACAACAAACCCACAGCAAAACACAAACAGCTTTTCAATTCAATGTTGCATTCTCCAGCCGTAGCTTTGCTTTCAGCATCCCTTGAGGGCTCATTTGACCCCAGGCCTACTTGCTTTCCTGATTTTGTATGGAAGCTGAAAGGCGAATTAGTGGCCCTAATTCCACTGCTTGTGCTCTGTGTGACAGATCACATAAGTCTTGCCCCAGCTCCTAGGTTTAATTATCTGTAATTTTGATTTATACCATTATTTGCATCAGATCAGCTCCTCCTAGGGAACAGCAAGCTGTAAGCATAAACAAAGAGGCTTTTGCCAGCTATTAATGAAACACTGATTAATCTCCTATTGCTTTGGTAGCCTGCCAGAAAGCACATAAAATAGCAAACTAAATTGTTCATTAAACTGGACAGGCTGTAAGTACCAGGATGTGGATGCCAAATGTATGCTGAGTGTGTTTCAGATGCATGTGGTCTCCAGGAGCAAATGCAAACTCTTGTTACTGTACTTCTGCACTGCAGGGAGACCTTCTTAACAAAGAATTGTATCAGAGAATCACTGAATGGTTTGGGTTGCAAGGGACCTCAAAGCTCATCCAGTTCCCCTGCCCCGAGCAGGGACACCTCATGCTAGACCAGGTTGCTCCAAGCCCCATCCAACCTGGCCTTGAACACTGCCAGAGATGGGGCAGCCACAGCTTCTCCAGGCACCCTATGCCAGCGCCTCAGCACCCTCACACTAAGTAATTTCTTTTTAATACCCAATCTAAATATACCCTCATCATCCTTTTCCTTTCCTTCGCAGATGACGCCAGCTCAGGAAAGGACAGCCAGGTACCAGAAGGCTCCAATGGAGAATATGAAGACCATTCAGGGAAGCAATGGGGTAAGGAGCAGTGTATAGTTTTGTGTTTTCCTTGGCTCTTGGTTGAGTGCTGTTCACGTGGCACATTTCTCAGTTGCTGAAGAAAGGGAAAAGAAGGGAGGCTGGAGCGAGTTCTCCCCAAAGATGGTCAAATAATAAACTAGAGAGTTAGCTGAACATGGGGTGATCCCATCCAAGGGTCTTTCTACAAAAGACAGCCCATGATCCGCTCTAGGGCCCCCTGCCATATACCCCAGCATGGTTCTCCAGTTGCATTTGTTTTTCTGGGCAGTGACTTTCTTTTGCATAGTGCAGCTATTATAGCTTTCATAGACTCTCTATAAAAGGCATATTGACTTTTACAGCCATAATTCCAAAAGCCTTCAGTGCCAACACAACACTGCTCCCAGTGAGGGCAAAGGGGAGGTCTGACTTCACTTCAGGAGAATTAGTGCTAGGCCAAAGCTGAGTATTTCTTAATATTACCAGTCTCTTTCAGACACCTGCATGAACTTCTCTAAGCCCTGTGCTTTTTAAGAATAGGATTTTGCTGCTGTTGCAGAGCTTTGGGGAACTGCCGAGATCTCACTTGGAAGAGGTTCTGAATCACCGCAAGACTTGCAGGTCCAACATTTGGTCCAAGCACTCCTGGAAGGACAATAAGTTGTCAGGCTGATGCCAAACAGCTTTTGGCCATTACTGACAGGAGTGCAATGTGAGTTTACGACCTCAAGGGATGAAGCACAGCATTTCCATTCTGCTCTTGCAGTACATCTCTCCTTTTAATTTTGTAATACAGAGGTGGTTTTGTACTACATTTGTGGCCAGGGAGTAACCTCATCGCAGTGATGGGGGTGGAACCTGTGAAGTTTTCACCTGTATGAGTCCCCAGCACTTGAGCTGAGGCCAGTTTTCTTCATAGGCTGTCAAACAAGGGATGCTGTGGGCTGTGATGTAGCCCAGACCACACTTGGAGGAGGCAGAACCATAATAGCTTTGAATTGTACATTCACCTGAGACTGAGCATGCGCTGGGAGATGAAGGTAACCTCCACTTATGCTGGAAAAGGATGACAACATCTTAGAGCTAGAAAAAGGATGGTTTAGATAAACTATGGGTCAGGAGTCTTTCAGGAGGGATTCAGCTGCTAGAATGAAAGGCTAACATCTCCCCACTCTTCATTACCTTGAGTGGAGATCGAAGCAGACATTGCATGCCATGGCTGATGTGCTAGAACTGATGAATGATGGATCAATACCACAATAATACTATGACAAAATATGTAAGCACTACTAAAATTACTAGGCATTAACAATCTCATATCAGATTGTGTCTTACTCCGTGCTGCCCTGGCTCGGTCCTTTGTGCTGCAGCGTGTTCTTGCACCTCTGCTTTTTGCTTTTCTCCTCCCTCCTGGTCCCTCTCCCCAAGAAGGGAAATGCTGGAGCAGGCCACACACACGAGCCCTTTCTATCCAGCAGTGTTTGCCAGCAAACCACTGGTGTGAGCTGGTGTGCAGGGAGGGTCAGTGTGTGTCTGCAGGTCTATGGAACACAGTGGGGGAAAGAGCAGTTTGTGTTTGCAGTCTTGGGCCTTAGAGAAGTGGGAGAGAAGCACGATAAAAAAAAGCTCCACTTTGCTTTCCTGCTGCCATCATGCAGTGGTATCACTGTGGTAGGATGTCCTGCCCCCATCAAGAGCAGGGAGCTGATGTGGGGAAAGATAGATAGCCCCATCCACATCTTCCCACAACTGACTCAGCTCTGATCCAAAAGACTTGAAAGTATTCCAATACTCAGTTGTATCATGGCACTTTTTTGTATAAGTCTCATGGAAATGGAATTGACCATCGCTGTTGGAGGTAATTATGGCAGATTGCAGCACACTACATGTTTCAGCTAACCACCTCACCCTGTGTGAGCAACGTCTGACAGGAGCCTCTGGGACTAGTCCATGCACCTCAAGGTGTCCCACAGGAAGAGGAGACTGCTGATTTCCTTCCGCAGTCTTTGTGCTGACAGCCTTCTGTTTCACTTAATTTTCATTAGCTTGAATAAATCTTCATGGTAAACAGCATTTCAGCAAGGAACCCATACACAACACTGCCTCTTTGTCCCCATCCACTTGTGTTTTCCCTTGCTCTTGTGTGTGGCATAATTTATACTGTACAAATGTGTGGTTCATGTTTGTGAAGCAAATGCCAAGTGATGTGGAGGAGAGCAAGCATGTGAAGTATAAATAACACAGAGGCACTTTGTAATGGCCTTCTCTGGCACTTCAACAAGCAAAACTTCTGTAAACGGCTCAGATTTGGGGACACATTTACTAGCAGCCACTCAAAAGAGACTTTTTCTGCCTCTCGCACTTGCTGCTTCTCCCTCTTTCTCCTTTGTGTTTGCTGCATCTCTTTTTCTCTTATGTGTGTGTCTCTCTTTCTCCTCTTGGGTTAACTGGTTTTTCTAAGCTTGTGCCATTCAGGCTTTTGTCAAGGAAACATTCAGGACTCTGTAAATGGGATCTGGTTTCAGCATATTGCACACAGCTTGGAGTAGCTTTTGAGACCACATAATCACTTCACCTTCTTTTAACAGAAGAAGAAAGAAAGACAGAAAGAGCCAAAGAAGTTTAGCTTTACCTGTAGTTTGATATGTATCTGAGCAACAGCATATGAAGAGTGAATGCAAAACTCCAGGTTCATGGGAGTCACAGTGGGAGGAAAACCAGAAACGTTATAGGCCTGGCTTTGGGGGAAGGAAAGAGAGTTTCTGTGTTACAGTGCTCTTACTGAGCCGGGATACCACCAAGTCCTTCTGAAATATGGCTATGGAAACAAGGAAGAGGTAAAGGAAAGTGAGAGCTTAGAGCCACTCACTTGACTCTTCACTCTGCAAAAGCAGTGTGACTATCCTGTCTCCAACCTGCTCTTTGATATATTAGTCCCATCCAAGGAATCCCATCTGACGAGGATCTACCCCAACCTGGACCTGCAGTTCCTGATCTCTGAATAAATTACTGCCATGTTAGAGGATAACTGTTTAAACCCATTTCATGGCTGGTTCTTAACATCTCCATGCACCTTGCAAGCATTTACTCCATTTCACAATGACAGCCTTTATCAGCATGTTTCCCTGAGCTCAGACTTCAACTTAGGCATGTCATTGCTAACAACATGCAGCTCTGACAGGGTTAATTGTCTCTATGGGAGGGTGATTGGTTCTGCTGGGAGGGGGGCTTCCTCTTGCAGCAGACCCCCAAGGGAATACCCAGCGATACACGCACCAGGACCTCTGTAGTGGGTTAGTATGTCACACTTGCTGCTCAGCTGTCATGGTAAGGACTTTCAGTGCCGGAGTTGCTCCAGTTCATTAGATTACACATGAAAGCCTCTCTATGGAGAGTAAAGCATTTCTGAGCAAGAGTTTGAAATAACATGAAATGGCTGGGACCCAAAATGACAGCCAAGGGGACAAGGGAAGGCTGTGGAGACAGATGGTTTCCCCCTACAGAAAAGGATTCTGAAGGCAGGGGTATGCCAAAGGGTGTCTTCTTCCGAGAGGGAGGGGTGTTGAGCAAGTCTGCTGGGGGTGAGGACTATGGGATATATTCACAGACCTCAGAGGGTAATGATTGCCATTCCTTAGTGCTTGGAGAGAGGAAGCTGCAGACCAGCCTCCTCCATCCAGCAAAGCTCCATTATAATGCACATCCATGAGCTTCTGTCCCTCTGCCTTGGGCAGAAGCGCTGGCTCTCTAAGAGTCCCACTGTGCCATCCTGTAGCTAACTTCTTTGGTACCTGAAGCACAGCGTTCTCAGCTTGCTTTCGTGTTTTATTTGCCACTGAGGTTGTGGCTTTCCAGTTGCTGTTGGTGAAGGCAGTGGCTGGTGGGCATAATTCAACCCAGTATGCCATAGAGGAGGCCATTCCTTACCTGTTCCTCTTATTTCCTGAGAAAAGGATCCGGGAGAATTTACAAGGGGAGTGCAAAATTGCAGGGCGGAAGTCCTTTGGGGCTGAAGAGTAACATCCTGAGAAGCAAGAAATAGGGTTCAAAAGCAAGGGGAGAAACTAGCTTTGCTAAAATAAAAAGACCGGTGAATTTGGCAGGAATAATTTGGATGCAGGGGGAGAGTGCCAAGTGGGAGTCAGAAGTGGTGTTAATCTCAGCAGGAGATTGCACATCTGTGCCCCTGGGCTGGCACTGCATAACTGAAGTAACTGAGAAATATGTAATGTCTTTTGAATTCTTTAGCACAGGATACTATTAGACAAGCTGTTGCCTTGCAACAGATCATGTTTTCTTGTTTCAACTCTCTTAAATGTTTGTGCAAAGATCTTTTTCTTTCTATGGAATTTTTATTTCTGAGACCAACTCATGACTTCACAGGAAGATTCTCTGCAATGTCAGTAAAGCTACTAGTGTGTAAAAGTGCCACCTCTTTTGCCCCTGGAATTCTGACATAATCTGAATTAATGTTAGGTGCAGATTTTGCCAGGTGGGGACCTTTCATTTCTCTTGTGTTCTTGTTACTGCCATTGAAAGTACTGGTGATTTCCTTGCTAAGACAAGGTGACTATCTTAACCCATGATCCTGTCCACCAGCATCTATTGCTTCAGCTTCTCGATTTCTGAGATGGGTTAGCATGGAGTGTCTTCTAATGAACAAACTGAAGAGAATTTTATTGGGGTTTTGTTGTTTGTTTGCTTCTTTTGGGGCCTTTCAGTGTGAATGCATCGTAAATTAATGTTGAATCAATTGCATACTTTTAAGTTCAGAACAACATACAAAAGTCTGGCCTACTTCTAAGACTTACCTCCATATTGAAATGATGTTGACTCTTCTTAAGTGTTACAAATGTCATTGAGAACTAAGGGGCAAAACATCTTCAGAAAGTGAAGCTTCAGTGACCAGCAAAAGACTGAGAAAATGGTCAGCCTGACAGGAATCTGAGGTTTTTCCTTTGGTCTTGGCCAAGGGCTTGCATTTGTGGCATGGAATATGGTAACAATTATAATGTGATTATGGGGCCACATTTGGGCTTCAGCTACAATAACGTGATTTTGGTATTATTTTGTGAGGTGGTCTGAAGCAGTTGCCTTACGGACACTGAGAAATTTTAGGGTTGTGCTATGCAGAAAGCTAATACTGTGGCCAGTGTAATAAGACATTAGAATGCATCAGGCTGAATGTCTCCTTTCTAAAGGAAATCAGTTTGAGCTGATGTGAGTGATACACTGCTACGTATCAAGCTGCCAAAGTCACTCTCAAGTGACTTCTGCCGTAACACTTAACAGCAGCATCCTTCTTTGCATGCTGTTTGCTCACCACAGTCAATATTCCATGCTTTTTACAGCCCGGCCCAGGTTCACGCAGCCTGCCAAGATGAGACGGAGAGTGATCGCCCGTCCTGTTGGCAGCTCCATCCGCCTGAAGTGTGTGGCCAGTGGGAACCCACGGCCAGACATCACGTGGCTAAAGGACAATAAGCCTCTCACACCCCAAGAGATTGGGGAGAACAAGAAGAAGAAGTGGACACTGAACCTGAAGAACCTGAAGCCAGAGGATAGTGGGAAATACACGTGCCGAGTGTTTAACAAAGTTGGAGAAATCAATGCAACGTACAAAGTTGAAGTAATCCGTAAGTGCAGCCTGTAGGGTGAAAAGGCAGGGAGGGAGCTTTGGGAAGGGGTTGGCTGAGTAAAGAAAGTGCGATGGCAAGTGTGCGGTGCTGATAGGTGGACACAGAAATGGGGAAGTGTTAAAACATCAGCAGAGACAGCAAAAACATTACTGGAAGTCTATAATAAACCTAACACGTAGGCAAGACAGAGCAACAGCAATGCCATGTAGATGAAATAGGGGGACATTCTTAGAAAACAGTCTTCTCTGAGGGCATCTGAATTGTAAAAGTTCGCTATTGTGTGGTTCAGTCTTACACTATCAGAACAGTCAATTTAAGGGGAGACTGAGGAATAACTGAGAAAGCCCTTTCGTGTACCATGGCGGGGGAGTGTGCGTGTGTAAGTGTTTAGGATGGGCCAGATTACTCTCTCAGAGTGGTAATAGGGTGAAACCAACCAATTGGTTTGACCAATTCAAAGCCCACCAAAGTCAGGTTGGGTAGAGCTTGGAGCAACCTGGTCTAGTGGAAGATGTCCCTGCCCCTGACAGGGAGTTGGAACTGGATGAGCTTTAAGTTCCCTTCCAACCCAAACCATTCTATGAGTCTGTGACTCTATACCTGGAAATTTATAGTCTAGATAGCTGTAATAGGAGGCCCACTTCATTAGAGAAATGCCCCAAGGGAATTAGTAAAAATCTAGAGAGATTAGGCAGACAAGGCTTTAGGGCCAGATTTTCAAAAACATTTGAGCATCTGAAGGTTCAGGTGGGTATAAATGAGATGCTAAAAAAGAAAAGTTCCACTAATGTCCTATCTGTGTCTTTAGATGCCTACGAAGCTTTAAGGATTCAAGCCTTAGAAGATGAGTTGTGGGGGATTATCCTGCATTGTGGTGGGGTAAATTGCCCTTCCTACTATCTAGCTATCCTGATTCTTGCTCTCCAGTCTCCTGTTTCCCATAGTATTACGGAAGTTAATTATACTCAAATCCTACCAGGGAAGAGCTCTTACTCTTAAATTATTGCGCTTTTTATGACATCGTCATAGGTTGTCATGGAAATGTACAGAGCAGCCAACTCAAGAAAGTGGAGAAGATGAGCTGAGTGGAAGCAAGATTGAATAGCCTTCATTAATGAGGAGCAGGGGCACGGGGAGTGATTTCCAGCCACATGGAAAGCGTGTTGTTTGTCTGCCTGTGCATACATTTTAGCATGAGAAAGTTTATCCCAGTGTGAAAGATTGTTCTTAAAGGTAAAGATCTGTTCTCTGATAAGTCCTTTCTCTAGAATTGCGGGAATTAAAAGCACATGTGTGAAGCTCTGTTGGGCTCTGAAGGCACAAACCTGCTGGACATCTGGGATTGATAAAGATGCAGCTGTGTGGAGACAGTAGAAACATATGTTTACACTAAAAACAGGAGCAGAGACAGGGAAATGAATCAAGCCCCATCCTAATGGCAGCTGTGGCATTTTCACTTCATCAAAACCAGACAGCACCAGGAACAAGCCCTTTTCTGTGTCCCTGTTTATCTTGGTTTTTGTCAACTTAAAGATGTATGTAACCTTTGTTTTCATTAGCTTTTGCTGGCTAGAAGTGCAAACAGTAACCAAAGCTGGAACCAGAGTCAAGGAGATAAGGGCATTAAGCAGTTTTCAGACATCTTTCTATTTTTAACATCATTCTCTGCAGCATTACAGGTTTTATTCAATTTCCTCCTTTTCCCCCTGCCCTGAGCCTCTACTCCTAAGTCCTGCTTATCTGAGACTCAGTCTCCCCAGCTGCGATTCCGCTCGTAGTCCTAAGGCAAAGCCTATAGAGACCACTGTGGTATTTTTGTTTCCCAAGCAGCCCTCGTTATTGAAAGTATCCTGAGTTTTCGAAAGAGGGTCCATTGTTCCTTCCTCTCACCCCAAACCAGTGCTGTTGAGAGCTGTTTTGTTACATGCTCAATCCAACAGTGTTCGCTGTCAAAAGCAGTTGATGATCGCCAGCAGTTGCCACCCACTGCGATACCATAATTTCTCTCTGTGCCTAGGATAGGGGTTTGCAGCACCTCCTTGTCTAGAAACTGTGACTGATCTCTCTGATGCTAACACAAAAAAGATCCAAACATTCCTCAGAATGAGGGATATATTTTTCCTCTGACTTTATGTGGTGTTGACACAACCTAAGGCTGATGATCATGCTGGAAAGAATGGTCTTGTGAGCCTCTCGTGTTTGATTTCCTTTCCTACCATCTTGTTTCCTTGATCGGCTGAGGCAAAAACAATTGTGAGAAACATTTCCCATTGGTTAGAAAAGCAAAAGCCTTTTGAGCTCTTCCTCCACAAAAAAATGCTCCATAGCGAGTGTGGGGACGATTGGACTGAAGAAAGGAAGAATAAAAGCAGGGAGGTAAGGGTGGCGTGAAGATATTCCTCACTGATACTGCCTGCGGTTTCAGCTCCCCTAGCAGTGGATGATATGGCATGGGATGGCTCCAGTAGAGTTTTTCCATGCAGGCTCAGCAACAGAGATGACAGGTATCTCCTGAAGGACTCCCAGACAAAAGATCAGACAATATCCACAGCCTGCCATTAGTCTGTGAAAGAAGGAGCTTTTTGCTGTCCGATTTTGTCTGTCCTTATGGAACATTTGGGAAGACCAAAAGGAGAAGGAACATGTCTTACCCTACCCCTCACTGTCCCCAGACTGGGGTAGCCACAGTGATTCTGGTGCGGACTGTTAATAGATAGGTACTTGTAAATAATCTGGTAAAAATCTGAGAAGTGCCCAAGAATATGTGAGGTTCTGTCATACTCACCTGTAAATTGCACCTTACCAGACATGGTGATAGGAGGCAAAGCATCACAGAATCACAGAGCAGATAATGTTGGAAGTGACCTTTGGGAGTTGTCTGGTGCATCCCCACTGCTCAAGCATCATCACCTAGACCCGGTTGCCCAAGAGCATACCCAGACGGCTTTTGAATATCGCCAAGGATGGAGATGCCACAGACTTTTCAGGCAACCTGTGCCAGTGCTTGCTCACCTTCACAATTAAAATGTGTTTCCTGATGTTCAGAAGCATTCTCCTGTGTTTTAGTTTGTGCCTATTGCCCCTGGTCCTGTCCCTGAGCACTACTGAAAAAAGGCTGCTGCTTCTTTACAGCCAGCTTTGAGATACTTAGAAACATTGATAAGACATCGTCAGGGTCAATATCAAGTGAACATTTACAGTGAAATAGTCATCTTCATTTCTGTTCAGACCTGTACTATTGCCCAAATATAATCCTGAAATGGGTTGTGGCATTTTGGCTAGTATCAGGCCATTTATCTTACTCTGTTCAAGACTCAGGAAAGATCACTGCAGCTTCTGACCCTGTAGGTCAAAGTACATCATCAAGATCCCATTATTCTAGGATATGGTCCCTGAGACATGAGGATAAGTGGGAGTACAAGGAAAGATGGCCCTTTATGTCATCTCATAGCTGCAGCATACAAGCAGGGGAATGGGGAAATTCAACAGTCAGGACTGGACTTACAATACTTGCCAAAGAGGAGAAAGGCCAGGTCTGACTTGTGTCATGTCAAGTAATACCACCACAAACTGGGTACCAAGATCTAAATGCTTCTTGAGTGACCTGAGAGGGCAGAAATACTGCAAAAGACAGAAAAACCTTCTGTAGTTAATTCCTGGGACCCTTTTTGCTTAGAAGTTAGGAGTTCAGTGTACATAAGAGGGCTGAAGAGAATCTTCCAAAATATAAGGACTAAGATGGAGAGCGAACTTTTCTCCAGGTCTGATGCAGATAAACAAAACAGGAAGATTCAAGTTGAGCATGAGAAAAGACTTGCTAAGCCTCAGACAAAGAAACTGGAGAGCATCTACCATTAGAGGCTTTGGCAGAGGCTGGGCAAATTTATATCAGGATTGATTTGCAGAAATCTCAGCCTGATTTAGTGCAGGGAGTTGGACTAGACGATTATTTTTGATCCCTTACACACCTTTTTCCTATGTTCCTGTAATCACACATTGGCAAACATGGAGCTCCCTGTGTTTTTGTGCAGAGAGGACGAGGTCCAAGCCCATCCTGACAGGGACGCACCCTGTCAACACGACAGTGGACTACGGTGGGACCACGTCCTTCCAGTGCAAAGTCCGCAGCGATGTCAAACCCGTCATCCAGTGGCTGAAGAGGGTGGAATATGGCACAGAGAGCAAGTACAACTCAACCATTGACGTTGGGGGACAGAAGTTTGTTGTGCTGCCCACGGGGGAGGTCTGGTCCCGCCCCGATGGCTCCTACCTGAATAAATTGATGATTACTCGAGCCAAGGAAGAAGATGCAGGGATGTACATTTGCCTAGGGGCAAACACCATGGGCTACAGCTTCCGCAGTGCTTTTCTCACAGTCCTGCCAGGTGAGTTATGCTTTTTTTCCCCTCCATCTGAACCAATAGTCTGCATCATGGTATTGATACAACACTGATGCTTGTTTTGCTCCATGGCTCTCTGTGCTGATTTAGGCTAGCCCAGTTCTGATAAGAATGAATGGGAGACTAAATCAACCCTGATTAAATCAGCTCCTGCTGAAATCCTCTTTAGGATGTTTCCTTTTCTCCCTTCATGTAGAGTAATGATTCCAGCAAGGTGAAATAAAATGAATGATCTGTTCGTATATGGAAGAGGAGCCGGGAAAGGATGCTGCAGTTGCAGGCACTACATCACTTTCATGATAGGGTGGAGGACATGAGAGCTACTGAATAGCAGTACAGTTTGCAACCCCCTTCCTTCACATTTCTCTTTTCTCTTGCTCTTATTTATATTGCTTTTACTGGTAAAAGGAGACAGTGATACAGGCCCATATAATGAGAGAAGAATAAAAACTGCTCTGGTGACAGGGAAAAAAATAAGAAGTGTGAAAGAGAGAATGATTGATCAGTTAAATTCTTGCTTAGCGATCCCCTGGAGACCCTTGCGCCAAACTCACAGCTGCTGCCTTCTCTCCCCAGGCCTCAGAGCTGGTGGTCACATATAACTGAGGTTGTTTTAGGGCACACCATCCTTTGCCTTTTACTCCTGACTTTGAAGTTCTGCCCTGATAAATAGTTTTTATTGTGAAGGACATTTCTTTCTGCCTCATCTTGCTGTGTGAATCTATATTCAGATCAAATTCAGATTTGTTTTAGGGCAAAAAGCAATCTTACTGCTTTTTCTTCCCTTCGTTTTAGATGTCAGGTCTAATGTAATGTCTGCAGTCAAGACACCAGTGAGAGGCAGGAATCATTAATTCTCCCAGGTTGTTAAAACTGGTTTTCTGTGTAGGTAGGGGGGAAAATGTTCTTATAACTAAGGCAGCATGGCTTATTCTGCTCACTGATTGCCAAAGCTCTGTATTCAGGCAGCCTCTGAGCATCACTAGCTTGCATTTAGATACTGACAGCAGGTTGCAAAGTAGGAGAATGCTCTTGGTGTCTTCTTCTGCATTGCTTAGATTCACTAAACTCCAACTAGAAGACCTGACAATCCCAAGGAAAAGGCTGTATGGGTGGGATATGACTCAAAGCCTCTGGGGGTTTCTAAACTATGAGCATCTGATCCAGCTCCCACTGAAGTCAGTGGGAGACTTTCCATTGATTTAAATGGGATTATAATGAGGCCTCATACCAGAACCAGAGCCTGGAGGCCTGTTGTTATTGGCAGTGATGGAGAAGGAGAACCCAGCTTGCCCTCAGAAGCAAAGATGTGGTTGCAAAGCCATGAGTTAAAAACACCATTCTGCTTGTAAATCTACCAGATTTGACATAGACATCTCCAAAGAGCAGCAGGAATGATTATCAAAACACTTTAGTTTCAGCCCAGCAGAGGATTTCTGCCAACCATCATGAGCACTGTTGTTTTTGTGGTCAATTGATGGGTCAGTTCTCTGATCCTGTCTTGCTTTGCACACGGGGCTGGACAAGGTGACCTCCAGAGTCCCCTTCCAGCCTAAATTATTCTGTGATTTGCAGTGTTAGTGAATCAAAGTTTTGTCTGTTAAGGTCAACAGTATAGGTCCTTGTGACTTCAAAGAGACCGCATGGTATATATTTAATATTTCATACTAGGATTATTTGTCAAGGGGAGAAAAAGACATTAGTGTCTTAAAGAAGTTTGGCTTGGAATATGTTTGACTATAACATATTGGGCTATTTGGAAAGCCTGTGGTTTTTAAAGTTTTTTGAGTGTCTCTCTGCAAGCTGAATCCTGTGGCTAGGTATGTTTCAGGGCTTTGGAAATACCAGCTGGTAGCTATCTAGATAGGGATTTTAATAGCTAAGATCCTACCCCAGGTCTCCTTTTGGGTCTGTAAATCAAGCTCTCAATCTAAGAACTATCAGGCTAACCCAAGCCAAGGCTACCCAGGGATGTACAGGCTGCCAACAGCAGAAAGGGGAAGGGGGAGGTATGCCTGAAAGATGCTGTTGGAAGCATCTTGTCTCCTCTGGTATCTGGATTTGCTGCCCTAGGAAAGCCACCAGTCTCTCCAATGAGGCTGGTGGAGATAGAGCCCATTTGACATAGGAGACGGACACACACTTTAATGCCATGTGGACTCCACGGCTTGGGCGCCAAGGAGGGACACCAGCTCACCTATGTTTTCCCCATCCTTCAGCTTTCCTTCCAGCCACACAAGAAACTCAAGACAACACCTCCAAAACACCATATTCATGCTCCCCGCTATGGCAGAGCATTGCTATTATCGCCAGACAGGGATACTAAAGAGTGTCTAAAGCCCATACAGACACAGATACATGTGGTAGAAGTAAGTGGAGAACATGCCATGGCTCTGCACAGCCTGGTCATGCCTGCTGGCTGCTGACATGGAGGTATTGCTGACACGTGTTGTGTGCTCCAGCCTGGGCAGCAAAGCCCACTTCATTGCAGAGTGAGTGTGTTAGGGAACTCTTGGGCTGTCTCTAATGCATCCATTAAAGCTTGGATAAGAAAATTAAAAAATCCCCCAAAGGCTCCCCTCCTGACCCCAAAACCATAGAAAATTTGTTGTTTGTCCTTCCAGGAGCACTGAAAAGCAAAGGAGTTACCAAACATCATGTGTTGGCTTGATTTCTCCCTTGTTACTTACTTGGTCTGGCAGGGTTGCCAGACAGCCTGTACAAAAGCCAGCCCAAGTGTGACATCTGTTTTGAATCCACTTTGCCTGCATTTAATTAACTCTTTCTGTCTCTTTCCTGCCTTAATGTCCAGATCCCAAACCTCCGAGTGCACCTGTGCCCCCTTCCTCAGCCAGCAGCCTGCCCTGGCCTGTGATCATCGGCATCCCTGCTGGAGCTGTCTTCATCTTTGGGACAATCCTCCTGTGGCTTTGCCAGACTAAGAAGAAACCCTGCTCCCCTCCAGCCGCTGCCCCTGTGCACCGGTCGCAGCCCCGGGACAGGATCTGTGTCTCCCAAGTCCCTGACAAAGACTGCATCTCCTCCATAAACTATGAGGAATACGTTGCCCAACAGCAGCATTTACTGTCCCAAGGGCCTGCACTTGCCCCTGCCATGGCATCCAAAATGTACCCAAAGATTTACACGGACATCCACACCCATACCCACTCACATGTGGAAGGCAAAGTCCATCAGCACCAGCACATTCAGTACCAGTGCTAAGAGGGTGGCCGTGTACAGTAGCTCGTTTGGGCTTTTCCTCGTGGTACCTCAGAAGAGACTGCTCCAAGTCAGCTCACACTGCCAGCAGTAGGCAAAGCAGACAGAAAAGATTATATATATAATTTTAAATATATATATACATATATATATAATTGTATATGCGTGTGTGTATGTGTGTATATATATATGTGTATATATCTATATCTATCTAAATATATATATAATAGAGAAAGACAAAAAGAGAAAAGAGATTTTTTTTGGTTTTAATTATTGCAATCAGGATGTAGCCAAGGAATAATGAAGGAACTCAGATCTCAGCAGAGAGGCAGCCATCTCCAGCAGCAGAGCCTTCCCGGATCTCTTAATCGAGTTGGCAACAAGTGAGACAGGAGACAGGGATGTGAACAACCACCTCCTTCCTTGTGTTGCTACAGAAGCAAGAAGAACAAGAGGTGACCATGGTGCTTTTCTGGATGGGCACTGCTGTTCCTGTGCCTGCTTCACATCACTTGTTTTGGTGGGAAGCCCCCAGATCTGTCTTGCTCTGAGTGACTGAGGTTTAGTGCCAAAACACCAGGAGATATAACCAATTCACCTCTTCCAGGGGAAAAATATAACACAAGAGAGTCTGGAACACCTAATTTCTCTTAACAGCATGAAATGCTGAATGCTTCTCAATCATGGTCATTTGATCTGAAATACTAGCCAAGCTGATTGGCTTGATATCTGCAATGTGAAGGCATCGTGAATCCGGTGTGGTGTTCTGCAGATCAAACCAGAAGTGCTCCATTCCCCTGGTCCTAGGACTCAGTGCCACTGCCAGGAGAAAGGAAAGAAGGAAAGAGGAACATTGTACAGAACACCTTTATATTTATATTTAAGAAATAATAATAATTAATAATAATAATAATTGAACTGCTGATGGTGAAGAAAGCAAAACACACTGTCCTTTCCTGATGGCTCACAGTGAAAAGCTACTGGATTTTCTATGTCAATGCAAAATACATGAGAACATTAGGAAAAAAAAAGTAAGAAACGAAGAGAAAGAAATAATCATCTAGGAAACAATGAATTTGAGAAATGTTCACCTAGGTTGTGTGTGGTGGTCCCCTCCTCTCAGATAACAGTTTGCAAATGATACAGCTTCGTTGCAGTTCAAACAACAGTAAAGACAGAAAGAAAAGAAAATAAATAAGGACCATATTAAATACCTATAGGGACTGAAGATGAATCCAATTGCAAATATAAAACCTTTGTAATTCTATATAGAGTTTAAACAGAAGTCATGTATATTTAATTTATTTTGTTAAACAAGAAAAATGTATGGTATTTTCCTCAAAACAGGCATTTCTATACGTATTTTTGATCAAAGAAAATAAAGATTTTTTTTTCCAGGTTCTATAGATGCCATGCTCAGAATACACTCTATGTAGCATGTGACCAGTTGTACTTCTCCCAGCCTGGAGGGTCATCTATCTCTATGCCTTCTTACACTATCCATGTGTAATCTCCTAGCATCATCTCAGGTACCGCTGGTGCCCTCCTTGCCATCTGACCTTTTCAACTGGCTATATTCTGGCTTTGAAGAGGTCTGCAGTGGCCAGATGACTTCTCATGGATCCCTTGTCATCTTCATTACAAAGTCGTCTGCTCAGAGGGAAATCTGTTTCACTATGCATTTTGGGGGGAAGGGAAGGAAATTGCATTTGGTTTTTAAGCACAAACCTCCAGTGGGGTTTCTTTTTAAAAGCAAATTCTGTAAATCAAAACGCAATAATTTATGTGCCTGTAAAATGAACTTTGGCCTCAGGGTGCTTGGGAAGGGGGAAATATGAAATGCAAGTGAAACACTTCATTTGTAAATGCAGCTGCTGAAGGAGCCAGTGGAGGATGAGGTAGGTGCAGTAAGAAGAGCACGTGGGGAGCTGCTCACACCATCATTCTGCTGCATGCTACGGAGAGGCACCCAACTCTTTAGTGGCTAAAATGTTCTTTAGAGAAGGCGAGTTCTGCATTCACTTCATTGCATTTCACTTCAAGTTTGCTGGTGAAAAAAGCCTGAAAAATTGAAATGTGCTAATTTTTAGGTTTGAAATTACTTCTGTCTCAAAGCCTTTTCTATGAAAGAGATCCTCAACAAACCAGCTGCTCCTTTTAAAAGTGAAACACTTCATTTAACCTGAAACAAAACAGTGCTTTGCTTTTCTCTGTATGTTTCTGCAGGTATTTGCTCTGGGTTGACCTGCAGTGATTTTTCTGCTGGCTTGTTTGAATCGGCAGCAAACCAAACAGCTCCTTGTTTACTCAGCCGCAGTGCTGTGAGATGGGGCCCTAGCTCAGTGAAACATATAAGCTCCCTATTTACTTCACCAATACATGGTCCTCCAAAAAGGCCCTTTTTTTGCCTTAGCCACCTGGATCAGTAGCTCCATCTCTGCCCACTGTGCTGGTTCTGCCTGGAGCCATCCGTAGCTCTGGGAAAGGGGAAGAGAAGGTGGAAAAGAAGGAAAAGGAGGAGGCAGAAGTAGAGGAGGAACACTTTCCTACTCATGTGGAGTTTACCAACTGGCACTGTTGCAATACAGCACTGCATAGCACACTGCTGCTTTCCTGACTGTTGTAGTAGGAAATCCATGTTACAATCTCTACAGGAAGACCATCCTCAGGGGTGATCTTCCTGTAGAGGTTATAATAAAGCAACCCATTGCTATTTTTATTCATTTTTTTCTCAGCAGGAAGGTTCAGTTACACTTTGTTAACACAAATTTATGAAGTCCATAAAAGCTGAATTTTATGCATCCTCTCAGCTTCAGGAAGACTTAAATGTGAGCACTGAAGGCTCCGTTTGGATACAAGACATGATTTTGGCAGGAGTTCTTAATGGTTCTAGCTTATTGAGTCATCACAAAAAATTTAAAAGCTTATACATGAAGTGCATCCTCTTTATTTTAAAAAGGCAGCAAATGGATATTTCCATGCAAGAAACTAAGGGTTACATCTCATATTATGCCTGTGAGAAGCTGCTTGCTGCATCACAATGCTTCTCAAGCTGCTGCACATTTGAGCAGCATTTGGGGTATGGCAGAGGGCAGGATTAACCTGTAAGCCCATGGCCCTTCTCTGCTCTCTCTCCCATGCTGCAGAGAGAGGGCTCTTCCAACACATCCTGTGTTAGCGGTGCTGATACCAGCTTCAAAGGTGGAGGTGAACACTGGTTTTGTAAGGTTCGGCCCTAAGCAAACCCTGAGACACTGTCTTATGGCACTTTTCCAGGTGGCAGCTATATCACTGATCCTCAGAGAGAGGGTTAGTGGGTTAAAAGAAGCAATCCTGCATTTCCCATACAGCACAGTCTTCCATGCTGAGCATAATGCTGTCTACTGGTGCCTTCTACCCTTTGTGACCCAGCTCCATTGTGTTGTATCACACAGCCAAAAACTTCATATATAACTAGATGGCTCACGTGGAAGGAGTGGCCTCTTCCTGCCCTTTAAAGCTCCTGCCTTTAGAGACAAATCTCTAGGGATGCTGATAGAGAGATCTCCAAAGGCAAACATTGCAGTAAACCACCCAGCATGAGCAGTGCAACAGCCCAGCGCAGCAGCAGCTCTCAGCCATGGTTCTAAATGTGCCATATGAGGTGATAAAGGTCTTGATTTGCAGAAAGCACAGGGTTTTCATCCTGCCTTGGGTAACAGCTCCCTCTTTGAGCATCTTCTCTTGGGCACCCAAAATGGTGTGAAATATCCCCCTAGGAAAATATCATCATATCCCCTATTTAAGAGGGGCTGTATGTATTGTCTGGGCCTTGCACTGGCTTCCTGTGCCTGAGTGGGATTTGCATTTTTGAGGAACTGTTTTGCCTTCACAGGGTACCTGTAAGTGCTCTTAAGAGTCACTCTGTCCCATCCCATGCCCTACTGCATGCTATTTATTTTTAGGGCTTGGCTGCACCTTGCATGTACTGCAAAGTCTTCCTTAGTCTAAATAAATCGTCATGTCCTGTGTGTGTTTAAATTTGGGTTTTCTTCAATGGGACAAGATTTGGACTCATCTTCACACATGAACAGGGTGTGTTTAAAGAGAAGCATGGTCTTGCCATTAGCTACGGACCCTGTTTTGAACACAGAAGTTTTATATGTATACGTATACATATAGGCATATAGATGTACATGCCAGACTGTGATGTGGAAGGCGGTTATGCTTTTAGAGCCATGGGGCTTCAAAGATCAAAGGAATTTTAGGCTTAAAACTCACCTTGTTTATTCTATTTGCATTACAGATCAAACATGGTCTTCCACGCCAATTTTTAAGCCTTGTATGGACAATCTTTGTACAGTCAGACCCTTTCAAACTGAAAACATTTATCAGGCATTGAAAATATAAAGGATTATGTGATTTTCAATTAGTGGTAAATACAGTAACTGAACACATCAAAATGAAACGGGATGGCAGAGCGTGTCTATGTCTGTGGCTGTGTAATAAAAACTGCAGAAGAAAAGGAATAAAAGCCTGGAATTGTGTTAATAGATGATAGAGTTCTGTAAAGTTACTGTGTTTTGAGGGGAAGGATGGCTCTGTGTGTGTGAAGTTGTGCGTGGGATGTGTTAGCACATGTCAGGAATACGTGCTGGCGAGGCAAAGCAGACAATACTGCAAAATCACCTTTGCACCACAACTTGGCCTGCTGTTTCGTGAAGGTGCTGTGGTTCTAACAGAGGTATTACTGGAAAAGGCTTCTGTTTTTCAGTGAAAAGAGGCAATATTTGATCACTTCCAGAGCCAAATGCAATAGTCGCACCAGGAGCCAAACTGCAATTAGCTTTGGGGTGCCTACGGTGGAGCAGGGATTTCAAGGTCAAGCCCATCACCTTCAAGGCAAACGTATTAGTGTCTCACTACTCACCCCATAGGCAGAAAATGTCCAAGCTGTGACATCTTAAGATCGGAAAAGCTGG
Organism: Myiopsitta monachus; assembly: GCA_017639245.1. Classification (NCBI taxonomy): domain Eukaryota; kingdom Metazoa; phylum Chordata; class Aves; order Psittaciformes; family Psittacidae; genus Myiopsitta; species Myiopsitta monachus. The sequence continues at coordinate 110,728,975 of CM029917.1, read as the reverse complement.
CCCTCACCCAGACTTCATCTTGACCTGACCTGGACCTCGGACCCAAAGAGCCCTGCACAGAAATTGCACACTTGGGGTGGGAAAGAGGAAATATTTCTTGCCAGCTCCATTTCTGTGGCTGTCTGAAACTCTTTAAACATGTGAAATACTGGAATAAAGCCCCAGGGGGGATTTGGCAGTGAGCAAAAGCTAGGATGTGGTCAAAGGTTAATGGGGTTTTTATCATGGTTTTCCCATTTGGGCATCATCTCTGCCTACATGGGATATACTGAGTGTGTTCAGGACTCCAAATTATCCGAAGTCAATGATTATTCCAAGTATAGAGTCCTTTCCAGCTCTTGCAGATGCCAGTGGGAAAAAATCCCTGTAATGTCCATTGGGAAATCAATGGGATGCATGGAGTCATTGCAAGGTTTTTACATCTTTTCTCTGGCTGACCCATTGGTAGAGAAAGATGTGACAGGAGTTAATGCCTGGACTATGAAGCCAGACACATTTAAATGGGAAATGCACACATTTTGGAAGGAGCTCTCAAAGGAAGGAGTAGACACTGCATCTTCCAAAATCTTCAAAACAAGTCTGGGTGCTTTGTGGACAGCATGTTTCACTTGGATGCAAGGTTTTGGGAACGTTATTAGGATAAAGCGATACATCTAGTCCAGATGGAGTCATGTGGTGGTCCCTCCTGGCCCTAAGTAATTGTAGTTAAGCTGCAGAGAGAAGGCAATGCAAGCACAGGTCCTGGCTAGCGCTGTATCTGTACACGTGCACCCCAGAGCTTACAGCAGCATTTGGCACATGGCAGCCCTGTTCAGGCTGCACACGCAGCTCCGCTTGCCTCCAGACTGTAAGTAAGCATGTGATCTCAGCACTTCCCAACGTATTGCTACAGTCATGGTGTTATTTATACAAACTGGGGCTGTGCTTACTGCGTCTGCAAGGAACCCTTTGTGTAAACAGCAGCACAGCCTTTGTGTACACACGGCACTCCTCCAGTAGCATTTCGGAAAATCCTGCTGGATTCGCTGCGGTTAGTGCCACAAAGGATTTACATGTGAATTTGAATGTTAACACATGCAGCTAATGGCCTGCTCAGTTGCATAAACTTGTTGCTATAGGTGTAAGTATCTCCAATTCCCTATTTGCCATGCATGTGAGGAAGCCAGGATCCTGCCCTAGCCCTCAGATGGACAAAGCTCCCCCCCCAGCACACTCATTCAGACATGAGGGGTTATGTGTTGGGGTGTACAGTTTGGCCTAAGTGATCCTCCAGGTCTAAAATGCATGGGAACCCAGTGGGTGTGAGACCCACAGAGAAAGCACTCGTGCCTGTTTGTGGATCATAGAATCCCAGACTGGTTTGGGTTGGAAGGGACCTTAAAGCTCATCCAGTTCCAACCCCCTGCCACGGGCAGGGACACCTTCCACTAGAGCAGGTTGCTCCAAGCCTCATCCAACCTGGCCTTGAACACTGCCAGGGATGGGGCAGCCACAACTTCTCTGAGCAACCTAGGCCAGCGCCTCAGCACCCTCACAGTGAAGAATTTCTTCCTTATATCTGATCTAAATCTAGCCTCTTCTAGTTTCTTTTTGGTTTCTTTTCAGATGCTTTCAGGATTGATGGATGCAGTGAGGCTGTGACAGGCAGAGTCCCAGAACCACCTAGCTTTATGGAGCGGGTCTCATCTGCAGATCTCAGCAACAATTTCACAGAAAAAGAAATGGGGGGTGAACATACCGGCCAGGATTAGGGTCTGTCATCCAAATATTCTGGGATGCACACAGGTCACCTGCCAGGTCAGTTCTGTACTCTGGACCTGCTAGAAAATGCTGATAATTAGGAAGCTGCAGGGATTTCAGACTTTCTCTTGACCTTATCTTACCATTTCTTGGACCAAGATTCTCAGCTTTTAAAGGTTTGCTGCAAATATCAAAAAAAACCACTAAAAAACACCCCAAATATAAACCCCACCACCAATAATGTGGTGGATATTTTCATAGCTGAAAATAGGAAATAATGGTGGATAAAACCATATTCAAAATACTGGCGTTGCATTTACTGTTACGTGGCACGTGCTTATTACATAAGCGTAGAGTGGAGTCTCGAGGAAGGGGGATGCCCATTTTACATCTTGCATTTAGCCAAGACCCCCCTCTGTGTGTATTTTGCACCTTCAGGTCTCTGAGAGCAATGCATAGAGCTGTGACCTTGATTTGTCCTTATTGTAGCTTTCACACTTTATTTTCTCCTTCTCTTTCTGCCAGTCTGTTGTAATTAGGATTTAACATATCCCCCAGTATATGTGGACATCAGCAAAGCAATGAATGTTCATTTTTTTCCCATTTTCTCTAACCAAATCCAGTCCAAAGTGCTATTTCTATCCGAGCTGATCTGTGCTTTAGTGAAAGCAGTAATAAATAACACTTTAGACCAGACTTCAAAATGCCTTTTTTTCCTTTGATCTGAGTAATTAAAGTCAAGCTGCTGTTCCTGAGCATTTTCTGATGGAATTACATGGGTTACTCAGCTCTTCATTTGTATGTTATTAAGTATTATGTTTTATTGCTGCTGTTCAAACAATTAGTACCTAAATATGCCCCATATTATCATAAAGAGGCAGTAGCAGTGTTAATATCAATGCCCTGGTTAATAGTTTGTTTCCATCCAGAGTCCACCATCGTGCTCCAGTGCCATTTAATATCAATCAGACCTTTACTGACGCCCTTCTAAAGGTGTTCTCTTCTGCAATCGTTTAACTTGTGCAGTGAAGTAAGGAGAAGTCAACCAATAAAGAAGTTAAGTAAAAATGGCATTTCTCTTAATACATGAGGTTTTTTACATTCATTGCAAGTTTTGGTTATAAAAAGGCCAATGTTTTGCGGTTATCGGTCATTTTGACATTTTTATGGTGTTTTTATTACCCCTGGCTCATTTCCATACTAAAGAGAACGTTCGTAACAATACTCGCTCGCTCTGTTATGATTAGGATTGTGCTTTTGCCGCGCTTTGTTCGGCTGTTGCTACACTCAGTAATGCTCTTGGCACACGTCCTCCCAGACCCTGCGGTGTGTTTATTCAAAAGGAAGGAAAAAGAAGTGTCTACTAAAACAATAAACTACTACTGCTTGCGTTAACACGGCCATAACTTCCTTGTTCTGCAGACAATCAGTTAACAAAGCTGTTAGGTAAACTTGCTCCTTCAGTGTTGAAAAAATAAATATTCATGAAGTTTACAGCCACAGTTTTCCTGTGCTTTCTTATCAGGTTGAAAATGGTGAAGGGTTTTAAAGCTAATGATTTAATCAGAGAGATAAGGATGGAGGCCCAGATCCTGAAACCAGTGGGAGCTGTGATCTGAAATATTGCCAAGGACCTGGGTAAGGGTTCAAGGCAAATTTTTCTAAGTTACTTTAATATTAATGTTATTAATACTGAAAAGTGAAAATATTTTCATTAATGCTGTCTAAGACGGAAGGTGAATGTGAAAAGCATCATGAATGGTGAGAAAGAGCCACTAAAAAAGAGGAGGAGAGGTGATTTTGCAGGAGGTTTCCATGCTAAGACCCAGGGCAAACCAGAGCACTCAATGCCACCTGTAACAGACAATTTCTGTTGAGCACATTACTGCAGAACACCTTTCATTCAAAGCATGCTCTTGCCTTGCCTTTATGTCAAAGAGAAATAAGGATCATAGAATCACAGAATGGTTTGGGTTGGAAGGGACCTTAAAGCTTATCCAGTTCCAACCCCTGCCATGGGCTCAAAGCCCAGTCCAACCTGGCCTTGAACACTGCCAGAGATGGGGCACCCACAGCTTCTCTGGGGAACCTGTGTCAGCTCCTCACTATCCTCACAGCAAAGAACTTCTTCCCAATATCCCATCTCAATCTCCCCTCTGTCAGTTTGAAGCCATTCCCCCTCGTTCTGTCACTAAACGCCCTTGTAAAATGCTCCTCTTCAGATTTCTTGCCGGATGTGTTTTAAGGCCTAGATTCATCCTCCCAAGGCACCAAAGTTAGGGACAGAGTAATCATGAGCTTCCTATTTAAGGAATTTCTCTATTTAAGGGAAGAGATACCGGCACTTCCCGCAAGTGGTTTTATTGCTGGGTGGAGAGAAAGACCCAAATGGTGTTTACTGTTGCACTAAAGCCAACGAGATAACCTGAATTTGTCACCCAGGTACCATAAAACAAAAGGATGAACCTGGCTTTGACACTGAAATACAGCAGTGGAAACTTACAAAAATATGTATAATGAAGTGTCCATTTACATTAAATTTCCCCAAATCTCGCATAGACCTTAACAAGGAGCTGTGCCTTCCCTTATGCTGCTGTGTCCTTCAGCATCCAACTGAGCCTGAGAGGCTCGTGTTCCACAAGCCCTTCCTCTCATTGCATGGCTTCAATCACCAGTTGCTGGCCCCAGCCTTATGTTGCCAGGGGAACACAATCTGCCCTGTGTCATGGTTCAGTCGGAGCTCACCAGCTTGACATCAGAAGAGGCACATTTTGATGTTTATCTGCAACTATGTGCATGCACAATAGAGGCTGCATGTAAGGACAAGTTTAACCCCTTATCACAGAGACTTGATAAAGCACTCTTCTCTCGTTTTGGTGTCTCAAGGCCCAATACTCCCATATGGCAGAAAAGATTTGTAAGGGGCCATAAAGTCAGCACAGCTCTGTTTGCACTTGCTTTTTTGATTCCTTGACAGTGCTGCTGGGGCCTCTGTGCAAACATGGCTCTTTGGTCAGCATTTAAAGTGCTAGTCCCTTCAGCATTTAATCATCTCATTTGCCATCTTTGCTAGAACTGGTGCCTACAAACCCAAAGGCATAAAATTACATAGTCAAAACAAAGTCAAAATGGCATTTAAATGTAGCCTACTTGTTAAATAATTTTAGGAGAAAAGATAATACACACTGTGTAGGTAAATGACTGTCTCTCCCCGTTTCCAGAGTGTCTGCACTCTAGACAGCTTTTCCCACTTATTACATCCGTGTGAATTCTAGCAATAAATTCTCTCTCTTTATAGAAGAGACATTGCAATACTGAGAAATTATAAAGGTTTTTTTTTTAAGGCAGGAAGAGCTGAGATGTGGGCTTGGATCCATGCACCAAATTAATGTCTGTCCAAAGCCATCACCCTCCTCATTATATCAGTAATGCTTCTTTGGCACAGGGAATCACAGGACATTGACTGTCTTCCAGAGCATCCAAGGTAGCAAACCAAGACCAAGATCAATTATTTCCCAAACCGAAGCCTGTGACAGAGTGAAGATACTGGTGGCTACACTGGGGTGTCTGTGTCCCAGAGCTGAGCCCTGTTTCTCAGTCAGTGGAAGGCACAGCTGGTTTGTTATGCCATTCAGAGCCTTGACTTACCCTTGCTTCTCCCAAAACATGGTCTATAAAGTGAAGCTGTTTCCCAGCCATTGAGTGAGGCCTTCAAGTTGAATTTGTCCTCATGGAAGTCACTGGGAGACTTATACTGGGCTAGCTGAAAGAATAGCTTGTTTCCCTTAAGAAGCTAGAAGCTTTCTGACAGCTGCTGTCATCAGCACTGAGCAATGGCTCTTTATTCCCCTCTTTTTCTTCAACAAATATGTGCAAGAGAAATACAAGGGGAAGATATTCTTTGAACATCCTGGAGGGACTGTGCCAGAGGCGTTAATGTCAAACCTTTGTCCTACAGCTACTACAGAAAGTTGGTTGATTGTGGTTTATGCACATCCAGTATTCAGAAGCTTTTATCAAAACCCATGTGTTGTCCTTAAGAAAGCTGGGGTGGGCATGGGAATTTTGATAAATAATTCATATTTTGACTAGCATTAAATGGAAATTTTACCATACAGATTCAAATTATTTAGTAAACACTGGGTAAGTCCCTCCAGGAGTATCAGGAAACAAATGATAGACAATATTTTGGCAGTGAAGAGAAGTGGCTGCTTCTGACAATTGTGGATGACCCAGCTGTCTTGGAAACATGTTTGGGTTGTTAATCTTGATAGGTTTTTGTTGCTGAGATTGTAGCTGGAGGCACAGGTATAGGGAAAACTGCATCAGATGTGCGTTTTTTTGTATGCAGGCAGTGTTAAATTTTGAAATGCTTGGTGCTTCAGAACTGAAACTGAATTTCCAGATCCTTCAGTGCTTGCACCATTTAAAAAGCTTCAGTATAAAGACATATCCTGGATGGTTTTTAATTTTCCAGAAGCCAATACAAAACACATTATTGCTGTTCTCAATCATAAAAGTTACAGTAATCATTTTATGATGGTTGCTTTAATAAATATATCACCAATATTGGGTGATAGGGAAACCCATTTTATTGTTGCCAGGGCTGTCTAATATTTGTGCTGTCCCATGGTTGTATTTGTAATACTGCAAGTTGATGTCCTTTGGTTATTCCACGATTGGAGCTCAGAAGCTAGATGGTTTTTTTAAATGTAGTTGATTGAATGTTTAGTTTGGGAGATGTGTTTTGGTCTTTGGCAATGTCTGTGCAGTGTATATGGAGGACTAGTCAATAATTATCATTTTTCCAAGAGGAAATGCTGGACACTGGAAACATCCAAAGTCTATCAGTCTGCATGCGACCCACAGCCTGGAGTGCTCTTCTGCACATCTCTCAAAATTCAAGCATTGTTTCCTTTTCAAACACACTCAAAAGATTTGCCACCCTTTAATGTGATAATAGGGGGGTTGTAATTCTCACTCAAGGTATGGGAGAAGGGCTCCACACACTCCAATCCCTGCAAAATTTTCCAGCCAAAGCCCTGTAAATTGCCCCAAATCTTGACTCACTGAGCACCCTGGGCTAGGCATCCTGATGTTTCCCCTTGCATGGGTATGAGAGCAAGAGTTGTGGACCAGGAAGGGAAAAGAGGCAAATGACTTTAAAGTCCATGGTGTAGCTGTATGAGAGTTGCTCAGATGACACCCTGGCCCCTCTACCTCCTTGCAGCCACCTTGATTCCCTCTGGATCCTCAGCAGATATGTGCAGGCTGAATTTGGAGATGAGAGGGACCTTATTACCCTGGGGCAGGCTATCACATCTCTCAGTCATGCTGACAGGAATGACGGCTGTGCTGAAAGGATGGAAAAGATGGTCTGAGAATGGCTTCATCTAAGGTATCTAATGTAGGCAAGCTAGAGAGAAAGCAACTTGCCAGGACCCATATTTGGAAGTCTTTCATGGCAGTCATCTGCCATCATCTCAAGCCAAGAATCATAAGCATTATAACAAGGAGATATACTTGTGCGCAGAGGATTACAGTTTTCTCAAGGATCGTTGTCATAAACCCCATAGTGGGTAGAGCTTAACATAGTTTATGATAATAACTGAGTATCACATTGCCCATAACACCAAAAAATGACAGCAAAATTCAGGAGCAGGTGGGCAGCTTTAATTATATAGGTTCCAAGGGGAATAAACACTGGGATGGTTTTTACTGTCTGTCTGGTATGAGTCAGTCCACAATGACCTTACTGGTGCGATTTGGTGAGAATAAAGCATCTAGCCTGTATTTGACCATGCAAAGTATTTTTTTTTATTTCCCCGAATCCCACCCTTCTTGTGAGAACAGAGAAAATGGGATTTGTAGGAGGAACTGAGGGATGTATTACTGTCAGTGATTTGCACATATCAGGGCTGAAACATCAGACGGAGGAAGTACCCGAACAGCTGGGACTGCAACAGATGTTCTCCAGACAGCTCTGCCTCATGAAGATGTAGTATAGTAATAGGTCATGTTACAGAAACAGAACAGAAAATTGAAAAGAGTGATTTTACATGCATGAGCCCTGGCTCCCCAGGCCTGGCAGTATGAGTGTCACTCAGCAGGGAAAGGCAGCTGGGACCTTTCTGAAGAGATCATTGTGTCCCTTGCCACCAGAACCTGCTCTTCTAACATATATATGCCCCTGGAAGGAATAACAGGACCCCCCGTACTGTATACAGAAGGTGTGAGTGCAGAATCCCCTTACTAGTCCTGCAGTTTAAGGGTGGATTCTTAATTACTTGGTTCCTCTGCTTCAAGGCTTTTAGTCTCTTCTGCTACCTCTCTTCCCCCAGGTCACTGAGCGATGTGTTTCCGTATACTGACCTGTGAATGAGAATAGCTGCAGGAACTTCACCTGACATTTCCCTTGATGCTTATCTTTAGTCTTCATACATGGTCAGAAGAGCCTGTGATGATAAAACCAGGTGGTGATCTCCCAGCTACAGCTCCATCACAATCTCAGTCAGTCAGCCACGTCAATCCAAGGCCACCTCAAGAAGGTTCCCAGTGTGTGGACCTCTTGGCTTTGTTCTTGGTAATGGCTGCTGTTTGCATGCTCCTGGATTCCTCTAGGAAGAAAGAGCTTATTGTTGAGGCAAAGGGGCACTAGACCTTCCTTTCCTTCAGACTGAAAGAGTGTCCTAACCACCAGGTCACAGCGTTTTTTTGAGACCTATCCAGACTTTTCCTTGAAGCCGAGCTGGTTTGCTGCCAGGAATGCAATAATGATGGGGTCAGATGGGGAACAGGGAGCACAGAGAGCAATATCTTGTACTGTTCTTATATTTTTTTCCAAACTAGGCATTTATTGCTTCCACAATGAGCAACATCAGAAAAAAGAAATTGGCCTTCCTCACTCTTTCCATTTGTGCACAGAGTAACTTGTTACTTTCCTGTCTGATTGCTTTATTTTAGTGCTTCACTCATTTACTTATTTTCATTACAAAACTGAAGGTTGCCCTCTTGCATCCTGAACATTCAGTACTTTCAATATGTTGTCATTACTTTCGCAGGTATCTTTAGCAGCCATGCCACCGTGATGCTCTAAGAAAACCTCCAACAGTAAATGGAAATGGACTTCATAGACTATTAAATATTTTTAAGTAAACACATTAAGCAAGCATTAAGAAAAGTAAGTACTCTTAACTCAGGGAAATGAGACTGCAGCACACAAGGGCCCCATAATGGCAGTTTCATTACAAACAGACTCCTGTACACATATGCACATGTTCCAGCTTTCTCTCCTAATACGAAAAAAGTGTGACCTGTCATGTCTTTGCATGATATCATTGCTCTGTTGGCATTAACATAATTACAGCACATCATGATGTGCTTGGGACCGGACCAAAGACGTCACTGCCCCAAATGGAAAGGCCTCGTTTTGTTGTGTCTTTCCAAGTTCATCAAGTTCCCATAGCAACCCAGAGCCCATCAGATAATTCAATAACATATTCACAAACACATGGGGCAGCCTCTGGAGGTTTCTTAAAATGTTTATATCCCCTTAACCACTAATTTGTGACAACAGAATCATTTAATTAACCCTTAACACACCTCATGCTGTAGTACGGCTCATTTCACAAGGTTTAGCTGGCCACTGGCACTGCAAATGACAGTGTGGCCAACTCTAACTAAGAAATCATATAGGCTGATTTTAGAGTACAATTCACAGGCATCCCACTGCCTGAAAGTTATTACTCAATTTTTTTAATGAATGTTAATGATTAGCAAAAACTTGTACAAAATTCAGGGAATGCTTTGGGAGAAAAGGAAAGAGGAACTGGGATTTTTTTCTAAAACATGTGTTCTATAGTACATTTATAACCAGTAATTGCTTCCTTACTTGGGATTTCAGGCTATTATTTTAAACTTCAGTGACTTGTAGTGATAGAGTGATTGCAATTCTCTCTTTTCCTTATTTCTATATGGAGATGGCTTGGAAAACCTGGATATTATCCTCACCTGGAAGATTAGGTAAGACATTTAATCCTTGCTGTTCCATGTTGTCTTGTATTTCTGGTCCAAACCAGTCCCATGTTGCCATGTCTCTCTGTCCCTGACCTCCTCTTAGCCCTTCACACTTCCCTGCCCTTTCAGAATCATCCTTTCAATAATGCCCAGAAAAATTCCCTCTCTTTGAAGAAAAAGATTTAGAACTGAAAAGCAAGTTGTATTTCAGTAGTACCTGTAGAGGTATTTTCCTAGTGCTCGTAGGATCTCACTGAAGACTTCCTTGACCTGTCCTGTTCACTGCACATTCTTCATTGCCGTGATTTTGGCTGGTCACAGGACTCCTGTGGGAACTCCAGCTTCTCTACTGACCAGGATTATGGATGTAAAACAAGGCAGGGATTTCTGAAAGCAGCATTTGCTCGCAGTGCACAGGGTGGCACTTTACATGGCATTGCGTCATCCTCTGCCAACATGGCATGACTTTTGGAACACAACCTGGAATTGTCCAGTCATATCTGCTACCTGGAGCAATTTCCCCATTTTAGTGTCCCTGCAGATGCAGAGGCAGTCATTGTGGGCTCCAGTTGTCTTTGCTGCAGCTCCCAGGGTGGAGAGTGGTGTGCTCTCCTGGCAAGGTCTCCTTGGCTCCCAAGTAGTATATTTTTTCCTGACTGAAGACTTCAGATATGCAATAAAGACTGTTTTGAGTAATCTGAGTGAAAAAGAAAGTTCATAAGGGATGAGATATTAAGAAGTAATGGCATGCCTTCATAGAATCATAGGATCAACCAGGTTGGAAAAGACCTTTACGATCATCAAGTCCAACCTTTGCCCCAGCACTGCCAAGTCCACCACTAAACCATGTCACTAAGGCTTCATCTACATATTTTCTGAACACTTCTAGGGATGATTATTCTATTATTTCCCTGGGAACCTGTTCCAATGCCTGACACCTAAATATGCCTATGTTCAAATGCCTAACACCTGAATAGCGGCTGACATTGGTTTTCTAAAAGCTTCTGAGAGTGGCAGACAGTCTTGCGCACGCTTCCAAGACCTCATGGCCCTTTAGAAACTCATCAGTTATATCCATAATGAAACTGAAGGCCTGGATGTCCTGTAGCTTTTGCTAAGCACCTCCCAGCATCACAGCAAGGCATGCGGGGCTGATCATCCTGCTTTTATTCTGCTGAAACCATTGCTATCTCCTGACTGCTGTGGCAGAGCATGGCAAAGAAATGAATAGGAAGCCATGTGCTGCTGAATGTATTTATGCTAAATTCCTGGATAATTTACTGGCTGCATAGATGATACAGCCCAGAGTTCAAACCATTAAAAAAAATAGGTGCGAAGAGGAGTGGGGGTGAGCAGGAGGAAACACTTGAGTCTTCCCTCTGGGAGACTTTCCTAAAAAACATCTGGCTTGGCATGGTCTGGGATTCTTCAACTGGAAAATCTGCAGATGAGGGAGACACAAGAGGTTGTTTCAGGATTTGAGAGGCCTTTTTGAGGGTGAAGTTCAAGGGATAAATGGCCAAGGCCAGCGATAGAGGGAGAAGATGAAAGCAACCATAAGAGAATAAAATGTAGGAGAAGTTTGGGGTCAATTGCTATAATTCATTATAACAGCACCTTATCTTCCTGCACCACAGGAGCTACACCTGCATACTTAGTACTAAGTAGCAGATGTACAAAGGAACAAGTTAATTAGAAGGAAGAGGAGAAAGCTGAGTTGAGAATGAGAGAAAGGGTCAATCCCTTCATCTTACTCTATCCCGCCATTTTCATTATATCCTCCATGACCAGTTTATATTTGAGGGGAGTATTTCCTCTCCATCTGTTGATGGAAAGAAACCTTCACCAGTGGCTGGTTTTGCTGCGAAAGCAGCTTTGCCTGGAGAACTTGGCCCCTCAAGTGAGTAGGAAACTTATTCCCCATCCTGTGAGAAGTTTCAGAGCTTTCATTTTTCCCCTACTGTAATAAATAAGAACAAGAAAAACTCTGCAAGCCAAACTCTCCCCACTCCAGTTCCACAGTGGTTCCATTGAAATTTTTTATCTGAAGCATATGGGAGCAGTTTATTTCAGGTCTGATATCTAAAGATAATGAAAAACTTTTCAAAAGTTGAGGGCACTGTAATTTCAAAGGTGGTTTAGAATCAAAAGAGATGCTTTATTTAAGGGGAAAAAAAAGCAAGAGATAGAGAGAACTTTATGGCAAATTGAAAAGTATAGCTTAAAAATGGTTTGTCCTGCAAATTCTTCTCTACCCAAATGTTCCTGCAAGCAGGTTGGCTTCTAAAAGCCAGTTTCCAGGAAATGCGTATTTTCTTCTGCCAGTTTCCTGCTTGGAGGATCCTTGTCTCTGTAACCCATGCCTCATACATTGCCCTTAGACCTGAGTTGAAACAACACACAATGAGCTTTCTTGATTCAAAATCAGTCCATTTATATGGGCTGGACAAGCTGAAATGAGCAGCAGGAGGAACTTCTTGGGTTTGCTAGCTGATGAGAGAGCTATGAGAGATGGTGGGCAGGTTTTGCAGTGAGAATTACGAAGGAAGCTGTTTATTCCACTCCCCCCTCCCTTTTTTTTTTCCTTTTAAGTGGTGAGGGGAACTGGAATAAGTAATCTAACATTTAAAGGGAGAATTATATGAACCAGACACTGTCATAACCTGGAGCAACAGGCAGTCCGGTATACCCAAAATATAAAGCATCAGGTATTCTAGAGGCTGGGAGAGGATCCAAAACCAAGTTAACAGGGCATTCAGATTAAGAATAAAAGAGACCTTATTTGAGCAGTTATAAAATCATTGAAATATGTTCCATGTATAGAAGGAACAAGAGGTCACAGAAGCAGCCAGTTTGGCTTACGCAAGGCACCAAGGGCAACATGCTGGCAGTACACATGCTAGGCGATGCCAAAGAAATCAAATGTAGCTTGCTTCAGCTTAGGAAGGCCAAGGGACCAATAACACAAAGAGATTCAATTATAACTTGGTCAGTCCCCTGACGCTAGCAGTGTTTCTGGAGCTGGAACTGAAGGTTTTCCATCCAAAATAGGGTTCATTGTGTATGAGCCCAGCGGCTCACCACATAAAGCTGCCTCCCTCCATTCTGAGCTGGGGTTTAGGGGTTTTTTTGGGGCCACGGATGTGAAAAGCATGCCGGAGATGAAGTACATTGTGAGTAGTGTGAGGTGTCCCTGACCATGGCAGGGGGGTTGGAACCTGGTGGTCTCACAGGCCTTTCCAACCCTAACTATTCTATGATTCTATGATTCTATGTATCCTGTGGACTACTGCAGGAAGCCTGTCCCCCTCTTCTTATCCCCAAAGCCCCATTCCTTCTGCATGAAAAACCCTTAATAATTACACCAGAAGTCCTAACTGACCCAAACTCTAAGATGGTCTTCATTGAAGGGGGTCTCTCATGTCAGATGTGTGCAGGCTAATATTTGGGGCAGGAGAGCTTTGCACATGATGCCTCAACTCTAGCATTTTTAGAGGGAATGGAGAGGAATAACTGACCTGATTCAGCGCTTAGGTTAAAGAAAAAGCCTCCAGTTGTTAATCCCACATGAAATTTCTCCTCTTCAGCGTTTTCCTGGTTTATTTTTTTATAGAGGGTCTAGTACTAGGCAGAGCCGTGCTCAGGGTGCTGAGGTTTGTGAACTACAATCATTAGGAATTACCTAATTAGGTTTTAGGAACAGGGTCTAATACTGATCCTTTAATCTTTCCCGTGAATCTAGTCCCATATGTATGGGCATTTAGTCATTGGGAGTAATCCATGCGGTGCTGAACAGTCTGGTTTTCCTATCTCTGAAATGTCCAAGTTGAATAAAACACAGGGTAAATGCTGTGAGAGCTCAGCTCTGTGTTTGTTTAATCCCTCTGGATTGCTGTTTCTAAATATTTGTGTTACCTGAGATTTTGTTACAAATTTAATAGTCTGCTGTTACAGCCGAGTAAGCAACAAAAACAGTCTTTGGTCTGCACAGTTCTTATAGAAGGATACAGTCTTGAGTGTCTGGAAGGCACTTTGTCCATGGCAATGCACAAACATGCTAGTGTGGGGTTTTGTGAGTGTAGGAGTTAATCACTTCTGTTATCCCTTCTGAAAAGTTAATCTGAAGCACAGTTTCCTGTGCAAAAATTAAAGGGAGGCTTATCACCCACATAGCCATAACTCTGTAGGTTATCTGGCTGTATTTTGTGCTTAAGTTGGAGCATATTTTCAGAGAAACGTCTAATTTGATACTGGTTTTCTCTATCTGTCTGCTGTTCTTCCCATTTCCCTGATAACTGTCACTATTAATAGATATGCTATTAAGTCAGCACTTGGCAGCTCTAGTTTATAGTTTTAATTGAGAGAGGCATTTCTGAGACATATAGAGCACTTTGTTCAGGTTCAAGCACTACAGCTTAAGCAATAAGTACCTCAGATACACTAGATCCAAATGACAGAGGAGAAGATAGATGGAAAAATCATGGACAGATGAAAGAATCAAATTTGCTGAACACCAGAAAGCTCTGTAACTCAGTAGGTATGCAGCTGCTGGAACTGCATAGGAAGGTTTCTAACGGCAAAACTTGACATAGGAGGATCCGGTTTTGAACTGAGCTATCGTAGACGTTCTCTGAAAGACATTAATGTCCATTCAATAACAATTGTCCTGATTTAAACCCAATTCAAATTTGACCTTGCCTGTACCTTAGCATGGCTTTTAAGGATTGAAGGAAAAGGAATAAATAAAACCTTTCTGGACCTCTTCTCCAAGCCTTTTCCTTGACTAAAAGGGTGTGGAGATGAGATTCGGCAGCTTAGGCTGCAACATAATCAGATAAAGCTTCATTCAGACAGTTGGAAAGCTGACTAGTAACAAAAGCTTCATCTGAAACCTCTAATATACAGGCACAACTCTCCTGAATTTATACAATATATTAGTAGATGTCCTTAGTAAACCACACACAAACCCGATAAAAGGAAATCTTATTTCTTCACAAGGCATTTCTACAATAATTGTTATAAGTTTTTTTAGCAAATTAGAGCTAAATACCAACTCTTCTCCCTTAACTTCTCAGAGCTCACCCAATCAACACCATCATTTTCAATCTTTCTCTAGAAGGACCTTGTCTTCTAAACCTACCTTTCTGAATTTTATCTTAAATGGGATCCTGGGCTACTGATAGTTTTCTATGCTGGTGATTACCATTAGTCCCTATGGATGTCTTGAACCCATGGCAAGAAGGAATTTGCACTACCAGAGCCCACCCACTTGTTGTCCAGCCCCTTGTTTTGCCAGTGAGCTCTGCTATGAAATGATCCAGGCCCACCAACATGTGCTTCTCATCAGCAGCAAAGGAAGCTGGATCTGATAGGGTCAAACTGGATGAGGTAATCATTTTAATCAACAAATCCCTAAACACAGGAGAGACACAGCTGCTGAGCTGATACAGTTATCCAGCCAGCTCAAGGGAGGACAGCAATTAGCTTGCTGAAATGCTAATGAAGAGGCAAGACTGCTGAAGCAATAGACAGAGCAAGGCTGGGGCATAAAAACACCAGTGTGGAGGAGCCAGGGGAGGTGCAAGAGGAGCCTGACTCTGTTGGGGAATATGGTCAGAAGGCTTGGGAGGTGTAGAGTCTGCAAATTCGGATCAGAGCCAGACAGTGAGAGGAGAAGCAGGACTTCTCCAGAGCTGCTGCACTTGGGTGTAGACCCTGGTGCTGGCCCATCCGGTGGTTTGCCATGGGCTATTAACAGAGTTCTTACATATTTGAGTGTTTTGGCTTCTTAAAGACTACCAAGAGGATGTTTCTTGCCTCTAATTAATCTCTCCTCGCTCTTCATGTCTCACTTCACTCTCTTCTTTATGATTCCCCATGGACCTCTGGCTCTGGAAATCTCATTACCACAAGCACCATCTCTTGCTCCCTTCAAAGCTCACATCATTACAGACCCCAACTGTTTTTGTAAGAAAAGCAATGGCTCCATTTGAATCTTCTCTTGGGCCTTCCCAGGCATTTTAAACTGTTCAATTACTTGACCATCAATTACATGAATTAGGCATAGCAGTGAATCAGGACCCACTGTCTGAGGTGCAAATGGGGCAAATAAACCTCATCCCTTTCCCCAGCAAATTTACAATCCACCTGTATGTGCAACATTGGCTCTCCAGGACCTCTTGTCGGAAAAATACCATTAAAATGGTACAAAAATTATCCACTCATTGAAGGAAAAGTGAGCCTAAGCAGCACAGAAACACATGGGAGGGTGTTAGCTTGGAAGTCTATGAACAGTTTCTGTCACTTCGATTTGTTTGTGGGGTTTTTTTATTCTATCAAGATCTAAGATCTGGGAAGATGATGTGTGTAGGGGAAAATGTTACTGAGCATCTGGGTGTTGATCAGAGTACAGAGGTCATCCTGCAATATCCTATAACATTATGTGTTGCACAGTCCTAGTTGAAGGACTGAACTTTTTGTATTGAACCTTTTTGACCTGAACCTCTTTGTACGAACATATACCATGTAACACACTGGAGACGCTGTCTAACTTCTCAGAACCAGGGGCCTAGGGCAAAAATGGGTTGTCTTCCCTCCCAGCAAGCTCCTCAGTGCAGGTGATACCCACCAAAACAGAGAGGATATTTTAGAGTGACTCTTGTCCTCTCACTATCACCAGTGGGCTGCCCATAGTCCACCCTTTTTCCCTCTACCGAAGGCGTGATAACTCACTTCTTGGTGGTCTCACAGATGCTGTGCTTCAGTCCCTGTCTAGGTGCTGAGTTTGTGAGCATCAATCAGGGTTTCATGTGCATAGTTTCAACCTTTAAATTCAATGACTCTGTACCAACCACATGAAAATCCTTTGTCCCCCACCATATGTCTTGAGGTGTGTGTTCAAAATCAGACAGATCCAGGCTGAGAAGCCTTGGCTTGATAGAGTAGCAAAACTGCTTAACTTCAGTAGGACTGCATCAGTGATGAATTCTGACCTTCACATGAAATCCAAAGTACAGCAAGCAAGGGTGTCTCTGTATTCTAATTAAATTTTACACTTGAAGGGTATACACACGTTTTAAACCCACCTCTTTAATCCTTGCAACTGAACCATTCAGCTCTTGCGTTTCCACTGAGAATTCAAGCAGAATGTTTGATAGAGGGTGAAGGAGCTCCTCAGCATCATTAACGAAAGCAGAGGTAAGGGGCGAGAGTGTGTGACCCCTGGAAAAAGCAACATGCGCTGAATGCATCAAACAGTAACATGTTACCAGAGAAGAAGAGGATTAAAACCCTTAAACCACACTTGAAATCACATATGGCTAGAAGTAGAGAAATTCCTTCCTATCTTGTTTTCTCCCCATATAATTGTTTTCTCCCTGTATAATTAGTCTTCAAATATACTTTCTGTAGTGAGCTCATTTGTCCCAGTCTAAGGAATGATGTAACTGGCTTCTTTCAGATCCCACTTCAGTGAAACTTCACAATGCCCTTGGACTTCAGGGGATTAAGTTCCTGTCTTGGCCGTGGTCCAGTCACTGGTCATTGCCATTTGTCTATTATACTAGCATTCCAGAAAACATTTTATCCCCTTCATTTACTCACAATTGACCAGTCACATAAATCAGATTAAGGACTAGCGGACATATCTACACAGAAAGGAGAGATTCAAAGAAAGGCCAGATTAAAGAGCAGGTTGGATTTGATTTTTCTTTTTAAGATCTCTATTCTTGAAATTGCAAATAATGACCACTGCAAGAAAAGAACATTAATGAAACCTACTACTCTTTTGTTCACGCTTTGAAAAGATGAGAAAAATTGTTTTTCCAAAAGAAGCCCCCACCTTCTTAAAGATACACAGCTTACTTCCATCATCATGTTTAAAACCGTTACTTACACACGTAACATCTGTAAATGTGTGAATATGCAGATAAATAACTGCATGTCTGTTGTGGGCTCACTGTGTTATCAGTGCACTAGTGTGCTGCTACATAGACAGCTGAACAGTGGTGGCCCCACTGATGCAAGGTTGTACTTGAGTCTACTTGAGCCTTTGATTTAGTAAGAATCAGGAAAATCTTGGCACTGATTTCACTGAGAGCAAGACTGTGTCTTGCACGAAATCAACTTGCCATCTTTATGGGTGATATGCTGGTATCTGAGGAGAGTTCTGGTGCAGTGCTGTAACCTCTCTTGCTTGAACCCAAGT
The DNA here is from genome assembly GCA_017639245.1 of Myiopsitta monachus. Lineage (NCBI taxonomy): Eukaryota > Metazoa > Chordata > Aves > Psittaciformes > Psittacidae > Myiopsitta > Myiopsitta monachus. Next base: position 110,711,013 of record CM029917.1, on the reverse strand, counting down.
ATCTGAAACCTCCTCCAAGGTAACAATTAGGGTGTAGTTTTGCATCCTGCCTTTCCCATGCCTCCTTCTTTGGCCACACTGCAGCCCTGAAGCTATAGGAGAATGATGCAATTCCTTGTGCCTCCTGGTATTTGGAACACATATTTTTCTTGGTTTGACTTAGGGAAGAATGTTTCCAAGAATGTAACTGGATGGGTTTTAAATTGTAGACTTTGCCATGGGCCATCCTCCGAGCTCTTGTGTACGTGTCACCAGCATGCCTCTGTCTGTGGGCAGGACCAGTAAATGCAGCCTGATGATGGGTAACCGGTGTACCCACATCCTCCCCATCCAAGGCCTGGGCTGCTGTGGGCTCCTGGAGAAGAGGCAAAATATGTGTTTCCCTTCTTTTGATGTCTGTGGGGCGCGATTTTCTGTAATGTGTTATTTTTGTGTGCACAACCTGCACTACCTAAGGGTTTTGGACCCTACAAGAAGACAGACATTCCTATTGCAACTTTCAGTTCATCAGGGAAGAGAAATTAAAGCTACCTAATCAGTGCAGGACCTATTTTCTTTTCACCTGAGAGCAATAGAGACTATCATGACCCAGCATGGCAACAAGGGTGAAAGCATAGAATCATAGAATATTTCAAGTCGGAAGAAACTCATAAGGATCATCGAGTCCAACTGCCTGCTCCTCGCTAGACTACCTATAACTAAATCATCTGACTAAAAGCAGAGATAGTATAGAGAGCTCTTCCTCCTCCACAGCCTCTAGGCTGTGGCCTCCACATAAAACCATTTCAAAGGCCCAGTAACACTGTTTCTGTGCAGGTTTTCTATCTGTCAGAAAACACGGAGCTTCTTGACTCAGGTCTTGGAGTTAGCCAATGAAAGCTTTGGGCCGTATTCAAGTAATTGTATTTTTAAACAGGGATGAGTCTCATGCCACTATATCTGGAACAGGTATGCACCTTTGCATTTCCATCCATGATGCAGCTTTTATGGGACCTTTTGATGGGACCTTTTTATGGGACCTTCTGTGTCACTGCTGTTAACTGAAGAGACTCTCACACATGTTCTTCTGGCCTTGCGAGAAGCTGTCATAGCAAAAACGGCTTGAGGACTCCAGCTATTCTCTTCTTTGTCAAAACTGCTGACTCTCAGTGCTATGTATGTAGTGGTGAATAAGTATGTGTTTGATCTTTGTCTGGCATTGAGACTTGGCTTTACCAAATGATCCCAATCACTGTCTCTATGCCTCCCAAGTAGTGGCCATGACAAAACTGCTCACTGGGAACTGCTGACTCTTGGCTTACACCCAAAAACTATTTGCAGCAATGCTAGCCAGCCCTGGACAAAATCATGACAGTGGTTGTTCTTGCAATCCACAGTAAAGACAACAAAATTGCATTGATTGAGAATGCTGCTTGGGCCGGTTTGCCAGCAGATATAGATAGAGCCAAAGGCTCTGAGCACTTCATTCCTGTGACCTAGTGCCTGTATTAGCACTGACCTAAGCTCTTCCTCATTAAGCTCCAGATGTCTTCTGCTTATCTGCTGACAACCACTCTTCCAGAGGAAAACTGGATGATTACTGAAGGTAGATCAACCCTGTGGCATACAGTGCTCTCAGGGTCTAACCACTGTGATTAACTAACCATGCAAACACTCTTCCTGACAGCACTATCCAGTGTTTCATTACGTGCCAATGATACTGGGATATACTTTGCAGAGAAGCAGATGATGGTGATGGAGCTGATGGTCACCTTGGCCATTGCTGAATGCCTCCATTAACTGGGCCACCCTCTCCACTCCTGCACACTTCTTGGGGGCCATGGCCATCACGACCTGAGGAAACAGCCAGTGTTCATATCACCCTCTGTGGCTGATTGCAGTGCCAGGGAATCTGGCAGACCTTGCGGTGCAAAAGGTGCTGAGCAGTGAACCAATTCTTGACTGGGGCCGAAGTGGAAAATCAAGGATCCAAAGGCCTCAAAGGCTCAAGAGGGAGGTATGGAGACCATGACTCTGATAAAGTTTTCTTGGGGCCATTGCGGAGTGTAAATCTGGCTGATGGGATGTAGGAGATGTTGTTCATATCATCCTCCTTGGTCCAGTAAGGAAGGGCAGAAAATGCCAGTACCAGAAGCCCCAAGATCCCTAGAGATCATACATAGCCTTTGGCAACACTACCAGGTAAACCTAGGTCACCTGCCAGAATTCTTTGGTGGGATCATGATCCTGTTCTTCCTGGATCTGTTACCTAAGGGTGAGGAAATGAAGGAAAACAGGGGTCCTGAATGGGTCACTTTCCTCATTTTACTACTTGGAATTTTTTGAGAGGGTAAGGGGGAGTCAGTTTTTGTGATGTAGATGCACCACTGATTTATACAGTGGCATACAAACATCAGCCTGGCAATATTTGGACTATTAAAGGGTTCTGACATGTGCCAGGGAAAAATCTAAAATAATACAGTGAAGTGGCTGGTCAGGGTCTAAGTTTGCAGCAGCTGCCCTGACATCAGTAGGACCTAAGTTAATCTCCTCAATATCAGTGGACAAAGCCCAGATTTATGCTTTTTAATGCCTCATCATATTGGGACAGGAAAAGATGGAAGTCAGCATGAAATAAGTGTGGAGGGTCTAAGGAATGGAATTGGTCCCTTGATTAAGATACATTGAATTTAGTGCATTAAACATAGACTGTGATTTAAAATCCCAAATGCTATTTGGCATCCATCTGGTGCCTAGATGATGCCTACATAAGAACATTTTTTCACCCATTACTTTTAAGCAGTCTTCCTGGCAAAAGGACAATGACATATTGTGCTGCTATAACATTTGCACCAACTTTTCACTAAGTACTGATTTATGTTTATTTAATCACTATTACTGGTTTATATGTTATGCCTCATTTCTTTAAACAGTATGATTTGCTTCCCCCCCCCCCCAAAAAAAAAAAATCCGAGTAAAAGATTTATGATGGAAAATCCATAAAAGGTCCCTTTTGTTCCACCTAATTGAATTTTGCCTTCTGTTACCATTACCTTATTCCCGTTCACAGCACAGAGAATGAAAAGCTTTGGCAAGTTTTTGGGTGAGTACATCCAAGAAGTTAGAAATCTTGGCCTTTCTTCTGGAAGGGTTTGTGTAAAGCAGACATCCTGGACATATCCCTGTGCTTCCACCCTTCCCTTCTGCATCATTTCTGTAGTCAGCCTGAAGTTGTAGCATAGCCACATTCAAGTATTCTGTAGGATAGATTTTCTCAAAGCCACCTTAACTCTAAAAGCCTTTCTAGATCTGTTTGGCATATAATATTGAAGAAATGGTTCAGACAACACTGGCAGTCCTTAGGTCTTGGTTCTCTGGCTCTTGCATTCAGGAATGATTCCAACCCTAGCAATTATCTGGCAGCATCACATTGCACCTTTGTATTGTGCCTTTCCTGTCTCATGCCACCGTTAGAAGCAACAGTTCAGTGACTTCACTCAGAGCCGAAGCCCATGTCTGTGAATTCCTGCCCAAAACAGACCAGTTTTCTTCATGCTTTTGTTTTTAACCATGCTCAAGTACTGTCTATTCTTAACAAAGAAGTGGTCCTTTGTGTGGTAATGAACTAGCAAGCTTATATATAAACTTTCTTCTGGAAAAAACCTGCTGCTCAGAGAGGTCAAAAGCCCTCAGTTGCCAGCAGAAATAGAATTTAAAGAGTAGGAGGCATTTTCAAGAAGTATCTGTGCTCTTCATCTAGCTCCACAAAAATGAGTAAGAAACACCCTGTGGTCCTAAGAACAAAACTGAAATTCTCCAACCCTTGCTCAGCTGCTGTCTGTGTGTGTGCCCTGGGTTCAGCAGCAGCAGTCGTTTTTCTCCTTCTTAGTAGCTGGTGCAGTGCTGTATTTTTGACTTTCAGCCTGGGAACAGCGCTGATAACACCGATGGTTTCAGTTGCTGCTCAGTAATATTTACTCTGACCAAGGACTTTCTGAGCCTCATGCTCTGCCAGGGAGGAGGGGAAGCCGGAAGGAAGCAGAGACAGGACACCTGACCCAAACTGAACCAAAGAGGTATTCCATGCCACAGCATGTCATGCCCACTATATAAACTGGGGCAGTTACCTGGAAGAGTTAGATCACTGCTGGGTGGGGCTGGGTATCGGTCAGTGAGTGGTGTTAGGTTGTATTCTCTTCCCTTGTTATTTCCCTTATCATTGTTATTATTGGTGGCAGCAGCAGTGGTTTGTGTTATACCTTAGTTACTGGACTGTTGTTATCTCAGCCCGTGGGAGTTGCATTCTTTCGATCCTCCTGCCATCCCTCCAGGAGCAGGGGGAAAAAAGGGGGGGGAGTGAGCGAGCGGCTGTGTGGCTGACTGGGCTTAAACCATGACAGTGTGCTACTGAAGTCTTGGGATATGATTTGCATTGGGACATGGACTTTCAGGTGTTCAGATGTGGGAATGACCTAGTTTTTCATTTCACAATTGTCCAGACACACATAGAGGTCCCTTTAGGGAATGAGGGGTCCTTTACATGAATATTGTGCCTAAGGACAGCAAACGGCTGAAAAGCTGGAACAGGTCTCCTGTGAGCTTCCTGGTACGTTTTGCCAGAAGTTAGGGATGATTTTCTGGACACCCAAGTGTATACATTAACATACCAAGTGCATCCTGTGCGCATCCAGATAAACTTTGAAGATGCTGGATACCAATGCTTCTCACTTCCAGCTAAACCCTGACAGAGTGCACACAAGAGGCATGGCTCTAGCTGTTCCACCAGAAAGATGTGCACCCACTGGTGTTTACAGGGCATCTGTTAGGATGGCAATTTATAAGATGCAGTCAGCACAGATAAGAATGAAAAAAGATTTTCTAGGAAGAAGACTTTATGCCATGAACTGCTTAGGAGCTGTCAGGTCACTTAGGTGGCTTCTGCCTCATATCATTCATTCAAACAATACAATGGTTAAAATCCTTTTGATGGATTAAAAGCATGACTTTGTGAGGTATAAATGAGGTTAGGTCCTCTCTGCAAACATTAGTCTTCACAAAAGTCTGTCTCATCTCAGGAGTAAGGGCATTCTTATGGATCCAATTAGAGAAAAAACACTGTCTGGGCAAGGAAGAACAAAACCTATAATACTTCTGATTATACAATGGCAGTTGGAATAAGATTTTCTCATATGGGAACACGTGAGCTCAATGTGTAAGGAGAAACTGGGCTTGTCAGAATTAATTAGAGTGAGAGAAATGTCCTATGGTCAGAAACTGCATACATTGTCCACTCCTGGCTTCTGCGGCTGAGCCAGATTCAGAGGTCAGTGGGACAGCACCCTGCTTGGAACCCCCAGATGCAGGAGTTTGCACCAAGGGCTTTTCACTGGTGGTGGTGAGAAAACTGTGGGCTTTCTCTGTCATTAAAACGTTATCTCATCCTGGTGACTGAATGGTAGTTTCACCAGAAAGTCTACAAGCACGTTCTAAATAGCTGTTAGCAGTGGGATGCAGGCCAGGGTGTTGCAACGAAATATACACATGCTGGAGGCTGGTTTGGACACTAAGAGGGCCATCGCGGGTAATACATCAGAGCAGTCCACCTGAAGTACATAAATGGCTATAATTACATCAGCATCTAAGCACCTCATAGCACTCCTCTAGGCTAGAGATTTCCTGTTATTCCCAATATATATGGAGGCTTGGGGGACAAGGAGACTATAGGATTTCAGCAGGATCTAGATGTTCAGTTACCCTTCCAAGAGCTACCCCTGGGGACATGTATATCATCATGCAGGAATGGCCTCTGAAGGGCTGCCAACCGCCTGTCCTCACGGTGGTGGAGCTGGAGCATGCTTGCACTGGTGCACTGACCTGCTGCGCTCCTATGGGCATCAGAGCTCACACAGGGTTTGGAAGCTGCTCTGCAAGCAGTGTGGAAATAGGTGCAGATTTACCAGGAGATTAGAGCAGGGTGAGAGAGTTGTAGCATCCTCACTGGCACCATCCATTGAATCATTCTTCTGATCTCCTGAGTCAGCATCCTGGATACTGGGGAAATGTTCCCCTAACAATGGCTTTCAATGTGACATAAGAACAATTCTGTTTTCTTAACCTTTTGCTGGACTAGATAAATGCACTTAAAGTAGAATCATGAAGTGATGGAAAAGGTTTAGAGAGAAAGGCAGCAAAGAAGGTGCTGCATGTTACCGACCTGCACTAGTGCAAATGAATGTGAGACAATTACGAACCAGGACGACTTCTACATAAAGTGAGAATGAGGGATTTATAGGGGCTTTGCTAAAATAAAACTTTGTTTTGTGAGCACAAATACGGCACTTTATCCAGTTCTTGGTAGTTAACTGCAGGATAATATTCTTCTTTTGCCTTCTTCCATGTTATGTGCTTATATATTATGCTTCCTAGGACAGAAGCTGTCTTGAAGAGTAGCTAGGTCTTCAGTCTCAGATGAGGTTTTTAAGTGTTACTGCAAATATAAAGTCTGATCAGTGCACACACTCTTCTGTATTAAGCCAAATATTACTTGTCCTACAGACCAGATCTTTGTTTCTGGCAAAAAAACACGTGGGTGAGTGCCATAAAAATTCTCAGTATGCATTTTATGGGTGTTCTCCCACTTTATGCAAAGGGAAATGGACATAACTTAAAGGAACAGAAGAAAATCCCCACTTTTCACCAGACATAGTTATTCATGTCATTGTGATCCCATCTGAAAGGGCATCATGTACCCTACTAAAGACCACAAAGGGTTATGTCCCTTGGCTCTCTTCTTGAGGCAAATATATAAATGGTATCTTGGGCTCAGATGTATGCAATCCTTTGAAATTTGATTTGTTCCTTGGTCCTGTTGCCCGTTATGCAGAGTGGCAGTGGGTGGAACTGTCATGTTGATTTCCCCATTGGTGACCACTTGTATTTCGGGAATGCTCTGTAATACAACCTGCCTCATTGTTGACAGCCAAAACTTTCCATGAAGTCCACAAGCCCCTTTTCTTCTCCTCGGCTTGCTTACTTATTAGGAGGCCAGTAATGAAACAGATGTGCTTGGAGTGCAAGGATGTACCCCTGCAACAAAGTGCAAGGCCCAGCCATAGCAGGAGAAGTCACTTCCTGGAGAAGAGCTCTCTTGCCACTGTTATGCAGGCTGCCCTTATATATCCATCAGTGCCTGGTATAGTACCCAAGGGCAAAGATCTGACCAACTTCTAAGCAGGCAATGTGCCATCATAACAGATGGGCATAAATGGGGTAGCCAAGAAGCCATGTATGTGCATCTAGTACGTTTTTAGGGTTGGATTCCAAGCCAGGAACGTCGGAGCAGCTGTCCACCCTCAGTTTACGTGCCTATAGTTTAGGGGGATCTGCCACCACTAATCCAGCTTCAGAGATGGTTTAACTTTCAAAAATTAAAAATAGCAAGCACTGCCCCATATGGAGAGTGAGTCTTGACCCATTTACATCAAGGGTTTGTGTGGGTGAATGGAGGGAGGGGTGCTAGCATCAAAGAATGGCAGGGTGGGGAAGCGCACTGACCTCCATTTGTCTTTTTATTGGGATCCGCTTTGGGATTCTGTTAGGAATGCTTCCACACACCAGCCAGCTCTGGTCAGGGTGCCCAAGGCAGGATATGAGCTCTGCTGGAAGCTCTCTATTCCCATGCATTGGAGAGGACCAGACTGTGTTATCCTGTTCATAGAATCAATCATAGAATCATAGAATGGTTTGGGTTGGAAAGAACCTCAAGGTAACCTAGTTCCAACCCCCCTGTCATGGACAGGGATGCCTCACCCTGGACCTACAGCTCCATGCTACCCCATGTCATCAGTGGCTGGATCTATTGGTTCAAATTTGATATGCTAAAGCTTTAAATGCCCTGTACTTAGAATTAAATCTGCCACTGAAGGATGTTCCTCACAGGCACTATATCCCTGCAAGTAAGGTGTGCTGATGTTGCAGAGATGTGGATGCAGCTCTTCACAGGAAGGAATAAGATCTTCCCTGAGTCCAATCATGAGTAGGTGTATTTGGAGGTTCAGAGCTTGAGCTGATAAAGGATTTAGATTGAAAAAGGTCAATCACTTAAGACCCTACCTTAGATGTTTATCTGCTAGAGAGAAACCCAGACCTGTGAGTTGGGGACTGTGGCTCATATACTTCACAGATCATTTAAGAAAAGATGTGGACCAGCTGACACATGGGTAGCCACCCTAATTAACCCCAAGGAAAAGCTAAATATGGGTCTGTGTTTGCAATCTTTCACCTCTTGAAACTTGGGGAAGTGATAGCCCAGTGATTAAAGCATCTCAATTCAATATTCTTCCAACGCATGGAAACCCTTACATAGAATCACAGAATGGGTGGGGATGTCTCACACTAGAGCAGATTGCTCCAAGCCCCATCCAACCTGGCCTTCAACACCGCCAGGGATGGGGCAGCCACAGCTTGTCTGGACAAGCTGTTCCAGTGCCTCACCTCTTTCATAGTAAAGAATTTTTTTTAGTTATTTTCCAGTTTTTCAGCCTTGTGAATTAAGTCTCATAAAGTGTCTGAATTTGGAGCTCGTGTGAGAGATACGCATGAAAATGTTGAACGGTGTTGAAGTGTCTTCCAGGGGCCCCTGAGCACACTGTAGTGTTGCATAGCATTTGCAGGTTATGAGTGTCCTGTTGGGATATGCCCATCACAGTGCAGTTATCACAGCCATGAAAACTTGCACGCCCAATTGTGGTATGTGAGTTCTCCTGAATTACTGGGTTTCAATCCATACTCTATGAATAGGATGTGTCTGTATGAGTGGTTTCCCCATTTACTGAGAGGAGTGTGTTGCCTCTGCAAAATAGTTCTACACAAGACTTAACTTCTTTGGTCTGCTCTAGAGATGATAATGGCAAATTACCTCTTTGTCTTGGTTGGTGACTTTCTTCTAATTCCCCCCACATAATCGCAGTACATTTAATTCACTACTTGCAAATACTGTGTGCTGCAGTGGGAACCAGGGAGAATAATTTCTGCACAGGCACACCTGGAAAGGCATTATTAACACCAAAACAATAAGCAGAATAGGAAGAAAGAGGACATAACATATGTATCTGTTAGTCTTGCAGATTTATTGGAATATGTTAAACCAGAGTAACTGTTAAAACTTATTGTTACCTGTGATACTTTATGTATTAAAGATTTTTATTCAGATGATGCCAGCACAACCTGAACATGGACAGGGACAAGATTTTGGTAGGCAGCAGGTAACCCAGAAATGCCAAAGCTCTGACAACATAGGATTTACCCAGTCTCCAGCTGCTGCCTAAATAGAGGAATGGTATGATTTGTGATATTCATTATGTCTCTAAAGTCATGTGAAAGTCCTCTTCAAGGCACAACTAATGGAGTTAAAAGCAAGGTGAGACTAAAAATTAGTATGACATAAAAATGAGTAAAATTGAGTGACATAAAGATGCATCATGAAGGTTGATGATTGTTAAGGGCAACACATGAACTTTACTTGAAACAAGATGGTTTACCTCCTCTTCCTCATATTAAGCTTTTGCCATTAATCTTGCTTCTTTTTTTGCTGGCAGAGCAGATTTCTGCCTCTCTAAATGAGAGCAGAGCACCTTCACCAGAAACGGTTGCAAATCTCTCACTTTGGGGTGGTTAGGACTTGTCTGGGAAGGAATTATGACTATTTAATTTGGGAGCAGCATGGAAAAAGTCAGAGTTGTTCTCCACCTAGGCTGGAGTAGGGATGTCCCTGGCACCAGCTTGTCCTGCATCCTCTGGATCCTGCTTGTGACGTGGCCGTGTCAGTGTCATTACCCAAGCTTGGCATTCAGAGCACTCAGGTTTAGTGTATAAAGAAAAGATCTCTGTTACTACAAGGCAAAATAATGCTTTTCTTTCAGGAACTTTCTGGACTTGCCCTATTCCCCAGTCATTATAACACTCCAGCACATACCTTGTGAGCCAGCTTTCACACTTGTTTCTAGGAACACACAGAATATTCAACCAAAATGTCATGCGTCGTCTGTTTGACCTCTTGGCATTTGTTGGAATAAGTTTACCTCATAGCTACTATTTTCCTAATAAATTCTGTTTAGGGTTTGTTTTTCAAGCTTAAATGGAAAATCCCAAATTGTGTCATGACAAGAGTAAACACTCCTATGTGTTGAACATGTTCTGTTTTCCAGTCGCTCTGCTGCCAATGTCTGGGGGTGAATAAAGACCCAAGCAGGCTGAGTGTTGAGAGTGTCATAGAAGCAGGCAGCTGCCAACTTGGAGTCTGGAGCTTATGCATTGCTGCAGCAGCTGAGTTGCTATTGCTCTGATCCATCCACAAAGGATTAATGATCAAAACTTTCTCGCTAATTAACAAATGCAGTTATCCCTGTCCAAATGAGTTGTTAGAAGCAATGTTCTTCAGTGAAAGAAATGTAATTAGCTTGTACAGTGCACTGGGTTGAAAAACCAGTGTGAAGAGGTGTGCGCCTTCCACATCATGCACCTCTGCACCACGGCACTTGGAGAAGTGGTGGTGTAGCAGAGTTCCCTGGGGCTTTTTTACCATCTGAGCTCTGTCTGTTTGCAAGTCAGTCAAACCACAACGTGAAGTTGGAGCAGCATTTCAGGGAAATGAAGGGACTAAATTCCAGAAAGGTCTTGGGAACATGGGGGTACGATGAGGCACCTGAATTCAGCACACAGGCTCTGCTGAGATGCTCCAAGCTTCATCTCTACTGCCTGACGCAGCAGGTGCCTAATTTTCTGCCAGAAAATCTAAGTAAACCTGGCAAGCCCTGGCAAAGCCAAGGTTCCTGGCCATGTGCATGAACCTCGAGCGATTCATATACCAGCTATTCCTCTCCCTCTCCTGCCGACCAACCAAAGTTCAAGGGACTTCAGATAATGCTGGGCATGGCCTTTGGGGTCAGCTGAGTGACTCGTGGCCATGCAGAGAACCTCCCCTCCAGTTCATTTCAATCTAGGCTATCAGTTCATGCTTTGTTTGCAAGGTCAGATAGCCTTTACGATGTTAGAGCAATGCACCCCTATCAAAGCTTTCTCATTGTCCATACGCACTAAAATATTCATCAAGTCGGGGGAGACAGGGAGAGATGAGCAGGAGGAGGAATATTGTTTTCAAATTCCAGATTTCAGGTGCATGTTTTCACCCCATGGCTATATAAGAGAGTTTGGAGGAAAGGCAGACCAGCCTTGAAGACCTTACAATAGCAGAGGATTCACAGCTGTGTTACATACCCAACTGCACGGCAATATTTAATTTGCCGCATCAGTTTTATTCAATGTACTGTTAAGATCTGCCTCACATTTAAGTGTTAGTTTTAAGTTGAAGAGTACTTGTCTCAGGCACAGTCCAGACCCAAGCTAGTGTATATCAAATCAGAATACAGCCTTAAAAGAATGAGTTTTTGTGGCACACTTTCAAGTTATGCTATTTTTACCCCACTGATTTCAGAAGGAACACCCCATATGCCCTATGGGGAAGGGAGAGTTGTTTTTTCTGCATGGAGCCAACTTTGAGGCCTCATCAATGAACACAGGTTCAAGCATGCCATGTCCTTATGTCTGGGAGGGATAGAGATATCTCCTTCCATCCCTCCAAAGGGACCTGATTTCTCCCAGGGTGAGTTTTCAGATCCTTCTTATACTGGGAACAGCACAGCTGAGTTTCCCAAAACTACTTGTCACTTCAGAAATGTTTGGCTCTGGGGTCTGTCCTGAAAGCTTTTCTTGATACGTCCAAAGATAATCCCAAGTCTGCCAGAAGGACCTTGGAGCCAAAATATTAACCTTTCATTTTTCATTTCTGTCTTCACCGAATTTAGTCATGTTCTTAGCTAAGAAGCAACATGCTTCTGCTGGAAGCTGCTTTGCTCATTCCTTGCACTGCACATGCCCAAGGGGAGACAAACCAGCTCCCTTCCAGGCTGCCTGCTTAAGGAAAGCAGGAAGGTGGATAGCAGCTAAGGAGCTTTTTAACACTCCAAGGGCTTTGTCTGGTCTTTCTCTTCGCTGAGTGAGCTGATTGGCATCCAAGACACATTCAATCATGCTTAGCAAAAACACAGTATTTTAACAACTAAACAGCTCATTCGCCTAAAACCTCATATTTTCCAAGAAAATATGCCAAGCTGGGTTTGAAAATCTACATATAAATAGATCATGGGATATGTATGATAATTTCATTACTTTCCATGACACTTACTTTGAGGATAGCAACATGCTTTTCTGTATTAATGCAGCAACTGATCCATTTTCCAGAAACCCTCACCTTATGGTAGGTAAGACAAGTATAGATGTAAAATACAGGACTTACTTCATCCACATGCAAGCCCAGCTGTTTCTGGATGGAAAGCTGCCATAGTTTCACAGTTCGTAACAACAGTGTGTAAAATTTTAGAGCTGAAATTGCATTGCTTTCACATACTGACTGCTGTAGATGTTATCATAACTTGCATGAGGTTTACAGCTGTGTGATGAGGTGAGCAAGGGGATGCTGACTTCACCTGTAAGTAGAAGGTGACCAGCCAAATATTGCCTATAAAGCAATCTTGCATCAGCGATGTGACTCACATTCACTTTTCCAGTTCTTCCCAAATAAGATCTTTAACAACTCAGCTTCCACCATGTTGGATATTCCATAAAGGGGTTTAGGAAAAGAGCCTTTAACAAAGAAGCTCCTTAGAAAAGCAAAGGAAGAGTGCATAAGACTAAGCAGGCGAGGGTAGTGATTGAACTGGGAAAAAACTAGCATAAATTGGGGGTTGGCACTAGATGATCTTAAGGTCCTTTCCAACACAAAGCAGTCTATGATTCTAAGGTAAATATGGGTACGTACGAGACTAGTTGATAATAATAGCACAAATAACTGAGCACCAATGCTGGCACACAGTTGAAGAAAACATGGAGTGTGAGATCAGGTCAGAAGAAAGAAATACTTAAGCAGAGCTCCATAAATAACTTGATTGTCTGTACTGAAGGTTACTGACCGATGGAAAAGTAACAAGAGTTACAAGTTATTACAAGCATTGCGATTAAGAAGGTGTGAGCAGGGAGGAGAAGGCAGGTCAAAAGATGGGAGTGTTAAGAAAAAGCGGGAGCAGAGTCATAGAAAAGGCCAGTGGAAAACTGAGAGTGTAACAGGAGGAATAATGAGATCCGGGGCAGAAACTCAATCTAGAGGGAAGTTACACCCTGCTTCATGGCACAAAAGTCGGTTTGAAAGGATTGTTTTGCAAATAATGTATAAGAGATCTGAAATAGCAACAGTTTAGAATGGCAGTTGGATATGTGGTCCATCTACCCGCTGTATCTGTCCACCATGGGATGTGTTTTCCCTCCAAACGCCGGTCTGACTCATGCTTTAATGTGTTTGCAGTTGCACAACTGCTTTTGGGTTTCTGTGAAACATCAGACATTTCTTTCAACCTCCAGCCTTCACTGCTGTTTATGAGCTTTTGATAGCGTTGTTTTGCATGTTTGAGTAAGTGAGAGTCAGACCCTATGACCCTGTGGGCTGGAACGACCTTTCTCCTGGCTTGCCCAGGGACTATTAGCTCCATTTAATCACATAAATGTTCAAGGGCTAAATTCAGTGCCACTGGAGGCAGTGGGACAGTTGCCACCAGTTCAAATGGACCTAAGGATTAGAGCCAAAGTTTCTTTGAATGAAGATATGGATATACTTGTACTCTGTTCAGCTCATGGAGGCTTGTGTTTTGTGATTCATTTCCCTTTTTCAGTACATTGTGGAAGAAGGATGGCTTTTTATTACGAACATCCACAGGATGTGTTCAGTTAGTGTGAAACTTATGCTCTTTACGAATAAGACCTGAATTCATTTAAATTCAGACAAGTTTTTCTTAAAGTGACAGCTCTTAAACAGAATTCTTGAAGATCAAGTATGAGCTTGCTCTTTCTTGAAGAGAAAGGATCCAGAAGATGAAGTCAGCGGGATCCAGAAGAGTTTTTCCGTTCCAAGAAAAAAGCAAGGCTGCAACTTGAAGGACATTCCTGCACAGTGAAGAGGGGGCATATCAGAGGTCTCCTAACCCCTGCCACTGCTGAGGCACAGCAACCTCAGCCCGCAGCCATCTTGGCCCAGGGGCAAGGAGAAACAGAGACAAAATAAGAGTAGAAGCCAAAAAGTTACTTGGCAAGAAGCAATTTCAGTTGTCTTCTAGTTATAATGCATTTTTTTTGGATTTGCTACTCTTTTCTTTGAGCATCCCGAGCATCATTAAAAGTCCATTTATTTCACTAGCCTGTACATCAGGCTAATTATGTCCTGTGCACAGCACGCTTGGACTTGACAACCCAAAAGGGACAGCTAGAAACCAGATTCATTAAAAAGAGTTTTCATTTTATAGCACTATAAAAAATAATGATGCAGTTCAGTCCCAAACCCTCAATAACCAAATTTGTATGGCACAAAATCCTCCAAATTTGGACTTCCTAGTTGAAGCTTTAAAGTTTTTTCTCTCCTGTGTTTGTTCTGTCTCTCCACCAGTCTCAGAGGACATCGGGTCACTGCTTCATTTAATATTGTCCAGAATGAATTAGCCAGTAAAATTAAATTATTGCTTTTCTATCAACAGTAATGTCTGTGTTGGCCCAAACTGATTCAGGAACACATTGATTTAAAAATGACATTTAATTCCAATGTAATATTGCTCTGAGGCCCCTTTGAGTGAGATACTTTAAAAATATAAATGCAGTCAGTGCTGGCCTCAAAAGAATTTATGTGCTGAAGACTCTGATCATACTGATATAAATCTGTGCCTAGATGGAGAACTCTATCTTGAGGAAAGTACAGTAATGCTAATGATTATTGAGCCAGAAATTACCCCACTTAAATCTCTGTTCTCTGGCTGAGTTTGTGAGGCTAACAGCTCCCCTGATTTGTAAACAGAGCAAAGAGAGCTGCTCCTGAGCCACATATCCATGATGGCACTTTTACAGCCATCTATTCTGATGGTTAGCTATGCCATAAATAACCCAAGATAGCCCTTTTTAACAGTTGTTTAGGAACTGGAAGCATAACTCACATTTTCCAAGTAACAGGACTTTCACTTCTAAAAGGATAGAATAATATAAGGATTTGGGGCACGACTGAGAAATGACATCCCATGACTGTGTACTCTGGCTGTTTTCCAAAAAGCTGGCCTAGCACTGCTCCATTTATGTGCGTGTATCACTCAGATATTGCTATGGAAGCAGATTTTGCCTAATACAAGGATGCTTTATAAATCCTGCCCCTAAATGTATTCTGCATATGGTTTGAACCGATTATGTGGAAGCATGAGCAGCATCCTCTATACCAAGTCACCCCTGAACACAGGCTTCCCAGAAGTCATCACATCCTTGATATATGAAAGACATCCCCCTAAAAAACACCAGCCCCCTATATGTTCGCTTATAAGTATGCTTGAATCTTTGTGGAGGAAAGTTTTCCCTGCCAAAAGCAGGGTCCCTTGAGTCTAAGACCATGCAGCCACCAAAAGGCAAGACCATAACAAAAGTGCCTGGGAAGGAATGTGGACAGACAGGGTGCTCAATAGACGCAAAGCTGAACCGCAGACTTATTTCAGCAAGACCAAAGAGAAAGCTACTGGAAACTAAAAGCTTTCATTAACTTGTTATACAGCTGGATTTAAGGGCAAAAATTGCAAACAGAGGTTGGAAACAGACTTATACCAGTTATATATTAGCATAGTAGCAAGAGGGTTCATTTTAAGTTTCAGATTTTGGGATTTAAGTCAGAAAGTACTCATGGAGAGGAGAAAGAGATATAGCACCTTCCCTGTTGACTTCCACCAGTTCTTTGACAGAAAGTCTTTTTCCTTCTGGGAAGGACTAGCAGCACAATTCCTTTCCATCCCAAATATTTGTTGGAATTACTTCCCATTTCAGAAACCAAAGGAAAAGAAACAACATCAATTATTTCTGATTAATTAGTATCAACTTTGGTGTTAGCCTCCCCTTTGAGCAGCGCCTTTTCTTACAAAGGCTAAGCTAAGCTTAGATAAGAAAACATGCTTTTTAATCAATATATTTTCCAGTATACGTGTTCTTTGGCAATGTCTTCAAGTTGCCTCTTTTGAGTATGTGTGTGTCTCTGCGCGGATACGTGTGTATGTGTAAGCGTTCCTGTTTCAGAAAACAGAGTTGTTGGACATGGATAGGAATGTGTCTGGCATCTTTAGAAGAAAGACTCCGAAGGAAATCAGGATTTGAGTGAGTTTTGCAAGATATCCAGCTCTGACTATTTTGCGGTTAACTTTCCATTCCAAAATTGCTCATGGTGAGCTGTCCAGACCATGTCTCTTACCAAAGAATTTTTGGAATCGTGAGAAAAGAATGAGTTAGCCGTTAGGAAAGATTAACCTCCCCATCTTAATCCTTCCAGCTATCGCTTTACATAAAAAGAACATTCATGTCTAAATCACTGCTAAAGACTCTTGGATAAATTTCTCTCTAGCCTAATTCCGCTGAAACTGTCACTGTTACATAAACTATATGGTGATTTAGTGTGAGCTGGCTGCAGTTATTATTGCAGTAGTGTTAGAATTGCCATCTAATATTGGAGTCCTGTCAATGCTACTACACACTGTATTTACATAGAGAAAACTTACAAGCTAAACAGACAGAATTGCAAAGAAAGGAAATATTTTTATGCTTAGACAATAAAGACTCGAACTAAGAAGATGATTTGCCCACAAATGAATAAAGAATTTGGGAATGAACATGAAATAAACCCAGGTCTGCTAAATCCCACACCATCCCACACGATTGCTTTCCAAAGCACATTAGTGTTTAATTCACTGTGGAACGGGTAAGTTGTCTGTTCTGATTTCACCGGCGCATCCACAACCAGAACAAAATGTAACAATTCAGAATAACTGAATAAATAATTTCCCAGAATAAGTCTGCTGGCAATCCCTTATATCAATAGCATTTTAGGCCTAGGAGCAAAAACATGCTTAGTGCCTCTCAATTACTCAGGCTTTTTAATCCCTGCTGCTTTCCTAAACAGGGACTAAGCTCCTCAAAGTATTTGTAGCTCTGAGGGTTCAGGTTTTAAAAGTCAGAAACAAAAGCATCTATCAAGTTGGTTGGTGGGGTGGGGATTTTTGAACATTAGAAAGCTATCCCTGTTTATTCAGGATCCTACCTGATAAATACATGTCCAGTCATTATCAGTGCCAAACTACCTGGCTGGTGACATACAGTTGACAGCTATGACCTTGGCATCTTCTGTCCGTATGGTTACACAGAAAATCTGCGCACTTTATCCCTTGATTATACAAGATGTAGAGACAGCAGCTGAATCCTCATGCAATGGCAGCAATTTGGTGGCTCCAGATGTGGTGGCGAGACAGCAGCCAGCTGTGCTAGTGTACCAGCTGCACATGCCCATCTTGTGAAATTTGCCTGTTGATCATCAGAATGCAGCTTTCAATCAGCACATTGTGGACAGGTTAAAAATTGGCAAAAATAAAGTCCATCTGGCTCAGGTTTGGATTCTAGGCTGCTGCCAGTGCTTTGGGAGCCCAATAACACAAGGAACTACCACTGACTGCATTGAAAACACCATGGTAATGCAGATGTGTGCGATGGTCTGGAAAGGGTAGTACAGATGGATGCGTGCTGCATGCCAGTGGCTCTGCAAAGGGAGGCCTTCGCTGTGAAAGTTCAACAGCTGTAATCAGTCTGGTTGCAAGTTTGCCTCTGGCACGAAGTGCTGCAGTTCTTTAGCTAGCACCAGTGGCCAGAACTATCCTCGACAAGAAAAACAAGCTCACAGCAGGGGGACTGACAGCTTGTGAGCGTTATGGACAGAGGTGAAGGGAGACATTTTTGGCATTTAGAGCCTCTCCGTTATAGCAGTGCACCAAATGAAATCCTGTAGAAAGAAAGAAAGAAAAGAAAGAACCATCTTGTTCTGAAAAGCTGTTTTTCTACCAGGATAACAAACCTGTTAAAATCACTTACATTCTGCTCCTTTTGCCACATTTCTCCCCTAAAAGAAATGCCTGACTCTCCCCTCTCCTTGCATGGTGATGACTATCAGGGTTGGATGCCTTGTTGCAGAGGTGGAGATTAAGTCCCTTTCCCTGTACCAAGTCTATCTAGTTGCATAATGTGTCCGGTGCCTCACCTGTACCACACAGCAGGGCAATGCAGGAGGACCTTTCTGGCACTTTGGAAGAGGTCATAAAACATCTGCACTCTTCAGTTATTAAATGCAAGATTTTAAGTTTTGAGGGTTATCTTAGTAGGCTATTCTTGTGTTCTAAGGTGTTGAACACTAATGAAGGCAGTTAATGGGTATTGAAAGGATTGAAAACTGGCTGAACAACTGGAGTGGTCATTAGTGACACAAAGTCTAGATGAAGGGCAGAAACTAGGGGTCAGGTACAGAAACAGTACCCTAGGGGCCAATACTTTGTCCAGTCTTATTTAACTTCTTCATTAATGATCTGGTTGACAGAGTGATGAATGCCTTTAGCACTTTGCCAGAGGATTGTGTGCTGTCATCCAGAGGGACCTCAACAGGCTGCAGAAATGGTCCAACAGGAACCTCATGAAGGTCAACAAGAAGTGCAAAATCCTGCCCTTGGAAAGGAACAATCCCAAGTGTCCATGCTTGAGCAGGGGAGTTGGATAAGATGATTACTGAGGTCCTTTCCAACCTCAACCAATTTGTGATTTTGTGGCTGGTCACTTGAAGACTCTTACATGTTTTTACAGCTACCAAAACATGCTGTGTTGGTGCCTTGGTACTGATGAATGTGTCTGGAGTATCTTTATCTTTGAGGATATTTAGGGAAATGTAAAGCACAGCAGGGCTTACTCCTTTTTCTGATGAAAATAAAAAGCATTTCATGCACAACACTGCTCCCCA
Source organism: Myiopsitta monachus (assembly GCA_017639245.1). Lineage (NCBI taxonomy): Eukaryota > Metazoa > Chordata > Aves > Psittaciformes > Psittacidae > Myiopsitta > Myiopsitta monachus. The sequence continues at coordinate 110,692,091 of CM029917.1, read as the reverse complement.
TCTTCTCAAACTGATGAGGGCTATTTAAGCAATGCCCTTCCTAGGTGCAGAAGTAGTTTTTGTGATATCAAGGGTGTTGCCAGCATGGTTTTTCCTTCCCAGGAGCTAAAGGAGAAACAACCACCTTTGTCTTTTCAGGGTATGCTCTGTCTCCCTTTTCCCTTTTACCGTAGATGTGCCTGCTTTGGGCTGCTACGCTCACTGCAGAATGTCTCTAGCTGCAGAAATATCTGTTGTGACAGCAGGACGAAGGACGTGTCAGGAAGCACAGGAGATAAACGGCACAGCAGCCATGCTAATGTTCTCACTGATAATGTAGCCAGAGAGCTAAGACCCATTTACTTCATTGTTGAATGAAACAAATCAAAGAAGGCATCTTCCGTGTCAACAGGAATTAACCAGATGGGTGTTTATTTTGCTTTGTCACTAGTTGTTTTTTACAGGAATCGGGAAAATTGGTCAATATCTTGTCTTCTTTTTTGGATTTCTTATGGTGTTTGGGTGCAGTGAGCAGCACTGCCTGGCCAAATGATTTCTCAGATGGTTGTTGTCTGTTGAAAAAAAAGCAAGAAAAGCAAAAGAAAGAGTGTGTTTAATTTTTTTGGAGCTATTACCACCATCTGTGCTTCAATTACATCTTCAAGTCCCTTGGAGTGCAATGCTGGCGACCACCCTCGCCCCCAAAAGGGCAAAGGCGCATTAAATTGCTCCAGGAGAATGTGACAGTGCCAAAAAGAGGGGTGACATCTTTTTACAAAGCCATAAGTGGATCTGTTCTTTGCTCAAAGCATTAGCACCGGTATTACACTTAAGGCTGAGGAGCTGTTAAATATTATAGACTTCATATATCTAGATACAGAGCTATATGCACAAGCAGGCTTTAAATATAGATGACCTACATTCACAAACTGGAATGACTACCATTTCATCTGCTGGCAGTGGCTGGGTGGAAGTATGATCATCCACCACAAGATAGACTGACCTCAAGTCTGCAAGAGCTGCATGTCCCTTCAAAGCCCTGGCAAGGCTAATGCTCATGCTAGCACAGGGCATAAATGGTTTTCCTGAAAGCACTAAGGCTCCTTATCCTCCCAAAGCCAACTCCAAAAGCCAGGAGCATTAGTTAGCAGAGATAACCAAGTGTATAAAATTTCCTTATGTAGTTGAATGGTTGATTTATTTTTATTGCTCTGAATGAGCTACACATCCAGAGGAGATTAATCAGTTGTCTAGTGAGTCCTCTGGGCATAGCCTGGGCTACCGATTCCCTCCAGCAGTTCCGCATCAAACCAACAACAATAGGCAAGGAAGTGTTAGTTATCAAACAGGCTGAAAACACTTTCCATTTTTAAGTAAAGGATTTCCTTATGATTTCCCATGCCAAATAATAAATTGTAAGTTATACAGTGTGCGCCATGACAATCCAGAACTACTGTGAAGAAGATTTATATTAAAACTGAATGACATCTTTACCATCTCCTGCTGTAGCTGGCTCAGGACTATTCCTGTTAGCTGCTAGGGTTTGGCTCTATTCTTTTTTCTTCTCTTTCCTCTTCCATTCTCAACTGAAAAAGGTGGAAGGGGAGAGGGGAATGCAGCATTTTGCATCTGGATCTGACAGCTTCCATGAGGGACAGCTCTTCTCTCATGGCGAGGAAAGCTTGTCCTCCAGCTGAGAGTTGTGGCACAGCCTGGTAGGATCAGGCCATTCTTTTCCATTCTACAGAAAGCAAAGAATGCAAACTAGTTCACTGTTTCATGAATACCGTATATGTTTTTGTGGAGGGGTTTAAATATTGGGTTTTTTTCTCCCTTTTTTTCCTCAGGTGGCTAAAAATTTCAAATGCTCAGGAAAAGAAAGAGGGGGAAAAGAAAGAGGATTGTAAGGGAACCCAATTCCCTTGGGCAAGCTGTTGTACACATGTACAGGAAATTGAATGTAGAAATTATTGCATGCAAGGCTGTTAAAGAAGTGACGGGGTTATAAAACAGATCTTTCAACTGCTACCCGTTATGAACATTCCAGTTGTAAAGGGTCACATTTTAATACAAATCTGCTGTCCCAAATTACATTTGTCTTTTTCCATAAACTAGAAGTTGACAAAGATTTATGGGAAGGTAATTTTCTTCCTTGTTATTTTAAGTCATTTATCTCCTCTCTGAATTTCCAAAGAAGAAGAAGAAAAACCTACTGGTTTGGTAGAATTTATTAGGTTGCAATGGTATAACGGCTTCTGTTCTTGGGCTGCTGAAATGTCCATGAAAACTGAGGGTCTTTTTTAATATAACCTAGCCTTCATGAAATGGATAGAGTGGTGCTGCAGAAATAGAACACAAAATCTTATTATGCTTGATGTGACTAATTTATTACATAAATTCTGCGTCCCTGATCCTATATTCCACCATTTGCCATGTAAGATCATAGTGAACACTGAAAGTGAGATGGCTTCGTTCTAAATAATAGTGACAATGAAGCAGTTTGATATTCAGATCTTCTGTTACTACCAGGAATATTGATTATGCTTCCCTTTCTCTGCCTCTGTTTTTCTACCTGTTTTCAAGGCAACAGACAAAAAGACGTCTCAAGGCCATCTGCAGAATTAGATTTGAGATTACAGTGTAAATAGGTAGATGTGGTGTCGGTAAATTTAATTAGGTTTGAAATAGGTAAAAGAAAAACAAGCTCACAGCCCCGTCAATGAAATCATATTCCAAAGACATGCTAATTTGTCCTAACTATTTTTTTTTCCTGAAATTCATCTGAATTTTGCTATTGGCGAATCAAAAGCTGATTTTCCAACCTTAACACCAATTCTAATCTAAATCCTTTTTTCACTTAAATCTAGACATAAAATGTATTTTTAAACACTGCTACTCAATTTATACCATGGCAATGAATGTTTCATTTCACTGTTCCATTTCTATTCATTATTCCCTCAAACTCTATAAATGCACAGGACAAATCCCCCGAGTTTTGCTTTTAAGTCAGCAAATTCAGTTTTGGTGACTCTATGCAAACATTGAAGCTCCATTGGGGCCAGTGGCTAGGAACTGCAGCTCATACTTTGTAGAGGCTTAGTCTTGATTTTGCAAAGTGCTTTTGTGTAATCAGTCAATTAGAGCTGTGACCAGTGATCCATATCAGCAATTGATAGCGAACTGCAGGATTGATACGCTTGGAATCCAGGTTTCAGTGTTTTTGGTTAGGTAGCAATTCTTGAACATCAGCAATGCTAAAGATGTTATGTTATTTCTTCAACTTCTTGACTACAAACGCCTGTAGTCAACTTCGTATTAATTACAGAAATTCATCACACTGTTTCTTTTTGTATGTCCACCTACACTTGCACTATTAGGAAATCCTTCCCTGATGGTTTTCTGTAACATCATCTGGCAGTGGAAACAAATATACTGATACAATTATAGTCAGTTAACAGCAACCAAATCTTGCTAATACAGCTCAGAGTGTATTTGTTTAAACTCTGAAATAGTGCAGTTAGATTGTTTTATCTCTTTGTACAGGCATAACTTTTAAAAGAATATTAAGGCACAATAAATTTTGTGTAAGAGGGCACTTAATTAAGCCACATTTAACAAAGCACTTTAATAGCTGCAGTTTTATAAGAAAGAATAATGAAAAGAAAATCAGAGGTTAACATTGTTTTATAATTTCCCCTTTCAATGACCCCTTTATATCATGATTGCCAAGATCTTTGTTGGTATAAAATAATCACATGATTACCAACAATAGATGTTGAAAGCAAATACATTCTCCAGCACTTACAATTAATAGCTTTATTTGCAATTGATAGTGGCTGCCATTGCCTTTAAATACTCAAATGTGCTGAAAGTCAGTTGAAGTCAATTTGAATTAAATCTTGCTAATTAATCTCTGAATGAAGTTTCAAGTACATTAAGTACGTTATATACTTCTGAGTTTAATAATGGGGAAGCCATCCCAACCTGAGCGGTTGTGCACATGCTATGGGGAGACATACACAGGGCTGAAGGAACTTCCAAGTTGGATGCATCCCTGAGGGTAAAATAGATCAGGAAGGAAAGCAGTGTGGGTACAAACCACTCAGCAGTATTTGCTCCATAAAATATCTGTGTTTAGCTACATTTGCCCATAGACAGTGGGTCTCTGGCACAGGGATGCTCATGAGGATGCCTGATTGCTACCAGCAAAGACCTGAGGAGAGAGGTCGCAGTTCTGGGGTAGATATCTAACCGGCCTCTCCAGGCATGGGGACACAAATTGCTCATGGAAGTGTCTGTCCAGAAGGAAAATGGCACCAGAAGGAGCAACAGGGGGAATGTACCTGAAACTCAGCTGTCTGCAGAAGTCAAGTAGATGGGTGAGTGCAGTACGAACTGCTTTGTGGTTGAAGAAGGGAAATCTTGGGCTTCTGCCACCAGGATTGTTTCTGCCACTTGAGCTGACTACATCAACTGCTCTCCAAGAAGAAAATGGGTCCTCATGTCTCTCCTTGAGAATCAGACCCTATCACCTCATCCATACACATGGCTCCCCACTCTGCTGCCAGGCAAAAAACATGAGAATTGGCTTTCCAGCACCCACCTTACAATGAGGGTGTCCCTGTGAAGGATGTACCCAGGTCTTCAGAGCCCTCCTCCTCTTCCCCACAAACATCGTGGGGTGTTGATCAAGTTCTGCATCACCTTATGTGCACAGATCTGCTCTGTCCCTCTGATATCGTGTCACATCAGTCCATCTTACTGCCTTTGCACCACATCTGGCTTGTGAATAGGTGCCCTGGGGCACTTTGGGCACTTTGGCATATTAAGGGCAAGCGTATTTACGCACCTGAACCCAAAATGAATCTGGGTTAATTGACTGGGCTCCCTGCATGGGGAGAATGGCATTCAGGACACACACAAGCCAAAATATTTTATCTAGGTATGTAGATTTCTCCAGACCACGCATACCTGGTGCAGGGGGCAGGTAGCTTCAGGAGTCAAATGGGATGGGGTACACCGCTGTTTAGTCAAAACCTGGAAAGAGAGAGACTCTCACTCTTCTAAAAATATGGTTGCAGAAGAGGTGGATGCTGGTTTTCCATTACTCTCTCTCTCTTCCAAAAGTAGGACAAAAAACAACCTGGCAGTGAGGACCAGAAGTCCTCTGCAGAAGGGATTTTGCCCATAGGCTCTTTTTGATGTTGTTTGCTTGCTTATCCTAAGGGACTTGGCTTGACTTCGACAGTAAGGGTGTGGGCATGCGAGGACACTTCTTCTGGGCTCATGCCCATCTTCTCCTGCTCTTCTGGGACATGATGGATACCAAGAAGGATTTGAACCCTGTGACTCAGTTCTGAGTAAGGGACTTGATCAACTGGGGCTTAAACAGAAAAATGGCACCCTCCTGTGGCAATGATTTAGAAAAGAGAAAATAGCTGTGACTATTAAGGGCAGGGTCTAATCCTGTCAAAGTGTGCTACCCATGTGCACAGCCACCAAAGGAGATTTCACAAGGGATGAAGGTGCCCCTCTGCTTAGGTGAATAAATAGCTATTTGAGTGCTGGGGCAATGCAGGCAGTGCACCAAAGCAGGCAAAGACCCTCCAAGGTCAGGCAAGGAGGGCTGCGTTGAGTTTGGAGGCAACCATTCAGCTGCATGGAGCCACTCTGGATCCCGAAGTCCACATCCGGCCAGCTCTAAGTGCCTACACCCTTTTTTTGGACTTGGCTCTTTGTCAAAGCCATAGGGTACAGTGCCTGCATGGACTTCAAAGGGAGGACACCAAATGTGATTTGGCGCAGGCAGTTATGACCATTTATTGCTACCATCTTTCTCAGATACTGCTGCCAAGGGTTAAAATGTTTACATGCCCCCTGATTTTAAATGGACCGGGTTGCATGTCAAATGCCAACGAGAGAGACAGCTGGAGTATCTAAAGCAAGAGCTTTGATCTTGGTATCTGTAAAAAAGAGGTCATTTGGTCTCCCCAGGAAGCACAGACATTTAGAAGGTCCCTGTACAACTCGTGCAAGTATTTTATTAACAACAATTTCTACTCACATTTAGGTAGGTTGTATTACTGCTTGCTAAATGCATCCTACATATACGTATATACATATCTCTACGAATATCTGTGTGTTTGTGTATATATATGCATACATTCTTAAACAAATTTGTGTGCTTGTGTGATTATCTGAATGCTTTCTAATGTCCAGTACTTGTATACAGACTTACTAATCTACCTAACCTACTTGCAAAATAATGACAATGATGTGAATGTCCTGTTTTATATTTAAGCCAGTGATTGCAGCAATAACCTGAATAATTCATCTGTATGCAACTCTTCGAGTAATGCTGTAATTGTAATAAGGGTATGCGGCGTTTTCAGCAATATGCAGGCATGAAAACACAGACTTCATTGTGCTGTAATCACGTCTGACATTGATTCAGAAGAGAGGAATTCTAAAATACAATATTGCACAGGGGAAATATTTCTATTCTTTTAGCGAAGGATTTTGTGGTTAGTTCGCAATGCAATTAAAATAGCCACCAGATGTTTATGACTTCAGGCAGCAGTTAAATTTAGTGTCCCTGATCGCTGTCTTCTGCTTCTTTGTCAGAATAAATAAGTATTATTCTGTGCTGAAGGAAAGAAAAAACCCTTAAGTTCTAAACATACCGGGGGGTGGTGGTATGTATTTCCATTTGGCAGTACTCATGTTGTTCTGTGATGAGCTTAGAAGAAATTATAATCTTAAAGTTAAAAGAAAACCTCTCTCCAGGATGAAATAAACATATTTACTTAAATGTGAGATGAAGTGTACAATATCTTGTCATTAAACTGAAGTGATTTGTGAGAAGCAGTATTATAAAAGTCTGTGGTTTTCCCAGAGTATCTAATAAACACAGAAAGATACTCTTTTTTCCACTGAATAATAGGATTATTAGTATGCAATTTATTTCTAAAGACACATTTAAAATGAGCCTGCTGTGCTCGTATTATGGTAATTTTCTGCAGAGTCTATGATTCTTATTTGTTTCAGGGCTATTAATTTTGAGGCCACATTATATTCAAATTATCTTTGATTGCCAGGCTCAATAAGTGGTAATAGTTTGTGTTTCATCACCCAAAAGGAAGCTAATGATTTTAGTTGCACACTAACATTTTGAGAAAGAATTTACTGGACCTCTGCAAAATAGATTAAAGAAATGAGGCGCAAAAAGTTATAGTGAGTTGCCCAGGAGCTTACATAAAAAACGACGAGAGCTCAAGAGGGACAGGGGAGAAATAGGTACTCTTCCTAAGTTTAATATGTTGTATTTTGCTACTCAGTCATGTTTGAGATTGTGTGTTAGCAAAGTCACTGCTAATTTAAGTGTAAGAGTCTGAAGTTTCTTAACGTGGAAATGCATGAAAGAAATTTGTATGTAGCAGTTTTAAATAGCTAAATGGCAGAGTGGGAAGAGGAGAGATAGCAAGAGAATTCCTAACATAAAGTCTACAAAGACCTATGTTAATGCACAGAAACTGGCAGTTTCTCACCTAAGCCTGGCAGCATCATGAATCCATGCTAGCAGGGATGTCCTCCAAGCATTTCAGAAACAAACAAGTGAAAGGATTTGAATGTGCTTGGTTCTGCAGAGCCCTGATTACTCAAAGATTTGATGCTCAGCCCCCCAGGGCATCCAGACGTGATCCCCAGAGCATGGAGCCACCCAGACTATTGCTCCTCATGCAAAAAACCTCACAAAACTGCAGTCAGCACATCCTGGCCATTATACATGAACACATCAGTAACCCTTTGGTGCCAGAAGAGAGGTGAAGCTGTTGGGTCCTCCCAAACTCCCCCTTGCGCTTTCGCAGGCAGTTGTCAAAATCTGAAAGCTGCTACAAAACGTTTCAGCAAACAGGCATTTTCCCCCCCACTGAAAGGCTGCTGCTCTCTCTATTCCCATGTTCTCTATTCTAATTGTGCTTCTGATTGCATTTGTTGATGCCAGAATCTGCAGCTCCGGGTGTGCTCACCAGCTCCTGCCCCATGGGCTTTTGAATACAGGGGCTCAGCAGCACCCACAAACTGACATGTGATGGCACATCAAAGGCTCAGACACCATCAAAGCCACATGTGTCATTAACTCTTTAGTATCTATTATAGCAATCATTTGCATTGGTTTGGGAGGTGAGGGAGAAAGTGGTTTTTTTCCATTTAGATTCAGCACACTGGTTTTAGGATGTGCAAGTAGCAGGGGACTTGGGCAGGCTTTGCCGGTGGTGTTCTTCCAGCAAATATACACTTCAACTCTACTGCTACACTGCAAAGGGAGGTGAATGGAAAAGGATTGCAGCAGGACAAATAGATCATCGCCCAACAACCAGGAAACTGCATTTTTGTAGAGCAGTAGTGAGTCACATCAACTCAGATCAGAGCATGACACCAAAACTGACACGTACACCCTTGTGTCTCATGGTGGGCTTCCCGTGGTAATGGAAGGGCTTATTTTGCTGTGCCTCTCATCCTGGCAAGTCAATTTAAACCCTGAAAGTGCAATGATACCCCTGAGCATGAAGGTCTTCAATGGTATTATTTACAAAAAAATAATTTTTTGTTTTTTAACCAGCTTTTTCTGGTTTAATAATACTTCTTGGCAATAGAATGCAAGGGTGTTGTAGAAATATATCACAATTCAAATCCCTGCCTCGAACTGCTTTTAGGCCTAAGTGTGCACAAACTTCTCTGTCTCAGCTGCCTCTGCTCTCCCCAATCCAACAGTCTTTGTGATGTTTCATTTTTAATCTGTAATATGTGTTAGCTAGCATCTAAAATCAGTGTCAATCGACTTAGTAACATCTCCTAGTCTGTGCTGAAGAACTGTCCCATTATTGTCACTCTATCACTTTCCTCTTAAAATCACCCAATGCATGTATTGTTCTTCCATAGCGAGGGAGAAGTACAATAGTTCCTTTTGTTGTGTGCTTTGATTAATTTCCAGCATGAATTAGTTTTTGTGATGAAGAGAGTATTACGGGACTTGTTTGAAAGCTAGTATTTCCTTCTGTCATCTCTCAGTTTGTTATCTTACCTGTGCTACAAGAAGTTTCTCATTGTTTTATTATGAGAAGCTAAAAAGTAACACCTGATTTCACAGCCCGAGGTTGTTCACTACTTAGTGTGGTTTTATCATCTCCTCCTTTCTCTCTGACCCCTTTTCACCTATGCTTTTCAGCCTCACTTCAGATTTAGGATCTTGCAGACACTTACCCACTCAGATATTCTCCCTAGGTTAATGGGACTGCTTAGATATTCAAAGTAACTCAAGTACTTGAGCGTTTGAAGGACCAGGATGTGAAGCAGCAGTGATTTGAGTGTATAACAACTAAGCAGGCTCCAGAAAAGCTTTTCTGGCCACAGTGATTTCAATGTGCTAAAATTCACAAAATGCAAGGCAGATGTGTACTGATTAGGAAATCATGTTGGCTACAAAATAAGAAAGCTCCAATAACTTCTGAACCTCCCCTGAATGTTCTCCAAGCAAAGCTGCACTGGTAACAAGGTCACCTAATGCTGAATAATAAATAAGCAGGGAGGCAGAATGCAATTGGGCACTGCTCAGAAACGGTTTGAATAAAGCATGGTTTCAGCCCGCTGGCTGTTTGGGTAACAGCCTCCCTGTTGCCCAGAAACAGCGTATGAGACTACTGAGTGTCTGCAGAAACTCAGATCTGGTTTGTTTGACTTGGACGTGCACTAAACCTGACTTTTAAATGTTACTTCAGCTTTGAGTCAGTGATTACCCTTTTACAAGCCATGCCTGGAAATGGGATGTTAATTGTTGTTAATGAGTCTGTCCGCCTGAGTAAGCTCTGCAAGGCAGAATTCGCAGAACATAATTGCTCCATGTTGCCTCCTGCATCCCCACTGCCGACCCTGATGTCTCTTGCACTTAAGAGCAATGGTACCAAATCTGCTTCTTGAGAAGTCAGAGCTTTCTTCTCAGTCCAGGACAGTAGCCAGTTTCTGTGCCTCTCTCAGTCCCACTCCCATGTGATTTCTGGAGCGGAATACTGCCAAGGTTCAGCTCTTGCTGATGCCTTTGGCACAGGGAGAGGACATTGGTGAATGCAGCATTATGAGATACCGAATAAGGAAGGGAGAGTTTGTACTGAGCTGGAGTTCTATATACCTATGTAGTTTAATCAATGGTCTAGCTATGGGTGAAGCTGCTTTATCTTAATGGCATTTTGTGTGCACTGACAATTTTTGTCCCATTTGCTTTGATCACATTTTCATTGACCTTCCTTCTGCCACCATTGCTTAGGAGCAGTTGTTACTGCATTTCTTTTCAGTCCATCCCCCATGTTCACTGCTGGAGAGAGGTTTTGTGGTATAGCTTCCTATGTAGCCCAAAAATAAATACAAAAGGTGTATTCCTACTTGAGACAGAGAACTGACAGTTTTTGCAGTTTGAAAGACAGGGAAGCTTTGTACTTTGCTTTTGGGGGTGACACCTGCCTAAACACGTTATGGTGTTATTCATATGGAAACAAAACCATGTTGGGACCTCAGTCCTTCTGGTGTCATACCTGACTACACCCTTTACCTGCCTCTAGCTCACCAGGGTTCTTGTGCAAAGTGCAAAGTCATACACATGGCATTATTCCCTAAATGACACTAGCTGGCTACTTAAAGTCAACACATAGCGATATTATGCCATGAGAAGGGCTAATGAGCACAGAGACAAGATTCCTCTTGGAAAATTCCCTGTGAGCAGCTGCTCAGCTAGGAGGGCTATCAGCTCTGGAGATCAAAGCTGGCATCACATGAGGAGGTGGGCTCCGATTCAGATAACCAGCTTTATGGGCATCAGCCTCTACAGAGGATCTCTGCCCATACTGCCTGTCTCCTGGGAAACAATTCAGCTGGACAACAATGCATTCCCTGCCCATATACATTCTTTAAATTTATTCTAGATCATAGTTTTCAGCCTGGGCACAGTGTCGATATGCCTGTGTATTTCCAAACTCATTTCCACCAGAAATCAAAGTGAGTCTGATACACAGTCAGGTCTGCCCATGCTCAGCCTCATGGAGCCTCATGCTCTCAGGTCCAACATCTTCATCTCACTGGTGGAACAGTTATTTCAGCTCAGTCATCCTCCAGAGCTGGAGACTGTGGGGTCTTTCCACTGACCCTCTGTGTCACCTTAACTGTGCTGCTCCCATCTTTTGGGGTGGGATATTTTTCCTTTATCCACACCCTAATCTACCAAGGCTGAGCTAGTCCCTATCCCTGTCCAATGTCAGGACCTCTTTCCAGGCCAAAGGTGATTCTCAGCCTGTCATGGACTGGGGCTGGGACAGAGATGTGCTGCTCCTTTAGGCCACATTCAAATAGTTCTAACATTTAAAAAAAGGAAAGGGGGGGGGGGGGAGGAAGAACCCCAAAACCTCATGATTTACAGTGAAGAAGGATCACATTGCATCCTATTAATGCTCCAGTTAAAATCACCTCTGTTTTACTGCTCTTTACACAGGTAACTCTGAAGCCCAGAATTTGTTACCTCATTGCCCAGAAATAATGACCTCAGACATACACGGGCTCGTTATCAATTGGCCTCTTTTTAGGTCATTTGACATGGTCTCGGCAAAAAATAACCCCACAGTTGAAAGGCACCTCTATCTTATGTCACTGTTGCTATTAAAGGACGCATTCTCTACGGGGTCCAGCCCATGTTTTAAAGGGTTTAAAATGTTTTTTCTCATTATGGTGTTACTGTTGGGTTCAAAGCAAATTCAGCTGAAGTGGGATTTAACCATCTAATGACAGAGTCCCATTTTGTGAATTAAAAAAACCCAAACCTGAAAGAGTTAAAAAAATTAATTTCACTGTCCTAAAAAACTCCATTTTTCATAGAGAAAGGACGTGTCCTTATTTGAAAATCGGAGTTGTGGTAGTGGTCTTTTCCAACCTAGTTGATTCTATGATTATTATTAATAATAATCATATATTATAATACTATTAGTTGCACTGAAGTTGTTATTTCTCCCCTAAATCATTCCCATTTAAAACTGCAACTCAAGTGTCTGAATCAATTTTTTAGAAGCTCTAATGAAGATGGGTTTTTTTTTTTAACTTCACAAGAATGAATCTTTTGAATCTTGGAAGGCAAAGGCTGTCCTCTAGCACCAAAAATAATAGGACTATTCTGATAACTGCTTATGGACAGATTTTATCCCAACAGTCATGACGGGTTTATGTCTCCTGTCTTTATCAGAACCAGAATTCAGAATCAGCCCTAAAACTTACAGCATCTGTTCCTATGAATAGAAATCTTTGCTCTATAGAAGGTTTCCAGATGAGGCTGGAAATCTTTTCAACTTTTATTTAAACATCTTGCAATTAAGGAATAGCTTCTCAAATGTGCTTTTTAATGACACACGTTTGAATTATATATTTTGTTTGTATATTTATACTATTACTTATATTTGCATTAATATTTACATTAATATTTACATTTATATTTGTATTTCAATTTACATTAATATTCACATTCATATTTCTATTTATGCTTATATTTATATTTGTATTTCTATTTACATTTATAATTGTATTTCTATTTGCATATATTTCTATTTCTAATTCCATTTACATTTATCTTTACTTAAATACGTAAACGATAAAGGCAATGTTTGGAATAAGCAGTGTAAATAATGATCATAGAAAAATTCCACATATTGAACTGTCAAGCGCAGTTATTGACTTGTTCCTTACCTCCACGCTAACTTTATTCCTTTGGAAGATAAAAATACTTCAGGATCCTTATAAAAAATGAGCCTGGTCTAAGTTAACAGGCATTAGATGAAAATGACAAAGTTGCAGCTAGATTCAAATTGGTACTGCATAGTTTGTGTTCACACGGCTTCTAATAATCAGGAAAAAAGTAAAATAGCCCAGAGTCTCAGGTTAATTGCTAGAAAGGTGAGTTTGCAAACTGTAAACAGTTTCTTCACACATGTAATATGTAAATTAAATATATAGATTAAATATACATATTAATTACATGTACATATTAATATACACAAATAAAAAATGTGCATACTATGTAAAATATAATTAACAATTAGTAATATAGAATTATAAAAAATGTGAAGATTATTTTTGCATATTTATTTCAACAGTTATTTTCAAGCCTACTATGGAAATACTATTATGATTAGTATAAAAAAGATATTATTATAATTTATGTATTATACATAATACAATGTAACTATATAATTGTAGTTATATTAGATATTATTGTTTAAAATGCATTTTAACATGTATTTTTCATATTATTAATGTCCTTTTCAATACTGGAGAATAAGTTAAACTTTTTTAATGCTTTATGCTTAATATATGCTTTTATGTCTGGTCATATGGCATTAATTTTTTCCCCATAAAATTCTACAGTTCTAGGAAGAAATGTTTCTTTATTTTGTGGCATAATATTACCTTTACTGAATATATGCAGTGCTCTGCATGGGCTGGCATAGTCTGATTGTACAACTGTGGACGTTTCCTAGAATTTGTCTATGAGAAAAATACATTCTACACAGACCTAGGCTTTTTCAGAAGATTTTTAAAATTTATTTCAAATTATTTTCATATTATTCTTTCCAATTATTTTCAAATTATTTCCATATTCCATTTATTCCATAAATACTCAGACGCACTTTACTGTTTCTCCACAATGACACAGGCAAAGAAAGTTTAAACAGAAGAGAAAGCAAAGCAGGAAAGTTTAATTTAAAAATCAACAGGATCGAGCTCTATCTCTTTTCTTTTAGACTTTCTATGTAACTTAAAAATAGCCAGAAGGTGGTTTAGAAATTGTGATAAATGGTGTTACCTACCTCTGGACAAATGAAAGCAATTATGCACAGAGCTTTTACTTCCACTTTTTTCCCCCTCTGTTATTTCCTTTTTAAATTTCACTGCAGAACTTCATCAATAAATTCAGCTGTATCACCGGTTTTCCCTTTTGAAAAAGAAAACCCATCCTTCATCTTTAATGCGTTATTTAAGATCCACTGTCTTCTGTCCCTAAGGGGATTCACAATACAGCATGTCGAGCTATTAACAAGAATTACAGTCTTGGCTCCTCTTTGGTGAGCCCAAACGCCAGTGATCACCTTTAAAAAAGTTCCTAAAAATTGAAACTTTCAGTAGAAACAAATATCAAAGCTTTTGATTAAATCATGACTTTAGGTGTGTTGAGGAACAGAAACACTGCATCTGTCCTTCCTCTTTGAGGTCAGTCTTAATCATGGCAGCATTCATGGTTTTGTATTATTCCCATTCCCAGAGTTCTGGTCCACTCTCCCTGGATTTTGCCTGATGTCGTTTTATGCTTGACCAGTATAAGGTGAAGTTCAATGTAAATAAATTCAAGGGCAAAAGTATGGGGCAGTGACATGTCTGCAAAACAAAAAATAAGGCTCTACAACAGCTGTGTGGTATCAGTTTTGCTTGATGCTGCAAAGACCTGGGGCATTACGCAAGCTGACAAGAAAAGATTTGATGCATTTGATAGCAGGTGTTTAGGAGGGATCAGTAATGTCAAATGGCATCACTATGTTGGGAACATCGAGTTTCAGGAGAGAACAAGAAAGGAGAAGATTATGGACTCCCTAACAAGGAAGTGGCTTTGATGGTCTGTCCATCTAGTGAGTGTGGATGGTAGGAGAAGGTCTTGTGAGCTAGATTTGCTTCTCTAGGCTTCCCAGCCCATGCTGAGGCTCACCGAAAACTTGGGGAAGTCAGTAGAAATATCATTTAGGCTTTGATGTTTTAACTTGTCTGCCAAGGATGGAAAAGCTTCAGGGCTTTTCCTTTACTACTCCCACATGGAGGATGTGCGCAGTGCTCACCGACCCGCTAGGGCGAGATGAGGAGGGGAAAAAAAGGTGAATGGGAAAATGTAAATGAAAGACATCTTTTTGCGAGATGCTGCGCTCCATCAGGAAAATACGTATGAATCAAGTATTTCAAACCCAGGCCTCTAGGGTTTTGTAGTGCAAACTTAGGCCATGCAGACAAAATGGGGCTTAACAAACTTCAGAGAGCCAAAATCTACACCAGTGGGTTCCATCGACTTCAGTGAACCTTGCACAGATGTGAGGGTGAAAAAGTCCCCTGTTCACATTTTCTCACAGAAACAGCTTTTCTGCATGTAGCTGAAGAGCATCTCTTAGTAAAATGTAGCCCAAAGAAGGTAACTTAAAACAGATGGGAGCAAGAAATAATAAAGCCAGGCCATATGGATAGAGTGGACCTGCTCGAGGCAAGTGCAGCCAACTGTATTATGATGTAGTAATGTGTGAAAGAGGCTGCACTAATGTATGGAGTATCTGTAAGTGGAATTTTTTCATGATTGAATCAAGAAAAGGAAATGTGCTTTGTCCAAATGGTAATAAGAACCATATTTCAAAAAGATCCATGTTGAGTTCTTACATCAAATAATGTCAAAAATAGCTCACCATCCAAACCGGGATCTTACCTTTCTCTTATTTATTTTTAAAACTCTTATTGAGGCTTTAAAATGTTCTCCTTAAATCTGCAGCTAGTAGAGTGGAGCCTACTATTTTCTTTTTATCATTTAAAATCTCTTTAGGATGCAGAAAAGCAGATAGCAATGATAATCAGCCCTTTAAGTCTCACATTCAAATCTGTTAGCAATAAACAGGTATCATTGTTTTTTGTGCTAGAATGTTTTGCTTTACTTTTCCATGAACAGCTTAGGATAGCCTTCCAGAAATAAACACAAATAAAATGTGATTCTTCTAGTGGTAAAAACGTTATTTCTCTGTAATATTGCAGTCTGCACTTCAAAAGCCCACACAGGAACACTAATCAATAAGGCCATGAACAGAATGCATTATGAAATTAATTTTAAAACAATAATAATTACCCCAAGCTCTTTTCAGTTAAAATTTGCGTTCCAGCATTGACTATAAGAAAGTGAAAATATTCATGCAGGCAGCTAACTGGCCTATCAGACATCCAGAATTCAGAAGATCCCATGTCAGAGCAAACATGAGTGTGAGGGGAAGGACAGACTGCATTTAGCAGGACCACAACATGCCAGGGCTCTGCAGAATGAGACCTGGGTTAGAGCAAAGACATTTAGCAAATTACTGTAGAAAACTGATAAGGGCATGATCCTGTTTTATGCAGCAGATCATGCATAATGCCTGCTGTGCCTCAGGCCCCTCTCATAACTATAGAACAAAAGCTCATGGCAAGATGCTGACAGATACCACAGAGCAAATAATAACACCTCTGCCTCAGGCAACCACACTCACACAGCCAGTTTATACCTTGCAGCCTCGTTTGGTAATGCTATGGCTGATCACCCATCCTGCGTGGCTCAGGAGATGACATAGCATTTGTGTAGGACAGAAAATTAGATGAAGTGCTGACTTCTCAGTGGTGAGATTAACTTTTATTGTATTATAGTTGAGCTCTGACAAAACCAAAATACACTCTTGTTTGGATACTGTGATCCTATGCTACATATATCCGTGTATGTACACAGAAATACAGAGAGAGATAAAAACATTAAGTACTTTGGCTAAAAAGGTGTTTTAGAGATATTTATAAAGTAATCTTTGACATTTATAAAGAATTCCTAATAAAATAAATCTTCCAAGTGTGCTTAGTGAGGGACTATGAAACAAAAAGAATTGAGAGATGCTTTTTTCTCACATACTAAGATTGGATTCTGACCCATTAAGGTCATTTGGGGCTTTTTCTACCAAAGTCCCTGGAGACAGGACCCCAGCCAATGGCAGCTAGATAATGGCACGTGATTGATGCATGGACAGAATGTGGCATGTGGATAATCTTCCAGAGAAAGTCCATGGATTCCCTGCTGAAAGACGGGACAAGAAGGGCACCACCTTCCTTTTGCGTGTGAGACCCAGAGGATTTGAGAGCTTCAAGATCTGACAGATAATTAGCTAAAGAGTTGACAAACTCATGGACATGTGTTTCTCTTTCAGTGACCTCATGCTCTGGTTTGTCCTTGGCACTTTGGCTAAGCTGAAGTTACAGCAGGTTTAATCTCTAAGGTTCACCAGCAAAGACCCATATGCCAGGGGAATATGTAGCATGGCAGAGAGGTATCACCTCACACCCCTCCAGCTTTTTCACTGGGAAGAGCACATAATTGGATCTACCAAGGTTCAGTACACTTTTTCCCTATCCTATTCAATAATGATTGCAGTTGCCTAATATTTAATCTAAATGTCCTAGAGAAAGTTCATGATTATGGCTTATAGATGATTTCTTAACTATCCTTTCCTTCAGAAAATTGGAGACATGCAGTCTGCCTAGAGGTCTATCTGGATCTTCTCCCTTTCAGTCAGGTTAAAACCTTCACTCTCAATTCTAGGAGCAATAAGGCCGCATCATTGTGCTAGTGGGAAGTAGCGTAATGATCTGCGTGTATTTCAGATGTTTCTGTATGGATGGGGTATGCCAGTAAGTTGTGATTGTTTGCAGGTTTGCACATTTAGCATGTTGTTCATGTAGTATTATCCTATTTAAAAGTTATTATAAGTGTAGTGCAGTTGTCTTAGCTTCTATTTTTCCTGACCACTCTTGTCCAAGTGTTCTTTGGAGGTCAAGGACAAAAGCATCTCCAGGATAAAAAAAAGCCCCACTGTGCTTTTGCACAGAATGATAGCAGCCCTTTCTGGGAAATGTCTCTGATTACATAGCATTTCTCACAGGAGCAGCAATGCACCATTTTGTTTGGGGTTTTGTGGTATTCCAGATCCTAGGATGAATGTAGTGTAGCAGAATAGTGCAATGCTAAGTGCTAGGGTTTCAAGTGAAGGTGCAATTCTGTAGGTGAGACAGACTGGGCATCTTGGCCCCAGCCAACTGTTTCCCAAACTATATAAATCTGTTTGGGAATGACTCTTTGAGGAGGCTTTTGTTACCAGGTCAGAGTGTGCCAATATCTCAAATCAGTGAATGGCCTCATTGACAGAAAAGGATTTTTGTGGCAAAAAGTTTCGCTGTGGCAAAAAGACCTTTAGAATAATGTAGGTCTCCTCTTTGTCTCTGTGCTCATGAATTTGGCAGAAATTAAGGGAGGAAAAGAATGGTTATAACTTCTGGCTAAATGCTTGGTGTTTTTTGGTCAGAATAATGCAGTTTTGTCAAAACAATAAGTCATCTGACAATTTTGATTAACTTGTTTTACAAGATTAGAAGGGATTTTTTAAAATATCCTTTCTCTATTGTGATAGAAAAAGAAAATAAAAAGTCTGGCAAAAACATGTCAGCTATATTCCAATGGGGATGGCTCAGCTGATGGGCAATAGTTGTTTTGGTTTTTTTTCCAAGCTGGAATTTCTAAACATATTCTTCCAATTCTGACTGGGAAACAATCTGAAATGCCAGAATTTTCCATAGGATAGAATCTCCAGGTTTGACTCGGTTTTAGGACAGAAATGAGGATGAAGTTATGAATGCTCCATCCCTGGCACTGATCAAGGCCAAGTTGGATGGAGTTTTGGGTGACATGGTTTATTGTGTGGTGTGCCTGCCCATGGCAGGGGGGTTGGAACTTGATGATCCTAAGGTCCTTTCAACCCAAACCATTCTATGATTCTATGATTCTATGAGAAGTTATAGCAAAACAGAATGTGAACATGTGGAAAAGATAAACTCAGGCACTTTAGACCTTGAGCAATTTCTTGGTTCAGGTGGAAACTACAGAGGTGCTCAGGTCTCTTTCAAGGGTGCACATCCAAGAACATGGCACTTTTCCCTCTTGCACTGATTGTCCCTGCTGTAAACTCAGAGGGGACATGGTGACTCTTTGCTTCCACAGCATTTTCAGAGAGCATCTGTGAGCATAAATTCCACAGGATTTATAGAAAAGGAAAACAACCACAATTATCAGTCCTCATGAACACAATGTGTTCTGGTTAAGAAAGAGCTGAAGGCATTTCAGTGGTGAAGAAACAGAATCGGGTGCAATAAGTCATACAAACAATACCTGGCTTACCTTCAAAGGCAGGTGAGGAGGGGACAGGAAGGGTGAGGTTGGCAACATTAGACACCAGTTTAACTTCTGAAGGTCTGAACGGGGGAGTATCCTTTGCTCCAAAGACAAATCTGGCCGGTGATAAAAGCTTGCATGAATTTCAGCAGGTGGACATTCACAGCTCCTCTGCAACAACATGAGTTTTGTTATAGGTGACCAACAGGAAAAACATGGGGTTATGCTGCCAGACCCATGGTGTTCTGGCAATGGTCAGTTACCTGGTTTGTTGATTGGTTCAACAACACTCCACTGCTTGCTAGCAAAGAAAGCAATGTGGATGAAGACCCTCCACAATCAAGTTCACAGAATCATAGAATGCTTTACATTAGAAGGAACCTTAAAGATCATCTAATTCCAACCCCCTTGCCATGGACATGGACACCTTCCACCAGACCAGGTTGCTCAAAGCCTCATCCAAAGTGTCTTTAAACACTGCAAGTGAGAGTACTGGAGCTAGGTACTGCGTTCTTATTTGCCCTGGCCATTAAGGGCTGTCCTGGGGGAGCTTATGGATTGGGTTTAAATTCACCTTCAACATGCATGTACTGTGTTTGGTGTTTGGCACAGGGCTGGAACAGAAACTTTACCATTTCTCTTTTGACTTCCCTAGCCACATTGAGTTTTCACTTCTTAGAAGTTAATCACTCAGGTGCTCAAAGAAAACCTGTCTTTTTCAAGTTTGAAAGCTTTTCAGTCATCTTTGGGACACTGGCCGTAGGAGCAGAAGTGTGCAGCTCTACCTCTAAGGTATTGACAGTTTTAGATCCTTCTTGCATATAGTTTGGACCTTTTCACACTACTTCTTTCTCCACAAGATATTTTATTACAGACCTTATCCTCTTCACCTGCAAAGCAGAACTCAAGGGAAAACAGTTTTCCAGATGCATCTATGCAAAAAATGACATAAGTTGTCTTCTGATAGAAGTGTTTTTCATATTGTTTTTCATTGAAACACTGTAGTTTCCATTCTCTGTGTTTTCATCAATGGCACTCTGATGGGACTCTGCCTATAGCAGGAACAACTTGCATAGCATGTAGCTTTGTTCCTTAAGTACATACTTCTGCTCAAAAAATATACTCCAGGGTCAAACCTTCAACACTTTTAAACTAATTAGGAACCTAGCCGGTCTCATTGCTGCAACCTCTGAGCACCCAACAAGCTATGGAATATGTCTGTTCCATAGACAGCAAATGGGACCTGTCATTATATGGGTCTTTTTATGGGTCATTTAAACAGAGACAGTAACCAAAACTTGTGTTAAATCTGTACTGCAACAATACAACCTGTACCTCTGTTGGGAGAAGGGATCATGAGCCTGCAGGCCTTGTAGTAGAAGATTCAAAATAAAGATTGTCTGTCCTGAGGATTCGCAGTCTAAATAATTCAGCAGTTGCAATGGGGGATGTTGGTTTTCATGAAATCCAGGGTGGCAGTGTCCTTGGAACGCAGCTTTTGTTTGTCCAATGGAGCCTTTACACCAATGTTGGCACAGCTCGGCTTCTCCTCTTAAGCTTTTAAGACCTTGACGTCTTTGAAGGGCATCAGTGATTTTACTCACCTATCTTCTGCTGTGTGAAGGAAATGCTGCACGAAGCGTGCAAGTGCCTGTCTACAGCGTGAATAAGGAGCATGTGGCAGAGTGGGGCTGGTTTTTGTCAGATGAACTTTGGGCTGGGCACAAAACAAGTGGTATGCATTATGTAGGCAGCTAAAGGAGTTCCTCCTGATACCCTCTGCGTATGTCCCCTCCCGTAGAGAAGGAGCTATTTTAGCAATGTTTAGGAGAGATGAAAAATATTTAATTAGGACTATTTTTTACCCTCCTGCTAATAAAGTAAGGGGCCTAAATGTCTTTGGTCCATCACTGGCCTTAATTCTGACCAAAAATAGCATTCACTCTTCATAAGAACATTACAACTGCAAATTCTGATAACTTGAGAGCTAGGAATGAGCATCGATATCTAAAAATGTCCCTTTTCTACAGCACTAAGAGATGAAGGCTAAATCTGGATATGAAGCTATGGCATTTTTTACTATAAACAAATGCTGTCAATGACTGAGTACTTTGATCTGCTGGACCATGAGCCAGAGTAGATTTGTAGGGAGATCTTTCAATGCCAAAGCACTGAGGAAGGGGGAAAAGACAGGGCTTAACTGGAGCCTAAAGGTTGCCAGATCAAGAAATTAGCTGATGCATTGCAGGCGAAGCTGGGTAAGAACATGTGCTGAAGTTACTTACCCCAGCCCACCCAGGAGGTGTGGGGTTTTGTATTTATGCATACCCTCCAACAATATATTTATATATTTATTTTTCCATATATACATATATATATATATATATATATATAAACATGTGCAATACTTTTCTTCCTGCATTGCCAGGACTGCCATGCAAAGCAGTCCTCAGAGGTTATAAATAAACATATCTCATTGTGTTTTATCTACTAGATCATGGAGCTTACAGGGGAAAACCATCCCCACCAAGGCTTACACAATTGGCACAATGACACCCTCTGTTGCCCTTGGTGACTGCTCCCATGCCAATGTATTAACTTCCCAAGACATCTGTGCCCCATGTGCTCCAAATCTGACCTCTTCCTGCCCAACTTCCTTGTTTATTTGGAGTTGCCATCTATTATTTCCTTTTGTTATAAAGCTCAGTTTTTCCTTCAGGCCTGTATTGAGGTGAGATGGCCAACTGTGGTTTTAATGAGCAAGAGAAAGCTCGGTGAGCATGGATTGCTACGCTCACAAGAACAGCAACCTTATGTCCTCGTTTTGTCCTCCCTAACTTGGCTAATGACATCTTCTTGCAGCAGTTCCATTAAACACTGAGCTCAGTCCTGCAAAATAGTGATCATTTCTGGGAGATGCTGTGTGAGACTTTCCAGGGCACTTCGTGTTTCCTGGAAAGTGATTAGTCTTAATGAGATGGGGTTGTCCAACTCTCATGCCACTAACCTAAATCACAACTTTTCTTTCTTTCTTTCTTTCTTTCTTTCTTTCAGTTAAACAGAAGATTGATTCATGAATTAAAACACATGGTGAATCTGATTTTGCCTCTGACCCTCTGTGTGCTCACAATTAAACAACCAGATCCGTTTATGAATTGAAACAAAACTTCCGGGGCACTGTGAGTTTTCAGTCCTAATCATGTTCACTTCCATCAGCGGGGCTAGGCTTTAATTGCACAATAATACAGACAGAACAATGGGATGACACACAAATACATTGTTCTTGCCAGACTTCCCCAATGGTATTTTTATATTGTAAGGACAGCAGTCTATTACTCAGACTCAATCAACTTTTTCTGTCCTTTACTCTCCCATTCTCTATCATGCTGTTAAGAATAATAAAACTATCTATCTTGCTGTAATGTTGTTATTATTAAGGACTGATTTTACTGTGATGCTGTAAGAAGAATTGCATATGAACTTTCTGTTGTTACTGATATGACTGTGTCTATCTCCTCATGTGCAGCCTGAAAAAATTCTCAGGTGCTTTACTTAGAACTGATCACTTAGAAATGATCCCTCAGCAGTCATCAACTGTCAACATCAACAGATTTTAATACAAACCATGCCTTCTTCAGTAGCTTTTTTGTTGTTGTTGTTTAAATCAAAAAAAGTCTTTAAATCTTGATATAAAAGGGGAGAGTAAAAGAAATTCAGGGAGAATGCAAAGAGCTGACAGAAAAGTCAGTCTGGATTTTTCATGTGCACAGCAGTTTTTCAGAATCTCTGCCACGTTCCCTTGCTTCGATACCAAAAAGATGTTATTGAGAAGTCAAACTGAACTTTATCCCAGGCCTCCTAAAAACAAGCATGTTTGACAGTTGTGGGAAAGGAAGGAGTTCAAGCTGTATCTATTGTTCGTGTAAAAACGGCTCATTGCAAAAGTTAAATTACTCGTAATGATTCCATGTTAATTTGTTATTTGAGCCCTCTGCAGTCCCCCTTTCCCCAGACAGAGCTGGATGACAGGAGATGATAGGGATATTGATGAAGCTGTTCGGCTTAGAGCAGATGTCTGCTGAAACAAATTCTGATTGCTGCTGATCTAGATACCTATTTTCATTTCTTTCAAAGTCAAACCTACAAGCTTCAGAATTCAACCCAGAAGACCAGTCCTTCTCTGATTTTTGCTTTGATTATTTCAGGAAAAAAACCAAACCCAACACAATGTTAAAATGCCAAAGAAAAGTTTCTCTAAAATGAGAATAAAGCCAAAATAGCGGTATTTTTAAAACAGCATATTTCAACAGGATGGAAATTCTTCGTCCTTCCTATTTTCTTAAACCAAAAAGCTGACAAAATCAGTTTGTTTCCTGAAGTGTTTCATTTTGACCAAATTTGCATGTTCTGGTAGAATATGGATCTACTAAAAGGCTTGGGCCTGGCTGAGGCTGAATTCTTTGCTTCTTTTAGGTTGAGGCCCCTAGGAGCCTACCAAGACTGATTTAGTCTTTCCTGGATGGTGAAATGATTCCAGTAAATCTAAAATAAACAAAATCAAACAACACCTCAAATTATTGTGACTCTCATCCAGAAAGCCAGCCTTAGCTGGACACTAAAAAAGAGAGAAGAGGTGTCAGGTAAGAACATGTTACAAAGCCAGAATTGTACTCAAATAATTGAGCACAGCCTGCTGCAAGCTGTGAGTTTGGCAGTCTTCAAAGCACCATGCAAAGGACAGATGTGAAGGAAAAGGTGGATTGTCTAGAGAAAAAGGTGTATACTACACGTGAGGAATGAATCACGCGTGGAAAAGCCAAGTGTTTCCTGCAGGACATTTTATCTACCTGCTCCTGTTTGTGTTAACAAGGACAAACTGATCTTAGACTGAGCAAGAGGGAAGAGCAACTTCCTACACTGTTCTAGGTTGAAGGGAAAGGGTGGTCCTGTTTGGAGAAGCTGGATTTGCTGGGAAGGTTTTGTGTTAGAAGAGGAAGGAAAGAAGGGATGGGGGGAGAGATGGCTTCAGCAACAAGAGGCAAGTCAAGAGGAGACAAGAGGAAAAGAAAACTGTTGGCATCTCTTGAGATAGGGTCCATTTCCACACAAACCCCTGGTACCACATGCCAGGAACAGGAGAGGTCACAGAGTGCTTTCTGTCCTAAAAATAAAGACAGATTCATTGCAGGTGGCTCCTGTTTTCTCACTAGTTCATAAATATTTTGTTTAGTTGCACAAATTCCCTGGAAGTGACGGGTGTGTTGGCAGGTCAGAGAACCTGCTGTTGGGTTATATCATTGTTATGAGAGTCACGCTGCTAAGGAGCTTTGAGTTGTACCCCATACTGAGAATAGTCTAAATAATCTGTGACTCAAAGCATCTCTCATCAGGGATCACTGTGAACACAAGCAATTTCAGCTGACCCCACGAGCTAAACACAAACATGTCAAGACCTCAATAGCAAGAGAACATTTGTTTTAAATATCCTGAGTGCGAAACCAGGGCCAATGGGTAACATCTATTTAGCAATTGTTTTATTTGCCTGATGTTTCTTTCTTTAATTTTACTGCAGAACACATGCAAGTATGTGCTGGTACTAGAATGGTGATTGGAAAGATCAACACAGTAGTCAACTCCTGGTTATGCAGCAGCGTAAACTAGAGTGGTTTCCAAGACGAGAGCCATTACTCCAGATTTGCATGGGGGTTATCAATCCAGCCCATTCTCTCAAGAGAATGTTTCTTGCAAACAAACAAATTAACCTATGAGCCCTGTAAAATTAACTTGGAGCGTGGTAGGGCAAGAGAAAGCTTGGACTGTACAGATCTTCTCTCTCTCACGCTGGAGATTGTGGCTTACAGAGGAAAAAAAGCAAAGTGTTCCTTATTACCAACTACCCCAGGTGTTGAGGCTGACCACTATTTTTCTGAAGCTGCCACAAACCCAGAGGGATCCACAGCCGGCAGCAGACACCCAAAATGTGGAACACAGATAGAAAAAACTGCAGTCGAAATGAGGCATCGACCTGCTTAAGATAGATCTGTTTGGGACTCTGTCAAGGCTCCTAATCCTTACTCCCTCCCCAGCTACACCTACAGTGCACTGTAGGAATTAGTTCTTTAAAATAAATCCCTTTTTCAAACAGTAAATTATCCCTTTTTTCTCATCTCTTTTTGGACAAAAGTAATTGCCGAGAGTGCAACCAATGGAGACGTTAAATGTGGGAGCTGAGTAACACTAGGACCAGATAAAGTTTTCTGGCTTTAAATGAGCTGTGCTCACAGAGATCTGTGTCCGCAGCAAAGGTATTTTGCAAAGATACAGAGCTGACACACTGTTCCACTTGTACCAAAGTATCAAATGGATTGCTGCTGTAATCTATTCTGTGAAGAAACTAGATCAGTAATACAGAGACACAGCTCAAAACTACAGCGTGTCAATAGATTCGGAGCAGGAACAATACCAGGTTAAAGCAGACCAAATATTTGCAGTACAATATTTTATTCACCAGAAAATTCCTCAAGTTTCTTTAATAGATAATTTTGGCTGATAAAGCAATTCTTTAACTGCGACGTTTTATGAGCGCTTTCAGAAGCACTACTGAGTGCTGTCAGGAGGACCGACTGAGATTTAAAATAACACCCAGATACAAACAGAACATTCATTTTTCAATACATTTCTGTCACTTTTTTTGTAATTAGTCACTTGGAAGGATTTTTAAACAGTAGAGATGTCCTTAACCCAAAATATGAGACCCTGAAGCTTTGCATACAGCTCCTGCCTTTTTCAACTTATTGGTCAGGACCCTGGGAGCACAATTCCCCAGACTCCGGAGGGAGTTTGTGTCTGAATTTGAAATTGAAGTAAGGTATATCCATTGAATATACCCTTTTATTTACCGAAGGAAGCCAAGTTCAAACCACATCATATTGAACTTCAGCCAAATATCCTATAAGATCTGACTTCAAATGCAAGAAGGCATGCCATCTTAAGAAAATATCTCTCTTTCTTCCTTGCAAAGAGATTTTCTTTGCTTTTCTAAGTTTTGCCCTTTTCACCACTCAAAGCATGGGTATTCAGTTGATAAATGGGAGGCCACTTCCAGATAAAGTCCTTCTTGGCTACACTTACACTGTGAAAAAATGTAAATATAATTTGTAAGGGAATCCGAAATTTTCCAGGAATGCTTTAACTTTACAGGAGTGCTAAATTCTTCAGACTGAACAGGGTCTGTCCAGATGGCTTACTTGGGGATATGCATGCTCACTTCACCAGAGGAAACCCAAACTAGAATTCAGGAGGGCTTATTAGCAAATCCCACACACTGAGCTATCCTTACAAATACCTAAGGAACTAATTTATAGCTTACCCCCAAATATGAAAAGAGGAATGCACTGATTTTTCCATAGATGGTTAAGTGAAAAAATACTTCTCCACAATTTGTTGTTACTTTGAGATAGTATAAATTAATCCTAGCCATACAAATGGTTTCGCTGGCAGAGACAGTCAAGTAGCTTAGCTGAAGGGCCTTTCTCTGGATTTTAGCAGCACTGTAGAACAGCAAGCATAAGCGCTTCTCTAACATTAGATGGGATTCACTGATGTGGCTGTGCTATTTCATACCTATAATGCCTTTCCTGAGAGCAAGAGTCCATCTGAAGGGGGAGGATGCCACAGACAGCTCTGTTGCCTTGGCTTGGGGAGGAAGGAAACGGGACTGCAGTACCTGAGTCAACGGGAAGATCTTAGCAGAATAACAGACTAGACAAAAAAGGTTAAGATTTTAGACCTGTATTTTCTGCACAATCTTCCTTGATTTTCACTGCTGAGACTCTCATTTCAAGGCTGCGATCCTGGCTCCTAGGCACAGCAATATGGTCAGAGCTGACCAGAACTGCACTCTGAAAATACTCTGGTCATGAAAACTGCCCATGACTACTGAATTGAACCAGCTCTGTGATAACAATGGTAAGATTTCAGAGTCATACTCAAAACCAGCTGAAAACCCTTCAGTCAAGTTCTGATAGCCAACATCAGCACTTTGATGTAAACCACTGTGCAAAAGCTGTTTACCCAAACATTCACTGTTCGGTGAGCATTTTAAAGTAAGCATTTTGGTAGAGCTGTCCCATAAGCAAAGACTTTCTACAGATCACATAATCAGTAATGTGTAAACGATCACCCCCTATGCTGAAGTCCCATGCAGTTGCCACCGAGTGTGCAAGGGTGAAAACAGTTCCTCATGGGAAACCTGTGCAGAGCCTGGTATTTACTGACTTTCATGCTTCTGCTAGACAATGCTATCGGTTGCATTAATGTCATTTCTGTCGCTTAATACTATTGCTAACCCACATAATTGTTAAGGGACTACACAGTGCAATTTAGCATAATTAATACAGTTAAACATCATGAGCAGTCAATAGCTAAAACTTTTGCCCAGCGTAAGGAAACCCAAAGGCTCCATACACTGCAATATACTTCTTGGGCATCCTTGGGGTTTTGATTGCAGATGAGCATAAAGGTGTCTACCATGCACTGTCAGGCCACAGCAAATCCTCTACCTTTTTACCAGGTGGATGCTGTTGTCAAAGGGAGATGGGGATCTGAGCTTATTTCCATCTCCCCATAGGTAACCACATGGGAACTTGACCTTCAAGGCTGTTATTTGAGCCAGGCTCCAGATCTCACTGAGGGAAGGTACTTGACACATTTCCTCTGCATTTCACTTCCATCTGAAATGTATTTAGCTAACTTTTGAGGTACCTTGCATGAAAAAACCTTGAACCACAATTGTAACCTCTCCAGTTTCCCTTATTCACACAGTATTTGATTTGGATGACATATTTTTATAATATTTATTTTTTGGGCCCATTTTGAGACTCTCATGTTAATGCCACAAGAAATTCGGTCTCCTGGATAATATTTCAGACATGGAGGGAAAAAATGAAAAACTAAAGAAAAAGAAAAACCAGCCGTCTGCATCCACTTAAACTACATTACAATAAAGCTCAGTTAAAATCTGATCAGCACTTTTTTTAGCCTGCGCTGATTTAATATGAAAGAAATTAGTGGAAAGCCTTAAGGCTGAAAGGAAACTTTTGCCACTGTTGAAAACAGGACGTGAAACCTTTAACATAATATTTACACACATTATGTTAGATACTTTCTGCAAAGTTAAAGTTTAGCGCTGCCGGTTAAAGACAGACTGGGAATGACATTTGCTTATACTTAATAAATCTGATTTTGAGAAGAAAAACTTTTGTTCCTTTTTCTCCCCCTATGTATACACTGACATTGACAGAAAATTCTGATTTAAAAGTATGTAAACATCATCATTAAAATACTTCTGAGCACTTAAGAGAGAGGATGCTATTTGTTTTCTAGTTGAGGTTGCGTTTTCTTCTTGGCCTCCATGGTTGCTATGATTTATTATCTCTGATGGTCTACAGAGCCCTTGAGATTCTTAAAGCATCACAGCTTTAAGTGATATCTCAGTGTAGCTTTTTTCATGATCATTGCTCGTAGACTTGCCCATGAATGTGCTGACCAAATATCTTACCATTTGTGGAGGAAGGTGTTTGCTGAGAAATATCAAATTGTAAAAAGTGACATTTTCACCAGCAAGCGCTGGCCATTTTCCCCATGGAAGGTTTCAAGGTCCAGAATAGAACTGCTGTTTAAAATGAGGAGATGGACTTTTTCCAGGAAGCAGTCCATAGTCCTCAGTCCAGCTCCTACAGACAGACTTGGAAGACAAAAGATCCATCTTCTGCTCCATCTGATCCAGAGCAAGGACAGGCATTACAATCCCAGAGTCTTAAACCCTGGGCTTTAAGCTATAAGCAGTTGCAAGGCTGGTGCAATTTCAGCTCTGCAAAGCATGAGGACATTTTGAAAAATCAAGGGAGCTTTCATATAACAGGAACACCGCTTCCTACCGAGCTGCAATTAAAGTCATGCCCAATCCCATGAACACGCATACTGTTTATTAAGGAAGTTACTAAGATGTGCCATAGCTCCCAGGCAGAGGTGAGAAAGAGCTCTTAACTCACCATCTATTTCTTTCATCTGAGATTTATCATCTAGCCAGACTACTCTGATCATTAGCACATCAAAGGCCTTTAAACCTCCCTGATGAAAAAAGAAAGAAGTTGTCTTAAGACCCTGGTATTTCAAAGATCAACCCCGTATTTGTAGATTTTAAGATCTATATGGAAACTGTGCAGTCACCTTCTCTGACATCTGCGGAGCATAGCCCAGAGAAGGTTGCCCAGCAATTCCTTAACCAGTTCCAATAAGTTGCGGTTGACTCAGGGCATCTTTCTCGGAAAGACATTCGGTCTGATTTAAAGATTATAAGCAGCAGAGAATCCACTGCATTCTTTGGCAAGCTGCTAGTTACAAATAGGGCAAAATCTCACCAGCAGGAATGGGAGATTTGGTTGGACTAACATTTAGCCTGTTCATTAAACATTAGAAAAAGATCAAATTAGTAAAGATTCATAACAGAACTGGATTATAATTTACTCCTTTCAGAAATCATAAACCTGTAATGATAAATCAAGTTAGAAACTGGGTATTCGCAGGTTTAAAATTGTTTTTTTTACGTCACATTAGGGCACACAAATATCCCTACAAGGAGCATGAGATTATTCATCCAAGACACATTCTTTTATTCTTTTTGAAGCCTAAAATCTTAGTGCTCAGAGGTAGCATCTGTTTAAAATACACAAGCAAATCAAAGCATAAAGAAACTGTTCCTTTAACTTTGCTCCTAATATAGGTCTCCTCCTGACGCCAGTAAAAGTCCTAGGAAAACATGAGCTACGCTGTTCAGAAATTGCTTGTATGGCAGGACTGCCAACAGAAAACTGGAGATATTTTATCTTGCCATGGCCCCAGTTTGGGCCAATCGTTTTGCTACACTGACAGGCAAGAAGTCCTGACTTAGTCCTTTGAAAAGCACACAGGCATAATGTAAACAACGTTTCTGTTTATTCCAAAGTCAGAAAAAAGCATTCCAAGAGAACAATAAATGTGGGCTCACATATAGTATTTACTTATCTTTAAGAACATTGCTATTCCCAAAACAGGCTGGCTACTTCTCACTTCTCTTGGTCAGTTCCTTTTGCAAACGCATCTCATCAACTTCAGCTAATGCATCACTGAGGTTTGACAGTAATCACCGACTTTCTTTCTAAAGATAATCCGTGTTTAAAAGCTCTGTTATATAACATGCAATAAGCCAAGAATATCTTGCAACATTTGGAAAGGTAGGGCAATAATGTTCTGCCAGATTCCTCTCAGCATTTAAACACGATTATTTACATGCCAAAAGTTCCTTCAATTTCTAATGACTTGTGAGTTTCAATATACATATTTTATATCTGAAAACAATTAGAGATGTCAGTTTAGAAGAACTTGTCTGTGTTTTGGGACACGTTACCACAAGGAGTGCCACTGAAAGAAAAAGAAAGATTGAAATTCAAACATGCGTCCTGGCCCCTTGGGAAAAGGTCAGTGTCAGTTCAGAGCCAGTTTCCTTCACAGGATGATACAGGAGGAGAAAGAAGATGATTCAGAGCCATCCCCTGAACAGATGGGTGAGCAAGTGCTTGTGGGCTTGAAGAAGCAAAAGAGAATGGGAAAGTCAAAGAAAGGGTTTACAGTTTGGTGGAAAAGATCATCCTAAAACAGGGAAAGACATAAAGCTGAAAATCTGGAAAAAATCTAAATGGAAGGAGATCTAAAACATTCACAGGAGAAAAGAAGGCATATAGAGAGGAAGTTTAGAGCCTCAAGCAGAGCATTAAGGGTGGAACCAGAGCTACCAAGGAGCTAGAGGTTAAACACCATCCTCCATTATTCATTAGCTGAGCAAAAAATATCTGTTCAGACCAAGCGAGCAGAGAACAAGGGTCAAGAGAAGAAATTCATTAAGAGAAGGAACTGGTGGGTTAAAGCATTAAAAATACGAGCTGCAGTGACAAAGGGCTTATTTGGGCCAAATATGCAGGGATAGCTGGGAGCGGCTGTTGCAGCCACAGCCCACGTCATGCTGACCGCAGAGATACAGCATGCAGGGGAATGAAAGTGTGCTGATACCAGCAGGTGAACGGGTCATCAGCAAGGGCTTGGCCTCATGAGCAGAGCAAGCACTGACCTGGGGGGAAGTTATGCAACATCTTTTCTGCAAAACCTCTGGATGCAAAAGATCGTCATTAAGCTATCCAAACCCTCAGGTCAGCTCAGGGTGGGAACTTTAATGGAACTGTTGTTGCCATTAAACAAGCAGCTATAGATTAGTTTCATTTTATTCTATACATTAATTTGGTTTTATTCGTGTTATTACATAAGAAAACACTACTGAGGTGATACTCCCTTGTTTCCCTACATCATGAACATACACTCACATTTTCACTACAAGTTAAGCTATTACCCCAAATTTCTAAACTTCTCCAGTTGTGCATTTAATGACATTGTTCTTTATGACTTGTTGCTTACTTAAATTAATTGTTCCTCTTTGATAGCTGCATAATTATCTTACATATCTAGAACAGAGCAAAATTGTAAATATGGAGGGGGAAAGACATGCAAAGGTCGATCCTCCAAATCCGACTCCTTGGAATATTTGTTCCAGATGAAGCAACACTGCAGAACTCATTTCTCACAAGCTCAATAGCGAAAGACTGGAAGGCTCAGAAAGAACAGGCCATCTCTGATATGTGCAGAGTGTCTCCTCTAGCACAAAGAAAATGGAATAAGCAAAAGACATGTATCTGCTTTAACCTACAAAACATGTCTGTCACCATTCTGACTAAACAAAGTAGTTTTGCAATTTTAGATTGATTACAGTGAAAGACCTAAATACGTTCCATACATGCTACTATCTATAGATTTATGACTATCTAATCACTGCTATCTCAGTACCTCTGAATGGGAAAATAAAGCATTTAAGCCTAAGACACTATCAGCACCCAACAGGTCTGGATGAAGGTTTGGGATAGAGCCAAATTTCTCTCATTATTCTGCTGGAAGATTCAATACTTCAAATGGTAGTATCTTTGATATATGAACATTCCTAAGTGTCTATGAAGATGATGGACCTGGTAGCAGCCTTTATTCAGGGAAATTGGGAGAGCAGAAAAAATACGTTTTTGTTTAACAATGGAAGTTACTGATCATATAACTAATCTAGATAACATATGTATCTATTAAGCTGTCTTTAGTGGTTTGGTTGGGATCTGAACACACACCAGGAACATTGTTTATGTCTTGGCAGATCTGTATGTGTCTGCACAGAAACAACCAATGGCAGGTAGAAAATGACATGAAAAGCACCTGTAAAGAAGAAACATGACATTATGACCGCGGACACTGACTCTGAGCCCATTGCTGCAGGTCTATCTCAATTCTCCATCAGAAAACATTATTGCATTGTAAAAATACCTGTCACAAATTTCTCCTTCCAGTGAAAACAATCTTGCATACCAAAAATATTGGCCACGAGCAGACAAATATCAGCAGAGGAATGAAGTTTCCCGGGAGAGAAAGGTCGAGCTGATATCTGCAATCAAACTGGAACAAATAACGGAGGTCGTCACAAAACTCAGCAATGGCCAGAAAATAATTAAAACAATATCTAAACAATTGTTGGAGACCTCTAAAAAGGAACAAAGCCAAAATTCCATAGTTTCCCAGAAAAGATAGAAATGGGACCAGGTCTTTGGGAGCAGCATGAAGAGTGTCTGAGCAGATTGAAAAACCCTGTTAAAATAGACTATTTTGACCAGCACATATAAAGAAATTTAGAAAGCTGCAGTAAGACAAACTAAAGATTCATGTAGCAGAGTATCCTTTCTTTAACAACAGCCAGCATTGACAAATTAAGGCAGAAGTGTGCAAAAGCCCCAACCTAGAAGGTGATCCTCCTACCTCTGCTCTGTTGTCTGGCACTCAGCTGTTAATGGGACTTTCGAGTCGCACTCAGTAATGGACCAACATAATGCTGAGCAAGGGGGTATGATGCATCACTCATAAAGAGCTTCTCACAAAAAATGGGAGGCCTTTTCAACTGTAATTTACCAAAGCATTTCAACTGAAGCATGGCTCAAGCAGCTGAAAAGAAAAACAACATTAAAAATTAAAAACCAGCTTTCTAAATAAATCAAATGTGGACTTGGATCATCTAAAGGACTTCAGTGATTTTTTTGTACTCCAGCTTCTATTTAGGAACACCATAGGAGAGAGAAGGCATGTGTCAGCTCAGGGTCAGGCTTTTGTGAAGGCATATGTAACTCAGCCAATCTCACATCCCAAAAGGCTGGCTGGGGGTTTTATCATGCCAGTCAGAACAGAATCACCCTAAACATCCTGCTTTGAAAATCCTACACAACGCACACACTGTACTGCTTGAGATCTGCCACCAGTCTGAGCTAGCCAGATAATAGGCTACAGGTGGATGGAAACCATGGAGAAGAAGATCTTAAGTAACAGGAAGAAAGTCCAAGGAGACCTGTGCAACCTCATCTTACATAGGCTTTGATTCAGAGAAAGACTTTAAGCAAAGCATAAACCACTAAAATAGTCTATAGATGTTTTGTCTGAACTCAAATGTGCCTCTTAAAGAAGAAAGGGTCAGGATACCTCAGTGCATGGAAGAAGCTGCAGTGGTGCTGCAGTCAAAAGCTCCTCAATGGGAGAAAGGCCCCCTGTTGCAAGGAGGGTGGAAAATGGCATTTGTGAGCCCTGATGGACTGCTCCATCCCTGGCAGCAAGGGACTCTAACTTGGCTCACAGCATTTTTGAGCTAACAGGGAAACAATGAAACTCAATTTCTTAATTTTTTTTTCATTTTTTTTTTTTAAGAGAGAGTGAAGGAGAGAGGAGAAAAGTTGGCAAACACTCAAAAAGCAGTAAACGGACCAGATAGAAGTTATTGTTATGAAATTGCTTTGTTTCATGGCCAGGACTGCTACATATCCCTGGCTCGCCAGACGGAGCATCATGTGTCTTCAGGGAAGCTTCTTTTCTGTCCAGGGAGCTGGACAGAGGGAAATGAAACTTCAGGAAGGAGCTGGCTTGAATGAGCAGCAGGGGTCAATTCAGCCCGAAGCACAGAATGTTATGTGTCCATGTTTAGAAATAGGGGACACCCTGTCTGCTGTATTGTGTTGCTCTTAAAAGTGGAAAATGCCCCAAATGAGGAGAAAATACACCAGAGCAAGACCTGTAGTGATGTAAAGTGACAGCTTTTTGCCCTGAGGAAAGAGCCTGTCCCATCTGGGAGGCTCATGGAGCAGGTTATGGATGGCTAAGCCTGCCAGTGTCAGAACATTATGTTCAATCCAGATAATACTATGGAGCATTTTAAAGCCTTTGAGCAGAACTTCTTATTTTCACTACTGCTCTCGGATGGCAAAGCAAGTGGGCTGTCAATGAGAAAGTGAGTGCATAGAAACGTGAGTTAGGTTAAAAAGATATTTGCAATGAAATGCAGTGGGAAGGAGAAATCTCCTCTTACAGAAAGAAAACAGAGGCTCTCTGGAAGAATCAGTTGTACAAATATTTTTCAATAGACAATTTTCTGTGGCATTTTTGGCTTCCGCAGAGTTTTGACTTTACATACAAGTCATGCAGAAAATGTGATATAGATTTTGGCACTGCCAGGTAAAGTAACAGGCTCTCCTTGGGAAATTTACTTCCCTGCAATAAATCAAATTCTACTCCCAGTCCTTTCTGTTCATATGTGGTTACTGTCCTCGCATAGTAAGCACTAGCATGTGTGCTCCCTGAAAGAAGTACATAAACACAGGTACGCGAGTCGTGGAGATGCCTCCTGAGCCTTTTAAACATCGGTTTCAAAGTGTTTTGTATGGTTTGTTAGATTCTGTGAATCTAGAAATCCCACACTCACCTCGGCACTAGCAACCTGATTGCACGGTAGTAAAGTTCAATAGCAGTTCATCTGGTTACATGCATCAAACCTCCCAAAAAGACTGGGAACAGTGTATTCCATTCCTCTGAATAGAAAAAAAAAACACCCCAAAAAGACAATAAAATACATTGCAGCACTTTCCATAGTGCTGCATAAACTCAAGTCCTTCATATGTGGCTCCTGAAAAGAAACACAGAAGTGTGGATCTTTAACAAGCTTTCTACACAGCAAAACTGAAAACAGTGCTCATTTCTGTTGAAGAAGGTATTTTCAGTTTATAAAAGGTTTCTCACGCATTCAAACAGGAAACATGTAGAAGAGGTATTTTGCTTGGTGTGGGCAGAGCCATGGGAAAGAAGAGGCTGAATAAAGCTTGGAAGACATCTCTGAATGCTGCAGTCACCCCCAAAAATGTCATGGGATTATTTCAGGTTTCTGTCACAAGAGCCAGAGTTCTTGCATCATTTCAGAGACTGAAATGGCTGTACTAGAAAGAAATCATCTCCAGGAACTGAACAGAGTTTGCAAAAAATAATGGAGACCCATCAGAGGTACACAGAAAGACCATTTCCATATACTGAAAAGGTAATCACGCAAGAAGAAGGCTTGAATGAGATTTGGCCAGATCTGTGGGAGCTAGAATGGCCTTCTAGGGGGGAAAACATATGAACTCTGTTATAAATAACTGAATCTTTATCTTCTCTAAATTACAGTGAAAATGTGCTGTGGTATGGAGATAAGCATCACACTCTAGTCTGCAAAACCAGAAATATCCAGCTGCAGAAAGCACCAGAAAGGCAGTAGGTAGGGAATGTCTTGTAGCACACCTGGAGAGACATCAAGAACAAATTCTGGGAGGAGGACTAACCCGGAAAGTGCTTGGAACTGTAAGCAAGGGAACTGACTTCAGTCTTGTTACTGCTGCATCCAAAATAATGCTTTCTGCCAATGAAACATTAGGTTGCCATCTGCTTTACCTAAGGAAAAATAACCTTCATGGCCCCCACTTGGGCTAGCTGTATAGACCAGAATCCAGTAATGCTTGTTGGAATGACACCCTTACCTGAAGGCTACAAACAGCTGTCAGCACAATACAGATAGTAAGGGGTGATTATTCTTCGTGCCCTAAACAGTCTATAATATTAACAGTTACATGAGGTTTGTAGAAAAAAGTCCATAAGAATTAAGCCCACATACAGAGAGCGAAGCAAACCCAGAATCCCTCTGTCAGCCCACTGTTGTGTTTGACTCTGCCTCTCCAAATCTTCTCAAGAGCATCCTTCCAAATCCATTCCACAGAAACTCTGTGGCTCACTGCTTAAAGTAAACATGCCATTTGCAAAAGCTTTTGCATTTCACACTTTAGACTGAGTGTAAAAAGATCATCACTGAGAGGCTCATAAACACAGACACATTTGGAATGCTGAGCTCTGTACTCACTCATGTTTCACTCTACATCGCTTCATTAGAGACTTGTGTTGAACTGCTCGATCTCAAACTGTTGAAATCAAGCATTTGTGATGGGAAGAATTTGCACTGAAACGCAGCCTGGGCCCATGAACCATGTCTCTGAGCTGAAGACAATTTGATAGATGGTGCACTGACCACACAGGTGGGTTCAAAAGAAATCAGTTTGGCGTTCTGGATAATTTTGAAAGTATTTTTGATCAATGATGTTTGGAAGTCTCAGGAACATTAATTCCATATTCAGTTTGCCAAAACGTCTACCTTAGACACGATTTATGAGCATACATGTCAAGATCTATTTAAAATCCTTTGAGACTTCCAAGTGCATGAATAACACATGTATCATTACTGCCTTTTTTTAACACAGCATCATATAAATCAAGTGAGAGTCCAGGCTTTCTGAACTAAGGAAAACCACTGAATTTAAAATAACAAAGGTAGGACTTATTTATTAATGTACAATGTCCAACATTCCTACTAAGTTCTGTTAAGAACAGTTTAATACATCACACTCTCAGGAATTGAAATTAACACATACTGACTTGGAGGTTAAATCCACTGCTTCACTGTATCTGTATTTTTCATTTGTAAGCTAATGGTTAGGAAGTCCCTGGTTTCTCTTCTGAGAAGGTGAAAAACTACCATGTTAAAAAATGGAAATACCATCTTAATTGTACCCACTGTCCTTTCCCTCAGTCATTTATCGACTTGTCTTGTGTCAAGGTACCGTAAGGTGTTTATCTAATTTATCAGAAACATTTCTGCATGCTCTCTGAGATGATTGGTTGTGAATTAGGAGCTTTGGGATCCCTTGTTAGCCAGTTATGCTGACTGATGGGGACTGTTGTCAGTAGCTGAAAATGTAACTCTGGATGGTGGATAATGGTAATTGAGGACAAAGCAAAGAAACTGATGAGCATTGCCATTTTCATGATTCCAGACAGTGTCAGAGTTACATGATCAAAGGCAGTTGTATTAGAAGAGGTCAGCTATTCTGAGTGTATATCAGAGCATGCTGAGACTCTATCTAGAATGGACACAAGTAAGTTAGGACTGACTTTTTTATTATTTATGTTTTCACAAACATCTGATAAAGTTGCCAAGAGCATTCCTGCACTAATTGAGTCTTAGAGAGGAAAAGGAATCTTGAGTGCTGCTCCTTAGATAATCATCCAACCAACACAATCATAACCTCAGTCTTTATGAGAAAGTATGAAGGAGCTTGCAATTTCCTTGTCTGATGATAACATCCTGAATGACAGGGACCAGTGTGTCACTTTATGAAACCTTAACCTCATTCAAAGTGTTTTCCTTGTCATTTCTCTAAACAATTGCAGTTGGATCCCAGCACAATTACTCATTACAACAATTGCATTTACTTTTCCTGTCAAGACGACTCATTTGAATCTTTTTGGAAGATCCCCTTCTTCTCTTTGGCAGCATGCAAAGGCCAGTTTTGTTGAAGAAGACTGTTCATGTGTGCTCCCTCTCCAGTTCTTTCTCTCTTGAAGGGCAATTTTACATTTTTTTATGGGGCAGTGAAAAATACCAGTGGGTATTTTTTGTTCTTACCACCCAGGACACACAGCCTAGTGAGTTGTTTTCAGTTAAAAAACCTTGCTCCATCTACCTACTAAGCCATTTAAGTAAGCAGAGCTAGTGACTGAATGAAAGACAGAAAGGAATACTACCAAGATGTTATTATTCACCCAGGGCAAACCACTTCTCTGTCCCTTTGCAAGGCAGGGCATCCAAAATGACCTGAGGAAAACAGAACTATAGCCCTGTCTTCTTGTGAACCAGCAGAATGCTGGCAGTGGGACCACTTTGCTCACCACAAGGATCCTGAGAGACATGCAGAAGGCAGCCTCAGAGTAGGAGCAGCACATTTCCTGAAGTTCTGCTGTCATGGGATGGCACCACATTGTTCCTTGGCTTTGCCAAGGCTCTGTCCGCTTCTGGTACACGAGGACAGCTCTTCCCAAATCTTCAGGCACACCTCCATCCACATCAAATCTTCCCTAATTCTGGCCCCTTTCTCCCCTTTCTGCTTCTCATGGGGTTTCTTAAGCTTTTCTTCCCAAGTGCAACAAGCTGACATTTTTTACTCTTCCTCTGACTCTGTTTGCATTCCCACATTAAACAACCAAATTCCACTCCTGCCTTTTGTTCAGACTCTTGCATACTTCATTCTATGATTCTATGATTCTATGTTAATCAGTTCTCTTTCTCTTCTGATTTTCTACGTCATGCAGTAGCTCAAAGCCTTTGCATTCCACAGTTGAGGTGGGTCAATAAAAAAGACAAAGGAAGCATCAAGATGTTTGTCAGGGAAGTATACAAAGATGTGAGCAAACAGCTCAGCAACCTCTCCATTTCCTGCATATATAAAAAAGGTGTCTTAGCATGCAGAAGAGATGCACTGAAGATATCTGAGTAAGAGGAAAACATTGACAATAATCACATCCTGTCTATAAAGGGTCTTTGCACAAAACACAACCTGAATAGTGTTAGCTTTCTTTGCTGAATTACTTCTGCACAGTTTTAAGCTGACTCTTCCTTTAGCACTTCTTGCCATATTTAGTATCACAGTGAGTGTGCAAAACTCAAAACCTGACATTCAAGTGGGGCCCCTGGGATCTGTGATATCTCAGAACAAGAGATCAAGCAAGAGAAAAAAAAGCATGAGAAAGACCATTCCACCCCCCAAAATTATTTCCCCATCAGGTGAGGCAAACTTACTGCTGTATTTACTTTTGACTTGAACTTCACATGAAGTTATAGAACAGTCCAGACTGAAGGACTGCTGTCACTACCTTGTGAATGTCAAACAACCCAAAGACTGAAAGATTTATCTGTTAAAGCTTTACTAAGGAGAATAACAAGGGAAAGGAAAATTAGATACAGAAGGCGATTACACGTGACTTCTGAGTTTACAGAAGAAATGTGATTTGGCAAGTCTGAGCAGCAGAGATGCTGCGCTCTGAGCTGGGGTTAGTTTCACCTAAAAGAAAACTATGTTTTAGGGAAAAAAAAAAAAGAAAAAGAAAAGTTAATACACTGTCAGTCTTTAAAGACATCTCACAATTGAG
Organism: Myiopsitta monachus; assembly: GCA_017639245.1. Classification (NCBI taxonomy): domain Eukaryota; kingdom Metazoa; phylum Chordata; class Aves; order Psittaciformes; family Psittacidae; genus Myiopsitta; species Myiopsitta monachus. Next base: position 110,652,556 of record CM029917.1, on the reverse strand, counting down.
AACTGGCACCCGGCAAAGTCATCCCCCTCTAAATGTTACCTGGGGGAATTTAGATTACTTTGGAATTATATATCTCTAGAACCATATTTCATCTTAAAAGAAAAAGAAATTGCATCCATGTATAAATGTTTCTTCTCCTGTGTTGGTGTAATCAGAAACCATTAGTGTTATTTTTTCGTAAGTACTGCATAGAAGTGATAGTGGTGGCTGCAAAGAGACTGAGGGCTTCAACTGCTACTGAGCAATCTTTCTGAAGAAAGTTTTTACTTCCCCTGAAGATTTAACTGCAGTTGGGAAAAAGGATATGGAAAGAAAAGTATCAGTAAGAATTCTTTGGTTAAGTTTCTTACCAGATCACCTTCTAATAGGTACAGGCACTGAGGCCTCTGCAAAGGAGGGCTCTGCTTGGAGGTGATCATTGTGAAACACCCCAGGGGTGCATGGCAGTTCCCATCTCCTCTAACTGGCATTATGGTCATGTCATCGATGGTGTTCAAGACTTTCCAGGCTGCGCAGAAGGTAAGCCCTGGCTCACTAACACAGATATTCCAGTTGGGTTTTGGTAGGCCATTTCCACAACAGTTATACTCACATTTCGATCAGAAGCAAGAAGATTGGGGCTAAGCCAGGATAACCTAAGAGAAAAAAAGAATGACGGATTATTCCCTTTGAAGATGCAGGGTCATGCAAGCCAGGTAATGATCAGCCCTGGTCTTATGCCCTCTTAACATGTAGAAGGAGCTGGAGTAAAATTTGAAGGCACTGTATAGGTGAGGTGGAGGAGAGTGGCATTAGAGATGGAACACTGCTGTGTGGATGTCCTTGCAATGGTAGATGCTTTTCACATGGACTCCAGAGCCAGTGCAGTAAAAGCCACATCTGTGGCCCTTCCTGTGATTGAACACATAGGTGGAAGGTTAGCAATCATCCCTTTGGGTACTCTTTGCTTCTCCCCTTGTGCATTTCCCACAGCTCTCTATCTGAAGATGCAAAACCAAATCAGCTGGCTGCTCTGAGGAGACTTTCTCCATAGCCTGTCCATCTTCCTACAGCTATCAAGGAGCACCCAGCAAAGTGCTTTGCACATATCTGTGCTCTCAGAGTGAAGACTGAGCGAAGACAGTGAGACTTCCATGTTCTTATCCATTACAAGAAATCACACTTCAATCTATAAGAATTTGGCTTGCTTTTCAATATTTTAGAAGTGTTGCTTCAACATATTAATTATGGTTATGTTTACAAAGGAGCAGCCACAGATGTTGCTAACTGAGATTGATGCTGAGAGTAGGCAAATGCTCTGGAATCAATTTCAGTAGAAACTAATCTTAAGAAAAACTTACCTAAAAGTTCATCGCTACACTGTGTACGGGAGGTAAAAGAGCCGACAGCCAATTAAATACACTGGAAGCTGAAGGGAAATGTGGAGGTGGAAATAAAATGGAGAGATTTTGCTGTTCTGTGCCTGTTGCCCTTGAGAAAGTCATTCCATCCTGAATTTCTCCAATGCCATATCCTTTGTAAGGTTTCAAAACCAACATTTAAAAAATATTAAGGATAACCCTGTCTGAAAGTTAAAGCCCTTTGTGGGAGAATAAAAGAAGAGCTTCAAAGTAACAAAATGCTAAGTCTGGCAACTTGTTTTTAATGGAAGTAAAAACCTACGCGATTTAATACTTGAAAGTGTAATAAGAAGAGAAATGTCACACATAGAGTTCAATTTCTACCCATGGAATTGTGCCCCTGATTTAACAAATTCCAACTTAAATGCTTCCACCACAACTGAAGAATGTTTTACTGACCTTGAGCTCATTGTGCAGCAGAGGTCCAACAGTATTGCTAGGACTGGGATCAAAGAAGTAGATGTCTTCAAAGCAGCTTGCTAGCTTGATGTGAGCATAATCCAGCTGGGTAACATTCTGCAACCCAGTGAATGCCAAACCCCCATTTTTTGTGGACTTTTGCTCGGGATGGCTTTATGCATGTTACATCAAAATCTATTTTCACTTTGAAGAAGTCTCTGGCCTCTCCCTCACTAAGGGACACTGCTGCACATGATGCTGCACAGTGATCTGATTTGTCTTAGACCAAACTTCAGCCCACAGGATGATCACTGGCATCCAGCTACACTTCCCAGATTGACTTCTGGTGTTATGGCTTTTGTTAGTACATGAACAGAATCCCTTCTATATGTAACACTGCCTGAATTTGATGGATTATTGCTAGTTCAATTGAGTAAAATCTAGCTTACCTGTATTGGTTTAAAATGTCTTTTTTTAATTATGATTTTTTCAGTTTTCACATCCTTGAGCACCTGGTTTTAATACTCTGGACATGGGACAGAATTCTGAATGCTGCCACCAAACAGACACATGTCCTGAGACATCGGTCAGGATCTCTCATAAGGTAACACTGATGTAGCAAATATTATCATTTATGGGCCAGGTTACTTTCAGCTCTGCACAGTGGGAAACTGCTGTCTTGAATAATAGAATGTCTGCAAGTTATTAAATTTTGACCATTGAACCTACTGGCATCTAACAGGGATGTTAAGATTAATGTTTATGATGTGTTTTAGAGATGAAAGCCACACCAAAATGTGATTTATGATTTAGCTGTAGAGCCAGCAGGGCTATCTGGTGGGAGCAGCTTGGAATGGCAGTCAGGTAATAGGACTGACTTACTGTGCTGCAGGCTAGCGTGGTACTGGTTGTTCTTACTGTGCCATGGCAGAAGAGTGGCGGGGTACCTAAACCAGGAGGTTTACTGTGCTGGATGGTTTTGTTCTGGATCAGCTGTCATAGATATTAGCTAAAATGCAGTGCTTGGGCATAGGTATCACACGTCATGGTGATAAAAGTATGGCTCTGTGCACCTGCATGAGTACTCAAGGAGGCCAGGCATAGTGACATGACAGCTAATTAAAGATTTACCTGTGGCATGAACTATTTCTAATTTGAGGAGAACAGAGGAAGGACCAGGAAAATTCCCATCTTTTACAGACATCCATGTTTTGGTGCTTGTAACAACTAGCATATCTGTGCCAAAGGCAATTTGCTAGTCTCTGTCTGTGCTGATTTTGGCCATGTCTGAGCTGCAGGGAGGGTGAGCTTCACAGCATTTTGCCATTCCAAGTTGCCTAGTTATCCATATTACCCTCATCTGGAAACCACGGCAGGCAATCAGATGTGTGCACATGGCAAGTACAGCCTAAGACCTAGAAGCTGGGAAAGGTTTTAACCTTTTGGGTGTTTCCATTTAATTTCTGGAGGGGTTTGGTGAGAAATCTGGCGTAAACTATGAAATCATAACATAGCCACATGACATCCATGATTGATGTAGATTATGACACGTCTCAAGATATTTCCCTCTCTCCTGCAGTGTCCCAGATATCTTAGCCAAGCAGATGTTCACCATTATTTTGAGCCATGGAAAAACGTAGGATTCACACTAAAAGAAATAATACAGAACATGGAAGACATCTGAACTATTCTCTGTTTGCTCTATCTTGCAAGTGAAGAGGAATTTGTTTTTTCTGAGTTGGAGCTGGAACTGGAATACAGACACCTCACGTTCTGGATGGACCTCACTCTTCAGAACCCCCAGCCACCAAGAAAGATGAGGCCTGCATCCCCCTGTCAAAAGGCTGTCCTGTTTTTATGTAGAAAAACAACACATTTCTGTGAAACAGAGGAAGCAAGAAGAGATCTCTCTGATGATATTCTGCTCAGTTTCTTGTTCTGGCACATTATTGTGTCCACTGATTGCAGGAGGAAAGGAAGACCTAGCAGTCCTTAGGATGCAATGTCTGCCGGCTCCATTGTCCTTCTGGGGGTAGTGTTTGTTCTGTAATTATAACCCCAGTTCACTCTCAACCACGAAGCTTTCAGTTTCTATAAGATTTCAAGACTCATTTCTATCTAACATGAAACCTTGAAGTTTTCCAGGAAAACTGTTGGTGGTAAAAATCTGCTATTGTCCATTGTTGGCACTGGAGAAAGGCTGTTGGAACATGGCACGTAGACATTCCCTCCCACCTTTCCTTCCCAGTGTTAACAGTGTCATTGCTGACTCAAATAAAGGCATTGTTCCCTGAAGCAGAGAGAATAAAGTCATTTTGAACTGATAAGGCTCCTCCCTGACTATTCCCTTCTTGGACTCCATTACCAGAAAGATGGTCCCCATCTGACTTGGCTGTTCCTCTTGGAAGAACCCCAGATCTTCTCTATACTCTAAGCAATTTGACCTGTTTCCTTCTCTCAGCATGTTTACCCATGCAGCACCAGAGAGCAAAAGGTTTATCAGCAAAGGGAGGTCCAAATTGCTCTCCGAGGGCTCACCTCATCAGGAGATGGAGTAATTACATAGGGTAGGTTTTATTCAGCCTGTTTGCAGCACATCTCAAATACAACACGGCTGCTGGAAATGCTGCTGTTTCAGCCTCTTGTGTGAAAAGCAATGGTTATTGCAAGTGGCTCCTCCTTCCACTTCAGGCCAAGCCAAGCATTACTGCTCAGCTTACACTGCTCTCCATGGTAAAGACAGGCTCAGGTACTCGCTGACCTGGCCGCCCATCAGCTTTTCCCAAGGAAGCCAGCTCTGCAGCGCAGCCAATGTCTAGCTCCATCCCTCTTTGCCAGGCATGGGAATGTGGTGGGTCGGTACATTCTGTGCAGCCTCAGGAAATGGCAGTTCTGCTGCAGGTCGGGGTTTGTGAAACAGACACCTTTTTTCCTTTTATTTCCCTTTTCTGGAGATTTTCTTTTGACTCCTTTCTCCCTCCTCACCCCACACTTTCCCTGGGCCTCTTCCAAGAACAATCCTGGTGCCATTCTCTCCAACCAAAGGCACAAAGAGCTTCTTTTACTGACCCACTGGCTGTTCAGGATACAAAGAAGTTAAACTAACAATGCTGCGATGCAACAGCCCATTACAGGCAGGTCTGGATGAGTCACAGAAATAAAGAGAAGGAAGGGATTTAAGAGGCCACCTTCCCCTCTTCCCCAAGGCAGCATCAGTATTTCTCCTACTACATTTTCCAGTGTCGCTGTTACTTCTGCTCCTGTGGAGTACTGCAAGCTCTCCATTCCTCCCCCAGGAATGGTATTTATTGCCGTGATTTATCACTCTTTGAAACAAGTTTGCCCAGTCTTTGTGCTTACTAAGAGAATACACCTTTAATTGCGGAGTTTAACCCCAGAACCCTCTCAAAACACCATTTTAAGTGCACATTTAATCAGAGAGGCTAATATACCTCTTTGAAAGAGTTTCTGTTTCAAGACCTGTGTTGCCTAATGGCTAAGCTCTGACAGGGTGAATGCTGGATGTACTGTACAGTGAGTGGCATCATTTTCAGGTTTAGTAAGTAGAATCATTTTCAGGTACCTGCTGTAGTACACAGAGATTTAGAAAGGAACCTTGAAGACCTAGAAAGGTATCTGGAATTACTGTGTCAAATTGCTTAAAAAATTAAGTGCAAATGCTAGTTCCACGCTTGGGTTTGCACTCATCCATGGTTGGAAATGACACCATCTCAGCATTCCTACACTGACATCACCCATCAGAGATTTCTCCCCCTACAAGCAGCCATACCAGAGATATCCACCCGATTATGCTCATCGTGTACAAAAGTGCGAAGGAGTTTGTCTACTTAACTCCTGACACAGGCCCAAGTCATGCAGAGTATCCTCCACTGTCACTTGTGCCTCATTTGCAGACTGCTTTGGCCTTTTATTTATTCCACTCTGACTAGAAGGCTGTTCTCATTGCTCTAATGATTAGGAAAGGTATTCTACTTCTTTTGGACTAAATATGAACACAGAACATCATCACTTTACACATCTCAGCAAACCTACAGCATTCACAGCATCTATAACATTGCTTTAGGTCCCTCTGAATAAAAAGCCTTAGGAGTGTGGAGGCCAGATATGTGTGTATGAACAGTCCTCAGGGACATGGTGGTATGGTGAAACCAGGATCACCATCCCCACTAGTGTGAGAGCTCACAGCTTTGGCAGGAAATCCTTGCTGGTCACAGAGGCTGCAGAAGTGCCTGATGGTGATGCTTTTGCCTTTCCACAACATGTGCACAAGGCCCAAGGAGCTCTGCTTTTTATGGGAAGGTGAGGCACTTCCAAGGGCAATAAAGTGACCTGAAAGAACACACAGCACACATAAAAATGCCCAAACCAGTTTGTCTCCTACATCTCAAAATACAGAGGCAGCTGGGGACCTACCTGGGGTTTTCTCTGCTGCTGTACAGCATGGAAGCCAGCTGAGGGTTTCCTTGCTAACAGATAAATAATATTCCTCCAAAGAGCCTGTTAAATTAAAACTACTGTGATCTGAACAGGTTTGCAGTCTGCAGCTGCACTGCTCTTGTTTTGCATCCACCAACAGCTGCCTGCAGGTTCCTTATCCCTCATTCAAAGCCTGATGCTCTCCAGGACAAGTGAGACCCGGTCACCCACTGCATGTCACTCACTGCATGTCACTCTGCCATTCACCAGAGACATAGGGCTTGATAAAAGGGCACCTGCATCCTGTCTCCGTGCCAGCACCATGAACAAAACATCATCACCGTTATTCTCAATGGGGTCAAAACAATTTTCACATCAAGGTCTGCAAACAGAGGAAGCCGATCATCTACAGGGTAAATATTAACAACCTTTAGAAGTATTTGTAACCTAATTAAATGCTTTATGGGGTATTTCCTGTATGTGTAAAATCTGGACACTAATCTTGTTGGGTACAAATCTGTGGGTGTATTAACTGCTGTAAGATAAAACAAAGAAACAAAAACACAGCCCAAATTAACCAGGTCTTTAATGTTTTAACTGTAAGGATGTCATTTCAGTGCTGAATGGATTAAACAGGCTGGAGCGGCTTAGTTCAGCCTAACCCACAGTTTCATAACACTAGATGGAGATCATTGTTGGCTGATAGCACTAAATTATTAGTAAGGTTCCTGTAGTATTCTTAGGGAGGGGACTGGTTTGAATCTCTAATTCTTCTTTAACCAAACCCATTATTCTGAAGTTTTGTTCAGTATGACCTGGAACAGCTTCAGTCATGACTCAATTCAAACGGAAACTGAACTGAGAAATGCATTGGTTCCTCTCTCTGGGCTTTATTGAGTAATTTTGTAATAAAGCTTCATGGAGGTGGAAGCTCCAGACTTTCACTTTGTGAAAGAGCTTGGAAATTCCAGACGTGTTTCTGCCCAAATCAGAACGAACCCCAAATACTTCAAGACTTTACATGAAGGAGAAATTATCCCAAAGGTGATCTTTTTTGTTCACTGAAATGTTTCATTTTTTAAAAAGCATCATTCAGTTTTACCATTTTTAAAGGCTACTAGTATGCAAAGTAAAGGAGACTGAAATAAAACCATGTTTCAGAATAAAAGGACAGAGGGCTCCATGTCTAAATGTCCATGTAGTTTTAATTCATTTAAGACATTTTATTAATTTTCCCATGAACGACAACTAATTGACCAACCTTTGTGAAATGTATTACTTTTGGAATCTAATTCAACCTAATTTTGTTCTTTCAGAATTTCTCTGACCACTTCTTTGATAATAAAAAGGGCATTAATTATGTGCATGTGGAAAGCATTTTCCATGGAAAGTGCTCTTTATTAATGGTGAAACTATGTGTGAGCATCACAGGCTGAAAATAATTAACAAAGCAGTTGAGGACCAGTTGCCATTATGTATGGCATTAGATATGGTACACGGCTAACTTCAAACACAGAATTAGCTTCACAGAGTTAATGGGTCCAACAGGACCCTTTTCCATCACGAAATGAGGCAGCATGTGTTAACTTCTTTATTGAGTTAGAACATAAGACTGCAGACTCAAGATCTCGAAAGAGGTGATCCCACCCCTCTACTCTGCTCTCATGAGACCTCACTTGGAGTATTGTGTGCAGTTCTGGTGTCCTCATCATAAAAAGGACATCGAACTGTTAGAACAAGTCCAGAGGAGGGTCACGAGGATAATCAGGGGACTGCAGCACCTCCCATATGAAGATAGGACGAGAAAGTTGGGGCTGTTGAGCCTGGAGAAGAGAAGGCTGCGTGGAGACCTCAGAGCAGCCTTCCAGTATCTGGAGGGGGCCTACAAGGATGCTGGGAAGGGACTCTTCATTAGGAACTGTAGTGATAGGACAAGGGGTAACAGGTTCAAACTTAAAGAGGGGAAGTTAAGATTAGATATATGGAGGAAATTCTTTCCTGTAAGGATGGTGAGGCACTGGAATGGGTTGCCCAGGGAAGCTGTGACTGCTCCATCACCGGCGGTGTTCAAGGCCAGGTTGGACAGAGCCTTGGGTGACATGGTTTAGTGGGAAGTGTCCCTGCCCATGGCAGGGGGGTTGGAACTGGATGATCTTAAGGTCTTTTCCAAGCCCAACTATTCTATGATTCTATCATTCTATGATCTGGTCTGTGCTCCCACCTCTGCCATAAATGTGACAGGTGACTTCTTGTACATACAGGTGTTAAACAGATGCACAGAATCGAATCCAGCTTAAATACATGAATAGCAACAAAGATTTGAAATTTGTGAGTGTTTTTAAGAGATCTGAGCACACCTACTCAATGCAAGTAGCTCATTAGACAGAGAATAACCTCCAGTTCAGTATCCACATATAAGGGATATTAACACCCTAAGTGAGTCTTATAGTAGTTAAAGCTGCTTGCTGACCTGTTAGTCGACAGAGAATATTATCCAGGACTTGATAGACCCAAATAATGATCCTGTTCCAAGCCACAGTCAGGCCAGCATTTATTTATTTATTTATAATAACATCCTAATTTTAACTTGTAATAAAAACACCTGCAAACTTCCAGCGGGTTCAGCCAGCTCAGACTGACGCAACTAAAGCAGAGGAAGTGAAATCCTGGCGTTATCTATGTAAGACTCCTTTTTAACACACGTTTTCCACATGCAGGTTTATATTACAAACCAGCTAATCACTGGAAACATTGTGCTGGCATCTGTGGCTAAACTCTAGACCTTGATGTTGACACCTTTCAAATATTTATGGTGGTTATTGTACCAACACCTTATTGATCTTTCAGCCAAGTTACACACCCGTGCCCACGCGTTCAAAACCTGGTCTCTCAAACAGTCTCCGTTTTGCTGTGGGCTGCAGTGCATATCAAATTTGCAATAACAATATATTACTGCAATTTCTCACCCCAACTTCAGTCTCAGTGAGAATGAATGAAAGTGATGTGCACAACATTTGGTTGCTAACATGGAAAGCATGGGTCCAGTTTCACGGAAGTATTTCAGGTTATAATGACAGGAGTTTTAAGGATGTGTGAAGCGTTAGTCCAATTTAACTAGGTGTTTTCCCTCATCTGCACCACATCAGAGCAAATGCAGGCTGTGCCTAGAACACAGGGCAACACCTGAAGCTAACACTGATCCAGGACAGCTCTCCACAGTGATAGCACAACTTGTCCATTTCCCAGTGTCATACTAGCACAGATGTACAAGGCACAGTCCAGTGCTGCTCTGGATCCATGTAAACCTTCTCCTGCTTCCTCTCACCTGCCCTGGAGCTCCCCATTTACAGTATCACAGCATGAACAACCAGTGATTTTTGAACTGACAATTCATCTTCATCACTCACTCCAGCAGTGGGATGGGATGAGAGGGAAGGGAGAGGAATGCCCACTCTCTGGAGGCATCTCCCTCACTGCACTGAATAGCAAACCTGGATCACACCTTCTTGTGCCCCTCCTCACTGGCAGAGCATGAGAGACTTTAAAAGACCTTGATCAGAGTAAGTGCTGTTGAACAATAACTAAAATATTGGGGGGGGGGGTGGGGTGGGTGTGTGCGTGGGTGTGGGTGCAGCATTGTTCTCAGCCTAAAGCCAAAACACAGCACTGCACCAGCTACTAGGAATAAAAGTAAGGCTTTACCAGCTGTAACTAGGACAGTTGGTCAGCCTTTTGTTATGACCTGCCTGCCACAGTTCCCACCCCTGAAACACAAAGGCAGCACTCCCCTTCTAGCTTGTCTTATCTCTTTAACTTGAAATCCTATTCAGCAGCTGCATATTGCAGTTTCTTGCTACAAGCCATACATTACTCCAAAGCCAGGAAACTTCCCTTGATCACAGACTGGAACATAAAGAAAAAGACATTACAGTTCCTTTGACAAGATCTCATTTGTAATTTAGAAGTTTTCTTCAGTTTATTTAGGTTTTTTCCTCAGCAGAGGGGAAGTGAATAAGGATCCAATTTTCAACATTCTTTGCTTGCTTGAAATTGCAAAATCTAGAAACACCCCAGGCAGACACATGGAAAACTGCTGGTATGACACTGGTCCAACCCTTTTCAAAGTGCTATGAATATCTAATTAGAATAGTCACTTGAAAAGTGCAAACACTTCCATGGGTGTTTTCCTTCTGAGCTATAGTCTCTCCCTATTCATATGTAGAAATCAGATGAGTATCCCATTCATTGTCCAGCCAATTTTTCCGGTTAGATATCATAGCCAAAATAACAGCCTTATTTAGGAACGGCATCAGTGTTTTAACAGTTATAAAAGGCAGCCCTGTGTCCATCTCTAAATATTGGCACTCAAGCGGCTTGGTTGGAAGCAGTTGCCTTGTATACATGTATACTCACAAAGATTTTCTGTTTCTGTTGCTGACAGAAAGAAATTACTGTTCTACTGAATAAACAGGTCATTGTTGGATTTCTCTCTTCCATTGCCTCAGTCACTACAGAAGTCTTTAAGTCAAGAACTAAAATATATTCTTTGGGTGTGGAGATTGCTCTTGTTCAGTAAAAAGCTGGCGAATGAAATACAGCATGCTTCACGCTATGTTGAAGTTAATCCTTAAATGCATGGAGTGGGGTGTGTGATTAAATCTTGTGCTTCAGAAGATTTCTCTTGAGTTTTATTTGGTGGCCATATTAAAGGGCTCCTTTGCAATGGTGGAGGGATACCCGCAGTTCCCCCCAAAAGGGTATGAAAATAAACCGAAGTTTGATTTGACCACAACATCAGAGTCACAGTTATGACTTGAAACTGTTGTGTCTATACAGAAGCAGTAAGTTTGCTGCTGACTTCTTGTTCGTGGGGTTTGAGAGAAGAGCATCAGTTGTATCAGTGTATCCACGTGACATGAATGCTTGTTCTTTCATCACACAAGTGAGTTCAGTGACTTGTCTTTGCTCTCTGCAGGTCTTCCAGCGTCACTGGCATAAGACACTTCCAAGAATAGCAGGAAGTGGAGAATACAGTCACTTCTCATGGGAAATTTTCCCTAAGTTCAGTTATTCTTCTGTAAAAATATGTCTGCCTTCAACTTGGCTCCACCTCCGTCCATAAGAGTGGAGGGACCATTGGTCTCAGTACAGTTCTCTGTGTGAAAGAATGCACAGACTGATATCTTGTGACCTTTATTTTCAGTCTTCTTCTGATAACCTAAGAACTCGATTCATAAATCCCTCATTACAAATGATTTTCTTTGGCTGTGAAAAAAAATGTGCTGCAGTAAAATCTTTTTCTTCCCCTTGACCTCTTTCCCATCTCATAGTATCTTTACTAAAATGTGGATACTACAAACAGACGTAGTATTCCAGGATCTGCCGAATTAAAGCTTTTAATAGCGGTAAAGTCACATCCCTCACTCATCTTGCTGCTCCTCTCCTTGCGAGGAAGAATCATGTCTCTCATAGAGATGTATGGAAGAAATCACTTTCATCTTGACATGCACTTAGTAGGGATAATTTTTTGCACATGCCAACATGTCCCTACGTGCAATATTATAGAGACACCACACCATGAGAAATTATTAGAAGTGGCATATTTAATAGCTTGTAGTTGCAGTTAAATCATCAATGATGTCTCAGTGACACTGTGAGTAAAGGCTTCTCAGTGTTTCCATTATATTTGTCTGTGGTTTAGAATGTTTTGGATTACATTAGGAAGAAAAATGCAACTTTTCTTTTTTTTTGCCAGACAGGATCTAACTGGCTTCGCAATTTTCAATAATGTTCTAACCCGTACGGTGTGTAAGGAGCAGCACAATGATCCCACACGTGGGGTCAGCTCACTGTGATGAGGACAGTTTTACGGCCTCCTTTATTTCTTTGAAGTGCAGTGAGAAAATGCAAGGATTTTATTTCTGTTATTCAGATGTTGATAAGTCAGTGGTCTGACTCCCGACTTTGTGGACTTCTCCTGGGAAACACAGAGGACTCCAGCAGGCAGGTGCCCAGCTCTTCAGGAAAACATCAGCATGTAAGATATTTACCAATGGAACATTTTCTCCCAAATGCTTGTCAGCCATTCAAATAAAAATCTGATCATACCACAAGCTGCAAAAACATCATTTAAGTAAATTGCCTGGGGACAAGAAGAGTGGAAAGATGCGAGTCATGAAAGTACCTAAACTGCCGGGGAAAAGAATGTGGCAAACTTCATTTGTTTTAATTCCTGTAACAATGAACAGAGCCTGATGCCTTTATAATGAGCTCTACTAGATTTAGATGGAAGAAAAAGTCTTGTAAGACTAGCGAGTTGATGTACAATAGGTACAAAGATGTTCCTTTTATGTCCTTAACACATCTTGTGTCTTAGCTTGCTATTTCTCTGCATATATATGTACAGGTCTGTGCGTACAGAAGCACATTATTGTATGAGGCATAATACCAAGTCTTGGGCATCTGTTTTTGATAACACATTCACAAATATTCAGGGCATAAGAGATACACATGGGTCTTGACAGTTGCAGAGATGGAAAAATGTGCCTTACAGAGAAATGTCAGGCACTCACTTTGCTGAAGTCCTCAGAAAGATCAAGATCAAGGGGGGGGGGGGGGGATATATGATTTCAGTGTCAAAAAGGCTATGCTTTTTCTTTAAAGACAGTATATATCAGATATCAAAAAGCTTTTCAGCATAGCACAGAAAGACTGAAAATTAAAGACAAAGACATCTTAACAAGAAATATGTCACAATTGTCTAACAGAGTGGGTGAGTCTGAGGAAATAAATTGCCAAAGGAAATGGTGGCTCCCATCTTCTGAAATATGACACTTGGCTGTGTGTAGATGTTACTTAGTGAAATATGATGGCTTTCTCATGACAAAGTGAAGAGAGGAAACAAATACAGCTCTTTCTTGCCTTAAAATATGTAACTATTAGGTGGATCAATCTATGCTCTCCACTCTCCTTCCCCAAAATGCCCTGAGAAACTGGCAATTTTGACTACCAAAGTCTACGCTTCTGTTCATTAGTAATTAATTTTTATTATGATAGTGCCTACAGTGCAGGACACAACATGATGATAGCCTTAATACAACCAAATTGTTTCCATCTAAGGGCCCTTGGGTTGACATCCAGAATTAAAAAAACCTTCAACCACGTTATTTCTCATTGGACCTATCAGGACTCCACTGAGACTCAGAAAGTCTCGCGAATTCCAAGCAGATACAAGTGTCTAAGAAAGCAAGCAAATGTGAAGAGGAATGTAATCATCACACGCATTTACACATTTCTATAAACACAGTTAATGGAAGAATTTCAATCCCATCTTCCTTTTACCCTAAGGACTACCTGCTGTATTTAATGTGGACCCTCTATGCAGAATAGTAGATATATATGCTATATAAGCAGAATAGTAGTACTCCAAAGCCTCCGTGACTACCCTTGCCTTCAGCATCCTCTCCTTCAATATATGAGTTGAGGCCACATATGTGCAGACACAGAACATCTTGGGTGGGATTTTCAAAAGCCTCAGTTTTCACTGCACTCTGCAGCTACTGGAGCCAGCTGAAGCTTTATGGGAAGAGAACTAAAGGATCGCTTGAAATCCCATTCTTCGTACCTACCACAAAACAGACCCTAATCGCAGTGTACCTTCCAATAACTTACCTAAGCTACTGAGCTTAAGTGGCAGCCTGTTACACTGAAGTGGTTAACATTTGCCAGAGCTTGGCTTTCTGGATGGTCATAGACTGTTATTTTAGACTTTCTTCTCTGGTTTTCATTTGCAGCATTTTCCCCTCTTTCAAATCTGTTACGTTTTATTGCCTCTATTTCAAGATTTTAGTATTTTGGATAATCTGAGGCACATTTTGAGGATATTATTTGACTCCAATAAGTAGATGCATGTTTCCAGCTATGTTCAATAGGAGTGAAGCACTGCAATTCTTTATTCTGTAACGATAGTACAATCTATAAAAGTTTGGCTTTCTGAGAAGTATGTTGTATTTAGAACTCTGTTTTAACACCCAGGAAAATAGATTTAAAACTACATATAGGTCATTAAAACAATCAAAGAAAACAAATCATAATTAACCTTTCTCAGTGGGAAACTATGTATTTCATCTTACTTTCAATGCTGATTTTTTATTAAAGGAAATTTCCTTGACTGCTTCTAGTGATGAAGTTTTAATAAGACATTTTTCTCTCTTCCTCTATCATCTATTTATTTTATGTTACTTTTCAGTTATTCACAATGGCCCTAATACTACTGCTTTTGCTCTTGTTGCTCCAGGATGCACAAGGCTTTTGTGCTGAATTTATGGGTTGGTGGAGAACATCAGCACTGGTGATGGCAGACAGCCTCAGGCCAGTGGGACTGCTGGCCTGGAAGCAGCATTGCTGATGCCCTGGGCAGTGAAACATTCCAGTGCAGAAGCCTCTGGGCAATACTGACTGCAGAGATATCAAACCATGCTGGCTCCTTCAAGATTTAATTTCAACAAAGCTCAATAAGTCATGGCAAATTGCAAACACTGCTCTGAGGAAAAATGCAGGGACTTTTGCAATGCCAGTTCTGTTTATAACCACCTTCAGTACCTCCTTTGCCTGTATTTGAAAAGGAAAATACTTAAGCCTACTGCACATAGTTTCTCATACTTGAGGTCCCTTTATGAAAATATCCAGTGTGCTAAAGCACAGTCTGCCAGAGGAAGCAAGCTGTCTATATTCAGGTGCAAGAGCGAGCAGAGAAAAAGAAACCCAAGAGTGTTCCTACTTTGTCAAGAACAGTTAGCCCTGAGTTCATCCCACTTCCTGGAGACACTCAGAGCAGCCCAAATGCCTTAGATAGCCCACAGAGAGACAAGAGAGGATTTCCCCACCAAAACATCACACCTGGAAGCATTCTTTCTTTGCACCATGCACAGAGGATGCTCTGGTAAGTCAGGAGGGATACATCAGAGCTAAAATGTGTGAAGCATGACCCAGGCCACCCAGGTAGCACAGAGATGCTCAACATCATACCCAAGGCAGAGCTCTGGGAAGGCCATCATGTTCTCTGAGCCCTGTGCTTTGCATTCAAGCCTTCCATGAGCTCTTATGGACTGGTTTATGAAAGGGTAAGGGTTGTAGCTCACACATCACAGCAAAAGAATTTCCAGAAAAGCGCCTGCCTTTGAAAACTGATAAAATCCCATAGGCTCCTCAGGGTAGGAGATACTAAAGGTGACATCTGAGAAGTGAAAACGAGATGGGAGGGCACCTGTGAAACCCTGTTAGCGGCTCCCCTAAGAGCTCCTGTTTTGCTGGTCTGAATCCCTGACAGAGGGATTTTCTGATGATATGAATCACAATGACAGGACAAACGTATTGAATCGGTAAAGTCCCGTTTCATTTACGGGGCTCAGTTTTCACTATTTGCCATTGCAAAGGAAGTGCAAGACTAAAACATCTGGTCCTGCCGATGGGCTTTCAGCCAGAGCTTCAACGTCTGCCGCTGAGCTGAAACAACAGCAGCCTAATCTCAGTATTGTCTTTAGCTTTCTCAAAAACTCTTCCTCCAGAATGAGACAGCGGAAAAAAATCCTTCCCTCAGTGTTTTATTTCAGGCATAGGATGTTAAACTGCAACCACACACCAACAGAATCCTGCTACTTCCGAAAGGGAATTAAGGTTCAGACCTGAGGGGTTATCAGGGCTAAGCAATTAATTTTTCTCCAAAGGTACTTTTTACCAAGGTTGGTTTAAGCAGGAAGCGGTAGCTTGTTCCTAAACACATGGGAAATGCTCCCAGGGAACGCGTGGTTGTCGTAAGTAACCCAGAGGTCCCAGCAGAAATGAGGATTTTTGTCTGACATCCTGATAAGATTCAGAAAAAGATATATTTCAGACTGGGTCCAAACTGGATTCTGACACCCAAGTGTCTACAGAGTGCCTGAATGCAGATAGATTTATAAATATATACAATTTTAAGCTTCTGTGATGTCCCCCATTGTCACTTGTGTGAATCATAACTGATTTTAGCACTTCAAAGCCCAAAAGGCTATTACAAATAAAGAGATGAACAAGCTGGGTGTTATTCTGAACAAGATATACTCAGGCCATTTGTTAGTAAAAAATACCAAAAAAGGCTCCTGGATGAATCTAAGCAAGTTCTGTCTGTTTCAGAAGTTATTTCCTACCTGGAAATAACAGTTTTTCTAGATGATAACAATGTCTGAAATAGTACCTACACATTGAGAAAGATGGATGCAACTACTGTCCTGCAAAGAAGAGAAGAAAGAGATGAGCTGATGTGAAAGGTGCCTAGCTCTGCCTGGGTCTTTGCCAGCAGGGTCTGCAGTGACTGCCCAGGTTCTCTCTAGGTAAAATCACATTAGTGTTCCCTTGGATATTTGGGCTTTAAATCTCTGGGATTGATCTCGCAGAGAGGACAGGGTGACTGAACGCAACCTGAAGCAGTGAGAAATTACTTTTCATCAAGAACACCCAGCTCCTTAGGAATTACATTAATACCCAGGTAAAGCACTGTCTAAGCTCCAGTAGCAACCACTTTTCCATGCCATCCAACTGCTGCAGCACTAAAGGGAATTTGCTCTGCTGCTGAGATGACTGATATCCCAGTCTCACCCATTGCTGTTTAAACAGCCATTGCTATTCCAGATGCTAGGAAGTATTTCTTCAGTCAAACATGCCACAGCAGATGTGGCATCTCACCTTTACTGTACTCACAGGCATTTTTGGGTGAGTTTTCTGACACCTGAAAATACTCTTCCTCCCCATTTCCCTCTTCCCCTTTAGCAGACAAACAAAGCCAAACACCTCTACAAACTCAATTTAGCTCATCCTATGGCAGGCAAATTCCAGACAACTCATTCCATTTTCATTTCCTTCCTTTCAGTTTTTTTTATTGCTCACAGAATATGAACTACACAGAATAGGCCAAAAACGCATTAGTAGCCTCTTTGTCTTTGGACGACAATACTTAATAAGTTAAGCTTAGCCTATAGCAAAGAGGCCCCAGATGGTCAGGTCTGTTCTAAATAAGCCATTTTTATGAGGCCAGGATGTCTAAAAGAAACACACTTCATAAAAAGAGAAAACGTGCAAGACAGAAGAAGTGCAGAAAATCTCCCTTACAAACTGAGCCTCTAGTGTTCAGGCTCTGTATAAACATGATTAGCACAGAAAAATTAAGGTTTGCTGCCATTTTCTTCCTTTTTTTTTTTCCTGACTGTAGAAGGAAATATTTTAATCATATATTTACACACATTTCCATTCTTCCAAACATGAAAAACCTCAAAGGTTCCCTTCACTGGATGTGAACATTTACCTGATAAAGTGACATTTGGGATCCTTAGCAGTGAGGTATACACTTACTAGTAATAAATTAGCTTACTAAAATTGTCCCATCTTTCCAGAGAGAAAGGTCTCAAGGGTGTGCTCATAACTTTCTGCTTACAAGGAGGAAGAAATCTTTGATCCGCACATATCTCCAACCTAGACTGTACTGCAGCTTTGTAATGTGGAGATTTAACCTGTTTTCCCTTGCCTTTTACTTGCAGAGACATCCCAGCCTTTCCTGAAACTGTTCTTTAAAAACCAGCAAACAGGTGAAAGTTTAAAGGTTTGTCAGTACCAGGGGATAGCATCATCAACGTACATCCATGAGCAACACAACAACTGGTATCTGCTTTTCCATGAGTTTGTGTCTTGGAGGTGGGTTTTCAAGAGTCAAATAGGATGCAGGGTCTTGCTGACACTTCTTGGTGAGTTTTTTCCCCATAATGTGTAAACCCTGCTGTCTGAGATGAAAAAGGCCATGCTCTCATTGCAGCCTGACCCTCTGTTGCATTCTGTGCTGAGACAGGCATTTTCATGGTACAGGGAATTTTGTTTCTTTTGGTTTCTGTCAAATGACCTTGAAAAGTCTTAAATGGCCACATTCTCACACAGTCCTGAATGATCCCTAAGCCCTTGCTTCTCCAATAAACCAAGCAAAAAATGCAAAAAGGGAACATGCTCTTATTCATACACAGAATGACCGGAGATGGCACAAATTCCTATTCTTTCCATCAGCTGAGTAGCAATACTGTTTCTATGGAGCAAAGAAAGGTTCAGGTTTCTTAAACGTGTGTCTTACCAATTGCTCCAGCTATAGCAGAATGACATTGACTCTATTTATTCTCCTATTCGGCAAAGGTGAACCTCAAGCTTATTCAACACAAAAACTGTTTAGCTAAACTGATTTTAACAAGTGTTTGAACAATCAGGGCTTATCCACAGCCTCAGATGTTGTCAGCCTGTGTTGTAGCTTCTGATGTTCAGGCCCCCTGTGTCTAGTTGCCCAAAGATTTCCCATATCGCATAAAAGAAAAAGTAGTTCACAGAAGCTGACAAGCTGAGCAGGGAGACATCTGAACGAGCGATCAGAAAATGCTAAATGAAGGGCATTTTTCAATGGGTAGAAACCTCTCTCTGTATTTGTGCTGTAAATCCTCTCTTACAATAAGGAGTAAACTCGTTGTTTACTCAAATGTCAGCTCAAAAAAGCTCAAATGCCAGCTCTCCAACACATGGCAAAAGAGTGTGAGAGAAAATATCACAAGCATGGGTTTTTCAAGGTGGACAACTTTTGTTGCGCTGTGAAGCTGAGTTTAAGTGTGTAACTAAAAGTGCGTAACTAAAAGTTACCAGCAACAAGGAGCAAACCAAACACTTCCATTCTGGATCGAATTCTCCTGTTTAGCATGGAGGTACTCTGTTTCAGCAGGGATACAGCAGGCACAGTGGTTGGTGTCTTTTCCAGAAGATTAATACGCTTTCATTTCGGGTCAGACTGTGATGGTTTTCCTTTTTAATTCCCACTTCTAGCAGCAAATTGAAGAATCAGTACTCATCATAAGTCTAATTGTGCTGTCTCTGTTCTTTTACCCAACACTCCAGATCACCACACAAAAAGTGAGGCATAGAAATAGCAAACAGAGAGTGGAATACCTGCTACCTGACAGCTTATGCTGAGGACTGAAAATATAGGTGAGTAGGATGCAAAGCGTAGCTGAGTCTTATACACCCTGCTGTGTGCTGGGACATAAGCTGCCGTTGTTCCACTGCAGTTCTCAGCAAAGACTGTTGTCATGGGTTCAGCAGCAGCAGTCATTTTTCTCCTTCATAGTAACTGGTTCAGTGCTGTGTTTTTGACTTTCGGCCTGGGAACAGCGCTGAAACTCCGATGTTTATAGTTACGGCTTAGAATGTTTTGGTCTGACCAAGGACTTTCTGAGCCTCATGCTCTGCCAGGGAGGAGGGGAAGCCGAGAGGAAGCAGAGACAGGACACCTGATCCAGACTGACCAAGGAGGTATTCCATACCACAGCACGTCATGCCCAGGATGTAAAAAACTGGGGGCAGGAACCCAAAAGAGTTCAGTTCACGGCTCGATCAAGTGGTGAGTGGTTGTATTCTCTTCCCTTGTATTTCCCTGGTCATCATTACTATTGGTGGTAGCAGCAGTGGTTTGTGTTATACCTCAGTTACTGCACTGTTCTTATCTCAACCCGTGGGAGTTACATTCTTTCGATTTTTCTCCCCATCCTCCCCCCCCCCCACTGGGGGGGAGGAGAAAGAGGGGGAAGTGAGTGAACGGGCTGCATGATTTACAGTTTAAACCACAACAACTGTTATCAGAGACGTTGCATGAGATCACAAAACCCTGGTGTCCACATACAGACCACACAGAGATTTCTTCCAAAGGGTGAGAAGACACTGGAAACCTTTCCTGCAGTAAATCTACTGCCCGATGCCTTATTCCACACCTGTTTGAAGGCATCGTCTCACTTTTTCTTTCAGAGGGTGAATAAAACCATCAGGTTTGGGTACAAAGTGCAGGTGCTACTGACATGATACAAATGCAGGGGAGAACTTCTGAGCCAGATAGAGTTAAACAATTGACAAATGACAAATGCAGAATGCACAATTTACCCAGTCCATTATTTCACCATGTTATGTTGAGTGTAATCATTGATTAAATGCTGGGTCATCGATCGCCAAGCAATGTTTAGCTTTGTATCATCCCAAAGTATCTCTTATCATGGGAACATTGGAATGTTCTCAGTTGGCAGCAGAAACAAGACAGTAACATTAAGTTAAACCTTGAGATTAAATCTGGTCTCCAGGGCAAAGGCAGAGTGATTAGTACTCCTGTTTATAAGCAGAGTTGCTCTAATCTTCTACTTACAAATTTCCTCCTCCATCTGTTATCCATCAGGGAAGTGAAGTTTTAAGAAATTGTGCAGATGGTTTTAAGGCACTCTATTTCTTTTGCTAAGCAATGCCTTGGCCTGCTGGAAAAGATGTGTATCTTGGAGATGGAACTTAATGTGCAGATATTGCACCTTTTCTAACCTCTCCTGTTTTCCACCCAAGAACCTGCGTTGAAGTCCTTTGCAAGGCCTTTTTCACTGCCTCTTCTCCGTAGAAAATGGGCTTCATTGTGTTGAAAGATGCAACGTGCAGTACCTGTGCCAAAGGATTAAACTTTCATCATCTGGGTTTGATACTTCTGTTCATGAGAGGAAATGAGTGTTAAGCATTCACTGCATGCCAGGATATATTGAAAGATCCCTTTAGCAATCCATGCCAGTGTTTTAAAACCAGGGCACATTAAGGTCCTTTGCACTACAAAACATTATATCTTTCTTCTTAAAGCAAAGCTCCCCCACCATTTGTGCCGTTGTAGAGAAATGGTGCAATTCTCTGTAATTTTTGAAGTTACAGTGTAGAAAGGAGAAAGCAGGAAAGCAATCGAGGGAACAGACAAAGAGGTGATAACAAGCAATGCAACAAGAATGTGTTTGCAATGCATTTTGGCATTAAGAAAGGACAGGGTAGCTTTGGGCTGCCCACACATGCACATGCAAGACAGATATCACATAATTGGCAGAACAGTAAATAGTACCAGGGAAATTACTCCCTTGAGAGTTCTGGGGCAAAAATCAGCCCTTGACTTTTGTGAACATCAGGTTTCATGCCAGAGTTCACAAAACCTTAGGGTTACGGTCTGTTACAGTCAGTTCCAGGCTCGGAAAAGAATTCCGGTCTTAACATGATAGTTTGCATTATCACAGATGTCTTCCCAACATGTATTTCTGTACCTATATACCACCTTGAGAGTGAAGTACTAAAAAAATCCATGAAGTATCATGTGAAGTCTGTGCCTTTTGATAGAAAGCTCCATGACCTCACGAGCCTTTATCTTTTTTACTCAGACTATAGCCCATAGGATTAAGGTGATGATGTCATGATGCCTTAGAATATCACAAGAAATGCAAATTAATTCAAATGAAAATCACCATAAAATTCATAAGCTCCTCAAGGCACAGGGCCTTTTACAATAAACAGATACTAATCCAATACTTTTTGAAGGTGACCCTTCCACATGTTGTTCAAAATGGGGTTGCTCTGTGCACACCATCCTACCAGAATAGAGCCATGTACTTGTTTTCATCAAGAAAGATTTTCAGAGCATGTTCTTTGAGGTTAATTACTCCTGTAATAGAATCATAGAATGCTTTGTGTTGGAAAGGACCTTAAAATCATCCAGTTCCAAACTCCTTTCCATGAACAGGGATACCTCACACTAGATCATTTCACTCAAGACCCCATCCAACCTGGCCTTGAACACTGCCAAGGATGGGTCATTCATCACTTCTCTAGGCAACCTCTTCTAGTGCCTCACCACCCTCACAGTAAGGAACTTCTTCCTTATATCTAACCTGAACCTCTCCTGTTTAAGTCTAAACCCATCACCCTTTGTCCTGCTGCTACAGTCCCTGATGAAGAGTCCCTTTCTGGCACTGCATAAATATGTGTGATCAGGCTCTTTTTCATCAAATCTTAACCATTCAATTGAAATCAAGGCTCAAACACATGTAACTTATGCACAATTTTGCTTTATCCATGTTACATCTAGCAACACTAAAGGAAAAAGCTCTCTTGCTACACGCCTATATGTAGAAGACTAGCAAGGGTAGCTGAATATGGTTTGTAGAGAACAGGTATTTACTCAGACAACTTTTATATACAGATTTTGCCTTAAAAATTCTGTTATTTCAGAGAAAGGAAAAACATTTTATGATTAAGACATGGAACCAAAGGCAGGAAAGCCAGGTGAATTTCTTGCTCCTGTCCAAAGTTTTCTAAGTCACTCTAGGCAAACCACTTCACACCTCACTGTTTCAGGTCTGAATTTCTAGGATGAAGACTACAGTGGTTCCTGGCTTCTCTTGAGTATGCATATGTATATAAAAATGAATTAGAGCTTTTGTTTAGATAAAGAAAACACTCATTTTTAATTTGTGAAGGCCCCAGTAAAATGGAGCTATCTTGGCTGGGCTGCTGTCTTTACAATGCAAATATAAATTACTCATTTGAACCATTAGCACTCCAATTTTTCATGAAGTGAGATTCATTTCACCAGCTAAAAGCTGGAAGTCTAATCTAAGCTGGCCGTCTAGGCTCTGGCCATATGCAATGGAGACAGGCATCTCAAGAGGGTAATCTTTCCCACTGACAGTTGACACCTGGCACTCCATTCCACTGCCAAAACAACAGCATTTGTGCCACTTGAGATGCTCTTACACTTCACAGCTGGACTCCAGCTGCCACCCCAGAGGGGCATGAGTCTCAAGGACAACCCATGTCACCTCTGTAGTCTTACATTGTTGATTCAGCATCCTACTGCTCTGCAAAAGCCCTTTCACTGACGTAGCCAAATAATTCCACAAAGGCAGAATTCAGCTTGCGCATTAAGACACCTAATTTAGGTGTGTAATGTAGATGTCTATGTGTGAATCAAGAGCTCAGGCTTCCTTTAACAGCCTGGCAAAGGTACAATCAGCACAGTCAAAGGAGCAGCAAAGTGACTCAGCTGCCCTGGAGCAAATAGAAGTCTGCCAGCTGAATAGCTTTGTAGACTCCTCTAGCTATACAGACCTTAGATCATCTAATGTTTTGGATTCAGAAGACTTTTTGCCCCTTTCAGAGCAGAACAGAATTTACTTAAGAAATTAATTTCATTTCTTTCTTTAAGAATTTACAAGCAGCTATTGGCAGGGGAGTCTTTTTGCTCTATTAAAAATTGTCCTAAACCAGGAAAAGGACACAATCCCTAATGTGCAAAATTTTTAGCAGAAAGACTGCTAAAAGATAGCAAGCAAGTACTTACTAATTGCTGGAAGAATGCTAACAACACTGTTCTTTGTTTTGAGTAAGAGTAAGGAAGCCCTAAGTGCTAATTCCTCATAACACAAACATCTGTCTCACTTGTATTTGGGAATTAAACTCATGCTCCTTCAAACTTGCACTTATTTGGTAACATGGCAACCTTAATGGAAAATAGCATTTATACGTCTGGCAATTTAGCTACAATGTTAGTGATAGTGAATGGGGATGAAGAGGGGGTGTGGTAAGGGTTGAAACAGAAGAAGCAGCATCTGACGAGTTTTAAGAAGCAGGTTATAAAAGGTGGCCTCCAAAACCATCTGCCAAAGTGTCAAGGTGATGGATTTATAAATGTAAATAGATATTGTTATTTTTTTTAAACTCCATTTAGGCTGTGATGCACGTGACAGCAGTACAGCAGGCATAAAGCATAGAGACAACTGAGCCACACGGCACCCTCTGTCATCAACCTTGCAGACTTTGCTCATCTATTAATGCGCAAACAGGCAGGAGGCACCACTAGGTGATAACCTGAGAGCACCTGTCTTGCAAATACCACCCTGGATGCAAGCCATTTTTGCCGGATATTATTGGGATACCTTGATGAAAAGGATCTCCTGGAGTGGCACTGACAGACACTTGCATAGAGAACATAGCAGGGTTTCCCACAGCTCCTCGAAGGAAATCTTTGCCTGTACATTTCTCCCACGTGTAATTTAAGGTCGTATTTAGCATTCAAAGCAGTTTTTCTGAGGTCTTTCTTGAATGAAAGGCCAGAGCCTGCTAAGCAGGATACAGCTGTTCCCACCCCTGTGTGATGACCTTGGACTTGCTCACTCTCTCACTGTTAGAGAAACACATTTTTGTGTTCCTATTCAGAAAGGTTTTCAACTGTGCCTCAGTTTAGTGCGTAGGTGGGTGAACAAGGGTCTCAAATTACAGGTAAAGGTAATTTTACAGGCAGGTTACAGCAAAAGGTAATTGTAAAGTGTTTCAGAAAGCAAAAAGAAAGCTTTTCTATTTTGAAGCAATGAGCTAGCCTCTCATCATATGGGGAAGAGCAGAACAAATTCTCATTCTTATATCGAATGAGGAAAAAAACAACAAAACCCCACAACCTTCTTTTTGATACAACCACAACCTTTGTGGTTGTATCACAACCTTTGATAAAACCACAACCTTTGTGGTTGTATCACAACCTTTGATAAAACCACAACCTTCTCTTTGATAGCTATTAAATGGAAGAATTCATTAGTGATACTAGAGGTAGAAAAAGTAGTATCTAAAACCAAAATCTTTTAGTAGTTGCACAAATGCACTTGATCTTGGAGAGCGAACATGCAAACGGTGCTTCAGCAGGGATGGTCATTGCCTTTGGGACATCTAGCAAGATCATAGAATCATAAAATAGTTAGGGCTGGAAAGGGCCTTAAGATCATGCAGTTCCAACCCCCCTGCCATGGGCAGGGACACCTCCTGCTAAACCATGCCACCCAAGGCTCTGTCCAACCTGGCCTTGAACACCACCAGCGATGCAGCATTCACAACTGCCATGGGCAACCCATTCCAGTGCCTCACCACCCTTACAGTAAAGAACTTCTTCCTCATATCCAATCTAAACTTCCCCTCTTTAAGTTTGAACCCATTACCCCTTGTCCTATCACTACAGCTCCTAATGAAGAGTCCCTCCCCAGCATCCCTATAAGCCCCCTTCAGATACTGGAAGGCTGCTATGAGTTCTCCATGCAGCCTTCTCCAGGCTCAACAGCCCCAACTTTCTCAGCCTGTCTTCATACAGGAGATGTTGCAGTCCCCTCATCATCCTCGTGGCCTCCTCTGCACTTGTTCCAACAGTTCCCTGTCCTTTTGATGTTGAAGACACCAGAACTGCACACAATACTCCAAGTGAGGTCTCACGAGAGCAGGGTAGAAGGGCAGGATCGCCTCTCTCGACCTGCTGGTCACACTCATTTTGATGCAGCCCAGGATACAGTTGGATACACTGCAGCTGGCTCATGTTCATTTTCTTATTGACCAACACCCCCAAGTCCTTCTCCACAGGGCTGCTCTGAATCTCTTCTCTGCCCAACCTGTAGTTGTGCCTCAGATTGCTCCAATCCAGGTGTAGGACCTTGCACTTGTCATGGTTAAACTTAACCAGGTTGGCATCAGCCCACCTCACAAGCATGTCAAGGTTCCTCTGGATGGCATTCCTTCCCTCCAATGTATCAACCAAATCACACAGCTTGGTGTTGTCAGCAACTTTGCGGAAGGCACACTCAATCCCACTGTCCATGTCACCGACAGAGATGCTGAACAAGACCAGTCCCAACACTGATCCTTGTGATCCAGAGTGGAAGGGCAGAAAAATGTCTTCAAAACACAACAGTCCTCCCTGATAACCCAGGCTACTCAGGCTTCTCTCCTTCACCAGTGTGAACCAGGTGAGGCTTTCCTAGCACCAGCTGTCTGTGTCCACTGTATTGCTGCTGACTTGCCTGGGGACACTGCTAGAACACCTGAGCTCAGCCTCCCTATATGTATCTGGGCCATGATGAAAGAAGGGCACTTGCTGTTGACTTCTCACAGTCCAAATCTACACTTCCTTCAGCTTCCCTATGGCTGCTGAGACAATGAAATTCAGCAGCAGGGCTGTACGCTTTTGGGCATTTGACAGGAGTCAAATGGTACCAATGCCATTTGCTGCAGCTCTTCCAGCAAATGCCCAAAGACTTAAAAGCACGATTTTCACCCAATCCAGAAACACAAATTATCAAAGACTACTCCATAACCACTACAGGAGCTGGTGGTTCAAAGACCGGCCATGACTGAAACAAGACGCGCCATGCCCATCCCATTCCTGTGGCTCTTTAATAGCTCTGCCATTTTAGTTAACTGGGGTTACTTCAGCCAGCCAAAAGAAATACCACGTTCAAAAAGGCTTGTCTTGACTATCAGAGTGTTAACTTTTCCCCTTCTGATAGATAAACTGACATAGGAAAACAGATTGTGGCTTCTGCATCCCCTGGTCTCCCCGCACAATGGGAATGTGATTACAGCCCTGCCGTGCCCTCGAGGGCGGAATAAAAAGCTTCTTTCTACTTTGTCTTACAGGGTAGGACATCATTACTCTGTGAAACATAATAGCTCAACACTTACACCTGAAACACAATCTACTCCATTCTCTCTTCATTCTCTCTGGTGCTACTACAGCTGCCTTGTTCCATTATGTGAGATATTACTTTCCCCGTCTGAGAGGGGAGGGAAGACATCAGCTGCTATCTTTCAGCCGATAAAGATCTTCATTCACGCCTGATGGATTGCAATTTAAGGGAAGAAAAAAAAAACCATCCTCCCTTGGGCTCTGTGAATGGCAGTGCAATAACATAGCATTAATAGCTCCCAGTCTAGATAACGCCATTACTTCTGACAGTAGGAAACTGGAGTTTGATAGTTGCTGAGATGTTTTGATCACCTGTCAGGGAAACTTTATGTCTAAGTTTTGCTTCAGTAGAAATATGCAATTAGCATTTGCATCGTGTTCCATGCCTGGCAGCATATACCAGCACAGGCTCTGGGCATAAATCCACATTATAATGAGGAAGGGCTATGGACCCTCAAACCCCATTATATTTGACAGTGATTCCCAAGAGAGAGTTTTCCTCTTCTTTATCCAGACCTTCTCATGGAAACTCTTTGGCACCTCAGGCACGCTGCTGTGTGTCCTTATTTTCCCTCATGTTGTTAGGAGTTCAGAGCATTTTCTCAAGAATATCTTTGCACCTTGTTAGATCTTACCCTGAAATTAACCTTATTTGAGGACAAATAAAAATCAGAGCATCTATGGTAAGAGTTCAGTCCACAAATCCTTATTTTAGGAGTATCAATATTTTAGGAGTGATAACATTTTGGAGTCTATGACTCAATGATTGTGACCTGTAATAAGTTGGATTTTATCTAATATGTAGTGGCGGGGGATCTAATACTTTCTTCCATCCTCTTCATCCCTGAACTCACTGCTTAACTATATGCTTCCGAACACAAAACCTTGTTTTAGGTTCTGGGAAACTGTGGGAATTGTAGCTATTGAGAGATATTCCCATTAAAATGACCTAAAAGGTGATAAAATAAACAGTTTGTGAGGAAAACATAATCCTGGAAAAATACGTTGCATATTGTAATCTACATTTCTGTGTGCTTTATCAACTCCAAATAAAGCACAAGGTTTATCTCATGTATTCTGCTAACCTGGAGGACCAGCTAGGGCTTTGACAACTGCAATTTGACCCACAACCACCACCTGAAGGCACAAAGCCAGACAGCCTCCTGACCACTATCCTGTTAGCAGCACTTTGCTCAGAGATAAAACATCATTTCCAAGCATAATCATTAGTGTTACAAGAGTTTGGATGTCACAACCAAGAAAAGGGGGAGTGACACAGGAATATCTTCTGTGAGCAAACTCCATTTGCACACTGAAGCTACGTCCACAAACCCTTGTCCAGCTTTAGGTGAGCCAGAGGGCACACACAGGTGTTTCTGAGCCTTTTTGGTAAGCTATAATACATTTGGAAGCCACAGTAATATCAGGCAGTGCTCCCACTTGCTTGCTAAGAGGTGTAGCTGAGCACTGCTTGTGTTGCTGTCGCCCCAGCTGACGCTTAATGCTGAGCAGCCCCTTTGCTGAGGGTGCACTTGATGCCACCATCAGAGCTCTCTGGGTGACACTGGGGACTGAACACCCTTGCATGCTGCTGCTCTGAAGATGGAGGACATGGGGCATGTCCTCATATCCTGCCAGTGCACCATGGATTGAGAGCACCCAGCAAAGATGCATAAAGGCTGCAACGTTAGGGCAGTGCTACTCCACTTTCCATTCTTGAGATGAGATTTAAAAGCAAGCAAACTAAACCAGATGATCTGCCCAAAACCAGAAGGGTGGAACAGGCTGATTTACCTGGGCTGAGATTTGCTTGCTTTGCTCCCAGTAGATGTATTTGTGTGCATGCATGCTCAAACCAGCACATATGTGTGTGCTCCCTTATATCTTCTTGTGCTTTGTGGCTGCTGACATGCACAAAGATGGACAACTGCACAATAAATTAGGTCTGACATGGGACATGCCTGTGCCTCGGCAACATCAGCCTGTACTGTTTAGTGCTCCTCTACCCACGAGAGGGAGCTGACAATCCTCTGCCTGAGTTTGACAGCCACCAGGCTGCTAACAGGGGTCTCTGGCTTCCTCCCCCATCCACTTTTAGAAATATGAGACCCATGTTTTTCATAAAGCTGGGGAAGAACAGAAAACGTCAGGCAGGTGAAAGCAAACTGATGAGAAATTATGTCCGAATTGTTACACATGGACCGGAGTTCGACGATAAGCTCCTTTTAAGTTCCTTTGTTAAGAAAACTGTTGGTTTTTTGCTCTACCGCTTGAGTTCATAACATGTTCTGGCTTTCTGGGATGACTCCAGATTAAAGTCTTGCATTAGGTTCAACCCAGAGCCTGTGCTGAAGGTTCCAATGACAGTGGGTTGGAACTGAATGATGTTAAGGTCCTTTCCAACAGTAGCTATTCTATGTGGTACTCCGTGCTTGAGTCAGACTCCAATGTACAGCGCAATTTGGTAACACACAAACCATGTTTGCTTGTATCTCTATATGGGAATCTCGGTAGAGACAGCCATGAAAATCCCAGACTTCTACCGAAGCCTGGAACCCCATGTGTCTGTTGATAAGGGCAGAGACAGATAAAACTCAGCTCATACCTCGTCAGGTCTGACACTACTTGCCACAGCCCAACAGTCATTTGGGAGCAAGGCAGCTCTTGGCTGGACTGCTCTGGTATCTGCAGGTGCACTGAAAGGCAAGGATAAACTCAAGATGAAATAGAAGTGATAGGGAAATGGTCACTGCTCTCACTCCCTGGGCTGAATTAATGTCTTTCCAATACATTTACAGGGTTTTTCATCACTCTGGAGCTCCCCTAAATCAAGATACTTCAGTCAGTTTGCCCTAGGTAGCTACTTAGAATAATGTGGAGCTGGTGATATTCACATCAGTGTCCTGTGAAGCCTGCAGAGATCCTGCCTGCCAGCCTCTCTCCAGCAGAGAAGATGCATGATCTCACTCCCTTAACCCACTGGGTTCCCAGACAGTCATGCTCTTCACACCAGCTTTCAGTCCAGAGGGCAGTACCACACCATGCTCCTCATCCAGGTTAAGCAGGTGATGAAAAGACCACACAAATCCTGCTGGAAGAACAACTTTGTCCCTGTGGAATTGCAGCTGCAAGCAAAGGGTCAGGAAACCATGTCCAGGGGTAAGAATCAGGACTGAAATATGCTTTGGAAAAAAAATGGAGAGTTCTGGAAATGGCTTAAGGAGCAGCAGCACAGCTGTGGTGGTGTGGAAACATCCCATGGGTGGAGGGTATCTGCTCTTGGAGACTAAACCTAGGTATTTTTTGAATCACAGAATGATTTGGGCTGGAAAGGACCTTTAGAGATCATCCAGCTCCAACCCCTGCCACAGGCAGGGACACCTTCCACTAGAGCAGCTTGCTCCAAGTCCCATCCAACCCAGCCTTGAACGCTGCCAGGGATGGGGCAGCCACAGCTTCTCTGGGCACCCTGTGCCAGCACCTCAGCACCCTCACACTGAAGAACTTCTGCCTAAGAGCTCATCTCAGTCTCCCCTCTGCCAGCTTAAAACCATTAGCCTTGTCCTATCACTAAAAGCCCTTGTAAAAAGTCCCTCTCCACTTTGTAAAAGCTTTCTTTTGTAGTTAAACTAACCCTTTTGCAAGGGTGATTGCCCCCTTCCCATTCCATAGCAGTTTGGCCACTAATACCTGGAAAACACTTGTGCTGCATTTCATTCCAAAGCAGAATTCCCAGAGCTCCTGGGGTTAGAGAGGTAAGCAGAATAAGCCTTTAAATGAAAAGTTTACTTAATTTTAAGATGAGAAAGGCATCTGGGGATATTTTTGTGCATAAACATACACTCTCACCAGTTCTGCGCACAGATGTTAGTCAAAATAAAGTGAGAATACCCCAAAATTAAAACAAAAAATGTTTTAATAATGGCCTGACAAGTGACAGAATACGGTAAAGTGTGTTTCCATCTCCTATGTTCCCTTGACCTGCCATGAATCATTGCAACAGAAGAGGCATTGTTGCTGTGGCAGAAGATTGCCATTTAAATTCCCCAGCAGACAAACAGCTCTATGGTTTAACATTCCCTTAGCAGTAGACAATTGTAAATAACACCTACAGAGATCAGGAACTCCCATGATGTCTCTCTAAGGCCTTATATCTGAACTCACTGAAGTCAGGAGAGTTTCCTCATTGATTCAAACAGGCTTTGGTTCACGCTGTTAAAGAAGAGGCTCATCACAGTAAATCTACTGATATCAGTGGGAGTGTTCTGGAATAAATCTATTATAAGAAAAACTGGTATTAGAGCCTTTGCATACTCTATGCTTTGCAAGGGAACAGGAGACTACAGCTGAACTACTGCAAGATACGTTTTGCTTTCAAAGCCATAACTGAACTTTATTTAAATGGTGTTTTCTGATGCATTCTTTGGAATTGTGAAGACTGCATTACATTTTGGGTGAGCAGCCAGCTGGAAATCCAGCAACAGCAACAGGCAGAAATTAGTTCCCCTGTTCACAATCCATCGTTTGGGCATTTTCAGCTCAGGGGCACTGGTCCCATCTCTTCCTTCCTCACTCATTTTGGAAGCTGAATAAATAGTTGCTGCCCACAGGAGAAAGCCTGCAGGCTACGGAGACGAAAATGGTCCCCACGAGGGTCCTCATGGTCAAACCCAGTCTACTGCAGACTGAATTATGAAATGTAATCTGAAAACTGTCTTTATCCCAATAAGACTTTGTTTCATGGAAAGAAATTATATTTTCACCATGAAAGGTAGCTATAGATGGGAGCGAAGTCACACAAATGCGCTTATTCAGAGAAATCCTTGCTCACAGTAAGGTGTATTTTCCACATTCAGCCAGGCATAGCAATGGGAAAGCAGAGCCAAGGCACTATGAATTGTCTTGCAGACAGTTATGGCTCTGTTGAGACGTTTATATTAAACAAATTCTAGTAAAGTTAAGGAATTTTCTGTGTTCAACAAAGCTCTTTTGCTGTCCCCTCATTATTTAAAGATTTCTGAGCATTGCTGCTCATTCTTCAGTTGCAAACCATCTGTATCAGGCATTCAGCTTAATTTAATTCTCTGATTTTTTGTTGAGTGTTCATTTTTTGCTTGCTCTTCAGCAAAAGTGGTCCTGCTGGAACCACCGAGACCTCTCACACTGATTTCAAATGTATTCCCATTGTTTTAGCTAGTCCTCAAGTGTTTACTTGAAAAAGTTAACAACTATCTTGCCAAAAATATCATCGGAGCAAGATTTAAACTCAGCTTGGCAGGGAAACAAAACACAGTGCTCGTTGAAAAGCCTTCCCAGATTCTACCCTCTCACCTGGCACCTCTATAACAGACTTTGTAGGGAGCTTTGCTATCAGGCTGCTTCCTTGGAGGCTGAACAAAAAGAACAGAGCGCTTGAATTTAGACAGATCTATGTCAGAAGGAACTACGCAGTTCTCATTCTGACCAGCTCCTAGATGCTTTTCCCAGGAAAACCAAATAAGGCAGTGTCTATATGGAGTTTAATGAATGTTTCAGCTGAAGGGGAGCCATCACCATTGAGCTAAAAGCACTGCATTCATTTTCACAGGGTAAATTCACAAACAACCTTTTTCACAACTGGAAAGTTGTTCCATGCCTTTCTGTTTATCAGCATAGTTGGTCACCACTTGCATAACAAGCTTTCAGGATGAATCATGGACAAACTATACAGCGTCTCTCAAATCTCACTTTTCCTCTAAAGAGCACAGTGAAATCTAATCGTTTTTATGAACAGACCAACAGACAGTTTATACCCACAAAATACTCAATATAGCACAAACACACTGAAAACCAGGATTTTACCAATTATGATAAAAATCCGAGTAAATTGTGGCTTATAATCAATGCTGCAAAAATCAGAGTATTTTCTCTTATTTCAGTGAGTGATTCCCAAATCCAAAGTTTTTCTGGAGCCAGTGGAAAAGTTTGCATCTTCAAAAGCAAAAAGATGTGGATTGAAAACCATCAAGAAGACTCAGTGGCCCATTAGGTGCTCTTCCTCAGCACCATCTGCCCAAGAAGCAACAATAGTGCAGAGAAGTTGATGGGAAGTTTAATGGCTTGAACTGATTGACTTCCATGGCTTCCAGCCATGGACCAAAGCACTGAGACAATGGCACTTACTGTCAAAGCAGTGTGCTATCAAGAGGGTTCGCCTCAGGCAGGGGGTGCAACCTGAACTCATAGTCCTTGGCAAAAGACCTCACCACTGTGGTTTCAAGGGACATTCTGGTTTTAAAAAGAAGTGGACTGGCCCCTCTCCCTTTCTGTAAACTCTGGCTGTGTTACATGAGTATTTTGGTTTGGAGCAGTTGCACAGTTCTGAAGCAACTCCCCATCATCCCCCTTACCACAGTCTGCAGAGTTTACTTGGTTCATAGAGCAGTTTTAGTGCACCAGATTCCTTCTGTGGGACACAAAACCAAACCCTTTGCTGCAGCACACCCCAGATGTTCTACTACAGGAATGTGAGGGTCCCAAATTGCATCCTTTGGACATTCCTTCAATCCACATGCCTGCTGGGGTGTTTCTGTGCAGGAAACCAGACTATATATAAATGGAAATAACCTCCCTGAACCATGTTATGTGTGGATTCAAGGACCTCAACAGCAATACCTTGGAGATACCATTCCAATCCTTTTCTGCCAAGTTGCTTTCTATTGTAGGAACAGTCTTGTAGAAGCTCAATTGAGCGTTTTGTCCCTCTGTAGCATTAGTTACAGAAACTACTATGAGCAAGGCTTAAGGTCTAGCTCTGTCCTTAGCACTTTCTTCTGGTAGAAGGTTTACTTCAATTACATTTCTGGTTCCGGTAAATGCAGTTCTTAGGTGCCTACAAGTTCATGTGCATTGGACAGGCCAGGAGCGTGACTTCCTTGAAGCAACAAATGCTCCTTATGGTCATCTGCTACACCACATCACTTTGAATCTAACCCACCATCCATGCTACTGCATTGTTGTTCATATGGTGAACAGTGGTGGCACAGGGTGGCCAAACACTTCTAATGGTATGCATCCAGGTGACAGATACCGGTGATTAGTTGATTACTTCCCAGGGCACTCAGGGGTTCAATCCCAGCATCAACATTAGGAAACATAGCTGGTGGGAGCAGGCAGGGTCCGGGACAGCGCAATGATATAGGAACTTTAAAAACTAATTTTCTTGAGAGAAGGATTAGCCTAGGACTTAGGTGGTTATATTTGAATTAACTTTCTTCTTTAACAAATAACCCTCAAAGGTAATGTTTTTTGGCTCTATAGTGAACACTTAGTTGGCTTCAAACTATAAGGGATCCCACCAAATCCCAGTCTATTTGTACTCTTTTCTTACGGCGTAGTCCTTTTGTCTGTTTTAATGCTGGCTTTACAACCCATGTGTTACCATTGAAACTCCATGACTTGTTGTGTAACTTCTTTTAATTTTTATCCTGACCTAGCTTGCTTTTAAAACCAGCTGTGTCTTTTCACCTGAGGTGAGGCTTTGCAGCTAGCCTACATTATGTAAACATGTATTGTAACATCCCCAAACCTGCAGTTAGTCAACAAAAGATCAAACGGACCAACACACTTTCATGGTAACCATCAAAGTCATCCAGACTTTCGCAGTGAAAGCTGCCAGCTTGCTTTTTTTTGTCAGATAAGGCTATTTGTCTTTCCTTCACAGTCACAAATAAATAAGGAAGAACAGTAGTTTAAAATGATATCTTAATCAAATCTGTTCATCTCAGAGTTTATATTTCAAGCCTTTACCTGCATTCCACGGTGAAGTCAAATGTCAAGCTTTCCCCCTTTATCTTCTCTCCTTGACTCAAGAGAAGATCTGTATCTTTACAGAATGAAAAACAGTTTTACTTAAAATGCCTCAATAGGCCTTGATTTTGTAAAACAAGCCACTTCTCTGGCAGGTGCTTTGATTTCAGGGAATTAAAGTAATTGCCACAAAAGGGCTGACAAACCTTACAGCTGCTGCTGTAAAAGGAGAAGGAGCTGCATAGATCTATGCATGTCTGGGCAGGTGAATAGGTGGACAGGGAGGGGTTTTGGTGTTGACTTCTTTAATATACTTTCTTTTCTTCCTGCATTCTGGTCCTAAGTGTGTGTCAAGATATCGTCTGCTTTCTCCTCTTCCCTAAACCATCTTTACCAACTGGACCAGTTGTGGGTGTCTAAAGAAGGACAAACAGCGCAGTCAGAGCTGTAGAAGCAAGATGTGAAGAAATACAGTTTGTTTAGTCTTCGCACAAGAGGGTTGAAATGAAGCAATGTACATTTACAAAGTAGCTGCAGAGGAGAAAAAGACGAACAGTTCTTCATAGTCTGCTGATGATAGGACAAGGATTAATTGGCTTCAACAGTACTGAGAAAACTTCAGCTTGGCTGTCAGGGGAGAGCCTGATGTGATTTCTGAGTTCTCCTGATGTGATTAATTTTGTGCCAGAAAACCTTGTCCAAAAATCTGTGAAACCTGCACCACTGGAGGGTCTCACAAACAGCTGAGGCAGGAGTGATTTTGGTGTCCATGAGAGCAACTGATCCTACATTAGAGAAATGGGCTGTAGGATAAAACAGTTCTTTGAAATCTCTTCCAACATTATCTCCCCAAAAGCTTTGATTAAGACAGGACTCATGGCTCAGAACTGATTCACGGTCTGGGGTGGTTCATTCCTTAGCCAAGATCTTGGTCTACGCCTGTTTTCTTCCTTCTCATTACACTTTCAGCTCACACAGGGTAAAGCAAGCAAGGTACCAGCACGGGGATTACCCTCAGCCAGCGTGGTCCTCATGCCAGCCAATCCGTTATTGTTAATATCACATTCTTGCAGAGTTTTTTTCACCTGTTGCTATCTCATCCCCACTATATTTAATCTGAATCCTGCCCCCTTCTCTTTCCTGTTCCAAGTTATACTTCCTCAGGGGCAGGAACTGAGCACATCAATATGTGTGTACAACAGCTAACCTGTTTTGGATGCTAGGCTCAGAAATGATACCATGGACAAAAGTTATTAAACAGATCTTGGTTTGTGCACTAATGATGTATGATTCCTTGCTCCGCAAAAAGTCACAGGGCCATGAAGCATCTGCATTTCTGCACATAGTTCTGCTTTCTCCACCCAGAAATTTTGTGTGCATAGATTTTGAGGACTGTAATGTGCCTCTCCAGATTTTCCAGCCATATTTTAGGTTGAACAGCGATGGTAGCCCAGTCATAATTATTGCTTTGGAGAAGAAGGCCAAAGCTTCAGGGGAAGAGGAAACAGGCTGCTCAAGTGCTGTCCTGTACTATTAGACCTGTTCCTCTTCCCTCCTGCTCACTTACTTAACCAAGCATAGAGCAGGAAGGACAGGATGTCTCTCACCTGTCTTACATCTCCTTGAACATAAGGAAACAAACCCTTTATTCTTAAAAATGGATCACTATGTACGTGCAGGCAGATAGTTCGGGTTCTTGGGAAATGGATTCAAAGCCACTATTTTCTCCCTGTGTAGTACAACTCCCTGTAATTGTGACTACAACTAACAAAAGAGAATGACAGACTGAGAAGTTTCCACTGCTCAAGCGCAGCCAGGAAGAGGTTAGAAAAATATTTTGATGCCTATGAGAGCATCAGGAAAACACATTTCACTAATGTAAAGGGTTTTTCTTTCTCTTCCTGTTTAACACCTTCGAGTATATTTTTAACTGGATTTCCTTCTGAGCTCATATTGAAGTCAATTGCTTCTCTATGGAGAAATTCCCTAGCGCTAAACTGTGGTCCAGTCCTGTATTGCTGGATGTGAAGATGTTCAG
This sequence comes from Myiopsitta monachus, assembly GCA_017639245.1. Taxonomy (NCBI): domain Eukaryota; kingdom Metazoa; phylum Chordata; class Aves; order Psittaciformes; family Psittacidae; genus Myiopsitta; species Myiopsitta monachus. The sequence goes on along the minus strand of CM029917.1, from coordinate 110,616,108 downwards.
AAGTCACACAGCAAAAACAAGTGCCAGCCTGGTGTGGAGGGAGCAGGAATTAATCATTTTATATGTGTGTAATTGTGGCTTCTGGGTGTCAATCCAGAATTCTTCATCATATTCTACTGGAGGCTGTTTTGGATTCCTACATTTCAGTTTCAAAATCATGTCACAGACTCCCACTCTGTACCCTCCTTCCCCAGTAGAGCTCCTCATAGTGGGAATGTGCAGAGCCCTCCTCTGCAGATGCACTTTTTTCCACCCATCCTGCAGAAAGTACAGTCACAATGCTGCATTATGTGTAAAATATATGAAGTACTCAATCTGAACACTTAAGAAGGCCATAGTCAGGCCATGCAGAGATACTAGCCAGTCTGAAGCTGAAGGGCGTTCAAAGATCAGTACTGGCTTCATATCCTTGCTCAGGGGGCAAAGCAAGTTCTGAACCTGCAGGAATCACAGGGGCTGTACCTTTGGAGGACAATCGAAAGGACCATTTAGAGATGGAGTTCTCCCTAATCTCCAGGATCTTAATTCTTGTTAACATAGAAACTGCTCAATTGCTTTTTTTGTTTTAATTCTCTCCTTGTCATTTCTATATGCATTTGAACACTTTACCTGTTACCATTCCCTTTCAAATATATCACCATCCTCTCCTTCCACTCCTTTTTTCACGGTCTAGTTTGCTGCTCCCTTCCCCTTCTTATGTCTCCCTTCGCCATCGTTTTTGTATCTAAAGCACCCTGCCAATGTCTACATCACTACCTCTTTTAACAAGTTAATTTCAAAATGCCCACAAAGAGAAACTAATAATGGGCCAAAAGAACGCCATGAAGTCATTCACCTCTTTGACTGCTGTCATATGTCCTCTTTCCTCGTGCTCAGCCCTCCCCAGTGTGGGGGCTGCTTTTCCCCTCTCTCAGTCCTGCCCAGTGCCAGGAAACTTCATAAACAATTAGGGGATGCAGTTTGGTATGGAGAATGAGGCACTGACCTTGCTCTGTTCTCAGCCCTGCCATTAAGCTGCTAAATGACCTTGAATAACTTGTGTAACCTCGTCTGTCCCAATCTGTCTCATCCTATGACTTTTCCCAACAAAACATGTAAGCTCCTCTGATCATGTAATGTGCTGTTAAAGCCCCTTGAACAAAAGGGACCTATTTTCCCACTGGCTGGCTCAGCTGGGACTTATCCCCCCTGTAACCACAGGCATCTATACTGTGAATATCGCCATCTGAGTTATTTGATGAAGTTTCCTAGACAGAGTGGAACAATAGGCAGGTTTAGGTTGAGATTTACTTAAGCGAAAGTAGGCTTTGACTTTGGGATGAAATTAATTGCTCTGTCAGAATGCTTACATGTTGAAAACACTCCCCAAAATTAACTGATTGCAATTCTGTGGTGAATTTAGTTGAAATATTTAAATGATTTTGGGCCAACTGGGATTACATTTTTTAATAAATGAACTATTCTATTAAAAAATTTCACCCAAATCGTTTGAGAAATGTTAAATATTTGAAAGGTGATTTTTTTTTAGGTCTTTCCAGACTTTTTTTATAAATGGATTCCTGAACTTCTGTTTCACAAGGAAGTTTTATCACATTTCATGCTCCTGAAGAGATATAACTGTGCACAATGCATGTAGACACACCGGTACCAGCAAGTCAGCACACCTAGACCCACCTCAGAGATACCATGTTTGTTTTATGTAAGTAGAAAGCATGCGCTCAACATCTCAAGAACTACCTGAGTACTTAAATCCTGATGTAACCACAAATATAATATACTACAAAGATGCCTTTCCCATCTAAATGAGAACTTACATGAAATGGTATCTATCTGCTGAAGAGCTCATGGGAAGGAATATTCCGTTTTCCTACCCAAAGGAAGAAGTTTGGAGAACAACAGACCTTTTGCAAGGAAACTAGATGGAAAGGTCATGTCACTCACCAAATATGCAGAAATGGAAGAGCTGAATAACTGAACAGCACGAACATTACACCTATCACTGCTAATCAACATCACCTCATACAGCTGAAATGGCAGTAGAATAGTGGAGTGTCTTTGAAAAAGACTATAATAACAGAATGAACTTTAAAAAAGAAGTTAAAGGTTTGGCAAAACCTATTGCATGTGCTCTACAAAGGGGTGTCTGTGAGCAACTGGGAGGGAAACAACAAAAATAAACTGGAGGAATAGCTTTCACAGGGTAATAAATGAATTGCAAATAGCACACATGTCAGACACACTAATTCTAAACCAGAAAACTGTTCCGAAACAGAAATAAAATGAGATTGTGACTGGGACAAATGGTCTCTTCATCCTTAGAAAAGGAGAGACGCTTTCCTGAGTAAAGGATTAATTTATTAAAAAAGAAGAAATCTTTGGAGTTTAGGTGCCATTTTACATGCCAAAGTAAAAGGAAATAAAATATATATACACCCATATAACCACCTCAAAATCCCAAGCACCTAGGGAGTACAGTACACTGAGTATGAGGCCTCCAACGCCTAGTCAAAGGGACCTTTTAGAGACTACCTGAAACTAGATAAGCCAAAATTAATCTAGTCCTAGAAAAAAACCTTCCACAAGGAAGAAATTCAGGGAATTGTTCAGTTATTAGTCAAAAGTTATTGAAAATGCCTGTGCCAACTCTATGAGGCTGGAGAAGTCATTGTGGGCAATGGAAAATGGAAATGGACACAGATTCTGTGAAAGAGACAGAGGAGTCAGTACCTTCCTGTGAGTCTCTTCCTCCCAGTGCTCCTCAGGAAGGGCTGCTAAAATATGGAGTCTTAATTATTCCAGCTCATGTGAGTTTGATCCTCCAGAGCAATATTGGAGTGGCTTGTAATTCTGAAAACTGGAAGTTGCTCAGCCAAAAACTGAGTTTGAAGCCAAAGAATTCCCCTTTCCATACAGCAGCTGGAGATGTAAAGAAGAGGAGCTATAACTAAGCAACCGGACAGAAAGCTTCATCAGTCCCCACATCCTCCAATCCCATGCCACTGCACTGACCTGTAGATCATTGCAAAGGAAAGAGGAGATTGTCTGATTTTAATAACTCTGCTGAGACCACTGCAATGCAACTATGTAATGTGAACACCTGGAAACTGAGGACAGAATGGAGGCTAATCATCTCATTTTGCATGGGCCACAAGCCCAAACACCATTTGCATTTATTATCAGGCTGGACTAGATTTTAGCTGGGCTTGGAAATGAAAACTGTATCTTTCAACAAGCCCCTTGAGCCATCCTGTTCGAGGAAGAAACAGCACTGAAACATCACAATAAGGTAACTGAAAAACATAGTCTTCCTTGAAGTACATGTCTAATATTTAGAGCCATCTTCCTTTGGTGGTAATATTGCGCAGGCCTGTAGGAAACAAAAGCTAATGTGCATGTGCTCAGAAACACCCCAAGAGCAGCCACAGATGAATTCAAACTGGGATCCTTCAGTCTTTTCTGAGGTAGAGTAGTGACAACCTGCATCTTCAGACACTTATATTGACACATCCTCAAAAAGGATCAGCAGCAGTCTTGGAATCACTTAGGAGTCCCAATATTTATGGCTATGACTTTTGGAATTGAATAGGGATGAAAGGAGGAAAATGTTCCATAGACACTAACTGGTCTGCGAAACAACACAATATCACAGAGAGTAAAAGCCTTTCAACACGAAACCTGTAAGTTTTTTACTCCTCAGAAGAATTTAATCACTGGTTCAAATGTAACCAGTTTACATTACTTGGGTTAGTAAATAATGTTCTGCAGCAACGCCAATGCTTGTGTTTGACTTCAGTAAAATTACTGCCTATTTCTTTCTTTTTGGTCAAAAAGCACTTCTGACCGTGGTCAATAAAGGAAGGGGATGCTTGAGAAACAGAAGTAGGAGAGTGGCTTTGTAGTGAAGATGCATTTAGACAATTTGGTATCTATTACAAGCTGAAGTCAGACAAGTGTCTGCATGCAAATGTTGGGAGGTAATGAAAGGGAACCTTATACAGTGAAAGGGTCCTTTTTCTTCATTAGCATTTAGAAAGTATGAAAGTGGCATAAATATGGGATCTGATGACTGGAAACACACTGGCCATGTCCTGCACGTCACAAGTCTCTCAGGCCTCTCTGCTAGCACCATGTGCTACTATCATGTTCAAGTGTTCTCTCCATCCCATTGACTTTGCGCATTTATTATCTTTGTGGAAAGGGTTTGTTATCTCACATCAGCAGGATGTGTCTGTCTGCTGCTGCTCACAAGGAAAACCTGTGTTCCTTAATTCTTTATCCCTTGAGCAGAACAACTGCACTGAGGGGAAGGTAATAAGGACACTCTCAGGTACCCTAAATTCTTTACTACACTGTCTCTGGCTGGAGAGCAAAGAAAACAGAGGGTGTGACATGGAAAATGACAGGGCATGCCCCAAAACTGTCAGCATTTAAAAAGTATTTGGACAATGCCCTTAAAAGGATGCCTTAACTTTTGGTCAGCCCTGACTTGGTCAGGCAGTTGGGCAACATGACCATTGTAGGTCCCTTCCAACTGTTCTGTTCTGTTCCATTCTATTCCATTCCATTCTATGATAAGGGATAGAGGGTGTATTCCAAGAGGAAGGGTCAGTTGCCTTTGCCTTCAGATTGTGTCAGGAAAACAAGCCACAAATTGCTCACAAAGCATGGCAGCAGCAAGTACCTATATAAAATCCTTTCTGTCATGTTCTGTGACTACTGTGTGCACAAGAAGGGATGGAAGCAAGGGAAGAAGGCAGCGGATGGGCTTGCACTGGGGCAGGTGATCTTGAGCAGCTTCCAGATGGCACTGGAGCAATATGTTTTATCTGCCTCATGAAGAAAGGGGATCTGTCATTCAATTCATCCAGACGAGGATTCTTTTCACTCTCCTGGAAGTGCTTGACTTTACCTGGTGGTTTTGTTGCTGTTACTCATGAAATAAAGATTCTTGTCGGTTACAATGGAATAGACAGAACTCCTTTATTGTCAGTTCTGTTGAAACAGGAGGCCAGCAATGACTGGAAAAGCTGGCAGCCTGTGCAAGCTGATGTGAAAAACTATTTGCTGAGCCCTGTCATTCAGATAAGGATGAAGGACCAGGTCCAGCTCTGAGAAAGAGTGTGGCTTAAATGAGGGTCTGCAATTTGGCAAGATACAAAGCAGTGGACGGGCATGGATAGGGAGATAGTTCTGAAGTGGGAATTGTGGAAATAGCATCTAAATGATGAAGCAGAAGTGGCTAAAAAGCATTTACAAGGTTTTGTGCAGAAAGGAAGAGACAGAAAATCCATGCTACAATGACCAAGTGTGCAAAATCTTCCCACTACTCTCATCTAATCCTATTATTGCACGGAAAAAACATGGAGTTATCTTGGGTACAGCTGTAAAACAAGCAACCATTTGCTTGAGATTACAGAAAATAGCTGGTTTTAATTTCTCTGTTGAAGTACTTAATTTTGCTTGGTATCAGCAAGTGGCCAGAGCAAGATGGCTCAAAAAGAACAGTAGGAAGCTGTGTAATGTACGACTGCAGAAAGGATTTAGCAGGGATAGTAATCTGAATGCTTTTAGACCTAATATTAATTCCTCTTAGCCTAGAAATGGAAATGGAATATACCATTAGTAAGCATTATGTGCTATACCCTAATTACAGTACTTGCAGTCAAGAAATATTTATAATGCAACAGCCCATGCCTGGGCCTCCTCATGTACAAATAAATGGGATGATACACTTCCCATGCGACTTTCAACATGCCAGAGAAATGTTTTTTCCAGAGAAAAGATAAAAAAAGGAAATCTGATGAAGGTTGGAACAGAACTGATGAGAGGAAGGAGAGGAAATGGGGAGTGATAAAATGGTGAGTAAAGAAAGGCAATTGTCTGTAAAGAGGGATTGTCCAGGCTGTGGCACCCTCTTTTTTGGAGCATGTGGTAGTGTTTGGTCACTTGAAGGACAGAAGAACCAGCATAGGAACCTCCTCCTGCATCTCCTGTCCCCACAGGCACCATCACTGCCATGCTGGACCACGAAAAGCAGCAGATGAAGATATTGCCAATATTACTGCATTTAAAAGATGGGTTCAAATTAAATTGTTAAAAAGTGTTTTAAAGTTGGGGTTTTTTTTAATCTCAAAACATTCCTTGAAGGCAATTCCTCAGCAGGAGCTGAAGGAAAATAGGCTGGTTATGGTTTAATAGACTAGTCCCAGAGAGCTCTTCATAAAACAGTAACGATACTATAAACGAGAAATGTTGTAGGAACAGCTAAAATGGGAATTTGTACAAACTATGGGGCTTTTTATTTGCATATGACTTCAATGATTATGTGCAAGATTTGGCCCTCTTCACAATAAGTGCCACATTCTGGTTAGGGAAACATGATGCCTTTGTTTTGGCAGAAAATAAATCTCTTAAGGCAATCAAAAATTCATGTAACATGTTCTAAAAATACCCCCTCCAAAACTGCCTGTGCCAGACAAAACAGGAGGAAATATTTGCCTTTGACAGGGATATTGATCTGTAAAATGTTTCTTCTCCTTCCTTTGCCCTCTTGATTTTCTTCCAAGCTCCCCTTTTCTGGAGCTTTCAATGGAGCAAGGGTTTCTTCTGGGAAGGACCATCTTGCAACACAGCTTTGCCAGCTAGCCCCTGATTTTTGTTTACACTGAGGCCCTTTGCACTGTTCTGGCAATTTTGAGAGGGGTTACATCCATGCTTAGCTTTTTAGACTTCCCCCAACACGTATAAGGACCTTTGCACATACAAGGACTTTAATATGCCCATTATTGTAAAGTTGCTTTGGATGCCCTCTCACCTGCATAGAAATTAATGTAAGTGAACCTGGAAAAAATGTTTTCACTTCCTATGAAAGTCAATCCACCAAGAAATGAATCCTCATAAAGAGGAATACTGCTCAAGGCAGGGATTTCTCTGAATAAAGTAAGCACTTAGATGTTCTGGAGGTGGATTTCCTATTCACTTGATGCACACTAGTGGCTTTATAATGCTATGGGGATGCAAAGCACCTCTTCTAGCTTAAAAAGACAAGGTTTAGGATCGCTGGAACAGCAGTGCAAAGCAGCTGGGTTAGACCAATGTATCTGGCAGTGCTATATTGGCTGTGGAAGCTGATTTAGACCATCTGTGGCTTCCTTACATTGGTCACTGCTCACCTCTCTCATCTTTTTAAGCTTGGGTGAGGAGAAATTGCACCACTATGCCCTTCCAAAAGCAGGATTTTGTTTAATGACCACTTTCCTTCAGAGGCCCACAGTGCCAAAAGAAGATCTTCAGGTCTCTGATATAACTACAGAATGGAGGGTATTGGGTAGAGTGAGGTTGTTTCTTCTTTAGCAGAAAACAGCAAGTTGCTGGATGATGGTGTTTCCAAACAACAAATATCCCACCTGTCTCTTTGACGTGGCACACCATCACACCAGAAGAGTGATGGATTAAAGCTTTTATACAGCTGACTGCTGTTTCTGGGTCTCATCTTTCCACCAAGGGCTCTATTTCCCCATTAGCAAATGTTTTTATTTCAGTCAGACAACAGAGCTTTGTGTTTGCCATTAACCATGTTTATACCTGATCAAAGGAAGGTGGAGACACATCCCATCCCTTCTTTGACTGTCTTTTAGCAGTATTGAAATGCTGCCAACGGGAAGCTGTCCCTTCTGCTCCCATGCTGTGCTTTAGGCAGACCATTACTGAGATAAACCAGTATAACCTATCAAGCATCAGCTGACATATGGCTTTTGAGGGACAAAATCAGATAGGAAGGAGTTTAAATATTGAATCTATTTGCACAGACTTACAATTTCTCTGTTCGCAAGGAGGAACAGCGCGGAGGCTTGCTCTGAACTCAGTCAATCATTTCAAAATACAGTCAATAAAACCAGTGTATAATAGCTGCTGGTAACCACAAGCATGTGTCAAATGAAGCATTGTATTTTCTAGGAAAGAGGATGTAAGGAAGTCTGGGTTTTGGACCATTTTTTTTCCTGGAATATTATACATCTAAAATAGCAACTTAACAAAACACCACAAAGATCAAGGGATGTTTACTGTCAAAGACCAAAGGAATCACATGGTTCCTAAACTGAGGGGCCTTCAAGGCCTGGAGGAGCACTGAAAATGGTCTTTCAGCTTCTCTTTCTGTCTTTTCTATTCTACTTTTTCTCTGTAGAGCCACACCCTTCTTTCTCCAAATTCTCAATTCACATTTTGACACGGAATAGGCTGAACATTAGTTCAAGACCTGTGACATAACATGACGTTCAGAAATCAAAAAATATACATCCATATCTTTGTGCATAGACATTAAGACATGAAGGGTAACCAGCTACTCTCCTACCAGTTTCAGGCTAAGGATTACATAAAATCATAGAATACTTTGTGCTGGAAAGGACGTTAAAGCTCATTCAGTTCCAACCCCTGCCACGGGCAGGGACACCTGCCACTAGAGCAGCTTGCTCCAAGCCCCTGTGTCCAACCTGGCCTTGCAACACTGCCAGGGATGGGGCAGCCACAGCTTCTCTGAGCACCCTGTGCCAGTGCCTCAGCACCCTCACAGGGAAGAGCTTCTGCCTAAGAGCTCATCTCAATCTCCCCTCCAGCAGGTTAAAGCCATTCCTCCCTGTCCTGTCCCTACAGGCCCTTGTCAAGGGACTTTATCAAAAGCCCCTCTCCAGATTTCCTTAAATTATGTGTCCAGATCAAGTAATTTGCAACTTCTGTTGCAAAAGCAGAAGGAGTCAGTTGTAACAATCATTCACTGCTTGGAATTAAGAGGTTTTACATAGCTTGGTTGTGCTCCTTCCTTCACCATCTTCTCCTGCCAGATCCTCCCAAAAAGAGCTAAAATGATAATCTCTTGAGACTTCTGCTGACAGTTCATTGCACTAATTTGAATGGGATTCTTGCTTTTAATTTAAAACTGGAGATGGTTTTGCCACTCATGAATGATTTCATATTTGTTATAAAAACACAGCCCCGCGGGAGGATGGAGTTTCAGTAACAAACCACTTTTCAACAATGCTGTTGGCCCCTGTCATATTATAGTTAGAATCACTCTCTGATTTTATTTTAAAAGATAGGAAAGTACTTAGAAGCTCCCTCATGCTGAGCGGCTCTTGACTTCTCGCTTAGAAGATGTGTCAAGCAGTATGGTGAGCCACAGTTACATCTGACAGACCTTCATGCCTTCAGGACCAGTGTTAATAAATCAGTGGAACAGATCCTTCTTTGTTAGTTTCTGCTTTCATTAGTGGGGCAATATTTTACTATAGATTTGCAGACACGCAGCCATGTTCAAGACTCTTCTTTCAGAGATTTGCCAATTTAGAAGTTGTTTGTAATCTGGAATTTTAGAATAGCCCTTTTTTTCTATCCCTGGAGTGCCAGTATTTTGTATTAGAATTCTGCATGTCTGTGAAAGAGCTTGCACATGTACGCACAGAAGCACATACTGTTGCATGATTTCCTTTGAATGGAAATTTCCCATAAATATAAATTAAACTTTTCCACACAAGTGCATACAGTGCAAACACAATCGCATCAATGTGTTTCTTACATATTTTGGCAAATTAGTAGGATCTGGTTATCGAATTTATGATGTTCTGCTCCCATAATAAATAATCTGTGAGCCCATTAAAACTGTGTTTCTCATATGCCATTAACTACAATAGACCCAGCACATGTGGAAGCATAATCTCCTTCCTAAAGCCAGATACTGTGTATCAGACTGCAGCGTTTTGTATGTGGCCTGTTTGTAATATTACTGGAACTGAGGGAATGAAAATGTTTGCTATATACCTGAGACCCATAAAAGATTGGGTTCATTCCTTCAAATGTCAAATAAGTTTTCCACTCAACAGATTCATCACTGAGTTTTCATTCAGTAAATGCCGCCATCAGATCCAAGCCTTAATCTGCTAATTACCAGCAAAAAGCAACCCCTCCATTCTTAACTTGCTCAAAAGTGCTGGGAGAGAGTATTTTCTGCTGATGTAACACCTTCCAGTTCAGTCTCAACACACAAATATCGGACCACATCTGTTGTCCTCTACCCTTTTATCTATCCATTTTACAGCCACTAGCAGGAGTTTTATTTTCTTAGCATCCTGCAGTAATTAATCTCCAGAGCATTTTATATCCATATATCCAGTGAAAACAACAAGGGGCAGAAAAGTCAAATGATTTGCTCATGGTTGCAGTGGAGCGCTGTGAATAAGGCATCTTGCAGAGTGCAGCTCAGTACTAAGCCACCCTTCCTTGGGGTAATAAATACTAATGCTTTTGTAAATACCCATGTTTTCAAGCAGAGAACAGCGTTGCTCTTCCCTCCAGCAGCATCAGATCTCACTGCAAAAGAAGCAAATTGCAGTTTGAATAAAGGTTGGTAATTGTCAGCACTCTGCGCTATTGTGCAGCAGCAGAAGTTTCTCCCAAGCTTCCAAATATTCGTCTCTCCCTCTCAGCCACATTCATTTGTGAATTATCATTTGTGAGAACATTTTCACCCCATTCTGTTTCTGACAAAGCTCAGAGAAGCGTCAGTGATATTACGGCCATCTAGCATACTGTTTACTAAATAACTCTTCATTACATCCCACTGACTGTTTTCTTTGGAGGGAAACAAACACTCTTACAAATACAGCAGATGACATATGAAATGATAGAAGTGCCTATTGTGTAAGTGAAAGATCTCCTTTATTCTCAGAAACCTCCAGCTTTACAAGTCTAATGTGGAGCGCTGCACTATGCCAGATACGCTTGGAAACCATCCCAAGTATCGCTTTGAAACTCTGCCTATTTAAAAGTTTTGGCAACTTCAATCACAGCCACAAAAGCTTCAGCAAAATTGCTGTTTTAATGAGGCCAGCTCTGCCAGGAAGCGACAAAGCACCCAATGCCATCTGTTTGCATCTACCCACATTTAATCTATTAATGGGAGCCAAACTTGCAGTCCTCAGTACTGTTTTACTGGTATCATTATCTGGCCTAAAAATAAGCTATGTGTCTTATTCATTGCTGAAGTAACAGAAATCAGCAGTCTTACACCAGATTGAAGTTTGACCATGGTTTTTCGGCCAGAAAAGAAAACAGGAAAAGTTCAGCTCCATATGCCATGAACGCAAGTGAACCTCGGCTAAGCAGACAGATGCTTTTTTTCACATATGCATTACAAGCTGAGAACTAACTGCACTTGTGGGTCACAGTGACTGTATTCGGAATCTCTGTGGAGTTAAAATACGTGGAGTAAAAACAAGTTAAAAAGACGTTACCGTGTTCCTGTGCTACTATCAAGTTTCTATCCAATGATCCAACATGCAGTAGCTAAATTAATCCAACTGGCTTCTTCTCTATACAAGCCCTAGGTCCCTGAAAATATTTTTTTCCATACATTTTCTGCGGTTATAAAACCGTTGGATAATTGCAATGATCAAACATGAATATGGGCATTAGTGGCTTCCTTACACTTCAATGAAAAACTTAAAAATCATGAGGCAGTCTGACACTCCAAAGGAAGACTGCAGAAAAATGTCAGCTTACATTGCATGATGTCTCTGTCTACATGTTAAGAATTGAGTAATCAGGGTTGAGCGTGAATTGTAGGAACCTAGAGTGATTCTTGGGCTCTAAGTCTGAGTATGAACTCTAGTTACTTCTCAGCTCCCACACATGGAGTACCAAGGTATAAATCTCTACTCTCCAACTCCTTGTTCCACCCTTTCCCAGTTTGTCCTCCTTTTCTAGCCTCTGGGACCCCAGCACACAGATTGAAAGGAAGCCAAAGCAAGATCCACCAATACCCCTGCTCTGATCAGCACCAGGATTGTGGAGGTTGCCTTAAAGTGCACTTGTCCTGCAGTCTGAGGTAGTTTAAAATGTTTCAAAACTCCTTGAAGAACAGTGCAAGGCAAAAGTGAAGGTCTTCAGATAGGGATGACGTGAGCTTGTGATGAACAGAGTATTATCATCCTTGGTTGGCAACAGCCATCCTTGCTGCTGGAATATTTAAGCCCAGAAACAGGAATTCTTTATTTCATTTTTGATGTTGTGAGACTGCACACACACAGCAGGAGATGGACAGACAATGTTTACACGTTGTTTAACAAGTTCTAACACAAAATAGAAATAATAAAAGCAAAGGAAAAGAAACTGAAAGCTCTTTAGCACCTGTAGGATCTGAAATAGGAATTTCTAGTGGATAGAAGAGGAAATTTTCCTGGTTTCCTACTTGCTTCCTACACATAAGAATAAAGGTGTGTGAAAACACTGTTCTCAACACTTTTAAATGAAGTTTACTACCAGAATGATGTTTCACAGTTTCATTGGCTGACTATAGACATTCTCCTGCAATGCGGATAATTCTTCCCAGCTCCTTAGGCCTTTCATGACTATTTCTTACTTATTTGAAAAACCACTTCTGCTCTGAGTTAATGGTGCAATTATTTTGGTGTTTTGGGCAGCTTATGTTATGATCTCTGAGGCTATACCGGATTCAGGGATTTCAGTTTGGTCTTTAGTGGCGCACAGATATCACAAATCTAATAGATGTCACAGGGCACAGACTAACACAAACTGTGTAACATAGGATGGCATTTCTGTAAAAGCTCAGAGTGCTGTAGTACATTGGCAGGCTAATCTGTCACGACTAAGAATTATTGTATTCATTGGTCTACACCATTTGGATCCTCTGATCTAAACGAAATTACTCCAGTTCCATGGCAGTGCTACTTAGATTGCATTATAGTCCATTATCCATGGCCTTGTTCTGGCTATGTGATGACAGATTCAGGTACCTTATATGGTTTGCCCATTTACTTTCAATGCTAGAACAATAGGTGTAAACAAGTGTGTTTTGTAAAGATTTGGTGCAGCTTGATTCCCATATCTACCTCAGTCTCCTCTTTGGCAAGTACTATATTCTACGTTTTGAATATATTGGTCTTCTCTCTGTTCAACACTGCTCTTTTTATTTGTGTGCCCGATTCTTAATCAGTAGGATTTATTAAGCTATGACATAAGCAAATTTTCCAGCACTTTCTGCCCCTTTCATGCCAAAGTTCACAGTGGTTTATGGATTCTAAAATACAATGTTTACTTCACATTTCATTTAAGATATTTGTATATCATATTCTGGCATTGTAGAAGTCCAGGATTTAAAGTTAATTTCTCTTAAACACAATAAATCACAGTTCTCAGACCCAGATTACCTTAAGCGTCACTGGGCTGGATGACTCCAAAGGCATAAGCACTGCAGCACTCCCGGAGAGAAGCACAGTGACCACTATGCCTGGTCCAGCTCCAACTCGTGGCTTTTACATCAGCTACTTCAGAATAAAAGGTGCAAGCAGGCAGATTTAGGGGAACCTCTGTAGAAAATTTCTTCCTAATCATCCAGACCTAGGCATTAGATTAAGCTCTGAAGAAGATGCATAGCAAATAACTATGGAGAATGAGGAATGTATTTTTTGTTATTTTAGTTCCATAGTATTTTCCTAGTGCAAGAAGAGATCTGTGCTGACCTTGGGCAACATGGCAATGGGGTGGCAGCAGCAGGGGCAAGGGAACATCATGCAGTAGTTGCATTTAGAAAGGAAAGTAGTGATGACTGATAACATATTGCTGCGCTTTGGGCACTACGCTGTTGTACAGGAACACATAAGTAATTCCTTTAAATACATTGATACAACCTCTGCTGTCTAACACCCATAAAACCAGACCTTAGCCTCCAAATACAAAAAGGGAGATAAACTGCCATCCGCTTGATTTTAAAATAGCAATTTAACAACTGTTATAGCAGCCTCTGATACTTATTTTCCAAAGCTAAATCCAGACCGCCAGCCATATTTAGCAAGCACTGGAGCATGAGCCTCCTCTCCAGCGCCGGTTCCTCCACACAGAGCTGGAAAGATGCAGCAATGAATCAGTTACATGCTGCAGACCACGCTCCAGCTGTCTCACCATAAACTAAACTGCAGCAGCTCCAGAAGTTCACAGTAGCAGCACTAATTTTTACCAGCTGAGGGCTTGAGCCTTTATCTCTTGTTTAGACTTCAGAGCAGACCTCAGCTTCCTGCAGTGTGGGTCTCCTCTAAATAAAGGGCTGATCGTTGGGGTTTTGCCTTGTGCTTGGCCGTCCCAAGTACCCAGAAGCCCATAGGACCCTTTCCCCACAAGTGATGGGGTGTTTACATGGTTCACAGAGAGCACAATCTCCCTCACACTGCCACAGCACGCAGCCCTGGTGACAGAATGACCCCTATCACCTGGAACAATGCTGCCATGGATGCGGGAAATGGAGTACCTACCACATGGGTGCTACTGAAATGAAACTGGTCCCATGTGCCAACTTTGCAAAAAAGAACACTTTGTTCCTGCCTGGCCTTGGCAAGCTTTTTACCCTGCCTAATTTAACATTAAAGCTACACTAGCTGTCTCAGATCCATATTGTTAAAGCCAGATGGGTATGCCAAAAACTACAAAGAGAGTGAGCTTTTTGCCTAAACAAATAATACCGACTGTCACTTTGTATCAGGACTTAATCCTGTTAATGAACTACAGGTGGGGCAATTTCCCTGATTGAATGCATTTTTCAGGGACCATTTCCATTCACTGTATTGCTTGCTGATAGCCATAAGGTATGTAATCCGGGCTTCGCTCTTACTCAGCAGTTCATTACTTAGAGTGCCTTTAACATTCGCTCAACCCTGTTATCTCCACCATGGCCACAAGAAAATGCTGTTCCCACTTACTGCAGGGTTTTGCAAGCTGTATTCAGATTTGCACCAGGCTGCAGATCCATATTTTGTGTTGTGTAAAGGGTTTTGGGGAGGTTTCAGCTGGTTTCACGCTAGTTCCCTTCTGCTGGAACTGAATATTGAAGATTTCATTTGGGATTAAATTCACAGCAATGAAAATGAGGTAAATTCCTTGGTTATTCGGGTTCAGATTGTAAGATCTCACTTTGTGATGCATAGGAACATGGACTGGACAAGTTTAGCATCTGATTAGATCTGAAAATTAGTCCAGAAATCCTATTTATGTTAATAACAAAAGATATTTTTACTTTTCATATATGTTGCTTTAATTTGATCCCACTGTGTTTTCATGGGTGTAGAAGCAACAAGAGAAAGTTTTTCTTTGCTTCTGAAAACAAAAGGTTCAGCTCATTTCCCCATTTATGTTATATGGAGATCCTTGGAAGGAAAATCCAGTGCTACTGAGTGAAAAGATTCCACCTAAACCCATAGTAAGTAACAAATGTCTGTTCTGGTGTTGGTCCTGTTTAGGTGACATGAGTAGTTCTTTGGCCAAGTTTTGCGACATAACATCCTGTCTTTCTCACCTCCACTTGCTCTCTTGAGAAGAAAAAGATGGGAGAGGGAGAGAGAAGGCCTATAGGGGTGCTGGGGAGGGACTCTTCATTAGGGACTGTAGTGATAGGACAAGGGGTAATGGGTTCAAACTTAACCAGGGGAAGTTGAGATTGGATATCAGGAAGAAATTCTTTACTGTAAGGGTGGTGAGGCACTGCAATGGGTTGCCCAGGGAAGTTGTGAATGCTCCACCGCTGGCGGTGTTCAAGGCCAGGTTGGACAGAGCCTTGGGTGGCATTTTTTAGTGTGAGGTGTGGCTGCCCATGGCAGGGGGGTTGGAACTGGATGATCTTCAGGTCCTTTCCAACCCTAACTAGTCTATGATTCTATGATTCTATGATGCCTGTTTACCTGTTCTCTGAATATCAATGTACTATTTCAGGCAAGCCATTTTGGGTTTATGATCTTTTTTGGGTTGACAAATGGCCAGGTTGGACAGAGCCTTGGGCTACATGGTCTAGTGTGAGACATCCCTGCCTATAGCAAGGGGGTTGGAACTGGACGATCTTAAGGTCCTTTCCAACCCAAACCATTCTATGATTCTATGAATATGAAAAGCCTACATTTTTTTCACTGAACATTATTTTTTTTAAATCACCTATCTTGGAAAACACACTTCTTTTCCCTAAAAACCAGTTCTGCTGCTGAAAACCACAGAAGGACCAGTGCTGGTTCCAGGTGTAGGGCCTGCACACCTAGCTTCCCTAGATTGTTTTGCAGTTCACTGCTGCAAATGATTTGAGTTTTCTTTTAATCTTAGTACTAGACAAAAAGGGCTATTTTGGGTTAAATGAACAAGCACCTCCTTGAGTACAGGAACTAATAAAAGGCTGGTCTCCCGCAGACTGATATCTCATGCTTTGTTTGTTTTTACCTGAATTAGATTAGCGCTGCAGTGTGATTTCACCCTTATTAGCCACTAGGAAGGCTACACAATGTAGCACTAAGCTCAAGGAAAAGTTCAGACAGAGTTCACAGCTAATTAGACATCCCGGGCTCCTCACAGAAAAGCAATCTGGATGGTGGAGCTGCACAGGCTTTACTGTCACCAGCCCATGGGGCTTCTCAGGTGCCTGAACACTATTGCGTCCAGCTGGTTGCTTTCCCTCAATGGTGAATTAACAAGTGCTGTCTCTCTGCTCCCAGAGTGCATGCACTGTTTATTGGAAAACACCGAGAATTCTGTTAAAAATGAGAGGTATATGTCACATACTATTTATGACAGAACAACATAATGAGGCGTAACTGGGACCCCAAGGAAGGGTATATGTAGCTACTACCATTTAGTAGAACTTTTTGGCTGACTTCTCTAAATAAATTTTAAAGTGAGGGTTTTTTTTTGTTTGCTTTGTTTTTTTGTGTTCTTTTTTTTTTAAATCTTAATTTTAGGCTAAATAATCAGAAGTTAAAGCAATATTTGGTATTACCAAAGCAATAATACCGGGTTTACAGAAAAGAATTCAAATATAACCCCCACTAAGTGTGGAGCAAATTTGTTACCTTCCTAATTATAACAACGTGATTGCCAGAAGTTTGGTTATTTACGAAACCATGTGGCAAAGCACATGCCTGTATTCCTTTTTAAACCACCAAACCCGGGATGTGGGTAGGAACTATGACCATGGCTGGTGGTATTTCACCCTTGCTTGACTTTTATGGAAATTATTTCTTTCCCTTTAGTGTAAAAGAGAATTGCTTCTCTATTTTAAAAGTAATTGTTGGCAGCAAATAGTTATATTCCAGGCACCTCTGCCCAAAAAGCTTCACAAAGAATACAATTCCCTCTTACTCAGATGGTCAGGCTCACGTGTCACTTCTGCCCTGCTTGGTTGCATTTTCGGGGTGAGTGGGAGACCACTGGCTCACAAGCTGTTTGCTGACAGTATCTGCTGGGCTTTTCAATGGCAAAGTCTGTCCTGTGCCCACTGCCCTGGCTTTAGCTGTGCTGTGTTAATACACTCTTTCAGGACCTGCTTATTACTGCTTAAAAGGAAAACATAAGGGGCTGTATTCCCTGAATAGTCACAATTTTCATTATCTTGGGGTATAGAGATTGTGAACTAAACACCATGTAAAGTTGGAGAAAATATATAACTAGTACAGCAGTATCTCATTAAGTGTGATCTAGACATTACATATGGTGTATTCAAAAAGTTCAATACTGTTGAATGGCAATTCAGATAAAAGAAAACATCCATTAGCATATCAGAAGAAAGCTCTAAAACACTCTATATAAACTTCTGTGCTTTGATTTTTTACTCATGATCTAATTAATTTTTGTTTTGAAACGGGCTGCACTTATGAATTTTGGAAACTAAACAAAGCACGGCAGGGATTCCAGTTTATTGCCTAACAAAAACTATTACTCTTTTAACAGCTCTGACAGGCACAGCTGAGTCTTACAAGAGCTATTCCCTTTTCTCCAACCCATTTTTTTTGTCCCCTCAAACACTCTGTTGCCATATTAACAATCACTGTAGAAAATTTGCAATTACCTCAACAGCGCATTGTAGGGAGCCGACTTTTCTGATTTATAACTTTCTCAACTGATTCTCAAGGAACACTGTATAAATTGACCATTGCAAACAATGGGAAGGTTGTCAATGTGCATGTACTTTATATACAGTGTATATGTGACATTATAGCTGTATCTTTAGTGGTAATATTTATAGCTCCATCATCAATAATCTAGGTAAGAGTTTCAAGGGAATAGTAGCTCAAAACTAAGATTGTCCTAAAGAAAGAGGGCTCAAGTTGCGATGCATTAAAATGTTTGCACATATGAAAAATACTCATGAAGTCACCCCTTGGGCTCTGTTATAGAGCCAGAATGCGTGGAGCACATTTCACTGCCGAAGTGTTACAACAATTAATCATAGGCTGTAGAAAAGTCACTTTTGAGAGTTATGGGAAGAGAAGTGCAGGGGCACCATCATGCAAGGACTCCAAAGAGGTTTCCACAAACCAGCACAGGGATGACTTTCTGCCCCATCCACACAGTTCCTACAAAGACTGTCAGAAGCTGCCAATTCCAGCTCAGCAGTGAGACTCTGAGCTCCTTATTCCTGAACCCCAAAAGGCTGCTGTTTCATCCAGTGTGCAAAAAGGCTTCAGCACTCTGACACCTTACCATTATTATTATTAGCTGGCTGTGATTTATGGTGTGAAGGAGAGGGGCTGTGGCTGGGAAGTGGTTTGTTAGTTTCCAATTGGAGCTGAACTGGAAATATACAGCTGCTTTCCTCTAAATCTGCAACCGCAGTATCAATATTTACTTGAGCAAGTGAAGATACAGATCTTCCATGTCCACGTGCATCTGTGGCAGGGTAGAAACTTATGCATACACACACCCATCACTGCCTCATATGTGTCCTGTAAAATGTGAACGGATGGGCTCTTTAACAAAGAAATCACTTTGGGGGTTTGTATAATTATTTTTAGGAGGGAAAGATTGTACTACCCAGCATATTGTATATGGCAAGGGTTGCGAGAACACCAGTTAGGTTGAAGGAAAACCCCTTATTCTATGTGAAAGCTGCTTTATATTTCATTTGCACATTTTCCACAAGAACTATTGAAAACCCTGACAAAATGATATATGAGCAAATAAAATGTGAGTTTACTGCAACCAGACTCACACTTTCTGATACAGTTTTTTTCTCAAAACTCAGTGCCAACTGTTTCCCTTGCCATTTTTCTCTAAACCCACTGTGCCAACCAAATGTCACTGATATGTGACTTTCCATGCAGATAGATAGTATTGCAATTTTTCAAAGTCCTAGACTAGGGCTATTAAGCATATTGCTTTAAACTAGCACCAGAATCAGAGGATTTGAAGGAAGCAGACAATTGGCAGAGCTAGCATTTCCACCACATATGTCAGCAAGACCTATACCTTGGGAAAATGATGCTTTCTGGAATATAACACTAATGTATTTACCGTATGCTGTGCCATAAGCTTTTTACATTCATGTTAATAATCTGCAAACTCGGTAATTTCACACACACACACACACACACACACAGACTAGAACTCTCTTTTTACATTTCAGACAAATTTAATGTATTTTTATGTTTCAGACAAATTTAATGTATGTGCTGTAATGTTACTAGGCTGTGTTACTTTCACCCACACACCCTATAGACTCTATTGGTAAGCTGTGAAAGGCAGTAAGAAATAACAATAACCACACTATTCTTACGAAGAAGTGCAACTCCTCTATATTATGAAGGTTTTGTCCTTGCTTCTTATTCCTTCATCTATTTGTTCCTGAGAAAAGCTGCATAAGTCGTAAATTTGCTAGCCATTACTAGGAACTTCAGAGATTCTAATAGAAGGGGAAATACTTAGAAAGCTGTAAAGGCCTGTTTCAGAGCTTACAGTGAAAGAAATAAATAAGACAATCCAGGTCTGCGTATCTATTCCAAGAAGAATAATAATGAAGCATAAAGGAACAGAAGTCTTGACCAGGGGCATTCAAACAGCTCTCCTTTAGGTATTCCACAGTCTCTACAGTCTCTCCTTGCTTTTAATGCCTTCCAGGATCAATCTACCACTAATGTTGCATGAGCAACAGCAGAAAGTAGAACATGAATGAATACCTGAGTACACACAAGGAGAAAGCTAAGCAAGACTGGAATGAGATTGTTAACACTGAAAACATTCCTGATGCTCCTGCCTGCTTTTGCTCTTCCTGTCTGCGCTTCCCTTTATCTCCCAGCTAGGCTTTTCTGCCCCTCCCTAGCAAGGTCCCCAGTTTATAATGCTTCCACGTTACAAGAAACTGCTAGCATAACAGAGAGCTATACCCCTCCCAGGCTTGGTCCTCTTGGCAAACATAGGTCAAAACCATAGCTGAAGGCTGGACTGGGTAGTCCCAAATGGCATCTGATCCTCGCTCCCATCACGTGAAGCCTTGCCTGTCATCACCCACTGTGACTCTCAGAGCTCTGACCTACCTGTTTCAAATCAGTTGAGTTCAAAGGTGCTGGTGATGACTGAAAGATTTTTTTCACCATATTCTGCACAGCCAAATGCATAAAGACACAGATGCACTTAGGCCATCTCCAAAGTCAGCTTCTGTTTGGCTCAACACAGAGCTGGGTGAGGATGTCAAACATGGCTAAAATGTGTGCTTGTTTAAGGCAGGGGCCAGAAAAAGCCTTTAGGAATGTCTAGTGGGACTGCTTCCCCCTTCTTTTTCGTATTTTTCCTCCAGATGCCTTAACACAAGGATAGACAGCCCTTGATCTTGTTATGGAGGCTTCCCTGAGAGGAAATGTGTTGTATGCCTTTATTTGAGAGGCCCTGTGTTGGTTAGGACAAAATAACGCCTGCATGGGGTGATTCTCTAGAGGGCCAGAAATAAAGCAGATTCTCTCAGCGTTGCTGATTTTCTGTAGAGGTTTTCTTTGCATGTGGGCCTTGGCAGCACAGCTGGGGTGAGTGCCTGGTTTCAGGAGTATTGCAAGGTGGACCAGGATGTAGAGCAGCCTCTTTTCAAGCTTTGGTGGCTTCTGAATAGCTCTATGGCAGCAAGGTCAGGGGACTGCTGCTTGTTATGGGCAAGGCTGTGAGGAACCTTTCCCACATCCTGCTTTGAAAAGGAAAGCAGCTCTTTTCATCTGCAGAATAGAAAGAGATTTCCTCTTTTGCTGGCAGTAAATAGTGAGTAACTTGATAACACAGCTTGTTCACTGACTCCTAACACTGAAAAGCTTTTAACAGTCATGTCCTTCCCCACCTCATCACCACACAAATATCACTTTGTCCCAAGAAAGTTCTTTCCCTATTACCTCCAGACAGCTGGCACCCCAGTCCCTGGAACTACTGCACTCTCCTGAGTCCAGGATAAATGCTTAGTGTCTTTCCAAGGGACAAAGTAACAGGGCTGTAGAAGGAAAAGCTGACCAAGAGTTCATGGGGCACATCAGCCAAAGGATCCCTGTTAGCCGGACATCACTAACCTTCTCCATGAAGACATTCAGCAAGTTCATCCTTTCTTTACAAAGGACACTGGTGCATATTGGCACAAATTGGGCAGTTTTCCCTGCTGTAGGAGTCAGGGGTTCTAGTGATACAGTGACTGCAAAGGTTGCTGGAGCTGATGGGATACCAAAGGTGCAATATGAAAGATGCAATCCTAAGGGTACAACATGAAAGATCCTCAAACGCTCACAGCATGGACATGAGCAGTGTCCTCCTGTCCTCACACATAGTTCTATCTGCATAGGAGAGATTTGTAGGCTGGCTGGCACAACAGCATGTCTGACCATCAGACAGCTCCAGAGGCACACAAAGCTGATCTGCAGACTGAAGCATATTGGCACATTCGACACAGAGACCACAAAAATTGCATTTCCTCAGGTCATGAGCAGGTTAAATTTGAGAGGGAAAATAGGACTATCCTAGATAAGCCAGCAGTGCTGCATCTTGATGAGTTATGGCATTCTTTCCTGACTGCCAGAACATGAGAGTTCAAAAATAAGTGGTAGCAATTTTGCATTTTAATTGGCACAATTGTAGAAAACTGCTACTTGGCAAGTATCAGGTATTATGTCCAACATAACATAGCAATTGTCTGCAACAGACTTCCTTTGTGCTACAAAGCAATAAATAGAGATGATGTTACCTTATATAGTATAAGTGTCACCTTGTGAAAAAGAGAAGCAATGAACTGTGAAATGAAGCTGAAGCTGGCAAAGACAATGCAAACAAGAGGATGCCTTCAGTGTTAGTGGTGACCCATTGCATGAATAGCATGATTCTGACTTGTAATTAAATCTTATGCTATTGTTTATATGCGCATAAAACACCCTGGTAGTGAAATATATACTCGTGTTCTCCCCCAGAAAACTGCAAAAGATGAATTAGTGCTTCCTTATGACTTAAAACCACAAAGCTGCAGACAGAAACACTAGAAAGAACTTCAGTTCATACTCTGTATATAATGCTATGCACCACAGCTTTAGCACTGGCATCTTAATGCTGAAATCCTGAACACCCTCTGTGATGGTGCATTGACCCTATCCCAAGAGACCAGCACCTTGCTGAAGTACTCTGTTAATAAAGTTTCCCAATATCAAGCCAAATAATTTCTCCTTTCAGACCATTACTGCTTACCCCACCATCATGGCTAATCCCTGCTATCATTTTTACCTTTCACATATTTGTGGACTCCTGTATCTGAATTACTACTGTTCAGTTCATTCAGACCCTCATATTTGTTGTTCATCTTCATGTGCTTTTCTGATGTTTTATCTTCAGACTCTACATCACTTTGTTGCCCTTCTTTTTATTATCTGTACCTTTTCTATCTAAATCCCAGACTGAAAAGGCCAGAATAGTACAGATTTTACTCAGCCAAGAGTGCTATGACTAAAAAAATTTGTTTAGAGGTAAGTTAGCACCCTCTGGTGTATCATTAGTGTACTGCAAAATTCCTTTAAGATTGAAGGACTTTGATTCCTCATGATAGCAGGAAAAATTCGGTGAAGATGGATACCTGAGAGATGAATATAGAAACTTTAGTGCTTATTGGCAGATAGAGGAAACTGTTTTTTCACTTCTTCTTAACAGGGAAGAAGATGATGCTACTCAAAGGTGTTTCTATTTAGCCTGTATAGTTCCTGTGCCTTTTCTTTTTACTCAAATTACATTCTATTTCCTTCTTTAAATGCATTTCAAAGATGCAACATCTCTGAAGATGAGCAGTTTTTTTCTCTTCAGGATTCGGACTGTGGGCTCAAATAGATCAGGTAGATTACCTGTTAAATAGAAGATACTACTAGATAGTACTAATTAGTCCAAAGCTGAAGTAAATTCTATAAATACCCATTTTTATGTTACACTTCTTTTTTTTTTTTTTTTTTTATTGCTGTGATGTTCCAGGCTCTCTTCTCAACCTACAGCCACAAAACATACTCTGCCTGCGTCAACGGTTTACCACAGAAAAGGTAAACCGGTAAAGATTACCAGGGCCATGGAGAGCATTACTGAATTTGTGTGGAAAGCACAGTGGTGAGCAGGAATACATAAATCATTCATCTCTCTGTCTTTACTTATCCACATCTTTGAATGACAGGGTGCATTCCTTATTATTATTAGTTCTGCAGAACTACCATATGTGACTCCTTCCTTTACGATTTCTACCAGGGAAACTTTAGACAAGTCCCATTTATAGACACAACTTTGGAGCTTTATCAACCTCAAATTCTGTCTTCCTTTATAATTGTGCAATTAATGAGGGTGAGGGGGGGAAACAAAACTAATAAATCCCAGATGTTTCACCTGATAGTGACATGCAACTTTCAGCAATTATAAACCTATGGCATGACATTACAGACTTCAATGATGATTCTGCAGTATGATAAAATGTAAATTAGAAAGAACACCATTTTGTGACCCAAACCAACAGGCAACCACAGGCACACAATTAATGTGGAAGCTGGCAATCATATTCTACTACCCTCATTTTTCAAACTATTGTAGCTCATATGGAACTAAAGGAGAGTATTAAAAAGTTACATCACAGTCCTTCCCTTGTATATAACTGTGGTACAGTAAAACTAAATGTTTCAAATGGAAGTTTGCTTGAAAGGAAGTTAACTTAGAAATACCATCCTCTAATACTGTACCTACAGGCACAATCATTTAAAAATAGAGTTCTGCTAGGGCTCAATACGTTCATAGCAAAAAATGCTCATTGCCTGTTTTGTCTTAACACTTATTTAATAAAGTTTGATCATTTATACAATGCATATTAAGCAAAAATTTCTAAAAAGATAGTAAAAGGATTTTGTACTCCTGTTAAAACTACTGTAGATGTTCATAAGGAAGATCAGTGATATTTCAAATATATTCGTCATACTGAATAGGCAGCTGGTTTATGCCAATTTGACATTTAATAGAAATTACTTTGATATCCAGAGACTGTTTAGGGCTTCTCCAGATGCTTCTTGACCAAAACAATTCACAGATGTTTGCTTATCTTTCTGTTGCATGTCCTCAAAAATTAGTTGATCCTAGAATAAGAATACGAGTAGAAATGGAAAAAAAAACCTTAGTAAGACTAAAGGAGAATTTTATTCATGTAAATTATTTTGGGAACCTATTCAAGGAAGAAAGTTAAAACTATCAAAAACTAAAAACACCTTTTGATGACACCACTGCATAGCTCCTTTTAAGAATCTGAATATGCCTCTTTTTATTTCTTTAAAAGAATTATGTTTCACTTTCCGTAAAAACGTTTTTGCCATATTCCAATTTCAGCTATGCAGGTGAATGTCCAAACCATTGTTCTGCATATGAACTGCAGTCAACTTGTAAAAGTATAGCTCAAACCTGGTTTCTTTTCTCTTCCTACCATTTCCTTATTCCTTGCTTTTTTGTTTGGTCTGCTTCTTTTAACTATCCAGAGATCTCTTTTTTTTTATCTCGCTTTGCAGGAAGAATAGCCTCTATTGTCCTCCCACCTTTTTCCTTTGGTCCATCCTGCTTCCTCTTTTATATTGATTTTCTGCATTCTTATCTTCATTCTTCATAAATTCTTTAATCTGTTTCCTCAATAGCATTTATTCTGTCCCATGCACTGTTCTGGGCTCCTTTTCTAACCACAACCCTTTTAGTGTCCTCACCTTTTTTTAACATTCCTTAACACATGTTCCTTCCTATTCTATCCCTCATCATATGCTCATACTCTACCCTTTCATTTCCTGAATGACTTAATTCATTTGTTCATTTCATTAATATTCTTTAGTTCCTAGTAACCAAGTCACTAATAGTTAACTTCTTAATCTCAGAATACTGCATTTCCCTCCTGTATTCACTTTTTCTCTGCTGGACATACTGAGATAGTACGTGTCACCTGCTTTCTCAGCATACCATTCAGTCATACAGGAACTGTCTCCCATTCACTCTTCATTACAGACAGTTTTTGTCCTTTTCCGTGTGTCATCTCAACTATTCTGCTTTATTAAAGGACTCATGTTGACCATCTCAGTCTTATTATAAATCCCACAGAGTTCATTGCACTTCCTCCACTCATATTTTTATTTTCTCTAGTCCTTACTTGAGATTTGTTGAAAGGTTATTTTTTTGCCAAATTATTATATGTTTTGCAGTATTTAGAAATGGCATTTTTTCTAGAAAACAGCTATGGGCATTATCAGCTTTAAATCTCTAATAAAATATCATCCTGATGTGAAGGAAGAATATATTTTCACAGCAGATATTCCATTACCTAGAAGACTATAAGGAAAAATACTGATCATGAATATTTTTTTATTTGGCCAATAGCCTACTTCCAATTACGAAATATCATTTTCGTGTTGCTTTATTTATTTCTCCAGTAAATAAGTAATAAGCATATGTTATGCTGAATATTTTTCAGGAACTGCTGAATGTTGCTGCTTTATAAAATCCACTTGCCTAACTGTTGTCTTTGCAGAAGTCCAGAGATGGTGATTGGATGTCTTGTTGCAGATGGCGGTGGGGAAGGTGATGGGAATGAATATAGCTGAGGGGTTCTGAGATCTGAAATACCCCATGTCCCTGTTCCACTCCTTTGTGATCCAGATGATGATGTAAGTGAAGATCCACTATGTGGTAGCCGTATAGGTGTGGACCTGTTAATGAAAATAATTTATGGGTATGATTTCAGGCTACTTTCAAGGTACAAGAGATTCCAAACCACCTTAATTTTATACTGTTCATATTTTAAAAGAAATGTTACAAATTACTGTATTCTGCATATTCTTTATTGGATTTTTTACTTTAAAACTCATATATTTTCAAAAGCAGAAAGACAAAACAAATTATGTGAGAATTCAGAGATGGAATAAAAGAAACATTTTGTTATAATAATTTTGTATATTTTAAACGTGTGCTAGGAGAATGCAGTTTGCTTAATGATTATAGAGAACAAAAGTTTACTTTTTCTGTAACCATTATAAGCTTGCTCTTGATGTTAATAATTTTCACACTTTATTTTCCGTGTTTAGATGAAAAACCTGAAACACCTGCTGCACAGCTGCATGAAGTTGTTCAGGTTATTCAGAAAATCACTTTTGTGTAGATACTGTGCTGTCATCTCTGATTTGTAGAAGAATTATGAAGCAGACACATTGTTGCACCTTCTTACTATAAAATTGCTACCCTTTTTATAAAAGTACTGTGACTGTAGATCTTCACAGCTACAGGAACTCAGATTTTTGAAAAAAGCAATTTCAGAATAGAATCATAGAATCATGGAATAATTAGGGGTGGAAAGGACCTTAAGATCATCCAGTTTCAACCCCCCTGCCATGGGCAGCCACATCTCACACTAAACTATGCCATCCAAGGCTCTGTCCAACCCAGCCTTGAACACCGCCAGCGGATGGAGCATTCACAACTTCCCTGGGCAACCCATTCCAGTGCCTCACCACACTCACAGGAAAGAATTTCTTCCTCCTATCCAATCTAAACTTCCCCTGTTGAAGTCTGAACCCATTACCCCTTGTCCTATCACTACAGTCCCTAATGAAGAGTCCCTCCCCAGCACCCCTATAGGCCCCCCTCAGATATTGGAAGGCTGCTATGAGGTCTCCACACAGCCCTCTCTTCTCCGGGCTGAACAGCCCCAACTTTCTCAGCCTGTCTTCATATGGGAGGTCCTCCACTCCCCTGTTCATCCTCGTGGCCCTCCTTTGGATTTGTTCCAATGGTTCCATGTCCATAAAACCTTCCAACAATAACACATTCATATATATGATGGCTAGCCTGCACGATAACATTTCTTCAGTTATAAAATATAACCTTAACATGGTATACAGGACAGACAAGAAAACTCGGTCTCTCAGAGGAGACGGTAACATCTTTAAAAGGTATTTAATTCACCTTGTTGATCCTGCTCCGCTATATTGACTTGACATTATTCCAGATGACTGAGAACTTCTGTAGGATATACTACCTGTAAGAATTGAATTTTTGAAAACAGGACCAACATGAATTACTCATTTTACTAAAGAGATAACTTTGGAAACAAAGATCAGTACTTTAATTGCATCATTTGGAACAAATTCATGATCAGTTTCTTCAAGAATTAAAAATGGTGCACAATTACAATAGACAATGAAAGATAAGGACTTGGCTGATGTAATAAAGTCACCATGTCACTTAAGAAAGTATTAAGATAGATAGCCCAAAAAATTAGAAGATGTATTTTTACAATTTAACACAGCAAGGCATTTGCTGAGGCATGAGCTGTCTTCCAGTAGTACCTCTCACTGGAAGAAGATCCAGCAAAAGTGAAAGCTATCAAAACTCCTCAGCAGTACTCCAACAGGGCGTGAGGTGAAAAATTGTCTTTAGCCTGAACAGCTAATTCCTACATAGAGCTTAGCTGTCGCAAAAAAACATTACATTGCGTCATTCCTGAAAATCCTTTTCTAGTTAAACGAGTTACTTTCTTTAACCTCCTCTCATTTATTAACAATTATTAGATTGTCAAGATAGCTCTGCAGAGGTCCTTCAGTTCTTCAGCTAGTTATTTTTTGCCCTGTCCATATCTGAGAAGGAAACACCATTAACCATTGTTTCTATTTGCTGTATTGCAAGTATGATTTGATTAATTCAGCTTTCTCCACTGCAAAACTTTATGGGTTGATTCTGAAATGTGCTGAACACAACTGTTCTACATATAATTTTACTATCTGATTAAATATCTATTTATATTTAGACAAAAAAAAATACAATGACCTCATTCACTCTCTCATTATCTGTAAATTTATAGACAAACATGCAGAAGGATCTGAATACATAAATCAGACATAGCATTGAAAAAGCAGGTTTTGCTCCTTCATTACAATTACATTGCAATTGTATGTGTCTTTGTTTCAGAACATTTACACCATGTGAAAACATGAGTGTTAAAAGATCCTTTATGTGGCTGGAGACGGATTCTATTAACTACCGAAGCCAGGTGAAAGATTGCCTGAGAGCAGACTTTTGTAGACATGTGCTGAATGGAAAACCAAGAATGGGGAGCACACATAAACTGCAGACCATTAGGATTGCTGCAAAACTCCTCACAAATAACAGTACTCATGAAGACTACACTAATTTCAACAGGTTATTCATGTCTTAATTACATCAGAGTGTTATCCAAGTTCTGTAACAGCCCAAGAATGAAAGGAAGTACAGTTAAAAAGTTTTATACCCTATGAGAGTAAGATGGTGAAAAAAAATAATCACTTTTCTGAAGAAATTTTTTACCTCAACTTAATTACCTGACTTTTAGTATGAAATACTCCGGTAGTTTCCCCACTTTCTTCATGTGATTTTAGCATGACACTATGGACAATGTTAATCTCTGGTAACTATAACCAAATATAATTCTGAAGTTTAATAGGAGGTCAACAACATAAATTGCAAGTATGCCTGTTCTTTTCAACCATCATTGCACTATTTTCTTTGTAATTTTTGACTATGATTCCTCAGCAAAAGTTATTTTGGTTTCAAGTTATTATTTACAGAATAGAGTAGGTCATTACTAGAAAGACCTCATTCTACATTTTCAACCTTTTCCCATCTGCTGGAATGATGTCTACATAATAAGTTCCATATACTTCAACACAATTCAAGTTTGCTCAGTAAGTTGCAGATATATGGGATTTATTTTATTAATCCTCTAAATATAATGCAAATGTTATCCAGTTACAAACTTTATTTTTACTCACCCATACGTCCATCTTGTGGTGGAGTGATTAATGATAATCTTGTTGGACCAGTTGGTGTCTCAGGCTAAATGAACGGAAAGTTATTAATTACAATGTAATAAGTTTGTTAAGGTATTTTAAGAAATAGTGTTACATTCTTGAGGTGTTTAAAACCTGCACATTTCTGGTGCTCTCCACTGTGAATTTTGTTCATAGCACTGAAATGCAAAACCTCAGAAGTAAGGTGCTGCTTCTCAGACATTTTCATCAGAATACTAACACAGTGAAAAGCTCCTGCCTTCATTCTCATCTTAAAGATGTCATTCAAGGCTTGCAATTCCCCACTCAAATACAATCTTCTAGCACTGATTTTAGACCACTGACTTCTACACTTAGTTTTTACTAAACATGTTAAGATACTATACACTTGCCACAGAGAATAGACAGAATCAAGCAGCAAACAAAAATGTTTATGAAAGGTGAAAGATAACGACTGGTTTGGTTTGTGGGTTAAAAAAAGAACTTTTATCCGTCATAAATGAAATCTCAGGAATGTTTTGAGAATTAGTGTGATGTGAGCTTAAGTTCACCAAGTGATTCATCTCTTGTAAACAGACATCTGCAATTACAGCATTTTCATACAAACTGATCCCCTGAAATTCTCTTTATAGTGAGGGAAGAGAAACAGGAATGAGACAAATAAGTTTCCTTAGAATGAGATTAATCACAAATACTAATCCATAGGTTAGACCTATGGATACTGGTCTATCTATGCACACAACCAATTCATAGGTTATAAAGAAAACCCTGAGATGTTTGAACTGCACTGCAGATACCTGCACGAGGTCTGGTGAAGGTGGAGATCTTACATGTATTTCCATTCCTTAATATATTAGAACTTAAATTTAAGTGCAACTCTCAGTTTCATGCATTAGCAACATTTATTTTGGAAACAGTTAAAATAGTTTTATAACATAAGCATATTGTGATCTCAACATAGGAGGTTTAAAAGCCCGTATATGGCATATGGAGACTATCATTCTAGAAATCAATGTGATTTATTTCTTTTTGGTTCCTTTTGGGGGAGCATCTGACTTCTATTAAGCATTAAGCATAGCTGACATCAGCATGTACAGAAGAATTGCTTTGAAGGAGGGGGGGAGCATTAACAGTAAGAGAAATCAAATGCATATATATGTATATATACATATATATATAAAAGCATATATACAAGAAACCCCACTTACTTTCCTCATCGGTGAAGGTATAGGATCAATCTCCATTGGCTCAAATCTTACAGCAAAAGTCAACAAAAGTATGACATTGTAATAAAGCTAATACATTCATTGTAATGATTTAAATTATGTTATATTCTTATGTTCAATTTGAATACTAATGGAAAAACATAATATATAATGCATAACACAGAGTATTTAGGATTTACATTAAGAAAAATCTATTAATTGATTCTGAGCTTTGGTTTAGACATTTACAGAGAAATTCATTTTATAATTAACATTGTTATTCTTGTATTTAAGTCAGAATAAATATGCATGTTTATATATGTGTCACTTGTATTCACAACAAGGGCATTCTGTAATTTTACTTTTATTAAAAGTAAAGTCTCATCCACAGTTACAGAAATCTTTAAGCCTGAGCAAGCTGTACGTTCAATTTCTTTAAAAGTTAATGAGCCTGACTGGAGTTCATTCCATGTAACTTTAGACTGCTACAATATATCTATAGGTGTTTGTACGAGTCATTTAGGTTTTCCCTACAATCAGTAGGAAGAGCTCCTCACTAACTCATCAGCCTATTTATCCAAAAAGTCTTTAGAATAAGGTGCATCATGCCTTAGATATTTTTCCAGTGAGTAAAAAGTCTATCTATGCAAGTAGTTATCATGTAAACTTGGACAGGTAAGACCCTTCCCAGTACTTTCATACTTACTGAATTTGCAGAAGCAAAACACAAAATCAGAAAATATACTCATTTTAAACTCACTTAAAAATGGCTTTGTGTATTAAGTATCAGTATATAGTCACTGTTAGGATTTTTATTGAAAGTTAACAATATATACCTACATGTCAGAGGTGGAGGCATGACTAGGATGAAGAGAACATGAAGGATAACCATTCTGTTTTCTTGAAGGATCTAAAGCCATTAATAAATTTTAAATTAGAACATAGCTATATCCAGTGATATGTATTTAGTATCTTAAACCAACACTTCTTACTGGAAAATGGATTTCTACTTGTACTGGAAAATGGTAGTTGTGCAGTTTGTTCAGGAGTTTTCATACTAAGGGGGAGAAAGAAGAAACAAAAGATATGAATTAAGAGCTAGTTTGGTTAGTTCACTTGTCCAGCTGGTCAATAAGGTATAAAATCAATGCATTTTATCCATTAATAGCTGGCTTTAACACTACACCATTTACAATGAAGCAAAATAATAATGTATTAAATATAATGTAAAAAATGTAATAAAGCTATTAACTTCTTCATATTTTAATGTCTGTATCAGTCATTACCTGCCCAATGGGACCAATTTAGGATAACATTATGGCAAAATACTTTATGGAATAATAGATGTTAAAATACAACTATTAACTACAGTTGAGCCAAAAATCTTCTTTTCAATGTATACGTTTCCCAAACTTCAAAAAATACAGTTATCAAAAGAAATGTTAGCATATTTATGCTACTTACTAACAGCTATGTAAAACTGATAACAGCAGTGTATTCAGATAAGTATAACATAAATCATGTTAAAAGGGAAACAACAACAACAAAGCATTAAGAGGGTGCAGAAATGTTATTAGTGATGCCCCCTTCAGTTTAGTCTTGCAGCTGATCCTGTTTGATATACTCTAATGATGAGTCAGGAACAGCCTGCAGGCTATGAAATCTGAACACAAAGGTTCTGAAGATAGAAAGTTATATCAATATTGAGAACTCAATGTTTTTAAAAATGTGACTTTTCCCAACAATAATTGAAATAAGATGTAATTAAATGAAAAGCAATAGCATAGAGTGTATTTAGGGATCAACAAGACCTGTAAGTTGGAAATAAATATGATAAAAATATTAGGTTGTATCAGTTAGTGAACAGGTGGATAAGGGTGCACCACCTCTTGGTTATTTCTTGTTAAAATTTCACCTTTAGAGTAACTCCTAAGTTTTAAAATAAAGGGATTCTTTCCTGACAGGATTGATCACTGAGAAGGAAATGGAGGTGACAACAGAAATTACTGTCCATTTATTTCTGTCAAAATATGCATCTTCTATTTATACAGCAGAATATATGAGAAAGTCAAAACAAGCATAACTTTTCTACGGCTTTATCAATTAAACTTACTGATTTCTGATTACAAAGACTATTTCTCATTTACTTTTTCTGCATTAAACCCCTTACCGTTGTAGCTGCTGAATTTGTTGTGTTACTTTCTGGAGAGATTCTTCCAACTTTACTGTCTGTGAGATAATCATAGATTTAAACAAAATTTATTTATGTGATACAAAGTTCATTTTTACACAACTAGTATTTGAAAGTGTTGAAAGGCTGTTTTTTATTGGTTTTAATCTTAGATTTAATTGCTATTGCAGATTAATTGAGGGCAAGACTACAGCTGTTATAATGATCCATTAAACAGTCTGAAAAAGATAAGTTTCTTTGGGGCAGTTACAGACTTAGTTTGATTACCTTTTGTTAAGTGTGCTGGTAATATTGGGTAAATAAATACTAAGAAAAGAGCTTAAAAATAGGTGGGTTTTTTTCCCTCTTTTTCATATCTGATATAAAAGATATCAATAACTGTACAAAATACCAAATACCATGTTCCTGTATTTCTTATTTCAGACTCAAAATTTATTCAGTTCTTTTCAATATCTCTTTGAAATAAGCTTATGAGAAGAGTATTTCCTATTCTGCTATAGACACAAACAAAAATATCTCTATTAAAGAATGTTATGAGCTTGCGAAATTGAAGAACATTAAGGTCAAGAACATTAGGTCATCTCTCTAGGATGTGTATTTTTTACAGTCTTTCATTACATGATCATACATTATATTTTATGAAGAATGTAAAACTTTACTCAATAGCCTCAATACTGCATCTGTATTTCATCATTAATTGCCACTGTGTGACCTTAGTCCTTCATTACTTCATAAGTCTCATATTTTGATTTGAAGACAAATTATGAATTTTCTTGTTAACTTTTCATGCTTCTCCTTTCAGTATTATTAGAATTCTTTAATAACATTACCTGCTATACCTTTATAAAATAATATTTTTGGTGGGAGATATTATGCTTTTTTTTTTTTTTTTTTTTTTTTTTTTGCAGATGTGAAATTCTGCAAAGCAGGTTAAAGACAAAATCTAATGTATGTAAGATCTGGTGTTTTGTATTCTTTCTTCTGTTTCCTAATGAAAGCTAGGTTTGATTAAGAAAGTGACCAGTACGGATGTCAGGAAGAATGTATTTTACACTGTTACTCTGTAGGACTGGGTCATTTTAAGTCCAAAATGCCTTAAAGAAGGTGAATAACTACTCGGTTATCAGTATCTTTGGGTCCTATCATAACCTATCATATAGTCTAGACTTGCCAGGAGTATAGACATCAATGCCCATATCACACACCATTCTCTGCACCCCTGTATCTGTACAACTCACAGAAACAGCAACAAAGAAGCTTTTATCAAGGTAATGAGAGCTGTTGGTTGACACTGACAACAATGGCATACTAGAAATAAAAAAGGGAACCAGAAAGAAGCATGAGAACTGAGTTGTGAATTTCTTTACGCAGTACTCCACCTTTTCCAAAGGCCAAGACCTGCAGAGTGAAGACTGGCAGGAAGAAGCACCTGTGTCAAAAGGGTAGATTTGTGCATCTTCACCTCCCCAGGGTTCATTACCATTCACCAAACTATTCAGGCTGTAAATCATTCTTGTTCCATCCTCTTCCCACTCACCTTCATCTCAAAGCCAGTGGCAGCAAGATTCAGAAGGAGATTATAGCCCTGAGTGTGAGCATCTACTCCCACTCTCTCATCCTGTGTGACTCTGCCAGCTGTGATCTAGCCTCCCCTAGCTCCTTCAGATTCCCTCCCAGTAGCCCTGAAAGAGGTAGCATTGCTAGCTGAAACCCACAGGCAGGTATATTGGTGCACAGGGGAACTCTTCTTTTCCTTGCTCACCTCAGCTCCACTGTCAAATTATTTCTCCACCAAAACAAACTCACCAACACTAACCATAGCTCGCATAGGGTGTTTAAGACAACCAGCCTCTTCTGACCTTGACACAATGCAGTTTTAAAATACTTACAAATACATAAATTATTCTGAGCATTCCAATAAAAGGTGAATTTATTTTCTAAAAATAAACCATAACAACAAGGCAAACATAAGAAAAAAAAAGGAAAATAGCAGTTAGAGTTACCTTTTGTCTGTGGTATGCTAACAAATGTTTACGATGTTTCTCTTGAAACTCTGAAATCTAAATATAAATACAGTTATATCAAGCTTCACCTAATGACATTCATGCAGGTTCAGCAAAAAAGTTATGGAAAAGAACTATTTCATGGTATTCACGTATTTCTATATTTGAATAAGTATTTAACATATCTTTAAATCCTCTCCAACAAAACATACTAAGTTGTTATCACCACTAAAGTCTCATAAAGTTTACTTAATCTAGTATGACCTACCCCACAGTTAGTAGATTTATTTCACTGACTTTAATATTTTAGCACTATATTCAATAACAAGGTAAAGACATTGGAAAACCAGTTTAGCTGTGGTGTTTCTTATTCATTACTGCCAAGCAAACACAATAAAATTAATGGCAACATAAAAAGTAATGTGTCTTACTGGCAATTATAACTTGCCTTGTAAAAGTACCTTGTTAATTAAAAAATAATTGTTAGACACACTGTCTGGCAGTGTGTAAGCACTTCTTGGGTCCAAATGAGGATCATAAACCATGGCAGGTTAAAAGTGAAAAAAATACAAGGTAGGCAAGACAAGAGCTTCTGGAACAAATTACAGTAGACAGTAACTTACTAGTAAATCTTCCTTCTCACATATAAGAAATCTGCCAGAAAATGTGTAGGATAGAGATAACTGAGAAGACAAACCCCTAGTGGAGTATCTAATAGAAATGGCGTCTAATTACTTTTATGTCTCTGTAGAAGAACCTGAGAGGTTCCCACTGGATGCTCAACAAAAGATCAGAAGTTTCTTCAGAAGAACTGATGGAAGAAATGCCCACTGAGAAAGTAACGGCTCTGAGCTGCCTCCCACCACTCAGAAATGAGATCTTGGGTCGACAAAGGAGAAATCTGTGAAAACGTCAATTCAGTGCTCAGTACCAGCCAAAAAAAGCAAATTAGAAGTGGTTACAAAAGGAATAGAATAGGGAGCATCATTATTCCACTTAAAAAAGAAAAATGTATATTGCTATATCCTGAGTCTGCTTAACATCAGGAAGGCTATATAGTAGGTCTAGAAACAGTTCAGATTAACCAAAAGTATGTAAGACCTTTCAGTAAAAGAATTACCACATAGAATGCAAGTCTTCATGGCTGTAAAAAGGCAGTCAAAGAAGGGCTGCATTAGCAGTTCAAACCAGTGGTACAGATGGAGTACCAATGGCAGAGATGAAGCGCATGGGAATGGTTACTTTTTCCTCTAAATTGGATTTATGGGTATCAAATTAAACTAGCATGTAGCAGGTTAAAAACTGAAAAAAAAAAAAATCATTACCACACAGTGTATAAACTGTGGACCTCCATTACACACTATGTGATAGATGCTAAATATTCAGAAAAAAACCTGACAATTAAATGGGGAAAATTATCCACCAGAAGCTTTTGAATGCAATGGCATCAAACCCACCTTGAGAAATCCCTGTGCCACAGACCGTTGAAAGCTAGGAGGCTGTTCTGAAGACATACTACTACATGCCAGCCTTGCTCTCACATGCTTTCCTAAGCACCTGCTGTTCTGACTACATATGAGATTAGATATTAGATTAGATAAACCTTTGATCTAGCAGAGTATAAGCTGCTCTTGTGTCTTTGGATGCTGGCAGAAGTTCCGAATGTACCTTAAGGCCTTAATTACACTTCGGTATGTTTCCAACAGGTTATCTCAGGCCACAGAAAACCCACCTTAGTCTTTAGTGATTGTGTCCTCTTTATCTTTCTTTGACACATTACAGAAGTTTGCATTCACCTGTGATGGATTGGTGGTATAGCTGTCTGGATTTGTTCAGAATAACTGCTGATCATAATATATGCCGTTAAAAAGTGTGTGGAAGGACAGAGAAAGGCTTCCTGTTTTCCTTATTCACCTATACATCTTAGGAGGAGGAGTGCTGGGGAAAGGAACCATGCTCAGCTTTAGGGAAGTTTCTGAAGCAGAGAGTAGAGCAAACATGAACCCATAATCACCACTGAAAAAGCCAGGTGATCTTCCCTGGGTTACTTTTCTGCTAGATCAGGAAGCTCACCACAGGATCAAACAAGTACCACCCCAAGGGAGATAGGAATATACAATGAAGGTTGCAGGGGAGCTCAGGGAGAGTGCTCTGCAGTTCAACCTGGTGTACTTGAAACTAATGCTGAAATGCTCAGTAAAGAGGGACAAAGGCAAGCCCAAAAGCTAAGGGAAAGAGATGAAGAAAACAAGCAGTCATCAGGAGTTTATATGTATTCATTTAACCCAGACAGCTACTAAAGTTCCGGACTGGATACTCAGCCTGAAGGAAGGGATTCTGCCTGGAATTTACAAAAAGCAGGAAGGAAAGTTACCTTGGAATCATTTGTTGCTTCTGTCTGAAAAGGCAGATCTGGTTTCAGGAGAGAGAGAGGGAGCATTCAGCTCAGGATTTCAGCTAGCTCAGGTTTTTACTGTGTAACTCACATATTTTACCCTCATATATTTTTCCCATTAATATAAAAAACATTAGAGGTTGCTCATTATTTTATAGAGTTAAAAAGTTTAAGGCATATTCACCTGTGTTATTTCTTTTGAATATTTCTTGCATAACGTATCTATTCCCATGAACAGTGATTGAATATCAGGACTTGTCTACCAAGAAAAGAAAGTATATTAAGGTTAGCACTTATATTTGCAATTATATTAAATAAATAATTTTGAGAAGTGCTCCTTAGATTGATAGATACACATAAATAAGAAAGACAGATTAAGATGATACAGAAATAGAAAAAAAAAAAAAGCCATTTTATTTAATGCCCTTATTAACCATCTGGAAGGTTTTCTGCCTGTGTTTAAATATATTACACACGTATGTATTTATTGTAACTAAGGAAATAACAATTTCCAGAGGACATTCAGGCCAAATGTTGCGGTCCTCTGTTTTGGCTCTCACCATCTCCAGCTGCATCTTACAATCTCGTTTTGTTTCAAAGTCCCTTTTCAGAATAGTTCCAACACTGACCGGGGGCCCTTTTTATCTCCTGCTTGTCTATCCTAATGTAAGAAAAAAGCCCTAAAATGATAGCTGAATTTTCTAAGTATATTATGACTGAGTCTTTTAACCAGAGATCCTGATGTGGCCTCACAAATGGCCATTTGTGTTTTTAGAAAATGCTAAGTGCTCTGTACATAAGCCATCATTGTAATAAAGATATATTTATTATTCATGGTGAGAAGTAAATGATACAAAATATTAAGTTAATTTCAGAATAATCCAGAATACATGTATCCTTAATTTATTCATAAGAAAAAATAAGCTAAATACAAACCCAAAATAGTTACACTAGCTATAGTACTAAATTATAATAGTACATTAGTAAGAACTAACAGTGCTCACATTTCAATTATCTCCTACAGTAACAATGAACAGCTTTTAAAAACAAGGAATCTAGCCAAAAAAAACCCTGCATCTAAAGGTCCTTTTTGACATGCTGTGATTGTATGATAGAAGGTAGGTTTACAACTAGTCTATTTGAATAAAAAACAAAAAGAAACATCTCAGCATACTTAGATGATTGTCGTGGTTTAAGGTTTAAAAGCTTAAAGAAGGTTTTCCCAGAAAAAAAGGCATCCTTCATGTAAGAAACCACTTTTCAAAATCCAGTCAAAAAAACCTGAAATCATTGCAGGCAAAATGTAAATTAATCCCAGAAGTACTAAAGAACCTTGAAAAGCTTCAAAAATAAAAAAAAAAAGAATTCAAGAAAGGTGAATTTTTGAAAGAAATAAGAAGTGGGCCACCTGTGAATGAAGCAACAGTTTTCTGGGGTACTAAGAAAATAGTAAGAGAAGTGCCATCATTTAGATTAAAAATATTCCATTGAAATATAAAAAGAATTAGGCTTTGCTCCACTTGAAAATGCGCAAACATATAGAGAGGCAGTATTTTTACCTACTCCAAAAATAGTATAGTAAAAAGTCAGGCATGCAAGACTAAATAACAGCTGCATTTGCCACACTGATTTTTAACGTGTGCTTAAATGATATACTTACATGTTTATAATAATAAGAGGAAATTGTTTCTCATATGTATGAAAAATAATTATGTGAGGAACTACATTAATAAGCTGCATTGGAAACAGATTTATATCATTTGTTCCTTACATTATGACATCAGCTACTTTGATGTCCTGTGTAGCAATTCATCTCAGCAAAGATGGCATGCACTCTTTACTTAGCGTAGAACTGTGGGTGTGGCTGCCAAATGCAGATCTGGTTATTGATGAGCTGCACTTGCATTGCTCTCACTAGGGGAAATAAACTGCTTTTCCTTGCTTTCCCCAGCTACTAATTTTTATAGAACTCACAAGAGGAAATTAATTGTATTTGAGACTTCCTCTGACCTTTTGAATTTGATTGACATTAGCCAAAACATTCAAAAATATCCACAGGGTGAATTGGCAGATAGAGAAAGAGAAAAGCAGATAGACAGTACAGTCTAACTTATCTACAGTATTTCAGTAAAGAAAACACCAACAAGACAATAAATTTTCATCATATTCATAAAAATACATTTGGCACCTTTAAAATGTTCTCATGAGGAGGCGAACTCTAGAAATCTATTTAGGGCCCTAACAAAGCAATGACCTTGGTTTAAGTACCATTCCTGTCTGAAAATAATATAAAAGCCAATGAGCTTTGTTGCTGATATAAGAATTCTTTAAAATAAACGTTTGTTGAACACTATTTATATTTTATCTGTTGCATGGAGGAGTAGCAGATGTTAATATGATATTCTGAAGTAATGAACAGCAAGATTCTGATTTATCATGACACTTAAACATCCTCTGGGAAAAAACAAGTGTGGATCATGAGACATAGAAGGAAGATGTAAAGGTGACAAGCATGCATTACTGTAAAGAAGGGAATATTTAATGTGTAGATGTTGATTGGCCCAATATACAATTTAATGAGGAGTTTCAACACATTTATAGGACCTCCTACTCATTAGGAATTCTTCCATTGCATCAAGCTCATAAAGCTTACCAGGTATATTTCCACTTGGGCTCCTGAATTACGGAGTCATGACTTTTTTATAGGCACCTTTAATTATCATTCCAATCATTTTATCTGTTCTTAATCAAGGCTAAGCAATCATCATTAATGTCCTTTTTAAAGAATATGGTAATTTTTCTTCCTCCCAGTCCTCCAGAGCAGCAGCAGGTTCTAATGAAACATCTAATATTTTTGTTGGTATCCCGATCATTACATTTTTTTAATTTCTTCAGTAATTTTGAAGTAAACTATCAAGGTCTGTTAAGATGCTGCAACTTAAAACTGATCTAACTTGAAAGTTAGCTTTGTCTTGAGCAAGGTGTTGGACAAGAACCCTGACAACCTAAATTATTCTGTGACTGAAATTCATAACAAACCTTGCAGCCAAGTTAGGCTGATATTGAAAGCTTAATAAAATACCTCCTTTAGGAGTTTTATGAGGGGCTTTCTTAAAAAAGAATTTGATTAATGTGTGCATTGTTCCTTCATATTATGTTTGCATTCTGTTGGTTTGCTTTAATTTTTTGTTTGTTAGCATTTTCTTCTTCATCCTGTTTCAGTTCTGCAAGATTCTGTGTCTACAACAACGAAATATAGTGTGACAGCTTTTTACTTTAGTATATGCAGCTTGTATAGTTAAATTATAGTATGTG
This sequence comes from Myiopsitta monachus, assembly GCA_017639245.1. Lineage (NCBI taxonomy): Eukaryota > Metazoa > Chordata > Aves > Psittaciformes > Psittacidae > Myiopsitta > Myiopsitta monachus. The sequence continues at coordinate 110,575,876 of CM029917.1, read as the reverse complement.
GAGTTAATGATTTCAATATTTAGATATACATCAGTTCAGTTTAAAACATATCTAGAGAAAGCATGCCCTCCTTCAAGGTCACCTCTTCAAAATTAGTCCCAAATTTTCCTCCATTTTATATACGACTGCCTTGTAGAACACTATGTGTTAGCCACATTGAATGCTCTTAGTATTTTTCTTCTATTGCTGTAAGGCAGGCTTGTCCCTTAGGTAGACGTTAGTCTAGGAAAATAGAAATTGTTTCCCAATTCATCTATGAAATTAGCAAAGGAGAAGATGGTTCCTGAAATAGGAAAATTCAGTCTTTCTGATTATACTCAAGAAAGGGAATTAAAAGCTATTAATTTTCCAGTGAATAGTAAGAATTCCCATCAATATTTCAGATCCTTTCTTAATCACATGGCCATGAAGAAAATAGTTAAACTTAAGAGAAAACAAGAAAAAAATCCCAATACACTTGAAAACATTGAAGCATCACCATACAGATTTTCAATTCAGTCCATTACTAGAAATAATTCATTACAGTCCACTCTCTCTGATGTACAAATTCCAAAATCAATAAATATAAATATTTTTCCTCATTTTTAAAGTAGTCAATGATGTTACACTGTAGCTAGTTACTTTTCTGGAAAGGCTGGAGTAATTTACAATCCCGCAAAATCTGAAAACCTAAGAAGTCTCTGTAGGCTTTATTTGAATAAATCCATAAAAGTAAAATCTGTGTAGTGCGTAAGTATCTTAAGTCTATTGATTTATTATCAGTAAATGTTTGTGTCACAGTTGGCAAAAATAGGAAAGTATTTTGTAGTGCAGATAATTTAGCTGTTAAGCAAACTACACATTCATGTAATCGAATACTAAAGCTTTATATAGAATACTAAAGCTTCATTTACCTGTTTTGAAAGGACTAATGTACGACAAGGAGTTCTACAGATCAAACATTCATCTTTTTTGCCTGCAAGGTAAAGACAAATTTAAAATATACATTGAACTGAATAGATATTGAATACATTTTTAATAGAATGTGATGCCTATACTTTTCTTTGGAGCCTGTGGAAGGAATCTGGAGGTTATACAAAAAGTACAAATAAACCTGAATAAAGAATTTGCCTCCATAACCATTACACACAGTTGCATGTGGACAATGTGTGTGAATGTCATCAGGTCTTACTCTTGCAAATAAACATTCATGTAAAAGCTTTTATGAATATCATTAGTATCAGTGAATGCAGATGACTTTCAGTTTTGTTGATTTAAATGGGACTACTTGTCTGGTTTAATTAAACGCATGCCTAAATGTACTAATAACGCAACCAGATACGAGGCTTTAGACTGGGACCCAGTCTGGGTCTCTCAACAAACTACATGAAAACTTCTAAGAATTAATAATTTTGCATAGTGAATTTTTCCAGCAAAAAAATTCATCGAATCACTTTTTAAAACTTTATATTTTTTTAAATGCCTCTTTATTTGCAAACGCATTAGCAAATTTTTCTAGCAAATGCGTATTACTACAACAGTTATAATTGATAATGATACCAGCTGCTTCTTTTCTAAGAATTCTAAGGAGCAATGTTTATAAGCATCTTTAAAGAGTAAATACATTTTAAATGTGATATTACCAAAATTACTGAATTCACAGCAAAAGAAAATATATCTCAGGGGTCTTTTTCTGCCAAACAATGTAAAAAGCAGACCGGAAAGCTGGTATTCACGCTCTAGGATCCTGACAGTTGCACTTAGAGAGAGCATTTTATGATTTTCCTTCCTTAACAGTAACCCTGGGCAAATCTGTAGTCAAAAGTTTCCTGAAATACAGAGTGATTTTATTCTGTGTGCCATTAAAAACCCCAAAGTGTTTAACATAGTCACTAGAGAAGAATATGAATATTTGTCTGCTATTTTTTTGTTCTGAAAAGCAACTCCTTTATTCTGCTGTTTTCCACAGATCTTCTGTGGAAGATCTAAGATCTAAGCACATCACAGGAGTCCCAGAATATGACCCAGGAATTGTGGGGTCAACACACAAGAGTTTCAAAACATCATCTCCAATCCTCTTAATGCTGCTGAAAACGTTCTGTTTCGGCGTCACTGAAACACTGAAACTGTATCAGTGACAATGCTGAGGTACACAATGTCTTGAGACTTTTAGCAAAACCTGCCCCAAACTAATCCTATGTTCTGCAAATTGCCCTTTCGCTTATGACAAAGTGTGCCCTTTCCAAAATTAGACAGAACAGAATGCCATCTTTGGGGGGTTTTCTTTACAGTACAATCATGCATTATTAGCACCCAGACTCAACTTTTATTAAAACCTCCATTTTTTAGTGTCTAAAGGCTTACTCTCAAAGCCACATCACTCCAGTCAAATCCACCTGGAGGCAGAAACAGGTGGTTTTTACCGTTTAAAGAAAATCAATGGCAAGAACTGAAAACGCTTATCAAAAACAAACAGAAATGCCCAGGCCTGGGTTTTTACCACAGTGAGTAAGGAATGCTAATGGCTAAAGTAAATATGCACACACCAGCAGCTGAAGCAGAGGGCCAAGCTGCCCTGCCTGCGGTAGCCATTACCTTTTTGGAGGCAGATCTCACAGATAACATGCCCACAGCTCGTGAGGCTGAACTGTTGGGCGGGCTTGTGCGGCTCACAGAAGCAGACATTGCAGAATACGGCAACAGACATGGGGTGCAGGGGCAGGAGGGCCGGGCAGGGAGCCGGCAGCTGAGGCAGGTGCTGGCGTGAGGCCTACAGGCCTCCTGCTGCCATGTTCCTCCTCCTGAGGCTCCTCCAGGCACTGAAGTGAGGTGTGGCCGTGCCCCTCCCACCGCATGGGCGCCTGCTGTCAGCAGGGTTTGACCCTCACACCCCCGTAAACGAGGCTTCCTGGCCCTTCACTACCAGACCAAAGAGAGTGCCATGCATGGGGTCCCCTCTAAGAGATTTCCCCTTCTCTTCCTCAAACGTGGGCAGCTGAGGTCAGTCAACATTCAGGGCTCTGGGTAGGTGCTTCCCCATGGGCTCTGTCCTCCTCACAGAGCCAGCTGTGCAGCGGGGGCTGCTGTCAGGACAGCAGGTGTGTGGAAAATGGTGGTGCTTTTTCACTCTTTCGAATGCAGGAATCGTAGGATCACAGGTTGGGGTTGGAAGGGACCGCAAAGCTCATCCAGTTCCAAACCCCTGCCATGGGCAGGGACACCTTCCACTAGAGCAGGTTGTTCCAAGCCCCGTCCAACCTGGCCTTGAACACTGCCAGGGATGGGGCAGCACAGCTTCCCTGGGCACCCTGTGCCAGTGCTCAGCACCCTCACAGGGAACAACTTCTTTCTTTTATCTAACCTAAATCTCCTCTGTTTAAGTTTGAACCCGTCACCCCTCGTCCCATCACTACAGTCCCTGATGGGGAGTCCCTCTCCAGCATCCTTGTAGGTCCCCTTCAGATACTGGAAGGCTGCTCTGAGGTCTCCACGCAGCCTTCTCCAGGCTCCGTAAAGGTTATCTACTGTCACAGGTTTCTTGTTGCTTCTTTGAGTGAGGAAAAAGCACGAAACAAGGAGTTTTGAGTTTCATTTCCTAGCCTGAAAAAAAAACCCAGGGCTTGCTCATTTCCCTTGATGAAAATTTTATGGGAAAATTCCCTTACAGATCTGCTTGCAGTGCAGACTGTAGCTCTGGGTACAACAGAGACACAGACTGCACAGGAGCAACCTTTGGCTTTTAACTGCATAAAGAATACTGACCCCAAAGTGCTTCCCAAAAGAGCTATGATTCAGCTCTTACTTTATACAGTTAATTAAAAATCTTGAAGGAGACTGAAAGCATTTCATCAAAGCAAAGATATTTAATTATTATTATAGATAAAAAACGAAATACTTTCAAGCTATTAGTTGAGGCTCCAAGTCTCAGTGCTGGTTTGAGTATAGACCTAATTTATATAGAGGAACGTAATCAGCTCCTTTATAGATTCTGACATGGTGCCTCTCCTTTTGATTTAAAGCTTAAGTGTATTTTAAGCAAGAAAAGTTTGTATGTAGTTAGATGTAGTTAGATGGAGTTACACTAAATATCAGCTAAATTCTGAAACACAACCTTGCAGCAATCCTTTATTAAGCTTTCTTCATTGTCTTCATATACCATATAGTTTTAACACATCTTTCCATCTTACCCAGCAGCAAAGGTGTTATTAGAAGACATATTGTGTGTGAGTGCTCTATAAAAGTGAATTTAATAACACTTATTTCAATTTAATAACACTTATATCAAGGGCATTTCAAGTGACAACTCTAAAGTCTCAGGATTTTTAAATCTAGGACACACCTCAGTGAGTAGCTTTATGAGATTTAATTTTGATTGATGCGGTCCGTAGAGCATTGTCTTTTGTCTCTACTTTGTATCAGCTTTATAGAGTCTCACATACTCACAGATGCATTTTAATTCTCATGCTGGAAATGTAAGTGAACTTAAAGGGCAATGTTATTTCCTTGCTAATGAAAACAAAAGGTGAGAAGATAGAAAACAGAAAAAAACCTGTGCCTTTGAAACAATAATTGGTCTGGAGATATTTCAGCTTTTACTACCTTTTAAATTAGTGAAGGGTCTGGAAAGAGAAGTAGGAAGCCAAACCACAATTTTCTACTATCACAGTGCTATCAAGAAACTTTTTCAAGTTAATTACATTTTAATCAAGTGCTGAGATGGGTGATGTTATAACCACCTCCAACTCCTTCTTCGACTACTGCTGCTTTATCTGAATTATTAACTACAGCTTTTGACTTTTAATTACATGATACTGTAGCTTGTTCTACAAGTTGTACATAAACTATCTAAATTAAGGCCTAAAAATACATTCAACAAAGTTGCAGTAAGTGAAATATAAATGCAAGATTAAGTCAAAAACTGGCAAGCTCCTTAGACCGTCATCATACGGTTGCTGAATAATTAAAATAGAAATAATTCTCTAACACAGAAACAGACTGAAGAATTCAGTGTAGTAATAAAATAAAGAAAATAGTCACGAATTCACCGTTTATGAGGAAAGCTGTTATTTGACTTACTTTGGCATACTTCATAAACAACGTAACTTACATAAACAGCAGTGGGAGAGGTCTGATATCATCTCTATAACCTAATGTTTAGGGCTTATCTGGGAGTAAAAAGGAAGTAAAATTCCAAATTGTTTGTCTGAGTCCCTCTCTTCCATGGTAATTGCTGTCAACCACTGATCATAATCTTAAGGGTGGGCTCCACTGCCACTGAAAACTTTGAATATTTTAAAAGAAAACATTCACAATTATATTTGAGGAAAAGGTAGGTGTTACAGTTAGGTGGACTTCAAGACACTGACAACAACTTAGGTGCCGCAGGGGATATAGTTGTTTCTCTGCCTATTATCTGAACCTTATTCAATCTAAAATGCTGAACTGTTTATGGTAGTACTGAATAAGCAAGTAGAAAAACTCAGAATATTAAGTCTGGAGTTCTTTTATTTATTTCTATTTTCAATATAACAACCCTGATTTGAACTTAAGTGCTGCCTCAGTCACTGAATTCTTTTAGATTTACCTTCACATCTGTAGGGGGGGAAAACCTGATAAAGCTTGGGATTCAAGGAGTAAAATGTAAGGGGATGCCAGAGGTGGTGGTATAGATGGAGGAAGCAGGGTTAGAGAAGCTTGAGAGTTATATACAACCAATTTTCTCATAGGAGGGTTTTTTTATACGTGAGGTGTTACATGGTGTGCAATTTTTGAATTTGACATTTACTTTATACGACTTAAACAAGTTTCTTAGAGATAAAGAAATCTCTGAGCGATTTGATTTGCCAGATTCCAATGGAGATGAGGATCAGTGTTTGTACAATAGCCCACCAAACAATATTGCTGTTGGTTCCTTCACTTGTCTTCCGAAATTTTTCCTCACGCTCCTAAAGAAAAAAGAAATGCATAATTGTTACCTTTTGGCATCTGTATGTTTCACGCTGCTGTGCAGGTACCTAGACAGGCAGCCCTCGTCTGCACAGTAGTGAACAAACACTTTTTTCATGTTGATAAAAATGAAAGTTTGTTCTTATCCAGAGGGGGGGTATCTTTGAAAATAAAAAAAGAGAAGCAGACACTGTATCCTGAAGCAGAAAGGCAAACAGAGCTTTCCCTTCTTCACAGAAGGTACACTGTGCTAAATGTGTTCCTCTAGTGCAGCTTAAGCATTTTTAGGTTTACTGACACTTCCATATTGCAGTCAAGAACCATTTTGCGGCCATATTTCTTTCTTAGGTAACTAGTTGATGTACTTCAAACACGGTCTGACACCCTGCATACATATAGGAAAGTGAAAACAATAGATGTACACTTGTTTAAATGAAAGCTTTATTTCTAACTGCATGGAGATGTATAAACATATACAATCAGTCATTTCCAATAAACCTTATGCACATGGACCAGCATGGAAACAACAGCTGGCAACATCACTAGTGACAGTACCGGCCACCTGCTCAGGTCCTGTTGCTGACTCTGACCAAGAAAAACATATTTGGCAATTCTTGCTTTAAAATAACACCTGTTGCTATAAGCATGAGTTCACAGTGACTAATTAGTTTTTATGTTACAGCTTAAAAATACTTTGCAAGGCAATGTAGGCAATTTTGGTTAAACACCTCTAGATTTTTATGAGTTAGTTAAAAATAACACTGTAATTATATAACAAACTTCATAATACTTTATAAATCAATAAGCCTATGTACAATGTTTTTAACATTTCCATTAGGGAACATACGTACTCTTTCATAGTTTTGCTCTTTGGATATGTGGTGAATTTGCTCAATTAGATGTTCTAGTTTAAAGTTAAGATCATTCACTTTGTCTTTTGCTTGAACAACAGATTCATCCAAAAAATGTTCTTCAACTCTAATGTCCAAATGGATACGCTGTGAACAGAAAAGATGTTCTCATTACTGTGTCTTGTGTGCTTTCAAGATTCCTTAGAAAAAAAGAAACAATGGATAAATTCCCTTTAAGGTCACTACAGGAAACCAGTTTTAACTACTTATAGAAATCCTTCCTAAAATTAGAATAAGGTGGGATATTTAAAGTGTTTCTTAATTTTATTTTTAAATTAATTGTATGAATTTACAATCATCACTAATGTTAAGGCATTATTTTATGCTATCACTGATTCAACAACCAAGAAAATTATTTCTATTCTTTGTCAATATACTTAAATAAAAAAGCAGCATTAGGACTGCTCATTGTGTTTCGCATTCCATGCTAATATTACAGAAATTACGTTCTTCTGGAGTATTGCAGGATGCTCTTTATAGATGCACTTCGAGGATTTCTGCACTAACAGGAGTATAAAACTGGAGATCAGCTGAATCATTATTTGCATGTAGCATAGGTGTTGAAGCAGAACCATCCATAAAATGTCTTTTTTATTTCTCCACACACAGTTTATCCAGTGTGAAATACCTCCCAGTAACCTGTTAACTATTTTGCAATCTGTAACAAAAATGCCCCAAACCTGCCAAACAATAGACCCATAGACAGAAAAGAGGAGAATGGAACTTGCAATATTATGCGATTCACCTTGGCATGAATGAAAAATTTTACTAAAACTGATAGAAAAAGTTCTTCTAAAAGCCAATTTGTACCTAAGACAAAATAAAAACATTTTGGTGAAACAGATGATCTGCAGAAATCTTAGAGCTTGGTATTGCCATGATAGAATTTTGATCTTCTCAGACGTCAACTGCAAATGAAGAGCACATCTTCTTTCTACTCGCTTAGAGTTAGCCAAGTCAATATCCAGTAATCCATCTCACAACCTCACGGTAGCCTTTAACTTTGACGCAGTTCAAATAAGCACCACTGCATCTGGTTCCTTGTTTTTTACTTCTGTGCTTTTGTGCTGAACAAACCACCCTATTTGATATCTGCGCTATTAATGTTCTTCTTCCCTTCATATGTTCACTTCTTTTAATTTAGATGACCAGAACTGTACATGGGGCATACGTCATATGCAATTATATTAATACAGCTCCACTATATAGGATAAAAATCTCCTCGTGTATCCTCAGAATCACACTCGTGGCATGTAGTTAACTATGACCAACCAACGCTTTATCCCCCTTAGTCTCTCTAGCTGCTGAACTTTGCAATTTTTTTTATTATTAGAACCTAAATACTTTTTCAAAGCGTATGATTTAATTTCCATTCATTTCTGTAAATCAGGCTGTAAAAACACCGACTAATTCCAGTGTAATAATCCCACTCCAGTACTGTTAACTATTCTTGGTTTTGTGTCATCTACACATTCCTAAAGCATGCATCTAGGATGAAATTTGGCCTACCTCAATCTTACATACTTCTAATTTGAGCCAAATAGTTCTTCTTATTAAGCAGAATCTTTCACATTCAAAGTACTGTACAAACATCAAAGCACTCTACAGTTGCTAGTCTTTCCTCTTTAATCTTGACTTCTTAAATAGCAAAACAGAGTCTTTTTATCTCTACATATTCATGATTCTAGGTTTGTCCTTTTTAATTACAAGGAGATGTTTAATTACCTGCGAGAATTTAGACCAGCTTCTTACCTAGTTTGTAATCTCTGCAGTTTGTAAACAATGGATGCTATTCCAACAACGAATATTTAAGGAAACACTTACCAGTTTACTTCCTGCTAATGCCACAAGTCTTGTGGAGTTAGACTGTAAACAGATAAAATGCTCCCCAGAAAGGTAAGATGTAAAAGAAAATGTTCCTTGAGGCCCGTACAGTTTTGACAATTGTACCTGTAATTTAGATATTATATATGTTGGGTATGTACATAATAAATGTTAATGAAACAATCAAAAAACAGCACTGTGAATTGGATGTGAAATGTAATCAATTAAACCTCCTGACATCATTAAATTTATCTCAATTTCAGAATAAATTTAGAATAGAATTTAGAACAAATTTCGGAATAAATTTAGAATAGAATTTAGAATGAATTTCAGAATAGATTTAGAGAAAAATCAACAATTTCAGTTCATAATGAACACTGAAATGTTATGGATTTCTGCAACGTAAAAAAGCCAAGAGTTTCTAAAGCACTTAACATTTGAAAACTAAGACTTACTTTAGGCACAGATCTAAGTTGCCCATTGCTGAAAAAGCTTGGGACCTCTTAGCAGCGCAGGCAGTTGCTACACAGGATGACTGCATGCAGCCTCATGGTAATCTTGAGTTTTGCAGTTTGTTTTATTATCAGCTTTCCTTTCTGCTGCTTAAGTACATTTTGTACCACCTTACTTCATTAGTGAATTTTCAGGGTTTTTTTAATTTACCCTGTTTTCTCAGTTGTCCCATACTTAATGAGTTTCCCAAAGCCAGTATTAACGCAAAAATTGTCCACGCACCTCATTATCAAACATTTTCACTTTTATTTACCTTGATAGAAATCAAGAGGTGTTTATAACTTTCAGCATCAAAATACTGAAATAGCAGTAGACTGAAGATCTCCTTTTCCCTCAGAAGTGTCTATTGTCTATTATTTTTAGATAGTGTCGCCTGCCAGTAGCAAAAGTGAACTCATAAATCATACAGAAACATTCATAAAGCATATTTACCTCAACAGAAGGAGATTTAACAGTCACAAACATTCCTAAACCAGGAGCAGATTCAAGAAAATTCCTGGGTTTTTATATCCCAGCGTTGTACTTTGTAATTCCCTGAATGAAAACAAAGGCAAAAGTCTGTTAAACAAAAGCAGAGTTTAATATTAAACATCTTTATTGCATTTTCAGCAAAAATATAAAGATAAATGATTAACAATAAAGTAGTAGATGTATATCATATGCTTTTGATTAAAATCACTCAGGGGGGCACTTTGCAGCAGTGTGAAATGCAATAAATTTTTACTACACATGAAAATGCTCTACAATATTACAAAAATGGTCAATTAACAAGTAATACTTTCTGATTACTTCTACTGATGCTCTGGCAAGATACTATACAGAAGGCACAGTAAGACGTCTAAAAGCATAAGTATGCTGTATTCAAATTCCATTTTTAATATGGTCTTACATATTTATCAGTAATTTAATGTGCTTGGTATATCCCACGTGAAATGGAACTTTTGTACATCTTGAACTGCTTTTATCCACACCAGCATTAATCAGAAAAGTAACTCTCCCATTCATATGTGGAAAAACATGTTACAGAAATTCTGGTATAAATGAGAAAATCAGTCAGATTGCATAAAAGCAGACATTGAAGCATCAATTCCACTGCTGTAGAGTTAGAAGACATTCTTTTTCTTTGTCTAGTCAGTTAAGCACTCTAGAAACCTGCATTTCTTTGTGTGATGGATACACAGAATATGTGAAGACACCATGACTAGCACCCGCTGTGGGGAATTATTTTTAGTGTGCCCTTTTCTTATCCCCGTAGATTTACCATATTCATCAATCACAGAATTTCCTGTTACATTACAAGCTATCTTTATTATTACATAGGTTAGAACATCATATAACATTGACAGATACCTACCAATTACCAGCGTATCCCTGGGAACATCTTCAATTATACATTTCTCTTCTCTTTCTCCACTGTGAAAGTAAAATGCAAGTGAAAATGAAATCCAGAAGTTCATAAGAAATCCTATTAAGTGGCTTTTCATGTTTTTTATGTATCCCAGTTGTACTGCTTTTGAAAGTAACTATTTACAAATGTAGTCTTGTGGTAGTTCTCTGTTTGCTGCTTATCAGTGTATTTTTGAGAAAAAAAAACAGTGAGAAAAGGCAGGTGGTGGTTACACATTTATAAATAACTACATTATGTTCTGCAGAATGAGATCAAATGAAAAAGATAACTGGTAAAATCTTTCTCCTTTCCCAGCATCTAGATTAAAACTTTATGTTATGCACATAGAAGTACATGAAACTGGAAAGGACTCTTCAGGTACTTGAGATCAGTTCCCTTGGTTACTGTAAGCAACCACATTGGCTATCTCTTCCCATAAACTGCTCAATTTTCGACTAAAATGAACTTGTTAATTTATCTTTCCTATTTATTCTGGGTGACTATTCCAGGGTCTCACTCTTCTTTTATTAAGTTTTGTAATTTGCAGCCTAAATCATTGAACATCTGTATACATATGTACAAAACCAATAGAGAATACATAAAAGGGCTAAAAGAAATATGAAGAAGTCAAACAAACTCAAGCAATAAAAGAATCTGAAACACTAATGAATAGGACACAGCAGGAAGAAAACAACAAAATTAACACTTTCTGAATGAGATTTTTCTACATAAGAATGTCTTTTTTGTAGATACTGCTTAATAAATTCTCCAAAGTATGTTATAGTGTAAATCAATGATTGAGGCCTTTCTCTTTACTCTTTGTACTAATATAAACCTATCTGCGTGTCAGATGATGAAGTAATTTACCATTTAGGTGTTCCTTGTCCTATAAACTGAGATCACTGTGTCTGAAAGAGTGGTTTCAATGGGAGAGGATATGTGGTCATTTACCAGCAAGGAAGGATCCGGCTATGGGATCATTCCCAGTATAAAGAAAATATCTTCCAGCTCATTTTTCCCCTTCAGAAGCTTGCTACACTCCTGTTGAAGGCACTCTCTCCAGCCCTGCCATGTTCCTCAGCAGCATCTGAGATATGATAATGAAATTGTTCAGTGATGTCCTTGCATCTATCTTCAAGAACCTCTCAGTTTACTTCAGAGTTCAGTCATCCTGACTTTAGATTATGGGGTATAAGCTTCCTCTACTGCGCACACACATGCTATGTATGCATGTAGACAAGGAAAACACCATTTCCTTATTGGAAGTTTATCAGCATTTATTTTGCTTAAAAAGGTAGAATTTGGACTTTATGTTTTCTTTTCATATAGCTGTCAAATGCTCAGCTGCAGAAGCTGTATCCTCAAAACAATGCATACACCAAAGGATCACAAGTAGTCCTTTTCTCATATAATCTAGCACCTTCTTTCAATTGCTTCTTAAAATGTCCCATTTGCATTTAGTGTTATTTGGTTACACCTATAAATAAAACTATGTTGGGCTTCCTATCCAGTTCTGTAAGCACAGGCTTACAACCATCATTAGTTCAGCCCACTTCACATCTTGAAGTAACTTCACGGAAGTTCTAGCACAAGTATTAGTTCACCTCCAGCAAAACACAACATCCCCATACTGATAAAGAGATTAGGAGACAAGGAGAAGTGATTCCTTAAGCATTTTTTCTCTTTTTTTGGCTCCATGTGGTTAAGGGTAGGGGGATACAAATTGCATCTTATGGCCATTGAATCCTTAGGGGTCTCAAGGGTAATATTAGGACTCTGTTACTGCTTTAGCATTTATCCATCAGAAATAATTTTAGATCATATAGATTCTTGCCATATAATTGGACTCTCATGACTTCACCAAGGAAGATCTTAACTGGCATGCACCTGCATAAATTCTCATTCCCTGCTACACCTGAAAGAAGTAAATATTTATCTGCAGCCTGTGAGCTACTTGAGCAATCATCTTTTTAACTCTTCATTGACTACTTGAGGTTTCCAAAATTCCATTTTCCGATGGCAGAACACAAGATATACAAGGGGACACCACTTTATCCTTTACTCTGCCCAGACCACTTGGGACAGACGCATTACTTATGTACTTTTGCTAGCAGATGCTGACACAGTAGGGCTGCTGGACTTCAAACAAACAAAAATAATACAGCCTCCAAGTGATCAGGTTGTTATGCAACACATTGAGAGCTTTTTGTCTCAGGCATGCACAGTACTTGTAAGTTATGACAGGCGCAACTTCTACATCCCATTAAGCAGGATTTAGCTGACTTCAGAATTGCTGTATGAAGTGCTAGGTTTATTTTCTGAGCATGTTAAATGTTGTCATGGATAGTCTGAGTTACCTTATCATGTTGGATCATTCGTGACAGATCAGATATTCCCAATGTACTTAATTACCTGGGACTTGGAATACTATGAAATGGGATTATTTGCCTTCAATACCATAAGTTACTCTCACATCTTTCCCTCACGCTCCAGTTATTTCCTGCTGGGGACAGTGCTCATTCTGATCAGTGATCAGAAAGGCTGCCATGCGCTTTCTCTTGCTTCTAGATAGGCACACATTAGTTTCTGTGACTGTGCTAAACTTAGTGTGCCTAGGGTTTTAGAACTGTTTTTCAATGAAAACAAGACTCTCCCTCCCCAAAATAATCTTTAACAGCAGACTCTGTGTCATTTTGACAATTGCCTGCAACTTGGTGGATGAGATTGATTGAATAGAGCTGGCCCATTTATAGTGTATGCTTATAAAGTATAGAGGTGGCCCTCTGATACAGCTTCTCCTCAGTTGTGGGAGCACTAGTTTACTTAGGAAAATAGAACAGGGCCTCAAGCTGCAGTTAGTAAGTTTGTTTCACACACACACACACTCATGCTGGGCATCCACCCCAATCATTTTAAAGAAGTTGGTAGAACGATATGTCTGACCTCTCCGGTACCGGGAGAGCTTTTCTGGTCAGCTCAGTTTCGTTCATAGACCACATCAGTCCTTCTTCTACCATGACTTATCTACAAAATTGCCTTGTATTTTCTTTAGCATTAACCACCAAGCTACTGGATGTCCGCAGAGAATCTACAGCCCATAAAAAACCCATATATATATGCAGCTTCATTTGGCATTCCTAGCAACCACGAGACAATAGGAAGAGCTTTCATGTGTTCACAGCCAGCTGACCTCAAATTACTTAAGGTACTGGACAAGTTATTCTCAGTAATGAGGTACCCTATTCCCCTACACAAGCTCAATTTGTAGTTTATGGTAGGACCACAGTTCAAGTCTATGGTGAATTTTTTGCTGCTACACTTATCTTTAACCATCTCTTCCATTCCGCAAGAATATCTGCCAAGGCGTCAAATCTGATTCTTCCTACAAAGCATTCTTGCTAATAAAATTGTCTTTACAAAGCTATTTAAAGTTTCCTCCCAAAGTATTTTCTGAGATTAGTTTAACCCAGGAATTAATTTACCTTTTACTTATTTTCTTCCCTAAATCTCATGTATTTAGGACCACAGTGTCTTGGCTGCCAGCCATGTGTAATATTGAATGTAAAGGAAAAGGAAGAGCTTCTCAGTGTTTCTTCACTGTCCCAGATATTTTAAGACAAATCCAAAACTATGCTGAAAGTAAAAGCTACAAAGGTCTATCCATATCCACACAGGGATCACGTACCTCATCAATCAGTTTAATTGAGATGTGTTGTTAGACATGTTTCCAGCACTAGAAAGTTTTTCACTAGAACCCACTGTATCCACAGTCTTGCCAAAAAATGTCTCCATCTCTAATGTTTGCAAAGGCAATACCTGGAACTGCATTTATGGCCAAATATTATACAGCCACAAGGGCACCTTAATGCCATATTTACCAAGGTCTCCTGTAGACACTGCTTACAAAAATCCCATATCCAGGTAACTGACTAGACAGGAAACTTCTGCTTGAAGGAATATTCATGTATGTAAAAACTCTAAAATAGAAAAGTTATTTATCACTAATTGGACTTTCCTGAAGTATTTTGGTTTTTTACATATTCGATTCCCTTTATACTCCACCCCCTCTTCTCATTCCTTCTCTTTCAGTGTCCTGTGGGAAACTTGTGGCTTCAGGTGCAGAGTAACCACTGGGACTGATCCACTAACAAATCATGTCTTGCAGGACTGAGGTTCTAAATTCAAGTCATGTATATGGTAAAAACATGGCAATGCTCATGTTTTCTGAGATGGAGATAACCATTTAACTATACAGTAAACAAACCTAACAGAAAAGAAAACGTAGAATGAGTAAAATTAATATAAAAAAAAAAGAAAAAATTGAAAAGGTGGAGAAATAAACTAAACAAAAAATATGAAAATGATATTGTAGTAAAACTATTTCCATTATAGAATGGAAACAGGGGAACCTGAAAAAATAGGTATAATAAAAAGAGTAAGTGAAACCATTTTGAAAACCAGGCAACAGTGGGAATCTGAAGAATGCATGATGCATAAGTTTCTATACTTAGCTCTAACAACTGTGTGTTTGTCAGCATTTGCAGGACCAACTTAGTCTAGTCTGATAAAGTTTCAAATTTCTTTGGGTCTTTGCAAGACTTATCTCCTGGAAAAAAAAAATAGAGAGAACCTTTTACACGTTTTAGCCCTGCAGAGAATCCAGTTTGCTCCTTTAAAATACATAATACAATTTCTAATATTGGCATATTCCAAAAAGAACCAACTCAAATCAACTCTCCTGTTCAATATCTGTGCTGTAATGTGTAAAACTGCAGTGTGCCATAAAAGTTTGTGGGCTGACTGTAAACATATTCTATTGAACAGCTATTCCAAAATTTTTTTCCTCATTGTTAGCCACAATTCTTTATAAGCCATATGTTACATTCATTGTGTAACAGTTATTTGAGCATTAAAATTTGCAGTCAGGACCATTTTCAGACATACTGTGTTTGTTGTATCTGTGTGTACCTTAATCTTAGATCATATTATAACACTGGTAAGACTAGGATGACACAAATAGCAGCAAACATTTAAAGAAACAAGGACACATTTACTGCATATATAAAGATGATATAATTTATGGTAAGGTCAACAGTGTTAACTTTGAGATAGTTGTCTTATAAGGGACACACACCAACAATCAGTTAGGTTTTAAATATCAGATAACACTTTTAATTAAGTTCAGAGGTTTTCTACTAGTATTCACACTTCTGACTTCTCTAGTAATTTTGTTGGCCAAATGTCCTCCTAACACATATTCTTCTCATTCTTGAGAGAAAAAGACATTTTCATATATTCGTAAGTCTCAAGACAAGTTTACTCTGTCTTAACCACACTGCAAACATCTGATCATTCTGATTTATGTAGGTATTTTCCGAAGAAATGCATGTTAAATACATCATTTAGAAAGATGACAACAGTGCCAATAAATTATAAAAACATAATTTAGACAAAATTAATTTCTAGGTATAAATAGCTGTAGATCAACAAATTACATTATTTAAGAACATTATAGTTTATATTTTGCTACCGATAGATTTTCACGTGTGAAGTATAATCTTTCCAAATGTCTTCTTTTCTGCCACTAGAGGGTACTCCAAGAACTTCCAGTTTATTTATAGCAAGGATTTATTTGGGGTTTTTGGTCTGTAAATGATCAAGTACTTTTGTCACACTAAACCTTAGGAATGTAACCTTTCAAAATCTTGATATTAAACAACAGCTTTCAAAATCAGTCTAATATACCTTTTCAGCAAAATAGTACAGCATACCCAAATTATAACATTGACTGACATATAGTTGAGGTTTACTTAAACTTATTCTACTTTTAAATTAACTAAATTATTATAGTTTTTTTTATTTCAGACACAATTCTCCGGTTCACATCCTGTTTCTTCATCCAGATTTGGACAAGGTATTCCATTATTGGCAGGTTGAAGAAGTACAAAACGAGTTCTGATCTTGGTCCCTGTCTTTCTGCAAATACCTCTACAGAGACCCCAGGAAGACCATTGTGAAACCTCACAGTCCAGTGGTGTTTCTGCAATACACACAATAAAAAGGTAACATTACATAAATTTGTGCTTATGTCAAATACATAGTTGGCAGAGCATTAAGATGATCAAATAATGTTCTTTCTTGTACAAAAATACATGTGACATTAGCAAAATCCATATCTCACAGACAAAAATGTCTGTTTTCAGCTTCTAAGCTCATGAGCACTCTATTATTATTATTGTAGTCTACAGACTGTCTGAGGTATTACATAAGTAGTGCAGTGTATTATCTACTGAATTGAAAACACAGAATTCCTACCAAAGAAAACTATGCTTTAAATAATTGTATTCAAAAAATTGCATTAAAAAAACATTTACTGTTGATTTTGTTACTCATTTGCCTCTGAATGTCTCACTGAAAACACCGGGATTAAAGGTTTTCTCTGGTCTATTTAGGTATATTTACATTTCTTTGCAGATAGGTACTGTTCTAACAGTTGTTCATGTAGAATTCCATGTAACTTTTTTTTCCTATTTGCTTCAGGATTACAGAAAAGTCACATTTTTTTGTCATTAAGTCATCTTGCTATTGTTTGGTATGTGCACAGCAGTTCCCTTTGCCAATAAGGATGTTCTGTTACTAGAAGCTTTTTAATACTAAAAGGGATTTCAATTGTTTTAATTTACTGCAAAAATAGAAGTCAGAAACCCTAAAGTGCTTTTCAGAATCTATACTTCCACTGAAAATATCTCATAAAAATATAAGTGACTATTCCTTCGCAGGTTAAATGAAAACTGTGTTTGTCATAGGAAATTGCATCAAAATTGTATTACAACATCCGTGGGTAAAATAGGTGTGCACAAGACCAGTTTCAAATTCAATACTGTATGTGACCTCTGGCACAGATTTCAGGTATTACAGTGGAAATCACTACCTCTTCTGTGACCACTCATTCCCATGTTTCTATAGGGAATGAGGGGGGCAGTTTGATCTTTGGGAATTAAACCTGTCTTTTTGATTCTGCAATATGTGTTTAAATAGACTGATTTGCTGGTTATATACAGTAAAACAGGGATCTATGATTAAAAATAACTTCTGAGATATCATATTTTAAATACATTCTTTTAAATTTGTATCCTAAAAAGAGCCAGATGTTCCTTTCAAATTTTGTGAGAAAGCCATATGACTAAAAATGAGATATGTAGCACTCATTTTGAATATAGTGTGTTTAGAAATAGAAATACATTTATTATAGCTATATATTGGTAGAGAAATACATTTATTAAAGTATAAATCATGCACTTTTAGCTGTGTAGGGAATGAGTTTAATTTTGCTGACTGTGAGGTGACTTCAGCACAGAGCAATCTTCAGACATCCTGGAGAAGCTTTTGGACATGGCAGCTCTTCTAGGAAAACATTGGGGATTTAGCCTTTTGTTGTCTCACTAGTAGTATTCCGGATGCCAGTCTTATTAACCCTTCTTCTTACACTTTGTAAAAATCAACTAGAAAAGTGTAATGAGAAAATCTCAGTGGACACTGCCAACTGCTACCTTTCCCTTAGAGCACCTATTACGTTAAGTATGCATTTATTAATTTGGAGATTTGAAAATTACCCATAAAATTGATTTGAGTCCGTAGTTTGAGTATCTTCTTGCCTAAACAAGATGATTAGCTGGTATTTTTAAGAAAAATGAGAGAGAACATATTTGTTTGCTGTGAGGGTGTATGCTTCTATCACAAATATGTCCAGATAAATTGAATTATATCAATTCTGATTGCATATAACTATCAAACACTGACCTAAAAAAAAGACAATAGTTCCTTTGCTTGGTCAACATGTAGAAATTTAAGGATGAATGTTTACTTCAAAGTTGCAAAGAATTTGGAAACTCTGATTCTGATCAGTATTTCTCATAAAACCCCCTGACCTATGCAATAAGGCTTGAGAAACCCTTACTGTGAATAGAACCCAAACCTTTGAACCATAGCTCAAATATGCAATCCTTATTCCTCATTTTTTCAGAAATTCTCTTTTGTCAGCTGTCTTATCTTATTTCCCACAGGTGAATCTGGAAACTATTCCTGTGCAAATAGGAGAATATTCTGCCTAATCACCTGTTTCATCCATATCACCTGCCAGATTTCCATATATTTTCTGAATTAATGGGAATAACAAAGCTGAGCATATCAAAGTACTAATCACTTACCTAAGACAGAGTCTATTACTTCGTTGCTTTTAGCTGGAGGATTAATAAAAGGTGCAGAAAGACCCAGCTGGGTTTTCTTCAATTTCACCATCGTTACTTGAGCAATAGGTGGCAAAATTTTGAGTTTGGGATAATAAAATGAGTTTGCTGGGTGGCTTGGAGAGGAACAAGTGATCTGTCAAATTAAAAGGAGAACCTCAAAGAAACTATATCATACTAGTAAGAAGATAACTGTAAAATCATGTTTATACATCATAATTATATTTTTTGGCAAGTAAAATGCATATAACCAGGTTATATGAACCTCAGTTCACGTAACTACTGCTGGTAATCCTAGACTTTTTATGCATAATGCTGTGAGACTAGACACAACTAATTGTGCCAACCTTCATATAGAGTACTGCAGTGGGAGGTACTGAAACCACAGTAATGTATGGAATGGTTTGATGGAAAGAAGTAGATGCTATCACAAGGAAGGGTACAAGAGTATCATATTACAGTACTAGGTATGCTATAGCAGCTATCATATGGTTCTAGAAGGTCAAATGTATTGTTTTCCAGCTTCTTGATCTTCTTATTAGCTAAGCATTTGGCTACAGAAAACCTTAAAGAAAGGATTACCTATGTTTATAGTATTTAAAACATTTGAATCAAAATCCTTTGTTCTCCACCACCCTTAAACAACAAAAGCAAAGTAGGAGGCGTATAGAGTATCAAGCAACAAAAGAGATTGAAAGTGGGGTCACCTCAGTCGTGATGAAGTTCTCCTCTGCTTTCCCTTAGCTCCTTTCCCTCAAGTGTAAGTTTCAGGTTTCAGCAATGCTTTTAACTGAAGACTCCTCCCCACATCAGTATTCACTACTAAGAATTTTCCTGTTTAGATACATATTTAGGAATGCCAGGACTTCTGTGAATACTTTTATTTTCTTGGTGTTTTACGAATTGTTAAAAATGATATAAAAATAATCAGATTTTACAGAAAAACTTTAAATGTAGAGCCAAATTTTCATGAACCATCTGCATAAATTTGAATGATACAGAAAATAAACAAAAGCAGTAGGATTATCAGCTATGTAATAAATTCACACAAAGTAAGCATCAGCACACTTAAATACTGAAATCAAATTCACAAGGGCCTATGGTGTATTCATAGGATAGTTATTTTTTAAAGGGAGGACTCAAAACACACAGGTATGAAGTGCTAAACTATGCATATAACACCTACCTCTGTAACTGTGTCCTGTGGAATAGTGGCAAAGTTTGGAGAGGAAAATGTGAAACCACTGTCTGTTCCAGCATCATATGGAAATAGGTCTACTGATACTTCTTCCATCCAGTGGTCTCCTTCACAGAGATTTAGGCTGTCAATACCCACAAACCAGTCTGGGCTTGGGACAATTCGTACCACAAATGAAACCTAATGAAACAAAATGATCCATCAGGAGTGCATCACTTTTTTTTTTTTTTTTTAAATGCTCCAGTCCTGCTTATAGTTATTTTAACTTAAAATTATTGTAAGAAATGTCACTGTAATCTTTTACTTTATAGAACCTGCACAGTGCTCCCTGCAATGTCACAAGGTTTTTGGTAGCACTTTCCATTATATTATTGCTATGAGTGAGAAATCAAATATTTAATTTTGGGTGCTGGTGATGTGAAATAAGCTTTTAAAATGAATATGTATATTTACTTACTAAGGGATGTCTTGGATGGACTTCTAATTCAGTAGATGTTTGTCCTGTACCACTGGGAATGGCAGAAGCAGAGAAGATTCCATGTACACTCTGAATTTTCTCTCCAGCTTCTTCTATTTCTTTCATTAATACCCATGCTTCACCCTTTTCAGCAAAATCACGGACACCATTGCTGGCATATTCATTTTTTTTCCACATGCTGTAGTCAGAACTATGAGTAACACCTATTTGAGTGAATACATGGCATGACATAAAAGTCTGGTTTAGACTGTCCCTATTTATTCAATTTCTCTGTTTTATTTCTGAGGTTAAAAAAAATGTGTATAAAAATGAGTGAACACTAAAACATTTGGCTTATCTCTGTTTATTTCAGCTGCAGCCAATTGAATACAGAAGTCAATTGAAAACAGTTGTGGATTTTTGAAAGCACTGTGGATACTTCACGTGTCTGCATTTCATTCTTAATAACTTGGTTATTTTTTCCTCTTTCATTAGTTATCTTAAAATTGACTGTTAAGAAATAAAAAGATCACAGTGGTCTGAAGATTTATTTGTTCTAAAAACTGGGCATACTTCACTTACCTAGCATTGATGACCACTGTGCTGGGGGCCTATAGAGTGGGTACTGCTTAGGGAAAGCGGTCTGACTCCATTTCCCCGTGAAGATTATGCTGTATTTAGCAAGCTCCTCCGTTGTGCAAATAGAATCATCACCCACAGGCAAGCTGCTGGCATAACCTAGTATTGTTACAAGTAACGTCCAGATAACTTTACAGAAGCAGTAGACAAACGTCAGGTTTTCCATTCCCTTCCGCACAAAGAAGAAAAAAGTACATTAGCAACGTTAGTCACTCTAAACTCAAAATTGAATAACAGTTGCCTAATAAAATGTAATGTACTATAAGTTATAACCAAAAAAGAAAGCATCTGAAACACTAAACTGTTCTGCTTCTAAAAACATTGTTATAATGCTTTCAGATTTGATCTTTTCATGCTATATGCTACAAATCTCTAACTCCACCTGAGACAGGAGTTTCTAATGAAAATAAAAATCTTAACCTTGCCCATAGTCCTACCACTGAGAAAAATCTGTTTCTGATTTTCTTTTGAAATCTTATTAGAGTCACATCTTGAATTAATTAGAGTAGCAACTGTTTCTGTGGAAAACATTAGTGGTATATTTATTCTTCTAAAGATTAAATTGCAGGTTCCCTTGCCAAAAAAAATGATTTATTTTAAATTTGTGTTCTACAAGGGCTGGTTTATGGCATAACATTTAAAATCAAATACATTTCATATTTATATAAATTACTGTGCTGCCATAGCTTGTGCATTTAAAAATGCATTGTAATTCCTTCAGATTGTTTAAGCTACACGGTTGTTAAAACCCAGTACTTTTAAAAAGTTGCTGTCACAGGTTGTGCAAATTTTGCTTTTAAATTAGTAAGGCAATTGCATCAGACTGTTGAAATCCAGCAATTGTTTAAAATAGCAGCCTTTAAAACTTACTTTCAAATGCTTTTGTCCTTCGAGAAAACTATACAAATATAAGTAAAATACTATGAACACATTTATTTGTAAAAAGAGCTGTGAATACTCACTAAATATTTCCTCTGGAGCACTGGTAGGGGGAGAGCACCTGCTTTTGCTGGCAGCTGAGTTGCTCTGCAAGAGAAGACAGTAGGAGTCTTGCTATTTATGCCTGAAGAGGGTCCCTTTGGTCCAACAATTATTGTAATCTTTACACTTTCCAGGTTTGCAAAAAGCATGCCATCTTCTTGTTTGCAGGCTTTTCGGGTGCACTATCAGAGGTTTCCTGCCTGTCAACTGGTCCAGGTTCCTATCAGAAGACTGTGATGTCGAATAGAAGAAATGCTTTAAAAAAATACCTTGGATTCTTAGTAACAGTTTGAGTTTTCTGGTGCCTTTACAGTTCTCTGCTCTGATTAATGCCTCCAAGCTATACAAAGGAACTGATTCCAATGCTGGAATCGTTCTAGTGAATACACTTTAAATGAGAAGCATGTTTTCTTGTAAGTTTTATTGTCTGACAGAAGCTCCTTCCAAACATTTACAGAGAGCTTGCTCACCCTCACACACCATATGCATGTGTTCAAATAAAACGGGTGAGGCAGCTAAAAAAGTCAAGAGGGAAAAAAGAAGTTACATTACATAATTGCACATACTCACAGAGACTGTCTCTCCTGGAAATATGAATTAATCTGAAGTAGTACAGTGTATATATTTGTGTCCTACAGTACCGTATGCTGGATGATGAAAGGGTTCTGTAACACTGTGGTTTCTTTGGAAAGAGTGGTTTTGGGAAGCTCTGAGATTTTTCTTAGCTGTCTTTAGAGTAAAAACCCCAAATAAAAAACTTATTCTTGCAGTGAAATCATACATCCTCTGTAGCACAGCACATATACTTATATCACCAAAATTAAATATTCTATGAAAAATTATGCATAATATAATGACCCAATTAAGTAATAATGTTTAATATTGATTTTAAATTCTTTTCCCCACCACATTACAAATAAGGGAAAAAGAGGGGGGTTGTGCCATGCCTATAAGGTTAATAAATGCTACTGGGGCTGGTCAGCAAAAGAAGTTAAGTTCAAAAGTTTAGAGTGAATCATGAAGAAAGTCTTTCATAGGATTTTCTTTTGAAATTGGGAGGAATGTCACTTAAGTACTTCCACAGATCTCCAATAGGATGGTAGAGCATATGGAAAATAACCAAAACAAGCAACACAGTAATTTTTCAGATGAAACTTCCAGGCCATCACAGTTACATATATATATATATATCTCCTAAGTGACATGCTATGGTCCACCAGGAGGGGGTTACCAAACAACCAGATTACTTTACAGGCACTTTCTTGTGGCACTTTAAATGGAAAATTATCCTTCCCTTCTGCCCCTTCACCCCATGGTAAATCAAGAAAAGCCAAAAGATGAATAAACTAGGATGTGTGAGCGGAATTTCCATTGATTATTCTCCTGGCAAATGGAATTTATAACAACTTTCAACACAAATGGATTCAGCACCCATAACCACAGTTCCTGTATATCTGGATAGATTATGGGAACTCTGTGGCAGATTAAGCAATCTAGACATGGACATGCCCTTCATTTCCAAGACCCCTTCCTCTGTCCTGTGTTAATGCAATGTTTTCCATAATTCATTTCTGTTCTGGAAGCCAGACTCCACTAAGAAAAAGAGCAAAGAGACTTCATGGATACTTTTATGCAGTTCTTTGAGTGTTTGTTGAAGGATGATATTTGAACTACATCCAGCTCACTTCCTTTTTTGCACAGGATTCCAGATCCATGGATTCCTTAGAGAACTGAGTGTACTTACATAAGAAGTGGGTGATCTTACCCACCCACTGCAGCTACCTAGAGGAACTATACAAAGGTCCCACAAGTTTTAATGTATATTGCTCAGAGCAGTGTTAAAATTACTGAAGGCTTACTTATTTATTGCTAAGCAGCTTTAAACTTCAGTAAGCTTTGTCGTTTACCATCTTAATTAATGAACTAGCAAACTTCATGTACTGAAATATACTGTGACACTTCCAGAACAACACTTAAAGTGAGAAAAAAGCAATAGGCTCTGTATTTAGCACAAAGCTATTTAATATATCAGTCTAGCCTTTTCCTTTCGAAGAATAATTGCTGGCAAAAGGCACATCACCAGACTAGATCATTCTGGTTCCATGACTACATGTTATGAATGTGTTCAGGCACAGGACAATGCATGCAGGCTGCATAATTTGGCACGGATATTATAAGAAAAACTTACTAAATGATGAAAGAAACTGAATCACTGGAAGTCATTAACTTGGGAAGTCATTTGAGGTTTCTAAGTACAGAGGAGACAAACATATCAAAAATCAAAAGTTATAGTTGATTCTTCCCTTGGAATAGGAATGCGTGATGTATGACCACCCAAGAGGTTTTCCAGTCCTCCAACTCTTTTTAATCACTTTATCTTTCTTCTAGAGCTACATTACTCCAGTTTCTTGAGGTTATCAGAGGCTTCAACATCAGATATGCATGTTAATGGGATGCATAGTCTGAATATGAATCCTGCTGAGTCTAGATCATTTCTTTTCCTACATTACTGATGTGGGAATGAGGCACTTTGAAGCTTTCTAATCTAAAAACTAAAGAGGGATTCTTTCCTCAAAGACTGCAGATACTTAGAGGGAAACTGGACTATAGTCCTTGTTCTTGTTGTCCAATCCATGTCCGAAATGGAGATTTTCTTCTGCACCATTCCTATGTTGGACCTTTCCCTGTTTATAATGATGGCTCTACCATGACAAATTTCTCAAGATTAATATCTTCAGAAGCTACGGCCTCATTCTTATCTTTGCTGGATTTATAATGAAATTGTTGGACAAAATACAACGGTTGTAAATTTATTTATCTTCTCACCTCTCCCTACCCCAATGGCTTAATAAAGAGAATACATAGAAAAATAAGCTGAGTAATGGTGTCGAAAAATACTCACTTGATGACTCTCAGCCTTATTCCTTTAAATAGAACTGTGCTAAACATAATCAGTCTCTGACATTGACATCAAAATACCAAACATATCTCATAGATGGGAAGAAAGAAAAAGATAAAACACAAAAAAACCACCCCAGATTTCCACTCAATGGACTACTTTCATGGCTGGGAAGCCACAGATGCCAAATTTCTGTGGGTCAACAGCTGGAGAAAAAAAATTGCTGTGGGATCGGAATCTATGCTTACATTCCTTCTTTGGTTTGGATGCCCCATTAAAAAGCAACTGAAAACTCATGGAAAACTGGAAATAACATCCTTTAAAGAAAAGTTTACATACATACAAAATCAGACTTTTTTCTTTCTCTTTTAGAGCAAAATAGGTTTTTCTTTCAAGTTTGCGTCTCTTCAAGTATACCTATATTCTATCCACATGCATACCGCTGTAGACCCTGAATACTAAGAGGGACTAGGCATAGAAAGCTTGTTTCACTTAAGCTTCAGTGCCAAAGTGTGCCTTGTGTTCAGTTTTACTCACAGGAATGTGCAATTTCTTGTCAGTAAGTCTTACGGGCTTTACCTACAGGCTTTAGCAAGACTCACAGGATGAAAGCTAGAACATAAATAAAACAAAAGTGGTATCCACATATTTTGGGGGTTAAATAGCAGTCATAATTGTGTCTAAATATTCTGTGGCTTTGCTAAGCAAAAATAATTAATAAAGCAAACAAACAAGGAAAAAACCGTACTTAAAAATATAGCAAAGCACTCAACATGTTGATTTTTGAATCTTTTACAATGTACAAAAACATTTATATGACCATATCTAGGAAATCACACAGGAATATAGCATGTTAAAATGGAGTAAAATCCATTTTGATGAGTCAGAGAATAATTTAGCCCTTTTTCTGGTAAGCAGCAAGACTGGCAGGGTTAGTTATGACTTTTCCATTAAAGTGTAAGATTGAGAGAAAGGAGGTTTAACCAGAATGATTGCTCTGACGTTAGTTTGCCCATCTTTGTTCAAAACAGGAGCTTCAGAAATTTTGTATGTGCATTCCTGAAGTACTACCACACATTGCAATTTTATTAAAACAATTTCCATTTTGCTGGTTAAGAGTATATGTGGAGCTTTGATATTCACAGGCTGTTTAATATGCTTATGACTAGCTAGCATCTCTTTGTCTATCAAGAAAAACATAGCATTGGTATTACTTAAGAAGGATTATATACCCGTACATTCTCTCCTGTAGTTACCATGGATACACACACTATTATGGACACTCAGCAATGCCAAAAGGTTTACATTCAGTCAAAACCCTCTGAGCTCTAAGTTGCAAAATCTCAGTACCAGAGTGGCAAGCAGCAGAATACTTTAGTATGGAGAAATTGTGGTGTTGTCTTGGAAGTTTCTATAAAGCATTTACATGATCAAATTAAGTATTCCCAATATTGGATGGCACAACAGATGTGAAGGCAACTTTAATCTCTATTTATCTTTTGGGATAAAAATATAGTTTGCATATTAAGGTACCTAAAATAAGTGCACACGTATGAACTAGATATGTAAACTACCCCTATATATGATGGAAGTCTAATAAACAATCAATAGAATCTAGAAAACTGCTTAGCTCGCACTTTAATCCGTACTTATATTTGACCAAGTGAATAACTGATTAGTTATTATGAGAGCATGAGTATACTCTCTGGTCTCCACGAACTGTATTGATAAGTTCTCCATGGATCAAACACCTAGCTCTCATGTAAACCTATATACATAAGTAATTGATTCAGGCATCTGGGGCTGATGGAGGGGAGGAGGTGCATTGTTCTTGGTTTGGTACTTTCTAAGACCAATTTGTTTTCTTTGCCTTGTAGAAATGTCAGTTCTTTATCTCTGTGGCAACACTCTAGGAGACCACTCAATTACATTTCTAAAGCATTCATTCTCAAGGCCACTCTTCGCTTATATTATTTCTCTTTCAGTCAGTTTCGTCTATTTCTCTCGTATTTTTTTCAAAGGTCTTATGTGTATTAAGCAATAGCTTTGGAGTTATTTGAGTTGCAGCTTTAATTAATGTGAATAATTAGGTACTGTAAAAAAAACTAAATGAGTCTTTTGAGAAAGTCACCCATAGGGCCTTGGGGGACATGGTCTAGTGTGAGGTGTCGCTGCCCATAGCAGGAGGGTTGGAACTGGATGATTTTAAGGTCCTTTCCAACCCTAACCATTCTAAGATTCTCTGATACTATATATCACAGTCTGCACATTGCTCCAATTCTGTAAAAGGCCCACCTTTTGACACCATAGCACGGTATCTTCTCCTCTCCCCAGTACAGGTAAGGAGTCAATGAAGATTTAAGTGTAACATTGGAGTACTAAGTGCAGCAGGGCACAACTTGAAGCAAGAGAGGTTCAAGCTGAATATAAGGAAAAGCTTTTCCACCACAACAGTCAAGTGGTGGAGCAGTTGGCCCAAAGATGCAGTGCAGTCTCCCTCCTTGGAGGCTTTAAGACAAGCCTGGATAAAGCCCTGAGAAACCTTATCTAATCTCAAAACTGACTGCTTTGAGTAGGAGATGGGACTAGAGACTTCCTGAGGTCCCCTGTAACCTGAAGTATCCCATGATCTTACATTAAGAAGAAAATTTGTTTCTGACCTCATTCCAATGTTTCATGTATCATTAAAAAAAATTCACTTGCCTAATAACCTCACAGGTTCTCTCCGCATCTGGGATTTCTCTTTCATAAGCAATATCAGAAATGTAATTGCAAAATTAAGGTTTATAAAGGAGGGGGATGTAGGGCTGATTTGTGTTGATAACATGAATATGCCACACAATGGAATTCAACGCAGAATTCCCTGAGTTAGCACCAAGGAATACCTCTCCAAAATCAAGTCACTAAAGTTAAATTAACATGGTGAAGCTGGAGTTAATTAACTGACTGAGAAATGGGATATATAAATTCAGAAACAGAGTAATGCAAACGCAGCTGTTTCTTTTGAATTTTGAGAAAAGCTCCATGCAGCTATCCCTGCACACCGATCAGCAACAGCAGCTCCCCCAGAGGTGTTTGTATGCTTGTGAAGGATCTCTGGAGAAACACAACTAATTCTGTACAGAACTAAATGCATGCCCACAGAGCTTATTAGGGGAAACTTCAAGTCTTTTGTGATCCTCCTCACAATAAGTAATATTACAAGGCTTTTTTTACAGTCTTTTATAGCAGTTGTGAAGTGAACCCTTAGCAAATGGATATTTTTAATTAACAATATTCCTGTCATTGTGTTGAAGGAATTAAATGCTCAGCCATTCTCATTTAATGTCCAAAGTTGGACAGAGCTTTGGGTGACAGGGTCCAGTGTGAGAAGTCCCTGCACATGGCAGGGGGGCTGGAATGTTAAGGCCCTTTCCAACCCAAACCAGTCCATAATTCTATGATCTAAAACATTTGGAACTGGGAAGTTATCATAGCGACATTGTGCTGCATATGGAAATAATTGTTTTGTAACTTGGCTATAAATATGCCCCAATGCACAGAAAGAAACTTTAGACAAAATTACCAACCCTGACAGCAGACAAAAAAATCAGTAGCTTTCAAGACATACATACCCAAGAGCACAAAAGGTCTTAAAAGTTATATAGAGCAGAAGAAACAAGACTATTAAAGACATTATTGTTTCTGACTATACACTGGTATCTTTTGTCTACAACAAAATAGTTGCCCTTCTCCAGAAGTAACGATTGAAATAAAATGCTAAATTCACCGTCTGCTTCTCAGCAAAACTCAGGGGAATGTGAACCGTAAGAACAAATTTCTTCTAAATGAGTATTCTTGCCAGTATTGCTAAAAGTGATATATAAAGAAAAAAAAAAAGCTTGCTATTTGAATTTTAAAAAAGCTACTGTTTAAATAATGGTTTATATAATTTCTTGTAATTGTTACTATTGTTTCAAATCCCTGCATTATTAATAAGTGCCTGAGGGTGAATTTTATTTATCAATTATTACAGTGAAAAAGTGAACTCGAGAAAGAGATGACAAATTTAAGTTTTCTCCATTAAATTCTGCATTAACTACAAATTAAGGATAAATTGGTATCAGTTTACATTTCAGGAAGCTGTACTGCTTGTTTACTACTTTTACTTCTAAAACTAAATCAATGTCAAGTATCATGCTAGGAGGCACTGTATTGCTAGAAATGCTTGAATGGATTTTTAATTCTGAAGCTCTGATATAAATATGAATTAGCATCAGCAGAAACACTCTACAATTATGCCAATGTGAACATAATCAGATTCTGACCTATTCTTTATAAAGATGTAAAGCCTATATTTTAATTTCTTTTGTCAATAGAAAAGCCATTGCCCAGACCACATTTTAATTAACCCCCCTGAATTCTGTTTGCAGATCCAATTAAGAAGAGATATTATTCTTCGCTTCTTGTTCTAACCTGTTCTTCAAAGTTGCAAAGCAGCCTACTGAATATATTATCACTTATGGGTTCTGAGAAACTGTTCAAGCCGATGTTTGGACAACATTTTACCATCGTGAACAAAATACATTACTAGATGAAAAGGTTTCCCCTAAAACTAAGAGTAAATAAGCACAGAACCTGGGTAAGACTTCAGTAATCATTTACATTCTTCTCTTTCCCAGACCCACATTCAGCTTGCCATATGAGCAGTAACAGCCCTATAAGATAATTGCAATATGGCACATTTTTAATTGTCTCTAGAATTGCTATAACAGAAAAAGCCAGAACAAACAAAACCGAAAATTTAAAAGCATTGGTTTACTCATCTACATAATGGGCCAAATATTCTGTGATGATCAAATTTATTCCTAAATATTTTGTAAACTATATTTATTCAATTTATTTTATCAAGTCATGGAAACACCAGTTAGGAGTGACTTCTGGAGATGTCTTGTCCAGCCTCTCCTTCAAAGCATGGCTGTCACCTAACTAGGTCAGGCTAGCTCTGCCTTTGTCTGGCTGAGCCATAAAAAGCAGCAAGGGTGGAGATTTCAATCACCTCCATGGGTAACCAGTTCCAGTGCTGCACCATACTCCTTGTGGAAAAGTCTTTCCTCTTCAGCAATTTGAACTGCAGTCTGTGGCTCTTTTCCCTTACTATTTCATCTGCCATTACTGAGCAGAGTTTTGGCTCTGATGTCTTGGAGAGAAACCATAGAATTATAGAACAGTTAGGGTTGGAATATACCTTGAGATCATCCAGTTCCAACCCTCCTGCCATGGGCAGGGACACCTTCCACTAAACCATGTCACCTACGACCCCATCCAATCTGGCCTTGAACCCTGCCAGAAGTGGAGCATTCACAGCCGCCTCAGGCAACACATTCCAGTGCTTCAAGTGATTGCAAGCCACTATTATATTGCCCTGGACTTCCTCTTCACTAGACCTGAATGAGCTCAGATCCCTCAGCCTCTCCTCATATTATGTATTTTATTCTACTTTGTCTTGATAGCCCTCCACTGGATGCTTTCCAGTCTTTCAATATCCCTTTTGAGTTAGGAGTCTCAGAAATAAATACAATATATTCAGTGTGGCCTCACAAGTGGTGAGTATAAGGTGTAAGAACTTCCCTCAGAACTTCCTTGCTGGCCTTACAACTCCTGATGTAACATTTCCATCAAATTTGCCAATAGTACCCTATTTTGTCAAGTGCTTTATGTGTATAGTATATGCACATTATGTGTATAATATATGCACATTTATATAGCACAGTGTAGTATGATATAAAGGAAAGGCTTTTGCCTTTTTTCAAGAGTGGATTCTATGCCTTTTCTGGAAGTCCTGAAGTCTTTCTCTGGGACTCCTTTTAACAAGCCTTTGATAGTACCAGTACTCTGATTAACACATTTCTGTTGCATCCCCTACTTTTCATGTTCACTGTTTTGAAAACTTCATCAGCATTTGCTTTCCCTGCTGTTCTGATGCAGAAGCAGATGTCTTAATAGTGATTTTGACACTTCTCTTGGCTAAGTAACTTCTGACAAACTAGATTGTGTAAGCAGCTTACTACTTGACAGTGAAAGAATTCTCAGAAGCATCAATCTGCCAAACTTGGGATTATCCCCAGCAACAATATCAATATTTGCCCTTTAATAATTATCCCAGTGTTATAAAAACTGATATAAACATAGTCAGTTCTTTATATCTGCAGGTAAGAAGAACTTTCCTGATTCCTTAGCATGAGAAGCTACCTTTACAAATACTTGCAAAAATGACAATGGTGCTTGCTCTGCCCTCTTCCTCACAATAATAACTGTATTTCTGAAAGCAACAGTTTGTAAAAACTACTGTGAACTTCACAGTAATTCCTGAAGGTAAATCTGCACATGTTATATCACAAACCTCAAGTCCCTATCACAGGAATGCTATCATTTCACAGTATCAAATTACTTACATACTTTCTTTGCTGGATACCTCAACAAAGCACCATTAAATATAGCAACTCAGACAATCAAAATTATACTTATTGCTAACCACTACTCTCTTACACCAATCCATTAATATTTCAGCTAGCTAGTGTAATGAAGTTGATATTAACAAAGCAAAATATGGTGCAGATTTGCCCAATAAAGATGATGCAGATAGGATTTAGATGACAATGATTCTATAAAGCATGGGACATTTGGATTTCAGTTTGTGTTTGGTAACACTGTCAATTATCCCAAAACAGGAAAGGAAGACGGTTAAAAAAAAAAAAAGCATAATACATTTACAGAGGGATCAATGTATTTTGTTGATAGTCTGGTCCTATAGCTTATGCATTTGTTTTCCTGGATTACACTAGGATTGCTTGAGGATATAGGACAGCAGAGAACTTGGCTGACTGTATGGGGGCTCACATGTCTATGAATATGTAATGTTGAACCACGGATTTTATAAATATGCAATTTCTTAAATGGGATAGAAATATTTGTTTGCAGTGTGTTTTATATGAAATTATATTAATGTTTTATTTTAGCATCTAGACATAGAAAAGCAGGCAAAACCTGAGCGAACAGAAAGTAGAATTAGAGTATGCTGTTAAATATCTTGTACTAACTAGAGACTAGTTGCTGGACTAACTTCAAGAGTCCAAACAGCAAGCTTATTTTTCCATGGTTTCCAGTCTATTATCATAGCTACTTGTCTCCTTCTACCAGGAGGACTGGCCAAATAAATTACACTAAGGATAATTGACTGATATTTCTGCAGTCATTTCCAAGTAATGAAGAGGGGCCCTCCATCCCTGAAGGCTTATATATAAACATTTGCCTTTATGAGTTTTTGATGTGACTCTGAGGAGGTCTTAGCCTTGAGGTAGTACTAACTAATCTTATCTGCAGAATGAGCATAACCCAAAACACTAAAGTAATTCTAATATTTGTTTTCTTTGAGCATAGACAACCTCTTAAAGCAGAGCAAATGCAGAACTTCTGGATAATGCAGACAAATAACATGTTTTAAAACAAATCTTCCCCCTGTTTTCTATTTCCTTTCAGAATAAGCCTCTCCTTCCAGATGCTCTGGAGTCCAGCAATTTGCACTGCCTTCCTGGGTTGCAGCAACATTCACATAGTCTCCCTCTGGGTCTCTAGGAATGTATCCTCTCCTTGACCTCTGAGGCTTGGCTGTAGATCTGCTCCTTTGCAGCAAGCAAGCCATGTGCTTTGTCAGGAGTCTCTCAGTCTGCATTTAGACTTGTAATCTCCTCCTTTTTCTCCCCTCTGTCCACCTGACACAGACTGCTACAGTCAAGAAAAGCAAAAGCAGCCTGTTCTGTCAGTACCCTTACAGACCAAATGAGAAGAAAAAAACCCAACCACAATAAAAGAGAGACCAAACCATGAACAAAAAACTCAGTTTGTCAGCTGTCATGAAGGCAAAAAGCAGATGAAATTGGAGGCACTCTATAGTGCCTCCATCTAAACTGCAAAGGCTTTCCCAGTTCTCAGGCTCATATGTGCATGCTGATCATTTTGTTACCTCAGGTAAGACCTGGATGCATCAACTCTCCTGAGGCCCTGGTTTCTGGGAAAAGAAGATGCAGGTGTATGAGCCGGAATGGCTCAGGCTTAATGCTTCTCTTTCAGAGGCTGAATTACACTCACATAGGCCAGAATGCAGATGATAAGAATTTACTTGTATTATGTAATAGAGGAAAGAGTGGATGGATAGATCTTACCAAATAATTAAAATGTGTCTACCTCTTTGTCTGACCTTGCTAGTCATTTCTCAAAGATGTTGTCAAATAATTATCTGTCCAGCATCTAACACTGCTACCTGTTGTCATGGCCTCTGACTGCCTCCTAAAATAATAAACTACAAGATTAATTCCTATCTGTACAGACAGAAACCAATTAGAAAGCTTCCACGTTAGCAAAACTCCGGGAAAGAGTTCATTATTACTGAATGTAGGTTTCTGCAGGAACAAGACAGTATGAGTTGAAGTTCTCACCTGGAGCAGCAATAGTGTCAGGGATGTGCCACTGTTGAATGCTAGGGAAGAAAATGATGACTGGAAAAAGGGAACTAAAGCCCCCATTTTCAAGAAGGGGAAAATGGATGAGCCAGGGAACTACAGACCAGTCAGCCTCACCTCTGTGCCTGGCAAAATCTTGGAGCAGATTCTCCTGGAAGGCATGCTGAGGCACATGAAATACAACAAGGTGGTTGGTGACAGCCAGCATGGCTTCACTAAGGGGAAATCCTGCCTGACCAATCTGGTGGCCTTCTGTGATGGGGCCACAGAACTGATGAACAGGGGCAGAGCACTTGATGTCATCTACCTGGACTTGTGTAAAGCGTTTGACACTGTCCCACATGACATCCTTGTCTCTAAGTTGGAGAGACATCAATTTGATAGGTGGACCACTCAGTGGATAAAGAACTGGCTGGATGGCCTCATGCAAAGAGTTGTGCTCAATGTCCAGCTGGAGACCAGTAATGAGTGGTGTCCCTCAGGGATCGGTCCTGAGACCTGTCTTGTTCAACATCTTTGTCAGTGACATGGACAGCAGGATTGAGTGTGCCATCAGCAAGTTTTCCCATGACACCAAGCTGTGTGGTTCGGTTGATACACTGGAAGGAAGGAATGCCATCCAGAGGGACCTTGACACACTTGTGAGGTGGGCTGATGCCAACCTGATGAAGTTTAACCATGCCAAGTGCAAGGTCCTACACCTGGGTTAGGGCAATCCCAGGCACAGCTCCAGGTTGGGCAGAGAAGAGATTCAGAGCAGCCCTGTGGAGAAGGACTTGGGGGTGTTGGTCAATGAGAAAATGAACCAGAAAAAAAGAGCCCAGAAAGCCAACTGTATCCTGGGCTGCATCAAAAGGAGTGTGACTAGCAGGTCGAAGGAGATGACCTTGCTCCTCTACTCTGCTCTTGTGAGACCTCACATGGAGCATTGTGTACAGTTCTGGTGTCCTCAACATCAAAAGGACAGGGAACTGTTGGAACAAGTCCAGAGGAGGCCACGAGGATGATCAGGGACTGGAGCACCTCCTGTATGAAGACAGGCTGAGAAAGTTGGGGCTGTTGAGCCCAGAGAAGAGAAGGCTGTGTGGAGACCTCAAAGCAGCCTTCCAGTATCTGAAAGGGACCTATAGGGATGCTGGGGAGGGACTCTTCATTAGGGACTGCAGTGACAGGACAAGGGGTAATGGGTTCAGACTTAAACAGAGGAAGTTTAGATTGGATATGAGGAAGAAATTCTTTACTGTAAGGGCGGTGAGGCACTGGAATGGGTTGCCCAGGGAAGTTGTGACTGCTCCATCACTGGCAGTGTTCAAGGCCAGGTTGGAGAGAGCCTTTGGTGACATAGTTTAGTGTGAGGTGTCCCTGCCCATGGCAGGGGTGTTGGAACTGGATGATCTTAAGGTCCTTTCCAACTCTAACTATTCTAGGATTCTATGAAAACAAACAAGAAATAGCAAGTGTTGCAGTGTTTCTTTCTGAAAACGGATGGTGAGCAATCCAGACAACTGCTTGACATTTGTAAAGTAGTAAACCAAAGGCTGTGAGGCCCTGCTTGGAAGTTACTAAAGAATGTGTGGAGGTTACTATAGGTCACGTACATGCGGAATGCTTTGAGAAAGTTGGCATGGACGATTGTTAAGAGGGATGCGTACAAAGGAACTGATAGTTGTGTCCTTGAAACCATCTGCTGTTGTGGCCACAGCCTGGGAGTCACCTACTGTTGTAACAACCAATCATAAAAAACCGTTGCTAACACTTGGCTAAAGAATGTAACCAATCAGATGTTATTGAATGTTCTAGTCTTCTGAGGCTTTTTCTATAAAAGACGCTGCTTGCCTTTAATAAATTGTCAACGCTTGATCATATTGGTCAGAGTTCGTTGTCCTGGAATCTCCCGCAAACAAGTGAGCCCTTTTGGTAACACAATGGCTTTCCCATAACCGTGCCTGACCTTTTCTGTAAGCTTTTCTCTTCAGCAGCATTGACAGCCAGATTGCAAAAACTCCACCAGTTAGAATAATCTACACAAAACTGAGGGATTCCAAACCTTGTTTTCTTCCATTTACTGGCTTCAATTTTGATTAAACATGAAAGACATTGCCACTGCAGACATTCACTATGTGTGTATGTCTATAAACTCAACAGACAGATTAATCAAGTATTCATGGTATTCTCTCATAGAAAGTCTGTTTTTCTTGCTGTTTCCTTTAGATATATTGCAAATTCTTTCTGAAGCTACCTTGCAAATCCATTCCACTCCACTATTTTTTATCCATGGTAACAAATATCTTGGCAGGCACCAAGTAGTTTATGCCCAAAATGTCAAGGATCAATGTACTTTTCTATAGAGACTCTGCATACACAACTTTTCACTAAACCCCAGTATGGTATCTACATTATGAAACCACTGATAGCGCTTAGGATATGTGTCAGGCTGTACCAGCCTTTAATGAAACAGATTCCAAACTCTAACTTTTGCTTTATAACAGCTATTAATAAGCTCCACTAGAAAAGCAGTAATAATAATAATAATACAGAAATTTTTAAGACCTGTAGACATCTTCATTTCACTTCCCAGACTTCTCATTTTTCAAGAAGAATCCAAGACAGGGGTTTCAGAGACCAGACTGGAGAACATAGACTATGTCCCACCTTTTATACTCACCTGTTAGTATTCAGAAAAGAGACACAGGGTTTCTTCAGATAAACCACACTAGAAGTCTGTGGTAGAAGAACACAAAAATTATATGTGCAAAAAAATTGATTAAATACATTAAACATATAAATTATTATTATAATAATAAATAAGTAAATCATAATAAATTATAATTTAAACTATTCTTTAATAATTATTAAATATATTATATTATTATATATTATTACTAAATACATTTTTACATAATAAAAATTATATTTTACAAATTATAGTTTTCAAATTGCATCCAAGATAACAGATATGTAGATAGGCAAACTAGGAAGCCTCGTTGTTTATAAATAGCCTTCTATTTTAGCATGTTTAGAGATCCTCTTTTCTGCATAGCAGTGGAGGCAATTTGGCTAATAAATCGGAAGACCACTATCTTAAAAAAATAATCTTGCTCCCGAATCTGGAAGCTTTCACAAATTGAAAACTGGAGGAAAAGAGACACCATGACAATAATTTCTGGGAAATATTGATTACTTTTGTTAATTCTATGACAAGCATTCTCACCAATTAATTAAAAAACTCCAAAACTATACATATTTTAATTAAAAATATTTTCTTAGGGTAATGTGGAGTGTTATATTTGGACCTTGTAAATTACCTGACAAGCTGTATAAGTAGTGTAAATGGATGATATAAGCACAATAGCACTTGCACTAAAAAGACAGAGGGAGTGCTCTGCATATACAGTACTGGGAAGAAAAGAGGAATAGTATACTTTCATAAGTCTGCCTCCTTTATTTTATCCATCAGACTAGCCGACTCTGAAGGGACATATTAGGATATCACAAGTCCTTTTGGCAGTAGCATCTGGAAAATCTCTAGAAGTAGCTTAATTTTCTAGAATGACAGAAGACTCTCTTGAGCAATCCATAGTACTTGGTACAAATCATCAAGGCTTTAACTTTCCCTCAGACACTAAGATAGGCAAAGGATGTGGATTAGGATATCCTTTTTACTTAGGAACATGTCAAGAAAATACTAGAAACTTACTGTAGTCACCTCATACCTGACTCCTTGGAAAATAAATAATCACATACATAAATACATAAAGACACAAAGAAGCAATTTTTCAGTCTGCAGAGATTTTTCATGCTGTGTTACTAAACTCTGACCCTACTCAATTCAGCTGGGTGTTTTCAGTATCTGTTGTTTGTACCCTGTATTTTTAACTCTGATGTAATGTTTCAGGGCATGAAAAGGCTATCAGGGTAACAACGAACCTTCTTTTTTTTTCCAACATTCTTTTGCTGACCTCTCTTGAGTAATGCTCATGTGTATTTATTACTTAAGGGTCAGCATTACCAAAGCACAAGAAAAAAGGGGAAGAAATCTAGACAGCTAAGAAAATCTTGTACATTTGTAGTTACCACATGGGCCGTTTTGCTTCGGGATTTTTTTTTTTTTCATATGTATAAAGACAAAAGACCTTCTAGAAAAAATAAATTATTTAAGTTAGAAATATCAGTTCCCAGAGAACCCCTCATACGTCCATGATATTTCTCTGGAAAATGTAAGAGTGACAAAAGAAATTCATTCAAAGGAATGACACAGCAGTTAAAGGATTTAGCAATTCCAGGAGATCTTTGAAATGGTTACCTGGCTGAAACTCTCAATTATATTTGTCCTTTGAAATTTTAATCTCTCTTTCACCTTATTACATCAAAGTGTCTTTAATTTCATAAATGTTTTTGATTTTACTCATATACTTAATAACACTGAAATGAGACATTTCGTTCATTTTCTCACCGTATGGAAAACTCATGAAAATGTGAAAGCAGTGCAGTGGATGGAAAATTATTGCTTTCTCTCATAAATATGTCCAAGAGTCAGAATGTTTACTAAAATAATCCCAGAATACAGCAATATTTTCAAAGTTGGACAGGTGCTAAGTATTTTGTTTTGTTAAGTTGGCTCACCTTCCACTTGAATGAAGTATACCCCTTCTCAAGTTAGTTTTGTTTCTGTCCAGCTTTTCAGTGAGCTACTTCAAAACAATCTTGCCATACTTTTCAGATGACCAAATCTGCTTACTAATACTAGCTTTTCAAGCAAGACTACCAATATTCTCAACCTCTACAGACAGAAATCAAATTATTCATACACTCTTTAGCTTGTTTTGTTTCAAAGAATCACTGAATGAGCCTACATCAGCATTTTAGTGCAGGCGTCACTTTTTGAAACTAATTTCCTGATCAGTCCCATTTGGTAATGCTTTCATACATATTATGGACTGGTCTTGGATCCCAACAAAAACTGGATTTTGTAATGAAAGTGAGTAGAAGTGAGATTTGGCAATTGTTTAGTCCACAGCATGACTAGAACTAGGCCAGCATTAAAGCCTCCTGAAATGTGTGCAGGACAGATCTTTACTAAAGATTGTTTATTGCTCACATTGTTTTGTGTTACTTGCTACTGTGGACGCAGTTATAAACTGGACTTTGATTTCATACACCCTCACAAGGTGTAGAGCCAAATTCTAAAGTGATTTAGAATGTCATTAAAATGTATATAACACTTAAGGATGAGATCTTTTTAACTTATGAAAATTTAATTCAATGGTTATCTACATCTTTAAACACCCAAGTATCTTTGGAAATCAGATACTTATATTTCTGCATTGCAGTTCCACTTTCTTAAAATAAGGATAAATAATAACTCAGTTTGACATCATCTGATGAAGATAAACATTAAAAATTGTGCTCTTTTCAAATCATGGAATGAGAAGGTTGAATCAATCTGTAACATAGATTGCTTTCATATCACAGATCAAGGTTAAACAAAGGCTAAAGCTCTGCATGCATGATTTGCAAATGTAGTTATGCTAATACCATGATGATCTTCATTAGATGATCAGCTGCATATCTGACTTTTGATAATAAGTCCTAATGTGACTTGCAAATCAATGTCAGATATGGGAATAGAATGTAGAATTTCTGACTTGTGAATCCATGCACTAATTACTAAGCCAGACTGCCTCGCTAATGTCATCTTTCATTTCAAAATGTTCTATCTCCTGCTTATTATACTCATTGGGTATTATTTTAACAGATTTTGTAGATCCACAGACTGTTAAGATTAAAAGAAACCACTATAATTATATTATCCAACTTCTAAATAACAAGAACTAAAGAATTTCTTGTTATTTCATATTGGGAAACTATAATTTTTTCCTTTTGCCATAAACAAACATTATCAGTCTTAATTTTTGACTGGGATACAGAATGTTATTCTCAAAGACATCAGATTTGGATTTCAAGATTCCAAATGACAAGGAATTTGTCACTTTCCATGAAAAGAAATGTCAATTATTAGCTGCCCTCAGCATAGGAAAATGCTCAAAAATAAGGTCATATTAATCCTGTTTTTGAAATTTGCATTTAATTACCAGTTTAAATGCTTCTGACTTCTGCTTTCAGCCACAGTAATAACTTGTTATGTCTTTAACTGCTAGATTAAATATTCCTACACGTCAGACCATAGATTGCTGTAAAAAGAATTTATGAAAGAAAATTAATCGCTTTAATCTCATTGTTTAATTTATTGTGGGAAGTAGTTCAGATAACTAAGCAAATAATAGAATTATTTTTTGCTTTGACTGTTTTAGTTTTCTTTTTAATTCTGCAATATTACAGACAAATCCTAAAAAGGATCTATTGTAAAGATGGATTTTTAAAGTGAAAATGAAAGATTTGCCTGAATTGATTCTCCTTTCCAATGGACAATCCCTGTATTTTATACCTGAAGGGGAGGGAAAGAAAGGAAAGAAACCATATTTCTTCCTGAAATGGAAGTTTATGGTTCTCGGCTGTTTGTTTGGGTTTTGTCAACATATCAGAAAATAATCTTAAAAACCAGGATTGCCATTAGTTAACTCACTGAAATAAATACAGCTGTCAAAGCAAAAAAGGGTATTGTGGAATCTCCACACACAATAAATCATTACTCCTTCAATGGACAAATGTTAGAATTAATAAAACTGAAATGCATGAAGTTGACATGCCACCACACTGAATCTAAGCTTTGTTTTTACAAAAGTATGACATGAAATATATACCAAGATGATGCTTGTATATAAAATTGCTATCAATTGAAAATATTAATATAAAACTGAAGAACAAAACCTGAACTTACAAAAAAGAAAGAAGATGGTATTTTTTCCTTCTGAATTCACAGTACTACATGCATGTGCAATAATATGTGCAAAAAAACCCAAAAATCCAGGAAAAATCTGCTATACCTGTATTTAATTTTATCTCTACAAAATTAAATGTTAGTAGATTGTGGCCTAATTGCAACATGATGTTGTATTTTCATCTTATGCAAAATTTTATTGTGGGGAAGGGGAAAACAGCAAGATGTTTCTCATTAAAAAAGTGCATGTTTGCTGCTGCAGCTGCAGCTTTGGCTTCATTTCATAGCTTGAGCTCTCAAAGGGCATAGAAAAGAACAGTAATAGGCACTATGGCCCCAAACTTATCACCTCCTAAATATAAATGGAAAATTAAGACAGGAAGAAAATTAGAATCGGCTTCTAATCAAAAATTTTCACTAAAGAAAAATACACATTCAGTTATATAGTTAAGCCAAATAATGTATATATAATTATATGGTCAGTGAACCGAATTCTAGAAAAGAAAATTAAAACTTTTCAGCAACTCTGAAAATATCCAGTTTCCATTTTCTTCATTTGCAATGAGCTTTTCTGATCAGTCTCTTTTTTACCAGGAAAGCCTCTGTGATAAAGAACTATATAAGCAGAAGTTCAGCTCCCACAAAGGAAAAAAATCTGCCATGCAATTCTTTAGGATATATATACACATATATACCCCAAAAAGTCCATCTAGATAGCAGTAATATCCACAGTATAGATTGTGGAATAATGTAAGAACACTTATGTATCATGAACTCTCAACTCCTCACCTTTGCTCTGCTCATGAATTCATTCCTCCTGGGGTGAGTGGAGCAGTACCAGACAGTCAGAAATCAGCCAAAAGTGGGAGTTTTGTGAGACTGAACAAAAAGTTGATTTGCAAAGTGAAAATAACAGGGGAAAAAGAAGAAAATCTACAGGGGAGTTCTGAAAATTGAGGGTAAGGAAGTTTTTGTGCCTTTCTTTTTCTAAATACAAGATTAACTTCTTGACATTTTCCTAATTAAAACATATGAAATAAAATAACTTTTAAAGGCATGACAAAATAAAGTACTACAAACACTGGGGTGAAAAATGGAAAAGAACGAGCCACAGATAAACAGAGATAATCACAGCTTTTAACTGTGCACTGGAAAGTGCTCGGTGTTACAGGGTTAGTTTATAAATATGAATAGAATGCAATGAAATAGTATATTAAATAATAAAAGAGCAACTGGAAAATAATAAATTCCCTAAGCTCTGGAAACAAAAGAATTTAATAGTTTAAATAATGAAATATCAGTAAATTATTTTAGGTAGAGTATATAAATTCTTGTCCTGTATTAATGTATCTTCTAACTCCAGTGATTAATATTCTAGAGAACGAACATCTTTGCTAGTTTCATTATGCTACAGTGTGAAAACCAGCCACATGCATCGTATTATTACCCTTCCAGTAGACCCTCAGCCAAAACAGAGATCTGAATTATGTTCTGAGTATTTACAAGGTTAAAAAAGCAAGCATGTTTTAAAATTTGTACCTCCTAACAAATGAAAAAAGATGGCAAATTTTAAAATGCCATCATCTAGAAAATCCCAAAAAGGCAGATGCATTTTTTCAGGAATTAAACAGAATTATTTTGTATATAATTAAAAATCTGAACTCACTGCTTACTTACTAAATTTGACCTTGGTGCTTAGTGATAGCAAAAGATGTAATACCTCTTTTGTCCGTTCATTATAAACACACATCAAATATTGCATAGGGAGCATCTGGTTTTAAGAGGCACTTACTTTAGAATGACAGACCCAGACAAGCAATGTACTAAAGTGATACATTTTGATCTCTATTACTGGCCTTCACAATTATCATCAGTTTCTCTATAGTGTGTTTTTCCTATTCTGCCAAACAAACCGTATTTCTGTTAATTATATGACTAAATTAGTCATTCCAAACTTAATACCTCTTAAAGCCATCAGCAGATGTTCCCTTTATAGTCACTCATGTCATTCTATAAATGACTGAAAAGGAGACGTTAAATGGAGTGCTATGAGTAAATGCTAACTTTGGCGTTCTTCTTGTCGAACTTTAGATATCTAACAGCATAGCATCTGGCCTCAGTCAAATGGGATGTCTCCATAGACAGTGACACTTCCAAAAGGAAATTCATCCCGTTTAAAAACACAAAGAAGAAACAACCCTATTACACTCTTCACTGTCTTTAGAGGCAGCCTGATTATTTAGCCCAAGAAAAATTGCTACCTTTTAAATTGCAAACTGGTGAGATTGATGCTCTTAGCTGAATATGATGAAAATCTGCAGGTCAGATTTAGTTCTTGGTTTCAGATTATCTTGTTTTATGTTTCAATAAGATCAGAAATCTGCCCAGCCTCGCAGGAGAGGTGTCTCTGCATGGTCAATAATACTTGTCTGAGCCCCTTCCACAGGTGGCCTCCCAATCAAATGACACAGTCATATCAAGTCAGAGATAAATATTCTTGGACTGCTGATGCTAATTTTGAAGTCAAAAGTCAACAGCAATATGGTTACCTCACTTATGAGATCAATGTAAGTACTTGAAGCAATATTTTTAAACATGGAGGGAACATAAAGAGCAGAGAGGCAACGGAAGGAAAAGGGATTTACTTGGACTTTTAACAAAATCCTTTATAAATACCATGTCTTTTCTGTTCTTTTCTCCATCAAGCTGTAGCACAATTTACTACTGGATGAGTCCGCAGGAAAAAAAAATAATATTACTGTTTGCCTCTAAATAGCTATCAGCATGTTCTTTCTCTATAAATCCTGGTGAGATCCCTGGTGGTGGCATAACTGCTAACAAATATAGAAAGTGAAATGGAATAGCTCCATTTCCCCAGCATATTAAAACTACAGTTGTCAGCATTTAATGTCTCTGATATCCTTAACCCCCTACAAGTTGTAGAATTAGCTAAAGCTTTGCCTCCAGGTATCCCATCAGGATGCTCCAATACAGAGATTTACACTCAGTGTAACTCTCTAGGAGTAAGATATCTTTTTTTGACATACTTAATGCGTCATAATAACTGCAAATTTATTGTATCAAGCATTAACCACTTTCTCCTTCATACATGCCTGGAGCAAGGA
Organism: Myiopsitta monachus; assembly: GCA_017639245.1. Lineage (NCBI taxonomy): Eukaryota > Metazoa > Chordata > Aves > Psittaciformes > Psittacidae > Myiopsitta > Myiopsitta monachus. The sequence goes on along the minus strand of CM029917.1, from coordinate 110,532,435 downwards.
AGAAACATCACTGTTACCATAAGTATGCTACACTGAATGAACAAATATGCAGAAGCCATACTGCAGACTTCAATCATTTACATTATTTTTAAATGATATCATTTTAAAATATATTCTTTTTAGAGTCATAAATGAGAATGGAACAGATGGTTAGAGCTTAATTTAGAGCAATTTGTCTATTAAAATACACTGCATTGCCAGCGAGTCTCCATTATAACACTAACTCCTTACAAGAGAGTTGTAATTTATGGGGTAGACAGAAAGGTATTGGACCTTTAGGAAAAGTTTGCAATCTCAGATGATTCACTAGGAGAAGTGAACACAGATGAGCATTTCAATATAAGATTTTTGGAGAAAAAATGGGAAAAGCAAGAAAAACTTGAGTTAAGATTTACAATCCTTTCAGAATTCCCAGCATTCCTAGACATAAAGGATATTCACATCTACAAACAAAAGGACCATCTTTATATAATTTTATTAATGGATTTCTCAGTTAGCACTGATTTTGAACTGCTTATCAATGCTTCACATAGCAACAATAGAGACATTTTTATAAGTAATTCCTTAGAAGTATTTTAAATGAGCAAATGATGCATTTTAGATTTCATTATTGCATTGCTCTTGGTGTTAAAAATCTATTTTAAAGATTATTTTTTTCTTTTTAATACAAAAGCTCAGTAAGGCTGTTAATGTTCTCAGTATGTATTAGAATAAATTTTAGGTTCATTATACATCTTAGGAGAAAAGGAATGAGCAACAAGGAGGCAATAACCACACATGGGTTAATTAAAGCTAAGGGTAATGTTGGGAATTTTAAAGGGACATAGAATATAGAAAATGTAAGTTCCTTTCTGAGAAAATTCACTGCTTATATAGTAAAACTGAAATTAAGTGAAATAAATCTTTGGGGTTTCACATACTTTCCACATGTCTAAGTTATTTTTCATTCCAAGAAGAAGATCCATCTGTTGTAATCAGAGCACCAAAAATTTTTGATTAATGCTTAATGGTTGTTCAAAAAATTGTGAGTAACTGCATAGCTACAAACAAAATGATGTAGAAAATAATACTAAATCTATTATGAAACTTTTGTCACATAACTCTATACACATGCGCACATATTGATTAAAATATATATATGTATGCATGTAACTTCTCATATGTTCATGTCTGGTTCTGGATTAGCAGCAATAAGAAAACACTGACAACGATTAAATATATATAAGACCTGCAATATCATGGAAATCCTGTAAATATTTAATTGTGATAAAATGCTATAATAATTGTTTAGGGATGGTATTGTGCCAACAAGTTCACATCATAGAATGGTTTGGGTTAAAAGGGAAGGAACCTTAAAAATCATCTAGTTCCAACCCCCTGTCACAGCAGAGACATATTCTACTAGCCAGGCTGCTTAAAACCCCATCTAACCTGGTCTTCAACATTTCCAGGAATAGGGCAGCCACAGTTTCTCTGGGAGTCCTATTCCAATGCCTCACCACTCTTATAGTGCAAAATTTCTTCATAATATCTAATCTTAATCAACTTTCTTTCAGTTCAGAGCCGTTACCCACTATCTTATCACTACAAGTCATTGTTAAAAAGTCCCTCTCCAGCTTTCCTCTAGCCCCTTTTAAGTACTAGAAGCTTCTCTAAGGTCTACCAGAGCCTTCTCTTCTCCAGGCTGAAGACAAACTCTCTTGGCCTAGTCTTCCTAAGAGATGTGCTCCAACTTCATGGCCTCCTTTGCACTCCGTCCAAGAAGCCCCCATTCTTCTTATGCTGGGGGCCCCAGAGCTGAACACAGTACTCCATGTGGGGTCTCATAAGAACAGAGTAGAGAGAGAATCATCTCCCTCAACCTCCTGGTCATACTCTATCTCATGCAATCCAAGACATCATTAGCTTTCTCAGCTACAAGCACACATTGCTACCTCATGTTGAGCTTATAAACCAACCTCCCACAAACCTGAGGAAAAGCAAACCACAAGTCCCACCTCCTAAATGACTGCTGTGATCACAAACACCTGGTTAGTTTAGCATTCTCCATCTTTCTTGTTGAAAGATAAGCAATGCAAAATTTGCAGTGACTAAACCAACTATGGTTCTGTATCTAGTGGTTAGAGAATTATTTTAATGTGACATTTAAATTTGATGCATCATGCAAGTTTGATGTATCAAGCATTAATCATTTTCTTTGGCATAGATGCCTGGAGCAAGGAGGAAACAGAAGTCTAGGACAGAAGAGCCCTAACTCTGCTTTGCTCCCAGTACCAGTTAAGTATTTTTTTCCACGGCAGTATAATACCTGAGAAATATTCACATATCTAAAGGCAATTTCTGATTGAGATATTTTAAAGTTAGATTAGTGATGAAGACCTGCTGTGCAATATCTAATTGTCTAGTCTTATATGAAAGTGTTTTATTTGATGTAAACAAAGTACTCTGTTTTCCAAAATGACTGCATAAATTAAAGCTTTGCTCACTTTAGAAGCTCACACACAAATATCACTAGCATGAAATGGAAAAAAAAAAAAAAGAAATTAAAATCCATCCTACATAACTACAGGTTTGTTTTAAAACAAAACAGTAACTAAATTTCACATAATTGTAGCTTCAATTGGTAACAAGAGCCTCATCTCCTGGGTAGCATAGACCGAGGAAAGGGAAAGAACAAGATTACAGCATATGATTTCCTCTTCTCATATTACTCCAAAGCTTGCCAAATATGTATCTTCTCAAGCCTGCTCCAAAAACATGAATAAGTGTCTAATATTCCCCATAGCTTTTATCTAATTTATAAAGTATATTTTATAAATATCAGCAGATATGTGTTATCTTTTTGTCAAATATCCAGCCAATTACTGAAGTGTAAGGCATGGCTCATGACATCTGGTATTATAGTAAGAGAAACCATTTGCAAAATTTTATGTATAGCATCAACTTTAAGTAGAAATGAGCAAATAAACACAAAGAAATCCCAAACACCAGAACTTGATGAACTGAAAGAATAAAAAGGCATTTTACAATTGTTATGAATAAAATTTCAGGTCACTTCTTATGTATGCATAAACTATTTCAATAAGATAATGATGAGAACTAATTTTTGAAAGTGTATAAAAAGCAAAAAAGCCAAAACTGTAGTCATATATCTTAGTGCAATCTTTTCAGAATTAGATCATAGCCCCCAGCTCAGTCACCTAAAGCATCCCCTCTACCCTGATTTTTTGCAGAAGCAGATTTGCTTCATTTTATTCTAAGTTGAGCATATAAAAGCAATTCTCTATCATAGTCCATATCTGTGCCTCCCTCTTGACTACAATGGTAGCTGAAGGTAACTAGCTGAAACTTAAATGTCTAACTTCTGTGTTTCTGAAGTTCTGTGAAAGCAATTCCACCCTAACTATTTATAATGTGATTGTTTTATGTGTCTTCCTTGCAGTATATCCACATACTAGCTTTAAACAGCCATTTTATTATGGCATGAATCATAGAATCATAGAACAGTTAGGGCTGGAAAGGATCTTAAGATCATCTAGTTCTAACCCCCTTCATGAAGTTCAATGCAAACTATTTTGCTCTATCAGGAAACTGCCTTACTCATCTAGTCCTGACACTTGCACACACAGGGATCTGACTTTCTGCATTGTGATGCCTATATGTGTTGGATTCATTACCTGCAAAACAATATCTTCCATCCTAAATTGGTACTTCACCGACTTTGGCAACCAGATATTGGATTTAATATGTAGTCCTCCTTTACATGAAACACACACACATATATATATGCACATATATGTGTATATAAATATTCTGGTGTCACATAAGCTTCTACTTTAAGGCTAAATTCAAGTAAAATTTTCAAGCAGTAATTGTGCAATAAACTGAAGAGTTCAAGCTGCATGGCAGACATAAGCTATAGTTGTAGCTATTTTAATATTCTCCAAGATTTTAACACCTATAAAAAGTCTTTGTACACAATCAATACCGAAATGAGACACTGTTTCTTTAATAGTCTCATCAAATATAATTTCTTCCTTCTTAAGAATATCCTTCTAGATCAAAGATCGTATTGGATGTTTGTCAAATATCACTTGCTCCTTTTCAATAAAACATATTCAATGATCAATTTGGAGCCTGTGCTTTCTTTATAGATCTTTTCCTAGAAGATGGTTCTATATATAAGGAGAAATAATTACCATGAAGAGTATTAGACTACTTCCAGAAAGAATGAAAATATTATCAATACGAGATGATACATTTAATGAAAAATACATTCTGTGAAAATGAGCTTGGTATCATTCTATAGCAAGAATAAGTCTAGTTGAAACTTTAACTGTGTTAAGTTTAAATGCTTTTAAGCTCATTTCACCTATACGCCTTTATTCAATTAATGATGTCTTCGAGGCACGCAGAGATCCTCAGATGAAAAAAAAATTGTATGAGAAAGTATTTTGTAAGTGCAAAAATACTTCAACATTATCTGAAACTCTCCAGGATTCCCAAAAGAAGACTATAATTTTCTAGCAACTGACAATATGCTATAAGATTTATTACATTGCCTGCAATAAAACCCTTGGCATTCTGGCTCCAGGAAGGGTTGCAAGGATAGCCTTGGTCATCACAATATTGAGCCCAGCCATTGATAGTCTATACAGATACATGCTGCGTGCCAGGATCCACACTGTTCAAGGATACCCTCAGGACAGGTTGGATTTAGAATCATAAGATAGCTTCAGGATGAACAATGAAAGAATTGATACGAGTCCTTAATACTAGAAAGTGATGCTGCGAATGGACATAAACCCGAAGCCATTTGTTTACCTATTAAATATTTGTCCCATAAAAAATAGTATCCTATGTATTCCTTCATTCCAAAGGTATCTAGAAATAAATCAAATACAGACACATTCTAAAGGATGGAAATGGAAATTCCCTACTCTTATTTTTGGCCTCCCTGGAAGATTCAGTGTTGCAGAGCTATTAATTGTGGAGCATCCACTCAATGGGTATTGAAAAGGCAGGGCATCATTTGGTTCCAAGCTTGCAAGCAACTGTAAATAAAATTCCCTGCTCTTTTCTCTAAGAAGTAGCCACACTTTAAAGAGTGGCAATAATACAACAACTGTAACACAAATGGTTTCTAAAAGTAATAATAATTTTTATAAGTTTAATAGAAATTCACTTTTCTGTACCTTACTGGAAAAAGTGGTGGCTCCAGATGATTAAAAGAGCCATGTGTAAACATTCAGAAAGGCTTTATAAATGGGAAACTTTTCTCTTAGCCAAAGCAGAGATTTTACTGTTTGTGTAGCAAATATACAATATAATTTACCCTCAAAATCTCTTAGAAAATTGTCAGGCTAATGTCTCATAGAAATAATAATTTCAATGTAAGACCAGTAAAGAACTTATTTATTTAAGTATTACTTTCCAACTGCTAAGTAATTTCAAAGCTACTTTTTCTTATCAATCCACTTTCCTGCTTTTATCTTAAAACATTTAGCTTACAAAATCCTTCCTTTACAGAGACAGACATTAAGATTCATAGGAGCACATAACTGTGCAATGGATGGGTGAGAATTTTTTTGGTCTATAGCTAAAATTACCATCTCTGCCTCAGATTTTAGTTATAAAACAATGGATGCCAGGGTGAAGCAGGGCCAGCGCTCCCTCAGCCTGAGTACCGAGAGCATCAGAGGGATCCCACAGGGGTTCACAGGGCAGGGATCATCTCACTGCCAGGGAGCAGGGCAGGGCTGTGGAGCAGCAGGGGGGCCCCTCCAAGCCCAGGCATTGAGCATCTCCCTTGGGATGGGGACAGGATGGGGACAGGGACAGGGACAGGGTGATGCCAGCCTACAGGTCGAGCCCAGCTCAGCAGGACCCAAAGTGATGAAGGCAAGGCTTTGGCAGAGCTTGTAACTACATCAAAAGGAGTGTGACTAGCAGGTCGAAGGAGATAATCCTGCCCCTCTGCTCTCATGAGACCTCACTTGGAGTATTGTGTGCAGTTCTGGTGTTCTCAACATAAAAAGGACATGGAACTGTTGGAACAAGTCCAGAGGAGGGCCACAAGGATGATCAGGAGCCTGAAGCACCTTCTGTATGAAGATAGGATGAGGAAGTTGGGGCTGTTGAGCCCAGAGAAGAGAAGGCTGTGTGGAGACCTCATAGCAGCCTTCTAGTATCTGAAGGGGGGGCTATATGGATGCTGGGGAGGGACTCTTCATTAGGGACTGTAGTGATAGGACAAGGGGTGATGGGTGCAAACTTAAAGAGGGAAAGTTTAGATTGGATATGAGGAAGAAGTTCTTTACTGTAAGGGTGGTGAGGCACTGGAATGGGGTTCCCAGGGAAGTTGTGAATGCTCCGTCTCTGGCAGTGTTCAAGGCCAGGTTGGAGAGAGCCTTGGGTGGCATGGTTTAGTGGGAGGAATCCCTGCCCGTGCCAGGGGGGTTGGAACTAGATAGTCTTAAGGTCCTTTCCAACCCTAACTATTCTATGATTCTGTGATCCTACAGCATCACTGGGGCTGGGGCTGATGGCCATGTGTTGAGCTGAAATAAGGTCCTGGACCCATGGGTGGGGGTCCCAGGTGAGGTTGCTCACCTCACACATAGGGCCATTAACACCTACTAGTGCCCTCCTGGTCCTGGCAATGTAAATAATTTTTTTTTTAATGAATAGATTAGTAGAAGAATAGGAAAAGCAAAATCCTTTTGGTAAGAGGAAGGCTTCAGGTGTTGCAAGTCACCTAAATAGAAATTCTTCCCTGTCCTTGAAAACACATCCCCTTTTTTTTAACCAGGGTTAAAAATTCAAGTTCTAAACACAAGACTATGAGCCAAAACTTTGAGCTGAGCATAAATTGTATCACAAGTTGCACCCTTCTCTCCAAATAAAGCCTTCCATTCTCTGTGTACTCAAAAATGGGTGTAGTCCATTACTGAACTTACTTACATTGAACAGCTTCTGTTCTGGAATTTATAAGTAATATCTGAGACACATGAAATGAGATTCAGCATCAATTTCATCCAGTGGCCTGAAAATACATTTTCCCCACAGTTTTTGCTGAAGCCTTCAAGCATCAACCTACGCACTCTTTATGACACTTGATGTTTCTCTGTAACGTACATCCCTCTTAAACATGTTACAGTGCTCTGAATCAGCCCTGAAGAGCAAAGATAATTGAGAAAGCCAGCATAAAACTACATAAAATCTCAAAATGCTTCACATCTTCAATGGCTGTTCCCAATACACAACCCATAATAATTATTGAGAGCTTATAATAATGTTTAAGTTTTCTGTTAATAGCAACAACTAATACATCAGAAAACTTTATATACTCAATATTGGACATATAATTTTAAAAGGTTAAGGTGTTTTCTTATATTTGGGGGAAATTCGTTTGAATGACAACATGATTTGTAAGTCTTAATTCATTCCTGAGGAGAAAAGCAGCAGTCACACTTCAGTCCCTTTGATACAAAGTTTGTGCACAGGTAATTAACTCCTAAATGTTTCTAGAGAAAAAAAGAAATAACAGTGGGTTTTCCTCTTCTCTATAGGCTACAAGAACATCACTGAGATCCTGGCAACACAATAGTATAAAAAATAGGGATTTGTTCAAGTGTCAGAAAATTAATTGAAATATTCTTAGCAGGTTTTGTGCATGCAATTTAGTACTTTCATAACTGTGCTGCCTAGCCAACTCTTAATTATAAGGAAGAACCTTGCAAAGGGAACACTTAGGTTAAGGAATTTGCCAACCCCATCTCTGCAAGTTAGGCGGTCTGACTCGTATATTTTCAAGCTATAGCAGAATATACACAAGGGCAATGGGGGCATCTCGCAGCTTCTTTTTTGTTTGAGTTTTTGGGGGTTTTACACCTCTGTTTTTTAACAGAATTCCAGCTGCCAGGTTTGTGCTGACGTGCTCAAAATTTGAGAGGGCCGAGATGTCTCTGCACCTGTCTTATGTCTTATTTTCCAATTCATCTTGCCTGCCAGGCAGCCCTGACAATATACAAAACAAAGACAAAAACTGGCAAGCCTCTGGAGGGTAGAGTATTTCTTTGAGGTGTACTTCATACACAATCAGATAGATCAGATAGAGCATCTACCTCCTTGCCATCAGTGATCTCTAAGCCAAATTTATTGATTTGATGATAAATAACCCATCTACTTTTGAGTTACCAAATTATGTTAAAGACTTGTGCTTTATCAGCTTCTGAATGAGAAATGCTACTGTTTGGGTTTTTTTGACTATAGTTTGCTGTATGTACAGCATATTGTACACAGTATTTAATTAGGACATGGCTGAGGAGGAAGGCAGACCACCTCTTTGTTTTATCCTGCCCATATGCACCAGAATGCAAATCATGCTGGAGTCAATAATATACAATTGTCAAATAATAGTAAACATGTTAGAACACATATGGAGAAAGAGATTATCCAACTTATACCTCACTGCCGCCAGGAAAGTCCTTGCTGTACTACATCCCATTTCAGACATACTGGTTTAGTTAGTTCAAAAAAGCTGTAGAATGTCAAGACTGCATGGTTAGCTGCATCCTGATGATGCTATAATACTTCTAATTCCTGACATAGCTGTTTGGCTTTAGTTTGACTGAACCCAGAGCTACATTTATATGCTTCTAGGGACTCAGTGCCCAAAACAAAAGAAAGTGTAGCTGATATATTACATGTGTGAATTGTCTTCTGACGACAGTTATCTATAATGGACTACATGCAACAGAAATTCAACATTATGTTTTCTTTAATAGCCCTCTGCAGTTCTTGACTTGCAAGATATCTGTCTGTGTTGCTCATCTAAATATTTGTCCTGCAGATAAGAGCCTACCCTTTCCAGCACATTGCCATTTGGTCTTCTCAAAGAATCAGTGATTTTTCCTAAGTACCTTGCAATACTAACAGCTCATGAACAGGCATCCAGATTTACACTAAGCTCGCCAAAAAATTATTCATGAAAAGATAATCATAACAATGGGTCCAATTCAAGTATTTCTAAACCATTTTGCTTTTCTAGGGCTCAAGGTCAGAAAACAAACATTCAAGTGCATTGAAAGTCTGGGCAGAAGAGCACTGAAGGACTGAAGGTCAGCAAGTGCTTACCTCCTGTGAAACTTAATCCAAAGAGCCACAAGTCTCTCCATTCAGATTCAATTCCATCTTTCTTGAATTCTTATAATCAAGCTCAAGCTTATCTTTTTTACATCCCCAGATACAGTATTCTTGCCCATTGGCAAATTTCAGACATTATCTCAGCTTTTCAGATGACATTTCCACAGATTATTATGCTGCAAAGCCTTTAACTTCTAGCCTTCATGGTCTCTCTTGTGGATATCATCCAACACTTAATCTCTTCTTACAACCTCCAAGGAATTGGTAATATCAATAGAATAGCATGGAGCAGGTTCTGGAAAATTTCTCAAGTGTCTGAAAATATGGCTCACAAAAAAATACCTTAAAAACCAAACAAACCTCCCTGCCCTCTTCAGCTGTTTATCCTGACAGAGCAAAGGTAGATAGTTGTTTCTACAAAGGCAAGTGAAAAAAACATCCAACCTAATTTATGGACCATGGGCTGATGAATATCACATAAAGACTGATGACTGGAAACCCAAACAAATGCTTTATTTACAAGGGGGTTACAGCTTCAGCTATTAATCCAGAAACATAAAGATTGACCTCCATCTGCCTCTTGCAGACTAAAACTTCCTGATCTATATCCAGGCTCCTTACAGTTTCTTTTATTGCCTTTTAAATACTGCTTTTCCTGTGTCTTTTTCAAGTGTTTGATAAGTTGTTGGAACTACAGGTTACTGGAATGTAGGTGATGCAAACCATATTTACACTGCATATACTTAACCATCACAATCCTTCCCAGATGATAATCTTCAAAAGGTTTAATGCCTGTGATGTTATTAGTGGGAGTCACACAGTTAATTTATGTCTGCAAACTATTAGGTAGCATCCTCATAGTTCTTTATATATGTTTACTTTTTACTTTTTTTACATTTCCCCTGCACAGAGCCAACCAATATCCAAGATTCTTGGTGGTTTTTTGAGGCCCTCTGGCCACTATTCTGCTATGGCTTTCAGTCTTGCAGGTGCATCGTGGAGCACTGATAGTATTATCTCATGTTTCATTATACTCTCCAGGTCCTGACAAGTTTGCCTTACACTGTATTTCCACCATAAATGGCTTTTTTGATCAATTTTTATTGTAACCTCACAGCCCAGTAGTTACAAAAGCAGGTCTTGTAAGCATTCAGGTACACTTGGTAGTGTTTTTATATAGCCATTTTATAATGACTTTGAGATAAAACTAACTCAAATTATGCAGTTATTCTAGATGCATTTTTCTAAGTGTATTAGGTATCTGCTAGCAATGGCTTTGGTCTGCCAGTTTTAGATGAGTATTTTTCCCTAATTTGCCATTGAAAATTATGCTTTTACTCTAATATTCTGCACTTTAGGGTTGTGCTCATGATAATGATTTCTTTTTTCTTTAAAAAATCTGGGCTCTGAGTGCTTGACAGTTTACTTGAAGCATTTCTCACCAGTTCCAGACAGCTGCAATGAAAATGTCAAGGGTTGAAATGACGCATTTTCTGTAGGCAGCTACATCCATCTTTGTTAGCTGCAACAACATTAAAGACATTCTGTGTTCTTGTAGTTTTACAGACTGCATGAGGAACTATTTTTAGTTTCACCTTGTCTCTAGATGTACCATTTCCTTGGTTTCCTTCTCTGTTGGTTCATGGGCTTCTTACCAAGAGTCTGTATTTGTCCACTGACTCTTGAATGAGTTTATTATAGATGAACAAGCACTTGGCCCCACTTCTCCAGTCTAATGTTGCTGTTAACTGGTGTTCTTGGCACTAAATTGCATCTGGCTCCATAAATCAGTGGCAATTGAACTTAACCAATGGTCTAACAGCATAGTTGCAAACAAGAACAGAATCATTGTCATTCTTCTGGAAAACTTCACCCTCAGCATCTCTTAGTCTTCTAAAGTTACACTGAAGTTATCCTTCACTTCACTAGAAATCTTTACAGCCCTGCTGATGTTATGTTTTTTCCTCTTGAGACAGCATGACTTGAGAGGATAAAGTGATTCAATTCCCCACACACTGGGTTTTATTGCCTAAAGATAGGGCATTTTTATTTTTGCCTTTTTGCACATTGTTTTCCACATAGTGTGCACCATGATAAACATGCCTGTATTTCAGGTCACCTGTTTCCTTTTTTGATTCTCATGATTCTCGCTTGTATTCTGAATTTATTATCCATGTAATTATGTTGGTAGTAATTGTTACTTTTTATTAATTCACTATCTTGACCCTTTTACTGGAGCTTTTAATATTAAGTTGTCTGGAATGACATATATTGTGTACAATCCTATCCCTAGTTGAGTATTTTTAGTGTATTTAATTTATGGATGGATATTGGATTTCTCAGCAATGAGAAATCCTTTTTTAGCTGTTTGGTTGTGGGTGTGAAGCCAGCATTCCTCTATGGTCTTATTAGGTGCATGTTGTTAAGATCTTCCAACAAAGCTGAGGGACCTTACCGCTACCTGAGAGCATTATTTGCAGAGACTACCGATTACCTGATACAATACCAACAAGGTGTTAGGTGACTGGACATGCATGCTCCACTGTGCTGCATCCACACTGGATGTACGTGGAGCCTAGACTTGAGAATGGCTTTGGAGAATGCCTTTAACTGCAGTATAGATGTATATAAACACAGATGCCTGAAATCTAAGTCCTATATAAATACCTTTGCCTGCCTTTTAGGTATTTTTCCAGATAATGACGTTGATGATTAATACTTCTCATATTTTCCTTAGTTGTCCCATCTTCATCCCTCATTGTCTTTGCAATATAGATCAGACTTCATTGTTCCCTGTTATCTGAGATTTCAAAAATTCAGGAGTAGTTGAGGCAGCTGTAGAGGAAACAAATATTATGCCTTGTAGAAGCACACTAAATCAAACTTGCATACGTGATGAATGTTTCATACAACATTAGTTTTCAATGGATATATCAGAGGTTTATTCCTCTGTACTCTATCCTTAAGAAAATAGAGCAACTCTTCACTCTGCTCAGTTTTGGCTGCCACAGGTCAAGAAGGCTGAAGTTGAGAAAGAGATTATCCAGGTGATATTAACTATAATAAACAGAAAGCTGGGGTAGCTGTTAGTTTTAGTCTTGTTCTGTTTTACATCTAAGCACTAAAAAAAAGAAGCAACGACTAAAAACTGTTCAAACACCTCAATATTGAGACATTACTAAAATTCATGACTTTTTCATCTCTTTATATGCCAAGAGAATTTATGTTTCTTTACGGAAAGATAGTATTAGGGGTCATAAGAAAGCATTTTTGCCAGAATTATCTGGACTTCAATTTTTATTACAAATCTTTAAAAATATTTACTTTCCATATTTCTCATGATAGACATTTTGTAGCATTATGCCGCATTTTATATAGTCTGTAATTACAACAAAGGCAGCTCAAAGGTAAACATGTAATCTAATCAGAATACAGATTATCTAATCAGGAAAGATTTTGTGTGAAAGACTTGAGGAAGAGAAGGAAAAAGCACAGGAAATACTATGTGATGTCAGACACTCAAGCACAAGAATTAAAAAGAGAGCAATTGTGTGAATTGTTCCATTTTGCAAGCATTCAATTTTGGACTGCGGAAGTGACTAGAGCAGTTACAATCAGCTGTTCTCATAAGGAAAACGTAGCACCAGCAGCCTCCACCACACGTCAAATGTAACATTAATTGCAAAAGGCAGCCAATTTCACAAGGTAGCTGAGATGCAGGAGCATCTAAATGATACCGTTAGCATTAGTGGCTTAAGATTACTTAAAATCTGTTTGTAGTTTAATTTTTAACCCTTTTTTTATAGTGAGCAATTTTTAAATGTTTACAAATTTTGTCTCTTGGTAAAGCTGGCTCTTACTGATCTGGCACATTCAGCTTTTCATTTCCTTAATTGTGGCACTTCCTGAAGCCGAGTTAGAGCAGCACTCTTGTACAGTTCCATATTCGATACAATATTCAGGAGACAAAAGAAGTTTACCCACTTCTCTGCACAGAAACTTCTGGTCATTTCCAGTTTGAAAGAGACGTATTCCTGTAACAGGCAGCTGCTCCTTACCAGGCAGTAACATATGAGAACCTCTAACAATCTAGCGCTTATATGCTATCTGAAGAAAAGACACATTTGTATGAAAAAGAAGGAAAAGTTATTATAAAATAGTTCTTTCATTTCCCTTTGGGGGAAATCTTTACTGAGGTCTGAGTTTTCCTTGATTTTGTTTACTTCATTCCTTCCTCTGTTCAAAAAAATATTTAAGCAAGATAATTAGGCTTAAATACGTTTTTTGCAACATTACTGACTGCATAATAACAGAATAAGGTTTCAAGCTGGGCTATGGATAGAATGAACTGCAGAATTGCAGTATTTCAAGATGGAAAAGACTTCTTAATTCATGTGCTCTATCCTTTTAATCAAGAGACAACTCTTTGTAAGCAAGGTCAGATTCTTGGATATTATTTTGAACTGTTTGAAGTGTTGTACCCTCAAAAACTTTCCTCATGACTGAAATTAAAGAATCAAAGTTTGACTTTTTTTCTTTTTTTTCTTTTTTTCATTATCTCCTAAAGGCTTTATTTACTCAAAAGTAATCTATCAAAGGTGATATTTAGGCTATGTCAATAAATAAGAATCAAAACATTTCTGCTACTAAAAGAAATGATGCATTTGTTTACCCACACATTCCTTTTGCTTTGTAAGTGCTCAAATACAAAACAACATGAAAAATTTATGGGTAAAACATTAAAACAGAGCACATCTTTCTTTATAAGTTCACTTGGTAGAACAGAAGGGAAAAGTCTCAAACCCTTGTGCTTTCAGTTCTGTTAAGCAGATGTGTTCACTTATGATCTCCCACTTCAAAGATTTTTCCTTCAATATTTATATAAATTGCTGGAAGTTTTCTAGCTGCCTTGTACTGAGAGCTACTGCAAAATACATTTTGAAACATCACAGGAAAGAGGAGATGAATAATTTTCAATTTCGCTAGCTCCAAACTATGTCATAATGACTTTAACAGTGCGAGAATCTCTGGATTACCTCTGGCAGGGTAAGCGATGGAGGAGGGAAGATACTGGGTTTTTCTCTCTGTATTAACATCAGTGGAATCATCTGGAGTACATCAAGTGTGGGTCTGTTTCTAGTATCAGTATTTTGAAACATGCTTTATATACGGTATGAGGCTACTCAACTGAGGCATTTTTTTCCTCAGCACATCCTCCTTAGCTGAATAAAATAGAATGCTAAGACCGTCACAGGCTTTTTTCCCTGTAGCTGCCATGTCCATATCACTTGCCCATCCACAGCTTCTTATGGCTTCTGTCAGTATGAGTAGGCAATAGCATTTCAGATTTCATGAGAGTGCTCTGTAAAGGAATGAGACAATACTGTCAGCTGCAGATTGACAAAATGTGTTTTCCTCATAAAGCCAATCTGTTGCTCATATACATCCGCTCATCCAAGAGAAATGCTGGTATAAAATATTTTCTGACAAACTCTAGGCCATTGTGTGCAAAGTATAAATAAACTTGTGGTGGGACATAACTAGTACCATAGTACTGGGAATTGGGATTATTCAAAGTTCCTCTAATCGGTTTGCTCTGTTAAAATGGTTGTGTTGGAAAAATATCACAACTAAATGGAGGGTATTCAAGGCTTTCTTAAAATCCTGCAGATTTCAAGTGCTGGAAGAAAAGAGATACACTGTAGTGGTAGCCAGGGCCTCTCCCCTCTACTAACACAGTAACATGGATCATTCTGAAGCTATGCTCTTGTCTGCACTGCACTCATCTGGCCTGTATTCCGATTTAGAGAAAACATCAAAACCAAACAGAATCCTTACTCTCCACCACCCCATGAGGCTCAGAAGCCTTTTACCCCTCCCTTTCCTACCCATCAATATACAATTTTCCCATCAATTTCCTTCAGCACAGAGGCCAGGTGATGCATTGAGGAAGTGGTTTAGCACCTTCCCTAATTGAAAACACGAAGAATCTGCTCCAGAAATCTCTTATTTGTATGGCTAGGTCCTGAAGATCTTCCATTAGCTGACTATAAACTATGTTAAATTTTCCTGCCTAGAACACCATGAAAGGAACAGATCTTTGGCTGCCATCATGAATGGCATTTTCAAGGGCTGTGACTCACAGAATAGCTGAGGTGAGATGGGACCTTTGGAGATCATTTAGTCTAACCTCCCTCCTTAAAGCAGGACCAGCTAAAACAGATTGATTGATGCAATCTAAGTCCAGTTTGATGTTGAGTTCCTCCAAGGTGGAGACTCCACAACCTCCCTGGGCAACCTTTTCCAGTGTTCAACCACAAAATGGAAAAAAATAAATAAAACAAAAAAGCTACCCAAAACCTTATATTTAAATGGAATTTGCTGTATTTCCATTTGTGTCCACTGACTCTTTTCCTTTGTAGTCCAGCATAGAAGAGGCTGGTTTTATCTTCTTTACATCATCCCATCAGATATTTACAGACATTGATAGGATCCTCCAGTGAGATTTCTCCAAGATGAACAAATCCAGTTCACTTAGCTTCTCCCTGTCTGATCCTCCAATCCCTAACAATTATTGTTCACCTTTGCTGAACTCACTCCAGTAGGTCCATGTCTCTGCTGGGGACACACAGTGCTGGACTCTGGACTCCAGATGTGTCTCACCAGTGCTAAGCATAAAGGAAGGATCACCTTTCTTAACTTGCTGGCAATGATCTTCCTAATGCAGCTCTTACCAAGTTCCCTTTCTGCAGATCTGCTTTCCAGATGGTCTGTCATGCAGTCATGCTTGAAAGAGTAGGGATCTTCCCTGGAAGTATTATTATTGCCCATGTAGAATTGCAGTAGGAGACAGTAATACAAGAGCCATTCAAGCCTAAGCAGACTCTTGACAATGTCCCAGATCTGAACTCCTAGCAAACAGCAAACCTCCTTAGACAACATCTGGTTATCACGCCTAAGGCAGTGAGCTACCTACTGCTATCATGTGTGCTGCTTCCTCCTGATGCTCCTCTATGACTCAGACTCATCAGACTTGGTTGCTTTACTGGAGGGAGATGATGCCCCTCACCTGGAGCTAGGGCACTGAACATATGCTGTAGCTGCAGATATGCAAGTGGAACATAAATTATCCTCCTGATGTCAGAAATCACCAGCTTCTAGCCTTCACCGTCATGGAAGTCTACATTTCCAAACCTGATGACAACAGCCTCTGCCTGTCCCTCCTATGATGTAGCAGGAAAGGTCAAGTTATTGTCTCTGTGGGAGCTATAAGGAGATCTGATCTATCCCTTTCTCATGATCTGTGGTTCTGTGAAGTCTGATGACCTCCTCCTACGCGACTTTTACCTGGGGACACTGCTTCTCCGTGAGTGCACCCCTTTTGCAGGCAAGGAAACCAGCTCTCCCTGACTCAGGAAGTCTGGAGCTTGTTATTTCTGCCTCTTACATCATGCTTGAGGTAAAGAGGGTTTAGAATATAGAATGGTTAGGGTTGGAAAGGACCTTTAGATCACCTAGTTCTGACCCCCCCCCCCCCCATTGCAGGCAAGTCAACTTCAAGACAGGTATGTCTTTCAGGATATAAATCTGCTGATGGTAACAGGATCTCCATGGTTCAATTTCAATTCATGTGTTCACTCACAAGAGCAAAATGGTTATTAAGCTCAGCTTGCTTACCTAACAAGCAACATTCTGAACACATCACCCCAGTCACAAGCAGTCATCCCATGATCTACTAAAAATTGCCAATCCATTTTTTAAACCGGCTGCCTTGATTGCCTGCAGCCTTCCTCACAGATGTAGCTGTCACCTTCTCTGACCTCTGCTCTGTGGTCTTTGTTTATATAGTCTAGGCGCTGTGAATGTGAGCATCTTCTTACATGCTACTTCATATAACTTTATTCCATCCATATTCTCTTTATTTTTATGTCTCATTGACCCTGACCACATTTATAACCTTAGATAAAATCACATCTCCTCTTAAGTTTTATTTCCATAAAAGAGGGCTAGAATGAGACTTTCTTCTGTGATTTTAATTCTGTGAAGTATTTTAAGATATGGTTTGTAAGATGGAAAAAAAAAAAAAGAGTATGTGAAATACATCTGTTCTCTATCCTTTGCACTCAGACTTGTAGTTTGAATGTAATCTTATATTTTGCTGATTACAAAACCCCATGATTTTATTAGTCATTGTAGTGCTGCTGGCCACAGGCACTCAAGCACTGTGAGTAAAACCCCAAAAGTCCTACAGTGAAGCATAAAACCACAAAATCTAAAAATATGTACACGAGGACATTTCATTTCCTGGGTTAAAGCTTTTAGGGCATATCGAGGACAAATTTGCAAACTTTTTGTGCAAACAGGAAGACTATAAATAAATCTCTTTCAACAAAAGTTTATCTATCTCCTTCCTTTCAGGAGCATGGACAACAAGAATCATACTAGTACCAGTATCATAATAAAAGCTGGCAACAGTGCCATTTTCTTGCTAGTAGGGTCAACAGTTTGCTGTTTCTGTTATATGCTGATTTGTTTTGCCAAGCCAGGATTTGCAGATAATGTTGAACAAGGCTTTATTTATTTCAAGTGTGATGGACATTAGCTCATGTTCCAAAGATGGGGAATAAATCCACAGACAAAATTGCTTCAGGTAGAGGAGAAATGAAAAGAAATACCCTCTGTGGTGGTAGAGATTTTTATCTCTACCTTTTATCTGAGATGAGGCTCAACAGTACAGCCATTCAATGGCACAGAAGCTAAGACTGATAAACAAGACAAGTAGGGGCAAAGCTAACATGAAGTAATGGAGTGTCATTTTAGGAGGTAGAAAATTTGGTCTACGTTTCATTTTCCACCATCTCAAGCTCCAGCCGTCATCATTTGTTAATAGAATCGGATAGTCGAGTTACGTACTTGGATATTTTTGGCAGGTTTGCTGCCTCAAATACATGCTTTTACAAGCTACTTGGTCTCCCTGCACTTGAATGACAACTAATCAAATGGCTGCCATCCAGTCAAGGAATGGAAATGATTATGAATAGTTTGGGGATGTATGCACAGACATAATGATAGCTTTGTGGCTTCTGTGAGGCCAGTCTCTCTTGAGTTACAGCAAAATTATTTTTATAAAGGGGAAATAGAGTTATAGGCATACTTCAGCCATTGATATTCCAAGCATGCAATGATTGTTATAGTCTATCCATCCCTAAGTAGAGAAATTGGGTAACAAATGTAGAGTGTTCAGCACAAAGGCTCAAAACATATGATGAAGATTCTGGGCAGCAGAAAGCAGCCAGAAAATGTACCATTGTTCTGGATACCCTGGGACTAATCTGAGCAAATAGATCTTTATATCTTGTATCTTAATTACAAGATATAAAATCCTCTTAGACGTCTTTGTTCCACTCAAATGCTACTTTGATTAAAACCATTTCGAAGTAGGTATCCTGCCTGTGCTGCTTCTCTTAAATAAAATCCAGCTCAGATACTCAGCAGGTATAAAGAAAACAAGTAGTCTAAACTACAGTCACAAAATAATTTATAAGCTGCAATAAGGAAGCAACAGAAATTTTGGCCAAGCCACATTCACAACCCCATATTAGGCCCCCAGACTCTCAAAGTGATGCCAGGGAACATCTCAAAATGAGATTCAAAATAGTGAAGTCTCTGGGAAGGGAAACATGTAACACTGAGCAAAAAAGGAATACCTAAGAACACATATTAGATCTTGCTTCTTAATCCCTGGTAAGGGTCATTCCCTGAACACCTCTCTTTTGAAAAGACAAGCAGAATTATTCTTCTCTTTTTCTGTCCAATAGGAGCAAATTACCCTGCCAGTAATCCTCCCTTCTTCTCACACTGTAACCCTCAGTACAAATCTGATTAGTCTTCTCAACCAGGATATGGAAGAGACAGGCTGAAATTCTCTCCTCTGCATGACAACACTTCAAACCACATCCTCAACTTCTCTGGAGAACATCTTCAGCACCAGGCAGTTAAAAACCAGTTATATTCTCTGCTCCTTTGGTTGAAAATGCTGTATTGCACAAGAATAAAGAAACAAATCAAGATGCATTGACACAGTACAAGCAACAAATAAGAATGATTCTTCATCCTAGTGTTCAGGATCATCACAGGGAGGGAATATTGTCAGGTTCCCATTTCAGTGCCAGTGTCAAAGCCTGTTTCTGCATTTTATATAGTGCCTGCTACAGGTAAAATGTATTTGACATTTTGAATTCACATTATATGCCATATAAACAAAAGATCAATTCATTTTTCATTCTTTACTCGTATAGGGAAAGGGGCACAAATATAGCAACATGTCACTCCCTTGCAGAAAGAGCATGGAAAAAGAACATAGAATTCATCTACATTTAACTCACTGGCTCTTTCTATCAGTGAGCCAATAGTTGAAAATATCCATTAAAACCTGACAGAATATAGATCAACCCCTATAATAAAGAACACCTCAGGCCACACATGGTTTGAAGAGACTGATACTTTCTTTTTTAACCATACCTTTGTAATACAAACTGTGCTACCATGCAACATCAAATTAAGCTTAAGTGTAGTGGTTAAGAATAAGGAATTTGCAAACCACTAAAATTCAAGAGCATATTTTACCAAAGTAGTTTTATCTTTTTCCTTGTAATGTACTGTAATTGTAAGGATATTTACATAAATGTAATATAGCATCTTAAAAATCTAGGGATATGTTGTGGTTTATTTCTAATTCAGATTTGGAATATTACAAAAAAAATAATTCTAAGAGCAAAAGACTTATTAGATTTTTTCAGAGTAAATAAAATCTTGAATTAGCTGATTAAAACTGGAAACAGACATTCTGACCTCAGCATAATTAAAACACCCTGCAAGTTATATAGTGAAAGACTGCTGGCTCTAGGTAGTGCTTGTTAAACGTGTTCTGTTCTTTCCATAAAAGCATAACTTAATTTTCTGTATATGGTTTCAATTTGTTCAACTGTCTGTATAAATTACCAGTATTACATTTTGTTTTTCCTGGGGAAAATATAGTTGAATTTCACGTCAAGAAAAGTTGACTCTTTTTATTCTTTTCAATTCTTTACCCCACCCTGCTCAGTTAAGCTGCAGTTTTTCCTTTTGTATTTCCAAGTCAATGCCATCCAAATACAGGCTTCTCTTTGTTGCCGTATTTACGGGCAGCAGTGTCTCCACGGAGCAGTAATAATCCCCATTAGCCCTTGTGCAACCTCTAATCAAAAGGAGCAAATTATTAAGGCTTATACTTCTTGGCTCTTACTCCCTTCCTCTTAAAATGTGAGAATATCTCAGAGATCAGGAAATGGGCAGGTCTTTCCTCATTAGTCTGCCCTGAGTTCCTCACATCCTAATCTCCTCCTTCAGGAGGATGCTGAGAATTCTGGCCCTAAACCCCCACATTTCTTAAGTAAACCTATTGATATGAATGTGACTCCTGAGGTGCTGAAAGTTAAATATGTGCTGAAGTGCTTTGCTGGATAGTGGCTGGCTGGAACATTCAGCAATATATGGGAGTAAGTTTGGAGCAATTTCCTATGCTTTTTATACATAGGGAAAATGACCCAATTCCTTCATGTAGCAACACAAGGATCAGCAGAAGAGCCTTCTGTCTGAACCAGGAAGTTTAAGAGGAAATGCATGAAGAAGGAAATATGAGCATTTTTTAAGTCAATAATTTTATTAAAAGGGAAAGCAGCATGTTGCTACATTATGTCTCATTAGTACTAAGTCCAAATCAGAAACTTCTCATCATTCTAGAGCATGTTGGTTTAAACTGTCTAGGAAAATTACTGCTAACTCCAAAGGTTTGGCTAGAAATGCTCATGAAGTGCGAGATTTAGTTTGGAAATATTCCCGTGTTACACTCTTTCATTAAGTAAACACCTTGGATTTAAAAAGTTTGCCTTAGTCAGTCCTTCAACTGTTCATTTTCACAGAATTGGATGTGATGTGTCAGACCGTGGTCACAGGGTACATTAAAGAAAAGGCATTGAGGATACAAATACAAAAGCCCTTAGAGCACTAGCCACCAATTAGGAAAAATAATCCTTCGATCTGTGTTAAAGGATTGCCATCAGCATGAAACAAAAACCTTTTAATTCATTTCACACTGATATCGGTTCTCTACAAGTATAGCAGTCCTGGTACTTATCTCTGTTCAGCATGAGATTTCAGGGCAAAATCACTATAAAAAGGGGACAGGCAGGAAAAGGGATGAGGCTTCCTGTAAACAGATTTAATTACCTGAGAAATATGGCAAGAAAAACTTGGCACGAGGGAACAGCATCTAGAGACCAGATTCTGCCAACACAGAGGACCTGTTTTTCCACTTCCTTGTGCTTTACAATGTCATGCTTATATGAAGAAATTAGAAATCGCTTTACTCACACTGGTAACATTTTGCACTCATTTTTCACAGAGGTAAATGATGGCTTATGGCTGAATGGAGAATGAAGTGAGCACCATTGTGCTTATGCTTCTGCTTTGAAAAACAGAAGGGGTAGAAATTTCCCCATCTCACTAAAAGACCAGGGCAATAGCTAAATATCTGAATGCAAACTGATTTAGTTCTACGAAGTCATCTCCCCGGGTACCTTGACAAAGTATTGGTTCTGCATTAACCAGCTTCTGCCTCTGGACAGTAGTTCAGAAAGTAGAGTGCATTATTATAGCACAGGGAAAATATTACAAACTAATGGCGATTCTTTACCCATAAACTAAATACAATGAGCCAATTCCATTCCTTAATATAAAACTCTGAATGCTAGGATTAATTTAATAATCTGTTTATTTGTTGAGGAATCTAGCCAAAAAGAATAAAAGAGGTGTCAATAACATATCTGTTGTGCAGAATCCTGTCTAGAGATTGTCCACAACAGTTTACTTCTGAGAAACTATTATCCCAGCAACTCTGCCAAGACTGAGCAGAGCACAGATTATGTGCTACAGATGTATAAATTAGACTAAAGACAAGTAAGATTTATGTACCTGGGGTGTTATTCTTACACCTACTAAGATTATTGACTTTGGTACAGCAGCAGGAAATGCTCATGCTTTTATGACAATGTACTTTGCATCCTAGTCACAAACTGGCTTTGTGCTGTTGTTCCAGATGTCTCCTCTTACCGCATAACTGTCCCCCCTCAGCCGTGTGTTGTACAAGAGACCTTCAGTGTGTTAAATTAACCTTGTGCTGATTACAGCAATGTTTTGCACAAGCTGCATTGAGAAAGCATCAGAAATTTCCTATTCAGTTTATAACTTGTCAACATACAGATCCTGTTCAGGACTTTGTAAACTCAGAAAGCAACTGTTGTTCAAATCTGACAGCTAATGATTTTCCCATCTGTTGGCTGGAAGTCAGGGGCAGTTTGAACAGCACTTAGCATGATGTGTATAGAGCACAAACACCACCCATAAACTGTCATTGGTAAGTTATCAATTGATCCACATACACAGCTGTTTCAGGAACCCATATTTTTAGAACGTTGGTTATATCTGTTGTAGATTTCTCCGTATACAAAAGCCTACAAGTCATAAGGAAATCTAAAGGAACGAGTACTCAAGGACTGTACGTAGTTTTTACACCTCCCAGTTACCAGTGAACTGTGGTTTATTTGTGAGCTCCCACAGCAAGTTCTTGCAACTGACAGCTGATGAAAACTGCAGATTATCAAATATTGAGCAAAAGATTGCACAAGTTGAGGAAAAAGTCACGGAGTTCAAGCCTGCAGAACACACCCCACTCTTCTATCAGTCTAGAAAACGGGTACTTACAGATTAAAAGCTTGAGAAGTACCACTGATGACTTCCTGCATTCATAAAATTTATTGCAAGAGTTGGTGAAATCTCTGCAAAGCAGACTTTCTCCTCAACTCTTCTTTCTAAAAACATCCGACATAGAATCATAGAATAGTTAGGGTTGCGAAGGACCTTAGGATCATCCAGTTCCAACTCCCTTGCTATGGGCAGGGACACCTCCCACTAAAGCACGTCACCCAAGACTCCATCCAACCTGGCCTCGAGCACCGCGAGGGACGAAGCATTCCCAGCTTCCTTGGGCAACCCATTCCAGTGCCTCACCACCATCACTGGGAAAAACTTTTTCCTTATATCTAACCTGAATTTCCCCTGTTTAAGTTTGAACCCATCTTACAAGACATTTAAATTCTGTTACTCTGTGTGCAACACCCATCTCCCAAAAAAACCAAGCTGGCCCAAAACTTTTGTTTCATTTTTAAAAGATACTATGCTATTTCTTCTAATGAGATTAACTTTTGCAGTAAAGAAACAGGAAACCGGTGAGCAAAAGGGTCAGAAGGATAAAAGTTGTGTATGTTTTGTTTCTGGTCAATATTGTGAAACTGTTCCCCATCCCCTCCAAACTACAACAAATCAATTCTCACCAAATTGCACAACAGTTCTTGTTTTGAACTGGAAAGACTTCTTTCAGATGAGCAGAGAAAGATACCAGAAGATGTAAAACTAACCAGGAGAACATAAACAGAGTGATAAATGCCTAAGCAACCACAACAGAGCTCTCATCCAGTGTGCATGAAGCTAGCGCTTAAACGACAGAGGCAAAAGAATGCAACAACAGTTTCCATTTCATGCAGGGGTTTTGAGTATGCACTAGAGAAAACAGGTAACGTGCTAATAGAACAGGTCTTTCAGGTCAATTTCATAAAACAGATTGTATTCAGAAAGTAGATATGCAAATCTTAAGTTCAGAACAATGAGTTGTGAGTGCAAGGAGAAAAATACAGGCGAAAAAGGTAAATAAAAAACCTCTTTAAAAGAGAAAACAGAATAAATATAAAAAATATTCCAACGTGCAAAAGAAGAGTGAGTTCAGAAGAAAAATCATTTGTTTGCATATTTTATTCCAAAAGTTCTATCTCCACCCATATATTAATGTGCTTTCCAGGTAAAATATATCTGCACAACAATACCTTTAATAGACTTCATGGAGCCAGCTAAATTCCCTTTCCTGTCATAGGCACCACTAGATCTAGATGTGTAAATTATGGCCAGAAAAATGCATTTGTATGCCTTTTGGTGCCCAGGCAGATTAAAAGAAATAAACCAGGATACTGGAGATTTTGGCTTTCCACATAAGCTAAATTATATTTATTTTTAAATAAGCTCTTGATTCTTTCAGGGACCAGTGTCATCAAACAGGGTAGAACAATGTTAGGAGAACAGGAACCACAACATGACCCAGCCAGAAAGATGCCACAGAAAGGACCATTTACTGCTCCAGTCACCACATTGACTAGACCCATTGCCAGAACAAGCTGCAGTGGCCTGATATCTCACACAATAACCCCCCAGTGGTTCTCCCTTCACAGTAAAGCTTTCATTCCATGCTTCAAAATTCCATTATTTTTCACCATAAAAAGAGGAAGATTCCTTTGCCTTTCCAATCTTCCAAACATGGGTTGATTATCATAGTGTCTCGAAAGAAAATTACCAAAATTAGGGAAGGGCAACAAATTTACTGGGTTGTTCTCTTTCCTATTTATTTTGAAGAAGATAAAGGTGTTTGATTACACTTCCCCTTTTTTAGCTGTAAGGCCATAGGTATAAGGATGGCCTCAGCATAAGGATCAAGGTCAACTTCCTTTAACATCCGTATTTTTTATGAATTTACATGTAAATTAATACGTTTTTATGCACGTTTATATATTACTGAAGTGCTCTTAGAGCTAATGTGAAAAAGCCCATCCAGTGCACTCAGAAAATTAAATTCAAGTACCTGGCATTTTAAGATGCTCTCATTCTTACCTGTTCTGTCCTTGCTGGCTTTACATCCACAACTCCCCTTTGATTTGCGGGAGTACCACTGGGAAGGTCAGGGAGGCCAGATTTAATCTAGGCTGCCTACAAGACAACAGGTACATCTGCACCAGCATCCTACAGTGCCTTGTGTGAGCACTATTATACAAGGTATCACCCTCCCCACCCAACCTTGCCCTCCAACACTATCCAGTCACCTGCACACTCCTCCAGCCATTCTCTGCACCCCTCTGAACCTCAACTGTGGTGTCCAAACATGGCTCTAAATTCATAGATATAAAATTATTCCCAGGATAAATAGACACAGTGTAGGAGTTCTGGTTCTACTTACTGCCATTTTGGATATCTCCAATGAAATAAAATTTTCAGCAAAGAAAACTTCAAGAGGCTTGATAAATTTTAGTGATAAAATTTGGTCTGCTGAAGCACCTTTGTATGCCAGACTTTGTTAGGTTACACTTTGTTCTTTCTCCACTTATGATATCCTGTAAGGAACCATCCAAGTCTTTGTGTAACTTTTTTTTGTTGTTGCTGTTCCAAAAACTGTGACTAAAAATGAGGAAAAAAAAATTGTAAAATTTACAACTTTTCTTATTCGAAATAAATGTGACAATGGCAGTGGATGGATCAGATAGATATAAATCTAATTTCTACAGAGCACAGCTGGAAGAGTAGAGATCTGAAACCACAAAATAAGTGCAACAACAGCAGTAGTCTTTTACAATCTCAGACATGTAATACAAGTTCATGGCAAGCAGCTAAGCTTCATATGACCCATTAGTCTTTGAATGATTCTATTTTTCTAGGCTTTTGAAGAGCTTCAATTCATCACTGCCGCTACAGCCCGTTTTTGTTGTTGTTGCTGGGGGCTTTTCTTCAGTAAGAGCATCCCATCATGAGCTCCTTGCTCATTTTATTGAAGGGTATTTTTCGTAGATCATCTCCTGAAAAAACTCCCTTTAATATTTTTAAACCATCCTTGGGAAGAATCTCCTTTGCCCTAAGGGCACATCACTGGAGTTAGGAAAAAGAGCTCCAGAGTTATAGCTATACCCAGAGTCCCACGCACTGCATTCTCCTATGGGGTCTACATTACAGAAACCACAGAACAGTCATTCCTTGGTATGTTTTCAATTATGTACATATTTTACTTTAGTTGGTGGTTTTCTTGTTGCTTTTACTTCTCTGACATCACTTTTTCTTTTTTACGTCAAAAGTCAGGGACAGAAGGGGAGGCAGACCCAAGCTGCCAGAAATATTGGGAAGGATTTTACAGATTAAGACAAAAGTTTGCATCCTTCTTTTCTATACAGTTCCTAGTTGGGAAACACATTACTCCAGTCTCCTTCCTGGACTTTTAAGTTTGATCTCCTTGGACTGTGCATCTGTACACCTCCTAGCACAGCTGATTCTAACAGCTTTAGGCACATTAACAAACAGTTTAAATGATGTGTTTCCTTTGGGAACTGATTATTTCATGCCTGAAATAAAGAGGTCTTTTAAGTTTATGTTAAAATCTATTTAAAAAAATCCTACTTGTGAACTTTCAGTTGTTACATTTTTGTTGCGCAAAGAGAAGAAAACCCAGCATAGGTGGTATACAAAATGCTGTCTTTACCCAGAGGGCTGCTGTCATGGGTTCAGCAGCAGCAGTCATTTTTCTCCTTCTTAGTAGCTGGTGCAGTGCTGTGTTTTTGACTTTCGGCCTGGGAAGTAGCACTGATAACACCAGATGTTTTCAGTTACTGCTTGGTAATGTTTTGGTCTGACCAAGGACTTTCTGAGCCTCATGCTCTGCCAGGGAGGAGGGGAAGCCGGGAGAAAGCAGAGACAGGACACCTGACCCAAACTGACCAAAGAGCTATTCCATACCACAGCACGTCATGTCCAGGGTGTAAAAAACTGGGGGCAGGAACCCGGAAGCTTCTCTCTCTCTCGGCTCGGTCTGGTGGTGAGCGGTTGTATCCTCTTCCCTTGTATTTCCCTGGTCATTATTATTATTGGTGGTAGCAGCAGTGGTTTGTGTTATACCTCAGTTACTGCACTGTTCTTATCTCAACCCGTGGGAGTTACATTCTTTCGATTCTTCTCCCCTTCCCCCCCCCCCTCCGGAGTAGGGGGGAAGAAAGAGGGAGGAGTGAGTGAATGGGCTGCATGATTTGCAGCTTAAACCACGACAGCTGCTCATGCACCTACTCCTCCTTTTACCTGCATTCTTGCTGACAAAGGAGTTTTTCAGACACCTTTGATTCACATGTAATAAAAGCCTGAATATTTGTGGCTGCAAGGAAATGTTAAAAGTCTGTAAATACCAAGCGTGGTTCTCATCAAACATAAAAGAAAACAAACTGAAGTCTATCTGGAAAATATCTTTCTTGCAGCACTTGAAAAAGGAACATCATGTCACAATGATTCACTGTTACATGCTGATTTCAAGTGAATGCATGGAGAGTACACAAGCAAAACCCTATTATCTACGTACCACAGCACAGAAAAGACAAGGGGCAGGCTATGCTATTAAGGCTCACTTACAGTGCCCCAGGACCTACGAAGGGTGTTTCAGTCCATGCTCTGACTGCATGCCTTCCATTACACTTAGTGTGGGGCCCAGCATGTCCCCCAGCTATTTCATCATATCTGCCATTACTAAGTTCACTGAGCCAACAATCTCAGGTTTTTTTCCTACTCTTTGTGATACAACATGAACTTTCCTTGTTTGGTTTATGTTCCAGGAGACAAATGATGGGGAAAACATTTCTGAAGCTCTTTCATTTGTCAATGACAAATGCAGAGATTTATATGAAACACCAGCAAAATGGAAATACTGACTCTGATCATTCAGTTCAGATGAAAACTGCTACCTAGGTGAAAAGTGTCATTATTGTTATGAATCAAGGGAACAGACGTCACAGGCATAACAAAGTAATGTTCATTGCTGGTAACCTCTGTAATACTCATAGTTTCCAATGAGGACTCTTTAGTTGAGGATCAGACTCTAAGGGTGAGATTTCAAGAATGCTCTCAAGTACATTTGGTGCCAGCTCAGATGGAAAACTGCTGAGAAATGGGTGCATAACTCCCACAGGGCCTTTCAAAAAAGGCTCGTCTTGCATTGATTGGAAGTGGGGAGAAAACAGAAATTCAATATATTATCACAAGAAGAGCATGAGAGAGAAAATGGCATATTGAGCAACTGTGAAGGAAAAGTTCTGTGTCACCAAAGGACAAAATATTGCAGAAACTTGTTATTTACTGGCATTGTACTGAACTTCACCACCAGGAGACAGCAGAAATTAACAAAGATGCCCTGCAGTGTCTCGGATCCTTCTTTTTAGTTCTCCAGAATACTTAGTGGCAAACTCCATCCAAGCCACAATCTCATCTCCAGGGTTATTCAACATCTGTATAGAGTAAAGAGGAGAGACATACAGATACCACCAGGATGGGGCCAGAAAGAGCGGTACACGCTGCTACTCAAGTTTCTTTCTGCCTTACATCACAATATTGCTGTCTGCATTTTTTAGTATATACCTGGAGGGAAAACAGCTTAAACTGTTGACTGCCATCAGTGTGATGTTGATGAGATACTTTTCAAGCAAAAGCAATACTTTTCCACAGCTTCATCTAACATTTAGGCATCCATCCACAGCTTCATCTAACATTTAGGCATCCATCCTCAGGTTGTCAATCTCGTCAGCCTTAGCGGTCTCCTTGTGCTTCTAGAAGTTCATTTAATGACAGCATAAAAACCACTGATTTGCACATGAAATGGGATGGAATATCACATGAGTTCAGATACTGAGCCACTCTTAGTGAGGAAAGCTTTTTTTTAATTCCCCATAAGCCTTCCTATCGCAGCTCTATCTTTGAAACCTGTTGTGTTGGGGTTTTTATAAACAGTTAGAGCCAGCAACAGAAGTCACCGCAGGAGCCACACAGGCTTTCATCCTCTGCACTTACTCACTGCACTTCACTGAACAGACTGAATATTGTTTTGACACCCAAAGGCCTCCCTGGATTTCATCTCTAATTAGCAGTTCCTTCACTCCCCACTAATGGCTGTCCAAGGATATCTGCTCTTCTGTGGGGACACGGTGAATGAGGGCACCATTTCCTAGGGAGGACTGGAAACTCTTCAGGGACCAGCAGCTGGGAACTTATTTCAACAAGAACTCAAGCAGCAACACATCTACTAAAGCAACAACATTTCTTCTAGTAGGCAAAGAGTTGAGTGAGATTATTATGGCTTTATCTAGTTTTGAATTCCTAGTAGGTTAGATACCACAATGAAAGAAGGTGCCCAAATAAGCAGGTACCAGTGCAGACACTTTCAGTTGCTTCTGTGTCTTTTTTTATATAAAATAGGTAGCCATAAACCCATAGATCATTTGCACTTTGGAGAAACATAAAGGACCTGATATATAGTGAAAGTAAGCTTGCTACTATAGTAGCAAGTCAGAGACTGCTGTAACATTTCAGAATGTTTGAATAGCCTTTACTATTTTTTACAAAGAGGATTCTGTACTAAAATGCATCCCGAGTTCTTGTCCTGCATCCAAATGTCATAAAAACATCAATTTATCATCAAAATAATTTTTCTTATGGCTCAGTATTTTCATCTTGCTGAGCTGTTTCATGAGCCTCAATATTCAATTTGTGGTAAAGCAGTGGGCTAGCAAGGATTATACACAGTTTATGTCAGGAAACAGCTGTCTGCAAGACAAAATATTTCATAGGAACCTTTGTAACTCTGTAGATGCCTACCCTCACAATTATTCTTGACCTTTCTCCTGCTCATGGCTCCTCAGCATACTTCAGCAAATGCTGCAGACTTGCACAAGAAGAGCTGAAAAACCTAACGATGATCAACAGGTTTTTCTGATTGTGGGTTTTTCAGTACTTTTTTCACTTCATGATTATTTTTTTCCTCCTATTTTAAGTTGTTTGTTGATTGAACTTCCAGTCTTCTCCCTTAGTAAGAGCCTGCAGTAGAAGTGGTCTGGTGCCAGGGAGTCGAGAGAGATGATGGTGTGCAGCACCTTCTTGAGGCTGAGAGACTGCAACTAAGAGAGAAAATCATTAGTTACTACAGAGACCAAATCACACCATTTTAATTAACGTAGCAAGATTCTTCCATTGCTGAAATTCAAAGAACAGGTAAATACC
The DNA here is from genome assembly GCA_017639245.1 of Myiopsitta monachus. Classification (NCBI taxonomy): domain Eukaryota; kingdom Metazoa; phylum Chordata; class Aves; order Psittaciformes; family Psittacidae; genus Myiopsitta; species Myiopsitta monachus. The sequence continues at coordinate 110,502,300 of CM029917.1, read as the reverse complement.
AATTGTTTTTGCAAGAGGGCTCTATTTTGTCTTAAGATAAAGCACTTGGTTAAGTTGAAGGCAGATACTAGTCAAAGAAGATTCATCCTCCCTTCCAATTTAGTATTAGGTTTTGACCTAGGTTTTGACTTACAGGTTGCAAGAAGGTGGCAGAGTTGCAGTGTGATGAAAGGGTTGAAGCACTACAAAACCAGAGGGCTGGCTTCACTAAGGCAGCTACATGATTTCCATGTTTTTATCCCTGCAGTGGTGTAATGACACCAAGGTAGAAAACGCTCAGCTTGACCTTGCTCAGGGCATATGAAATCCCAGTGCTCATGGGCTGCTGTAGCCTATGGAAGAGGGAGTGTTTCAGGCTTACAAGAAGACTGCAACCATGCTGGAAACCCCAGATGGCCTCATTTAGATAAGGGCGAGCTTTCAGCTGGAAAACAAACCCTGTGATTACGAACCTGAAGCATTTCTGAATTATCCTATCCATAGTGAATCTGGGACCATAAAGGGACCCCCCTAATATTTGTAGTATGAAATAGTTCTCTGGAAAGATCTCTGGTGTAAGAAGACAAAATTAGTCTGTGAGAAAGAAGTGGAAAAAGACAAAGCTGTGACTTTTTTCAGTACGAGTATCAGGAGTCTCAAGAAACCTCAAACCACTGTCTGTGTTTTATTTTAGCTGCCTGTACTGATACATATTGGCTACAGGGAGCAATTTCTAAGCAGTTTCCAAAAGTTTAGTTGTCTATACATTTATACGGAGTATACCAGTACAGTGCAGTAAGGAAAGATTGGCAGCTAAGTTTTTAAGACTAGATCAAGGATTTGAGATCCAACATTTGCAATAGTCTGACTGGGGCATTTGAAAAAGAAATCTGTTTATTTTGCAAATAGTTCTTGTTTCTAGAGCCAAAAATGATTGTAAAAGAATTAGATTAGTAACCAGGATCCCAAACAAGCTTATTCAGCTTATTTTACTGCTTGTGTTGATGACACTCTCTTTTGTCTTCATCCAGTAGTGGGAAGCGCTTTATCATCTTCTGGTTTGGAAAAAGACCCAAGCAGCTAATGTAAAAAAAATATATTCCCCAGTAGCTGCAGTATGATTCATTTTCCACCCCACAAGATCACTGTGAGTCTGAAAGCACCCCAGAGCTTTATTTGCTACATTATAGCCATCAAGGATCATAAAGCATCTTCTTCCTTCCGCACCGCTAGCACTTGAGAGAGTGAGCATGGTCGAGTGGAATGAGCAAAGGGTTGAAAAACCAGGGAATTTATATTAGAAGCCTAAAACAGCTTGTGACTTGCCTTTGGCCTTGGTTAAATAATGCTGGACTCAATTCCCTGAAGCAATATAGGCCTCTACTCCAGCTACAGACATTATAGAATCTAGCCCATATGACACTCAGACCTTGATATCTGCATTATAAAATGTGGATAATAAAAATGTTTTTTCATCAGGCATTTTGGGGTTTATTAGTAAAGAGTAGTAGGTAACAGAAAAGCATTTTAATTAAGGTCTGAAAATGATTTTCAAAGGAGAAATTACTCATTACGTTGTTTCACATCATTCCCCCTAGATGAGCACCTGGAGGAAATCCTGTACACTACATTTCCCCATTGCTATACAGAAAGTTGACTTGGGGACTTCTCCCTTTTCCACATCATTAGGACAGTCCAATCCCAGCAGTAGAGAATGAAAAATCTGGGCTCCCCAAACTCTCTGCAGCAGCAATCCTCCATATCTTAGAGGTATGGTGGCGCCTTAGGGTACAGTGGTGATTAGAGGTACTCAGGCCCCCCTGAACAGTAACAGACATGATTACTGTTAAAGTTTATAAACTTACCCAAAAGCAATTTGTCTTTTCCATCAATCTTTAATTCTTCATCTGCCATGTGGTAAAGAGGGTTGGCCAAATGGAAACATGCCTAGGGACAGAGAGGGGCAGACTGGGCAAGTTGGTAAGACCATGCACATGACTACTGCCACTACGGAAATAAGCCAGAGGAAAGAGTATGTGTCCAGACGGCATCACCATGATGGCACTACTCTTGAGTGACCTCTAAGGACAATCCTTAGAGAAACAGTTTCTGCCAGGGAATGTGTAGGAGGAGAAATATCAGGGACAACACTGTGCTATTCTCACAGGTATTTAGAAAGCTGAATGGTTTGGAGCAGGGCACCAGATATACTGCCTTCCACCACTCTGGACAGCCACACAGAAGCCATCAGAATGACTCACAGAAGGAAAACTCAGGCAAGACTTTTCAATATCAATACCCCAGTATTGATGTGAGTTGGTGCTGCCCATAGTTGTGCTAGAAAGAAACAGGTATACAAATACATTCAGGACATGACCTTCAGCAGTGCTTTTAAGAAAATATGTTTCTCCTTAGCTTCTTTTGGTTCTGTGTCCATAAATTAATTATACTTTAGACATTGACAGGTGACAAAAAAGAAAAGTATAAATAATTATTTTCATGTTTTTCAGGCTGGTTTTGTTTAAAAAGCTTTAAAAAACCAACATGTCATCTGAAGCTAAGGTTCATCTGCATCGTTTTAAAATGCCATTACACTGAATTTTTCCCCATTCATTTTTACACACATAATTTTTCCCATCCTATCCTTCCAGCTGCTTGCTGCTCCACACGAATCTTCCAGATGCCAGCAGAGATCTGTTTGCCTGCATAACTCTCAGTGAAAATGTAAAACAAATACAGCAGTGTGTGGAATATAAAACACAATTTTAGCAGTGAAAATTTCTGAGCTATATTTCTCCCAGCTTACATTTATATCAAAAACATTTAATTGAGTTAAATGTAGCATTACTCTTCATTTTACATATTGGATGCATCTTGCTGATGGCCCGTCGTTGTGTAGCTCCCTGCTATACGAATTTATCCCTTCAATTTACTTTTTGTTCACTTTGTTCATTTTCTGAGGTGATGAATTTAACACCTGGTACCATTTTCCGCATGTCTCTTGTTGTTCTCTTCAGGATATCGATGCAAGCCACAATCCATGAGTGTTTATGTTCTGTGTCACTGCCAACTGAAGACAGCATTGCACCATTTAAATAGATTAATTTTCTTGAGATGAACCTCGCTATCAGTCTCTTTTCCAGCTGGACAGAATAATCAGGTTGTGTCACCCCGGCCAACAGAGAGTTTAATCCTCACGCCCTCGATATGCCATAAATCTGTCTGCAGAGAGCCACTGCTAGAAATTCCTTGTCGTTTATGTCATATCTTGTAAAATCTGTTGAGCCTACTTCAAGTGTGTGCCTGTTTTGACTTTTCCTGAAGAACAGTCTTTCTCTGGAGGGAAAGTCTGAACCGTAGCATTTATCTTTCCATGCATTCAGATAGGCAGTTGTGAAAGTCTCTTTCTCATGGGGATATTTTCCAATGAGTCAGATTTGCTTTCTCTGGATTGACAAGTTCTGACAGAAAAGTATTCATAACATCTCACAATGTAGTCAACTGGACACCGGTGGAGAGCTGAATAAAAAGACAAACCTCAATCCTGAAGCCAGTTATCAGGCAAGGCTCCCATTAAGGAAAAACAGGACCTTTTCCTGAGTAATCAAGAGGGATTAAGAAAATGAGGCAGGATTCCAGATGTCTTTGGGTGCACAGGAACTGAGAGTCGGGCTCACAAATTTTCTTCATAAAATAACCCTACAACATATTTGTGCTTAAAATATATGACAAGAAACAGCAAAAATGCACTCCTTTTGATAATCCTGAGCAGTCAAAAATCAACAATTCGTTCCACTTCATAATCAGAGGCAGTTCACAACAAAAAGAGTTGGCAAATAGAATAAATCTGAAACATCTTTTTCCTTATTTTTATCATTGCAGCACAACACAGATAAATGAAACAGCTGAGCAAAAAGCTATAAAAGAAGCATTTCCTTCAGATTGAAAATTGAAGAGGAAAAAACAAGAAATGATCTTAATTGCTAATCCTCATTCATGCTGGATCTTTACCAGGTCCATGCTAATGTCTTCTTGTTCTAAATAATTTCTGTATTTCCAATCAAACTTCTTCCTTTCTGAGAAATTTTAGCATCTAGTTGTCATAAGAACGTCTTCATTTCAGATTCAGTTCTTGTATTTAAATAGGAAAATATAGTGTCAGATTATTCAGAAAAAGTAATTCTTAGAATCACATCTCCATTAAATATTACAGCTCTTGTTTCTCACTGGAAGAACTGGAGCTTCATTAAAGAGAATCAACAAATGAATACTTCAGTTCTTCTCAAAAGAATGAAAGAAAAGGGGAAAAAAGAAAAAAAAAACAATGGAAAGAGGAAAAAAAAGCACAAGAGAAAAGATAAAATTAGTAAACTTGGCTGGAAAAACCTGAGCTCAGTTCTTTAAGCCCACCTGAAAAACCCACATCAGTTACGCTGTCCTTAGATTTGGCATTGCTAGTGTAAAAGAATTAGGGTTGCAGATCCCAAAGATGAGAACAGAAGGCTCAAATACTCAACAGCCAGCCAAGAAATACAGACTTCCTCAAGGATTTGCTGTGAGAAGCCTTCCTCAGGGGAAGGACGTCAGGGGAACAACCTGGTGAAGGGATCACCCCATCCCTGTTGACATCTACAAGTGCCAGACAGGCATGGAGCAGATGCCAAATCTGTGGTGTGGATCAAGAGGCACTGGTTACGTTCTTCCCTTTGAGCAATCATACATTTGCCTTCTGAATACCCAAAGAGTTACAAGAGCTCAGAAAAAGCTGTGCATTTCAGAGCTTCCCAGCCACAGGGATGATATGGAAGTGATCCTTTCTTTGCACAAACCAGCAAACAGTTGCCAGCTAACACTAATATCTACCTTATGTACTCATACAGTCTTCTTCTGCACATGGACATCTCACAGTCTTGTAATGTTTAATCTTACAACATTCTTCTCTATTTCTACACAGATCCTCCTTGTGCAATGGAGGCAGAGAGATTAAAGGTCGAAGGGTGGAAGGTGGGGAAAAAACTGTTCAATACCAAAGCATTGTTATTGTGTCTTCAGAAGTGCCTAGATCCACAAGTTACCCAAGAAGCTGGGTGCAGAGCTGTTTTTAAATGCTCCCCCACATGCCTGCTGCATCATTAAGTGCTTAACACCTTTCCAAATGTGGCTCTAAATCATTTCTCTCAGCTTGGTGAAGAGTGTCAGAGCAAGAAATCCCAAGTCTTATACTGGCACTGACCATCAGTTTCTGTCCTTCTCTCAATGACCTTAAAACAATGTAGATAGCCCAAGGAAAACAGAACCATATCTTTTGCTGGAAGAAGAGCAAAAGAATGGAAATTGACTCAGCATGTTCTGTAACAACTCACAGTTGATATTCATGGAAGTTGAAATCAGACAAATTCAGACCAAAAATAAAGCTATGCCTTCTTCCCCCCCCCCCCCCCCCAACAGTGACTGGCACAGTTTAAAGATGCCTGCAAGGTTTTCCATCACTAGCAACTTATAAATCAGGATTGGAAGGCTGTAAAAAGAAATGTTCAAATTCAAGTAAAAATTAATTGAGGGAAGACCTATGACATCTGCTACAAGGCATCAGATGGTCATAGTAGTCTTTTTTAACTTTACAATCTATTAATTAGATCTTCCTGTTCCTTTCTCTTTCATCATCACCCTTTTGATTCTGCTGCTTCTTAGTGCTTGAGTTCATGTAGATTTCTCTTCTCGGGCACCTATAGGCAAGCCTATTGAAAATACCATTAACCCCTGCAAAGCTCATTTAGCTGCTGCCATTTCTCATGCACAGAACACCTGCTCATCAGATGGCAGTACAAAGTCTTGAAGGAAAGCCAAATCCTGGAGCAACAAGGCAAGTGCTGGAAAATCCTTGGGGGTATCGGGGCATCAAGCACACTGTGGAGCACATCTGCAGTGGCAATGACAGCCAAATGCGGCTATAGCCCATTCTCAAGCTCAAATTAATTTCCAACCTATAAGTCAGAGAATTCCATAAGGTTTGAACTTCAAAATATTCTTGTAGAAGCCAGCCTAAGCATTGATGTTAATTTATTCTAGGGCGTACACAAATTAGCACAGGCCAACCCACCAGTAGGTACATGAAGTTTAATCATAAGCACGACGTGGATACTTTCAAGATGGGCTATAAGCAACCTGACACTAACATGAGTAAGAAACACTTCAGCCCAGTATGCTTGAATGCGATCACCCATTCTTCATTTGACAACAGAACTCTCTCATAACTCTCACTGGCTGGACCACTAATCACAAATCTATGCACTCTGTGGTGTTGCAAAAGACTAGCTAAGACCTGATTGTCATTAGGAAAAGTTTTTCTTCCAATCAATTTTTAATGGCTCAAGAATACTTACCTTTTGGTTTTATTTCTCAATGTTTTAATTTGAAAATACCATCATTCAACCTTTGTATCCACTCCATGAAAAGTATGCTTTTGAGACACCTTTCCCATTCACATACATCCAGGAACCCCACTTTTCCTACCCAAACCAGCTCTAAACTAACCTCTAAACTAGGCTCTGTTAGTACACTGGGGCAGCAGCATGGACCCTAACACACACATTCTGCACTGTGACTAAATCAAGAACACATCCATCACCATTCGGCACATACCAAGATAAGACGAAACCGATAATTCTACTTGCATTACTCAGTCCCTCAGATAGGCAAATGATTTAAATGATTTGAGGGTTTGGTAAATAGGTCATTTAAAGACACAGCAGCAATTAGCTGGTGTTACAGTTTTATCCTTATTTACAGGGATAATATTTACAAATTAACGCTTAATACACTTTTTCTTATGACCTGAAAAATGCACCTTTTTACTCCAAGGGAGATTTTATTGGTGATTGAAACCTACAGAGGTCACGAGGGCAGAAAATAAAGTAAAATCTTCTCTCTGTATGAAACAGTATGAAAAATATTAGACACAATAATTTATGTAATATTACTGCTGGTTGCTTGACATCAGAGGGAGATGCTGTCAGGACGAAATCCCCCCAGCAAAACAAGATTCATCTCACCACAGAATTGCAGAATGGTTTGGTTTGGAAGGGGCCTTAAAGCTCATCTAGTTCCAACCTCCTGCCATGGGCACGGACACCTTCCACTTGACCAGGTTGCTCAAAGCTCCATCCAACCTGGCCTGTTTAATTGCATATATCTATAATGCGAACACCTACATCAAAGCCAGTCACCTTCAATTTCTTCTATCTCACTACACAATTTTAAGACAGAGTTAATCTGCCTTATTTTAGGTGCCCATTGTAGGGTGAGATGAATCACAACCTGAAAGTGCCCATTTCTCTGCACTGGCTCTGAAAGAGCCTTTACAACTGGCTCAGCTGTAGACATTTGCACTGCAAACCTTCCCTGTTGATCAGCCTGTGTGGCTGCTGTCTCCAGCAATTGCTATTTTAGTAGGTTGAGAGGACATGTGCCAAAATATCATTATTCAATGACATTAATAAAATTATGCAGGCAGCAGCTAATGTCAGTCACACAGCAGATGTTTAAGTAAGTGCTGCAAAAATGCCATGATTTCCTGAAGGATGTAGTTGTAGGTGGCCTAGAAAAGAATGAAGTAATTTTTTATGCAGATATCTATTTCCATGTACCAAAGAATAACAAGCACTGGTTTAAACACTGAGCTTGGAGAAGTGGGCAATCCTGCAGAAGTACTGCAAAGAATTCCCAAATACAATTATATTCACAGAGATGTGGATTGCACACGGGGCACATTTATCATAAACAAGTGATTTATTAAACTTGGGCTAAAAGAAGATTACAGGAGTTATCTCCCTGCTGATTCAAATACTGGATTTATCTGTTGATTATTTATCTACCTTACTGTGAGAATGAGGAATATAAAAAACCTCAAAGACTTGCATTTGAAATTTTATGCCACAGGAGTAGCTTTGAAAAGTTTCCTCAGAGTGTCAATTTAGCCATTGAAACTGCTGCTTATTTTTTGCACAGGTAGGAAACCAGAGAATTGGGCAATTACCTTTTTCCATGTTTCCTGAACTTGTATCAACTTCGATATAACAATCTACCTTGACAAAACATTCTCCCAGCTTATAAAACAACCATTCTTCGAAGCTGATAGCAGCTGTTCTGTAGCTGTCATACCACATAAAATGGGTAAGGTCGCTCTCTGTAGCAAATCTGTAAGCTAAATTGCAGAATTTGATCTGGTGCCAAATTCTAAAAGCAGAGATACCACATTATGGTGAACTGTGGTGGCCAGAGTTTAATGTATTTCTTATTAAAATCAATGGAAAGTTTATTTCAATGAGGGCTGGATTGAGTCCTAATTACATGTCGACAAATGCTTCCCATATGCCAATTCCGGTGTTAGAACTGCTGTTGATTAGGTGTCCTTATAACGCTCTCTTCAGTCCTGTGGCCAGTGAAGCAATTAATTTCTATTGTCAAAATTAAATTTAATTAAAACTAATTTTACTATCGAACACCAGATAATTCACCCTGATATTTAGTTAGACAGCAGCCTCATTTCCAGTTCTACCAGCACAATCTTCCACATGTGGTAGGAGCGTAAAATAACTGGTACATTTTTTACACTAACTGCACAATGACCGATGTCTACCAAATCACTTTGCAGACACAGCAAGACTATAACAATCCTGATTACAGTTATCTTGCTTCAAGAACCTTTTTCTGTATCATATTTCTTCCTTTGTCAATAGTAGTAAAGGTTCTTAAAACTCCTGGACTGGAATACAGGTACGTAGCTCTGCTTCATAACCACTTGAAAACATGAGTCTGGATTCACCTCTTACCAAAAAAAGAAAAATATCAGTCTTCCTGCTGGTTTTAGTGTAAGACAGATGAAGATCTAAAAGAAATAAAAGCAGGAAGTAATATGAAAAATCAAGGAATTTAGATCGTAATGATTTTCTCTTTTTTATGTTACTGTGGAAAATGGCCACCTGATAACTGGAGCTCATATTGGGGTGAAACTGTCTAATGAATTAGTTTTTACGTGTATTCCTTGTTCTACTAGGAGACTGGTCCCATGTATCGGAACATGTGTTCATGCATATGTGTGTGTATGTTTGCCAGTCATTTCCTTACAGCTTTTTTTTGATGGTTGAAGTTTTTCCCCCAATGAAACATTGTTCTCTCTTTTTCATTTTTGTCTCTCTGCATTTAATTTGTCTTCTGGGTTGGGGGCCACTGCTGGCTGAGGATCTATCCTTCTTGTAAGTGAGACACAGCTATTTCTGTTACTTAGCTCCTGCTGTGCCAGAGGATTTATTTGTATGTGGCTATTTTGTTTCTGGGCATTGGATTAAACTACTAAAGGAGCAGTTTGGGAGGTAAGGAATGCTGGGAACAGCTTTGTGTCAGCTCTGCTGAGCTCCAGAGACAGGCTTTCAAAGTCTTCCTTTTACCTAACTCTCAGATTTTCCAAAGCTAGTGGTCAATGACATGGGACATCACTATTTCAGGAGATGTCCTTACTTTGCCTAGTCCATAGTAATCTTTCAGGAACTTCCTCTTGTGTGCCTGTATTGACTCTGTACTGGGCAAAGGATGAAGGTGATCTGTTCAGGATTTCACTCAAAGTTCAAATGGTGCTGCACAATCAATTGGATTATGAGTATTTACATCAGGGGAGGATCTGCCCTATGTTACTTCCAAGTATACGACAAAGACTCATGTTCAATGACAACGCAATATGTTCATATGCAAACAGACAGGCTTCCATGAGAAAGAATAAAAAGTATGGCTGCAAATTCAGACTATTTGATTTGGAAAAGCATTAGATAAGCTTCAGAAGCAACTCCTCAGGACTTTAAAATTGTTTCACCACCCATACTGTGTGAAGGAAACAAGAAGTTGTGAATTCAAGTAGCATAAGGGATCAAAAAGTGGGCCCAGAAAGAATAAAGTTTGTGAAGCTTGTAGTGTATAAGATATTCAAATTAATCAGCAATTGGCACTCTGGCACAATAATCAAACCTCAGATACCCACAGTACCTGGGCACATCCCGCACTAGAAAAAAATACATGAATAACATCTTCACTGAACTAAAGGCATAGACTGTATTCAGTAGAGAATTTCAATTCTTTGGCATTCTCAGTAAAGGAAACTAGAGTGTGGCTCCAAGTGTTTAATAAAGCCAGCTGGTATGATCAAGCATAAAATCTAAGACCTCCTTTCCACAGTTCTAAATGCTCTCTGGTTAGAAAATGAACAGTATGATATAGAGACATTCTTCCCTCCTAGGAACAATGAGGCCATATCACTAATGCCATGTTAAAGCACTTCAGAGTACATATATTCTGTTTCACAAAGAAATTAACATTTAGCTTTTTTTTCTCATGGTATTATCAACAGTATTGCAAATATATCAAGTGAGCTTGAGTGAAGAATGACTGTAAGATAATGCATTCATAGTTTAAGCTAAATTAAACAAAGCAGAAAAGATTACATAGGGTTCTAAGTAATGTTATTCTTCTTCTTAATCCTCAAATAGAGTCACTAAATTACACTTCCAGATTTAGTTATGATATTTACAAATGACTTAACTGTACATTTAAAGAGGGGAAACTGTCTACAAATGGGGGCAAGCTCATAATTTAAGGTCACAGTTGTGCCAGCACAGAGCAAATGCTTATAACTGGGGTATTTTCGGTCATGGGGAATTCTCTTTCCTTAACAACAAATCCCAGAACAGCATGTTTTTATTACATCTTCCAAATCTGGCATTCAGGTTTTATGTAAATACACAAAACAGAGGAGCTTTCTTTTTAAAGTGCCGGGAACTCCAGACACAGCTGAGATTTGTTGGGGAATATTTCCTTGCAAATCATTTGTGTGAGCAACTTAAAAACTAAAATAGAGAAAATAAATATGTAAAGAGAATGAATGAGGAAGCATTGTATGAAAAACACGCATCTTGCTGGGGGCTACATAAAATCGCTTCTCTTTTCCTCCCCTCAACATAGCACCTCTAAGTATAAAAACAATAAAAGTTCAAAATAAGGTTACGAGTTTGGTTTCTTTATAACTGAAAACAGAAGGTGCATTTTTTAAATATTGTATCATTCTTGAGTTCAGCTGCCCAATTGCTCTCAGAAATACTCTCTCATCTTTTGATATCCACCGTCCTCGCAATTGTTTTTTTCCCTAGAGTACCTTTCATCTAACATCTGTGTCCTTTTCCTTGGTAGAGAATCGCAGTGCAAACCTAGGCTTTGGAAGTAAAGAAATAGAGCCACAGAAAACTCAGATGTGGTACTGTGATTTACAGAAATTAAACAGAGTTAATTTTAGCAGGAGCTAAATAAAAGCTATGCCATTCAGTGAACTGAGCTGGGCAATACTCAGAATGACTTTGAAGAGCACCTAGAGGCCAGAGAGCTCAGGTTAGTTTAATGCAAATTTTATTTTAGCAAGGATTTGGTGGAGAAAGGAAAACAGCGGCAACTGTTGCCTAAAGTGCAGGACTCTGCTCGCACTAACTACGACTAAGTAGTTAGTCGTAGTTAGTCGTAACTAAGACTTACTTGGTCTGGGGGCTCTCTCTCCACCACATACAATTAGTCAAAGAGTTACTGGTTATCACCCACCACAGGGAAATACATTCTTATATTTATGCACTTATAAAGATACACCATCTCATTATGGCACCTGAAACCAGTCCCAAACATATCCTTGCAGTTTGGTGGGAGACTGCCTAGGTGTCAGCAAGGGCAGAAGCTCCTGAAGGTTTTAGTCTCATAAATTATTTTACTTACATTTATTACTCCCATAGAAAAAAAAACCAAACAAACAAAGTGCCTTGCGTTTCTGAGATAAATTTCTAGCAATTATCATCAGACAGCTTAAAGATGAGCAAATTTCATCCCAGTGAAGTAAAATACACAATGGTAAAGTTGGGAAACAAGTCCCATAAAGAACACAGAAAACGGTCTCCTCCCCTAACTGTCATTTAGGATTTCCCCCAGCAGCCAGCTGTGCAAGCTGAGAGGAAAACTCAGCAGAAGTTCACTTCCTGAGTATTACTGTTCAGGATCATCCTCCAAAACTAACTTGGTAAGCTGAGCCTGCTGAGTCTGCCTTGGAAACTCCGCTCCAAACCACCTCCCTCTTCCTCTTGTAAGATGAAAAAATCTCACTCTTTTTTATCTTTCTATTCAGAATTCACCCCACGTTTTTACTGTTAATATTTCTATTGAGTATGCTTGTGATGATCCCCTGGTCTCACCTCCTGCATTCAGTGGGATGAGTCCAAACACACCCCCCACCCATGCCAAGCACAACCCTCCGTTATGTGCTGGGTTTGGCTGCCATAATCTGATGTTCTTAGACTTCCTCCTTCTAGAATGTACAGAAACTTCCGACAATTGCGACATTTTTAAGATGCCATAAAAATTTAAAGATCGCATAACATGAGTGTTCGTCACTGTCTCACTTGCTTCTGGGTATCCAGTGGAGACAACGCATGACAAATTAATCACAGAGATGTGCCATTTGGGGAGCTTTGTCTAAAAGCTTTTCATATCTCACCCTCCAGGTGGGATTAGCACTGTCTGCTCACACCTTACCCAGATCTAAAGGTTGACATTTCTTGCCTCCCACCAGTATTTTTATTGCTAGAGCAAAGTACGTGGTGCCCCAGCTGCCACAGCACAGTTTGTGGGTCTATGAGAGCAGCAGGTTTTTGTTTTCAGGCCAACAGATAGTTTTGCAGCATTAAAGCTCTCTGCCAGAAGCTTCTTTCTTTCTGTTCCGTAGAAGACACTGTCCTTGTTCAGCTAATTACAACCTAATGAAATCGTATATGCAGGGAAGGATAGGCTCCCTCCGGTGTTTAGGATTGACCTTAAGATCCCCTTCAAGTCCATATCCTCTGACTAGTTTTTAAACAGCCCTGCAGCATGCCAGCCAGATGCCCACACAACAGCAACCCAGCCAAACATCCTGGCATGCAGAGGAGTCTTCTGCACCCTCTTCCAACCACCCCTTTCTGCATTGCACCTGGTTCTGGAGCACCACCTGTCCCTGATCATGTTGATCCCAAGATCCCCAGTTCTTCACTTTGAAGTGTTCCTTTCTCTTTACCATCCACACAAAAAAGAAGAGACGCTGTATACGTAGCAAACACTTGAATGGGCTGTAAAGGACACATTTGACAGCTATGTTCAGGAAACAAGAAGCTTATTCCATAGGTTACATAACACAGCAGAGAGGGGGAATGTTAGCTTACATTTCAGACTGTAGATGGGTACAGAACTACTAGTTATAACTCAAATCCTTCTTTCCCCCAAGCTACTATTTTAAAAACAAGATGAAGAGGTCTGGGCTTCTCCTTAGCTGACAGCATTTTCATACATATTGAAAAAGTGAGTCACTAAACAAATTATGTCAACCAAATCCTGAGGTGTTTCTGGAATTGCATCGTTTCCATGAAGGAGCTTGCAGCCTCAAAAAGGAGCTTGCAGCCTCAAAGCTGGCCAGTGAAAACCAAAAAGGTCAGTCCCCAGGTCTGTGTGTACACTTCATTGCTGGTGGCTTTGTGCAGGAGGAAATTACTCTATGCATGACCTTCTGGCTCCCAAACAGAAGCGATTCATTTGGCTCATTGCATTAGAGAGTGAAGAAGTGAGTTAAAATACTTGAGGTCTTTCCCAAAGGCATTGCATGACCTTGGGCAATTCCCTTTGAGGCTATTTGAAGACCTGATATCGAACGGCAACATCCACATATAGTAAAATAAATAAGACGCTTTTATGCTAGCAGCTGGAGGGCATCCCCACCTTCCAGTGAAAATCTGAAGACCTGTTTCATGAAGTGTGCTGGAGCCAGAAGCCTGGTTCTGCCAGTATAATCTTTCAAGTGCCCAAATTCAGAACCATGAGGTTTCTTCTTTTGGTACTTCGATTTTAACCTGTAAAATGTTGAGATAACATTTACCTGTCAAACACAACATTTTGAGGTTAACTTGGCCTTTTGGAAACTTGTAAAACTTTCAGCTGAAGAGCTCCACCAAGGCTTACAGCTCTGTAATAATTACAGCTGTCAAAACAGGCACTTTCTTATGGATTTCAGTGTCTAGTGCTTCTACAAACAGCATTCACAAGCCAAGCAGCCAGTCAGTCATGCAGGAAGGAGAAATGGAAATGTTGGAAATGGGCATTTAGGGTGGGGGAAGGTTCAGGAAAAGGAATTCATATCAGTGAAAAACAGACATTGTGCACGACCTACACATGGAAAATTATACCACAGAGACCTTAATAATTTCAATTCAGTTATACAAACCTCAACACAGCTATCACATAGAAAGAGCTGACCATATCTCAACTGGTCCTCATACCATTTTCAAATCTATTTTCTATTGATTACTCTAATTAGGAAGCCCACTGATGCATAGGCAAAGGTTCTGCTGCATAGTTTCAAGTTCCTGAACTGCTTAGTTTCTTAAGCAGAGAAGTTACAGCATCCTAATTATTGTGCATCACATTTGTATGCCCACATTCCTGCATCTATCACTTTTTAAGGATGCTCATTGTTAAGCCAATATGAACTGAAATGAAATTACAGACTGCCAGAAGAAAAATGACAAATGCAAATGTGTTACTCCTGAGGAAGCTCAAGCACTCAAGACCATGTCATTAACAGTTGCAAGGCAGAGAGAGTTTCACTCACAACAATATACGTATTGTATTTCAAACTCTTAATTTCTCCTAATTCGCACTGGAAACATTTCTTCTCTTTACGTTTTATATGCCTTACTATGTTTAGGAGGTGATTTGTCTCAATTTATTGGGAATACTAGAAATTCGTGTTCAAAAAATTGTTTACTGTGCTCTTTCCACCCCCCCACCCCCCCCAAGAAGGCCAGGTCTCCATCTTTTAATGGCTCCATGGTTTTATTTTTCTGTCTCAGCAAACCTCTTGCAAACCCCTATTACATGTGATTACAAAGCAAACATAAGGAAAAGGTCCATTTGTTCATCTATTTTGCAGTCTCCCAGTCATATACTCCAATATGAAGCTACAGATAAGTTTATATTATCTCTAGCAGTTGTAATGCATTTATGCTAATCCACCTTTCCATGGTTTCCCTTTATCTGTGTTTAATCCTAGTAATCTGAACTGCACTGTCAAAGTAGTTCTTTGTCCAGTGAGAAAATGACTAATTTTCATGTGACCAAACTAATACTAATTCCATGTATAATTTTTAACACTTGGTTCCTTTTCCTTGATGCGACCTTGAGTCTGAATTTCTACGGTTTGTATTATTGAGTTTGGAGGTAATAACCCTATAATTTCTTTCCTGTTTAGTACTTGATATATGTTCTCAAAATTAATCCCATCTTAGAAAAGCTTTTTATCTTAGAATGCCTGCAAATAAATCACTATATTCGTACATAATGGAAGTAGTCAGTGATTAAATTCAATTTGATAGAGTGTGAGTGAAAATTCTCTGATGAGTTACCAACAGTATCTTGATTTTAGGTTTGGCTTTATCATTATATCTCCTACATTTACAGCTGCCTGTACTTTCCTTTCCTTCAGCAGTTCTCCATATTTCATTTCGCAGATTGTTTTCTGCAGGCTCATGAATATATGGGTATTTGGCAGTGATTTCATAACCTATAATCAGAACTGAAAATTATAGTGATCCCATTTGTGTTATTATAGCTTAAGAGTGTGTCAGACTTTCCATTTTAAACTTTTTTACTATAAAGGATCTACAACGTGCCTTAATTTACTGCCAAATATTTCTGCAAAATTTTCAATAAGAAGAGTGTTATTTATTAATTTGAAATTCTTCTCAGGGCTTCTGGCAGTGAGTGTGAGGAGGTGGCGTCTCCTAATATTCAAAGAGAATAAAAAATGTTTACTTTCCTGCCTCTTTATTCAGTGACTATGTCTTAGCCAAAAATAAGTTTTAGACGGGTCTCTTTTTAAGAACCTGTAGTATTAATGCGGTTGTGGATAGAGGGACTCGTTGAGAATGACAGGAATTATTTCCTTTCACTGGAAACATAGTATGTACCTTCAAGATTCTGCCAAGATTTTTCTGCCAGAGGAACAAGAGAACAGATAATAGAATCAGCTACTCTACTCTGATCACATAGCCTTGTTTCTTTTTAAACATATATCGTCCAAAATAAGCCGGATCTCAAGCCCCACAGCATCCTCTAGATAAGGGGATTGCAGATCTGAAAACCAGAAAATGCTCTGCTAGAGTTAGCAGTAGGAGAAAAATCCTGAAGAGAAACCAAGGTGAGACTGGCCAAGAGGCACACTTGTACCAAGTGCTTCTTTGACATTTCAAGCTGATTTGACTAAAAGCTATGACCTCTTTCTATGGCCCATTACAACACCTCCAAATGTTGCATGCAACACACCCTACCTTCTCTTTTTGCCTTCAGCAGAAGGAAAAAGCTGTACAAATATCGTAAAATTTAACCCTCCATCTTCTTAAACCTTTTGGTGAAATGACACCACACCACTCCATCGTAGAAAGCAGTAGACTGGGTAACTGCTCATATCTCTCACCTCATCTCTTGAATTTTAGCTATTCTCAGCTTCCAGATCTTTGCTTTGCCTGAGGTAGCATAATCTAATTTCCTTTAAGTTTCAGCTGCCTAGGGACCTTGAACAAACAGGGTATAACCCAGGTTTCCAGGGAAGCTGGGAAATTACAGCACCCTCAGAGAGCTGTGAAGCAGATCAGCTTGCTCTGGCTTGATGAGCTCACCTCTGAACACTTCGGCCTAGACTGAATCTAGGCTTTGAGAAAATCATAGGTGGTTCTCCAACACAGTTTGCCAAAAACTTTGCCATGTGCTCACTATCTCCATTTACAAATGGGAGATTGTGACAGTTTGATTGCAAGACCTCAATATTATGGGAATAGATTGTGCTTTAGGAAGAAAGAAGTACTGTAGGAAGAAAGAGAGATTTCCAGCTTCATTTTGGTGATGCAGATCTCTTGGGTCTGTGAGTAAGTCAGAAATCTTGTGAGAATAGTCCTAGTTCTGAGGTTCTCTGTGCTTTCATTTCCACTAATGCATGAAAATCCTACAAAATGGGGTTTAGTCTCCTGATATTTGGACACATCCAATTCTGCTCCTGCTTAGTGCGAAAGATTTCTTGCTAAGCTGCATTTTTTCCTGCATTAACTGCTGAGGATTAGAACTCAGCTCACGATGTGCTTAGCTCATGTATGTTATGTAAGTTTTAAAAAGGAAATAATAATTATGAAAGAGACAATAATAATTATGAAGATATTACATGCCAGTTTTTCCACTACAAAAAGTGTCCTGTTGTCAGTATTTCCATTCACTCTCATTGACTATAACCAAAAGCAATAAGCATAAACACTGGAAGCATAGTCTAGCCTCCAGTGGATTTCCTCCAAACCTCAAGACAGCATGTCTGATGTGAATGCATATGGAACATCTATTGCTTTTGTACTAAAATCTGCAGTGAGAGGTTCTTTAGAAATGCAGAGAGCAAAGCTGCAAGCAAGTTGGAAGTAAAGAATGAGATATCTTTATAACCTCTCTCCTCTGTGTTCCCAGGTGATTCCCTGGCTGTCATGTTACATCCTCAGCATCAAAGCCAGTGGCAGAGATTAGAAACAACCTTAAGCATTTGTGTATAAAACTGGAGAAGCCAAAAATCCCTGTCCTAAAGGGCAATACCCTGCAAATCTTACTTCGCACCTGCAGTTCCTCTGGTGTCATTGGATGAGCTCATATCGCCTAAAACTCATCCAGACAGCCAAGGGCCAGCTCTGGATCTTCTCCAAAAGGTATGCCATGCTTAGACAAGGAACAGGACTCAGTCATGGGTTGGAACCACGTCACACTTCGACAAAATCTGGCTGGCCAAGAGAGCCATGGATGAGCTTACCTGGGGTGGGCAAAGGGCTGTTTTGAAGTTGTCTCTACCCTACAAAGTCAGCAGTGATTCATAGGTTTCTCACTGTATTGTGTTCATTGAGCAAACTAAAAGCCCTGAACCCTGCACACAGACCACAGATGGCATTGCTTTCCCTCCCTGGGCAAAGAGCTTGCTTCTGAATAAAGCATTATAGTCACAGGAGTCTCTGGTTTTGCCTGCAAACTTTACTTTGGAAACCCTCGTGTATGTGACCCAAGCTAAACAAAGAGAGTTCATAAGCTTTTGAGGGTGGCATGTTTCGTATTTTTGCTGCAGTTTATTAGCAAACTAATTCTAATGCATTCAAATTACATCATGAAGTGTAATGTAGAAATATTTCATGAAGGTTACCTTAATAGGGTGTGAAAACCTGATGAACGGTAATTCAGAGAGAACTGCTTAGCCTACCTCCTATTTACTTGGAAACATTGTTGCCTTAAAAAAAAACCCTTTAAATATATTACTTGGTTTTATGGCTCAAAACCCGTTAATTTGAAGATTTTTATGACACTCTTATAAT
Organism: Myiopsitta monachus; assembly: GCA_017639245.1. Taxonomy (NCBI): domain Eukaryota; kingdom Metazoa; phylum Chordata; class Aves; order Psittaciformes; family Psittacidae; genus Myiopsitta; species Myiopsitta monachus. The sequence continues at coordinate 110,483,836 of CM029917.1, read as the reverse complement.
ACACATCGATTTAAAAAATGTTTTAAACTAAAATGGATCATTTACTGCCAACTGTGCTTTGGGTATATCATTGATTAGTCCAAGTGTGATAAAACAACCTTATTTTTATTCATACTTTAAGAGAATAATAAAACCTGCATACTTGGAAATACTGAAGCAATATCTTGGCCCAGAGCTATTTAAGTATGAATTATTCACATCTAGTTTATTTTTTTCTTTTAAATTCATGAATCCCCAGAACAGTTTTGTAAAGTGTATCAGTGAAACCATGTTTCTAATTATTAAAGGGAGGGGGAGGGAATCAGAATGCATCATATATGTAAAGGGGTCAGGTTTTATTTGTTTTCTTTTGCAAGCCACTGTGAATCTCCTTGGAAATTAGTTATTCAATATTTGTACTATATTTTAACTTGTGGCCCACTGAGAGAGAATACAGATGGAGTTACTTTGTTCAAATAACTTTTGCAAACAAACTTATTCTCACATCCTGTAACACTGGAACTGCCTAAATATACCCATTTAGAGATTCCAGAGATGACAGACTTGGAGCCCGTTGCCTGGAGCTGCTCTGGAGTAATCAGGGGAAATTACAGAAATAGAATGCTTCTGCATCTTCAGCAGAAAAGGCTCATGTATCAATGATAGGGTGTCTATCTGGATATTACACTGCTCTGAGTGGGACTTTTTCCTAACTGCTGCAAAATGTCATAGACATAAATATCTTTTGTAAGTGAAAAAAACAAAACATTAATCCTGCTTTTGCAATCCTTCCATCCTGTGTAACTTAACAATGCTTTCTGAGTTCCCCATGGTCTGAACCGAGAGAATGGAAAGAATGAGACTGAGACAATTATTTTTCTTGTTCCATCACTGAATTTCGGTAGGACTTTAGCAGATCACTTCACCTCAGTGCACCTCCAGTCCCTACACACATATAGAAGGCTTTGTTTTATTTGGAACATAAACTCTTCAGTTCTAGAAAACACTTTTCTATGTATTTGGATAGTATTCAGTGTAACCTTGTACTTGTTAAATACTGATTTTTTTTTTCCTTATACAATTACAGGAAACTATGAGTTGGAAGGCACCTTGGACATCATCTAGCCAAAAAACAGTTCAAAGCAGGTCCAGCTAGATCAGCCTACCAGGAACTCGAAGAGTCTGACATGGAGGAAGCCCATGTTTAAGTAAGTTAAGCTCTTTTTACTGCAGGACTCTCTAGACTAAGGTAATTCTTTTGTACATAACTACAAGCAAATGTCTGGAAGTCTGTGAAATTTTCTGTATGAAAGATAGGTGTTATAGAAGTATCAATCAACAATAAAATAGGTCTTCAAGGTACTTAGACTAGAAGCTTTAATGTAGTTTATGTTCTCTTGTGAATCTAGTGGTAGATGCCAATCTTTAAACAGGCATTACCATCCTTAAGACAGAACTGCATGTTCTAAAAAATTCCCAGCTCCTGGTTCAACTCATCAAAATCTATTGACCTCAAATTCTGCATAGGTCTATATAGTCCCATCATGATGATGAGACTTCTCTGCACAGTTTGAGGTAAACCGAGCCATGTGTTTGAATATGTGCACCAAGGGAATCAAACAACAGAAGTATTCTCACCTCATTGACATTTTCCTACTTTTATTTGGGTCATGAAACATTAAAATGCTGGAATTGGAAAGTAAAAAGTATTTTAATGTGCTGGATATAATGAAAAGCAATGCCTTTGAGTAGCAGCCTGGTGAATCTGTTGGGGAGTGATTAGATATTAATAGCAGCTTTGTATACTTTATAAAGTCTGCATAGCCAATTTGCACTTTATAAAGACTGGCATTGTTCTGGAGTGTGGCCCTTACTTAGGCTTTATGAAGCATGCAGGAGGCAATACAGACTTTCTGAACTCCACATTGAGGATAAGTATCAAATTAAGTATGAAATGCACACCAAGCTCACCGATGCCATGGGATTGCACACCAAGCACAAGTCTTGAGCTTATTTCACTAGTTTGTGAAAATAATTAATTAATATTCAAGTGTTCAGAATCTTAAGTAAATTCTCGTTGTATAAGAAGAAACTCAAAGAATCTAGAAAACAGGTATGAAATACATTAATAGAAAAACTTTCATAAGCATAGTCATACGTGGCCGCTCACGTGGATTTTTCCTCAAGCAGCTGTACAATATGGGGAACAAGCGTGACTGGCAAAAATATTATTCAGCGGGTTTCTCCTGCAGACCTCTTCCTTTGCCAAATTATAAATTGCTCCTGAAAAACGGAAAGTCATTATGGAACAAATGCTAATTTGTAGAAGGAAGGTTCATGGAGTACAGCAGAGCAAACCTCTCACAGGTGTAAGCCCTGATCAATGCAGTGAAAAGCCATAGATCTTCTAGGTCTCCCTCTAATTACTATCTTTCTCCCCTCATAAGGCCACAACTTGAGCAGAAGAGGGGAAGAGAAAAAGTGAAAAGGAGGTGTGAAGATCCCACCCCCAGATCAGGCAAGAACCTCTCAGCTGCTGTCAAGGGGAGGCAAGAGGTAGGTTTTGAATCCCCAGAGGATGAAGAAGGAACTGAACTTGGATGTCTCACCTTCCAGGTAAATATCCTCTGACCTCAGGCTATTTCACAGTTATCAGAAAAAAAACTAATTTTCAGGTCTGAATGGCCATGCTTTAAAGCTAAATCTTCTGCTCTGATGCAAATAAATCTTCAGAAGTGCCAATGATGTTCTTGAGACAGGGATCTTGTAAAAAACATACAGGGCAGATATCAGCTGCGGAAGTCTGAAATAGTTAACACTTGGTGAGCATGCCTATCTCTAGTTCCTGCAGAATGGATGAAGGCACCTCACTTGCCTGAAGGAAGGCCCATAGGGAGGTGAGATTCAAGGTGCAACCTCTCAGAGTTTGTTCTTGGTTTTAGACTTACTTGGTGCTGAGGTCACCCTGGGCTGCCCAAATCTCCAGGGATTCCCACTCTAAAATAAACTAAAGCGTCCCAACATGACCCTGCCAACCACATGTGACAGGGCTGCTTACCCTAGAGTGCACTGTCATGCTTAAATATTAGCCATGTACGTATCTTCCTGATATCCTGACCCGTTCCAGTCAGTAGGGCTTGACTACTATGTTTTTGCCTTCAATGAAAACACATGCTGGTTTTTAATGGTTGTGCTCTAAGTTTCAAATTGGGCAAAATTCCTTTTATCCAGAAGGAAACCCTGTTTAATGCATGGCTATGGAGTTTGATTCTCATAAAATTATACTGGTTGTCAGCTCTTCCTCCTCACACCCTTGTGATTCATTGCGCAAATCAAGGCTTACGTTTGAGACTGTCTTTCATAATACTACAAATACTTCTAAATTTCATTGTAAATATAATTTATATTCAGATCTGCTTACATTGCAGATAGAGCATGAAATGTCTTTTTTCAGTTTCTCAATGCTTGGGTTGTCTGTGAAATACAGGATGCAGATGGTTTATTGCAACAGAGACACAAAAACTTAGCAGCTCTAAGTATCATATAGATTTTTTTCCCTACCTATCAAGCTATCAATTAGATTATCTTAACTCACTTTTAAGGACAGCTGATCATTCAGATCCATATTTGGATTAATTATTCCACAAAACTTCTTAGTTCACAAATTGGTCATTTCAGAATTACGGCTTTAGTCATCTCACATGCAACAGTTTAGCAGGTTTTGCGTTACTACATTGTGGACACTGGGAAGGATCTTTTCCTTTTTAATTCAGAAAATATTGAAGTATGGTATTATAATGTAGATGACACAATCTTTCCAGTTACCAAATATATGAGCTAAGATGATTGATTTTATCTAGCTTAAATCAGTATGAAATTGATTAAATGACCTAGCAAATTCTGTCATTGAGCTCAAGGGAGAAAAACCCAGTGCAATGTTTCAACAGCTGTTTCATTGCTTGCTCATTACTTAACAACTAAAATACAACAGTTTGTGTATGACTAGGCAATGTACAGATATTGTTTTAGAGCATCGCTATGAGTCTGGTAAATAGGTTTAGACTATGGATATGAGAACAAACTCTGTGTAATTTGCTGTAGCAGTGTTTAAAGGGCTTATGATTGGCAGCATAATTGACTATATTGACCAAAAGAGCCATGGACATCTGGCTTTCTAGCCCTACAGATGAATGACCATATGTTTAAAAAAAATACAGTGTGAGAGGGCAAAATATAGTTGTAGGCTGAATACATGAGCAGGAGGTCAAAGCTAACAGAAATTCAATCCTGTCACCCACACTGCTCCAACAGGGGGTGAATGTTGTTGGGCTGTTGAGCAATGCAGAAATAATGTTGACTTGTTGACCAACATGTAGTTGAGCTGATGGGAGAATATCTGTGAGAACCTCAGGGATCTCTCTGCTTTACCTTCCCTGATGATGAGAAGAAGAACAGTTTACATTACAAATGCCTACAGCTGAGCAAATGTGTATTATGTCCATGTGTTCAGCTGTTTCACCAAGCTTCGACTGAGTACAGTGTAACTAAAATCAAATTAGGGCATATTACAGTTTTTAGCATCAATCCCAATTTTCCCGTGTTTATAGTTCTGGAAACAATGCATCCTTTCAAATTCATTGCAAGTATGTTATGAAGGGACTGAAGCCCTCCCTTCACTTGTAATTTATTGTTTGATGTCTTTCTTTAAATGCTGCTGTCAAAGTTGTGGTCATAAGCTTAAAATCATTTGCTTGTGCTTCTGCTGAACCATTTGCTTCCCTATTTGAGCTCACAAAAAGACATGAATTTTATAAGCCCACTTTACAGTGTGGATGCTAAACCAGAAATACCTCTATTGGCTTAGCAAAAAAAAAATAAACCGACTTATTTCTAAATGTAAAATAGGAAATAAAGATGTGCCTTTACGTAACACTAAGTGCTACACAGTGGCATATCTTTCATTTTTGTCAGTGATGGATGACAAAGAACATATATTGAAAATAGTATATGTAAATTGTGCTCAAGAAATGAGGGGCACAGATTAGAGATCTTTACTCCTCTTGAAGTCAGTGTAATACATTTCAGAGACTAAATAAACAAAATTCACATCAAGTTGGCTGGCACTTTGAAAGGTGCTAACTCAGCATACTGCTGCGATTTCTGCTGAATTGAGCACTTTTTCTTCTTTGAAACAAACATCTGTGATTCAATGTGATAGATTTTAATATAGTTAGACAATACAACAAGATGTGTTTTAGAGAAAAACATCAGTGTGAATGAATGGTTCTTGTGAGCTCCACAATACCCACTTTTAAATTATATTGAATAATAGATTTCTCTCTAGATTACTCCTATCAGCCAAGAATAATCTTCTGTATTATTTAGTGAAGTCAACAGAGCAGATAAAAGGGTATTTTTCCCCAAAATATGGTTTCAGCCATTTTAAATTGGAATTTTTACATAGTATACTAAACTACAGTATTTGTATATGTCAGTGGTTTAAAGTGACTTATGCACTGAATTAAAAGATACCAAGGCACAATATGTAGTACAGGCAAGCACATCACAAATCACAGAATCATTCACTTCTATTTGTTTTCACAGTCTCACTAGGTAAAGTTACTCAAAGCAGTTCTAAATAAGAACCTGGGGGGGGGGGGGGGGGAATAAGGAGAAAAAGTAAACTCATTGTGGAACTAGGAAAAGGATGTTATTCCCCACCTCCCAAGATAATTAGCAAATATGTCTCCCAAGCCCTGAACCAGTTTCAATATGTTTTGGGCTTTTAGGATTTTCCTAACCAATTTAATCCCAGCCACCAGCCTGATATTGCCTTTTACAGTTCTTCCCCCATGTTTCAGAAATGATTTTAGAGAATATAGGTCCCAAATCAGACAACGGCTTTGATTTCAATGAGCACAAGCTGTATCAGAGCATACAGACATTGCTCCTTGCAGTCCCAGACCTCATATCTTCAAGGAAGCATGTAAGTTCTCTAGATACTTGCAGAAAAGCATTGCATAACATTTTATTTCATGTTCAGTAATCATTTTGTCACTGGGTTCAGATGATAAAGTGGATACAGATGTTCATTAGCAACAAAAACATATGCAAACAAGGAAGCAATCCAAGAAACTGCTAGCATCTGAAAAGTCCAAGGCTGACCATCACATGTTGCAAAGTCACAAACATCTATCTTTAGACCAAAAAAGAAATCTGACCTCTCCACCATCTGTGAGAGTCCAAACTAAATTTCCTTATCCTAAGCATACTTCAAGGGTAAAGCCGTTTTATACAGGTTATGTTTAAGCCTCAATGGCCTAAGCATGCAGAAGAGTTTGCAACTTTCCTGTCAACCAGGCTTTGCTCCTACAAATCTTTCCATACAGTCTTCCCTACTACACCTGTTTCCAAAAACCTCCAGCAGTTGAGAGGCAGAGATTCACAGCCTGGCTTTGCTCATCTTACTTCTGGCAGCAACAATAGGTAATAAGATAGATCCTCCTGGGGTCTTTTCCAAAGGTATTTTCTCTCCCAGCGTCCCAATGGAGGAGGAAAACACAAAGAAGATCATCTGCAGGCAGCAACAGCTTCTGTTTGTCGTGTCAGACATCCCAGACTCTATCCCTGTCCTCTGGAGGGAATCACTCACACAAAGAAGATTAGCCAAAAGGATTAGCATGCAGTTGGATTATCCACAGGCACAGCTCAGCCAGCTAATCAACCAGCACCTTTATGTGTTTTCTGCCTTTTAACCCCTTGGTTTCCAGACTTCTGATACTCATCCCTTTAAGCATCAACGTATTTTAAGAGATGCTGAACACACAATTGATGGAGATACTTTTGTGGTTAATCTGGCATGTCTGTCATTTCTCATCAGCCACAAGATGTCAGTGTTGTTGAATGTTACTATTCTTACCTGCAAAGAAGCATCTGCAGATACTGCAGAGTGGCTGTCAACACTGGGCTTTTTCAGTAAGTCTAACAAAAACAAACCCAACCAAACAAGCAAGAGATAACATACAAATGACAATAAATCTGCATGGCAAAGTCCTATTTGGTATTAACCATAATACATAAAACTTGAACTGCATTGTTACTGCTACCACCTTCCCCTAACATGGAAATCCTTGTGTCTTTGCACAAGCCATAACTCAAGAAACTCTTAAGCTTGGTAGATGGTTCTTGTACAGCAACATCACTTGGAAAGGAACAACCAGAGATGACATCAGAGCTGTTTCATGATGAAGAAATTAGTCCATCCCACCAGAAATGAGGCTGCGCGGGAACTCTGGCTGCACCAGCTCTCACTGAATAAGATATCTGAAATCAAGGAACATGCTAATAGCTATCTCCATGTTGTGGGTTTTTTCACTCTTGGCATGTACTCACACACCCCTCTGTCTCTGGCAGCAAACTCTGCCCACATGGCTCCATCATGGAGATCGTTCTGTGCCCAGACTTGTTTCCTCTCTGTATCACTTTCCCAATTGTATGAGCAGACGTTTTTCTGAGGTCAAACTACAGATCAGTTTACTGAACTATCTGGTTTTAAAACACCCTTTCCTCTTCCCAACCCTTCCCCAAAGGCCAAGGTCAGGCAGAAGGGGAACTTTTGAACCGATATTGTTGCGGACTTAATGTATTGTGAAACTGCACCTCTGATTTCCTCTGCAGACCGACCGACCCGTATGTTGATTATGTTTCTGCTTCCTTCTTGGTTGCAGGATTTGCTTCACCAAACACTGACTTGACTTCCACTTCTAAGTATAGCAGAGCACAGGTACAATTACCATGAGAATTCCTGTTTACATTATTTGCTGCCACTCATGTCCTCTGAACTTGTTTACTTTTGAAACCACAGGAAGCATGACTCTGGTGGGACTGGAGACAGGACTGTTCGCTGTGAAAGAAATTACATGAATAGAGATTGAGGAATTTATCCTCACTTGCAGTTCTAAAAATACAGAATGGAAACGCGGTTGTTTGCGCTGGAAGTTAAGGAGACAGTTTAATAATTTCATTCATCAATATTTTCTTTTTAAAACTATGAATGTTATCTCCCAATAGCAAATAAAATATTTCAATGATGGCAGCAAATTTAAGGGGCAAAGAGGATTTTCCCTAATTCTCACAACCTTTCCCCAGCTGCCTTCCCTGCCCTTCTTTTTCACCCCAAAACACAACCTATTATCTAAAAAGTATTGCCATAGGCAAAGAAACAAGAATAAACCTCATGGAAAGGTGTTCCTGCTTCCAAGTCTTCCCTCCACTTGTGCTGAGCACCTTCAGCTAGGAAAATCCATTCCTGGTTTAACAAAAATCATTCTTCATAAAGAGAACTCCTGACAGTTCCTCCCTGTTCCATTAAACAGTCTGGTTGTAGTGACCATAAATCCCTACATTTATCTCCATCCCAACTTTGCATTGTGTCAAAGACACCATCTTCTCTTCTGGAGCCAGAGATTCTGTTTGCTTGACATGTCCCTGCCTCCCCTGTTAATGACAGCAGGCACAAACATGTCAATATTCACAGGTCTGAAGCCGCTGGTGCGCCTGGCTGTTGTGCAGAAGTGCGGCTGACTCCTCACTGCCTGCACAGTGACCATTTGTCTGCGCTTTCTGCCTGCATGGAAATCTGGTAGATCAGTGCCCGAAGTGGTGGAGTTGGCAGGAGCACAGTGGAGAGATTCTCAGAAACGCCTTATGGTTTCTGTTGAACTAGCTTGCCTCATTAAAAGGTTGCATTTGCCGGGGTCATCTCAGGATGAGGGTGACTGAGATTTACTCTTTTTTTCGCGGGGTCCCGCTCAGTTAAGGGTATTTTTATGCAAATTCTAAAATTTCCAAGCTATTTACCAAAACTACGGAAACTTGCTGAGACTCCGCACTGCAAACCCTCAGGGAGATGAACGCTGGGCTTTAATATCGTTCCTGGAAAAGTTGAAGAGGTGACTGAAGCAGGGTTATTTGATCCAGTTCATACGTATGTAGGGGCTAGCTTAGCTAAACAAGGTATTGTGCTTCAAATAACTAGAGCAGTCAAAGAGGTAAAGGTTGGGACGACATGGGAAAGGATTTCATCAACCCAAAATTAATAAAGACAGGGATGGAAACACAAGACTTCTTAGAAACTAGAGAGTGGAGGAGTATCTAATTTCAGGCATTCTGGTGTAAAGGTGAAACAGCCTCATTAATGTGCACTCTAGCATAAGCCAGTTCTGGCACCAGAGCCCTGCCCTAAGGGTATGCCTTTTTCACCTGCTTTTGTTTTCCTCCCTCCCCTCCACCTCCCTCCTCTCCCCCCCCCCCCCGAACAAGAGAAGGGGTTTGCTGGTGGGAGGTAGGGTGAGGAAAAATGTAGTTCTTATTTTAAATTATGAAGGGGCAAACTCCAGCTCTATGGCTTAATTCGGTTTCATATGCAATAACATTTCAAATGGTGCTTGAAAGTCACGTCAAATTTCAATATAAATGATATTACCAGGTTAACATTAACATATGAGACACTGCCCTTTATGTTTCTTTATCATCCCTTCAAATGTGTTGAGGAGTAATTTTAATAGAATCATAAAAATCTTCAATTTCCTCTGTAGATCCAACCAATGCCAAGAATAGTAAAGGAGTTACGCTTCTGTCTCGTTTGTACGGGTTGTGATTATTTTAACATTTTAGGTTTTGCAGGTCTTGTGTACTTAGGTCTGTTACCTCTTTGCTTAGAAATACCTTCCCAGTAAGAACTGCTCAACCTATATTGTTATTACTTGCTTCTTCTAAGAAGGATGTTAGAATTATAAGCTATGAGTGAAAAGAAAAAGGGAGGTATTGAAATATCCTGATACCCATGTGCTTCATAATTTGACTTCAGTGAATATTCAGCACTGTGAATTAAACAAGGGCACTAGAAAGTTATTTAAATATGCATAAGATACTGATACATCATCAGGTTTTAACACGAGAAACATAGGCCTGCAAAGTAATTTCTTGAGAAACATTCAAATGACAGAAAACAGTGGGGAGAGCAAAGATGCCATCTCAGCTTAAACTACAGCCTTTCAATACATGGCTCTGTCTCTACAAGAGGGAAAACATGTCACTGCAAGAATCATGGGGCAAAGAGGGTGCAGGAAGGCACTCCACACACATAGAGACCAATTTTGCTGGCCCTATCACACCATCACCAATGCAGCCACCTTGCTCTGGTACTGTGACTGTGATGACTGTGCAAAGGGGTGGACAATCACTCCATGCCAGCTGAGAGCCAGGGATGCAGCTGCTTCTGTACGGGTTGAGCCATCAGTGGTGGATCAGGTGTGAAGAGCCTGAGTCCTCCTTTCCCTCAATGCGACAAACTTGGCCATGAGAAAATGCTTTGTCTCCCCAGCCAAACGCAACCCTTGCCCAGCACGGATGGGCATCCAGGTTCTGTTGTGCCACCCTGCCTTTGCATGCCCAGCACTTCCCAGCCTTCCTGCCTCACGAGTCATCTGCATCTGCAGGCTTTGAGCAGCCAACTCATTCATGCTTTCCTTGCCCCATTTGAAAGTGGAATCACTCATACCAGCTGAGTGCCTTTAGAAACGATAAGTGCTGCACAAAGGAGTACAGATTTCCTTTCTTTAATTATTCTGTATTCAGGCTGTGAGCAAGATGTGACCTGCCTGGACAGAGGTGGCTTGATTAGCTCTTCAAAGTTCACTTGAAAAAGTTTTGGCACAGGTTTTGTTGGGTTTTTTGCTTTGCCATCTCTGGGGAAAAGCTTTCTGCAGAAGCTGCTCTGCTGATTCTTAAGGAAAAATACTGTTTTGGCCATGTGAAAAGGCAAAATGAAATATTCCGCCTTGCCCCAATGCTTCTAGGTCTTGAAATAGGGACAGAAGCATCATTTCAGGGACAGGAGGGGCATTTTGCTGCTGTTATGAATATTTGCCCAAACTTAGCTGAAACAACCACTTCATCTCATGCAGTTCCAGTCACCTCGTTAAGGTTTAAAAGTGCAACTTCCAAAACCACTGTGGAAGTGTAACTCCAGTCCCAGTAAGCAGGCACAGAACTGGAGCTCCTCAGGCTTCTTCTGCCAGGTATTGTAAGCAGCCCTCAAAAAACTGGATTTATTAGGCATCAAGCCACAAGTTTCACATGTATTACAGGGCAAGCCTTTCATGGATGACCACTGGCCAGTCATCTTGTCTTCTCAGATGCCTTACTATAGACATCAGCTGTATGATTTCTGTGTATCTTTGCTATGAACACATAAAGCACTATAAAATACTAAAGGCTCTTAAATAGAATATCATGATCATCCTGGTGCCTTTTTGACACAGAAGCGTCTGGCTTCATTCAGTATCTGTACGACAGATTCAATAATGCCTCTTTACAAGGCCATTGTGAATAGAAATGTAGTAGTCTGGAGGAATTGTTAAGATACAGTAACAATGAAAAGGACAGACAGAAGCCCAGAATGAAACTAATAATCCCTTTATAGTTACTAAACAAAGCCAGAGGCCATGCTTAATAGTGGGACTAAAATACCTGTGATCACATCTTCTGAGAGTTCAGCATGGTGCAAAAGAATCAGTGTAAAGCTGGGATTTCAAAAAGAGCTTTATGCTGTTTCTTAACCTTAAGCACTTGATTTAGACTTAATATTCACGGAGTGTAGGATTTTCTCTCATACTCAGACATTAGCTATGCATTGCACCTTCTCTAAATTCACAACAATTTGATCTAAAACAGACTGAATATGTGGAAATGATTTATTGCATACCTAACGATTGACTTCTTTTCTGATTATGGACTCATATTTTAATTTCTTAATAATTTCCTTTAATGTTTTGCAAGGTAAGTAATGATTTTGCATGATAGCGTGTCCTTACATTAGCATTAACTCCATCCAACTTCACCCTAGGTTTATTTTTAGTGGAAAATGTCCTGAGACCTCACATTTTAAGCATCAGTCATGCCATGAATCTAACCTACGAGCACAATCTGGATCATCCTTTTTTTCAGAAGGCCACATGTATAATGTCAGTAGGATGTAATGCTTTCAGCCCAGAGTATGTTTTTGAATCAGGGCCTGGATAACACATCAGTTATGGTTATTTGCAAGTTACATTTCAATTTCCAGCTTTTCAGGCTGTGTGTTTTTGTAGTTGCAACTTTCCACCTCCCCCGCACTGATTTAAGTGATGTTATTCTTGGCTAATAGTAATTGTGAGAAAATTGAATTCCATCTGTTTCCACCAAAAGTGGAAAATAGAATGTGAGAATCAATAGAAGGCTGCACTTGTTATACGCATCCGTCACAATCAGTGACTTTGCTAAGGAAACATGTCTGCAGGTACGATTTGCAAAAGAAATAGCAAGCCACAGCATCTGATCACCAGCTGGCTTAGTTAAAAGTCAGAGCCTCTTCTGACACCTATAGATCATGAACTTTCAGATGCTGCATGGCCCCTCCAAGCTCGTTCAAAGGAAAAGACATATTTTACTGTACAAATGGGCAGATGAGAACTGTAATGCAAGTATAGATCTGGCTCTGAAGTCAACATGAAAGTATTGGGCTTACACCTGGTAGTTTCAACACCTTAGATAACCACTTTCTCATATTCATGCTGATTACTCCATATCCCTTATAATTTCAGCCGTAGTTACAGTGCGTCACCAGAGATCTCTGTCTGACTAATACCAGCATCATTTCAGGTCCTTTCCCTAGTTAATGCTGCAAGAATTGAAATCTCTGTGGCTCCCCTTGGCTGAGTTGTCTCATTCGTGGTCATGACCAAACCACAAAGAGGCAAACACACAGCACTTTAAATAAGTCCTAGCAAGCCTGTGTTTCAGGTACAGGCACAACACCACTTTTTCTTCAAAACCTTACTCTATCCACCTGGTAGGACATACCAGTGTCTTATCTGCCTGTCGTTGTCCCAAACGTAAGCTGAGTGGATTATTTCAGAGTCCTTCAGCAGGAACTGCTAGATTCCCTCCCAGAGCATTGTGTTTAATCACATTTATCACAGTTTACAACACCTTGCCTAATTCTATTACAGTGTCTGTGTAATACAACATATTTTTGCAGATGGTGCTGTGACACAGCCCGTGTCAGCTCACAGTTTCTTTTTGTGCCAACAAAACCCAGTTTAATGGTGGTAGCAGAGCATCTCCTCCAGACACCATCTTCCTACCTGAGTTGGCAGCACACCCTCCACAGCCTGCCCAATCCCCAAATAAAACACAGCTCTTGTGGAGGAAGATGGAACCCATCCTTCCATCAGACTGGTTGCTCTGTAGCTTGGGATCGCCTCAGCACTGTGCAAACCTCACCTTCAGGCCAGTGGCACAGGATGACGCTGGTCTCACCTGCACCCAGGAGGAGGACCAAGGCTGCTCCAGTCCCGTTAGCTAAGAGTTCCTCCCAGGAATAACAGGCATAGCTCATGAATTTAAAAGGTGATTGGGGGTTCCTCAGTCCTTAGGAAGCTTGCAATCAGGCAACAAGAATGGTTTTCATAATATGTGGACCCTCAAAAGCTGAAGCGCTTTGAGCTTCAAAGTTAATGCCTGTCATTTGCCAAGATGCATTGGGAAAAGGTGTGTTTGACTGCTGCACAGCAACAGTAAAAAGAAAAGTCATTAAAAAGGAACACTGCTGGAAGAATAATGCCACTATGTTAGTTAACAGTACGCCTTCATCTGGAACTCTGTTTGCCATACCTGGGCTTGAATTTTAGCAAAACTTATGTGCAGTAAAACCTGGAAAGTCCAAAGTGGTTAATTATGATGTTCAGCAGCCTAAAAAGACTCCCATAGGCAGAGATATTTAAGGCAGTATACCAGCCTTCACTTAGAGGAAAGCAAGTAAAAGGTGGCAGAACAGAGGTGTGTAACGTAAAGAACAACTTGGGAATAATAGGATAAAATTGCGTGATAGTTTTTCCTAGAGACTTCCCAATAGGTCAATGCAGTTATAACATAAAAATTCTTAAATAAGTCAAGGAAAGATTTCCTAGAGTACTTAACTGCTGTAAAACTTGGAGGAAGCAAGGAATCAACAGCTTCAAAAGAGGGCAGACACTTAAATTTACACCTGCAATTATCCTAACTGAAATAAAACATAGGGAGATTGATCTGCAGCAGGCTACAGAACCAAATCCAGTTGCTGAACTCCAAGCTTCATAGATATGGTTTTATTACATCAGCTGACAGTAAGATGAAGCTCTTATAATGCCATAACAATAAGCCATAGTTGCATAGCATAGTGAGTGCCACATGCAAACAAGTTTTTCCAAGTCTTACTTTTCAGGGGTTTTACGAATGTTAGAAGCACATACAGTAGCATAATATTCCTAGAGGTTACAGAGAGAACTGCAGGTCTTATTCCTCTCCCAGTCAATGAGAGGTTTCTCCCTGGCTTTTCCAGCAGGAAATGGCCAGCTTAGGAACAGGGACAGTATGTAGCTCCAGTCAAACTGAATGTAATGGAAAAATGGAAAACATTCAATGGAGCAAAAGTTCATGAGTTCGGTGCCAGTAACTGGATACTTTAAAGATTGTTTGGGTTTTGTTGGAGGGTTTTTTTAAGGGGAAAAAAAAAAGGTGAAATAAATCATATCTGGGAGGAAAATTAAGCTCTTTGAGGATGAAAGCATGAGTCAACTGAAGAGCCAAGATCTGAAGGTAAAAGCTGTGGCAGACCCATATCCTGCATTAATCAAGCAGATAGAGATGTACTGGACTGACAAGCTGGTTATCTGCTTCCTGTCCACAGGGGCAAGATGTCCCTACCGCACGTGCCCTGACACAGGCTGAACTCCAAACCAAACCCCACAAATATAATAACCAACATCTATCTTGTGAACAACTGAACCCAGGACATCTCAAGTTGAACATGTGAGCCTCTACAGCCAGACAGAAAGGTAAATGTCACAGCAGGGCTGATGTAAAGCCACATCCTCTGTATATTAGGCACAGAAGAAAGGAAACCTAATACATATACATACAGATAGAGCTATATGAATGCACATAGATACTGAGCAATAAATTCCACCCACAACAATTATGAGCCCAAGAATAGTAAAGTTTGAAAGGGTCAGCATCTTCTCAGATGAGATTCCATTGCCTGCCAGTTACCCACCTCTACACGTTCTTCCTTTAAACAACTACTGCAGGTTAGTATTAATGTATGTTTTCATAAATATTACAAAGAACTACAACATTCCCACCCTTTCTTTAACAGGTGTTGTGTTTCTTTAAACAGATGCTTTTTTAAACATCCTGGGTTTAAGGATCTGGTGTCTATTCCTCCTGCACTTTCTGAGTTTTGAGTCATTCAGGTGCTCTCAGCTCTGATTTCAGATCACTTCCAATGACTGGAAGGAGTAGGAGTCAATCTGATTTTTATAAACCAATGTTTTCATCAAATGAGCTGCCAAAAGGTGCTCAGGTTTCAAGAACAGTCATTAAATAATGCAAGATTCATAACTAGATTAATTTCTTAGCAGTATTTCATCAGATTCAGTTATTTTAGTCACTTTGATTCTGTCAAACAAAACTTTCAGCGCAGCTTCTTGGAGACCCCGTCTGAGCATACTAACACACCCCACCTACCTGGTAGGCTTTCTGCTATTGCCCCACAAACACAAAGTATTTCACTCACTGAAGGTCTAGCAAGGGTGCATCTTCTGTTTTACTTCTGTGCTAGCCCAAAAGAAGGTAATCAGAGGAACGAAATGAATTACTTCCCCATCGCTGTCTTTCACGTGTACACACTCACGTCTCAAGCGCACACATCTTTCCATGCAGAAGGAAAAGCAGGTTCCCCTTCTCTTTTCTAGAGCTTGAGTCTTTTTTTTGCTACCATCTGCTTCCAACTGCATTGTTTCCCAGTCCAGTTTGTAGAAATGTTTATCCTTTCTGACTGCAGACAGGTAAGTTGCCAGCATCCGCTGCAGAAAAGCTCTGATGGCCTGATTGTGATTGTGTCATTAGGATGCTGGGACTGCTCCACTAGTCAAAAAAGACTTATATCAACCCAAGGAGCATCCAGATGAGCCACTAGATAGATAGACAGACAGACAGACAGGCAGACAGACAGACAGACAGACAGATAGATGATGATAGATAGATAGATAGATAGATAGATAGATAGATAGATAGATAGATAGACAATGAAAGATTAAATTACATACATACATCTAAATGATGGATATATTATTAAAAACACCCTGAAATGGAGGTGTGCTGGTTCACAAGTTATTCCAAAACCATTTTCTTCTGGCCCAGTAAGGATGAGTACTGACTTGGCACCCACACCAGCCTGGCTCCAGTCTTTCAAGCTGAATTAATTAAAAAGCTGTGCTCTGGAAATTTTACTGATAAAAATTATTGCCACCACTACAAGCGCTGCAGTGGGATGGTTGATAGACCACACTGCTACATTAAGCGACACCAGTAAAGATAAAGAAATAGTGATCCGAGAGGCTGAATATTCTTCACTATTATAGGAGAGGCTGTTGGTATAGACAGGTGTGGGTTGGGCACTCAGCGTCTTTCGAAAGCTTCATGCGACAGTTTGCATGTGCAAACTTGTCAGTGGTGCTGCCCACCATGTCACGAGCTGAACAGACTTGGTGTGACATGAATCTTTGCATGAGAAGCCCTGCTTGCTCTGAGAAATTGCCACTTAAGGGGCACTCTGCTACCGCTCTCTTCAGCAAATGTAATGGAAACAATTCACAAACCTAACACTAATATTGAATTTCAGATGTATGTAAACAAGATATCAGTTATGTTAAGCACATCTCTGGAGGTTCACGCTGCAGTGTGTGGGTGAGCGTCCTGAGCAAAGCAGCTCTAGCTTTGAGTAATCCGTGAAGAGCAAAACTGGTTCCAGCTTGCTCTCACAAGAGCATCTCAGCACACAGCTTAGCCGCAAAATGACGTTTCCTGTACTGTGAGATTTATCAGCCGAGAAATCAACAGAAATCCTGAATTTCAAGGGGAAAATGTGGCAGATTGTTAAATGCAAGTTACAAAAGGAGATAAATGTCTTTTTTTTACTACCTCTCCCCGATACGTGCAGCTGAACGCACAAATCACTGAGTTCACTGGAAGTCTGGAAAAACTCACAGTTCCGGAGTTAATCATTAATATTGTGGGGTTACAAGGAGGTATTTTTAAGATTGCCGCAGCATGTGGGAAATTCCCAGGTGCGTTCCCTGCAGGTTTTCAAGAAATAGCCTTTTCTATTTGGCTCAGATGCCTTTGTAATTGTTTACATAAATGGAATATGAAGTATCAAGGTCAGATATTTTCCAGAAAGCCAAGGAAAACAATTTACCATTCTGTTGTATGAGAAAACACCAGAACAATTCCAGCATTAGCCAACTTCCTTTTCTTTCTCTTGCTTTATGTGGTGTTACACTATATGGCAGAAAACACTGAAACTCTGCTTACTTAAAAGACTGTGCAATCTGTTGGGTAAAGAAATTTCAGACTGAGAGGTAGCAACAAGCTGAACTTCACATACTCAAAGTAAGGGTGTTTTCCCTTCATTTTATATTCCAGACACCCAGCACAAGCTGCAGTAACAGCTCAGTTTCCAGCAAAGCTTTGGGAACCTAAAAAATTATAATCATGCAATTATAATTGCTTATTTTTAAGTGATTCCTATTTCCCAATTAACATTACCAGTGTAAAGGGTAGCCAACAACAACCTTTCCTTTTTTTTCTCCTCTCAAATGTATCAAGTTCCTACCAAATCAAACCATTATCCATTATCTGCTGACATTATTTTCCCCCAAGAAGCTTCATTCAGAAGAGGATGCTTTGGCTGCCTAATCCCAAGGGCTTTAGAGGCTTTTTTGAGAGCTACTGCAACTGGAAAAATTATCTGGTCCTTCAGCTACTTTGGGAAGAGAAACCTTTTTCCATCCCAACTCTACTAAACTGGGACAGAAATCTAATGTAAGACACCCTGGCCGTGACCCCTAATGGGTGTTTTGCCACCATCAGGGGAGGTTTCAGGATTAAAGGAGACTAATTCAAGCCAAAAATGCCATTATTTCTTCCAGAAGGGAAGAATCCTCTTGACCAACTCCCATCATGAATTTTGTAGGGCTGTTAAGCTGAAGTTTGTTTCATAGTGGGCTCTCCTGACCAGCTCTCATGCTCAGAGGCTCAGACTGGGAAATCACTTCTGTAGACGCACTGCTTGAGAAATTTCAGTTGATATGGACTATTGGAGACCAACACAGATCAGCAAAACCTATTTATAAGAATTAGACATCTTTGAGAATGGTGCCACAATATACTCTTACCATCTTCCTTCTTCCTCCTCCTCCCGTTTAAAATTCAGCGCTCGTTAGTGCACTGGAGTTCAGCAGACATGTTGAAGTTCCTCTGATCTGTATTGCCTATCCAAACACCAGACCAGGTCCAAGACTGAGCATTTACCAAAGGCTCTTTTAACACTTCTGAAAATCCTTGCTGCAATGGGCAACACACCCCTTGCAAAACAAATATCAGGATGAGAGAATGCAGCTACTGAAACAGGTTTGGGCCAATACTGTCAGGAAGGATATATCCAAGTCCAGAGGAAAACAACAAAAATGAGGGAAGGTTTAAACCCCATAAATGATGAGGAAAGTTTAAAGGGACGGCATGATTGTTACGTCTACAAAGGAGAAAACTAAGAGTAATCATGATAGCAGTCTTCAAACAGATGGACTTGTCATTGTAGAAGAAAGGAAATGACCATCCCCTGTGCTCCTTAGGAGCCTGGAAAGAAGTGCCAGTGTCACGATGGCCTTGAGGGGAGCATGAGGAAGACAGTAGGAAAGAAGTTTTCAACATTAAACAGTGATAAGCCCTTAAAGCATTTCCTAGGGAGGTTGCAGGACCTCTGTTACTGGAGGGTTTTGAAAACACATGAAACAAACACATGCCACAAGTAGTTAGTGTGAAGCCAATCCCACCTGGGTGAAGAGATGGCCTGAGTGACCTTCTGAGAGCTCTCATAGTCCTATTTTCAATTACTGTGCTTTTCCTTTCTTAAGATGTGTAGAGTGATGTGTAATTGCTTGTCACAACCCATTTATAGAAAACAATTGTCCTAGAAATTCCAATAGGATACCCAAAGACAGCACATGAGAAGCAAACGCTGAACCTTACCTCCTTTTTTACATGACTGCCTTGACACCACGGACTCCATTGTCCAGTCCTGTCTTTTCCTCTGGCTGTCACAGGTTGTCTCCACAATTTTCAAGAGCACATTTAGAAACTCTGGTAAAAAATAAGTCTCTGTCTCAATGAATAATTAAAAACAAAAGTCCAGACACATTTAGAAATAGAAAACAGGGTAACTAATGCTGTAATTGATGGTAAGACATTAGGAAGAAAAGGCACACAGACTAGGTTGTATCCTCCAGACATGTACTGCACACTAAGATAAGCAAATACACAAATGAATTCAACAGTTTGCTTTTGATACTCAAAAAGCATCTCTGGAAAGAATATAAGTGTACCGCTCAGACATACTTCCTTTCCAGGTTTCTCAGTAAATCAGGTCCAAAACTACTGAGGTATTTGGTTTTAACTCCATTACATTGGGAACCGAGTAGCAAAGCATCGCTGCAGAGCCAAGCCCAGATTTACGTATCAAGTCAAATGTTAGCCTGAAAGACCCTTCCCAAGGTTGCCTGGCCATGGCACGGCCCATCTAAGGTCCTCAAACATTGTTTGCCCACAGTTGTACTCACAAATACGACCTCTGAGCATGCTTTACCTAAGAGCAAACAAACCTGCCTCATAGCTCAACATTTCATGCAGGCCTGGAGCACTTAGTAAAAGGTCAGAAAACCACAACAAGAACATTTCAGAATGTTTTTCATTACTTCCTCCCACCTAAAAATATTCCTCTGTTTTTCGAGGCTGTGATCTTTTCAGAAACTTGCACAGACGAAAACCTTCTTTATTCTGGGTCCACATCCCTTTTGTTCCCTTTTTTATGTTTTTAAACACCATCTCCCTCATTTTTCAGGAATTCAGCTGGCAATTCAAATAGTTTATTTTTGAGTTAATAAGTTATTGTACAATGTCTACTAAAAACATCTGCGACAGCCATGCTGTTGTTTGGGCTGTCTGAATTATGTCC
This sequence comes from Myiopsitta monachus, assembly GCA_017639245.1. NCBI lineage: Eukaryota > Metazoa > Chordata > Aves > Psittaciformes > Psittacidae > Myiopsitta > Myiopsitta monachus. The sequence goes on along the minus strand of CM029917.1, from coordinate 110,463,702 downwards.
CTTTTCATTTCCTTCTTGAGGGTTTTGCTGCTTGAAAACTCCATTTAGATTTGTTGTGATTGTTTGCTGTGTTGCATCCTGCAGACTGTGCTCTCATTTACAGGCTTTGGAAGATCAAAGAACTCTTTCTACCCTTTGAAGCTCACCACTTTAGAATCTACCTTCCAAATGACTGGAAGAGTTTTTTTCAGCATCTTGGTTCAGGGCTACCTTTATAAGGTTCTCTTGACCCACACTAGCCCAATGCCTACCTTAATCTCACTATTGATTAAACATAGTGGTGAAATGTGGTTCCTTTTCCTCTGCTTGGGTGCAGAAATCACAGTGCTGGAACCCTGCAATGCAAAAGCAGGTGGGGGAAAGAAGAGTTCCTCCAGATCGTAGCTCACAACATTTCTTAGCACCATTTCTATGTGCCATGGTGCCTCCACAACCTCCTCATCCAGTACAAAACTTTGAATGGTGACACAAAGGTTTCTGAAGGAGAGCGTTTTCATCCCAGGGAGATGGGGATAAAAAGGTGGAAATGTAATTTACCATGCCGCCTGCTCAGTGCCAACTCCAGGTGGAAGCCTCTTGTGAAGCTTGAACTCAGACATCCTGCATGATAATGGATCTTACAGTGTATTTTTACCTTGGTGCAATGCATCATGGTGGGACTCTTTCTGAACCGAAGTGGTGACACAGGCTCATGTTTAGCTATCCACAACTTTCATGGAGCCTGTGAATGTTTTTGCTGTTTTAAGTGGGCTGTTATCTAAACCTTTTTTTTTAATAACAATGTCAGAATAATAATGGGAATATTCTAAGCTAATGAGGGGATATGTTCTGATCATAACTCATTAACTCTGGAGTGAAAAGTGCTACTTTCCAATAATCCTAATTACAAGTAATAACTTCTCCTTGGAACAGAGAATTGCAAATTCAAAGCAATATAACAATAAGACTGACAGCGGGAACAATAGAAGACCCACATCTATTTAGACAACATAAAGCAGCGTTTGCTTTACAACAGTGTTTTGTGACTGACTGAGCAACTGGGAAAACTTGACAGGGCTGCTTTTGATTGAAAAGATGGATATACGTGAATACACTTGGGCATGACAAGCCATGACAACACAACAGCAACATAATTATCTGCCTTCAAAGGACAACATGGAAGGCACTTTTCTTTATTCACGTGATGCATTAAAAATAAATAAACAAAGTAAGTGAAAAAGGCACGTCAGCTGCAGTGTTATCCTATAGCAAAACACTTCTAGAGAGACCTTCTGGAAGGGCAGGAGTCCCCCAGGCTCTGCTGCAGAGGACGCAGCCCTGCGCTGCTGGGAACAGCTCTTCTGCAAAATAATTAGACAACAAAACCAACTGTGAAAAGCTTTGGGATTCTGCGTCCCCCATCCTCATCCTTCATAGTAAATAAAGCGTAAGTGATTGCCTTCGAATGAAAACAACCTTTCCCTCCACACCACAGAATGGCAATGGGAATTACAGAAACCTCTGAAATTGCACAGATCTCACTGCATAGTGCTGTGGCAAAGCGAGCCTGGAGGATTGCGAGAGAGTAATTACTCTCTGCAATAGTTTCACTTTGTGTTACTTTGCTCTAAGGATGCTGTATGGATTGTTCTCCTCTCAGTTCCCACAGCAAATTATTTCCCGCAGCCTGTGAGCCATCTCATCAGATGGTTTTGGGATACACTGGAACACAGGAGCTCAAGGTTGAGGTCTGCTAGGAACCTGGAGATGTGCAACCTGGGGTGAGTGTAAGTCTTCATGTGCATATTGCAAAGCAAACGTAAAAAGAGTTTTCAGTATTCACAGGCCCGGAACAGCCTTAAAGAGGAAAAAAAAAGAGGGAAGAAATGCTTTACTGTTTCTTTTCAACCAGAGTGAGAGGAAAGGGCTCTTCGCATCCCTGCTGGTACACCAAGGATCATCCCTTTTCCCTGTTCTCTCTCTAACACTGCACTCTGCCCATCTCCCCATCCTGCTTCAAACCAAGGAGAACCAGCTGATGTTTCCTCTGAGACCACAAATATGACACCAAACACAGCAAGCAGAATCACAGACCATTATGGAACCAGATTTTGCAATCCTTTTTGCTCCACTTCCTCTGTTGAAATTAAAGCCTCATGTGTCAGTGTCACACTATTGCAGCCAGAAGCCCTGTCCTCCTCCTCCAGCCTGGTTTCTTCTGCCCTAAGCTGACACCACGGCTCGTTGCCATCAAGGACACAGCTCCCTACAGCAGCCGATCTGAATGCTGGAATGGAAGGTGGCTTTTGCTTCCTGTACCTGCAGTTCCAGACAGCAGAGTGAATTCAATCCGTAACAGAGGATGCGCTTCCCACAGCTTTTTCTGGGAATATGGCAGAGTTATTGATTTCCTCCGTTTCCTGTAAGATTTATTTCCTATGATGAGTTTGAAAGCAAATTTAGCAAATAAAGTTGGCTGTGTATTTTGTTGTACAAAACACAGAATACTCTTGTGTTTGAGGATGGGAGATAAGGGGTCTTTGAGGCAGGTTCCAACCTAAGCAATGTCAATCTTTAAAATGAATTTCAATTACACTGTTCACAGCAGTTGGGATTAATTACACTTATTTTCTCAGGCTTTTCCCTTAGGTTAACAGACTGCCAAGAGGAAAGAGCACAAAAGTGTTCATACCGCCTAATTTCATGGCATTTAAACATCCTTGATATTTAGCATTTCTAGAGCCTCTCCTGTAGCCAAAGGAGACATCCTAAAAGGGCAGCACAGAGCCTACTGCTATGAATGGGCAGCCAGCTCTCCCTGGGCAGTGCTGCTAAAACCTGTATCACCGTTTTAGATGCTTGATAAGAGATCTTGGGTTTGGAAGGTTAATGTTAGGTGAGACGAGAGTAAAGGGATGTTTTACTACAAACTTAGCCTGAGCTCCTACCAAAGTGCTTTTTCTACTCTTCTTTCCTGTTTGGCACAAAACATCTTTTACCCAGTCCCGCTGTGCATTCAGCCCTTCCTCTCTGGCTAACTGGGGCGAGAAGGATCCCAGTTTCTGCTGGAACATGAGGTGGAAATCAGGGTTGGGAAAAAATGGTGTCCTAGAGAACTCTCAGAAATCCGAAAAAAGAAAAAAGAAGGGAGGAAAAAAGGGGGGGGAAACCCCGAATTTATGCCACAAAGACTGAAATGTTGCAATGTGGAAAGGACTGGCAAACCGAAAGCACGCGCAGCTCAGGCTGGTCAGGCAGTACTTCATCTCTACGTTTTTGACGAGTTTCAGTGAAACACCAACCTTTTCCTTCTTTTTTTTTTTTCTCTTTTCCAGAAGGCCATGTGGCAATTTCAGGAGATCAATTTTGAAACGTCACTGTCTTTCAAACAGACCAATCTGCTGAAGCGTAGCCTTTCCTGCCAGTACTTTCCACTTCAAACCGTTGTCAGGTCCTGATGAAATACTACTCAGGTAAAAAAAACACATCTCTGACCAGTTCTGATAACACACTGCAGCATGGACATAAGCTACATCAGTCAAGTACAAATGTTTCCTTGCTTCCTTCCTACAGCTTCCCAAATGACCCATATCAAACGGCTGTTGGTCCATCCAGCAGGCTGGGAGCGCGGGCAGATGGTTTTGGGGCCCTTGCACCCCGGTGAGTTCAAATAAACCATGCAAAAAAAGAACCAGGCTGGCTATGTTCCAGTTTGTTCTTTCTCAAAATACTGAGCATATAGAAAGCAGGTGCTCAAGGTGGTGGCTTGAGAGGACAAGTGAATCTTCTTTAGTCATGGCTTAGTTTCCTTCTGAAAGACATGGGCACTGGTAGATATTAGTCCGGGGTATATAAAGATATTTAACCTTGTCCTTCCTTTGGACGACAAGATTAGATTTTCTTAAAAAAGAGCTTCAGAAAACAGGCATTCATGTTCATGTTAATTCTTCTGCATGCTCCACCTCTCCCATCCCCAGACGTCACCAGCAGCTCTGTCATAACAGTCACTAGCATGTGGCTGGGCATGTTCCTGCTTTGGAGGGAGAGACATCCTCCCTGGATGCTGCCAAAACCAAGACCAGTTCCTGATACTAAATCAAGTTCTTGGAAGAGTGCATTCTTCTCTTTTGCGGCTAATTGTCAGGTTTGAGATTCATGATGAAAACTCATTCCAAAATGAGAGTCACAGATATACATCTTCAGCAAGCCTATTGATATGGTAAAAGTCTTATCATTGCTGTGGGCTGTCAATGGACAGGAGCTGACATCCTGAAATCATTCTTACTAATGTTAAGGGTGCAAGATAATATCTCAGCCTTGGTGGCAACAAGTTCAGTGATATGTACACCTTATGATCATCTCCCAGGTAGGATGCTCTGCTGTGCATGTGCAGAGTAGACACTGAGGCTGGGCTCTCTCCTCCCCAAACCTGCTTGTAAATGTGTGTTTATCTTTAGGCATAAAGATTTTTAGAAGACTCTCATTGGCTTGCACAGGGAGGTAGAAGGCAAGATTAATAGCTGTTCTTCAAAGCTATAAACTGCATGGTGTGTTTGCTCAGACTTTGAGCCATGAGTTACTGTTGTAATTAAATCCAGAAGGAGAGACCACAACAACATTCTGACTTGATTTCCAGTGGCAGATCACCGATTAAGAGAGCTACATAATAAACGAGAGGCATTTCAGAATCACACTGTTGCTGTTATCTGTAATTTTTTTATAATTAGAAAAGCCTAAAGAAAATTGTATATTATAATTACATGCATTATTAATCCTACTCTGTTATAATACTAATTTTTCTATGAGTACAGGTTGCAGCAAGCTTCCTGTAAATTTTTCTTAAGAGGTCCAGTGATTTGGTTTACAAAAGCCCTTGTAAACAGCACATAAATTGGACCATATTGTTGCCAACTAATCAAAACAAGAGAAAGTTCAACTTAATGACGCAAAAATCCAAAAGGGAACAAATACTTTGGGGATAACCATTTTCCTCTTTAACGTCCGTGGCACAATGAAAAGAACATCTATATAGCTATCTTTTATGAAGTCCTTCACACTGAATTCTTGAATAATTGAATGTGGAAGGAGGTAAGCAGGATATTTAATGACTAAAACCCAACAATTTATAGTATATTCATCCCCTTTTGAGTAAAGTGACCTAAGCACAGGGTTTCAATCTTTAATGAAATTGTATTCTACAATCCTCTATGATTATTTAGTGCTTTTTCAACTCTGTTCACTCAGATATGAAGGGAATTAGCAGAAGATACAGAGATTATGAATTCACTGAGAAGAATTACTGCAACATGCATAAAGGTGTGTAATTCCAGAGAAAGCAGAAACTCTCCAAAGTCATGCAAGTTAAAACAACCTCTCAGTCATTTCGGTAACTGGTTACTCTTACAAGCAGCCTCATTGGATTAAGAGGGATTGATTTCTCATGTCAGCAACTGGTCATCAAGGTGAGTAAAGGTTTAATCATTTGGACTAAATTTCTTCAGGTCAGATTTAGCCTATTTGTTTTTGCTTGATGCAACCGGTAAGGCCCAGGAACCCCTATTCTTTTTGCAATTCTCCGTGCCAATATTTTAGAGAGATATTTGAGGACTCATTTTTTTGAGATACCAAAAAGCATTGTAACATGAAAATTAACTGTGGATTAGAAACTTGAGAAGTTTTTTACAAGGGCACATAGTGATAGGACAAAGAAAATTGCTTTAAACTGGAAGAGGGTGGATTTAGATTAGATACTGGAAAGAAGTTCTTCCCCTTGAGGGTGCTGAGGCGCTGGCATAGGGTGCCTAGGGAAGCTGTGGCTGTTCCATCCCTGGCAGTGTTCAAGGCCAGGCTGGACGGGGCTTGGAGCAACCTGCTCTAGTGGAAAGTGTCCCTTCCCTTGGCAAGGGGTTGGAACTGGATGAACTTACTGCTCTCCTACTGGTCTCTTCCAACCCAAACCATTCTATGATTGTATGAACTAAGTCATGTTTGTTTGTCATCACCTGGTTTCTATTCACAGTTTAACTACAGGTACAAAACCAATAGGATAAATGGCAAGATGCCTTGAAAGCCCTTTAAGTGCATGAGGGTTAGTACAGCATCTCTAAGGCTTTATGTACTCACAGCAGACAGTAGGCAGATCTTGTAAGTACTTAAGATGAATCATTCAACACATGTTTGGGTGAACTTCAACATGTCTGCTAATGTGTGAGCTGCATTTTAACTAATTTGATGAATAAACTCCATATCCACAAAGAAACAAGAAAACTTTTACAAAATATTAAAGCCAAAGCAAAGTACCTTCCTCTTCCTCATGAAGACAGACATAACAGGAGCCCAGACATACCCTGAAACATCAACAATGAGAATATGAAGCTGCCAGAGCATTGAAGTATGAAAGTAAAACCACAAATAGGCAATTCTCTCATATCTGACCTCGCAATGTCAGTAAACACTCAACCTCAGCAAGAATAACCATCATGCCAAATGGATCCCAAGATCAGCTTTTTCCCAGAACTGAAATCCATGTGCCAAGACCACCAGCATCGCAGGACCCACCCCACACCAGCCTTTACCAGCCAGAACCATACAACTCCAATTTGGCTCATGGAAATAAGTCTACATTAATGCCTGTTAAAGGCTGTTTGGAGAATTGTTAAAAGGAGTTTCTGAACCCATTCCAGTCACTGAGTGTTGACTCTGGCAGGCACAAACTGAGTCATGCTTGGTCCCACACTGAGCCACTGCACTGCAGTCTGGGGCTCCCTCCAGGTGGTTACAGATGTCTCTGAATGGGGACCAGCTGGTTGATGTTTTCTTGCCGTGGTTACATGCAGATAAACCCATTTGCGTCATGGTTACTTTTAGCAGAAAGTGGTTTCGCTTAATTCACTTTAGGTTCAATAAAGGGTGATTCTTAGCTGGCGACGGAAGGGTTATTCTGGCAGGTTATGGAAATGTTTTGCAGGTTTGCCTGTGATTTACATGCTTGATCCAATCTTGACTGATCTTTCTTAAGACAGATATAAATTCCCCAAGTAGTGCTGTCACATTAAATGCATTGCTTGTCTTGTTCACTTATTAGTCACTTTTTGCCATAACATCCACTGGCTGGCAACAAGCTTTGATTTCAAGACTCCTGGAGAGATTCCAACTTAGAAGAGCATTAGTCACCATCTGAATTATGTCTTCATTGACTTCTCATGGTATTTTAAGATGTTTACCTTGAAGAACAGCTTCTTCTAGCCCTAAATCTTGCAAGCAAAGGATTTCCTTCTTTAACTGTTAAAATTGTTAGTAATTAAAAGGGATGAAGAAGCAATATTAAGGAGAAAACCTGTTGCTCTCCAACTGCCCAGGATTATATCAGAACAGAGGTTCACCTAGCTGAAACAACACTGACTAGACAGGAAAGTGACACTGCATCTGATCTTATCTTGGAAGTTTCAGTACCAGATCTCATCCAGAGAACTATATTTGCCTTTTATCCTTATTATAAAGTAAAGATCCCTTCCACCGAGGAATATCTTTCCATTTTTCCCCTTCTTGTGGGAAGAATTTATTTTTATCTGACGTGTCAGATTACTGTATCAAACCTCCCTTTATATAGGATTCCTCTACACAAGAGTTCTGAAGCACAGGAGTGTATGCATTAACTGGGGTAACCCCATTCACCTGACCAGATTTAAACACGAGCTGATGCAGTCAATTGAATTTTCTCTTTCAACTCATAGATTTGGTATTGCTATTGTTATTTTGTTGCTGTTGTTATTATTACATTGTTTAAAATGCATCATGTAAAATTAATATTTTTCTTGGTCGTCCGCAAGCAAGAGCAGATATACACAAGCAAGAGCAGATATCTCATGTCCTAATGTACCTCTTACTCCCTTTTGGCAACCAGATCAAGGCACACAGCTTCAGGAGTGTAGATTTGTTTTATTTTCTGTCAGATCAAGCCCTGGTGAATCTGTATTTACCTATTTTGAACCTTGAGACTGATAAAACCAGGCTTGTTATCAGCATGAAGAATAGGTGCCACAGTAACAAGCGGTTCATTTCAACAGGAAGAAATGATTTCTTGTGAAGTGCTATCATTGACATTAACATAAAAATAACCACATATTACCTTACGTGTGCTGGGAAATGTGCTTTGCTGGTACCCTAAACAAGGAAGTGCAATATAAATTGTGTATATTTTCTTTTCCCACTAACTGCTTTCTCTGCCATAAAAAGAGTCTCTGACTGCTAAAGTAAATTGATTCCATGTGCCAACCCCCCACAAAATTAGTGAATCTACTAGTAGATGCACTACGTCTTTATGGAAACCCTTATCACTTACTGCTCTGGGAATAATTCTGATGGGGTGATTCAAGACCATCTAACATAGCACACAAGCAATTATTGCTGGAACAAGACCTTATTTTATACAAAGCTGCATTTATCCTTAGTTTGAAATCACACTGCTTCAAATTATCCAAGTGACTCTATAGAGACTGCTTTCAGGCAGTTAACTCATTAACATTGCAATCTCCAGATGGGTGAAGACAGATCACACAGATTTATACGTTTAATGAATGGCCAAATACAGCAACTCCTTTAAAATTTTATCTAAATATTTTCTAACATAGCCAAGAGTTCACTCTGATCTGTTTTAGTGTACTGCTAACAAAATCTATATTGCCTTTGAAAGCAATCCATGGGCTGGTTTGTCTTTATATGTGCTGTAGTAGTTGCTGAATACAGTTGACCTCCTTACTTGCCAAATTATGGCAAAAACTGACTTTGAGTAAACTTTGCTTCATGTGTTTAAACGTCAGAAGTGGCTAAACCCTATGGTTCATCTACATGTGGTTGTACTTCAGCTGCTGGCCTGCGTGCTTGAAGCTAAATCAAGTCTGACAGTCTGAGATGTGACGTTATATATTCCTGCTTAAGAGTGTAGGAGTTCCCCATAAGAGAAGCCCAGAAAACACTTGCTGTATCCCAAATCCTAAGGAAAAGATGAATTCAGAATTTCACTGAGCCCATTTGCAACCATTTGCTTTAAAAGTAAAAAAAATAATTAAAAAAATAATAAATATTTATTAATAAATATCTGTTGATAAATCGAAATAGGAATGTTAAAACACCAAAAACCACTAGAGTTTTCATCCCTTAGAAGATCAGAACATGTTACTAACCTACTGTTTAGAGAGCTTCCCAATTCCTGCATCAAATTCCTACACCAACAAAACACCACCATGCGGGAAGGCACTGTGCCTGTAAACAGACTGTTGTATCATGCAAAGCCACCACTTGTCAAGCTGCATTCTCAGATGATGCCCCACTGTCTTCATTTAAGCCTTTTCGCAAAAGAAAACACAGAATTTGGCCTGCAATTTGCTATAGTACCCTACATTCCTTCAGCAGATGTACAATCTGTGAACCACAGGAATAAACCAAGAGCTTTTCACTGCAACATAGCAAGATTCACTGCTCAGAAACTGAAGACAAGGCAAATCAAAGTAATTATCATCATTGTTAACACGTTCAAACATGTTTATACAAGCATTCGAACAGCTGAACAAGTTTCCCAGTGGTGGTAAAGTCTGCCTCCTCCAGCGCCCTAGGGAAGACAGATACTGGTCAGAAATCCAACAGAAGTTGCAGAGAAAGGATTCACTGGGTAGGGGTCAATGGCAGGGATTGTGATTTTTCACCATTTGATCATGTTTTGGCCTAAAAATCCATTAATCTAAATCTTTTCAAGTGTCATGATTTTGATTCATTCGTCCCTGTCCTCTCTTTATGACACATTAAGCAATTCACAGGGCTCTTGCTTGATCCTTTTATCTCTCCTAAGAGAAGTCAGCTGTTTCACAGAGAGAAATGAGTGAGGCAATTTACTCATGTTATTAAATCCTCTCTGCTTGTTGGTGGATGCATGCTCATATGTTGCCATGTTAACATGAGTTACATGAAACACAGTCTCATTACTCGTTAGAAGCTCCTGGAATAAAAAGATTGCTCCAGCTACACAAAACTGACTTTTTGTGGTCGCTGTACGTCCCATCTGCATTGCTTTCTGACTCCGACAGTCCTACCGTGACTGTGAAGATCAGAGAAAGAGAAAAGGGCAACTAGTGCCTTGTTTAACTTTCAGCCTGATGCCAGCACTCTTCTTACTGCAAGACAGAATAATCAAGGACCCAAAGTAAATTAATTCTCTATTCAAACATTCATATCAGAAATTATGTATGGCAGAGTTCCCTGAAAATCACCAGCATATGGAGAATTTCTTCAGCGATTTACAGCTCCCCAGGCTCTCTCGGATAAAGACAACATATTTAGAGAAGGGAATAGCAAGTAAAAGAGTTAGAGATGAACAGCATCATGTTGCCTTAACAGAATGTATACCATCCAAATGATCACATCTTTGATCAGCTGCAGCCAAGCCCTCCCATAACCGTGTCTGACAACTGCCCTCTCCCTGCTTACCTCAGGTATTTAATTACACATAGGTATATGTGTGAATAGCAATAAATGAACTGAATTATGCAAAGCAGTAGCCCTCTCAGGAAGGAGATAATGACACAGCCATGTGAATTCCTCCCAGTTAATCACTTAAACCTCTAGATTTGCACGGAGTCATCAAAAAATAGCCCTGGAAGGAATCAAAGATGCCTTTACTTGAAGGCAGCAACAGCATATGTTACACCTGACAGATGTTTGTCCAATCTGCTCCTAACAGCCCTACAATCATAAGAACTTCACCATCTCCAAGTAACCTACTCTACTGTTTTATTGACCTTGTCCTTTCAGAGGTTTTCCTAATGGTCTGATTAAATTTCCCTTATGTTAATTTATTAAACATCACTGTTTGTCCTGATCGTCACTGAGCCATAGAACCACAGAATGGTTTGTGTTGGAAGGGACCTTAAAGCTCATCCAGCTCCAACCCCTGCCACGGGCAGGGACACCTTCCACTAGAGCAGCTTGCTCCAAGCCCCTGTGTCCAACCTGGCCTTGAACACTGCCAGGGATGGGGCAGCCACAGCTTCTCTGGACACCCTGTGCCAGTGCCTTCAGCCACTCTCATAGTAAAACCATCATGAACATAGAAAACCTTCTTGTCACTTTGAAATTATCTTTTTGGTACCTGAAAGCAGTCGCAAGGCTTTGCTTCAGCCTTCTTTTGTGCTACGACATGACCCCAAGTCTTAAATTTTTTACTCATAAATCAGATGTTAAAAAGTAAAGGCAAGAAATGCCACAACCTTTAGTCAGAAAAGGACATTGAACTCTGTTCTGTCCATCCACAACTCCCTTAAAAACCCATTGATCAAAACTGGCCATAGCATTCCCACACTGAGCAAAGCATAAGGCACTGCTGTCTGAACCTGATAGTGGGAAGTTTGTCTTTCTCACGACAGCAAGCCATCACCTACTTGCAGTTAATTTTTGATCTGCTACACTGAAAGATACTTTTCTGGAGAAGTGCTTTCTAGCCACTTGTTTCCCAGCCTGTTTGCTTAGCAAAGTGTGTCTGGCTACGAGCGCTTTGCACTTGTCTCCTGATGAATTTAACCCTGTTTTTTCAGACCTTTCTTTAATTCATCACCCAAATATAACCCCTTCCTCCAACACCCTTCCAGTCCTTCTCAGGTTAATGCCTGCTGCAAATCTACCCAGCAAACTTTAATTCTGTTTAATCAAGCTGTATGACCTTTGTTCCTCCCCAGTCCAATCCACGAGGGGCTTTTTTTACAGGAAAGAAAATGAAAATGGCTCAATAAAACTTATTTTTGACCAGCCTATGTTGGCTGCTGTTCATCTTCCAATTAGTTTTTGTAAATGTTACAGACGATTCATTATGGCTCTTCTTTCTTTTCCTCTAGAACTGTTGTTAATCTGACTGTACTAAAAGTTCCCAAGCTATTCTAGGCAAAATGTATTTTCCTCCTTCTGCAGTACTCTTCAAGCTTATTGTAATGATCTGCAGACAGCTTTCATTCTCCATTGAGGAGCAGACCAATCCCCCCTTTGATCTTCCTCATTCTATTAATGGTTCTTACAGAATTATTTCTGGTTATCACAGGATTATTTCTGGTTATCTTTGAGGTCTCACTTTGTGCCTTGGCCTTTCTGGTTTTATCCCTGAATGCTTGTGCTGTTCTTTCAGATTTATTCTTAGAAATCTGACCTCTTCTTTTTTTAATGTATGCTTCTGTCTTGTGCTAAAGTTACAGAAAACCTCTTCATCATCATCATGTATCTGGCTTGGCACCTACCGGATTTCCTATTCTTGTTTTTGGACAGCCTGAATTCAGCCCGTAGCTTACTCTGAGGAACTGACAACTTTATCTTCTATTAGCTTTACCTCATAGGAGATCTTATTTACCAAATATTGAGTTTATTGGTATCTGTCTTCTTGAAACCCACTGCTCTTATCACAATCTCTGCCTCCTTCCCCGTCTGATATAGAAGTCCTGAGGCAATTTAGGAAAAACATTAGTAATCATCCAGTGAGTATAAACGGTCCTCTTGTCATTTAATGGTAGTAAAGTTGAATATACAGAGGAACAGAATGTAGCACTTCAGATGCCAAGTAGGAAGAAACAGTAATTGGGAGGGGCAGCTTTAAGAGAAAGGGGAATCTACTAGAATGTGCTCATTGTAGTGTCAAAGCAGCCCATAACTTCAGATGGCCTTGGAGGTTGTTTCCATGTAAAATAATGAGAAGTATTTTGATCCTTGATTCAGTGAGACTTTCTCTCTCAGTTATTAAGTTCTGCTCTTCTGATTACCCTCAAAGGAATAATCTCTATAGTGAAGCCAATACAGAAAGCATGAGCATGATGCCTTTCCTTGAGTAGCGGCACCAGACCTCAGCCCACTCCTGGTACCTGTTTGCATTGGCAGGTTTTGATTTCTTCTGTGGACAAAGCATTTTTTCCCCTTGAACACCTTAAGGCTCATTTAGGCAATAAAGCACTTCAATAAACTCCTGAATAAGATAGGGGTGTGTATCCAATGCCTGTAAAACAATAAAAACAATCAGGTCATGAAGAACCAAATAGTGTTAGCCTTACTCTTCAATGAGCCTAAAAGCATATGAAGAGAAAACCTCTAACATTTTGGCTTTTTGGTGCAGTTAAGCATTTTATTCTCTGGCCTGGGGAAATACAGGCAACAGCTGCCCTTTTGGCTGGACAGATGAGCCCCAAAACACTGTAGGCACACCAATGGCCAGTTCTTTCTGGGCAGGAGTCCAGGGGCTGATCTCAGTCCCCAGCCTTCTGCAGGGCTTGGGAGCAATCTCTGTAGAAAGCACGTGCCTTTTTTCCTCTCCTTTTGGGGTGATTATCAACAAGAGCCACTTTCAAAATGCATCTCTCTCAGCATTTGAAGAGGCAGCAGAACACCCTCCATGGAAAATACCCACATTTGAAAGATCCTGTGCCTGGAAGCTGGCCAGGGCTTGCTGGCCTGCAGGCCAGATCGCAAGACTCAGCTTTGCAGCCAAGAATTTTCCCCACCGGACCAAAGAAATGCAGGAGTCTGTTTCCAAGCAGCAGCAAGCAGGATAAAAAAGTGCATGGGGTGAGATGAGTCCCAGCAGTCCACAGCAAGCGAATGTAAGCTGATATTTTTCATCTCTAGCCCTCCTCTGCTGCGTGGTCCAGCAGCATTGGTGTGCTTGTGTCTTTCCCAGGAAGGGGGTGCAAGAAACAGCAGATGTGAAGAAGACAACAAACCTGAGCTCTTCCAGGAAGAGCTGCTTGCACTGACCATGGGAGAACATCAGGGGAAGAACTGAGTTAAACCCCTCTTCCTTCTTCCCAGCAATGTGTACCACTGAATCCACTGAATCTGTCCAGCACTTACACACTGAACGGTTGTCTCTTGCACAAAAACCAGGCAGGGGAGATGGTGACTCCCTTTACTCAGCCACTCTGGATAAATCACTCAGTTGAGACTTGGGTATAAACCCTAAATTAACCTGAGATAGCTCAAGACCCATATTTTACAAACTATGGAGTATTTGCCTGTGAGACTTCATTAAATCCCTGAAAAATAGCGTAAGCACAAATGACTTGGAAACAACTTTCCCTCTCCCATTCCCTTTTCTTAATGTGCTTGACAACAGCACAGTCCTATGTAATTCAGGGGATTAGGTCATGTAGGCATCTGTGCAGAGAGCCTGTTGGATAACCGCCTGTTTACAGTACTGACATTGAGCCCATCCGTGCACAGCCTTGGCAGGGCTGAGGCATCGCTGACCACCAAAATCTCTTAAACTCATTCTTCCCATTACAGCTCGCTCCAGCTGGGGAACGAGTGTGCTGAAAAATTAATGAGGAGATTCGAATACTGATTAAAAGGTAGGTAGATGGAGGGAAGATAAAGGAGAAGGAGGCCGATATGTTCTAAGGGGAGAACGGGCTTACAGATGCTTGGTTCTGCCACATGGCAGGTCCAACTTGTCTCTGCAGTGAAGATGGATCCAAATGTCTCCTCTACTTTAGATGAGACCAGATTCATATCTGGATCATGCTACCATCCTCTATTGTCACAGGAGGTCAAAACTGCTCTTCCTGGCAGTCCATACTGGCTTCAGCTTCTGTTTAATATTTTCCACTGCTTATTTTTACACACTGTGCAGTCAATACCAGGGGAAATCAGGTTTCCTTTGCTTTCCGTAACAGCTTCTCCCACGGTTTACTGGGCCAGACCAGATGTAAGTTTTCATTAGGAATTAAACCACTTTCATCACTGCTTTAGGGGAACAGATTGATTGAGCAGCTTTGCAGGTACCAATTTGTGTGCCTGCAGGCTTGAGTCAGTCACTACATTGACTGCATTCTGCTCAGAGAACTTTCATCCATTAAAGCTGATCATATCTTTCCCCTCCTTTGCTGAGAGGAGAAAAAAAGTAGTCTGAAATCAATTAACGCTACAATAATGAAATAAAATTGTATTAAAGGCAGAGCCCCATGCAGAAGGGCCTGAGAACTGAGTATTCTGAGCGCAACGCTGTTCCCAGTTGGACCCTGCACTGGGGAGGCTCTAATCAATGGCATGCCATTTCTGCAGAAGACAGCCCAAAGGCACACCAGAGTGAATTAGGGAGACAGTTTCAACCCTATTCTGATTCTTCTGCTTTTATGAGTTTAAATATGATCATTAACTTTGTTTGGAAACAATTCTTGTGGTTTAATTAGCTATAGTGACAATAAGTCAATAGCCACTCAAATGTTTTCTGGTCTCCAGCCTGGAAACAGTGAGATACTGGGTCTGTGGCATAACTAGGAATCTATCTACACATCTTAAAAGCCTTTCAAGCCTGCAGTTTAGCTTACTCTTCCATGTGTTCCAATCTGCTAAATGTCCTCACATGTGCTAATATTTTCGGATACCACCTTCTAAAGCTTGAAATAACATATACATGTTTTTGTTCTAAACCCACATCTAACAGTCTGTGGGTTGACAGTTTAAATCTTCTCTTCCATTTGTCAAGCCTGTATTAATTTGCAGGGGGTTCATGATTCAATCTGAACCTTATTGATAAAACCAACTAATGGCTGGAATTTACATAGAAATAATACAGGCATCAAAAGCTATCTAGGAGTTCGAAGCATCAGAAATAATCACAGTGCATTGAATAAGATCATATGAATAATTCAAGCGCTTCTTGGATTCCTAGAAGATCACTGATCTTCTTTTTCCAGAACAGGAAACTTAAGAAAACCCCAAACAAGCAAACGAGCAAAAAACACATCAAGCCTTGTACATATGAAGCTCATCATAAAATATTAGCCCCCACTCAGTAACTCACCGTGACTGATAAAAGTAATGTAAATGTGTCAGACCAAAACCAGTTCTTTGTTAAGATAAAGTTTTCTAAAACATTTACTAACCACAGAGCAGCAAAACTTCTGATGAGAAATTAAAAATAGATATGACACCTTATTTATTTTCCTTAACAATTTGCCCTGAATATGAGGGTCCTGCTCAACGATTAGCCATTGCCATTAATGTGGGACAAGGGCGCATAGGCTCTATATCCTCTGGCTACTATAAATACCCTTTTCCAAACTACCATCTCAGGCAATTCCCTCTCTAATGCAGCCTGAGTGGGAGCTGCACCAAAAGCCTTATTGCAGTGCTTGTGCCCAGGGCTGTGCACTGCCTCTGTGATTGCCGGCACAGTTGCAAGCTGCCACTTGGTCATGTCCTCTCCCCATGCCCGCTTGCTGATCTTTCTCACACCTGAATTTCCATACGGCTCTATCAGCCATTTTTTATACTCTATTTCCCTTTCCTCAGTACTTAGGAGGGGGCTTTAGCCTTTGCATTGCATGTAAAGGGTGGCCCAGATTGCAGGAATTAACTGCCCTTGGAAAGGGGGAGAGGGCAGGCCCAGCTTTCAGCCCTGTCTCTAAATGTATTTATTATGAGAGATACAGCAGGGTCTTGTTTGAATAGACAGCAGACAGGAAATTAACAGTTAAGGCTGAAACTCTAGCCCTTCATTCCTGTGATTAAAAGAAAACAGATATCATACTGAAAGAAAAAGACAATTTCAGCTTTCATGCAGCACTGTCCTTCAAACAGTGCTTCACAGCAGGCATTATTTCTCAGCAGAATTTAGCCATTAATTTCCTTCATTTAAAGTAAAAAACATCCACAGTAGATTATAAAATGTTTTCTATTCCCAAACAGACAGATCATAATGGCTCATCCTGGACATGCCATTCTGTCTCTCCATGCAGATATTAAATGGCTGAGAAGTGGCTTGGGGGTTTACAGAGGCATCATGTCAGTGACAGCAATGGATTACAAATTTCCTCCTTCAGACAGCAAACACCCAATTACCAGCATCACCTTCCTTCATGCACTGAATAGTGAAGGAGGGGTTGGCATCCATGATTTTTCATTTCTGAAGAGATGGAGGCTGGTGCGATAACGCAACCGAATTCATTGATATCCAAAGATATTCATAAACCAAATGCCACATTGCACAACCCATAGGGATGTTACAGTGAGAGCAAGGAGCCTGCTCCATTTTTTCATCTCTGTACAGTGTGGGTGTGTGTGGGGAGGCAAGCAAACACTCTGTATATGTTTGCGTCATGAGCAAAAACACCATTTGTGATTAAAAACTCGTTCTTCAACATAGCACATACGATAATCTGGGCTAACCTCAAAGCTGACCCTGTTTTGAGCAGAAGATTGGAGTAGAGACCTCTTGATGCACCTTCCATCCAGAATTATCCTATAAAATAGAAGGGAATTGCTTATATCAGGTGTCTGAAATCAACTGGGTCTTTAATGTTTGTTTTCTCCATAGCCCAGGTAAATAGAGAATTCAGGAAAGGTAATTATACTGAGCAATAACAATTAAATACTAATTATTTAATGAGAAATTAATGTTTATTAGGAAGGGAGAGGAGGGGGCAAAAAGCTCTGTGAGCCCATGTTTTTTCCTTTTGGCCATATACAATAGCAGAACTCTTTAAACACTGACCCTGGTGAATGATCATCTTCCAGCAAAATAGAAAGTCAATACACACCTTAATATCAAGAGAAACATGCCAACCTGAGCCTCTTGCCATAGCAAAGCACTCACCAGCTCCTTGACCCCTTTTCTTTCAGGGGAGGATGCTGGAGGACTCAGATCATTACTGCCCCATGTGTTTTTTAATCCAGAGCCATTATGCCAAGTAGCTACACACTGCATCCTACCAATATCCCTGCTCGCTTGGCTCTTGGCACACCCACCAAGTTCACAACATCACCAAGGTGGATTAAGTGGGTGTCATGCACAAGGACAGGGAGCTATTCAGAAGGACCTGGACAGGCTGGAAAACAAGCTGATGGGAACCTTTTGGAGTTCAACACAACAGAAAACCAAGTCCTGCATCTGAGATGGGATAACCCCATAGAGCAGGACAGCGTGGGGACTGACAGGCGCTGTAACTTCTTTGGAAACAACCAAAATCTGACAAGGCTTGAGCAATCTCAGCCTACTTTGAGGATGGCAGGGCTGTAAGCCGAAGTCACGTCACATCTCTTCCAACCAAAATAACTCAGCGAATTCCACCTTTGACCTGCCCAAGAGCTCCAAGTATGGGAGAAACCTCCTAACTGGAGTGTTAAAAGCTCCTTGTTTCTGGGTGATATTAGGCCTAGCTGAAAAAGTGCTCTTTAGAAACTTGCTAGCAACCACCTGCAAGAGAGCCAGCTAAAAACAATAATTAACCATAAATGATTAAAAAAAGATTGCTCCCATTTAAATATGCCAGCTGCTAAATTACAACACTGGCACAGACCTGGATGCCCTGTGCCCATTTTAAACACTGCTCGAAAGGATCTGTGCAGAGAGCAGGCTGCCCGTGCTGGCTTCAACCCGTGAGCAGGTCAGCATGTTTGAACCCTCAATGACCAGAAGATCACTGAAGCAAAATCCCCATGACTTTGCAGGGACTCCAGGAAGAGACAAGTATGCATTGGTATGGTCTGGACTATGGGATCACAAACAGCCTTGTGTGGGTAGAGGGGTCTGCAAATTCTCTTTAACGTTTCTGCTTGGGGAAAGGCACTCAAAACTTGGAAAGAAGGGAATACAGAGCAGGTGGCATCTGGAAGAGGATGGTTAGCAGGTGGGCACATCTCTAATGCTGCCGTTGTAACCTGCGTGCACCAGGCACACATAAATATTGGAATTAAATCCCACACTCAATTCCAGCAGCATCCAAGCTAGCACTCCCAGCAATCCCATTTTTTGCTGCCCAGCTGAAGTGTTAATTTTACTAAGTACTAAGGCACAGCACCGGACCTTTTTACAGGCACGCATTACCAAGAAAAAAACATGGGATAAAACTGGAGATAGGAAGGAAGCAATCACATATGTGCATTAGCCCTGGTGAACAGCAACCATGCATATAGGTTGATTTGATCCCTTATTCCACCTGCTCCATTTGCAGGCTGAATCATTTCACCATGACCAAGAGCACTAGAAAGAGTACAGGGCCTCATATGAGGGGGCTTCACTTCCAGGTAGGGCTCAAGGCACACACTGTTTAATAACTGAGAGCATAGCATAAGATTTCTGTACACCCGCACTGCCAGCTGGAAACACAGGAACAATGGGCACATATAGCCTGTCCTCAGGAATCGTCTCAGGTCCCTTTCCCTATAGCTTCTACTCACAGGCATGTATCAGGCTGCGCATCATGCGCACCTCCTGCTTTTGTCAGTCATTTCATTTGTAGGCAAGGGATCATGTCTGTTGCTCCCTTAATTATGGCAAAGTTGTTTGTGCACAATTTAAACAAGCCCCCGTTCTGCTCTTAATCAATATTGAACATGCTTCCTGTCTCTTCAGTGCTCCAGCTTGCAGCCACACAACATTTGTTCATAGCTGCAGGCTATGTCAGCGAGACTTTGATAGAGCAACAAGAGAGCTCCTCGTTCAATCAGACAGCATTAGCAAATGAACCCGAGTGCCTCAAATGCTGTCAGGGTTGCAGCTGACTGGACCTACACTGGGAATGCCATTTTCCAATGTGTACAATGAATGCTGTTACAGCACCTGCATCTCCCCTGTAAAGTGTTGATCTAACCTAGCCTTCCAGCTGCAAGTGAGCATCCAGGCATGTGCCATGGCACCTCAGGAGGATGGGGTGCTGCTCTGCTGGGTGTCATATAGACATACAGGGAAAGAGAAATCTCCCTTGCAATGGAGGCATACACATACCAAGTACCTTGAAGACCCTACAAGTCCTTCCCACACACCACAGGGAAATCAAGCTCCGATCTCAGGCATCTAACTTAGGCGTGCAGTGATCATCGATGTAGATACCTCCGTGAATCATTCGCAGCCCTGCAGGACTGGGGCACAAGCAGTGAGACAACACAGCCCAGGAATGAAACATTGCATCCGTGTGATTGCCAGAGGTTCTTCCTGACCTTATCCAGACCTGTGGGTACCACCAACAGTGACCATCAAGAAGCACTGAGAATACCAAGCTAGCTGGGTACTTAGTGGAAACAGATGATATCTAGGGGTGCTTTTCCTTTGCAGCTTTGCTTGAAAAGACTGTAAATGGAGGGGGTTGTGTCCCAGAGTCCCCAGTACACTTCTCACCTTCCACCTCTCCACATGACACACATGGCCTGAACTGCCAGCCCAGGCAGCTACAGCTGAAAATACTATCTCAGTAGTCACAGAAGAACCAAAACTCCACTTAGCCCATGTTCAATGATTAGGTAAAAAAGCTTATGACTAAGTTTTCTCATTTTATTTCTCTCTAACTACAGGAACGCTTAAAAACACTGAAATACAAACCAACATTATTATGCACACTGAGGAACACTGTATTTACGCCTTGAGTCATTTTATCACAGAGGCAAAATCAGGCCTTTTCTGATTGCCAAATGCCAGGAAGCTTTAATGAAAGAGTTTTGTTAGAGAGGATAAATGACATCAAACCTATTACACCGTGAGGGCTTAACTTTCATTTGCATAATGATTAAAGCAAACTTGCAAATCACATTATTACACAGGTAATCATTATCTGCAGCTTGTATGTGAGGGTTGAGTTATTTCGGGTGGCTTTAGTGCCAGGTTTTCAAGTGATGGGTGATTTAGGACCTTTCTGTTCTGAGCTGTCCGGCCTGACCTAATCTTAAGACGGCTTTGAAAATCAGCACTTTTCTGAAATTGAAACTGTGCTGAAGTTATCCCTCTGCACACACAGAAAATCACTACTTGCTTTTTCAAACCCCAGCTTTTGCTGCTCGGTCTCATGCCCATATGTGAGCAAGAAGCAAGGAAATGGAAGATGTGTAGGCCACAAAAATGCTAGCAGGGTGTGACTGTTTTACTGCAGGAACAATACTAGGGTGTATAACTCTATATACAGAATGAAAATTACACTAACCCAGACAATCCAAACAAATATCACATCCCTGACAAGTGCTGGCACTTGGACTTTAACTTACATCATTGGGACTTGCTGCCAGGTAAACTCCAAGTGTTAGAGCCTGAACATTAGTCAGAGCAAAGGTCCATCCAGAGCCCAGTGTCTCATGACTTGCACGGGGAAGGAGAGGATGTAACTCTTGGCCAAACCTCCAAGATTCTGGTAAACCAGGAGTTCAGCAAAGAGCAAGCAGGAGGCTGCATCTGGACCCCGGATGTTTTTTGGTTGCCATCATGTACTGATCTCCTCACAATTTCTCAGTGCTCTTTCTGAATCCACCTTTGCTTTTGCAACAGCCTGTGCCAAGCCAGAAGGTGACCTCAGTTATATTCTGGGTAAAAACTACCTCACTCCAATAATTTCATTGCTACTAGTTCTTTCTTTGTACAAATTAATAATGAGTCAAGATCACTGCACTCAGCTGAGCAATCCCTAACCCCAGAGAAGACCTTCTCCAAATGTCATCTTTCCATAGGCATTATCAGTCCTTGTACCTTTTCCAGTTGTACTTGGTGCTTTTGAAAACATTGAAGCTGAGAGTGTAATATGGCTTTACACCATAGTGAAATGAAGGTCATTTTATTTTAGAATCATAGAATTGTTAGGGTTGGAAAGGATCTTAAGATCATCCAGTTCCAACCCCCCTGCCATGGGCAGGGGCACCTCACACTAAACCATGCCATGCAAGGCTCTGTCCAACATGGCCTTGAACACCGCCAGCGATGGAGCACTCACAGCTTCCCTGGGCAACCCATTCCAGTGCCTCACCACCCTTACAGTAAAGAATTTCTTCCTCATATCCAATCTAAACTTCCCCTGGTTAAGTTTGAACCCGTAACCCCTTGTCCTCTCACTACAGTCCCTAATGAAGAGTCCCTCCCCATCTTGGAGGTGTTCAGAAGCATTTGCAGACACCTTCATATCAAATACTTGAGGCCACAGATGAGTCTGCAAAAGTTACAGATTTACATGGGCTTTGAGAAATTAGGACTCCATTGCACCTTGAAATACAGTGCCAGGGGCCTACAGGGACACAATCCTAGCACTGAAAAGCACACACAGCATGTCAGGGCCCATGTGCTTCCCACTGCTGGCTGTTATCTCAGTTCAACACGTCCAGCACTGTGCTTTGGGAAAAACAAGCTTGAATGATCTGTCGGTGAAGGGGCTATCACACACTGATGTGTCCAGAGCACATGAATGAAACCTCGGGTCCAGCAAAGACAGGCCAACAGATGATGTGTGCTCCTGCTTCCCTTACGGAGCTTGAACTGAGGCCATCTTCTGTCTTAGCACTGAGGTTTTACAATACAACTGATGAAATGCTTAACTCAGAGCTCCCTCCCCGTGCTCTGCCTGGCTTCGGTACAAGCTAAATCCAGAACGTGCAGTTTTAATGTATGCAACTCGAATAGCACGCTCAATTGTTCCACCAGCAAACACATGTCTCAGATGTATCTTTTGCCAAAGTCTCCTTGTTTTGCAAGAAGCCCACGGGCCGATCCGTCAGCCAAGGGTGCCCTTCAATTCTGCAGCCCCAGCAGAAAAGACACAGCAAGCAACACATCTGCCCCCTTCTATTTCCCACCAGACACACATCTCCCAACAAGCCAGAGGAGGAAGCTGGGGGGGTTCTACAATGACCATATGAGAAACGAGTCATCAGAGTCATTTTCTACCAGATTGGATAGGCAAGAAGCATGTACACACCGATACCAGCAGCTCAACCACACCTTCAGGTCCCTATAACCCTGGAGCTGGGGCTGGCATTGCTGATGATTCCATAGGGAAAGGACTACAGCAAGTTCTCCTCCGAGGGCTGATGAGAGCACAGGAAATGCTGTGTGTACACAGCCCCAGCTCTGCAAGCACAAAAAGCACACAGGATAATAAAACAGTTGAAGGTGGTGTAAGTAACCCCATGAATACACAGGAAGGCTGTAAATTCTTTGCAGACTGCTTTGGTGTACTCACGCTTATGCATTTCTCACACGGGAAAGGTGAGGCAAAGAACAGAGCTTTATAATCTGCAGATAAGGAATTGACTGGGAGGTTTATTGATGGAAATGTGATAAGCAAGAATGAATGGCAGCGGTGAAAAGATGGTCCCGCTTCAAAAGAGCCAACAGAAAAGAGTGTTTAGCTGCCTCTGTAATCTGTGGCTTTTATTTCTAGCTGCAGTTAGATATCACCTGGTGTCTCTCTCAGCTACGCAGAAATTGGGGCTAATGCATTCCTTTTCAGATACGACTTGGATTTCAATCTACAGGGTATTTAGGCAGTTAACTTCTGGTAAGGAATTCAGCTTTCACTGGTATTCATGGAAATCAAAGTGGGATTGTTAGACAGGAAAAAGAGGTTTAGGTGTCTTTGTCCCAGTGTTCTCCAGCTTGAAAAGGGCTCTGAAGAGCCAAAGCTGATGTCCAAAAACAGAGCCACAAACCATCAAGATGGGGTCTGCAAATTCACCTTCCTGCTTCTACCATGGCAGTCAAGAGTTTTTGACCGTCTCTCAGGACTCCCATCTCAGTGCCCTGAAACCCTATGATAGTACTCACAGGGCTGTGAGGACACAGGATACCCCTCTCTGGAGACACTCAAAACCCACCTGGACATGTTCCTGTGTAACCTTCCTCAGGTGGTCCTGTTTGGCAGGGAGGTTGTGCTGGGTGATCTGCAGAGGTCCCTTTTAACCCTAATGATTCTGTGATCTTGTCTCTTGGTTTATTCAGCAGCACTGGGACCTTCAGCTGTATGCTTCATTATCCTCCGTTTGCCTCTAAATGCTTTTTAATAACACAGCTAGGAATTAAGCAGAACTAATGTTTAAACACCTTTGTTTTACATTATCTATCCATGAAGAGAGGTGTTTGAGCAGGAGTTTTCTCTCTTTCGTGGGATATCTTAAGGTGTTTTTTCCAGAGGAGTGCAGCTTCTCTCTATGACCACTCTGTGGATGACCTTTCAGCATCAAAGTGTGGGTTGGAACATATGGCCCTTCTTTATCTTGGCATGCTGGGGAGGTCAACAGAGGACTCTCCCAAACCAGGTCACTGCTGCAGCACACGCGGTACCCAGCTGGAGCCACTCTCGCTGGACACAGCACAGATCCACAGTGCAGAAGGGGTCACCTCCTCCACAAGGGACTACTGTGGACAATTCACAACCCCCCTGACAACTTCCACCTCCCATTCCCCATCCACTCAGCTCCTCAATGCCTGTTTAATTTAACCAGCCACTGAAGTTTAGACTTGGAGTTTAGCTGGATGGGAACTTGCACTGTCTCCATGCATGAAGGGCAGACTTTAGTGTTCAGCATTTTGAACTCAGCCTGGAAGTCCATGGAAATGCTAGAGTATTTCATTACTCCTATAAACCCCAGTCAGCAGAGAGGGCTGCAGCTGTATGAAATACTGAAACCACTTTGATGTTGCATATCCCTGCAGTACCAGCCCTCCTCTGCAAACTGGGATATCAGCTCCACAGCTGAATCTTTCTAAAATGGTCATCAGATGATGTATGCGAGATTCTTCTTCAGGAGAATAACAGACAGGGTGTGTGAATGCAATAAAAGCCAAAAACCCCACCACAGACACATTTTCTGTAAAACTTTGCAAATACAACCTAGCCCTGATAGATTCTGGGAACACACCAGCAGATAGAACACTCATACTGTCTCTTGAGGCCTAATGTAGATCATGGCCTAAAGTGTTATATGCATTGAATGAGGTCAAATACTCTTGAGGTTCTGGTGAATGACTTGAGAGAACAGAATTCACATCTCTAGATGACCCTGCAGAAAGTCATTTATACTCATCCAGGGAGCAGCATCTCCCTGATTCAAGACAGTCCTGTAGGACAAGCAGTTATTTGATGGTCCAGCCACCTTGGCTCCGCTTCTTCAGTGTAGCTGCATCTAAGACCATAGAATCATAGAATCATAGAATAGTTAGGGGTAGAAAGGACCTTAAGATCATCTGGTTCCAGGTTAGATCACTAACAGGCTATGTAAAGCACTGTGTACTCTGTGTTTTTGTATCACCAGTAGCCTTCAGGCTCTTGTGCCTCCTCCATTGCAGAGGTATTCATCCCACATGTTCTCTGCTCACTGTGTTGACACCTTTAGGAAGTAGTCAAGGCTGCTCTGTTGACACAACACTGTGGAATATACAGCAGCCAATTTAAGTCCAGCCCTTGCTCCTGCCTTATCCCATAATTAGGAGCACACTTGGGCAGCAGAAAGAGACAGTCTGGACACAAGTTTCTGGCCCTGCCACCTACAACTTCCGTCTACCAGTTCTGACCCACACTTAAACAGCAATTTGATATGGCTTGTGGTGTTAGTAGTGATAAAAGCACTTGGGCTTAGACAAACATTACTGGTTTTCCCCAGTTAGAGCCAGCTTATTTTATCAGCAATTTGCATATTAGACTTACTTCTACTGAGGCACTAAAAAAGCCCAGATCCCAACATCTGGAAACACCGCTATCAGGACCAGTAAAATAAAAGATGTTTAACACACAAGTTAAAAATAAGGCACTAATGGGAACGCAACACATGTATCAACACTTAATACTTACCTAATGCGAAACATGTCATTATACAACCTTGCACAAACTTAACTGATTGGTCGAGGCTGGCCTTAGACTATAGGTAGGTGAGCCAGTCCCAAGAACAGGCTGCCAAGGCTCTTCCACGTTCACTAATACTTCTGAGGTGATGGCTTGGAGTAGAGAAAGTGGAAGAGTTATCTCCTATCCTGCTGCTCTTTCTGCTCCAGCAGAGAGGCCAAGAATGGTCCCTTAGCAGCTGGTCCAGCAGACCTTACTCCAGGCCATGCCTCTACGTCAGAGCAGCCAGCAAAGCTCTGAGCAGCCTGGTGGGAGACATGATGGAAAAGAGCTCCTACCTAGGGGCAGCCCAAATCTTCCCAGCCAGCCTACGTTCACTCTGAACACATCTGTTATTCCCAGTGAGTTATTCAGTTCTGCAAACAAAGCAGAAGTCTGCAAGACATCTGAGGAGTCCCTCATGGAATGGGTCTGCTGCAACTTGTTATATCACTGGTAATCCCAACCATTCATAAAGCAGATAACTGACGTAGTTCACTGTTTAGTTTCCAGCATCAGTGCTAAGCTACTGTCTACTGTTATGTCGAATGAATCACATTTACCTGCTTTTGAAGTGCACTTGTAGACTGGTAGAATAAGTCCTCTATGCATAATATAATGCATAACTGAAGTGGAAACCGTCCAAATAAAACTTGGTGCTCCTGCAAAAAAGCAACCCAAAAAGAGAGATTTCAAAACTGAGCAACTGGAACTTACCTCTTAAGAAGATTTTCACCAAATTCAGAGGATGAATTTCTTAATACTTTCTTAGGCCAAGTTAACTGCCCAGCAAGTACTAGTGCGTCATTCCAGATGGAAACAGAATTGAGGACTCCACTGAGCAGGGTGAGTGTCCAACTGTGCTTTCCACTGCCACAGAAAATCTTGAGAAAAGCCAAATTGGATGGATTCCAAAATATTTTAAACAGTCAAACTCTTCAGTCCAGACAGCTGAGAAAGTCATTGGTACATGATTAGAGCTTGAATGACAACCTGAAAACCTGTTATCAACACACCTTGTAGTCTGTGACAACTGAATTAAGGGAGGATAACAACTGCTTTATAAGAAGAATGAAAAAAAAAACAAGTGTTATGAAATTTGTAACTTTACTGAACAATTCTTGGTAGATAATTTAAAAGACATGTTCAATCCCCTTGTAATTAGCTGGGGTAAAAAAACAACCATGGAACAGATCGTCTTCATCTCATCAGATATCAACATCTGCATTGTGGGTGTCTTGCCAAACAGGACACCCGCTTAGCATGAGCTGAATTGCTCGAACATGACATGTTTTCACCTCCATTGATCATAAAGTGAGTTCACATGGCTGGGAGTTAGAGCTATCACAAGAGCAAGCAACTTCAGACCATAGCAGAAGAAAGCTAAGGTAAGAGGTTTGTGGACTCCATTACTATTTTCAACTTTGGAATATTGTTTTCATGTATTAATTTGCTTCAATATTACATGAAGAAAGCAAGGAGGAGAACCTTGTCTCATGGTCAGGAGGATTTGTTGATTTGAGTCATTCCTTCATTAAAAAGTGTATCATGGAATCACAGAATCATAGAACAGTTAGGGTTGGAAAGGACCTTAAGATCATCTATCCTGCAGGAGTATGCTGTATTTTTTCCAGGTAAACTATGACAGAAGTCTCCCCATTGGAAAGGAAGAACAAAGAAGGGGTGCTTCCCACCGCCAGTTGCATCTTCTGGCCAAGGTCTTTGTGTGGACTACGGCAGCATTGACAGATTCCTCCCAGATGGAGAAATAACTTCAGAGTATCCTGGGAGTCCTATAGCCATCATGCACTAGGAGAGACTTCTGTCATGCAGGGATAAGGTCAAACCAGACAAGAACAATTCAACACCCTGACAATTCTAAGGGACACAAATGGATGTTGAATCAAGCAGGGAAAAGATCTCAAAATTTCAAAGACATATGTCCTGAGCAAGCCGGAGGTGCCCACATTCCCATTATTGGGGGTCTTCAGCACACTCATGCCTGCATTCAGATTTGAAACCTTCCTACCAAATACAGGACCTTACTAGTAAGTAAGCACCGTATTGTAATTGGAGAACATCACCTTGTCCTTGCTTCTCCCTTCCAATGGAAAGACTTTTCTCCTCCAGAATTCCTGCCATGATGAAAAGCACAAACACTAACTGCTCAGGTGTTTCTATCAGGGACTGGTTGATTAACACAAAATTCCTTCCCCATGTCTACTATTTACACAGCTAACAAAGAGCTCCCGATAGCAGTAAATTAGGGATGTAAGGAAAAAGCAGTGAGGAGAGCCTCCAGCACTGTCCATGTACTGTTGGCAAACCCCATTTATAACTGGCGTTGATCCACAGCTAACAGGAGACAGCGAAGCACAAAACGCTTCAAGCGGAGGCAGCCACCCCTGAGTTTGGATTCATTTTTAAAGAGAGATGTATTTTTTTATTCCAGTAGATCCAAACCGCAGCCGAAGATTCTGTTTCAATTTCACCAATCAAAGCTGGAATAGTGGGGTTTTTTTTGCAGAAACTGCATTTTCCATCAAAGAAACTTTCAGTTGAACATTTCTGATTGGTTTTAAAATTGCTTTTCATGTCCCCTGTCAGCAGCAGGATTAGTTTCTGGATATACTCTCTTTATTTTACTTTCTCTCTTAGAAGATATAAAATCTGATGCCGTTTGATACTTCAGAAGTGTTTTTGTGGAATGCTGAGATTATGGCATTCAATAAATGCTATAAACAAAAAGTTATAAAGTCATAACTGCCAGAGACTGAATTGCTTAAACGAACTTTCCAAGGCCCAGTGAATGGATCTCCAGGAGTGGATTGAGATGTCAGGCAAAGCAAAACCTACTTGATTTTGTAATTCAAGAATGACTTCTTGCTCATATAAACTTAACGTAGCCCGGACAAACTCACAAAGCATTTAAACCATGTAACAGTTTAAATATTCAGTTTAATAGTCTAATGGGTGTTACCTGCAATGCCTGGAAATGCAGTGTTATATCTGGAAAGCATCTAACCAGGAATGTGTAACACCACGGCACCATGCTCTTCTCTTGCTCTTTTGGGACAGTCTTCAGTTAGGGAGGTTCAAAAGAGATCACACTCTGTAAAAACACGTATTTTTTCCTCTGATGTTGTTTATACTGTTCCACAGTTTCAAATATGAAAAGAGTACTTGAAGAAATGCATATTTAGAACCACAGAACAGTTAAGGTGGGGAAGGACCATTTAATATCTTAGATTTTACTTTCCTGGTTGTTAAGTTGATTCTGTTGTTGCATTAAAACTTGACTATTTTCAAGCAAGCCTAATAACTCACCAGGCATATTTATAGATCAGATCTTTGTTTTCACATCATGGGACACTGACTAGGCCTTGTTTCCTTGCACATGACCAGAACTTCATCAAGGTCTTTCTGTCACACTGAGGTCACTGAGGGGATCCATCTCAACTGGAGGAATTACTGCGGAGGAATCCTGCACCAGCCTTTGACGTGCTATAAAATAACCCCCCAAAATTATTCCTTTTAAGAATTTTTACCCCAAACCATTTCAGAGATACAGGATAGCACCACTGACTGTTGTGCTGGCACAAATGAAGGGTCAGGGAAAAGTGGCTGGAAGGAGGAAGGTTTGTCATAAAACAACTCCGCCATAAGAGCCAGCACACTGTGGGCAAATGCCTGTCCTTACAGGTGGTTTACAAGCACACCTCAAGCTGACCTCATGTATCAGCTTCCAAGCAGGACTGTAGAGAGCAATTTGTTAGCGTCCCACAGTGCAGCCGGCAGGCAGCACAGCAGGACATGGACCGTGTCATGGGTTCAGCGGCAGCAGTCACTTTTCTCCCTCTTGGTAGCTGGTGCAGCACTGTGGTTTTACTTTCGTTCCCGGGAGCAGCGCTGATAACACCGATGTTTTCAGTTACTGCTTGGCAATGTTTTGGTCTGGCCAAGGGCTTTGAGCCTCATGCTCAGCCAGGGAGGAGTGGAAGCCGGGAGGAAGCAGAGACAGAACACCTGACCCAAACTGACCAAAGAGCTATTCCATGCCACAGCACATCATGCCCAGGATGTAAAATACTGGGGGCAGGAACCGGGAAGGGGCTCTCTCTCTCTCTCGGCTCGGTCGGGCGGCGAGCGGTTGTGTCCTTTTCCCTTGTATTTGCCTTGTCGTTGTTATTATTATTGGTGGTAGCAGCAGTGATTTGTATTATATTTCGGCTGCTGAACTGTTCTTATCTCAACCCGTGGGAGTCACATTCTCTCGGTTCTTCTCCCCATTTCCCCCCCATCGGGGGGGGGGGGGGGAGAGAGGGAGAAGTGAAATCTACAGCTTAAACCACGACAAACCTGAACAAAGACATTGGCAGGCCATAGAGATTCCGATCTGTGTTTGCCTGATAAGGCACTGACTGCTACTCACTTCCCTCAGCCACCCATCGAAACACGTTCCTCCTGATGCATGCCTGCCTCCTGTCTCTGTGCCTGCTGCTAGACCCAGAGTCACTGCACACCACAACAGGTCCAGCACTGCAGAAAATCCCTTGGTTTCTCCACCACCCAGCCAAGACGTTTGGGACTTTTCACCTCAGGGTACTTACCTGTCCCCATTGTGGTTTGCATTCTTTGCTGGTATCACCTAACAGTAAATGAGGAAAACAGTTCTTCTTACACCACTCCCTGCGTGCTTTCTTGTTTGACACTTTTACACTGTTAAGTTCAAACAGCATCATGCAACAGGGCTCTTGATCCCTCCAGCCAAAAGAAGCTGTGAATGCTCCATCCCTGGCGCTGTTCAAGGCCAGGTTGGACAGAGCCTTGGGTGACACAGTTGAGCGTGAGGTGTCCCTGCTCATGGCAGGGGGTTGGAACTGGATGATCTTAAGGTCCTTCCTACCCAAACCATTCTATGATTCTATGTCCATTGCTGCCCGTGTGCTGCTGCTGCTGCAGGCTGCTCTCCAAGGCCTCGGAGGATCATCACACCTCCTGCTTCATACATGGGCCATTATTTGCTACGCAGGACGGACAAGCCCAAAACACTGCTGCTCCAAAATCAGGTTCCACTTCGTAGGGTGAGTGTTTCTCACCTGAAACCCTCCTGGTTGTCTCCTCTCACAGCACTTCCAGCAGGACCACCATGCCTGCAGACCTGGGAGAGTTTAACTGAATGTATTCCTTTCACACAAACAAGGGAACAGCTGAATGATTGACTGCAGCACTCGGCCAGCTCACATTCCACACAGGCAATCGGCTGCCAAGTATCAGGCCCTTTTCTATTGAGGCAAGCAGGAGCAAGGCCAAGAAAGTTACCTCGGTTGTGTCCCAGGTGAGAAAGCGTTGGGGTTTGCAGCACAAGCCCTTGGGAGTGAAAGCAGTGAGCACTTATCTTAAAAGCAGAGCTTTGAGCCCAGGACATAAATCAGATTTCTGAGTGCTTCTCATCCTTTACATTTCTCAAGTCTTGCTGGAGAGGTACAGAAAGCCGGAGCCACAGAGCACCAGGGCCGGTGAATCACAGCAGAAGTGAGCAGTAACAGCAGCCTGAGCCTGCTCACCCACAGCCTCCGCTGTGACCGCTTGCCACAACCCTCTGCAGAGGTCCGGGACTGCAGGAACCACATCTCTGATGGGGTGATGAAACGTACAACCCAGCTGATGTCTCACTACAGCGATGTAAGAAAGCTTTCCTCCTTGTTGCACCATGCCTCAGCGCCACAGAGATTCAGTGCTGCTGCTGGGGGATACGCAGAGAACCACACACGAAGCGAAGTCGCAGCTTCTTACCCCAGCGATGAACTTCTCTCATTTCCATTTTCATTGAAATATCAATTTGCATTTATTAAAAAGCCCTCACCCTCCTCTCCAGAAGGAGAAAAACTCCACCAACCACCCCGACCTAAAGAAAGAGATTCGTTTACATTAAATCCTATTAGTTTAGCTGATTGCTTCCAAAACATTTCTGAGGAAGCCTTCCATTACCATACAAATGGTGCTGGGCCTTTTTTGCAGGCTAACTGCTAGATAGCGTAATGATTTGGGCAAATATTCATCAAGACAGCTGCTTCTGCGAGCACAGATGTGAGCCTGCTGTACGCTGCTCAAGAAAAGAGCAAGGAATAGCTGATCTCCTCCAGGAAGGCAACAGCTAACCCAGCATCAGCCCTCTCCCCCCAGCCCAAACACATGGGGAGCACACGTGTGGGGCAGCCTGTGGGTCTATAAGGAAGGAGGAAGGGGACAGAGATGGTGATGGGAGAATACGGGAGAGGAGGAGGAGGCCGGCAGCCTGGTGTGAACGTGTGTGTGGATCACGTGCCAGAGGAGAGCAGCGAGGGAGCGTGCCCACCACCTTGGCTGGGAGCTGCATTCCTCCTCGGTGTCATCATTTTCTCCTCCTCGCTGGAATAACCACAAGATCCCACAAGGTTTTCCTGGCCAGTGAAGCCGGGGGAGCTAACAATGCCGTCAGTTCATAGACCTCTATGTAAACAGCTCCTGGAGGTGTTTGCATCAGGCCCATCCCTGAGCCTCAGCTCACCAGCTGCCTCTCTTGATGTTGCAGGGTGCAAGCTGGGCGATGGGAGAAGAGCCAGGAGTGAGGACATCCCCTTGGTGGCTGGGCACTGTGGCGGGCAGGAGGTTCTCCGGGTTGACAGAAGGGAAGCTCTCCACTGAAGGGCTTGCAAAGTGTGCAAAGACTTTGCCAAGTTGGGGCTCCTGAGTCACTGGGTAAATATGGTCCTCCGTGTCATGTGGGTGCTGCCTGCCCCTTTCCTGTAAGCACAGAGAGCTTCTTAAAGACTCCCCAGAGGTGCTTTTGTGAATCAGAGACCCATGTGAATAAGGCAAGGATCCAGACCTAAAACCGTCATGAACTTGGTGAAGATCCCAAATCTGGGAGAAGCCTGCACAGAGCTCGTGCTTTCACCCAACCAGCAGTCGCCTTCGGGAGAACAAACACCTCATTAGTAGTAATCATGGGGTACAAAGGGATGCAGCAACAAGCTCTGTACCTCCTGCAATGCAGAAAGCCGCCTCACTGGCCTTGAAGGAAGAAAAAGTGTGGGGAAAAAAATAATCAGTGATGACTAAAGGTGCATCATGAGAGAGCAATAGAAATGGAAACATTCAGCAGCTCTTCCACATAACATTGACATGCCATTTCCTGTTCTAATAAACCAAAATGGGAAAAAACCCCTAACGCTACAGTGCAAGGAGATCTCATCAGCCATTGCTGGAAATAGAATAAAACATCAAACCCCTGTGATTTCCATCAAGGGGGTGAATGAAGGGAACGCACAAGTCCCAAGGCTGTGTCTTGGGTTGCAAGCATGTGGCAACCTCATACCACCAGCCCCAGGAGAACAAGCTGAATTACCCTACCTGGGTCTGACCAGCACTGGTAACCAGATAAAACTCCACTGGTTTAGGAGTGCTGTGTGGAAACCAAACACACACAGGGACTGCACGGTGCCCTTCCATCTCCAGTGTTTCACCAACCAGTGACACAACACAGACTGGGCTGTCAATGAAAGGCACCGAACAGGCAGCGGAGGTGTTTCAGAGCAAACACGAAGTCGGTTCAGCAGCTTTGTCCCCATTCTGGGAACATTTTCCCCAAGACACCTCTTTCCTCAATTCGTGATTTTCTGGAGACCTAACACATCATTTGGGGGTCAAAATGGCACCAGAGCTGAACAGGCACCCTCCTCCTTCTTTTACAGAGGAGACCATCTAACAAGAGAGACTCAATCACATCTCACCCTACTCCCAACTTGCAGAGGACACTGGACGGGTGGATGAGTTGGGGGACAGCCTTCCAAAGCACTGAACTCCCGACCTGTGCCTGCCCCTCTGTTTCTGCTGTGCGAGGTAATTAGGTCAACACAGCTGTTAACACCATCAGCAACTTCCATACGTGCCCAGGGCCATGGCCACCATGGCAGGACGGCACAACACCTATTTGCAGGTCAGTGGCTGCTCTCCTAAGCTTGCTGGGAATGTAGGACTTGGAGCAACCAACCAGGCTGATCCCACAGGCAGGTCTCAGGCCTGACACTGGAGATCAGCAGATGCAGGAGGGACTACCAAAACCCCAGTTTCCTTTGCCTGCCTGCCCCCAGCTTGGCTTTCCCTGCAGCCGGGTTGTGGGAACAAGGAGCAGCAGGCAGGCAGCAGACAAAATGGCTTTCTCCTTCTCCGCACTTCAAACCCTGTCCATGATTTTCCAGCTGCAGCCTGTCCTGGTGCCTTG
Source organism: Myiopsitta monachus (assembly GCA_017639245.1). Taxonomy (NCBI): domain Eukaryota; kingdom Metazoa; phylum Chordata; class Aves; order Psittaciformes; family Psittacidae; genus Myiopsitta; species Myiopsitta monachus. The sequence goes on along the minus strand of CM029917.1, from coordinate 110,429,874 downwards.
GGAGAAGCAGAGGGGAGCCAAAGGAAAAACAAATAAGCCCATTCTGAAGACGTCAGGCCAGTTGCACGCTGGGAGGGAAAACCCTCGCTGACTCAAGGCCCCTTCCCATCTGCTCCATGGAGGTGACTGGCCGAGGCGGTGGAGCATGAGATTTGATTATAATTATTGCCTTAACACAGAGCTGAAATTGTTCCGAGCATGGAACAAGCTTCTGGGCATAGGCAAGCATCCAAAATAATCCTTGCACTGCAAACAGTGACAAAGAGATGGCATCAACCGACAGACATAGCAAAACCCTTTGGAGTCAACTTCCTATGGAGCGGGGTTATCCCCGTCAGTCTGCAATTGCACCTCCAGACAGCTCCTGCATTCGTTCCGGCCTTGGCAGACACGTTGGTTCTCAACAAGGAAAAAGCTACGCATATTGAGGGCCCATAAACCAGCTCAACCCAATTAAACCAAACCCAGTGGCTGCCGGGCAGAGCTTCTCTCTGTAGCCAGTTCTGATGTGGCGCTTGCCATGCAAAGATGGTGACATTATGGACCGCAGCCACACCACCGCCCAAATCTATAAAGGTATTTAGATGCTTCAGTGGCATCTAAATATCTTTCCTCACCATAACAAAGCTTATTTCTGCCCCAAGAGCTGCATGTCATTGACATCTCTCACCTGAGTGTTGCTAATATCCAGATACTGCAAAGGAATCCAAACGGCTTATGCCATTCCAGGTGGGCAAAGCTCTGTAGGGTAGGAGCTCATATAAAGTCAATCCAGGAGAATTAGCGCTTCTTCTGGCTGTCAAATGTCACTGACATGAAGCCTTTGGGGCAGGAATAAGTTTTCTTATGGTGGAGAAACCAGCTCTATAACCACATATGTTCTGAGAACTGCTGTAGAGCTCTTTGCATTGAGCATCACCTGTAGCTTGGGTTGTGGCCAGGGGAATGTGTGCCAGATTCATGGGGGCACACCACCTTCCCTGGCCACTCCTTTGTCATAGAATAGTCAGGGTGGGAAAGGACCTTAAGATCACCCAGTTCCAACCCCCCTGCCATGGGCAGCCACACCTCACACTAAACCATGCCACCCAAGGCTATGTCCAACCCGGCCTTGAACACCGCCAGCGATGAAGCATTCACAACTTCCCTGGGCAACCCATTCCAGTGCCTCATCACCCTCACTGTAAAGAATTTCTTCCTTATATCCAATCTAAACTTCCCCTGGTTAAGTTTGAACCCGTTACCCCTTGTCCTATCACTACAGTCCCTAATGAAGAGTCCCTCCCCAGCATCCCTATAGGCCCCCTTCAGAGACTGGAAGGCTGCTCTGAGGTCTCCACGCAGCCTTCTCTTCTCCAGGCTGAGCAGCCCCAACTTTCTCATCCTATCTTCATATGGGAGGTGCTGCAGTCCCTGATCATCCTCGTGGCCCTCCTCTGGACTTGTTCCAACAGTTCCATGTCCTTTTTTTTCTCCTAAACTCCTGAAGCTGGAAGCCTTTACTATGCCTCTGCCTCTCATTAAGTAAGCCTGACTTCCTGGAGGCCGTGCAAAGCTCTTAGTAGTGTAGCAGCACATGATAAATCAGAAATAACAGGTTTGCTGGCTGGAACGTGTCGTGCTGCACATCCTTGGGAATGTATATCCTTGGGAAATATGTTTCCAGCAATCCACATCATAGGCAGATGCTTTTTGATCTCTTAGGTGGCTCCTGGTGGTACAGCAGACCTTGGTGAGCACCAGGAGGATTTTACACTATAATTGGCCAGTGTGCACAAGGCTTAGGGGTTTGGCTGTTGGCATCAGTGAGGCAGGATTTGGACTCTCCCCTGAGCCTTGCTAATACCCAGATACTGCAAAGGAATCTAAACGGCTTATGCTATTCCAGGTGGGCAAAGCACTGTGTAGGGTAGGAGCTCACATAAAGTCGATCCAGGAGAATAAGTGTTTCTTCTGGCTGTTATATCCTGCCTAATTCTAATTCCACCAGGAGTTATTTTGCCATAGCATCTGTACAAAGAGCTATGAAATTCCTATTTCACTGACTTGGCTATGGGTACCCCTACAAAGGAAATGCACTTAAAGCACCCTTCAGAGCAATTCAAAGTTGGAACGGACAAGGATAATCTGCAGGCAGGTTGCAGGGAAACTGCTCTGGGTTTTGAACAGAAGTCCCCCTCAGTGCCTTTATGTTAAAGGTTTATTTCTGTGACTCTCAACCACATTTCCCTCTTCCAGCATGCTCCTTCTGAATCACATTTTCCCCTGCTATTTGGAAGAGCACACAGCAAGAAGTGTGAAACCTCTGTGGCCTCGCCAAGTGCAAACCAGCCTCCCTGCTGGGAAAGGCTCTAGGAAAGGACATTGGGACAATGGGAGTAGGCGCTGCCAATATTCAGTTCCAATCTTCGTGTCAAGTGCAATGTGGTTTTGTTGCTTTTAGGGCTGTGTCAGACCTGCGAGCCCTGCCTGCTGTGCCCAGGCCCCTCTCCCAGCAAGCCCGCACTGCGCTGATGTGCTTAACCTATGCTTTGTTGCACACTTCTATTGCTCCAAGCGGTCATAGAAAGCCCAGTCCATTGCTTACACTTATAAATGCTGAACACCTTAAAGATACTTTCTATCTGATTAAGCACTTTATAAGTCTGCTCATGCAAGCATCAGGCCAGATTTCCTCGGTTTGTAGGCATAAGAACATATTTTCTGCTTAGTCCCATAAAACCATTTGTATTCATCCTTATGATTTCACCATTGTTTTCCCTTGCTCAGCAAGATGTATATTACAGTCTCTTTAATTGTGCGTTTGATCTTTACTACTTAACCAGATCTATTTATCATTACAATGCATCAGTACATTATAAATCTTTCAGGCACATTTATCAACATAACAAAGCTCCCACTACAGAAGAGTCCTCCAGGGAAATAAAGCAACAACAACAAAAGCTTTAATGCAATTCACTTAGCAGCACAAATATTTGTAATTACAAAAATCTTTAAGTGCGCTTGTTCCATAAATGGCACGTTTTACTTAAAATTGCTTTCATGATGTGATAGTGCCTCCAATTTATGCAGCTGATGGTTTCCTCGGACTAAAGAAAGCCAGGCCAAGCTAACTGCTTCCTTCTCTTTTCCCTATTGCTTATGCGCAGGCAGGACTCAAGTTCACTGATGTGCTATTGAAAATTTGGCTGCACCCAATAAAATGAGAACACTTAAAAAACACCAGTGCGTGATTAATAACTGCTATAAATACATTGCAGCAGGAATGCAGTGTTGCAGATAGCTGCAAGCCATGTGTAAACCAAGTCTACAACAATCAATTAACCATTAAGTGTAATGGCTCTTAATCATTGATTAATCCTTTATAAATAACAAATACGTTATCCTTGCTGTAAACTGGGACCACCAGGTTGTATTACATGGCTGTTCATGTTTCTCAGGTCTATCAAAGACAAATACACGTTCTCAATCGGTTGTAATTCCAGCACCATTTTTATATGTTTAACATTCTCGGAAAATATGCCGCTATTCCATTAGCAAGTTTGGGCTTTCTTTTGCTTTTGCCTCAGTGCAAATTACTGCAAACTGAAGGACGTGCCAGGAAGTTTGTTTTTAGGGTTGAAAACTGTCATGTCACAAGAAAGGCTTAGGAATGCTTTGGTTTTCTTATCATGTACAGAGTCATACTCAGATTGTCTGCGGAAGGTGCCTGACCCAGGCACTGCAAGTGCAGGGCTCTGCTGGGCACACAGAAACAGAGCCCAGTAGCACTGGGCCTGACCTGAGCAGATATCCAAGAGACCACAGTGGGCAGACAGGGCAGTGCGCAGCAGCACTTTTCACACCTCCAGTTATCTTTCCACCTACAATGTATTCTCCTGCCTCCAGGTAGCGGAGATGGAGTGGCAATGGAGACACCTTCACCAGATCCATTACCTAAAATAATAGAATCATAGACTCCTAGAATCCTAGAACAGCTTGGGTTGGATCATCCAGGTCTAATCCCTGGCCATGGGCAGGGACACCTTCCACTAGACCAGGTTGCTCCAAGCCCCATCCAACCTGGCTTCTAACCCATCCAACCAAAAGAGCCAGAATTCCTTGGAGCCACAAGAACTAAGATTCTGAAGGCAAGGTCTCAAAAGTTAACAACATCAAGACTTCTGATATTTTGGGGAACCTCAGTGTGGCCACATGAACATTATGATGCTCAAGAGACAAGCAGGATGCTATATTTTCCAAAGCATTACACATAGCCCTCCATTCAGAAGACCAATGCTCCATTAATAAACTACAGTTCAAAAACCTGCCTTGCATCCACTATTTCTGCTTAGACCCGACCTATTGCCATTGTTTCTGTGCCTAGTTTTAACACACAGATTTTAATGTCCGGTCTGCCAGAGACACAGAGAAGCAAAGGAAATCTAATTTTTCCCATGTTTCTCATTGTTCCAGAACATGAGATTCCCACCACATTCCAAAACATGGTATTTCAGAATATCATTTTGGGGTAAAACAAAGTCCCTGCTCTTCCAAGCGGAACCTTTGCCGAAGGACAGGGAATACACCATGCCACTTGAGTCAATCACAGGCCCGGGGTGTGCAGTGACTGAGTTTCACATCCTGCATCTATGAAGAAGAAGTGCTGCTACCCCAGAAATGCACACTCAGCAAGCAGCAAGCTGCATGGCTGCAGGCAGGGTTGTTAGGGAGCGGGACAACAAAGGCGGGAGAGGCTGGGATGCGTGGAAGTTGTCTGAAGGGAGCAGCCAAAAGCGCTGCTGTCACCATAGAGAGGGAACTGGAAACTTCCCTGTGAGGGCCCCTGAAAGCTATTGAGAAAGCAAAATTACAGACCATGATGGAAATCTGTAACTTGAGACACCTCCAGTAGGCAAAAGCACAAGGATGTACTCCGCGGAGAATAGAGCCAGGATAACAAACAGCGTAATCTACGCCCAGGCTTTAGAAAATGCCCATTGCGTCTGTGTTTCCTCTCTGCTTTTTAAATGAGCCTTCGTATCTGCGCCTGTAAAATCTCCAGAGCAGGAACCACCTTCAAATACCCATCTACATGTTAATAAACACAAGAAGGCATCTACAGAGCCTATGTCCTCCACAGGGCCAAGGTCTTTGAGCCGTCTGCAATGTGAGAAGGGAAACAACACCTGAGCTGTGATTAACAGGTGAGCCAGGACTGACATAGCTGTTTTAACAGCCCCCTCAGGCTGTTTAACATGTTATCCTCTTCAGACTCTCTGATACTATGGCAAATTCTGCTGCTGAATTGCTGTGGGCAGGCTCAAACCTCTACGGTCTGATCCACAAGTAAGAATGGGAGTACTCGGAGATTTCACAGTGGAGATTCTCCATGTGTGGTATCTAAATATGACTTAATAGCTTATAAAAAAGATAATATTTATAGAGGCGGCTTAAAACAGCCGCAGGGAGAGCACCGCACGCTGTTTGAACGCGGGTTTCACTGAGTAGTTTCGATGCGCAGAGTGAGCTTTGCCACCTGGTGGCTATTGAAGAGAGGTATTTCTGTGCCTTTGTCACCCACAGCGCCCAGATCCTGGAGGAAAACAGCAGAAGCAGATAGCGGGAATTAAAGAAAAATACAGCCTATCTAAGAACCACAAACCCGATCACCTGTAGCTCTTAAATGAAGCAGAGAAATCGGTAGAAAAGCTCATATAGCACAGCTTGGATGCTCCAGATCCAGGATACAGCCCTGGCTCGAAACAGTGAGCAGCAAGGGAGTTCTGAGAAGGGATTTCAGTTCAGCAACTGACTTCGTTCCTGCTGTACAATGCAGAGGTTGGCGTGAAACAAGCTCAGATCATCCATCTCACTGAAAGCCAAAGGTCTGGGTCGGTACCAGGGCAGCTGCCACTCTGCACCTCCACAAGCATCACTTGCCAGATGGGAAAGCACATTACTGCATTGCATTCTTCTGTTTCAGTTTCATGTATTTAACTTACAGTGAGGCCACAGTTTCTATCCCAACATGTTCAAGCAAGTGAAGGCTACGGCAGGCAAACTTGCTCTCCCCAGGCTGAGCAGACACTGCACTTGTGAAAGTCCGGACCCCTGGGATGAGCATACTAACAGAGAAATGAACAAATCAGAACAAAGCATTGCCCTTTCTACCCAGGAATCTACCTCCACAAAGAGAGTTCAAGGCTGATGGAGCTGAGCTGAAGCATCTGTTTAAGAGTGCTTCCAACATCTGGAGTTTTAAACCTCACAATAATAGCTGTTAAGTGCTCAAGGCCAAGTTGGACAGGGCTCGGAGCAACCTGGTCTAGTGGAAGGTGTCCTGGGGCAGGAGGTTGGAACTGGATGAGCTTTAAGGTCCTTTCCAGCCCAAACCGTTCTGTCATTCTGTGATTCTCTGAATAGATTTTGGGGGTGCATTTTCAGGTGTGATTATTGAGGTAGTTTTCCAAAGCAGCATCACAGGTTGGAGACGTTTCATCCTCCCGTGTCTCCTGGGGATGAATTTTCAGCAGCCTGTATGTAACCCCAGGGAGGGATAAGCAGCAGTACACAGAGGTACCTCTTCTGGACAGCATTTCATTTCTATAGGGTGCATCTCCTAAGTAATGAAGCCACTTTGAAACTAGAAACTTGGATTCATTGCCACAGGAGTTTACAGCAGACGCACTAGAATCTGCAGACTGCCCGTGGTTTATTCTACTGTACCCTCAGGCACTTAACTGGAAAGAATATACATATGAGGAGCTCTTAAGCTTTCACTTAGGTCAAGTGAAAGAGAGAAGACAAGCAGAAGAGATCCCAGACAGATGTATTTGGATTTAAGAGCAGCCACATTTAATGGTTAGTGAACAGCCCTGTCAAAGGAAACCCCTGGGTGTCTGCTTACAGCTGAACTCAGAGCTGCCTTTCACAAATGTATCATGAACTACCGGGAGTCACTGGCAGCTCTGCTGACAAGGAATTACAGATGTAATCCCAAATGCTTTGGGGATCACAGCAAGATCAGAAACCTTCTCCTACTTCCAGCAGTGTTGGAAAGACCACATGACGAGTTCTCCAAATGGGGAGGTTTGATCCCAGAGCATGTTTGTCAGGAAAGACATCCACCGGAAGGACCCATTTTGCCCCAGGATTCATATGAAAATCCCAGTGGGATGTGCTCCACAATCCGAGGGGTCACAATTTCATACGGCTCTTTCAGCAGGCTTAAGGCACTTATTTTTCTGTAAGATGGGATCTAGATCTCTGGGATCAGCTACCAGTGACATGATGCAAACCTGCGCCTTTATCCTTTGAATTTACAGAGGCTGAAAACCTCCAAAAACAAGCTTTGAGTCACAGCGGAGACTTTTTATCTCTTACCTGCGCTTCCTGTAACATGAGGTCTGTATCCGGTGCTTAAAATGGCTGGGATGCAAGAGGAGAAGAAAAAGGGAAAACCAAAAAGACAGCTGTTCAGAGTATGAATTCTTGGAGACCTCCACTTCCACAGGGACAGGCTTCCCACTTCATGCTTGGAATGGAAACTGATGGCCTTGGAGCTGATTACAAAATGGCTATAACTTAAGAGATAAAAATAAATGACCATAACTTCATAACATGCTAAACACATTCCACATACACAAGGCCTTTAAAAACACATGGGCCAGCAAACAGCAAAATGACCAAAAACCCACAGCAAAGAGAAGTTGGAAGTCCCCCGACTCCATTTTAATGTGAAAATGACTGGTGCTGATAATAGCAAAAACGTAACTGGAAAACACCAAAAGCAGATTCTCTTTCGGTTACGGTTTAAGAACAGTAAAATACAGCACTTTCCATGAGGGCTTAACTGAAATCCTACCAAACAGCATTGGTGACCTGAAGGGGATTTAGTCTGATGCTTCTAGGTGTGCTGAAGAGCAAGCACCGCTGCTTCCCAAGCTCCTGAGAAGGGGGGCATGCTGTAAAGCCGACAGCTGTGTTGGAAGCAACTGGCTTGGGAATTTCACCCATGGCACTGGGTGGGACTCACTGAACATGGCTGGAGGGGTTTGGAAACACAAGTCTGAGCTGTCAGCTCCTCGGGGGGGTTATTTTTAGATGTTGATTTGCTGCCTTAACTCTCAAGGTTTATCCCGGGAGGACGAGATCCATCAGATTTTCCCAAACTATACAAGGACTCTGCTTTCAGCAGAGACAAAGCAGTAGCCCTGTCACATGGACACGTCATGGTCTGCTTCTAATACATCAACCTTGATATGTAAAAAAGGTTCTTGCGGCAGTTTAAGCTTCAATCTTGCTCCTTTTCACTACTTTAAATCTTCGCAACTCAAAACGTATTCAAGTGCTTAAATTCTGGAGATTTTAAAAACTTCGTTAATTTATTTATTGCGTCCCTGCCCATGGCAGGGGGCTTGGAACTGGATGACATTAACGTCCTTTCCAACCCAAACCATTCTATGATTTTGTGGTTCTCTTTATTGAGCAGATCTTCAACGCTTCCAAACAGCAAGCACTCCCCCTTTCTAGGCAGCACATGAAAGATGGGGGACAGATATGTAGTTGAGGACCGTGCAAGTAACAAATGTCTTCAACGGACTGGCATGCACAGAGGATGATCTACGTCTTGGAAATGTCTCAAATGCCTCTAATCATCTCAAGGACATACTCTGGTCTGTTTATGGCAGCCTTGACACTGTCACAACCCACCCCCCTCCCTCCAAACCAAACAGTGATCCTTCAAAGAAAACACTCTGTTATGGCTCTGAGCCGAAATGTAAAGGCACAAAGTGCTGAGAGTTGATCTGAAGAGCCATAATTGTCTCTGTAATACAGAAAATGTAGGAAGGAAACTCCAGATGAGGAACTGCATTAAAAGAACAACTGGGTGCAAAAGTGGACATAAAACAAAGAATGCTGAATATGAGTGAGGTGGTGTGCATGGAGATTAGCCAGGGAGCTGAAAAACTACTGGTCTGGGTCGAGCTAGAACTCATAGATGAAAAGCAGAACTAATCAAAGGACTTCTCTTCTAAAAAAGGGAAGAATTCTAAAAGTAACTTTCCAGGTCTCTGAATTAGAAGGTAACAAGGAGGAAGGACAGGAGGCAGATACTGAGGGACAAACATATGAGACCCAGATAGGGTCCTTTCTGCAAGAGGCATACACACAGTGGGTGCAGATGGTAGGATGAAAACAAGCACTCAAGCTATGGGAGTGGGACCACTGTGGTGAGCATCTACTGAACATGGAGCATTCGCTATTAATGAGGGGCTATGTAGGCAAACACAATTTGAAGACCAAGAAGGGGATCAATCAAGTTCTCCGAGCAGTTGTAGAATCATAGAATGGTTTGGGCTGGAAAGGGCCTTAAGATCACCCAGTTCCAACCACCCTGCCATGGGCAGGGACACCTCACACCAGACCACGTCACCCAAGGCTCTATTCAACCTGGCCTTGAACTCTACCAGGGATGGAGCACTCATAACTTCCTTGGGCAATCCGTTCCAGTGCCTCACCACCCTCACAGTAAAGAACTTGTGACTTTAAAGGCAAATAGTGCACCAAGGAAATAGGAAAGTCAATGAAAGCAAGAAGACAGCAGCTGAAAGTCTCAAAGAAGAAAAGAAATGCTGTCATTTCATCTGCAGAAGACAACCACACTGGACTATGTCATTTGAAAGGACAAAACTACAGAGCCACAAAGGAAAGGATGCACAGGATAATGAAAGAAACCGGGAAAGAAAACAAATGAATAACACAGTTTGGTCTTCCTGGAAGATGTGTCACTGACCTCAGCACAACAGCAAATTGGCTAGAATGTGACCTGCTCACTAAATTCAAGTCAGCCTACATGACCTCATGTTCGACATGAAACAGTAACTGGAATCCAGACACAGGGAAAGCCAAATTAAATAAAGCTAAAAACTGTAGTGCCAGTTATCCTCCATTTAAACAAACTATCAAAGGAAACAGCAAAACCCCCATCACTTGACCTTTTCATATAAAGACTAGAATTCCCTATGAAAGATTTATTTAACTTAAAACATGGCATCGGGTCTAATGAAGAAGCGTATCACATGTTAACGGCTTTACTAAGAGGTCAGACAGAATGATCTAATATTACTCTTTGCACTTAAAACTGACATTCCCCCCCCCCCCTCCCTTTTTTTCCCCCTCCCAATTTACACAAGGCAGAAAGGTTGGAGTGAACTGAATAAAGGAAATACTGTGGCGCAGCCTTTTCCTTCAAGCAGAACAACCGACGCTGAAGCATCCACCGAGATTAAACAAGAGAAGAAAACCCCTCGGTCTGAGGCAAGCAGTAAGCTGGTAACAGCAGTTACAGTCATTTGGAAAGGCAGCCTCAATGATTTGAGGTGGAAGGCTGGGCAAGAAAATAACAAGGCATCTTCTCAAATAAACATTCTAGAGGAAAAAGCTGAAGGTTTTTATCCTGAATGGAAAATGGCCTCTAGCTGTTGGTTTGGTAGCAACTGTGTATGACCTTTAAACAACGTTCTCACATTTTAGACTGCAAAAACAAAGTTATAGAAAACCCCCAACAACAAAACCTCAAACTCAAACCCAAAACATCCAACCCAAAATGCAGGGACTTCAGGACTGATTCCCAGAAACTGCAATTGGAAACCTGTTCCAGGAGCACCCTGCTAACAGAGATCTTTTACTAATCCCCGTTGATGCTCATTTGTTCTCATACAGCAGCATTTCCTTTAACATTTCTCCTTCCTCCTCAGCATTTCCTATTTACAGTCAAATCATAGAATGCTTTGTGTTGGAAGGAACCTTAAAGGTCATCTAGTTCCAACCTCCCTGCCATAGGGAGGGACACCTTCAGCCTTCACTTAAGAGGTGAAAAAGCCAACTTACTCCAATTTCCTCTCGCATCATAAGCACTCTGAACCTTCAGTAGTTTTGAGTTGGTCTTCATTACGGCTTCAGCCCGAGCTCACCCTTTTGAAAATACATGACCAAAACTACACACCAAATGCTCCAGGTCTTGCGTGACATCTCCAACCCATTTCCATCCCTACCAAAACCACTTGTCAGATGCATCTGCCATCACACTGCTTCTTCCCAGAGCTGCCCCACAGTGGCAATCCACCAGTCCTACCATGAGAAAACACTCACGGCTTTTCCTGATAAGCTGTTTTGACTTGCAACTACCTGACTGCATTTGCACAACTGCTCTTTTTCTGCTTCCAACAGCCTGTACTTTGATCCCTGTGCTCCAGAGTTTCTTTCACACTGGTGATGCCTACAGTGGTGGAGCCAGCAGCAGTTTCAGCATGGCGGGCCTCCTTCTTGGCCAAGATCCTTAATTCGAACACCACTACCCCCAAAAACCCAGACTGTTTGATGCAGGTATTTTGGTTACCTCCTCTTTCACCTTTCTACACTGCCTCATGCCATTCATGGCCCTCTGCTGTCATCACCTTCCCCACTTCATATTCTCCCACTAACTGCATCTTCTTGCCTAAACTTTATTTTGCATATCCTTTACCAGACAGAGGAAATCTCATCACATCTCCACTACTCAACAAAAGCAGCTGTAAAAGATAGGTTAGAATGGCATTAACAGCCTTTGCTCATTATGGCACGCCTTTCCATTTAGTCACTTATTCCAAGTCTTAATTCATCTTTTCAGACAATAATGCAGAAGCCTGTACCCATCAGCCTTATCATGGCCTGAATGTCTTTTCCTTTTTCCTTCAGTACAAGCAGGAACCAGGATGACTCTCTACTTGCCAGACCACAAGATACATACCAAGCACAAACATAAAAATATTGAGCATGTACCACCACCGTGGCAGTGCCCTATCACACCATCAGTGCAGTATTTCAGGCTCCAAACCTCAGTTTGTGCCTGAACAAGCACAGATGACAACCTAAAAATACGCAGTTGAAGGGCAGCAACCTTTAGAACTGAGCCCAAGACGTGCATACATAAATAATAAATACTGGTGCCTTCAGTTCTAGTTCATCAATTTATTGACTGACTGGAAACAAAGCTTACTTACATAAGCCATGTCCAAATGAGGCAAGAGAAGCTAAAAAACAAACCCTCTTGGTTGCAAATGAGACTCACAGTGATTATTTGCAGCCAGATGTTACATGTTTGGTTTCATACGTTAAAGCAGCATCTTCAGCCTGACAAAGAAGCATCTTACAACATGAATTACCAATGAAATATGAAATCCTACTTCAACTGCAGGAGACCACATTTGGGATTTTGCAAGCTTTTGGCTATAAAGCTGTGGGAAGAGTCTTTGCTGGAGTAACTTGCAGCTTTAGGGCTGTTTTCTGTTTCTTTCATGGAAGGAACAGGAATGGGTTTACCAACAATAAAATTGTAACGGATGACATTTGGGGCTTTAAATGTTTAAGGCAAAAACCTTCCACTCTTCCATAGAAACAAAATCCCACTTTATACAGTACTCCTTGGGTACAGTCCCACAAGCTTCAGTCTGTCATGATTTGCAGCCTTCTAATACTTTCCTAGCAGACACTGAGGCTGCTCCGTAGACTTGTGGGAATGCAGGACAGTAAGTTTTTATAGATCCCATAAAAACAGCTCACTAACCTTAGTACTAGTTCAGACTAATAAGGAACAAGAGACCACTGAGGAGGTTTATGTCCAGGTTCACTTTCTCCCATCCTGAATTTCCTTCCTGCAGCAGCTAAGCTTTTGTCTCGCTGTGTCTCTAAGCTTTTTTGTCTCTAAGCTGTGTAGGGATGAAGGACATCTTATCCAGGAGCACAGGAAAAGGTCAAACCAGCATCCAGCTAAACTCCTTCAAATATAGCAAACACGACTACTTCCTGCTGCACGCTTCCATCATCACCAAAGCAAATAAAACAATGGACACTTCTCATGTTGGACTTCGGCAAAAGACATTTATTATTATTATTATTATTGTTGTGTTGCTGTTGTACCTCCTCTGCTCTGCCCACAGTGGTGGCATAAACGCTGTTACCATATTGTAGCTGATGATGTCGGTGTAACAAATCAAAATCCATCTTAATTTCAAACTCCATTAGAAACATAGGAAAAAAGATCAACATTTACGAAATGTAAAGGGAAAAATGGTATGGAAAGAATTATTTTTTTTGTTTTTATTTTTTTCAAGCTTCCAAGACAGTTATTACAAACAACAGAGAGCAAAGTAAAGCTAGAAATGAAATACTTGACAGCATCGGTTTAAAAATTACAGCTAAGAAACCTAATAAAAGTTGAATAAAACAGTTACTAGAAATAAAAATTTTTACACATATGATATTTGTCTGGGATTTTTATTTCTTTAAAATAATTCATACAAATGGTTACAGTCACAAACATGATTTTAACCAAAAAATATTGCTAGCCTACCACATTACCAGGAAGGAATCAATGTAGGCAATGAAATGCTGCTACTTTTCAGTAGTCTAGTGCCTTTTTCGCATCCCACCAATAATATATACCTTAACTGGTGACAAAAAGCACAATGCTCGTTTATACAAAACCTTTTGTTTTCCTCAAAATCTCTTTTGCAAGGTTTTCTTCATTTGGAAATAAGGGAATTCATGCCAAAATGAGGAGAAAACTGTTTCTTTTTTGTTTACTAAATCATTCTAAAAAATAAGACAAGCAGGTAGAAAAAACAATGCACTGTGTGGCGTAGAAAGAAAAATGGGAAAAATTCATTGTCCTGAGAAGTTTGCCGACTGCCTCATTTTGGGGCATGTTTCAAAATATAAAAGAAAGGACTTTTAATCTCAAAACCGGTTTGTTGAATGCCTCCCTTATGTTTTTCCTTGTTGACAGCTAAGCAAACAAACCCTTTATAATGTTCTAGAAACTGTACACAGACAAGTACATTCATGGCATAATTAACTACTAACTTCTCTTGCTTAACAAAGAACCCATAGGACACAGAAACAGTGAATCAGTCCACTGGACAGGGACAAACTACAATTTATACGGAGGAAAAAATGTTTCCAAATCTTCTTTTTTGTCTCCCACCTCTTCCTTTTATACTGTATATTGGACCAGTTTCTAAACCAATAATCGTCTCCTCCTGTAAGTTCATGGTTTTGCCTTTAATCAAAATCCAGGGTTTTGTTTTTGTTTGTTTTCCACACGCTGAAGTTGAAATCTCTGATGTTGGGAATGCTGTTTTCGTAGGCTACAATTGGTCGCTTGGGTGGTCTCTATCAGCTTCTGGTTTGACAGTTTGGCCGGGGGAAGGAGCATGGGGCGGGTGGGCTACAGCAGGGAGGCCGTGTGATAAAGACATAGGGTTGGGGACTATTCCTTCTACTGCTGCAGGTATGCCAGTTGAAGCCACGCTTACAACGCCTGGGGGATACCTGCTGAGAGAAGAAAATGAGAACATACATGAAACCCAAGAGATAACTGACTGGAGAGCCCACCTTGCCTCCTTCTAGAGCTACAGAGATGCTCCTTTTGTTTTCAGACCAGCGACAGAATGACAGTTGATTAAGCTCCAGATGAGATAGCACATACAGAAGCTGATGAATAAAGCAAAAGATGCTGTATCTTATCCAAACGAGAAACAAAGGTTTCCTAGAGTCCACCTTCAGACTTTAGACTTAATAGCACGAGTGACAACGTAACAAAGGAAACAACCTGGAAGTACTGCTCCACAGAAAACATACCACAACAAGAAGCAATTCAGGCTGGGTCAATGCAATACCTATCTGTTCTCTATGACTTCTCTTCAAGTTGACCTGCAGGGACTTTTTTCTCTTCCATGCTCTTGCAGAAATTACAAAATTTCATTGTTGTGGTTTGAAAATATTATTTCTTTAAACCAATCTTGCAGTCGTAGCACTCTGATGGCTCCCCAAAAGAGCAATGACACCCACACAATTCAAGCCTACTGCACACGAGTAACAAAAGTTACTCAGCACCAAACCTGCTACTGTACTTGTCTGAAAGAGAGCCAGTTCTAGTTATACAGAGGACAAGTGCTTTAAGTAGACTGCAAGAGAGAGATGCAAACACAAAAACTATGGATGGCTTTAAAGATTTCTCACTCATATCTGGAAGAACACTGAGGCCTAAGTAATGAATTCAAGAATAAAACCCACCCTCTGATTCAGCTCGATTTTACGACAGCTCTGATATTACTAGGCTAAAATAAACCTTGTAAATCTACTGCTTCAATCCTGAAGTTCAAATGTAATTGAGGAAAGCTGGTATTTAACAGTGATGTTTATAACAACAACTACCCATGAATACTTCTAATGAGAGTATGTTTTCTCTTTAGTCAAATACTTCAATACCTGTTTGTGGCCCTTTGCCTCCCCTTCCCTACCATAAAGCCACACACTCATCACTTGTTCTCTCCTGCTATATTCTGCTCACCTAATAATCATCCTAATGAGTGTTATCCATTCAAAAGCCTAAATACACAAACTTACCACTTACTCACTGTGGCATGGGCTACCCTAGTATTTACACAGGACTAAATGGGAGAGCAGGCAGTTGTAGACTTATCAAGCTTTTTTAAATACCACATTATTCTGCTGTTGATTTTCACCTCATCAGAGCTGAACACCGAACGCACCAGGAATCTCACTCCATTTCAGTAGCATCTTTTCTAAAGTAATGAATGTTTGTGCTGCTCCTCCTGAGTTCCCTCCAACTGACAGAGAAACAGAACTTATGCAAAACTCGGAAGAGGAAGAAAGCTAGATGAAAGAACATTTACTTGTTCTTATTTTCTTCCACCACAGAAACATTACAGCTATCCACCACTGCACAAGGGTAACAAAGACACCAGGCACTAGCCTGGACATCCTGGGAAAGAATCCTACAGATCCTAACACTGACTGTATCCTGGGATGGATAACCAGTACGTGGAAGATCACACCACCTGCAGGCCGGATAACTTTGTTCCCAACTGTATACATATTTACAGGGCTTTCTATGCTAATTCCTTCTCAAGAGAGGTTCCTTAGAATTAATTTGCAGTTGCTAATGGAATTAGTTGCTTGTTTCAGTACCTCAATTTGAATCTTATTAATCAAATTTGCCTCAATTCCTATGAAAACTGTCAGACAGGGTATTTTTATTTATTCATATTGAAGTTTGAAACGGCTTTATCTGTAAACTCTAGGTACTCTGCAAAAAACTACAACACGACATGGCAAAAACTTCCATGTAAAAGCCCAACTATTTCCAACACAGAATCTCTACTTTCTGATAACATACTCCCTGAGCAGTAGCACACTGGAGCTCGGAGGAATCAAGGAGAGAGCTAGTTTTGCAACTGCCTTTCCTTCAGAAAGAAGTCAGAACCTTAACTCATGAAAATGGACAGCGCTGAATCACGAGCATTAACAGTTACCTTATAAGCACATTAACCAGTTCAAACTACACATCTGTAATTCTCCTTTGACTCCAAATATTCTTTCTGTATATAAAACTATTCCCCTTGGACACCAAGTTATAATAATTTGGATTCGATTTGCCAGCATCTCTCTTCAGATACAGCCTTCCCACAGACTTCCAGTAACACTGAAAAGCCCTACATTCATTTTTCTTGTCCTAAAGCTACACAGTGGCAGCAGCCAAATTACAGATAACATACCCCCTGCAGAAACTGTATTTTTCTTGACAACTCTTAATCCTATTTCCCATTCTCATTTCATAATTTCTGTCCCTTTTTAATTTAATCATCAGTTTTGTTTAAATCGGATCTCTGAAAGTAACTGTATCTCTGGAACTCAGCAGCCTCTACACGTGGGCATTTCTTTCCTACAGAGCCTTCCTTTAAGTTGCTATTTATTGCTTTTCTATTCTTAACCAGCAAATACATTCCCTCCAGCACTTCATAAAGTTGCTCCCAATCTTCCTCCTCTGGCAGCAGTAAGTTGAAATGTTTTCCAGGTAAAATGTCCACTGCATTAATTTTTGTGAAAGCAGAAGTGAGAGATCAGTTTCACCTCCTCTACTACTATTTCACACTTTCTTTGCCTTCCCCCATATGTTCTTCTTAATATAGGAATAAAAATGCAGTAGCCCTCTTAATTACAACTAAAAGGTAACTATAATTTCTGTGTTAATCTCCTGTATTTGTTTAAACTACAGAAGCACCCTGAACTACATTACGCTCTATGCAAGAAACTGAGTCTGTCCCAAACCAGCTTGAAATGCACGCTGTTATCTTACATTACAGACTGAAAATCATCAGTGAAATACCTCAACATGAAATAACTCTCAAATTACCAACACCTGACTATTCTCATCCAAGCACCTCTCCAGTACCTAGATATTCTCATCTTCTTCCTGTTACAAGGCAGAAAGATATGTCAACATGTCTATAAATTGCACAATCACTGTTTGCTGGCTGTCAAATTTCACTCTGCCTATAACCTGCATGCTCTGTGACATAGGAAATAGCAGGGGGTTATTTACCAGGCAGCTCAGTAACAAATACACAGTAAAAACACAAACCCAGGGTGTATTATGCTGCTTCACTGAGACTACTACAAATAGCTCCTTCTCAGGAATATCATTAATCTTTGCTCATGGGATAGGTCCCATTCACTTGACGTTTTGTGTTGATAGGGCGCCTTGCATTTCACACAGTAAATGCTTTTGTTTTCCACAGAATACAATGATATTCAGACGATCCAGATTATATTCTGCTGATGAATGCTCAATGGTCTTTGCTTGTGATAATATCTGATAATTTAAGTGTCCTGTCCTACATCAAAATACAAGTGAATGATACATCTAGAATAAAATACCCTCATTAGTTTAAGTTCACTGAAAGAGCTATTTGCATTTTTTAACATATAAATTATTATCCCAGGTCTTATCTTCTAATGCAATTACATGACTATAATACAGTTATTAACACATCTGAAACTCCATACTGCCTGTGAGAGACTCCAGAGCTCAGTTAGCCGAACATAATCTGAGACTTGCAAACAAATGATAGAAAAATGTATTTTGAAGCATCAACTCAAACTCTGTACTTAATCCAGGCAGGAATTAACCATCAGCAATTGCTACAGAAGCCAGTGTCTTCACAGCCTAAGCTTCAAGTTCTGCACATTTTATACTACATGAAAAAATAAATGCCTTCACCCATACTTAAAACACTGTTCCACCACCCCTCCAAAAAGCAGCTTTTAATATTTGTTGTATGACTACTCTGTAAAAACTCCAAAAATTAGTTTTATTTTGCATTTGAAAACAACTGTGAAGTCAGAATTTATGATTAATTTTCTCTATTTAAAAAACTGACTGAAACAATGCCTAAAAATGGGCATTCCATTCTGTGTTTATCCTGCTTAAATTAAATACATATGGTCTTTACCTTGTAAATCATTAACTCCCAAAGTATTCCTAGTTAAAACCCATTTCTAGCTGTGAAGCCTGCTTCTGCTGGACTTGTGACCCCCCCCCAAATAAGAACAAACAACTGCATTTTATTTGGGCATGTAACCCTGCCAACAACTGCCATGACACAGTTGGAGTTACTACCCCCAGTTCAGCAACACCTGCCTTTATATCTCAATTGCTTTCAGCTACACCTATGTACTCCAAACTGAAGTCAATGAAACCACATGCTGTGTGGAGAAGAACACATGTGCCTGTAATTTTCATTTAAGCAAGTAAGAACATCCTGCTTCAGGTATTTAGGGCTACTGGTACTTTTTCCAAAAATAAACATCCTGCCACGATGTGAGAGACACACGTTGACCAAATCAAAGTTATTCTTTCCCTTTGGTGCACTTCTGGCTACTGATAAGGAGATTATGGCAGGGGGTGATGATGCTCCCCCCCCATCATCTCTCCATCGCTTTTGGATGAGACTGTCAGAAATCACTGGGACACAAGAGCTTTGCTTCACTTCCCAGCAGGGCACAGCTGGGTTCTCAAACAGAGTAACACGAAAACCCCATCCTGTATCTATTAAAGGTATGCAGCAGCTCTCCTAAAGAAGGACAAAGAGAGATGTATGAAGAAGGACAGTGGAAAGATTAGGACAAAGAGGTATTAAAAAAAAAAATCAAAGGACTGCTCTGTCCCTTCACTCAGGGCACTGAAGGAAGCAGCTGTTTGCAGCATTTTCAGCTACTTTCATCCTACTTATGAGTAAATACCATAGTGAAAGATAAAAGCTGCAGACATTTCTCGTAAGTAAAAACTGCATGAAGCTGGCTACTAAGAAAAATCTGCTGCTGGAACAGCTGCTAGCAATAAAAGGTCAGGAAAGACTCTCAAGCAAACAAAGTAACTAAGGAACGTCCATATTAGATGTAAAATATTGCCCTTTTCTATTAATTATTAAGAGCTGCTTTCACAGTTGATTGAGAATACACAGATTGAGCCCCTGAAATGCTTTTGCTTAAAAATTAAACATGTAACTTAGAAAACATGTAACTTAGAAAGCAGTATTTTAAACATATTTTCGTAATCACCACAGGCTATTGCACTTTATTCACTAATGAGTCAGTTGTTCTCTCTTGCGTCTGGAGCCAACAAAACCACATAACAATAGTTTATTATTGAAAGTCTTTTTGTAGCCTTCTGCTGCATCACTACCTTCAGCAAAAGGGTATAAACTTCCACTGCACTAACTGGAAATGACAGAATTGTTTTAACGGAGTAAATAAAAAATTGTGTATTTTTCAGCTATTACTAACCACACAAAAAAAAGATGAGAAAAGGAAACGTAGCTGTGCACTGCCTGACTTCAACTAGCAAAATGAGATCATTCTCCTGAATGCAACAGTTATGAAAACAATATAGCTGGGGCCTAGTCCAAACCCATTTCCTTTATTAACAGGAAGGTCTTTTATTTATTCTTCAAAACCTACCTCTGAATTAAGGTTATTTCTTTTACACCTGCAGCCTGCTTACCTGTATGCAGCACCATTAAGCTCTGGATGAACAACTCCGGGATCCATGCTGGCCCAATGTGTAGCTGCAGTCAAATGATCTTTGTTAACACAGTTTTTCAGACTGTCTGGAATACGACCTAGGATGAAGCGAGGGAGAGGAAATAAAACCCCATTAAATTGTATGCCTTATGCTCTTAATGTGTCTATGTTAAAATATTTATAAATATTTACATATTTAAATCAACACATAAAATAGCACTAAGAGCTTATATTTGATCCTTACTGTTCCCCTCTGTCTGGGACTGACTTAATAATGGTTAAAATGCTCTGTATGATTGTTATTTCTCCTTCTTTGTCTTTTTGTATAGAGGGCCTCAATAAAACCATAATCAAAGACTCATGTTTTCAAAGATAAAACTTGAATATAGAGCATGACAGCGATTAAAATTTAGTAATGTACCTTCCTGCTCTGTCTTTAACTTCACTTTCCTCCTTTTCTCTCAGTATGTAACAGCAACAAAAACACTTACTGAGGCACTGAACAGTCTGCTCAAAGAAGTGGTGAATGCTCCCTCCCTGTCAGTGTTCAAGGTGGCCCTGCCCATGGCAGAGGGTTGGAACTGGATGATCTTAAGGTCCTTTCCAACCCAAACTATTCTATGATTCTGTGATTCTATGACTGAAGAATGCAGGACACTGAATGGAATTTTGCCTTAGACCTAATAGGAGCGACTTTTTTCCTGTACTCCTGATGTTCCCCTCCTTTATTTCAATTGCTCTTCACGTTTATTTACTATAATGTATCAATCCTCAACCATCTATTTCATTCCTGCAAAAAAAAAAATGAAACTACACTAGACAATTCTCCATTTCTTCAAAACTTCTGCTTAACCTCTGAAGTATAAATGAAGTGTTAAGACACTGGAAAATCTGCCATCCTGATTCAGCACATACTGGACAAGCCTTTGTAAAGCTATCCTCAGCCCTGCAAAAACTGAGTAGATATGACACACATTTTCTTCAAGGCAACAGGAGTATTTCCACCTATTTCAATGGGAGATCAATTGAGGGCTGTGTTTCTTCTGACATCTGTTTTAAAGTACCTTTTAATGTTTAATCTTACTGCACAGATGTAGAAATAAGTTCTACCTCTGCTTCTGTTGGCAACAATAATCCAGAAATGCTTTCAAAAACTAACCTTGCCCCATCCTTAGGGAAGTCAGGCTTTTTGTCCTCAACTTCCTGCTGGAAATTTGATTAATAACTTTGCTACTCTTTGCCTGCTCTTTCTATCCATCAGCCTGGCCATAATGGGGCTGCAAAAAACCCTGTTCACAAAATTGCTTTTTGTCAAGTGGATACCATCAAATACTTGTTACTCCATGACTGATGCTTATGTCACTAAAACTTCCCACTTCTCTTGTGCATAAGCCAAAAAGGCTTCTTAGCTCAGTATCAGACAAGATGAGGTACATGCCCTGTTATGGGTGAATTCCTACTGTCATCCTGATTAGAAATCTTCTTCTAAATGCAGCTGCAACACACATCCAGCTAAACTTCTGCCAAAATCATCCATAAATTTAAATAGCATCTTTCTTTTGCTGCTGTTTACCCAAGTATTGCTAAACTCCACTCATGTCTTCCACCTTGCCCCTCTTATTCTTCATTTTGCTTACTTCTGTAGGCATCCTCTACTAGTTTCCTCCTAATAACAGTCTTTCCTCTTGCCACGCTTGTCTTCCCATTTCTTCCATTACTGTTTTCAGTGGTTCTCCTTATTTAATACTTTGAATGTTTTCATGTTCAAAAATGTACTTAAAAGATATTTAATCTCTGTTTATTATTTTTATTTTAGACATCAGAACATCATTGATTTTTTGGTAACAGCAGAATATCTTAATATAACACTTAATATCTGTATCATCAGATGGCAGCCATAGCCTGCTTTCCTTCACTATACACCTTTTTCCAATTAGTTTCTCCCTCTACACTCTCTCTCTTCTGCCCTGCCTATGGCTTTCACATGTCCAGTTTCATCCCGTACTTCCTGTATCTTTCCTACATTTGTTTCACTGTAATTCAATGTCATTCTCACCTCCCTAATGTTGGTCTCAGTTTGATCTTATTACAAACCATGTGCAAACACTGAAGTGCTGACAGCTTCAATACAAATCAGTGATACAGATTGCTGATAGCACAATCACACGCTTAAGGAAAATATATGTCTGCCATCCCAGGCACACATGTTTGGGCTATTGCACAGTACTTCACATAAAACTAGCTCCGTATAGCTGACTCTTATTCAGTTTTCAGATCTGAGCCTATTAATGCTTATTTGCACATCAATCATCACCCATATATCATATGTACATGATATACATATGTATCATGTACATATACATCACCATACATCATATGCATTGTATGCTGGTTTGTGCAATCTTTCCCAGAGCTATCTGTGCACTGGTGATAGTTACACAACAATGAATGCACGACTAGAGTACTTCTGAAGCATAAGCACAAGGACCAGTTCCAGCAAAGGGATGGTTGGGCTCTTTAGGTTACCTCTAAACCAGAGACAAATAGTCCTGTAAATGGTAATTCAGATCTGGAGTTTAAGAGGTGCCTCTGATTACCATCCAGAGGGGAATCATAGAATCATAGAATGGTTAGGGTTGGAAAAATCTTCTTTCTGCACAGGCTATATATAAAACAAAACTGCCCAGCCTCTTTAGGCACAAGGAAAGGCTACTGCTAGTGCTTTTTGTATAGCAGAGCAATGTGTTGGCACCGAACTACTCTCAAGGTGACACAGATGGCCCTTCATGTCTGCAGAGCATTCAGGATATATCGCCAAGGGGGAAACAGCAAAGTCCTACTAAAGAGAGAACATTAGTGCTTAATGAATCATTTTCCAGTATGAAAATCCTTCCTTTTATTTTAGGCTACAAGGGATTCAAACCAATGCCAAATGGCTCACTCTTCTCATTTTATTTATTAGCAGTGCATATTCAAGACATAACTGTTTTCTCTTATGTGAACAGTTTACAATTACATGGTAGTTATATAACAAAGAGACTTTGCCCTTTAAAATGCCAGACGTCTTTAGCAATGCTTTAAAGAGAAGAACATCTAAACCAGAGTACCCTCCCAACGAAACACTGAAAACTTTTCTTTGGCATAGAGAACGTGTTGTTGAGATAGACGCATTAGTGGAAACAGCATGAAGCTCTAGATGCTTTATCTCTGAACATTACAGCCTTAAAAACACTGAAATTCCAGACTGTCCTCCAAAACAAATTTGGATGAACTTCGGAAAATACAAAGAAGCCAAAGAGAAAAGAATAAAGGAAACAGAACTGTTCATGACAAGTCTAAGAGGGCATATAGGAAAACCTATGAAATATACCGGCAATGCTTGGATGACTTGTGGTCAAACCCATCAATAGCTAATATTTACATATAACAAAAAACAACCCCAAAAGTGGATTTTTCACATATAAGTACATTTCTGTTACATGGAAAAAGTACTTATTTTACAGTGCACTTGCCTTCTCTTTGCAACTCCAATGAACCTCCAAAATAATCTGTTCCAGTTCTGAGAACAGACTTGGTATACTTGCTCATTTTTACATTCCAAACACTGAGTGGAAAAAAACCCCTAAGGCTGGTTCATTTCAGTACCCTTCAAGAATGAGAAAGTCTGTTAAAAATAAACACACACTGAAGGAGCCACTAAGGTGAGTTAGTACCTGTGATCGCTCTTCGGATCTCCCGTGCTGCTTCCTCCCGCATCTCAATTGATGCTTGTTCACTATACCAGGCTGCATGTGGGGTACATATCAGGTTTGGTGCATCCTTCAAGGGGCCCTGACTAAAGCTAAATGAAGATTTAAAACAAGATCAAATGACAAAAAAAAATGTGGGGATAAGGGGAAGGATCCAGATGCATTTGTACATATACATACATACATAATTTCTACAACAGAAAAGAACTGCATTTCTATTCCTTGTTGAGTTTGGTTTTAAGTCAGTTAATTTAATGCACTATTCATGTTATATATAAGCAACAATCACCTCTCATAGACTCAGAGAGTATAACCTAAGTATAGCAGCAACATTAGCTTCTGTCCAATGCGCTTACTGCTATCTACAGCCACTGCCACTCCAGTTCTGATGCAGAAATGCATAAAGCAAGACCCCAAATCAATTCAGCATGCCATTCCATTTGTCCAGTTCATCACAGTTGCTCTGTTCTCCCAAGATCCACTTGGATAGTTACTTTCAACTATTTTTTCTTTCCTGTTCCTTTACAGAAGCTCCACAGAAAGAAGGAAATTCACTTTACAGATTGGTTTTCAGGGAAAGCAATGAATCTGTGTAAAAGTGCCATTACAGATACACAGTAAAGAAACTGAAAATAATGGAAACTTGCTCTTCCTATTTATTTCCAGTTTTAATAATCTTTACAGTCAACTGTAACAAAAGAAGAACAAATATTCTGAGACAAAAGCGTGCTTCCAGAGTTGGTCATGATTCATAAAATGATAGATTTCATCTGTAGTTCAATAAACATCAGAGTATCTGGCAAAACTCTTGAATACAGAGTTGCACGCTGCGATCAGATAGACATGCAGCACTGAAGCCAAAGGAAATTGTGGCTGTAATCCTGCAACTGAATCTCTGCAGATGGCATCTTCATGCAGCAAATGGGGCTTCCTACAGCTGCAACGTTCTGCTTGTGCAGATCTAAGATCTGAACTGGTAAGAATGTATGTAGCTGAAAGTCCCTTGAGCTGTTAAGACTACAGCTTTGCACAGCACTACTGCATTGTAATGACTACATTCTGAAGTAAATGAATGCAGGGTATGCATAAATAAAATTAAATATTTGTGATGTGGCACTGTGTCTCAGTAGATATCAAAATTCTACCTGAAAGGATGCAACTCTGTTTTTTTAAAGCTTCCGGTCCCCTAATAGAAGAGACTGTCCTCTCTCCACTCCTCATAACCTGCCCTCAAGTCCTGAATCTGTTCCTCTTCAAAAAACTTCTGTGGATTGTTCCAGTTAAAATTCACGTTTCTCCCTGCCAGACTGAACAACTAAAAAATGCTTGTCGCATGCAAGCACCAAACTACAGCAGTCTCATAACTCACAAGTCAGGTTCAAGACTCAAGGACGTATCAAACAGACACATTTCTGTGGCTGATACTGCAATACCAACGCCACTTTGCAGGGCGGTAAATTTCTGCCTCAAACGCTGGACTTCTTAGCGTCATTCAAAAACTAAGGGTTCTGCTACCGGCTCTGCTAATGACAGCAGAGTTACTGCTCCCCTGATAAAAGGCAAACCAAAACAAAACCTGCAATCAGAACATCTTTCTCTTAACCTTTTTTGCCATGTATTGCTTTCCTGCAGAGGCAATCTGGACAAAAGCACGTCTTTTCCTCCAGCAAGGCGTCATAAAGCAGTTATTTCTCACACCACATCTCAACTCTGCCTTCTGAAAGTCTGTTCAGATGGCGGCGCTAGTTGCCTCCAGAGTTGTATCAATGACAAAAGAGGACTCCCCTCAGAGGCATGACGCAAAGTCATGTCCAGGATTTGAGCCCAAGTCTCTGCTATTTCTGCTAAATAAACCCACTGGATTTTTATTTATTTATTTTTAAGGAAAGGAATTAAATCTTGGAGGTCACTGTTTTCACTTCTGATCACATACAAAAGCTCCATCTACATTTGCATTAGTCCAGTGCTGCACAGATTCATGTTGCTTTACTAAAGAATATTTAGCTATCAAATGAAGGGAAAACTCAGTTTACTTGTTGCTGTTGATTGTATCATGCACTAAGACTTAAAAATAAGAAAGTGAACAAAATAAAAAGAAAAGAAAAGGAAAAGCACCTGAATGGTTCTGACTCATGTACATCTAAGGCTGCCCCTCGTATCCTTCCTTCCTTCAGGGCCTGTGCAAGTGCTTTTTCGTCTACTAACCCACCTCGAGCTGTGTTGACCAGGAAAGCCCCTTGTCTCATCTAGGGAAAGTTAAAAACAAGAATGATGAAATAAAAATAAATGAAATAAAATCGTTGTGGCATTATTTTTTACTCAAAAGAAGCATCCATTACAACAAAGGCTATTCAGCTGGTTTAACCTGTAACAGTTGTCTTCCCTTTCCATTGAAAAGTACCACAAAATGTGATGCTTCTGACATAAAATGCTATTTCACAGCACTTAATAACCTTGTTTCTTGTAAGCAGTGTCTTTTAATAGAAGCGTTGTTTCAGATATTGTGCAGTAACATGATCAAAAGATACCACTGTGCATATGAAAGTGACAGATCATTTTATGCCTTTTGATTTCACTGTGAAATTGCATGAGACAGAAACTACAGCACATTCTTAAACAAAGTCATATTCTGTGGTATTCAACTTTCAACTCCCAACACAAATAAAAGCCTACATGAATTTTTCAGAAAAATCAATGCTTTTGGATTTTCAAACACTTTTCCCTTTAGTTGCCAAAACACTGCAGATCTATGTTTTATTTATTTTTGTTACTTCGGCTTCCTCCTCCCTGTGAGACTTTTCAAATAAAGGTCTAAAGAATTCTCATATTATTCAATTAAAAGGCATGAAAATGAATTTGGTTGAGAACACTGTGTGCCCAGGAGAGAAGCTGTGCTGTGCATTGTGCAGATTAGCATTGCAGATGATGCTATGTGGGGAGAACTACAAGAATTTACACCATAATATATCCACAACTTGAAAACAAAGTGGCAGTTTAAATAAGAGAGATGGGACAGAAATAAAGTAAGTTACTACCTCCTCCTGCCAGCCGCCCTAATACTTTGTGTCTTTCACCAGCTGTCTCAAACACAGCTTCTGATCGCAGAAGCGTTTCCGTGCATGGATGTAAGCATATGAAGAGCAGGAACCATGGTGAAGATGAATGATAAAAATCTCATTTTGTATTGACACCATCTTTCACCATAAGAACAGGAAACCCGAAACATTTTGACATTGAGTCAACTACTTGAAACCTACACATCAAACTAAAGCTTATGTAAATGGATCCTCGCTCTGAAAGACTGAATTGAAATGCCAAATTCATGAACAAGGTTTGGATTAAAGTCAGCTGTGAGAATTTTTTTACATGAGATCATAGGAAATATTAAACAATTAACATGTATATGCTGCCAGTAAGGTGATTAGAAAAAAACCCCACCGTACTTTACTCACTAGCTTTAGGTAGGCCCTGCCTCTCTCCATTTGCAGGCTCTTAGGACTTATAGGAGAACCATGTATTAGACTGTAGAGCAAACGTAAAGTCCACTTCCAGGAGAAGAACTAAGGGATACTTCTTTCAGTTTTATGTTAATTAACTTGGTAAGTAGAACAATGAAGAAATGGGGGCATGATCTTAAGTTGGTCTAGTAACAAGATGCTCCTGATGGGAACCATCACTGCATCTCCACTACTTAAGTCAGCTGTGAGAACTAGATCAGCACTGGCACAGGAGGGCTCACCCAAGTGACAATCACACCTGCTGTGCAGACAAGCCATACAGGCTGGTGGGAACTCATACACACTTGCTATTTCTGTGCTCCTGCAAATGGATAATTTAAGTATAGCTTAGTGTATTTATACGCCCTTTGAAGGACTTGAAACTTCTAATCAAAGTGAAAGCTGCTAAACTTTTCTGTCAAATCCTAATAACCTTGCTTGAGTTTTCATTTTAGGACTACTTACAAAACTCTGAAGCTAATACTAATGCAAGTCCAAATCAAACAGAGCATAGCTGCATAAATACATTCTAATGGGAATGAATTGTGTGACTCATGATAGACTTTAAGGGTGGATGCGGCTAGAGTTGACCCTTAACAACAGGTGGAAGCTTGCAAGAGCTTCATGGCCAGAACTGCTGATTGCTGTTAATTCACCTACACTAAACCTGCATCGCTGTTTTAATAACGTATTGTGTTCAAATTGCAGTGTCTTTTTCTTAAATCTGTAAAACTAAAGTTGACCTCTGCTCTTCTTCAGAGCACTTGATTACCATGGGTTCAATAAACACAAGCTTGAAGCACTTCTCTGAGCTACTCTGGGGCTCCAAGGCCAAGTAGCATGGCTAGACAGAATGCTGACTAATTAAAGGGAAAAGCTACTGAAAGACCGACACCAAACTTTCAAAGACATTTTAGGGTTATGCAATTTCAGACTCTAAACAAAACTCAGGGTGAGACTGTAATGAAATGAGATGCACCATACTTCTCTCCACTTTGTTTCAAAACTGGTTATTACATGAGCATGAAATATTGGATGAAAGTTCCATGGAATACTGTTTAAATTAACAGCTGTCCGCCTAAAAAAGCTGTTGTGCTTTTTTCATGCAAATACAGAAGATCTGCTCTACATAAACTAAGCAGTCAGAGGTGTTATAATTCAGTGGTTTTCCTGTCAGTTGCTATAATACAGACTGCTTCACCCCAACTTTTATTCAAAGCAAGAACTGCCTCCTAACATTTTAAATTTTGCTTTAATCACAAAAGATAACAGATAGCAACATAAATGCTTAAGATATCCCTTTCGGTACAGACTTGATGATACGCATTGCATTTCAGACAATATCTCTCAGTCTTAACATGTTTTGTCTGTTTCACTGACTAATGCACTGAGCCCTCTTCAAAGCTCATGGTGCTTATCCACATCCACTCAAAAACTTCCTGTGATCCACTAGCCCAAGTTTCACAGTTGGCTGTATAATGACTGACCACTGCTAAGCTTCCAGATAGTTCCACTGAATGCAGTGTGGTTCTGCTTGGCTCTAGATGTCTGCTTGCAAAGACATCTAACCACGTAATAACCACTAGATGTATTTGAGCACGCAAGAGAATGTTCAGGGCAGGGTGACAAAACTCAGTTCTCTTGCAGATCTGTATTTTAAACTTAATATTTCACGAGTTTTAAAACTCAAACCCTGATTTTATGTCAGGATGGACCTGCAAAATCCCTAAACTCTCCATCAAGAAACGTGTTATATTGGCGGTTTTCTGCCATGATCCTACATGACTGTGGAACAGTTCAGTAATTGCTTCAGTTCCCTTGAAGTTCAAGAACAACAGGTACAAACTATTTCTCAGAAGCTAAGCAATGATTTTACTGCAAAAGAGTGCAACTGTCTCTGTTACCAACACATACAAATACTGCATACATAAACAACAGCAAAATCAACTACTATATCTTAGGAGTTTCTTTCCTATACACTATATATATCTACATTCTAACATCTCAGCACTGTATTTGTTACCTACACTGATATTGGAGTCAGAAGCTAGACATTTAATGAAAAAGCTTACTATCAAATTAGGCAATAATGGAGCAGTTACTACATCTAGGTTTTGAAATTATTTTACTATTACCTAAAACTTAGGGGAGAGGTTAGTACTAATTCCAAGAAACATTATCTTTCCAAGTAATTCAATGCTGCAAATGCAATCCATCCATGAAGTGCTCTGTGAGCATCAGGACTGAGCACAGGGGGGAGCCATTTAGTCATAATCTTTAAATTGCATCTAAGTACTCAAACTGAGGATCAAGAGTGAAAGGCAGAACTGCTACCTGTAAAAGGTAAAAGAAGTAGCTACTAAAAGACATTGAAAAAGTGCTTTTACATAAACACAATCTGAGCAATATTAAGAAGAGCAAATTATTTCCACAATGCGATGTTACTGAGCAAAAAGGCAATAAAAGCAACAATAAATGAGTCACCATCTATCCCCTCATCTGTTATAAACCTGCTTGATCAGAGCACCAAAAGGGAAAGAAATTTCTTTCAAATTACTATCTGTCTGTTTACACAAATAAATGCTACGCAGTGTCAGCAACCAGCACTGGCACGGAAGGCGCCCACAGAGATTATTACCTGCTTTATGGTGAAGTCATTGATAAGATGATGATTGTGTTCATTCAAGTTGCAGTGCAGGGTAACACAGTCACTGTGGAACAGCAGGTCCTGCAAAGTGCTCACCCGCTGCAGTCCCAGAGCACGCTCCATGCCATCTGAGAGGTATGGGTCATAGAAAAGCACACTGAAGCCAAAGGCTTTGGCACGTAGCGCTACTGCTTGCCCAACACGCCCTGGAACAAGATAAACACGCAATGAGAACAGATGTGAAGCAGCTGGTGTAAGGTAGCCTCCTCCTTCCTACTGCAAATACTTGTACCAAACCATACTGTTTTGTACAGTAACTGGAAGAGGATGAAAAAGAGGTGGCTCCCATCCCACTTGAAACCATTGCTGAGATCAGAAACATTACATCTGGGCTGTTTCACACTGCCCTGCTCAAAACCAACCACCTTTTGCAACTGGAGACATGAAATGCCAGGAGATGACACGTAATCTGCAATAATCTGTGTAATACAAGGGCTTGCCTGCTGGGCTTGTTTATGGTAAAACACTACTGCTTGTGAACCCAGCCTGCCAAGGACTTATCCGTACCATGTCAGACCAGCTGGCTTTAATAAAAAGCTATAAAATTAATCCTCAAAAATGGATGCAATAAAAGAGAATTTGTTTAATCTGAAGCTCAACCATTCTCAATGTGTGCAATCTCCTTTCTGAACTAATATTTTCTTTCATTTTGACTAACACCCTGTCAGCATTAAAATGCCTACAAGAATCCTGTCATCCAAGGCTTTAAAAAACGCTGTATTCATCTATCTAAATGATAAATAAATGCAGTCCCTCATATAGCGCCTAGCTGAACAATAGTGGGGTACCATTTGGTATTCACATTGGCCTATGTTTTCCTCTGTTCCATTTTCCTTACTGTCATATTTCAGAGTTGTGCCTGAAATTGCTGTATGGGCATGACTCAATGCCACATGCCATCAGGAGGTGTGTATATCCCTTTGACTAACTACCAGTAAAACACAGGGGGGGGGGGGAAGTGAGTGAGTACATCCAGTGAGCAAGGGTACTGAAGAACTAGAACTAACATACTTTTCAAGTCAGAAGTCTACACACTAGATACTCAGTTTAGAGTATTACAAATGTTAAATAAAGACACTTCAAAAGCATGATTCGACACACCATAGTAATCACATTTCACTTGAAAAATAAAAAGTCAACAAGTTTTCTTTTATAACATCCACGTTTGTTCAAAACTGCATCAACTTCAGAGAGGGAAATCCCGTCTCTTTCCAACTGAGCTTAAAGGGATTTCCCTCGTGCTTTTCAGTTTCTCCTTGAACACATTTAAGAAGCCACAGAAAGAAAGGGTATTTTGTTGATCATATAACCTGAACACAGCAGTTCTGCAGCACTTAGAGACTGATGTGTTTGGCATATTAAGCAGTATGTCAATCTGATGGGGGCTGTCTGCTTTTCTTCGAGGACACCAAGTTACAATACTCTTCAAAATCTTTTATTTCAATACTTGTGTTCTTGCTACTTGCTTGCTTTCCAAACTGGTTTTTATAAACTTGAACGAGACCATTTTCAGCACAAACACTGCATTATTTTCCAGATTTTTGGCATGTTCACAGCTCAAGGAATCAGTCACACAACTGTAAACTGTTTTTTTTTAAAACAAAACATACAGCTTTTCCTGCAGCTCCATTCATTTTCACATGCAACATTGTCATCTGTTCTTCTTTACACTCTTTACACCACTAACACCTGAGGAGATTCACGACAGTGAAATCTCTTACAAAAGACTCTCCAGTTAAAGCTACACTTTCTATTCATTACAACCAGGCTAATAAGCACCAAACCTTTTAGTGTGCACAAGCTCACCACCTGAAACACTTAGAAACTGCATGCCAGAACTGTCCTATCACAATTACTTCAGGGGATAAAACTCTTCTGCAACTGGCAATTCGTATTTAGTCTGAGTCATCATAGAGCTATAGAATAGTTAGGGTTGGAAAGGACCTTAAGATCATCCAGTCCCAACCCCCCTGCCATGGGCAGGGATTCCTCACACTGAACCATGCCATCCAAGGCTCTGTCCAACCCGGCCTTGAACACCACCAGCGATGGCGCATTCACAACTTCCCTGGGCAACCCATTCCACTGCCTCACCACCCTTACAGGAAAGAACTTCCTCCTTATCTCCAATCTAAATTTCCTCTGTTTAAGTTTTAATCTGTTACCCCTTGTCCTATCACTACAGTCCCTAATGAAGAGTCCCTCCCCAGCAATCTCTATAGTCCCCCTTCAGATACTGGAAGGCTGCTCTGAGGTCTCCACGCAGCCTTCTCTTCTCCAGCCTGAACAGCCCCAACTTTCTCAGCCTATCTTCTTACAGGAGGTGCTCCAGTCCCCTGATCATAGAAATACATAGGTGGGCAAGTTATTTGCCAATTCCTTTTTAAGCTACAGTCTGACAAGCCAGGACAACCACAAACCTACAACACTTTTTTTTTCCTTTCCTGAAAAACTACAGAACTCTCAGGCATGAAGGGGGGCTCAAGAGTTACCTTTTTTGGTTCTTTGTTCTTGATGAAGAAGAACAGATCAGCACACAAAGCACCCCACCTGCAGGACAAGTCTATCTTAAAAGCATCTACAATTGCTATGAATAGTTATGGCTGCTTCCAGGGAAGGTAAATTCTGAACATTAAATTAAGTTCTTAGTCTGTAGTGTGGGAAGAATGCAGAAAATATGGCGTAAAACTGTAAAAAGAAGCAGACAGGACTGGAGCACAGGCTTCAAAACCACTAAGTCCTAGCAAAGCCCATGCATCATTTCAATGACAGCAGAAGTGTGAAGAGAGACTGAAAAATGCCTAGGCCTCCTGCAACAATCCAACTCATCTACTCCACCCCAAGTCCCCCAGCTTGCAGGTGTCTCTGACCTTGATCTTGCCAGTGACCTGATTTGAGGGTGACAGTATAGTAGCTGCAGTTGTCAATGATGCCTGTTCAGCTCTTTGGCAAAGAATGTGCATCTCATGCTGGTATTACAAAGTTCTACAACATTCCCTTGATACTGTGGAAATGCTGATGACCTGCCTGCAGACTTCCATGGAAGGAAAAAGTGCTTTCACTTAGCAGCTCTTTCCTGCCTATGCAACAGTAATGGAGAATCTGGGTAATTTTTCCTCCCTCTTGGAGAACTCTGAAATGTGGAGAGAGCCATTTTGCTGCATTTCCCACTGAGCACATTAACAGAGCTAGTGAGACTGCTAAGAGTACATCATTTATTGCATGGTAATACCACCCAACTCTCAAGCCTTAATATTGTCTGAAAATGAAGACTGGTATTTTGGCCAACATCTAGTTTGATGTGGGACTGTTGAGAGAACAGAGCAGGTAAGGAAAGACAAACTGAGCAATGACATTCATTGTGCTGTGGGGACAAACGTATTTGGAGGAATTTCACCTCTCTTGAGTGAGGAAATACATTAGCTATTAGTCATCAGCATTTGTAACTGGGAAGGAAAAGGAAGAGAGTGTGACTTCAGTGCCTTCACTGCTATAAAATCATCATTACAGCAGAACCAGGTCCAGGTACCTATCATCCAAGTTCTTACAGGCTGCTCATAAATATTCTCCTTTTGAAAGAAAAACACTAAATGTGCAGATATGAGGTGAAAAGGTAGCTCCCCACCCCCCCACCCCAGCTGCAGGGCTTATTATCCACAGTTGTGATGCATCACTTGAAATATAGGACACTGGATAGCAATAAAGATTTAAAGTGACAAAGACGGCCGTTTAATGATGAGATATTATTATTTATGTAAGGCTCAAAGAATCACACACTTCATAAAGACAGAAAGAAACACAGGCTCTGCCCTAAGGAGCTCAGAGGCTAACCAAACAACAAAACAATGATGGATGGTATCCTACAAGCAGATGAAGGAGGTATTATGCTGTTGAGTCTCTGCTTATCTTCAAGCTCAATACAAGCAAAGGATGAGGGATAGGGTTAACTTTAAAGGAGAAGCATGGAGTAATAGGATTAAGCAGGACAGACCAAGTGTCAAAGCAGGAATATGCATGAGAGAAGGCAAAGAAAAGAGAGTGGGTGATGGAAAGAAGGCGGCAAGTGAGTCATGAAACTTGGCTAGACCAGTGGATAAGGAAGTGAGTAGCTGATGGTTTGGAGGGAATGACTATGTCAATTCCCTAGCACAGAGATAGGCATGAGCTAGAGTGTTTCTCTTTGGGAAAATGAGAGAAAAGCCCAGGAACAGACGTGAAGAAGGTCTGGAGTTAGCATTTACAGCAGCAAAGTGATAAATTTAAGCAACCCACTGCTGAAGAGACCATGATTTCAAGACAAAAATAGAGAAACATAGCTGTGGTTGAGATATGAGATGATCTCAGACACACATTAACGAGAAAGTACAGAAACAGTGACACTGCCGAGAACTGGAGAAAAGGCCTTAGTAAGAGATGACAAGAATCATTTATTTTGTGTACAATACATTCACTTCACAGCCTCTCAGTGCTTCATCACTTCTGACGTATATGTGTCTAAATAATAAAGTAATAAACTGAGGCAAAACTACAGACGTAGGAAGAGGCCACCAGACTAGGAAGAGGCCACTAGTAGAGAAACATGACCTAAGGGCAACAGTCTTTTGAAGGTGGTTGTAAATACACATTTTAGTCTGAAACTAGAGACAAGAAGCCTCCTGCAGCAATCTATAACAGAAAAGAGTAAATCACAGCCCAAGTGCCTGAAGTGTTCAAATGTAAAGTCTCGTACAGCTCTATTTCCATATCTTCTAAAACTACATTGTTGTTCTTCATTAACACATAGCAGTTTGTGGGAACAGGTCACTATTAAAATGTTGTGCCTATTCACATACAGGCACAAAAAGAAACAGTGGAAGTTTTCCAAACTGACTTTAAAACTTAATTTTCCCTAAAATTATTAATATTTTACTGTAGGAAGAGAAACAGAAACAATAAATGGCTAGATAAGCCGGTTAATAACTGTGACAGATGTGCACCTTTACAATCAGATTTTTCTAGCCTTTTAATACACTTAAAACATGATTTATATTTAATGATGCACACAAAGAGCTTGCTTTTTAAAACTAAACCCCAAACCTAGCACTTTATGTCGCTTTACGCACGTATCGGCAATCTGATTATCCCTTAATTTCTCTATAGTTTTCAGTCAGTCACTTAAAAGCAACACACACAAAATTCACTTAAGGAAATCAGTAACGAATCACATTTTTTTCTAATCCCAGTCTGGAATATGTGCAGTATGGAAAAAAAAATGGAATGCCAACAGGACAGCCATCTCCAGCAAATGTGCACAGAGGATGTGGGCCAAGGCTTTGGCTTCAAAAAGGAGGTATGCATTTCCATTTTTAAATGCTGCAGGTGATTGTCTATTATTTATGTACAGATGCTATGACTGCGACTGCAATAATCACTGTGTGTTTCAATGAGGTGCATAATTACATGGGTATAGATTTGAGAAAGCAACGTTGTGACTTAACTTCTTGAAAGTCATATTTTAAAGGCAATTCTTTTGACTGTGAAGATGTTTCTGGTGTGTTGCATACTCATTTAAATGAGTGCTATGTAACACCAGGCTATTTTCAGCTTCCAGAAGTAAAGAGTTTGTATCTTGAGTTATTTGACAGCAATGTGTAACTGGAAAAGTCATTTAAGTGTGATGCCTTGTTGTCAAAGTTGCATTATTAATTCCTGTGGATGAATACCACAGCAATTACATCCACAATCTATCAGATCTTTGATAAGACAAGCACATGACTGAATAATTTTTACATAGAAATTGACTTGCTTTTCTTCTCTGCTTCTGTAGCAGACAGTAATTAATTCATCTCAAGTAAGCCTGTCCATCTGTTAGATGCTGAAACACATTTAAGGCCATTCAGAGAGGTAAGCAGGTGATTTTATTAGGTCTGGAAACATTTCAAACTTTCTTGCATATTTTTTTCCTCTCATTCGATCTGAAATACTATTTCAGATGCAGCTCAACCACACACATGAAAGAACTGCTCTGCAGGCTGTTACTGCAGCAAAGGCTTTTCAGATATGTTAAAAACAGTATAAGGAAAAAAGCAGAAACAAACCCAGATATGACAGCAGACTAGAAATAAAACATACACATGGACACCCGTGACACCAGGCTGAAGCAGCAGGATCCTTGTCTTGGAAAAGGGAATTTATGGTGTCTCCTCTTATAAGAAGTATGCCTCACACCAAGGAATGCAGCAACGGAAAGATGTATGGAAATTCAAAGACTTACTGAGAGAATATCAGCAACTAAGTTATGTTTTCTGAGGGAAATGATGTCTAAGGGACATACACTTGAGGCCTACAAGCACCAGGAATGGCTGACATGGAAAAGAGTGAACTAAGTGTTCAGTTCTTATAGCTCAATTCTTCATCATTTTGTTTAAAGCAGTGAAAGGTGAAGAGTATTATATCACCTTTCAAGCCAACTTACCTAATCCAATAATGCCCAAGGTCTCCCCTCTGATCCTGGCAGCTCCAGAAGCCACTTCCCGAATCTGTTCAACGCTCTGTACTCTCGTGCCTTCTCGCAAGGCCTGGTGGAGCCAGGTGGTTCGCCTGTACAGGTTCAGAATGTGGCACATGGTAGAATCTGCTGTTTCTTCTACCGAGGCAGCTGGCACATTACACACTGCGATCCCTGCAAAGAGTGAGGGGAAAGGATACCAGTTGCCAAACATTTCTTACTTTTTCATATTTAACAGCAAATTCAGGAGTATGAGATTTAAATTTACAGACTTAATTTTGCCCAGATACTAGGTTTCTGACTGTAATGGCACACAGAATATTTGACAAAACAGTTGATAACTATGCACGAACATATTTTTTCTGATTTTTCTATTACTAATTATTGCGGTTTCAAACTAAGGCAAACACTAAGCAGACCACTGAAACCACAAAAGGCAATACTAAAGATGTCAGACAAGTTTACAACGCAAGCCTTGGTGTTTTACATGCACACTGAGTTAGGTGTTGTGAACAGCGAAGAGAAATCTGCCTTGTGCTCAAAAGTGAGGTTAATGATCACTGTTAAGGTATCTATACAAGTTCTAAAGAATACAAAATAATTTATTGTGACAGCTGTTCTTACAAAGGCCTCACAGGATGACTATTACTATTTTCAATTCATGTATGGGCAATCACGACAGAGGGAGGGACAGTTTGTTTTGTGCTGGAAATGGGTTTGTACAATTACATCAAATAGAACCCAGGTCCTTTCCTGGTCCCTCAAATTAACGAGATAACCCACCTAACTATCATTAGGCACTCACAATATATTTCATTTCAAAAAACACATCAGGATTGTGACTGCACGCAAGTTACGCCATTCCGCTTTTTACCTTCCAGTACTCAATAAAGGGCATTTAAGCAAAATGGTTACTTGAGAGCTTGTGTCCTTTTTGACTTCTCTCTCTTTACTCTATTTACTACATGTTCTCTCTCTAATCATCAGCTCCCACAAATGTTTGTCTCTCAATTCTGCTGACTGAGATCACAAGCAGCATAATTTCATGGTGGAGAAAAAAAGTGTTTTGTATCCTAAAAAACACCGTAATACTGTTTTCACTTTCTAGTTGTTTGGGTTTTTACATAAATAAATGTTCAATGAGTCTTCTGCTAACTCCAGTATAACTTATGAAGCAAGGAAAAACACATTCTCTTCAATAATACTAACAACAGCAATCTGACAAATAATAAGCTCACACCATATTTATCTGTGTTTTACATTCAAATGCCTTCATTCTGCTGCCCAGCACTTTTTTACAGCTTGCTTTACATCAGTAAAAACCAACATACGGAACATGCAGAACTGTTTTTCTTTCCTCTGCTGTGGAGATACAGTGTCTGCTGAGTCACTGCTCTTAGACTTAGAAACTATGATAAAACAGCACCATTTGCTGGAATATTAATCTTGGCATCGTGCTAACATAAATGGTAGCATGAAACTCTCCAGTTTTTCTTTAAATGGGAAAAAAAACCATGAGTGGGGGGATAAGTACAAGCCTGAAAAGTAGCATCCCTTTAAGTGCACTGCATGAAACAGCTGCATTTGTTTATATAAATTGT
The DNA here is from genome assembly GCA_017639245.1 of Myiopsitta monachus. Lineage (NCBI taxonomy): Eukaryota > Metazoa > Chordata > Aves > Psittaciformes > Psittacidae > Myiopsitta > Myiopsitta monachus. The sequence continues at coordinate 110,391,922 of CM029917.1, read as the reverse complement.
CTTTTTCATGGAGGAAAAACGCAGGTTTTAGATGGCAAAACAAATTTAATAAGCATGTCTCCTGATAGCTGGCATCAACAAAATAATGCTTCAAGGAGAGCTTAAAGAGTTATATTACGTAGCTGAACTGAATTCACTGGACACCTTCCCCCCAACAGGTTTCCTCACGAGACTTGAGGAACAGAAGTCACTTAATTTCTCTCCTAAACTGTAGGAATTTCTTTTTCCCTCTGTCCCCTAGCTTTAAAAGCAGCTTATTTCTGAAAGGCAGAAGCACGGTAAACCACAGAGAGTATCAAAAGAGGGGCAAGGATATTAAAAGACATTTCACGTGGGAAAAGACAGCACACTCTTATCGCATGTCCATCACTTCTATGGTCCCTTCCCTTTCCCCTTTTCCCACCACTTTCAGAGACCTTGTGCAGAGGTTCAATGCTGAAATGCTGGAAAACGTGGGAGGCAAAGAGCATCACCCTGACTCCCACTTCATTTGCATCCAGCTACACTCACAACTTGTACACATTTTCCAGTCAACAATTAATTAAGTGGAGAAAAAGCAGACCAGATCTTAAAGATTTTATTCAAGAAACATGTTTTCATGCATTTTAAGAGGAGTAAAAGCACTAACATGAGAATAATACTTAACAGGAAAAGCTGGTAACAACCCCATGAGTCAACTCTATGATAAATAACTCAAAAAGTTACTATGGAAGCTCAGGAATGTGTCAGACTTTCTGGTCTATACACTTTATTTCAAGAGTGAATCAAAGCTTTTTACAAAGAGCAATTTAATCTCATATTACCTTCTTGAGATACATATTATTTGCATTAGTCCAACAAATGGAAAGGGATTTGTCCCTCTAGAGGTGAGTTACTGTTTAATTCCAAGCATTTCACCCTAACTATTAAAATCAGAGCTTTTACACTGTAAACATTCCAGCATTTACTGGCTTCTGATAGAGGACTATTATTTTTCATAAATACTGGAATGCATAATCAAGATGGATTCCAACTGTATAACTCGGTCTAATCGCAACATAGGAACTGAATCATTAGGAATGTGGCCATTTAGCATTTCATACGAATGAGAATTTCCCAAATCTGCTGTACTCTGGCTTGAAGCCTTATGTGGATGCATTTAAATTATAAGCTTGGGTTACAGTCCAGCAAAGAGACTTGCAGAAACAAGCCCACAAACCTGCAAAGCTTTTCCTCTTACCAGAGACGCTCTGCATAAATCGGGCTCCTGACTGGTCAGGGCCTTTGATATGTACCTAGATTTTGGCTTTTGATCTAGGATTTTACCCCAGGCCAATCTCTACATATATATGTGTTTTCTAGAGCTCACAATGCACATGCCTAAATGTGGCACTATTTACAGTATGTAGGAACACAGCCTTGCAGACTTTAGCACTTGATCTGCTCTTCACAGAAACTCAAAAAGAAGTTGTTAGCCTCTGCCTGCTGAGCAAACTACACCACCATTAAAAACAGCTGATTATTTTACTATCGTTTACTGACAAACAGATTGCACTACTGCTCCTCCCTACAACAACGAGGTTATTATTGGAACTAAGCACTGTCCCACTGAAATAAATACCTCCAAGATCTTCCTTCTAAGGTTGGTCACCTCAACCTTAGGAAAGAAACAAAGAAAACACAGCGGCAGTTTGACCTATAGATTATAGCCAAGAGACGGTTTGTCTTAAGTAAGAAAAGTACAAATCAGACTGTTGCTTTTTTTACAGTGAAACACCAAGCACCATCTCCTCATAGCTCCAGTATCTAAATTTATTCTGAAGCAGCAACAACTAATTCTCCTACAAAATCAATATTTCTACTTTATGAAGTGGTTTCGTACTCAATCTCATGCATCATAAATAAGTCTCGGACAGTTGATAATGACTTCATTTTTTATTCAAACAGTAGCAGTAGTATGCTGTGCTGAGGGAATTGTATTTTGTGACTGGATTACAGCATATGTAGTTAAAATATACAACCAGGGTAAAAAAGAAAGAGCTGAAAAATTATTGCCATACTCCTTGGGTTTACACTGAACAGGCTGATTGCCATCCTGTCGCAAAGCTGTTAATATTATCACTTAATTAACTAATGCTAGTATCTCCGTAATGATTTTGCAACACTTTGATGAGAAAATTATACAGCTTACATACTATGTTAGCATAAAATATACAGAAAACATTAATGCAAAAACTCAGATGCTATCAGATTACTGGAGGCAAGCATAAGATGTAATATAACGTCTTTAACAGTCATACCTAAATCTCCAGCAGATTTGATGTCAATATTATCAAAACCACTGCCAATTCGGACAATTATTCGAAGTGCTTTAAATTTCTCCAGGTCTTCTCGTGTTAAAGTGATAGTGTGATACATCAGTGCACCCACTGCTTCATTTAGTACCTATAAATAAAATGGAAGAAAAAAACACTTATTTTTTTTTCCTTTCTTAGGATCTCCTCTTTATCACATATACATATTTTCAGGTATAAAAAGACTGTAAAAGCATTAAACGCAGGTCTTTCATTTTAAAGGTTATTTCTCCCAATTATCTTCCACTCTCTTGTTAAGACTTTTCCATCTGATGTATCTGCTCTAGCACGATGAGATTAGCTTTAGAAGAACTAAGTGACCAGTGTCTGTGTTCTTATTAAGAGGGAAAACTCTTCTCATTTTACAGGAGATGCTCTGCATTACTGAATCCTAAGTACAAGCATCACTGGATTGCATCTGCACATGCAGAGGAAAACACAACATGGGAGCAAGCACTCACTGCAACCAGTGAGCATTCTTATGCTTAGCCAGCTGACATTCTGTTTTGAATGGAGTCACAGAACAGTATCTCTTCACCATACACACAGTGGTACAGGCATTCACTGCTTTATTAAACCACTTGATACCTGAATAGAAAACATTCAGCAGTCATTACAGAACCCTTAGACAACAGAGACTGAAATCTGTCAATGCATACATAAGAACAAAGTGTTTGCCCCTTTACTTTCTGGTATTAAAACTAAGCTCTCGCTAATGGGAAATTGAATGTCATATAAATTGGTAAAACTGAGATGCCAAACTAGACATTAGCCAAAGAAAAAAAGCACCCCTAAGAGATGAGAAATTGTACCAAAGCAAAAATGCTGCAAAAGAGAAAGAAAAAAAAAAAAAACACAACAAAGAAGAGAAATAGAGCACACTAAAAAAAAAAAACACGTATAGAAAGGATCTGAAAGGTCTGAAACCACAGAATCACAGAACGGTTTGGGCTGGAAGGGGCCTTTACAGTTCCTCCAGTTCCAACCCCCTGCCACGGGCAGGGACACCTTCCACTACAGCAGGTTGCTCCAAGCTCCGTCCAACTTGGCCTTGAACACTGCCAGGGATGGGGCAGCCACAGCTTCTCTGGGCACCCTGAGCCAAGGTTTCAAGACCCTCATAGTGAACAACTTCTTCTAATATCTGATCTAAATATATGCAAATTGGAGAATTTAACTTCTCTTTATTTCTATCTTCACTGCAGTACCCAACACCATCATCATTCTATGAGACAAAAACCATGCACAAATCATTTCAATATTTAAGCTAGCTATAGCAACTTCAAGAGGTTCCTACGATGTGCTTGAATTTCTCTATTGAATAGACTTTTGGGTCTGGTATACGTACAGATTCTGGCATCTGAGTCCTTTCAGCCCATCCAAGTACTGAAACTGTTGGAAGCTAAGATCTGCAGCAGTAATTTTTTAAATTAAAATACAGGAAGAAAAAACTTCAAAGAAAATAAGAACAAACTCAGAAAATGAAAGAACACTGCTTCTTACTGAACACTTCACCAAATGAGTTAAGCTATTTCAACAGGTGTTTCTGGATTGGTAACCCCAGGTTTAAGTCAGATAAAGACCAGAGTCCTTTAAGCAGAATTTGGATTTACTTGTAAGAGTAAGAACTTGGGGGAAAAAAAAAAGAAAGAGAAATTACACATCTTTAAAGAATGTGGCTACAACATAATTCAAAGAACAGCTGTAGGCTCTGATCTTATAAATGATTACACACAAAAACCTCCTTGATTTTAATGGTACAAACAAGTCCTTTGGAGATTACATCTAGCAGTCACCAGTCAGAAAGACTGCACTCATCACAATGTACTTCCTTGAGCTGTTACACAGGGTTAAAAAAACCCCAAACCAGTTTATTGGTTTTGCTTCTACAGCAACATTACAGTTGGTACGGACCAAGCCAAAGCTTGTGCCTGAGGCAGCCTACACAAGAAACAGTCCCTCTTATAACCAAAATGCCCTTAGGTGTTTTTTCCCCATTAATCCCCAAAAGAAAATTGTTCCAAAATCTCACAGTTCAAATTACATGAAAATTTCTTCTCATTTCCAGTCTCAATTTGTTCACAGTCCAGCTTGCATCCACTTGTTCTGGCACCAGTGCTGGCCATTTGCTTAAATTGTGCTGCTTCTCCTTGGTGTTTACAATCCAAATGTATTTATAGGCAACGATCGTAGTCTCCTCAGCATTTGTTTGACTAGACTTCACAACCCTAATCCTTCCACTCCTGCCTAGGATGATGCCTTTCTACTCCTTTAACCAAGTCTAACACTTCCCCACTGTGCTTATACAAGTCGAATCTCAATTCTTCAGTGGGTGATCCCAACTGCACCCAGAGTGCTAATAGAGATCTCCCTCCACGCTCTTACACCAACACTAGCATGGACGGCAGCAGTGTATGTGCTCGAAACCTCATTCTAATGAAGTCTCAACATGATTTGTGACATTCCTGCATGGCCATCATCACATCCTTTGACCAACACATAAATCCAGATCCTTCTCCTTGAAGCATGTGTTTCACACTTCCCAATTTTTTGGTAGGGCTTCTTTCTCCAAGCCACAGCACTTGTTACTTCAAGCCTCTAGGTCTTCAAGTTCTTTATGACATCCTGGTTCTCTTCACTTTGCCATGTCCTCCACAATATTTTATCACATACATCTCCTCCTGTCCCTCCACAGTTGCTCTAGAATGTTTGTGATGCAGCAGAAAACATCTTCTATGTAGTTGTCTGAAGCAAAAACTGAAGTAGCTTAGAGCTTACAAGGACACATCTAAGGCTCCTATGACAGCCAGACTTTCCTCTTCCAGCCTGAAAAGCCCAATGGCGCGTGTGGTTTTGTATGTGCAAAACAGGACTGTTTTAAGGACTGCATTCCTTTAAGGACTGCATTCAACAACAGCTAAAGACAGCTGAAGTGGCTCAGACATTTGTGTTTTAAAATCAGAGTGTTTCATTTGGGAAGCAGCTTTCCGCTTCATGATCATACATATTTTATTAACTCAGCCAGTCAAATTTGGACTCTAAGAGCACCAGTCTGGACCCATTACACTACATTTTGGGCCCATCTAGGTTATGGCTTGGCACGAGGAGAAAACAAGAAAGTACCGGAAGGGTTGTGAATGTGCTCAATGAAAGGAAAAAACATTTCTTAACTATGGCTTAACATTGGCAATAGCCATTTCACGGGCAGTTGTTTACCCATCATGTGGGATATGGAACAAGCAGATGTAAATGACAAATTTTTTAGACTGTCCTTTTAGTGTCTGAGGCTCTCCTAGGATTATGCACAAGTTAGCACGGAAATCCACTGCCAAAAACGTAATATTCTGCAACTGTGTATTATTTTACATTAATGTGAGAATTAAATCCTACTTGGTTTTTTGCAACTGGCCATGAGATTGAAGCATGCCAAAAAGGCAGAAAATAACAGCTGAAAATGTGAAGTTTGAAACATTCATCAAGGCTGAATGTTTCTCAGTGTCACTTACAGATTTAAAAAGTAAATAGTGAAAGTTCCTGTGTTGTGGAATTATTTGTATATACGATATTCTAAGTCATTACATATACTAAATGCACACAGAGAAGTTTGACAAGCTTGCCAGTGAGTAAAATCAGAACTTGACCTAAATCCAAGTATAACACATGAAACTGAAATCCAGTATGAATGTGAACACTTCTGGAAAATGAAATAATCTTTAGAAAAGAAATAACTGTGCATAAGAGTCATTTACTGATCACTTACAGAAGAACACCCAGTGGTGGATTCATGAGAGAAACAGGGAGTATATGTGGGGTTTTTCCATCGTTTTCCGTAACTTGACTGATGCAACATTCACCAATAGCACAATTTTACTGCAAAGATGCCAACTCACGTCAATTTGAGTGAGATAACATATTTAACAAGCAACACAAAGTTCAGATGAGTCCAAGTCTGGGGCAGTCAGACAATACCCCTTCATGATCTCTCACCAGGAAAGGCCACAGGCAAAATGTGATAGGGAAGAAGCAGAGTTCACTATGTACCTTCAACAGCCATTCCTGCTTTCATCCAACTACAACTGTGCTTCTTGGGAAGAAAGAATTCAAGATAAAAGTTAAAACATAGGACATGAGTTGGCTGTTTTCTATGACCCATCTGCGTCATTTCTGTTCCTTCAGACTTACTTCCAGGTGAGGCTACAGCACACTGCTTATTGAAAGTCTTTTTCATACCCTCTGCAGTGAGCTGACATCCTTTCCAATCACAGCTGCTCAGACAGGTCTTGCTGCTGTTCAACCTCAAAATGACTACTCTGCTTTCACGCCATGCTACGTCTCCAAGCCTCTTAAGAGACCATATGACACTGCAGTAGGAGACATCTCTATTTCAAAGAATTTAACATATCTCAAGGACTGAATACTGAAGGTTGAAATCCTTTGTTAAACACCTTCCTATCTGCTTTTTTTTTTACCTCATTTCAGCACCAGTCTGCTTCAGCCATAATGCCAAACACTGCATAGTCACCACTGCAACACACCACTGCCTTGTATAATTTGGAGACGAACATCTTATTTTTATAAAAAAAGCATAAACATATCATAACAGCAAGGCCTCCTCTTTGGTCATCTAAAAACACACCACTAGATTTCTAGGAGTGAAACTACATTTCTACTAGATGATCTTAAAGGTCCCTTCCAACCCAAACCATTCTGTGATTTTACTACGAGAAACTGAACTCAGAAGCATATGGATCAAATCTAGAGTATAGAAACATAACCCAGTATGTAAACTGCTAAATTCCTTCAATGCAGAGACAGAACATATTTATAGATTACATCTTGACTATGACAAGGTATCATAATTTAAACAAACAAAAAAAATACTTCTAGAAAATCCTCACTAGAAAGTGATCACAATATTTCACCTGGTTCTAGCAACTGCATTTTTTGGACTTGAAATCCATATGTCATCTCCAAAAAATATGTTCCAGTGTCACCAACACACCCAAGATATTTTGCACACTGGGGTGAAAAAAATCCTATACCTAAATGGAGTAGCCCGTGCAATATTTGACTTACAAGAAGCAGCGGCACATCAAACTGGCACTCAACAAGGGGAAAGCTGCAGCCAAACTGTAGCTGCTCTCAAAGCCTCACTACAACGTAACAAAGGGCCCACATGAAACTAATGCCATTAAAACGCGAAAAGCCAGTGTGCTCACATGGTGTTTCATAGGTCTCCAAACCTCTGATGGTTTGTGCTGCTTTCTATGAGTTCCTATTTCACTTTACAAGACTATCAGCTCGATGTTAGGTACCTATAGCCCAGTGCTGTCAGTAACCTATCCACTTCACGATACGCACCTTATTCAGCCAAGATACTGTCTTGCATCTTCAGTGTCTTAGTGTAGACACTAAATAACTAATACTTAAATTTATACTCTACAAATACATACAAATATAAATATTTCACACAAATGTAAGTAAAACTTACTTGAAAGCTCCTGAAAACACTAAATCCCTGTGTATCGACACACTGTATATACTACATATGCATACACATGACACATGTTTAAAAAAGACTAGAAATAAGCTACTACTGAAAAATACATACATATACATACAAACACACACACAACTTTAGAAATAACATGCATAGCCTATAGCAAACTTCCTTTTAAAAGCTATATTGAAGCCAGTCTTTCAAACCCAGGATTTATCTGCAGTTTAATGCCAGCAGTCAATTTGAGCTTATAGGCTCTGAAAACACTTTTGCTAAGTAAAAGACTTTAATGAAAAATATTTAACAGGCCTTCTGTGTGTTACCTTGTCTGTTCTATTAATAAGACTGATCTGCGTTCCATTTCAGTTCAAGTCTATCTGATGGATTGAACAGCTATACCAAAGGATCGTTATGGCATGAAAGTCATTGATGGCAACGCATCAACCCACAGAACTCTGTCCCAAAAAACCTGCTAATCATCATCAGCAATTTTCAAGCCCAAATGGTCCTTAGTAGAACCTGCTATTTGGAAATGAAAGAAAAAGGAATTTGATAACCAACTGTATTAGAATCTAATCTGTCTGTAGAATTGATATATGCTGCTTGCTGGGTAAAGCAGCACTTTCATTCTGCTTTTTAAAGGGTATGAGTTCAGAGGAGGCCCTGGCAGCCTGCCCCTTCCTGTAATGCTGCACTTGACCTGTAATAGTGCCACTGGCAAATCGAACAGATGTTGGCACAAGGGTCATTGAACACAAATACTGATTTTTTACACACCCTTACTGTGATAGCTGTGTGTTAACTACTTCATTGTATAATGAGGTGTAACAAAAGTTTTTGGATTTCCTTTTTCTTAATTTCTTTTCAAAGTCTTTCAGAATCTGATCCAAGGCTCATTCAGTTTCCGTAGACTTACAGGAGTTTGGATCAGGTCTGAGGTGACAACATACTCCCAAGTATACATTACTGCTCAGAACAAGGGAGCTTCCTTTCAGTCTATATCCTTTGAGAATTTAATTTTGATGGACGAACTAAAATGCTGCAACTGCATCATGAATATAAACAGCACTGATGGTACAATGCAAGATTGCAGCTTTACTGCTAAACAAAAGAAGAAGCTGAAGCTGGAAGAATTATCCTACTTAACCACTGATAGAAACAAATCAAAGACTGAGCTGAACAACAGCACCATTCTTGATTTGTTTGTAATCAGTTTCAAAACATTTGTTGCATTCAGCTCTTCTTTGAAACAGTCTTGGATAAAACTGAAGCACGGAATGAGACTCTACCACTCAAGGACAGTTATAAAGCAGGTATGTTTATTACGGCGCTGGGTGCAAGGGGGATCACTCCTCCTAACTTGGCACACTGAGGGGGAAAGCAAGCAGATATTTATTACACACAAACATTCATTAGGTTCCCGAGAGGGCGGTGGGGATATTACAATTAGTTTAAGTACTCATTATCATAAGTCTCCTCCCTTTTGGCGCTTGCACACTGCACTGCCCTCCAATGGTCGTGGGCAGGGGTCTTCTAGATGAAGTAAGCAGTCTTCCTCACGGTGCAGTTTTCACCTTCGGCACAGTTGGATGCCCCAGCAATCACAATTAGCTGAAACCAGCCGTATCTGCAAGTTCCTGATAGCGGGCAAAGATCTAGAGCAGTGTGACCTCCGTATAAAGTTTATTGCCAACAGGACAGGATGGGCAGACAAGGAGTATCCTGAGCTAGCAGATGTTCGGGAGTCACTGCCTCCAAACTAACTGATAAATTAGAAGGATAGCAAGAAAGAATTCACTCATTAGAAGGATAAAAAGAAATAATTCACTCTTGTTAGTAAGACTACTAAATTCTGTTATCACACCACAGACTTACAACACAAACCTTATTCTCTATCTCAGACCTAAGTTAAAAGTATTTTAACCCTACGTTTTCCAGGCACTTGCTTTCCTTATATCAAAACTGCAATGACTGGAGCTGTTTGTACATTTAATTCCCATGTAAAAGCACGACTGAATAATTTCAAATCCTACACCACGAAGTTCAGCTTTTAATTGTTTTTAATTTCAACTAAAAATATGGAAATGTAGCGTCCCTGTGAAGATTATTTTGTGCTTTTTATAACAGGAGTCAAGGGATATGATACAGCCTTACTTAATCACTTGCGAGGCTGAAGCATAGGTTTACAAGACAATTTTCTCCACTTCCAACCAAGTAACCTATTCATTCTCTTTGATGTTCTGGTGAATGGGGTATCTACATGCAGCAGTAAATCCAGCCAAAACCACACCCTTTTTTTCTTCTAGCTGATTTGAGACAAGATGTAGGAAACCACATAATTACAGGAAAAAAGAGAATGAGAAAATGTACACAACTTCAAACAAACTTGACTTCTTGCCAGCCTTTCTGGATCAGGTCCGAGGTGACAACTTACTCCCAAGTACACATTACTGTTTAGAACAAGGCAGCTTCCTCTCAATCTGTATTCTTTGAGAATGCAAGTTTTGTTTAAAGATCATTCCTAATCAACTGTGCTCCTTTTTCATTTAGGCTTGCAAGAATCACTTCATTTTCTCTGTGCTTGGTTGAGTCTATCACCGGATCTTGCATATTACAGTCGTATTTATCCCTTTGGAGATACACAGCGCACAGCAGAAGTCAGGAAGCCCAAAGAGTAACGGCTTTGAACTCCAAAGACCTTAAGCAACACAAAAATGTCAAGGGTGTGCTCGAGACTGTGATGCTTTCAAAGGTACAGAAGTAGAAAAGAGCAATACTGCAGAAATCAGAAGTGCCTGGGTAGACTGCCAAGAAGCCAGGAAAATGCAAATGGCACTGAAAGAGGAACTGGAGAAGAAAAGACAGGGAGAGACAAAAGGGCATGAGGCAGTGAGAAAAAGCAACTCAACCTGGAATGAGAATGGAAGAGGCTAATTATTTTTAAACATTTATTTTGGATGAGCACCTGTATTTTTGGCAGAACAAGCCAAAATACCATGTACACCTGAAAGTTACCAAGACTGATTTACACACGGATTGACTGTAAAATAAAAAGCAAAGCAGTCTGAACACAGTGAGTAACTGTTATTGACAGGAATGCGATCTCTAAGAAAGAAATTTAACCACCAAAACCTTAAAGTACATTTTACCATAAATGACATCAGTTTCCTGACAGGACCCAGTGAACCCAGCTATTCCATGGTACAGTCTCACAAACATAACGCTAAACTTCATCCAGCCATACGCAACATGCAGAATAAACCAGAACTTGGAAGCAAAGCACAAACGTGTCTGTTGCAGCCTTTCAGACTGACTTGAAAACAAACTGCTTTTTCTAGGGTGGGTGGGGAAAAATCATATAATCAGTAAAACCTTACACACGAGTCATTTCTGAAGAAGGGTAACAAATGTCCTCTAACTACAAAGTTACTTCAAACCCTTGGGTCTCACTCAGTAAATGCCAGTGTTCACTTAAGCACTGTAAGCCTTGACTTTCAAAAGGAAGGAAATGTACCTTCTCCATCCAACTTGTCCTCCAAAGCAGTAGCACAGGAAATCAACGCTTTGACCTGAGATGAAGCAAGTTCTAATACACATTACCATTTACTTCTGCCTTTAAACAAGTTACTTATTTTCCACACTTCCTCAGCCACAAAAAGAGAATGACAAATGAACTCTTTGGCATAAAGGAACTGCTACAGAACTGCAACTCAGGCTTTACCCAATTTGGAGTAAACCTTCCTTAAGTAGCACACACGTTAAGGCATAACAGCGTTTGCTGCTTTTGACCCCACACAGAGATGGCATTCAAATCCTCATTTCTTTTCCTCCTTTCTGTATGTGTTCCTATCTTTCAGCCTCCTTATTTCTCTATGAAAAATTACCTAGCTTGTGCTCTGCTCTCTCACAAACCACTACAAATTCCCCTTTCCCACTCTACTTCCTCTGTTCCAGGGCATCTTAGAAAACAGTATTCTAAAACATCACCTGGCCCTGAAACCTCCTCACGACCACCAGAAATCCCTTCTCTGGATTCTAAAATGATTATTCCTCCAATGCCCACTCCTCACATGCCTGTGATGAAGGCTCCACAATTGCACAAGCTGAGTTTACACCAGTTCTTACTTTTCCAGCCATCTTTTTGCAGTCTTTCACTACTTTTCCTCCTTGATTCTTAATCATCTTTTCCCACTACAATCCTCTACAGCCAACCATGTATGTGTATCAATGTCAATCACCTCTTTCAAACCCCACCCTAAATTTCCCAGTCTCTGGCCTGCCTCCTGCAACTAGGCTGTCTAAATGTACCTTTTACCCTGTCACATTCAGCATCTCTTCCTTAAGACAAGAAATACATGGAAGAAAAACTAAATTTCACCTTCTGCTTTCAGCAAGCCCTTCTCAAGACTAAACCTTTTCGTGATTTTCAGTCATCTCTTCCTTCACAATGGGTAAGAGGCTTTTGCAAATTAACATCATCAAAATCTGTATTTTAATTAACAGGATGACATTGTTTAGCATGACCAGGAATGGGCATTCAAATACATGAACATCTTATATACTGCTTTAAATATGTAGTATTAACTTCTATTATTATTAATTTCTAGCTTTGAAACTTTTCCTGAAAACAATTTTGAAGTTTTTAAATATAAGGTATTATACAAGCACCATATATATATATATATATATACACATATATATATATAGACACATACATCCATCCCGAAGAAGGTATTACACAAGCACTACTAATACACAGGTATTTCTCTAGGGTAACTATAAAAATGCATGGAAAATAACCATTTTTGACAACAGATGAACACTTTTCACACAGAACTCTGGAAAGTGCTCAACAACTTCAGGAAACTGATCTCTTAGTCTACATTAGAGTAACACAATAAGAAGGACTTGGGATGTTGGTTGATGAGAAACTTAACATGAGCCGACAGTGTGCATTGGCAGCCCAGAAAGCCAACTGTATCCTGGGCTGCATCAAGAGGAGCATGACCAGCAGGTCGAGAGAGGTGATCCTGCCCCTCTACTCTGCTCTCGTGAGACCTCACTTGGAGTACTGAGTGCAGTTCTGGTGTCCTCAACATCTAAATAACACGGAACTGTTGGAACAAGTCCAGAGGAGGCCACGAGGATGATCAGGGGAGTGGAGCACCTCCCATATGAAGACAGACTGAGAAAGTTGGGTTCGTTCAGCCTGGAGAAGAGAAGGCTGCGTGGAGACCTCATAGCAGCCTCCCAGTATCTGAAGGGGGCCTATAAGGACGCTGGGGAGGGACCCTTAATTAGGAACTGCAGTGATAGGAAATGGGGTAATGGGTTAAAATTTAAACAGGGGAAGTTTAGATTGGATATAAGGAAGAAGTTATTTACTATGAAGGTGGTGAGGCACTGGAACGGGCTGCCCAAAGAAGTGGTGAATGCTCCATCCCGGGCAGTGTTCAAGGCCAGGTTGGACAGAGCTTTGGGTGACATGGTCTAGTGTGAGGTGGTCCTGCCCATGGCAGGGGGGTTGGAACTAGATGATCTTAAGGTCCTTTCCAGCCCTAACTATTCAATGATTCCATGATAATGAATGAAGTTTTTTGATTTTTGTTACAGAAATTTATTACCTGGCAGATCAGTTTGGGTACTTTGCAAATCCAAACATTTTAAGACTGCATCATCCTTTGGACTAGTTAAACCCTGAATAATGGCAATGCACTGGCAGCTAGCGAAAATATAGTTTCCAGATACATTACTGAGCTCACTGAAAATTAATTATTTGGTATAATAAAAAGCAAAGGATGCAAGCTTTAGTATAATCCACTAATTACAACACTCTTGTGAAGATCAACAATAGGTTATCACTTACCTATATGTTCTTCCAAAGCTAAAGTTTGAGACACATACACTGACTTTCAATCTCAAAATCTGAGTTCATCTACCACAGCCCTGATAACAGGAAAATATCGAGTGCTTCTAAGCCAGGCATTTGTGTCACACAGGAATTCCCCAGTCTTGATGCATGAGAAGTAAATGCTGTTTATTTCAATAAACAAAGCATAAAGCTACAGAGGTGGCACGGTTGCCCGTGTTAGTGTTCACCTGAAGAGCAATAGGGTACTACCCAGTAAAAAAAGTGAAACAGCATTTTTATAACTTATTCTCCATGTGTTATTTAGACCTTGCAAATGGAATCCAGCTATTGTTTTGTGTATTAAACTTCTGACAGTGGTACGAGATAGGAAAAGAGTAAGATTATTGCACTATTCAACATAATTAAAAAGAAATGCACAGAAATAAGGCATTATATTACATTTTAATTCTCAAAACATAGATAAAATGGTATTGAGATTAAAAAAGCTTGGACTGAATATTTCTCTAAATCTAGAAATTAAGTATTATACTTAGATTATTAATATCTTTGAACCTTAAAAAATAACCTTTTAATACAACAAAGAAAGAAAAGCCACACAAAGCCCCCCAGGATCCATGTCTTCGCATTTCCAACCACCAGCGAAGTCAAGGAAGTTTTCACCGCTTTGCATTTGTTCTCAGGTTAGTTACTATTAGGCTGTCATTCCCTACCACAATATTTAATAGTCTAAGCTGGCTGCACAGCAAAACCACTGGTCTTGTTTTCAACAGATGCTGAAAAGAAGATTGAAATTAGCACTAGGTTTTGGTAAAAACTTACTGTTTCAAACCAGAATGTCACAACAAATTAGAAGTTCAAGGTTTGATGCTATCCCATTGACCATCCAAACTGCAAAGACGGTCTTCTGTATGACAGTATAAGCACATTGAAACAAAAACATGAGATCAGAACTACAGTATTTCCAACTTTGTATTTAGCTCCATAATTCAAGTATCATCTAGAATTAATAGTTTTAACTATTCTGTGACAAACAACTAATGAAGTGAGGAAAAAGGTGTTTGAAATGGAGGTTATTTTCCAGTAGGAACAAATTTCCCATTTCTCTATTCACATTAGAATTTTATTCTATCTAAAACACAGCTCAGCAAATCAAGGAAACAATTTCAAGCCAGTATTGATGCAGCAGAAAACAACCTTAAATACCATTCCTAACTACTGCTCTGACGACAGCCAATTCCTGGGTGGGGATGGAGGCAGCAGGGTGAGACAGGAAACCTGACAGTCTGCAGAGAGATCCACAAGGAACTACACACAGGGCTTCAGGAAAGGGGACTTACTTGTGTTTGCCTGAACCATGAGAATCAACAGTTCTAGTTAGCTGTGTTGATACAGCAAAAACCCTTTACAGAATGGTCTGGGTTGGAAAGGACTTTAAGATCAGTCCCAACCACCCTGCCATGGGCAGGGACACCTCACACTAGAACATGTCGTCCAAGGCTCTGTCCAACCTGGCCCTGAACAGCGCCAGGGACGGAGCATTCATAACTTCTTTGGGCAACCCATTCCAGTGCCTTACCACCCTCATAGTAAAGAACTTCCTTATATCTAACCTGAACTTCCCCTGTTTAAGTTTGAACCCATTACCCCTTATCCTATCGTTACAGTCCCTGGTGAAGAGTCCCTCCCTCCTCAGCATCCTTGTAGTCCCCTTCAGATACTGGAAGGCTGCTCTGAGATCTCCACACAGCCTTCTCTTCTCCAGGCTCAACAGCCCCAACTTTCTCAGCCTATCTTTATTGTTTAAAAAAGAAGAAAAAAAACAACAAGAGGGAAAAAAAAACCCAAATCCCCACCACTTACAACTTTTAAAAGTTTTAACAATGAAAATGGCTTTGTTTTTTTTTCCTCAGAATAAAAATATTTTTCCTAAGAAATGACAAGGTGAATAGTCAGTTGATGGATTCTCACCAGGAAGACGCTAACATGAAATGGGCGACAGAAAATGAGATTTATTCACCTGATAACAGAAGGGAAGTTGGTATTATTATTTTCAAATAGCTGGCTTTGTAAGAAAGCCATCAAAGAAGAGATTAAATCTTTCATCATATACAGAGACTTTAACATGTTTAACAATGCCATGCATTACAAGAACATGAAAAGTAAATAAACAATTAAACCAGTTATGAACTTAAAATAGCAAAAAGCTTCTGAAAAGCTGTCACAGACCTAAGTGCTGCTATAATTAGCGGAGGACAAGTCTAACAAGGTATCTGTAGAGAAACAGGAATACTGGGGCAATTCGGTTCAGCTGATACAACTCCTTAACACCCAAATCACACGCAGCAGTCTACAGTACCATATATACAATGTGGATACAGACACCTAATAAGCCTTTAAGTTAAGACTCAGATCTGCACTTGTCTATCTTAGAACTTTGCTGAAGAAGAAAATAAATCCCTGGGGAAGAGTCCCCTGACTGCCTTCCTCTGCATTGGGCTCCTCCTCTGTTGTCGCATTTATTACCTCCATAGAAGCTGTAAGGTTTGGTTTCAGGCTTTATCAGGTGAAGGAATATTTGGCATTTGAGACTTACTCTGTTAGCCAACAAGTTCACTGAAAGCAATCCTACCTCTATGCAAATATGGATGTGAATAGGTGCTACTGCCGTCTAGAGGGCAGCAGGGATCTGGGGTAGACATGAGGCCTTCATGCTCAGAGAAGTCTCTAAAGAGCAAATGTAGGTGTATAGGCCAGCTGGCTCCCTCAGCTATCATCAGGAGAAATGGGTATCCCTCTAAGAGTGGGAAAACCTTTGACAACATTCAGAGCCACCAGTCGGTTTACAGCTCCCAAACCACCTTGAAGGGTGAGAATCTCTGCAATAACATACAGTTAGAATACATTTGTAATTAATTTTCTAAATAAATTTGGGGCTAGCATTTGTTTTGAAACTCTCCTGCAGTGTCAATTCTCAGTGCACAAGGCCTCCTAACCTGATTTGCACAATTCCTTGGCTAGACAAAGAAGTCTGAAAGTTTCTCACACAACCAGTCCAACATTGGGATTTGGCTTTTCAGCTGAAGCCTGAGCAACAGTGTTTCCAAGAAGCATTGCAAAATACCATGTAACAATATGATTTTCCCCGTGGTAATTCTCTAAAACTCTCAGTCAGTAGGTAAACATATGGACAACATCCAACCACAGATACACTACACAAAAGGAAAGTTCAACACAAACATCTTCATCTTTGAGTCATCATCATGCTTCCCCACTTACCAGAAATGACCAGTAACTCACTAAGGTAATCAACCATTCACTAAAATGCAATAGCTAAACACAGTTAACACAACACTGTATCTATTCATAATAATGAAAATACATGCTTCTTCTAAAACATCTCAATTATACCTCTAAATATTACCTTTTCATGAATTTCTTGTGTAGACTGAGCATCACAAAATGCCACTGTGGCTACATCCTTCAGAATAGGCATTTCTACTGTACAATCCCTGCCATCCAGCAATGCTACCAAAGGGCGCGGGTGCATGGGCCCATTCATGATCGGAGGTCGAATGCCTACAAAGGAACAGAGAAGACCTGTTATTCAAGCCATGAAAAGGTGATAAAGAAAACATAGGTTATAGCTAGCCTGTTTATTCTGATGGCAGAAAAAGATTTCAAGGACTGAAGCTAGAAAAACAGGAACAAGTTTACAGTCAGCAAACAACCAAAACCTAAGAAGACCTACGAAACAAATGCCAAGGAGGTTCAGGAGGCTGAACAATAGAAGATGGATGAAACCACCAAGGGAATACTTGTTTTGAAAGATATAACCTTACTGCACTATTAAGAAGTGTCTGTGTGATCTTATCCAAGGTTTATGTTTTGATTGGATTCCACACCTTTTGTGAGCTCTAGACAGAGTGAGAAATATCTTGTCCAGGCTTGTAAGAGTATGGCTTACGGAATATCATAAGCAACTCTGAGGATTTGTATATTCAATTTACATATATGATGATGATCTGCTGAGACGAAAATTTAACTGGAAAAACAAAAAAAAAAGCCTACAACAGCAAAATGTTTAATTTACTGAAGATCCAGCGTCCAAGTGGACAGGCTAACTGCTGACCTGTGCAGGTCTGCTTAGACTTAATGGGTTTCCAAAACACTTTTGTGTAGCTTAGTCAAACAAACATATACTGAATCCACCACAGAGAACTCTCAACATGTCTCTCCCTAAATCAACATTGTGCCTGAACAGCGTAGAGTGACAAAGAAATACTGGTTAAATATCTGAAGGAAGGAAAATCAGCTGAAAGTGCAGACTTCTTTTATAGCCTCTTTATGGAGTCTAAAACGAAAAATAGTATTTAGAGAGCATCGTTTTAACAGTATAGACATTATAAATATACAAAAGTACTCAAGGGAATAATATTAAACCATTACATTTACACAAAAGTAGCTGAGTGTGGGTGGAAAAAAAGGGACTTCCTGAAGAGATAAGGAAAAGCAAAACCAAGAATATAGTACATGACTTTTTTCCTCTTTTAAAGTAAGTAGTTTTCAACACTGCAAAGTGAAGCAGGCTACATATTTTTTTGTGTGTAAATTCCAACAACACGTTTTCGTTGCAGTGTAAATTTGAAGACATTGCTTACTGCTTGGTAACACAAGTTAGTCTGACATTAACGCACAAGACTGAGGTTCCCGATACCTTCTACAAGCAAACCCTGCATCTTAAGTCCCGAGCTGTGTCAAAAAGCAAGCCCTGAAAGACTGCCATTTGCATTTTAATCCAAGCTGTACAAGATACCTGGTGAAGAAAAGCAGATTTGCACAAGTTGACAGAAGGAGCGTGTTAGTTCCCCACTGGGACCCTCATGGTGTCCCTAAACTATCCTGCCTGAACCCCAAAATTTCATGTCCACCCCTAACAAAGTCAGGATGATCAGCCAGCCCTTCTACAATCCAGCATTTAAGTTCTTTACTAATTCAAAGAGTTTTTATACTTGAAGACAGAAGAAGAGCCACTACGTTTGACTCCATTCTGTTCTAGTCCCAGTGTTTCCTGACAACTGATGATGCCAATGGACTGACACTGCAGGACTCTCACCATAGCAGAGAAGCACTCAGATGTGAAAAGTATTCACCAGCAAAGTTTTCCATTGGTACAGCATCCATGAAAACTATTTTCTGCTGTAAAACCATCAATTATAAACCTCTACTGTGACAAACATGCTTAGAAATACTTCTGGTACACAGGTTCTTTCAATAATATCCAGCTACCAAAATTGAATGGAAGGCTTTTTAAAGCTGAGCATCCTGCTAACTTAACTACTGTTACCTGTTTGAACCAGCAACAGCCACATAATCTTCATACAGTCATTTTTAGGAAATAAACCACACACTAATAATGTGGTATAAGACACAAACACTACATGAATGGACAATGGAAAGCTACATACTTACCCAGAGAATTACTACCCTTTAATGGGAACTTAATTATAAAACCCCACATTAAATTTACTTAGAAACACCCTAAAATAAAGCATGTTATAGACTTGTTCATGTTTCTCTTAAAATAGTGTATGTAACAGCATTAATAAAATGCAATTATGTCTCGAAGCAAAATGCAAAAATGACATTGCCAGCCCTACTCAAATTGCACAGAATAATCGTGCTCCTTTTACAACTGAAATGTTATGGTCATCATCTAAACTGTCAGTCCAGCAAAGCCAGCACTGCAGCAAGCTTGAAGGCTAGCTAAAATAGAATTAGAAAAAGAAAACAGATCTTTGATACTGAATATGTTGAAGATGAATGAGGAAAAATTGGGCACAGATGATCCCCTTACAGCCACACCTGAGGCACCTCTGTCAACAGAAGAGTGCTTATAGTCCAAACAGGTAACAGATGATGAGATTAAGAACTGGCACTTTTAAGAAACACTGCTCTGGCTAGAGCTCTCGCAGAAAATTATGGAACAGAGGATCACAAAACACAGCCTATGAAAATAATGATTTCTCTAAAATACATAGAGGTGTGGTCTGCTTTTCCCCTTGGCTTAGTACCTCTCTCCATCTCCACAAAGCAACTCGTGTCTCCTTTTGCTGCTAAGTGGTGCCTCAGCTCATGCTGGTGCTAAGTGGCATGTCAGGCTGAGCCCCAAAGCACAGAAACAAGAGTCACAAAAACAACTGGGAGCATAAACCCTCCCCCAGAGAATCTGGCTTTTAATAAAGTCCCCAGAACTCAAATACACCCAGTGACCTTGACCACGAAAACCCTACAAACCTCTGTCTGCCAAAATCCTCTCTGAACTTGAGCACAGACTTCCTGTTGCACAATCTTTCTGCCTAAATACCATATCACTGAATCGCAGACAATAACTCAACACTTAAGTAAACTCACAGTAACTTCATCACGGTGGCAGTCACTACTTAAAGTCTGCATTTGGAAAGGCACAGTTTCACTATGAATCAGAACCCTTTGAACAAAAAACTACTTCTTCCACCATGTGGATATGTTCTGCAAGTTTCTTATCTAGCAGTGTCATACTGTTTGGCTTTGCAGCAGACCCTTGGAGTGGCAGGATAAAGCAGTGTGTATTTAAGACCAGTATTTTCCATGCCTGCATTAACAGTAGATCACGCAACTCGGTGCCAAAGAGAAATAACTGCAAGCAGGTCAAAAGTGACACTAAACACCACAAATGCGAAACTAATTAAAAAGAGTAATTTCACTTAGCTGGCTTATTTAAGTGCACAATATAGCATTCCACTTAACACAGATAAAGATTATACCATCCACCCCCACATCCTAGAGCCTTTGTTATGGGAAAACAATCTCAGTTTTATCCTAACTTGAAACTTTCAGGAACCCCTACCAACCTGACATTTCTTAATCTGAGCTTGATCGCCAGGGTCATGAATTCGATTTCTCAATGCTTTACAATCTTCAGTATTCTGAGGCAAAATAGCAGCCTGTCATTCCATCCTCATTTCCATGTCTTTAATTTTTCTTGCAGCCTCCTGTAATCTTGAACCAAAGCTTTTAAACTTCTTATCCACTGCAACCTCTGTAGCCTGGGTGGTGTTCAAATTTTTACTAAAAATTAAACACAAACAATACATTAAAACAACATTAAGGGTCTGACTTGTGCTCACAGAAGCCTGGCAACTCAAAGCTGAAGCTTCTCACTGCATCTGGACCCTTCCCCCTACTGCTGCTGGCTTTCCACCACACGTGCTGTGCTGCCACTGGCCATTAACATTCCAGGGAAAGCAGTGGAGTGTTAAGACACACCGGACTCAGGACAGCAGGTGTACTGTAAAGAGATGTACCTGGAATAGTTGGCACTGCTCTGTGCATTGCCTAGGTGAGCAGGGATCTGAGGATAACATGTCACCTCCAACACCACCTATGCTGGAGAGCCAAGCACTCCAGCGAGTACCGGAGATGGAGTGAGAAGCCTTAACTCTGAATTTGCTGGGTCTACGTCAGGCCCTTAACGTTATCTAAATGTATTTAAGAAAAACAACAAAGCTGCCCCGACAGCTCTAATCCAGTTTGGGGGTTTCCCCCTCCACCCCACATTAGGGATATTATCTGGTGGTGAAGCTCTTGCCCCAGTAATAGCTACAGTGCCAGCGACTGCTGGAATCCTTCTGAAGTAATACCAGGTATAAATATGCACAGACAGAGCAGTTGCCCGCACCCAGCACTGATTCACCACGCAGCTAACGGGACACAGAGCTGCAGTTTGGACCAGCTGCTCTTAGGAACAGAAGTATCAAAATCTTATTCTAGTCCAGCTTTTATGGAAAAAAATCCTGGAAGCTGAAAAAACAGTTTTCAGGTGCAGAACCCAACAGGAGGCCAGCCCCGTGAACAATCATTTCAACTGTCTATGGGTCTCACAACAAAAGGATCAATGAATTTATCATCCAGCTTTGTAACAGGAGAGGAAGGGTTGTGAATGATTACCTCTCTAGCTCTGACAGCATGGACTTACAAATTACCACACCAAGCTTAGCATGAGATGGATTCTTTGAAACCGGAAACAATCACCCTAAGTGGGCTTGTTTCTAGCTGCATCTCCTATAGCTCCTGAAATATAGGTGCATCTTCATGTTCTACACTCCAAAATGGAAGAGCTGAAGTCAATACCATGAGACATACAACTGGAGGACAAGAAAGCCCCCCACCATAATGTATTTTAAACCTTCCCTAAAACAATCTTTTATGTTACAAACTGACAGTAACTAAAGTGATCACCTTGCACAAACAGCAGAGATATACAACTAGGCTGGCACCGTTTGTTGGCATTAGAAAACAAACCAAAATACAAGAAGATAAGCTGTTAAGATTAATCACTGTTAACAATGTCATTTGCACAGTTTTCTGCATTGCAGCTGTTCCGCCTGGAGAAGAGAAGGTGCATGCAGACTTCAGAGCAACCTTACAGTATCTGAAGGGGGCTTACAAGGATGCTGGGGAGGGACCCTTCATTAGGGACTGTAGTGACAGGACAAGGGGCAATGGGTTTAAACTTAAACAGGGGAAGTCCAGTTTAGATATAAGGAAGTTTTTTACTGCGAGGGTGGTGAGGCACTGGCACAGGTTGCCCTAAGAAGTGGCAAATGCTCCATCCCTGGCAGTGCTCAAGGCCAGGTTGGACAGAGCCTTGGGTGACATGGTCTAGGGTGAGGTGTCCCTGGCCATGGCAGCGGGGTTGGAACTGGAAGATGTTAAGGTCCTTTCCAACCCTAACTATTCTGTGATTCTATGAGGAATGATTAGGATCAGGAATGTCTCACTTAAGGCATACATGTTAAAAATACAGGTCATTGTCAGGTTTGTAGGCCCAAAATTTGACCTACCTTTCATTTTCTTAAATCTGTTTGCAAAGTCCATGTAATTCTTTAAATGTTTTTCGTTTTTCAAAACAAATGCTTCAATTCTTTTTTTCTGAAAAATACATCAATGCCAAAAAGCACAACACTCATCAGTAACCCTATAACAACAAACCCATATGCACATGAAATGGGGGGCAGCACCCCCAGCAAACGACATCTGTGGGGATTCTCAGAAGTGCAAAGATTAAATAAGCAGAAAAACCTCCCTTGACAATGCCCTTTTAAAAGAGTCTGTCCAACCAAACTTCCTTTATGCAGTGTAAAACACGGAAGTGATTTAAGTTCCTAACAAAATGCAAGCTACTGAAAAATCTAATCAATATTTACAAACACAAGACCCGAAAATGACAGGTTGGGCATTCAACTCATTTACAACCTTCTGTATGTAACACGAGACTAATCCCCTGTGGCATTTACCTTTCCTTTCTATTCCTACCTAGGCTGTAAATTCAGTGAGAGCTGTCACTGATTTACCATAAGCCCTCCAACAAATTTCCATGTTTTTTAAAAATAAATGCTAATATTAATTCAAGTAAAGCACGAGTTGTCAAAACAAACAAAAATATCCCACTCATAACATGAACACAGAAGCTGTTACAAATTAGATTTGCCAATATGCACTATTCAAATCCCTAGAAACGCTGTACTTCAGAAACCTATCTGAAGGTTTCTGACACCTCATGCATATTGAAGTACCAGACTTCCTTTTGGTAGCCTCATTGTTCTGTGCACACTTAGATTCAAGCAACACTTAAGATTCAAGGTAGAGCAAAACCCTAAAAGCAGTCAAGCAGAAAAACTTCAAAATCAATGCAGGTACATGAAGCAGTAAAATGGATGCAAGAAAAAAGAGTGTTTACCAGCTTTCACTATATTGATATTCAGCATATTTAGATGCTGAATATGCATTGCAAAAATCTCCCGATTCCACCAGAATCAGAGCCAACAGCTTTTGCCACCACCGTCAGTACAAGCAGGATGCAGTCTCCCATGATTTGGGATGTGGGATGGGGGTTAGAGGGGAGAGTATTTTTCAGTAAACACCAATAAGGGACAGGTACAAAAAAAGGTGACACTGCCCTCAGAAGCCTGAATTACTGCGCAGATTCAACTTAATTTCTATGCTTCCAAAGATTTCAGGAACCTGCCCCAAGTCTTGAAGTTAACAGCAACAATCCCAAACTGATTTTCAGAAGAACAAAATCTGAACTTAAGAATATACATACAGGAGAAAACTAAGCATAAGCTTGATTTCAAGCATATGTTCTGTTTCTATCAAGGTCTCCAGGACTCAGAGGTTAATGCTAAGCAAATTGGAACTTTACAGGAAGAGCACAGCTGATGAATACTGTTGCGGTCTATGCTTTTTATTTACCCAAACTCAGTAAAAACAAGTCATCTTCCTTCTTTTCTTTTTAATTTGCAAGAGACCAAGAAAAATACAAGCGGTTTCCGGCACCGTGTTGACCCAAAGATGTGCAGAGCAGGCACACCCATTATATCCTCCTGCTAATTGCGAACACTGAAATACACCCAGTCACTCTCCAGGACATTCACAGCTCATTCCCTTACAGAAAATATAAACCAAACACCACCAAAATGTAACTGTATGATTCGATGATTCTAATTCCCACCCTGGTCCACAGACTGCCAAGATACTTAAGATTTCTGCATCCATACCATTGCTATTTTACCGCCTGTGAGGACTTAGCCTGGGTATCCAAGCAATTTCTACAGAATACAACACAAAGGCCTCAAAACAGAGTATTTTGAGACTACTATCCTACTTGAATTTCCCTTTTGCTACAATCAAAACAAACTAAACAAATGATTTCCAGTTATAAAATCCCACCTTTCCCTCATGTTACTGGAACCTGAGAGTGAATAACTCCTCGTTACTTCGCCATATTCATGTAGCAAGTAAACTTGAATTCTCAGGTATCAGTCTGACAACTGGGAGGATATGGGTTTCTGTTGTGCTTTTAGATAGTGATCCCTAACTGCTCTTTCTTAAGCATCTAGTAATACTGCTGTTACTTGTCTAACAGCTGTCAGTGCACACACAAAATCCCAAATGCTTGTCAGGGCACAAAAAACAAAGGTCCCACAAGGCACATCTTGAAAGCATATGATCAGAAACAAAGTTCTGTTAAGGGGAAACAAAAATCATCTGGCAACATTTTCTATTACTACCCATGTACTTCAAATATCCACATGAAAACTGCAAGTATTTCACATCTGTCAAAAAACTACTCAAATTACATATTCAGAGCATGCTAGAACTGATCTTAACTAACACTTTTCAAAATGAAACTGAAAACAATGAATCACACCTATTTGTGTCAAAGAGCAAGCAGTAATAGCAGAATGCATTACTGTAAAATGCTTTAATAGCCTATCACCATTTAAAAAGCAAACCAAATGAGAATATTCGGTAACAACTGTGGCAAGTACTGAACTGAGAAAGCCTAAGCATCAGCAATAAGACAAACAATGTTGCAGAAACGCTGTTTTCAAGTAACAAGATGAAAACAAGCTGGTTTCAAGATAGATGACAGCTAACCCTTAGAGAAAGGCAGAACGGTTTAAAGGACTGAGCTTTCCCTGGATGTGGAGCATTTCAGCGCCTGACCACAAATACTTCACTGCTTCAAGTATTTTCAGCTTTATTAAGTAATAAGTAAAAAGGGGGGGAATGGATAAATAAATCACTGATGCTGGAGCTGCCCTAGCAGAGTACACTCCCATTAATCCCAGCTTCAGAGAAGTGCCGCCTAAGGCTGCCACTGTTTGTTACTTATCCCATGAGTTTTACAGTGCCTTCGAAGTGCCCCTGCCCACACAAGCCACAAACTACTTGGTAACTTACAGGAATCACTGCAGTGAAGCTCAGGACAGTACCTACAAATAAAGAATCAAAGAAGTTGAGAGTGATGACACTCCAGCAGCCCCGTTTGACCATAACTATGAACATTGATTTCCCCAGTTACTGATGGGGCAGTATCTCTAAAATACAGAACTGAATGCATGAATCACGCCTGCATCAAAGACGTTCTCACAGTGCACCATGCGCTGGGTGTGTGTCAGGGTACACATCCACTTTCATCTTCTCCCAAGACAGCGACTACACAGTAGGCTCATAATGGCAACTGAGGGAAGAATCCACTCTCACACACACCCTAAAGTGTAGTTTAAAATACAACCGAGCTTGTATTTCAGCCCATAAAGTTTATAGGTTGGTGGGTGTGACTTGAAAAGAAAAAAAACAAGGCAGAAAACTCCTGCTGACAGGAACTGGAAAAACAATCTGCTTCAACAATTGTAATAGGAGCAGAATGATTAACTCCCCAAGCCATTCCAGTAACAATATAGATCATGCCAAGACTTACTAAAACACTTTCCACGGAAGAAGCTTTCCTGGAGATTTTGAGGACAATACTTTAGATACACAACACAAGCCCACAATGGATTGGCTAAACAGGGCTGTAAAGTACAGCAGTCAGAGTAAATATGAAGTGAAAAATACATCCGTGGCCCTTACTGTTTTACCCATGTATTCAATATAGATTAGCATGAAAGCATTATTTTTTTACATCATATTATCAGAACTGGCACCTTGGCTGTGATTTTGATAAAGCTGAACAGCCACATAAGGTTAATTTAAAATACAAAACCTTCAAGGAATGACTCTTTATTCGCCTGTACACTATAATGAATTTGAACTATGAAGGAGAAAAAAGGAAAACTGATTATTTCTCTCCTCCAAAAATGTTTCTCCTACAGCAGTTATTTTACTGCATCAGGTTTGGAGGGTTTGGTTTTGTTTTCAACCACTGCTTGAGCTGTGTACGCTTTGGGAAAAACCACCACTTTCTAGCACTATGAATACAACTGCTTTCAGAGTATTAATTTCACATAATGTTTTAAAGACGCTGCCAAGGATCTATTACAGAATATGATTTCTGAGTGTAGCCTGGCCTAATGGCTACTCCCTGTGCTTCTTTTCTCATATTTACAGATGCTGTATAGGATGCTGTCTCAGAGAAAGAAACCCAATAACCTGAACGAAGCCAACATCAAAGGCTTCCTTTATTCTGATCCCAAACACCGAAAGCTATTTCTCTTCACAGCACACCTGTACTTTGACCCAAGAACGTTAAACTATTACCTGGGGCACTCCTTATTTTCCTTATCAAAAAGTCTGAAGATAAGCAAGCGTGGGGCCTCGGATAACCAAATCAGTTTCACATGGTTTCATTTTTTTTGAGGTCAGAAGAACACACTCAAATGACACTAAAAATAACAGTACGGAAGTATTTCACATATAGAACACTGTCCTCTCCATTTGCTTTGTAACGTAACTTCTTTTATTATTATTATTTTAGGAAAGCATCTAATGTGATTCACCATCCTCTCAACTGAACATCATGGTGCTCTATGTGTCAGCAATCCTTAGAGAGTGCGTGGGGGGAAAATACTATGACTCCCTTGTTTACAGACAGGAAGAAAGGAGGTGAGCTAGAAACTCCAAGATATCCAGCTAAAACTCTGCTTAAAACCCAAATATATACATATAGAGACCAGACTTTTAAGACCAGTGTAATTAGAAAGGGTCAATTCAACACAGTATTAAGGTTTCTGGTAAATGAGGTTCATAAACGCCCTCATGAGTTACACTCCATTATGTTCTTCTGAAAACCAAAGCAACTCTAACAAACACTGAACTGCTGCAAAGGGCTCCCTTAAAGCTCTTTTTTCTGCCTTTCTTCTTGTTTCCTCCCACAGCCACTGACCTCTGCCAATTAAGAAAATGGTTGATGATGATTACAAACTAGAGAAGTTTTGTTGTAAAACTGAGAAAGTCTGGAGCATGGTGAAATCAAAGCCCAGCACCTCCCATCCAGGGTCCTCGGCAGCTGAACCAAGCTTAAATAAATAAGATTTTCGGAAAAGATGGTCATTTTGAAGGTAGGCAAACAGGATGTATAAAAATGACAAGCTCACTGAGAATGAGCCAGAAACAACAGTGGAAGTGCCAAATAAAACATGCAGTTTAAGGCAAAAGCTGGGTTTATGTTATCATGTTACATTTAATCATAATATAATAAAAGCGTATGATGTAAGAGAGCTGCTCAACTCAGCTTCTCTTCAAGTAGAGTTTTGAGTTTCAGTTACAAAGGCTGTGGTCCCAATATCACAGTTAAAGCTGTACTGAAAAACAGAGTTAAAATTGAGAGTTATTCCCATGACTTGATGAGAAGCAAAATATTTCTTCCCACACATACCGCATACTAAAGGGGTTTAGAGAAGGGTCTGGAACGCTTGAAGTTGTTTCCACTGAACTAGTGAAAAGTCAGAAGTGTTTAAAAATGACCCGTATTTGCATTTTTTCATGAGGCTTTATTATATTTCTTTTAGGCTCTGTAGTTTAACCATGTTCAACTTGAAAAGGGTCTAGTCAATGCATAAAAATGCATTGTCTGTAGTTAATTATAGAGGGCACAAATCATGTTCTGTCTCTGTACATTGCATAAAACATTTATGTGTGCTCTAAATACACCCATTGCAAGAAAGTATCACAAAAGAAATTATTGAATTCATTATTAAGAGTGACAAAATCTTAAGGCAAAAGGGTACCTTTCATTCTTCACCCAGGCAAGATTTCTTACCAGGTTCTCTCTCCCAGCTGTATACTCTTGGTTTGATCAAGCGGTGTATTTTGGAACAGGAATTCACTACTGCATTTCCCAGTTAAGAAGCCAGTCTGTAGTTTTATTCTAGCCTTTTCCATGTATACTTTAGCTTAAAAAACATAATAAACTCACTACAGCTCCTGTGTCCCCCAATCTGCAGGCAGAGACATTTACAAGATCTGCCCACGGCACATATGTGCGTCACCCAAATGTCATCTCCCCCCCTCGCACTGACAGCCTCAGACTTCTGCAGCGTTACAGCTTGTGAGAAACGGACAGTTACAGAGAATGGACCCCGGCAACTTCCTTTTAAAACAAAATCTATACTGACAACAGATTGAGAAGCAATTTGAGTGGAAACCAGACCAATGTATTAGATGCAATAGTTTCCCAAAAAAGAAACCTTACTCTCCAGTTTTCTGAGACTAGAAACAGGAGGGATATCAGTAGCAGGATAAACAGCAGCGTTCTGAAAGGCATGCAGGAGCATTGGCAGTTCTAAAAGGAGCCTAGCCACAGGAAACACTCAAGTGACTTGGAATTTTATCATCCAACAATAACCAAAGGATCACCGACTTCATGCAAGTAAACTCAGAGCGGATCTTGAAACTCAAAATGGACACAGATTAGAGAAAGACACTGGAAGGCAAGTTTAACTGCTTCCTGCTGGCTATAATTTCTGAAGAAATGGGAGGGAATGACAGCTTAGTGCTTGCCTGGTGCAAGACAACAGCTATGGGATAACCCAGAAATCAAGACAGCATTACCACTGTTTTCCGGACTGTCATGGGAGAAAATGAAGCTAACCCTTGCTCTCAAGAATGAGAAACAACAACAGAGCAACAGGTCTTCTTAGCACATTATCTTCCCTGTTTCCTGGATGGAAAGTAAACCAAGTTAGTGCCGGTGTATTACTGTGAAAGTTGAAAAAAAAAAACAACCCAGAAGTCATTAATTCTGATCCCTAACTTTGGTTACTACCACTCCCTTTGTCCTTATCATCTACTTTGATAGCACAACTGTTACTTCAGAGCAAACCGTAGATCTGACAGTATTTTATTCACACCCATTTTTTCTCCTCCTCCTGGATCAGAACTCTCATTCCAGTTACAAAAGAAAGAGAAGAAACGAGTCCTAAGAACA
Source organism: Myiopsitta monachus (assembly GCA_017639245.1). Taxonomy (NCBI): domain Eukaryota; kingdom Metazoa; phylum Chordata; class Aves; order Psittaciformes; family Psittacidae; genus Myiopsitta; species Myiopsitta monachus. The sequence goes on along the minus strand of CM029917.1, from coordinate 110,362,463 downwards.
ACTGCAATTGGGAAAATAACTCTCCATAGTGAAAATTCTACATCCATGAGTAGCCCAGATGAGAGTCACTTACTAAGTCTGCACTGTAAACTGGATTAAAATAAGGTACATACAGTGAATGAGCTGGTGCTGGGCAAAGAGCTAAATGCTTTAAGAGGCAACTCCACTTGTGTGTTCATATTTTTGGGAAAATGATTAGCATCACTTATTGTACAGTCTACACCAAAATACATTGTGAAATGTGACCCTTGGGGGCTTTCTGGTGCTGACTCGGAGTTAAGAATCCTCATCCAGGCTTTCCAGCAGTATTTTCATCAGAAATCTGCTTTCCAGGTTCTGAATGTTAGTGACTATAAAATGACCTTGTAGTATATTGCAACGTATCAGCTTAACAAAATATCATTAAGACACTTTTTATTGCATCATTACCTTGCAGACAACTAACTTTGCTGGTTTGTAACTTCATGTAATGCCTACCACAACCTCACTGCAGCCAAATGACTGGCAAAACCAAACCGAGTTAGTGAAAACTACACACCTAATGGAAGTTTTAGTCATTTTTTTCCTTTAAGGATATAAACTTGTAGTGACACTTTTAACACCTGCCTATGTTCTGATACATTTCTTTGCATACTTGTTCTACAGGTATTTTCCAGGACACTTAGATAAAACGCTAAACTGAAGAAGGACCATATATATTCCTTAAAGCATGTTACCTATTTCATACAAAGGTAATTAAACTTTTAAGTCAAAAATGATTCTGCAGGAGGCCCGGCAAGCCCCCATAGCAGAATGTGCGGGAGCTTCCCAGTGGAAGCGAAGCCTTTGCTTTCGGTGAGTACTGTACCCAACCTGTGGATAAATTAATGAGAGACTCTTCTATCACTGCAGGAAAGCACAGATCATGCAACAGCATCTTAACTTACTTCCTCTGTCCTGAGCTTTGGGGGCCCCTTTATCACAAAACTAAACTAGCAAGTGCTGCATGAACTTACATTTACCATGGGTGAGTGCTGCAGGACCCCAACCACAGACAACAATGTGGTTAAAAAGTTAAAGGTCTATAGAAAGAGGCAATGCTGATTACTGAAAATTTAGTTCCAGAAAGAAAATGAAAGAAAAGACCAATCTAAGCCACACAAGTTAAAATTCAGTACAGGGATTAAGTCAATTAATAGTGAGGTTTTTTCCCTCCAGTGTAGTTCTCAGTCCTACCCTTCCTGGACTGGAGTACCATTCAGTGAAGGATGGGGAGGGAAAAAGAAACCCCTAGTTTAGAACAGCCACAGAAGTCCATCTTATCTCCAGTTCCTCTGACAAGTACATCAAGGTGATAAAAGGGTGAGATCCATTTATTTTTCACTCTTCTCTGAGAACAGACCCATTTGTTTATGAGAGAATGGAGGGGAAGTGGGGGCAGAGAGGAGAAATGGTTTTATTCTGTGCATACGATGAGATACTGTCTCACAGGAAGCAGCAGGGCCCTAACTTCTCTTCACAGCTGTGCCATGGTTAGTGAAAATCTGATCTGTAAATTGCGGCAAGCAAGACCAAAAGCTCTCATCTTCTGTACTGAATTCCCTTTCTCAGCCTCCAAGAAAACCACTACAAGAGGTGCTGAGCAGCTTTGGTAGAAGGGTTTGGTATGAATCAAACTATTTCTTTCTCCACTGCAGTTATATGAAAAAACATATTAAATGTGAAAATGTGGGGTTTACACCTATGGGGGTTTGTTTGTTTTGTTCTCTGATATTTTGTATTTAAACTGTCCAGAGGGAAATCAGCCATATGGTCGCCATGTAATACCACAAAATTAATAAAATAGGACTAGTGGCATGAACAATGTATTCCTCATCTGCAGATCTGCAGGTTCTTTTCATTGCAATTTGTCAAATCTTGCATGGACTTATGTTTTTTCAATAGAACTATGTGTACTTAGAGAATAAAGAAGCAGCAGTGCAGCATTACACCCATTTAGGCCAGATGAACCAAGCGTTTATTAAAGATGTACAACAGTTAGGAGCAGTATCAATTGAATTTGGTCTGCATGCTCCCTATGAAACTGTTAGTGAAACAATGTATTTAAGTCTGGAATGGGATGGGGGAGCATGAGCCAAAGTAAATGAATTCAAATCTTATTTTTATTCAGCATATCCCATCTGTATAAAGCTCTTCAGACAACGGTCTGTAGCTGCTGGGAATCAGAATGAGAGTAAATCTCATCCTGAAGAACTTGAAAGCAGCTACATTGAAAGCAGAAAGTCTGCATCTGCTTATACCAGGTCTTAAATTAGGTATCTAGTTACCTACACTTAAAATAGTATGTACTCACAGTTTCAAATGCCTACAGATGTGAACAAACACTAATAGTCTATTCCTCACGATGAAGACATGATAGTGCCGCTTGCTTTTCTCCCTTCAGCATCATGTACCATCGTGTCACCAGGAACACTGCTGCAGGAGTTATAAAGAGTCTTCAAGTTCACTTTTGCCAGTATTGAGGTTATTTCAGAAATTGCAAACTCCACTAACTAAAGTCACAAAATACCACTGAAAGTAACCCCCCACTTCTGTAAGTGCTGATCAAAGTAAATCTCTAACCTTTCCCAAGTAAAATTCAACAATCCCCTCCAGGAAAACAGAGGACACTCCAAGTGAAAAAAGGAAGGGGGACATTAATACGCATATTAGCAAAAACCTGAGTGGTGTGACTTTGCATTATTTAAAAGCGTTACATCTTTCCGGGCTTAAACTAAGATTTGGTGTTAGTCTTTGTTTCACTGATTCCATCAAGTTGTAAGTATAAAAATATTTTTTATATAAAGTACTGTCTTTTTAATACAGTACAGCAGAATATTACTTTTTTCCTCTTTAAAAGAGTACATTTTACCCTCTATGACAGAAGGAAAGATAGTTTACGTTGCACTGGAAAGCATGCAAGTATTAAGGATGGGGAATGATGAAGAACATAAATGGTTTCCATTTTCACATTCAAAACCAAGTACCTGCAAATTAATGCTAAAAGCAACTGGCCTATAAAGGAGCCATGTTTCCATGCCAACTGATCGCAGAAATACATATAATTCCACAAAAAAAAACCCATAAAACAAGAAAATAAAAAGAAAGCAGAAGTGCTGGAAATCAAGATCCTGACCATACCCAACTATTTTAAAAGAATAGCACAGAACACAACAAAGGATGCAATTCAAGATGCGAATGGTTTACAGCTAATGGCACTTCATCATTACGATACTTCTAAAGGCTGCCATTCTCTAGTCAACAAGAAAAACAGCACACAGAACACCTCTATTAGGAAGGAGGGAACACTCAACAACAGTAGCAATTCTTAGGGAGGTTTCACAGTTGGCAGAACTATTCAGGGCACATCTTTCATTAAGGCTTTATTATGTGACTTTATCTAAGAAGGTCTTGCTTTGTTCCTTGTTCACACCGGGTTGTTGTGGGGTTCTGCCATCAGCCAGCAGAGCTGCTTGCAAAGCAAGGCATGAGGAATGTGCAGGTATGTACCTGCACAGAAGCGGCTCACAAAACCCTGTACACGTAGAGGTCTGAGGTAATTAACAGTTTGTATGTGTATGAGCAACGCCATAACTGATGAAGAGATACCACCCCATTCTGTACCACAGCAACAAAATCAGAAGTTCATACATAAGATCATGGCGTATATGGTCCACACATGTATGCATCGGTATGTGGAAAAACCAAAGACTTACTTCAAGCAAGGGAGCTTGGAAACGTTGAAAAGAATGCTACAAATCAAAATATAGCCAGTTCCAAGATACTGACATTTACATGCAATAAAACCAGAAGTTGAAATATTTGTTCTTTATAACCTAGAGAAATAAATAACCTCCAACTAAAAGCTCTATAAAACCTGTGTTCTAAATTAATACAAACTGAAGACAGGACAACAGATTTCTGTTTCTTAATACGTCTATTTTATCAAGTAAGCGACGATGTCTTTCTTCCTACTTACTTCTGTTTAGAAAACATATAAAAAGTCATCAGAGGTTTAAAACAGATGAAAAATGATGGTCTCAGAACAGGAAGCTGGAAATCCCACTATCAACGCATTTTAGAGCATTTGGATTTTACTGTTTTGCTGCATTGTGCACGAACAGAGAACAGAAAATTACAAGTGCTTGTACCCATCCTACTGACTTCGTATTTATGCAAACACATGGATTAAGGGACAATGGGTCTACACAGTGCATAGAAAAATGCAAAGTTTACATTAAATGATTTTTAGGTTCTAGTAAATGAACCTTCAGTCTGTGTAGGGACCTCAGTGACCCAAGTGGATGAAAGGGAATACTTAGATGGCCACATTCCAGCTCAACTGGATAGCATGCAAGATCATGGGTTTCACCACACTTTCTTCCTCTGTCAATTCAGAATTTGCTAAGAATTGAATTTTTAGATGTGACGGGTGCTGGAGATTTAGCATCTCAGAAATCCCTTGTGTTTCTGACTACCTTTCCCCAACCTTTACTTGAGGTTGTCCAGAGCTCACTGAGGCAGCATTACTGCAGTTTGTGTAGACGCTGAAAAATGGTAATTCATCTGGGTGGAGAGGCCAGAGTTTCTGCAGAGTTCTTCACTGTATAAACTATTATTCTGAGGCAGCACACATTAAATTCCTGCTTAGGATCCTCAAAACAAATCAATATGAAGAAAAATTACACATACACTTAAGATACAATGAATACTCCTAGTCAGTAAAACTCTACATGCAGTCATGTACTTCGCAATAACCTTTGTGGTATGTAAACTGTTCCACAACTCTGAAAGTACAAAGATATGAATTCTGACAGGGGAAAATGTATTTTAATAAATTCCTATCAATCTTTAATAATATCAAAATCACCGCTACTCAGAGCGGCAGCAACTGGAAGCTGCCAGCCAGCCACAGAGCAGACAGTGCCTGAACACCCCGCTCCATGCTTCCCAGACAATTTATCCCTGCTATGTTTTGGAAGGACCAGGGCTTGCAAAGCTAAGAGAGATGAAAGGTCAGTTCAGCTTCTCAGCCCTCCACCTCTTTTCATCTGTTGTCAACAGGACTCTGCTGTTCTACAAACACCTTTCTACTTTTTGGAAGCTTCAGGTAGTTCTGTACTTGCTAAACCTCTTAACTACCATCTATGAAATTATCTGTAGAGCACAGTGATTTTTTTGTACAATGCTGCCTTGAGCAAGATCCTAAATGGGAACAGAGCAGATGACCTATGTTATTTAAACAGGAGAATAAATAAATAAATAAATCATTCTGAAGAGAGCAACAACTGGGAGAGCAAACAGCAACAATTTCATGTTCAGCAGCACTTCTCCCACAGCCTTGGCCAGCACACCCTGTTTACATAAATGAAAGAAAGAATGCTGCCCTGCACTTGCCCATTATTCCACAGAAAAGGTATTGTGGGAATGTTAACTTTCACCTGGCTGACTTCCAGATGCCGCCAGGAAAAAACACCCTTTCAAAATTTTAGCCGACTGAAGAATACTCCACATTTTTCACATTTTCCCATTATTCCAAGTTATCTATAAACTAACACTGGCCTTGAACTACATTGCATATAAAATGGATGTAATAAGATGAATAAGATGACCGACAGCTCTGCAAAGGAATGAATCAAGGAGGAGTCTTGCATCCAAACCAAACAGCCAGTATCATATCTCACAAACTGTGACAGCCTGGAAAAGCCAGCGCATTTCCAGAAAAGCAGAAATGTCTGCAGTTGCCTGTGAGAACACTTACTGTGAGCAGGAAGGAAAGTGTAGGCCCAAGTTCAGCAATGCAGCCCTATGCTGTGATGTAGACCTGGTACATGCAATAAATGTTGTCTGAAGCCTACATTCTGTCATACCATTTACACAAGAGAAACCCATCCTGCTCTGCATCTAATACCTGAATGGGTCCCATGATGGAAACAGCAACACAGCAGAATCATGGAATCAGAGAATGGTTTAGATTGGAAAAGACCTTTCAGATCACTGACTCCAACTGTCAACCCCACACTGCCAAATCCACCACTAAACCATGTCCCTGAGCACCACATCTACAAGTCTTTTAAATACCTCTAGGGACAGTGACTCAACCACTGCCCATTTAGTCTGCTCCAGGGCTTGACAACCCTTTTAAGGAAGAAATTTGTTCCTAATATCCAACCAAAACCTCCCCTGGCACAACTTGAGGCCATTTCCTCTTGTCCTATTACTCATTATTTGAGAGACTAATCCCCACCTTGCTATAACCTCCTTTCAGGCAGTTCTAGGGAGCAATAAGGTCCTCTCTGAGCCTTCTCTTCCCCAGACTAAACACCCCCAGTTCCCTCAGTCATTCCTCATCACACTTGTGCTCCAGGCCCTGCACCAGCTCTGCTACCCTTCTCTGTCCCTGCTCCAGCACCTTAATGTCTTTCTTATAGCGAGGGGCCCAAACCTGAACACAGGATTAGAGGTGTGGCCTCGCCAGTGCCCACTGCAGGGGGATGACCACTGCCCTGGCCCTGCTGGCTACTCTATTTCTGATGCAAGCCAGGATGCTGTTGGCCTTCTTGGCTGCCTAGGCACAAGCTGCTCATGTTCAGCCCTGTCAATCACAACCACCAGGTTCTTTTCCACCAGCAGCTTTCCAGCCACTCTTCCCCAAGCCTGGAGCATTGCATGGGGTTTTTGTAGCCTGAAGTGCTGGCACTTTGTCTTGCTAAACCTCGAACAGTTGGCCTCAGCCCATTGGTCCAACCTGTTCAAATCGCTCTGCAGGGCCTTCCCACCCCTCATCAGATCAACACTCCTGCCCAACCTGGTATTATCTGCAAACTTACTGAGGGTGCACTTGATCCCCTTGTCCAGATCGTTGATAAAGATACTAAACAGAAGCTGAGCATGCAACTGTGTGGACTGTAGAAGACCCCAAAACAAAACGAGCAAAAATCCCCTTTCTGCTTTAAGCAGAAGGCATTTTTCTTGCTCTTTTCCATCTGGCACTTCAAGTAGCTGTCTTTACTTAACAGTCATCTTGAAGTTTTTAATAGTTGTACAATGTGCAAACTCAAACTGAAAGAAATTATCCCTTACTTCTCCTCTTCCAAAGTTCAACTGTTAAGTAAAAATAACTCGCAATCATGTCTCTGTTTCCAAGCCTTCATGTCTCAGCAGGAGCAAGAGCATTAAGTGCACAACATCCCCGTATTTCAGTGCACTGCACATGGAGCTGCAGCCTCATCACTTCCCAGCATTTTGCTGGTTTGTTTTCATGCATGTCCTATCAAGCTAATTCCTGAAAAACAACTTCCTGATTCAGATATACAGGAGTAGGGGTGGGGGATTTTTTGAGGTTTGAAGAGCTTTAATGGTGAAAAGTACATTTCTAATTTGAAAAAAAGGAAGCCCTTGAATCACAGCAGAATGTTTTGTACAGCGCTGTATTCAGTCACAGCATGGGTTGTCCTTTTATTGAGCGCATCTACCTTAACTCAGTTCACAATGGAAAGCACACTGCCTCCAAAACCACTTTCCTGTGATACAAGACACAGACTCTACCAAGCATCTACTCAGAGCACCATTAACGAGAGAATCCCACTCTAATGTGGTGCAGTTTCCAACAGACCTCAGGTAAGCTCAGCAGCACTGAATGCAAGGTGGGACTGGGCATAGGAAAATGAAGTGAATTATCCCAAGTTACTCCTGAGAATATTCGCAAGTGTGAGAAGACTACCAAGACCATCTGCAATTCCACTAGCACTTAAGACGTGTGACAGCACTGCTGTTTCGGCTCCCCTCCCTCTTCCAATTCTCCTTTCAATAACTAGATCAAGTTTACCCTGAAGGTCAGCTCTGCAGCACTTCAGTACTTATCTAAGACTTTTAGTAATGAGAAAGGTCTTGCATAACTAAAAGAGTAAAACAAAAAAGAGAACTTCAAGAAGGTGATTCAGTTCTCATGCAGGATATTCATTTCCTAACATAGGTGTTTAGAGAAGTTCCCTTTATAGAAGCATGAATCCCACACAAGAAAGTTGCATTTAGCGGGAGGTGCCCCTGCCCATGGCAGGGGGGTTGGAACTAGATGATCTTAAGGTTCTCTCCAACACTAACTACTCTACAATTCTATGATTCTATTTATGCTCTAGTCTGTAAACTAGAACACAAATCCCCAATATAAAGTCACAGCAAAGTACCCTATTTTGATTTGGGTTTGCCGATTCCTAATTATCTTAACGCAAATGTGAAATAAGCCTAGTTTACACTTCAACAGGAGCTCAAACAGGCCTGCACTAGCTGAACTAACTTGATTTAAAATTGTCCTTAATTAAATGTGAGCAGTTTCCCAGGTATCATACAGCTTATTCATGGACTGCTTCTTTACTGGGCACTTCTGTGATCAAAGAAATCTTAGAATTAGCAGACAAGTTATTTACTATTTATAATAAGCACAGTTTCATATGCTTTTTAGAATTAAGTCTTGTAAAATGAAAACTGATTTTTACAAATTCTCTTTGAAAAATCTCTGAGAGAATGAGATGATATTTGACAGCCTTTTTTCCTGTAACCCCCCCCCCAAAAAAAACCCAAACAACCCTCCCGCCAATAAATCTTCAGGGCATTTCAATAGGTACCATTTCTTTAAGATAGTACCCTCAGGACAGTCAACCCCCCAACTGTCATTTCAATTTCTTGCTGGGTTATTTTGGGGGGGGGGGGATATTTGTTGGGGTTCCCCCACACTCCCCCTTTGACACTTTGTGGGTAGAAGAGTATATTTGCTATTTCTGTATTTGTTAACAGATTAGTTTTTCTAATGTATTTTTTTAAAGAATGCCACAATGCTGCAGAATTTAACAGGCTTAAAAACAAGTCCGGAGGGAAGGTGCCAGCAAAGTCACAAAAACAAATGCAAAGTTAAAATTCACAGTACTTCAGGTTCAAAATTACCAACTCGATGCAACATACATCTCTGCACTTTATTCCCAGGACTAAGAAAATAAGATTCATGATTTTGGAGAGTCCTCATAATCCTAGTTCTTTCAACTGAGTGACAGAACTTGTTCCTCCATTGCAGGTACTGAGCCAAGCCAATCTTTGGACAATATTTTAACAAAAGGTTGATCCTGTAATAGCTTGGGCTTAGTATGCAGGACGCAGCCAGGATCCCAAGGATTTGTGAGCCCATTCCAATTCCCCCCCGTATCAACTGGAAGCTGAGTAACTTGACATCCTGAAGGATCAAAATCTGCTAGGAGAGAAAAAGTTGTGCCTGAAGCTTACTGTTCTCCAAATTCCTACTTAAAATCCTTTCTTTTATTGCTTGCTCCAAGGAGATAGTTCTCACTGCTGAATACATAATGCTGGATTTAAATTTTAGATGCCTGCGGGGTGGTCACGAGATAAATCCCAAGTGTATTTGTATACCTCTGTATTTACAGTAAGAAGGAAAGTCATCTGGATTCCAGGATTCAAAACATGAGACCTTTTGAACAAAGACATGGCAACAAAAAGCCTCCAAAAGAGGACTGCCAAATACAAACAACATACACAACCAAACCCAAAAGGCAATGTGTTGTGAAACCCTTTCCAAACCATACAATACTATGGGAATTAAGTAAACTTAAAACTCCCCTGCAATACTCTCGTCACAGCTAATTTGTGATTTCCTGTACGCTCAGTACTAAACAGTACAATGGAGCCTCTATTGTGAGCCTCCTCCCACAAGCTTTTGAAAAATGCAAGACATTCTTTTTATCTAGACTGGCGTGGCTAAAATACATCCAGCTCCATCCAGATAAAAGGTTAGGCTCTTGGATGGTGCTTTTGCTTGTAAAAAGGAAGAAAAAGCCTGCTGCCAGGTTGTGCCGTGTTCAAAGTTCACAAAGGAGTAGTGCTTTGGTGGCTAAACTGCTGACCACGAATCTCAAGTCGAACAGATGTAGGAAGCCACTTCAGGATAAAGAGAAGATTCCACATTAAGAACTATCTGCACATTCAACACGAGTCAGATAGGCTTTGACAGTCTTTGACAGTCTTGCAGGAGCTGAAAAATCAACGGACACATGACAGAACCAAGGAATAAAGCAACTACAGTATTAACTACAGATCCTGATTGAGGGTGAAGGCAGTAAGTCCTCTAGGTGCGAGTAACTTGTTTATAGAGGTACTGAAAATTGATACTGCATTTTTTTATCTTAAAGGATCCTGAAAGCTAATACAAACCAAACAAAATGATGACATTCCACAGCAAAAGCTGGTAGGAGAAATGAAAGACAATAATCCCGCACAAGGCAGTCTAGGAAAGGAGCACAACTAGCAAAGGTAGACTTTCAGTACACAGGAGAGAGTTTGAAGAGGATGCAAAAAATACCTAAAATGCTTCAGTGGCTTTGGTTGCTATCTTTACAACCTTTCTTAGTCAAGAAATTAAGATAAAGACTTAGCTAGCCAGTTCCAGTCAGCATGGGAACACACACAACAGGGAATTACTGAAGATCACTTCTCAGTAACACTGATTATACAGACGGGAAAATCAACAACATGAGAAGGGTTGTGATACACATTAATACTGTTCAGTGAAGCACTAGACACGCATTAAGATGGTTGGTAGACCACAAATGTGAAAACGCTCATTATCTGGTTGAAAATAAACAGTTTAACATATCTGGTACAACACATTAAAGAGAAGAAATATTTAAGCATCAGCTGAAGAGTTTGAAAACTGGCTTGCGGTTATCTCTGTGAAACACTTTTGTCCTGCATGACTCTGCAAAGACTAAAGCTACGCACTCAGCAAGAGACAAACTGGCTGCAACCACCTAATGAAATTTGACTCATCTGGGAATTTTGATGAAGTGCGCCACACCATTGTTTCTGCTAAGCCATATGCTTTCTGCGTGGGATTGAGAGTGCCATGCTGCAAATATGCAAGAAGCAACAGTCATTTTGGATACTTTGGCTTAAAACAGGGAGCTAATTCTGAAAAATCCATATTCAGGTGCAAGTCCCGCAGAAGCCAACAGAAATTCTGAAGGTATAAATTAAAGATACTGGGATCTGCACTAATAGCAAAGTCATTGCTGTCTGTCAGCCCCTAGCAGCACCTCTCCCTGGCTGGAGGTATGACTAACAGCTGCCTCGGCAGCACTCCCTGCAAATCCTTCTGCAGATCAACCCAATCCAACTGGAGAGCACTCATCTCCCTGTAGCTCCTTTCTGGCTCATTCTCCCAAGTTCTGACTCACCCAGGGGCTACAATGACATTCCGCAGAGTGAAAAAAAAAATGTATGTGTAGTAGATGATGAGAACACTCTGCAGTGCAGCTTCTCTCCTGGCTTTCTTCTGAGCTCCGAGTCAGCACTGCACTGGCCGAGCATCATTCAGGACAGCACACTACCATCCTCTGCTCAGCCAGGTACAATGCTTTATAGCACTCAGTGCATGCTCCTCCATAGGGAAGGAATACAGCTGGATGGGAATGCTGCAGAAAGAGACTTGGAAGCGTTCGATTTGCCATTCCTGCTGCCATCAGACAGCAGCCATGGGCTATTCCTATTGATCATATTTGGAGGGTGGGAGAGAGGAACAACCTGCCACATGGCGCAGCAGCAACCACAGTCAGCCTGACTTTCAGAGGCTCTGACATGGCACAACAGAAAGAAGGACCTCTCTTTTGCAGCCTCCAGAACTCACGTTTCCCTAACCACTATCTACTTTGACCTGTGATTAGTTGCCAGCTGGGGTTAAACTACAACACTGTCCAACAAGGATTAAGTAGGACACCTCTTCATCCCTTTGGCATAAGCCCAGACATGTTTAGGTAGATGTGCAGAGCACTGTGCTGCCTGTGGTGGTTTCCCAACTACAGACATTTCTTGCTCCTCAAGGTCACGTGTCAACCAAGCACAGAGGGTGGCAAAAGCAATGCCTGCTTTAAAAGGCAGCAAAACAGTTATGCTCTTGTCACGTTCTGCATGACAAAGATCCAAGCACATCCTACTGGGATGGACCTCTCACCACTCTTACCACACGGTGTACCCGCATGCAACACCAGAAGATGGAGTTTATCAAAAAAATATCCTAAGGGCTGTTTGGGAAGACCATTCGTGCACATCCACATAGGGAATTTGGAATTGTGACTCAAGTAAGAAGTGTTCCTCTGCTTCCTTCTTTTTTTTTTGTGAGTTGGCATCACAGCTCCCTTAGAAAGACTAAAAGAAGAGGAACAACCTGGTGGGTGCTGGCACACACACAGCATAAGAAAGCGTGAGCACCCTTCACTGCAGACTTATGTAACTGCTGGTGGTGACACAACTCCCTGGAAGTGATCTGGGAACAGATAAGGGACAGCCACCGACCTGTAAATAGAACTATCACAATAAGCCTTAAAATATCTCACGTAAAGCAAAATTATATAATCGCATTAGCTGTGTTTTAATACCAAAGCCACAAAGGCTTTGTGTGCACCAGAAATCAAAGCTTTCTGTTGAAACCTCAACTCTGGGATTACTCTGAGCAATCGTCCCCAAGCCCCAAGGCCAGCTTTTTCTGCTCTTCGTGGAGACTCCAATCCTGGCTGACTACTACCCCGGCAGTTACACCACAAGGAAGGACCCCCAAAGGCCCTTTGAGAAAGACAGGTATAATGAAAGACAAAAAAGCAGAGATGAGCAACATCCAAAATAAATTAATCACAGAAAAGTTTGGGTCAGGAAGGACCTTAAGACCATCCAGTTCCAACCCCCTGCCACAGGCAGGGACACCTCACACTAGACCATGTTGCCCAAGGCTCTGTCCAGCCTGGCCTTGAACACCGCCAGGGATGGAGCACTTACCACTTCTCTGGGCAGCCTGTTCCAGTGCCTCACCGCCCTCACAGTAAAGAACTTCTTCCTTATATATATAAATAACATCATGAAACATGCTGTAGCATTAGCAACGTGTAATTCAAAGGGAAAAAAAAATAATCAAACAATGTCAATTTTCAATTATGATGATTAGAGACAAACTGGGTAATTAGTAAATGAAATAATGATACAGGAAAGATGATACGTCTGAGATGAAATGACAAAAATATTTCATAAAAGAGAAGTTAATTTATAATCATCTTCCTCAAAAATTAAATTCTTGCTCTGCTATAGCAAATACAAGCATGTTATGTTTTGCACATCAAAAAATAATTAACCTATTCATCTAATGCACAGATATTTTTCAGGAAAGGTTTCTTTTGAGTGATTTTTATTTGTAATTTTACCATATGAACTTTTTTTCCCATTATTATTATTTCATTACTTTTACAGCACCAAAGAGGTGAAGGCCTGGCTCTGCGTCACTGTCCCACTGCCAACTAAGCCAGCTTTGGCGCTGCTAGCAGGGAAAGCCTGAGGGTGCGGCTGAGGCACTTTGCGCTCCAGATACTCCCTGTTCCCAGCCGGGATGCAGACAGCAGCTACCAGACGGCACACATTAGACAAGTCCAGGGACTTCCTCGCATTCCTCGAGGAACGGGACAGGTCAAGTTCACAACCAATGCGAAGGTTTTTACTCATTTCAACCATCAAACCCAGGCTGAACATCAAAGGATGAGGCCCCAAAAGCACCTAAAAAAAGTCTAATCCAGGGATTCCCAGCACCCTTTTTCACATCATAAACCATTTGAGACACTTAATCCCCTTCCCCCTCCCCACAATACCATTGCATAAGGGCATACATCAGTTTCAGCCAGCCAACACTTTCATGCTGCCAGATTCCCAAAACACTTTTGAGCACATTAAATCACCTGGGGAGATGGCCTGAGGATTACTGTGTATGTGAAATGATTCTATCATAACCACAGCTCAGAGATCCCAAAACACCCACCACAACTGGTAGCGCTTGCTACGCTTCTCCCAGATCTCCCAGATGAATACTGGTGAGGGAGCAAAGGGTTGTACTGCAGCAGGGAATGTTAATTTTAGATTTATCTGCAGTGCATATTTGCTATCTTTTCCTGATCAATACACAGATATAAATGAATCATCATCTCTGCTCTCAAGGCAGTAAGAGGAGAAAAGAGACCCAAAAAGCACAGCTGGGAACTTCTGCCTTCCCAAACTGTAAATCCACTGTTATGCTGTCTGGGAGTGAGAAAGCACGTGTGGCAGATGAACTAAGGCTAAAGGGCCATGTACTACAACTTTTATCCTCACCTTAAATTTTAGGACATGTATTAAAAGTGTAACTCCATCTCTACTCTCTCACTAAATAAATAATTATGGGGCCAGGAGGTTAGGGAGCCTCAGATGAGGCTGCTGTGTTGCTATATACTGCCAACTGCTATGGGATTTGAAAGCTTGACACATGCTGGAGAGTATCACCTCATCAATGTTCCCAGCTGGCCTGGGAGGTGAAAACCTAAATACCACTCTTTAAGGCAGGTCTCTAACACACAAGTAGCCAACCCCTGCAGACAAGCCTCAAGAAACACAGTTATTACAAAGGCATGGCAGGTTAGGAAAGACAAAATGGCAACAAGCAATTGCAGTCCACAATATTTGCATGGTTTCGAGGGTTGCATTTCACAGGTATTAATTAACAAATTAAAGATTATGTTGCTTCTCAGCGTCTTTACTTAGGAGTCATTTAAATCTGTGCCTTTCCACACACTTATTTGCTGTTCAAACTGTTTTCTTGTAAAATAGGCTTTTTTTTTTTCTTTAACTCCATTCTTAAGATGTTTCTGTGAACTGCTACTCTGGGATAACGTCAGTTTTCTCCCCAAAAGGGACTACCCAGACTAGTCACCAACCCACAGTAGCTGTTCTTATGATACAGAGGGACTGACTTTACATTTCAACACGTTAGCGAGTGCACTGCTGCATTTGTATGATACCACTTCGCAGCATACAGCCCAATGCTAATCTCTGGGATCACACTTTTGGCCAAGTACTGCTCAGTCTGTTTACACTGTAAATAAAAAAATAACTCTTAGAAACAGAGAGATTAGTAAATTGAAACATCGTCGCACATTTTTAACAAAGGGCAGATGCTATTTATCTTTATTATGCAGAAGGACAAGTCAAGAGCTAACCAAACTGACAAACGTAGGGGCACTTGTAATTTGTTTTGTCATGCTATCAGGAACTCCACATGATGATAAAGGATCAGAGCATGTACAATATTTACAATGAGGAGGTTATTACATGTAGTATACTTGTGCTCAAAAGCTGCCTGCGCCTGCTACTCCTTAACTACATATGACAACTGAACTGAAAAATTCACAGAGGTGACTGTAGTAGTTTCATTTCAAAATAGCAGTTTCATTGACTAAACTCTTCTACTAAGCACGACTACAGCAAATTTCAGGATTTTTACTATTTTATTTCATTACTGAACTGGCAAATAACATATCCCTTGATGGAGAAACAGAGGATCTACATTAATTTGGGGAGTTAGGGGATGTTCGCAGAAGGACAGAGAACATACTACTGACTCGGCACTAATTCATGCCCTCAATGCCATCAAACGAATGCAGAGAAACTCCACTCACATCCCAAGTATTATTTCATATTAACAACTGACAAAAATGAGGGAACAGTTGAACCTTCTCTTTTTCGCTCATAGATTTATGAATCACAGACACCCCGTAAGTATCTATTTCTTGTTCAGACTAGAAAACCACAGCAGGATGGGGGCAGAGGGCTGTTTGTTTCATTTTAGTTTGAGAAACACTAGTGAATTACAAGTGGACATCGCATTTTTTCCCTGGCTTACTCTCAGGATGATTTGAATAATAAATTGAAGAGGGTATTATTTGACAAATGCTAAGGAATCCCAATATTGAAATCTTGCTGCCTTTGGGGGTCAATAAAAAGCAATGTTATAGAAGATACTAAAGTTAGCAGTTTAGGCTGCTAATTTTACATGCCTGCTTCACCAACACATGGCTAAAAATAGATAAAAGAGATAAGAACACAGAACAAAGAGATGCACTGGACAATTATCTTTCCACTAGAATGGTCTACTTTACAGCGAGCACTTTAATCCTTTTGATGTATAAAATATATAGATTTTTAAAGCGTTAATCAATGAGCTTTCAATCTACAACAGAAATTATTTAAATATATTTCATTTGTCTTCATATTTTCTTGTTCCCTCCTATTGGGACACAATAATGAGGTTTCAAACATTTTAATAAGGGCATCATGCTACTTGCCAAGGGGCTCGAATGCTAAATAAGAACATTTACATCTCCAAGACCCAGGAGAAGGAATCAGTGCGCTGCTCTTGAAACACGTATGTGCATGGCAAATATGATAGTTAATTTTAATTTGCTGGAAAAAGAAGACGACATTCACTTCAGTTTATTAGGCCTCATTATTTTCAAAAGAGGCTAAAGGGATGATCATCTTTAGCTGCTCCGTCGGCCTAAAAGCAAGCATTCTTCCTGATAAGGACAACAGTTATTAAAATATAAGGGAATATTAAATTGTTAAATTAAGTTACAACAGGTGAAATCTTGAAACAACACCCCCAATAACAGTGTTTTCTGCCATTATTCTGCCCAGATGGGCACTGACTGAAATCCTGACTTTGGAATTTAATTATTTTAGAGAAAAACAAAGCAGCAGAGCAGCCTGACTCGTATCTACACGGCAAGCAGGCTTATTCTCTGCTTTGCAGCCTTCTTCTTGGTATCATTTGCTTACAAATGATCATGTTTATAAACACAATCGACATTCTGTCTCCTTATGTCTGGGGGAACAACAAAAAAAATAAGCACCTTTGGATTAACATGACAATTTACACTAAGCGATTCTGAAGGCATATCTATAACATCACCCCATGCATATTACTCATGTTACCTTAAAACCCAGCAGCAATCCACAAATGCATTTGCTAGCACACGGTTAAAAGAAACGAAAAAGAAGACGAAAGAAAGAAGGTAAATCCAAATTCATGAGGAGAGCCTTACCTCTCTGATACATAACCCGTCCGCAGATCTAGCAAAATCATTTCAACAGCCAGGCCTTAAGCACTTTTTACAGCAATAAGACGCCGCTTTTAAACTTCCTGTTTATTGAAATATTAGCACAGCTTTATCTCCCCCTCCGTGGCACTTTACCAGCATTTCTCTGCAGCTAAAAGCCAGGGCACAGCTCAGCCCAAGAGTAAACGGGACCGGGGTGGGGAAGAACCCCTAAATTGACATTCTTGATGCAGTTTTAGCGCCGTTTCACTTTTTTATTGAAGGAGGAATTATCCCTGCAGCCGAATTCCATTCGCCGGGCTGCGCCCCCCTCTTCGCCTCTAATTTTTATTCCTCTTTATGCTTTTATTCAAACACCCCAGCGACCGCCAACAGCTCGCAGGCAAAGTTGCGCCGGCGATGCGGCCGTCAGGGGAGCCCCGCTCCCGCCGGCGCCGGGCACACAAAGCCCAGCGCTGCCGTCGCTACCACTGCCGCCGGTAGCGGCGGGGGCCGATCGCCGCCTTACATCCCCCCACTCCCCTTTCCCCATTCCGATCCCCACCGCCGCGACCAGGCCGCCGCGCCGCGAGATCGGTTACCTAGAGGCAAGCCCTTGTTTAGTAAGTGAGAACTTCCCATTGAAGCGCTACGTCCGCGCCCGCCGCGGGGAGGAGGCCGGGGGAGCACCGCCGCTCCGCGACGCCGAGGCTGGCGATGGAAGCGCGGCCCGCCGCGGCATATGGCGGCTGCTCCGCGGGCGACCCCTCCACTGAGGCGCTGAGGCGCGCGCGCGCGCCGCCACCGCCGCCGCGCGCATGCCCGCCCGCGCGCGCGCGCCCGCGCTACCCGCCCGCCCTCAGGGCGGGGAGCGGCCGCCGCCACCGCCTCCTCCTCCTCCTCCTCCTTCTTCTTCTTCTTCTTCTCCGCGGGGTCGATCTCCTGGTTCTACGCGGGCACCGGAGACAGAATGAGAGCGGGGCGGGCGAAAGCGGGCTTGGGAGAGCCCCGCTTCGTTCGCTCGTCTCACCGAAAACTCCCAACTGCTTTTAGGACATAATGCGGCCGCTTTTGTGCTTTGTTTTCACTAAAGTTCCACAAACTTGGAAGATTACCTGCATTCGACACCCTCCCTGGTATCCCAGAACATTTGCGCTTCTGGTGCTTCAGTATTTCTTGTGGTTTGTCTAAGGCTTTTCTCTCCTGTTTCACTTCTGTTAATTTATAAACATAAAAAGAAGCCCAAAATCAGAACACTAATTCTGCTCCTAGTGAGTGTAAGCAGGAATTAGTGCTTTCAGTCGGAGCCCTTGCGCTGGGCCCAAGGCCCCAAACCATCCCTCTGATCCCACAGGGAAGCAGCAGGGCTGGGTAAACGCTGCTGCCAGTAGGGACAGGTTTAGATGAAAAGCAGCAAAATCATCACAGAATCATGAATAGTTTGTGTTGGAAAGAACCTTAAAGCTCATCCAGTTCCAGCCCCCTGCCATGGACAGGGACATCTTCCACTAGAGCAGCTTGCTCCAAGCCCCATTCTGATGTCCTTTCCCTCTGGGGATACCCTCACACATTCCCACTAAACCCAAAGTGCATGGCAACTGGCACCAAACCCTCTTCAACCGTCACCCTTGATGTGTAAATGACGAAGCTCAGCTGCTTTACTACCCGGCTATCTCCTTCTCCTTGCTTCATTGCTGTTCTGAGGCCACCACAGTGGACCCTGGGCCTCCCCATCCACAGCTCCCATCCTTTCTCCCATTTTTGGGCCCCCAGGTTAAGCTCCTGTACCTGCTCCCCCAGAAACCACCAACTACAAAAAGGACCCATTCTGCTGCCATGATACCGTGCAGCAGTACCAAATTAATCACAATTAACACCATATTTATGCTACTTGTGCCATAGATATCACCCAGGGCAGGGTGGACCCTCAGAAGAGGCAGCTGGAGCCTGCAGGCGCCATTCTGAGGAGACGGAAGGCGCATGATGGGGTACCGGAGGAGCGGCCGCTGCTGTGGACCCGGGGCTCAGAAGCACGCATGCACTGACAGGGAAATAAGCACGAATCCACCGGTCCACCTCTGCACTGCCCAAAACGGAACGGACACTGACATTTGGGTCAAAACCGGGTGTTATTGACCCAAACCCCAGCGATGCCCCTTCCGCCTTCCCCCGCTCCGCGCCGCCACACGGGGGTGCCTCCGAGAGCCCGCCATTCGCCAACCCGCCCAAACAGCGGCGCCGGCGGCGGACGACAACCGCAGTCAGTGCGGCGGCGCCCCCACGGCCGCCCGTGTCGGCTGACGCGGCCCCGCCTCGCCCCGCCCGGGTGAGGGAGGCGGTGAGGGTGGAGGGGCCGCTCCGCCGCCATGGCCCCGTGCCGTGCTGTGCCGTGCCGCCGTCCCGCCCCGCTGCTCAGCGCCCGGAGCTCCGGCTCCGGATGCAGGGGAACTTCTACACCTCTCGCACAGCCACCACCCTCCCCTCCCCACAACCCGCGACCGGGCGGCGGAGCCGCGGCTGGGCGCAGGCAGGGTGTTCGCTCGCTTCGTCCTCTCCCCGCAGACGAAACCGGCGAGCGAAAACACCATATTTTATTGTTTTTTGTTTTTTTTTTTTTTTTTCTTTTCCAGTAATAAAACGCTCGGTTTCTGTCAGCGGTTACGCCGCAAACGGTCCCGCAGCCTGCGCTCCCCAGCAGTACCTCAGAGGTGCCGAGGGGCCTGATACCCCCTCCGATAATGACTGGCGATGGCCACGACAGGCCAACCTCTGATAAAAATAAGGTATTACTACGATTTTCTGAGCTCAGCGGTGATGCGGAGGGAAATAAAGCTCTTACCAGCCTGCAGGAGAGGGCAAGCCGGCCACTGAGCTGGAGTTTGGGGTGCCCTGGCCGAGGGGCAGCGAGCTCGGCGTACATCTGTCCCAATGAACATCTGCCTGTCCCTCCACCTCACACCATGCCAAGATCCCTGCGCAAACTCTCAGTGCCTCCTCTCACACGGTTTTAATCACTTTGTGGGTGATCTGAGAGTTAAATCTGCCGATGCTGCACTCCGGGACCAAGGGCGATATTTAAACATAAGAAGCACGTGGAAAGGGAGGGGTAGAGACGAAGATTTAAGGGGGTTTCCTAATTCTGCAGGATTGCAATACTTAGAATATAGGTGAGAAGTGTATTAGAGAATACAAATAATTACAGGGACTCTCAGGCAGCAAACATTAGCAATTCACTTTGATAAGCGACATGCTCTATACTCGGGAGCAGATCATCTCTTCTGTGATTCTTATGTAGATTTTCCTGTGCTTTTTGGAGAGATTTTCTTTGCTTCCTTGTTTGCGAGGGGGATATTTGAACCCAGAGGTTATAACGTATGGTTTCAGCCTCCCACATTGTGCGGATTTCAGGAATCCAGGGCACAAGTAAAGCATTTTAGCTCATAGGCAGCCTTTAGCAGCCTCGCCCAGCTCCCTAATAACTTGTTTTTCCCCATCGTTCTCCAGTTATTGTCCATTTCATGGGGTTATTCACTAGAATCAAGAGGTAACTCCCAAGACCAGTTTTATGCAGCCTCTGATTTAACTTCATTTTCCTCCTGCTTTCATGGGAAAGCCTTTTGTGGCTCCGTGCAGACGTCTCAGACATCCCTCAAACAACATAGTTTCTCAAGATTCTCACTGTGCATCACTAGGGCAGCATCTAGCCAAGCGCCTCATGTGGGGGTTGTATAAATAAACAAATTTGGTTTTAATCACTTTAAAGTGGTTAACCACTTTATTGCCATTTATAGATGTTAGCAAATACAAAAATACATACATATCAAAGCTGTAAGCAGAAAATCATGGTGGGTTGTTTTTTTTTTCACTGCTGAAGTTGCCATGTGGCAAAGTATCAGCAGGAATGAGCATTAGGTGTAGAACACGCTCAAACTGCAAATGAAACGTCTGTGAATACCAATATGGATATGGAAGTATCTCAGGGAAAAAAAAAAAAAAACCAACCAAACCCTAATAGTAGAAAATGAAAACTCAGCATTGAAATGAAGAGTTCAGTTACATTTCTTTTATAGAGAAACATAAGCAGGAAGAGGCAACAAGACCATGTCCTCGGTGGGGTTACATGACTGGGCAAATGTTTAGTTCTAAACTGGAACTGCTGCCTCGAGGAGGGAGGGGAGTGTGGTACAAAATATTATGACAAGGGGAGTGCTCTAAGTGAGGATAAGTTGGCATGATGAACAGATGGAGTATTCAGTAACAGGAGGTTATTAATACTGCAGTTTGGTATTCTCCACGCTACTTCATGAAGGGATTCATATGCTTGCTCTTTTTCCTTTCTGATTGTACATAGACTTAACAAATATGCACACTGGAGGTAATGCCCGACTTGCTTCCCTCTCAGCACACATGCACACATCACAAACCCATCTTTCCTGGGAAAACATCATGCGCTGGATCCTCATCTGACGGGACCAACTACATTACTTTCAGTAGCAGAGAGCTGATTTGCACCCGCTGAAAGAGACAGGTTATCTGACCCTTTCTCCCCTATGGAAAGGTCTCTCCACCCTGCACTGACAGCTGCCACAAGGCACCTGCTCCAGAGAATGAACTGCAAAGACTCTCAAGATGGAACAGAGAATGAAATAACTCAGGAGCAATCGACATTTTCCTTCAGAACACAATGCAATGCTCTTTATGTTTAAGAAAATCAAGCTCACGTCCGCCCAGCCGTGCTCCCCTGCACAGTTGTCAGTGGCCTAGTTTTAGACTGGACATGAGTAAATCCAGGAGCACACCAGAGGACTCCAGCCAAGCTTTCCTCTGCCCCATCCATTTTACTTCCTATGTTCTCCAGCTTGCCTCCAGGTCACCAAACATGCACTGATCTTCACATCATTTAGACCATGGCTAGACCATGGCTTGTACAGCTATAATATAAGTAAACCTTCCACAAAGCCTAACATTCCCCATCCTCTTATCACATTTTGGCACTGCTGCCACTGCAGCTAATTTTATATTTTAACAGTAACGTCACACAGCCGAGTGTCTTGTGTGTTTTGCACTAAGGATTACTGCGTTTTTCGAAGCCCCCAAACTGTTTCTTGGCTTCCAAAGAGTCAGCTGGAGGAGCACATGTGCTGAAGAGTAAATACATTGTTTTAAGTGTATCTGTTAACAGCCATATGTATAATTTAAGTACAAGTTTTATTCCCCCCAGAATGTCTAAGCATAAGGGCATGACCTTGGGCTTTCACAAATTAGATACATTAGGGTACAATATCTTTAGCAGATGTGGCTTTGAAGATACTGAAAGAGGAAGTTTTACTGTTGTAGTGTCTAAGCAAGGAGCAAAGATATATGTCGAATGAGCTCTGAAGTGAATAATGAGGTTTGACAATATTTTTACTTCCAGATACTGTGATTGTGTACTTACAGATTTTCTTTAGTTTGCCACAGCTGTGCGTGCTGGCTCTTTGAGGCATGTTTTTGCTTCATTATCAAACATGCATCATCCATCATAACAGTTTCTAAACCCATCGTTTTAAAGCCTTTATGCATTTTTAATCAAAAAACAAGATTATATTTCAATGCAATATCTGAACTTTTGTCAACAGTAAATCCTGGAGATGCTATTAAGAGATCCTAAAAGGGATTTGTGTCAGAACAAAACAATGGTTGGATGAAGCAGAACCAGCACTTAGACTTTATCCTAAAAAGAGATCTATAAAATGTCTAATAAAAATACCTCAATTCAATTTATTTCATATCTGGAAAGAAAACTTTGGAATTAAATGTTTCCTTACTTCTTCCACTCAGATCCTGAAAAGGATTTGTTTATAGAACACACACATAGACATCAGTCTACCTTCATGTTGCAATTGCACGTTTTAATTACAGCTTCTTTTTGGTTTGTTTTTTTTTAGTTGTTAACTTCCTCTGTGTGAAACTTCCTGCTGTAGGAAGTTAATGCTTCCTGGGTGATGTGAAAGAGAAAGCCATTTTGCAGAAACATCTTTAGCAGGTTGTGAGAGGGAAATGGAAAAAAGAATAATTAACAAAAGGGAGACACTTCATCTTTAAGAACTGGCGGTCATCGCAAGCATGAAATAAAATAGAGGACCTTCATCTACTGTTAAAAAGAAGGTCTGCTGAAGAATCAAAGTCGTAGGTTAAAGTTCTGCTTAATGAACAAGAAGTTCAGCTGTGTCAGACATTCAGTCATTTTTGAGATGCCAAATGTTCATTGCTCCTTTCTCAAAATGGAATGGCTATACTAGCTCTGTGCTGGAAATACCAGCCGTGCAGATGTGAAAAAGCTTTGCAGTGTGTTGAATGAATGGAAGAAAAATTCCCTTCAAACCAGTGAACACAAAACCCTCCTCTCCGCTGATGTTACGTGTATTAAGTGACTAAGAGATTTTCTTCTTGATCTCACCCTCTTCATACATGTGCTAAAAACACAAGAACCAGGGTGGAATTAAATCCTCTGCACTTTCTGGTTACTGCTAAATGAGAAGTATCATTTTCTGACTAGTCAGGAGTTAACAGACCATTTCCAGGAAGGTCTCTGCTCTGGCTGAAGAGAAAAAGAAGACAGAGATGAACAGCAGAAGCAGCCTATTGAGAACCATTAGTGGATGTCAGCCATTGTACATCTGTTCACAGTGGAATAAATCCAGACCTGAAGGAACAACTGCAACCTGCCCCATATGGCTCACTCCCTTGGCAGGGCTTCTTTGAGGATTTGACATTGGATGAGGTAAAGGAGAAGCAGCGCAATCTGTGTTCCCAAGAACGAACAGCCAGTTAACATGAAAGAACAAAAAGTGGCTTAGTAACCCAGGGGAAGATTTTCTCCTCCTCATCTGTCTGAGATTTTGGAGCCCATACAAAGTTGCAGAGATACTACACCGAGGCTTCTACCAGTCCCTAATAGTTTAACTTTAGCCACCAACAGAATTCTATGGACAGTGGACAGCACCTCAATAGGCGAGTGAGACCAGTGATCCTGCTGTTTCCCAGGGTGTTAAAAAAGGCATCTGGAATATACTACACTAAAAAATTCCATTAACAATTATAGTGCAATATACTTTCAACATAATGAACCAGAACAACAACATTCTGTATTTACTTTCACAGAACTGGATTGTAGCAGATTACTACTGAGTAGTAATTTACTTCTCAAGTTTGAGATCAGTCTGGGGCTAGTCATGAAGCAAAGTATTATATTTTAGATGATCAAGGGCAGTTGTCTCAGACCCATACAGAAGAGTTATGCCATCTGATTGTCTCTTTAAAATTATAATGAAAAACAGATACTCTATTTGTGATGCTGCATGCTGTATGCAAAGCAGCAGATCTACATATTAAGGCCAACTGAAGGGATCAAAACCTGCAAGCTTGTAGTAGATTCAGTAACCTGTTTGGTGGTAGTAATTTCATAGGCAATACAGAGAATACTTAACCATCCAGTGGCCTCAGGAGAACCAGTGTGTGTCCTTAGTGAACTCGCTATTGTGGGTATGTCTTCAGACATAGACAGTCTGCTCAGAAACTTAACAGATGTAGAAAATCAAATTCAGATGTGATGTGCAAGAGGTGCTTTGGCCTACACGGATTCAAGGGCAGCCCCCTGCCTACCACGCTTCCAGAAGAGAGAGGTGCTTAGGCTGCAGGCTTTGTCTCTGCTCTAGCTTTGAAGCCATAAGCAGTTCAGATTTGCCAGTATTACTCCAAACATGAGGTGACTATCTGCTCAGAAGTGGGATTAATTATTTTGGACCTGGTGCCATTCTAAATCAGCAGCAGGGGCATCTCTAGGAGATGCTGCGTGTTCATAGCGATTTCAACTGGCACTGAGTTAGTGGTCTCTGTGCTTCAATGTCATTTGCACACTATCATCCTCCACCTCCTCTTCAGTTCCCTTCTAACACCTACTTTTCTCAAAGATGCACAGGTAGCCAGGGAAGAAAGCTGTAGTTGTGTCAGAAATCATTTTAAAGCTACCAAACAATTATATTCACACTTACAAATGTCATTCATGCACTAGGCGGCACAGAGAAGGTCATACTGCCTTGTCTGAAACACGTACCACAAAACTGAGGAGAAGTAAACTGAGGAAAAGTAAAGGTATGAAATCAAACCAACATCTTCCTAAGCATTTATCAGAGACATTTCTCTCAAACTAACCATGAGGCTTATCGGTCTGAAAAAGTAGCAAAGATACAAAGGGATGCAAAAAGTAAACCAACACCTCTTACTTGAAAACGTCCATTTGCTGTCAAGGACTTTAAGCACAACTATGCACTGGGATTTATATACGTTTTTGACATGAAACAAATTCTCCTGCTTTGTCAAATTTACGTGGGATGATTACAAGTTATGAGTTGTGAATTTTATCCTCTTCCAAACTGAACACTGCTTTGTGCCCTCATGAAACACTGCACTACCAGCACTCCACTATCACCTTGCACCAAGATAAGGGAACAGTTCATTATCAAGCAAAAGTGACCTCTACTGAAGCATCACGCCAGCTCCTGAGGCACACACAATCTCTCTGGCAGCACCTTGCTTTTCACTGACTGATCACATCCACGTACCATTAAAATCTGATAATACTACACCATAACACTACTCAGCATCTGTACACCATCAGTCAAGCACTTCCAATACCTTCAGTCACTCACATGTTGCACAGCAGCTGTAACAAACTACAGAAAACATTTGCACATCAAAAAACCTGAACACCATTGTTTGAACGAAGTCAAGTCTGCCTCCAGATAACTATTAGAGAATTTAATGGACTATAATGAAAAGTGTAAGCTCTAACTGGATTCTTTTATCTTGCTTTAATGTCATTTTAAAAGCAGTGTATCCAGACATTTGTAAACAAAATAAGAAAAATGTCCCATTGAGTATGTAAAAATAGAAATAACCTCAATGGACAGCCCTTTGTACTCTAAGAAAACAGGAAAATTCAGAGTGGAGGAAAACAGTAGCAAAGAGATGGGCAGTGAAAATCAATTCCATAGTTACAACATATGGAACAATACATGGGCGAGGCAATCCATAACAGTGAACGGTTCAACGATTTTCGAACAGTAAAAAGAAACTAGCAAGGTTTCAAGCGTAAAACACATAATCCATTAGCCACAGAGACACATTTCATGTTCTCTACTTATAGATCTAGCAATGTACTAATATTTCTATACCTCTCCCAGCACGTGTATACTTTCCTAACAAACATTTTATTGGGAGGTACACCTTTTTTTCGTTTACTCAACCAAAACAAAGACTCTTGTGCAACCTTTTTACTTCCAATTCTCAAGATTTAAAACTCAATAGCTGAAAAGTAAACTGCAAGAAGTCTCTATCCCTTTGCAAGGCTCCTGAGACACGATTCAAATTCCAAAGGACATCAGTTTACGTGGCAACTTACAGAGTGATATGAAAAAAAGCTCCTTTTGTATTGCTGTAAAATATAGAGAGAAGCAGACTGTTATCCTAGCAAAGCCTGCCTGATCAGAGTACTTCTAGAAATATAACATACAATTGCACTATAGAAGAAAAGTTGATTCAAATAGGTGACAATTGGTATCAACAGATTTACAGCTACTTGAGCTGGTATTTATTGGCAAATACCCTGATTTACAGACTAAGGCAGCCCTGTGCCTTATGATAGGATGGTATTATTTAAAGATTATTGGATAAACTTTCCAGAAGTCTTATAATATTGCACGAAGAAAACGCTGCAGAGAGAATGTGTCTCATGGAAATGTTTGCTAAACTGTCGCCGTTGGAATGGTTCAACTCCTCTATACAAGCAAACACCATCTGACAGAGATGTTTTGTTGAATTTGCATCACAGCGAGCACAAGTGTGGTCCTACAGTTGTCTGCTGGGAACTGCAGCATCTCACAGGGACCACTACTATCGACAGCAGAGTCGTCAGTGCAATTTTAAAGGTAGCAACTCTTATGCCAGGCAGGCATTGCCAAGGTGGTCAGACTGATATATATGCAGTATTTGTGATTCATGATGACTTTGTGGAAAGCCCACAAAGAGCTCATCATGAGCTATGACACTGAATCATAGAATTGTTTAGGTTGGAAAAGACCTTTAAGATTATCAAGTCCAACTGTTAACCCAGCACTTCTAAGTTCACCACTAAAGCATGTCACTAAGGACCTCATCTACACATCTTTTAAATACCTCCAGGGATGATGACTCTGCCACTTCCCTGGGCAGTCTGATCCAATTCCTGACAACCCTTTTGAGGAAGAAATTTTTCCTAATATCCAATCTAAACCTTCCCTGGTGCAGCTTGAGGCCATTTCCTCTTGTCTTACCGCTTGCTATTTGGGAGAAAAGGCCAACCCCCACTTCACTACAACCTCCTGTCAGGCAGTTGTAGAGAGTGATAAGGTCCCCCCCGAGCCTCCTTTTCTCCAGGCTAAACAACCCCAGTTCCCTCGGCTGCTCCTTCTCAGATTTGTGCTCGAGGTCCTGCACCAGTTCCGCTGCCCTTCTCTGGCCCGGCTCCAGCGCCTCGATGGCTCTCTTTGTAGTGAGAGGCCCAGAACTGAACACAGGATTCAAGGTGGGGCCTCACCACGGCTCATCTTCAGCCAGCAGTCAATCAGCACCCCCAGATCCTTTTCTGATGACATTTTCTTTTCCCTTGCTTCAAATTCTCAATTTTTATTTGGGTCATACTTATTCCTATGGCAAACAGAAGAGTCACTGATATTAGAATAACCTTTCATTAATCTGTATTACTTTAAGTACCTGAAAGAATGGTCACAGTACAGGCTTATACATCACTATGGGAAGAGTGAAGTTCAGCAGACATCCACAGAAAGGAAAATACATCCATGCAAACACGTCAGGTTCTTAATTAAAATGATTCAATACGCCTTATGAACAGTGCAAGTTGTATCAGGGATGATGAAGTTACCTTAGGAAAAATGTACTTTAAATTAACTAGCGCAGGCTAAAGACAACTGAGCTGTAATAATAAGTAAATGTATATAGATAATGTATAAATAATTCATCAGCTTTTCCTGAAAGACCTGGGAACAAATGAGAATACTCTGTGGATTGCTGTACTGTGCTGATCTCCAGCTAAAGTGGCTTGTGAGACCCATGCCCCAGAGAGGTTAAAGTTTGTGTTTGTCCCAGAGGATGCACCTATATGATTAACATTACAGAGAAACCCACATCAGCAAAAATTATCACGAGAGGAATGAACAGTACTTCATGTAGATAATAAAGTCTTAGGAAGATATAACCCCACCCTACCTTGGTTCATTCTGAATGAACATTCGGAATGTTCTTCCTTTCAAGCACCACAAGTGTAACTTTACATATGAAGAACTGAGAGGGAAGGGATGCCTTTTTGGTTCGTTTCTCGAGTTTTTACAATCACAACCAGAGTTAAGTTTTCTCAGTCTATTCCTGGATCTTTCCTGACAAGAGATTTCCAATTATACTAAAATCCATGGCTGGTTGGAGATGTAGACAGATGTCTGTGAAGCCACAGGCTGAGGTCATCAAACTCATCTCGTTTGTGACCTAAGCCTAGTCTCTTGGCTCTCCTAAAAACAAAAGAAGGGGGGATCGGGGAGGATGGAAAGGACACCAAAGAGGCTGTTTGTTAATCTCTAGAAATTTGTTCTTGTTAACTTTTAATCTAATATCACACACAGATTTTAGTAACATAATGGCCAACAGGATGGACATTGAGAAGATGCATATTGGGTCATCTACCATTACTCCTCCTCACAGTGTAATTGTGATTTCTGGCATTATTAGCAGGCAACTGTCTCTTACTTCCCGAACATCTAACCAACCAGGTTTTCAAGAACTCACAGCTAAATCTAATGGCAAAAGCAGTTTTACTGCACTGAGTGAAACTGCTTAAATTTATGCACATTTTACAAAACAGATCCATTTCTCTGTTCTTGAAACAGCCAAAGAAAAGAAGTACCATGCTGATGCTGACATCGTTTCTGCTGCTTAAGGGAAGATAAAATTGGGTCTCTCAAAGCTGCAGGCAAAATACTACAATGGATAACAGCTCTTCCTTGTGTATACATGATTGGAACGGCTGTCTCCGTTGGGCGCTGACTGTACGTTGTGAGGCACAGAATGGATTCAGAGAAGATTCTTCTGTTAGAAACAGTTCGTGTGTACATGCAGTATTCAAACTGCTTATTTTACAATCACTGCTGCCTGCTCCCTGACCCCAGAGATGCCTTTTTGCTTAAAACAACCATTGAAACCTCCTAAACACTACAAACCCCCACAATGTAAATAAATACATGTACTTATTGCACAGGGGTTTCCATCTGAGAAATAAAGCAAAGATAACATTGATAATAAATTTTCTGAATCCTTTTCCCTCTGATGGCTGCAGGGTAGTCTAAGTTTTTACATATAATCCACTGTGATGATCAACACTGTTTCTGTTCTGCTCTTAAAAACAGAGAAAAGGAGGAAAAGGGTTTGTGCAGGAGCATTGCCCAAGCGTTCCACTTGCCCTGTGGCGAATGGGGAAAATATGTCAATGTGAATTATTGTACTGTCTCCATGGATCAAGATTTCTCTTGGTGCATTCAAAATTCCACTAAGAGAAACAATTGCTAAGAGCATTTGCTACTTAGCCTGCTAGCTGGAATCAAATAAGACCCTGGGATCAACTAATGCTAAATATTATCTTTTCCATTGATTTTCTCTCCCTACATTAACTGAGGAAAGAATCAGCTAAATAATTTCAGGCGGAAAGAACAGCGTATCACTCTCACAAGGACATTCAAAGAATTTAAATAATCAAGATAATTGCGAAAGAGAATTCTGAGCAGCTTCTACTACCAGAAATGGAAGAATACCACAGTATAATTTTACTTCATTCTGACACAAACAAGTTGTACTACATATTGCACTTACTACACACGGAGTTACAGTGGGGAATGTACTACCTCTTCTCTATGGAAACTGAGAACACCCACACAGATGCATTAGAAAAAATAATTCCATTTTTGTGCAGTTCTGCATGCCTTTCATACTCAAAGGAGTGAGCCAAATACTAATAGAGATTTCAAGCCCATTTTCTCTACTGGAAGGCTATTTTATGGGTATTTAGTCAATTCTTTTTATATATATCTCTTTCCTAGCACTGGATTATGGTCTCAATTAATTAATAAAGTACAAGTGCAGAAATTCATGGGCCATTGGGCGGATGTGGTATGAATTCATTTCTAAACTTCTTGATTGGGCCAACAAGAATGCAGCAGAACAAAAATGAACTACTGGTGAAATCCAGACACTGCGTACTTAACACTTTGTGGACTATTTCTACCAAACAGTACATTATTTTAACTAGAAAGTAATTGTCTCGATTCTTACACTTCATTCATCCCCAGGATTCATAAACTTCTAACGAGGTCATCTAAGGCAACCATGAAGATGCAATAAGTAAGAGCTTTGCAGGGCGTCTGAGTTAGCACTACTGACGTTCCACTTAGAAAAGTCAGTGCTACCCAGAACTGATTAAAGCCAACACACAATAAAAGGATTATGAATCAGTTCGCTTAGGACAGATTTGTCAATGCAAAACTGTCTCAGCAGAGATCTTTCTAATGGGTATCTGTCATCATCTCCACCAATGATGTGGACACAGATAGAAAATCTTTGTCAAAATGACTGCGAACATCAGAAAAAACAATAATAACTGTCTGTAAAAAATAACAGCAACAGCGCAGGCACACGGTCATTTTGGATCACAGATAAATGAAGATCACAGAAACAAATCATGCTTTAATAAAACCAAGATGGAAAGCTTTGCCATTAGAAAAAGACTATTGCCACACCGACAGCATAGGGAACTAGAGCATTAAAAGTACTGAGCAAGTCTGTGAGCTCCAAGAACAGTACCTTCACCAGAGGAGATATGGACACCAGCTCTGGTGTCCATATTCAGTATGTTTGAAAGGATGCAAAAAGAAAAACTCACAGCTGAAGAAAATTGCCTTGAAGAACACAATGTATTTAGATTGCCAACAAAAAAGAAGAGAGATAACACGGTTACACTTTGTAGGATGAAATACCAGACTCTACAGGACTGCTTAATCTTAGAGGAAGACATAATAAGAATGAGCACCTTAGAATCTCATTCAAAATTTGTACTTTCTAGCTTCTTTTTTTTAAGTGGATGTTATTGCCTATACTATCAAGGGTTACGGTGGTTGTCTTCATCTTCTTAATACTTCAAATGCCTTTCTGAAAGATCAGGCTAATAGAAAGTCTGGGGCGGAACTGTATCAGAGATACACGTGATACAAAGAGGCTCAAAGTAACCTGGAGATTCCCCCGTGATCCTACACTCTGGGGAGCTACAGCTCCAAAAACATAAAGATCACTAATTGTTGGTCACTGCTCTGCTCCCTGCTGGCATGAACAGATGATGTCTTCCACTGAGCATCATCTACTGATATAAATCTCTCTCTGCTCATGATACCCATGAACAGGAAGCAATTACTACTGAGAAGTTGTGATGAAGAGGAATGTCTTATCATAAACCAGCTAAATTCCAGGAGAGAGCTTGTGATGATCCCACTGAGAGCACTGCCAACAGAGTAGACTTCAACTGGACGTCAGTGGGAAGCCCCACACGCACTGAAATCAAGGACTTTCAGTACTAGATTAATAGCAAGTTGTTTTTATTGTCATTAAATAACTTAACTGGGGTTCATGCACTTGTCCACCACAGTGCACCAAGGCAGGGATGTTCAGAGACTGGCAGTGAAACAACAGATCACTGTGCCACATGCTTGCAGCATGGTCTGCAACAAGATACTTTCTGCAGCTCCTTCATCACAATACATAGGGGACATTGCTGGCAGAAGTGTTTTCAGCAAGAAATGATGAGATGGCAATGTGCACTTCTTAAGTACCAATGCTACTGCCACCCTGCTCAGGTTTAGCTCAGTAAGTGCTTCTTTAAGCACATCCTGTACCATGCACTGCAAGACTATTCTTTTATCTGACAAGTATAACTGGATGCTGCCCATCAGTTTTTGGCATTTAAGCTGCTGACATCTTAATTGATGACACAGCACAGTCTTTTCCATTCAGTTTGCAAAAGAGTTGTGCAAGTTGGAGCTTAGAGGAATCATGCTGGCAAGAGCTTTGGTAAGGGAACTGAACGTCTCGTAACTGGGAGAAATCAGAAGGATTACGGCACTAGCCAAGATTCATGAAAAGTACAATCGCTTCTTGATTCTGTCATCCTAAATCACTTCCCTTCTACGTGTCCAGGTTCTTCGTCTTTAAAATATGTTTAGTATTTGCTTATTGAACACTCATGTTTGCTGCCAGAGCAAATCTATGAAATATTTAGACACCCCCCTGTAACTGAAGAGTCAATACACCTAATGAGATGTATGCAGGAATCCATTCACCCGTGGTACTGATCTGTTGTGTCAGCGAGATGTCATCATTCTATTTCAAAGTAGGTATTATGAAGATTGGATGGTGCTACCCTATAAATAAATACCTTAAAACAACCTATATAAGTTAACTAGCTAACTTACAGTTTGCATTATCCCCCAATCTGAAGAGTCATCTGGAGACATGGAGTACGCACAGGAGAAATTAAGATCAATAAAAATAGTATTAGCCGCATTTCCACCACTAAAAAAAAAAGCTACTGTTGTTATAAGAAAAGATTGTCAACCCTAATCTGGTTTATACATTTATTTTATTGATGATAGGTTGCGCAGAAGAATTAAATACAGCGGGTGTAAGAGAACACTGCTCCCCTATGAGATGGCCATCGCAGCTCCTGGCTTTGAGCAATCTGTGCAACTGTACTCCAATCACAACCGTATCCATTAATAAGACATGTCAGTGCCTCCATCTGCCTGTCTGCTCTTCTCATCCTTCACTTTGGCTGTTTCCAGTAAAGATGTACGTGTGTTTAACTCCACATGCACCATGGGCAGTGCCACGGACGTCCCGCCACTGAGGTACACACACACACAGATCCCCCAAATCCTACTCAAACCAGTCTGCCACAGAGCTAACTCCTCATCACTCCCCCACAGAGCTGCTATTAATTGCATAAAACACTGCATGGAGGAAAAAAATAGTACATCCTTTTCTGGGACCTGAAACATACACTAATCACTTCTGCAATAATTATGGCACATGAAGTGAGTGTAAACTATGTACTGGTCTTTAGCATCCACAATCCGTTTAGCCTGCAAACAGCATTTTCTGTTTTCCAATTTATTGGGAAAACTAAGAAGCAGTTTTTCTGTCTTTATAGACCAAGCCTTGATGTTACTGAAGTCAATGAAATTTTCCCATTCAAGTACACAAGACCCCAAGACTGAAGGTTCAGGTTAAATTTGTAAGCATTTACTACACAAAAGACCAACTAACACAAGGTAATTTCTGCTTCCCAGAGCTCTAAAATAATTATGACCATGAAACAAAGATCCTTGGTTTTCAGACAGCCGTTTTCAGGTGGTTACACTGAAAGTCTAGAAGGATTCAATTAACATTTAATAACTGTTGAAGACAGCACAGTTCAGTGTGCCAAAATAAACTTCAGCTCACAGCTGTATTAAAAACTTGAAAGATTTTCAGTAAAATAAATCCATATTTTATTAACATGCTTGCTACAGCCAAAGGAATAACACATGCCATCATAAAATAAATGCTTAAATCAGTACTGTACACTGTCTTGGATATTGCCTGCCTTAAAAACAACTTTCTCTGTAACTCATTCTGAGTTTCAGGAAACTGCAGATAATAAGAGCCATCTTTTGCCAGAGACAGTCTTTCAGCTAAACTTTCTCTACTGTTACGGATTAGGTATAGGCAAGGCAATAGGAAAACCAAACACCAGCTACAAACAGGTATTTGTGGGTAGAGAAGTTGCTATCCTTGCTGGCATCAGGCGGGCAGCATATACAGGTCTCAGGAGGGGATGGTTTTTGCAATGGAGTCATCCTGTCCCGGAGAGCCCTCTGAGCTCCCGAGCTTGGTGCTCCTGCAGTCGACCTGCCGCTGGATTTACCTTCTGTCTTTGATCCAGCAAGGTCAAGCTGGATGGGGCTTTGAGCAACCTGGTCTAGTGGGAGGTATCTCTACCCACTGCAGGGGGCTGGAACTGGATGAGCTTTAAGCTCCCTTCCAACCCAAACCTATCATGATTCTACGATCAGGGAAGGGTTGTCAAGTTCCATGCACTTGTCCCACCTTTTTACTGATTATAGTCAAAAGCTGCAGTTCAACTCCAGTATCACTGGGTGCCTTCACCTATTACTGCTGAGTGAGCAGGATCTCCTAAAACAATCCCTGCAATCCTCCACTTGCTGCCGTCTCCAGGTAGACCCCACTAAACATGACCCCTGTGCCTCAACATCCAACCGGAGCTTTACCCCTCTGTGCCCACTAGACTACATCCATCCCAGCACAACCTCCTAACTTGACTAGCACTGTCAGAGGGTGTGCTGACAGCCTTGTTAAAGCCAAGGGAAACGATGGCCACTGTTCTCCCCTCATCCCCAAATCCAGCCAGGCTGCTCAGACAGGCAGGATTTATCTGTGTTAAATTCATGCTGACTGTTCCCAGTCAATTCCTTCGGCTTTGTGTCCCCAGAAACACACCCCTAGTCTCCATCCTACCAATGCAGCAGTAGAAACCTTGATGCTCAAGTCTCAACTTGAGCTCTGATTTCCCTAACACCACCCCTGCATTCCAGGGCAGTATTGAAACTCCTCCCCTATGGCCTCTCCCTCCTTCCACCCATAGGCTGCCCTCAGCCTTCCAAGTTTACTGGAGGCTGTGCAAGGGCTCCACCGATCCAATTTACACTTACCATTACCTGAGCAATTTAATCTAATGATTTGCTTCCACGTTTCATTCCAAAAGCAGAGATATTTTTTTCCTTTTTAAACAAAGCCTAACTTAGGGAATGCTGACATCTATAATGGTACTTGGATGGCAGCACGTGAGTAGCATTTAAGAGCCTACTGGGAGCAAAATTATAGTTCTTAAGAGTGTGGCTTCTAAAATCTAATTTAACTGTTGCCTAGGCCTCTTCTTAAATTCTTATCTACTTCTTCTTTAAAGTCGTAAATCCTGATGAGAATATACGAACAAGGTGGGTATTCAGAAGAAATACCCATTTTTATTTTTTGGGTGTAATTTGGGCAATTAAAAAACCTAAGCAGATTAAGCAAGATTTCTTAGAGTCTTCTCTTCCACAGAAGAGAGTCTTCTCAGCCACAGAAACGTTATACTTGGGTACATTTCTGTAAGTGTGATTATAGGTCCATTTATATCTATGGCATTTTAGTACTAATTGCACAAGCACAGCTAAGCAATTGTACTCGAAAATCTGATGATGGAAACAACTTTACCTTTCTTGCATTCACCATCACTGAAAAAAGAATGCGGTGATCTATTCTTTTGATAAATAACCCATTTTCTGGATGGTCTAAGCACAAACCTTGTGATTTCAATATAGTTCAGTCTGCTCAATGTTCCTATGAAACAATTTAAATAAGATAAGTTAAAGCTCCATCAAGTCTAACTGATGGCAAGCTCACTTTTGTTTTAGTAAGGAGTTTTTGTCACATTTTGTTTTATTGAATGGCAAATAAACTGCCCTAGAGATGAAAGCTGGGGCTAGATAAACAAGTATTTGTTCATAATTAATGCATAAAATGTTATCCGACTGATGTCAGTTGATGGCCTTTTCATTCCTGATCACCAACTTAAGGTCATTTTTTAAAAGTACATCTCTCAAAGTGATTGTGATGTTCACCACCTCAAACCACATGGAGGAAAGCACAGGAGGGCAGCCCAAAAGAGATTAAGATTTCTGACGTAAACCACTGAATTGAGGAGGGAAATGTTCTCAATTTAGTGTACATCTGAAATGAGCACTGTGAAATCACGACACCCGTAACTTGCAGTAACGTTGATTTATTTAGGTTTCAGAGGAAAACATCTGAAGGAGGAGAACTTCCCCTTCGTGCCTTTTAGCACAGCCTTGGGCAGGGTGTTAGTGGCTGCTTTGCAAGAGAAGCGGGTGAGCTCAGTCGTCCTCCCCTGGGCAGCCTCTGCTGGTCTGCCCTCACCCCCAAACTCCTCCCTGGTGTTTCCCACGTTGAAATACTAACAGTTTGCTGCTCTTGACCTGAAGAGTCGAAGTGACCTAACTGCAAATTTTGACCTCTCTGTGAGATGGTACAAGAGGGGAAAAAAATAACCCTCCTGCAGAAGGTAACGCTTCTATGTCCTGCTTCTGATGCCAGATCTGTTCAATCCTGAGGACGTTACTCTGTTGACTTCATTTGTACTGATCTCCTGTGGTACCAGACTGAAAGCCGAATCTGGAAATTCCCCTGACAGCTTCTGAAGACACACACAGGTTTATGCTTTCGACTTATTCTGCAAACTGATCATCCTTCTTTTTTTCTTTCAGTGTTAATTTATATAACAAATTCATGAGCTACAGTCATAGACATCACAGTAACTCTGGAAAACCCACACAGAGTTTCCTATCCCCAACATAGTGATGAAGAAAGCACCACAGCCCTCTCACCAAAACACCCTTTGAGCTTTGAAGCATATTCTAACAACAAAATCTGGACTTTGGTCAGTAAAGGAGCATGTCCAGAGCTCAGGACCATGGCATCCTGCTCACTCTTCCCTCCTCCATCCTTTGGCAGCTGTAGGTAACACTGGGAGTTGCTCACACTGATCTGTTGCAAACCACTGCTTCCACATTTCAAACTGAACATCATCCAGACAACTCAACTTCAAACTTTTCTGTCCTCCCACCTCCTGCTTTTTAAACGCATCCCTAACTTTGTAACATTGCTCTCAAGAAAATGGAGCAGAAAAGGCTTTCAGCATAGAAAAATATTCCCTAAATGTCTTACACGCAAAATGCATGGCTAATGGCGTTCTATGACACTAAACCCAGTACCGGTGCATCTCATCCCCACTGCTCAGTTCCAAGACTGATACAAGGTCATGCAGGGCACCACCCGGACCAACAGGACATCTCCACTAACCCAGTGGAGAACAGCCAATTTACAAAGCGATATTTGTATGCTCCCCCGTAGAAATCACGCAGTTGGGACACAGCGACATGTCACAGATAGGAAGGAGAAGCTGAAGGTCCTGAAGACCTGCTACATCTTGGGTTTGTACAACTGTATGTAAGCCTACATAAATGAAGTTTATTCATTTCCTGGAAAATAACACACATTTCCATCCTCACATTTACAATATGTACTTGACAACAGAATTTTTGTCACTGCTGCCTTCGCTTCAACTGCACAAATATTTTGACACTAAAGGTTGCAAAGGAAACGAACAGATTTTATGTCAACGCAGACCAGTATGAAAACAATAAACCCTTGGGTCACCAGATTTACTTGAGTAGCCTGGTCTGAACAAGGAGATTTCTTCCTGTGAATGACCATTTCATGTCCAAACTAAAGGGAAGTGCAACACAACTGTGTCATTTGATTATAAGTATCTCCAGGAAGTAAGTATTTGCCCTCTGCCGAATAACTGGCATGTCTGGAGCTCAAAAGGGGAGTGACCTGGTCAGAAGGTATAAGCGTGTAACTATAATTTATATATTGACTTACTGTTTCTGTACAGGCACAGAAAACAACATTCCCCAAAACCAGACCAAAAAACCCACGGTGTTGAATGCTGTGGAAGGAAAGCGGGAAAGGAGAGGATCCTTAAAAGCTTTCTAATTTAAGTATAAAGCAAAATAAAAAGTGTTCCTCATGGTTTAGACATTAAATAAACACAGAACAGTAATGGCCAAAAGGTACCTCTCAAATCCTCATGGGGGGAAGCAGCTTCTCCTACTGACAATGAAACACTGGACTAGATGACACAGCACAGGCCACATCCAGTGTCTAACGCCACACAACAGATGAGGTGAAACAAGCCACAGAAAGGATGTATTCACATATTTGTGTCTGTGAAACATCAAAAACAAACTCAGTGTGTGGGTACCAAAAGACAAATTCAATGGATGCAGCCAGGCTGTCTCAAGGGTGTTTAAATAGGTGTTCATCACCCTTGCAGGAGACAGAAGCATTACATTTTAATTGCTAGCCTTTATAACCATGTAACAAAATACTTCTAATAACTGAAAGGACAAATGTGATGATTAAAATATAGTCAATCTTACTAAGTTGTTCTCCAGTCAAATGCAGAGAAGTAATCCCTTCCCTAAATTATTTACTAAAGACATTTGCAAGAGGCAACGTGAGCAATCGCCGCTTCAATCTTTGTTTCCTTTCTCAACATAAGCAAGGGAAAACCAAGCACATACAAAAGGAAGAAAACAGTGTTTGCAAAACAAATGTTACACTTCTGCCTTCAGGAATCTTACCGGGTATCAGCACCATGTCATTTGGAAAGATGGAATTCAGCAGATCTCTCAACACATTTCTTACCAGCTTCTGCAGATACCCGGCTTCGGTGCAGCACTGCTTGTGCTGCTGCAACACCAAACGTAGGTAGAAAGTAAAACAGCAATTAATCTCTGCAACACTACCATGAAATATTTAAAGACGGATCTAAAACATTCAAACCCCGAATCTCTTCTGGCCACGATGCCAGTTTTTCCCAGACTGGGGAACATGAGAGGCATGCTGGAATAGTTTCATCCAAACATGGAAAAAAGACTGAGGAATACTGAAGGACCACTAATACTGAAATGGTAGAGCTCAACCTGAACCAGGAGGGGGGGTGTCAGTATTGACCCAGTTACACAGAACTATGTCCTTTTGCTTAGAAAGAAATACAAATTAGAGAGAATTCCTCATTGCAAACACATCCTACCCAAAGGTACCAAATGCCTTTTCCACCTAATTATGTTTTGAATGCTGCTCCTACCCATTTGGGTTTTTACTTCTTCTAACGGTCTACATGGTCCATTGATCCATCAATCCAAAAACAGAAATGACAGAAAAACATTTCAAGGAAGTAACACTGACAGCATCAAAGAGGAAATTCTGTCTATTAAATAAAAAAGATGAGTGAAGGTCAAAAACATATAGGGTAAATAACATCAACGGAATGTTAATAACGTAGGTATTTTTAAATACTTATGAGAAATTAGAAATTAAATACTGAATAGTCACTTGATTAAATTATTTTAAAATGGGATTTTGCGTCTTACATAGAAAATAAAATACAATCAATGGAATTTGTACATATTCCAAATATTTGACGCACAGTATCTATGTGAAAAGAAACTAATTCAGTAATAAAAAGATAATCAATGGTTTCCTTGCCAGAGTTAAAAGTTCTAAAGGTGCAAAGGGGTTTTGCCATGGATTTTCTTTTCCTATAATCCTGTAAGATCCTGTGAGATTGAGGCCATGCAAAGCAGGACTTGTCACACATCGCCTGGCTGCCTGCACTATGCTCCCCAGACCTGCCGACGTCTGAATGATGTCCCCAGATGGG
This sequence comes from Myiopsitta monachus, assembly GCA_017639245.1. Taxonomy (NCBI): domain Eukaryota; kingdom Metazoa; phylum Chordata; class Aves; order Psittaciformes; family Psittacidae; genus Myiopsitta; species Myiopsitta monachus. Next base: position 110,322,971 of record CM029917.1, on the reverse strand, counting down.
CTGCCCCAGCAGCACTACCAAACGGACCGACTGGACCCGAGCTAGGTCAGCTTTTATGAGAAGAACCAAAAGCAATGGCCATCAAAAAGTGAAAATTAATCTGAAGTTTGGGGCTGACTGTTTGAGTGCAATGTAAGATCCATCACGACTTTGGCACTGATGAAGTGAAGAATGCCGTAACTCCAATACACAAGTATTTTTAAAACCCACAAACCACAAAACGCAGAAACAACAATCTTCAGACGTTGAAGGAAGAAAAAAAAGGGAAGCAAATATGCTGCTGCAGCAGGAACACTGCCATAAAGATTCAGGGGGAAAAGGATGAGTGGTGAAGGCATCTCTTCACTTTAATTACCACTGCACAAGTGTTCAAGGCCACGCTGGACAGAGCTTTATGCGACCTAGTCTATTGGAAGCTGCCCCTGCCCGTGGCAGGTGGCTTGGACCAGATATCTTTAAGGTCCCTTCTGACCCAAACCATTCTGTGATTGTAACAGCCACAAGAATGGCTTCTGATTCACTGTAAAGGAAAGATGACTCTGCCTGAGGCTGAGACACCAGAATGAAGAATGACCTATAAAATACTCAAAGACCATCACCTTCGTAAAGCTATTCTGGAAGCTTTCTGCAAACAGTACAGTGTGTCCCCAGCACTAGTGGAAACATCACTCTTCCTCCAAAAGCCGTTTCTGTTCACCTCGGTGCCCAGTTTCCACACTGCCAGTAGTCAGCACGACTCTGAATACAATCTTTAAAAGAACTTGGCAAGACAACAACATTTTCAACTGGTCTTTTATGTGAAAGCATATTTCTTCAGGTGCTTCATCAGCACATGGACACAAGCAGGGTTATTACACTCTGACAGCAGAATACGAGCAGGTTTGGGGAGAATGGGGGTTGGTTTTGTAGGCAACCCTTTCTTAATGTTATTTTATTTTCTTAAATAATGACAGAGCAGCTGGAGTCATCCCTCTTTCTTTTGCTGAAACCAAAAGAAAACAGACTGAAAATTGGCACTGTAGGTATCATCTGATGCAAGTGAAGTGGAATAGACAAAATCCATTTTCTTTTTGTATTGAGTCAGCAACTGCAAGAAACCAGATGACCTCTGGAACAAACCCCAATATGTACTTACAAATAACAAGTTTTCACAGGGTTCTGTTTTACTTCTTTAATTCCTCCTATCTCTTCACCATCTGTCTGCAACAAGAAGGTTCTCTCCTGACCAAGTGAGTAGTTAACATAATGCAGTAGACAGACTGGCTTATTTGAGGTGGGCGATGACGAACAACTTGGGCATCGTGACAAATAACATACATGTCCTGGTACTCAGAGCTTATTTGAGTGTAGGGAAAATTACAGTAAAAAATAAAATATTGCTGCAATTCCACATTTCTCCTCTTTTATTTCAGTTTTCCTGGTAAGAACAACTTCTCTTAAAAGCAGATGCTATTCTATTTCATTTAATAGGATAAATGGAAAATTCATATGTTGAAACTGCTATAAGCATGAACACATGTACTGCATTTGCAAATACATTTAATGATTAACACAGAATCATAGAATAGTTAGGGTTGGAAAGGACCTTCAGATGATCTCGTCCCAACCCCCAACATTATTCAACATTATTCCTGAAGTCCAGATGTTGGTCCATTATGTTTAGAGTGATACAATATTAGTAGGTGGTTAATCCCAAACTAGATTTATATCCTTTTTACATGTTCTTTATACTAGTTTACGTCAGTTTTACGTTAGGCTCTTACAATAACAGTTTGAAGATTTACAACGGTACAACAATAAATCAAGTTCTGCTCTCCGTCAATATTGTCTTTAATGAATTAGGAGACATTTTGTATATAAAATAATTAAGTGTGTTTCAGATATCACATTATGGAGCTCTACTTTCACACCAATCTTAAGGTACGACTAAAACTGACTCCCTTTTCACGGAGAGCGTAAAATGCTGAACACCACTAAAACCAACTTTCCTTTTTGTTCAATACTCTGAACAGCACTAAAGAGAGGGAGTACTATATTTAGTAATGAGAAAACAGCTTCTAAAGTTTCTTGCAGTAAATGCATGCAAGACTCAACCGCTACCGTGCCAACAGGGAAAAAAGTACGTGTAAACTATAGACTTCGCAGTTGAAGCGACAGCAAAGGTGAACAGGCTCCAAATGAGATGCAGCATTTCTTAGTTTCATAAATACATTCCATCTCACATGCACAGTGATGGGGTGATTCATTTCTGAGCCAAAGCTCATCCAATAAAAATGTGCACACGCAGGTTTGTGGAAGGTATATATAAGTACAAATTCTGCATTTAGGAGAACTGAAGCTTCTGCATGTAGTGGAAGGCACTTACACTGCAACAGAACCAAAATTAACTTGGAAACCTGCATTTAATGCTGGAAAAATCAACCAGCTAGGAAATAGGGTATCTTAAAAATTTTCCAAACAACCTATTATTATCCCTATTCTAGTAACATCTGAATGTGCCAGATGAAATCACAGCCCCATGGCATGAACTCAGAATGAGCAAATGTCTCTCATTAGAGATGAAGTAGATAAGACAAAGAGAAATAAAGGCACAGCCAGTTGAAGTGACTTGGTTGACGTCAACAAATCCATCACCAGCCAAACCAATAACATAAAGCCAGTCAGCTTCTTACAGCAGCACAGTTAGAAATCTGACCCCTCAAACTGGTATTTACAAACTGATGTTTCTAGGCATCCCGCATACCTGTGCACAGAATTCCTTCTCCTTTCCTACCCCAGACCCTGAAGACACTTGTGCAAAACCCAAGGACCAAACCACGATTTGTGGGTTTGGAAACCAACAATAAGACTTTTTTTTTATGTTTTTCTTCATACCTTTCCCCACTCACCTGAAAAGAAAAGAGTACTTTCCTAAAGCAGCAACAACATTTCTTCTGCATTAATTATCTTTAAACCTTTAGTCACCCATGGCACTACTGTCACAGCGATCAACAGAGGCATTTATGCTGTCAACCACACCAGGCCGAGAGAAAAAGGCAGGAATCTTAGAAGTTCTTCTGGTTCAGATAATTTGAGTTTCCTTTTTTTCTGGGTGGGCAGTCAGTACCAGGGAACCCTCTTATGAACCACAGCGATTCCTCTGTGAGCTCATTGCGCTGGTACGCACAACCCAGAGTCCTAAAGATGCTGTGTCCTGACAGAGCAGACTTGGACCTCTGCAAGGCATTTCGCTGCAAAGTGTCCAAGAGAGGAAACAACACAGGTTATGGCACTGCTGTTCCTAGTACCAGCCGGGGAAGGGGAGGACTGGAAGAGCACTGGCAGTTGAGTAGGCTTCCAAGCGATCTTGGTACACGCACACATCAGAAACACAACTGCACAGCTGAAAACCATCCCAGAAAGCCAGCTTCCTCCTTCCAGCTTGGTAAACCAAAAGCACTGCAACTCTATGGTTCTCTCTCAGTAACTATGCTAGATCTGTGCGCATACAGAGAAGTGCAAAACTAAGTTGCCACAATTCATACCAAAGAAGAAAAAATAGGAGGAAAAAATGGCCTCTATATTTTATTAAACACAAATTCATCTGCAGCCTGACCAAAGCAAATAAAACAGGATGGCAGCACATAAAGATGCACATTAAACATTTAGAGAAGTGTCATTTATGCACCAACTCCATGAACATCAGACTTGAAGCATGTCAGGGCTGCTGCCTGCTTAGCAGCGTAACAAGAAAGAAAAGTGGAGCTGAATGTTAGAAGCCTAAACCTCCTGTTTCGCCTTCTGCAATTGATGAAAGCTCACTTCAGCCGATGGGAAACGATAATGCCTCTGAAGAGCGGCATTAGGAAGGCTGAAGTAAATCGGTCTTTTTGTACAGCTGAAGAAAACCAGAATGCGTTACACTTCCAGCGGCAAATGAGGGAAATCTACTGACTTTGGGTATGATAAAAATATTACCATGCACTGTCACTTCTTTCATTGCCTTCAATTAATTTTGCTCTCTGTCACATCCAGATAAATCCTGGCAATTTTTACTCCTCAAGCCTATAAGCTATTCTTCATTTTTTTGCTATGATAAAGTCTATAACGTGTGTGAGAAAGAATACGATTTAAGAGTAGTGTAATACTTTAAAAATGCATTAATATATAATAACTTCTGCTATTTAATCTGAGAGATTTTTTAAATTAAAAATACATCAAATAAAAATCTGTGGGACTCTTGCCCAAAATGATTCAAATGACACAATAAATCCATCACAAAACTATCTGCTTTGTGCAACGGAGTCACGAAATGACTCTGTTACGTGCATATATAATAGTACATTTCAACCTTTTGGGGAATAATAAAATATGCTGGAAATGAACTTAACTACATAATTTTATGTAGTATAAGTCCAAACAGAAAGTGTAGCAAAATACTTTTAGCTAAATATATTAAAATTAAGCATCGAGCCATTAAGTACAGAAATTAAAGCTATGAAAGCATCTAAGGGGAAGATAAATTAGTTGTTAAAAACCCAACAGTATAAAGGTATACTTCAAAGTACTTTTCAGTTGTGCTTCTTGACCTGCATTTGAACACTTCTGGTACCCCAATGATACTTCAAAAGCATGAGAAGAAAACGCAGCACCAATTACCTTCATATAAAACCCAAAAAGGCCCCCGGATTCTTCAAACCGAGCCCTTTTCAAGCAAGTATAGTATTTCAGTAAGGAAAAATTACCTTGGCTAGCAAGAAGTGATTCGTTCTGGAAATATGTACAGTTAGGCCAGAAATAAAGTTTAAATGTTATCTGGGAATCAGGAGGACAGACTGGGAGGTGCTTTAATTGCACAGATGAAGCACATCTGAGGCCAAGAAGTCAAGTTACAACTGATTTTTGTAAGTTGAATTATTCACCTCTTACAAGGCTCTCACCAGAGCCTGCATTTTCTTTCTTTTCATTATCACACATGTGAACAAGAGGTTAAATAATGGGGAAACTAATTGAGCTTAAAACAGGTTTTCTGCAGCAGGACTGTAGGCAGATAAAAATCATATAGCCTGAAAGGCCGACTCCAGTCATTTTCTACTCTTGGGCTTAAAAGAACCACAGCCCAAGACAACAATCTCTTCACCTGGCAGTAATGTGCATATAAAAACAGATTAAGACAATTCTCTTCCAAAACTTTTTGGCTAGACCACAGTAAACGTCCGAAGAGAAAGAAGGTCTGCCTGGAGATGTCTGTGTAGATTGCATAGCTGCTTATTTGATTTACAAAGTATTCAAAGAGATTTAACTGTTCACAACAGACAGTAAGTTTGGTTGAAAGGTCAATTTTTAACCCTTGACAGGAGTTTCAGTCATTTCTACCTCCAGACCTGAGCCCATTTTCATGTAGAGCTTTGCCTCCTCACCCTGCACTCACAGAGTCAGAAGGGCATCAGAGAAGGGTTGCGCACCTCCAAGAAGGATGAATGCTGGATATAAAAAGCCTAAACCCCAGTGGTTTTGTCACAGGTGTTCTTAGAGCAAGCTACTAATGTCAAAGACATTTAAAATACAGTGGTTTAGACATTGAAGTATTGCGATGTTTTGATTAGGTTAAAAGGAGAACTCCAAGACTGGCACCTCAAGTTACATATTCCCTATATATTTAAAAGGTCACATCACTGATATCGGGTATTTTAAAACGTGTATACACAGCACTGAAACACATTTGTTAACGTACAGAAAGGACTAGATTGGGAACCATGTTCACAATACAGATTGCTGTATTCCACCTGCCACGACTGCCCTCCATCCATCACTGCTGCATTTGGGGCTGTTATGGGATACGTTCCCACCTACTGCTCTCAGTGCCCATGGATGTCCAAGAGTTTGTCCTGACCGTTTTTCTGCCTGTCTGGCAGATACAATCTACCTCCACGACTTCCCAAGGCAATAAGGTGCACATGCTCACCACTCGCCGGGTAACTCATTTCATCTGGTTTATGCTGTAGATTCATTAGCTCACCCCCCTGCTCCTAGTATGGAAGGGTTTGATGGAACAACAGCTCTGCTCAGCCATGTATTTACTGAGACTTGTAAAAAGTCTCTATAAAAATGGCAGATTAAAAGTCAAAGTTCGTATTTCAGAAATCAACGCTTTTAAGAGGGGCTGTTGCACACATGGGACTCACAAAGCCACACACCCCAGCTCACTGCAGCTTGCTTCCTTTAAGCTAAAAGCATCCATCTCTGGAGAATCACACACTATTTCTTCCAAGTAAAACTGTGCACTTGCACATTACACTGGGATTCAATGACAATTCACATAACAACACGTTTTCTCCAGCCAAGAGTGGGAAGGATGTGTGTGTATATTGCTTTTCCCCCAAGTATTTTCTGGTACACTACTACTTGAAATGCTCTTTTATACGGAACTCAGCTTAGATATTTTCATACCCATTAGCGATGGCTAACTGTGGAAGTGCACATAAATTTAACAAGAGTATAGCACAGTTTGCTATTTTTAAAGCTGGAATCTTTTATACTGGGATCCTTTACCGCATTAAACCACAATGAAAGCTAGGCAGCTAATTATCTAAGAGGTAACAAAACTTTTAAACTACACACAGATGTGGAGCTGCACTAAAAGGACAATTATTTGCCAAAATCACTGCCAAATTAAAGTTCCTATTTGGAAACTTTCACACACTTGTGTTTGGTGCAGCTGCAGCTGTTTAATTGCACATAAATTTTGTTTTCCCCTTTCTGATTGTTATTCAAATGACATTAAAGAGCAATTACAGCAGAACGACAATAACTAGTCCGTTAAAAGTTCAAGTTGTAGGAGATCTGTTTTAATTTACATTCAATAAAGTATTAGAATAGCAAAATAAATGGATCTCTCTGTATGCCCATAAATGTTCTTTTCATTATGCAGGCAGGTATATGTGTTCAATGGACCTATCTACTACAGGGGTATTGATGTAAGCGTCAGCCCTGGCTGCTGTTGCTGTAAGCCTTTAGGTTGGTGCTCAGATGTACTGTATGGAGAGAAATGGGCATTCTGGGGGACCAAATTATTTGCTGAGTGACTTCCAGATGCAGAATGAGACAAGCAGCGACCTCAAGGCCACTTGCACAGACTATGCAGGCATTCAGGGTGGCTGTGTCAGATATATACACCTGCAAGGCACCTGTAAGTGGCCAGAGAACTCCCATGTCATTTTGGACCTTGCGTTTGCCAGTGTCTGCTCTCAGCAGGGTATATACCTGGTACAGATGCTGAGCCGCACGTATCTTTTGCGGCATTTCATTTAGCTGACTGCACAAATCTTCTGACCACAAAACTCTGCAGACTTCATCATTTTGGTATTTGCACTGCACCTAACTACTCCCTATGGGCTTGATTACCCCTCGCACAAAAACCCCTCTTAAAATATGGCCTTGGAAATAGATCTGGAGGATGTAAGTCAGAGCAACTGAACCAGAATGGTCAACACCAAAACACGTGCTGGCATTGAATCAATTACATCCCTAAGGGCTCTGGGCACATAAAACAGTACTATGTATCATTAACCCATTCAGCAGTGGGCCCACATTTTCCCTAGTTTTATTATTGATGTATTTGAAGAAGCACTTCTTGTCATTGCCATCCTTAGCCAGATACAATTCCAAATGGGCCTTGGCTCTCCTTGTCACGTTTGTGTCCTTGTCACTCTGACAACATCCCGAGTGGCCTGTCCCTGCTTCCTCCTCCTGTGTATCTCCTGCCTGTGTTAAGAGATTTGACAGGAGTAATAGGAATAATAGTTTTAAACCACTTATATTAAAGTTAGGAGATTTATAACTATGTGCTTCTCTATGCAGTCATCTGAAGTCAGAATCATTATTTAACACATCAAGATAACATCATTTAAGTATGCGATAAACCCAAAATTTCTAAAAGGAACTTCAGCAGTGAAAATGGCATCTATAGCATATGCGGTTATTTAACGAGACAAACACCCTAGCTTTTGAGTGTAGAGAAATTTACATTCTTTTCCCATTATTACTAGAAAACCACTCTCCTAGAAAGAAAAAGGCTGGCTTTTCTTTCAGTCAGACACATCCGCTTCTACCTTCATTCTCCCACCTCTTCTCTCTTCCCTCCCCAAACACAAAAATGACTGCCAATTAAAAAAGATGAAGGCAGGACAACTTTATATGAGACTGTATTAGAGACACAGAGCAGCATTACCTGTGTAACCAGCATATGGATGAAAAACATATTACTTATCATCTGCTGTTCATACAACCATGAAAGAAAGCACATTCAAATGTTTGGCTTCCTCAGTCCAGGCAAATTAGCTATTTTTAATAAGGTTGACTGTACAATACACTTTTGCCTTAGAAATACCAACTCATTCCCATCTTTCCTGTAAACCTAGAGATTGAAACATTCTCATAATACTTGTAAAATGTGTCATTAGAATGACTGGATTAAACGCATCCGTATGGGCGAAAACCATACATACAAAACCACACCAGATCAAATGCCCCAGTCTCCAATTTCTTACATCAGTATCTCCATTTCTTGCGCTGAACCCTGATGGAGAGATTTCCTAGCTCTTTCTCTTGGCTAACAGGATCGCTCCCTCAGCAGCACAGCTCACGTTGTCCGCAATACGCCACGGGTCTATTTTCCCGGCTCATATTCAGATGAATTATCATTTTTTAAATTGAATTGCTTTAAGAATAATTTCTTCTGACTCGGCGTAAGTCAGGCAATGTTCCAGTCCCTGAGAGGAGAGCCCCTCTGCAGCCCGCAGACAGCAAATCAGTGCAATTTTGAGAACTCAGTAAAAACGGAATCGGAAGATTTATCAGCTGAAAATTGGTCAATCTCATCCACATCCTAACGCTGGAATGTGGCCAAGCACCTGATGTTTGAAAACGAGATTTTCTGCAAGCAAGGAAAAATGTCTTTATTTCTGACTGGCACCAACAGCCCTCCTCATGCCATGAAATCCAAGGGGTTTAGCGCTTGGAAAACTTTCCTTTGCACACAATGGTCAATTATTCAATTATTTGACTATAAATTCTAGTCTGTTCTATTCTAAATGGGCACCCATGAAGTCGTTACATTTTAAAGTACAATCCCTTCCAAGACTCAGCACTACTGCTTTTAGCGATGCTCACAACTCACCACTTTAAACCTTCCGTCCCTCACTAAATATGCACTTACACCAACCAAATGCAGATTATACTCTTCCCAACCAGTGCTGAATCTCTCATGCTCAGACCTGCCAACTCCGCTTGCTGTGTTGTTGACACATAAACACCAGCTACCTACACAGAGGAATTGTCCTTCAGGAGCTACAAGGAGAGCAGACAGCTCTGTGGAAGCAGGCGTTCAGAAAATCAAGAATTACCTGCAAGTCCTGGGCTTCAGAACAAAAGCCAGGTCTTATAACACCATCTGATCTTCAGCTTATCTTGAACAAACTGAGTACCAGCTGTTATTTTCCCTGGGCAACCGATAAAGAATATAACACCCTTCCAAAACACTTCTTGTCCATTTCTGAAGCTACGAAATTATTTACTTTCTTCTTCTGAGAGGGCACTGAGGGCAGACACAGAGGAGCGGAATGAAAAGAATTTGGAAAAGATAATATCTCATTTCTATCAACTCTAGGAAACCTCTCTGTGGCCTTGACATGATGTTAGAGGAAGTGCTAAAGAAAGAGTGACGTTCTGCGCAAACCCGCCTTTCTGGGTATTCTCTAAGTAAAGAATTGAACCAAGATTAATATCTAAATTGCTTTTTCTTTTGAGATTCCAAAAATGTGAGTGATAGGCCAACAAGCTTTTAAATGTCCTAGCCCAAAAACAAGTCACATCTTTCATGGCAAGCACATCCTTCAAAGAACAAAGCAAGCATCAGCTCTTTTTATACGTTATGAAATATCTATTACAATAATAATGTAAGTATAATATTATATATATTTAGCAGCACTGTTCTGGGGGAAAAAAGTCTTATTTTACTAACGAAGTGTGGTCATTAACAACCATAATTTGTGAGCTAGCTTCAAGCATGCCTGTGAAGATACAAGTAGAGAAGAAACTGCAACACATAAACTGTGATTTAATGGGCATCTTGAGGTCATTGCCTAAGAAGTCCAGCAGCTCTCAGAAGAGCAGTGGTCATCAGGTATTAATGGAGAAGTACACCCGGTCAGAGATAGGAAGAGGAATTCTGTGCTCAGCTGAAATACAACACAACTGTTCTGAAGCATTATCCCCTGAAATAAGGGGGGAAGAACTTCCTTTACTGTGAAGGGGGAAGAAACACTGAGCTTTTACAACTGTTACTGGCTCTGAAGAAAGAGGGCAGCTCTCCCTCTACCAGAACTAAATTTCTACCCACTTCCCTCACTTTTCCAGTGTTACCACAGAGGTGACATCTAAACAGCAATGTGCCTCAGATAACCCCTTACTAAATATCTCCTGTATCCACCGCCAGCAAAGTTATCTTAAGCAGAGTTATCAGCTAAATCTAATAAACAGGAAAGCATCACAGAGAAGGTAAGGAAAAGGGTATGAAACTGGGAATTATGAAAAAATACACTTGGATGCACGACTAACCATCTCTCTGAAGTTACTTACAGTATTTACATATGAAAAAACGGCTGCAGATAGTTTCAGAAGTTCATATATTATAAGCTCTGATGTTATATCCATCTCCCATAAGAGCTAATCAAAGGACGGATGCGTTTGCCCTGAGGCGTCGGATGGGAGATAAAAGCATAGTCAAAATACAGATGGGGTTACAATGGTTATGGCTAGTGAAAACCCTGCCAACGTCCAGCAGGCAAGGACAGCCAATATGAAGACTCAATTATGCAGAGCAGCTTTCAGTGCCAGGGCATGAAGACACCATGCCCTAGGAAGAGAAAGTTGATTTCCTAGAGACCATTTATTTTAAAAACGAAATAAACGGCTTTGGCGAAGCGCTGGGAGGCAAACAGAATGGCTATTCAAAAACTCCGCCATCAGTGACCCATTCTTCAGCCGCCTGTTGCTTCAAACTGACACACTTCTTCTGGAATAAAAGCCAGACTAACTAAGACAGGTTTGGATAACTGATGGTTCACACCTCCAGGATTTCTTCAGAAGATCACCAACACCCCCCCCCAACTGATTCTTTGTGTGCCTCCTGCCATAAAAAATACACTTTCTGCTAAAAAGGCTCAGCTAACATTAGCATTTGCTTCCACTCCATTTTATCATGCTCTCTGCCACGCTGTTTGGAGGAGAATGATATGTAACATTTTTCACCAACTGTCATACACTTGCAGATCAGTGGGTTAATGTATCAGCCTTTCACCTCTGGAAACCACAGTTCAACAGCCTGAATTGCTTTGGTAATAAATGTCGTATTGTCTCAGTTCGATACAGACTTGTGTTTGAAGGACTGTAACAAAATATTTTTATAACCTTGTGGAAAAGATAAGAAGTTGGGAATTCTCTTTCATGCCAGAGATTTCCTCTGTAATCTCCAGCAAGCTAATTAAACCCAGCCCTTGGAAATAATCAGGTACCTAACACCGTGATCTTACTAAGTCTGGTTTAAATAAAACTACCTTCTTTGTGAAACTGACGCTACAATATGAAACAACTATAAATTGCTTCCACAAATAGGTTTGCAGCAGGTAAAACAGATTACAGGCGAATGAAAATGTACAACTAGCTCAGGTAAAAGCTGAAAAGATGGGGTTCTTTTAGGAATAAAGAGAAAAAATGACTGTTAAACCCCAGATTTTCAGCTCGAAACCAGGTTCCACGTTTCAATAATAAAGCTTGTTAAAAAAAGTACCAAACCCACACGAGGATGCCTTGCAGTTAGCAAAGAGTTAGTTAGCAACACTAACAGCTCGCTCTAGCAATCATTTTGCTCATGGAAATGTATCTCCATGGATTTTAACTTCAGATTCATTCATGACTACATAAACCATAGAGCATAGCGGTCAATGTAATCTTTATAACTGGTATATTTTTAAGGGATTTACAATATCATAATCTCCATCCTTCCCAAAATAGATGGATTTTTAACTTAATATTGATGTTTTTAAGACCCCAGAGCCCTCAGTAGGATATACTGTTCCTCAGAAGAAAGGTAAAGCCTTCTAAAACCAAACACACCACAAACAAGCACATAACCAGATAATTTCCTGCTTTCCTACAACTAACAGGCACATTAATTCTTTTACTGTAATAGGGATTATAAAAAACCTCTTATTTTATTGATTTTAATGGTGCTGTCACTGCAGCAGAATAATACTTTTCCAGCATCGCTTTGCATTACTGCGTCAACCTCTGATGACAGATGAAAAGTACTGAATCTTAGCCAAAAGCTGAATACACCATTATCTCTTTTTGCACAGCTGCACAGACATACCCTAATACAGAGTGGTGCTTTCTCCCATTTTGTTTAGGGCTTAAAAAATACTAAGAACAACAACAAGAAATCCCATATCCTGAAGGCAAAGACAACCTGAAACTTTGCTCAAAGAAGCATGAAAGCATAATTCCTTTGCAAAATGTGTGACTACCTTATAATGTCGCATTACCATACTTAGAGTCAGTAATGGGCGGCTGAACTCTGAAATGTTGTTTGGCTTTTATTCTCCGTTTGTTCCAGTCAGTTCAGCAAATTCCAGAAAGGGGATAAATAAATGCATAAAGGTTTATATTAACTCAGTCCGAGTTGTAATGTAATTCAGGTACTATTGGGAATAGAGGCACATAAGCCTGAAAAGGACCTTTTGAGTCGCTGACTCAAGTTTTCGACGACTATTCACACTTAGTTCATACAAGCACTTTTAAAATTAAAACAGATCGCACTCCACTTTGAAGCCAGCTCCGTAGCCAGACCCACTGTGTCTGTCAGAGCAATCACTCATGGTCAGAAGCCTCCCAGCATCCAGCCTAAAAGCAGTAATTGTCAGTTTACATCGGTTTATTTCTCATGCTAATGCTGGTATTCAGCTGAAGTAACTCCTCACTCTCCGACTTCCTTGATTTTCTGATATCCTTGCAGACAGCAAACATATACATGAGCTCAGCCCACATTTTGCTATGCTGACAGTCACTCTGTCTGACCTTCCCAGAACACTCATGCCCATGGCTCCCTCCATCACGTTAATAGATCTCCCCTGCCCTGTCCCAGTATAAATTCTCCATTTGTGAATGTGATCACAAGAGTAACACATAGGTCAGAGATGAAACAAGCGCCTTATTCAATGACACTGTGATTTCCCTCTCCTTATGGAAGTTTCTTAAGACGGTCTTACACTTGACCTCTCTCATGGCTACATTTCACTAGTGGCCTGCAGTTAAGCTACTACAACTGTCTACCACAACCAGTATTTTCTCTGCCTTCTTCATTTCAAACTGTGGAATAATGTAAGTTGGGAAGCTTATCTTTAAATATATATATATATATTAGTAATTTTTCAGTGCATATCCTTGCAGTTCAGGGTCTGAAATTCAATGCCATTTTTATTTTATCCATCCTCATCAACTTCCAGGTATTCTGATCATTCACTACACATTGGTAATTCTGTCCTACTGCACATTCTCGGCATACTGCATTTGACTGCTCCTGAACAATCATGTATTAAACTATCAGATAAAACACACACCAAGACTAATTCTCATATCCTTAACAAAGCTCTTCCTAGCTTACTTTTCTTCATATCAAGTCCTCTATTCTTTATACACTCTCCATTCTTTCAATCATTTTCATGGTCTCCAGCTTCACTAACAGCTTCCTAAGTGATGCTTCTGAAGCACTTCACTGAAGCTCAGACTGAGCTGACGTATCAGTTACTTATATTTAGTAAACTCAGACTATATTTCATACCATTTCTATCCACTAGATCAAAAGTTGCTTATTTCCTCAAAACACTTCCCGAAGGATATAAAAGCAAGGTGTGACTAACAGGTTGGCCGCCCTTTTAGCAAGATTCTCTTAAAATTTGGGTTGTGCGCAAATTATTTTCCAATTAGTAATCGCTGGTTTTCTTATCCTCGCTGCCATGAGCCATCTTCTCTGTCACTATCGTTTTGGGAAATGAAAGAGGTAAATTGGGTATAACCAGTTGTATTCAAACTCAACTTCCAGAACTACGGTAGTGACACTTCTACTTTCAAGATTTTCTTTTACTAACCTCTAGCTATCATTTTAATTATCTTTTGCAAAATTAAGTCCATTTGACTTTTGGTTAGTTTCTCTTTAATCACTCCACCTCTAAGATGCCACTTTTTCTTCTCTTGCTCTTGATTTCCCTGCTCAGTCTGGTTTTGCTCGCTTGGAGGCTGCTCATTCCCAGTACTCTTCTACAAGTCGCTTTTCATCTCTTCCAAGCCAGAAGACCTCCACTTTGGTCAAGAACACAAGTACATCTATCACTTTGACTTCCATATATACCTCTAAACTGAAGTCCTCATACACTGCAGGCCCAACTGATACAACCAAATTACTCTTTAAAAGTTCCTGAGCTGAAAACCTCACACTTTTCTATTATCACCCTCAGGACCAGCAACAAGACAGCACAGATCTGCATCCATGCCTGCATGGACAGCAAAGGTGCATCCATCTCCTGCCACACTACCAGCTGCAGTCTGTCTGGGTGGTAACCCTACTCTCATCATTATAGGGGCCATAACTCCATCAACCAGCTTCTGTCTTCTGCTTCCAGCCCTCTGCCTCAGTATTTTCCAGAACAGGACACACGTAGCAGGGGATGCTGTGTACGTTTTTTAACGCAGTTCGACACAGTCAGATGTTAACACATTCTTCAGCAATCATTTCTTCACAACAGTTTTACTGCAGATACCAATATGAGGTCTACCAGCAAAGGCAACACAGAATAGGAGCATTTCAGGCACTGGCTTCTTTCCCAACACTATTTCTGAGTGTTATACTGAGAAAATAACTAAAGCAGTCTACTTCACCTGCAAAAGCAGGTGGTTATAGTCATCACTGTGGCTCCAATGTGCTACTAATTCCACAGCAGATAATACACAGCGATATAAGAAAGGCCAGCAGAAATTGAAGCATTGTGAGAGACCCTCATTTACGTCAAGGGGATGTGATTGCTATTATAAATTGCAAGGGAACAGCCATCTCATCTTACTAACGAGGACAAAACACGAATAGTAACTTGAAGATGGGATGTATCTTCTTACACAGCAGGATTTTGCACTGGCTTTTACATGGGACTGCCATGGCACTTTGCTAAGTCAGCAAAAAATACTTGTCACAAAACCCACGTGTAAACTGAGTAACTATTTTCTCTTTTTAGGTAAGGAGGGAGACTGCTGCTGAGGTATCAAATGGTGCACAGAACAAAGGGGAGCATTTCATGTTAAAAGAAGTCCCCAAAATGCAAAGATAAATTAGCAGAAATGGAGAATGCAGGGGGAAAAAAAGCCTGAAAAGCAGGACTTGGACAAATTTCCCAGACTCCAGAGGATCTTCATTAAATTCTATCTCAGCCTACTAGAATTTGCTGTTGGTACAATAAAGCACCAGTCACAACACAAGAAGCCTTCTCTGACTGAGTTTGAGTAAGAGGTCTCATACCAGCTCATGAAGATGGCGAAACTCTTGGTAAGGTTCTACATGCCTATATAACTGATCAGTGTCCAAAGTAAATATGTTAAGTGTGACTAAGACACTGCCCTCTCATTTCAGCAGTTGTTTCAGTGATGTCTTTGTGTTGCGTAACAAGGGAACAACTCAATTCACAGCCACAGAAGAAAGGACAGTGTTTGTCAGGGTTTATGGGCGGAAAGTCCTCCGCGTGTCCGTGTTCAGCCACCTGCCTTCAGCAAATTATAGTACAACATACGTGTACGCATCCAGAACTGCTCCCAGGTTAGTAACACTAAAATACCAAGCAGTCTCTCGTCTCTGAAGCAGGTTCAAACTACACACAAAATCCCAACAAGCGTCCCATTCTGACGTACAACGACAGGTAGCTTTCATTCCATATGCAAATGCTTATTTCTTTTTATGATCAAACCATTCTATTCCACTAAAAATGGTACCAATATTTCAAATAAATAGTCCTTTCATTACAAAATGAGTGATTACAGAGCTGAAAAGCTGTCAAAAACCCCGGTTAGCACTGACCTAGCAGAACAGATTTACAATTTAACCCTCGCTTTAGGACAGAAGTTCATTTTCCCAACCAAGAAAAGTCTTGGGTTTGTTGGTAATCCTGTTAGCAGCATCCTGCTATCCTCAGCAGCAAACATTTATCCTGATTTATTCCAGCATGACCAACTCAACAACCTAATTTCACCTTAGCGGGTCAAACATCGAACCAGGGGCACACCAGAACTCAACTGCAATGTAGTATTTTCATATTCAAGAGATATAATAATGAATTCCCATTGCAGAGTGTCCAGTGAGGCTCCCCTGCTATTGAGGGTGGGAAGGTGCTTGCCCTCTGCACCCTTCCCAAACCCCAAAGCAGCTTTACAATGCAGTACAATGGCTTATCCCAGATCATGCATCAGCAGAAAGGAGTCGGATATCAGTTTATAAGTTCACGCTGGGCTTGTGGCTGAAGTCTTCTTGCAGCATAACAACAAAATAAAAGACAAAAAACATACAGATATCATCTTGAATTCATCAACTGAGACATTCGCAGGACAATGATTTATACTCCAAATTATCTGAAAGCCAAACTTTTCTGGAAGAGAAGACTAAATCATGAAATAGTTTTGTGTTGGAAGGGACCTTAAAGCTCATCCAGTTCCAACCCTCTGCCACAGCCAAGGACACCTTCCACTTGAGCAGGCTGCTCCAAGCCCTGTCCAACCTGACCTTGAACACTGCCAGGGATGGGGCAGCCACAGCTTCTCTGGGTACCCTGTGCCAGTGCCTCAGCACCCTCACAGGGAAGAGCTTCTGCCCAAGAGCTCATCTCAATCTCCCCTCTGGCAGGGTAAGGCCATTCCCCCTCGTCCTGTCCCTGCAGGCCCTTGTAAAAAGTCTCTGCAGATTTCTTGTAGGCTCCCTTTAGGTACTGGAAGACCATTATAAGGTCTCCCGTGCGCCTTCTCTTCTCCAGGCTGGACTTTCCCATGGGCATTTTCATACAGAAGTACACTGCCAAAAAGTGAAGTCAGTCTGCACAAAAAAGTGGAGTCAACATGGGTTCTTTTGAGGTGAAACAGTGATTACATGCAAAGTTAGAGCAAGTGATGCACTACAGGCAGGAGTGGGAGCTGGATTAGACAGATGGGGAACCATGGTGCTGGGCAAATACTGAGTGAAAAAAAACCAAGGTTGAAGACAATTCCCTTCCCCCAGCTCCAAGGGAGTGCATCCGATGTATTTTTATCCATCTATTTATCATGCTCTTTTGCTCCATCTGCTGGCTCTGCAACAGCACGCAATGTGTTCTACACCCACTATAACAACAATACCGCTAAAAAATGAGGATAAAGAGTGAAAAAATACTTATCAGGGTCTACCTCATGAACTTTTTATTTGATGATCCTTTACTGAGTTTGCATTTATAGATATATGCCTAGTTGTCTTTTACTTAAATGAGTTTATTCTGGCTTTTGGGCTCATTCTCCCCTACGCACTGTGAGCCTAAAAGCCAGTTTTGTCACACATTGAAGCAACAGAGAAATCTTATTACAAGTATGAAGAGTTCTCAGAGTACAAATTCCTTTATTTCTTGATGGTATCATGAAAAATGAGAAGTGAGAGGATTTACTTACATATTAAAATCACAGTAAGTCTGTGTACAAATAGATTATCCATATACAGACTTATACAGATACAGGCACGTGTTTCAATAAATCAAATTCTATTAAGGAAAAGGGATTTTCCAGGGTGTTTTTATTACTCCCACAGGGGGAATCATGTTCAAAACTGGGACTGGATGGGATCTAAAGAGGTCCTGAATCCATCCACCACCTCAGGGTAACACCAAAGTTACCCCTTTGAAAAACCTCTAGATGCCACCAGCTCCTAAAGTAACTTACTCCACGTTAACACCCAGCACTGAGGCAGATCTGCTGAACAATTCAGTAATTTCTATGCTACGATTTAACACAATGTTCCACACTCAGAGCTGGATTAACATGGGAACACATGCAGTGTGTTTTGGTGACTGACGGTACATCACCTTTGGGCTTGGAGCAAGCCAGAAGTACCGGATTAGCACATTAACGGAGCAACCTGCAGCCCTGGGCGAGCAGAGGTCAAGTACGTTGTACCCTCCTGCCACTTGGAGCTTATGGCACAGGTTTAAGTAGGTTGAGATGCACAGCAGAAATGCATACATTTCTTAAATGTTACTCACTCTGGCATTAAGGAAGAAATAAATTATTTGCCATGCTGATAACTTTTTGGCTCAAATCTTCTTTTTATAGTAAGGATAAAGAAAAAGAATATAAAAAGGAATGAAGAGAGAACATAAAATCCATTTTGCAATAGGGAACTTAAGACAGTAAAAGTTTTATGATATCAAGCTCAATATTATTCCAAAATTAGGTCTCCTTGAAATCTGGGGCTTGTGGAATAAATCACAACAGGCTCAAAAATTCCCCCATTAGTATCTGATCCTTCTCAGAGACAGAGCTGAATCACTCAGTCCTTTGGTTTGACATGGCGCTGCCATTCATAACATTTTTCCATTCAAATACAGCATAAAGATGAAGCTTCTAATTTTTCATTCAGATCATATTAGTTGATGCCTTTCTCAGTGGCAGGGGAACACCTAACAGAGCACTTTGAGACGGGGAAGTTACCAAACAACATGTAAAGCACAGTAATGACATGGTTTTGGGAAGCACAACCAAACATTCCATATTTCAGATCACACTGTTACATGCCTGCACAACTCAAATCTCAAAGTATATGTAGACCATAAGGTACCACACACCCATCTGTATGGCAGCTAGACAGTAACAGTGGATGTCCATGTAGGTAAATCATAATTGTGTATCTATTGTCAGCTTAGTGTGATTTCTGAAGAGACAAAAGCCCCTTTTAGCATTTTATTTTTTAAAGCTAGTGGAGAGGAAAATATTACCTGACCTTAAGAAATCTTTCTTCCCTGGGTTTTTTAGTGTGCCTAATTTTACACTTTGACAGCTCCCACATTATTCATTTTAGGTCATGCAAGATCATTACAAACAGAACAATGTTCCAGAGGAGTATATTGAATAACAGTCAAAACCGAGTTGTTTGGCAAGATAGCGCAGACGCGACAGCACAACAGCAGAATTCACCTCCTTCTGCTGCCTACTGTTAAGGAACAAAACTGGCTCCATCCATATAAGTGTTCTCACAGCACCTCATTGTGCAGCTGCAGGTGTGCACAGGACATTAAATAATGGGGGGGGTGGGAGGGGTGGGGGAGAGGAATAAATGCATGGCTTTGGTTTGAACCTTCCTGTAAAGTCACAGGATAGCAGAGGACCCCAAGCAACTCTCCACAGGGAGACAGAGGGAAAGGAGGAAAGGATGACCAATGCCAACTTCAAAACCAGGTATCAGAAACAGGAGTGACATTCAAGTCTTCATTAAACTGTTTTATGTCTTTCTTCTGTTCCTCAGTTTCTCATGTGGTAAAATAAAACCCTCACAGTACTTCTCATACCTTTAGAATCAAATACCACATACGTGGTGCTTGCCAATTCTTCAATAGTCTTATTTATGTACACCCCTAAAATACTTCACGAGTTTCAGCTGATGGTGTTACAGATGTCTGACTTTGAGAAGTCACTGAGACAGCAATTAGCTAAGGGCTTAAGAGTAATGCATATAGATTCTTCATTAATCTGTGACAAGTCCTTTGTATAAGCAAAGATTTTTTTCCCCTCTTCCCTGCAAATACTTCTGCACTCATTACCCGAGTGCAACTGTGTAAAACAACCAGCTTCAAACAATGCGAGTGAGCTTGCTCAGAATGCAAAACACCACGAAATTCATTTCTGCAGTACTGAAATCTAACACACATTTGAGGGGAAACAAAGCACAGCCATGAAGCACGACTCCTTCTCCTGGGCCTCAGTACTAATTGCTTGTGGACTTTGCCAGACGCTACAAACAGCAGAAAACCACAGAGTCTTTTCTCAGTGGAAATCATGAGAAAAATATTGTTTCTTCTGACCACAACAATAAATGCTTTTTAAACACACGGAGTCGTCAGAAGACTTTCTAAGCAACTCAGAAGAAATCACTTCAGACAGGATTACTGCTTTGTATGTACATCCCGAGCCCTGCAGGCGCACCACAGTCCTATTTGTTAATTCTGCGGTAGTCTGCTTTGACTTTACCATAGGGCTTTGGAAACATGAAAAAACACAGTTGCAAACATGAAGCTTAAAAAACCCTCACATTGCCTTACACTGCAAATACCCTGTAACAGGAATTGGGAGTGTGTGATGTCCTTCCCTTTTCATTTGGCAATGATCAAGCTGAACAACTTTCTCTTTTTTGCTTTAGTCCACCTCCAACTGCAGAACAGCCCACTGGAGAAGACCCACTGAAATGATGGAAAGCCTCTGGAACTGCCACAATCCAGGGCCCTGCACACGATTGCACCCGTGTATGAAGCTTCTTTGAAGTTCTTATGAACATGATCAAATGGGGATGCGATGCATTTAGAAAATTCAGCCCTTTACTTATTTATGAAAATGATCACAGCCAGTGAAACTTTGCATTTTCCACCGCAAAAGCCCAACCCTTTCTATGTCTCTCACCTCCGCACTATGGGAGAAAAGCTGCCATCCATAGGGTAGGGTAATGCGTGAGTTGAGGTTGGATATACCACTTTGGTCTGCAACACCGCATCCCTGCCCCAGCTCTTGACCCTTCCCACCCACCAGGCATGCTGTAGCACAGATCTTAGCTTTTGGTGCAGACAAAGGTCTGAAATTCTCCTGTTCCCCACACAACTCAACTAACCTTCATCTGGAGTAAGCCAAACCCACCAAAAATACTCATCTTCTCATACATTCATAAAGCAGCACTAATTGTAGCTTGGAAGGACTCACTGCCTATTGACTTTGGATAAGGACAGCCCTACCCCACCTGACCAACCTCAGCATGTCCAACACCTCACCCCTGAGAGCTTTAGACCCTGTGTCTAAAGATCTAGATAATGCATAGAAAATATCAATGACACCATGGATTGACTTGTATGAAAGCACACAAGGTTTTGCTGATCCTTCTTCTCCTATAGTCCAGTCCAAACATTAACAAGAAATTTTAACAATTATTTTAATCATTCATTCCTGGTTTTATAGAACACAACATATGTTTTTCCAACAAGGATTAACTGTTTATTTACAAACGACATCTTTGTGTCTTTGAGTAAAACATACCTCACAGCCTGTCTTTAGAAGGACACAGACATATCCATCCAGAAACACCGTTCAGTTTTATCCTACGTTCAGTATATTTATCCATGCGCACAGGATATGACCAAAGAGCATTACTACTCACAAGCATAAAACTGACGCATGAAGTAACTTCAGTAAAATAAATATCTGGAAGGTTCTTATCAGTAAGTTACTTTGATAGCTTTTACAGCAGAGAGGAAACAATCCCGGGAAGGTACAAAGGGAAGTTTTCTCAAGTCTAGCTGCAAAGCTGAAGGCTGTGAATGTCACCTTGCAAAACCGGCAAAAGCTTCTCCTCTGGTATAGGGACATTCGGCGCAGGAACATAATCACTTTTAAGAAGATGCCTTGGTATCCTTAGAAGCACTGACTGTATTTCTCCAAAGTGACTACTGCTTGGGCCTGGAAGTGACGATAATCCACTCTTTGAAAAATCAGCTCCTTTCATGTTCTCACACAAACATAAAAACTACTGGAATTTTCCAGTTAACTTTTAAAGCGTTGGCCCAGAGGTATGAATACACTGTTTGGAGCTACGAATACACTGGTCTCTTCCCAGCCCAAAATGCTGTTTAACTGAGTTAGTAAGTAGTCACCTTCTCAGATTGTTTAAAGCAAAATATACTTTGTAGTATTTTTCAGGATTTTCAGGTTTTCTAACGAACAGCACTTTAACAAAGTATTTTCATACCCTAATGCTTTCTCCCTTGATTTCACTGCACATCAAACGTCCCACCATCCCAGTCCATCCGACAAACAGCATATCTGTTGTTTCCAGTACAACCACCGGTATGACTAACACGGCTTTGCTGTTCACATTTCAACTTTAAAAGCCACAATCAGTATATCCTGAAATAGTTTGTCCTGATTTTGGAAGAAAAACAAGTCATTCAGGACACACTGCAAAAAGAAATGATCACAGCATTACAAGCACTGATTTTCTCTCAAAAAAACAATGTTCCCTTTCTCATCTGTGTATGTACTTAGAAACTTCGCAGTTTAGAAAGTCCACAGGAAAATAAACTTCAAAATCTATACTTCACTAGCACCCAGCTGGATTTCCCACAATAATCCGGATACAACAAAATATGCTCATACACTATCTATGCAAATGAGAAGCTCGCCTGGGCAATGAAGCTTAAACGACACCTAAACATGCAACGATGAAGCACACAGTGATTTAAACAGCAGCAGCAGTGGAAGTATGGAGTTAAATTAACAGGCTCCCCTTTGAAAATTGAACTCATTATGAAACCTCAGTTAGAGAACAACTTGACTGCAACCTATCTGACCATATCTCAAACCTTTTGTGTAAGCGTAAGCGGGAAAGATAAATCCTGGTATATGTAGAATAATACCCTGATTATTTATTAGAATGTGCTTCTCCCTATACAAATGTCTTAGATCCGTATTAGGTTCATTCCTATTAGGTAAAACTAATTTATTTGGTATAAGGCAAATGGAAAAAAAACGAGACCATTTAAAAATTGCCTAAGGTCACTTCATGGACAAAACAATGTATTTAAACTGCAGAGATGACAACATGCTTAATATGACTACACAGAAAGTGCTTCCTTGATGACAATACATTAAAATCCTCATTGAATATTCATAGAATTTTTGACAAGATTGAGTGACACGTAATCCCAGCCCCAGCAAGCACCAACTTGATAGTCTCAGTGCCGGAGGATGGATGCCACACCAGACAGGTCATCTTTGTTCCTCCCAGGGCCAGGAACGGCTGTACAAAACATCCCACTTTCCATTTTTTAATATCATGTCAGGCGGACACAAATAGAAGAGAAAGAAATCAAACGTACAAAGCTCTTCCGTATATCAGATGCCAGGGTGAGGAAGAGCCTTTATCGCAACTGTACAATAAGTGAGTGGAAGAGCTGTAATTTCCTTACAGCGTGGCAATGGGAAATTAGAGAAACAGCAAAGAAGAATCCTTCAAGTGACTTTCACTTACTAAGTTATGACCTCTGCATGACAAATAGGTAAGCGGAGTTTAAATGATGCGAAATATGTCAATTCAGAATGCATTAGGATGCCATTAACAGACAGTAGCTTAGACATCGGGAAAATATTAAGATGGATAGATCACCTAGCAACAATAGGACAAAGAAGGTTTTAATAAAGGCAATGAAGACAATGCCAGACTAATATCACCGATGAGCCAGAGCGCCTTGGGTTTTTGTCAGATGCGTACCAATGTGATAAAAAACAATTATCGTTGAGACAAACAAGGGGAGACAACTGAAAAACATTCCAGCTAAAGCCTTGTTTATTAAGCAAGTAAGAAATCTGGCTGCTAAATTCTGCACCAAGAATGAAAAGTGATTAACACCGTATTTCAATCCCGTAATAAAATGGTTCCAGACTTTCATAAATGTCAAAGTGATACCTAACATATTCCTTATGCCATCACTTCCATCTCAAGCAATGTTTATGACACCTTAATCTGATAAGATTTTCAGATGACCTAAGGCTGTAGCAGCAAAGCACTTGTTTGCATTACAACAGCTCCCTGCTACCTGCATCCTGCTGGATGGTACATCAGGAGATGAAGCAAGTGATGAAAGAGACGTGACAAATCTGCGCAGTGCTACTCTGCTTAGGATCTGTTGGATCTGAGAGAGGGTTACAAAAAACAATGAATTATATATAACCACCTCAAAAGGGAACTTCAAAGTGATGCACTTTGGTTTTTATTGATAGAATGGTTTGGGTTGGAAGGGACCTTCAAAGCTTATCCAGTTCCAACCTCCTGCCATGGGCATGGACAACTTCCACTACATCAGGTTGTGCTAAGCCCATCCAACCTGACTTTGAACACTGCCAGGCACTGGGGCAGCCACAGCTTCTCTGGGCACCCTGATTAATTTTGTCTTGTTATCTTCTTGTAAGGCCTAGGTTGACCTCGTTGCAACAGCTTCAACCATTGCTACACCTGGCACACAATAAACTCATTTTTATTGTCATTCCACATCACTACCATTTACCTGTGATTTTTACACCACTGACTATTCACACGAGCTTCACATCAAGACATCTTATCTACAGCCATTGGTGGGGGGGGTGTTGCATTAACACAAAGATACAGGGGTGCCCAGCAATGCCCCTTAACCTCATCACTTCTACAAAAGGCATGGACATGAGACCAACAGTTCAGAGACTGCCAGCCCAATCTGCCAGACCCCTTCGCTGTCCATCAGCCTCATGATGTGAATATTTGAGTGATGTTTGAGGATATTGCAATTCCTCCAGTGTGAACATTTTAAAAACAAAAAAGAAAGAAAATAATGATAATAGAAAGAAAAGAATGAACAACTCTTTCTCCTTGGAAAATTTTAACATTCATAGAAAAAAACAAAACCCTCATGTGTGATACAGGAGGTTTTGTGAGGCCAAAGCTCTGCCTTGTTTGAATAGGCCATAACATCAGCACAAACAATGAGGGCAAACATTTTGGCCGTGGAGCTGTACAGCACAGCTGCCTGCAGCTGCAGCACCCAGCCTGCTGCATAGCCCACATGGAGCAGGGCAGTGGGGATGGAGAGGGAACAGAGGATCAGGGGACACAACCCTCTGATAAAGCCACTCCTCAGTTTCAACTACATTGTTTTAAATCACTTTTTAAGTGAAACAGAAAAGAAGAATCTTAATTTGCCAAACCCCCAGCTACAAGTGACAGGCAGCACCCAAATACAGCTTTTCTTCCTTTTTTTTAACCCACTTATGTGACAACTGGAAGAGCAGACACCCGACAGCGCAGCTACTGACGGCAACATGCTGCTCTAAGCCATGTACCTTCCGCAGACAAGCTTTTGCTTTCTCTCACTACACAACCCTGTTCACTGTCTCACACAGCTGCAAATAAATAATGTGTTTTAGGGAAATAGCTACATTATAAAAGTAAGGAAGGGACTGCTGTGTCCCCATAGAGCGCAGAACTCGTTCCTCTCTTGCCAACTTCCTGTTAATAATTCACCATTTGCATTCCAGTCTCAGTTGTCACAGCATCCTTGCAAGAGAGGCGTATATTGCAAAGCCAGCTGCATTGCTGGGGGTCACACTGGATGAGAGCACAGTTTTGCCATCTTATACTCTGTAAGCACAAACGGGCTCATCCGCTTAGGAAAATACCAGATTTTGAACTGCGAGAGGAAGGTTTTTAGGCAAAAACGATAACCGTAAATCACACAGCCCACTCATTCACTCCTCCTTCTTTTAAGGGGTGGGGGGAAATGGGGAGAAGAATCTAAAGAGTGTAATTCCCACGGGTTGAAATAAGAACAGTCCAGTAACTAAAGTATAACAGAAACCACTGCTGCTACCACCAATAATAACACAAGAGAAATACGAGGGAAGAGGATACAACCGCTCACCACTCAACGACCGAGCCGTGAACTGAACTCTTCCAGGTTCCTGCCCCCAGTTTTTTACATCCTGGGCATGACGTGCTGTGGCATGGAATACCTCTTTGGTCAGTTTGGGTCAGGTGTCTTCTCCCTGCTTCCTCCCGGCTTCCCCTCCTCCCTGGCAGAGCATGAGGCTCAGAAAGTCCTTGGTCAAACCAAGCATTCTAAGCCGTAACTATAAACATCGGTGTTATCAGCACTGTTCCCAGGCCGAAAGTCGAAAACACAGCACTGCACCAGCTACTAAGAAGAAGAAAAATGACTGCTACTGCTGAACGCAGGACACCTACAACACAGCACCCCGGACAACTGCTGCCTGGGACCTGCCCTGTGGCAAGCTCCTGCAACAAGTCATTAACATCCTGGTGAAGTCTGGGTTGCTTTCCTTTGGGAGGATTCATTTACAAATGAATGTAAATGAACAACCCCACTTTGGGTTTCCAACAGTTTAACTCTGATTAACTTCAGAATTTTAATTCCTCCCTGATGAACAGAAAAACTGCTGCTTTAATGCAGTTTTGATTTACAGCACACCAGCATGATTCTGTTTGACAGACGTAAGGAACAGAGAGGGTCCCAGTTCCTCAAGCCAGTAGTACACAAGCAGTTAAGTTCTGCTGGGTATCATGTATATCAACTTCGATACATACATGAACAGCAACTACAAGCTTAGCCAGAAGGCTGCACCTTATTTTTGTGCAAAAGCCAAGCATTAAACAAGATACAACTTTAAAACTGCTTTGATGGCATCTATTTTTTCCCAGGATTTGCAAACTGGCCTCTTGGAAACAACTGCCGTGCCTACTACTGAGTTTATTTTCACTGTCCTTCATCCTGCTGGGAGCAGGAGAGGTGCCTACTCTTAATGTACTGCCTGGAGCTCCTACTCCAGAAGATGCTTTCAAGACTGTGGCTTGTACAGCATGAAGCCATAGTCTTCTGAAGCCACCATCATCCACCCAATGCGTCCTTATAGCGCATGCCCGGGGCATACAGGCAAGATGAGCTGTGGACTGTGAGGACGGACGCTTCAGCAGAAGCAACCACCTTTTAAAGTTGCAATGGAACTGCTTACAGCATTAAAAAGTGGCTCAACTGAAACAAAACCCCAAAAAAACGATTGCATTTGGTTGGTTTGACAGAACTTGCTAAAAAAAGGCTGATTGCAAGGGGTAACGGGTTCAAACTTAAACGGGGAGTTTAGATTAGATATGAGGAGGAAGTTCATTACTGTAAGGATGGTGAGGCACTGGAATGGGTTGCCCAGGGAAGTTGTGAATGCTCCATCCCTGGTGGTGTTCAAGTCCAGGTTGGACATAGCCTTGGGTGACATGGTTTAGTGGGAGGTGTCCCTGCCCGTGGCAGGGGTGTTGCAACTGGATGATCTCAAGGTCCTTTCCAACCTTAACTATTCTATGATTCTATGATCTGTAGACACTTGGCCTTATTACACTTGAAGTTCAAAACAGCTTTTGTGTAGTATTTCACAGTGCTTTCAACAAAAAGCCATCTGCAACATAAGCAGCCAGGGAAGCCTTTGCCAGGTCCTTCCTCGGTTAAATTATCGTGTTTACGTTTCACAGTTCTTGCAAGCTTATTTTTCTAAAAATCCTTCATTTCCCTTTTTCTTTAATGCCGCCAGTGCTAAAGATGAAAACGCATTCGGGAAAGAGGTGCTGAAAGTTAGAAACAAACCCAGGGAAACTTCGCAACAACAAAGGAAATGAAGAATTTCTAATCACCAGTACTGAAGTGAAGCCTCCTGCGGCATGCGCTGATGGGCTCTGGTGGATAGTAATAATAATTACTGATTTTCTTGCAATTACAACCGAGGTGCATTTGTACACTCTGAGTCGGCTTTACAGGAAAAACAGGATAAAGCAGAAAGAAAGATTTAAAAGTTTATCAGTTCATGCACCCAAAAGTCAGTATCTGAAATGCAAACCCTACGGGGCAGCAGACTCTTAGTCCAAGATTAACTCCAGCTCATTTTATACATGTAGTACACTTTTAGCAATATTGCTCTGCACTCACTAAATTTTAACACACTATATTTACTTCTAAATAAACACTAACTAGCTAATGTTTTAGTTATTGTAGCATTAGATGCCATGAGTTTTTATCTGTTTCATTTCTTAGCCTCAACTTAGCACCAACATTTGGTTGTTACATTTAATATATCCTGGTTTACTTCACTAGCCAAGTCTGTTCTTTACTCAAACTGAAAGCATATCCCCAGGAATCACCTGAAGCCAACGTTGAATCTGCACAAAAATTTACTCTCTTCTAGAATGTCATCTGGAAATTTTCCTTAGATAATGTTCCTTTCCCCACTCCTGAATACTCCACTGACTTCCCAAAAAGCCCCAAACTCCATCCAACATCACTGGCACAGATTTACTATTGATTTAGTTGGACGTTGCTTCTCTGGAGAAAGCACCATCTTCAGTGTAAGCTTCTGTGCTTGCCCAGTAAACGGGTTTTGATGTATGCAGTATCTGATGCATAACAAGAAGATAAAACAAGACAGGGATTTATGTATCATCAAATAAAGAAAAAAACCAACCCAAATTAAAACACACCACTATTAAACACATAGAGGTAGCAGAAAAGATCAAGTTATGAAGCCAAGACAGCATCTAATGCCTGGCTGGTACTGACAGAGTCTATTACTGCATCAGTAAAGCCACAGCTCTAAAAAGGCAAGCACAACTGCAGCCACACTATCCAGATACCAGAAATGGTTGGTTAAGTTCTTAGGGTGCATGTGGTGGTTTTGAGCCTGAAATGACATGTTTGATAGATCAGTCATTCAAGCGAAAATCCCAGTTGTATTTTACAGACTCCAATTCAGAAGAAAAATATGAAAAAGATGCCATTTTATATTGTTAAAACCTCCTTTTAGCAGGGATAGTGATGAAGCTGAAGCACAGTCAAAAGGGCTCCCAAATTTACCCCGTCCCAAAGTAAACTGATCACTACCTGCACAGGCTTCTGGTACAACATCAAGAAGTCAAGATGCTATTTCTATCAAAACCTTCAGGAATAAAAATCACAGAAACCCAAAACATTCTTCCAAACCTCGCTCCAAAAGCACATAAACCCCCGTTCACTACCACTCACTTCTCAAGCATCGATGCTGAACTAGACAAGGTCTCCAGCTCTATTTAAAAAAGTCTGAAGTAACTTGATTCAGCAGCTGCACGAGCTTTATACTATTTATCCAGTCGCAGGGCAACTAGGATATTTCTTTCTAAATAGGTGAATTTTTAATCACAGCATTTAGCAATTGTTTGATACAAGGGCACGTAGTGATAGGACAAGGGGGAGTGGATTTGAACTGGAAGAAGGTAGATTTAGATTAGACATCAGGCTTCCTTGATGAGCGAAGTTCTTCCCTGTGAGGGTGCTGAGCGCTGGCACAGGGTGCCCAAAGAAGCTGTGGCTGCCCCATCCCTGGCAGTGTTCAAGGCTACGTTGGACACAGGGGCTTGGAGCAAGCTGCTCTAGTGGAAGGTGTCCATGCCCGTGGCAGGGGGTGGAACTGGATGAGCTTTAAGGTCCCTTCCAACACAAACCATTCTAGGGTTCTATGAATATAACACAATGCGGGATCTCTGAATTTACCACCTCACCCTTTATCCAAAGCTTTCTCTTTGATTCTGGCCATCAAAGCGCATATTTTAACAGATAACTCACTCAACTGTTACCTGTAGCACATAAGCAATACAATTCCA
This sequence comes from Myiopsitta monachus, assembly GCA_017639245.1. NCBI lineage: Eukaryota > Metazoa > Chordata > Aves > Psittaciformes > Psittacidae > Myiopsitta > Myiopsitta monachus. The sequence goes on along the minus strand of CM029917.1, from coordinate 110,293,414 downwards.
GCAAGGACAAAGGTTAACATTAGCCTCCACAGTCTAGCAACTGTATTATTACCAACGCATAATTAAACAGCAATTATTGATTTGCTGTTATGTTTTAGTTGGCCCCTAAAGAAGTTAACAGAGATCAAAGCTGCTGGGAAGAAGGCCTGGTTACTGTGCTCTGCTTGGTTTTCAAAAAGTCTTAACTATTTGGTAGCCAACAGCTCAAGGCTTCAAAACTTGCATCTTTCATGATATAAACTGAATTTCCCATAGCGGAAAATAAGAACAAAGTTGGTATTTAAATATTAAAACCCTAGAAGAAGGAGTAGCATAAAACCAAGCAAGTATGATCTCCAGTGACTGCAACATGCGAGCTACAAATGCTGTATCAGCTCCCCCGCCCTGTGAAAGCTTATGGGTCCACTGCAAATAAACAGAAGGTAAGTAACAAAAAACCCACTTCAAATGGGAGACGGGACTTGTATATGCATTCGCTTTTCTTTCATGATCTACAGTGAGGACCATTACAAGAGCAGCTCTCCAAATACGTCAGAACATCTTCACTGCCACACTCAACATCTGGCCGAAATTTCGCAGCTCCAAGAAGTTTCACTTCTTTGGAAGGACACACAATTTGTACAGATCCACAAAGAGCAGTCATGGATGCTGGGGCAGATTAACTTACAAGATATACGCCTGATGCCCCAAATACCTAACCCATTTCTCACATTCTCCCGTTTCACTTCTGAAGCTTCTCTTCAGGAAAGAAACCTGTACCCGCAGGAAAGAATATCAGCAGATGTGATGTTTTTATGCCGGTAAGATTCCACCCAAGGTTGTTCTTACACAGCTGGGATTTGCAAATGCACGTGCAAGTTTTGTGAATGGTGATACAGATACATTATGGACATCTCCTTCTGCAAAATTCTGCAAACCAGTGCCTTAGCATAGATGATTAATGAAAAAGTTTAGCAACCAAGACAGATGAATTACTACTTTTTGCCCCAATTTTCTTGAGCAGAGGTAAGAAGCAATACATATCCAATAGAAAAAAATGAGATATTAAGCCACAAGTAGGTACTAGGTGTAATTACAATCTGCTGGCCTCTATGTGTAAACATGGAGATGTAACCAGCTTTCAGTCTACACTGGCTTTCTGAGTCACGGAGGAGAAACATGCAAGTACTTACATCCATTCCACAAAATTCCACCAAATCCTTCAAACATCACTTAAAAGCATCATTCAACATCCCCGCTTCAATGCCCTATGAGACATCGTGATCTCAGCTGGCATCTGCACCCTTTATTTGACATCATTTTCCAAGCAGCACAAGAAACTGGAACCAACTGAATGAATTTAAATTCATTACCAATTAAGTGTAATTTAATTCACGATTCTTTCAACTTTCTCACGAGAACTGCGAGCGGCAGGAGGGATGCAAACCTGACTGACAGAGCTTGATTTACTGCCGCCGGTCCCCCAGGAAATCACAGATCACTATATATAGCTGTAAGAAACCTCCTGCGCCCCCCTCCCCCCAAAGATATTTCCATCTAGATTTTAAGAACAGCATCTGCATAAGAACTGAACATGTGTTTCTAAAAAGGTAACAGCATGCTGGGTTATAGGAAGATAATTAAACCCCCAGAGTTCACATCCTGGATGGTTAATCAGAGAGGCTGCAGCTCACACACTGGTGCTGGGCACCTAAGTGCTTACGGACACAAAAAAGCCAGAAGCAGCTTAATAAACCAGATGAGATCCTGATTAACCAGATTTCAGAGGTTACAGGTGTCAAAAATGCTAATTACAGGTATAGAAAGCGCTTTTTCCTGACGTCCACCTCTGTGCAACCTAGTGAGGCAGTCATTAGGCTAACCAGGACCAACATAAGCAGGTCTATATGACCCACCCCTCCATAAATGCAGATGGTATCCATAACCAAAGAGAAATCTACAGCGACCTGTGGTTCAGCTGGACACAGAGCATCAAACCGGCTCCTGCAGTTTCACTTGCTTCCCATAGCGCGAGATGTTCAGTGTCTACCGTCATCACTCTACTCCATGCACCATCCAAGTGCTGAGAAATGTGTAATCACCTGGAGTTAAAACTTAACTTCTAGTTGGTATTCTGCAATACCAACTGAATACATATTAAAAATTATAAATATTTTAAATTAACAAATAAAAATAAGCAACGCCAGTGATTTTGCTGGTCAGCAAAGGAAAATGAAACAGCGTTCACCCAAGCTCTTGAGGAGTTACCTATAATAAAATATAATATAGGATGACACCTAAAATAGCAAAAACACATTAAGTGGCAAGCATTTGTGGGAAATTAGGAATGCCTACGTACTTGGAAGAGACAACTAGAGAACATGCCAGCACCCCACAAGAAAGGAGAAACCCAGCAGAAAAAGCCTTGTCCAGTCCAACTCGGCCACTGAGCCTCAGCAGGAACACGCTGCTCTGGTGGCAAAAAGAAGTGCAAGAGCAGCTATGGAAAATCAGCTTTTCTTCATTTTTGCTGCGTCCTTCTGAGGCTTCTTAATCCTGTTTGCAGGGGCTGCGATGACTGAAGAAAGGGGCATACACAAAATATATAGCTCTCTGTGGGTTTAAAAGGAAAGCGGTAGGTACGAGAATGAAGAACCTGGTCAGGAATTAAGTCTGACCCAGAGTACTTTCACAAATTACAAGACGGCACACGTGAAATTCTGAATCACAGAATCACAGACTGGTTTGGGTTGGAAAGGACATTAAGATCATTCAGTTCCAACCCCCTGCCATGGGCAGGGACACCTCCTGCTAAACCATGTCCCTCTCCAAGGCTCTGTCCAACCTGGCTTTGAACAGCGCCAGGGATGGAGCATTCACAATTTCCCTGGGCAACCCATTCCAGTGCCTCACCACCCTCACAGGAAAGAATTTCTTCCTCATATCCAATCTGAACTTCCCCTGTTTAAGTTTGAACCCAGTACCCCTTGTCCTATCACTACAGTCCCTAATGAAGAGTCCCTCTCCAGCATCCTTGTAGGCCCCCTTCAGATACTGGAAGGCTGCTATGAGGTCTTTCAAGCAGAGAACACCCTCTCCTAGCCTCCCTTTATTCAAAGCACAGAAGAGATTCCACGTGTGCAAATATTAGGTTTAAAACAAGTTTTCCTAAAATATACAAAAGAATTATAGTACCACAACTGGTGCCTTACAAGAATAAAGATATAAAAAATCATCAGCATCTTGAACTGCTCCACTTGGCTCCTCTGGGCTGCTCATATATTCTGCTACTGACTCCCCATTCAGGTCTAATATTGCAGCAGAAAAAACAATGAAGTTGGGAAAACTCGCCAATATTCAACTATAAACTTTGCAATAAGAAAAGCAGATTTTTCTTATTATCTGAGCTGTTATTCCTTTAGATTAGATGACTAATTGCATGACTGTTCCCTTAAATGAGATGCCTGGGAACAAAAGCACTTTTAGCTATAACGAAAAAAACATCTCTTGAAAATACTTCAAACTCGGTTAACTGAAATTCCCACCTTTAAAACCTGATGTCACACAAGTGCATTGCAACTTACAAGTAACTTAATAAAAACGCTGATTAATACAGTTTATCTTCCACATCAAGCATCAAAGCAGCAATTCAGCTGCAGAGGGCTATTTCACTTGAAATAACTGATGCTCTGAAGGCAGAGTAATTTCTTGTTACCTATAATAAATGGCTGTATATTATGTAAATATACACATATATGTGTAAAATGGCTATATATTCATGTATATTTATTTTTATATCTGTCTGTGCACTTATATGTATAGATTATATATAAATATATATGTATATAAGCTCAGTATCTTTTTCTTTTGCCCATGATGCTCATTTTACATGAACAACTGACATGCTAATGTTAACAGGACAGCACTCCTAATCCATTCCTGATTTACGGATACTGTCTTCATGTATGTGGGACACATGAATTAGCCTGGGTACATGCAATAGCACTTCCAGGGAGGGCAGCAGCAATGCTTGAGCCAGCCAAGAAGTTGGGTTAATGCAGAAGCAGATCCTTCAGACTGAACTCAGCGCTGCTGTTGGAAGGGCTGCAGCATTTAAGCTATTTTATTTAAAAGACTTTTGTTTAAGACTATGTAAAGATATTTTATTTAAAACCAGCTCTGTATGTTTAGGGGAGCTGCAGAACACACCTACTAAACAGCAGGCAGAGATACCCACCATAACTCTTCTACATCAGCATCAGTGACCTGCCATGGCATCTTCTTGTGCTATGGAGATCTCCAGCCAGACAAACTCTGCATTCAAACTTTCTCAGGCAAACTTCAGCTGCATCTGGGCTTGCTCCACCATCAAAAGTGGAATCCCCATCAGACATCTGTATTGCCCTATAGCTCACACTCTCACCGCTTCAGGTTTTCAGATGGAACGGTAGAAAATTCAGGCAAAATCGCAAGTAGAAACTGTTGCTTTTCCAATACTGGAAGGGCGCATACAAAATCCACACCCTCGTTACCAACACTGAAGTAAATTCTATGAAAACCAGCCATCGTATACATATCCCTGACGTTTGTAAAAATCGAGAATAACAAACTGTAAAAAACCACCCGTAACATGCAAAGGAGAATGGTTGAGAAAGTACCTGCAATGTCTCAGGGAATTATTTAAGAGTTTCAACCAGGTACTTAAGAGTCTCTTGTCTATTTGCTTAGCAAAGACTATTTTTAGTTGATAACGGGTAGAACTAGAAGGTATTTGGAAATCTCTCACTTTGAATTAAATGGGAAGAATTGGCATTACAGAATCACATTTCTCTCACCAGCCATTTAATTGAAATCCTTGCATTCATGAAGTATTTACTGCCCCAGCACACAAGGCATGAGTGCACATTTCCAAATAGAATCCCCCATCTGATCAATAATTCATATTTTATAAACTCTGTAAGTGCTTTACTAATGCCATTCAACAACCTGATTTTCAAATTGAATCAAACTATCATCTAGAAAGAGTTCCGTGATCTCCACTCCTGCTCTCAACAGACTGCAGAGTTCATCTGAACCGAAATACAATGTCATGAACTTAAGTAGGAAAACGACTTAATGTATATTCCCTGTGCTTTCTCCATAGAGAAGCCAGGCTGGATGCTTTCTTTCCTTGTATAAACAGCTATATACAAGTCACGGGAGATTCCCTGCACAGAAGTCAGGTCAATGAAGTCTTTGTTTCTCCACGTCCGTCCTCTTGATGAGTCCCATCAATAATGTCTTTACCAATACCCAGTGACGAAGATAAAAACCTCTGTTTTCCCTTGCTGACCTCTCCCCCGACAGTGCTAACAGGTAACAAAGCAGAGACTAACTGTAACTGGGTTTTGCTGAAGTGGTTTTAACATCTACAGATTTTTATACGAAGAAAACAAAGGAGCCATTGGCAAACAGCTCTTGAGCAGCAGTCGGAGACGGGTAGGAATTCACAGGCATAAGAAGAGAATAATGTTTCTATGTTTTGAATGAATTACTGCTTCTTATAAAGAAACAATCTGGAAATTAATAGTATTAAATCAAACAGTGGCAACCAGTCAAAAATGTTTGCCAAGTCAAGGTGGTCTAAGTGCCACCACTGTGGTGGCGGTGCCTGTCACCCAGACTGCCACTCAGGTCCCCAAAGAGGTGACAGACACCACATGATTGTCACCTCTCCCCTCGCAAACACCAGCTACCAGCACAGTCACGAACACCTGGCTGGGATGCTGAAGCTGGCAGCTCATGCCACACAGCAATCGCTGAACAGCAACATCCTGAGTTATCTCAGAGACACTCCATGTATCTGTAGAAGGCTACTCTTGCAGCAACATGCAAAACTAGAAAGCGAATGTTTCTGTAAATACATCTCAATGATAAATGATTATCTGTTCAACTACTCAATAATACTGCCAAATAGCTCTCACTCTCGGGAATGACAATGTGCAAACAGAAACGCCAACAGTAGAAGCAATACCTGGAATGGTTATCAACCACATATTGACCATGAGAAGTGGCAGAAAAGATACTCAAAGGGATGTTCAAAGAGCTCATTTCTACAGTTGCCCAAGGAAGCTGTGAATACTCCATCCCTGGTGGTGTTCAAGGCCAGGCTGGACAGAGCCTTGGGTGACATGGAGTAGTGTGAGGCGTCCCTGCCCATAGCAGGGGGGTTGGAACTTGATGATCTTAAGGTGCTTTCCAACCCTAACTACTCTATGATTCAGCAATTTTGGTCCACATTTAGTCATACTGAAGCATATGCCTAAGCACCTGTCTTAAAAAATACAGTATTTCCTTGTGGGGTTACTGCACTTTTTATTAATACAATTGAAGTCTCTTGTATAAGAGTCCAGTTAATAGGATCAATGAGTGCCATACAGGCTAAAGCTTTGCAGTTCAATTCCACTGCTGGCTTTCCTCCTGAAAATGCCTCTGCTCTACACACTGCATCATGGTTTGGGTTGGAAAGGACCTTTAAGATCATTTAGTTCCAAGCCCCGGCCATGAGGCAAGGACGACTCACCCCAGACCATGTCATCCAAGGCTCTGTCCAACCTGGCCTTGAACACTACTAGTTCCTTGATGTGTTATTAACACAGTCATTACTTCACCAGTGTGTTGGAAGACTTTTAGACAACTCCGATTTGTGACAACATAGCTGTTAAACAAAAAAGATTAAAACATTAATACATTAAACATTAAAAAGATTAAAACACTAAAGTGAGAGATGAATCAATTCCAAACCTCACTACCCAAGTTTTGCTTCACCAGGGCCAAAACCAACGAGGCATTAACAAAGAGTACTACACATCCAACTAAAACATCATGGGTTTTTATTAACTTCCAATGAATTAACAAACAAGCATGACAGGGCTCAGTGTAACCCTCAGTTTTGCTCTGCAGGAAAGTTATGGGGTTTGGAACTTAAGTCAACTGCATTCAAAAAAAATACCTCCAAAAGAACTGAGTTACACTGTGCCTCCAGAATTCTCTGTTCTCTGAAGATATAAAGCTCAGAGAGATAAAATCAAAGTTACCGAGCACATCTGCTTTGTAATACAACTCTCATCTATTGACAGAGTCAAAACACTTCTACACCTAGAGCAGACACACGGTACAGTGAGAAGGGGCTGGCATCTCCTTGGCAGCTCTACATCTACATCAGCATCTGTGTTCACCAGTGACCTGTGAAACCACAGACACAACTGGTTGTGGATCCCCTGCAGTTGATGTTCCACCCATATTCATTAATTACTGCTACCACAGTCTGTACTTAATTACCTTTTATGAGCAGGAGGCTCAATTAGATGAGTAAGGCTGCTACACAGTAACGCTTCGTTTATGCAGATTCTATTATTATAAATCAGAAAATTAAAGAACGGAGATAGTGCTTATGATTCCTGATTAACACTTCATAACAAATAACAGCCTCTTCAATCTTCATCCCCATGTAGCTCATTACCAAGACTCTCACATAAGTCTCAGAGTCCTGCATGGGTCACTATCAACGCAGCAGTACACTAGCACTCATCCCCACTGACCCGAAAGGGATCTGTACCCAGAGGAAATAGTGAAGTAAATGACAATCCACACAAACACTAGAGATAATGCTGTCCAAAGCAACTAGCTCATCCTCTGCTGAAGTGCTGCTACCAGGGTTCAAACCCAAACCTACAGAAAACGGGACTAGCTCATGCTCCTCCGCACTGCAACCCAAATAGATCCAGAAAACTCGGGCTCAGTCTCTGCAGCCGTAAAGTAAATAGGCAAAGAGATATAAAAGATGGAGAAATGACAGGGAAATCCCTTTCTTTCCCTTCACCTGCAGCAAGTTGAATGCTTTTAAAGGCACTTTTCTGAATTTTATATTTAATGGTTTTAAGGCCTGCCTAAATTCAGGTTTTATTTTTCCTTTGATTAAATGTTTGCCAGTTGTTTGGCTTGTTTTGCACTGTGTCTGCCATAGCACCACTACTGTGCACACTTACTACTCCAAGTTTAATAAAATAAAGTACTTTTTGTTCTTCCAAAGTAGAAAAAACAAAGACCTTAACATTTACCATATGATGGTATCAAATGCAGGGAGGAAAAAGCACCCCTGTGCATTGATTCCCTTTCTGGGAAATTAGGGAAGGAGCACAGCACATTTTAGCACAGAAAAACAAGTCTTTCCCCGAAAGGCAGTAACTGGCATGCACCCAGGGTCAAGGTTACAAAACCCCTGCAAAGGGTGATTGATCTTCCTTCCAGGAGGGAAGGCTGAGCACTCCGCAGCCGGGCATGCCTCCGTCCCCATGGGGTGCTTCTCACCTTCCCAAGCTAAACCCTCTGGGAATACCAAAAGTCATGAATGATGCTACTGTTCGGGTCTTAATTGGTGGGGAAATCCTTATTCCCATTTTGGGAAGGGTCAGTTATGAGTAGCACTGGCAACTAAAAGCAACCTCATGACCTGACATTCTTTAAGACCGCTCTAGTTAAAAGTACAACAGCGAAACCAGTGCTATGATAGAGAATGTATTCACTCATTCCAGCACTGGGCTCAATGGGCACTTTGCACTTCTGAACTGGACTTGCAGATTATACATGGAAAAAGGAGAAATTATTGTATCAGTAAAGCTTTCTGCAATTTTGTTTTGAATTTAAATGCATATATATTCCCCCTCATTGTAAGGAAAGCACCCACATCCAAAAGAAGTTATTTTTCACCCACACAGCCATTCCACCTATAATAAAAGGTCACTTATTGCCCTACTTTGCGAACACAAAAGCAGCCTCCAGCTGAATGGGGTCTCCACCAGGGGAACAGATGGGCCAAGTGTAGAACACAGCACTGCTGTATTGACTGGTGATGGAACTGAAATAGCATCGCCATGGCAACTCATCTACTGCCTCCTCCCTCAAGACAACAAGAAATAGCTCACGAGAGGTATTTTAGGAAATCCATAACAAGAGAAAAATTGTGTTTCTTGCTTTCCAATTATTTAAGACGTACCTACAAAAGGTGCTTTCAGGAAATGGGTGAATGGCATCTGCCTCCATAAAGCGAAAAATTATCTTTGCTTGGGCTGTAAAGACTTGCAGCGAACGTCAGGTACTGACCATGCTTCTAAAATGTTAACTGCAAACTTTATGGCGCTTCCACTAAAAATCCTTACGCTGATTTTCTAATGTGTCCGCTTTGGAGAGTGGTCTAAAGTGAGGTATAATGAAAACCAGCCTATTTCTTCTCTGTGAACGACGTGAACTTATCCAGAGGTTACACCTGCCTGTGATGCTCCTGTCATTGTTCTGCATCACTATTGCTGTTTAACCAATAAAAATGCTAAGGACTCCTTTTGCTTTGCAAAAAATCCCTTAGAAACAAAAGGGATTGAGACTGCACCAAAACCAAGACCGAACTCCCTGGCACAAGGGAGGTAACGGAAAGCAGGTGGGTGCCGGCAAGCTCCCAACTTCTTTTAAGCAGGATATCCTCGAGCTTTTAAACAATAATGAAAGCTTCATCTTAAAATACAGTTCTCTGAAGTGCTTGTTTCCTTCCAATTGAAATTAATTGGGCTTTAATTTTCAGGAGAAGATTCCATCTCTAATTTCAGACTCGTTTACAGCAATATACGTCACAGAGACATTAAAGCCACGATAGATATTATTCACAGAAGGATGGCTCTCTGAATGCAAACTGCTTATTAAAGAGCTCTGGTGAAACCCTTGCAGGAAGATTAAGAAACTAATAAACAGATTTGATTTTTACAGCATTACCTCCCGACACCAGGAACATCACCCAAAGCGGTTCCAGCTGTTTCATGTACTACTTGAATAATTTTGGAAACTTCCACTTCTGACGCACCCCTGAAGGGCCCCGCTCAGATTGTAAATGTTTTTGTTTGGGTTGGCAGAAGCCCCTGTACAATCTCTGATTTAATATCAGCTTTAAAGCAATAATAATCATCTCACTCGCATGCCAAACCACCCATGCTGCTGCCGACCCCAGGGGAAGGACCGGCTGTGAGAATGTAACTCAGCAGTTCCCATCGCTGTTTCCTTAACTCCCTGCAAATGTGAAGATGCCGTAATGGAACTTTCCTCACCCCAAACCCTGGGCAGCCGAATGCAGTTGCTTTCCACAGTTAAGAGGTCCCAGCACTGGCGGAGGAGGCTGTATTCAGCTGCTGCCATTTAGGGTAAGAACAGCCAAAACAGAAATGACTTCTGAAGATGAAAGGTTTTTGGGGAATGGTCACAAGGTTTCCCAAAGTTGGGTTCAGGAGGCCACACAAATACACTTGGCCGCTTGGCTTTTTTCCTGCTTGCATTCTAAAATATAGTGGGGATTTCAGTTACAAGCACCACTGGTAACGTTTGTGGGTTTCCTCACATCTAGGAAGTGTCACTATTTAAAATATACACGGTGTTTCTCGGCTTTTGATCGCTTCTTTTTCCTTGGGGCATCAAGCGTTCTCCTTCAAAAAGAAGTCAGTAAAGAACAGAACACCTCCACCAGCCCTCTTCTCCCACTCGCCACCTGCACAGCTCACCCTTCCTCACCCTTTTTGTTTCTGTTTTACAACACACACTTCACATTAAAGCATTTCCACTCTTTTCCATGCAGAACCCACAGGATGATGCTCCTAACACTGAGAGCTCCTCTTCAGGGAGCTGCAGATATTGGTATCTTTGCTTTCTGCTGCTCAGTAACGTCTGTCTCCATCCTCAAACTTGCACACTCATCCCACTGCTCTCTTGGCTGCATCCTCTGCACAGCCCTTGGCACTGATGAACTGAGGGTTTAATCTTGGGGTTAAAAATTACCACCTTATCTACAGCTTGAATTTGCGTAACTTATGATACCTTTGCCTTTATTTGTTTCCTCTTGGACTACCAAAGTATCTCTCTTCTGTCTCAGATGACATTTCCCAGGCCTTTAAATCAGTCTTGAGCATCTCCTCCAAAACCTTTCCCACCTGATGGAAGCACCCCCCTTGCCTCAGCCCCACTCAGTCCCTCTAGAGAGACAATTCCCTGTGCCTGATACAGAAGCAATGTTGGTTCATTTTGGCCAGAGCTCTGCAAAGGAAGTCCGGAAGCTCATATTCATCTGCCAAGCCATCCTAAATTTGGAGTCACTGCTTATCAAGACAACCCACCATCTTAAGCAGGACATGTAGAGACCTTATAGCAGTCCTCCAATACCTAAAGAGGGCCTACAAGAATCTGGAGGGGGACTTTTAACAAGGACATGTAGTGACAGGACAAGGGGGAATGGCTTTAAACTGACGGAAGATAGATTTAGAGCAGATATTAGGGAGAAGTTCTTCACTATGAAGGTGCTGAGGCGCTGGCACAGGGTGCCCAAAGAAGCTGTGGCTGCCCCATCCCTGGCAGTGTTCAAGGCCAGGTTGGACACAGGGGCTTGGAGCAAGCTGCTCTAGTGGAAGGTGTCCCTAGCCCGTGGCAGGGGTTGAACTGGGTGAGCTTTAAGGTCCCTTCCAACCCAAACCATTTTGTGACTCCATGATATTAAATAATATATTGAATTAACCCCATTAAACCAGATGATCCAGAGCTATGCATGCCTATGGCTCCTTCTCGTCAGCAATTTCCATCTTTGACTCAACTACAAACATCATCAATAACATCTTTACAGTTTCTTTCCATATCATGGATAAAAATGTCAACAGGGATTAAGACAAAAAATGATTCTCTACAGGACTCTGGTTCAAACTGCCCTTAATCCAGTTAATCTTTACAGCGTTCACTTAGTATCATTCTAGTTTTCCAATTAAAATGCTGCATGGTATCAAGACAAATGTCATCGAGAAACCCAGGTTGTTAAATCAACACTATTATCCTCATTAAAAATAATCCTATAAAAAGAGCCTGCAGTTTGATGATTTATATACTATACATCTATGAAGCCTACTGTTAATTTTATTTCTGGAGTTTCAACACCCACCCCCCCCCCCCATTATTTAACCCGTGTCAAGCAAACCAGTAGCAGAGGCAAAAAGAAGTCATACTCAGCAGAAAATAATTTACACCATGGAGAAAAAATGACTCAAAACCTTCTGAAGCTCAACCTGGGAGTTAAACCAAGCACCACTGAAAATATGTGTCTGAGCTGCAGCTGTAACATCATTTTAAGAACATCTCTCTCAACCAGTGACTCCCCCGATGCACCATTCATGCCCCTGTGGCCAAACCACTTGTTCTAAAGAGCAGGAAGACTTCACACCTCCTACAATTACCTTTGGCCTCTTTATCCTCCAGATCCCACTTTGCTAATTAAAAATATAAATCAAAACATTAAAATGGGTTCGGACCTGGCGGAAGGAAAGCAAGACACAATAATATTCACAGAGCTGTGGTGACATAAAGATATTGGGAGATGAGGAAACTCGTTTTGTCATTGTATCGCACCGTGTAAATAGGAAACATAATTAATAAGGACAGGCATGTTAATTTTGGTTCCTTTCAAAACCTGGAGGCAAGGGGAGGAGAAGAGGGAATAACAATATTTGGCAATAGGAAGAAAAACAGTTGCAAATGAGACATTTTTCAACCCCCTTAACTAGCTTTAGTAACAACTGAGAATAAAAATAAACTTACAAACACTTCCGTGTCCTTTAGAGTGCTCAATTTAAACAGCATATTTAATCTAAGTCATATGTAACATTAGAACAGTGCTCTTTTTACCCTCAATATGAATTAAGAATATTAAATATGTATGTGAAATAGTAGTCCATGCTGGAATGTCTCCAGAATTAAATTCTTAATAGGAGTTTTTTTCCTCTCTTTTTCATTTTTCCCCCTATTTTTTTTACTTCAAGCTGCAAAGATATTCAAAACTAGGTCAAGCTTAAAACACCCAACAGAAGTAACAGGATCTGCAATTTCTTGAATTAATCTTTTTTTTGGCCTTTAAGTATCTTCCTTTAAAATTTACCCTACAAAAGATTTTCCATTTCCCTCGTGAAAAGGACAAATACGGACATGGATTTCTCTACCTCCCTGGGGTCAGGCATACACAAAAATAAGGCAACAACTCAAACAGCTTTCTCCCTATCCTTCCTAGGCATTACTGCTCCAAAATCACATCTACTATCAAGTAAAGTCATCCAAATTATATGCCCTCTAGAAACTAACCCGCTGTGCAAAACATCGAGAAATTCTAACAAATTAAAAGAAATCAGATATTTTTAGCATGAAATGCATGTAACAACTCCAGTTGGAAAAGAACACAGGGAATACCTGGTTCAACCCAACTCCATCCCAAAACAGGGCTCCAAAATGCAGTTTGTACTCAACTCATCTCTGATGATTTGGGAAACATATGTACTGGTCAAAAGTCCAGGAAATGCCATGAATCTGTAGTACCAGTGGTGATAGATGCTGCAACACAAGCAGCTACAAGACCAAATCCAAGCTGTGGTCAAGGTTTATTAACAGCTAGTGACCAAAACAGTCAAGGCATGTGAATCCATTTACAATGCGTAAATAAATCAGCATAGATTAATGCCTCTTTAGCATAGGAGGTTTTACCAATTGGAGGAAACTTCCTTGAGGCATCCAGGAAGTGCTGGGGTTAGAGAGAAGGAAAAAGGTACCAAACTGCGGATAGAGCATCACACTATCTAGCTGGATCATGACAAACACAGATTTGCAAAAAGACCTAATAAATGAAATGAGGAGCCAGGCAAAAAAATGCTGCATTCCTCTATAGGGTTTTACATCCTCACCCCCAAAATCTAAACCAGTGACAAAGCTAACCAAAGAAAAAGTGTATTGACTTAACAGTACTTGTCTTGAGCTGTGCATTTCTGGTGTTAAAAAAGGCAGAAGTGTACCACGGAGAATCTGCACCAGTTTTTCTTCTCTCTTATATGGTCTACAAAAATGAATATCAAAATTTCTAAGGGCCTGGCGGACCAGCCATGCTGAAGCTGCTGGATGAGTGCAAAGGGTTAGCACTGGATCAAGTGGGAAGGAAGTCAAGTGCGTTTCCAAATATAAACAGTTACTTCCAAAGAGTGGATCTACACCCAAGAAAGTGCTCAATGAGCTCAATTCAAAGGCTCCCATCAGATTCCTTCTACCTTAAGCGGGTGGGAATTCAATGCCCTGGTCCTCTCCGGCAGCCTGATGGACCAGCAGCAGGAAACTCCTGCCACAATCGGCTAAAAAAACCTTTCATATTAGGACAACCTTCTGTCAGAACCCTTTCTGACAACAGATAATCACACTAAATGATGAATGAAAGAAGCAATGACGCCTTTCTGGAAAAGCACCAAAACTGGGGTGAAAAGGATCATGAAAATATTTCTAACACATCTTTGCAAAAATTATTTGCCTACAGCTTATCAATGAACACATCTTGGCATGAAGAACGTACAACTCCAAGAGCATTTGTTATCTTCACCTGATTTACATATATAAAATGTTTATATAATACAGATTTTTATAGACCTAATTTTTAATTAGAAAGGCAGAGAACCAAATTAAAATGGAACAATGGTTAAGATTTAAAAGGCAGTTGCTATTCCCCTGCCTCTTGTAGGGGCTTTCCTGACTCATGAGGAAAGTATAAAGCAACTCCCATACTTTATTCACCACAATAATATTGCTGATAAACTGCAGTGACTTTCCAAGGCATTTCCACAGCTCCTCAAATCACTAGGGTTCTAATCATAGAATCCCAGAATGGTTTGTGTGGAAGGAACCTTAAAGCTCATCCAGTTCCAATCCCCTGCCACAGGCCGGGACATCTACCACTAGAGCAGGTTGCTCCAAGCCCCATGCAACCTGGCCTTCAACACTGCCAGGGATGGAGCAGCCACAGCTTCTCTGGGCACCCTGTGCCAGTGCTCCACCACCCTCATAGTAAAGGTAATATTCCCTCTCACTGCAACCTGGTTTGCTTGAAGAAAGTTATACTACAGTTGCACAATGGTTCTTTAAGCCATGGAAACTCAGCCAAAACTTCACCTATCAGTATCCAAATCCCATCAAAATCATCGACGTTAAGAGATTTCCTCACAACCAGCCCCACAATTTACAAGCCCATGCCACTTTGCAAAGATACGGGACAAGATATTTATTGCAACCCACCCAAAGTTTCTTGACTGTTGATCCAGTATCTGCTTCCCATAGTCCTGCTGAACATTTACATAAGACGACTGCTTTCAATCTTTATATATTTGCTTTAGACGTGCCCTGACAACCACTTAGAAAAGTGGCATCTTCCTGACAAAATGAGTCATTTGCCTTCTACCACCAAGTTGCAGATCTTTGTTACTGAAATAGAAAGGCTGGAACATGCCCTAAGAAGTCTCTTTCTCCGCTTTGAAATTATAGGGAGCAGATATACGCAATTTGAAAATCCTGTGATAAAAAGGAAGTGACACGATTTCCAGAAGCATGGGCTCATAATGGGAACAACATATTGTGACGACTGGAGTGCAGGAGGAAAAATACAGTGTGGAATTGCTGAGAAAACCTTTTTGTCACTCCGATTTAATGACAAATTTCCTGTGACTTCTCTTGGTTGGAGGAATGGAACAGAAACAAAATGAAAACAGCGTCCTGACGTGTTAGCATTAAGCATCTCTTTGAAGAAATAAACTTCATCTCTTTTATTGTTACATAAAGTTCTATTTTCAGCCTGCATAAGATGGGGGGGAGGGAGAAAATAACCAGAAGAAATCTTTTTAAGGAAGAACAGACTTTGCTTCCCAGCCCTATATTCCAGTTTCTGCCACTTTTCTTGGCAAATGGTGGTTAGTGCAAAACTCCTCATCCAAAACATCTGCCATGGCCTCCCCCTCCTCAAATTTCTTGTGTCCTTTCACATCATTAACTTCTGGTTTCTTTCAGCCTTGACCTTCCCAAGGCTATCCCTTCCTATTTCTATTTGATTTCTGATATCCCTCCCTTTCCAGAAACAACTCCTCCTCCTCCAACACCCGCTGAGGTTCAGATGTTGACATCCTGCTTTTTCTCTGTCCATCCTGTTCCTTGATGTGAGCAAACTCCATCACCTTTATGCTAACAGCTCAAACTCCTCAAGATGAAACTAATTGTGAATTTTGCAGAGGTACAGAATGTGCATTCAATAGGATCACAGCAGAACCATCACTTCTCTCTCCATCCCTCCCCTGAGACTTCAGCGGTCTCCAATTATCCCTCTCAGCAGATAATGCCATCAGGCCACAGCAGAGCATCATCAGAAATCTGTCTCCTGCTCCTCCTGGAAATTTTTGGCTAAATGCAAGTTGTGCAACTTCTACTTTGCAAAGTAAAGAAATAAAACTGATGAGGAACACAATTCATTCTTACGACCTTGAAATCGTCTACCTTATGTTTTCCCAATGACCTTTATTCCAACCAGGTTCCTCCACCAAGCCTTTGCCAAATATGGTTCCTTGGCTGGTTTCTTCCCTCATTCTTTTCATTTCTCTCTCTTTAAGCCTCTGAAATTCAACTGGTTTTATCAACGCAGGCAAGACTCAGGCCTTTTTTCCCCACTGCATGGAAAAGATGTAATTACAGTTGCTCACCAACATTTTCTGTCTACTAAAAATACACAGCACCATTTACCAGCTTGCTCTATTTGCCTTCAAGCTTTCTGGCTTTTATAGACAGCATTATTCCTAAGTATGTAATGTTTTTTCCCCTTCACAAAAAGTTCCGCACCAATGCCTCTTTGTTACAATACCACAACTCATTATTATTACTCAACAGCATAAATGTCCACCAAGTGACAAATGCACTTCTGGGATGTTTTTTTGCTGAAAAACCATTTGCTTTAGAGCGATTTCCTACTCCCAGCCTATTTCAGCTGCAAGTCGAAACACAGAGTGACCTCTCCATATGGCACTTTCAACATATGGAAAAAAAATGCAGATGCACAAATGCTTTGTATAAAGCAGGGAGAAACTGCACAGCTCCAATTCATCTCCTTTGTCCTCATACCATAATTTAGAAAAATCAAAATGTTCCGAAGTTTGTCTTTGATAATAAAGCCATTTTCAGATGTTGTTTTTCAAAGAATGGATTCTATAGGTCTCCAGCACTAAGTAAGAAGGTCTTTTGTGAAGGAAAATATCAGTTACTGATGCATATCAGACAATCAATCGTGCTCCTGTGTGGGCATGCACCCTCTTGTTCTCGGAACAGACCTGCTGATGACTGAGCTGCTGCCTTTAGAGAAATGAGGGGTTTTCCTTCAAAATCCTTCCAGAAATTGGAGGCAAACAACAATCCCAAAGTATTTCAAATTATAAGTGTAAAGATCTCAAGTTATTTAATCGTAACATAACATGAGTAAAGCCACAGAAAGAATCATCTTTTTATTTTCCATGAGAAGGACAAAGGTACAGTAACACTGTTGGACCCATATGGAGAAATGGCAGGATGAAGAACATCCTAAAATCTGGAAAACAGACTTCATCTAAAGAAAACAACCCAACCCCTCAGACTCTTCTACCTGATCCTCTGCATTCAACAGCAAAAGATGCATGTAAGCAGCTACTTTGCAATATGTTAGTGTCCACAATCAGATTTACAGATCTAAAAGCACGAATCTACTATGTTCCTGGAGGCAAAAAAAATCATCTTCCCAAGGTGCCATGTCCCTCCTCCATATCAGGGAATGGCCACCCCATACACTGCCTTTCTTCTGCAAGAACAACATCCACACCTGCAAACAACCCATCTCCAGCAAGGGATGCAGTTCAGTGGTCTCCACACAGCCCTGAAAGGTCCCAGCTGGATGAAGTAAATCTTTATGAGCCTCTACTGTAGCAACCAGGACATGCTGTTCCAAATTTCCAAGGTTGAGTTGAATGAGTCATAGGGATGTAAAAAGCTCCTGTTCAGGCGTTTCCTTTTCAACAAGATAAAAGCTTTTCTTGCAGCATGTTCTCGGGCTGAAAAAGAACCAAAAGGGCACTGGTGGCAACACAAGCAGGTGATGCTTGGGGGTATGTAATCCAAGCACAAAGGCTGTTGGAAACCAAGAGGCTCTTCTTGCTTAGAAGAAGATAGGGTGCCAGGTCTCAGAATGAACTGATGGGGGTTCAGGAGCATCAAAAGCTACAGCACTATCCCCTAACCACAATGCAGTACAGTTGTTCATAGTAACCTTGATCCACCAGGAAAAGAAGAATAAAAGCACATACAAGTTAAACTTAACAGAAAGCTGATTTAAACAACCAAGTAGTGTGTGCTTCCATCCTCTAGGACAGCAAAGCCACTATATGGTTTACAGCTCACTTTTCGGGAAGCAGGTCCTCTGGAGCAGCGTCCTCAAACCACACCTGGGTGTATTATCTCCTTCTCCTTATTTTCAGATGTTAAACTTGACGTCAGCCCTCAGCAGAAATGCACAGACTGCTGGCCTTGTAAGAAGCAAGGGGTATCCCACACAAGCCTTGTTAATGATACGTGATCACCAAGCAGAGGAAACGAAGCACTTCAGGGTAATAACAACTGGAGGCACATGTGGGCCAGAAGAAATATTCCTTACTAATAAGCTCAGGACCTTTGACATATAAAAATTACGCCCCATTTTCTAACGTCACTGATCAGGGTACTTTAATGGTTGTTTCCCTATGATGCTGCTCAACGGGTTGATCCATCCTTCCCCCAGCTGCTCCCACAAATACATACTGTCCCATAGTAAATTCAGTAAGTCTAGATGTGCTGCGCTTCATCATCTGCTCTATTCCCACTTTAATCCAGCTCCCACCTGGTTGGCACAGCACAAAGTCTTGTGGCAGAAGATGGGTATGGCAACCTATGGCTCAGCTAGGAGCTTCCCGTTGAGAGGCTGCCAACATTTCCTTGAATCCACCCTTCCTGCTTCACTCTCCCATACCCACAGCAACTGTGAAATCATTATTAATTATGCCCTTTTGCCTGACCCACTTATCTCCAAATAGCAGTATCTGGGATGGGCTAAAAACAGGGAAAAAAAGAAAAAGAGGAGGGAAGCTGCATATTTTGCTTCCTGGATATCTCCTCTTAGAAAAGCCAACTCTGTTCTGATTTTCTCCACTATTTTTTCCTCTTTCTTTCCTTTCTTCTTCAACTTCTCTTCTGCATCTTCCTTTTTCTTTCTCTCTGCAAGAAGAGGAATCAGGTTAGGAAAAAGGAAAGATGGAGAACGCTGATCTAAATTGCTTCATATCTTCAAAATTGTGGAGAGAAAATGATGGGGCGTGGGAAGGGAACGAAGCCCTGTGGGTTTTCTTTTCCAGAGATGACTTTCTTTTTCCTTCTGGCTCATGACTGAAGGAGATACGAGAGAGTAAGACCTGCTGGAGATTTTGGCAAACATTGAAAAAGAAGCAACATGCAACTACATCTGGAGAATAAGAAGGAAGCGCTAAGAAATATAAACCCTGTAAATATAGACTATGGACTCCTTTGAGAGGGAAGAGGCTTTATTCAGTCTAAATCAAACCTGCTTATTTTTCACGTTCATTCAAGCATGGATTTCATATAAAGCTCACAAATACCTATGTCAAATACAGCGGTGCACATCAGCTTCCATGCATCAGAAAACATTCTTTTATTACAAAAGGGAAGATGTGCAGTGCTGTTTCCTGAAGGATGACAAGAAACCAGCAAGAAATAAAAGCGTAACTTGAATATTGTAACTAACAACATTAAAATGCTCTTGTCTAAAAATTCTAAGGCTCCACGATGCACTTTTTGTTTACACTGATTTTTGCAAGGACAATAATGAGGTAAAAACTGACCCTGCGTTCTGCACTGCTATTCTGGAACAAGGTTAACTTCTGCTTCAGAAGAAGGGACCTTCATAATACAGCCAGGGTACACAAACACGTCTGTGAGCTGAAACACAGGGTTTGTCCCTGCAGCACACGAACAATCTGCCAGGTACCCAAGCAGAAGACACTGTGCTAGAGCTGCCAACAAAGATCCCCATTTCTCTCTAAAACGGCCAGCAAGTCCTTTCTCATCACCCTTGCACACAACAACACGGGAATGAGAACTGTTAACCTACCAACACTGAAGACAAGTACGGAAAGTGACCTATCTATTTAAACATAAGCTGTGTCTGGGGTAGCCTTTTGTGATTTTGTTTCCTCACTTGTGACGTTCAGGAAGGAAAGGACACGCTCAGAACCCCAGTCACTGTTTGCTTTGCAGGGGTAATACCGTTCATGCAATAAACCCAGCAAAAGCACCTGATTATTTGCCTTTGCCAACCAAACGCATCAGTGAAAACATTTCCTGTTTGTTTTTAACTCATGGAAATTAGAGGTATCTTTCACTGAGATGGAAGTTTTCCAGAGGAACAAGGCTTGCACTTAGTGACATTTTCAGAAAGAAATAATATAAAATAACTACTATTTCTGCCTCCTAACAGGCTTGTTGGAGTACTTTAAACAGCTTTCTAAAATAAATCCACTTCTTTCCCTGCAGATTTGCCATCAGGAAACCAAATCCTATCCTTAAAAGGCTACAACAAAACAAAGTTCTGAAAAGAAGTACAAAACCAAGTGCATTTTCTAACTAGAAAAACAGGGGTACAAAGACACAAGAAAGTTTAAAATCAGCTTCTTTAGAATAAGCTGTGATCAGATCCTCAAAGAAAATCATCTTCCCAGTGATCACCCTCTTGTCCTTCACCCCAATCATTACCCTCCATCGAGGTTCTTCACCTATTACAGCTACAAAGCTAAAGCAGAGATTTTATACCTACAGGCAATATTCAGGCTTTACCCACTCAGATGTTTTTATGCACACAGACATGGTTACTTTTACTGTTAAAGAATGCAAACTGCTGTGGCAAGGCGGAAATTACTTACTTGGGCTACACGCACCAACTAGGGAATTGGTATTAAAACCACAATATACACAGAAAGAAAGGGGAAAAATCTTAGTATCAAACATTGGAGAAAGATCTAAAGAACAATGGACTCCAAAACAGTTAACAAGAATCTAAAATGATCTCTGTGCAAAGCTAACACAGAAATCAAACTATTTGCGAAGAAAATCAATACTAGGATTAATGTTCCAGTTCTCTCCAAAGCAGGACAAAATGCAGCAAAAGAAAAAAAGCAGCTTGATAAGCCAAGGAATTACTCTCTATTTCATCCATTTTTTTTGCTGTAGACCTTAATCTATTTAAGAAGTTGCATTAGAAGCAACATGCTCCAAAGCGGAGCTGAACCTGACCCAAGGTGAATACCAAAGACAGGCCACTTCCTTTGGGTTCTTGTCATAAAAGGAAGCATTACCAAAACACCAAGTGCTGTTGTGACAGCTCATACAAGCACGTTACATTTCTGATGTCTGAAGTATCTGTGTAAGCAAACTTTAAAGGATGCTGGGAGAAGAAGTTATTCGCATTCTCTATTTTATTATCCGACACATGTTGAATTGTATAAAAGACTGAACTGTACAAAAGCAGTGGCACACCAGTGAGCACTTCATTAATTAAAAGCCAGAAAAGGAAGTTTGCTAAACGAAGCAAATGTTCTTATCACTCCTATCTATATTCATTAAAACTGACAGGAAACCAAATATCACCATCTGTCTACTTGCAATAAAGACACTAAAAACAGCTCCTGGGGTAGAAGAATAATATAAAGTATAAAGCTGCAGTTTTTCAAGTTTCAGTTTTAAATGGACAAGAGAGAAACTGATGTCAGACGGAGGAGAATAAAGGATGACAAGGAGCTGTTATACGAGACGGGAAAAGAAATCACAAGTTTTGGACTATAAACTGAAGCTCATTTGAAATCTCACAAACCAAAGTTTGCTCCGTGTTTCTCATTCAGCTCAACGGGTCTGCAAAAAGCCAAGAACTGCAACGGCGGCTCATTTGCCTATTTAGAAATAACCGCTACCAAAAACAGTAGGGAAATTATAGTACACTTCATACACTGCAAAGTTTTAATGCTCAAGCCAGTCCCAGGAACCACTTCTGCAGCGTTACTATGCACTGATGCCTTTATATTTACAAGAGACTGTTTGCCTTAATATTCCTATATTTGGATCTCGCTTGCAGGCAGCAACTCGATATCAACATGGGATAAGATTTGATGGAAGAAAGAGGATCGCAGAGGTCCTAACTCAGCTCTGACAAAACACCAGCAGTTGCAAAGGTCACCCGAAGGTCACTTATTTAAGGTCGTTTCCAGCAGTTGTACAATTCCCACCATGTAGTAATCACCCTTTTTTGCACTGCGGGAGAGAGGAAAGGAAAAACAAATAGATGGCAATAAGATATTTAATGACAGAAATGAAAATAAACCACTGCTCGTGTTTCCAACAGCACAGCTCCGTGTTGTTCATTCTGCACCATTCCCCAGCTGCATTTTGCATAGCAATGAAAAGCGCTTCCAGTTCCTCTCAGTGCAGCATAAAATATCAGCTCAGTAGTCACAGTTTTTAAGACTAAATAAGGTTAAAGTAATTTAAGGCTGAGATAAACAGAAAACGAACATTCATTGTTAAAACCACCAGCTCGGCTCCCAGCCCCTCTGTCGTGCCCAGGTACCAGAGAGGGTTTCTGAGATACATACAGGAAGCATAAATGGGGTGAGGAGAGGAGGAGCAATGGAGTTAAAAACTAAATCAAAGGCTCATTGATTTTTACTATTATGTTCCTCCAGAACGGTACTTTCTTTGCAGTTTAATTTTCTGTCCTAAGAACAATAATTCATACATGTAAAAAGGCTCTCATTAATATTCTATGAGGATGCTTTTTTAGACTCAATACAATCAGAACACAGCAATTATTATTCTTCTGCTAATACTTTAACAACACTAACAGGCCCATTAACAATGCAGTACAAGAGGCATTTAAGACACAGAAGTGTGGGACTATTTCTGTTTACTAAAGAAACCACAACAAAATCACAGAAGGCAATAAAGTCTGAGTGTAAAAAGTTACTGTAAACTGATGTCAAATGCGCTGTCAGATTCCTCTTTGGCTCCAAGGAATCTTCTTTGGAAAGTCAAGTCAACCAATGAGGGTACCCCTGGAATCCATCCCTGGCAGTGCTCAAGGCCAGGCTGGGCAGGGCTTGGAGCAACCTGCTCTAGTGGAAGGTGTCCCTACCCATGGCAGGGCGCTGGAACTGGGCGGGCTTTAAGGTCCCTTCCAACACAAACCATTCTACGATCCTATGACGTAGGAAAAGTAAAATTTTTCCTGCGAAGGTTGAAATTCAAGGGTTCTCTCTTATGTTAAACACATAATGCAGAGACACAGCGCATACATTACCTTCCCATGCCAATGAAACCACTGGGAGGTTTAGATAGCATTTTGGATCCAAAGAGAAAATACAAAGCCCATCCGTTAAACAAATCCCTCTGTGCGGCACCCAGACTGAAGCTAGGGAATATCCGTTTATTCTAAGGGGGTTGTATGATTTCTTTAAAAGACCGGAAGAAACATTGTGCCAATGAGGGGAGAGAAAGGCAAAACGTTGACATCCTGGTTTTATGAACCTTTCAATGAAAAGCTACACAGTAACAGTAAGAAGTACATGCCAGATTATTGTACTTTATTTTATACACACCTCGCTAGAGCTGCTATTTTCCACAGTGGAAACTGTGGAATTGCACTTCAATTTATTTACTATCATTTTGTTTACAAACAGCGTACAAAGACTCGGGTTCTTCAGGAGCACAGATAATCAGTGGAAAAGCTAAGCTGCTTTGACACAGGGAGAGAGCACAACTCACTCCTGCACCCTTCCTCTCCACTGCTGCCACAGTAACAATGGGGTGTAAATCAAAGCACCTTCCACACTACATACTTGAGACAACCAGCCCCAGATCCCAGCCAGGCTCCTTGGATTTGAGAATGCCAGGCTGGGAAAAGCCCTGTGGGGAACTCAGAATGGATCAATTTCCTATAATCCTCTTAAAAGGGTAAATGAAGCTCCATCCTGAAACCCATGGTGATTCTTAGTCACTCTAGTTCCTATATTGTGAGGCTGTTTCTGAACTGTTTCCCTTAATTGCATGAAATTTTGTTGGAATAGTCTACATATACTATACCATCAACTATTTCTAATATCACAGAATGGTTTGGGTTAGAAGGGACCTTAAAGCTCACCCAGTTCCAACTCCCTGGCACGGACAGGGACACCTTCCACTAGACCATATTGCTTCAAGCCCCATCCAACCTGGTCTTGTTTATTTCAATACATATATATCAAAACACCGACTTATTAATGCCCATTATGTATTTTTTTCACCTTATACCCACCTTGTCTACAAACTGTAAAGTTTCCTTTACTTGATCTTTACCTACAGATGAAACCATCCTTTCTATAGGGTCACCATAAGCACCCCTTTTTTCTGGTTGTACCAAGCCCCACTGCTCATAGGATTTACTGTGTTTAAATTCAAGATGGCTTTTACCCTTTTGTACTCAAATGCAGCATTTTCATCCTGATATATACAATAAAACCCAAATTTGTCAAGTTTGATAATAACTTGCAGTATGACTGCAAGCATGACTTTGGTGAGCAGATCGCTGTGCCACCTCCTCATCGGTATTATTCTTGAATTTACAGGAAAGTCAATAACAGTTTTCCACACACCTTTGTAAAAGCTCCCTAAAAATCTACTTTCGAGTGATGCTAAAGCAACAATATCCTAGTCACAACGCCTTCATGTCTGTTATTTAAAGTACAGTACCATTACAGCTGCATGCCAGCAATGTTAAAGCTCATCATGGTTTTGCATTGTAGCATTAAAAACCTGACCCAAGAACAAGTCCATCCTAGATGTACCTTTTAAGCCACACAAAGACAAAATAATTTATTACTATTTACATTGCTTTCAGTATTTTCGAGTTGCTACTTAGATGGCCTTAGCAATAATGACTGCAGCAAGCTGGAGCAGGTTTGCCATAAAACAGAACCCAGCGTAGCACTAAAAATAAAACCTGGGTGTCTTGGAGCCTGGGAAAAGTACAGCAATGATACAAGGGACTCAGTGCAAACTGCGCAAGATATTTCCTACACAGACAATCTTATTCATTAGGTTGAATAGGCAGGTATTTATAGTCAGAGAATAATCCAGAGCTTCTACAGGTTTCTTTGACGTTCACATCACTCCTGTTCCCCTTTGCCATGTGTTTCTTCTCTCACACTTTATTCGCCTGCCCTCCATCAACTTAGGTGGCCTTGAACCAGGCTGAGGCCAACTATTCCTCCATGTCCTGGTTATGTCCTACTCTTCCCCATGCCCAAACGATGAGACACAGGTGAAAGCTGAAAACCCATCAGAGCAAGGTCTCAGCAAGCTCCAATGCAGGAGGCCCTCGCCTCTTGGGTAACAAACCAACATTTTCTGCCATTTCTTTATACTATGCAATAATTAGAGCCCTCATTCCCCCCACCCCTTTCCCAGTCTATCCCATTATTTCTCTCTTTCACATACTATTACTTTTCATAGGGGTTTCTTCTCTTTTATCCTATCGCTCTCAGTGCTGAGCCTGTTATGTACTGCACATCCATCACTTTAGCATTATGATTAGGAAGCAAATTCTGAAAATCCTGGTACTACCACAAAACTGGTAAACTAAGAAATCCCACCTTAGATTTTACCACTTTATCACTTTTCTTGTCTCCTTCCCTGGATACCTGCTGCTGATAGCCATCAGAGACAGGATATTGAATTGGACATGCTTGATCTGAATTGGTGCAGCTGTTCTTACAGATTTATTTCTAAAACAAGTGCTTCTGCCAGACCCAAGAAAAACAGCAAGAACTAAAGTTACAGACTCTTGCATTTTAACTACAAGCAGCTTTGTTATAGGGAAGTCCCTCACTTCATCATCTACATTCAGTAGACTACTATGCAAAAAGAGTTAATTCTGGTGACGATCAGCATATATGTAAAGTAGTCAGGTATTTTCTTTGATAGTGGTAGGAAACACCGAGCATATAAATATAGCACAAAATATTTTTCACCTGCTGAGAAATGCAGGTTAAAATGCTTTGAACATGAGTTCATTCTTATCAGCATCATCCTTACTAGAGTAAGGAACAAAAATGCTTTGTCAGGAAACACGCACCATCTAAGATATTTCATGTTGGTTTCCAACATTATTTTCCAAGAGACACCGAGAACAGTCAGGTCGTGTGGTTTGGGCAGTGTGGGGGAGAAGACTGCTGATGTTTGGGAAAAGCTACCAAAGCTTTGCTTTTCTTGCTTGCTCCTGATCCTCAGCTACAGCAAGAAGTAACCTCTGGAAGAACTAATAGGAGAAACTGTCATTATTTGATCCACGAAATCTATCACAGAATCACAGAATGGTTTGGGTTGGAAAGGACCTTAAGATCATCAAGTTCCAACCCCTACCACGGGCAGGGACACCTCATACTAGACCATGTCACCCGAGGCTCTGTCCAACCTGCCCTTGAACACTGCCAGGGATGGGGGATTTACCACTTCTAGAACTTATAAACTTCCAAAAAGTTAAAAAATAATAATAATCATAGTAATATATATAAATGTATTTCCAGGAAATAGGACAAGGTTTCTTCAGTGGCAAAGTCCCAAGTCCCATTGGTTAAACTCTTCCACCCATACACCCAGCCTTCAGCTCCCGGCCCAAGTCTAGCTCTGCTCCCTCACCACCAGTCCTATCTCACCCAACACAGAGCAGGAGGCCACTCCAGAAGCCAGGCATCCGAAGGCTCCACCGGCTGCTCGCAGGCAGGGCACTGACACACATGGCAGCGCTCCCAGGAGCCAGCGTCCACAGTTGGTTTTCATTAAGGAACGCACACGCTTTTGCGCTCCACTCAGAACTATTTGGGGGCTCAAGCATACGAACAGCAACTCAATAATCACATTTCCTTCTCTGTAACGTAAAATAAACAGTCTCCAAGATCGACTCTTTGGATTTATGTCCTTTCAAAAGAATTTAGTGATTGGAAAGGAAAAAAATCAAACCCTGAGCAAAGTGCAAAGGTTCAAAATGTGCAGTAAATACTCTTGAAAGCAATGTTCTCATCTGGGAGTACTGCAACAGATGTTTATCATGAGCTACTGCAACAGTTAATCTAACTCCGAGCCAGATTAACTCCTTGCCATTGGAAACGAGCCTTTTTTCCACGGGTAGCCTGCAGAAAACAAGGGGATGTGCCAGAACTGCTGACAACAAGCAGTTAACTGAATGAAGGAGGGGGGAGAAAGCCATAAAGCCCAACTAAATAAACCCAAAAGACTCGATGAACAGGTGTATGTGTGGGTGAGAGGGGGGGGAGATAGAGAAACAACATTTAAACAAAGCCTCTACTGACATTATGGCCACTGAAGAGGGTACAAAAAGAGCCAAACGCCATTTCTGAACAATTCATCAAATAATGGATTTTTACTGTATTTTATTTTCAATAAATAACACTTAATATTATTAAATTAATATTTCCTATCCCCATCAATAGATGGATTATTGATCGTGGTTTCTTAAGTGCATACCAATATATGTCACAGCACCAACTCAGGTTCTATTTAAAGATACTCTGAGTAAGAATGAAAATGAGAAGGTACAAAGCTACAGTTAAAATATGGATCACTCAAACAGCAATTCAACAGTTCAGAAACATTACAGTAGTTTGAAATATTACAAATCTACCTCAGGTATCCATCCACCAAATGGTGGCAGAGTATGAGACTCTTTTTCTCTCTTTTTGTTTAGTTTTAAGAATAATTCAATGGTGTGGGTTTAGTTCTTACGTAGCTAGTTAAGAGTACCTGCATATGCAATCTGGTATTTACTCCTTAAAGATACAAATGCGAATCACAATTTAAAGCATCATTATGTAGAGCTGAAATTACTTAAAGCCATTTCCTAACGGGTGCAAATTAGATCCCTGTTTGCAACCGTTCCCGAAGGCAAGTGAAGGGCTAGTAAACCCCTGCCTAGAGCCATTCCTGTGCTCCTAATTTCACTAGCATTCAGTTTTAAGAAATCCTTGAGCATATATGGGTCCCATGAAAAGATCGAGCAGTCCATTCCCTTTCACCACCCAAAAGGGATCAAGCAGAAGAGATAAGTACACCATGTTTGCAATGTGCTTCCCTGAGCATCACCCACAGCTCCTACATCCCAGGGATGACACAGCACTGGGATCCATGTAAAACTCTTCGGAAGCAGGGCTGGTCTGAGCATTTACTCACAATTTGCACCCAAGGAACACACCCTGCCCTTCATATTCCTATCTGTAGTAACATAAGAATAAGAGCCACAAATTCCAGGAACTTTGGTCTAAACTTCCCTACTGACTAAAAACAATCTCAGCTTCTTGGCGGTGGTTTGGGCTTTTTTTTTCCAAACAGAGAGAAAAACAAAAGCCAATCTGTCAAATGTGAAGACAATCTAAAAATATTTACCTAATTGCTAGGCATAACAATACATGAATAAAAAGCTGCAGAAGTCCTTTCGACTCCACAGTATTCCTGCTGGTAACGCAGAACAAGTTTCTTTCTTGGTATTGCTCCATATCAACAAAGGCAATGGCAAATAATACCAGTCTTTTTCTACGTGATGAAAAGATGCCATTTATTCAAGCAAATCTTTATAAGCACTCCTCCAATATGACCACAAAGCCACGCGCTGGCAGTACCTCTACCCTGCCCTCTCCCTCCTGTATTAAGGCCCTGGAAGATCCACCGTTACTCTGTTGACTGAAACCCAATCTTTTCCAGCTTGTTTTGTTTTCTTCCCTCAGATATGAAACACTGCAAGCGCTGAGAGGGTTTTGTTTTCTAAATTTTTAGTATTGCAGAGAAATATACTGACATAGCATTCTGCAAGTCTTGCCAAGAACGTCTTTTGTGTTCACAGCTTCAGTGTTGATGATGTATTTTGAACATTAACAGTACAAAGTATGATTTAAATCAAAGCCTAAATCATAAAAGTAATTTAAACTGGTGAACTGGAAACCTTGATTTAAATAATTTCATTTTGCAAATACAGTTCTCCTCAAGAACTATTAGCTTTCAGTGGTTGTTAGTCGTCGCTGAGCAGGTAAATAAACTACGTGCATCTATTTAAGTGATTACAAAGTCTAATATACTCCAGATCTTTTATTTTCTACATTTTATTAAGTAGACAATTTACTAGGCAATTATTTTTTAAATCGTGGTTCTTAAGTGCTTCAGAAATATTTAGTAAGTCTTAAAGCACCTTTTATGATGATGGTTATTCCTATTTTATAGGATAACCCGAAGAGATAATTAGCTAGTTAGGACTCCTTCCTTCATCAGATTAAACTAGCACTGGGATAATATGATTGATCTCCACTATAACAACTACCTGTTGCACATAATTTTTCACCCTGACCCAGCAATCATAATAATTTGCAAATACCAGTAAGGGAACAATTAAAAGCTCAGTAAATGCAGAACAAGTAAAGGCTCAGGAGTCAGCAGCAGAGGCTGGACTAAATATCTGTACAAGAACAAGCAGGTTTTGCTGGATGGTTTCTCCTCAGTATAACACTTGAGGTTATTTTTACTTCATCTTCTAAAATTCAGATGTGAAGGTAACACACGCACAGCCTGCTGCTATTCTTCACAACAACACAGCTTGCTTGTATGAACAGCCTCAATTATTTTGCCATGAATAATGATGGCAAAAATAGCGGTGAGCACTCAGATCGCTTCCACAGCCCAAGTGAACCGTCACACCAGGCTTCCCAAGTCGTGCAACCTCTAGTCTGGGTACTCGTATCGTACCTCAAAATCTGCAGGATGTTGTGCCAACAGCACTTGCTGCGAACGTCTCAGAGCAATTTCCATGTACTGAATATTACATAACCTGACGTGCCAGCCAGGTTGAAACCTTACACATTACACAGCTTCTGCCCTGAGGGACGGTGCCAGACCTGAAATGTTTACTAGTCAAGAGCAGTGATGTATGAAAAGTGGGAGAGGTGGTACAGAATTGGTTTTAAGGTTTTTCACTGCCTCTCACCATTGTGCCCATTTTTCACTGGGACAAAAGGCTACTTGTGCTCCAAGGTAGCCCATGATGGGAAACTGCCTCTTTCCTAAAGCACCTCCGTATCCTTCCCACAAGCTACCCCTTACCGAGGAGGAACACCAGTATCTTCCAAGCTACTTTGTCCTCCTGTAAGCTTGCCTTTGCTGTGATGCTTACAAAAAATTTACCAGTTGGACATTAATGACTATGTCTGAGCTTTGCCAGGAGAGGTGAGAGGCAGAACACCAAGTGCTGGAGGAAAACAGAGCAGTAATAGACACAGTGGACCATGACGAGACAAATTGGGCAGGTGTAACCATATAAAATGCCAGTTTTTCCCTTCTGTCTCCACCAAGGGGTTGACCATTTTTAGGCACATAGAGGAGGAGGGTCTCCAGGAGACAACCCATCACTCTGATGACGAACTGCAGTGGTGTGTGCCAGACCCCAAATCCTACCCCAATGGCATGCCACATGTGCTACCCTTTTTGCTTATGCCCTAGCTCAGAAATTAGGGGGACAAGCAGGGACCGCAGGGAGCGAAAAGGGGATGAACCAGTTACAGGTCAAGGGACCTTG
Organism: Myiopsitta monachus; assembly: GCA_017639245.1. NCBI lineage: Eukaryota > Metazoa > Chordata > Aves > Psittaciformes > Psittacidae > Myiopsitta > Myiopsitta monachus. The sequence continues at coordinate 110,262,822 of CM029917.1, read as the reverse complement.
CGGCGCATAAGCAAGTCTCTCTCCTAAAATGAAACTGAAAGAAGGTTTTAGACGTAAAACCATCTGCATTTCCTGCACAAGCTTCCCAACAATATATATCAAGGAAGTAATTTCTCCGTCCTGGTTGCACAAACACCGCACAGGCTCCAGCCCGTCTTGCCTTGCCATGCTGCTTTAGACACAACAGTGCTGGTTTGTGAAGCGAGCGGGCTCCAATGGGAATGCCAGCCCCAAAAGGCAGATGTCGTGTAAATTCATATTTCATAAACACAGTTAATTGTGACAAGAGGGCTATAAAAACCCTTGTACCGCTTAAATTACTTCTCCACTTAGAGCAACTCTACCACCAGAAAACATTACACAGTGCACTTTATACTGAACTGGCAGCGCTCACTCATAACATTACAGCTCTATTAAATAACAGATACAGAAATCACAGATCTTTAGAAAACTACAAATTAATTTCTCTGCCATCATTCAACATAACCATTTTAAAACAAACATGCCATGCAATTGTCATTAGGACTTTTCCAATCTAACGCTGAATGTGTTTAAATATGAAAATGATACTTTCAAAATAAATATTACTGCTATCAGGGAAAAGTGCTACTACAAGTCATACCACCTATCGGACAGAACTACAGCCTTAGAGTCAATAACCTCTCACACTTCACTAAGGAAACATTTTTTCTCCATCCAACAAATGCATGGTAATGGAATAAAACAGAAATCAGCAAGAAAACAACTAAATGATACCTGCTAAAACTCTGATCCTTTGAGTCAGACACATAAGTGACTGCTTTCTAATAGATCTATTATTTATGCATTTACTGATGCTGATCCTTCAGTAACCTGTGTTTCGCAGATTCACGGTATCCGCATGACTCTGCTTGCATATACTGGACTCTAAACTGTCATCCAGCTCATGCACTTAGGAAAAGAAACTAATTAAAAAAATTCCTGAGTTTTACTTTTTCTAGCCTGTTTTTATTATATTTTTTTAATGCTTGGTTATCCAGAAAAATACTTATTAAGGTTGTTATTTGTTCACATTTGGAAATAATTTCTTTCACAACATACATCTCCTTTAGGTAATTATGAACACTTATTGATAACATTTACTAACTTCAGTGCAAGAGTATGAAACAAGGGCTTTTTCTCCAGCTCCACAGAACCACCGGGTCCGGTGGTACCAGAGAAGGAAACCGGTGCTGTGCCAAAGGGAAAGAAAAGATTCCATCTGCTCGCTCTCACCTGGCCTGTGTGAGACACGAGCAGGAGGCGTGGAGGGGGTAATCCAGCCCTGCAGTACTCACGTCATCTTTCCTACTTCTGTTACCACCACAAGCAGGCAACGCCTGCCAGCCTGGCTGCAGCTTGTGTACACGCTCTTAGAAATCAGTTTGCTATTTAGGCTAAAGAACTCTCAGTAGATAACAACTAAGCACAGACATTATTTTGCCTGTTTTCTCGAGATACCCTGAAGAAGTTCATATGCAACATGGAAATAATGCATGGCAGATATCTGAATACAATAAAAGGAACACATGGATGGTTTTAAACAGTAGTTACTGAACTGGACCTGGCTTCATTTTAAAAGCACATATAGCTTGTATAAATGATATTCATTTCATAGTAAAAAAAAAACCTTTATGTCAAGCTGTCTGTATTTCTCACACACTCAAGCATCCACTGACCATTTGAATGTAGTACATTGCTAAATTCAATTTAAGCTCCGGAGACAGCTATCATTTTAGAGGATCTAAGTGATTTGGCTAGATGATCATACAACTGCAGGTTTCTCCTAGGAGCTGACAAATCACTGGTGGTGCAACAGGTACCATTCCCAGGCACCCTGATTTTCACAACAGGGATCACGCTGGCATGGTCTCTGTGGGCACTCGGGCTTGCTTTTGCACCCATGGGTGAGAGGTGACAACACATAAACCCACAGCAGCACAGCTCCTCTGCTTCCCACACCGCGACTGTTCCTAGTAGGTAAAGCTAGACTGAAATTCTTCCATCATTCCCCAGACAAACCTCTACTGCTTCCTAGGGCTTCGGCATAGCAACAAAAATACCCAGGATTTTAGGCCTAACAACAGATCTGGACCCACAGGCATCCTTCTTTCTCTGCAAGACACAGCAAGGGGCTAAGAGCATCGGTACCGACAGCACCACCGACTTCCCCCCAGATTTCTAATACAGTACCTTAAAGGTTCAGTGACAGTTTTATTCAATACAAACATTCAAGAGGCACTGATTTTTAACCTGCTCAAATCACATGTTTGTATCTAAAATGTCACTTTTATCACAGAAATGATTGTGATATGTTGATATCGTGCTAGCTTGAAACACTACAGTTTCAAGCACTACCTCCGTCCAGCTGGGGATGCTATACAGCGCATTGAATTTTCTAGATGGCACAAGAGGAGTGTAACCCACTCATAACTGCAGTGTTCCTCTGAAAAAATGCACAGAGAAAGTTGTGAAATCAGATTTTTCTGTCTTCAAACACACCTCAATCCGAAATAACTTTTGTCATGAAATCCACTCGAAACTGAGAACTCAGGAAGGCGAATGGGGTTTTGGTATGAGGTGAAACATACAGAAGAAATGATACAGTTGATTGACGGAGAAGGGATGAGACTGGATATGCTACAAAATAACACAGACCCAAATCTGTCCCTGCACTGTGCCACGGAATTCCAAAGCATGATAAAAATGAAGAGTGCTTAACTTCATATTTATGATTTTAAGTTGAAACCAAACCAAACAGTGTTCAGATAACAATCACAACGGCTATCGCTGTCCTATTACTTACAAGTGGAAACAGAAACTTAATATTTAGCGGATCCCCAGGAATAACTCCTGGGCAGAACCCAGTATTTCCAGCAGCGATGCAACGACCTCCCCAGCGGGTTCCCACGTACTTTCCGCTATTCACGCCCGATTTTCAGACCCGAGGCTCCCGCAGCGCGGCCTCTGCCTTCGCGAAGTTCACCGAACCGGCGCTCGGCGCTGCCGGCGCGGTTAAAGGTAAAACCCGCGACTCCATCCGCACCGCACCCCGCATTTTAAGCCCGTCCCGGCGGCGCTACCGGGGCAAACTCCAGCGGAAAGGCGATTCTGGCGCAGCAGCGCAGGGACAGACACACACGAACACCTCCAGCACCCCGGCTGCGGGGCTGCGCTGCCCGCAGGACGCGGCGTTCCCCGGAACCGGCCGCACCGCGGTGGCGCAGCCGGGAGAAGGAGGGAGAGGAGCGATAAAACCATAAACACCATTAAATAACCGCTAAACCCGGGCGGTAAACGAAGAGATGCGGCCGCAGGACGGGGCACGGCCGCCGCTGCACCCACCTTGCATCCCCGCGCCGGCGCCCACCGGAACCGCCAGCCACCGCCGCCGCCGCTGCTGAAAATACGGGGCAAGCGGGCGCGGCCAATCGGGGCGGAGAGGAGCCCGCCCGCAGCCAATCGCGGCGGAGAGCCGCCTGCCCTCAGCCAATAGCGGCTGCCCGCCGCCGGCCGTCCGCCAACCACGGCGCTGCTCATTACCCGGCCGCCGGCGGCGGGGCGCGGGGCGGCGCGGAGGTGGGGAACGTGCTGCGGGAGCGGCGAAGGGATAGGGCCGGGCTTCGGCTCCGCAAACCCCAGGGTTACCTTTTTCACCTTTTTTTTTTCCCCGTTTTATTGTTCCACTCAATTTTTTCCTTATTTTTTCTCCTTTTTCTCCTTATTCTTTTTCTCCTTTTTTCTTTCCCTCTTTCCTTCTGTTTTTGTGCAGAGAGCCTTTTTCCTGCTACATTTCATGTACCCAATGTACATTATCCAATTCCAAAACCTTCAACAGCACCTGAAGTGCTCCTTGTTCTGTCCAGTGTGAAATAATAACCCCACACTGACCACTTTCAAGCACAGGAAAGTATGAGCTGAACGCTCCTACAACCAGGTGAAACCTGAGGCTGTGAGAGTGTTAGTTCAGCCACTGGGTTTTAATAACATGATACAAAGTGTGACCAGAATAAACGGCCATGGTGCAGAACCCAGCCTTTAAAAATACCAGACCGAAACCAGCAGATGTTTGAGCCATACCACTGCAGCACACAAAGGGGTACGACCACTGCAGCACACAAAGGGGTACGACTACTGCAAAACTGTTAGCAAGGTAAAGTTTCTTAAGTACAACCATTCTGGAAATCAGTATCTGCTTTACTGAATATATATATATATATGTATATATACATATATAAAACATTGCATGTGCAGTCGTATTTTTAAAAAATTGAGATTCATTAATTATTCAGCCTGGATAAGACTTTGGGGAGGCCATATACCAGTCCTCCAGTACCTAAAGGGGACAACAATAAATCTGGAAAGGGACTTCTTATAAGAGCTGGAAGACACAGGACAGGAGCAATGGCTTTAACCTGACAGAGGGGAGATTGAGATGAGCTCTTGGGCAGAAGCTCTTCCCTGTGAGGATGCTGAGGTGCTGGCACAGGGTGCCCAAAGAAGCTGTGGCTGCCCCATCCCTGGCAGTGTTCAAGGCCAGGTTGGACACAGGGGCTTGGAGCAACCTGCTCTACTGGAAGGTGTCCTTGGCTGTGGCAGAGGATTGGAACTGGATGAGCTTTGAGGTCTCTTCCAACCCACACTATTCTGTGATTCTATGATTCCATTATTAACATTTGCCCCAAAAATAAGCTTTTCAATCAACAAAACTCAGGATTGCCATAAATTACAGCAGAAAACCATAAACTGTAAAAGAGGGGATAAAAAAACCCTCAGATTTTTCTTTTGTTTTTCCAGTCTCATGACCCCAGTAAGTCTGAAGCTTAGAGTGAACTAAAACAGTAGGACAACCCGTGCCTCCCATTTGTAATGCTGTTGCTCCTGACCTCAACCCCAGCATTTAAAAATCGCTAAATTGTATTTGCTGAACACTCCTGCCTGAACAGGCCACATTATTAATTTGGTCACAGCGTTTGGCTAATACAGGATAATACATGCCGTGAAGTGATAAACCCCAATATCAACACAAGTCTTGATGACAATTTACAGGAGAAAGCTTTTCTCTCACAGATCAAGAAAGCCTTATTTCTAAGGTGCCCCCAAGAGCCAAGAACACTGTGGTGCTACGAAGTGCTGACAGGCAACCGATAACTGTGACAAATTATACATTCATGGCATCTGCAACAATCGATAAACCGACTCACCAAATTAATAAAATATAGATCACAAAGCATACATTTTTATTAAAGAATAATTTCATGATAACCAAGTAATGGGGATGCTTCCAAGCATAAGATTAAATTACATGCTGAGCAAATCTGGCATTTTGTGATAAACTGCGAAAATAGTCTTTGCAACAGCAACTGAGGAAGAACATTGCTGACATAGTCTAGAAACATGTTTTATAAAGCATAGCTGAAAGTAACAAAAAAGGAGGAAAAAAACCCCATCACTGAAGTGCTGGTTAGAGAATTCACTGCCATATCCATAATAATTACTTTCTAGACTTCTCCTTGCTTTGTAATTTATTCCTTCCAATATGCTGCTGATTTTGGTGTTAAAAGTAATAAAACCGGATTACCTACATAGGGGAATATTTACAGCAAATTAATTCCTTAACTAGTCAGACTTCAGCAGTCACCATTACTGGAGTACACAGAGATTTCAAGTCCGTTTAGGATGATGGAAAATTTACTTTAAAGGAGAAGGCAAGTGTCTAACCTGAGAGGCTGACACTGCTCATCAAAACTTTGTGTCTGCTCAATAACTCTGAAGTATTAGCTTGACCTTCAGAATATAATGAAACCCATTGGACTTGAAGGACTGAAGCTACACGTGGTAAAGCATTTTCCTGCAAGGATATTTTCCACTATTGAGAAATACATCAAGGGGAGCTTTTCCAAACTCATGTATAGGTGCCGGGGAAGTCATTCTTTCCCCAGGGAGGAAGATGGAGCACCTCTTCACGGCAAAAGCTTTAATTCTGGGAAGAGCACGCTTAGGCACATCCTCAGTCTCCCTTATCCTGCTTAGGTTGTTGCCATACAGCTTTGAAACAGACCCTGAATGAAGAATTTAAAATACTGAGATCCTGTTTACTGCAGTGTGCATTTACAAGTTCCTGAAACTCCTTACTACTCAGTCTCTGCACCTTGACTATACCATACCAACAGCATAAGAAGGCTGTCCTAAAATTAGCTTTAATCCTCAACAATGCCACATTCATGGTGCTCTTGGGCAATCTTCCCATGGGTGAGGCCTTGTCAGATCTTCCAAGTATTTCTTTCATAGTAAAACATCCAGCATTTCCTGGAAGCATACGTTCATACTTGCAGAGAGTCAGTGAGTATTTTAAATCCATAATGTTCTGCCACCTTTTGAACTTCCATGGATTTCGGAGCTAAACACATGATACAGGTGTTCCCCATCCTTCTTTCTAGCTAATAAATAATAGAACCTTAATTCTGAAATGCCGTCATGGAACAAAAAACAAATAGAGCCTAAGTAATATAAAAACATTATTTGTTTATACTAGAGCCATTATGAATTGAATTCCTGTTTTAAACAAATGACATTTAATAATACATTCAACATAAACAGGAACGTGTTTGAAGTTATAATTCTATCAGCTCTTTCTCATGACATTCATCTTCTCAAAGGCCATGCCCACATTTCAAGCTCATCATTTACAGAACATTGTTAAGTTAATAAACAGGCACTGCTCCTTAAAAATGGCTTGCTATTTGAATGAGCTGCTGTCTTCCCCTAACTATGGCAACCTAGATCAGTTAAAAAGGAGTAACTCTATTCTCTGGCATATTATTAGCAACTGAAAACTTATTACAAAATGTTATTTTCTGTCAGAATGAATTATCTGGAAATATTTGGAAAATGTACCCAAATATTCCCACTTACTTAAATCTTTTACAAATGCTCTGCGCTATGGTAATTTCATTTACTAAGAAAATACCCACACTGCTATGAATCTTTTCAGTCACCAGAACGTGACTACAGAGAGCAGCAATGCATATTTTAGGGAAGCAGCAAACAGGACCAGCTTCAGGATTACACCCACCACCCTCCAGATAAGATGAGGCGAGAGCGTTTTCTCTTGCCATAAATTACCACTCCCTCCGATAGCAATTATTTAACTTTCAAAAATAGCTGCAACGTAGACAAATTATGAGCTATAATTACGCAAATTTACCCTTGATATTAAGACTGCACACATGCGCTTACTTAGTCTTAAAATATAGCTGCGTGCATAATGTTAGCTATCATAATCAAAACCACCAGGACATCTTTACCTTATCACCCAGAACGACAACGTTGCTAGCCTAAATATCTGTAAGCCTGGTCAAAAATGTGGTCAAAAATGCTCACTACTGCTTTTTATCTGCATGGTACCAAAGACTTGATCCTGGTGCACTGTCTTAGAAACCTTCCTCCTTCCTAGACGAGAGTGCAAAGACCTAAGTTCACAGGAGTCAAAAGGAGCACCAACCAGCCTTCCAGGGACAGGAAATATATTGTATTTATACATATATATAACTGAGTGCAACACAGAAACTGCATCAGGTTCAGAACTCCATACTCTGAAAATACCTGAAGGCTGGAAATATTAGAAATACTGCACAGAGTTGGCCTGTTCTTGGCTGCTGTTGGATACAGGACATTGGGATAGGTGGCACTTCTGGTCTGATCTCCTTCAAGAATCATTTTTTAGGTACTTCAAGTTACCGCATTATTTTCTTGGAAGCTACAGTTACCGAATACCTTAAATCACTCGGTGAAAAGCAAATTCAAATCCGACTACTCCTGCATGACTGTTCTGACCCAAAGCAAGCACCTTCCGCTTCGGCAGAGGACTTAGTAGACCACCGTTTCTCTAAGGAACCAACACTTCTGCTAAATCTCTGCCATGCTGCAGAGGGCTGCCACTCAAACAGGTTGCTGCATTTCTCTTGTTCACACATCCAATTATCCAGATATTCATCCAAGACATGGGATAACACTGCAGATCTTCAAGAGAAGCACTGCTTTAAGGGCACTGTTTAACTCTCACAGCTCTTCGGAGCCTCTTGTCCTACCTGCATGGCTTTACATTTGGCTGCTTCCATGCCAGAACCTGTTGGGTGAGAGAAGGAAGGTTGTACAGGAGGTAGCACCATGGGCAGGTTTGGGGAGGGGTTAGGCAATCACTGTATTATCAGCAATCTGAACATTTCTTTTACACACTTATTAGTGCCCAAAGGGGCCAACAAGAAAGCTGGAAAGGACCTTTTGACAAGGGTATGTGGGGATAAGACAAGGGGTAACAGCTCTAAACTGAGAGAGGGGAGATTTAGATTAGCTATTAGAAGTTCCCCACAGTGAGGATGCTGAGGCGCTGGCACAGGGTGCCCAGAGAAGCTGTGGCTGCCCCAACCCTTGCAGTGTTCAAGGCCAGGTTGGATGGGGCTTGGAGCAATCTGCTCTAGTGAAAGGTGTCCCTGCCTGTGGCAGGGGGTTTCCAACCCAAACCATGCAATGATTCTATGATTAAAATGTCAAATTTGCAGCATTTATTATGCAGTGAACATCATACAACAATGAACTCGGATAGTTCTGATTTTGTTGTTGTTGTTTAAGCTTTCCTTACTGCTTCCACTACTATAGGGCTTAAACCCGCTGGATTCCCAGATATTTATGTTCTGCACAGAAACAAAAAGATGGCAACCCAATGCAGTTGTTTTTTCCACACTGGTTTTCAATGGTGATAGAATATGTTGCAACCATGAAAAGCCTCGATACTTTCCGATTTACAGCACAAGAACAAATGCTATTTTTAAGTCCAAATCTGTCATAATGATAGGGTTGGGGGTTTGGGTGGGTTTCTTTTTTTGGAAGAGTAAAGATCTTTTTTTTTTTCCTTTTTACTTACAATGAGAATTCTGAATATTGTGCACGCACATTCACATCATTCTGCAAAGCTGTCAACACCAGAGACACGCTTCCTTCGTTGAACTATCTCCCCGTGTTGCAACCCTCATCTACATTTGAAAATATTTTGGTAAATATAGCTGATGTTTCATGGGTGTAATCTTGAGACCATAAGGAATTGAAGAAAACAGTTGATACTGTACTAAAATCTAAAGTAGGCTTTTGAGAATGTATAAGCTTCCTCAGATCAGCAACTAATAGGCTAATCATCTAGAAAGGAGTATCTGTAACCCAGCTACCTCCTCTTAAATTTTCCTCCCTGGACTTTGGGGTTTTCTGAGCTTCTTCTGAAGGACTTCTGTACATGCTACTGTGGTGACATATTTAATACATCAGCTAAATATATTCTCCTCTTAACATTACACATTTAGCCTATATATCAAGATACTCATATTGCAACATTTCTCACAATGGGCTTTTACTCCAAGAGCAGATTACCTTGAGCACAGCAGTGAACATCCACACTTTTCCCAGAAAGAAAATAGTTTAACTAGAGCATTAAGAGTGCTACTGGCATTAACGCATTTCTTGGAAGCACAGATCTGAGAAGGAATTCCTTGGGATGTTATAGGAACTAAGCAAAATAATTTCTTTCATGAAGTCCCGTCATTAACTGAAATCCCTACATTTTTTTGCCACCCCTCTCCTTGGAAAGCTATAGTGGACTTGGGGTGCTCTGCCCATCAGATACCCTCTTCCAGCATTCAGCCTCAATTCATTCAGTGTTTGTTGGTACCATCTTTTCCTTCTGCTGCCACTGGCTTCCAGTTCTTTTACTTTTGCTCAATACTGTATCTCTCCAAGGATGAATACTCTGTACTTCTTGTGTCTCCCTCTTACATAACAGTCTCTTCACCTTACTTGTTAAAACTGTTCAGAAATGATAAACTCGCACTGACAGAGCAGAAAATTCTGTTCACTTGTTTTTATGCATATCACAGGGACTGCTAAAGCACATCCCATGATCACCCAAGTACTATTTATCTATAATGAGGATCCTGTTGCAAGTTCCTATTTTACAGAATTCTGCTATTATTCACTTAGAAGAGATGACCTTCGCTGATGCATTTTGAATGTGATTCCACTTCTATTACCCCAGTTTTCAATGTCATCTCAGTTATTTCTGTACAATATCCTGATTCTCTTCTATATTTAGGATGCCTCCCAATTTTGTCATTAGCCCTGCCCCTCTACTGATGCCAGTTGATCCACATTAAGCAAGTCAGGCTTCACACTCCACTCGTAACCTCTATAGCACACCACACCTTTTAGATAAAACATTATTTCAGTTTGAGTAACACTTGATGCCAGTGAATTTATGCAGGAAGGAAAAGATCTTTAGCCAAGTTTTCCAGCTGCAACCACCCTGCCTGCTTTCTGGTTCATCTTTAGGCTAAGAGTTAAGATACACAGAATTAAAGAGCTCCTATGGCTGCTTATATGAAGACCATATCTACTGCAACATCATTATTCAGCAGATGGTCATGAGTATCATGTTCTGGCTCCAGGTCTTTAACAACACTGCATGTGTACCAAGGAATATACCTCTGTGGTTGGAGTCACACACAGTCATGCTTTGTGGATGCTTTACTCCAATACCAAGGTCTCACTGACCTTCAAAAGGCAGGCAAAACCCAAACCTTAGCTTGTCTCTTCACTTCTGGTAGCTCCTAAGGTAGAAGCCTATAAGTCTTGTTAGCAGTAAATACTAATTTTTATGAGTCTTGAATTAATTCACAATAAGCTCCTTAGTATTCTATACAATTCATACTTATACCAGCTGGGGGCTGAGCTGCAGCTTTGTTGTATTCTAGTTGTGTTGGGGGGGGGGGGGTTGGAGCAAGAGATAATGTGTGGATTTCAAAACACTGTGGTGGTTTAGAAATGAAGAGTGAAGTCTCCAAGGAGCAGGTGCAAGAGGCTGTGCCACACATCACATGGCTGCCCTTGGCACGATGGAAGCTTCAGAACCTCAAAAACAATGATTCTGCCAGAAACATAAAATTAAGCAGGTTTAACCATTTTTAGAACCATTGCCAGCAAAAGGCATCAAACCAGAGTCTTTGCCTGTACCTGTCTCCCCATCCCTAGAATGATCAAGTGACATCATTAAATCACAGCAGTCATTAAAGCAGTTCAAAACTACTCCGGAGGTGCTGGACCCATGATATGCATGCGGTCACGGTATGATGAACCTTGGCCTGTCCCAGGGGAATGACCCTTGGCTTGATCTTCCAGCACACACACATACCTATCACCAAAAGGGTGGGATTTCTGCATAGAGATATTAGGTAGCTGCAGGACCTCTGCCTCAACCAAATGCCGTGTTTTAATTACGCAGTTACACAGAACTCGGAGACCCAGCTCTGAAGCTTTGCAGACACAACCCTCCTTGCTGGCACGACCTACTTCAGCTGTTAAATTCTGAAGCCATGTGTGCAGGGTGAGACAGCTTTTCTTAAACCCTTCCAACAACATCAGTAACAAAGTCCTAGTTATGAACTTCTGTTAGCTTTGGGTTCATTAAATCCCAGCTGTTTCCCCTTGATGTAGTGTTAGATCAGACATCACTAAAACTGCCTCTGTGTCTATGTATACAAATACACTTTTCCCTTTGTTCTGTGAAACACTTAGCAGAAAAGTGTTTATATTAAAACTAAGTAGAATGAAATTCAATTAACAGTTAATAGGAGTATGAAGATAACACTGCAGATCTATCATAATCCCATAATAAACTGACTGTAGAGCTGACATTGTTTGGGTTTCAGCTATTGTTTTGACTCTTGACAGAAACTACCCGTTGATTAAAAAACCTGAATGATGTTAAGCATGAACACCTCCATTGAAAACACTTCTGAGCTTTGCCGATTGCTCACAAAGAGGTCAACGCACCTCATTTCACTCGCCTACCTGCTCATTGAAGCCCTCCATACATGAGAAAGGGGTTGGAAGGGGGGGTTATATGTATTTATTAATGTTTCTTTAACAAAAGCAGATAGACTTTTTTGCTACTTTTTTTCCCCTCTAGTCCTTCGTAAGCTCTGTGATCACAGATAACACAGAACACAGAATATTTAGCCTATCTGGAATGTTAATACTCTTCAGTTTGGATAATATAAACCTATTTTTCAATGAAAGGGATGTGTTTGTTTTCAAAGCTGTCTGAAATACAGAACACAATCCACCAACTGAAGATATAAAGCTAGGTAAAATATGCAGTAATTAACATCCTTCACTGCATTTTGCACTCACATTCTCGCTACAGTAAGGCTTCTCTGTGCAGCCCATCTTGCAACATGGCTAAGAATAGAGTTTTGATGGGTAAAATGAGAAACAACAGCTTAGATTTTATTTTGAAGATTGTCTGTTCCTATGTGCCTCTCTGGAAGTGTTTAATAGCCTTCAGAAGCTCTAAAAATGGTTCTGCCAAAAAAGAAGATAAATAGGCCTGACCATTTTTAGAAGAGCCGGCAATACCGAGGCTTTGAACCTGAGTGTTTGCCTGTACTTGATGCTTCTTTCTGTGAAGAGAAGACATCTAATTCCACAAAAAGCAGCAACTGATACGGTAATGAAGACTGAACTCTATGATACTCTGAAGCATCCAAATTCAATTCTTTGCTAAAATGTATTGGAGTGTGAATACATTTTGTTTACCAACACACTTAAGGCCCAGTTTCATTTCTCCATGAATTTACCTTTAGCTTGCAGGAACATTTAAAGATGTTCCACATCACCTAAATTCTGTATACTATACACTAAGCATTTTACTACCTTTGGAAAAGGAGATAAAGCTCAACAGCTAGCTGTATTCATATTTTTCCACCATTAATCTAATGAGAAGGGGGCAGGTGAAGCCAGAGTGGGCTATAACAAGTCCCCGAGAGCATTCTGCAGTACAGCACATGTGGTCCAGGTCACTTGCTGTAAGAGGAGCATACATCCTTAATCCTTCTCCAAAAGAAAATGCTACTAGAACCAGCTATTTACAAAGTACCCAATATGTTATTTATAGTGAAACAGCCTGTGACAGGGACTGGAGTGAATCTCAGTGAATCTGTACATATTTTACATACAGTGTACGTGACCTATATATTGCCCAATCTTCAGGCTTAGACACCTTCTTTTAAAGTTATTGTTTTGTAAACTCTCTGGGGACAATGGAAAACCAGAAGTGCTTTAACTTAAGCCCAGCTGTAAATGCCTACTCCTGATGCACGTGTCCCCATCTCAATCACCTGAACTAACACATAATTGATGGATGAGGAAGAGCAGCTTCCACTGTACCCCAAAGACTTGTAGGACCTGAATTATCTGAAGAAGGTGACTTTTTATTTAATCACAGAAGAAAACCTCTATAGAGTTTGAAAAAAAGAAAAACTAAGAGTACTTTAACAAAGTAGAAAAGATCACCACATCAGTCCTTGGCATGAACAACACTTAACATGGGTTGTAAAGCAACAGCCCTTCAAGAAGAAACTAATTTGATCTTGTTTGAACTAGAAACCTCCGACACGAAGTAAGCAAACATCCTTATTCTTTCAATAACCTGAACACTTGAAGCCAAAGTAACAAAGCAAACAAATATGTTCAACAGTATTTTGTCATTTTGTAGCATCTCTTATCTGAGGCACACAGAGCTTTCTGGGTGGCACTAGGATGTATGTTGTTAAGCACCAGTGAAGAAGTTAGCATAAATATTTGAGTCCATTGAAAGGGTCCACAACACTTGCCTCAGTCTCCACACACACAAACTGCACAGGGAATTCTTAACTAAATGCCCTACGCAGACATTTAAACAGCTATTTATAGCTGTAATGAAGACAGAACTCTATGATACTCTGAAGCATCCAATATATTAATATATATTAAATATATATTAATATAATCTATAGTATACACATTATATAACATTTTCATATATTATGTATATTATATATAATTATAACATATGGTATATTATTGTCTTATATGTAAAATACAATATAATAATTTATATAATATAAACATATATATTACATGTATAATGTATATTATTAAGTACCTAGTACATTAGAATAAGAAAACAAGAGACAAAAAAAACCAAACAGTTTTAACAATAAGACATGCACAAAATTAAAAAGACAAAGGATTAATGATAAGCAGCAGGATAATAAGGCAAGAATAAAAATTAATCTTCACTGAAATTACTTCATTTTGTGCAGAAAAATCTATGCAGACCACCATATTGTACCAGATGCCTTCCAAAACTGACATCCACAGTAACTTGATAGGAAATTCAGCCTTATCTCTTCTCGAATCCAGTACTGTCTAATGGTACTTCCTACTATAAATAACTTCAAGTGTCCATAAGCAACAGCAGTATTGACGTCAGTGATTACTGGATAGCATTAATATACTAAAATTTATTTCTCTTATGAAATGTTATGAATATTGTGCCTAAATTATTTCAGGATTGTGTCTAGAAAGACTCAAGCCTTGAATTTATTAAATAGGTGCAATGATTGCAATGAGAAAAGAAAAAACTTGCTATATCACTATATTTCAGACACAAGATACCAGTAGAATGACATAATTGGATTTTAGAACACCAGTCAAATCAAAATCAAGAGACACGAAAACATGTCAGAAGTTAAGCTACTCCCCTCATTTTCCTCAAACTGCTTTTAATCAAGTTCTCATTTTCATGGTCACTTGTTCCATTTGCTGAGCACATGACATTTTTAATCTGACACTTCCCACAACCCCCCAAAAGGAAATCCCATCACCAAAGTGGTAAACTACTTCTTTAAATGTGGCTGTACTTGAAAAGACCAAACTGTCCCTTTGGTCCACTGGTTTTTTGTGGGGGAGGAAGAGTAAAATACCTTAAATTTACAACATCAGTAAACAAAAGCAAGAGATATCTGTATGAAATGGCTCACTAGAGCATGCAACATCTTACACAAATGGGATTTTACAAGGATACAGAAGAACAGATTTTATATACTTGAAGAGTCAACCAAAGGCATGGAAAACCAAAAAAGAGTATGAGGCAAAAGGGGTGCAACATGAAAAGATTTGAGGTTTGCTATACCTATGTGTGGTTTTTTGTTAATTAGGTAGGTATTGTTACAGTGGCAATAGCAGCTTAGAAATTTGTTTAATGCACAGAAGTATTTATGACAACTTCTTAAAGAAGTGGCAAACCTGACATTCAACTTCAGAGGACCTCAGGATCAGCAAGCAACGGGACCCCTATCAGGCAGAGGCCAGCAGCAGAGCTCTCACCCACAGCTACAGAGTGTAACAAGTGGAGCAAAGAACCTGAAAGATTACAAAAACTGACCTTGCAAAACCATTTGTAACAGTTGTTTCTAATCTCTGAGTAACTAAAGCGGGGGGGGGGGGGGGGACGGGGCGGGACGGGACACGACACCACTTAGCGCAAACAAACACACATTTTGTGCAAGTGTTTATTTTCTTTCACCTTCTTCCCCCACTGAACTTGAGCCATGTTACAGTCTAGCGCCCAAAGAAGAAGTACTTCATGTCAAAAAAAGACAACACAAATAGTGTCTCTGTATAAGAGAACATCAGTAGCCGCAATAAAAATATGTCAGCCAACTTGTTCTAGCCATGACAAAACCATTTTCAAAGGGACTGTCAAGGAAAAAATGGAGAAACTTACTGATTAAAACCCCCCTCCTTTACCTAAAACGTTCTGGTCTTACTAAAGTTGAAGAGCAGAAACAGACACACATTGCCCACTGCTTACACAAAAGCACAAAATGCCCCTGCTGAATTAGAAAAATAGAAGTAAATGGAGATTGCATTAAATTAGTTACTGCTATTTTGGGGTTCCCTGTTTCCTGGTCAGGGAAGTCTGTAGCAAGGACAGAAATGGGCGTCTGTAAGGAGCGTAGCCTCAAGCATGAGGGGAGACGAGGGTGACTGTCCCTTCTGGAGGCCAATTTAGTCTCACATGCTTTAAGGTTTCTGGGACTCAAGAAAACCAGAAACTGCAGTTACTGAGAGCCGTGGAGTATCCCATGTGTGGAAAACATCATTTCATTCTGTTTTGTTATGCTTCCCATAAGTTTTATTGATTTACTCTGGATTTGAACAGAGACATTTCTTTCGATATTAGCAACTAACCAGTATCAGAACTATATAATTGAAGGTGTTGCATGTGAATGTAAAATCAGCTATCGAGTAGAACTGATAGGAAGAATGATGGGGTTCATTTGCCTTTGGATTATATGAAATACTACCACTGAATCTTGACTGCTTTCTTCTATAACGTTCAAAGCACATAACTGATAGTGAAACAATGAAAGCACTGAACAGGAAGGGTCATCTCTTCACATCCACTTTTCCTTCAGACTAGAACACGTATCCAGTTACCTAAAGAGACAATGCTGGGGTTTTAGAGAGCAGTTGACATGGCTGATGAGCCTACAGTGGGTCAGAGAAGGTTATCAACCATTCAGGGAATATAGAATAACCCAGATGATCAATCACCAGAATCTTTATAACCTCCCATATATAAAGGGAAAACATGGAAGGTCTTGAATTTTATCACATACGTTAGGTGGCACTGAGATTAGTGTCACCTTGAAGGAGAGATTTAAAGAAGTTTCTTTAGAGGTGAACAAGAAATTGCTGTTAGGAAAATGGATGTACAGTAACCGCAGTGCATTATCCTACAGAATGCAGCACCTCACAGACAGTCCAGAAATTTAGCCTCATCCAAAGATGTTAAGCAGCCATTAATCTCTAAATTTAAAGATATTGTTAAGCTTTTATGTTAGTTGATGAGATTTTTTTCATATATATAAATCACTTGGTATACTAACATACAGAAAGTAGTTCGAGAACTGAGCTGCACAACAGGCTGAATGAACGGTTACAAACACCTTGCTGTTAGCACTGCATAAACACATGTTCCCATCTATGACCTCCACAAACCCTGCGGACAGCTGTATCAGTGAAACCTTCCCTCTGCTTTTCCAATATAAGGGGATACACAGCAGAGATACCAACATACCCACGACTCCTATCCCAGACGGGCAACCAAAGACAACCTCTACCATCTCCATTTCAGCTGCACGTATTTTACAGATTGATCAGTGTTTACCACCTCCAATGCCTTGCCAAAATGTGAAGCTCAGAAAACATGTTACAGTTTTCCTGAGTACACTGAATATCTAACAGGCCTACGTGATTTTCACATATTGGCAGATTTCAGATTAAAATGTTAACTGGTAATTTGTGAAAATAGGTTTGGTTGAAAACAGTGAAATGATGGATGTGCGAATTTTGCCTTTTAATTCTATTACTTTCTTTAATCTGTTATATATTACATATTTGCTATATTGCTCACACAATCTATTTGCTATTTCTGGAAAAACATTTAACTGCATCTTTCATTTCACGACAGTACTTTGCGATATACTGTCTGTGTGCAAGTGCATGTCTACTTACAAGAAGAAAAACACCCTACTACGAGTTTTTAATGCGAAGGTTAAGATGCATTTGCTTTCAAGCTCATTGTATTAAACTTTTTCTTTCCTGATTAATGGTTAACTGGCAGTAAGTTTTGTACTTTTTTTTAGTGATATTTATTGCACAATACATGCATCATGCTGAGAAGCATGTATGTAATAAGGTTTATCTCTATTTTCATGCTATTCCTTGCCAAAAAAGCACGGTGAGACCCATCTGTTGTATTTTCTGGCTGAGGTTAGACAAGAAAAGGAGACTTTAAACAGCACTCCATCACAGCAAACAATATTAAAGCAGTGTTTGGAGATGGAATCCGAAGTGCTTACTCAGAGCAGACATTCTGCCTCATTGATAGATCCAGATGAAAATACACATAAAATATAACACACAGAGAAGAAATGATGACCAGGAGATGTGCAGCTCTGGAACCTGGTCAGGCAGGTCCCTGAGATGAGGACCTAAGTAAAGGCTGAAGCTTCAAAGAATTGCTTCTGCACATTTCTCCACGTGTACCTTCAAAAACAGCAAAATTTTTGTACCAATGTTTTTCATTGTGTGCCAGTTTTATGAATCAAGCATCTACCTGGAAAACTGAAGTGCATGTGGGATGCTTTTTACTGCACCTTGTACGAGTGATGCAAGTGCTCTTATAGGGCATTCACACTGCATTGTTTTTTATGCTCTCGAGGAAAACAGTGGCTTCCTTCTTTGCAGATGGCATGCCTTTGCAATCAAAGTAAGTACTCACTTCCTTATTCAGGTCAAAAGAACTCTTGCTTTTATCTTGCTTTGCTTTGTAAGCAAACTGATGCAACATGTAACTCAAAGTTACTGTAGTGTGTGAAGGAGCATAAGTAATCAGGATATTGGTAAAATAGTTGAGATGATCAAGTGGATTCTCTTACTAGGAGGAAGAAACTGCTCTCCCATTTAAACTTCAGATCCAAGGAAGTTAATCTGAGCCTTCCTTAGGTTTGAGATCCTTCCTACCACTGAAAAAACCTGAAAGAGATACCTTACTCGACCTAGAAGTTCCTTTATACTTGACTGGAAATGACAGATACTTCCAGATCATGTCATCTCGGGTAAAACCCCAGTCACTTCATAGACTACCCTTCTTCTTCCACTCATTAGCAAGCTAGCTTAACTGTGGCTCATCACATCACTGCTACATTCAGGTATAACACTCTGAATTCAAACCAGAAAGTAAGTAGTTTATATAGCAAATCTCGGCAGAAATTGTCAAACCTTCTTCTGTGCATCAGAATGAAATGGTAGTTGCACCTCCATGGCTGCTAAACTAGTGTCTCCTCACTGAAAAACTGCCAGCAGTATCACCAGTCACCATCAACAGGAGTGACAATGGTGATACAGTTTTGATAGTGCAGCATCCTGTCAAAACCCCAAATTTTGCATTAGTTTCAGTTACATTTCAACAGCTTGAGAGATTTCATTTCGAGAAACCAGGAAGTTACAGCTGGGGACTAGGTTCTTTTATGTAGGCATGTTTGTTTTGATTTCCTTGACTCCTAAGTTCAACAGAAAGTTTCCTTTTATCACAGAGCTGTCTGGGGGAAGGCCAAAGAAAACAATTATACCAGCCTCATTCTATGCATCTTCACATCTCTGTGTAGCTCTATTACTTCTTGGACTGACATTAAAGGTTGAGCCACAAATGCCACGAGTTTACCAGATATTTCCCTCAATGTTATCAGTGCAGTAGAAAGATGTTCTTCCGAAAAACTCCCAAAAGCTAACATAGTACTGGGCTGTGCAGCCTAGAGGACTATCATGCAGATTTCACATGTTTAGGGATATAAAGAATCCTTGGCACAGGCACAGAGTTGTAATTAAGACCATCTCCAAGACTGTTCTAGAAACGATGCATCACCACCTTTTTTTGTAGGTGACTTACTTAATATTTGCATCACAGCCCTTATTTTAGGGTATGATCCTCAGTTCAATGCAATTTACTGTTAATTACATTTTTAATTCTTTTCCAGGGAGAAATCTCATTCTGATGAAACCATAACTCCCTTATCTAGTACCTAAATCTCTGGCTGTTCAGGAAGATCATTCGTGAAGCACTGGATGAAGTCTGAACCTGAGCCATTACCTCTACATACTCACTCTCAAACACATTAGAAATCTTGGAGAAGTCTAGTAAGGTAACTGTATTATTAAAGCAATAAAATCAACAGAGTATTTTTACTATTTGTTTAGTAATGGCAGTTGACAACTACAGAGCACTGACAATAACCTAAAATCCACTTATATGTTTATTACTCCTGCTTCAAAAAATGAAAGATACCACTCATAAAATCCTTGTAAGAAGTAGTCATAAGTTTCCTCATTTTCTTGATGTAGTTTATATAACTGCTGTTATAGTTAGACACTTTGATGAGGCAATATTTAAATAAAAGGACAATAAACCTGTACTAATAGAACCAATTTGGTTTTAAGAACTTCTTGAATTACTCTATGCTGCTAGCACCTTTGACATCAGTCAGAAATGTGCCAGTGGTTTCCATCTGAAAACTCCCGAGTATGAAAGACTCTGTCCTTTATGCATGATAAAATCTAGTGACACAGCAAAATATTGCTGCTGCAGTGTCCTCAAGGTACGTCCTTTGGAGAGTCCTGCGCTGCCTGCTCACAAGTGCTGCAATAATCCATTAAGAAAAAATCATTTACATGCACAAAAACAGCTCAACTGCTGAATCATGAAGTAAGTATATAATAATTACGTGTTATAGCTTTTTAACTTGATAATGCTATTATTTTCTTTCACTTTTTTTCTGGAAATATGTTTCAATTATTCCTTAATAGAGACAGTTGCTCCAGATAGGCAAATTATTAAATACTAAGTAGCATTATTCTATAATAGTTTGTTGGGATAATAACATATATCCTTTTCACCTTGCTGTAAAACCAATAGTGAGTTATGCCTCAGAGACTATATGCATTATCATTTCACAGGTAAGGAAGCAACAACAGTGGGAAATTGCTTCCACAAGGACTGTAAGCCCACCTTGTTTTGATTTCCCAGATCTTTAATCACATACCACACCACCTGTACAGATACCGTCATAGATTTGTTACGTTGTGCATTACCACAGGTACCTAATACATGGAGGACTACTACTTGTTTTTCTTTATTTTTAGGTATCCTGCTTACCTTTCTTTAAACTCTTCACCCATTCCAAGTTAGACAAAAAAAGCAAACTTAAAAGCAGTCTGTAAAACTTGTATTTCTTAGAACATCTCTAAATAGACAGATACCTGAAGATGTAAACATATTATTATGTATTGCACGGGCAGACCTAATGGAAAGTATTAGAAATACAAACAGCATGTACCCGAGGTCCCAGACATTGACATGCTGGGTTAGTATACTGATTCACTGCACGTGGGCAGTGTTAGTTCAATTTTTGATCCTAATAAGGAGGCTAATGATGCTGGAAACCTCAAAGAACAGGATAAGGAGCCTCCAAAGTTTTACTAAGTCTGGGCAAGGAAAATAGGAGACTTCTACAACCAAGGGTGCAAGAAAAGTTTGTGATGGAATCAAACCTAAGGTCCATCTTGCCCAATAATGTTTTTTTCCTCCTTCTGACTGAGTTAAATAACAGCAAAACAAAAGAGTAGGAAAAAAGAGCAAGGCTAGTAATTCCTCTCCAGAACCAGCAACCTGCAGTACAGAGATGTATGAATCAGAAGTGTTCCAGCAAACACGGTGCGCTTCTCTTCCAGATGTACCTACTCACTTTTTCAACCCTCACGAAACTTTAGTAACCTACGATATCCTGCAGTAAGGAGTTTCTCAGCTCACCTGATGTGTGAAGAAACGCTTTCTACACCTATGTGCAGCAGTTACACTTGATGCCCACTGGTTATCACACTGAGAACGGAAACAGATTTGCAAAGGTAACAGGCGAGGACATTGCCGGAAGCAAAAGCACTGCTTTCTTACCTAAGGCTGAGGAGAATATTTTAACTGCTGCACTTCAATGAAAATAGGTTAAAATCTTCTTGCTTATTCCCAGAAAGGGACTTGACGTTCTGACTATCAACAGAGTAGAGTGCAATGCTGAGTCAGGTACTTTTTCAAGCATAGAATCACAGAATAGTTAGGGTTGGAAAGGACATTAAGATCATCCAGTTCCAACCCCCTGCCATGGGCAGCGGCACCTTCCACTAAACCATTCCACCCAAGGCTATGTCCAACCCAGCCTTGAACACCGCCAGCAATGGAGCAGTCACAACTTCCCTGGGCAACCTTATCTTCACATGGGAGGTGCTGCAGTCCCCTGATCATCCTCGTGGCCCTCCTCTGGACTTGTTCCAACAGTTCCATGTCCTTTTGATGTTGAGGACACCAGAACTGCACACAATACTCCAAGTGAGGTCTCACAAGAGCAGAGTAGAGGGGCAGCATCACCTCCCTCGACCTGCTGGTCACGCTCCTTTTGATGCAGCCCAGCACACATTTGGCTTTCTGGGCTGCAAGGGCACACTGAAGCCAGTTCATGTTCATTTTCTCATCCACCAACACCCCCAAGTCATTTTGCGCGGGGCTGCTCTCAATCTCTTCTCTGCCCAGCCTGAAGCTGTGCCTGGGATGGCTCCCACCCAGCTGTAGGACCTTGCACTTGGCATGGTTAAACTTCATCAGGTTGGCATCAGCCCACCTCACAAGCGTGTCAAGGTCCCTCTGGATGGCATTCCTTCCCTCCAGCATATCAACCGAACCACACAGATTGGTGGCATCGGCCAACTTGCTGAGGCCGCCCTCAATCCCACTGTCCATGTCACCGACAAAGATGTTGAACAAGACCGGTCCCAACACCGATCCCTGAGGGACACCACTCGTTACTGGTCTCCAGCTGGACACTGAGCCATTGAGCACTATTCTTTGTGTGCGGCCATCCAGCCAGTTCTTTATCCACCGAGTGGTCCACCTATCAAATTGATGTCTCTCCAACTTAGAGACAAGGATGTCGTGTGGGACAGTGTCAAACGCTTTGCACAAGTCCAGGTAGATGACATCAGCTGCTCTACCCCTGTTCATCAGTTCCATAGTGCCATCGTAGAAGGCAACCAAGTTGGTCAGGCAGGATTTCCCCTTAGCGAAGCCATGCTGGCTGTCACCAACCACCTCGTTGTTTTTCATGTGCCTCAGCATGCCTTCCAGGAGAATCTCACAGAGGTGAGGCTGACTGTTCTGTAGTTCCCCTGGCTCATCCATTTTCCCCTTCTTGAAAATGGGGGTTATATTTCCCTTTTTCCAGCTCATCAAGACCTTTGCAGTGAGAAATGTTACTGCTCCCTACCGCTGCTCACCAGTTGGATCCACATACAGTCCATGGAGAACATCATAAACTCCTGTCAAGTCCTGAACTGCTCCCTAAAGGCACCTACTTTCAACTTCAACAGCCCTTACCAACCTCCCTGGTCTTTACAAGCTGCCACATATAACTTGGGTATCTGAAGTACCATGAGATCAAATCAGCAAACCCAAGAAATCCTGAGCACATAACTTCATTCTCTTACAGGTCCTTATCTTCATACCACACTCGCTGTTTTAATTCTTGTTTCCTTCATTTGACCGGTAGCAAACTCTGAAGAGGCCACAACACAGACAAGACAACAACCCCAGTCTAGGTTCCAGCTACAAGATCAATAACTGATATACTGTCAGCAATCTGTGATTTCATTAAAGTACCATGGACATTGCTGTGTCCCCAAAACAAGTTAGTACGTTTTTCCCTTATTTTGAAACACAGTAAAAAAAGCATATGAAAATGAGAACTAGAAGAAAATACCTGAAGGGAGATTTAGAGTTTCTTAATTACCTGATTTAGCTGACAGCTTCACAGAACATCCATGATATTTTGTAGGTAACCATGATGCGGATGCAGGTATTTTATAAAAACCTCTGTAACTCTACTAAAGGCTTTTCCCACTGTCGCTGCTGAACTGACCTATGCTGAATTCAGTGAATGACATCCTGGTTTATCATGAAATCCTAAGTTTTCCCTCCACTTTACGTCCAACCAGTTAAATGTTTTTAGAGAAGATGGATTGTCATGTCGTTTGAAAAAAAAACCACTGAATACAATCTGAGGAGGACCATTCCTCAGCTCCACAGAAACCGAGTTCTGGAAACATCGCATCCTGTGCACACTGAATGCTTCTAGCAAATTTTCTGCCATTTAAAAAATAACGCTAATCTTAGGCATTAATGGATCATCTTCAAATGGTGATTGTACCTTAAAATAACCTTACTAACTGCTGAAACCTCAAGTTTAGATATATTTTTGTCTCAGTAACAGCTATGCTGATTCTCCATACTTGCCAACAACATCATATGATCAATATTATTCTTAAATAACCCTAGAATGAGAAGGCTCTAGATTCCCGCTGCCTTCTGTAGAGATCAAACGAAAAACCTTTCAGCAAGTAAAATAAAACTAGATCACTGTCTCTGATTTGAGCTAAACATTCAAAATCTTTTTTTAATACTTTACTTATCTGTGGACAAGATATTTAAAAACAAAATTAGCATCACAGGTCACAACCGACGATGGAGCAGGCACAGCTGAACACTGCTTGAAGTACCTGGTTCAAAGCCCTGGTGTCATAAAAGACAAAATATTGACAATAACAGAATCACCAAATGGTTTGGGTTGGAAAGGACCTTAAAGTTCATCCAGCTCCAACCTCCCACTAGAGCAGGTTGCTCCAAGCCCTGTCCAACCTGGCCTTGAACACTGCCAGGGATGGGGCAGCCACAGCTTCTATGAGCAATTTGTGACAGGACCTCACAGTGAAGAATGATAATGTCAGCACTTCTCTGTCTCTTAAATGGTCATCATTAGCTGAATATTGCTTTTTTGGGGGGGAGGGGGGGAGGAAATTAACTCCCTTTATCAAACTTACGCTGTTATAGCAAATAAGTTTTTATTATCTCACCCCATAATCCTTTAATGCTACCAGAAGGACATAATGTAATTAAAAATTTACCGATAAAAAAGGAAATGGATCATTAACAGAAAACACCAAAAACATTATGCACATATCAATAGGAGAACAATTTCATCAGGTTTTGGATGATTAGGCTAAATAGCTAGGTGTTACTGCCAATCTACAATACAGATTATACAAGTAATGTCAAGGATATGATGAGAGCTTCAACTTGCTTTCGTTTATAATTTTAGCTTTCCCTCCCCTCCTCCGTCCTTCAGGGCCACGCAATGTCCGCATAGAATTACTTCTTTAGAGGTTTCCAATTTTCAGTGCATTTACTTCAAATATGAAGGTTTAGCAGGTTTTTTTCTCGTTAATTTTTTTAGATAGACTTAACCTTCCATATAGTAAAGTATCCCATCTAAATTAAATATGAATTTATAGACTAACGGAATTATTTATTGTGAAAACTCTGCTTCTACTATTCTATAATGTGTTTATTTAAAAGACAATTCCAGCTTTATAAAAACAGTGGCAACCTAAGCCAGGATCTATCCCATGCTTCAGCTACATTTGAAAACTTCTAGAAAGACACAAAAAACTCACGCTGCAGAAGGAAAGGGGAAGTATCCAGCAGCCTTTAAAATTAACTGCTACTAATAAATCAGCCTCCTATTATGCCAGATATGTGTAGCTCAATTACAGCACGACAATAAAGTAAATAAGACCTTAAACAGAAAATAGACCTCTACGCCTCTTATAAAAAGAAACTGATAAACCTTTAATTTCTGTATTTCCTGGCAGTTCTGACCTGCAGAAGTGGTGTAAACAGGAGACAAATTCCAGGAGCCAGAGGGCCAGCCCGGATGTAAGAACCAGCTCCAGAGTACTCAGGCATGAAGCAAAAACAGAAAGGGGAACAGGTACAAACTGCACCCAGACCAGAACACTGCACAAGGAATGGGACAAAACTGCCATGAATCGAAACAAATTCAAAGCAAATCAGGTCACAGCAACACCGAGACTATGGAAGCAGGCAGCAGGATTACCCTAACTGCATGTTCAAACAAGCTTTTTTTTAATGCAATACCTCATTTTTGGATTCAAAACATGTATCCATGGGCTCATTATCACGATTACTAGTACAAAACTTTCCTGCTAAGTCAAGCATTCATAAGTTACTACTGTAGAAGGAGGCTAAAGTACTTTTTCTTTCTGTGAACTCCATCTTAATACCTGAAAGTCTTCTGTCAAATTTTAAAAACACAAAAGGATAAACTTGCCTATAAATCATTTAAAAGAGAACTTTAAAAATTCCATACAAGGCTTTTATCTGGAACAGTCCAACAGTCTTTGCTTAACAAATATGGTTTCCAATTAGATGATTTTATCATGTGAATGAGACACAAGTCAATCGTGCCAGGTTGGATGAGACTTTGAGCAACCTGGTCTAGTGGAAGTTGTCCCTGCCCATAGCAGGGGGTGGAACTGGATGAGCTTTAAGTTCCCTTCCAGCACAAACCATTCTATATGATTCTATGATTTTGGAACACTTCATGACTCAGGAAGACTACAGCTTGCATCCAAGAAGCCTCTCACAACCAGTGGAGCTGACACGGAAACCCCTGATATTTCCTTTGTAAAGGAGGAACCCACACCTTGGGGGCAGGAGTGCTTACTTTGTGGAACTTGGAAGCAAAGACAAAGATGTTCAACATCAGTTGAACCTGCCTTGCAGCATGGGTTTGCTCCAGTTACTCAGACACAGGCAGAAAGAGATGGAGCAACCTCCAGACTTGCTTTTGGAGACACAAGTCAATGTCAGTAGAGGTGGTTGTTTCAGACTACTGCTTAGTATTTTCCCAGCTAAATCACGTCAACACCACTATGTGCAAAACCCTTCAGGTCATCTTCATCTATAAAGACAGTAATTGACCACTCAGTAAACAGTTAAGTATTTTGCAACTATGTGGAAAACTATGATTTTAAGAAATATTTGCAAGTGCTTCAATTCATAAAGGACTAATGCATTAAAAATCAGAATAAATGAGAGCTGAACATTAAATTAAGAAATAAACATTTAATGTGATCTCCAGTGGAAATCCACTTACATATCACCAAGCAAATTGAATATAGCACAAAGAATATTTTAAGTAAGTTTATAAAACAAGGAATTAAGTAGAAATTATTTTATTTCCTCATCAGAAAAGGGAACCAGAAAAATACAGAAAAGGAGCCTTGGAATTGCAGTAAAAGAGGCAGCTAAAGACCACATCTAACTGCAAGACCACACTCTTCTTTCTTCATCACCAAATGCACTCATGCTATTAGGTTCGTATACTGAGGCCTTTAAGGAGTTGCTCTAAAGTTTCTTTCACCAACTAATCCAGGATGCACCCATGCATTTGTTGATTACTGTAATCTTAAGGAACCTATAAAATGACCACTGATTCATGGTTAACACAGATAAAAGGAAGCAACTGACGAAAAAATTCTTCATTGGATGTTTTCACCTCTGGAATGAACTCCCTTCTACATTTACTTCTGACATTTTGGGAACTTTCACAGACTCCCATTCAAGAATTAAACAGGAAAGGATTTTGTAAACTTTAAGATTATATTAACAAGCATTTCAGAACTCCAACGAAGGCTCAGGACCCAAGAAGAGTTCAAAGCAAGCCAGGGCCTATTTCCAAAACACTGCAGTTTCATTTTCTTAAGATACTGCTAAGAGATAAGGGAAGAATGAAGAAAACGTGGGTCTGGAGGTATGATACACTGGGCTTAGTAATGCTTTATCGGGCAAGTTTCTTATGGGAATAGAGGGCAGGAAGAAGGGAACAGTCCAGGGATGGGGCTGCACCTCTGAGAAAAGAAACAGCCCAGAGTTTTAAGTTTTTATCCAGAAAGTTATATGCATCTCATGGTTTAAGCTGTAAATCACACAGCCCATTCACTCACTTCTCCCTCTTTCTTCCCCCCTACTCGGGGGGGGGGGGGGGGGGATGGGGGGGGGATGGGGCGAAGGATCGAAAGAATGTAACTCCCACGGGTTGAGATAAGAACAGTCCCGTAACTGAGGCATAACACAAACCACTGCTGCTGCCACCAATAGTAATGATGACCAGGGAAATACAAGGGAAGAGTATACAACTGCTCAACACCTGACCAAGCTGAGAATGAGAGAAGCTTCCGGGTTCCTCCCCCCAGTATTTTACACCCTGGACATGACGTGCTGTGGTATGGAATAACCTCTTTGGTCAGTTTGGGTCAGGTGTCCTGTCTCTGCTTTCTCCCAGCTTCCCCTCCTCCCTGGCAGAGCATGAGACTCAGAAAGTCCTTGGTCAGACCAAAACATTACCAAGCAGTAACTGAAAACATCGGTGTTATCAGCGCTGCTCCCAGGCCGAAAGTCAAAAACACAGAGCTGCACCAGCTACCAAGAAGGAGAAAAATGACTGCTGCTGCTGAACCCAGGACAATACACAAAAGTACTAGAAACAGGGAAGAGAACCTTGAATTTCCCTTCCCAAGTTAAAGCTCTCATTACTGGGCCAGTTATCCCTTTACTTTCTGGTACAATGAATTGATCTTGCATTACCTGGTACACAGCCACAAGCCACAGAGAGGGTAATGAACCTCCCTTCTAAAGAGAAGGCTGTGTGGAGATCTCAGAGCAGCCTTCCAGTATCTGAAGGGGGCCTACAAGGATGCTGGAGAGGGACTCTTCATTAGGGACTCTAGCGATAGGATGTGGGGTAATGGGTTCAAACTGAAACAGGGGAAGTTCAGGTTAGATACAAGGAAGAAATTCTTTACCGTGAGGGTCGTGAGGCACTGGAATGGGTTGCCCAGGGAAGTTGTGAATGCTCCATCCCTGGCAGTTTTCAAGGCCAGGTTCAACAGAGCCTTGGGTGACATGGTCTAGTGTGAGGTGTCCCTGCCCATAGCAGAAGGGTTGGAACTGGCTGATCTTAAGGACCTTTCCAACCCTAACTATTCTATGATTCTGTGATGATGATCTAGAACGCGAAGATTCCTCGTGTCCAGGCAGGCTCCTACCTACTGAAGAGCCACTGTTAAAAGCAGGACTGCTTTGCAGAAACAACTGCAAGACTTCCCCATTAGGGGGGAACACCATTTGAGTCCGGTGATAGAAAGCACTTCCTTGGCCAAGGAATGACCAGGTAGCGCTTCTTGTTTCTGTATGTAATATCTGAGTACTTTTTATACAGGTTTTCAAATGAAACTAGGCTGATGTAATTATGTCCATCCATCTACCCGCTGGGCCCTCCTTAATTAAATCCTTAACTCAGTAGCAAGTTTCATCCTAAAGCTGCCAGTATTTCTTGCAGGAATTTTCTTCTTCAGGAGAATTAAATTCCTGCAAGTTTCATTAAGAAGGAGAAAAGAAAACAAAAATAAAGGCATCCAGATGAGAAGACAGGCTCAAATTAGAGGCCCTGCTTTGTGAAAGGCTGCGTAGGACATCAGTAGTAATCCATTCCACAACACCAGCCGGTCACAGACACGGGCTGACTCACCAGCACACAGGCACCTCAGACCCAGCCAGCTGCCGCCTGAAGAGAGATGCTGGAATGGAGGCACTGCACATGAATTTCTTGACTAAAGCTCCATCGTGCCTGGCATCTTCTTGCAGAACAGGGTCCAGGTGATGAGCGCTGTAAGTGGTGCTCACAAGAGGACAGCTTGTTGGGCATCTGCCTCCAGAAGAACTAACTCTCTTCGAGGATCCTGCCTTGTCCTAAACTGCTCAAAAGGAGATGGTCTTAAAGTGTGGAGGGTACTTAAACTTGATCCACAATGCACAAAGGGATTTCAAGGTGCTGATGAGATGGGTTTTAAAGTACTGAGACACGCACCTTCCCTATAACTGCTAACTTTGGGTGTCTATCTCCTTTTGCAGATCTGGACTGAAGCATGTTGCTAGGCTGCCAACAACTGCCAGGCAACAAATCACAGCACGTAGACTGAAGTCACACTTACAATGCAACATATTGAGCATGTTTTATTGTTAAGAAATCGATAACCTCTGTTTGCCATAACCAAACGTAAAATGTGATCATATTTTTTCCCAGGAGGGAGAAAAACTAAGAACAAGAAAAACCTGCAAATCATTCTTATTGCGCTTCCAAAGTAAAACTTACACACTCATTCTTCAATCTGTTATAAAATCAAATTAATTTCAATATTAATGAACAAAGCCACTCACACTGCACAACATGTAATTAAGATTCCTACTACTTCTTCCTGAGCTCCTTCTATTCACTGCCCCACCAAATTATTAAAACAAAGCAGTTACTATGGTAACTAATTCATTCTCTGCATTATTATATTGTTTCTAAACATCGGCGTCTGGTCGTTCTGACTTACATGCCCTAAATTCCAATTTGAAATCCTAAACTTTTGTCTTGTTTGTTGGAAAACCCCTTTACAATCTATGCATTCATGCATATAAGGATAGCTCGAGCACAGCTGCTTTTGTTTACTGCAAGAAGAACTGCTACTAAATTATTTGAGTTTGATAAATTGATGGTGCCTGCATAGGCACAGAGCAGCATTGGGGGAACAAGCATGGGAGTTAGCTGAGCACTGCACAAACAGGCAAACATGACCATCTGCATGGTAGATAAACTAACATCAACAAAAAATGACTCGCAGATGTTGTGGAAGATAAGTAACACCTTCCGAAGAGGAATTTGGTACCCGAAAAAAACACCCAAGTAAGAAATGAATACCAGGGAACAAAACAGTGATAAAATTGCCTGGGAAAAAGTTTTATTAGCATTTAATAAACCTATTTCTTCAAATGTACAATCCTTGACAAAGAGAGACGTTTATCATGTATTTAATTAACACTTCTAATTATTCTTAATCACCTATTAAGAGGAGTCATACTCTTAATTGTATTTGAGTGTCATCACCTAGCATACAAGGAAACTTTCTGACACATACAGTAGGATCAAAAGAACAAACAATGCTTCCTCTTCAGCTTTTGCTGTCCTACTGCTACTGCCTGTAATTTTTATTGGGTTTTTTGGTGTGTCTCCATTTAATTAGCAGAATGAGAGGTTTGAAAATCCAGTGCACAGGATGATACTTTCACAAATAAGCATCAGGAAAAGGGAAACATGAGTAATTTTGAACAGCTAATTTCTGGCTTAAAAAACAAACATCTATGCAAAGTCCCAAGCAATTTAAATTTAATTCTCACAGGAAAGGAAGGAAGAAGGAACCTCCTTATTTAAACATGTGAGCAGGGCGATGAACCACTGGAGTACTGGATCTACAGTGGTACCCATGGGCGCGCTCTTACCTGCTGCAAATGCCGTGCGCTTTCACAGTTGGCAAAGCCTCATTTTGTAAAGGGATTCCAAGACTATTACAGCAGCCTGCTGTTATTTATATCACAAGCAACTACGTAAGTCTCCCACTGACTGCTTTCTGTCAAAGAGAAGGCACAGAGGTGGAGAGGCAACTTGCTTTCTAACCTGATATCTGACTTGGAGAGAGCTAAAAGATAAAACACAGGTTCCTTTGCTCCAAATGACCTGTCCATCAGATCACAACGACTCTTCTAAGGAGGACAGAGATTCTCTGCAAGATATTCTTCCCCTGGCAAAGCCTCCATGCAATTCCTCCTGTTTAAGCAGGGGCAATCTTCGAGTTCAGTACTGACCTCATGGAACAAGGACTCAGCACTAGAACACTCTCCACTTTTATCTTCTTGTTTCCACTTGCACCATCACACTCCCATCCTCACTGCAGTAAGGGAGGAAACAAAATAAAAGCCTTCTTTGCATCCCAGACAGCACTTCCCTCGGGATGGGATCTGCCTCTGTGAAAGCTGAACAATGTCTGCTTTAATTAGATGACTATTTAAATTTTTCAATATGTTTACCTAGACACTTAATCTTTGTACAGTTCAGTTTTCCAGAGCCCAATGTAAAGCAATGTCTAAATCCAGGGCTTCCAGAGCATCTTCCCTGACCCCAGGCAGAACTAAGTATATATTACCACCAAGTACTTAAACTTCTAAAGCTTTTAAAAGTATTACCAGGCACTCACATGCACTGTATAAAAGCTAAATATCT
Source organism: Myiopsitta monachus (assembly GCA_017639245.1). Taxonomy (NCBI): domain Eukaryota; kingdom Metazoa; phylum Chordata; class Aves; order Psittaciformes; family Psittacidae; genus Myiopsitta; species Myiopsitta monachus. The sequence continues at coordinate 110,231,251 of CM029917.1, read as the reverse complement.
AGTCCAAAAGGTTTTTTAAATTCTCTGATGGTTACTCAGGAACTAGGTGTGGATGAGGTGTGGTTAAGTATTGGATTCTGATTCGAATACATACATATGACATTATAAACACAATCATTACAGTCCTACAACCCCCCTGTCAGGCTGTACTGTTTACTGTATTTAACTGGTTTTGACACATTAAATATAACTATTTTGACTTTATTATAGCAGTAAGATGCAGTGTTCTGGATAAATCACAGCTGGATGTAACTGCTGTCTGCATTATTACTTTATTCCAATACATCAACGAAAATACTACTATATAGGTAAAATCTGTAGCGCTGGACACCACAAAACCAGCTTTTCTTTAAGGTATTAGAAACTTAAATCAGTGACCTGAATGTTTCAGCATAATTTTAAACTGTCTTTGAGATTCTTCTCTCTGTGGGTTTTTTTCCCCCCAGTTTTCTTGTTAAAATAATGCTTTCATTAGCAGCTACTGTTCAGCATCATTTACGGCAAAATGGGCTTTTAAGCTAATTTTCTTTCCATACAGCTTGCATTGTTACTAGTAATACCTCTGGAACATTACAGTAGCTTAAATGCATGCAAATTCAGAAGCTGTTTTGGTAGCACATAATGAAGATTCAAATTACAAAAGCAGGTTACTGCAGCAGCACAAAAGAAAGCCAAAGCCACCTTGTACCATAAACACTGAATATTAAGGATAAAAAGAAAACCAGAACACAAGCCTGTGAATAAGCATTTCACCTATAATTATAATGAGATAAAGGATGGTTTGGCATCAGGGTAAATATATTCCAGATAGACAGATAACTTTCCATACCACGTGGTAAGTGGCACACGATCTTGTTACTGTACAACTCACGGTAGCATCATTTTCATTTTAGTATTTTGAAGTTACCTTAGTCCTTAGAACAGCCTCCCTGTTCTTAGAAGACAATTCTTACAGAAGAGATTAAATATTTGCCCTAATTCTCTGTATTTCAAGCTCATAAACATATTTTCAAAGTTCTTACAGGCAAAAGACAGAAAAAAAGTATTGAATAGTTAAAACACCCTTGGACACAACAACAACCTATGCTTTTTTATAGTATGACACTTCTATCTACAAGTAACTTGGTTTACTCGGGTTATTCATAGAAAACTATGGTTGCTTAAACACTTGCATTTGTTACAGTTGAAAGATGTTATGGCTGCTCCTGCAGAAAGATTTTGGTAGCTTTTACTACCTGATTCCCAGCTGATACTCGATTGCTAGGAAGAAAAGGAATTTTCTCCAGTTTCATTCACTAAAGGCACTTAAGATTAGAAAAGCACAATTTTGTGAACATTAATCAGTACTTTATGAAGAGGCAACTTTCACTTAGGAAACAACAAATGATAAAATATTAGGAATCTTTTAGCTCCCTCTGCTGCCCTAATCCTTCAATAAGCCTTCTTCTAAAGTCTGTCAAAAAGACACCAAGCAACTCTGCCGGCCCATTAATCTCTTTTCAAGAGGCATCTTGGCATATTTAGTATGCCTCATACTAAGATCAGTATGCGCAAAGAAAACTCTATGAAGTACTGTGTGATTTACAATTGTCTGCACATTTTATTGTTTCCTTTCTTACCCTGATATCTGCATCAAGTGAGACAGCTATGACCATTCTCAAATTTGGATGTCAGTTAAGAAAACTGATAGCTTGTTTTCCAAAGAACTTGACATCTGCAATTGCCACCTACATAAGAAAGAGCTAAACGCACTCACTGCCTGGAAGCATCTACTCCTCCTTCCTTTTAGTTACAGATCACCTTATGCAGTACATGCCAACATTAGTAAAAACCCTTTGTTTCCGCTCAGTGAAAACCCAAGCATTGCCAAAGTAGCCCATCTCCTCGTTAATATGCAGAAAACTCGCCCTAACTGCCTAACTTTATTCACAACTGCAACGGGTCAAATCACAGTTGACACAAGTTCCATCAGTGGTCATGACACGCTTGGTATTTGTCAATCTGGTACTTTCACAAGTTAAGAAGCCAAGCTCTCCATCACATGCACAGGGACAAAAAAATAAGGTAAGAAACTGGTTTTTTTAAACTAAGTCTCTTTGTATCCCAAGATTTCTTCATAAATTTGGAAAGAAGAAAAATTCAATTCGTATCTGCTTTTTTCACTGCAGCCCTCCTGGAACCATCAATATACCTGCATCAGCTGTGAACTAAAGATTCATCTTATTAAATCTCACGCTGTATAGCACCAGAAGCAGAATAAAAAAAGAAGCTTTAAAAACACAGATGTTTTCTTGCAGGGAAACAAAGCCTAGACCATGCTGTTGAAAAGAAACTATCCCTTTATCATGGACTTCTAATGTCCTTCAAAGAGGCTTCCACTTGGGGATTTGCCAGTAACCGGACCTTCCCAAAGAAAGGCTACCCTTTCTTAAAGCAAGAAATGAAAGATTTTATCCGGAATTTCAGGCAATCAACCTATTAATATGCACTTTCTTTTCCAATCTATGATCCCAACCAACTCTTCTTAGGTAATGAAGCAGCACTCCTAAAACTAGCTAAAGTGCATTTGAAGTTTCCTTCTGGGCACTTTCAAAAAGGAGGCGGCAACCTGTGTATGAAGAACAACCTTAAGATGAATACCACTGATGCATAAAAAGGAAAGAAGACTTGAAATGGCTGCTGAGAAGCTCTGAGGTGTGCCAAGATGCTTTTTTCTTCCTCAAAACAAGAACTAGACAAACATTCAACATCTGCCTGGGGTCATGTAGGGTCTTCACAGACTTGTACTTACATACACTACAGTCTTAGCTATAAATAATACAAGAGGCATTCTGGAAAGAAATTTCTGGTTTCAAGCAATCAAACTGGAAAAGTCACTCTCACAATTTGGCAGTTACATTTCCAGCATTGTGCTGTAGTGCAATCCCCAATACCTGTGTAAACAAGTAAGAAAGGTGAGAGGAGACACCCCTTTCCTCCTCCCAGTTCCACCAATGCCCCTGAGGTCTCCCCTTTATAGACTTTCCTAAAGCTTGGAAACCCACCAAAAGCAGTGTCTGACTGAACACTATGTATTATACAGTGTGATGTATTTAAAGAAAATTCACTATATTCGTCAATCCCAGCCATCTATTAGCTCCCAGCAAACTCAACAGAGGTCAGACATCTCCAAGGTAACTTCCAAGCGACGGTCAGTAAAACATACACACATTTAATTAAAGATTTCTAGAATATAAGCAAATACACAGCATTGTTTACAGTGTTGTTACAATATAAAATAAAATAATACCTTAATTAGAGATAATAACTTCTCAAAATGGCAAAAACATTTAGAATTTTTTGAATTACCCACAAAATGAACACATTTTATTATTGCACTGTGACATTTCCAACTGTTCTGCCAAATGTATACTACTATAATTATGCTTTGCAATCACCAGCATCACTGGAGAGGGGGACAAAGAACAATATAATCAGTAACTAATTAATCTTTCACATGCCTTGATGCTATTTATCTTCAAGGGAAGAATCCTGAATGTTATATCATAAATGGTAAAGTGAGTTTAATATTAGCATCTCAGAATAACTAGACTCACGTCTTCATGCCCAAGTCTAATTCACAGCTACTGGGGGAAGTGAGAAGCCAGAATTCAGTATCCGCCTTTTTCAAGGGACAATCAGCCATGGCAGACCATTGAAACGTGCATGAAAATACAATGGCAAACAGCCTGAGGATCAAAAGCAAATATTCAGTTTTGTATTTAAGAAATCACTGAAGGGAATTATAGGTGCCTTAGGGACAAAATTACTTGGCTACATTAAAAGACAACTGACCTCTCCTGAAGTAATAGAATCAGGTACTGCATTGAGTATCAACTCAAATTCAGTAGTACTACTGCCGTACTACTACTTTACTACTATTACTCACAAAGTAATAGTATATTCAGTGATGCCTCTTCAATTTGCTGCTTAATTTGCACGATTACTTACTATGAGCAAGTGTGCGAATTACCTCAAGCCACAGGAAAACAGTTCAACTCAGTAACAGCATGCAAGCACAGTTATCCAACTTAAAGAGAATTTGTGTAATCCATGAAGGTGCACAGAAAAAGCTGCGCACATGCTCCCAACATGAGCGTTTCATTTTGAGAATCAGGCTCATATCCCTCATTTTTCAGAAAGTGAATTTCAGCTCCTTATCATCCCCTCCTCAAACAGCGCTACAGGCAGTAATGAAATGCTCTATGTCACCACCAGCATGACACCAGTGTCCCTTTGTGGATATAATAATGTATTAATGTCTGCCCATCACAAGTTATGCTAAACAATTTATGAAAACATAGGTATTAGTAAGAGTAGCAGTTAGCAATAGCCCGGTTTTAAGTAGAACTTGCAATGAAAAGAAATGCATCTTCAGAAGGAAAAGGTTAAGAGAAGAAAGCTATAAACAGCAAACAAACAAAATAGCTGACAGAAGATAAACCATCTTCAATAGCTATTGAGGTCATTATAAGTCCTGAGCTTTGTAAAACATTATCCTGTATTTCCCAAACATAAAATACTCAGGCTGTGTTACTGAAGGCACATATATTAGCAAACAACTCTGCATACCTAATTTTTAAACATGAACAGGACCATATGGAGGGAAAAGCCTTTTTAAAACAAACCGGACTCCTAATCTTTATCTTACTTTATGCATTTGCAGGGATAGCAATTTAAAACCATCAGCCAAAGATGTGATTACAAACCTCAAAGAACATTTGGACGTTTGAACACACGGACACTTGAGCAGAAAACAGCTTGGACACTTTAAAGAGCCAATTTGGATTACCATAACCATAAAATTTCAAGCATTTTTCCATATCCATCGTTTCTCCCCCTCCCTCCTCTTGATCATCTTTTGCTTGGTCTTCCCAGTCTATTTTTCCAACACAGCTGTTTGTCTAGCACATAATAAATGGGATTAGGACGCAGAGGCTAACTAAAACAACTTTTTCATGTTATTTTTCAACTGGATCAATTCCCTGCCCTGCCTGGCCACACAGATTTTACCATAGGATGCAGTGAAGTGTGCAGGGCTGGGAAAAACAGGTCAGACAAAAGACACTGATTAGATGTGAACACGAAGCCTGGGGGATGCCACTGCTGTTTTAAACAGTCACAGTGGCTACTGGTCTGTCCCTGACAACATTCCTTGCCACATCATCACAAACTCTATCTTCCTCTTAAGCTGTCCTGTTGATTAACAAAATAAACACAAAAGGAGGCTGAAATTCTACCAACTGGGTTGAGCTGATCTAATAGCTGCTGCCATCAAAAGGAACAGGTTTCTGTCCTCACAATTTTGCAATTCAGCTGACCAACAAAGGCGAAAAACAGAGTTAACATTGTGCTTTGTTTACTGAGGGGTCACGGGATGAGGAAACCCTAGGATGAGGACCTGAGACTGACAGCAGAGAAGATGATCATGCACTGCACCACTCCTAGGTCACTTCCAACCCCAGAGCTGCCCAGAAAGAGGGGCAGCCTTCCCGAATTTCCTGTCCTCAGAAGCCAGTTCCTCATTTCTCTGAGCAGGATTTGGTCTCCAGTGAGCTCAGCCTGGCCAACCAGTCTAGGTGGGACACAATAACAGTTTGGACTTGGCAATCATGGGCGGGCTTGGCCAGTTTTAGAAGAGACTAACAAGGAGATTAATCATCTAAACCCAATGTGAAACTGCTCCCTTTGATACTTTGGTGAAATGTCTCTCTCCCTGGCTATGTCAGAGTAAATGGCCTCAGTGTCCCTCGCCGATCCTTTCCAACTGCCCCCCTCAATGCAACTGCTTTGTCAGCTGAACAGTGAGGAATTTACCTAAGTGGAAAATATACCAACAAAACGTTCCTTTTTAGCATGAGTCATCTTCTCAATCTAGCTCATTACACGGTTACACTCATATTGGCACAAAGAAAGGGGGGGAAACGAGGACAGGAATCAGCTGCCAGGGACAGCTTTCACCAACACAGCTGCTGCAAAAAAAGAGTCTCAAGACCAATTTGTGGAGGAACAAATGTTTTAACTGCAGTTCACTGCTTCAGTATTAGCCATGATGCAGAGACAATGTGCCCAGAAGTCTGTACCCTTTTCCCATCATATCAAAACGGGTTAGGGAAGAAGTTAACTATTCCCTTCCCTTTAAAGGAGAAGCTAACATTTCCAGGTAGGAATTCATTTAGCCCAAATCCTACACCGTGTATTCCTAAAAATAGTACTCCTTGTCCTTCAACCTGCTTTCATATCAACTCTAAGACCAAATGAACAAAGAATGCCAGAAATATACAACTGGGTCATTTGTGACTTATGTAAAATGACTGACCCAAATGATGACACTCCTGCCACTAGATTTCTGCCTGGTTTTATTAATACTTGTTAAAGTTTGGGGGTTTTGCTTTCATTTGACTTTCTGCTTCCTTCCTAGGAGCAGATACAGGCTGCTAAATCAATCTATATAAAGCAATCCTGTAGCAAAATACTCTAGAGAGCATTATGTGGTCATCTTATCCTTTTGTAGTGTTTTATATAGACCCACAATATTTCACAATATTCGGGTAGAACACTGTAGAATAGCACAGAGTTCACACACTAGTTGCTTTTGTTTCTCTAGATCTGTTTTCACGCAGAACTAGCATTTCTGCACAGTTAATATCACCTCAACAGGAACAGCAACTCAATTAAAAATACACTGAATGACCAAGAGTTCCAAGTCTTCAGAAATATCAATAATCCACAAAATTAATGCAGTTAACAGAAATTGAAATGTCTAACCTTCAAATATGCGATCCAGACGTTGCCGCTTCACTTTGTGTTTGTCCATTAGAGACGTAAGAGTAGAAGCTCAAAGAATGTCTCCACACAGCTTGATGATGGTCTTCTCCAGCCAGCCAGAAGTCAGAAATGCTTACTGTCTTTTATAAACTTATTTTCACCTGTGAACAGGAAGATAAACTTCTTTAAAACACCTTTTCCCCCCCACCTCTTTCCAGAAAGAGGATCGATATTTAATGAAACCATTACGAAAAGACATAAAGGTTTTTAAATCATATTAGGTAACCCATATTTCAAAACAAACTGCCTTCTGAACAGGTAGAGATGCAAAGTGCACAGCACAGCTCAAACACACCAGTGTAAGAAACGCTCCAAGACCTTTCTGCCTTTTGGGTCTCTAATATTGGCCCTTCACTCAACACACCATCAGCTGAAGAATGTATCTCGGGCAGGCACAGGTACACGATTCCCATAAAATAGAAATATGTCCACCTGGAATGAAACTGGAATGCCACACTTTTCCATCAGAACACTCACAGTCAGAGAAATGTATTAATTCTTAACTTCTAAGCTGCCACTGATAAAGTAAAGCAGAGTTTGATATGTGGACGTTGAAGGAAATAATTCAGAGAGCACAGACCTGAGGAAATGCATCACAGTGACAACACAACGCCAACATCTATATCAACCAAATGGCATTTAAAGCAGGTTTATGCATGACTAGGCAAACTCTTTGGCAGCAAATACAGCTAAGCACTTTTCAGAACCCATGTAGCTGGGCAAGACAGCGTAAGGGTATTGCAGCAAGCAGTCTGCATTTTAAGCCAAACCACTGAGATGCAGGAAGGGGGGATGGGAACAGAGAGAAGGAAAATCCCTCAACAAGATTCTAATCACAGCAGTAGATTATAAAATACACATGGGCAAGTGGACGGGGAATAACTAAGTATACAGGTCCTCCATAAGCATAGTCAGAACAACACTTTTATCTGCCTTTAAATATCTCAGTAGCCTTAGAGAAACAAACTGCAAGAACTCTGTACAGTGAACATGACAACGAGCCAAATAATTCACTTCCCTGTTTCCTTTTATTCCTGCCCAACAGCTTTCAACATCAGTGGCTAGCATTAAACAGCCTTACAAGTGACTGAACCTAGAAATCTGCTTGTTTCTGTCTAGAGGCTAAACTTCTCTAAAACCAAAACTAGAGGCGAATTCCATCAACATATTAAGAAGATTCAGGCACTCCTAATGCAATGATAAAGAAAAATACTTTGAATATCAAGAACTGCACATTTGCATTCAAATAGGTGTCTTTACCAGCACTACCCTGCTCAGTGCATTTGGACTTTTAATGAAGTTCCTTGTTTTGTGTTTATTTTCATTTAAAAATGGAGCTAACGTGCAACATTCATCATGCTTTTAACACTTTATTCAGCCCCATCCTCCTCTTCATTTTCCCTCCACACCACTTCTTCTTTACCCTCAAATTCAAGATTCTTCTGCTGTTTTGTACAGTGTCTGATCTCAGCTGAATGAACATCCCATCATGAGTGGGAGAAGAAGAGCTGATGAAGAAAAGAGAAGACCCATTTTTTTTTCTCTTTGAAAAGCAAACTGAATGTTTCCCTTTCAGAAATTGTGTTACATTTCCTAATATCAATTATTCTTACAAAATATAACATTCAATATTGAATGTGGCTCTAAGACTTGCACAAACATTACACAAAATCTAATATGCAGTTTCAAACCTTCAAAGCCTGCTATACAGCCATCTGCCTTTGCTTAGCCGACACCCCTAACCTGTGTAGAATATCAATCCTAAACTAGTCTTTAATTTATTTGCTTATCACTCCTGTTCTATAATCTCTTTCCTTCAATAGTCATATTAAAAGATCTGGAGAACAAGAAACAGAAACCAGAACATAATGAACACTTTAAATACTAGTGTTGGTTTAAATTTTTATAGCTTATTTCATTTCCCATCTTGTAGAAACATATATGCCTGCTGGCCTCCTTGTGCTGTTTGTTTATTCATTCAGCATCAGATTTTTCCACTGTAGTCATTCTCCATACAAAGCTGGATGACAGTTGCAAAAACCAGACCATCTGTAACTACTGACCTACAACTGAACGTGTCACCAGATGTTTTCTATCCATCCACAGTAGCTTCAAAGCATATAATATAAATTGAGGGCTTTTTCTTTTCAACATAATTTGATAGTATTTTTTATTCACAGGAATTTGTTGCAAGTTTAAAAAAGCATTTTTGAGCAAAAGATTAAATTAACATATTAACACAGTTATAAATTTAACCCTCATACAGTTTTATTATACTTCATGTTCCAACACAAAGAGAAGATGATGATATGGGAAGTATTTCCCAGCAAAACAAAAGCCTTATAATTATGGGAGCATTAGTTACTGCAATTACTAAACCACAACATGAATAATTGTATTTGAGAAATTCACTAAAAATACACACATGCTGCCTAATGAATTAAAATCAGAAAAAAATACCAAATAGTATTCAAGATCAGACTTCTGTAATCTGATATTTTAATATGAAGTGAGAATCCAAGTGATAGAAGAATACACACTGCTTATCACATAAGTATTACCTACAAAGCCATCTGAGAAACCATCAATATACAGAATCCTTTTGAGCAGTGCAAATTTTAGATTAAAATATACACTGTTGAAACAGTAGAAGAGGTTTTTCTTTCCGTTAAGCAAATGATTCCAGTGCTTGAAAATTCTTACAAAGATAATATGCCTCTGGGTATTGCAGTCTGGAACATTTAGCTCTTTCTCAAGAAAGGAAGAGCTCTTACTCTTTCCAAGACTTGAAGATAGAAGAAAAAGGGGATCTCCAGCATTTTACAGGAGAGTGAGCAAATTGTACTGGCTAAAACAGGAATGTTAAATATGTCAACTTTGATTTCAGTTTTCAGATAACAGGTAACATGGCTAATGGAGCAAGCTGCAAGTGAGAAGGCTTGAAGGAAGGTCCATTCAAAACTCACTATCTTCTCTCTAGATAAAGAGGATGAAGAGAAGTAAACGAAGAAATTAAAGTCAAACTGTAGGCTAATTACACATATACTGGTAGGTTGAGACTAACTCATTATTATCAGGGAAGAACTCCCCTCAAACCCAAAAGGTTGCAGCGTGCAGTGCAGGACCTCTGCATCAGTTTAACGCACGAATTTTGCGCCAACCAAATCATGCTTCCACTATTAGAACAGGTGGGGAAAACCTATCCCAAAAATAGTAAAGCCTCTCATGCATCACCTCAGATTAGCTAGCCCACTCACAAAGAGATTTGAGTATAAACTCTTCTGAGCACAGACTATTTTTACAGCTAGGAACAGCAAGAGGCTGATGTCTACCTTTGCCTCATGGTCAGCTTCTGCATATTTCACGGTGTGCTTCAGCATACAATTTGTATGCTATCCCAAAACAGATGATGAAGCATAAGAAATCAAAACCAGAAATGAAAGCCACAGAATAGATCATTAACACATCAAGAATACAGTTATGAAGTTTCATGCTACCCTTGGGAAACTCAAACTTCATTTAATGTAATTATTATAATATATGGTCCTTGGTCTGAAACTCTGTTGAAGTCCTGAAATATTTTTTCTTTCTACTGTTAACTTTCAAAAAGTATACTATAAGGCTATTGTAAGTTTGTATATTCTATACTCCTTTGCCATCAGGTTTTGATTACTTCAAAAATTAAGTAAGTTTCCAAGAAAACCCAGACTCATGCATTGCTGCTGCTTCTCTCACACCCAAATCAAGAGCAGCTCGATTTTCTATGAGACCTCCCAAGCCTTGAATAGCTCATAAGGCTATTCTGCACAGCCCTGGAAGTAATAATACAATTAAAATGGGTGTTTCGCATATTATAGATATTTCAATTACCCTAAATAATTATACACTTTGTAGTAAATATTTTGTTTCAGATAGTAAATAGATCATCTAGTTCAACCCCCCTGCCATGGGCACGGACACCTTCCACAAGACCAGGTAGCTCAAAGTCCCATCCAACCTGACCTTGATACTTCCAATGATGGAGTATCCACAAGTTCTCTAGGCAACTGTTCCAGTTTCTCACCACCCTCATCATAAAATAGTTCTTTTGTATATCCGAGTCAACCACACCTAAGATTTCATGGAAAAACAGTCACAGTCATCAGTGCGGCTCAGGGCAACCAGCGCTGCTCACCAAGCAGAAGGATGCCTTCTGCAATGACTATTGTTGCAGCTGCATAACCACTAATGTGAATATGTGACCTTGCGTTTGTTCACCTGAGCAGATGAGAAACAGAACAGTTTTAAGGGGTTTTTCTGGTGTTGTTTCTCCTCTCTTCACTCACTGATGTTTGAATATGACCAGAAGGACTCACAGGATGCATACCAGCTTTATGGCTGAGCGTCAGATATTTCTAGAATCTGAGATATTCTGTGTCACAACTGATTCCCCAGCTTGTGCCCCCTAAAAGTAGAGCACCAGAGTACGAATTCAAACCACACATTCTGGAATTCTGAAATCCATTTTTATGGATTGCACTCTTCCCAAAGCATGAAATAGTAAGCTTTTCTGCAAATCTAACTCAATGCATACTCCACAAATAAGAATTATTCACTTTACAATCATTATTTATGTCCCTTTGAAGCTGTGTTTCAAGGTTCAGGTTTCCCCGTTTTTTTAGGAAAGGGACAGGCTGTAACACACACTGAAGACGACTCAGACTTTTGCTACTGCTGAGATGATACTGGGAAATGGAAACTTATCTGAATTTCAAAATATTTCTGTAGCACAAAACAAAGTATCTTGTACTTGGCAAAAGAGAAGACAGTATCAATTTGATAAACAGCATGAAGTAAAATTACATGTAAAAATGCCAAGTCAGAGAAATTAGCTTAATGTTCCAATAAAAGCAAAGACGCTGTTACACAGCTAAGGCTGCGGCAGGAGCTACTGGAATTACAGAATGGTTTGGGTTGGAAGATGCTTTAAAGCTCATCCAGTTCCAAATCCTGCTATGGGCAGGGACACCTTCCACTACAGCAGGTTGCTCCAAGCTCCATCCAACCTGGCCTTGAACACTGCCAGGGATGGGGCAGCCACAGCTTCTCTGGGCACCCTGTGCCAGCGCTCAGCACCCTCACAGGGAAGAGCTTCTGCCCAAGAGCTCATCTCAACCTCCCCTCTGGCAGGTTAAAGCCATTCCCCCTTGTCCTCTCCCTACACGTCTTATGAAGAGATGGCTCTAACTCTGAGAAATGGAAAAATAAAGTTGATGATGTGAGAGAAGCACTCTACTTGAAAGAGGTGTACAATTTGTAGTTGAACGTTTCTAGTGTCAACAGCAGTAGGACACTGGAATAACCTATTCTGAAGTTCCACAGGACAGCAGTTGTTTTTACATTTTACTTCCTGCTGCTATGCTTTTCTGGACATACAGTGACTTATACTAAAACCTCCTGCAGAGTAAAACCATCACACCACTCTCACTGTATTCAAAACTACTCTTGCAAAGATTTAAACTACATTTAGAAATAATTGTGACCCAAAGAGCAGAACAAAAAGAGATTACTTGCCAGAAAAGTATTAGATCAGATTTTCTGTGCAAAAACTGAAGTTATTCCATCTTGTCTAACAAAAGTTAATACTGAATTGAGAAGAAAATATATAATCATATTTGCCTGTCAGACAATTTATCTTACCATTAAATGTGGTTAAGCCACTTTGCCTTACCATTAGATGTCAGTACAGTCTAAGAGAAACTGTACAGGGAGCTTCAAGATCAATAAATTAATCACAAAAGTGAAGCGACTACCAAATTAGATGTCAAAAAGAATGTTAGATACTTTTTAGAAAAGGACTATAACCCCGACCATTCTAATGGCATTACCTAAATCTAATATGCTTCTATCTCAAAAGAGATGGAGAACTAGAAGTGCCAGCACAGGCAGTAAGTACAGTTCAAGGCCTGGAATAGCTTGCTGCAAAAGGAGAAGAATTAATGTACTGGTACTCCCCAGCCTGAAGAAGAAACAACTGTGGAGAATACAACAAATGCGTATAAAATACGTACCATGTCTCAATTCAGTGTCTAGGGAGCAGACAGTGAAATAGTAAGCCAGCATATTAAAAACAACAGGAAGCTTTGTCACCAAGGATCTAATTAAATTGTAACATCTGGTGTCACAGGTATTGTGGATGCCAACACTTGGAATTAGTAAGGTCTTACAAGGAATTAGACAAGTTTATAGAAAACACATCAGTGGTCACTGATGATGATGTACACAATGCAAACCCTGCTCAGAAATCCATACTGGTAAATCTAAAGGCAAGAAAACCATCAGTGCATGCTTGCTTTGCTCTCATACATGGAAATCGCTGCATTACGTTATGGCGATCACATGTCCATTTAGCTCAGCATCCAACAGTTGCCATGAAATTACATGCTTCATGAACAGCAAGAGCAGAACAAACACAGTACTTGCCTTAAACATCCACTAAGCAGCTACTCTTGGAGACAGGACACAGGACAGATGGACCTGCACTCCCTTCTGACACATGGACACACCTTACGTTCTTAGGAAATGCACAGGTATGGCACTAAATGGAATGATCCAGCAATGCAGAAAGTGAGGTCCACTGCTCACAGGAACGCACAAAAGACATCCTAACACAAAATAAACTGGAATGAGTAATAGCATGTCTAAAAGACACTGCTGGAATCATTAAACTGACAGTCTCACCAACAGAGATTGTAGGAGACACCTAGAAAATGCTCACAATTAAAGAACTGCCAGTGCCACAGACTCCACCATGCTACATGGTAAGCTCTTCCAGAAACCTTTACTACTAACTGGTTTTGCTTAATTGTCAGTTTAGCTTAAACTTCCAGTCACAGATTTATTTTCATACCCTCAAGGTACCGCTTTGGTACCACAAAGTCGTCTCTTGATCGATCTGCAGAAGAGACCAAGCTCCTTAATACTCTCCTAGAAAGTCACATTTCTGATTCTAAATTGTGTCAAACCTTTGCAGTATTAAATTCCACTGCAAGTCACTAAAGTACTGCTCTGCGAGTCGAGAACACAACAAAGCCTTGGAGGAGCAGTTACACTGATGTTCAGTGCAGGAGAACCTTTACTACTCTTCTTCACAGTCTTCAGATGCATTTTGGGACCACATCCAAGATGAAGAGACTTTGCATTTGGTTCCGTTTATTCATCACCAGTGCAAAGCCACTTCTTTTTAGGATGGGGTAAGTCTAAGTACCCTGTAAGTACAGCAAACAGTCTCTCACTTTGTATTTACGACCTCAAATTTGAACACAAGTTGATAGAGTACAGCTTATCAACGCAAACTTGATTGCTCTGCAGCACTTCCATCTCTTTTTTTGATCACATCAGCAGTTTTTACTATATTTAGCAGTGAAGGGTTTTTCCTGTTGATAAAAATGTTCAAAATAAGGCCAAGAACGCCCTTTGCCAGCATGCCATTAAAAACAAAACTTATGGGATTTTGACCTCTTGCCTACTATTTTTTAATCCTGTTACATAAATTAATAACTGGTTTGTACTATTCTGTGTTTTTAATAGAATTTACCAAACGTCTTCCAAAATATCGTGTAACAATTCAATAATCACAATCCCTTATCATTATGGCACAAGATTATAAAATGGTGGGTTAGACAGGGAAGGAGGTAAAAACAAAAGCAGAAGAAGCTGAAATAGTAATTCTGTCATTGTGTTTTATGAGATGCTTGTCTTCACCATAAGGTTTTTTTTCCCCATGCTCTTCTTTCCTCAGTAGCATTCTCTCTCAATTATGCATCTGTCCACAAGCCAAAAATTACTCACTGCTGAAAATGTGTCACTACAGACGTGCATGACTACAGAGTGATGGGAAGCATCTCTGCTAACTCAAGTTTCTAGGTCATGCATAAAACTTCATTCAGAAGCTCAGACTAGGACTGGAAAATTATTAATGGCTACCCAAGACACCTACAGTTTAAGCGAAATTAAAAAGGCATCCTCAGTGTCAGAAAACAGTCACTCACCGAGCAATCCTACAAGCTATGCTAGTCAGCAAACAGCATCCGTGATCACTTCCCTATTTTCTGAAGTCTGAAATGAGAGAAAACTATATTGAAACAAGGTGATGTTTCTTAAGAGATCGGTACAGGGACCAGCACTGTTCAACATCTTTGCCAGCAATATGGACAGTGGGATTGAGTACACCCTCAGCAGGTTTGCTGATGACACCAAGCTGTGTGGTACAGTTGACATGCTGGAGGGAAAGGATGGGATCCAGAGGGACCTTAACAAGCCCAAGAGGTGGGTCTGTGTGAACCTCATGAAGTTCAACAAGGTAAAGTGCAGGGTCCTGCACCTGGATCAGGGCAAACCCAAGCGCAAGTACTGCATCCAGCTCTGGGACTACCAACATAAGGAGGATGTGGACCTCCTTGAAAGAGCTCAGAGGCCTTAAAGACGCCCAGAGAGCTGGAGCACCTCTCCTATGGAGACAGGCTGAGAGAGATGGACTTGTTCAGCCTGGAGCAGAGAAGGATCCATAGAGACATTAAAGCAGCCTTCCAGTACTTACAGGGGTTGACAAAGCTGAAGAGGGGCTTTTTACAAGGGCATGGAGAGATAGGACAAGTGATGGGAAGAAGCTCTTCACTGGGAGGGTGCTGAGGCGCTGGCATAGGTTGCCCAGAGAAACTGTGGCTGCTCCACCCCTGACAGTGTTCAAGGCCAGGCTGGATAGGCTTGGAGCAACCTGCTCTAGTGGAAGGTGTCCCTACCCATGGCAGGGGCATGGAACCGGATGAGCTTTAAGGTCCCTTCCAACCCGAACCATTCTGTGATTCTATGATCAACCTTCACTCCATTTTTTCTGAACAGGCTGAAGAGCTGAAAACCTCCTTCCCTTTTAGAAAGTTGGACATAAGAGACAGCAACTGTGTAAATGAAAGGAATAAAAGATTTGGGATTTTGAGAGGCAACAGCAGTGAAACTGAACTGCCTCTACAGAAAACAATTCAAAACACAGGATTTTCATTACTTGAATGAGGAAATTCAAAATTAATAATATGTATTAAATATTTTAATGCACCTGAGAAAGCATAACAGGATGCAAAGAATTAGTCATCACTCATGACAATAAAAAGGCTAATGCCTCGGTTAATGAATTCTCTAGGAAAGGAAACAATTACTGCTGCATTTCATGAATCTCCATTGCTAGAAAGGATTCAAACCAGCAGGGAGAAAAGATTACTTTTAACCTTTTATTGATTTATTGACCCTTCTCTTTTTGTCTCCAAGAAAGACACAAACACACATCAAAATGCCAAGCACATGGACTCCGCATGTGAAACTGGTTCCTCTCTGTCACAGATCTCCTACTATTAGAAGTAGCTCAGGGATGTCCAAAGACCCGTGCTTTATGATTAAAGCTACTGATTAAAATAGCATATGCTTCTTCACTGGCAAAGAAAGAGTGAGGAGAAGAGAAAGAAGCTATATTCTGAAAGCGAATGAGAAATGCCTAAAGACATTTAGGTTTGGAAGTTAGTTAAGGCTAATTAACTCTAGAAAAAGAGCTGTGGGACCTATGTTGGTTTTTGCTCTGCACCAAAAGGCCCAGTATGCTGTATATGTGCACACATGCTGCTGTAAGAAAGCGTGTTAAGTACTGGGAAAATATCTTTTTGAGATTAGAATAGTCTTACTTTCCACTTGAGCAGTAAACTGTTTGTGCAATATTTAAATGATATGATTGTACCTCATTTCTTCAAAATTGCTTCTGCTCCTAACAAGTATTTTTGTGAAATAACATTATTTATATAAGGCAAATATGATTCTTGGCCATATTTTTTGTTTGCCATATTACTGGGCTGTGGCAGCAACAAACCAACCGCAGTATCAGTATCACAACAACAGGCTTTTCTTTTATACTGTGTACAAACCTTGTAATATAAACTTCTCATACAAAAAGCTAACTTTCCTTATTTCAAACTGTGCAGTACTACAGCACTAGACTGGGTACACATGACATCCTTCATGGAAAGCATTTTTAAGACAAGTATAAATTCATCTTGTAATACTTTGTGTTGATCAGAAAGCACATTAATAGACTTTAAGAACACAATTTTAACTGTTTAACCAATTAACTACTGCAGATACCAACATTTTTACTCACTTATTAGAAGAAGAAAGAAAAAGAATCATAGAATCACAGAATAGTTAGGGTTGGAAAGGACCTTAAGATCTTCCAGTTCCAACCCCCCTGCCATGGGCAGGGACGCCTCACACTAAACCATGACACCCAAGGCTCTGTCCAACCTGGCCTTGAACACCGCCAGCGATGGAGCATTCACAGCTTCCCTGGGCAACCCATTCCAGTGCCTCACCACCCTTACAGTAAAGAATTTCTTCCTGATATCCAATCTAAACTTCCCTGTTTAAGTTTGAACACATTACCCTTTGTCCTATCACTACAGTACCTAATGAAGAGTCCCTCCCCAGCATCCCTGTAGCCCCCCTTCAGATACTGGAAGGCTGCTCTGAGATCTCCACGCAGCCTTCTCTTCTCCAGGCTGAACAGCCCCAACTTTCTCAGCCTATCTTCATAAAAGAAGATGCTTTGCATGATCAGACTTCCAGACAATGTGTTCCAGTTGTGCTCTGGGTGAAAAAAGAAAATACCAAGGATAAAGTTTTGCTACTGAAGCTCCTACTCTTAAGACCAAGTCAACTCATTCTAGTCAGAATTAACGATACCTCTTTTGGTTATTTATCTACTGCTTCCTTAGGTGTCCTGGTAATGCTACATTTCTACAGTAGCACATAAATGTATTTCTTAAAGACTGTACATACAGAAATTACATGTGTTTGGGATTTTTAACTGCAGTAGAAATACTGGACCACTACCTTCTCCCAGCTTAATGAAAAGACAATTTCCACCACCTAATAATAGTAGACCAGTAAATATCAAGAGCATTTACTCCGCATTTACCAGAAATCAACATTAAAAAGGTACTTGATTGTGCAATTCACACATGACCATTAACAATATAGCATTTCTTCATTTCTCTGACATTTCTACTATTAGTAGAAATATATGTTACATAAATCCTTTGGAAGTTTGTGGGGTCAGAAAAGCTAGATTTCTTTAATAAGCAGGTATAGCTATACTGAGAATATACATATATATATTAAGCATAACAGTAGATATTGGCAAAGTGGTTTTCTTCCTTACCAAGCAATAAAAACTTGAAGATCAGGCAATATAAAGCAAGAAACCAAACAAGTCAAGTTCTGTTTACTTTAGAAGTATTACCCTTTATGCTTTTATTCAAGCCATCTTTGTCAAGCTTTGTGCTTTCACCTACAGTCCTATAAACCATACACTGGTTTGGGTTTGATGGGCGCTTTAAAGATCATCTAGTCCAACACCCCCTCATGGGCAAGGACACCTTCCACTACATCGGGTTGCTCAAAGCCTCATTGAATCTGTCCTTGAACACTTCCAATGATCCATGGATGCACAACCACAAAATAGCGTTACATTTTATAGATCAAAACCAGTTTGTAAATGCTCTAAACTGTGGCTACAGCCCCTTCCCAACTATTAAAATACCTATTGCACAAGACAGAAAATACTGCTGAATACTACAAAAGTACCCAAAAGTATAATTGCCAGATTATTTCCCACCGTGGCTCCCTCACCGTAGGACTCCTGGAAACAGCTATCTAGCCTCAAAGGCATCACTGGCTGGCTCCCCACAATCAACTTTGATACTCAACTAGAGAAACTGTGTAACTGGTAATTCTTTTCCCCACATTTTGGTGTCAATCTGCATCTCCTGACATTAAGAAATTGCCAGCCAACCACACTCCTATCTCAATCACAGTAAAATGTAAGGCGTTTTCACACGTTGCTAAATTTATAAGCTATCTCCATCACAATTACAGGAACTATGTAGAAGATTAATGTTACTGGCTAGGACGTAATATCCTTTAATGCAATTAAGTGTGGGGAAACAAAGAATTAAAAGCACAATTAAACAGTCCCATGCATCTGAGTGAATGACAATTGTGTATGATATAATATCGTGTAGCCAACACTAACATACACTACTACATTGATTATGTTTTGTCTATATTCAGCATTTAGGCTCATCTGCTCTCACTTTTATTCAGCAGAGGAGAGAACCAGAGGCAGCTACAAGACTGCTCCGCTATGGAGCTCTGCAAAAGTTGCTTTCCAGAAAGATACAGGGGGGTACAGATTTTAAACTGGATTTCCCCCTCTTCTGTTCACGCACAGTGACGAGATGTAGTCTCTCCCAAGAGAAAGCACATTAAAAATTTGGGAATCACGTCCTTTATCTCTACATTCAAATGTCACACTCAAGAGCTTTTGAGCGGCCGCTTGCTCAGTTTTTGAGATGCACCTTAATGCAAAACTACTTTAGCTTTACTGCAAAAGAATACAGAAATTTGCAGAGGACGAAAAACATACAATTATGTTTTCATACACTGAAATCACTAGGCAGGTGTTAGCTTAGAAAGCTTCTTCATGCTGGCTCCAGGATGCAAGATCCCTACATTATAAAGACCAAAAACCTGGCACAGTAAGTCAGACCAAATGCAACAAGCTATTGTGTTTTACTCCAAACAGGTTTTAGTGCAACTACATTTATCACAGTATCACAGTATCTTTCTGCAGTATAACTGATGTAACTATAAATTTTCACAGTTTATTCTCTCTCATATCTGGGAAGAGAGCTGCACGTGCAGCCCGCTATTTTTAGTTCCCTTACTTGAACATATATGCTGTTTTGTATCTTGTTACAGAAGAAAGATCAAGCAAGAAGTGCACTTGGCAGCTGGTCTAGAAAGCGATAAGACCGTACGAGTCCTTAATGGAAATTCATTTCAGTCCCACACTACGATAGGAAATCAAATTTCCAGCCCATATTAACTTGAAGGTTAGTTCTTGATTAATTAAAATGCTCCTGTTACCAAAGAGGGCAGGTTTTATCCAAAAAGCTTTAACCTACCTTAAGTTCATAACATTTTACATCTTGAAGATAAGGCTGAAGGCATGAACATTAATAGCCTCTCAAAAACTAAGCAGAAACTTAAAACGTGCAATAAGACTGAAAGCTAGACATGGACAAAGTAGTTTGCAGGAAGCGTTCCTTAATTCCAGATGAAAGTTGAACATATGAGACAAGAGAATTAACGCTGCACATTATGGACAGCACCCAAGGCACTAGTTCTCATCCTCAAACCACTGGACCACTTATCAGGCAGATGACTGTAACTGAAGTAAGACTTATTCTTTGCAGGACTCATAAAGAAGACATGGTGGTTGCACACTGTGCCACTCTGTACTGAATACGCTGCTTCAAGAAGTTCTTGAACCATTTTAGTGTATTGATGTCCTGTCAGACAGAAGAATGACACGTCTTGCCAATGAGAATTTCACACTGCCACCAAAAAGAGACATCCACTCACCACCCACCAGCAGATCCCTCACTAGTGCCCTGTGCTGCTTTCAAAGGCATATTCTGCCATAATGCTGACTTTCAAAAAGGTCTAGACAAAAATTGACATAAATTAGATGAACCTCCCATTGAATTCTGCTGTACTATGAGCTCCTCCAATAATATCAAATGAATGATAGTTGGTTGGAATCAGAGCACCTGGAGAAAACAGAGTTCTGCAGTATTGCATCCAGGAGGAAAAAAGACAGACTTCTTCCATGAAAAACCCACTGTGCTACTTTTGATTATTAATAGGCCAAGTTATTCATAACTCTTCTGCAGGCCAACTACTCCATAAATACTACTCATAATGGGTGTTCACCAGAAGATCTGCAAGGGCTGCTGCAAAAAAACTGCTCTTGGAATCTCAGAAACCCAGTATTTCATATTTTCCTTATTTTTGGAGTTCACAATAGTCGATGTCCTCTCTTGTCAGTACAACTTCCTCACCTCCTCCTGAAGATGACTCCTGAACTTTCTGCAGGCTGCTTATACCTCTCGTTGTTCCATCATGGTTTTTAGCTGCACTGCTAGAAAAACAAAGCTCTATATCCCAGCAGACTGCCTGAATGATTGACTCAGTTCTCTGTAAGGAGATGCAAGAACTGAGTGAAGCTCTAAGTGTCCTTTTAAATATGGGAGTGATTCAGAACTGGTTACAGATTGCTGCTTCTTGACTTTCAGAGCCTTAGCATCCCCAATAAAACACTCAGAACTGTTTCAGAGCTTAATACTAGAAGCCAGCTAGACAGAAGATGTTGTCCCGTCATCAGAAAACAACAGAGGCAAAACCCAAAAGCAGCTTGTCCAGCTACCAAATTCAAAACAAACTTCAGAGGAGAAAACCCCAATGCTCCTTCTAAAACAAACAGGAGGAGATGCTAGAATTACACTTTTACCAAGAAACAAAATATTTTCCTCCCCAGTCTGTATGGTAATTAATTGCAATGGCCTAAAGGAAGAAGGAAAAGAGTTACCTTCTAACTCTGAAAACATATTCTACATTGCATGAAGTACTGACTTCCTCTATACGCAGGGACAAGTATCTGCCATCTCAGCCGTTGCCCAACTGCATCTTTCATGAACTGTCATTTGGGCAAAATAATATGAGCAACTAACATATGTAAGAGGTCAACAGCCACCAGACCAAGTGTTAAGAGTGTTGTAACAGGAATCCATGGCTGAAGAGAGGCTGTGGCAACTTCCCTAAACCATACCTGGAGTATGGTTAGAACTGCAGTAATGCCAAAAAAAATCCTGGAAGAGTTCTCCTGACTCAAGAAAAGGAACTTTAAATGAAACATAAAATCATCAGAATAAGAGCTTAGTCCTCAAAGTCTTCCACTCAAATATTCTGCTTTTTAGCTGCTAGAAGCAAGAAGCAAAATAACTGCCAATAAATCCTACAACGTCAAGGGTAGCAATACCACCGTTAGAATGTTCTTTGAAAGACATCTTTGAAAGTGCGTATTTACAGGTGTTTCAGAAAGGAACACTAGACAAATTGCCTCACTAGCTTTCTCACCATCTTATTTACTGCCATTAAGAGGCCGGTAACACAATATATTTAACTGTAAGCAACAAACAAAAGGTTTACATCTTTATGCAGCTACAACTTCATTTTTCAGTCAGTTGAGCTGCTGAAAACTGACGCACTTCCATTTTTGCCTCCCCAAAAGTAAGGAATAAATGATGCATTGTTCTATCACTTCCTAATGGATTTAATTTGCAACATTGCTGCACACGATTTTAGTGCAACATCTGTGCAGTTTTGTGAACTAGTTATTTCATAAAATAACAGTTCTTACCATTCATACCGGTAAGCTGCTTGTTTCCCGTCCATCTCAGTATGCTCACATCCCTCTGCCACTTCATTCTCCTGATCACAATACTATCCGTATTTTCATAAATTACTATTTTTCACTGAGACAACAAACAAAGCAAGTCACCAACAAAATAAGTCTTGTGCTTCTAAAACCCTCTTAAACCCAAAAGCAAACAGTGGTCTACAACCTGATGATAGGATATTGATACGGGAAGAACCAGGAATGCAGAGTACATCTTAACAATAAACACTATGATCTTTATGTTTTAATTTACTGCATACAAAGGAATTTTAAACTCGGTAAAACTGGTTAATAGTTACGAAATCTGCATATATGGAAGAACATGGGAACTGGGGCACCAATTTCTATCAAGGATAGGTAAATGTTAACCTTACTTTGACTGCTGGCATTATTTCTCCACAAGTAGACAAACTGCCCACAAAAGATAAAGACCCTGCAACCTTTTCCTGAGTATTTTCAATATAATTGAAGAACAGCTCTCTCTATACATAATTAGATTCGAAAATGTAAATGTCTTTTGCTTGAATACATAATATCAGGAGTTCAACACTCCTCCAAGACAAGTATATTTGCAATTATATTACAGTACAAAAACAAATAAAGAACGGTCCTCGGAAAAATCAAGTCTTAAACTAGACCAGAAGTACTTTTTGTGCTTTTGTTTTCCCTAACAGTGTTGCATATCTGGATTGAGATTGTTAAGCTTCTCTGTGTCAAAATCAACATGAAAATTAGCTGCATATAAGGAGTAAAATGTCAAATTCCACATTATCTGACAATTCTACAACAGATGGCCTAAAATATTAGTGATTCAGTTGCTGCTGGCGTTGGGTCAGTTCTTTACGTGTTAATTAAGGACCTTAATTTTAAACTACTATTTCACTGTAAAATGCCCATCAGGCAAACAACAAAAAAGAACATACATGGCTAAAGATTTGATAAAGCTGCTTCTGCATTTGTGAAAGAATTTCCATTCTGATTGATCAATGAAATTCAAGGTTGAATACAAAACCTCCGCTCCTGGTTGCTTTAATATGATCCAGGTCTTGCCTGTGATAAACAATGGCAGTACGCAAGTGCATACCTCAAATGCAGATGTATGTTATAGTTTGAGACGCTAAGAGCTCAGATGCTCAACATCTTTCTTCCGGAGGGCATATTGGGTTTGGAAAGCAAATCAGAGGAGGGCTGCCAAGAGGCAGCTTTGCAGAAGAGATTCTTCACCACAGATCAGAGCATGTTGGGAGTTCACTCATCATTGTATTGCCAAGCTGAGTTTGTCATCCTCCTTCAGATAGGGCTTGCCTCCCTGCGTGCCAGCGCTGGATCTCTCCATATCTTCTCCCTTTTGCAGCAGAAAACAGAACATCTGATCTTCTCTAACTTCAAGCCCAGCACAAGTTGCCCCAAGATGCTCAGAGCGGCTCAAGGTCATCCAGAGAAAGGTCCCTGTTGCACTCTCCCACATCCTGTCTTGGGAACCATCCTAACGAGGAGCTGAAGGATTGTCATGCCACAGACTTCAAAAATATCTAGCATTTAAATCTGTTACATGCAAACAGATTATTACACTGGAATCAACTAAGGAAAAATGAAATGCCTGAATGAGATAAAATTAACCACACTTTTTCATTAAATCCAATATCATCCTAAACTATGACCAATTATCCTATAACAGAGAAAAATCCAACAGCGAGTAATAGCAACACAACAAAAAAAATCCCTATCTTACCCCACAGCCTCAGTATTTTCTTTCCATTGCCACGTCCTCTGTGTGGAATACATCCCCCCAGATCACTTCATCAAAACTAGTCTACATCTGCACCGGTGATGAGAAGACTCCACTATCAGTTCCAAGGGGAGCAACTCCTCAAACAGCTTGAAGCTAAAGGTTGTTGCCTCCTGAAGGATTAGTTTGCTATCTGATGTTTTGGAATGTATATGGAAGAACACGTAAGGGTTGGCAATTATATGACTGGGTATTTATAAACTCTAAAAATATTGTTATTTTAGAACTCCCAAAAAATTAACCATTAAACAAGCTGTCACCTTCCATTCCCTTGGTACTATACCGTTACATGTAAGATACAATTACTTCTTCAAACAAAAAGAAACAGAATTTTACAGGAGAAGGAGATTTTCAACTATTACTCTGCAATGACAGATTTCGCAGCAGCCAGAACATGCATTTGAATGAAATGGAAATAGCAAGCTTGGAAATCCACTGACTTTTATCATTTGTTTGCTTTACAACAACAAAAAGACCCAAACACTCCTCTGAAATACTGTGGAGCACTGGCTTTACTTTTAAATATCAGGGATATCCGACTTCTGTATAAGGCTACCACAGCAAGCGCAGACCTTTTAACCTAAGCCTCAATGAGTTTGTCACTTTATCTGGAAGTGGCACTTCTTGGCAGTTTGAAGAAAACATTTTTATAAGTACAACAATCAACTTCTGAAAGTAAATGCCCTTTTAAAATAAATCCTTCTCGACACATAGAATCATAGAATAGTTAGGGTTGGAAAGCACCTTGAGATCATCCAGTTCCAACCCCCCTGCCATGGGCAGGGACATCTCCCACTGAACCTTGTCATCCAAGACTCTGTCCAACCTGGACTTGAACACTGCCATTTCAATTTCTATCTCTGTACAAGCAGTTATCTAATGCTACAACACAAGCTACTTATGCAATTGTAGAAGTTGTACTGCTCAGACTTTGGGCTGCCATTTGTAATAGGCTCTGTTTGTTCCACTGTGTTAAACTGGAGGAGCGCATGACAGAAATACAACAGGTTCAGAAAGCTGCAAAGCATCTGTCACTGCTCCAGAAGCAAATCACTTGTTCCATTCTAGTTCTTAATATTCTATTGCTTATTAAAAACCAAGATAAAAATAAACAACAGAATATTAAGTATCAATAAAACATCCTAAAATCTTTAAAACAAATGGGTGCCTATTGATCTCACATGCACTTTTTGAATGTAGGCTTTAGGATACTTTCTACTGCATATCCTAAGGACTGAAATAGCTATGGCATAAATTAATAATACTGATTCTACAAAGGTTGAATTGATACTGACATCTTGGATATTATTACTGTAAATGACAGATTAATGGACAAAGGCACAAGATCCCAAAAGTCATACTAGATATTTAATTACTAGGAAGTAACCAATAATCATATTAATTAGCAGAGTTAAAAATCCCAGAGAGCAGTAAATGATTTCAAAGGAAATTTTGGTTGTAACAATGACAAGTTAAGTAATAACTTACACTGATGCCAGCACAGAATAAATGATTTAATGATCCCCATAGAAAGTTTTATTTTACTGAGATCAATATCTGACCTCTATTATATACTAAAAGCTGTGCCTAAAACCAATTATAAGTACTATTGTTGGGCATCTCCATTACAAAGAAACTTCCTTCTCGATTGTCATTCCATCAAAGTTAAATAGATAATATTAAGCTAAACACATCTTTTCAGCATCCCAAGAGCAACAGCAGCTATTGATATTTTAATGTTTTATTTAAAAAAAAAAAAGTAAGTCTTTGGTATTCAGCTTCCTAGATGATTGAATAAAGCAAAAGCATATTGCAGCAGGATTTATTTCTGTATGCAATACGCTATCATCATAGATAAGTGAACACCAGGACCAAGAATGATTCAATACTGCAGGTGAAAATTAAAGACAATGCTGTGAACTGGAGATGTTACATTATTAAAAGCATATTTTCAACATATAATCCCTTTCAGCCTTGACTTCCGTTAGATATAACACTATGAAAAACAAAGGGGGGGGTGTGAAGTAAAACTTTTAAACTAATGCTATGTAGCTATTCTCTACCCTTATGTAACATTTCTAGAAGTAATACTCGGTCTATACCTGAGTTTTGCAGTAACAGAAGTTATTATCTGAAGATAATGGAAGGGTGGAATAGGTAATTATCTCTCAGCTGTAAAAAATTATGCCCACATGCTAAAATTGATCATTTTAAAACAAATTATTTTTTAAATCCAATTTGCCAATAAAACTGAGTAAGATGCATATAACAAAGGTAATATGCACAAAGTGAAAAAAGGTTAGCATCTAACTGCGTTATAAAATATTCCTATTCCAATTTTTCACACAGTCTTTGCTCAGATCATATCCTGCTTGTGCATACATCCTGCTTTGTGGATGATACCAAGCAGCAGTAAGGATAATTGTCACATGTCAATCACACATCACGTGAAAAAGCAGTTAAAATTGACAGCGTATGACCTGTAGGATGGAATATTCAGTTAAAATTTGAGAAGTAATGGACATAAGATTCTTGTCTAACACATCTTACTTTACATTTGCCCTGATCTAAAAGCAGGCTGAAGATACTTAGTATTCATCTGCTGTTAATGTGTTAATCTAATAAACTAGTTTTCTATTTATATATATTTGTGTGCTTAAAGAGTCTAAATCTTCAAGGATGTTCATCAGAAGTTTCCTACTGCATTTATGCAATAAGCACTTTTAAGAATCTTACAGGTATTTAAATCCAGAGGCATTCTCATTTGGACATGAGACCAGTTAATCCCTATGTTCATTCAAATGCATTACTGTTTCTAAATTTATACCTGCTACACAAAGATAGGACACAAACTGAAGTATCTGAAAACGAAAGCAAGAACTTACATGCCTGCTTTTCATGGCAATATTCAATTTGTGCTACTTACAGTATTGTTTTCTTTCTGTAAGCAATTCCCTTCAAGCTGAATTTTTTCAGCCAAGTTTGTTTTCAGGAACAGAACTATAGCTTCCAGAAATGAACTGAAGAACAACTATTCATCTCTTTAGTACTAGGACATGTAGTTATAAACTAGAAATTAATGTTTCAACACACCTGGACAACCACTATGGAAATCTGAGGTACAGCATCCCTTAAGAGAAAGGCTTAAATATGAATACAGAACTAACGGAGAAGTTCTTCAGTTCCATCGCAAAATTGAAATTCAAACCAAAGGCAAACTTATAATAAATTTCAGAAAAGGACTTTCCTACAGTAAAATCATTAATTGTTTTCAAGTTTTTAAATGGACAAAAGAAAAAGCATCCACATGAACCATAACTGCAACTATAAAAATCCTATGCTATTAAATGTGCAGCAATCAATCTAGGCAGTTCTCAATCTAACGCTACTTTACCAATGTTAAAATATGGGATCATGAAACAGAGAAGTTAGAGATTCATTTCTCAGAGGTTTCAACAGCTGAAAGTGGATTAACTACAGGGATGAGAAACCTAGACCCTACATGGTTGAGAAATGTACACCATCTGTATTACATCAAGTGCTAGTTTGTGCATTTTGCTTGGCTTTCCATCAAACTCTAGCCCTTAAAAAACCCTTTTTTGTTTAAAGCTTTAAAGACTACAGCTGTTCTTGTTACTGGTTTTGGAAATCACTTCTCAAAACCTTCTTTAAAACACAACATACCTGAAAAGATTCAGTAGAAATGACACTTCTAAACAAGCTTATATCTGAAATCAACTGTCAACATTCAGAAGATGAAAACAGCAAAGAGCAAATAATCAGGATAAACACAGCTGGTTGAGAAAAACTTCAGGAAGAAACTAATAAATATGGAAAAACAGATTTAGAGAATTACAGGGGATACGGAATACTGGTTATTACTGAATACTGGAATGTAAAGCACAGAAGGCTTTTCTCCTCTTAAAGTATTTGCTTAAAAGAGGGATCTGCATGTCAGATTTGAACTTATCATACCTGCTGCTTACTCCGAAAGCTAAATTAGAATGAACAATTCACAGTTCCAAAATAACTTGGAACAACCAGTTACAAAAATCACAATCAGAAAATGCTGGCATTCATTTCATTCATCTGCTGCAACCTTTTTACTGAAGTAGTAAAGCAAAGTTCATACAAAGGTCCTTTGTTCTAAAACCAGCAATGAACAAAATACATTGTATAGATTCTAAATACGTACATGGATCTGAAAATAGAAAGGATTTCCTACAGCTACGAACTAGCAGCCTCCCCTCCTCTGCACACCACATTTGTTTTAATTCTCAAACACATTATATTCTCAGACAGCAACAAAGGTACAAAAAAGCATCTCTCATGGTTTCAGGATCTAAAAGAAGCTTGGCAATTAACGTATCCCAAGCTGTCTTATTACAATCGTTACAATAAATATGATACCTAACAGATTTAAAAGCAGAGTAGCTTTATTGCTCTAAGGTTGCACCTGAGATAACCATAGAGGAACTGTAAGAATTAATTAGCAGATAAATATAAGGCAAAATAGCTCCAAAGCCCTGCCCTGTGATACAGTCTTCTTTCCAACAAAACAGAACCAAGGTTTTTGCTATTAAACAATTGCCCATTCATTGCTACAGGTTGGACTGCTTGCTGCCTGACTAGAAGTTGCAGGACGACTAGTGCACAGCCCAGACAGCTGTAACTTAATACAAGCTACAACTGGCTTAGGCAACATCTGCAATTAAGCAGACTATAACCTTGTCATTTTGGCAAACACCATGAAAACTCCAGAAAGCCATCTAAGTAATGTGCCTTCATGCTGTAAAATAACATACTGAGTTTTGCAGATCCAAAGTGAACTATTACTGAAGATCTGCCCTGCCTTCCAGAGAGACACGGACCAGTTTTAGAATTCTTCATGTTTTGATGTTATGACAATATTTTTTATGTCTTCATATCTCAAATACATTTGTAAGCTCTAACTTTAATCTAAGTGAAGTCATAGAATGGTCTGGGTTGTAAGGGAGCTTAAAGCTCATGAGTTCCCACCCCCTGCCATGGGCAGGGACACCTTCCACTAGACCAGCTTGCTCCAAGCCCCATCCAAGCTGGCTTTGAACTCCGCCAGGGATGGGGCAGACACAGCCTCTCTGGACAACCTGTGCCAGCGCCTCACCACTGTCATAGTAAAGAATTTCTTCCTAATATCTAATCTAAATCTCCCCTCTTTAGTTTAAAAACATTCCCCCTTGTCCTATCCCTACTCACCCTTTTAAAATTCCCTCTCCAGATGTCTTGTATGCCCACTTTAAGTCCTTTTAGGCTACTGATCTGGGAATGAAATTCCAAAGTCTATGGTCACGGAGCAATTTTCAGAGCACACTGACAATTTCTGTTCCCATAGATCTACTAAGGGAAGTTTTTCACACTTTTAAAGAGGTTGAACCTGCTTTTTCCCCCCTGAAAATTGTATGAAAACTACCTTATTTTTTCTTAGCTGCTTCAACAAGACATTAGATACAGAGAGTGAGCAGACCTCTTGAAATGCAGACAGTGCGTCAAGATTTTAAGCGCACTGACCTACTTATTACTGATAAGACAATTACATTTTAATACAGCTTTACTGTGTATAAAATGCAATCCTTTGGTGTATGAACATTACATGTAGAAAATACAGAAAACAAAATCTGTAAGCAGTGGAATCATCATTGCTAGGTTAGTAGAGACCTAGAGCCTATGCCTCAGGAAGACCACTGAAACAGAAGGTTCATCAGAAAATACACTGGGACAGTCAGAAAACTGAAAAATACTCTGAACAGAAGAGACAAAGAAAAGCAGCTCAATCTGTCCAGATAATCACAGAGAATGTTATGGCTTGGCTTGTTCAGAGTTGACTTGTTCAGAGCTTTTCTAAGTATTTATGACAGATTTCCTCCCAGCATCTGCCATCTCAGCAATATGCGCGCCTTCGCACCTACGTCCCATTCTTTGCGAGGGTAATGAAAAGTATTATCTCCCAGTCTGTACAACCATAATTCATAGAAGTGCAAGGCAAGTGCCTGCGTTTTAGCAAATAAGAGCTTTAATAACAATATTCAAGAAATATGATTTCGTAGAAAACCCTGTAACGTCTCCTGCCAACCTGCTGCCAAAGAACTCAGGACTTACTTGATGCCAGCCCTGCTACAGCCCTGCCAGAGGATGGTTCCAGCACGGGAGGCAGCTGAGGTCTCCACAGGACTAAACAAAGCCAAATTCAAAGAAAGCAAGGCAGTGGAAAAATAGCGCATACCTTGATCCAGACCTGCTTGGAAGCCATCAAGGAACAGAGCTGCTTTAGGAATAAGCAGTGGCAGCCCTTTCTGTGCAAAGTAGAAGCTTGAGAGGATGGAGCTCTACCCAGGCAGTGGGGGAAAGAGAGCTCACAAGCTGAAGATAAGAGGGAAGGCAAAGAAAGGGGATGTCATGGTGCTATTCTGCTTGTAGCAAATCTTCTGAGGTCATGCTGAAACAATCACCTTGAGCCCACTGAAACCAGTAACATCTTGCCTCCCCAAGAATAGCCTGCCATACATCTGCTCAACAGCAGCCTCATAAACTTAAGGTGTGAACACGAACAAGTCACAGGGCAGACTGCAGGTTTTTCCAGAAGCACGACAAAGACATATTTTATTGGTATCCCAAACTGTAACCAACAAAAGATCAAATGTTCCCACCTTTGGAAAAGGAAAAATAAAAAACTAACCAAACCACAAACCTGAGATTACTTGCACTGCTTTTAGTTTCTGGCACTAAAATCTACATGAAACCTCACAAGGAAGCACGTGAGGAAAAACCAGCTTTACTCATTTATGAAAAATCACCACTCTGAGAGCAATTTCCTTCCTCCTTCTAGCAGCAATGAGGCAAACTTCCACTCTGGTATGTTCAGTTATAGCTGATTTTCAGGTGATGTCCCATTTATCACACAAGCTTAAAATGGAGCACCGAACCAAACAAAATGAGATTCAAGTCACTGTGCCCAGATTTAGAATAATTTACAGTCAAGTTACTCTCCAAATGATTAAAGTTTTTAGCCTGAAATAAAAACTCAGAGGGGAATAAAAAAAGACACAAATACAGGCACTTCAGAACTCCCTAGTTATACATCAGCCAGTAAAAAGAGCTCTGAAGCATGAGATAACCAGTCTTCCTCTGGTCCGTGACACCTTGATGTCTCCTCCTAATACATTTACTCCAGTTTGAATGTAAGACTCTGAACATGAAACTTTTTTCTCCAGCCCTTGAATCAGACACTAAAATCCCTAAAGAGACTCAGAATAACATAGAATCAATTAGAACAGAACAGAATAGAATAGAATCATTAGGGTTGGAAACGACCTTACGATCACCCAGTTCCAACCCCCTGCCATGGGCAGGGACACCTCACCCCAGACCATGTCGCCTGAGGCTCTGTCCAATCCGGCCTTGAACACTGCCAGGGATGGGGCATACACAACTTCCCTGGGCAACCCATTCCAGTGCCTCACCACCCTTACAGTAAAGAACTTCTTCCTCATATCCAATCTAAACTTCCCTGTTGAAGTTTGAACCCGTTACCCCTTGTCCTATCACTACAGTCCCTAATGAAGAGTCCCTCCCCAGCATCCCTATAGGGCCCCCTCAGATACTGGAAGTCTGCTATGAGGTCTCCACTTTTACAGATGAAAATAAAATTAGTCCTTTTATAAAGGCCTAAAGCATCAAATATATAACAAAATATATAACCATTGTATTGGGTCTTATCTACTAGGATTGATTTTAAGCTCATTTGATCACAAATTCAAACATGAAGTTTTTACTTCTTTCCTTTATAGGCATTTACATAAGAGCAGCAAAGATATTTTATTCAATATAAGTATCCCTAGAAAGACATTTCAAATCGTGTTTTTAAAGATGGTGAAACTCTGAACTGTAGTCACCTACAAGTGACACATTAAAAACCCCCAAGGAAGCATTTATGTCCCAATATTAGTCTAATAATATTCACATTGCCAACATCGGAAACTGAATCTGCACGTCATAAAAAAACCTTGAAGGCCACCAGTTTAAAGCCTACTTTGCTACTACTGCAATGATTAGAACTTTGCTCTCTCACAGCATAAACTCTCAACATACCAAAAAAATAAAGACTACAGCAGTAAAAATCCCAGCTATAACAGCTACTGATTGAAGCATTTCTAGCATGTATTTATTATGTCCCCCTTGTCCAAATATAAACCAGGATTTACATTTGGTGTGCGCTGCAAGAAAACAAAACACCACACGGCAATTCTAAGATTAAGGCCTTTTAAAGTCAATGGCTAACTTCTGTGACCCATTCAATCAACTTCAATTAAATTACTTTATGAGGATGGATTACTCGTATGAGGAAATACTGCAGACACTAAATCAGTATGTGTTTTGGGGGAAAGTGAGATATTCATGTATTCAGGAAATTTATAGAACAGTGCAGTTAGGAGAGATCCAGAAAAAAATTATTATGGTGTAGACCACTGATGAAAATCTTAATGGATCAATAGTGTCCATTTCAAGCACAATTTTTGATGCATAAGTACAAATAACTCAGCTCTGGAAACCACTAGTTGTATATAGGCATCTAATAATGTCCTACCAGTTTGAAGATAAAGCTAATTTAATCCACATGCTTCTGTTATAGGAATCATTTTGGTGTTTATTAGAAACGTTCAAAGTATTTTTCTCCCTCTCATAGTTACAACACACTAAATCCTTCAATTCACAAGAAAAAAATTACCAACAACATTTCAGACACCCTTTGCATCCAGAAATTCCACCCAAGACAACTTTAGACTCGCCCTTATGGTACAACCCGGAGACATGAAAGACCTGTTAACTCATCTTAATAGAGAACTTGTCACTAGGGTGTCTTCTGCAAGTGATTCATTTCATTGACTCTCATAGTAAAAGGGTCATAAGCAGAAGCAACAAATATGCAATATAGCCCTGAATGTACATTCTGAATTTATTAGAGAAAACGGAAAGTATTGCAGCACCAAAACCAATACAGCATTAAATATAACATAAAACACAACAAATACCTTTATACCTTACATTTATTGTATATTTTATAAGTATTTTAAGTCATAGTGGATTAAGCCATTTCATTTTCAGCATAGGGCTCCGGAAGAGATACATGAGAACTACATCTTATTCCCCCACTTCAGAATGTTCTTATCTATATTTCATATGCAGTTTATCACAACTTCATTTAAATAGCTGTTAAAGAACTGAGTCTACACACTTTTTGTTCCTCAAGCCATTATGCGCTTTTAGACTGTATTTGAGAAGTACAGTATGTGGAACAAAGTTGGTTTTCTGTGGATATACCTAAAAATACACAGGCTGTAAAAGACAGCAGTCAGCACACATCATTGCACCATATAATAGCAATGTGTAATAAAATAACATTTGTAGAAAGCATGAGATTCAGTGTTCAGGGTGAAGAACAAAGCCTGATGTTGAAATGTTTCTTTCTTTCTTGTTAAGGTAATAAGACAAACACACCCCTGGAACATCCATCCATGGCAGGAGATTTAAAACCCCCACAATTTACCAGACTAGGTGTTCAATGCTGACAAAGTGAGTGAGACTTTGCCTGAAAAATAAAGTCTCACATTTTCTCAAAGCCCAAACTTAACTCAGTACCACCTATTCTTTGTGAAGAATACACATTGACCTTCTACAGATAAACTTTGTCCAGAAAAAGCTCAGAAACTGGAATGAAACACTCTCAAACAGTGAGGGACAAATGAAGCCATCTTTAATTGCAACTGTGAAAACATAGTCTAAAAGGTCACCAAGAACAGAATGCGCAAATCCTCCTAATATGTGTTATGTTTGCCTGAAACCTCTTCGGAGTTTTCCAGGTAAAATGAAGAGTTTTAAACGTATATTCAAGCACGGGCTTATCCCAAATTCAATAGTTGGGAAAAGACTCAGGATTCACAAATTTAATCGCTAACAGCAAATAAACAGCATGAATACAAACAAAATTTTATCATGTTGGACATCACTAAGTTCAGATGATACAAAATGGAAGAAAAAACAATCAAAATTCCAGCTGTACTGGGCTCTTGTATCTTTTGGAGGCTTTTTTTACCTTGTCTTCTCAGAGATACTAGATCGTGTCATGACAAAGTAGCGCAGCTTGAATGAGTTTAAAATAGTGGGCAAAGATTAATGCAATGCAACAGCTTGTATGAACTTACCAGCAGTGTAAAGGCTGGAACTGGAAATCCAAGAGATGTATAAAACCACTGGGACACCATCCATCTACTGCAGTGTCCACGAGGTCTTCACATGTTCGCTTGCTTGCTGCTTGGGTTTTTGTGGTTGGTTGGTTTTTTTTTTATACTAGATATGCTTTTAGCTAAACTTCAGCATTTTATATAGTTCAAAGAACCAGACTTAGTCAATTCAGCTTATTTTTCTGTCCTGATTCTGAAGCACAGCCATAGAATCACAGAATGGTTTGGGTTGGAAGGGACTTTAAAACTCATCCAGCTCCAACCCCCTGCCATGGGCAGGGACACCATTCACTAGAACAGGTTGCTCCAAACCCCATCCAGCCTGCCCTTGAACACTGCCAGAGATGGGTCATAACCATATTGAGCCAGTGCTTCAACACAGACTGCCCGAATTATATAAAGTTTTACATCCTTGCTTATGATTTAGCTTTTGGCTGATGGCATTTATCCAAAATAGGCACAACATACAAACCACACAGAAAAAAAATATAAAAAGCAGACTTTAAAAAAGGAATTTGTATAAAAATCAAAATTAGTGAACATTAATTGACTTTGCACCACTGACACCTCACCTTCTGTCCTGCAATAGAGGAAAAATGAGATGGAACATAAAAATGCCCCCAAAAGCCAAATGTCTGCCTATGAGACAACAGAAAACATAAACCTTCCTCCCCATAGCTACGTGGGAAAGCCTTTCCTAATTCTGTTAGCTATTGCTCCATTTCACTCTTCAAAAGCATTCATAAACTAGCCAAAAACCCTCAACTGGAAAAATGCAGGGGTTTATCAGAACATTAACACTTGGTTCCTATACAGACAAGCCAATTAATTTGATTCTTTACTGTCTATACAGATTAAAAATAAACTCTTTTATGAACCTCCTGCAGTTCCTCTGAGAGCAGCTGTTACTGTAAACAGGTTTTGCTAGAGGCAAACTCTGTTCTTTCTCTTCCCATGTAATTCCTGCTTTCCTCTCATTTTCAAGGTTGCTTTAGTAGGAATAAGACAATAGGCAGCCAAGCCAGATTTTTAAGTTTTATGAAAATGGTCCCCCACACATTAATACATATTTTAGGCATTCAAATCTTCCAAATCTTCCAAATCCTGAGGATGCAAAGTTAGAGTCAATTCTTTGGTTTGTTGGGTTTATTTTTTTTTTTGCAGGAAAGCTTTTGGAAACCATCACAAGCTACACCAGAATGGCACTGAAGCTATTCAGTACTGACATGCAGTTTTCTGCGTGAGGCTGTGGCTTACTATATGAATTCTGCTTGTACCAGTTACAGTTCAGTTTGTACAAACATTTTGCTTTATTATAAAAACAAAGAAAAATATGTTCTATGTTATTTATTTTTTTAATTCCACTACAAAATCCAAGTAAAAACATGCTGCTTTGTACCGAAGGGGAACTGGCGCAGGAACAGATTTAATATCACAGAGATCATACATACACACACCGATTATTTTTAGCATTTACTAATATGACAATCATCCCACATTAATGCATAAAGCAGAAAAACACATGAAGGATAAGGTATTTATGTACAGTCCACATGGATTCACCAAGGACAAGTCATTCTTGACCAACCCTAGTCCCCTTTTATGGCAGAAGACTCTGGTTTGGACAAAGCACCACATCTCACAGCAGTCTCATTTGGAAGGTGAGGAAGCACAAGCTGCATCAAGAGCTTAGATGGTTGTAAAATGACTGCACCACTAAGCCCAACGAGATTAAATCAGTGGCTTGGCTGGTGGCATGTAATAAGCCAAGCAACCCCAGGAGTTATTATTGTTCGATATCTTTATCAGTAAACTGTAGGAAGAGACAGAATGCATTACAGCAAATGCAGTGACAATAAAAAGCTTGGAAAGAAGAGATTGATTGCCCAAGCGGTGGAGATGCAACTCGAACCTTGTTCAAGTAGAGGACTGGGCCAACAGATGAGTACTCATAAGGCAAAAAAAATAGCACACCTGGGCCAGAAGGACCCTACATATGAGTAACAGACTGCAGCCCTGCTGAAAAGGTCCTGCAGAGCACTGCTGTGGGTACAACATGAATGCGAGCCAGCTTGGGGAACAACAACTATCATGGAGCCAAACTCCTCTCAGCAGCAGAGAACAGGCACCAAAAGAAAAGTTGCAGCTTGCAAGGTTCAAATCAGCCTCAGACTTTTCCTCTCAGAGGGTAAGCAATGCAGCAGTCAAATATGTTGCCCAGAGAGATGGTATAAACTGTGCCCTGGAGGTCTCCAAAATGAGGCAGACAACACCAGAGCTAGCATGACTTCGTGCTGTCAACAGCTCTGCTTTGGATGAGATACGCTACAGAGGTCTCTTACACACCACAGGTTTGTGATTCTAATCTATAAGAACCATTTGCAAGAATTCTTTCATACCTTAACAAGACATTTTCCTTCAGCAATGTTCTCTATATTAGAAAAGAGAAGTCTATTTCCAAATCAAATTTATCTACTGTAAGATAATTTCTCATGCAAGTACAATTAACTCCTGCTAAAACAAGACTTGTTAACTGATTCAAATACTGCTACTAAGAAAAATGCCTCCAGATTTCAGCTGTTAAGCAATTGGTACAGTAACGTCTCCCTAAATATAAAGCAATATTGCTGTTGGGTGAAAGGAATGTCTGTGACAGTTGCTATGTCCAAGCAAAAGAAGGAACTGCAAATTTGCCTCCTCATCTCCCCCCAAAGCTTCTGTCTGTAAGAAACGTTCAGCATTAACTGAAAGGTTGACCTTAGATCAATTGATTTATTGGCTTGTGCACAGCAAAAGACCACAGTCTCTCGAGGACAAACCTTGGCTGAAGGGTTTTTCTTTTATTTTAGCTGAACAGCAGCATGCATCTGTGGTAGGAAAGACAAAGTAAAGTCTTGGTCACAGCAGACATCATCAACATCATGTTTATGACTTAGGCTTGTAACACTGGAGCCAGTTTTAGATTCAGGCCTCTCCAGGTGCTAACATTCAAGCTACATCTAAATATTGCTGATTCAAAGCTTTGCAATTCATGTGTAACTAAAATTCTAGTCCAGGCTGTTACTAGAAGACACTTCAATTATTTTATTGTGTGGGTTTTTTTCTGACCTCAAAATACAGATTTTTCCCTTCTTGGAGCCTCCAGCATGCCACTATAACATTCACGTGGCTTACCTTTTGAATATTCCACCCCTTTTCTCCTGTGAGCCACCACTTCACTCAGTGAACACAAACTTAGACCACACTCTCAAGACTACTGCCTCTCACCCAGCAAAAAGGAATTGACTTACATCTTCCCAACCCCATGAAGCCAGACTCCGCCGACACTCCTGTGGCATTTTCAAACAAGCACCATCTGAGCAAGATGTCTCCCTTACACTTGGGAAAAGTCCCCATATAAACATCAAGAAATCTGCCTAGTCACAGTGGTTCAGAACCTCGTACCAACCCAAACGACATCTAGAGTACCTCAATGCCCAAGCAGCTAATGAGCATCCTCAGAGACCAACTAGAAAACCGGATGCTCCACAAGGAAAAAGGCAGAGAAAGGTTTAGCACCATCCACATTTTATATACAGATCCCAAAATGCTTTACATCAGCTGAAGGATTAAAACCCAAATCTCTCGCCTACCAAAAGTGTTCTGGGCAAAGCAAGTCTAGAATAGGGTATTTATCTGATTACATGTGAGGCATGGCACCAGTAAGAACTGAAAGCTGAAAGGGGTGGGAGAGAAAGTGTAAGAGACTATTTAGCTAAGAAAAAGGACACCCAGCTGAGACAGAGCTCAGGTTTAGTTATCTGCTTTGGAAATCATTGCAGCATTTTGCAGAAAGCACTCAGGATATTCAAAAACCAGGCAGATTTGTAAGTTCAGCTTCCAAAGCAGGTTATTCAAGATGATTACGCTGTGAAAGGTAAGGAGGCTGCGTTCATTCTCCAGCTTCGTGAGACACAATTACTGTAAAGCCAGCATTCCTACTGCCTTATTCTCAGGCTACAGAAATATTTCTCATAAAAGTATCCCACTAAGCCAGTAAACAAATACATGTTGCCACCTGCTAGAAATGGGAAACAACTGCTTGCAGCACCCTGTAGCAAGAGTAGCACAAATCTCTGCGCCATGTGCAGTAGCTGTAAACTACTTGTCTAACTTGGCAAAGGCAATATTAGAGAAACTTTACGAGTCTTTGCACTTGTTTATGATGAGACATTAATTTATATCATTCCTGATTAGATCCATGTAAATACTTTTGATCTATAAATAAGACTTACCACTGAAGAGCACGAAGCCAATTCAAAACAAGACATTCTTTTTCTGGAATGAGAACAGCTGTGCAGAAAATAATTGGGATTGCTAGTCAAGGTCTGCTATTTCAAAGTATTCCCCATGTAAACATGGGTTTTGTTACTCTCCTCTACTATTCTACTCCATTATTCTCTATTGTACTTCTATTTACAGTATGATATTGTAACTCCTTGATATCATCAGAGGTGATCTAAAGGTAGAGAGCTTTATTCCTCTCTGTAGGTGAGGCACACCAGCGTCCCATCCTCCCCCAAATGATCTGTTATCAAAGCAAGGATCAGAGCACAAAGCGAGAGTTTCACCCCACAGAACACCATTATAGAATAATCATCATATGACCATGAAGAGCTTGAAAAAGCAAACTCTTAAATATGCCCAACAGTGACCCTTGAAGCACTTCGAACTATTTTCTCTCTCAGCAAAATCTTCAGATATTCTTTATACCTAGCTTACAATCTCACTTTAATTTTCATTCCATTCCTGAAACTCTGCCATCTGTTACGCCTGAATTGCTGGATCAGTCTTTCTGTTATGTTATCCATGGAAAAAAAAAGAAAGTTTGACTTTGGACAAGTTTCAGATGTGAATTACAGTTTCTCCAGTGAATAAAGCAAAAATTAAATGTAACCTCTC
Organism: Myiopsitta monachus; assembly: GCA_017639245.1. Taxonomy (NCBI): domain Eukaryota; kingdom Metazoa; phylum Chordata; class Aves; order Psittaciformes; family Psittacidae; genus Myiopsitta; species Myiopsitta monachus. The sequence goes on along the minus strand of CM029917.1, from coordinate 110,191,998 downwards.
AGCATCATGTGCCAGTGTCCAGATCTCTGCGCTCTGAAAACACAGGCTTGCCTTCAGAAGACTGTTGAAAAACCAGCATTGAGGTGGAGCATTTGTTTCCTCCGGCTGTAATCCTCTCTTTATTACCACATCTCATGGTAGTCTCCAGTTACTGTAGTTACACACTACAGAAAGTCAGGAGCTCAAATGAGATTTTTTTTAGTACTTGATGTTTGCAATAGAAAATGTGTTTAATCAGGTCTAAGTAGGAAGTTACAGGTTTTAAACTATTTATTGATAGACCTGCAGTACTTTCACTCTGGGCAGTTTGCCCAAAAGAACCAAACTGGTTTTGGGTTAATTTTCAATAAACAGCTGGATTGGAAACTTCCCGAAAACTTCTCCAGAGAACACTCGTTGGCAAAATGCCTAGTCAGCAGCAATAGGTCTGAATACCTCTGCTTTCAGACGACTGGTAATCCAAGGCATGATGCTTGCGCATCAGACTGGCCATGAGATGGACGTATGCAGGCAGTTGTTTCAGCAATCCCAGAACAGAAAAGAGACAGAAAGCACTGGGCTTAAGAGCATCAGAATCCAAAACTACAGTGAGGGGAGAGGAAATTCACAAAGGCTGAGTGTGGTTTTACTCTTTCTTTTCTACTTACTTCCATAATTTTGTCATCAAGTACAAACCCTGCAATAACCTCTTAAACCAATTTATAAGCAACCAAGAGAGAGGTTCCTGGTGATGGAAATCCTATTTGAAATCATTTTACCACTGTTTATTATTATTCCAGTTATTTTAATTCTAGGCTTATATAATTTAGTTCTTTGAAAACGCTCATATTTAGCACCTCTGTATTAAGGAGGTAAGTGATAAAAGTGACTAAAAAATGAATAAAGATATAATAACCAAAGAACCAGCAGTACCTTGCATAGCTTTTATTAAAACTTGATTGAACTTACTGACTAGTAAAAACAACATGGTTAGTACATGTATCCAAGATTCTGGTTTTAAGGCTTGTTCTTAGTGTGCCTTTTCAATTATGTTTTATTGCACAGAAAACTTACTTAACACAATTAAATCAGATGAAATGAACATGATTAAGGGTGCGACATCAGGCACGCCAAAGTTAGGAACCACTAAAATTAGAAAGTAACATGCTCTGCATTTTTTAAACATGGAGAAACATCATGAGAGAGATCCTGCATTGTTCAGTAAAGATCTGTTAATTCTATACTGTTCAAATCCTGCTCTGAAAAAGTTCCTAGTGTGCTTTTCTTTGGCATTTCCACTGTATACCCAAATATTGACACATTCATTTATTTTCATAGAATGTGTATGGTGAAGGAGGAGTATATTCTTATCTTCAAAATAAAGAAACTAAGGCACAAAAAGGTTAAGATCCAAGGTATTCATAGAATCATAGAACAGCTAGGGTTGGAAAGGGCCTTAAGATCATCTTTAGTTCCAACCCCCCCTGCCATGGGCAGGTATTAAATGACTTCAGATGGCCAATGTCAGATTCCTAGACCCGATTTCTCAAAGGACATAATATTGAGCAGCAATTCATCAAGTCAAATATTCAAGCCATGCGTTAAAGCACACCACACCATTCCAAAGGTGTGGTCAGTCAGCTGATAAGCTCACCTAATAGCTTGCCACTGCTAAAAGAAGGCAATCTTCATTCCTCTCCCCTCCATTCTTCCCAATATGAGATTGCACTCTTCACTTGTACAGTCCAGTATTTGACTATTCAGCAAATCAATATATCCCAAAGAACAAAAATAAAACTAAGATAACCACAAAAAATTATTAGCTTCTGCTGACACAGTGAGCTAAACTAGTTTGTCAAACAGTCTGGCAAGCAGAAGATTTGATGCAAAGGAGGAAAAGTGACACAGCTACAGGACAAGGAATGGGATTTCCCTTCTTGGAGGCAATTATCTGCTGTATCAGGTCACGCATCACACCCAGCAGACTGACTGGCTTCTTCTCAATTAGGACTGCAATGGCTCAAGAACAGATTGCCAAAGCTGGCAACTACCTCCGGAAAAAGCCAGCAGTCACAAACCTTTCCAGCACTGCACCAGGAAAAGAAAGAAAACCCATCTCATTTCCTCAGGAAACAGATTTTCTGATTTGTAATTCTAGTATCCCACGATTGCCGCATTCCTAAGAAACAGATCTAATCATGAGAAGAACCTACTTCTTGGAAAACCACACACATCCCAGTTTTTGCAATACAAGATGGAAGAGCTTTTAAGTTATAACTTCTTTTACCATAGTTTTGCACTGACCCTTCTACATACCAGACTGTTGGACTTCCACATATAGGCTGCACAGAAATGAAGCACACAAATGACACCTCTCGCACACTAAGGCAGAAATCCTGTTGACAACAGAATATACACATAAGGAATAACAGGTGTTGGAACAGCAGATCCACTTTATTTTAGCAGAATATTAACATTCACCAAGTTCTGAGGGTTTCAGTTTGGAAACCTCGCAACTTATCTCAATATGTACTAGGGGCTCACCGAGCCCCCCAGCACGCTTGTTTTCAAATGAAAGAATAAAAACTCTTGTCAACCACAATATTACTGATAGTGAAAAGGTTTATATTTGCCATAGTATCTATGCTACATGGACAGTGACAACTTTGGACTGAGACCACAAAACAGATATAAATTGTCTCTCGGCAACAAGACCAGGCCTTAGGGCTTCACTCCATAAATACTCCCAGCTATGCTGATGCAACTGTTGGCAGCAATGCACGGCGGAACACAGCGTTGCAATGTTGGGGTGGTTTTTAATTAAAATAAACAAAAAAAGTCCAGAGCAGCCACATTTTAAACCCAGTTTACTTCATTAGTAAAGTTTACACAGCCAAAAGGAATTATACTTCAATGGAGAATAAGAAGGGAAAGAACATCAAATTCTATTTGCATATATGAAGTGTAAGAACAGTGTTTTGTAAGTCCTGACACTGTGTATTTCTTTTCCTCTCATCTCGATTCAGTATGCGACCTTCTCATTGGGAATGGGGAGGATTAAGTAACTCCAAGATTCAACAGTCCAAACGTTATTGTTATTTTCAACTCCCTTGTTCTTACTTTGACAGCAATGTTATTTTAACGGACTGCAGGTTCACAGCCAGAACATCTTCACCGACTTGAGGTTTGTATTTGCATGCAGTGCTTTTGTCAGGCTTTGATCAAAATAACTTGTGCTTGGGGCAAATTCCAATAAATTAATAGCCAGACAGAACTCCAAAAGCGATCACCCCGAACTTCTCAGAAGCGCTGGAAAGCACTTTATTCTGTTGTCTGAACAAGTCTCCTCTTTCAATCACTTCTCAGTTGCAGATACACTTCACTCTCCTTACCCCCTTCTGAGACAGAGAAACACCTTCTCCACAGAAGCCTTGAAAATATTCTGGAGATATTTCTAATTCCACGTGCATTTTCATTTTAATGCCAATTTTTAAGTTGCCTTTTTTAAATGTTTCCTTTTATTTTATTTGGTTTTATTTGCAGCATCCCACATTAATAGAAAATTAATGCTTGGTTAGTATGTTCTTGATGGATTTGTTAGTCAGAAGCTGCTTGTTCCAACAATCTTACAGGTGAGATTTACAACCAAGTTGCAAAATTTCTTTTCAAATCAAATTGAGGCTTTTTCATTTACTTGGTTTTTAAACAGCAAAACCCCTGACAGAGCTATATTACGAACAAAAGATGTTCATTTGAAATACTGGAAAGAATTCTAGTCTGCTGTTTCCATCCCTTTGTTCAACTTCTGGTACTGTAAATGAGACTGCTCCTGTGCTGATGTCTGGCAATTAGTAAACAGCATTCAAGTCTGCCTAATTTTTGGCAGTTTATTGTCACTTTACTGGCCTGTAATTAAAATAACGAGCAATCAAACAGTAATCTAAGTATTAGAAATACTGAAACACACAACTTGGTAGCCAACTTTTTACAGATCTAAACATCCAAATGCTTTTCATATGCTTTAGGGACTTTCAGAAGTCACATATCGTAAAGTGGCACAAATTGGTTTATTCCACTTTTTACTCCTAATTGTGCTGAGTTGACTCTAACCTTCTCTCTGACTTGTCACCAATGAAAGATCAATTCCTGTTCTTCAGAGCTCCTACAATTCTGTTTCCCAGAAGACTAAAAAAGTATGAAAATGCCTGACAGACAGTTTAGAATACTGGGGTTCTATTATTTAAATTCTTGTTTGACAAAAAAGTATAATCCTCCCATAAAAGTGTTACCATTTGATACATTCAAATATTCAAGCTCAAAACAAATGAAAGCATTCTTTTAGATTCCTCCTGTCCCCTCCTCTTTAAAAACAACTCCTGTTAACACAGCACCCTTTTTATTCACTGGTTTTTGAAGTAGGATAATGCATCACTGGAGCTTGGAGAGCTGGCAATGGATATGACAATGAAATTCAAAGTAAACAGACACCACAAAGCCTGGATCATTTCTTCACTGTGAGGCTGAGACACTGGCCCAGACTGCCCAGAGAAGCTGTGGCTGCCCCATCCCTGGCAGTGTTCAAGGCCAGGCTGGATGGGGCTTGGAACAACCTGGTTTAATAGAAGGTGTCTCTGCCAGTGGTGGGGGTTGGAACTGGATGAGCTTTGAGGTTCCTTACAACCCAAAGTATGATAACTAATTCTTAAAGCTTCTTAGTGTCAAATGCTTCCATACAACAAATGCTTAAACTACAAAACGGTCTGGTATACTATTTAAAGTACTCTTCACTTATTCAAAAAATTAAGATATTTATTAAAATATATGTTCAAACTTGAATTTAAAGCACTTGGGAATTAGACAAATTTTAATCACAGAAAGAAGAACTTAATAAACATTTCTGAGACTCAGCATACTTTGTCCTGAAATTTCCCTGTAGCAATGTACACACTGAGAATGAAAAACAAGGAATATAAATTTATGAGTAATTCCAGTAATACAATGAGATACTCATTATTTTAAATTACAACATGCAAGAACATTTACAAGAGTCTGCAAATTCTCTTCTCCAGAACTGAAGTGATATAAGCTATAATTTAAGATTTAGTTACTACAGATACATATTCTTGGTTCATTTTTAATATACTAAAGAGGTTCAACTGCAATATAAAATGTGACAAAACAGACAAAATAAACAATAAAGTAATACCACCTGTATACTATTTTGACTGAAGTTATTTTGTATCAATTCTTTTTACATGGGAGATTTTCAGACATCATTCTGATAACCGACCATGATTCACTAAGGGTCACACTACTTCAAAAGTAGCACAAGAATTTCTGTTACCTATCTTGTTTTTCGAGCTCATGTTACTGAACAGCACAAATTTACTACTACAACACAGAACCATTGTCTGGAGCAAGGCAGAAAGGAATGCAAAATACAGTGTAATGGACTTAATGGGAACTCTATTTCCAAGCAACAGTACCACTTAGATCGATGTGGAGAACAGTTTGCAATAACAAACTAGATCAACAGGACACATTAACCCTCAACAGAATACAAGATAAAAAGCCCAGATTCCTTTCTGAACTTGAAGAGACCGCTACGAAAACCCACATGATTCTAAGAGAAGATACCAGGCACTCCACTGATTTATCTTTAAAATTTCTTGGGTAAGTGGTTCCACCTGTGTGGGTATCTAGAAAAATGCTTTCCTCTATGTAAATGTCAAGGGGGGGGGGGGAGAAACAAGGGACCTTGGAAGCTTTAGTAGCTTCTGTGGGCAGTTTTAATATAAGAACAACTAAACAAATCCCAGTCCCTGCCATGCTAACGTAGCACATTCCACACGGCCTTGCTTTCGTTTTTGGAACCCCATGAAGTACTGCCATGTTTCCATGGGCTATTTCAGCAACAGAAAGCAGAGAGTTCTTCATCCAAAAGGATGTTTTAAAGAATTTGACCCTGAGAAAAAGGCAGGCAAAAAGAATCAGGCTGGAGTACAAAAGATGCTCATTCCTACGGTAAAACATGAGAATTTAGCTGCTGATCAGCTACTGAAAATGGTCCAGGAAACAGCCTTATTAAACCTTCGGATTAATGAACAGCTCAAATTGGACAGGCCAACATTCAAATATTTCCACATCAAAAGTTTGATTTTTCTTTTAACTAGCAAGTGAACGACAGACACTTCTGAGTCAAATCTGCTGTTAAAGCCAGTCCTTTCAGTACAAATTTGCAGTAGATAAAACCTTAAATACAAAAATACAGTCATTAGTGGGTGCCTGCTTTAATTAAAAGTTCATTTGACAGATTTCATCAGACTATTTCTGCAGGTGGGCCTCTCAAAATCCAGGTTAACTATATCTCACAAAACACTCAGGCCATGAGGAATAAAAGTTACTGTTTCTCCAGTATAACTTTGCGTTGTCTTCCCAGACACCATGCAATTATCAGCCCTAAAACTGTAGACAGAATTGTCCTTACGGACAACCAGACAAATCCAGTAATCAAATTTTGGGGCACAGGTTTCAGGTGGTACAGTAAATACAGTCATTTTCCTCCAGAGTTTCATTTGGACATATGAGTGACTTAGACTGTGCTGGGAGGACACTAAGATTTTCTCATTAAATCTCTCACCTTTGGGAGGATGGAAGTGGGGAAACCCCAAAAAATAAAACCCAAGGGACTCTCAAACACTTCCAGATGTGCACAACATGAAAGGGTGCAAACAACAAGCTTGGAACCTGGTCCATGCACCTGAATTCCCACCCACCTCTCCTGAGCCACCTAAATCAGTGCTTTCGGCCCTAAGAAGGCAGTATGCAAATGCCAAGCTCTCATTGCATAAGTAGTAACTGCACAATTACATAACAGCAGGTCAATAGCTTTGGAAATTAAAAAGAAAATTCTTCAAAAACTCCACTTCCAGAGAAAACGTCTTCATTCATGTGGAAGCATGAAGATAATGAACTCCCAAACGCTTTAGCAACACAGTCATGAATAAACTCATGAGGGCTGAATAAGCACTTACACAAATGCACTTAGAGAGTTCATAAAATAGCAAGCCACCCCAGGTTAAAAAAAACCCACAGGATGAAAACGCTTCAGAGCTGCGCCTAATATCTTTAAAGCCAAACTGCAGAATAGGAAAAGCTGGCACGTTCTAAAGAGAGATATTTCAAAAGCAAGAAAAAACAAAACGCAGATCACACCAACCCATTGGCTGGCACTCCTAAACAGCTGCATACTAATGGCCTTGCATCCAGTAGAAAGTATTAAAGTACACTTTGAAATGGACAGCTTGACTCTTAGCAAACTAACTGGTAGCGTACAGTACTTACAGCTTCATACTGGAAAGCAGTTATACATGCTAGTTATTGCTGACAGTTAACTGCTCAAAAGTACATGTGCCAAGCAAACAAACACAAAATGTTGACTTAAAGTTATATTCCCTTCATTAAAAACCACAATTAAAAAAGAGTGAGAGGTAATGAAGCTTTTCATGGTTGTCCTATTCTATTCTTAGGTTCACCAAAAAAGAAACTGGAAGAGAGAGCTCAAAAGGTTACCTGGCCCCCTCCTTTCCCAAGCGCAGACCATCTATACTTCTCTCATTCCTGACAGAAGTTGCCTAAACGGGAACTAAAGCTCTCAGGTAACAGAGACTGTGTAGGCTTCCCAGGCAGCTGATCCCAGAGTTTGTGTCATTATGCTTAAAACAAATCTGTTGGTTTGATTTTAATAAAGTTCAACCTGCCCAACTCTCCCCTGCTGCGATCCAAGTTCATTACTTCTGGTACTATCCATCATAAGTCTACAAAAACATCTTGCACACCTGACAGCTGTTATGTTTACCCTTAGTAACAATCTCTTCAGATTAAACTCTTAGTCCTTTTATTCCCCATTCAAATCAGGTTTTCCAAGACTTCGGTCTCGATGAGAATTTAATACAATTTAATTTAAAATTTAATAACATGTAATACAATTTAATATCTTGCTATTTGCAATGAAATCCAGAGTAAAATGAAGTACAATGAACCAGAAAATAACTCTTGACCGAATCCTAAAACAACTCCACACCAAACAAACACTTTAAAAAGCTGAATGTGAGAGATTAAAGGGTTTCCTTGGTCTCAGCATTTTAGCCAACCTCAACATCACCACAGGCGAAATAGTATGTCACCATTTTATCAGAAACTTTCACTGATTAAAGCACAAACTGACAAGTGTATTTTTCCTCACGTAACTACCACACTGGTAGGCACCCTCTTACTTCCATTGCTCACCTTCACTTATCCTAAAGTATCTTAGAATGGGCTGGACTGGAAGAGACATAAAAGCTCATCCAGTTCCCACCCCTGCCACAGGCAGGGACACCTTCCACTAGACTGGGCTGCTCCAAGCCCTGGCCAGCCTGGCCTTGAACACTGCCAGGGATGGGAAGTTTGAAGTACTCATATTAATGGAAATCAAATAACTATTAACAATTTGCCAGAAGTGACCAACCACCTTTACTGTTTCAGTTCCATAGCTCATGTCTGGTGTGGAGCCCATACATCCCTCTCACCAGCCACAGTAGTTTGTTATGTCACAGAAAGACGTTTCTTTATCACAGATTAATGTTCTTTATTTTGTCTCAACATTAAACATGCTATATTACAAACACACAACTGAAATAGAAGCTGACAGCAGCTGTTGGTAATTGTTCCAGTACTCCATCACACAGAAAAAGAAAAGCTACAATGTTCCTTTAAACCAAAACTGGAAACTTCTTTTGTAGCTGATTTCCAAACCTTTGGTCATCAAAGTTAACAATCTGATCTCTAAGTAATAGCTCTAATTCTTGTTGGTCTAATTATCACAGGTCTAATTATTACCTGTTCTAGCTGAGAAAAGGACTTTATGTCAGCCAGACTTCTATCAAAAACAACACCTCAGCTGATTTCTCACCAATAGTCAGCCCTGTATTTTCGGACACTAATAGGCAATACCAGGAAACACATCAGATCACAAAGTGCACAAGTTATTTCTGGCTCTTTAAAAACCAAAAATCTAGTAACGTTACACTGAGCAGGAATACAAAGGAATCCTAAAGGCATTGTCTTAATTTTGTCCTAGTGATCGTTTGGCCATATCATGACTTAACAACACAATACTTCTAGATCACTGAGATTATCCCCTACTGATTCCAATGGAAGTACAAGGAAGAAACCATGTTCAACTTTATGAGAAAGGAGCCATTACAGTGACAGTGACATATTGCTTGGCAGTGCTTTATTGTCCTGTAAAGCTGACTAAGAGGTAAGACAGAGGCAGCAGTTATTGCCTTACTTTCCAGGTCTACATCATTTTTGTAGTTCATCAACTGTAAACAAAACCCATTAAAACTATAGGCAACTATACAGGAAGCTAGAAGTGTGACTGTTAAATTAACCCATGCCTCAATCAGCATCAGATACAACAACAGTTTTAGATGTCAAACTGAATCCACAAGATAAAACTTCTACATCATCTTTACGTTACACTTTGTCTTACTGACATCTTGAATATATGGAGTATACCTCATAATAGCAGCAACCACTTCAGCTAGGAGACCCAAGCCCTTTCTGTGAGATCCAAGCCTTATTTTAACACAAACTTGTGTAACATCCGTGGATTTATGTGATCTTTTTTTCAATGACCAAAGAAATATCCAGGGATCTCCAGCATCAACTCCTCACCAAAAAAGCATTTTTCCCCACAAAAACATACATCTCTCTAAAGTGCGTACCCACAACCATCTTCTATCTTCCTATATTTGATCTGGAATTAGAACTAAATGTAATGGTTGCTTCAATGTCATAATATCAAGTACAAACCTCATCCTCCAAAACCAGGTGGGTGAGGGACCAAATTCCTTTTCCCCTCCACCCCTCTCAGAACTTACTGAAACACTTAAAGCAACAAGTTACATTGCTTCATAATTTGAATACAGCATAGTCCTTAACACAAAATCCACATGGATGTAATGACCCACAATGAAGACAGTCTACATTTGAAACGTAGAGATTTGAAAACTGATGGCATCCTTTAGTTTTTTTCTGTTTTCACTTGTGAAGTTTGCAATAGGGTTAACAAAGTTGACTAAGTTCAGTCTTCTTTCTGTCTCCCTTCCTTATCCCTCCGTTCCTAAACTAAGAATACATTAAAAAATACATGTTTAGGTCAACACCAAATATTTTCTTTAACATCAAATTGTGAGACACGTGTCATAACATCACAGTTTAAACACGACTGAGTCCAACATGCTTTATTGCATTATTGATCTTACAATACATATTTTTCCAATGTCTATCATGAAGATTTTATTCTCTATAGGCCTGTGTTTAGAAAACAAAATTAAGCAAATACAAGTAATTAGTAGTTTATTTCAAATCTTCTTGCAATAGTAACCCCACAGTCAAAAAGAACAGTAAAAGAAAATCATACCTAGCTTGACAAACAGCAGCCACAAAAATGAAGGTGGCACTTTCACAGTCACTCCTGCTCTATAATCTAAATGACTCTATCACATCCTCCCCAGTTAAGGGACTTCCAAATATCAGATAACCATCACTAAACAGGAGGGCATGTTGCACCAACTCTCACTATTTGAATGCATAATTATATTTCCCGATTTGGTGAATTTTCTGCTCTGCTTGTATAGGTCTAAAGTCTTAGCAACCAATCCATTCACACACCACATGGAAGGGAGAAGACAGAGACTGTAACGTTTTAGCGCTGTAGCTCTAAAAGCAGTTGGTGAAAAGATGCCAGATGTTTTCTTTGGAGAAGAGGTAGGATCATATAGATCCTCAGGTGACTACACAACTTGCTATTGGAGGCTGCTTGCTCTAAAGGAGCTTCCAGAAATATTGAAACATTCTTAAGCCTCTACAGAGTACGCAGACATTGACAAGGCTGAATCTTCTTTCTTACCAGTAAGACAAAAAGGCAGGTATTTTTGAGACTACAGCCTAGAATATCCTTACCTGCACTCTTTTAGTCTATAAGAGCCCTTGAAAACCAGCCTCTCAGTACCCATCAACTCATTCACTGCACATTTGCTGTACATCCAAGCAAGTGTCACTAGAGATCTACAGCACACATCAGGCTTGCAGAGCTTTCTGTTCACTGTCACAGGAAGTTAACTCCTGCTGGTGGGAATCCATCTTCTGTTTCCTGGTTCACACTTCTGGCAGACTCTTCAGGGATATGCTTTTTTGTTCAGATTGTGTTAGCGTCCAAAGAACAGAAAACTGGTCTGTATCTGCAGTTTAATAAGGCACTATAACCAAGCTAAATGTATATTCTGCATAGACTAACCCCACACAGCATTTAGCACACACTTCTGAAAACAGAAAGTTCTTAAGACCTTTTCTGGACTGTCCCAGGATCTATGAAAACTCAAACAATAGAAGCTTTTGGCCTGACAATTCAAATTGCAGATTCTTGTTGCATCTGAGGTTTTGCAGTTGGCAATATGACAGATTCTTTTCCCACACAAGAACTGTAGCAGAAATTCCCCCTGATGCTTACTTAGCATAACCTTCCTAACTACTCAAGAGTTAATGCTGAAGAAGGGAAACCTTCAGCACAATGTCTACTCCAGGATGTGTGACAGCAAATTGCCACAGCATGTTTGTCTTTGACAAAGTAAAACATTTTTGGTTGAATGTGATGTTACTTACTTTGATAGCAAGACTAAAGAGGGACAGGATGTTTGTTTATTCTGCTGACAAGCTGCACCCATAAATCTTCAGGGATACATCACATTAGACAAGAAAATGTTGCTGGAAACCACCTTCTTTGATACATCACTTATCTGTTAAAACTCCGTATTTACTCATTTTGTGTGTGTGTATATATATATATACATACACATATCAGTTTCATTACTCATAGTGGTTTTATGAACTATATTCTTCCTTACAGAATGAGCACACACATAATTGACTATTTCTTCGGTATTGTACAGTGATACTTAATGTGCCAATATTTCATTTCATTTAAAATTTAAACTAAATTTAGTTTTAATTTAGTCTTGAGTTAACTATCCTATACAGAGGTATGTACCCAGATGTTGAACAAATAACAAAAAGGGAACGTTGAATTATAACCTAGTGCCTTAGTCTACTCTTTTTATAAGACCTATTTTTATTCTCAGTCTTGACATCTGTGTGAGCACCAATTTGAAACAATACAGAATGAGGCTGCAAACTGTGTCAAACTTTCACAGCAGTAAAACTAAATAATGCAGCCATTACTAGAAAGAGAAATGGATTCTTTTGACAAGTAGCTGGGCATGCCACTCTTTCTAAATTAAAATTCTACTGCAATGCCAAGCTGATGAAATATTTTTACTATCAAAGTGCACCAAGTCTACGACAGAACTTTACAAATACCTCTTTAAAATCATATTCAAATTATCTGATCTTTCTAATACCTATTGTTTACATCATGCCTTTCATTTTAAGACTCTAAAGCACATGCACAGATTGCTAATAGCGGGAAAAAAACTAACTGAAGAGAAAAAACACATCACCAGATAGTTCCTTACTGCAGGCGAACTTCTCAAGATGATAGGACAAATTAATATCTGCACTGCATATTTTTAGCCACTTTGCAGTTAATATGCTGCCTTGGATGTTTTTATTGCATATTCAATGGTTACCATTTGCAATGATAGTGACTGTCGGTTTTAATTAGCATTGGGTAACAGCCTACTAGCATAAAATACTTCCTATACTTAGAATAAATAACTGTCGGCTCAAAAATCACCCTTATAACAGCTCTGGGTACACACCAGCTTCGTAGATTTCAACACACATACACAGGAACTTCTTCCAGAACTACACAAACTTGATTACTGCCAATCAAGACCGATTTGATACCAATTATGAATTTAGGAAAGAATGCTAAAACTACAGCAGGAATACTCTAAGAAATTGATGCCTGTACCTCTATAAAAGCCCCGTGAATCCATTCACAAAGATGGCAAATGGTAACATGTTTTAGTAATTAAAGCTTAAAGCCAAATGATGAAATTAAGACAACATCTTTCAGGATATAAAGTTATCCCAGCCTGAACACTGCAGTTAAGACTATGCAAAATCCCTCACTTTCTAGAACACACTATTAATTATATCATGAAGGAGCAATACTCCAAGGGAGAGTTAAGAAATTGCCACTGGATATTAAACAAGTTACTGTTCCACATCCAAATCATTTCTTCTCAAACTTTAAGGTCCTTTCCAACCCTAGCTATTTATGAGTCTATGATTCATCTCCAATTATGGCACTGTCAAGTGTCAGAATGTCACTGCCTCTTCTCAAAACACTAGAAAAGCTTTTGGACTCTACCCGTACCAATATAATTTGAGGATCTTCAGCTGACCATATTCTGATTCCTCAATATTATGAAGACAGGAAACTGCCTACAAAATCAAAGCACTGGGATAGAAAACATCTGACAAAAAACTGTTTTCTTGAGACATAAGCAAACAGACTCAGTAAGGAACTTCCAAGGCTGTACTCAACTTTAAGTAGAATATGCTGCCCATATGCTAGAAGGTCAGTTTAGCACCTTATCCTGTGTACACCTAGAAAACACCAGGCTTACATCTTCAGGCTTGCTAACAGACTGTCTGCTTCTCTGAAGATTTATCAGAATAATCACAATCTACAAAGTACCTCAAGACCACACTGCTGTGCCTTCATTGCTCCATCTAGAAACACATTCAAAGGAACACAAAAAAATTACTGGCATTTCTGTTAAACTTGTGACTTGCTGGCAAAGCTATCCCCAGTGGCCTCAAACCCCAAAAAATAAAGTTATGTATATACGTTTAGAATACACGACTGCAAGGCAAAACACTATCAACCAACCATAAACACTGAAAATAAGGAGGATCAGAGGTAAAGATATAATCAAGTACAACCAAAATTTCATATCAAATTCTAGCATCCAAACGTCAGAATGACATTAAAGAGTGCTTAAAATATCTGCCATATTTATCTGTGTATCTACTATTTTTGCTGTACAACACTAATTAGAAACTTGAAACTATCTGTTCTTACAACTTCTGCACTCTACTGCTAACTTCTTGTCTTCTCCAGGTTTAGACCACTTCTCCCAGTCACAGCAGAAGCAGGAAATCTTTTCCATACACATACATCCTGGTTTTAAGCCTTTCCACAAGTTAAGTCCTCCCTGAACTTGGCAGGCAAGATGCTCAAGTTAAAAGCAATGTGACCTAGACTTAATCAAGTTTGATTAAAAGTAAATATCAACAAGGTCCAGAAACCTTGACACACAATCATAATGTGTGTTTATTTTGATATAGTCACATCAGGATCAGAAAAGTTAAGTTGCTACTACAGGGGTGAACACATCACCTTGGTTTTGGTATCTTCAGCAGTATAAAACATAGGGCTGAAAGTAACACAGTATATCTTAAATAGATTAAAGGATTTCATCTGCTTAACTTTTATGGTGCAATTACTCTACCACAACCTTTACTTTCTTCAAGCTGATTTTCCCAGGAGGTAAAAATCTGCAAAATCAATTTCCTATCCCACAGTTATTGAGTAGAATGGGAAACAGCAATTGTTTCTCCAGAGAATCTTTCCCAGATACTTTGCCCTTAAAAGTAAACAGGATCTTTAATTTCTGTGCCAACATTTGGGGAAACACATCAACCCATGCACAACAACCTAAGCGTAACAGATCTCTTCGATTCTGTTGCACGTTCTGAACTCCACTGGTTACCCTCTCTCTCAACTCACATTGAAGGATATATTGGACTTTGTTTCTTGGATCTGTTTGTGCCTGAGGGACGATATAACAACTGCATTAGATCAAATTCACATCACTGACATGGAAAAGTCAGAATGACTGTGACAGTGATATCACTCTCTCACTGCAGAAATGGAGGGTGAAAGAAGAGTACGCTTAAGAGTACTTACAATCATGTATTGTTTAAATATCAACTTCTATCTCTACTTGCCTGTCACAGTGCAGCATAAACAAAGTACAAAAAAGAAGACAGCGTACACATTTTATGGTGTAAGAGAATATATAAGAAAACACCATGGCATTTGGAGGCATATCAGAAAGCAAAGCAGGGAAATAATAAAAGATCTACAAAACAAGGTATTCAAAAGCTTTCAAACAATCATCATTTCTGTGCAAAACATAGAGATGATATTCCAATTTGCACAGGTATTACCAGTTTATACCATTCTTAGTAGTTAAGGTTCCTCTAGGAAACCTAAGCACAGTTATCTAGAGAAACACAATAACAACATAGTGTAAGTTGTAATGATTTCCACAGAAACCCCACCTAATCTTTACACTGCTCTAAAGGGAAACTGTCATGTAGCTGATAGTCTGAGATTTACTAAGCTAACAAATGACATAATTTACTAGACAGAGCATGCACTCAGCTTCTCAAAGCTAAAAGAATCCTTCTACACACACATTTCTTACTGAGAAATACAAACAAATGCTGTTTTGATACAAGAAACTTTTATTTATCCTATTATTTATGTGCTAAGACATATTCCAGGCACTGTGTAGACAGAAAATACCATTGCATAAACAAATTTTACAAACTAAGCCGTACTGGCTTGTTTTCCAGATGAAGAAAAATATTCCTGTCAAATGGAAAACTGCTGGGAGAAATTTGTTTTTCAGATTGTAAAATTTGGTTTAGAATAAAATCTTATTCATTGAACAACAAAATCAAAGTGTGTTTTTAAAAGCGTTAGGGGCTGTTTCAACTATACCCAGAAACCAGAAAATAGCCATTTTCAGTAATAAAATACTGACTCTGCCATCTACCAAGACAAAGATAATTGAAGCAGGGTCTTATATGAGTAAAACTGTAGAAATTTAAGATACAATTTGTACTTCAAGCTATGATTTCTTAAATTTTACTGTCAAAATTAATACGTACCTGCTGCTCTCTGGCAACTGACTAAACTGATCAATCCTTGGCAAGTCACAAATCATAAGCCTTATTGCGAACCATGATGAATAATAACCCGTACCGGCTGACAATCCACTCTAATTCCTTCTCAACCTTGTTTCACACTTTCTCAGCATGAAACTATGCCATCTACCCCACACTGCACACAAAACAAATTTACATGGCTTCATACAATGTGCAAATGGATCATCTCTCAAACCTCAGAGCACTTCAAACTTTCATAGAATCATAGAATGGTTTGGGTTGGAAAGGACCTTTAGATCATCTACTTCCAACCTCCCTGCCACAGGCAAGGACATCTCACACTAGACTCTGTTACCCAAGGCTCTGTCCAACCTAGCCTTGAAGGCTGCCAGGGATGAAGCATTTACCACTTCTTTGGGCAACCTGTTCCAGTGCATTCCAACTCTGCATTGCACTGGAGAATTTACATGACCAAGAACAATAAGAACAAAATAACTAGAGGAGATTTTAACCCTGAAAGCCCTTAAGTGTCACTGGGTCTACTGAGGTGAATAAGTGAAACTTCAGCTGTTTGAGATTTCTTTGGTTTATAAACTACAAATTTAATCGATAAGCTCAGAGGTTCTTTGATACCAATGCAAATAGTCTCACCAGAGAAATGAAGGGTTCTTTTCTTTTTTCAACATCCTAAGGCGCTGCTAACACCACCCTCCTGGCTGAATCCCAATAGAAGAGCTGAACAAGTCAATGAAGGCCTATCTTCTGTTATAAATTTTAAGAGATTGATAATCCATCAGTACTCCATACCAAGGTACTAGCCAGCCACCTGATATTCAGCTACCCCAAAAACTTAATACATTAGCAGCAACAGTGTGGAAATACCACATCAGTGCTACCCCAGAGCTTTTTCCTGGAAGCATTTTATTATCATATCAGATGTGATTTCCTTTTTTTAATGCTTTTGATGCAAATATTATGTGAGATTTCACCATTCATTGGTCATGTGTGCTGCTGTAAGTCAAATATTGCTTGTCTCAAAATTTCATCAGTAGATACTGAAGTACTTTAAAAAGGAATTACCATTATACTCCTTCCATAGGCGGAAAACAGAAAGGTAAATTGACTTGCCCTAATCCAATAGCAAAGCAAGGAAAACACTATTTGCTCTGATGCCACTATTCCTGTTCATTAGGTTGTACAGTGTCCTGTGTCTGAAATGCCAGTTACATCACTCTTAAATATAGTACATCCTAATAAAGGGGGATGATCAAACAATTCTGAAATTCATTGAAGAATGAATGAAATTTTCACACATCAATAGATAATTTGAATTTTGCTCTAGTTTATGGAAGCTTTCTGCTTCAAACTAAAATAGCAATCTTTATATGAATAAAAATTTTCATCTGAAATAATAAGCCATTATTAATGCAATAAGAATGTACAATTCCACACAAATGTCAACTGCAACAATAGGAATAAAAGCAAAACATTGTCCACTAACAGCAGCAATGGAATTCCTTTTCTTCCTATTAGGACAGAATACAATTAGTGAGCTTTTAATACTTCTGAAGAAATCAATAAACGTTGAGTTGACCATTTCTATTGTGAAAACAATTTGTAACAAATATGAATGATGCTGCTGTTGGGTTTACCAATAGACATTTTGCAAGAAGTCCAAAACTGTACATTCCACTCGCAGGTTTAGCCCGCACTGTGGCACCACTGCAGCAAAGGCAGTCTCCTGAACACAGATCTGATAACACTTGAGAAAGGAAAGTGTGGGCTTATGACCCAAAAAAAGCTAGAAGTTTTTCCTAGCAAACCCATAAACACCTTAAGACTTGTAACACCAAGTATCTAGACTATACTGAACTACCAGCTCCTCTGCACACTTCCCAAAAGTGGTTTTCAACCACTATGTTGGGTGGGGAGCAGGGAGGAAACTCAACTTTTAACTATTTTATTAAACATGTTTCTAATACATTGCCCAAATCCTGGTACTTTTTAATCTATATTACGAGCAACCCAAACATGCCTCATACCCTTAAGACATCTTTCCACTGTCACAGTGAATGTACTGTTCACTATTATAGGGAAACGGTCCTTCTAGAATGGAAATTAAACCTGACCTCTCCCCTTCCGGTTTCTTAAGTATTAAGTATTCCAAATAACTGATCACTAATTAGTATCTCTGGTGCCTCTCTCAGAACATATGACACTTACATGCAAGCATGACAATCCTTTCCATACCCCTCCGACGTGATCAACACAATGTGAAGCTCTTCCATTAAAAGCCCAGGTTACCACTGAACCCTCTCAACTCAAGGAAAATCAGAAACACGGTCAAAGTCTCTCTGGCTGTATTTCAAACTCCCCCAGTATTTACCAGCCAGAGCACCAAGCTCTGATTTTCCTTTCCACTTCACATGATCACCATTTTTGAAGTTAATAAAAATAAATCCTACCTACATATCATACGCATGCTCAAAGACAGGAATGCTATACAATCCAAATAAATCAATAATGCTTAATCCTGCAAGAATCTAAAATGAGTTAATTCAGAATATCAGACTTTACCTGATTTTACACAGTCACTCGGTAATGTAAAAATCTATGCCGGGTTCTGGTTTTGTTGTGTTGGAGTAGGAGGATTATTTTAATATGGAGAAGTTTGATTTCATTCCTGTATGCATGAGCTGCTGTTGATATTCCCAACCAGAAAGATTCCTTTCTAGAATTATCATCAACAGATATTACAAGAGAGTGTTTACTTCCACCCTGCCTCTGTTCTAAAAGCCTCCTCAGTGTTAATTCCCAGAGCAAGGCTACAAGTCCCCTGCTCAAAATTTCTCTTCAGGTTTTCTAATCCTTTTCTCCTTAATCTCCATTATATGAAAAGAAATCCATATATGCATGGTCTGTGAGAAGCTAAGTAACTTTACCTCTCACCATAGTTACCACATCTGATTTAACCACAGGCTCCGGACATTGAATCATTGTCCTTTAAGATTCCAGATTTTATTTGTGTATGCCTCGATGCATTCAACAAGCATAAAATCCTATAACCAGACTGATTTTAATATCCTTAGTATATGATTACATTTCAATGCATGCAACTATAAGATAACATACCATGCACCGCTGCTGTTTCTGTACTGTGTGTGTTGTTTCCTAAAATGTTTAAATGTGATACTATGTCTGTCATTGAAAAGCTTTTCTGATTCAATTCTTTGAATGATCCAAGGCAATTTTACATTCAGATTTTCATTAGTGTGCTCAACTATTCTCTTAGACTTTTTTTTTTTGTTTGTTTCTCATGGTAACCAATTATTATTTGACTTAGCAGAAGCTGTTCAAATATTTAAAGGCACTCCGAGATGGCAGGAGTTTATCTAGGAGCATACATGTTGTGTCACAGATATTCCTCTCCTTGCCCTCACTCGCCTTCTTTTTTATCCCCCTTTTCCTTTTCCCAAAACAGCAGCAAACAAATGAGATCTCGACTGGCCCCACTGTACCGGGAACGTGCTCACTTCATCTGCTTATGTTAATATTCAAGTTACAATCAGCACATTTCGAAATTACAAGCTCGGTAGTTAAAACAGATGCTTCTTACGTTCCTTCATATGCACTGTATCCCTCTGCCAGTATCGTCAGGCGCAAGGCGAGAACTAAAGTATAAACATCTGCAACACCTCTCTGTTTTGTTAACATTCTTTCACACATTTTCTTGCTAACTCCAAAAAGGTTCAACGGTGTTAAAAGAACCAACAAAATAAAAGCAGTGAAATTGGAAACATCTGCGCGATAGCAACGGAAAAGGGAATGAAACATGAATAAACAAAAACATGGCGAAAGTGGCCTGGGGTTGTTACACTGTCAGATCATTTTTCCAAGCCTAACATCAAGGCTTTTGTTACAACCAAAGCGGTCATTTGCATGGAGAACCAACAGGGTTTCTTCTTCTTCAGCGTTTCCCCTCTCGCAGCACACACACACACACACACACTCCCTTCTCCCCGACACACACCGAGGCAAAACCTCCCCTCTCGCACACACCCCACGGCTAAACGCACACCTATCCCCAACCCCGGCACCTCCACACCGCCGGCAACGCTCCGCGAACCGAGTAGTTTGCTACTAAGACGTAATTTAGGTATAAAAATAACAGACGAACCTTTGGAGCGCTGCCCCAGCCGGAGTTCCTCTCCCTCTGCTTTGCTGTTGCTGACAAGATCAGGCTGAGATGAACAAGTCCATGCTACTCCGACAGCCTCACTCCTCCAGCTTGGCACACACGCCGGGGGCTTTCAATAATAGCAAACTTTCCCAAAGTTAAAAACGGAATGAATTAAAGGAATGTAAAGCACAACGGCAGGAAAGCAGCAAGCACTGCCTGGGCAATTATTGCAGCAGCACGCAGGGCACTGCTGGGGAGTACAGGCTGTGTCAGCACTTTCTTTCTAAACCCCCCCAGTTTTCAGGGGGCTGTTATTCAGAAAGAAAAATACACCCCACCCCCAAAAAAACCGGTCATGACTAAAAATTAGCTCACAGGTAACCCCCACCCCCCTTTGCATTTTAAAGCATCCATTCATAAAGTTGCAGGAGTCTGTTCACTTCAGCACTCAGTCCCACATGCCATTTTTTTATGCAAATACTCTTTTTAAATGAGATTTCACAAGAATTTGATCTCTTGTGTGAATTTTGCCCCCTCCTTTTTAATATAAAAGCAAATTAATAAATACTTTGACACCTAAAAACCGTTTTGTATAAAAATGGAGTAATTTCTAATTAACTTCTTGCCTGAAAGGTACCAGATGAGTAGCAGAGCTGTTAAATTGCGCGCTCACGCAGCTGATTCAGCACAGACAATGGCCTCCACTGAGGTCTCAACTCCGATCCATTGCGGTAACTTTGTAACCTCAATTGCTGAGTGCATCTACATTTCCCCCTGATAAGGAAAGTGTCCTTATAATCATGCTAAAATAAGGAAACAAAGCATTTGATCTGCAATTCCGGCTTTACAAGGATGCTCTAAACTGTGGCGCATCAGGACAATCTCTCCTGCTGTTGTTAATCGCTGGGGTTTGGTTGGGGGGAGGCTTTTTTGTGTGTTGGGTTTTTACATTCTTGGTCATTTCCTTTCAGATACAGAAATAAAACCACCAATTTCTCCAGGCTATTTACATAAGACAGATGCACTAATACACTTTTTAGTTATAAGCTTAAAGTTACAATACCAAAACCAGAAAAACTGTAATCATAATATTGATTTCTTTTAAAGTAAAAAAATATGCATTTAATGTCAAAAATGTGCAATCGCCTGAAGACTGCTGCGCAAGAAAACCAAAGCCTGAATTTTGCCCCTATTTGACTGACAGGGAATAGCCAAGACAACCAGCAGTTCATTCCATCCTTACAACTCAATGTATCAATTCATAGAATTAAGCAACCCTCTGCTCTGAATTTCTGACTCCACAGTGCTGTTGCATACATAGTACAGAAAACCAAGTAGCATCCACTAAAATGGAGCAATCCATTACAAACATTTGGTTGCTGTGCATAAGACTCATTGAATCGTTTCGGCTGGAAAAGACCTTTTAGATTAAGTCCGACAGTTGACCCATGCAATGCCAAGACCACCACTAAACCGTGTCACTAAGCACCACAACTACATGCCTTTTAAATACCCCCAGGGATGTGGACTCCACTACTTCCTGGGCTCCCTGTTCCAGCGCTTGGTCTGATCTGTTTGCACTGTATGGGACTGCAGGTGTCTTGGGGCTGGCATTTGAGGCCAGCATTTGAGGCCAGAATACCAGCCAGTGTTCCAGCAACACCTTTATATCAATACAGTCCTTGCATCTCTAGATCACTCAATGTTTGCTGGTCACCCTTATAGCAACAGGGTAAGTTAACCATATGCTTTATACAGGAGACCTGGAGGTCTGAGTACCTTTACATTCACGAGTTAAATAAACTCCCTGGTTGTAGATGCTCCTGCTGCACCACTCTTGGCCACGCAGCACTCATTTCAACAGGAATTTGCAGTTTATGACTCCCTGGAGAGTAAACTAGTAGATCTAATGAAACTCAGTAAAGCAACAATTTCCCCAGTAGGAATTGTCTCATCCTCATTATCTTCTAAAAGTCAGAACAGTTACTGAATATCTCTCTCAAGGTATCTAAGATTAGTACAGGTCATTGTGCATTTCTGTCATACAAAGGCAGCTGACTGGCAGATGTTGAAGGCAAGCTGTTTTGATAGGAACACCTTAACCTGTCAATGTTGTGCACAGTCGTAGTTAAAAATTAACAAAATTTCTTCTATTATCCAGGAAAAAAATAACATAGATTAAAGGTAAGGTCCTAAATATTTCACAACCATCCTAAGTCACCAGAAGAATATAGTGGAGGCTTCTACTTCTCCATTTTAAGATGGACAGCACAATTGCCACCCATCTGCTCAAAGGAAGAGAGCTCTTCTGGCCAGTGGCACAACCTGTTCTCCTACCCAATCTAACGCAGGAGTTTGTATCACTGGCTTATGCTACTAAACCAAGTAATGATGGTGACTCTTAGTCACTTCTGCCACCCCAGCAAAAAGGTTAGAACGTCCACAAAGAGGGAAAAGAAGCAAGTGTAGAAAACACTCTATCCACAGCAGTTTTCTTTGGTACATGGAAGCAGAGCCCTAAGGTTTCTGCTCTGCTCCACCATATAACATACAGTTATGTTTTTGAAAGACATATAATCTACATGCAGTGCTTAATGGTAGACAGATGTTCTTCTCTAATCATTAATCTGGAGCAAAGTGGAAGACTATTAGAAACATCTTTAAGATAACACCAAATTAGCAGTGTTCTCCTAAAGGTCAGGAGTATTCTGAACGCACTGCTTAATTTTAACTAGTTTCCCATTAATAAGACACTACATGAGGATAAGCATTAATAGATTCTGATTAATTGGACAATGCCATGAAATATAAAATGGAAGCTCATTTTTATTCTTCCTTTTACACCACTAGGGGACAAGCAACAATAAACAAGATGCCGTCCACAAACCCCCTTAGTAGACCCAAATATGTAGTTCCTATTTAAGAATAACGCAGGAGAATTTATAAGACTGTAAAAGCAAAGTTGACTAGGTAATTAAACTAAATTTAATTAAATGAAGTCTCAGCTTTAGAACTTTGTATGGTAGGTTAAGCAGAAGACATTTATTAACCTAATATTAAAGAACAAAGTACAACCCCAGTATATGAATAACCATAGCCGAAAAAACCCACAATAACCATAAATATTTTGTTAAATTCAGCAGGAAACTACAGATTTAACAAGCTCAAAATATCATTAGCTTAGTTCTTATCTCCACATTTATCACACCAACATTTGTATTATAAATTAACAGCTGCAACCTAAAGTTGAAAACATGCCAGAAATATGTATAGGCTGTATCAATATTTGCACATGGAGCCCAGACATAAATCAGTCGACACTCCACACTTCAAGCTTCCTCTCTGAAGTTGCAATATTTAAAGGTTAAAGATTAGACATGCTCCCTCTTGTGTTAAACTAAGAATACACAGAATACATGCTGTTTTCTCTGACATGATGGTTGCTTGGCCATCTGTTCCATTAAGCAAAGCCTTTAACTTTGGCTACCAGTGTCTGACAATCCTTCACCAATAATTCCACAGTTTACAGACAGATACAGTCTGAGCACATAACCTGTATCCAAAATTGTTTTACATTAAATGAGCTACTGTTTTGTCAGAAAGGACCATTAAGAGATTACACAAAACGTAAGTGGACAAATACATACTTGACTTCATAAATTACATTGGAAGTCACACTTCTTCAGTCCCTGTAAGTGTCACAGGCCTGAAGAGTTAAAGTTTGCCAAGTTCAAGCTGTTCTGCAACATCGATGATATGGAATACTGAACAGCATATTTCCTTCCAAATATTAGCTTACAAAATATTTAAGACAGACAGAAGCAACTGGAAGAATTTATAATGACACATAATGATGTTTGTAAATACAGCAACAACTAAGTTTTCAGTCCTCTACTTGACAAGCTCAGGTGAACTGTTCCCTGCACAGAGCCTTGATGGACTCAAAATCCTCCTTTACACAAATCCTGTTGCAGAATCCGGCCCCAAGATCAAGTCTAGACATGAATGTTAATCCCAGGTGTAACTAACACAACTGTTTTTACTAATATACTTTTTAAACAAAGGCTTTGCACCTGGTTTGGGCTTGGCAAATTATGTTTACACATACATTTGCTGATGATGGTCAGCTCCAGACTGAATGCTCAGAGTAAACACAAGTAAACATTTTGCAGTCAAAAACCGAAGAGAATCTAACCCTCAAGTACATGACACTTTTATTTATCACCAGCTTCTTTGTGGTGGATAGATGCTTCCCCTGCAATGGGGCCCACACACATTGGAAATGAATAATGTTATTGAATATTCTAAGAAACACATTTGTTAAATAGGACTTGCTGTTTCAAACCATTACATGTGTTACATGTGTTTCATCTTCCTGGAAGTAGTTGTGTTTATTTTTTTCTACAGTCTTCTGCAGACCAGAAATAACATAACCACAATGTTTAGAAAAGACAGAAAACAAGCCACATTAATGGATACAGGTTTGGGGGTCTCTTTAATGCCTCAAACCACAACAGCACACTACCTGAAACATACCTGCTGACAACAGCAAGCACCTGCATCCAGAAACAACTTTTGCCACTGAACCCAACAACAGAAGCAAGTTCGTACTGCTGCATGCACAGCTTCTGATCCGTACGTTTTCACTCTCTCAGTCATGCTTCAGAACTCACAGCTTAAAGTTCTGACGAAGTGCCTCCCGTTTCACTGAGGTGCCCAAATCACAGTGAGAAGCTTCTTCGCACAGGGCTTCCCTAAGAGGGTATGTGTTATGGTTGACACTGCCCTCCACATATTCCCAAGAAAGCAGTTTTTATATCAATAGCCCGGGGATTAACACTCCAAAAAGTGATTTTATTCCCTCAGACACACAAGTAGAGACAGTCTGCAGGATCAGCCCTCTTGTTTTCAGTACCGAAACATTCACGTATGCTCAGCAAAGGAATCCCCACTCGTTTCAACTAGGGCTTTTCACCTTACGGCCCACCAACTCCCGAGGACCAATCGCGGGGACTGAACAGAGGTCAGCAAGACAAGCAAGCCTTTGCGGCTGAAAAGATCCACAACTCCTTCCAGATACAGCCGGGCACCCGCAAACACAACCAACACAAGAAATAACGAGAGGAAACCCCCACAACTGCACCCCGCTGCTCTAAAGAGTGTGGCGCTCGCCGGCACCGGGAGGTGCTCAGTGTGGGGGGCGGCGGCAGCCCCCTGCCCAGCACGGAGGCGAGGGACAGCGGAGTGGGGGTTCATGTCTTCTCCCCCCGCCCCGAAGGAGCTACAGGGCTGCTGCGCCCGCCCGGCCGCGGGAGGGGAGGACGGAGATGGGCCGGTGGGACAAGCTGCCCAGCTGCCAGGCACGCTCCTCAACGGCCGGCTGGGAGCCACCCCCCCTCCTTTCCCCACCCCCCTGCCCCGCGGGGAAGGCGAGACCGGCCCGGCTGCTGAAGGAGAGGAGGGAGGGAGCGGCTCCCGCCTCGCCTCACCGGGGGAAACTTAGTGCGGGGCCGCCCGGGAGCGGGACCCGCCGCGGCCTCCCCACCACCACCACCCAACGCGGCGTGAGGTGACTGAGGGCCGCCCCCCCCCCCTCAGCAGTGAGGGCAGGCGGCTCCGCGGCGGGCTGGGGAAGGGAAGCGGCACCGGGCGCTTCTGCCTGCCCCGGTTGAGAGAGAGCGGCGGCGAGCGCGGGCGGGCAGCCCGACACCGGGGAGAGGGAACTGAGGGAAAGGGGACTCACGCTGTGTCCGCTATTTAAACCTCTTCCCGCCGCCTGCGCCTCACTGACTCTCACTCACTCTCTCCTCCCCACGGAACTTACTGGGGGCGGCCCCCTCCCTTCCCCTCCCCGGCCAATATACACACAGCCACACGCCGGGCTGCCGCTGCCCCGCCCACTCTCCCCAGGCTTGCTACCCATTCGTTCAGCGCTCTGTCCGTCAGCGCGGCTGCGCGATCGGATTGGCTGGAGACGCTGCCCGTCAAAACGCCCCCAGCAGGCTCCGCCCCTCGCCCCGCCCCTCCCCTTTCCGGACACCTCGGGGGTGTTAAAACGGCAGTCACCGTCACAATTTACTTTTAGGTCCCGCCTACTGAGCGAGGGAGGTTCTGATTGGGCGATGGGCAAAGCCCTCTCTATCGCGATTGGTTGGTTGGGTGTCCATAACCCCCCAAAATCCCTCCTATCTTAATGCCGTACCGACCCTTGATTCGTCCGCGCATTTAGGATGCCCCGCCCATTCCCGCAGCACTACCCAATCAGGCGCTGCTTCTCAAACTCAACCCGCACGGATGGTCCGCGCGGAAGGGCGGCTCTCATTGGTTGGCGGCGCTCGCCCCGCTGTTGCTCTTCCGCCACCACTGTCCCGTGGAGCGTACCACAACGGCGGCGGGGAGGGGGGGGCAGGGGGCGGGCCGCGGCCGTTGGTTCGTCCCGTCTCTATTAGGGATGGGGCGGAGGAAGCCAGTTATTGCCCGTCATGCCGCGCGCGCTGTAGGTAGCTCCCTCGGTCCGGGCTGGGGGAGGGCGGCGGGGGAGGAGGGAGGAGGTCGGTGCCCAATCCAAGATGGCGGTGCAGGAATCAGCTGCTCAGCTCTCAATGACTTTGAAGGTGCAGGAGTATCCCACTCTCAAGGTGGGTGCCGAGCCTCCTCCGCCTCCCCCGGCACGGAGGAAGGGAGGGTAAAGCCGTTAGTGTCCCGTTGGAGCAGCGCTGAAGGGGGAGATGAGGGTTTGGCAAGCCGGTCTTCCTTAGCCTCCCCCCGTTCTGTCCCGCTCCCCGCCTCTGGAGCCTCCGCGGTTGGGCTGGGGAGGGATTCCCACCACGTAGTTGCCCGCCCGTCCCTGTTTTCCTCCGCTTGGTGTCTCGGCTTCTGTCGCTACGGTTGCTCCCTTCCCCTCCCCCTCCGCTGAGGGACAGGGACGTGCCTGGAATATGCCGCTCTCCACGGGTGTCTCCGTGCCCTGAGGTGAAAGGGGAGGCCCCCGGCCTCGCTGGGGACGCAAAAAGGGTCGTTGAGGGCTTTAGGAGCTGGTCAAAGCGGGGAGAGAAGTGAGGTTCATATGGCGAGGGGTGATGTGAGGGGGGAGTCGGGCTGGGGGAAGAGAGGGTGTAGGGGCGTGTGAGTGATGATGATGATGGCTCGGGAAGACCGAGCGTTGCTTTAAATGCTTAGCCCAGATGATCAGCTGAATCTACGTGGCGTTGTTAGGAGACGTGTGAAAGGGGAGGGAGTGGAGGTGGTAGTAGAATATGGTTCCCTGGCGTCTTGGTCCCCCCAAAGATGGAGATGAGCTTAAAACATAAAGAGGGACAAACGTATTGGGGAAGACTCGAGGCCTGTGGAGGTGAATAAGCAGAATACTTACAGTTTGGTAAAAGCATGGGGTGTTCATTAAGGTCCTGGGTCTAACTGAAGGACAGTAGTTTCCCAAGACTGCAAAGGTAGTCTTTGGCTTTAACTAGGTATTGTAAAGCAAATGAAGGACTTGCATCGAGATGAGTGTTAAGGTCATCGCCTCTAAGAACTGTTCAACTGGAAGGATGATGCTCCTAGGAACCAATGGAAACCTTTGTTTGAAGTCTTGTGTAGGCAGTAGGTCTACCACATAAATAGTGATAACTGTGGAAGGCAGCTAGGAGAAGGATCTTTATTGCAAAATGCTTATTTAAACGTCTCTCATGTTGGTGTATCAACATTTATCTATAGAAGATGTTTATGCAAAGTAAACTTTGCTGTGCCAAGATCATGCTGTACTTTCACACATTGAGTATTGTGTGCTTTTTGTGGTGTTTGTTTTGCAGGCTTTTTAGCCATGTTGTTGTTCTGCACATCTTCCTTCTCCACTTTCCTAGTTTCATTCCACTAAGGTCCAAGAAGCAGAAGGACAAAGTGTTCCATTTTACTTATGAAGGCTTCTTTCTGTCATCTTGGAGTACTTTACAGCTGGCAGCATCAAGCTTAAAATTTAAAATAGCTGTGAAGAGCACTCTAGCACTTTCCACAGCCAGAACACTGTGAAGGCATTCAAAGTTAAGATCATTTTAAGACTGCGTTTTAGATGTGTTCCAGTTGTTATCACAGCTTTGCTTGTTGCATTCCTGAAAAATTACTGGCAGTGAGGATCAGTGAGGTTTTGTTTTGCTGCGTGTGTCTTAAGATGAGTTGTCAAAGTGCCAGCCGTTTAAAAGGTAGAGAATATTTTGGACTAATTCTTTTATTTCCACAAGCATTCTTTTTCCCTGAAAAATCTCAACAAAAATATACATGAGAAAATGGAATGTTGTTTGTAAAGTTGGGAAGCTAAATAGTAAGAGGGTGAGACATCCTTGCACAGAAACTCTTAATTTCCTAGCAAAGGTGATGTTTATTGATTCTTCCCAGCACCCATTCGACTTCTGGGTTGTTCCTGTAACCTTTAATAGCATTTTTCATTGTTTAAAAAACCTGTCAGAACAGTGTCTGCTCAAATCTTTTGAATGTATCCTCTTAAATGTTCTTAACCATGAGTCATATATCAAAACATTTTCGGTGGTGGAGGTGAAAAAGCAGCAGGGAGAAATGAACACTAGGGCTGAAGTCTACCAAAGTAAGTTGAGATCACATCCCATTTTATTCGTTAGGAGGCAGGTGCCTGCAAGTTTCTGTGGAACTGAGCCTCTGTGAGTTTTCATTTCCAGTTTATTCAAGCACTGTGAGAAATTAATCCATGTAATTTCTACTTTTTTCTTCATTTTGCCCACCAACACGGTAGCTCAGGTAGTTCTCTTGGCGCTCTGGATGCTGGTGATTTTCCCTGATGTGAGTAAAATGTAAAAGGTTGTAGACTTGTATTTATATCCTTCCTGTTTCCTCCCTCAAGCTTCCTCATGCCAGCATCACTAGATAATAGTTGTGCAATAGCTCTGCATTTACAGTATGTTCCACAGAGTGCCTTTCATGTGAAATACTACTTTAAACTGCAAAGGGGAATCCCTTTTCTATAGCTAAACTGTAGTTGCTGCAGGAGTGGAAATGCTTCCACCATTCTTCAACAGTTCAGCTCAGGGGAAGTAAATAGACTTGTTCAGCTGCATTTAGGGAAGCTATTTAAGTGTACAAAGTAGTACTTGAATATTTCCCTCAACCCAGTCCCTTCTCAAGGACAAGTGGTTGCCAGCTATTCTTCCTTTAAAGCGCTCTTTTCCCTTTTTTTAATTAAAAAGCCTTCTAATAGAGAACTGTGCTGGTCTCATCTGAGAATATGTAACATGAAAGCTGACAACTTAAAAATGACTGAATGCGAACATTGTTACTGTAGGTCTTTGCTGAAACACTAATAAACAAGTGATGACAGGAAGCCAGATAATTCATTCATATCGTTAGAAGTATGAATAATCATTAAACTGAACTAGCAAACTGTATGGAGTAAGACCCTGAAAGTGCAAGACCTGAAAGCAGGGGTGATCACTTGTGAAATTATTCTTATCTGGGCTCTTCATTGGCAAACAGTTCAGGGTTAGCTGAACTGCAACTGCTTTCAAAAACAGCCGAGCAAAAGGAGAGCTGTAGAAGCAGAAAATGCTTGAGCACCTTCTCAGAGCTGCTGTTTGGCTTCTTTTGCTGGCAGCTGTGGCAGGGGAAATGATGGCAGCAGATTTAGTAGAACACTGATTTCTCATGGAAATGACATGTTTACCTGGTTGTTAAAGAGAGGAAAAGTGAGAGCAAAATAGGATCATATGTAGTGTTTCTGTCCTGAGTCCATGGAATCGCAGAGGAACTGAGGTTAGAAGGGATATCTGGAGACAGCCTGGTCTGATAACATCCCTTCAGGGTCAGCTAGAGCAGCTTGCTCAGGGCCATGTCCAGACTGTTCTTGATTATCTCCAGAATGAAGACTCCCTCCTCTCTAGTGCTATGGTATTTAAAATAAATCTTTTGTTTACATGGAATGTTCTGTATTTCAGTTTATGCCCATTGCCTGTTGTCCTTCTACTGGTTACTGCTGAGGGCAGTCTGGCTCCATCTCTTCTACTCCCCCCCCCCCCCCCCCCTCAGGTATTTATACAAATTGGTGTGGCTTCTTCTGAGCCTTTTCTTCTCCAAGTTAAACAACCTCAGTGCTCCTAGTCTCTCGTATGTCATATGCTCCAATCTGTTACTTATCTCAGTGGCCTTCTGCTGCACTAACTCCCATATGTCCATGTTTCTTTTGTACTGGAGACCCAGAACTGGACACAGCACTTTGGATGGGTATAACTTGTGCTGAGTAGAGGGGAGAGATCACCTTGCTTCACCTGCTAGCTGTGTTTTTCCCAGATATGCTGTTGGCCATCTTTGGTGGAAAGGCACATCACTGTCTCATGGGCAACCTGTCCACTAGGACCCCCAGGTCCTATTCTGCAAAGCTGCTTTCTAGGTTGTTGGTCTCCAGCACATACTGGTGGGTGTGGTTGTTCCTTCCTGTCTGTAGGACTTGACATTTGCCATTGTTGAATTTCACAAGGTTCTCATTTGCCCACTTCTCCATCCTGTTGAGGCTGCTGCAAATGGCAGTGCAACCATCTGGCATGAACAACTCCTCCCAGTTTTGTAGCATCTGCAAACTTTGGAGGTGCACTCTGACCCATTGTCTGGGTCACTGATGAAGATGTCAAACAGCTCAGGTCAACTTCTTTTCCGAGAAGTAGAAAAGGTGCAGGATTAATTTTTTGTGATTGGTTGCACTGCTTTATTTTTTTCCCCCGTTTATGCGCTTCACTGTAAGTTGGTTTTGAACATAGCTTTGGACTTTGATATCATGAGCCATAGAGTACTTTTGTCAAAACTTTGAATGTACAGCAGCAAAATTTGTTCAGTGAAAGTGGCTCAGGCAGAACTTGAGGACAGAAGTAAAGGAACTTCTAACATCTAATGCACTGTCAGTACATCAGTGCACAAAAACCATATATATGGCACTTCTAGATTGTTACTTGACATGTAAAACACTCTTCAAGTAGAAGGTTGACATGATAAGCTAAACATGGATAATGGTAATAGTCAGCTCTGTACTAACTCAGTGTGAACACTTGTATCTCACACTAAATCAGTCTTCCAGCTG
This sequence comes from Myiopsitta monachus, assembly GCA_017639245.1. Classification (NCBI taxonomy): domain Eukaryota; kingdom Metazoa; phylum Chordata; class Aves; order Psittaciformes; family Psittacidae; genus Myiopsitta; species Myiopsitta monachus. The sequence goes on along the minus strand of CM029917.1, from coordinate 110,160,775 downwards.
GGTGCTCTGACTCACTGAGTGTGCACTGAATGTCCATACCGAGCATTCATGTGCTGCTGAATAATGCACTTCCTGTTTTGACACATTGTGCATGTCAGCAAACAAGTGTGACATCTTTTGTGCTGCTGCTGTTCTGCGCAGGGCTCTGTGCACCGCTGTGGTTTAAGAAAAATATGATACTGTGGGAACCTCAGAAGAAGTTTGATGTTGGAAAGCAGCTAAAGTAGGAGCTGGCTCATGTGGGAATGGATCTCAGCTCCACTCCCTATAGAACACATTTTGAAGTGATTGATGAAGGAAGAAAAGGCAGGAAAAGGCAATGAGTAACAGTGTGGCCATGAGCTAGAGATGTTGCTTGATTATCACTATTCTGTTGTGCCTGTAGGAAAATACTTCAAGAGAAACGTTCTCAAACATTTCACAGAAGACTTTCTGTTAGGATCTTCAAAGCAAATACTTATCTGATGTTGCAATTCACAGCTGCAGTTGCAAACTTGATTTGTAGTGTTTTCACAGGACAGTACCCTTGTGAATTTGGTTTGTGTATGTTTTCTGGTATAGAAATAATCTGCTTGGATGGTAGCTGACATGAGGTCTTTAAATGTTGACAGAAGGCAAGAATATCTGTGAAATCTTTGGTTCTTTGCGTAGTGAGTGTTTTTCAAGGGCTGGGAAATGTGAGGAAAGATGAGCTTCAAACATTTGCTAGATACGGTAGTAGGAGGAAAATGCGTCATTGCTCTGTGTGATAAGATTGGAACTCTTACTAGATGACATGGATCTCCCAGTGTCAGTTTTTCTCTCTCTAAACCTCTTCCCATGTTTTTTTCAGTGCAGTAGTTCCTATATGAATCAGCATAATAGTATGCCTTTGGGGTCCGCTGATTTAGGAAAGTACTGTTTTGGCAGGCAGATATTTGCTAGAAGGGCATGCTGGCAAAATTTGTCAGTCCTTGTAAACTTAAACTGCTTTCATTGTGCACTTGGCCTCCCATAGCCTGCAGCCTGAAGATGCACTATATAGGAAGTATTCTCTAACTCAGAATGTGAAATATGCCATATTACTTGGTCACTTACAGTCTATTACTGCTTATTTAAATAAAGCAAGTTTTTTGTAAAGATATCCTTATTTTGATGGCCAGTAATTTAACTGCTTTACAACCTACTTGTGATACACCTGAGATTTTTTCAGTGCTTTGCTGATTACCTTTGATTGCAAGGACTAAAGTAAAACAGATATCTTGAGTAGAACTTTGGTCATCCATATATTCTGATACAGGTCTGCTGAATCAATAATCCATAATTATTTGTCTTAGGAGAACTGCTGTTATTTTAGCTGGAATAAGTTATTTTGGGAGTGATCTGATTGGAAATGGGATCTCAAGCCTAACGGCTCCAGCCAGTGTCATAGTGTCTGAACTGTGCAAACACACAGGAGGACAGTAACCTCTTTAAATGAAAGAGGTGATACTGTGATTAAAATGAACAAATATTTGAAGAAGAAAGAACGATCAAAACAAAAAGACTTGCTCAAGACACAAACCTGCTGTGTGACCTTGGCTTAGCAACTTGACCGCTGCTCTAGATAGGGAGGAATGTTAAGGTTTTTATTAGTACTCTCATATTTCTACTAAAAGGAGAAGTGTGAAGAAATTTCTTCTGAGGCATGAGTCCAAGATGGCAGCTGTAAGCAAGTGTATACAAAATGCCTGGTCTCTGATGTCCTCAGTGTGGCTCTATCTGGGACTCAAAAATGGCTTTCAATTTGCTAATATGGGGATGCAAGAGTGCTTCATATAACTGTAAAATGGCTTTGTAAAGCACTTAATTCTGTAGTTGGAACCCTTGTCCAGAAGTTCATAATGTATTCGGTAAGAAGCTACTAGCACTTTGTGTAAAAGAATAATATTTGGAAGGATTATAGTTACTTCTGTTGGGTAAGTATGTGTGTTGCAGATGGATAGTCCAGGAATTTTTCGCTGCTAATTCTCTCCTGTATTGAAGTAGCAGCTTTGAATATTATACTGCTATTTTCTTTCTAAACACAGCTGCTCCAGAATGTGCAGTATTGTCTTCCTAAGTTGTAAAACTGACTTGATTTTAACTAAGGGAAGCTACATTGAAACTGTTTTTAAAATGAACTGCTTTTAAGTGGAAATGATCTTGCAATTGTATTTAGGCTTAGAAAATTTTCTGGTATGATCTTTTTCTCTTCAAGAGTTTATATTAATACTTGCACTTAATTAAACCTAAATCTACCCTCTTAACCCTGAAATATACTACTTCTCCTTTCTTTTAATTTTCTTTTCCTTTTCTGGTTTTGTCTGGAACATGGAAAAATAATGCTATTTCAAGGGACTGATACGAGCCACCCATCAGAAGAATTCATTCTGTGAATAAGGGGTGACATAACTTACATTTTTGGATGAGTTCATTGACAAATAATGATGCTGACTCAGTTCTGAAGTAATCCAAGAATTACAGAGGAAGAAATAGTGCATAAAAAAAAAAATTCAGTATGGAAATACTTAATTATTTTGAGGGGCAAATTTGCAATGGTTTATTGTACCCTGCCTCACTTTGCAAATGGTATCATGTGTAACATGTCCTCTTCTGTTTTTTTGAAGGTGAGCATGGTGGTCCAATTCAGTCTTGAGGAAACATCTGAATGCTCGAAGATGTTTCTTGTTAGATTTACCTTTTCTCTTGTCACTGTTTACTAAAACTATTTAGGAGATGCTTAATTTTTCTTCTGTGTTCTCATACTTCCTCTTTCCTTTTGCATAAAGTTAAGCTAAGTTGTCTTTTCTTCTGTTTTTGTCAAAGGCAAAAACATCACCGCACTTTTCATTTCTTTTCCTTACCTGTATGTGGCTGGGCTTTATTTTGTATAAGGGTACAATATGTGGCATTTGAAAAGGCTTATTTATCTTTGAAGTCTTCAGCTGAATTATCTTGTAGACCTGTAGATTCATGCAAGTCTGTGGTGCTTTTCAGGTATTATAAGTTAATGCAATTGACGAGAGGAAGCACATCTTTTTTTTTTTTTTTTCACCCTTGGAAGGAGGGCATCGTTCTGTAATGGTTCCCCTCCCTTAATCTGGTAGGACTCTTTACTTTGCTTGAGCTTTCTCTTTTTTAATTCTTCTCAGTAGTTAGAGTTACCTGACTTCATGTACCTGAAAAGATTTTTAAAGATGCATTTCAAATTCCTTCCTGCCCATGATTCAGTTCATCTGAAGAGATACATGATGTAGGTATTTGTTAAAATAAATGCAGATGCATGCTTTATGCGGGAAGGAGTTCCTTTCAGCTGGGAGACTGTAACATTAAAGGATCATTCACACAGACGTCAGTAAAGTCAGGATATGTAGCTAAAACTTCCCTGCATGTGAGTTGGTACTGCTGTCAAGTTCACAGACTCAAAATCGCAGGCTGCTCTGGGTTGAAAGAGACCTTAAGCTCACCCAGTTCCAACCCTCTGCCATGGGCAGGGGCACCTTCCACTAGACCAGATTACTCTGAGTCCTGTCCAACCTGGCCTTGAACACTGCCAGGGTTGGAGCAGCCATGACTTCACAGGAATAGAAGTTGACAGCTTTACCACGCCTCCCATAAGGAAGTCTCAGATGGGATTTGGAGGAAACTGGTGTTGAGTAAAGCCACAGGGAGAATTGATCAAAATAGAAGCAGTGGCTTGTGGACTAGGAGACTCAGGTGTCTTTCTGTGAGAAGTTAGACATGATGAACTTCTTTCTCCCAAATACAGGAAGAAATTGGATGTTGTTTTCCAGAACTGTGAGGCTATATAAGAGAGGATTGTTTCTGTTGTCTGTACTGTTTTCAGTGAAAATCAATTTTCAAAAAGTAACCCTTTGAAAATTCCTGTTAACAGGAGGCCAGGGAATGAATGATTCATGGTCTTACTTCCACCACTAAATAATTCTTGCTTCAATTGGGATGACTTTTTTGAAGTATTGCTATTAATCTATCATTTCCAGCAACAAAATGATAGCTGTGCAAACTGGTTTTTACTCTGTTTCTTTCTGCTGCATTTGAATGCTTTTATATGTAGTCACTGTGGAGGAGAAACTTTTTGATTAATGTTATGGTCTGAAAGAGATTGTTTAGGTTTTAGTTTCTGGTTTTATTTGCGATGCTTTAGGCTTGAGTCTGCGGAAGTGAAGAAGGAATATAGTCTGTGTTGTAGTATGTGACTAAATCAGTTTGAGAACTGGTGTGCTAAAGGTCTAGTGTAAGGCTAGACCTTGGGGGAGGTTAAAGGCTTACTTTCTTTACAAACATTGTAATTGTGAAATAAATGTGCAATTCAGTCTTTCAGTGTAACTATGTACCAGTTACGAAAACTGATGGGAAGCATCAGGCTGGTATTTGAAGTTTCACATAGTAGCCGTCACACTTTGGCTCAACATACTGCACCTCTAAAGAAGTAGAAATACAGGATGTAGCACTTATTATAAAATAAGCTTATTTGGTTTAGGGAAAAAAATCTGGTTTACCTGAGTCCAGTCTTCTCTCTCGCAAACGCTGAAGTAGTCGGAAAAGTTATTTTGGTAGCTGTAGGAAAAGTTATTTTGGTAGCTGTAGGAGAAAGACAAAGACTGTTTCGGTGCCTCTACTTTTAAGTAGAATTTTTGTGATATTCTTAATCCATGTAGTTGATTTTTTTTTTTCTCTTCCAACCAATGGCTTATTATCAGTCAGTGCATTAGTACTGTCCTGACTCGTAAATACGGAATAATGTGCATCAGTTAGCATGACTTCTAAAAAGTCATGCCATACAAAGAGATTGTTGAGAAAGAAAGTGGTGGTGGATTTAGTTGATAGCTTATTGGTGTTACTGAATGGATTTTTGAGATATCCCTTACCAGAAGACAGAAGTCCTTATGCGAATGAATAACAAGGCGAGATAAAAAACATCAAGATTTGGTAGCTGACCTCAGTAATGGAAGAAGGTTAGTATTAGGGTTGTGCTGGTGTCTGCCAGTACTGCTGATATTCGGCTGTTTGTATAGCCTGGAGGAGATAGTGAGTGCTGAGATGGTCCACTTTCCTTGTTATTATTAAGGTAATCAAGGTATTGCAGATACAACTCAAGTGTGAACCATTAGAGAAAAATGAGAGACTGGGTATTAAAATAAATGAATTTTGATATTGACAAATATAGTGTGATACAGTTCTTGAGTATGGTGAAAAGAAGCAATCCTAATCTTATATAGATAATGGAGTTGGAAATGATCATCGTTGCTCAGTGGGATCTTTGAGTTTACAGTGAATATTTTCTGGGAATCACTGGGTTAATTTGACAAACTTAGGACATAAGGGAAGAATGGAGAGCTTCATTATGTAGCAATGAAAATCCACAGTGGTTTCTTCTCCAAAGTAATATGAGTTACCCGTATTTTCTCCCTTCCCTCATCCTGCTGAAAGATGTAGCAGAACTGGGAAATGTCTACAGAAGGGCAAGTATCATAAGAGATATGGAATGGCTGTCTTTAAAGAGTGGTTTAGAAAAAGCCTCTTCAGTCTCAAGAGGCATGAGAGCCATAGAAGAAAATGAATATTCCCTCTTCTGCTTCCAAAACAAGAACATAAAGGGTTTCAAATTAGGCCAGCAGTTGACAAGTCAAAACCAAGGAGAGTTTTTTCACACAATGTGTGAGGCTGTGAAATGCCTCACCACAGGAACTGCAGTGCTGAAATGCTACAGGTCAACAGCAGCCAGTAGAGCTCATGGATGAGAAACACCTGTGATGTAAAGAAGTCCTATCTCCCAAAGAGACTATTCGGGATTAAGTAACATTGGTTTTGCCTTTCTTCAAGTGTTGCCATCTTTCTGGGTGTTTTCAGATACAGGATAGTGGCAGAAGAGGGACTTCTTGTCTTGCTATGGCTGCTCGTATCTTTGTATGGAGGTGAATTTGGTGTCAAAATTAGCAGTGGGGATCTCTGATCCAGTCTCTTTCTAGATGAATTCTTAAAATTAAGGACGGGTTTCTGCAGACACTGTAGTCCAGCTTTCTGCTTGAAGCTGGGCTAACTTCAAAGCTAATCTGAGTTGCTCAGAGTTCTGCCTAGTTATGAAAGTTTCCAAGGGTGAAGGTTCCACCACCTTTCTGGGATGCTGTTCTAGTGCTTACCAACCTTCCTGGTTAACATACTTTTTCCTTATGTCCTGCTGGAATTTTTTTTTGCTGTCAGTTGCCAAATCTGTCTCCTTACTTTTTTGCTCTGTAACTCTGAGAAAAGTCTGGCTGGCTCTTAACTATGACCTTCACCTTTAAGTAGTGGAAGACTTCTATCAGATTGTGCCACTCCCAAATCTATGTAGCCTTCCCTTCTGTAAGTAAAATAAGCCTGCCCCCCTCAGCCTCTCCTTTGGATTTGGTATCCTCAACCATTGTGTGGCAGCCTTCTGGACTCTTTCCAGTTTGTCAACCTCTCTTCTTTGGTGAGCAGGGGAAGTGACCTGAAAACCAGATTCAGTATTCCAGATGAGTCTGAGTGCTGAGCATAGAGAACAGTCACTCCTCTCAACCCACTGCCTCTAAGCTCACTAATGCAGCCTGGTATGTGATTAACTTTCATTGCCATAACAATCTGTTGCTGATTCATTTCTAACCTATTGTCCATCAGAACCTCTACATATTTTTCTGCAGGAGTAGTCCTAGCCATTTATTCCACAGCCTATGCTAATGGATGGGTACTTTTGTGCCAAGTGCAGGGATCAGGTTTTTGCCTTGATTGCATTTCCTGAAGTTCTTGGTGTGTTTCTGAATGGCAGCTCTGCCACCCAGCGTTATCAAGCACTCTACCAAAGTGGTGTCCTCTGTGAGCTTACTGATTGCGTATTCTGTTCCATAGTGTGGATGGTTGGAGAAGATGTGTATATAAAAGCTGATAACATTCCTCAGGAATCAGGCAGTGCTTGTAATTGGCTACTGGGTAGCTTTTAAACCACCAACCATTATTCTTTGAGCATGGCTGTCCCATCGGTCCCTAACCCATATTGTATTCCAGCCATTCAGTCCATATATTCCCAGTTTGGCTACAGTGGTGCTGCGGGAAACAATGTGAGTCACTCCTTGCTTTCTGGTCCCATGTACCTGTATGTCTTCAGCTTGCTTTAGAGTTCTTGTGCAAATAGTGCCTCTCTTCCCAGACTCTATTGTTCATGTGTAATCAGGAAGGCTTAGGAGAAGACTTTACCATGAAAGACAAAGGTGGTATTCAGACATGAGACTTTGGGTTGTTCTTTGTTGCTAGGTCACAAACTCAATTCTGTAGATGCTTTTCATCTTCCTTATGCTGCTCATCTGTCTATGAAGCCCTTGTAATTATAATTGAGTCTAAACTCCATTTGAATAAAGTGGATGCATATGTTGGCCATGATGGTAACAAGTGTTGGATTTCTAGCTGTGACTCAGAATGCTCTTCCTCCATTATGGCTGAAGGACTATAGCACCTTTGTGAAGAATATCTTGCTACTCTTCATATTTATCCTGTTATATCATACTTTCTCCTAAGCAGAGCACTCTTCAGCAGTGTATGTCTTCACTTAGTTCAGAAACCCCAGGTGCTGAGTGAAGTGACTGTGTATGTCATGGAAGCTGCAAGTATGTGTTGAGGCTGAAACTTTGCCACATTCTTGAGATGCCATTAAGCTGCTTAGTGGAATTCAAGGCACTAAAACCAGTGTAAGAAGTCCAGTCTGGCTGGCTGGCTCCCTCCAACATGAATACCGTTGAAGTAGCAGGTTTTTTCAAGTTTTGATAACTATAATTAATGAGCTGCTGTGCAGGGGGAAATGGATTGCATTCTGCTCTCCCTTTCTATGTTGTTAAAGGTGTGTTTTCAGGCATGGTTTTTTACAGCAGATTTTCTCTGTTTCTATATATTTGATTTATGGATGTGCATAAGTGTGTGCACACAGGTACACTTTAAAATCCTTAAGGAGAAGAGACAACTTAATCTCATTAAAATGTTGCTGTTGAAGGTAAAAACCAAGGTAGATATGCATTGTAGGGTGCTGTGTAGAAGATTGACTGGCTTAACTTTATATCTGTAATTTTTTTTACAGATCTATAAGAAACACTTGGGAAGCATATGCAGTTTGTAAACCGTCAGGATAGAATATATGCAAGCATTGAGTACTTGCTGTTTCTTTCTAGTTTTAATATGTATTCAGAAAGATTAAGAAATTGGCATCAGCAAATTAATGGCTTACTGAAAATTATGTTGAAGGAAATATATTTAGTATCATTATTAAGTTCACTATATATAAGGGTATTTCAAGTTGATTTTGATGTGACTTATTGAAAAAAATATTACCTGCAGTGCATAACTGTTTGAGCAGTTTTAGCTGTTTCATGGTTTTAGAACTAGTCAGTGTTGCCTTCATAGCTTATTTCATGGGTTGGAAGAACAGTGTGTTTGGGCTGAAGGCCAGGTAGCATCACAGCTGAAGTCCTAAGTGTGAGCTAAAAAACTGTCTTCTAACATTCTTAGCTCTGCTCATCTCTTACGTGCTGTTCTGACTTAAGTCAAATTCTTTTTCCTTAGGTTTAAGGTTAACTCATTTTAGTGTATGGTTAAGTTGAATTGTGTTTCTGCAGCTGTGGCAGCTGATGAACAAAAGCAGCAGAATCTATTTAGTGACACAGGATTTAAGCATGCTGCCCACATATTTTACATCTCTCCTTTGTATTTTCTTTTGTGCTCATGATATGAGCCAGCTGAGGTGTGGTTTTCAAGCTCTAGTGGATGGAACAAATTAGTATGGTGCTTCTGGTTGATCCTTGTTGCTTTATTTCAATTTTTGTTGCTATTTAGCAGCTTTATGTAATGCTTCCCTAGGCTGAATTCCGCAGGTCACTCTTGCCCCTGAAGAGTAAGCATGTAATCCAGGCTTGGTTACAGAGATGTCACTAGCAGTAACATAAAAAAGTGGAAAGTGTCTAACAGGCTTGTGGCAGCTGTCTCTTGGTCCAAAATGTTTGGTGTTCCCTATTTTATAACTGTGGTACCTGAAAATCAAAGTGAACTGTAGTTAAGGATTTTTAGGATTATGTTTTCTGGAGCATTGTTTTGTTCTGTTCTCCTTCTATTTACTTTCATTGTTAGAGGAAAAAGAAAATAATGGTACAGTGCCTAAAGAGTTTTGCAGTAAATCAAACCTAGTACTGGAAAAGAGGGTCTCTTGGAGCATAGGAGCTGTATTAGTAACAAAAGAGCCAGCTGCTCAAGATGCAGAGTTAAGGTGCTATCTCAGTAAGGAATGTTCTAAATTTTGGCACTTGCAGGGTCTAGTGCTGTAAAGTAAGTGTGAAAGCTGTACCTGGATATAATTTATAGTATAGCTCTATAGTAAGAAACAAGTTCTCATGCAGATTATGAAAAACTTACTGTCAGTTTCAGTTGTAATATATTTATTTGTATTTGCTTTCGAAGTACATAGTAAACCAACTACTAGTCCCTTCCACACAGGATATTCAGATGTTTTTTGGGAGTAGGGAAAAAATAAAGGTAAAACAAGGTTCAAAACTATTGCACCTAAACACATTAGAAATGCTATATAATGATGCCAGTTGAAATAGAAAGTCCAATTGTTCTAAATGTCACATGATGAACACAACCTGTGCCAGAAACTTGCTTGCTAAAGAGACAGAGCATGGGAAGCAGGAACTGTTATTGCTCTTGTGTGCAGATAAGAAACTACAAGGAAAAGGAGATTAAACTTAGATTATTTTTTTAAGCTGTCTAGATCTGTGCTCAGTTCAGTTCAACTGACTGCTCAAAATTTAGCAGAACTACTTTTTGCAGTCAAACAGATAAATCAATAGTAGCTGCGAAAGTCCTGACTGATGTAGCTTTTCAGCGTGGCATGGAAAGCTGATCTGCAAAGTGCCAGTAGAAGTTAAATTCAGTAGATGCAAGTAACTGAAGGAAACTTACTTTTTAATGAATAGTAAGAAAAACGCAGTGGAGAAAAAGGGAAGAAATTGCCTTGATGCTGTCTGGCATCAAGTCTTGGAGTTGGAAATAGGCTTCAGTGTTCAAAAGCATGTTCAAAATAACGCCCCCTCTTTCCCTCAACACCTGTTCTATCTATGGGGCTTTAAAACCTTTCATCATTATGAGGAAATGAAGGCAAATAAGAGCTAAAGATGGAATAAAAGATTATATAGACAAGTAGATATTGAGGACTCTCATATTGTGATGCTTTATGTGGTTTGAGTTGTAGGACTTGTGCTGGGATTTTAGGGAAGGATGTATGAGGAAAATAATTGGTCTAGTGTGATACTTCCTGTGGTAGAGGCTTCTTCTGTCATTTCTTTAGGTCTTAGTTTGTGATGCCAAAAAATATTTAAAAGATCACTTCAGTGTTTCTGAGAGGAAGAGGAGCCCTTTTATATCTTATCAGGAGAATCCTTGTCTTGTACTTCTACAAATAAGAACAATGTACCGTGGGTTATTCACAGTCTTGGAAAGCAACTACTTGATCCTATGCATCTTTGGCTCATCTTACTTTGTGCATAAGTGTTGCAAAGTGCATCTCTACTTCTCTCCCAATGGAATCTAAAAGGGGAGTGGACCCTGGGGGTGCTTTCTTGCAAGCCAGTGATTGGAAGGAATAAAATGGAGGCAAACTTTATATAATTGATTAGAAGTGCTATACTTGAAAGATTTGTAATCAAACATATATGTGGTACTAAACACAACACTGATTTGCATTTCCTGTTTTACCTTTAATATGTGTAATATGATTGCTAGCTAAATGGTACCTCTGATTAATGGAAAAGCAATCAAGATTATCATAACTGTCTGAAAGAACCTCTGGTGGACTTCTTCAAGATAAAAGATATGGGTAAATTAAGTGTATAACACTGGAATAGTTTTAGTTCTAAAATTCCTGTTTCTGTAAAGTAATAGAACTTCCTGTCTGGATTGCTCATGCTGTTACTGCAGTGGAGGTATAATGATGGGAGCAGCTCAGTATTTACTGTCAGCTTTCCCCAAATCAGTCAGTTACCTTAAAGTTCAACCAGGCTGTAGACAGCTCCCATACATGTGTTCCTAGCAGCCATCAGTAGTGGTTTTGATATGGTTGTCCCGTAAAGGTATGGGATGAGTGGAACAGGATACCTTCAAGACTGGTTAGTCTTCAAGCTGAGGAATGGAGCCTTAGAGGAATTTAACTAACTTAATTATAGAGGGTTGTTGTTTTTTTTTTTTCCACTAAGAAAGCTTCTGTGGAGTTTATCTTGGCATTTGGTATGCTCCTACTGGAATTAATATTAAAAAGTAGTCCTTCATGGGCAGAAATAGGTAGGGGACCTATTAGATTTCCTGAATAACTATGGTGTACTATGTACAAATATTTCAGTCGCTGATGTGTATTATCTGTGCTTTCTCAGTTAACTCTCTCTTTTTATGAACTCCCAAAGGAAATAAATGTAAACTTAAAAAGCTATGTTCTGAAGCGTGATCTGCTAGTTATAGTGAACTTGTTACTTTGCTTTGTTAGACAGACATTTGTCTTGGCTTTCTGCTCTCCCTGAACCATTTCCATCAGTGCTTGCTTAACGGTCAAAGCAGGATAGGTGAAATCTGTAACAGAAGAGAATCTACCACGTTTTATTTCCTGTCAGTGTTTGGTTTTTCATTATCTTTGAAGTGCTGTCTCCTTGCTGAGAGGGCTTAAATAAGGGCTTTGATATGAGAACTCAAGTTTGATTAATGACCACTGGTGTCTTGCAACCTCAGAGGTATCCTGACTGCATCAGATGAAATCATCAGTCTCTAAACTCCTAGAAGACCTGACATATTTTAATACTGAAGTTATAATGACTTGATATTTCTTTAGGTGCCGTATGAAACACTGAACAAACGGTTTCGAGCTGCGCAGAAAAACATTGACCGAGAGACCAGCCACGTTACAATGGTGGTGGCAGAGCTGGAGAAGACGCTGAGCAGTTGTCCTGCTGTGGATTCAGTTGTTAGTCTCCTGGATGGAGTAGTTGAAAAACTCAGTGTTCTGAAACGAAAGGTAAGCTGTCTTCTACCTTGTGATTGCTGTGTCTTTACAGAGTTAACACAAATAGTTTTCTGCAATGCTGTTTGCTTGGATTTTCTTTTCAAGATGTAGGTATTACTGGCACTGTGAACAAAGGCCTTAGAATGCACAGCAGAACATCAGAACTTACTGTATATTGCTCCACTGCACTTACGAAACATGACTTGGTGTTTCATGACTAAGTAAAAGAAACCTGTCGAGAGAGAAAATTCATATGTATTTATAGGCCTGAGAAGGCATTTCTCTACCCACAGAAAGAAGTAGTAGCAAGAGGAATTGATTTGTATCAGTTCCTGCTTGTCTAATGGAAAAGTTTATACTGTTGCCTTAATGGATCACTTAAGCAAAACAGGTAGAAAATGAGTTGGAAAAATGTTTAAACCCCCATGGGGAGCAGGAGGGTGATAGAGGTTTCTTTGCAGAGGAAGATGAGAGTTGTCCTGGATTGTTACTTGAACACTAAACTTGCAGGTTGAAAGGTTCCTTGGGGATATTACTAAAAGCAATTTCATATTTAGCAGAATAACTTGCTTCTAGCTGTTAAGCTTGAATACTTCTATGAAATACAGCCAAAACTTCATGCCTTTGCCACATCTAAGAAGAATGAGTTAAAAATATAAACTATATAATATGAGGAATGCTTCTTTTGGATGGGAATATTGCTCATCCTGAGACTTATCAGACACTTAGTTGAAACACATCTTGCAGAAAAATGAAAATAGCTCCGTTGCCTGGCCTTAGAGCAGTGCTTCTCCAAAAATAAATAGTTGAAACGAATGGTAGCAGAGTCATTTCATTAAAACTTAAATAACCAGCAGAGATATATCTCGAGACTACATTAAGTGAAGCGTCAAAATACCTTAGAGGTTTGTAACATGAAAATAATGCTGTCATGTACGTTGATTTGGGGGTTTCCGCTTGAACAGGTTAGCGAGGTGTTGAAAAGCTGTTCTGCAAAAGACTTCATAAATCTAATCGCTGTTTTCATCTTGGGCTTGTGAGACTTAAAGAGGTCTTGAAGGATATGTTTTCCTCACTTCTGTTACTTACAGAAGAAATCACTGCTATTTCTGAAAGAGGTGTCAGATTTTGCTTGTAGGTGTGTAGTAATGATGTGGAGGAGTAAGTTATTTACTTGCTCAATCTTTGCTGACTGCGGGGGTGTGTCTGAAGGCACTGCTGAATGTTTTGGGTGCAAGGCTCCATTTTAGTGTAATTGCTCATTTGTTTCTGACTGCCTGAAAGACTGTGGGGAATTTTAGAGCTGCTCAGAAAAAACAAAAGGCACGGAAAGAAAAATCTGTTTAATGGTAAATCTTCTGAAATAAAAGGTCTTGTTTCTGCTCCAGACCCTCAACTCCAACTGTCTTCTCTGTAATCTCTTCCTGGAGCAAAATGATTGTTTTCTTTACTGCCATTGCACCCATGTGGGATCTCTGTTTCCTTCTGTGTTTAGACAAGGATCTGATGAACTGCTGGGATGGCCATAATAGAATTAGATGGTTCCTTTATTGAACACCTTATTTGTTCTTAAAAAAGAGCTTTTCAACACAGCAGGTTTCTTGGCTTCTGAAAATGATCCTGGGGAAACCTAGGCCTTTGTGTTCTCCCTTTTGTATCCTGTTTAATATGCTTGTTCCCTCAAGTTCTATTAATGCCCAGCCAGGCAAGTCCTGCTAGACTTGCTTCAGAGGGTTTTGAAAAGGCTCTGTAGCCTTTCTGAATGCACTAGAAAGATTGGGAAAAAAAAAGCCCAGCAAGAGCTGTGTAAGTCCAGATACAAAACCATACAAGGAGAACCCTTTGGAACAGGCTCAACAGGAAAGGGCTCAACCTTTGTGCTTGGCTGCCTTGAATTCTCCTAGCTGTGTTCAGAGTGATTCTAGAGGTTGCCTTCATAGCTGGTGATACTACAGACATATAACAAATGAAAGTGAGTTTTGGCCTGAGTGTTTGCTCACTGAATAGGAAAAGATTCAGTTTATAACTTAAAATACTGATCTCCAAACGATATGTTACAAAAAGGAAACTAAATTCAGCGATAGAAATAACTCAGACTTTGGTAATAAAAATAAATCAGGCTATAGATGTTTACATGAATTTTGGTAAAGTGCTATTTTGTGTAGTGATTAAGGTTTTAGATACTTGAATTTGTTAGCAAGGAACAGATCAGGGTCAGGCTTAGTTGTGGCAGATGCTTGGCAGGCTTTTCTTGCACAGGTTGACATTTATTTCACTTTGCTTTTCAAATAATGATCCTTTCAGTAGTCCGTAAATAAGTGTGCATGGTAAAAGCAAATGGAACCAACTTGTGCTTCCAGAGCTGGGGCTGTTATCCAGGGATGATAGAATCATAATGATAGAATGGTTTGGGTTGGAAAGGACTTTAAGATCATCTAGTTCCAACCCCCTTCCATGGGCAGGAACGCCTCACACTAGACTGTCTCCCAAGATTCCGTCCAACCTGGCCTTGAACACTGCCAGGGATGGAGCATGCACCACTTCCTGTGCAACCCATTCCATTGCCTCACCACACTCACAGAAAAGAACTCCTTATATCTAACTTGAACTTCCCCTGTTTAAGTTTTAATTCATCACCCTTTGTCCTATTGCTACAGTCCCTGATGAAGAGTCCCTCTACAGCATCCTTGTAGCCCCCTTAAGGTATTGGAAGCCTGCTCTGAGGTCTCCATGCAGCTTCTCTTCTCCAGGCTGAACAGCCCCAACTTTCTCAGCCTGTTTTTGCATGAGAGGTGCTTGAGCCCACTTACAGTCTTTGTGGCCTGCCTTTGGACTTGCTCCAGTAACTATGTCATTGCGTTAAGGACATCACATACTGTAGCTTGAATAGCGGTGAATAAATTGAGTACTAGGAAGGTTACCAGTGCCAGCATGGAGTGCAGAGTGCGTTGCCGAAAGCAGGTTGGCAAATTTGCATGGACTTCCCTGTTGCCACAGCTGTAGAGCTATTCAAACACAAGCCAGCAAGTTTAACGCCACCACACGTAAGGCAGCTTAACCTGAAATTGCATCACTAGTGATGTGTCACAGATGGGAGAGGTACTAAGCTTCCTTTGTCTTCTGGTGGTTTTTACCTTCGCAAGGATATAGAAGTACTGCAAAGCTTTCTTGTGTGCTGTAGCCTGGCATGACCCACAGTTGTCACGTGCTGTACGCTGAGTCAGCTGGCTTTGAATTACCGTATGTCTGTAATAAAACTTGCCTGGTAAAATTTGCAGCATAACTAACTATAACGTTGAAGGGAAGTAAGTACAACCTGAGTGGGTTGGGTTGGGTTTTTGTTTGTTTGGTTTTTTTTTGCTTAGTGGAGATACTTTGAAGTGTGTGTTTTGCACTGAGCATGTCAATAGGTTGGTTTAAAACACACTCATTCTGCTTCCCCTGAACAAATTTGTTTTCCTAAGTAAAGCTCCTAACAGTAGATCCATGTTCCCACAGACGTAGAGGTAAAATCAGGTAACTTCTGCAAAACTACTCTTAAGATCCTTGAATTAAAAAGTGCCATGAGGCCAAATGTTTATGTAATTTTTATTATTGCATAACTGATTAAAATGGCTCCAGTGCATTAGAAGTAATGTGGGTTTACTCTGCATCACCCCTCAGCAGAACTAATTCAGCAGGACAGCTGCTTGAGGAAGAAGCCATGCATAGGTTAGAGGTAGAAATTCATGGGTTTCAGCTGCTTGGACCAGATGGCTGCAGACCTTCACAAAGCCCTTTGCAGACTATTACGGCAGTTGCTACATTGCTGTTTTCAGACTAACTGCACATTAAGAAGAAAACTGCATATACTCCATGTCAAATAAATCAAAACTTATTAATATGCATTAATGCCTCAGAACTGGACCAGCCACACCAAAATTTATGCGCTGCTATAGAAAATGTCTTCTCAATGAAAGCAATGCTACTGGGAGTAACTGTGTAGTATGTAAAGAATGTTTACAAACAATTCTCACTGTATTTTGCTTTAAAAGCAAATTACAAATGTATAGCAAATGTATATTTGTCCCTGTTACTTTTCCTTTAGGCAGTTGAATCAATCCAGGCTGAAGATGAAAGTGCAAAACTCTGCAAACGTAGGATTGAACATCTGAAAGAACACAGTAGTGACCAACCAGCTGCTGCAAACATGTGGAAGAAGAAACGTATGGATCGTATGATGGTGGAACATCTTCTGCGCTGTGGCTACTACAATACAGCTGTAAAGCTAGCAAGACAAAGTGGTATTGAGGTTGGTAGCAATGTGCACTATCTCACTAACAAAACAGTAGTAAAGAGGAAGTTGGGAAATAAGCACAAGCTGGTTTAGCTAGCCCTGTAGCAGCTATACTTATGTATTATTGTGCCCTCATTACTAATGTTTATCAGTTAAGCTTTTTAGGCCTAACTTTATTCTCCTTACTTGACATAAATTGTATTTTAATGTATAGATAAGTAGAAACTGAAGGCATAACTTGTAGTCACAAACTGAATGCTTTAGATAAACACATTGCCCTATTAAAACTTCAAGTAGCTCTTGAATGTCATACAGATTTTCTTGTTAGAGGCCTTTGGGCTGCTGAATAGGCAGTTGGAGCTTCCCATCTGTCTAGGCACACTTAAGTGATATGTGTAGGTGACCAGACTGAGCAGAATAGCATATGCTGATTGCGGGAACAAGTGTTTTATCATATCATCCTATTATTTAATGCATTGAGAGAAAAGCTGGCTTACACTTTGGAAAATAAATCTTGATGCAGTTTAAGTTTTCTGGTAGCCAGTATATCCATAGAAACTTATTGCTATTTTGTTAATTTATTAATTGACAGTTCTGTGTTTGTCACTGTACTTTTCACTGGATATCTAGTGGGTTTTGCTTCCATCTCATACTGGTTTATGAAGTGCTTGGAGTTCCTGCACCTTGGTGCAACCTCTTTATGCAGAGCAATGAGTCTGCACCATGGTCTGTCAGACACAAGGACCCAAAAACTGATGCTTTAAGATTTGCTGCTCATTTAGATAAACCGTGTTTTGCTGATTTTAGGTAGCACTTGCTATTTGATCCTTGGTAGTCATAGAATCACAGAATGGTCTGGTTTGGAAGGGACCTTAAAGTTCATCTAGTTTCAACCCCCTGCCGTGGGCAGTGGCACCTTCCACTAGAGCAGCTTGCTCCAAGCCCCATCCAGCCTGGCCTTGAACACTGCCAGGAATGGGGCAGCCACAGCTTCATGGGCAAACTATGCCACCGCCTCAGCACCCTCACAAGGGAGAATATTTTCCTATCATCCGATCTGAATCATCTCTCAGTTTAAAGCCTTTCTCCTTTGTCCTGTCCCTACATGCCCTTGTTGAAAGTCCCTCTCCAGATTTCTTGTAGGCCCCTTTTAGGTACAGGAAGTTTGTTATAACATCTTGAATGGTAAATTGTTGGTCCTTGAATCTTCAGCCTTTTTTTATTCCTGATTCCAGAAGGCATGAAACTGTTGTGGTTTAAATCTTTCCCCTATAAAGGTGCTGAGAGCATAGTTGTAACTTGCGTGCTTTGCCTTTCTTTGACACAGTTGAACACATCTCTCTGGGCTATTTAAGAGAAGATATTTATGTTACTGATGTCAAACTATAGCATATATACCTGTTCTGTCTCGGGCAAGGAGCGTATTCCACACATTTGTTACTTCTTGACTGCTTTACCACTCTGATTCCATTCAACCAGCAGAGATTTCAGTAAATACCAATGAAACAGCTAGTAGAGATTGAATGGAAGGGAGGAGAGTAGTGGGTTACAAACTGTTGATAGGAAATAGTCCTGAAGAAATCCACTGAAGAGGCTGATGTGCCTCAGTGAAGGTAGCCCATGCATATGAATCAAAAACACCAGAGAATTATTCTGGGATAACTGCAGCTGAATGGACAACAGCTCCTCCACTTCTGGTAGATGTTTCCCTTTGTTTGGAGCAGGAGCTCATTTCCTGCTGAATCATCGTGCTACCCTACCTACTAGGTCTGCTGAAAAAACACTATGGAAATATTTTCCCTTTGATAGCAAGCTCTATGATGCCTATTCTGCTCAGCTTTGGTTTAGACACGAGCATGGAAGTCTGTTGTGATACGCTGCAAGACCTCACTGTACAAAATGTTGCACTTGCGAAGCCTTAAAGCTTTTCATTCTGTTTGCTGAATAGAAACTTTTGTTGTTTTGAAGTTTTAAATAGGCTTGAAGGCAGAAGTTAAATAAGCTGAAGTATTTTTATTTGCATAGCATCAAAGTAACTTGAACAGCACAACTGAATTGCACATGTTGAATGCACTGAGGCCATATTTCTTCTAGTTTGCTAACATTATGCTTTTTACTCAATATTAAAGCTCACATTTTGGCTAAATAAGGATGGGCTTCCCTCAGTCTTGGTACAACTTGATACTCAGTTGTCCTTACTATATGTTGATATTCATTGTGAACAGCTTTTACAACAGTTAGATAGTGAGACTTAATCATTATACAGAATGTGTGTGCTTGCTGGTTTAATAAGACAACTTCTGTGCTTCTTCTTGTTCCTTTTTTGCTGAAGGACATGGGCATTGAAATGTCCTCTAATGTTCAGTAATGTAACTTTAAAGTACAGATTACAAAATAACATGGTGGTATTCTCTAGTCCAAAGTAATCTTTCTGTTTACTGTAGTCTCAGCTGTCATCTTGATAAGTGTCTCCACCACTGCAGGGTTCAGAAGCACATTGCTGTATAGTGAACCTGGTCACATCTATTGTCTGATTTTCATTTTTCTTATATACATATATATATACACACACAATATTGTTACTGGGTAGGCACTGTACCCTAAGTAGTAACCTGAAAGAAAGGTGGGGGGTTTTCTCCACTTGTCTACCAGCCAGAGGTGAGGCTGGTGGACGAGTTGAGTGTGACCTAGCAGTGTTCTCTTGTGGCAAGGAAGACTCAGCAATACTCTGGCTTGCACTGGGACGTGCATCAGTAGCAGGGGAAGGAAGGGTGGTGATCCAGCCCCTCTGCTTGGAACCAGTTATACCCTTCTGGAGTGCTGTATCTAGTTCTGGGCTCCCCAGCAGACGTTCTGGGAGCATGAAGTCTTCCTGTACTTGGAGGTACTCAAACCCACACTGGACTGGGAAAAGTCCTATGTAACCTGTTGTGGATGAGCCCTTGCTTTGGGCAAGGGGACTACACAACCTCAGGAGGTCCCAGTCTCAACCATTCTGTGATTCTGTTTCTATGATTGTAGGGTAAGTGGCTAAAAGTGCCCTTGGCCACTATTTGAAGAGGCTAATGGAAACTGCTCTTATTTCAGTTGCAGCTTGTGGATCTTAGGTTAAGCATCTTCCAGTAGCTGTTAGACCAGTCCTGGGAGCAAGTCTCAGCCTGCTTGTTTTAAGTTCTTTGCATGGCTTCTGAATGCAGAGAGACCTGTAGAGCTGCAAAGGTACTTCATGGGTGAAGACAGTTTAGAAAGCATTTCGTTTCAGTGACCAAAACCAAACCATGAAATCATTCATATGCTTGCCAGCAATACCAGCAGTTTGCTCAAAGATTAACTATATAACGTAGTGTCCAGTTCTAGTAGTTACTGATGGGCTGTGAGAGACTAATCTGCTTTTTAAATTAACTGCCTTCGTAGGAATGATATTCTTGGATTCTTGTAATAGAAGGTAAGGGCTTAAAAGTTGTTTATGACCTAGGAAGCAAACAGCAATGAAAAATAGTGGGTGCGAGAAATTTTAGGGAAGTTTAAAGAGTTATGAACTAGCTCAGGTTAGGAATAACTTCTGGCATATGGCATATATAAAGCATAATGTTATATGGCAATATAAAACATAAACTCTGAACATAAAATGCGTGTGATATATCTTTAAAGAAAGGTAATGCTGCTTAGGAAAGTAAACCAAAATGTGAGTAATATTAAAATAAGAGCTGACAGTCAAGGACAGAAATGTCATGTGTGTGCCAAAGTAAACATGGATTCTATTGTGGACTTTTTTTTTTCTTCTTGATGTCTTCTGGCTACCTAGTGATGTGAAAACCAGTTTGGGTTGAACCTTCAAACTAGGTGTTAAGTTGTTATTGCATTGCAAATGAAGCTCATCAGTATCAGCTTGTTGTATTTAATAATGATCTTATTTTGACTCTGTTAGGACCCTGGAGTGCGACACCAACATCAAAATGAGTATTTTCATCTGCAGACACATATATTCAGCTAGTTGGCAGGGTCGTCTGTTGATTAAGTTTGCTGTTCCATGTTCTGCTACATTAAATGCTGCTTCATTTCTGTGCCATTAATTGATAGGCAAATCGCTTTGGAAATACGGTGTTCCAGTAGGAATTTGGTTCTTGTTTGTAGGTAAGTTCTATAATAGGTATGTAGTAATTGGCTTGCTGTTTCTGAGGTCTGTTCTTTGCCTAATTATGTAATGGCCACAGTGATTTTTGCCTATATGATTGAAAGCAAACCCGGATTCTGAACCTGCCAGTCTCTTATGCTGTAAATCATCTTATTTTAGTACAAAATTTGTCCTTGCCTTAGTGATCATGCTGAAGGGCTTCTTGACACTTCAAATAGCATTAAACCAACTGACGGCAGACCTAAAATGGTAACTTTTCTTGAAGTGGGAGTTAACAGCTTCAGTTTTTGTCAGTGGTATCCTTCTTGAGCAGTTTTCCTCTAAATCTGTAGTAACAGTTATTCCCTAGCGAATATCACAACAGGGCAGATACTGGAAAGCCATTCTGAAAATAGTTTATTATCTTTCAAATTGATAGAGTGAATATAAATATATATTAATTTTGATTAGTATGAATAAAAGGAATAGTGGTCACAGAACTGATTATCCCCTGGCTTGGTCCAGGTCTTTCTTTTTCCTACTGTATAAATGTGGCTTCAGTTTTCATACTTGGGAAAGCATTTTGGATGGATTAGCCTAAGTGAGTCTTTGGAAAGATACTTGCAACAAATTTGTGTTCCATTGTCTTAATTTTGTTGTGGAAAGTCATGAAATCTTATATGATGTCCTTTGGAATTAGAGAAACTTGAATCTTTAAGCTGCTTGGCTTTTAATCAAGTAACTGATCTCCTCTGTGTTATTCTATGTTATTGTTCCTTTTCTTAATCCCAAAATTAAAGGTTCTTTCCTTGCTTCATGAAAGTGTTCAACACTGAAATGGATCCTTGAGCTAAAATCTCAGTGAAATACTGCTGAATGATTTCTTTGTCTGTTATGGGGCAAACCATAACATAGCTACCATGTTTGAAGTCATCCTTTCCTGGAATAACCATTCTTGCTTGATGACCGTCCCAAAAAACGGGAGATGGAAAGTGACCTGCACAAACAGGAACAGTATTAAATCTTAACTCAAAAAGTGAGTGAAAAATGCTCACCAAGAATACTATTCTAATCAAAACATAATAGCTTAGGTTTCCTTTGGTCTCTCTGAAGCTCTTCTCCTGGTTGCTGGCAGAGCAGATGGTACTGAACACATAACTGCTTGGATTTTTAAGGGAAGTGCTGTATTGAAGAAGCTGATCGTCTTTGCTTGTCCCTCTGGATTGAAAGTGTCTTATGCTTGTGTAGCTGGTGTTCTTGCTCTGAGGGATGTGCAGGATAAAAGTGTTCTCTCATCAGTGCATGTCTACAACTGCAGGCAGATGTGTGCATCAGGAGGAGTGTGCACGTAAGATACTGCTGCTGTGTTTTTGGAGACTCATCTGTGCTCCACTGAGTTTTAACCCTGCTAGAGCTGCATTCTACTTTGTGAATGAAGAGACTATCACCATAGCAGACTCATGGTAATATAATGCATGGAAGAAATAAGCATGTGCTTTGTTTGATATACCATTGGATCCGTAAACTTTCAATACTTGTGCCGGATGGATTTCAGTAATACGTGATTACTTCAGTAAGAAATCCATATGAATGTTGAAAAGAACATAAGTTTGAGTGTGTGGTCTTAAAAGCTGAGTAAGTACTTCTCAAAACAATCATGGCAGTGTACCCTTAGAAGTCTTCCTTGTTAAGACATGTAGTCCAAGAATGGCTTGTAGGCAAACACACAAATGTGTATTAAATTAATTCATCAGGACAAGTTTTTATTCATAACACTTCCATTTTAAATAGGTAAATAATATTCATCTTACTGCTTGGCTGTATTTTTTGCTTTGGTGTCATGCAGAACATAGACAAGACTTTCTAAATGCCAGATGAATGGCAAAAGGTGTCTTTTTTTGTCTATTTGTGTCCCTCTCCTAGGACTTGCTGTTCCCACATAGATGTTTGAGAAGACTATGTATAAAGGAGCTTCTAAACTGGCACAACTTAAAGGTGCGAGTATGTTAACTTATGCAGTTTCAAGCTACCTTACAGCACTAAGCTGTAGATGAGCGACTCCAAAACTCCCTTTAAATGCGTTTTGGCTGTTCCTACCGTAGGCATGGCAACTTTCCCTAGACTGGTATAATGAATGTTTGGTGTGGTCATCTGAATTTCAAAGTGCTGTAATTCTTGAACAGCCTTACATCTGCAGTTGTCTCGAGCATCTTCGGGAATTAGAATTATGTAAATGAGGAATAGTCAAGATCGATGCAGAATAACAAACTTTCTCATTAGAGATCATTTGACACTTCAAAGCCGACAACATGAAGTGTGCTGTGATGTTGAATGTCTTTTTTTCAGCCCTTTTAGACGACATGGATTACCTGCAGTGTATCGTAGCAGAGCTAATATATTGAAAAATAGTGATTCAAGGAAGATTCTTGAGTTGCAAATGTTATGTAAAGGGAAATGGTGTTATCACTTGTAGATTGCCTACATGTAGAAGAGGTTTGACTTCAGTTACATCTCAGATTTTTCTCAATAGTACATTCTTCCTTCCAGACATTCCTTCAAAGCAAAAATGTTACTTGATATTTAACATTTCCTACTATGCCACATGACAGGAGTTAACTTTTTGTCAGGGAGGGTGTGTAGCTGCTAATAACAGACTGATTCTGCTTGGACAAAAGCTCCAGGGCTCATGCTCTACTGGCAGAAGATCAGTTGTCTTTCCTCAAAGAGGCTGTGACAGAAGATGGTAGAGCTGAAACTAGAGAGGTTTTTTTTCCTGCCCAATGATGCATCTTTAGCTTTAGAGGCTTTGTCGCACTACTCCAGTGTAGTCATTTATTACTGTACTTAGCGCACAGTACAATGTACTGCAGGATAAGATGCAGCCGTTTGCTGAGCTACTAAAATTGCTGAGGCAGGAGTAGGGAATGCACTGGGAAAGCAGCCTGCTAATAACCAAACTAAGTGCTAGCCCCAATTGCAGGGCTCAACTGAAATGACTTATGTGCATCAATAACAGCAGGCAGGTGAAACGTGTCTTTTTATTTGCCACTGGAGCAGTCGATAGCAGAATATTTATAGTTTTGGTGACCAGACCTTAGAAAAGCTGTTGGCAAAGTCGAAGGGAGAAAATGACTGGAAAATGAAAGGAATGAATGCTTTTGCTTGGTATGGGAGCAGAAGTCATATACCAGAGAACTTTTTTTAGTGCAGAAAGGCTTAGGGATGAAACAATACATGGAATCAGAAGTAAAAAAAATGAGGTTTGAAATCAGACACAAGGTTAGAGCACGATTTAGTCACTAAAACCAATTACTGAAAGTACCACCAGTATTGTCTCATGTTAAAGACAGTGTTCTTACAGATAATCAGTCAGTGTAAGTTACTGGGGTGCTTTAAAAATAACCAGGTAAAACTGAAAGATGTGTGCTACACAGGCCATGGAAGATGCTCTCATGTGGAAGCTCAGCTGTGTACCCCATGGGATACTGTGTTTACTCTGTAGACAATAACTTTTCTGGCTCTTCTGTTGATGAATGTGTGGTTTGGCTGTCTGTCTTCGCTTTTTTCCTAACAGCTAGCTCTGTGGCTGCCTTTTGAGTGGGGCATTCTGTCAATTACTCTTTATTTTCTCTGTAATCCTGTTAATGTGTGTAGCATTATAATACTTAAGAGTAGCTTAATGAACTTCAGACAACTCTTTTTTTTTTGTGAGCAGAGAGTAAGGAAGCCTCAATGTTAGTTCATGCCTCACTTCAACAGATCTTAAGTAACTGTGGCATTGCTGTAGTCACCACTTATGCCATTGCTTTCTTCATATGGGTTTCCCTTCAATCTCATGCAATTTATAGAGACTTCGCATTGACTTTGAAGGAACTGTTGTAACCAGCAACTTTTTATTCCTCCCCTGTGTAGGGGTAAGGGAATTGGGTTGACAATTCATGTTACTTCAGTCCAAACCTATTGTGCTGTCTGACTTTTCATCTGCATATGTTTTCAGGTAGGCAGCGATACTGTACTGTTTTCCAGTTTTCCTGCTCCTGCCAACTGATGTCTTTTTTTTTTTTGCTGCTTTCCCACTGTGAAAATATGCTAACGTCTTTTTCTTCAGATGGCCCTGTTGTCAACCTCATAGCTTTTTGAGTCTGCCTTCTTCCCCAGTTGTGTAATGGTAGTAATAGAATGGTTTGGGTTGGAAGGGTCTTTGAAGCTCATCCGGTTCAAGCCACTGGTCACGGGCAGGGACTCCTTCCACTACATCAGGTTGCTCCAAGCCAACCAACCTGGCCTTGAATACTACCAGAGATGGAGCATAATCATGGCCTCTAGGTGATCCCCAAATTTGCTCTGTATTGATCACAGGCAATTTTAACAAACTAATATAGAAGATTAATTTGACCTTCTTGTTTGTAAGTGTTCATTACTGCATTTCTATTCCATTTCTATAGAACTAAATTACATTGAAGGCTACGTTGCAGGTTGCGGGTGTGTAGTATAGTATGTGAGTAGTCACGGAAAGCTTAACACAGCGTTTTTTGAAGTTGCTTTAAAGTTGTCCAAGTCAGTGTTTACTGTGGTTATATACAAAGAGTTTAAATGAATGCTTATCATACTAGTGGATGTCCAAGTGCATCAGCAAAGCCTTTTGTAATACGAAGGTACTGCTCTTATGGATGTAATATGTATAGATAGTCAATCTTATTAAAGCTGTCCCTGGTACATCCTCTTGGCAACAAGCCACTGAAAGCTTGAGGCATACTGGCCTATTTTCAGTTCTGTATTGATGTTAGTAAGCAATTAAAAATAGATTAGAATTTACATCTTCAAAAATGCATAAACAGCATCTTATATTATGAATCACCTGTTTTATACAACAAATAACCCATTTTATTGCGATTGGGGTTTTTCCCACCGAGGAAGCTTTCTTCTCTACAAAATGGTGCCATTTTCCACCTGAGTAATTTTTTTTTTCAGCTTGTCTTAAGCCTGATTTTTCTTCTTTATGATGAATTATCTTCTTTTGAGGATAGTTCACGGGAGGATTCGAAAATACCAAGTACTTCATGTTTTGCTACTCATTTGTTTGATTCCATGCCTTGTTAGATTCACATTTCATATGTGAAATATTTGGGTTATATTTTAAGACAGAAATGTTCATGTGAGTTATAAGGGATTCTATCAGGCATTAATTTTGACAGCTTTCCTGACTTGTGGCTAGAGATGTCATTAAAAAAAGTACATGTATATATGCAGAGTGGAGACTGATGGAGAGGAATGACTTGACCTGACTGCTTCAAATAGTAAAATGTGTTACATAAATTAAACCCCTCACATGAACACTACAAACTTTGAGTGAAAGCAGTATTGCTACTAGAGAAATGATGCTTTTATTCTTCTTAAGCAAGAAGTTCTTTACTGTGAGGGTGGGTGAGGCACTGGAGCAGGTTACCCAGAGAAGCAGTAAAAGCACCATCCCTCGTAGTGTTCAGGGCCCGGTTGAACAGAGCCTTGGGTGACATGGTCTAGGGTGAGGTGTCCCTGCCCATGGCCAAGGGTTGCGATTAGGTAATCTTAAGGTCCTTTCCAACTCTTAACTATTATATGATTCTGAAGTCATTTTTGACAGGGTCAAATGCAAAGTTGCTGTTTAACTGGTGCTAAAATTTATGAGTGGTTGTCTTGGTGAATTTGAACGCACACATCTAGATCTGAAACTGTATATTGAAGAATCTGAATTTTTACATTTGGGAATGGTCTAACTGAAACACTGTCTTATCTCTTGGACACAAAATCATTGCTGACTCTTTAAAACCTGTTTGTAATGAAGTTTGAATTTTTGCCTGCTGTGAAACAAAACTCTACCTCCCATATTAATCGTATGAAAACATATGAATGCTTCTATGTATGTCTGTCTAAATGGAAAGTCAGATCTTTCTGAAGACATCCCAGGGGAACTCATAAATTCCATGTTTAAAGAGGTCACTTCTAGAACGTGACTAAACCAAACCACTTGGGTTAAGTTACTGTTGCTGAACTTGGACATCATACTTTGACTACTGAGATGCCATTAGTTTTGTAGGGAAGGGGATAAAGTTTGCTAGAGGTCTTGCAAATACTTGAGCATATTATCAGGAGTTGCGTAAGTCCTACCACAGATGAAAGGTGAACAAGTTTGGTAGGCATTTGCTGGTTTTAGCGAGACTCTGGTATGTTTGTGTTTACAGAATTCCTGTCAATATGTGGAAATACATTTTCTTCTAATTTTTCTTCTAATCTTCTGCTTTTCTTCTAATTCTGTGTTGGCCAGAAGTATATATGTTGTAAGCCTCATGATAAAGGAATCCTCATTCCTTACTGTATTTTATACCTCAATAACTGGAGTTGTGTGCAGAATGATAGGGTTGGTAACCTCCCTCCCTGGAGGCACTTGCAGCTTAAAAGCAGCGATGATATTTTAAAAGCTGTATATATGTAAATCAGGCAGAGCAGAGTGATGGGTAGATGCCTTCTTAGTTTAAATAAGTCACTCTGATTTCCTTTGAGTGTCTTCAGCCTTCATGTGCAGTAGCTTTCTCTAATAGTAAGTGCTTTTCTCTAAGGTTTGCACCATTGTAATGTAATTAAATAGTTACTTTATGATAAAGTTCATCCAGTGCTGGAATAGTTATCCTTCTGATACCTGGTTAGTGGCTGTTGAATAGAAGGGAAGGTTAGTCCAGTAGGCTTTTTTTTAAGCAGAGATGATAAAATCTAGGCGGTACTTCCTTGTTTGTACTAGAAGGAAGAATACTTATGCTGTGTGCCCCTCTTACTATCTGGGTAATTGTCAGTATTACTTAAGGACAGAGTTCTCCTCCTTGAGCCATTTGAAACTGTTTGTTATTACAACTGCAGAAGCCTGTCTAAATGTTGTTAATCAGGCTTCCTACCTAGGGTCAGGTATTCTGCAGTGGTAAGCAAGTTAAGGCAAGGTAACTTAGGCAAAACATCCTTGGCAATGCACAGGAGCCTGAGAAGTCTGTGGTAAAAGTTTCAGTAACAATACTGAAACACTCCGTGTGCAGCATAGGATTCTTCTGTACTTCAGCAGTACTGGAAGTAAAGTACAGCAGTCACTTCTACAGTGTGAAAACTGAAGTTGTGAAATGAGGCAGGATTTTACAGTGTTGCAAAAGAGGGTTATTAAAGACCTCAGAATTGCTTTTTAATTTATGTACAAGTCAGAAAATGTTTGCCATGCTGCTGAATGCTGTGTCAGTTGGAGTGTGAGGCAACAGATGCCTTGCTTCAGCTTTTTCTCCACCTGCAGAACCTGTGGCAATATGTCTCTAAAAGTGTGTATTTACACTCACTCAATATTATATGTAAACAAATTATATAAGAGAGCCTCTTCATAGCAGCATATTTAATCTTAATGCTGTTTTGGGAACTGAGACAGTGTTTCTGTATAGCCTGTACAACTCTGAAGTGCAGAATACCTTCAGAAGACTATTCAGGATTAGGGTCTTAATAGGGGCTCTTCTGACTGGAACCTACGTAGATAGTTCTGATGCTGTTAACTGGTTCCCATTCATGCAAGGTGGTGTAGGCAAGTAGTACTCCAGTGCTAGCCTGTGCAGAAGAGCTGTGCTGGTTTTGATAAAGCCAAATAATCCTGTTACTCCTTTCTTCTGTTTCATTAGTCCTAGCTAATGAAATATACCATGGAGAAGCATCAAGAGTAGGTACCACTGAAAAAGGAAGATAAGAAAGCATGATCAGATCAAAAAAACTTGGGTGATATGAGCATGTGTGGGTTTTTTAGATGCCTATTGCCTAATGTGTCTCAGTATTTTTCTTCTGTTGATGTGCATGATTCAGACTTCTAGCTACTTCTTTTATGAAATGCAAAAGCTATTTCTGTCCCTACAAATGGATTTCTTAATGCTTTCTTTATGTTGTTCCCTAACTTTCCAGTCAACAGAGAATAAAATCCTATTTATTGGTGCAGTTCAAATGTGATTGTTCCTTCTGAAAGAAACTCTTTTAGTTGAAAATGTTCTCCTCTGTTTTCTGGATACATCTTGTCTATTTAATAGAGACGGCTGCCAAGCTTGGACTTCTTTTGGCAACTGCAAATCTAATTTGCATTTCTGCATCAAATAGAACCTTTCCTAGTTGAAATTTTCAGCAGGAATGTGGGGGTTCTCTTTTTATTTAGGAGTTTTGTCTGCCTCAGCAGCAACTACAACCTTTTTGCTCATCACTGAAGATTGTTATACTAACATCTGATTGATAGATGCATGGAGTTAGGATTCTCTTACCAGCTCGTCAGCTTAAAACAAATGCTGCATTATGCTGTTTTATTTTTTTCTGATGAAGCTTAAGCTATAAAAAGCTAACAAATGGGATGAAACCAGTGATTTGTTTCTGCCTACCATATCCAGTCCTGGTTTTAATGTAGAAGAAAATGCTTTTGTGTTAATTTGGTATAAAAGCAAATGCTGTTCATCAAGAGGACATACAGCTCAAGTAAGCTTGAGGAGATGCAGTGGTATTATTTTTAACTTAACTTGAATTGTCTTTCCATTCAGCAGCTGTAAGGAAAAATATGCAAGCAAGGTAATGAATATAGCTGTATTTTATGTTAAGTTACTTATACAGATGAGCTATATAGACAGGAGGGTTTTTATAGGGCCACCTTATCACACACAGGGGAGTAATGCACTTTTTTCCACTTAAGCATATCATCAGAAAAACTTCAGACTACCAAAAAGGAAGATTAATCTTATGTTCTTGTAGGAAAACTTTAAGGTATATAGACAGATACTCACAAAATAGGCTTGGCATTCTTTCAGTCCATTTTGCCAGCACATTGATAAAATTAGTACTTCTCATATCTTTAAGGGGATGGGAGTATCAGTGGAAGTCCAGTTTTAATTTTGTTCTATCAACTTTTAACTGCCTTAGCTCTGACCTTAGTGTGACTTATCTGGATTTGATGCCACCACTGTTACAGCTGTGTGAGGCTCTTTATTCTTTTGATGGTATAATGGTTTTGTTGCTATGATCATACGATCTATAAAATGTAGCTTAATATTTTCTTTTTAAACTCGCTTTCAAGACATACAAGAGCAGGCTTTAGTAAAAGTTGCAACTTCTGCTGTGCTTGTAATGCATGTGGCCTGTTCGGTTTTGTTCTGATAAACCTAACCTGATCTCATCCACTTTTCCAATAACACTAGACTTTGACTAAAACTCAATAGTTATAGATGTCTAGGTAAAGTAGCATTAGATTCTCCTCTTTTATGTAGTTGTTGCTCACTTGAGCAAATGTTATGAGTTTGTCATGGTTGGATTGAGGTAGTCAGCCAAGCTTTGAGGAAACCCAGTATTCCTGTGTGTGAACCGCACAGAAGCGACAGTGGGATCTGGTCACTTGCTGTGCAAAGCTCCTAGGTTTAATCTTTGTTTTCTCACATTCTGTTGTATAAATAGACTCAAGAATATTGTTGCTATGTCACTTGTGGAATATTTCAGTGCATGGAGATGCAGTCTTTAAAATACACTGTAATGTTTTGTCAAGAACTGTCCTAAAAACCAGAGGTCTCAGACTTTTGTATCTCTGTATTCTAGTTCTGTTGAAGAGTGGATTACTGTGTAAAGTATCAGTGCAATTTAAGAAGACCTGCTTTCTTTCTGTTTTTGAAGGACTTGGTAAATATTGAGATGTTTTTGACTGCTAAAGAAGTGGAAGAGTCATTGGAAAGACAAGAGACGATGACTTGCTTGGCTTGGTGTCATGATAACAAATCCAGGCTTAGAAAAATGAAGGTATGAAAATGTAACATGTTCATGTTTTGCTTAAATTGTTTTCTAAGCATTTTCTAAACTACTTGGATATTTGATGTGGTCAGTTTGGTTTAAATTGTAGGTCTTGAATGAGGCCTTGTATTTAAGTAAGGACAGTAAGTACAAAACTCTCCTTTTAAGAAGACATAGGTTGCTGGAGCTACACTAGCTCATGCAAATGCCAAACCTGAAGCTGGGCTACAGGTGATCTTATGGGTGCAAGCGTTGCCTCAACGAATTGTGCTCAAATAAACTAATAACATTCAGTTGGTTTTAGTGTGACTTACATATGTGTAAATGCTAAAGTATGCAGTGTCTTATGCATGTGAACGTACATTTATGACTCTTTGCATCCTGCTGAGAATATAACTTAGTTTATACATGAAGGTATTTAAGAGTGAGGTTGATGGTGAACCAGTGTCCTCAGGCTTAACACTGAGAGGTATTTCATACAGACTTTTGTCTTATTATTTAAGTGTTGCATAGAAGAAAATAGAACTTGAGGAAAGAACTAACTTTTTGTGAGAAACTATTACTGAAATGCTTTCCAAGAATAAAAGCAGAGTCTAATCAAGTAATATAAAACACAGTAGGTCTTTCTCTAGCCAGTGAATACCATGATCTGAACATGCTGCCTACTTGTTCCTATGTAGTGGGTTTAAATTTCCTTGTCTCTTAAAATGTGCATTTCAAACCATGCTGTAATCTTCCATAGGGCTTGCAGAAAGCTGTTTTTAACTGATATTAACCAAAATCCCTTCCTCCCTCCATGATGTTTTTGTCTGATTTTTTTAAACTAAGACTTTCTTTAACCAAAAACTGTTTGAGTGCACTTAATGGTAAGTAAAGAGTGACGTTCTCTGTCACTCAGGGGTGCCAAAATGAGAATGAACTGAAGATGGGATGCAGAAGTAAATCGACCAGTGATTACTCTAAAGACAGTGGTCTTGTTATGGAAGCCTTTAAAGGAAAACCAGAATTGGTATGTGACTGCTAGTGCATAATTGTATTGCTAAAAATTCCCCCTTGTGTAATCTTTAATATTAAGTAATATAAGAAATAAAATCTGAACTTTTTTTCATCACCAATCTTCAACAAATAGTAAATAAGGAACATCTTCCCCATCCCTCTTTTTGTAAAACAACAAGAAAAACCTATTTCTGCAAGCCCTAATTCTATTTCTTTCCTAAGCCAAACAAAAAGCAGAAGTTGTGAGAGACCAGAGTTAGAAGGAGAGAAATCACTGTGCTGCTTTCTTGCAACACAAATGAACAATTCTGTTTCTGGTTGCTTAGCTACTCATCAGTGTTAATGTTCTAAAATCCCAGCCACCACCTTAATGCAAGCCTTAAGCTAAAAATTAAATGGTATGTTGGCCTGGGAAAGCATTTACAGACCTGTATTCTCTACAGATGTGAGCTGTGTAAGCTGTGAATAGGTGCTGTGGAATTGTTTGAAGATACACAAAGTTGAAGTGTATGCATCACCTGATTGTCTAGGGCTCTTTACTTCTACTTACTTGTCTGCAGAACCCATTTTGCCATTGGCTGGCAGCTTACTTCAAGATTTATGAAAACAAAACACAGTCTCTGAAGATGGTTTTGGGATGTGGTGGAGTTTTTTGCTGTTGAAACATCTTAATGAAATAGTAAGCCTTAGGATTTAGTATCATTAGCAATTAAAAGCTTGATCAGTTTTGTAATAGAAACGAACTGAAGTAAAATACTCAATGTGGGGTTTGTGTAGATTGAGTAACAGTATTTTACAATAGTCCTATTTGCAAATTTAAAATGGAGAATAAATTTTTATTCTCTGCTAAATGTGGGCTTCAGTACAGGAAAACGCATAGTTGGAAAACAATTTGCTTTCTATTCCTTAAACATATATATCTTAACATCTATGCACAGAATGCATCATTTTTATGTTCAAATGGCTTACATTTTAAATCTGAAAATAAGTAGTTCTTGCAGGGTGTACATGAATCCCCCCAGGCAGTTAACTGATAGATTTGGAGTTGCTTAAATTCCTACTGAAGTCACTGAGGAATTTTGATATTACTGTGCTGACGGACAATAAACAAAAGGCAACTGTTCATTAGAAGCATGGGGGAAGAAAAAAACACTTCCCAAATGGAGCCTGGTAGCTCAGGGAATACGGCTCCTTTCTAGGTTTGGAGGACTTTGGGTTGTCATTATTTTCTTAAGGTACTACGAGTTGACTGTGTCCCTATAAAGAAGCATAGTGACTTGTTCTTTTATGGGGAAGAATCTTTTTAATTCCGCATTTGCCAAGTTTTTTTTATAGACTTTGTGAACTGGTGATGGAATCTGATTTAAAGGGACACTGTCAACTTCATTAGGCTTTACATTTTACCTTTTTCCAAAAAACAGGTAAATGCCACTTGGTTTTCTTGTTTGAGACTCATTTCCAGCATGGCTTTTAGATGTTTGCCAACAAGAGTGGGATAGAAGCTTCTGAAGAAAGGGAGGCGGAGGGATTGCAGCAATGTGAACTCTGTGCTGGCTGTTGTTAATATTGGGGTAGTAAGTAGTGTTCGAAGACCTGGTTCTTCTTTGCAGTCTTTGGGTAGACCTCTCATCTAAGCTATCACATAGCCCTAAACTTGTGTTGAATCTACTACTTTGTTGTAAGAAAGTACAAAGAAACCACTTGTTATGCTCACTTGCATCTCAGGTAACAATGCTTTTAGTCATTAGGAAGAAGTTCGTCCCTGCTAAAGACTGGAGTTTTGAAGCAGGGAAAGAGGAGATTTTTTTGTTTGCTTTTAGGGAATTCTGGGCTGATGTCTTATCCACAGAGACAGCATTTCAATTGCATGAATGCCTAAAAGCAAGCAAACAAGGTTGCATGTTATTAACACTTTCTTTTTTTTGTTGTGCACATGTGGTATTTAACATACTTTGCAGTGCAGTTTTGGCACCATCTAAAACCCTGTCTTGTCTTTAATCTCAGAGCTGTCTGGAGTTCAGCCTAAGGATTCAGGAGTTCATTGAACTCATTCGACAGAACAAGAGACTGGATGCTGTGAGGTATGAAATCAGGACGCTTACCAAAACATGTTCTTAACAAGATGGTATCATGCTTCATTAGAAACATGTGACTATTGTTGCAAAACCTAGAAGCCCACTGCTGTAGTGGATCTTGCTAGTGTTGTAATCAGTCTTTGGATCTAAGCTGGGGTTGCCTTTTCTTCTTAAGGCAAGGTGTCATTCCACAAATGCACCTGTTGACAAACTTTAGTTGTCACTGAAACTTTGTGTCTTCTTACTTTTATAAAATAATGGTATTTTCTTGTGGCATACGATGTAATGAACACATTTACCCTTTGCCAGTTTCCAAGAGGAGCAGCTCGCTCCTCATAGGAACTCGAGTTTTAATCGCAGAATACTAAAAGGTTAATGAAACATCCTTCTAAAGCTTAACATTTCAATTTTGACTGAATCTTCTGCTTTACTATCACCATTAAACTTTTTGTTCTGCAAGTTGTGCTTTAGGTCAGGTTCACCTTTTGTATTGAATGGAGTTCTCTGTTGTGTCTGTGAGAACAACGAGCTATATTCTGTTACTCCCACTACTCCCTTGCCATGGACCCAAATGAAGAAACCAGCTCAATATCTATTTTCACCTCTTTTGAACTAGTTCAGTGGGGACTACTTTGGGCAGTTTTACTTTCTTCTCAAGGTGGTGTGAATTAGACCTAATCACTGCCTGACTTCAACCACAAGACAACCTTTATGGCAATACTTATAAATTGCTTCATGTGCTGGTATTACGCTTTAAAGGTAGTGATCCTGATTTAAGGTGTTGCAGTAATGTTACAGGATAACACAGGAAACCAGTTCTGCTGAAATGAATGGAATTCTGATAGCGGGACTATAAAGCGTGGTGATAATTCTGATAAGCTGTGATCTTGCCAGCACCACTAAGTATGCTGCAGGTGGCAATTTATAGATGGACAAGGGAGAGAGGAACTTGCAGCAGGTTCTGGTTTAAGAGTACTTAAATCTCTGGAGAAATGACAACTTTTACAGCCAGAATTGAAGCTTTGCTGGTACATTCTGGTGATCATGCTGTTGCTGCTTAACACTTAACACTTCTGACAATTTTTATGTTAAGAGAGTTTCAAGTCTTCCTGCCTTTAGAGACCATAGTAGGTGCTCCAGAAATTGAAACCAGCAGGAGGCTTGTATTTGTGGCCAAGTTCTGTGCTGGTCAGGAACACAGAGCTATAGAAAACATAAATTATCATAACATGAGCACAGACTGAAAGCATTCTAGCTTGTTCCCAAGGTTTAGATGTAGAAACTTTTGCAGGGCAAACCACATAACTTTTCTTGAATACAATGGGTGGGAGACCTAGTTATTTAAAAACAAGAATAAAGGCAGTTAAAAGAAGTATGTGGAGAGGCCAGTCTAATACTACCACCGCTCCCAAAATTACTCACCTTAAGTTTTAGGCTCGTTTTCAGTTGTTTTATTTCTAATTTCATTCAAATGTGTTGCTTGCTAACTTGTACCATTCCTACTTTTCCCTACTTGGACCTAAATCATTGTTTTGATCCCAGCCAATGCAAATGTGCAATCTGATAAACTGCAGCTAATTTTAATGTTAATAATTAAAAAACCAAGCACCTACATGCTGGCTTTTAGAGATGTGCAGTTACCCTTTGACAGAGTTCTCAAGTCCTAAGGACTTGTCAGGTAGTTATGAAAAGGATGAAAGATGCTCAGCTATATTATGTATCTTCTGAAGCCCACGGTGTGCTTTGTAGGCAACGGATACTGTGCCTCTGTGCCTTTAGTCTCATTCTCTGCTAAGTTTACTTCTCTGCCAAATGTGCAGTCATGCATCTTAACAATGAGTAGTCCATGCTCTGAAAACTTATTTTCTTTGAGCTGCAGTTTCCTGATGTAGGTTGGAAACCAGAGGGCACACATAGAGCTGAAATAAGGTGATAGGCTGAGAACTAGGGCAAAGCAGGTAAGGTTTATTGTTGCTACTGGATATTTGTTTCCCTCTGATCCCTTTTCCACATTGCAACTGTTAAAATTTGCAAGTTGTCAACCCTCAAGAGGACCCAGCGCTCCTGGTGCCGAGTAACTTGTGCTATCGTGGCCTCTTGAGGTTTAAAAATTACAGCCCCATCTACATTGCAAATAGGCATAAGATATTCAATGTTGTTTAGGGGTAAAGCATATATATTCCATACACCTATTGAAATTCAGGGTTGATGTACGTCTTGTACTCAGCAATTATAAACTACCAGTCATAACAACGCTGCCTTGACTGCATAATGACCTGTAAAAAGAAAAGGAGCCACAGAAGTTCTTCTATATCTTAATCCACTCCTTTTATGAGGTTGAGTTTTGATAAATAGGTACATTCAGAGTTCAAAATCTCAACGCTTTCCTTAAATAATACGGCTTTAAAATGTTAGCTTTTACCATTCTCCTTTGCTTCAAAATGAATATGTACTGGAAAAAGGAATATATTTGGGGAAGGTGTAGCATAAGTCTCATTGCTTCTAGCAAACTGTTGCAACTTGTGTTTTTATTAGCTTGCTTCTGTTAAGTGCCTGCAGCAGGATTCTTTCAGCATTGTGTCCGTGGTGCAATAAATAGGTCAGGCATCCATTAGAAAGCAGAGAAAGAGGCTGTTTACCAAGTAGTTTCCTGTACGAGTGGAACTCTGAGAACTGACATTTTGTTGAAACGCAGCTGGTGTTTAAATAAGTTTGAAAGCTTTGCTTGCTGCCTGCTGAGAACCCCTAAAGTGATGCAATGCTTTTAGGTTAGAATTAATGTGAGCTTTAAACGTATACATCTTGCTAATTAAGTGTTTGAATTTCTGTAGCATTTTAGAATAGGAGTACAGACAGCTTCCTCTAAGGTAGCTTATCAGAGTAGCCTTGGAAGTGCGAGTTTCAAGAACGTACAAAAACTCTTCCTTGACTACAAAGAGTATCGTAAGCAGCAGTACATCAGTGGTTTTTTTTACCTTGTATCATTCGGTTTTAACTCCCACAATCTCCTTAGGTCTTTCTTGTAAAGCTCATACTTATTAGAGTAACATTGACTGACTGATGACACTAATTTCACACAGTCGGGGCTCTCACTAATTTCATTCTGGGAAATCTGTCAGCATTCTACTACTTTGCTTTTATGGGATGCCAGAGATACACGGAGTTCTTAGCTGAACGCTTAACAAAACACCCTGTGCACTTCTTGTTCTTGGTTATAAAGGACAAAGGGAATAAATAAAAATAGCTGATGATGCATGGGGATAAGAGAAGGTTGCTGCAGTCTGCTCATTTTGGTAAACTTCTGTGAGGGTGAATAAACAGTTTGTTGTGGGCTGGAGCATGGGGTTTGGCAGGCGTATAGAAATAAAACTTCTGAGCACTCGGAGTACAAATTTTTCTGGTAGTCATAATGGTCCCTGAGATAAAGGCATTCTGGCCTCAGTCGAAAGGCTGAGCAGAAGAACAAGTCCTTTGTTGATAACACCTCGTACTTGTGTTCAGTTATTGCTACTTCCTGATAAATAGGTTCATTCTTCTATTCAGGCTTATGTAGATATAAACATACAGTGTAACTTACACTTTCTTAACAGTTTAACGTACCTTTAGCAGACACTGAACTGTAAATCTTCAAGTCTTCATAAGTATCCTTTCGCTCTTGGATTTGTCAAGTGCAGTATGCCTGCTGTACCCACATGGGGTACGTAGAGGGACAGCTGTTTCAAACCAAAGATGATGGACGTTTGTACCCACAGAGTTTACAGAATTATTTTGGGATTTGGAGAAAAACTACTTCTACCTATTAATTTGATCTGTCAAAGGAATTCAGTGGTTTAGTGATGGTCTCCTGGCTCTATCCATACTGACTAGTGTGTGCTAATGGTGGTTAAAACATGGTAAATAAGCATTTTACAGTTCATATATGCCTCCCAGAACACAGCATTTGCCCAAAGAGATGGAAATAGCTGAATGAAAAGAGGTGAATAAGGGCACGATGGCAAATAAGGTGTTCTTTAAACGCTGTGCATTCACCAGTACTCACATAATGCTGTTTCTTGCTTCCCAATCTAAAAATTACTCCAGAGTGCTATGAATTAATGAACTTGCTTCTCTTTTAAGGGTAATCTTGCATATTAATTTATATGTGTTGGCACTCAGAGGATGAAGTTCAGACACTGGCATGGCAGGTTTTGGGGGAAAATGGACCCCCTTTCTTAAGGGGCACAGGTGGAAGGGAAAGTCAGGAGATGAAGACTAACAGAAGGTCCATTAGAAGACCTAATTCCTTCTGGCTGAGCCCAAAATGGCCACCGCATCCCAGTGTTCAATACTCTACAAATGATGGACATGCTGGATTTCTGGGCGTTTTTCCTTTGAGCAGTTAGACACACACAGGGATTATATATTGTACGTACACAAACCCAAATGTTGATTCTGGCTCTTCCTGAACATGCAGTGTAAGTGTGGGCAGTATTTACCTGTTGCAGCTCAAGGTCTTCCAGCAAGCAAGTGGGACATATTGGAATGCTGTCTCTAAGAGCAAACCGTCAA
This sequence comes from Myiopsitta monachus, assembly GCA_017639245.1. Lineage (NCBI taxonomy): Eukaryota > Metazoa > Chordata > Aves > Psittaciformes > Psittacidae > Myiopsitta > Myiopsitta monachus. Next base: position 110,122,907 of record CM029917.1, on the reverse strand, counting down.
GGCCTGACAGGAAGTGGGACCACAAGGCTGGTGCAAAACTAAACATCTGTTTAGTTTTAACATCACAGAGCACAAGTGCACAATGATAATTCATCTTAAACAAACTGATTTTTCCTCTTCTCCCTCATTTTGTTTTACTGGTAGGTCTGAACTTTCTGCTTTCCCTAAGCTTTCTTTTAAATAGCTATTGCTTTCATCTGCAGCTCTGCACTAGCGCTTATTCTAGCTTTCTTCCAGTATGTCCAGGCTGCCAAGCCTCTCCTCTCAGGCCACGGGTTTTGTACTTTTGCTCTCATAACAGTAATCACCTGGGGAACAATATTTACATTCCTGAATTGCTCACCCGAAATAGGAAGTTGGGTGGAAACAGTCTGTCCTACATAACTTCCATTGCTTCCTGGTTTGGGTGGGAGAGGAAGTAGGAGTACTGAAACACTGCTAAAGAGTCTGTTCTCATGGTATTGATGGCCTAAGTGTGCTTAGTAGAACACAGAATTGGGGAGGAGGGGGACCTTATCTAGACTTTATTTCTTTAATTCAACACATGAAATGGGCAATTGGAAAATCCTATCTATTCCTAAAGGTAATTTGTAACTTTAAATAGATTTTAAGACTCTGTAAAAGAGGAAACACTTACCAAAACTCTTAAGATATTATGTGGTATCTTCCCCATAATGCAAACTGCGGAGAAAATAACAGCGTCGCAAGAGTTTTCTAGACTAAAGCAAGGCTAGAAGTTCACTATAGCGCTAATTCCATGCTCAGTCTACTGTGCAACATCTGTGCACCGCTGAAAACAGGAACTTCAGCACAAATGCTGAACTAATCATCCAGTTTAAAGGCTAAAGGCTATTCCTGCACACATAAACTCCAGCTTGAAAATTGGTGATCTTGACGACTAGTCTTTCAGATGGGGTTTTAAAGTAGCTGAATATCCGTATAATCTGATGGTAATTCTCTGGTTTCTTAGTATTAATTTCCTGAAAAACATGAATGTTTGTATTTTTACTTTAAGTTTCTGGTAATTCTGTCCCTACTTTCAAATCTCCAAGTTTTAAGCTTTGTGTATATGTGCTATAATCAGTGTGCTTGAAAGTACAAAAGCTTCTTCTCAAGTTCTACCTAAGATTTTTATTTCCCTGGCAAAACAATCTATTCTTAAGGTGTTTTCAACCACATTACCCTGCAATTCTCTGTAGTCTGCACAGAAAGTGATATTGCTTTCTAGCCTATAAAAAGACTAAATCATTTCTTCAAAAGTAAACCTTCTCTCAAATGTCGGTGTAAACAAGGTGGATATTTGAACATTCTTAATGTTTAATGGTTTGGAATAGCTGATTATCAGACTGCATTTCTCTTACTTGGAAGTGGATGCCACAGGAGTAAATGCGATACATTGAGCTTGCGTAAGCAGACGCATTTCTTCTAATAATTGTAGATCTGTCATCCTGGATGCAGGTGAGGTGAGACTTCATGCTACAGTAACTTCTGATTTCTAGAAGTTACAGTGTATAACTGAGCTCTCAGTCGTTCTTGCATTCACATTTCCAGGGTGTACTTTTCAAGCCATTCAAATGCATCACCTCTTGGACTTCATGTCTTGAGAGCAGAATCTAGAGTTTCTCCGAAATCTGACTTAATTATGTAAACTTCCTTGCTTTAGGACCAAGGCTATCTAATAAAGGTATAAATTCTGTATTTCAGACATGCAAGAAAGCATTTCAGTCAGGCTGAGGGAAGCCAGCTGGATGAGGTTCGACAAGTGATGGGAATGTTGGCCTTTCCTTCAGACACTCATATCTCCCCCTATAAGGTAAGGATCTGTTTGAAACTCAGTGGTACAGCAGAATAATAAAATCCAGGTTGCAGTGGTTTTTCCTGACAGGAAAATACACTGATAATCTGCAGATCAAATTGTTGTAAGTTTACTTTCTAAAATCCACCTTTATAATAGTCCTTAACTGTAATAACCAGTTCTTGCCTGTACACCAACCCAGGTAGTAGTTGTGTTGTAGTTGGATCTTAATAGTAACACAGATTCACACCAAACTAGGTTTACTACAAGCCCAGTAGTAAAGATCTGTGGGACTGGAAGCATAATAAACTAATACGTAGTAAGAGGTAGAAGATGGGGAAGCCCAAAGCAAATCAGTTCTGTTCAAGATACTTGGCTGTGTCCTCATACACTAGCAGCAGTTCTTAATTCTACTTCTTTTGGAATGAAGAAAGGGAAGATTATTTGAATTATCTGAAAGCAGTATTTTTGATGCTTAAAAATGTGTGTTCATTTATTTGGATTATACAAATTAATGTAGATGTTAACAGTAATATCTACGTCTAAATTTGAGTCAAGCAAAATTCGTAGGTAGCTGCTATTTCTGTGGATTTTGAGTTTGTTCTGTGGTTGTGTGCTAATTCACTTGGGTTTTTTAACTTGACATTGGAGGCAGAAGGTAGACAAGAGTTGAGGTGGCAAAGCAAGACGACAATCCTCTGAAATGCCAAGCCAATATGTGGCAATGCCAGTGTAAGCGTGTGTTAAACAATTGATAATGAAGTCAGTGGTTTAACAAAACGCACAAAAGAAACCAACCCACAGAATTAATGTGAGATTCCTGGAGTCCTGGAAGGATCCTGGTATTATGGATTCTACATTTGATGTGAGTTACAAGCATAAGGGATAGATGAGTTAGAAGACTGGGTTTAAGATGCAGTTTATTGTTTCAGTAGTTAGGAATAGGCAGAAATAAACCCCCTGTATTCTGTTCTAAGTATGAGTGGAATGTTTCAATGAGGGAGGCCAAGGAGAAAAGCAAGTATTGTCTCACATACAGCAATACAATTGGAACAAACTCTGTACTTCTTTATGGATTGTACTTAAAACATTCAAGTGTATTGAAGTTATATTTTGGGTCCTCAATAATTACCTAGCTAAACAGAGTGCATGCTAGTTTGGAAATACTTTTGTTACGCTGACGAAGAGTTCTGTGCATAAATGGCTTCTTAGAATGGCTTTAAGTAAAATTGCTTTTAAATCTGTGAGCAAGTTTCTCAGATCATAATATCTCTAATTAGTTGATTTTTATTAAACCAAGGGAAGAAGTGTCTCCTATAACCAATGAATAGAAGCTTCTCTACCTCATTGCCTATCTTTTAGTACTTTAAGGAAACCATATTTAATGTTGTAGCAAAAGAAGCTATTTTCTCTTGGTATCATGTGAGCAAGTTTATGTAGCTGTGGCTGGAATTATTCCAGTTGGACTCTTAGTAAGCTGCTACTTTTGTGTTCATCATCTAGGACCCTAATCACAGGTTTTTCTCAGTCATTAATAGCACTTTCTCTCTTTATTATGGCTCTGTTGTAGGCTCTGTCTGTTCAACCTTCCCAAGAATTGCCTTGAGGTCAGAACAAAAAGCTTCATCCTGGAACCCCGGGAACATTCTGGCCTTAGATGGGGAAGGTCATAGAGCAGACAGACATGGAGTCTGGTGGCTGAAATGGTGCTTTTTGCATTACAGAATTCTGCAAACAGTACATATTACAAAGAGGTATCTGCAGAATTAGCCTGATTTGAGATAAGAAACACTTCTGACTTCTCAACGTTAATGGTTCAGAGGCTACAGAGGAAACATTCCACAATACTAGCGTTGCTCTATAAGCAGGCCAGCATTCTAGAAAGCTAAATGCAAGCAATAGCCTTACCAGGATTTGCATCCCTTAGTTAGGACACTTGGTAGATGGCAGATGGAGGCTGAATATTAAACCGTTTTAAATAACACTTGATTTAAACTGTGTTTCTAGTAAAATCATGTTAAAAGGTACTTCTAAACAAGTACATTTGCATGCATTAGTATGTATAGTTCTGTTTTGTGATGGATTCAGTCTAGTGAGTTTTGCACAATTTACCACTCCCAAGCTGTTCTCCCCTGGGACAATTCCATTGAAAACAACTTATAGTTGTGTTGTTTTTTAACAGGATCTCCTGGACCCCGCTCGATGGAGAATGCTGATCCAACAGTTTAGATATGATAACTACAGACTACATCAGCTGGGAAACAATTCTGTTTTTACTATAACACTCCAGGCAGGCCTTTCAGCTATAAAAACACCGTATCCTTTAACGCACATACTGCTGTCCAGTGCGAAAGAACGTAGTGGGTTTTTTGTTCTATGGCTTCTTTTCAGAGAGCTCAAAGAGGGAATGTGACGCTTGAATATTTTTGAGTTGTTTAAATGGATTCTGAACTAGTCTCTCCATTAAACTAAGGAGAGAGTATAATAAATGGCTTAAGAAAAGCCGAAACCAAAATGAAGGTGACATTTACCTTGTGTTTACCTACTAGGTTGTATTTCCATGTGCCTGAAGTTAGTGAATGTATCTGCAAAGGTTAGTGAGCTGGGGCAGGATTGTTATTTTAAGCACTTATACACAAATTTACCCTGGGTTCATGTCAGTATTTTAGTACATTGTACATCTTCTGAAACTTAGTTGGAATTGCTGCACCCCCTGGTGCAGATGGCTGGTGCTACTGAAGTGTTCTAAATCGGGAGTTTTACTTGTAGAGGGTGCTGGGCACTTGTTGCTCACTTTGTTCCTTGAAGCACTTGATTCTTACATATATGCAGTAAGCTTGAATTAAATGGTCCTGTCTATTCTCTAGCCTGGGCTGTATTTCCATAGTTCACTTTTCCCAGTGCCTCTCATTAACCATTGTTGCATTCTGTGGTGGTTGTTCCTTACCTTGCTGTTAAACAGACAGTGTTACAAAGAGGATGGGAGCTCAAAAAACCCAGACTGCCCTGTGTGTAGCAAATCCCTGAACAAGCTGGCTCAGCCCCTGCCTATGGCACATTGTGCCAACTCCCGACTAGTCTGCAAGATTTCGGGGGATGTAATGAACGAAAATAATCCTCCTATGATGTTACCAAATGGATATGTCTATGGATACAATGTAAGTGTTGAAATCAGTCACTTGGCGCTGCTGGTTTAGACTTCAGTTAGGGTAACTTTCCATATCCAAATGAGAGCTTATAAATGCAGTCAGGAAGCCAGAAGGATCTCCTGCATGAACAGCAGAAAAGTAACTTCTTGTAGCAGTTCCTAGGAGACTACATGCTTACATTGTTCTTTACAGAAGCTAATGTCTGAACATACGAATTTATAGCGTGAAATCAATTGGTATTGGAAGTCTTTCTCTGTGGAGAGTGATAATCATAGAATCAGAGCTGTTTGGGTTGGAAGGGACCTTAAAGATATACAGAATAAGTAATTTTTGTGGGCAAAGCCTTGACCTCAGCCTATAACATCATATATTTGATAGTTAAATAATGCTTTGAGTTATTACTGTGACTGTTACCTGTTCATTTCACTCTTTTTCAGTCTCTGCTTTCTATTCGTCAAGATGACAAAGTAATTTGCCCAAGAACCAAAGAAGTCTTCAACTTCTCACAAGCTGAGAAAGTGTACATCATGTAGGTCCATACAACTCCTGATGAAGTGCCGCTGGAATTTTGACACAGTGTATATTGGCATACCCTGTACGGGGGGGGCCTTAATGTGTGGCAAAGAAGCAAAACCTGCCACCTTGGGGATCAGACCTGTCGGTGGCATTCTTGTTTCTTGCGACCAAAGATCAATAAGCAACAATAAACACTCTTTAAAAACAAAACAGGAAAAAAAAAGAGAGGAATTATGACTTAAGTTTGTACTTGAATAAAAACGAAAACGAATTTTGATTGTTGAGGTTTTGTAACAAGGTCACAAATTGGACTCTTCTCAAAAGTATTTTCATCTTCTTTAAAGGATAAATTTCTTTAAAGATGGACACTTGCACTGGGGGAAAAGTTACAACAGAGTTCAAATTAAATCCATTGTTCTTCCCTCTTTTTCACAATTGTCCAAGACCCTTTTGTTAGCAAAGATTTCAGTGCTACCAATATGTTCTCCTTGAAGCTCCTCTTTGCCTTCTTTATGATCCTCTTGTGAAGTTCTCCTGAACATGAATTCTTTAACTTATTTCTGTGGGAAGGTACTGATGTCTTTGATGCAAGAGTGGCTTCTCTGGAGGACCAGCTTTGAAGGAGTACAAAGGCTTTTTCCAAACCCAAATCTTTTAAGGAGGTTGCTTAAGTATCAAGAGGAACTGAGAACATTTCAGGCAAAATCCAATGCTTGTTTAAATGTTCTTTTTCCAGTCTACCATAGTGTTAAAGTCCTTCTAAAGTTATTAGTTATGTGCATAGGGTTCAATATGAAATCATTAGTGCTACTGCCTTATTTCTTGCTTTGAGAATGTACTCACATGAAAATGAGCTGGTATTCTTAAGTGTTGGGCAAAGTTTCTGAAGATGCCTTGCAGGATGATTACATAATTTTAGGGTCTAAATAGTCTTCATTACTGAAACTAATAGTTCAATTTTAACAACTACAGAACACATCCTTATGACTTTTCAAACAGAATTAAACCATTGTAGTTTAAACAAAACCATATTGTAGAGGTTTGTATTTAGCGCTTATTTTTGCATGTTGATGTTGATTAGCTAATAAAAGATTGTAAATGTACAACATGTTAATAAAAATCGTTTTCCATTTCTTGATTATATAAACCTAGAAAGCTGCTTTGTATTTCAATGTGGGAAACCAACCCTTTTGTAAGGGTCTTTCTTCAAAGGAAACAACTTCCATGTGTTGTTTCTTAGTGTTCCACAGGATGTAAAGATACACACCCAAACACCACCACAGCTGTACCTGTTCTTGCTTCTGGCAGTTCTTGAGCTTTTTAGTCAAGTAACTCTATTTGGTTTAGGCTTTCATATCTGAACAGTCCACTCCCAATCAACCATCTTTTTTTGTCACTTCCAGAAGCTTGCCTAATGTCCTAATGACTTTCTGATAACAACAGGTTGTGGGAGGTGTTAGGTGCCAGGTTTTGATGCGTAACCCAGTGCCTTAAAGAATGCTGACAAATAACTCTATCCCTGGTCAACACACAGAGAACGGATGCAATCCGTTCCTGAGCCAGCAGCTCTGAAACTGTAAATACACTGGCGTTTCCAGTGAGGTATGGCTGAAAAGGCTCCATTTTCAGGAAGCATTCCTGTTCTGAGGTGTCCGTATCGCAGGAGCACTGCAGAGCCACCAGCTTGTTCCTGCACTTACTGCTGGAGGGGTTTGTCTCCCTCAGCATTTTAGTGATTCCTTCGGACAAGAGCAATGTGCCAAGAGTAGGTGTTGGCAGATAATGAGTAGAACTTGCATCAGTAGCTGGAGTAATTGACTATCAGTTAAGCAGTGTCTGATTTCTTCCTCCTGGGGCAAGAGCTGAAGCTTCATCAGCTCACAAGGGGAGAGGATGTCAGCCTGGGGCACAGCATTACTGGAAGTCAAATGAATAGCTTCTCTTTTGCTTTGACAGACCCTTCACAGCAGGGGTAACTGGGGATGCAACCCTGGGTTTTCCTGCTTCACGGAAGAGCATAGAAGGCCAAAGCAGGGAGGAAAGGGTAGATTTGTTATCAGCCCTGAGGAAATGTATGGTAAGGGCACAACAATTGTAGGGTCTGGAAATTGTTGCTTTCACTTCTTTTAAGTGCTAGTTAGAGCTGTGGCTTCCTGAGATTTCAGCCCTTTTTGCTTTCTGTGGCCGAAGCAGAGTGGTGGAGAAAGCCCTGTTCCCAAAACAAATAATGTGGGAAGGGAGAGCAGAGCAGTTGGGTTATGGAGAGTATCACTTCAGAGGGACTGCTGCCAGCCCGAGCTCTGAGCTGCTGATGGTGTGTCACAAAGACGGTGTTCAGAAGGAGCAAAGGGGAGCTTTGGCTGTTTGTTGGCCGTGACTGCTTGCTTTAGGAACCTGCAGTCAACCAGCTTGTTCCGACTACAGGAGACCTGTTTGACACGGGCAGTCGCGGCCTCCTGGCTGGCCCCTGCGGGCTGCCCCCAGAATAGGCTCTTCAAGCCTGGCTTCCTCCTTGAGTTTGCTCTGCCATGACTAGAAGCCTCCCAGCTCTGTGAGCGTTGGAAGCGGCGTCAGGAACCGATTGCTTCAGTGTGGCTTGGAGTTCATTCTCCGACCGCTTTCTGCAGCCTTGAGCTCGCAGCGCAGCAGAGCTGTCAGCTCAGCCCATGGATCATGGGTGGTTTCAGGCGTGGAACCAAAAGCCATGTGTGACTCCTCCCGGGTACAGGCTTACTGCCTGTAAGCACCGCTTCCGTAACTGTTCCACCTGTGGGTGTGCCAAGAAGAGGACTTTGAGAGCAGGGTTTGTGTCATGCTGAAGGTGAGGCAGGGTTACAGAGGATTACTCAACAGTGGGAGGTTTGGGTAGAGGCCCTGTTAAGCCTGTCTCATCCTAGTGAGATCTTGCATAGAGGTAAGTTCATAAAGCATAGGATGGGGAATCACACAACCTGACTGTAACCAGATGTGAAACTTCGGTGAATATGGCCATGACCTGCTAGATAGAAGCTAAGCTGCTTCTGCCAATTCCATGTCTTGGCGTGTTACCAGTGGTGCCTGTGCTTTGTATCAATCAGAGTGGCCGTTGCCTCCTTTAGCTGAGATTCCTCGGCTTCTTTATGGATGACCTGCAGCATCTAAATGTCTGGCAGTGTGCCGAGGTGGAAGACAGAAGACAATCCATGTATTTCCTCAAAGGCACAAGTTACGGCCTGTACAATGAAGGACTTAGGCTCTACATTACTGATGGGCCTCTTCCATTTCCGAGCTATCTCTTTGCAAGGTCTGGCTGAGCTGCAGATGAGCAGTGTCCTTCACTGTGATGGTTTTTCAGTCTTGCAAAGCGACGTAACAAATTGAGGCTGGGGATTTTGGTTGATGTTTGTGTTCCTTCAAACAGGAACCCCAGTTTGTCCCCATTGTGGTCAGGAGAGGTTGGGGATTGCCTTCATCTCTCCTGTTCGTTGTAGTCCAAACCCCTGCCCTAAATGCTTCTCCAGTGTTGCGAAAGGAGAGGGACGTGCTATTTGTACCGGTAACTGTCCACGATGCCACGGGTCTCTTTGATACCTCTTTCAGCTTCAAGTGTTCCATTATCCCCCAGGCTGAGAAGGGTTCAAGATGTGATCGCATTTTGTAGGTAGGAAAGAAGTTGATACTATGCTCAGGCAAAACATTTTGCGGGGAGCTTTAAAGAGTGATGGGCTGCTACGGTTTGGGTCTTTTTTATATCAGCATGTCCTTGTCTGCTCATTAATAAGATTAATTTTATAGGGAAAACCATCATTTAGGACAGGAAGAATGAGAAAATTGTGTCCAGTTGGTAGTCAACAAAAGGAAGCCACCGAACATGCTCATCAGGGCACTGCTGAGGGAAAAGTAACACTGTGGCTTCCTTCTTTTCTGCATGGGGTATCCTGAGCAGAGCGGGTTGGGGGCCACACCAGACGCTTCTGTCAGGGCACGCGTTGAGGCTACACTATGGTTCCATGCACCAGGTGTCCGGTAGCACCCTGAGGTCACTTGGCATAGCAAAATGGCTGAATCAATTCCGTCCTGGTTTCCATGTCCTGTAGCAAGGTGTTGGGCTCTGCTCGGCACGTCGTTTCTCCTTGCTGTGTCCTGGAGCCTGCAGCAGGATGAACACCATATCCCAGCAGCAGGCTAATGAGCCTTCGGGGCTTCCCGCTTCAGCCCTGTACTCCTGGGGCCAGAGTTGTTGGTTGCATTCTCCAGCACACTCCACTTTGGGGCTATTTTGATGTTGTTTGCCTGGCCGTGAAGAGTGATTTTTCCATGGTTTGACTTTCTGATGTTGGGTACAACCTACACCTTTATTGGCAAACCTGGGCTTTAGTGACAACATGGTTTAGTGCAAGGTGTCCCTGCCCATGGCAGGGGGTTGGAACTGGATGATCTTAAGGTCCTTTCCAACCCTAACTGTTCTATGTTCTCCCAGCTGCTTAGCTCCATGCTTTCCAGTTTAGCGCACTGAACAAACCCCAGCCCAGATGAACTGGGTAGTTGATCAAGTCTGATCAGAATTGGAGCATCTCTGTTCTGGAGACAGGCTGAGAGAGCTGGGGTTGTTCAGCTTGGAGAAGAGAAGGCTCCAGGGAGACCTTAGAGCAGCTCCCGGTGCCTAGAGGGGCTTTGGGCAAGGGATGTAGGGACAGGACAAGGGGAATGGCTTTAACCTGCCAGAGGGGAGACTGAGATGAGCTCTTAGGCAGAAGCTCTTCCCTGTGAGGGTGCTGAGGTGCTGGCACAGGGTGCCCAGAGAAGCTGTGGCTGCCCCATCCCTGGCAGTGTTCAAGGCCAGGTTGGACACAGGGGCTTGGAGCAACCTGCTCTATGGAAGGTGTCCCTGCCCGTGGCAGGGGTTGGAACTGGAGGAGCTTTAGGGTCCTTCCAACCCAAACCATGCTGTGATTCTAGAGTTTGCTCAGCCTACTATTCTAGAAAGTGTACTGCATCCATCAGCACAGTGGCTCCTGAGCCGCAGGCTCCTCTAAAGACGGCTGGAGTACTACACAGGAAGAAAACCCTGAGGAGTGGGCTGCCGAATGAGACTGGTTTAGCACTGGAGTTCGCTCAGCAGTTCTTTAGGACCTAACCTGAAAGAGCCCTCATTCTACGCTGTGATCACGGAGGGCTTTGAGCATCCTTGACACAGAGAAATGCAACCTGAGCGTGGTGCTGCCATCAGGAGGAAGTAGCGAGGGCTATGAAGGGGGCTGGCACCACGTGGCTGGAAGCTGGAGTAGTGTCCTGCTTGCTCGTGGCTGTTCCTCTTACACTGGAGCTGGAGCAGAGGGTGCACTGAGATGGTCAATGGAGCGGAGCAGAAATCTCTTCCCAGCCCGGCTGGCTCAGGATAAAACATCTCCTTTATTCCCAAATTAATGTGGAAAACCAAAGCAGGTTAAGGGAGGAATAATACCCGAGGGGCTGAAACCCACCTCTGTACCTACTCCTTTGACCCTATTTCCTATCCCATAAGATTAAGCTTTATTCTGTGCATTCCTCAGGGAAATGGTTTATCTACAGAGCAGAGGAGCAGATTTTCCCAGGGAGCTCATCCGAGTTCCCAACCAGGGCTTTTTCCTGACGGAGCCAAAAGGAAGAATGAGGCGAGAAAGATGATAAACTCCATTCACTGCAGGACAAAAAGATCCTTAACTGACTTCAATACTTTGGTCCCCACCCATGGAGATTGAGAGGGATCCTGTAGACAAGTTCCCCAAAAGGAAATAAACAGATAACAGAATCAGTCCACAATTTCCTCGACCTCTGCAAACCACAGCAAGACAAATCACGCAGAAGAGCCAAGACCATTGCTGGGGGAAGCTCTTGGGTGTGTGCATGTGTGCCCCATGTGGAGATGTCTCCCCTGGTTAAAGTGGCGGCTTTAAGGACTCAAAGCACAGAAATATGTTACTAAATATTGAAGGGGACGAGGGGGGAATTGGTCTCAGGAAAGCTCAATTTGTCCTGGATGCAGTCATTGAGCAGTACGTAGGGGTCTACATTAATTCTCTCCAGGTACGCCATCACCATGCTTCGTGCTGTAATCGGAATCATAGGATCCCAGAATGGTTTGGGTTGGAAGGGACCTTGAATGGGATGAATACCAACAGGTATGTGATCTCACCTTCTGAGAGGGTCAGACCGTGAAGAATAGGTGGGAATTGGTGTTGCTGATGCAAATCCGTCGGGGTTTTGTTTTCCTGCAGGAGCACTCTGTAAGTGTTGATCTCAGACACGCATAAGCTCTGATGATGCAGACTTGGTGTGTCTGTTTACTTTGAATTTCACCGTCACATCCATTGCCAGCTCTCGAGCCTCAGTGACGCCTTCTCCTACTGCAAAACCCAGTGAAGAAGGAGGGTGCTGTGTTCATCGCAGAGGTCAGTCGTTCAGTTTAACTACTAGGTGTAGAGAAAAGCTACAGCTGAATTGCCGGTTTGCTCCTTCAGTGCAGAACAGACCTCCTTAGGCACACCTTACTTGTCTAGTTTCTGTAACACCTGGGAAGAATGTCACCTGCCCTGTTGAGAGAGAAATTATCCTTCCCTGGGCCAAAACACATTCCCTGTCTCTCTGTGTGGAGCCCTCCTCTGAGGAGGTAAAACTGAGAGTTCCTCATTGAAGTAGGATCAGCGGTTGCTGTATCCAGGAATACCTCTTTGATTCTACACCAATTTGCAAAGGATAATGACTGGGTTCTTTGCGTCAAGAACCATAAATAACATAGCTGTGGTCTCTGTGTGTGAGGATGAGACGCTGAATTCAATCTTGATCTGGATGCGGTATTTGTCTTCATTCTTCCTCTCCATACCTGGTATTTCCAAGAAGAGCATGAAAAGAAATCAGAGCGCTGGTACCGTTTTGGGGCCAACAAAGCCAACATTTCTATTGTGATGTTTTGCAATAATAGTAAAAGCTGTTATTGCAAAGTAACACCTCTGCTTCGGACCCAGCGAGTCTAAAATGAATCACTATCTTCATTATTTCACCCCATAAGAAAAAGGAAACCATCAGAATTGTTCTTGCAGCTGAAGTAAAGAGTATGGCCTGGCTGCATATTGAAAGCAGCAAAATAGAGCTTTGGGATCCTCCAGAAAGTCTCACGCTCAATGTAAGCGATCCTAGGTTGGAGCAGATGATCCTAGAGGTCCCTTCCAACCTGGGAATTCCACGACTAAAATATCTAGGCTACAACACAAAGTATCGTAGGGCAATGAATATTCCCAACCTTTACGCAACCCCCATGAAATACCCCAGCATGGATCAGTTCTGTTAAAATCCCCAAGATTAAAAATGCCACCGCACGAATTCCTATGCTCCAGACAGCTTCCCTGCTGTGGGCAGTCAGAGGGCTGCTCCGACAGATTCCACCATTAGAGGAGCTTTGCGATGGCCCTTATCTGTCCCTAGGGAATTGAGCCTTGACACTGGGAGCATTCTCAGACACTTGCTTTTACCTCAAGGACTCTTCAAAGCGCTGCAGCGTCCTTCTTCTTCAACTCTACTTGCAGAATACTCTCCCTCCATCCCGTCCTCTCTCCCGGATCCACTGCCCACTTCCCAGCAGGAGTAGCCAAGGCTCCGTCTTGAACACGTATTGCTGGAGTCACCCGGTTTTCCATGTCCTGCCCCCTCTGCTTTGGGTAACACTTCTTCTCTGTAACTTCCGGCTTTCCAAAGGGCCCGGAGGGGTTGATCTGCCATGCCCTGGTTTCAGGTGTGGAGCCTCAAAGCTGTTTACAACCCCGCGTTGCTTGGGTAGAGCACGTCCGTCAGAAAAACTTGGCCGTGAGACAGAGGCTCTGTTTCCTCCCTGGTAAAATACGTGCCTGGTTTCCAGTTTGGATTCATCTTTTGTTTCTTGTGGTTTTCACTGTTACACTTGAGGTCATTTAATACAGGATATTTTCCCCTGAAGATCCTTTTATTTTAGGGACAAGTTACCTCTCTAATCAAAACTGCTTTATTATCTTTACTTATAGGCACTATTGTATCTCTTCCTTTTCTGCACTTTATTCTCACAACCTTCCTATACATCACCGACCCTTTAAAACGAAAGCTTGTATTATTTCAGTATTGGCCACGCTCTTCACATGTTATACACAGGTAAATCTCCACTTCTTACAGCTTTTCGTTACCCCTCTGGAACTGTTTAACCCTGCTGTTGCCACAGTACAACTCCATATAATACAGACACACCTGAAACAAGCCGGTGCTTCTGAAACAGTAAGAATTGCTGCTTTTCTAAGCAGTATATCCAGACCGTGGATCAATGTTATGTATATAAGGAAGAAGATCTTTACTGTGAGGGTGGTGAGGCACAGGTTGCCCAAGGAAGTGGTGAATGCTCCATCCCTGGCAGTGTTCAAGGCCAGGTCAGACAGACCCTTGGGCACCATGGTCTAATGCGAGGCATCCCTGCCCATGGCAGGGGGTTGGAACTGGTTGATCTTAAGGTCCTTTCCAACTCAAACCACTCTATGATTCTATTCCCATGCCCTCAGAGCCCGGTGACCTGAGATCCTTTTGGAGACAATATAGTGCATTTTTGCACCATAAGCATTTTGTTCTCCTAAGCACGACAAACAGGTTTTTCTTGCACCATTTAAAACAGAGTCCAAGCAGTGGCTATGAGCATGTGGAGCTGCGAGAAATCCTATTGCTTGTGGATAATTGGGACTCCTCGTTTGCAGTAAGTAAACTTATGCTGTGTTTATACATGAATGGATTTCGCAGTGTTCCCATCATTTGCTCTGGAGCCACTTTAACCACCCCGTGGTTACAGCGCCCGTGGCAGCATTTTGAGAACTCAGTTCACCCTCGTTGGCCTTTCAAGAAAGAGCCACTGCTCTGCCAGGTGCACTCATTTCAGTTTTAATACGATGGGAAACAGAAGGGGTTTCACCAGCTTTTGGGGGCAAGTTTAATAATCCAGCTTTTCCATTAGTTTCTCCACCAGCCCACGCATCTTCCAATGCTCATTGGATTCACTTCCGAGATCCGGGGGGCTTTGTGTTGGGTTTTATTTTGGTTTTAGAGGGTGTTTTATTCATTTTAGGGTTTTTTTTTGGTGGGAGAGTGTTCAGATCAAAGGCAAAGTGTGCCACTAGAGACTTCTAACGCTTTCATGTTTTCCTGAGGTTTTACTACATCCGTTTTCTTCTACAAGCACAGGAAAAGCAGTGAGTTGTTCTGCTCGGAAAACACCTCCATCTTCAGCGCTTGCTCAGAGAGATGCGTTCTCTTTTTAATTGCCATTAAAAGTAGTTCCCTTGATGTGATACTCAAGAATGCTTTCTTCAAATGACATCTTTTAGCTTATTTCATTGCAAGACCGGTCAGGTTAAACACACTGTCTAATTTATTCCCGGCCTGGAAATAGTGTGACCTTGCACATAGCAGGTGCAACAAGAGAACAGGGGAGAACGTGCTTTACCCGGAGTTGTTAAGTGACATTTTATAGCCATATATATATGCTTATATACGTGTGTTTGTGTATGAATATATACAGATAAATATAACCCCAATTGCATTCATGTGGCATCATACATACATTTACATGGAAGTGTGTGTATGTGTGTGTACGGATACAGAAATCGTAATTGCCACCGACTGCTGAAAGCCTCATGGCGTGTGGCTATCTTTTGGAGAGAAGGAGGCTCAGGGGAGACCGTGTTGCTCTCTATAACAGGTGGGAGGTTGTAGCGAGGTGTGGGAGGGTCTCTTCTCCCAGGAAATGGTCTCAAGATGCACCAGGAAAGGTTCAGATTGGCCATTAGGAAAAAATGCCTTCCGAGGCAGGGCCATCAAGCATTGGAACACGCTGCCCGGGGCAGTGGTTGAGCCACTGTCCCTGGAGGTATTTAAAAGACAGGTAGATGTGGCGCTTAGTGCTATGGCCTAGTGGTGGACTCGGCAGTGCCGGGCTGAAGGCTGGGCTCAATGATCCTCAAGGTCATTTCCAACCCAAACGGTTCTGTGATTCTACACTCTTCGCAGGTCACCCCTAAGGTTTTGGATACGGATCCCCAAACCAATTGCCATAGGCCTGTAAGTTCAAAACCTACACTTCAAGAGCAAAAGCAAACAATTTGCTGGCAGTGAAAACGATTCGTTCCTTTGCAGGACAGGTTAAAATACCCCGCAGGGTTTCTAAGGCGGTGTTTGCTCGGAAGAACGGCGATCTCGGGCCCTGCTCTTGCCTCGCTGGACGGGCTGCAGGTTTTCCTGCATTGCCATCTGCTGGGGGCTGCGCCCCAAGGCAGCATGGCTCTGAGGAGCGGGGGGTGCTCGCGTCCTGAAGTGCCTTTTTACTCTCATCTGAAACACAAAGTACTTTATACTGCTCATAGCGCCGTGAGCTTAAATAATCAGTTATGTATTTTTTCCTTAAAACGATAACACTTCAGGGTTTGGGTTTTTTTTTTCTTTAGATAAAAAAGGATCATTTCTAAATACGTTTTAAAACATTTGTTTCCTGACCAAGCAGCAGTGGCTCCCAGCGCCTGAGCCTCTTTGCAGCCAGGTAAGAATGCGATAACAAAGGCAAGAACAGAGTATTTTCCGTGATTCAAGATGATGGAAGGCTGTCACGGTTGCTCAGCTGATATCACTGCTGTCAGCGCGGTTTCCTCTACTATTCCTATACATAAATCTTGTATCTTGCCCACTGGAAATTACTGAGCGCCAGTTTTGTGCTTGTATTTAGAAAAAGAAAACACCCCCCCCCCCAAAAAAAAAAAAACCCAAAAGGACCCCAACGCTGTTCTAGAATTCAAGTTACATGACCAGGAGCAGAACGGGACATTTGGAACTCTGTAAGCCTCCGCCGGAGCCTGTTGAGGGGTCACTCCAGAGTGGACTCATGCATATCCGCAGATCATACAATCATAGAGTCATAGAACGGTTTGTGTTGGAAGGGACCTTAAAGCTCATCCAGTCCCAACTCCCTGCCATGGGCAGGGACACCTTCCACTAGAGCAGCTTGCTCCAAGGCCCATCCAACCTGGCCTTGAACACTGCCATGGATGGGGTATATAGAGCCACAGAGGAACAAAACACCTCCTTAAAAGCATAAAGAAATTAATGGCTCCAGACAGTACACATGACTTACCACCTTCTTCTTGTCTAGACACTTCCTCTTCCTTTTAGTTATACTTTGATATTTACTTCTCTCTCAAACCATGGCCTTTGCACCCTGTTTTTGTCCCGACTACCTCATAATCTCCTCAAGCCAGGGACTTTCCTTCTGCCTGCAGAAACTGACCTGTATAAATAACCTCTTCATAAAAACAAAGCATTTCTTTATCATAACAGTAAAAGCAATTCCCTAGAAAAGCTGTTTTGATCCATGTGGCTTTCTTGGTCGCTGCTCACAAAAGATAATGGAAATACCAAACAGGCCTTGAGTCTGAGAGCGTGCTCGTACGGGCACCCTCCTGCTGCTGCGGGAACACAGGGGACTTTGATGGGTGACTGAGGACTTGCTCCTGGGAATGAGTGATCACAGTGTTGCTGTGGGTTCAAGCTGCCCTGTGCATGAACAGGACACAGGTATCTGAAATGGAAATCCACTGATCAGACTGTTTGTGCAGTGGTGTGATACAGGCAGACCCATTGCCTGTCCTTGTCCAACAGCAGTGACACTTTCACACCAGGAATGGACTTCATTGCTCCTATTTTAACCGCAGTCAGTGCTACAGCTTTTAGCAGCTTCAGAGCTTTTCTCTTCTTTCCCACATCCTTGGGAAAAGAAGAAAAAGTAATTCCTTTGGGTCTCTGAAGCCACAGCTCTTTGCAGTCTCTCATTTGGAGAAACCAGCTTGAGCAACCACAGTTCTATTACAGGCTGTGGCTTTCCAAGGACGGGGCAGCTCAGACATCAGGCAGAAAGAGCTTCCAAAAAAGAACCATCTGGGAGCCAATGTGACACCCAAACCAATCTCCTTAAGTTGTTTAAGAAACTTCTGCTAACATCGTATGTTTGGAAGCAGTCCTATTTGCATACACATTGAAGTGGCATTTCTGTCACTGTATGATTTAGCATCACAGGGTCTTCAAGCAGAATTTGGGCTGCATTTCCTCTTATCAGAAGCTTGGGGTCCTTCTCCTCCTCTGCACTCTCCTTTTCTACATGTTAAGAAGCTTCAGGCTCCTCCTTTGCTGAACCACCTAACCTGAGTCCTGCCTTAGAGGCTGGTATCCCCCAGCCCCTCAAAGCCACCTGCTTGCAGTGCAATGGGACGTGCCTTGATCTTCTTTGGGTGCATTCACGTAGAAATATAAACTTGTGATGTGGACACATGCTGTCTGACACAAAAAAAAATGTTCATTAGGTTCCAGTTAGAGCCTGCATAGATCTTTCCATGGAGGAAAAAGGAATTTACCTCTGTTGACACCATTCAATGTGTCAGTGTTGGGCTGCAGTTTCAGGAAATGCTGTAGGACCATTCTAGACATGAATATAAGCTACATGTAGGAAGGTGCTCCTTGATTTGTGAGGGTTCTTCTACAGCTATTCCCGCTCCATCCAACTCTCAAATGGTTATTTAATTAGTGATCTAGACCGTACAGAGCAGGTTCATCCATCTCCTCCTATGACAGCATTATAAAATGTTACAGTAGGTTGAAGTGTTGTCACAGTCAATATTTCACATAATTAGAGGAGGTCGCTGAGTATCTTTGGCCTTGCATTATTGATGGTTTAATGAATAGACTGTTTCTCCTTTGAGAACATCTGTTTAAATATAGTGCTTACCCCTTATGAGGCATTTCAGAGCTTTCAAATAACTATCATCCTTCTGCTTGAATCAAACCAGTGGTTAAGCATCTGTTCATCTCCCACAGAAGGTCAGTATTTTCTTTGTAACCCAACTGGCACAAACTCTGTGACAATTTAATATCAGTGTTTATCATGTTTCTGCATCTTCAGGCCTGAAACCAAAGTTATTTTAACTCCAAATTGTTTGTAGGGAAGCTTTTTTTGCCCAAGTTCCATCTTGGCAGGAAAAGAAACCCTCCTTTTTAATTTCCTATCATTAAGCTGAACACAGCTATCTCCAAAGTTCAGTGGGGTTTCTGTCTGCCTGACAAGTTCTTTTATTGTGAAGTTGGAAAACAATCCTAGGCAAAGAATCATCTGGTAAGATGGTAGAGCTGTCTCCTACTCACATGTTTCTTCTATAAATACACTGCACGAGAAAATTTAGCATTACACAAGAGTCTAAACAGATCCTGCCTAGAGCCATCAGTCTGACCTTCTAGATTTGTGATGGAACAAATGGCTCTTCTTTAATGTAAGAACTCCCATAGACAAATAATTTGTGTCAGTGGACAAAATCAGGGGGGCGGTTCTTTGCCTGTGATTTGGCCAAAGATACTGGACCAACTGGAGGTGATCTCTGGATGGACCAACTGGAGGTGATCTCTGGATGGACCAACTGGAGGTGATCTCTGGATGGACCAACTGGAGGTGATCTCTGGATGGACCAACTGGTCAAACCTAGAGGTATGCTGTAGGAGAACATTTATTTCCATTGCAAATGCCTCTTGCCAACGATGATGGCATTGGGTATCACGGAGAGGTAGTGGACAGGAGAGTGTTTCTGGAGTAGTCTCTGCTCCTGCAAGGTGTCACTCAATTTGGAGAACTCGCAACGTCTAACTGCATTGGTCTTGCTGATCTCTCGGCACAGAGTAATAAATGCAACTTCGTGAATTAACAACATGTCATAATCCACGTAACATGACGCAGCTCAGGCTTTGCTGAAACCAGGTGTAAACTGATAGCAACATTCAACCTTGAGGATCTGAAGGGGTAGAAGGTGGTGTTCAGTTCTGCCCTCCCACTCCACAGCAGCTTGTGTTCCCCAGTGCTGAAAACAGCCCAGAGCAGTCGTGTCAGGGGAAAATCAATGCAAGTACAGAGTGGTTGTGACTTCTGCAGCTGAATTAATACTTCAGTGTTCTGCCTTTTTTCAGCCTTTCATTAGCTTGGTCCATATGAAGAGAGCACAGAAATATTTGAATAGTGGATTGAAAAGGGGAAAAGAAAATCAGCAACTTGAGCAACCACGATTTCATGTAATTGTCTTTGATTTAAAGAAATAATAAATTAAATAGCTTAGCTGGGATTTGCCTTAGGGACCGCCATGGATGAGTTACACAAGTCAGTATTCACTCATCAGCCGATTCTTTGCAAAACCATATGGCTCCTTGCAGGGATTTCTTTAAACATTATGCATGGATACGAAATCGGTGCCTTTGTAGATGTTAAGTCTGCTTCTTGAGGCTCATCTTGAAATAACGTTTCTAGATAGTACAGCAATGCTAATTTTGCAAGCAATAACCTAATAGGAAGCAGTTGTTCAGGCACTTTGAATCAGATTAAGAAGAGAAATAGAAAAAAAAGAAACATTGAAAGATTAAACTGATCTCAGCTTGAATGATGAGCTGTGCTACTCCATGTGGCTTTCACATGGGAACCCATTTTATGCAATGGAAGGCAATGAAGAAAGGAGAAACATTATTAAAAAGCAAGATGCCATTGATTTCACGTATCAAATCAGAAATAACGGAACTACTGCAAAATGTATGTATTAATTTACTGCAGTAAATTGTGTTGAAAACATACGAGTTTGTTTCGGATGAAAAGTGTTTAATGATGTCTTCCCCTATCACAGAAACCAGCAGAGACATCTGTTAGCAACACTAACTCATGTACATTACTTCCAACACATGCCTTAACTGTGGATTCAAATGGAAATACCTTTCAATTATCTGACAAAATTTCCCCATGGAATAGATATTTTAGATGTCTCCCTTCTTTAGGATGTTCAAAGCAGACACCTGCAAGGGGTTGATCTTTCCCACTGGGTAATCAGCACTTTCCGAGATGGGCGGTCTGCAGAACATTTCTAATTGAGCACTCAAACCCAAAAGCAAGTCTAGCGCTGCCAGAAGGGAATCCAGGGCAGCCTCACCAGCTCCATTAACTGAACCACATACTCGAGCGGCTGGGGCAATGGGAGACCAGAATACAGACTAATCTTCAACCTCTCTCTCACCATAGGTGACCCTAAAGGCGGCGGGATACACCAGGAATGTGCCCTTATAGAACAGAGCGAAATGCTAGATGCTCTCCTGCGTGTGAAAAAAGACAAGGGAGCACCATGGTCAACATTATCTGATACCAGCACAGCATATACCATGCTGTAAGGGTGGGACCCAGGCAGGTAACACCCCCTTGCTATGCTCAGTTTATTGCTGTGATCCTTCATCAGCTTCTCTCTCCATAAGCTAACAAGTTACTTCAAGTGCTCTGAGGCTCTCAAATGGAAGGGGTCATATAAACACAGCTATGCTCTAATACTCCCCCTGAAAGTCCTGACAACTGGGCTCTATTCACCATTGTGCTTCCTTCCATTTTTCATACATAAAAGTACAATTTTGCTAGGTCTACACAGTAACAACCCTCCCATTCCAGCAATATTCTATGTCCAACTAAAATTTCTAAGTGCTGCAAAGTGGAGAAACTTCCCCAAAGAGAAAATTCATAGTTTACACCACTGGAAGCCAAATGTCACAAAGCACTGGGACGAAATACTATAGTTTTGGCTAGTGAGGACTGGACTGTCCTTGCTTATTTGCTTGTCCCACTACATCCTTGCACCTGCAACCTACAGATGCAAGGCCACAAGGATAAGGGGACTGGAGCACCTCCCATCCAAAGACAGGATGAGAAAATTGGGGCTGTTCAGCCTGGAGAAGAGAAGGCTGCGTGGAGACCTCAGAGAAGCCTTCCAGTATCTGAAGGGGGCCTACAAAGATGCTGGAGAGGGACTCTTCAACAGAGAATGTAGTGCTAGGACAAGGGGTGATGGGTTTAAACTTAAACAGGGGAAGCTCAGGTTAGATATAATGAAGAAGTTCTTTACTATGAGGGTGGTGAGGCACTGGAACAGGTTACCCAAAGAAGCTGTGGCCGCCTCATCCCTGGCAGTGTTCAAGGCCAGGTTGGATGGGGCTTGGAGCAACGTGGTCTAGTGGAAGGTGTCCCTGCCCACGGCAGGGGTTTGGAACTGGGTGAGCTTCCAACATAAACCAGATTCTATATCAGAAGCTCAAATTGTGTTTCATGCGGTATAGACAGAGGCCATTCAATATATTGAATGGACATCTCCACTGTGAACAGACCCTCCGGGCTCTGGATAGGAGCTGCTACTCAAGAAAACGAACTGTGATGCAGAAGTGCAGAAGGGCTGGGTTGCAGGGTGCCATGACTGAGGGCCTGGGTCCTTGTCTTCCTTGCTTCGTTTCCCACCTTGGATTAGCTGCTTCTTTGAGAGGGCTGTGGGCAGAGGGCAGAAGAGAGGAGCCGGAGGTCCCACTACACTCACAGCTCTGAGGAAGCCCTGCTGTGAGTGAGGGGTGAAGGCTGGGAGCTCCACTCCCTGCATCTGAGCAGTCAGCGCATTCCCAAGGGGCCCTGAGAAGCAGCACCTCGTGTCTGCCAGCTCCTCAGTGCCTCATGTGCCCTCTATCTCCTCAGTGCCTCATGTGCCCTCTGTCTCCTCAGTGCCTCATGTGCCCTCTGTCTCCTCAGTGCCCCATGAGCCCTCCATCTCCTCAGTGCCTCATGAGCCCTCCATCTCCTCAGTGCCTCATGTGCCCTCCATCTCCTCAGTGCCCCATGTGCCCTCCGTCTCCTCAGTGCCTCATGTGCCCTCCATCTCCTCAGCGCCCCATGAGCCCTCCATCTCCTCAGTGCCTCATGTGCCCTCTGTCTCCTCAGTGCCCCATGTGCCCTCTGTCTCCTCAGTGCCTCATGTGCCCTCTATCTCCTCAGTGCCTCATGTGCCCTCCGTCTCCTCAGTGCCCCATGAGCCCTCCATCTCCTCAGTGCCCCATGTGCCCTCTGTCTCCTCAGTGCCTCATGTGCCCTCCGTCTCCTCAGTGCCCCATGAGCCCTCCGTCTCCTCAGTGCCTCATGTGCCCTCCGTCTCCTCAGTGCCCCATGTGCCCACCATCTCCTCAGTGCCCCATGTGCCCACCATCTCCTCAGTGCCCCAAGGGCCCTCCATCTCCTCAGTGCCCCATGTGCCCTCCATCTCCTCAGTGCCCCAAGTGCCCTCCATCTCCTCAGTGCCCCATGAGCCCTCCATCTCCTCAGTGCCTCATGTGCCCTCCATCTCCTCAGTGCCCCACGTGCCCTCCATCTCCTCAGCGCCTCATGTCCCCTCCATCTCCTCAGTGCCCCATGTGCCCTCCATCTCCTCAGCGCTCCATGTGCCCTCCATCTCCTCAGCGCCCCATGTCCCCTCCATTGTCTTAGCACCTCATGCGCCTGCTGTCTCCCCAGTGCCGCATGCGCCCAACAGTGCCTCAGCACCCAACTCAGCACGCAGCCCTGGCCCCTCCAGGCTAGGTCCCGACTTCGTTCACTGGCTGTCTGAACGACTCGTTTGGGACACTGCCAGCAGGTCCATAAGCACAGGGCACTGCAGCCCTTCCCCTGTGCTCCCTGCGGACAACAAGGGGTTAACACTCACCCCCTCCCGCTGCCAAGCGGGGCGCGGTTCCTTTAAGGACTTCCCCGCCTTCCCCTATTCGCGCTTCCGGTGGCTGTGACGTTCCAGCGCCCGCGGCGGCCGGGGCGGGGCGGGGCGGGGCGGTGGTAGGCGCTGCGGGGGGGGGGATTGGAAGGTGCCACATGCAGGAGGCGGGGGGGGAGCAGTCCCCGAGGGGCGGGGCTTCCCCTGCGGGACGGGCAATGGCGCCGGGGGGGCCCGGCAGGGTCGGGCCGGTTGTGGGCGCTCGGTCCCGTGGTGGCATTCGCCGGGCCTGAGGGGGTCGGTGGGGCGGTTGTTCGTAAGCGAGACGTCTCGCTGCCGGCAGAGATGGATCTGCGCCTCGCTGATCTGGTGGAGGAGCTGACTACCTCGGGGGAGCCGCGGCTGGAGCCGGGCAAGATGAAGGAGCTGAAGAAGATCTGCAGGTACGGCCGCCCGGTGAGGTGCGAGCCGGGTCTCTCTGCTCTGCCGAAAACGACGCTTCTACCCGCCTGGAGAGCCGCGGAGGCCCCCCAGGGCCGCCCTGGGGCCTGCTGTTTGAGCTGGGGACAGATTGCTGCCAGCACAGAAGCTGCTACTCGTTAAAAAATGAAACGAAATTGTTTAAGTTATGTCTTTATGTGCTAAACCTCTATATAGATAACTCCTTCCCGGCTTCGTTTCCCCCTTTTTCCTCTCTCAGGTCTTCAGATGAGTATATCAGCCATGCCTATCACCTGCTGCTGACACGGCTGCGTGAGGAACATGCCGAGATGCGCTTCTCGGCATTCCAGATCGTGCAGGAGCTGTTCTCCCGATCCCATCAATTCCGGACTCTGCTTATTTCCAACTTCCAAGATTTCTTGGAGCTCACAGTGGGGATAGACCATGAGCAGCCTCTTCCCCCACCCAAAGAGGTGGCACAGAAGTTGAGGAAAGAAACCATTAAGTCAGTGCAAGAGTGGCATGAGAAATATGGGGAGGCCTACAAGAAGCTTGCGCTGGGATACCACTTCTTAAAGCAGAATAAGAAGGTACTCTGCATTTTTATTTCTGAGTGCGTTCTTAGGTGGTGATTGTTAGGAGGTGTTTAAAGCGAGGAAACCAATAAATAGAAGAAAAAGTGTTGGAAACAGCATTGTCTTTAGGAGGTAGCCTGTTGAGGGTGGTCCTTGAAAAGCAAACCCCAGGTTTTGTCATCTTGCAGTAGCAAGTTGCAATTGCATCAAGTTTTAAAAACCCCAAGCTTGTGCTTGGATCTGGGCTTAACTAGTCTTTCCTCAGAGTGCAAGGAGTATTGCTCACCAATAGGCTTTCATCCACTGATTCCTACCAGAAGCCCCAAAGTTGAGCCCTTTTTAAAATGAAAATAATGGTTGTACCTTAAACTGAGGATAACCAGCTGTTTAGTCTTTCTGTGTCAGTTTAAACTAACCTGATTTTTGTGCTGAGCTGTCCAGTTCTAGTGTCCTTTCTCTGTACAACACACTAAATGTAGGTGCTGTACCCCCTCAGTTGCTGTGGTAGTGTGGTGTACAACAGCTTTATTAAAGGGATATTTCTTGTGTGTAAATACTTACTTTAAGATGTCATTTCTAGGCTTCAAGTTATTGTGTTTGGAATATTCTTCTGGTTTAGTATCTCTTCTGAGGTGAGATGATGATAATATCAGGCTTTCAATAAACATTGATTCTTTTTCTCATCAGAAGGCAAATATTCAGTGTTCCTATTAGGAGATCAAAAAACCCTGGTGATACATGATGTATTTTGGTTCTGTGTCTATACTAAGGTAATAGTCTGCCCTACAGCTATTATTTGATAGAATCAGAGAATGGTTTGGTTTGGAGGGGACCTTACTAGTTCTAACCCCCCTACCATAGGTGTTTATTATACTGTGTTCTTCTACACAATTTTTGGTATCTGCTCACAGAAGGTGATTTGAATTCCCCTTTATTGTCTTGTTTAACAAAGAAAGAAGTCTACATGAAAGTGACAAGGAGATAGGTGAGACTGAGGCGAGGGAGCTATAACATGTAACACAATTTTATCAAATTGAACATACAAGTGTGCAACAGTTCTGCTGAAGTTTGGCATGTCTGTGCTCCTGGGGTTAAACGCTGTTCCCCAGTTACATCTGGGTTGTCACTCTGTGTATTTGTGATACCAAGCTCTCCAGCCAGGTTCCATGTACTCTCTTCTAGAGCAGCTGAATTTGAGTACTTCAGGAAACAGCGATGCCAACAGAAACGGTATTATGTAGTTTAACTCTTTTACTTGGATAGTTGAGATAGACTGACCTAACTGGCCTTTTGCCAGCTTAATACTTCAAGTGCAAGAAACAGCCAACAGGTTTGAGAAGGCATTTGTACTTTCTAGTAGTAAAGTACATCTGCTGTTCTGTATTGCAGAACTGGCACAGTAGTATAGGGCATCTTGAGAGGAGTGTTAGCTCTGTGTGTGGTTTGTGGTTGTTTGTTTGGGGTTTGGTTTGGGTTTTTATTATCACCAAAATCACCTTATAAATAGTTGGTCAGCAGATGGAGGGCTACCCACTGATTTAATGTTAGTAGGTGTCAAGTAGGTGACTATACAAATGTTTGACTTCAAGAACAAGTTGCAGGTCAGGGCAGCTGAATCATATTATAGTATCTTTTTATCTGAGGAATGTGTGGATGAGGTTATGAAGTAGGCTGGAATTCCAGAGTGAAGAGGATTTTCAACAGGTCAATACATAAATATGACTCTGGTATGCCAGTATTTTTGCTCAAGTTGCAGTAGGTGTCTAGGCTTACTACTTAGACCCTTTAAATCAAGAGCAATTGCACCTCATCACATCCAGTTCCATAATTATAGACCGCTGATAAAAGGTTTCATACAGCCTGCACTGACACAAAGGCAGAACAACTCTGATCTCACTCTGTATCACCTGAATGATGTTAGATGTTTTCTGACCAAGTTAGTTAGTGCTGACACCAGATAGCAGATGACTCCGTGTGCACATCTGTAACTCAGGCCCTGAGTTATTCTGACCTTGTGAGGCTTCTGTAAGAGGCTGCTGTGCCCTGTGCTGGACAACTCAAAGCTTCTTGTGTGCAGTAGATTTGGTCGTTGGTGGATACCTTGTATGGGAGGTGTGCTCTGGTTATCAGTGTCAAACCATGACAATTTTGCAGGTGTTGTAAGAAGGGCACCTGGACAAGTCCCAGAGTGTGAAACAGTGCAGTGGAGCAGGATGTGGCTGGTCCTTTAGGGACAGAGAAGGGGAAAGAGTGGGCAGGTGGCTCTGCTGTAGGTATTCTGGTACCTTCCTTCTGCCCACCCATTTCCCACTAAAAACACGCTTGATGAGTCTGCCTCTTTTCCTAAACTGATAGAGACTCTCCATGCCAGGTTCTGTGAAAACTGAAGTATCCTTTTGCTCTTAGAGGCTTTTATAGACAAAACATTTGTCTTTAAATTGTTCGCATGAATACTATTTGTAAAAACCTTAAGGCTTATTGCACACTGTACGGTTTATTCAGCAGTAGAAATGTTTATGCAAGGCACTCAGATTTATGCAAGGCACTCAGATTTATGTTCATATTTTAGCCATAAGAAATGGAAGCGAATGGTAATCTTTCCCTCAATCCCACAATTCAGCAAATGTAATTGTAAATTCAAAATTTGATCTTTTTTTAATGAATTTGAATATGTTCTATTTTCCTTGCTTACAAAGTTCTTCAGTAAACTGAGATGTATACTTGTGTTTACAAATTTTCCTAAGCTTCCTTTATTAATAGTGGACCTACTGTGATGTTTTCATATAATCTGAATGCTCACCCTGTGTAGTCCCTTCCTGCCTGTTGCCTCTAACCCTGTGTCTCCCAAAGCTTGCTTATTCCTGCATTTTAGTTGTGGAAATCTAAGCATTTTGGTTTTCTACCTTATGATTCCTTTCTGAAGGTCATTGATTCTCAGCAGTCCCTTTTTAGTAGAAGTAAAAACTCAGAATTACTGTAGTTATTGACTCGAGGAGGAGAAGAGATAAAAGGAAGTGCTGCTGAGCTTCTGGCTGATTGCTGGTGTTAGAGGATTTTTCACCCCAGATAAGGATCTTAGGAAATGGATTTTCTATATATTTCTTGTGAGGAACGTTACACTTTGTTCATTTCCTCCTTAGGTGGATTTTGAAGATGTACATGCCAGAACCATGGCTGAAAGGAGGAGGGAAGAGGAGAAGCAAAAACGATTGGATAATATTTACAAAGAAAAAGCCAAAAGAGCTGAAACAGAAATGGAAGGTGAGTTGCTTTGGTTCTGTTAGTGTTTGCTTTGGGGGTTTTGTTTGTTTCTAAAGCAGTCCTTTTTAAGGTTATATGAAACAAATTCGAAGAGGATAACTATCCAAATGATAGCTGAGCACTAAGGACAGGAATACTACATTGTTAGAATCTCTCACCTAAAGGTTATCGGGGAAACAAGTGACAATCCTGTGAGCTCAGGTAGTATGAAGAGATTTAAAAATGAAGAAGAAGGGTTGTCAAGTAAAGGTCTGGTCTGTAATTTGGGAAAGTATGAACGCATAACCTCAAGCAAGCATATCATGAGACTTTTTGGAGTTAGTGGCTTAATTTGTGTCATTAAGTGAGCACAGATTTCTCAACAATGAAGGCCTCACTTTCCAGAGGCATAGGCCGTA
Source organism: Myiopsitta monachus (assembly GCA_017639245.1). Lineage (NCBI taxonomy): Eukaryota > Metazoa > Chordata > Aves > Psittaciformes > Psittacidae > Myiopsitta > Myiopsitta monachus. The sequence goes on along the minus strand of CM029917.1, from coordinate 110,095,190 downwards.
GTCTGCACAGGAATCCTGAATGCAAAGTAGGATATCCAGGAGAAGTACCATACCACTGCTAAAAAATGTGTCTAACTAGGGGCTGAATCTCAAGTGAGATGTACATAGCAAACATATTTCTGTAATATGAAAGAAGAACAGAGATAGTAAGTATATTGTGGTGCAGTTACAAAGGGTTATTTAATTAAGTTACTTTGGTATATGTAATGCATCCAATTGTGTCTGCATTTATTCTGCATGCTGGAAGTGTTTTCATGCATGAGGGTGGAATTTTAAAGAGATTTAACCTTCTTAAAGTCACTTACGTTGGCTGCATCAAGCAATAGCATATATTCATGGCTACAACTATAAGCAGCTCTGACATTCATGGCTGTAGAATGATACCCACCAACATCACTAAGAATATCCCCACTGATCCTTGTTCCCCTTCAAATTCTAGGAAGTACTTGTGTCATATTCGCATTGTGAAATTCTAGAGAGGATAGGGAAAGGAGAAACACTGATCTTAAATTCCTTGCGGAGGAAATTCTACGTTTCCTGCTTAAGAAAAGTATTGTCATTTTTATAAAAACAATTTTTGAGCAGAGAGAGACCTGTATGGCTAAGTTATCGCTGATTACTGGATAAATGGATTACCCTTTTGGCAGTTATATATGTTCTGTAGATCTGTGTCTGCTTTACAGTTATTATTGGCATTTTAGAGTATTTAATAATATTCTAAAACATTTGTGTCTTGATAGAAATGTCCCAAGAGATTGCTGACACACTAACAGAGATGGAAAGCTGTTTCCGGCTTCTCCTGCCAGACCCTTTTGACTTCACTGTGCATGACACACACCTGGAACCCGACAAGCAAATGTCTGCTAATGAGTATAGACCTGCATCCCCCTGGTCTTCCCAGATTGAAGTGAACCAGTCCTACCTTGAATGCATGGATGATGAGCAGCCATGCTGCAGCAAGGACATTCTTTCTCAGTGTGTTAGAACTGATAAAGAGTTGGATGAGAAACAGGAAAAGCCGGAACAAAAAGACTTGGATGGAGGCACATGCTCAGAAGTTCAATCTGGTGTCCTTGCTCTCAATGATGATGATGATTATGAGACTTTTGTTAGGAACCATGGGCTTATTTCACACAAGTATACTCTAGACATTGAAATCTCCACAGGTACTTGGAAATATCTTTCGCTTTTAGCTGGAGGCAGCTTAGTTCTGAAGCGCATTGTAGTTGTGAGATTTTTTAATGTTGGGGTTCCTAAACACCATTTTGATTTGGAATTTCTGGACAGCACTTTGATTTCCTTGGAATTTCTGGCCTATTTCTGGTTTGTCTGGTAACCATTCGTAGGTTTGGGTGTCCTTTTATGCGATTAACAGATTTGATTAATTACCTTCTGAGACTGAACTTTCGTAACCACATTTCAGCACTTCATAGTACCTATAAGTTTCCTGTTAAAAAGTTTTCCATATGTAATTTTCTTTCTCATACACTTCACTACTCACTTCTTTCTTTCTACTGCTGGGGTATAAGCTGCTGATTCAAAAATCTTACAATTGAATGTTTCTTAAACTTTGTTTTTCCCTTGCTATTGGGAACTTGCAAGAATCAGGAAGTAGTGTTGCTAAGAAGGTTTGAGCATTATATTATGCATTTTTTTAATATAACTTTGCTAATGTGAGTTACCTCTTGAAAAATGAGGCTGGTTGTGTTCTGGCAGTCCAAGTGGAGTCTCTTAAAAATACTGTCCTAACAGAATTTCATGGGTGAACAACCAGTAAGGCATGAACCTACTTCTGTGCTTGCAGACAACAGAATTTGAAATGTATCCATAGGACTTGTGAATGGCTAACTGGTAAAAAGTACCATTTTTATTGGGATGGTGGCATACTTTGGCTTCTTTGACAATCAAGTCCCTGTTGGGCACTAGTTTCTGCATATTCAGTATCAAATAAGGCCCAGTTCACCTGAACTTAAGATAAGCTGTAATGTCAATAGTAAGACTGCACTTGTCTGTGGTTTTTATTTGGTGATTCTTTAGTAGTGATGACTTAACAACTCTGTCGTCACTGAACTGAAAGCTTTTCATCTTTTCCTCTGATGTTTTTTGAATGTGTGGATAATGGTAGAATAATTAATATTGAACAGAGAAACATTCTGATGTTTATAATTTCCCTGAAGCGATGAAGTAGTTTGGAAAGGTTCATGTCTACTTCTTTCACTTACTTCCTTTAGCTGCTGGGGTAAAGATGCTATAAATATTGTGAAGTAACTCTTCCCCCCACCCTGTTTTGAGCAGATATAAAAGTGCATGAGAATGAAGATAATACTGCTGTAATAAACAATGTCATGGATGCTCACAGACTTCTCAGAAATAAGTTCTGGCCTTCTGTGCAGTCCTGGATTCAGGTGGGATAGAGACTTTTTTTATTGTTTGTTATAAAAAGATGGAAAAGCAAGGACTGGGGTACAATAAGTCTCGAGAGTGAGCAAAAAGAAAATGAAGGTTAGAGAAACATTGGTGCAAACAGAAAGGATTTCTGTTTCAATACTGGTGGACAAAAGAAGACTACAGGAGCTACAGAACTTGTTTGATGGCTCTTAGCGTTAGGTGTGCTACCTACAGTCATACTGTTTTGTAAAGATACAGTAAAATGGGGGGTTCTTCACAAAGGATTGAAGTAAAACACAGCTTGTTTTTGTCAGACACGTCTGTCAGAAAAACAATATGTCCTTTTCTGTCAGTTGATATTACTGCTCAGGAGCCTCATGCATGGAATTTGGCCTATAGAATGACACTCTCAGGAGATGTTTATACCAGCTGTTGGGTCTTTGTTGTTAGTAGTTGCTATTAACTTTTATACTCTAGATAGAAAAGAAGAGGCTGCATTGTCTTACTTGTGAAATAAAGGAATTTGTGACTATGTTTTATTAATTCTGAAGGAAAACAAAGAAATGTCTTGGATGTCTAGAAAAAGAAGAGTAAGAATGTTGACTTTTTGTTTTGCAGTTATTTACCAAAGCAGGAATAAATGATGATCGGCTAAGATGTGCCATTGATCTCAAGAATAAAATGGAGACTGCTATGAAGAAATACAAGGAAATGAACATTTTGTTTAAAGCAAGAAAAAGAAAAGTGGTGAGTTTCTTAAAACTGTTTTTCTAGAGGGGACCGTTAGTAATGCTTAGCTTGTGTGGAAAAAACTCACTTTCTCTTAAGCATTAAGCTGGACTTCTCAACACATTCTGTTGAAACCTACGCTAATTCACCTGATTGTAGTTTCACTCAAGGAAGTTGCACTAAACACCTATAGAGTGTGCAAAGCCATGTAAGGCAGCCCTTTTGTTGTTCAGAATAGAGAAGTGGTTAAGTTCGGATTGTATTTACTCCTAGTTTCTTTGTGTGTAACACCATTACACATGGGTAATGGCCCTCAGCTTCCTTTGTGCGGATCTCTCAGTAAACACTGTATTGCTCATGGTCTTTAGCAACTTGCCGAGCTATGCTAGTCTCACAATTCAGGAAAGCAGTGTCTGTCTCTACTTTGAAGCATTTCCTTTCTCTAGTGAGCATGAAATGTGATTGAAGATATCTTAAGAGAATTAGTTATGCAAAGCTTGAAAGTGTCAAAATATTTCACAAAGATTAGCCGCCTATGATAGTTTTTTGTGAAGTTGGTAGAACTTGCGAATAAACAGAAGCTGAAAGATCAAATAATTCAAACAGATCCAAAAAGGAGCCTGTGGCTTGTTTATGTAGCTAAAAGCAGAGCTGCATAACACTCGTGTCTGTTGACTGCAATCAAACATAATTTCTCTATAGCTTGATGTAAGTGTTTTGGGCCAGGGTCCAGAGCAGAGTCTGCTTTATGACTAGAATGTAACATTTGATCTGGACATTAAACCTTGGTCTAAACTGTGGTAGCCTTGTTTAGCCATGACTGAGTGTTGTAGACTTTACTTTCATTGTGCAAATGAAGCTTTTATCAAGATTAGTCAGGTTCATCATCTTAATACCTGCTGACGTACCACAGCAGTCAAAAATGCCAACTGTGAATGAAAAGTACTGGAAGGCCGTCTTGTCAGAGGGCTTTTTTCTCCAGTGAAATATGTGTGCTACCTTTATGCAACCAGCTATGAAGGAATCCAGACATCTGCTGTCATTCCTGCCATTTGCTTGACAGGACTTCATTTGCTGCACTTCTGCATGGAATATTGGTTGCTATATTTCTTGCAAGATATAAAAGACATTCAAGCTTGGATTTTTTGTGTGTGTGTGTGAGTGTTTAAAGTGGTATTGTAACCACTTCTGGAGATTGATCAATGCTATCTATATGAGGTTTGAAAGCTAATAAATTCTGTGGTTAGAAGGAAAAAAAAAAGGAAAATACATAGCAGAGCTCACAGATACATTCAAAATGAAGCAGTGCAGATTGAGGTGTTAACTTAAGCATTGAAAACAATCTATAATTATTCCTAGGGTTTTTCTCCTGTGGGAAAATACCCAGATTTAGTGCAAGTGCTGGGTTACTTTAAATTTATAACCTGCTCACAGAGAGCTTTGTACTGTAGAAGGAAACTGTATAAATTATCTTTTAGTCACGTGTCAAATAACTTTGTTAAAACCACAGTAAAATGAGTCTGATAGAACAAAATAAACAGCGTCTCTTAGTGATTATTAAATCTCCATCTGTCAACTATTTACATGTCAGCATATGAAAGGCTACATACAGCTCCTCTTGAATTCAGCATTGCTCTTTGTGTTATTGCTTCTGTCTCTGCATCCTTGTGTCATTAGAGCTATAGTTGCTATGCCGAAGTTTTGCTATCTTCCCTATCTTTAAATCCAAGGAAAGTACTCAGTCTGTCCTTCAAAGCACTGGCTCAAAGCCACCCTGTCCAGACAGAGCTCAGTGCATTACAGTGATGTTATTAGTTAGCACATGGAGTCAGTGAGTGCCGTACCTGCTCCCGTGTAGAGATGAGTACACCTAGAAATGAAAGAGAGCGTTTAGTAAGCAGAGAGAATGTAAATAAAGTGCTGAGTGTAGGTGGTCCCATGTGAATTGTCTGATTTGTAGTTGGTCTGTGACATCTCTACATTTGGATAAGATAGCAGTTTTCCTAGCAACTAGTGGCTGCAGTCTGAGATACCTGTATTGTTAGCTGGCGAACATAAAGGTGAATTGTTTGTGTACTTGCTCATTTCCAGTGTAATTATGATCCTGCACCACAGGTAAGCCTTTCCTTCTGGGAGAAAGTGGTTTTATCAGCAAATATAAAACAATGATAGGGACTTGGAAACTTGGCTGGGGACCTCGGCTTGCCCATTCTCCTCTGATTTTCTGTTTTTCCTTTGTGCTTGTTCTCTCTGCTTCTTTGGTCTCTGATTTTCCCCCCTTTTTCACCTGTTCTACTCCGCGCTTTCTCCCTGTTCTGTCCAGGGATGGGGGGAGTAAAGGCTTTGCCCGTCCTCAAATTGAGATTGAGAAAGTTGATAATGGGAAGTTTAGTTTTAGACAGTGAAACTGGAGATTTATTACTATAAACTGTACTATACCTCTCAATCCTGCAGAGATTTAAATTGCCATTTAAAAGAGGAGAAGTCCTGGAGTCCCTTACCGCATGTCATCAGTACCCTTCTGTAGGAACTTCTCTTACACCAAGTCACTTGAAAGAAATCACAGGATTTTACACAATGAAACACTTGGACTTAGTGGTTTCTAGTGATGTGAGATGTAACTACCTCTTGCTTTTCTTCTCTGCAATACTGAATATCTCAAACCATCAGAAAGCCTTAATTATAAAGATGCCATCATTTTTTTGGAATACCTAAACCTTGCTAATGCAAGTAGGCCATGGTACCATTCTTCACTTGCCTCTCTGGAGCTGTGGGAGGAGAGGGAAAACAACAACAAGGGTTATGATTTGACTGTCTGGAAACAAATCTCTTGCAGCAGATCTCGTAAATGTTAATACAGCCCAGCTGCCCACACTGTGCCTTCCTCCTTCCCATTGCTGTGCCCCCATATCAGAAGTCTTCAAGACATTTCTTCCCGAGCTGTTAGGGTTTTTTGGTCAAAGGCAAATAAGTTTTTGTGTGCTTAAGTTACGTTCACCACAGGTAAATACTTGTTCGGGGTGCAAATCAGGTGTTGGTTTCTGATAGGAATTGTATTTTGGGGATATGAACAGGAATTTCATCATCATTTCGTATTTTCTGTGAATCTGAGTTTTAGCTGAATCTAGGGCAAGAAGGCAGAAGGTGTGTCAGGGCTTTTGTTTCATGGTACCTGGCTCTGACACAACCCTTTCTGTGAAAAGAACCAGGATGATTTCAATGCCCAGTAGAGGGAGTGCACACTGCATGCTCGATGTTTTTCCTCTACACCACCTTTATACAAAGCCGGCCATGGTCTCGATCTGTTTCCAGGTGAACTCACTACAACAGCAATACACCAGAGGCACTTCGAGTTAATCCTTCACTCTGTTTAGGTGAATTATTTTAGAGGTACGATTTTAATTACTGGCTGAGATTGGTGTTTAAATAGAAATTCCTCTTTCCAGAGTTTTAATTCTTTTTTAAGGATAACTTACTTATGGCTAAAATATTCCTTAAAAATATTTTTTGCTGCTCAGCAATAGTTTAATTTATTAATACCTTCCTGATTTTCGTAAAATACTAGCTTTTTTTCTTATTTAGTGTCTGATTTGCAGCTGATTTAAAGCTGCGAGATCATTTGCATCTAAAGTTCTGAGAGGACACGCGTGTGCTGTATTTTCAGTCGTACACACTACCTTTCATTTACATCATTTCCATAAGAGTTTATCCGTTATGATAGTACATGAAGTCCTCCCATAAATGGAAGCATAGTTCATAAGCTATGTTGTGTACACTGAGAGTATGTTTATCTCTTCTGTCATTACCTTTGTGAAGCTAAGTAAAAGATCTATTGATTGGGCTGGCTAAGATTTGGACAGATAGAAGCTACTGGGCAATATGATGTGAGAAACATCCCACTCACTTGTCTGTCAGCAGAGTGATCATTTAACAGGCCTATTACATTTTGAGGTTTTAATTTAAAGATACATAAATTGCATGGGATGTATAGTTTTTCATTAATTGGCTTCATTACTTTTTGTTTCACCTTTCCTTATCTTCTGTCAAATCTAGGCATGCACTTGGATCTTGGTTTATGCATGTACTTAATTTTATCCTGTAAAACATCTGGTTGAATTCAATAATGCCGTTAATAATTAGAATTGGAGAAAGCTGTCCTTTTGATCCTGATCTGATCCCTAAATCTTATTGCACTAAGTCTGATTTTCCTGAATAGTGTCAGGAAATAGTTACAAATTCTATTTGCAAGTTGTGTATTTACTGGTTATAATTCAATCTTGAAATATTGTAGTATATAAAAGGAATAAAATTTGAATATGTTAATAAATTAGGCCCAGAATTCTGCTAACTCTTTAGCTTATTGCTGATTATTTTTTTCCGTATCTTCAACTACAGCGTGGCACTTCATCAGTGGGAATGAGTTACTTCTAGCTAATCATTTTGTAGCTCTTTTTCCCAGTCTGTCTTTCAGTTAAGTCAGTGTCTGCTTTAAAAAAAGTCAAACGTGCATTTTAGATCAAAAGCAAGGGCTATATTGGTTTCGCTTTCGGCTTCTTTCTGTAGCCATAGAATATCTAGTCCAGCTGACTGCTTTCTGTAACAGCTTCTTGTGTTCACATCCTCCTTTTTTTCCTCTTCCTTTTAGAGAAGTTGTTTCTGGGGGGTAAGTAATTGTCCTTAATGATCCCTCCCCATGTCTGAATCCGCATCTGCTAAAACATACTCAGACCAAGGAGCAAGAGAGGCACCTTTGTAAAAGGAGTCATTTCCTGAGGTGATGCTTTTAAACAGCACACACAAAACTCCTCATTCTTAACAAAGTTGCTCCTTGAAAACCATAAGTTTTTAATGTTAAGATTTGAACTTAATGTTGATTGTTAGCGTGCATTACACCTAAAGATGTCTTTTATCAGACTATACATCATTAGCATGTAATGTGGATGTTTGTGTGGTCAAAGTAACAGCCCAGGCAACATTTTAGCTATTTCTTTTTTTGTCTAGCTCATATTCATCAAAAAGCCAGGTCATTCATAAGTGTAAAAATTAACACAAAATATTAAAGAAGTCATACGGATGCTTATGCTTCCTCTTACCTCCTCCCACGTTTTAACTGTCATATGATGATTATTTCTATCTGTAAAATGTTTCTTCCGTAATCACTTCTCAGCTAAAAGAATGTTCAGGTTTTTTAAGTCCTATCAGAATGTAGGATTGCTATAAACCAACACATTAAAATTAACCCTCAAAATGGTACTCTTAAAAAGATTCTGATCGGGTAGTATGGTGGGTTTAGGTTGGTTTTCTTTCCTGGAGCTGGATGTGGCTGTGGTATGTTTTATGCCTCACACTGGCCATGCAGCCTGCTGCTGTTACAGAGTTATTAAAAATATCTTGTTATGCAGATCTAGCCATGAATTCTTAAAGTTGTCACTGTGACGACCTCTGATCCCTATTTGATTCGCAGGTCGCACAATGCAATTTGGAGCTCTTCTAATAGAGTGTAAAATAAAGTAGGTTGTCTCTATCATCAAGTTAACCCTTATGTTAAGTATTTAAGTTTTTCAGGCCCAAGGGTCGTCTCCCTTGATTCATCTATGAATACTGAGCAGTGTGTACTCTGTAGATAGTAGATATAAATTTGCTTCCTGCTTTTTATCCCCCCTGCCTTACCAGGGGAAACAGTATATGGAAGTGAATTGAATGTATTTGTGAGGTTTATAAAGGCACACTGCTAAATATGGAGTTACAAAAAGAGAACAGGAAGAAAATTTTCTTGGAACGCAGACTAGCACATTTAAATTTAATCAATGCAGTAATATTAAAGTTAATATATTCACCTATAAAGATAGCTTTAAGCCTAAAATCCCCAGTCAGGAATATAGGTAAGGGTATGTGTGTCTTGCATCAAGTATTTTGTTGATTTGTCTGTAATAAATCAGATTTATTTCATTGAGATGCATATTTATCTGTTAAAAATGCAGTATCTGAAATAATTTTCAGCCATTGTGCAGTTCAGGTTCATTCATAAATGTGATCATTGGAGTAAGCTGCAATGTAGTTACTGATTTTGCAGTTTATGTGTGTGCAAGCTATATCATGAGAGGGGCACATGCATTGGTGGTGTATACAGAGTTTTAGTAGGACGAGTTTGATCTGATCTAAGCAAGGGGAGGTAATCCACCAAGTGCAGTATGACTTTTTGCATGAATGAATGGGAGTTTTGTTATACCGCAGTTTAGATATAAACCACATTTCCTAAAATTTTGTAAAGAAAATTACTAGAAATGGGAAACTCCCCTTCCCCCCAGCTCTAAAATGTAGCTTTCATCATGTATAGGCCTCTGAATCACAAAAATTAAATGATTCAGAATGTTGCCTGTAATATTTCAAGGGGTCATAGGTATGCTGGTTATCATTTCGTGGATGACTTGGACTACCCAGAAACCACTGGAAAACCTAAAGGCTTCTCTGTGGAGGGGGTAAGAAAAAGGTATTTTTGGTTGACCTTTGAATTACTGACCATAGAAAAACTCCTTTATGGTCCAGAAATGGATATATCCAGTTCTGGACCTCACTACAGCCTTGTGCAATGGCTTTAAAGAGTTCAATCTGGTGTGCAGGGAATGCTGTGTAGAGGAAAACTGGCCAGGAAGAATGGAGGGGTAGTTTAGGTATAGTGGCTGTTCAGGGTAGCACTTTTAACCTTGGCAGCAGCTGTGCAACAGCTGCTTGTTTCTTCAGTGATAAAAATAAGGGGTTTCCTACTACTTTTGGGAAAGTAAAACATTTCAGGAACTCTGCTATGGGTACATTCCTGTCTGAGCATGGACTCTAAATATGATTTCATGTCACCTGGCTTGTAGATTTGCTGGCTTCATCTCACCTCATTCTTTGAACCTGCTAACATTTATGTTAAGATGAATGAAAAACTGAGTTTGCACTTTACAGTTTCCTTGCTTGTGAGTTGCCTGTGAATTAAGAAGAAAGCACGTTTGGTTTTTAAGGCCCGGTTAGGTGTGCAACACTATTTTATGCTTGCCTCTTCCTTTGTTAAACTTAATTCATCCATTCTACAGTTCCTGAAACATTAAAAACTAAATTCTGCCAGGTATTTGTTAGTGTGTTATGCAGCTACTAAAGCTACTTCTTAGCGGGTGGTGTTTTTCTATGGGTGACTGTTGTACTGCTTGTGGGAGCTGAACAGTTAAGCGGCTTGATATTTTGGTGGTGATTTTATGGTTGGCTTAAAGATGATCTAAACATGAGCAGCAATCAAAAGGGATAGTCCTGTCACTTCCTCCCCTGATGATTCCCAGTGCCTCCTGTTGCAGCAGGGACCTGAACTAACTAAAACCTAATCCAGAGGGTTTTGTAGCAGCGTTATATGCCCAGTGAGACTGTCCCTTTCAGTAACTGAATAAACTCAGGTAATGCAGATCCAATTACGAAGGTCAGTCTTTACTCAGAGTAAATTTACTTAATCAGACTCAAACTGATGGAGTGATATATCCTTAGGTCCACTTAACAGTGTGAGTTATAAAACTGGGTGAAAAAAATCATACCAGATACTATAAAACATGTTATTGTTTACTATGTAACAAGATGTAGTGCCTGGAATATGTGCAGTACTTCGTCACATAGTTACATCTCTGTACTTCTAAAAGTAAAATGTAACCTTTATTTTTGTGTAGGTATTACATAAAGATATTTAGGGGACTAACATTTCAGTCAGTTTTGATAAATTAAATATAGGTATCAAATACAGGTGGTCAGCAGAAATTTGTAGGAATATTTTGGGGTTTTCTGTTGGAACTTTATTAGCTTTAGTAATGAAAGGTAGCAGACTTCTGGCTTAGTGCTCTGGCATACGTGGACAGGAGAGGTGGTGTTAGACTTGGAGATCTTTGGTAGTTTAAATAGAACTGTTGTACCTCCTCTTAATGGGGTGTTTATTTTACAAACTAAAATTCAGCTATGCAAGAGGACTTCATCTGTTGAATTTGGTGGATGGTGGGAGCCCAAGTAGCGAGGTATGAAAATACATCTGAGGATATATCTTGAATGGTTATTGCTAAACAAGTACTAAACTTGGCTTGCAATGTCTTCCTAAGTTTTGTTAAATGCACCAGTTTTCCAGACTACCTTTTATTTGCTGTGCTCTAAAACTGTAAATGCACATGCTAGTCCATTTGGTATATTGGACATACTCATTTCTTGTGAACAATATTCATGAAGATCCAAAGGGGTTTTAACTGTCTTTCACCTTAAGACCCACTGGTCTCTTTGGGTGATTGTTTTGTTGCTTTTTATTAAAACCCTTCCTAACCTTATCAGGGACCTGGAGCCTGCTGGGGTCCAGCGATGCAGCAGGTAGTAACACGAAGGGATACAGATTTTGTGCAATGCTCCTCATCCCTGTTGACCTCCCAGTGTATGTATCCAAGCTCGTTGGTCAATGGGTAGGATGGCGAGGGCTTTGGTACATACCTTGAGTAAGCCTCATGCTTGCACCTCCAGGTCTCCAGCAATACTCACGGGCTCTGGCCAATGTACATTGCTTTAAGGGGAAGCTGGTCCATTGGGTAGTTTATATTCCTAAAGCAATTTGGAGCAAGGCGCACTGGTTCTCCAGCATTACCCTTAGGCTACGTGTTGGGCTGGAACCCTTTAAGCATTTTTCCTAACTTGTGGAAATGGTGACATAGTGTGAGATATGCATTCCTAAATAAAAGTCACCGTGGCCGAGTAGCTGATGAGCTGTTGGGGAACTACAAATAGAATGAAGAGTGATACTTTTACTGGTTAACATAAAATATGATTTGCCTGGACCACATATCCAATTTGCAGTCATTGAGGTTTGAATTTATGCTCAAATCACAGGGCAAAGGGGAGGGGGTCTATATGGGAGGTCCCTATAAATACAGCTCTTTTAGTAGTTTGTTTTCCTTGTCTTGAACACAGGAAAACTCAAGCATGGGTCTGAAATCTGCCAAAATGCCAGCATTTATTTCCACATCATCCTAATATAAAAGAATGGAAAAGGAGGAACTTGTAAAAGCCCTTACATGTAAGATACACTGACTATTCTGTTTCTATTACTGGTGCTGAAGGAATTCTTTTTACCCAGTCACAATTTGCTTGCATAGAATATCCCCAAATTTCCTTTCAGATGACTGATGTTTTGTGTTACAGGCAAATAAAAAATGTATTTGCTTAAGGTTGCCTCTTTAACTAGATTCTACAGCAATAAATATTCTGGTTCCCTAACCAAAGTCTTCTGCCTCCTGAAAATATTTAGTTGGCTTTGAGTAGATGCACATGAGATATTGGCATGGTGGAATAATTTGCAAGATCTTCCAGGGAGGGTATTAGCATATAAATAGCAGATGCAATGACGACCATCACAGCTGAGTACATTTAATTTTTAGTTTATAAGATAGAATGGGTTTTTAAATGCATAGCCATCAAGCCTGCAGAAAGACAAATGAAGTTTAGAGTTCACTTGTCTGAGAATGCCTTACATCATTTTTTTTTCTTCTAAAAAAAAAAAAAAGGGAAACAGACACACATAAAACTGAACAAAAGTGATTTCTTGGCTGAAAAGTAATTGAGATTGCAACCAAGTTAATTACACCATGTAGAATTTATTTGCTGGTCCCAGCTGTAGTTTGCAAGCGGTGTTTTAGTAAGTAGATAAGACTTCTTTATATGCTGTCTTTTCCCTTCCTCCTTTTTCCAAAATCATTAGTAAATGCTGTTCCTCTAGTCCTATAAACTGATTACACTCTATATTTCAGTCATTGTACTGTTTTCTTTGGAGACTCAGGTTTTGGAATCCTGTTAGCAGAATGCTGCACTCAGTTCCTGTAAAACTGGCAAAAGGACCAAAGGCTTTTCTTTACATCTTTCCATGTGTTGTGCAGTTGGTGGGGAGAGTATTTTGCATTTATTACTGGTTAGGATGGATGAGCAAGGCATTTAACTGGAGCTGTGGTTGCACTGAGCTATGCTAATAGCTGGAGGCTCTCAGAGTGTTGACTCCAAAGTAAAGCTACGATTGCATTCCTATTGGCATCCCATGTTTGTTTTCAATATTTTTAATAAGATCATAGAATGTTTTGGGTTGGAAGGGAGCTTAAAGCTCATCCAGTTCCAACCCCTGCCATAGGTAGGGGCACCTTCCACTAGGCCAGGTTGCTCCAAGAAGGAAAGTAATAAGGAAACATCGGGGTTTTTAATGAGTCAGGGAACAAATGGTTTGATTACATTTGTCCAGCTGGAAAAGTCAACGCTATTGTAAGTTTTTAATGAAAATCAGGAGAATGGCGATGTTCTAACTCTGATCACAATGAAAATAATGCATGTATATTTTCTGTCCTTTTATTTTAAGTGATATTCTCATATACAAAGAAGTTTAGCCCAAGAATCTGGAAGTTGTGTAGCTAAATCCTATTCCCTCTCACAGTGAGATATGCAGTTAGGGAATTTACCACATTAAAACAAACAGAAGGACCAACAAACAGAAAACCCAACACAGTTTTGCAAACACGATTCATTTAGATAAATAAATAACTGCCAGCATTATAGAGCAGATTAATGCTGAGCAGAAAACTTCCCCTCTCCCTGGAACTTAAGGAGCAGTGATGGTCGAAGAAGTAGCTTCTGGTGTCTGGGAATATGGTGTTCCTTTACATAAGCCATCCTCTCGTGACAGAGGTTCACCCTCTATCTCTCATAAGGCTGCCAGACTGTGTTAATGATTTTCCTCATATCACTTGATAATTGGAATGGGTTTGAGAAGGGGACCTGGGTTTTTTCGACATTCTTTAACAAGGGATTGAGAAACAAACATTTAGGTGACTGCTTACCTTAGAGGTATTTAATTTCCTACAATACAAGAAGAGCTTTACATTGTGGTATTTATCACCTGAGCTTACACTTCCCTTCAGGTATGGCCCACTAGAAATGGCGTATTGCTTGGGTTTACTTTAGCCTTGTTTTTCTTGTTTGCAGGTACCTAATCCCTCATTCCTAAAGGATTCTCATTTACTAGGTTTGTCACTCAAAATGTTGTCTTAAATCTTTGATTTGATTTAACTGTGAATTGTTGATTTTTTTAACTGTTTTAATTGACTGAAAAAGTTTACCTGCAGCAGAAACATAGACAGTGGGTGGCTGAGCTCTCACACTGCATCTGTAGAGCTTGCTTTGGAGCTTCCTTTGTGTTTGAAAAGTGGAATGGGAAAGAAAAAAAAGACATTTTTCTAACTAATAATGTTACCTATGAGCTCCCCTCTCTGTAGAAGGGGAATGGAACAAAACAGCATAAATGGGTGGTTCTGATGAAGTACCACTGGAAGGAAGCAGACCGAGATACAACTACCCCCAACTACTGTGCAAACTTCCTGAATTTCCACCAGCGACGACTTGAATATTTTAAAGTAAAAAGATGAATGTTATCTTGTTAAGGATTACATCAAGAGAAAGACTTCCTCTGCTTGAAGGGAAAAGGGGGCTTAATTCCCGATAGTTAGCTGAGCAGCTAATTTTTTCTACAGGAAATCTAGATTTACTAGAAGAGCCCAGGGAAATTCAAGGGTGTGAATAATCCACATAATATTTTATGAAAATGGCCCTCATATTTAAAATCTGGCATTATATGTTATGCATTGTAGCACCAAGTCCACATCTACCTTTTAGAAAATTAAAACACATAAATTCTGTTTAGTGTTTGATATGTGCTGCTCTAGCTGAAAGCCATAATGCCCCTAAAACCTTGGGTTGCTTTTCACCTTTCATAAATTCCTGGGTAGATTCTATACAAAAAATAATTTTCAGCTCCGTGGCTCATTGTTATTCCAACTTGATGGATTGTCGTCATTTACTCAGTGAGGAAGTTAAGTGCTCCTGTCATTTCCGAAGAGTATAATTGGGACGTTTCACAGGTCAGCGGTGGTGACAGGTTTCCCTTTTGATTAGTGTTAGACTGATAACAAAAATTACAGTTTCATATGATTAATGTTTTCTATAGTACTTGAATGCACAGTTCATGGATTGTACCTAAACAAAGTGAATTTGCATCTGATTATGCTTTTTCTCCCTCAGGCTTTTCACGTGCTTTCAAGTTTTAGATCATGCAGGTAATACAGCAGAGTTGCTTCTAAGGCAGTTTTCAAGTTGAGGGTTAGTGAAGCCTGTTGAATTTTAGTGTATTAATGCAGAGAGCTACGTGCCCCAAGTGACATGTGAACAGATCAGGAGCAATTGCAATTAAAGGTAGAATCCTTCTGAACTCTCTCTAGTGCTCTCAGCTATGTCATGCACATGACTGCTTGCACCCACTGATACTTTAGGTATAATCTGTTGATTTAAGTTAAACAATCAGTTTGAATTGAGTTTTCTTATTCTTAATAGTTTATTTTTCAAATCCTTAAACCTGTTGCTGTTCATTCTTTTACAGACTTCTTCTCGGTAAAGACAATAGAAATCTGCCAAACTTACTTTCCCTGTTTTATAATGTGAAAGTCAGTTTTTACACTATGGCACAAAGTTGTACGACTTCATCATGGACTGTAGCAACAGGACAAGTGGTAACGGGTTTGAGCTAGAACAGGGGAAGTTCAGGTTAGATATAAGGAAGAAGTTCTTTACTGTGAGGGTGGTGAGGCATTGGCACAGGTTGCCCGAAGAAGCAGTGAATGCTCTGTCCCTGGCAGCGTTCAAGGTTGCACAGAGCCTTGGGTGACATGGTCTCGCGTGAGGCATCCCTGCCCATGGCAAGGGGGTTGGAACTGGACGATCTTAAGGTCCTTTCCAACGCAAACCATTCTGTGATTCTAAGATCATCCATGACAAGTTTTAGCTTGGTGAAATCTTTTTAAATTGGTAAATGGGAAATGGAATGTAAGAATGGATAATGTGACGTTGCCCTGCTTGTTGCTGGAGAAGTAGTAGTGGATATTATTTCTGAATTTAACTAAATTGCCCCAATAGATAAAAAGGGGATGATAACATCAGAAGAATTATGAATGCAAAATACAAATAAATTAACTTCAATCTCTAGCCCTCTTCCGTTGTGCAGAGTACAAAACTTGATTATGTTTTTCTTTCTAAAGGCAATTGAGAAGATCTCCTAAAAATCTCAGTTTAACAGAGATGTTCTTTCATGTCTAATGGCTTTGCAAGTTTGTGGTTAGTGGTAGAATTCTTTCTTTGCGTTACAGCTCTATTTTGGTTTGTGCTGCAGCAGGCATCTGCCTCGGCTGTGCCAGGTAGGGCTTGAATTGCAGCTTTCTTTCAGATGAGGAAAAGTGATTGCAGTTGGAAACAGAAAGTAAACTAGGGTGCAGGATCCTCCAGCATAGTCTGAAGGTTGGCAGCTCTCAGGGTAGTGACAGTCAGGCTGGAAAGACTACATTGTGTTGTTACCTGGCTTTGGCAGCTGGGTATCTTCAAACATGATTATGCTGAGTCTTTATTGTAAAATGAAGACTGTGAGGTGTTCTCTGGTAAGAATGCGGTAGTAAATCTACTCTATCCTTCAGGACAGTAAATCTTCTTTTCTCTTTTTTTCACTGGAACTGCAGCTTTCTTGAAGTCATGTTTTTAAACAAAGGGAAGAATTGTACTTCTAACTTGCATCTTCCATTCATTATATGTTAAAGTGTATCAATATATATTAATATCAATTAATGTTCTTTATTAGAAATTAATACAGTCCAGCTTCCAAATAATACTGACCAAAAAGAAGTGCCGATTATTCTTTTCACTGTTATTTGTTTTAAATTTTTAACTGCATTCAGTAACCCAAGATTGGTTTCTAGGTTCTTTGGCTTAAGACTATATGTATGATTTAAAGGAACTCAGCTGTGACACGAGATTAGGGGGGTGCATTAAATTGGGAAAATTCTGCTGCAGGCAAAACCTGCAGCATCCTCCAGTGCTTGTAACAGTGAGTAGTTGATATGAATATCGACCTAAGTCAGGTGCAGGAAGAGAAGTAGAGAACACTGCTGAAAATAGTAAAAGTGATGCCATTCCTTATCTATTGCTTTGGCTTGCTGCAGCCCAGTTTAGAAAAAGTGATAGCCTGTGGTAAGGCTGGGTTTAGTGGATACCCCTTATTATTTCCTAGACTTGTAACAGTGAACAGTAGGCATACAATAATGTGGTAATTCTCTTGTTGTTAAGAATTAGGTGATTTTCAAGGTGGTCAAAGGAAATAAAGCGTAAGACCTTCATCATTGCTGCCTTTTTAGGGTAGTCGGCATTTGCTATTTTAACGTTCTGATAGTACAGGTCATGTGTGTGGCACACATTCTTTTAGCTTATGTGTAGTTTAGAAGAAAAATTCACTTTTAGGTATGGAACAAGATTAGAAACAAGTGTAGAGGCTTACTGGCACAAATGTAGTAGTAGCTAGCTGAAATGATGTATAGGAAGCCACTTATGTGAATGCATTACCTTGGTTAGTTGTTTTCCAGCTAGTCATAGATACTCAGTTTCAGAAGGCAACACAGACTAAGTTCACGTCTTTTATTGACCATAGTAATGTGTGCAGTTTAATGGTATGAATGGTTAGGATGGAGTGAATTAGTTGAGAAATAAATATATCAAATTATTTTTAGTGCTGTTGTGAACCACGGTGAAATCTTGTAGTATACAGATCTGAATGTTCTTTCTTTGGTCAGGATTAGCTTGCCAGTCCATCCACTTCCCTTTCTGTGTGCCTGCTCTGGTTTTGAGCTCTGAAACAATTTGTGGTACTATTTAATATGCCACAGACTATTTGGGTGCATCTAAATGAGTAAAATCAGTGGAAGGAGAAGAGGAAAGGTTAAAGTTTTCTCATTAAGTCACAATCTTGAGGTTGTTTTAAGGTTTTTGATCTTGTTTTATAGCTTTACACTTTCTCAGGCTTCACAAATTGCATGTGTTCTAATGGATAAAAGGGGCTTTAAAGAAGCCCTTAGGATAGAGTATGGCTTTAGAGATAAAATGTTAAGCAAAGGCCTAATCTTAGATAAAGATTAAATACATAATTAGAGTAATACTTTTGACATTGAACCATCTCAGTAGGGCTATCAGGATGTCTGTGAAATATTTTCAGTGTGAAAGTAAATGAAAAGCAGTCTTCATATGTTAAACATGCCTCTAGATGAAAGCCTTGGATGATGATGATGACGATGAGGATGAAGATGAATTTGTGGAGGTCCCTGAGAAGGAAGGTTATGAGCCCCACATTCCAGACCACCTGCGTAAGGAATATGGTGAGTTTGCCCAGCTGCGACAAGCTTTATCCCTGCATGTTACTGCTGCACTAAAATAAATAAACAGCCATTCTGAAGTAATAAAGTGATCAGTGGTGTGGGTAATCTCTGCCTGCTGTGAGGAAGTCATTACATAGATGCAGGAGCAGCGATTGGCTCCAGATAAACAAATACTTTCTAGGAGCAAGAGCAACTGAGATGAGAAGCTTATTTCATTCCATCATGTTCCACTGTAGTTTAGAGCCAGAAGCAGTACAGCATATGCTTATAGGTGTGCTAAACGCATAGTGGGAGTGAAGAGATTGCAAAGTAAAGCTGTAAATGAGCCTGAATATTAGAAATAGTGGTAACAGTCTGGTGAGATGGGATAAGGGTTTGTACGGTCACCTGCATTAATAGCACTTGAGATGTGCGGCCACTTCCTCCCATAGAGTGGCCAACATACAGCTGAGAAAGAAAAGGGAGGGGTATTTAGGTAACCTGATGTTAAATGGAGCTCTGCCTTCGAGCGCAGTTATAGCCACTGATCACGTACCAGATGACAAAATATAATCTTGCCTTCTTTTAATGCATTCTAAAGATACTGTTTTTAAATAAAGTTGTAATGTGTTTTTGAGAAATCAAGAGGGGAAGTACCGAGGAAAAATCATCTTGAATAATGCAATTTCAGTGCATTACTCCTTCTCCTTTGTCCATCTAACCTGTTAAGTGTCTGCAGCTTTAGCTTTATGTAGCATTGTGTATATTAGCATTCAGAAGATTTTGGTACTTTACAGAGAAGGAGAGGGCAGTTGCCACTGCATACAAAACCTTGGACACTGTGTTTCTTGCTCCTGCATTTCTCCATGAGTATTTGTGTAAGGCTGGTACTGTGTTGTGCCTTTTTCCAATCCTGTTCATGCTCATTTTTAACATCCAGAGTTTCAATCAAAAGTCAGGATGTAGCCATTACCTGTATAAGCCAGATGTTTAATTTTGCTGAAACTAGGGGCTGTGCCTGTGTAAACCCAACGTGATGTAGCTCAAGTGGTTCTTTTACTGTCTTCTGCCATCAAATTTAGCTACAGACAATGAAAGATGATCAATAACAATAACCTATATTGGCTGAGGTCAGTTCAAGGATATCTTCAGGTGTGAAGTCCTGCTACTGCTGCAGTCCATCTACCCCATCTAGACTTAACCTACCAGGACACCCTGGGAAGTAAGCTGTGCATTGGGTATCTGTATATCTCCGTTCCCCACCTAAGAACATGCAGCAAGCCCAACTGGCCGATACCAGTTTGTTTAGAAGTAGATGTCTCCAGTCCTGCATGCCTCCATGTGGAAATTGTCAACTATATAGAGGACTGAGATTAGACTAGTTCTTTAGGGAGCAGGTAGCTGCAATGTGATTTGGCATTTCTCTTACCGTATGTGTTGCTTGAAACCATCTTTAGGCTTTTAGGTTCTAATTGTTGCTAACAGTGGGACTTTCAGAAAAGGAATATAATGGAAAAAAGGGGTTGCAGCCTTCCAGACAGTTGTGAAAAGCTTCTTATGTATACATGGCTAACGAGAGCCCAAAACATTGGTAGCGATAGCGAATGAATGAGCAAATGAGGTAAGTTATGAACATAGCTATGGGTCATCTTTGGGGGTTTTTTTCCTTCCTTTGGCAGTATTCCTTGTGCCAAAACTGGTATTTTCTCAATACTTTCAGGTACTGGAACTTGTTTTCCATATCTTTAACCGCAGCCTGATGAATACTGACAGGCAAAAGTTCTGTTCCTACTTGTCACCTTCTCCTGGAAGTGAAATGTGCTCATCTCTTCCATTTCTCCTCTGGTCTTCCTCATGGGCACACTTAAAAAATAAAGCATCTTATCACCCTTTGTACTACACTAACAAAGTACTTGCTTCTATTTGAATTCCTTCTCATGGAAAAGGATAAAGGAAAAGTGTACTATCTCCTCAAGGATGTTTTGAAAATGTTTATAAAATGGATTAAGAAATTCCCAATTTGTATTTAAACTATTGCTGATAGGAAAATTCATTGTAATGAAGAAGCCAGCCAATCAGCAAACAAAACCTCTCGTTTTGTACACATGTAGTTACGTAGGAACTAATGGTCACACTTGGCTGTTCTTTATCTGATGTTTGTTAAAAATAGCATTTAGAAAGAAATGAACCAATCTTGATGTTCCTGGAGTCGTTCATCTTTTGCTCGCTGTTATTTAAAGTTATTCTGTAAGCTTCAAGCTCAGGGAAGAGTCTGAAAAGAATTCAGAATTCCTGAAAAGAATTCAGAATTCCTGAAAAGAATTCAGAATTCCTGAAAAGAATTCAGAATTCCTGAAAAGAATTCAGAATTCCTGAAAAGAGTTCAGGCAACCTTTTAAGCATGTATTTTCTTCTGTCTGTGTGTACTTGAGTGCTTTCTTGCACCAGCTGGTCAGTTACTAGTTCAACATCTATTTCAGAAGCCAATATGTAACTATTGCGTAAGTCATCTGGCTTCTTGTGTAATTACTTTAGGTCTGCATGAGAAAAATGGAGAGCTGAATTTGCTCTGCTAGATTCTGTTCTGCATGTTTATAATAAGTAAAACCATAATAAGCATCCTTTGGCGCATATTGTTTGGAAAAGTGAATTATCATATTAAAACACACAAGGATACATTCATTTCATAGTAGCATGTTATCAAGAGCTGGATGTGTTAGGCAGACACCTCTAAATATGATTCTTCATTCCACATACAAGCACGGTTATCATAGCAGTGACTTTAGCTTTATATAATTCAGATGGGGTTTTGATAAATTTCTTTAGTTCACATGAAGTTCATAAGGACTCTGAGCTAAGAAAATGGAAGTCTGTGCAAGTGGAATGTTCCAACTGGAACATTAAACCTTCCATGTAAGATAAAATCTGTTATGTGGAAGGTGTAAACAGTTTAAAGGGGTGGTTTTTCCCTTGTGTTATTACTCTTCTTGAACAAACCAGGAAAAGTGAACAGCTCCTCACATTAACTTTTCGTACTAAACAGGTAAACAAAGTTGTAAAACAGGTCATAGAATCATAGTATAGTTAGGGTTGGAAACGACCTTCAGATCATCTAGTTCCAACCCCCTTCCTATGGACAGGGATGCCTCACACTAGACCATGTCACCCAAGGCTCTGTCTAACCTTGAACACTACCAGGGGTGGAGCATTTACCACTTCTCTGGGCAACCTGTTCCAGTGCCTCGCCACACTCACGGTAAAGAACTTCTTCCTTATATCTAACCTGAACTTCCCCTGTTGAAGTTTGAACTCATCACCCTTTGTCCTGTCCCTACAGTCCTTGATGAGGAGTCCCTCTCCAGCATCCCTGTAGGCCCCCTTCAGATGTTGGAAGGCCTCTGGAAATAGATTGAAATGTGACATATAAATTACTATTATTTTTTTTTAAGTCACTTTATTCACTTCCTTTCTCTTAGGGAAATCGAAGTATCCTACCGACAAAGTGAAGTTCCATCCGAAATGCTATTTCTGATGGCACATACATGTATTTGTGGTCCTCCTGAGATCTGAAAAGTTTGTAAAAAAAATTAAAGACATTTAAAGACGGGGCAGCTTTGTATGCATAAGTATATGGGCATGTGCAGCTGGTGTTGTCTGTATATAGTTGATGATGATGATTTCAAAATTGATGATGATGTTTAATATATAAATGAGCTGAGCGTCAGTACAGTTTGGTTGGAGGGAGAATTGAACAAGTCAATTTGAACCTCCGTGTATAAGATGAAATGTAAATTTGTTAAAAGAATTTAGGTGATTAGATAACTGAAGTGTGAAGATATAACCCATTAGGGTTGTCATGCCAAATTAGCATTACCAGACTTTTAACGACCTCCCATTTGTATAATCCTTATTTACACTTGCACCTGATGTCTGTTGCAGGCAAGAGACCAGCCATCCTGTGGTACCACAGGGCCATTTTAAATACATTGTGTAGCTAAAGGGAAATATTGGGCTGAAAAAGAAAGAGTGTTGTGAAAATAACTTTCATAGGGTTACCCTGGTTCTCAGCAGGGATGTTGCTTTTATTTACAGAAGAGGAATGTGCCCTTGTGTAGCTGGTATTTCGAACCTGTTAAAAGCTGAGGCATTGTGCATTTAAAAGAAAGCAGGGAGAAATTTAGGGAGGGATAAAATCTTGTTTCTGGTAGATTTTCTCCATTGCAGGCTTTGCTGGTCAGCTGTTGGATGCATTGGCTTAAAGTCAAAGTTGGATAAGGTAAGGGATGGAACTGTGCAGCTTCTTATGTCGTTCTTATGCCACAGACAGAATCTGGGGCTGGTGCCAGGGTAAGAGATTTCTTCCTACCCTTGTTGGTCTCTTGGTGTAGTTGGCAAGTGAGCTCTGAACCTCATGTGGAGTGATCCATTTTGAGAGGTGTGCTTTTCCATCTTAAACCACAGTAATTCCCAGATCTAGTTCAGAGCACCCATCTCCAGCAACTGCTGTCTACTAATGGGCTTTTTCAATTCACAATTCTTGTCTGTGTTTGAGTGCATACATTCGTGAGCTTTCTTATGCAGTACTACTTTGAGATACAGGGAAGTGCTGTTGCCATTTTACAGGTGGTGACATGAGGAAGCCATCTGGCTTGCGAATATTAGCATGGAAGCAGTCTACTGGTTATCAAGTTTCATCCTTATGCAAAAATTATATGGGAAGTGACTGTACAGTCAAGAACACAAACCATTGTTTCAAATCTGGTTAATCAGATTATTTCTCTTGCATTTGAGCCTCAAGCCAAAATGCTTTTAGGTCCTTGATAGCTACTTCAGTGGTTCATATTGCATCCTAAAACCTGCTTGGGATTTCTTTCATATCAGCATCAAAGCTCCAGTTCTAAAATCCCATGGGTTAGTTTTATCCATTTCAGAAATTCTTCCCTCCTCCTATCATGGAGCAGTGTGCCTTTGTGGGTCAGATAGAATCATTGAATAGTTTGTGTTGGAAAGGACCTTCAGCTCATCCAGCTCCAACCCCCCTGCCATGGGCAGGGATGACTCACACTAGACCATCTTGCCCACAGCTCTGTCCAACTTGGCCTTGAACACTGCCAGGGATGGAGCATTTACCACGTTTTTGGGCAGCCTGTTCCAGTGCCTCACCACGCTCACAGTGAAGAACTTCTTCCTTATATCTAACCTGAACTTCCCCTGTGTAAGTTTGAGCCCATTACCCCTTGTCCTATTGCTACAGTCCTTAATGAAGAGTCCCTCTCCAGCATCCTTACAGGCCCCCTTCAAAAAAGGTGTTCCTGTGCTGTCTTTCCTAAGCTGATGGTATCTGAGTCATGTCTTTTCTGTGTGTTAAGTAGCATGGGGTTTTGTAGTACGAAATGTCATGGCAGCTGGAAAAGAAGGCTTATACCCCACTGAGCACACAAAGTGTACGCAAACCGAGGCTATTTCCTTAGTGGAGAAGTCACCACCTGGTTTTTACATAGAAGTAGGAGCGCTTCAGACTGAAAAAGCTGTTCTATTGCAGCTTTCTCTGAGCTAAAAAAGATGTTTCTCTCTAAAGAAAAAACCCCATGAACAAACTGCCTATTGCAACCATTCATTAAAGGTGTGGGGGTTTATAGCTTTTGCATTTCCTCTGAACATTAAAAAGCCTGTATTAGAAATAACAATAAAACACTGTGTAGAATAACACACAATTGAATTTTCAGATTAGAAGTAAAAGTCATGCCTTGTGGAGCATTTATTCAGAGGAATGCACTTGTTTGTATTGACTATACTCTAATCTGTAGCTAAGCAGCAGGCTTCCATTCATCTTGTTTCTAAAAGTTTTACTCTCCTAACTGGCATCATCCATCAAGACATGCAGGGAACACAACAGTTAAAACTAACTTGGAAATGTGAAATATAATAGAATCATCATTATGAATTTGGCATTTACAAAAGAATATGATTAGCACTTCCAATAAAATGCTTCTGCATCTGTGCACAAGTATTGATTGTAGGCATTTCCTCTAATTCCTAATCAGCTGCAAACCTTTCTCACTCCCAGGTAAAGGTCCTTCTGTGTAAGAAGGAGGTTCCCAGAAAATCTGACAGTACATGGGATATATTTGATTCCTACTAAAGTTCTTAGAAATTTATAGTGGCTGCACGGGATGTTGATATACCTCTGCTTAGTTTGTGATGGTTGTGTACCTCATCGGAACTATGAATGGCCACGGACTGCCAAATAATAAGCAAGAAGTTTAAAAGATCAGGGTTGAAGGTGTAGAAGGATTTTAATCTAAACTCTGCTGCTTTGATTTATTCTGAGTCTTTACTATGATTGTAAAACAACAATAGATAGGGTCGATTAATAAGAGTTAATATTATAACAAATTCTGTTATTCAAAATAATAATAACCTATTCTGATATTTGAGTAAGCCAAACAAAGTATGAATGTAATCATAGAATCATAGAATAGTTTAGATTGGAAAGGGCCTTAAGGTCATCTAGTTTCAAACCCCCTGCCATGGGCAGGGACACCTCACACATGTTGCCCAAGGCTCTGTCTAACCTGGCCTTGAACACCGCCAGGGATGGAGCATTCACCACTTCTTTGGAAATATTAATGAACTCTTCTGGTTAACCAGCAGTTATCCCCCTTCTTTAATTTGGATTTCCGAAGCAGAATTCTTAAAGTTCAGATAAATGTAGGTGAGCATAGCTGCATTCAAAGGCGTTGGAGGCATCTTTTTTTGGTTGTTTAAAATCTCTGGTTATAAAAGACCAAGTTGTCAAGACAACTTTTAAAAAGTAGTGGAATTTAAACAAATATTAATATGTTGTGCAGTTGTCCATGTGGTAACTTGCTTTGTGTGAACATACAGCTTGTATGTACTGTGAGAATATTTGTTAAAGCCACCTCTGGCATTTCAGCATCCTCCCTTAGCAGCTGCAGAGAGCAATTTGTTTTTTGGGGTTCAAGGGTAAAATAAGAAACTGTGTCTGTCTAAAATGAAAGAGGAAGTTTTGTACTACAATAAAAGAATTTTGAGCAGTGTTATTCCTGCATGAAAGATTTTGAGGTTTTGTTCCTAAGTTTGAGGGGTTTTTTCTCCTCATTTTAGGGTTCTGTGTACATGAAGGGAAACTAACAATAAAAGAGCCTAATTTTTTTAGGTAGGTAGAGATGAAACTTGATCCCAATTAAAACAAGAACAAACAAAGCCCACCAAGACCAAACAACAAACAAGAAACCCACAAGTGAATATTCCTTTAATCTGTAATGGCTTCCTAAAGATCAGATATCTGTCAAGGATTACATATGGTTCAAATCTCATCCCTTATGAGTAGCAGAACCTTCAGACATGATGAAGTCTTCCTGCTATATGATCACCTATGTTAATTTTGTTCACACACACCTTTGTGCTTAGAGGGAGAGCACAGAACTGATCCTGAGGCACTGAAGCTGTTCAGAAGCAATGCCCCAGACATTGGCTTGAACCCTCTGGCCTGCAAGTCCATATAAAGTAAGCTTTGCAAAGTTGGATGCCTGAGAGGAACTCTTCATCAGGGATTGTAGTGATGGGATGAGGAGTAATGAGTTCAGACTTAAACGGAGAAGCTCAGGTTAGATATAAGGAAAAAGTTCTTTACTGTGTGGGTGGTGAGGTGCTGGCACAGGTTGCCCAAAGAAGTGGTAAATGCTTCATCCCTGGCAGTGTGCAAGGCCAGGCTGGACAGAGCCTTGGGTGATGCAGTCTGGTGTGTGGTGTTCCTGCCCGTGGCAGGGGATTGGAACTGGATAATCTTAAGGTCCTTTCCAACCCAAACTATTCTGTGATTCTAAATTCTCTTCACTTAGCACTAAAGCTTATTGTGCTTCCTGAGTGAAAAACATGCAGGGTATTTTTTTTCCACTGTGAGCATAGCAGAGGGTGAGTGGGGCAATGCTGTCTGTGAACTGCTGGATTTTCCTGGCAGTCTTGGAGTGTCTGCACTAATACAAATCAGATACATTTGGCTTGACTAAGTTTCAACAAACAGCAAATAGACTTTTTTATTTCATTCTTTCCAGGAAAGTTAAACTCCATAATACTTGTTTATATTCTATCTCCGTGTTTTCAGTTCAAGTTAAGTGAATCTGAAGTAGGTAGATTTCGTTTAAACCCACACAGCTGAGGAAACCTGGGCTTTCTCTTCCTCTGAATTTTCACTGAGAGGGGCTTTTATCTCCCCCTAATCCCACCATTTCTGTCAGGACATAATCTCTTTCTCAAATTTACATTTTAATTAGAAGGCCAGCTGAACTAGCTAAAATCAATAATGTCAGCATTCAGCAGCCTAACTTCAGCTGAAACCCCAGCCTCTCTCTTTCCTTCTATCGATTGATCTTGGGAACACGGTCTACTTTATTGCTTCAGGCAAATAGGTGCCATTTGGTCAATTTAAACAAAAAAAAAGGGGATTTGGACGTTTTTATGATTCTTTCTAAAAGCTGCTACTGGAACAGTTGAACCCAGGTACTGTACCTGTGTTAAATAAAGCACACAGAACACCAGAATTCTTAAGAAGAATTTTACTTCTGCAACTATGCTTAATCCCATCTATGTCTTTAAACAGAAAACCTATGCTGACATTGGATACCATTGAGCTGGTGCAATCTGCTCAGTGACTCTTGTTTTTATCCTGTTAGTGAAAACCAATTTTATAAGCAAATATTCTTTAGAAAGATCCACAGTAGAGGTGCAGTTACTGATGCTGTAGTGTATCTGCCTTTAGCCGTTTTTCTGTTAATGGCTTAAAATAAGAAATCAATGGGAAAATATTTTGTTCTTGTAACTCTTAAGAATTCCTGTATTGATCTTCAGGTTGTGATTTTTATCTAGCTAAATGTCACATTGTCCATTTTATCTCTCTTGCCTTTTCTCTGTGTTGCTGACTGCCTGTCTGTGCTGTTCTCCTCCTTTACCCGCCCCCCCCCCAACCAAAACTACTGTGTTGAACAAGCAGTCAGGCTTTCCATAAACATCATAGGAAAAAATGGGGGAAAATACAGGGGTTTGGTGAGAGCTTGGAACGCACATGCACATATTCTCTCTGAAAAAAAGGTATGGTGAAAGGCACATACCTGATATTTTCTGACTTCAAGATGGGTTTGTAAAGAGTACACGTGCAAGTGTTCTCAAAACCATTGCTTTAAACAGTGCTGTTTAGAAAAATATTCTTGTCCTTGCTATAAAGAGACAAATGGCAATTTAAAATGCAAAATGAAGTCTAAGCAATTCTACATTACAGATAGTCTGTCACATATTTTTCTCAGCTAACATTGTTCATGCCAAAGGGCCTGTTCAAACTGTTCCTGTCATAAAATGAAGTTTGCTTTTCCAAGTCTTGATGATTCTAAAGTGTGGCTATAACAGAATCTTTTGGATTAATTCTGTTTCACTTTTTTGAGACCCTTTTCCAAGGGTTAGAAATTAGGCACAGATTAGTCCTGTAAATGACTGTCTTTAACAGTGTCCTTTAAAACCTTGTTGACTTTGGGAAGTAGTTAGATAACAAGGTGAATGTGGCATATTCAGTACATTCATTGAAGTATGTGATATGGGCATGACTGTGTAAGGAAGTAGCAGCATCACCAGCCAGCAACAAGATAACCCATGTCTGTCTACAGTTGGTAGGCATGTTCAAACCTCCGGTCTGAGGACATCAAAATTAGAAAGGGGTGATCCTTCCTCGCATCATGGTCCATGCATGGAAGCGTTCAAAAACTGTGTAGATGACATCTCAGTGATATGGTTTAGTGGTGGTCTTGGCAGTCCTGGGGTAATGGTTGAACTTGATGATCTTGAAGGTCTTTTCCAACCTAGCTACGATTCTGTGCTAACTTCAGTTCCCAGGTAGCATTGGACAGCTCAAGCAACAGTGTCTTTCAAGATGCCCTGCCTTAGGAATGCAGGCTTTGATTTGGAGGTGTTTTCCAGAGAGAAAACAGTTTTCTCTCTTTCCAGAGAGAAAACAGTTTCCAGTTTGACACTGCCTTCGGACTGTGGTGAATGTGTCTATGTCCAGTCTGCAGTGTTTGCTGCCTGTGAACATTCGGACAGTTGGGTACTTGAAGTCTTTCCAGGACAGCCAGGGGCCTGGCACTACTGAAATACCCAATCTCAGATGTGTGTTCACTCCTATAAGGTATTCACCTGATGCTCAAGTAACATTTTCTTAGGAAAGGTGGAATGCATCAGCCTGCCAGAGCTGGGTCGAGGCTCCTTATGGACATGGAAAATATTATCACATACAAGTTGCATCTCTGATATACTTGCCTTAACCATATTGTTAAAATGGTCTACATTTCTCTGTCATACACTGGATAAGCAGAAGGATTATATTGTTATATCATGGGAGAGTGGTGAGAAGACAGAAGTATCTATTAATGCTTATTAACTGCTGATGGCTGGTGTCCTCTCATCCTGTCTCCTTCACATCTTATTTCCTTCCCCATCTTGTTTTGAAAGAGGCAGGTAAGCCACCTGCCACAGTTGTTGTTACTGGCCTCTGCCCTGAAACACCTTCCCCTTAAAACACCTTCCTTTGTTGTTACCAGTATATGCCCTACTAGAGAGAGATAGAGGACTCAGCTGATCTAGGTACTTGGAAAATGTAGACCCATATGTAACTATGGGGTGATCTAAAAGGTTGCCACCTCAGCAACCTTCTTGAGCTGTAACTGAAGTCAGGCAATACCATCTGTATGGTTGCACCCCATAGGTTGAAGGGAATGAGCAGTGCAAATAAATCATGGTCAGAATGAATTACTGGAAGACTTCATAAGGTGGAAAAAGTGGTCAGGGCAAGTTGCTCTAACTTTGTGAAAAAAGATGGTTTTCTCTGAAATGAAAATACTTTGTGTATTAAAGCTACTTGTCACTACAGGTCCTGTAATTTCCCAATCATAGGAATATCACCTTAGCTGTTCCTTTTCTAGTTGATATCTTGTGATACATGTAATGACAGGCAAACAAATTAGCAAAGCAAGAATACTTCTGGATGTAGCTTCAGGGCTGGCTAGAAGCGGGCAAGAGACTAAAAGTCACAACAAAATAATGGCTGAAACGTGTTAGGTAAACTGGTTGCTTTCATAAGAAGGTTGTGATAACTTGCTGAAAAGTTTAGTTTCTTGGAACTGTGACTTTGTCTTAATTTAGGGGTGGTTTTTTGAGGGAAGAGGTCGTCAGTTCTTTCTAAAAAGGCTTTCTAAGGGGGCAGATGCAGTCTATTACGCGAGTGTGAGGGATCACGTCTTTCCATTTTTAGCTGTCATTGGCTGAACAGTTCTTGTTACTACTGCTAGCTAATAGAGTTGCTTCTCTAGCTCAGTGGGTAGAGGCATGTGCTGTCTAACTGCTCAGCCTAATTGCATCATTACAATCCATGCTGACTGTCTAATCTGGCCATATAAAGTAATTAAAGTTGCCCCACTACTGAGCTGCTGGTGCTGAACATCAGTGCCTGGCACTGCCTTGCTGTGGGTTTGTTCCTCAGGTGTAGCTCAGACATTTACTATCTCTTGGGTGTGTTCTGTGGATATATTGGTGGCTTTTGCCAGCATTTAGATATATTATCTTAGCAAATTGTGTGATTTAGTATCTGGAAAGAAGAACGTTCTCTAGATAATTCTGCAGACCTGCTTTTGTGTATATATACATACATATATATAATTTGCAGATGTTTTGAAGTCAGAACTCAACTATTCTCTATGGTGTTGCCCCTTAAGAAACCAGGAAGAAAAAAAACACAGCTGTTTTATTTTCTCAGCTCTGAAGTGTCAATATGGGAGCTGAGAATGATCAAGTAACAGGGATGTGCCTCACACACACTGTTGTTTCACTGGGTGTGCTTCCCCACCAGCCATGCTAGGTGACATTGTCCATCATGTGTTGCAGTGAATCCAGCCAGAAGTGGTCTCTCTCTAGGGTTTTAGCAGGACTTTGGCAGAGACACCACAAAGAACTGATCTCAGCACACAGGAGGATATCAATGTATACCTTTCCTCTTGCTTTTTGCTACTCTTAGATGTCTTTTGGGACTTAAGGTGTTTAACAGTAGTGCCAAGAGTTCCTTTCTTCTATTTTATCTTGGTATAACCTTGAGTACAGAAATGACATACCAGGAAGTGACACTAGAAACTTAAAAGCAGTATTGCAATTAAAGCAAACTTGTATTGTTAAAATCCTTCTGAGGTGAAGTAACATCATTCTTTGTTGTCATACCATGTCATACAAATTTAAAAGTTGGCTTGCTGCAGTTAGATCCTCAGGGTGTTTCTATTCCAAAATAGAAAAAATGCATAGGCAAAAATATCTCCCTGTGAGTGGGGTTGATGTCTAATGCAAACTGAAGGCAGTAAACATGTAGTCAGCATCCTGTTTGGCCCCACCGTGAAGTGTTGAAGGTGGGAGGAGTGAATTATCTCTAAACATCAAGTTCTTTTGCAGGGCTAGAACCCCGGTCACCTCCAAAAGGACTGGTGGGGACGACATCCACAGGACCAGCTCCGCTGAGCTCCCGCACCCAGCTAAAGGGGAATGAAGATGAACTTGATCCAACCTGTGCAGCTGCCACACTGAAACTTATTAGAGACAAACTACCGAAGTTACCACCTCCACATGCCAGGTTATCTTTGTTTTAATTCTTGTAGAAACCTCTTGCTCTTACTTGTATTTATCACTCACAGAGGGACACAGAAAAGCACTCATGAACTAGGCAAGCTCTTAAAGATGTCTTGGTTTTGGTTTGGTTGCAATTTTTTACTTAAATGCACATTCACTGCTTAATATTTGGGATGTTGTTAGTGATTCCAGCAGGATCTTAAGGGATCTTTTGCTATGCACTTGATTTAGGTTTTATTTGGTGTAAATGACATCTATGAAAATATGAAGTGTTCTCTTCTCTCCAAACAAGCAAACAAAAAAATCCCCATTTATTGAGGTAGTTTTTGGTTTGCAACTAAACTGAACATATCCTAATAATACATTGGAAAGTATTTTCAACCATCTCTTGGTTCCTAGTGACTTATGCTGCAGTGCTGCCTGGAAATGTGTTACACTGATTCCAAAGATGTATTTGTTGTCAATCCTGTTCAAAGCTTGATGAAACTCCAGCCTTGTCTAGCATTTGTCTGCGATTTGGGGATAAGACTGGAGTAAACTACTTGTTCCTGAAAGGATACTTCTGCATTGGCCAGGAAGGCCCCCAAAACCTGGCAGCCTGGAATGTACTGAAGTTAAAGGGGATTGCTTCATTAGAACTCCAGAGTTTGGAGTATTCAGGTGTACATTATGACTTTTAAACTTAAAAAATATAGTATTTCAGTAAGATGCACCAGACCATTTGAAGCTCTGTCAGTGACTACCCAAGTAGTACTCTGTTTTTTGAGGACTAGTGAATACCAGTACAATAATTATTATAAACCTGCAAGATGGAATTATGCCACCAAAAGAAAAGACTTTGCAATCAGTATGACTCCCAGACTCATGACATGCAAACATGGGCATGAGTTTACAGAAGCATCTGTTAGGTGTACAGCATGCATGATCCATTATTGCCTCTGTTAGATCTCTACACCCATGGTATAATATCTGTTAGCTGGCTCTCGCTGAATGTGCAGTTAAGCTTCATGGTGCAGTGTGCTGTATGTAGAGTGTGTGGAGTTGTAGTAACTCTGTAAAAGCAATTGTAGTCCTAGACCTAAGATAATATTAGTGTTGGTGTGAAAATCTAATGCAAACAGGAAAAGTTGCTGTGATCATTGCTGTTCTCTATTGACTTTTCATCAATTTTCTCCAGTGACTCTACAACTACTGAGCCAGCAGGCTTGGAAGAGCCTGACAGTAAGAGAAAAAAACTAGAAGAAGAAAGAGCTAAAGCTCCCCTCATGCCTTTTGGATTAGATCTTCACTACTGGGGACAGGATCAGCCAAGTGCTGGGAAGATTCTCAAGTAATGCTCTTTTTCTTTTAAGACAAATTAAACAAATATATAGATTTACTTATACTCAGAGGTCATGTAGTGGGATAATTCCCATTTCTTTTGATAATTACTTTTCTCCTTTCACTTGTGTTGTAGGATCCATAAACAAAGTCAGAAATTCTACCTTTAAATGATATTTATTTTGAGAAGATGTGATACTAACCAAATATCCTTTGATGCTTCAAAGCACTTTTTCCCCCCCTTCTCTTTTCATGTTGGTCTGTAATCTGCAGCATGGTGTCACTTACTCCAATTTAAATTGATACCTCATTATGCAAAGTGCTGTGCAAGTGCAGGATAGGCGTTACTTCTGATGGAGACTTTACAGGCTAAATAAATAGCACACAAGGTAGGAGAAAGGCTGAGAAGGTGTCAGGGGTATTTTTCCTGCCTTTAGAGTGGTAACTGAGGAAATTGGTATGCTTGTTCAGTCACACAAGAAATAGGTGGCAGTTACAGGATGTGAATTTGGGTGTCTCACTTTCCATTCTTGTCTGGGAAGGTTTTGTGTTTCTTGGACTTGAAGAATTGATGACTTAGGGAAAGCTTTAGCAATGCCAGGGAGAAGAGATGGTAGGTATACATCAGAACTTGTTTCTAGTAGTCAGGTTTTTAAGTCCTTTTTTAGCACTAGTTTTTTTATATGAAAGTTGGGATACAAAATCCTCCCTCTATGTATAAATATCATTAAGTCCACTAGAACTTTAATATCAGTGTGTACTATACCTGGCTTGAATAAGGCAAAAATCATTGACTTGGGTGGGTTGCAAATCAAGCTCTTATATTCTCAGCAGTATTACTTTACCTTAGTTTGTTTTCTTACCAAAAAAAAACCCAACCCATAATCACGGTGTTTGCAGAAAGGAGCAAGAGAGAAGCTTTGCTCCTGGACCTCATTGCATAAAATACAGAATATCTTTTAAATTACTGAAAGCCAGCAAGATAATAGTGGTTTAACACAGTCACTCCAAGCTTTGGGTTCTGTCTCATGGGGTGTAAGCTCTTCAAAGCCTATAAAATGGTTAAGATTTTCAGCAGGGCTCTAA
The DNA here is from genome assembly GCA_017639245.1 of Myiopsitta monachus. Lineage (NCBI taxonomy): Eukaryota > Metazoa > Chordata > Aves > Psittaciformes > Psittacidae > Myiopsitta > Myiopsitta monachus. The sequence goes on along the minus strand of CM029917.1, from coordinate 110,061,747 downwards.
GAAGCATTTGTCTGTGATAATGCCAAAAAGGTAGTAAGGCTTTATTTTACATTGCAAATGAGTTATTCAAGTCATAAGTGAAATCAGAAGCATATTTCACTGCCTGTCTGCCTTGTGCTGTACTGTTTTATTTTTATGCTTCCAATAAAATAGAGGGCACACTTCTGAACCTTATAGTCTATAACTACAGATATGCCAATCTAACTAAAGATAATTTAAGTAACTCTGCACACACAATGCCATTGACCCTGAGTATAAAATATATTTATTGGGAAATTAAGGAAGTCATTGGCCAAATCCTTTAAGTTTTCTGTGTGCACACATACCACCTCTAGAAGATGCCTAGGGAAAAAAAATCAAACCTAAAAACCAGACAACACGTATAGAATGTGTATGGAATCTGAATTTTAAAAATCTGAAGTGGAAGAGTCTTTCTCCTTCACCTGTTTAACAGTACAGTTACTTAATTAGAGCTTTCGCAATAAATTTAGATTTTAATAGAATGCAACTACCAGGAAGATGATTTTCTAAAGCTTTGTTTAGCTGGTAAATAGTGAGCTATCACCTTCCCTAGAAGGTGACAGTAACTGTGGGCTTTACAAAAACCTTGTACCAAACCATTTTCCCTACTTTTGCCTTCACTCACAGAATTCACTCAGCTAGTTTAAGAACTCTTAAAATGAGTGTATAAAGCTGTAGTAGTACTTTTTTGGAGGGAAGAGAGTGTATACAGCACACTGTTGTACTGTGTAGAGACTATGCCAGTTTAAGTGACTGTTTTGGGTAGCATGGACCTTATAAACTCATCTACCCTCCTCGAATTAAATTAGGATCATAACTAAACTAGCTGGTGCAGCAGTTCTTGTGACTGTGACTAGGATATTTGAATTAGCTTATTTAGCTCTTCCTCCTAAATGCATCATAGATTTACATTATTCAAGTTTTTGATCTAACCTTCCCAGCAGCTTAGTAATGAAGTTGATATAAGTTTGTTGAAAGAGTGCAGCATTTCTCCAGGAACTTAGTCTTCAATTTCAGTTAAGCACTACTTCTCTTTTATTCCTCCTAATGTACAGCTATGTAATTTCCATTAAAACTTCTGTTCTTTGTCTAGATCAGTAACACTCATTTCTATGAGTGTGAGTGGGGTGTTGATCTTCTAGTTGACTGTCTGTTTTCCTTCTGATCCCTCTTACAAAAAGGTTTTACTTGTCACATGCATCGTTTTGAAAGATTTCATCTTCTGCCTTTTTAAAATGTTGCTTACAACAGCAGGAAAACAGAAAGCTTTGGGAGTTTGCGCTGCTCTGTTCTTTTCTCACCTGCTTATAAGTCATGCTGGGAGAAAATAAGTTCTATGCTTGTAGTAAACAATATCTGTGTAGGAATCAGCCTATTTTAAGTCCAGTTCCCAAATAGTGATCGATGACATGTAGAGTAAAACAATCTTAGTTTTCTTGGGATTTGTAGGATGCAGATTTGGAGGGGGAGATATAAAATAGGTCTTTTTCTTAATTGAGAAGGTTGGCATGCACAACTGTTAAATGCTGCTTCATTCTCATGTAACTGTAATTTGATAATTTAGAGGGGGAGCAGAGTTCAGACCACCAAAGGACGCCAGAATTTTACAAAGGGATTCTGTAAGGCTACCTTGCACATAGAAATCCTGTGTGTGTTGTCTTCTTAGCGATGCCTTCCCCTCAGTGTGTCTGTAAGGTTAGTAACACCGAGCCAGCAGTCTGATGTTTTCAGAATTGTTTTCAAACTAAGCAAATAAGAAACCTGTTTCATGCTTGTAGTCCTGTCTGTTGTAAACTCTTGCCACATCATTCCTGAAGCTAAAATACTTCGCTATTCAAACGTTTGACTAAAGTCATGTTGGTGTATTATAAAGCTTCTTGGAGCTTTTTTGTTTAGGCTATAGTTTGCAGAATTGCATGGTTGAAAACTTTTTTTATAAGCAAAAAAATTGTAGAAACACATTATAATGTTTAATGTTAAAGTAGCCTCCACTCCGTCTCTTTTGCCTTTATCCCCTGATTTAGCAGAAGGAAGTTATATGTACTTTATAGCAGGTTAAAATTCTTCTAGCACTAACAAGATCTATTCTACGAAGACATTATTGGATAACGTGGATCTCTTCAACAAGGACTTTACTTGTTGAACATTTTCCTGAAGATTTGGCAAATCCTAGAATGGCTTCAAAATTGCTTAATCCCTCTTTTAACCTACTTCTAATCTCTTTACATAGTTTTAAATGGTCAACTCTTGCAGGAAAGCCAGCAGCTATATATGTTGTAGGTTGCAAAGGTCAAATCATTTCCTCTGCCTTTTTTTTTTTTCCTTATCAACTGCTGAAAACTTGCTTAGATAAAATTCATCAAAACTCTTCGGGCCCACTAAAGTAATGCTTTAAGTGTTAGTTTACGTGCTTTGTGGAATTGAGATTGTGATTAGTGAAGCCAGTGTTCATATGTGTATGGCTGTGATGGAAAGCAAGTTCTCAGAGGTAGGGATGGCATCCGAGGATATTGATGAGTGAGAGGAATTGGATATGGATAGAGGAAATCTTGTCATATAAGTCTGAGATTGATTGGGTGGAAAAGCTATGTGGAAGAAAGTGATTGTAAAGTATCTTTTATGAATTAAAGGATATCCTTCTCAAGACGTCATCTAGGGATATCCACATGCAGACTGGGATTTATTTTTTTTTTCTCTTAGTTTGGCTGTATTTTTTCCTCTTGAACTTATTTTTCCTTAAATTTGGGATGGGGCTGTTGTTGTTTAACTTCGGATGTCTTAGAGTTAGATATCGAAGCTTAAGCTGGTCACCCAAATTTGTTTTCATGATTAGCAGAAAGAAACATTTATCAGAGGGGCAGTGAATCACATCCTAAGACTGGCATGTAAAATGTCAGATAATCACTCTCTGAGGTTGCCTGTTTTCATTATTGGCATTCTAGGGTGGCTAAAATGAAATTATATGACTACTGTTAAGAAGATTTGAAAATACTTCATCACTCAAGGGTTCTTGCTCCCCTTCTCTCCCACTCCCACATCCACTGACATGGTACTAATCTTCCATTTCCCTATATAATTTACCTGTCTAAATATAGTAAAGAATTCTAATTTTCAAATAGATTTCCAATGGATTAGCTTAATTTCCTGGAGGAACACCTGTAAGTTTCTCAGACTTATGGACACTGTATAAGAAAATCTGGCGTGATGAATAAGGTTCAGCTGCTTGTTTGCTCTCATCCTTAGTCTCAGTATATTGCAACACTGATTTCAGGTCCTGCTTCTCTGCTGCTGCAGGAATACAGTTACCAGAAATTAAGATCAAACTGTTTCCTTCCAAATCTATCGCCTGTGTTTGATCACAGAAGTATTTTGTTATGAAGAATGTTAATTACAGAATTACAAAGTTATTCACTGAAACTGGGTATCAGATAACTGATGCTGCATGTCAGATCATGAGCTAGAGCTAAGCCTCATAATAGGTTGGTAGGTTAAACAAGGAATCAGTACTAGACAGGCTTTGGTGATATTTGTAAAACATCTTCATAATATAGGAGTCATAAGAAAGAATAGTAGATTCCTAGGTTTTCCTAACTCACTAGTAAAGCTTCCTTTCCTTTTGCATTTAAGTTCACCACAGGATGGTACTGGCATCTTTATGTGCTTTCTTACAACTTTGTGAATAATTTTCATTCATTGTTTCCCCAGGTTTGCTTCTGAGCATCGATTTTGGGCACCCAGTGAAGTCGAGGAAGAGGTGGAAAATAAAGAAATAAGTGAAATGTTAAAAACTAGATATATCACCTTTGCTGGCAAGTTTGAACCAGTGAAACATAAATGTCGAGCACGGATGCCTGATGGAAGGCTGTGTGAAAGACAAGATCGGATTAAGGTGGGCTCTAAGTTACATAACTTCCAGGATATGTGCTATATGGAGAAGATCTCATTAAAACATGTCCATGAATGTTGATTTCACATTGCAAATATAGCTTGAAGCAGTAGAAGAAAATTGTATCTGGAGAAATTTTGCTGCCCGTGGCTGGGGGCTGGAACTAGATGATCTTAAGGTCCTTTCCAGCCCAAACCATTCTATGATTCTAAATTTACTATTTATATGTGTTTCGTATGGGAAGAATCCTTTTGGTAAGGAAACTGTGAACATTTAAGGAACTTTCAAATAATTTGGGCATTTTTATTTATACTTTATTTTTACATGTTATATATGAGTACATATATCTGTCAGTAAAGCAGAGACAGTTGCTGAAAAGTTCTCATTTAGAGGCATATTTGATATTAACTGTATTTAGAAACTTGGGTGTATGAGGGGCAAATTAGGTTTTATGAAAGCTAAATCCTATGCAAGCTTAAGTTATGAGCCCTATGAGCAGAAATACTTTGCTTAAATACTTTGATCTAATATCCTTGTTCTTCCTCTATTTTCTGAGATTGAAGGATCTGAATGCACTAAAATACTTTAAATGGGTTGTTACAGGATGGGGATATAGCATAAGCAACAGCATACAATGCAGCATTGGTGCCCTTGTGACTTGACAGGATGTGCTTACCTGCCCTCTTGAAATTGGATATTCATATCACAAAGAGCTTATTTCTTTGAGATCATGAGTATATTAAATACATAGTGTGTATGGGATCTTCATGCTTTCTAAGGGGGACTGGGAATCAAGTATAGGGTTTTGTTGCTTGATTCCAGTGTCTGGCTTTAAGCTCTGTTGTATAACATGTAAGCGTATTCTTTCCATTCGGGAGTTTTTTGTTGGTTTTTTTTTTCTCCCTTTCTGAAGTGCCCATTCCATGGAAAGATAATTCCTCGGAATGAATCTGGGATTCCCATAAATGCTGAAGACAGAGCCAGAGAAGAAAAGATGCGGTTTGAGAAGCAAGCAGCTCAGCCAGGTTTGTGTCTGCATAACATCTTAAAAAAAATCCCCAAACCACAAAATACTAAGCCAGAGGTAGGAGATAAGCTTTAAATGGAAGCTTCATATCCTTATTGTTTATATGTTTTGCTCCTAACCATATTCTCTCATTTAAATTCCTGTTGATTCTAATTTGCAGATCATTTGCAGTGATTCTTGCTTATGTGATAAATATGCGTGTACGCTGTGTACACTGAATAAGGTTAGCATTGCATTTGTTCTTTATTTCCAGTAGTTACAATGTTCCTAATGCTTCTCAGACAGATGAGTTATAGCCTTTATCTTAAGGAACATGTTTATTAAGGACAATTAAGCCTGTTTCCTGGGAAATGCTTGACATGTTCCCATGCTTCTGAAAAGAATTTGTCTAATCTTGCTGGTCCCAAACAAAAGTTGTGATTTATGTAATGTAATGCTGATATAACCAGGATCACTGTGTTACCACGGATATTGGCAGACTTGGGTTTTGTCAGAATGTGGGAACTTGTTTTTCCTATATCTATTCATATCATATTCTCTATTTCCTGTATCTACTCACTTACTACTTGTGTTTTAGAAGAATTCTTAGCCTTGCTATGTTATGCATCTGTGCAGCACCACTAGAAAATACTCTGAACTAGGGAAGCCCTCACCTTGGGCTTTATTGGCATTATAACTAGTCTGGATATTCTAATAGGCATGATATTTGTGATGGACTTGGGGAAGAGAACAAGCAGACCTCTGCCATTTAGTTGCTTGCATGTTACTGTGCAATACTCTGGATTTCATTTTCAAACAATGGGGATGGACAACAAAACTAATGGCCTTCTCCTTGCATCCTGTCTGCTGCTTTCAGGTGAGGAGGGAAGGCTCATCCTTCCCCAAGATTATTTGGGCATTTTTAGCCAGGATAAAGCTCTGGACTGCTAGGTGAGGAGTACAGGCAATGAAAAAGACAGCAAGGAATGAATACACAGGCAGGAAGACTTCCAAGGAGAATAAGAGACTTTTTTGCAATAGTACAACTAAATCTCATTAGCGATGGACAGAAGGTAGATTTTCATAGAGCGCCAGGGGGATTGCAACCAGGAAACTACTGGAAGTTGGTGGACTGCAAAGGAAGATGGGAGAGAGAGATCTATCCAGCAGAGACATAGTCTATAATTGAAGGGGACAGCTTTGTTTTCAAAGCTTTTATTTAATCTGTCTTCCTCCAGAAGACCTTAGTTTTCTCTTTTAAGTTATTTTTTCTAGGTGAGTGTTCTGCATTCTAATTAAACTTACCCATAGGCCTTATCATTTTGATAACTTGTAGTATGCTTCCTTTAAAGAGTTAGTTTGCCATTAAGCTCTCAGTATTTCATCACTTTCACAGTCATATATGTTATTAATGAAGCTTACTAAACCTTCCACAAAACCCCTTAAGAGCATAATGAACAGCTGTTGGTCTGTTATCCAAAAAAGTCTATGTCAAATGAGTGTGCTTTTAAAAACAAAACTGACCCACCCAGTTTCCTTTAATACTGATCTGTCTGTCTTTGTGTGACTGTGCTTGACAGTTACCAGCACCCCCCAAATGCAGGGGGTACTGAATACTATCTGTTTTTTATGTGTGTTGAAGTGCTGTGTTTATAGGCAGTTTCCATCCTTGCCCATGTGAAGTGCTCTAAACTGGCATCCAGGCAACAGCATGGGCACAGCTGGATTGTGAAACCAGGGCAGCAGTTTGGGTGTTGTGCAAAAAGAAGAGTTCCCAACTTGGTTATCATCACAGAATCACAGAATGGTTTGGATTGGAAGGGACCTTAAAGCTTATCCAGCTCAAAGCCCCTGCCACAGGCAGGGACACCTTCCACTAGAGCAGCTTGCTCCAAGCCCCATCCAAGCTGGCCTTGTGCCCCATCCCTGGCAGTGTTCAATTTCTCTGGGTAACCTGTGCGAGCACCTCAGCACCCTTGTAGTAAAAAACTTCTGTATATCTATCTTAATGTCCCCTTTACCAGTTTAAAGCCATCCCCACTTGTCCTATCCCTACATGCCCTTGTAAAATGCCCCATCCCAGCTTTTTTTGTAGCCCACTTTATGTAATGGAAGCTAATCTAAGGTCTCCCCTGAGTCTTCTCCAAGCAGAGCAAGCCCAACTCTCTCAGCCTGTCTCCAGAGCAGAGCTTGCTCCAGCCCTCTGAGCATCTTCGTGGCCTCCTATGAACTCACTCCAACAGGCCCATGTCCCTCTCTCACAAGAGCAGAGTCGGGGTTGGGGGGGGGAGAATGGGGGGGATGGGAGAATCACCTTCCTCTACGGGCTGGTCATGCTGCTGGTGATGCAGCCCGGGACATGGTTGGCTTTCTGGGCAGCAAGTGCCTGCTGGTGGCTCACGCTGAGCTTCTCATTAACAAACACCTCCAAGTCTTTCTCGGGACTGCTCTCAATCCAGACAAACCTAAACTATTTTTATGACAACCTCAAACTAGCAAATTAAGCTAGTAGGTGTTCTTGAGGGACTAGTTTCAAACTAGAAACTAATACTCTTGGTATAAAATTCAGTTGCACTGAAAAATATTGATTTATTTTTTCTGTGAAATTGCCATTGCTTGAGGCTAGACATAATGTTTATTTTTATTACAGCGTCAGCTTGGTGTTGTTAGAGGCTTCTCACCTCTGGCCCACATGGATGTGTATGTTAGTCCCAAACCAGTGTTGACATCGATGCACTGCATTATTGAGTGCCCTTGTTAAGCTGAGATGTCATACGAAGGTCCAGCCCATCTGTCTGGGGAGATACTGGACAAGCTGTAGTGCTTAGTTTATTGGACAAAACCTTGCAGGTTTATCAAGCCATATATAGATATATATACACACACACACAAACACATATAGAATCATAGAATCATAGAATAGTTAGGGTTGGAAAGGACCTGAAGATCATCTAGTTCCAACCCCCCTGCCATGGGCAGGGACACCTCACACTAAACCATGCCACCCAAGGCTCTGTCCAACCCAGCCTTGAACACTGCCAGGGATGGAGCATTCACAACTTCCCTGGGCAACCCATTCTAGTGCCTCACCACCCTTACAGTAAAGAATTTCTTCCTCATATCCAATCTAAACTTCCCCTGTTTAAGTTTGAACCCATTACCCCTTGTCCTGTCACTACAGTCCCTAATGAAGAGTCCCTCTCCAGCATCCCTATAGGCCCCTTCAGATACTGGAAGGCTGCTCTGAGGTCTCCACGCAGCCTTCTCTTCTCCAGGCTGAACAGCCCCAACTTTTTCATCCTATCTTCATACGGGAGTTGCTCCAGTCCCCTGATCATCCTCGTCGCCCTCCTCTGGACTTGTTCCAACAGTTGCATGTCCTCTTTATGTTGAGGACACCAGAACTGCACACAATATACGCACACATACCAGATGTCACTAAATATTTTAATCCACTTTTGTTGTTTTCTTTGTTTCTCACTAGTTTTATGTTTATTTTATAGAATTTTCTTCAACCTTTGAAAATGGCCTTTGTTTGGGCTTGTGGTTTGGAGGGGGGGGTGTTGTTTGGTTTGCACTAGGGTGTGTTTGGTTTGGGGTTTATTCACAAAGGAGTTGAAGCAAGTCTGAACAGTGCTGCTATGGGAAATATACAAATGGGAATCCACTCTGTACTGTAAGTGCTTTGGTCTTACCGTTGACAACATCATTTGCCAATGACAACAGTTTGAAAAATTCTGAGACGACATTAAAAGATGAGGTGAGGTTAAATTGCCCCAAAATTCTTCCTACAAGTTTTCCTATTGGATAGTAGGTTTATTTTCATCCTCGAGTAATTGAAGTGGAAAACAATTCTGTAAAATAATACAGTTTGTGTGATAATGCCCATGTTTTGACAACACCACCATTGATATTAAAGAGCATTTTTTAACTCAGTATAACATCTTTAACTGATGTCCACAAAATGGTGTTTTGGGCTCTTCAGTCCTGAAACAATGAATCAGATGGGATTACGCTGACCTGCTAATCTGCAGTGTTCATCCTTTTCCAATAGTTCACACACAGGAGCAAATTAAGTGCCTATTTTTTGTGTCAACCCTGAAGAGTATCTGGTTTTTCAGCCCTTAGTGACTTGTTAACAAACAGGTATCAGGACAGGCTGGTGAAGGCAGGCCGCTGGCCAGTCAGATGTGAAATAGCATCCCTTTACTAACTACGATATTGATTCCCGCCTACCCTTGCAAACTGTGTAATTTTCTTTTCCCTGCTGTTAAACTCAGTAACAATGTATGAAGAGCTTTAGGGGCCCATCAGTGCTCAAAAAGGCTGCTCTTCCCTGGCATTCTATTGATTTTTCTCAAAGGCTTTTAAATTGCTCCTTCATTTTACTCAAATGCTCATTTCATCTCTACTGGATGCCAGCATTTTTTTGTTGTGTTTAAACAATTGCTCCATTCAGGGGGTTCCTAAACTGTGACGCCTTCTTATTACTGGGAGATAAACTGTTTAGACAGTTTTCCTTAATCTTGGATTAATCGTTCCTGTATCTGAATTGTGCTGTTCTGTATTCCTTCAAAAAGAGAAGTCTGTGAGGTCTTATGATCCATCAATTATATGTGTTCTATTTTCTCCCTCTATACTCCTGCTCAGTTCCTTGCACAGCTTCATTTTCCTCTTCCTTTTTGGTGTGTTGGATTTTAATCGGTCCTTGCTTTCACGTATCATAGCAGGTTAGATCTAACCTTTCCTTGGAAAATTGCTCTGGTATTCCTAAACATTGTGTTCTTAAGTGACGACATAGCCTCTGACCTTCCTGAAACGTTGTTAGCAATACTTATCACACTCAGTGACTTATACACAGTCACTTGGTGTGTAAGTAAAATTGTGTAGTTGTTTAGGACTGTATTTTTCTATACCTACATAGATGTTAAATAAGGATAGTGGACATTAATGTTAGAATGTCTGCAGGCAAAAAAGGCTGACAGGCATACGAGAACCTACATAACAAATGAGTGGTAGCTATTGGTTGTTAAATTACAGAATTCTGACAGTTATGCTGAGTTTGGACCATCTTACTCCTTGAAGTGGTGCTTGCTACATTTTTTTCCCAACCCATACCCTTAAAGTCTTTATAATGCAATGCCATTTTTCCTAACTTTCCACTTGAAGATATCCATCTTCTGGCCACATTTTTGCTTTCTACTGTGTTACCTTGTTCTGATATGCAAGACTCTACTATGGGGGAAGACCACAGTTTCCCTAAAGAGTTTACAGTTTTTCCTGCCGTGGCATCCCTGATCAGAATCCATTTACCGAGTACTGTTGGATTCTGAGACATTAAAGTTTTGATAACACCATAAAACGGGTTTTCAAGGAGATAAATTAACTCTAGTTATTGTGAAGAGAATAAACTTGATTTAGACATCTTTTTCAGATGCAAATTTGGCTCATGGCAACTGGGTCATGGTGCCTTACTCACAAGCGTTATTTAGGTGTCAGATACCAGCAAATATGATTGATGCAGAAGAGTTCCAATGTCATCACCCTACTCTGCTTAAAGGTTGACATATTCTGTTTTCTTTAGGTTTATTTTTAAGCTTACTCAGAATTTATTTATTTAGATAAGGTGCTCAGCTACACTGTTGGCCTTTTGTTCCATTTCTAAATAATAATCGCTGTGTTTGTGTCACCTTTCCGACATGGAATAGTTTCCTTGGAATTTTGCTGCTGTGGTACTGCAAAAACTGAAGTCTTCCTACAGAACAGTTTTATCTATAGCAACTATTAATAGATACTGATCCCAGACTCACAGGGCTTCTTCAAGATCTGTCATTTTGGCTAACTGCTTTATCCACCCTTCCTTTGTGAATAAAACTTACAGCACAGTGACTCAGCCCTTGCCTAGCAATGGCAAAACCTGTACCTTAGAAGAGTGCACATTCTGCCTGCATTTGGAGTTTCAAAGTGCATGCTTTTTCTTTTAAACAGAGTGGCGAGATCCAGAATTCATGAGAGAAATTGAAGCAGCCACAGGAGTGGATCTTGGTTCCTCTAAAATTAATGGAAAAGAAGGGAAAAAGAAAGGGAAGAAGAAAAAATACCCAAATCTAACAGACCTGAAGCAGCAGGCTAACACTTCTCGTTCACGACTTGAGAAGAAGGTCTTCAATAAGTAAGATGCTTAGTTCTCTAAAGCCTGATAAGTCGCTGTTTCCTTACGTTTCACTGGTACTTTCTATTCCTACATTAACATGCACTTACTAAACAACTTTCTTCACTAACTGCAGAGCGGGAATGCCTTCTGTATCTCTGGAGGGTCAAGAGCAGCCAGTACTGATGACCGAGGTTATTTGTTTGATAATGTTCAGTTAATTTACAGAATTTCCCTATGAATAATTTATATTTTTTTTCATCCTTCTCAAATTTTTTTTTGTCTTTAATTGCTGTAGTGGCTTCTCCGGATGATCATTTCTTAATCAGATGGATACTACTTTACATGTGCAAGTCGTACTGGATCTGGAAAGACGATGATGTGTTCAGAGTGGCGCAGTTTACAGCATCAGACACACTGTAGTAGTGTAGATGGAATAAAAATGAAGTTTTTTGTTTTGAAAGCCTAAGATAATCTGTCCTGAGCAGAACTTGAGTTAACAAAAGGATCTATCAAAAACCCTTGGGTTTTGCCATGTAGCAGCATCTTGACAGTTGCCCTCAAGCCCTAGTTTATGCTCGGAGACCTTCCCAAACTCTTAACTGCTGCTGGGGCTTTCTGTGTGTTTTCTGTCACTCCTGGGCGTACTAAATTGCTAGCTGGGCCTGATGCAGTGCCTTCCAACCACACAGTGATCCCTTCCTCTGTATTGTTCAGGGACACACTGTCATTTTATTTTTCTCCTCCTATACCAAGAATGCATTCAACTGGTTAAGAGTCATAGTATAGTTAGGGTTGCAAAGGACCTTAAGAGCATCTAGTTCCAGCCCCCCTGCCATGAATATTTGGATCTTTGTGTTATGGTCCTTGTTCGCTTAACCCCTGCTGTCTTCTGTAAATATCAAGGCCTGGAACCTACTGCAGATCTCTTCTCAATGTAAGAGTCTGGGGATGATTATTCTGTGTACCAGAGACATGTGGACACAGTATTCTTTCCACCATGGTGCTGTTTCAACATGTATCTCTCTCCTCCCAGCACATGTGAAAACAGTATCTTGGCCTACATTTAGCCTAAGAACCTGTTTGGATGGCATTAGCATTCAGACATGTAGAGCAAAGGCATGTCCTTGGCTTACATAGACATATGTTAATTTTAAAGCAGACACTTTAGCTCAGTGAGAAGTGGGAGCCTACCAACCCACTAGGCTGAATGGGTTTTAGACTGTATGCTATCTCCACATGTCCACTCTGTAATGCTGTTTCTGGTGTCTAGTCTTGGTTAGATGTGGCTGCAGCATAAATTTGCCTAAGCATGCTCTGGTCTTGATCAAATGGAAAGCAGATGCAGCTATTGAAAGAGTTTCACATGTCAAAATTCAAGTAGTCAAAGGAAAGTGAAAAGTTTAAAGTTCTCAAATCAAAAAAGCAAAATTATTATTATTAGAAGATCATTAATGGTAGGTTATTCCCTAAACATACTGAATTAATTGAACAGCATCCAAGGCACAATATTTGTTTAAACTCTATTTTCCCTTTTCTGACGTAATGGTTATAATAACCAAGCCGAATCCACATTGCTTTTAGTCATAGAAATAACATGTTTTCTGTGGAATTCTCATCTCACCTGCTCTTAGTTAGAAGTCAGGGACACACAGTTCTAATGATCAGAATTTCATATCAGCTTTCACAAAATAAATTTTAAAAGCTGGTTTTGGTTTACTGTGGTTTGTGCTAATGATTTTGAGTGTGTGTTAGTGCCAGGCATAGGGAATCAAACCTGTCATGTTTTAATAGGTTTCATGCTTTGCAGCACTAAACAAGATGATAACCTTGGCTCTTTCTAACAACCCCAAATTACTTGAAATGTATAGGTGATAAACCCAGGCTCTAGTCTGCCAATAAAGTTAAGTGAAATTGCACACAGATCATCAAAGTGGGATCTCATTTCATTTACAGTATCGCACAATCCAGTGGTGCTAATGTAAAACCTACATGACATGAAAGTGTCAAGGCCACTCTGCACTGCTAAAGGCTCACTTTTCTCCTACCAATTAGGCAATATTTGAAGTGCAAGCCCATGACAACATTTTCCTTACTCTGGTAACTTTATTGGCAGAATTTTGTTAAAAGTATATCTCTCCCAAGGTGTTTTTTCCGAATGATGGTTTTCATTACAGTCGCTGCTGAGAAAATCTTTAATCCCACCATTTAAAAGTGTTATTAAGAAGCATCCCCTGTTTTGAGATGTTTCAAAATGGCTTTTGAAATGAAGTTGTTACAGAGAGCTGAAACAGATATCAACCTGCCTCTCAGAGATAGACCCTTCCAGCTAACGCTTTTGTGGTTGTAGGGCCTGATCCTGAAAAAGCTTGGTGCGCACTACTAGGTGAATGTCTTGTCTTCTGCACAGTCTTCAGCATCCTCAGAAGTGATAAACATAGAGTCTAATAGCACTAGGCTTGAAACCATCTATGTGTGATGAAACCTGCCAACTGCATTTTGGTGTAGAAATCAAAGGAGATATTAATCAGTGCCATGTTCTTAAACAAGACATAGTCCCTCAAACCAAGCCCTTATTAGCTGTTATACCTCCCGTGTTGTCAGGGCATCCAGGTCTTTACAGAGATGTGTTAGGAGAGAGCTTCCTTCTTCATAAACAGAGGCAGGGTGACATCTGAGCACAAATATTAGCCTCAGATTTCTGAGCTTTTGTGCTAGAGGAACCCAGAGTAACCTATAAAAATGGGAGCTCTAGAATCCACTGAAGGACAAAATTCCCTAGACAAGATAAACCCAGGTGTGCACAACAGCTACTGTAAGTTTCTGTGGGGGCAGAAACAGAACAGAGCATTCGTTTGACTTCTACTTTCTTACCCCTCTGGAATTATGAACCCATTCCTCTGCCTTGCCAGTTAAAGGATGTATAGACTTACTCTCTCTGCACCTGTTATGAGAATCTCCTGCTCCTATCCATGCTGTCTAGGCATCATTTTCCTCACCCTCAACACCTCAGCTGTGTGATATTCACTCAAAGTTTGTGTAAGGAAAAAAAAAAAAGCTACTGTCTTCACTCTCCCAGTTCAAAAGCATAGCAGTCACTTGCAAAAGGAGATAATCTCTTGGCACTATCTTTACTGGGAGGAAGCAATGGCAGCAAATAAAGAGCAGCAACACTCATCAGATTTAAGAGCATCAGAAAGCTTAAGAGCTCCAAAGTTTATTTCTTTATTTCATTTTTGAATCCGAAGAACACACCAGAGTTGTCTTCAAGCACAGCAGCCACTGTGGAGGGCTAAAATGCTTTTGCCCATCATGAGGTAGCAGAGATCCCGTTCAACTTATATACAAGGATAAGATACTGGGCATACTGTCCTTACAATGCTAAACTCTAAGCACTTGGCTGTTCTGCAGCAGTTATCCATCTCTGCAGAGAAATACATGACAGTGTCAGATGTCTTCCTAAATTTATGTTGTATTTGTGGGTTAAAAAGTTGCTGCTCAGGAATGGCGATGCTGCTGGTGTGAGCAAAAGCATCTTACTCGGCACACAGCTGATGAAATGGGGTTCCACTAACTTCTGAAAGGGAAGTTACTAAATGGGTTATAGTTACATGAATCGAACAGAAAGCCGTTTCCTCACAAAAATGTTCTAGATTCTGCAGGTTGGATTTCATAAGGGTTTCTGGGAGTTAGGTTTTGTAGATCCTGTTAGATACTTGTAGTTATCTTGCCCCCCAAACGAACCCCGAGAGCAGTTAGGTGCTTTTGCAAATCAGACTTGCTCTGTGTGACTATCAGAAATAATGCTCAGGGGATGGAATGCACAGCCATTAAACTTGAAAGACTTTCATTTGTTTACTCCTGTTAATAAAATCATTGCTTGAATTAAACTATTTGTATTGCTGCAGCTAATTTAGTTAACAAGACAAATTTGTTCAGCCTCATCAGTGCAGTGTTCAGAAGCCTGGAAGTGATTAATAACAGTTCATTCCCCCCCTCTCCCCCCCCCCCAGTTCATAAATGTTCTCTGATACTGTGTAGAATCAACATAACTGGGTTTATTGTTTTGTGTTTCTCTTTCAGAGGTGCCCTGAAACGGGTGGTGAGCGCAATGAACCGAGTGGACCAAAGGAAGCACGAGAAGTTTGCCAACCAGTTTAACTATGCACTGAATTAAATTGTTAATCTTCTTTACCCTTCACTTGATTACAAGAGTGCAAGTGCACAAAACCTTTAGCACAGATCTTCATATTTATACTGAAACACTGTGCTTGGTGTGGTTTTACTGGGGTAATCTTTTTTAATTGTTTTCAACTTTTAACTTATTTGATAATAACATGAATTTTGACAAAGATGTGGAAGTATAGAATTGAATACATTCCACAGTTATTTCAATTATTTGAAATATACATGAAATAGAGCATGTTTGATGACTTGTATATACTCTGGGTGAAATGTTTGGGGTTTTTTCCTTCCTAAGGGGCTCATGTAATTTATACTTCCTTTACCAATATGTATGTTGTAATTTGCCTCCAGTTGCATGCCTTCAGAAAAAAAGATGCCTTAGAAACAATCAGATTTCTACCAGTGAAAGGCCTCTACCAAAGCAGCCTTCTGGTACCTAAAGGGGCCTACAAGAAAGCTGGAAGGGGACTTTTTACATGGGCATGTAGTGACAGAACAAGAGAGAATGGCTTTAAACTGACAAAGGGGACATTTAGATTAGGTACAAGGAAAAATTATTCCCTGTGAGGGTGCTGAGGCGCTGGCACAGGGTGCCCAGAGAAGCTGTGGCTGCCCCATCCCTGGCAGTGTTCAAGGACAGGTTGGACAGGGCTTGGAGCAACCTGGTCTAGTGGAAGGTGTCCCTGCCTATGGCAGGGGGTTGGAACTAGATGATCTTTAAAGTCTCTTCCAACCCGTATACTCTATGATTCTACGATTTGCTCAGCCTACTAATCTAGAAAGTGCACTACATTACACAACACTGTAGCTCCTGAGTACCTCTAAAGACCTCTCGTGTACACACACAGAAAAATATCCAAATCAACTGATGCCTTCAAATAATGAATGGAGCAAAATTTGGTTTCAAATAATGAATGGAGCAAAGTTTGATTTCAGCAAAAGATGTCTGCTGCACTGGAAGCAAAGCCACTCTTACTATCAGTGTGGTTAACTTGGCAGTAAAGGCTTCAGGTGAAACTGAAGACAAGGACAAATCAAGTTCGTCAGCAGGTCAGTTGAATCAACTGCTAAGCTGATTTTATTTGTTATTAAAGACACATGCATGAAAAAAACCAATAAAACAAACCTATTGACAACAACATCATGCACATTCGAATGTAAAATAGATCATTGGATTCTGGGACCCCAGAACAGTCCAAATGAAACTCTTTGATCTTGGAGATTAACATTCAAAAGAGCCACAAAGGTTGGTGTGCCACTGTTCCAGAGATTCTTGAGCCTGCCCAGACTGATAGTGTTCATTTATAAGACGTGTTTTCTCCCTGTAAAAAGAGCAGGGAATTTATATTGTCCAGTGGCACTTAACCCTTATTTGCTGTGAACGTCAGATGTCAGCACTAGAAAATTTCCAGCAAACAGTAGGTGTGCTTTACCCCATGGAGTTACCATTTTGGCCTTTAGTAGAATTAGAAACACAAAAATAAAGGCCAAAGACCAAAATCAGAAAAGGAAGTGGTATAAGTACATGAGAAAATGTGTGCTTAGTAATTAATACTCAGTTATGATGCTACTCAGTCATATCTGTTCTAAAATTAGCGCCTGAAACTGCCTATCTGGACCTGAGTGTCTGATCTACCAGATAAACCTGATCCTATTGTGTGATCTATATGCTCTGCCCTTTTCTTCATTAAAAACACATGCCAAAAGGTGTTTTTCTAAAATGGCTGTTCTGTGCAGAATTAAGGTTTCACAGCAAGTGACTTGGAGATGGCTTACTCAGACACAGGTGCATGGACTTTGGGCCAGGTTAGCAATGCCCTTTTCTAAAGCTCTTGTGCTTTCGTTTTTCTGGGTTTGTTGCAAGAACTTTCCTTGTAAGGTGGAGAATAAACCCAGTTGGATATGAACTTTTTAATTCCTCTTTCTGCCTTGAAGCAAGAAAGACCATTGGCTTTTCATAGGAGAACACGTTAAACACACATCCTATGTAGCACTGCCTCTTACTAGCATATGTCTTCTCTTCATCCAGTGCTTGAGAAACTTCCAGTGCCTTCCCTTCCTATGTTAGTTATTGCCTTGTTTAATCACGTGATTTCTCTACAGGGCTACTCAGCATATATACACACACCACGTCTTGAATTTTGCCATTTTAAACATTCTCATTAGACCTGGTCAGGCATCATTCAAGGGTTTGGGGAACTTTCTCCTTTTCTTAAACAGAAATCCTTGTAAGTTTGAAATAAATCAATCTCTTTTTTAAAGAAGTCACACCTCTTTGTGTGTCACTTCCAGCAGTTTACAAGTTTGAGGTCCCTGAGATCTCAGCTTTGCAAACATCTTAGTTGCTAAACTGTGTGATGTTTCTACTGGAACTTTTCCTGTCCTCAGGGCTTCTAGAGAACTAAATAAATAAATACATCATTTACATCATTTCTGTTGTATGTTTTTGCCTTTATAATTCACCTGCCTTTGCAATTGCACTGTAAATACTTCTACTTAATGAATATTCTGTGTTTCTAAAGGACGTGGTAACTCTGAGCAGCAGTGAGCTGTGCTGATGCAACCTAAGTCATCCTTTTATAACTAGTGCTGTTTTGGTGGTAAAATGGGAACTGAAAGCAGACTTCTACATGGGTATTCATACGTGAGCACTCAGTTGCATGTGGGGAGGAAAAGACTCTAGAAAAGACTATAGCATGTATGATTTTAGTGCTGTTTAAAGTTGGAATCAAGGGGCTGGCTCTAATACAAAGCACTTGGTGACATAAATGAGCAGTTGGTGACATCACAATGTGAGCAGGGTTTCTGAATAAAACCAATCCTTCAGCACATCCTCTCTGAAGTTCCTGAGGCAGGATGGCTCCATGCTCATCTTTTGCACAGTACCTTGCGATTTCATTTTCTCTGAGCTTACTTGAGGCTTGGCTTCGGCAACCCAGGTCTGGCTGAAGATTTCCATTAGAAAACCTTAACCCTTAAAAGCTCTTTGAAATTATTTTTGAAAGATTTATTTGGGGGTTGGGCTGTGCCCTGGGTTCAGCAGCAGCAGTCATTGTTTCTCCTTAGTAGCTGGTGCAGTGCTGTGTTTTTGACTTTCAGCCTGGGAACAGCACTGATAACACCGATGTTTATAGTTGCTGCTCAGTAATGTTTAGTCTGACCAAGGACTCTCTGAGCCTCATGCTCTGCCAGGGAGGAGGGGAAGCCGGGAGGAAGCAGAGACAGGACACCTGACCCAAACTAACCAAAGAGGTATTCCATGCCACAGCACGTCATGCCCACTATATAAACTGGGGCAGTTACCTGTAAGGGTGAGATCACTGCCTGGGTCGGGCTGGGTGTCTGTCGGTGAGTGGTGAGCGGTTGTATTCTCTTCCCTTGTTATTTCCCTTATCGTTATTATTGGTGGCAGCAGCAGTGGTTTGTGTTATACCTTAGTTACTGGACTGTTCTTACCTCAACCCGTGGGAGTCACATTCTTTCCATTCTCCTCCCCATCCCTCCAGGAGCAGGGGAGAGGAAGAGGGGGAGTGAGAGAGAGCCTGTGTGGTCCTGAGTTACAGCTGGGCTCAAACCATGACAGCTTGGTTTTGGGTTTTTGTTCAAGCAAGGCAGACACCGGATTTGTAAGTGATTCTGCATGGACAGTGCATCAGGCACATAGAACAGTTTATAGGCTGGGGAAGGCGTCAGTGAGTTCAAAGTGAACATTATTGGGGAAGAAAACCCACACATTTTTCTTTTGTGGAAAACAAAATAATAAACTTGTTCCTGTTAAGGCCTCAGAGCAGCAGCCTAGATCAAGACCAGCCTGGATCTTCCCCATCCGGCAGCACTGAGGACCTCTTCAACTGGGCGAGATGCTAAAGTTCCCAAGACTTAGCAAATGCCCTGGAAAATACATGTGGATGAGAGCTGGGTCTGCCTGGCAACTGGGCAGATAGGGACCAAATTATTGCCCTTCTAGCTGTGGGACTTGAAAGAAAGGAAGTGGAGAGAGCTATTAATTATTAATGTTTCTGAGTTGCTTTCCCTCCTCTTCCTTTCCTTCAAAGCTGATTGAGTGGAGGAAGAAATTCATTCGTGTCCTTGTTGAGCTTTAACTATTAGTTAAGCCTGGGTAGTACAGAGCCTAGGTTTAGTACTGGCTCAGGAGAGTGGTCTGGGAGCAGGCTCTGCTGTGTTGGGAGCAGGGCACAGTGGTGCTTTGTGTTAGTGACAGGCTGCACCAGAGGCTGGGCAGACTGAACTAGACTCTACTCCAGTGCGATTTGCTTCTCCATCCCTAAATGTCTGGAACTTCAGTATTGACATTTTGGGTGGACTTCTTGCTTTTCTGCCTATCAGTGCCATCAGCACAACCCCAGCCAAGTGCTCATACGGGTTTGCAGTAGCATCAGGAATCCTCTCTTGTCAAGGGGTTAAGGAAAAAGCTTATTAAAATGGTTTAAACATGGTGCTAATTAGTTTAACTGTAGTGAGCAGCATTAGGCACCTGGTTGCTTTGAAAGGGATGGTTGAATAACCATTTCTGCCAGGCATTCCGATTTGCATAATGACAAGGTGTTGGCATTGCATCCACCATTAATTTGTGATATTTATAACACCATTACAGAGCCACTCTTAAGCACTATAAAAAGTATATGGAAACATAATAAATGATTCTGCTTGTTTGGAAATTGCTTTGGGATATCTTTGGATTTTTGTAATAGTATTTTTGGCTGAAGGCTAACAGCGCCCAGAGGAGAGTCTGCCATGCGTTTTGACTAGGGTAGGAGTTAGTTGTCTCTTCCATATGTGTGTGTGTGTGTGTTTATTTTCCCCAATGCTGAAGCAGAAGCAGCAAACGAGTGTGATCAGGTGTGCTGCAGATCATGCTCCAAGCAAACACTGTACATCACTCCAGGTCCTCAACATATTTAACAGGTCATGGAGCTCTGTTCAGTCCTACAAACTCTTGATCAGCACAAGGAGTGGAAGCTGTACCAGCAGCTCATCCAAATGCTTTCCTCCTGTGCTTGTCTTCTCACGCAGCCTCTGGGGACCAAGGCAGGGGAAATAAAGGGGGTCATCCTACCCATGTTATGGGTGAAAAGACAAGAAAGAGTCCTTTTATGTGCAGGGCGAGTTCTTGTAATGTATGTGCGTGGTTTGGGGGAAAACTAGGAAAGAAAATGAGCAACAATGGAGATATTTGTACTAAGGATAGTGGATTTATTTTCCTTCTTCTGAAAAAGCAGCAGTCCAGCGAAGAAGAATCTCTCCTCTGTCCATCATCATCATGTGGTGATCAGCAGATATCCCTGCTCATTGCAGGGGGGTTGGACTACCTGAACTTTGAAGGTCCCTTCCAACCCGAACTATTCTATGACTCTTAGGATTCTGTATCATCCCACATATTCTGTGACTTGCAGCTCTCTGCTGTGGTGTCATCCTTTACTGACACTGTAAAAGGTTTCTGGTTTGTGATATTACAGAGAAGGAAATACAAAAGATGTATTCTAAAAGGAGGTCCAGCATTTTGTGGGGAGCGAGCTAGTTTTAGCCACATGAAGATTTGTCTTGTAATGAGATTACATTAGAAAATCATATACAGGTATTGCCTGACCCTGCTTGGCTGGACTTTTGGGTCCTGAACATGAGTTGCCCTCTGTGTCCTTGATGTTTCCCTGTCAATCCATAGGATTTCCAGCATCCCCAGGACTTCTCCTGAATGGGCACTGCAGACTATGCAGCATTAGGTTTCTGAGGCTGTGATAACTTCCCAGGCTGATTTGGAGCTCATTCTGTATGATGAATCCACCTCTCTGCCAGACAGCATGAGGAAAGCAGGAAGAGCTCTTCAGGGTAATTTTGCTGTGACAATTGTCATTCACCAGAGACATCTGTGTAATGTGAGCATGTGGAATAGTACATTATGGGCAGAAAGGGGAGAAAAAAGCACCAGATAGAGAAGAATATGGTTTATGTAAACCTACTTTGTGATCCCAACTAATTAGGATCCTATTTGTTTACTTTGCCTGTCCCCTTCAGCTTCAGTGTCTGCTCCAATCTATGCCTTGGTTTATGTCACAGTCTGGCAAATCTTTGTATGTGTTGGTTTTGCTCTTAAGAAGCGCTTTATGACTACTGTATTTGTTTGCTTATTCTTTGAGGCAGAATCTGAAGGCTAAAACTGCCCAGACATTGTAATATGATGTTCCTTTGTGTATTTAAATACACCTGTGTTTGAGCAGGACAACTTTATACATGTGATAAGGGAGCTGACAGATATTTGCCAACATGGAAGACTACAGGCAAGTTGTATTTTGGGGAAATGGATTGAAGTTCATGCAGACAAAACCTTATTTGTAACGTTTTGCTTATGTAGTGTAAGAATAGAAACAGGTAACGTGAGTGTGAGTGCAGTCTGAAGCAGGTCTGCAATACATGTAAAAAACCCCTAAAGAATTCATCTAAGGAAGTACCTCACTACACCTACATTCCTGCTCAACTGGAGACAACTCCAAGAAATGTGGGGGGGTGATAATATAGAACACTGGTTTGCAATGGTCTGGTGTATCATTGACTGCTTTGTATAAGCAATTATAAGACATACTTACTGTTGTTTATTCAGTGAATGTGAACTTCAGTGTAAGTTAAAATATGTGAAGTAAAATAGACATAGAAGTTTCCTTCTCTTTTTACCTCATTTATTCATATGGTGAACAATGCTAAGATGCAGTTAATATCCAGAATCATTTCTCACTAATACAAACTCGCACCCTTGGATTTAACATTGACTTCGTGGGAATTAATACAAAATATGCTGATGCCCCAGATTTTCTTTGGTACGTGTCAAAGACTTCACTTGAAAACACTGATTCAGAATCTGAATGTGCTGCTCTGTGTATCTGAAGCGAGAATTTGTCCTCTGGCAAATGGTTTGCAGTGTCCTCTTGAATGTGTTCTGCATTCTGAATCCCCTAAAACTGAAGTTTATGAATAAATAGTAAAGTAATAGAAAAACTAATCATTAACTCACAGGATGAATCAGAGCAAACACGTGCTGCTTGTCTTCCCCGCAGACGGTAGATTCTACTTCTGCTGTAGCAGGGTCTCTGTTTCTTACTGATCACTCACTGAAAACATGCTGCATCCCCCCAGATACCTCCATGCTGGAGCAGAGAGCATTGTGTGCAGTGTACTGGATACATCAGGTAGGTACTGCATGGGAATCAGCTTTTGGGCCTTGCTGGGGGGATCAGTGTGGGAGCTGTGGGGCTTTCTGTGACTAGCTGGTAACCTCAGCTTGCTGCATCAAGCACTGTTTTGTTCTCTTAGAAAGCCAGATCATCAACAGGCAGGAACATGGATGTCTGCGCTGGGACGTTGAGGCAGTGAGAGCATTTGTCTTTCACACAATGGGTGCTGAGCACTCAGACCAGGGTTGCTTCCCAGCTGATACCATCAAGCTTCTCAATGCCAGGTCTGCGACCATGCAGCCTGATCCAACACCATGGTCTGAGGCACTGTCTGAGGCTTCACTCTGTGGTGCTGATGCTCTAAATAGCCTCTGCATACAGACAGTTTCATGGGACGTGGGACTTGAGGGTATGGCATGCTCTGGGCTGGTGCATGTTCTGCACACCAGGGAGGACATGTAAAAGAGCTGAGGCTCTACAGTTTTGCTCTTGACTTCTGTGCGTTCAGACCTCTGGATGAGCCATTTGAGCAAGGGTTACCAATAACTTCCTAAACTACTCTGACAAAGATACCTGTGGCTCTGTTTTCAACACTGCCATAAACTGTGAAAAGCCATGTTAGAGTTTAATGACTAGGAATCCCAGGCTGACTCCTTCCTCCCGCAGCTGTGAGTAATAATACGTGAACATGTTTCACTGGTGGGATGCTAACTGACGTGGAGTAGGAAAATCATGTACTCGGGATCTCTGAGCAGCTTCCTGTTGGAGCTGAATTGTTTTCCATGGGGGGGGGGATGGAGGGGATGGATTATTTTGAGCTCCGGTGTTTGAATTATCTCTTAATCAAGCTGGGTCATGTCTCATCTGAGCTAAGAGTTCAGCTGCTCATAGCGCTAGCTCAGACCTGGTCAGCAACCGTTTAGTTTTACAGTGCGGAATAGTCTCGTGAGTATCCATTTCCCAGTGGAGATGTTTGTATTCCAGGTGCTATTTATAAATACTTCCCCTGAACATCTTTTCTATAGCGAAAGTACTTATTTTGACAGATGCAAACGAGTCTGATCGGAGATTTCCGGCGCTCGCGCGCTTCGACGTAAAAAGAGATGCAAACGCGGAATGGAGCGGGGCTGCCCGCATCCTCCCGCCCGGCCGATCGCAACTCCCGTCCCTGGGGCTCTGCGCCTCCTCTCGCCCCTTGCCTGTAACACCGGCGGGGGCGGCAGATGGTATTTCCACGGGAGGGTGAAGGATTTTAGTTCTTCCTTTCTCTCTGCAGCGGGTGTGCGGGACGCCGCTGCGGAGAGCCCGGCTTGAGTGGTGTCCCTTCCCCGCAGAGCTCCGCAGTCAGCGGCGGCCGGAGGTGACCCAAGCCGGAGGCAGAAGAAGGGGGACCAGGAAGAGGGAACTGAGGGGGAGCGGAGCCCCGGTACCCCGCATCCCGGGAACACCGGGGCGGCGATGCGAGGAGCGGGAGCGGATGGGGGATGAGCAGCTCTCATCCCCACTCTTTGCTCTCCAAAATAGCTCCGGAAAACGCTAGTTTCTTAAAATTACCCCTGGGAAGGCAGACGGCAAATTCCTGGGCTGAGGGGGAGGAAAAGGGAAAAATCCCTCAAAACACCCACACACCCCAAACCTGAGAACTACTGGAAAGAGAGCTCGCTCTTCCCCGGAGTGATTTTTGGGACCACGGAGCGTGAAAACGGGATGAAAGTGTCTCTTCGGTCCCGGGTTAGAGAAGCAGCTGATTTGGGATGCTCACAGCAGTGATAGGCTTTTTCTTTGAAGTTAAGAGAAAAAAGATAATTAAGTAAGGAAAGGATTCTAAAAGGGCGACTTTGGTTCTCGTTTGAAACCAATCAGCGGAAAGGCGACGGAAAGATCATTTTATTCTGAAAGTGGCAGAACCGGAATGAAAGAGTTTATTAAATGTACAGAAATCCCAAATCCCGGCGCCCGCGGCTGCGGGAGCACGGGAGAACTCGGATTCTCATACGAGGTAAAAGCGATGCATTTATTGTTGTTCTTAATATTGCACACCAGCGATTGGCAAAGCCAGTTAAAAACAATGCGAATAAGGGAAATAAGAAGGGAAAGACCTTTTCTGGGGTATTAGAATCAAGTTCATTTGCGGATAAGAAATAAGCGGAACGAAAAAAGGACTCCAGCATCTGGAGCGGGCTTTGCCAGAGGAAAGTCGTCTTAAACAAACCAGCCGAAACACCACGGAGACGGCCGTTTCCTTCCAGTTTATTGATTGATTGAAAGTGTTTAGCAAACAAAGTGCTTCCAGGTCATCTCTTGCTCATGACTCCCTTATACATTAATTATAAAGTTAAAACTTCTTCTTTTATTATTTGCTTTTTGTAACAACCAGAAATATACAAAAACGATTAACGAAGAAACCAACCCCGCGGCCCCCTCCCCCGGTCCGGCTTTCGCTGAAGAGTGACGTATGTAAAACCCAACTGTCGTCACTGTGATGTCACGGGCGGGGAAGTTGGGGGGGGGGGGGGGAGCTGAGCGTCGTTGCCGTAGCAAGGTCGAGGGACAGGACCGGTAGGTCTGGTTTACCCTGAGAGTCAAATGGGTACATAACCTTTTTGTGTTCAACGTCTTTTACGAGTGGCCAGACCAGAATAAAAACGAAGAATAATTAATAAATAATAACAGTAAAAATAATCAAACCCACATAGCAACGAGGGACGGTGAAAATAAAAATACAGGTAACGAGGATTTACATCTACGTGTATGTACACGGGAAAAGGAGGTTTTCCACGTCCTCCTCTTCCTCCCCCTCCTCTCAGAAGCACAGTCCGGACACAACGTGTATAAAAAGCGTCGTAGAAACGACTGCGGCCGGTGGAGCGTCCTCGGGGGGAGCCCCTTCCCCTCCGCTCTCGCCTCAGGGCGGTTGTTGGTTTCACCTTTCGGGAGCGGAGGGAAAAGCCGCTCGGAGACGGGATGGCCGGGAGAAGGATGGAGCCTCGTCGGGCTTATAGGTGCGGGGTGTAGAAGGCCGGAGCTCCGTAAGTCTGCGAGCCCAGGACGAAGGGCGAGAGGACGGCGGGGCTGGGCAGGAAGGGCAGCTGCGCGGCGCACACCAGCCCGCCCGCGGGGTGTCCGGCGTAGCCGCCGGGCCCGTGCATGGAGAGCGGGTTGCCCATGGGCGGCGAGTGGCTGAGAGGGCTGAGCCCGCCGGGCAGCGCCCCGCCGCCCAGCCCGCCTCCCGCCCCTCCGCCCGCCCCGCCGCCGCCCGTCGGGGCGCTGGTGTCGGCCCCCGGGTTCTGCTTCTTCCACTTGGTGCGGCGGTTCTGGAACCAGATCTTGACCTGCGTCTCGGTGAGGCTGAGGGACAGCGCCAGGTTGAGGCGCTCGCACACCGACAGGTACCGCGTGGACTTGAATTTGTTCTCCAGCGCCACCAGCTGCTCGTAGGTGAAAGCTGTCCGCGCCCGACGGGGCTTCCCCGACTTGGAGTCCGAGCCCGTCCGCTTCCTCTTGGGCTTGGCCGCTTGGCTCTGCTGCGTCCCGCCGGCACCCGCCGCCGGCTGCTGGGGCGGAGGGGGCGGCGGTGGTGGGGGTGGTGGAGGCGGGGGGACGCCGCCTGCCTCGCCCGCCTCGGCGTGGAGGTGGCCCGCGTCGGCCTCGCCGGGTGCCGCCGAGCTGCTGCTGCTGCTGCTGCTGCTCTCCTCGCTGCACAGCTCCTCGTCGTCCGGCAGCTCGCTGTCGGGGCTGCGGCTCGGCCGGCTGCTGTAGTCGAGGTCGCACTCGTCGGCCTTGTAGAAGTCGCCGTCCTCTGCAGGCAATGAGAGCTGCGGTTAGGACTCACTGCTCTGTCCCCACCCCGGTCCCTACCGCCCTCTGCCTCCCCGTGGAGTGACCCACCCGCCGGTTCCCCGCTGTTATTGGGACAGGGATGCTCGGGGAGCAGGGCCGCGCTGCCCGCCACGCCGGGACAAGCCGTGGGGATGCGGCCGGGCCTAGCATATCCCGGCTGCGCCGCCGCTCATGTGGCTGCGCCGTGCAGGGGGTGGACACGGAGAGAAGCACCTCGGAAGCTGCCGGGAAGGGGCTCGGAGCCGGGAAAGGGCTGTGCAGCCCGGGGAGGCTTTGCCAGCGCTGCCCCTTCCGAGCCATCCATCTTGGGCAGGAGCTGGTAGGAAACGTGGCCAGGGCAGGGGATAGACCTTACAGGCCGGGAAGGCAATGGGGGATCCCCGGAGCCGCGGCCGGGAGAAGTCCCCTCTCGGGCCGAGCCGTGTTTTGGAAGCGGGCAGCAAAGATGTCACATCGCTTTTAGCAATTTTAGTGACGGAAATGTCTGCATCCATGGCAGATTTACTGGGTTTTACTCTGGCATTTTTAACCCTTCCTCCGCCTGATTTGACCTCTTGTCACTTCCTGAGATGGAAGTATTAAAGTGGAGTAAATACTTGTATTGATTAGCAGAGCAGATACAAACTTAATTAAACTCATTTTGTGTAATGTACAAGCTAGTTAACGGCCATTTAATTTATTTGGGTTTATATTGCGCTCCAATTAACGGGTCTCCATCGGAGAACAGGGTAATTATCCGATATTTAAGGCTGTTGGACTCCTGCTGATGGTTCTGTCACCGTGAAGCCTGGAAGAGGATTTCCCTTTTGAGAGAGCCAGCGACTCCTGACCCCACCGGGACTCGGGCTCCTCCGGGGGAACCGGAGGGCAAATCCCCCCGCCGCTGGGCCGAGATTACGGGGGACACTTCGGGACAGAGCCCATCAGTATAATCCTTTTTCTCTTTTAGCTTTCAGACACCCCTAAACTTCCCTCCACTCGCATCTACAACGGGGATGCAGCCCAAGAACCCCCATCAAGCACTACTTTAACTTGGTAAGGAAATAGAAAGTGAATCCCTCATTTGCCACCATTATCCCCGCGTACTTCAGTTATTTTTAATCCTCAGAATCCTGAACCCTCACCTGAAATGGTCCGTGCCCAAATACCGACACCCTAAACCCCTTAGTGGAAGGTGGCCGGCCCTGCCCGTGGCAGGATACGGGAAAGAGATGACCTTTAAGGTCTATTCCAACCAAAACCATTCCGTGGTTCTACGATTAGGGGTGTTTTTAAAAAGTGCGGTTTGCTCCACGAGCTGATTTTGGCTAACACCGGCTGTGCCTTGCTAGCTAGGAGAGAAAGGGGCAGAGAAGTTGATTGTAATCCCTTTCACCCGGAAAATACCCAGTAATAAAATATCCCTGGATAACTGGGGGTCCCTGCGGAGCCCTTGGCAGCGTTCAGTTCAGCGCCGGCCGCTTCCCCGGCCCGATACGCTGCCACCCGCAACCTGTAGCGCGACCCGGGAACGGCGCTGCCCAGTTCCTGCACCAACAATTCCTAAGAAGTGCGTGGATCTCCACCCGTGGGATAGAGCCGACGCGTCGCTCCCACTCACCTCGAGCAGGGAAAGAGCAGCTCGTGTGCCAGAGCTTATTTTTTCCCCAATAAACTCCACGAAATCCCACCCATAGCTCCACTAAAACACTCCTTAAACAAGAACACCGCAGCGCGACTGCAACCCGCGACTGGGATTGGCGCTGGATTTGAGATTTTGCTTCTGGAAAACGTTAAACGTTGTTTTTAAACGGAGTTTTAAGCGTTATTTTGTCACATTAAACGAGTTCGAGGAGCGGTGAGTGACAAACCCTCTCCGAACTTCCCTTACGACGGCGAGCCTCGGCTTTCGCCTGGCGCAGGCGCTACTTCTCGGAGCGCTTCTCCTAAATTAAACCACTGTTTGAGCGAATACTAATGAGGATGGGGAAAGAGAGGAATTAAATGTCGTGATTTTCGAGCAGTCCCAGGTCTATCCGTAGCCGTTGCCACATTAAAGCGGCAGCACCCAAGGGCGCAATGTCCTCAGACGAAACACCCAGCGCCGTGGTGCCTTCGAATAGATCTGTTTTTAGAGAAGCGAGAGGAATGCATTTCTCTCCTTGTCTGGAGATAAAAGTGTGAGATTAGCGATAGGCCGCCCTCGTCAGTCTTTCTGATCGCCCAGATCTATTTAGTATGACAAAAAGTCAGATGAGTTTAGACGAATAATTACCCCAGCCACTCTCCGCCGTTAAAAATCGCTTTTGAATTCTATTACTGCCCCGCTCCCGCTTTTGCTTTAGGGATGAGAAAATGCGGCTCTTGCAAAAAGCTCGGGATGGAGATTCCAGACCTTATTCCCTGCCTAACTTTAATTAAACGAGCCATGCTATGGCGGGATTAGGAAGCTCCGAGTTTTCCTTTCCTGTCCCGGCCACAGGGAATTTATTCTTCCCAATTCACGAAGTTATTCCCCCGCCACTCACCGCCTTTTCTCTCCCTTCTCAGGGCACAGAATAGCTATAGGTATTTTTCCAGAACTACCATCTTTTCCCGGAAACCCTCCGCTATCCCCACAGTCGCCGTGTTTAGAGGTGAGAAAGTTGGGATATTTGGACCAGGAAAAAAAAAGCAATCTAGAGCTTGGGTCGAATGCAATTCCCGATCAATAGCGAGCCCTAATAAGTGTAATAGGTTTTAATCGAGTAATTATCCGAATTTTGACCCTATAATTTAGATGTTAGGGAAGAGTTTGCAAGGTGCTTGAAAGAGATATGCACAATTCGATAATAGGATATCGATCCAGGCAGTCCTACATGCCACTCTGGGGCGATTTCTCCCATTATCCAGCCTCTTTACGCTGCTAAGCACATTTTACCTTAAATGTAATCGAAGGAATTTAATTGTTTTTCCAGAGATAACCAGCATTTTGTCACAATTAGTCTGATTTGTCCTAAAAAAGCCAAGGGGAGAGAGAAAATTGAGTCTGTCGCCCAGAGCAACGGGGAGGAAGGGAGGGAGGGAGGGACCGGGGCAGCGGCGCTGGAGCCAGGAGAGGAGAGACGCGAACGTCCCGGGTGCCTGGGGACAGAGGGTGCCCGGGGAGGGAATTTCGCCTCCTCGGGGCCGGGTTTCGCGTCCCCTGAAGGCTCAGCTCCGGGAGCCGCTTGCAAGATTCCCTGAGCCAGAGCTCGCGTCCCGGGCTGCCTCTTCCCAGGAGGATGAGGATGGCGGGATCACGCCCCTTCCCACTCGGCCCGGCCGCGGGGACTGATCCTGCCGCTGCTGGGGGTGCACAGGGTGAAGAGCCGTGGTGCCTCTGCTCAGCACCCCGGGGAGGGTACAGCACCCGGCCGGTGCCACGCCGCCAGACCCGGGAGATCCGCTCCCCCCTCAGACGCAGTTTTCCATCTCTTTACACCAAGTAACAGCAGCGCAG
Organism: Myiopsitta monachus; assembly: GCA_017639245.1. Classification (NCBI taxonomy): domain Eukaryota; kingdom Metazoa; phylum Chordata; class Aves; order Psittaciformes; family Psittacidae; genus Myiopsitta; species Myiopsitta monachus. The sequence goes on along the minus strand of CM029917.1, from coordinate 110,032,014 downwards.
GGGGAGAGCCGTCTGCCCTCAAGGATGCGAGGGGAGGAAGGGGGGAATAAGAAGCATGCAAACCCCTTCCTCTGAGAGCTGGGTGCAACCCCAGTCCCGGGGGTACTCCGAGCCCCCAGCCACACTTACTGATCAGGCCTGCGGGCTTCTTGCACGTCTCGAAATCTTCGGCGAGAGCCTTTTGCTCGGCCAGCTCCGTCCCTGAGTCCTCGGGCTTATCCTCTGCCCCCAGCGTGAACTCGGTCCCCACCGATTTGTACAAGCCCGCGCAGTGCCTCCGTTTGCTGTTGAACTTGTTAGGGTCCAGGATGTCGAGCACGGAGAAGGAGGTGGTTCTGTGCACCGCGGGCAGAGCGGCCACTGCCCCCTCTTGTCCGGGGGTGTTGCTCTGGCTGTCCCCTTGCCTGTCCCGGTTCCCAGGGCAGGAATAGAGCGGCAGGTCGCCGCCGGCCGAGAGCCGCTGCTCCCCATGGCTGTCCATGCCTTCCCCGCGCAAGCCGCAGGACTCCCCGCCGATGCCGGCCGCTGTCACCGCCGCAGCTGCCGCTGCCGGGATGGAGATGTCACCGACCTTGTCTCTGCTCACATTCATGTCTCTTTGCAGAGCCCCTCTCGGCTGTAACTTTCCGCCCCCCCCCCTCCCCACCCCCCCCTTCTTTGCTCGGCCCCCCTCCGCTTTCCTCCGGCGAAGTTGAGCTGGAAACTCCTCCCCGGCCCCGCTCGGGCTCCGGGCTCCCGGGGTCCAGCCGGCCGGAGCCGCCGGGAGTCACAGGGTGATGCTCGGCTCAGAGCCTCCGCTCAGCTGCTGCTTCTTCCTTCTCATCATCCTCACCAGGCTACCCCACCCCCCCACCCCTCACACATACACACAGACTCGAGGCTGTATCTTATTTATGCATTCATATTTAGCACTGGATTGTAATTGGCTACAAATTAATCCCTCGCCTGTAATAGTCTGTAATCTTCATCGCTGGAGGAGAGACGCGGTGAAAGTGTGTGCCGGGGGAGGGGGGGAGAGCGGGTGAAGGATGGTGGTGGCGGTGATATACTTGGCTGTCAGCTCTGTTTCAGCACACCTCCACTCATCTGGAAAGCATCTAAATAGCCTTATTTGGAGAAGTGGGAGGAGATGACGCTTTCTTTTAAATAATTGCGGGATCAATATAAAGAAGATATTATACGTAGAAAACGGGAACTTAAGGTCTCCCATCCCTAATAGCGGGGTTAGATGATCCAAAGGGGATTATATGTGTGCGTGTGTGTGCGGGGCTGCAGGGGTGTCAGCACCCAGCACCTGTTTCCCTTCCCGTCCGGTTTTATTTAACCAGAACAAAAGGAGAAAATGATGGAATTGAGGGTTAGTGTTTGGAGCGGGGCTCGAGTCTGCGAATTCCCTCCCCCCTCGCCTCTCTCGCTCTCCCCCTTAGCTAATTAATTACAATTAAACATCAAATGTATGTGCCAGAAGAAAATGAATAGGTTTAAACGGCGCAAGAGAAAACACGACGGTCAATAAATTCTGAGTAACTGGGAGAAAAGATCTGTTCCCTCCCATGCAGGAGTAAAGCAAAGACCAACCCCAACTTCCTCGTTTGGGAAAAGAGAAGACAATACTCTCTTGTTAACAGTGGGTTTAGTTACGGGAAATTAAGAGATGGGAATAAAAGTTAAATGCGGATTATAAACCCCGAATTTCTTCCCCGACCTCATTTCCTTCCCTTTCGTGTAGAGCCGTGTGGGCTTTGATCATATCAATTGCATTCTTAGTTTGGACGCTCCAGTCGCTTCTCGGTTTGAATTAGCTGCTAGGGGAAAAAAAAAGGGGGGGGGGGGAGTTGTAGGAAAATAGAGAAAGCATAAAGGAAAATGAGATTTTTTTCCGTCTTTGAGGCTGGTGACACATACAAGGACAGGTCCTTTGCAATTACCGCGGGCAATGATCCTTTAGAAAGCAGAAATTAAAAGTTGGGAGAAATAATGGGTAAAACAATCAGCTTGTAATTTTGGTAGGGCTTGGACATGATTAGTCCATCAGCGGGCTGGGCCCAGGGGAGTCCCGTGGAGCCGGAGCCCACAACAACCCCCGCTCATATATTATACACCAGCCCTTAGATTTTAATCAGACACCACAACAGTGTCCTTTCCCTTTTATGACTTTATTATGCTTTATCTTTAAATTATAAATCACCCCCCGGGTTGAAATGGTATATGTATAATCTCTGATCATGTGTAGGTAATTACCTCTCCCCCTTCCCCTGACCTCACCGACGGGGCTGCTAGGAACGAAGTTTTAATCTGCATGCGCACACGAACCCCCCATCTGCTTGTTTGTTTGTTTGCAACAGCTCCTCATCCCCTCCTCTCATCTCTTCTTTTCTATGGGATAATTTTCCCTCCCGTTACTTCTGCCCGCAGTTCTGGGATATTATTTATGGAAAGTGGATGGGTACCAAGGCTCTGGCACTCGCCTGCATTTGTACCCTTTTCGGAGTGAATGTGTGTTTTGGGGGCGGCGGCAGGGATACGTTTTATTCCCTTTGTCACTACATTGTAGGAAATAAACCCCCAAACCTAGTTAGAATTAAATCTGTGTGCACAGTGCCGGGACAGGGACACTGACAGAGATTCCTGGGGGGTTGGATGAAAAGGAGCCACATCCCCAGGGAACACCCTCAAAAAGAGGCACCTCCTGGGCACCCCGATGTGCTCGAGGGACCACCGGCCCGATTGGCACTGACAGGTCCCCTACCACCCCGGGGGTGCAGTAGTGCATTAAGGATGCTGGTGATGGGGGGGGGGGGGGGGCACTGTCACTCTCCATCCCTACTGGGTCCCCATCCAGCCCAGCCCTTTTGTTTGTTGGCGGTTTAAAGCGAGTGTTATAAAGATGTTCTATTGCTCCTAATCACAATTGATTGTCAATTAGAGCCTCATTTGTGCAATCTCCATCCATCTGCCATCTCTGGTTATCTGTTCGCCAGAAAGTTAGGGCTGATTACGGGGCCCGAGATGAGTTGTGACATGTAATATCTCTCTCGTGAGCTGGCCGGGTGACCGGTCCCGTTTTGCTCTCCGAGAAGAAAATCTTTCCCATTTTTCCTTGCAGAGGAGGGACAAGCAATAGCCTTTCCCGGGAGAGAGATGCTGCCTTGTCGAGCAGCTGGACAGGGTGCTGGTGGGTGACAGGGACCCCACGAAGTGCAGCATCGACGCCTCGCAGTGCTAGTGCCCTGCATTTTGGCCCCTTTCCCCCACAGGGAAAGCTCCCATGGGAAGGTTTCCTTCTCCCAGATAGAGCCGCCCGCAGCGGTGATGCCCATCTCAGTACTTGGGCTGAATGATACCTGAGGGGAGGTGATATCTCCCAAGCCTAAAGGCACCGGCGAGCAGAGCATCTCCCGATCCCCTCGGGTACCCGCTGAGCACCGAGCGCTCCTGGAAATGGGGTGTGTGGGGGGGAGGTTGTGTCCCTTTGGGAGATCTAAAGAGGGGATGCGGTGCCTTGGTTTTGCAAGGGCAAGACAGGGGGACCCGCATAGGGCTTTGACCCTCGCTGCTGTGGACCGCGGTTGCTGCCGCTGCTCTGTGCCGGGGCCGGCGCGGAGGGCCAGAGAGGTTTTTGGCCTTGGGCTTGATTAGTTAACACCGAATTCCAAATCAGACTTCAGCGAACTCCGGATTAAAGAACGATCGTTTTATTTTCCCTCTTAATTTTGGCTGGTCACCATTCCGCCCCGGCCCCGGAGCGTGGGGCTCCGGGGTATAAAAGCATTTATACCAGAGCTAGAGCAATTTAGCAGCCCTCTCTAAATCGAGAAGATCACTCCCGTGCGGCTGCACCAAACGCGGAACCTCCGCGTCCATCCGCGCAGCCCCTGTACCACCGCCGCATTTACCCGGCTGGGGGGTCCCGCAGCTCCCTTGGGCTTCTTGTCTCCCCCCATTCCCTTTTCAAACGCAGTTGGGCTCCAAAACTCGTCTCCTCCTGCTCTGACTGGGTTCCCCCATTATTGTTTATTATTATTATTATTATTATTATTATTATTATTATTATTATGTGGCTCTGTGGCCAGCCCCTGCATCGCCCAGCGCTCTTGATCTCATCCTGATTTTGTGCCCCCGGTGGGTCTCTCTCCGCAGGGCAGAGCCAAGGACCGGGGCCAGGCGGTTACCTCTGGATGCCGAGCTCTCCCCTGGAAAATGGGACCCCCTTCCCTACCCAAAATCAGGGAATTTATTAATTCTATCCACGAAGCCAAATGATTCAGGGAAAAAGAAGATTCTGAAGCAGATCTCGCCCTCTATCAATGCAGTGTCAGGTCCTCATAGTAGAAGATTTAAAAGCCCTGGGGATTCCAGGTTAGGGTAGTAATGAGCTTAATTGAGGTTAATGCTTCCTGCACAGCTCCTTGATTATTAAATTAATATTATCACACACATGAATCATAATTAGAAGTTTAAATAATGCTCTAGAGGAATCCTCGGAGGATCTATTAAACAGTTCCCTTCCCTCCTGCCTGCTCATTCCCGGCTCCTTGGCAGCAGCCCCGGGGGCAGCCAGGGATGGGTGCTGCTGGATGGGGGGGTGCATGGGACAGAGGGATACCCCTGAGGGTCACACGGGGGAGCGAGGCGGCGGTACCCACAGTCCCCCATCGCCCTCCAAGCCTCAGCTCGGCTTGAAACAGCCTCTTCTCCTCCTCCCACCTCCTAATTTAGGCGCTTATCTCCCCGCACCCCGAGTTTCTATAAAATACTAATGAAGTGCCTTGTTGCCACTTATCGCGGCTGGGATCGCCTCTGCAGGGGCTTTTCTTCTCGTACTTCGTGAAAGTCGACTCGGTTTGCTGGGAGGAAGTTGGAGCCGCTCTTCCGGGATGCGGGGCAAGGCTGAGGGGGCACCCCTCACATCCCGGGTACCAACCCCTGGGTACCCCGCCCGCGGCCCCAGCCCCCGGCATGGCCAAGACACGCGAGAGAAGCAGCTTCGGCGTGTATGTGTGTGGGTCAGGTTTGGCGGGGGGGGGGATGTGTGTGGGGGTACAGAACACTCCATTCTGCACCCCCACACACACATCCCCCCCCCCCGTTTCCTATTCTTCCCCTTATTTCCCGAGCTGCGGTGATGCTCTGAGAGCTGCACCATCCCGTTTGCGGGGCAGCAGGGATGCAGTCTTGGTTTGGGAGCAAGCAGCTCCTCTATTTTATTATTATTACGTTAATAAGAATGATTATTATTTTTTCTAATGAAAGGATGGAAGAGGCGGGGGGTGGCACAAGCAGCCCCCTCGGGGACCTCAGTGTAAACGGTGAAATAAAAGAGAAAACAGAGGCAGCTCTCGCTCGCTCTCTCTTTCTCTTTCTATTTATTTTCTTCTCTGTTGCTGAAACATATTGAAGGGGGAGAAAAAGGAAACATTAAGATCAACTGTGAGCCTTGCCGACGGTTTAACGATTTCAAATGAGCTCTGACTCTGGTGAAAATCTGACAATTACCCATCAGGATGGCAGATGATGGTTAAAATTACCAGAAATCAATATTCTCACCGGGTGTCCCAGCCTGATAAGAAAGACCAAGACAATGTTGACTATTAAAGTCGACAGCTTGAGATATTACACTATTAGTTATGCTATTTTTAATAATCTATAATATTTGGGCTATAATTAATTAATTATACGGGTCAGATAATATCTGGGGCTGGAATGAGGTCTGAAGGGTCTATTAAGGTTGGTAATGAGAAAGGAGAAATCTAATCTAAGGACGAGGAGCCGTGAAGGAACAAATATACAACAGACTTCAGATAGAACGAGAGGGAAGGAGAAGGGCTATTGCAGACTCAGTGCACACACCTCTGCTGTTCTCATCTCCCAGGCAGAGGGGCTGCCCATGATAGCATCTCCCCTTGCCCCTTTATGCGGGTACCTATAGCTTGCGGCAGAGGTCTGGCTCTCACTGGGATGCTACAGTCCCAGGGAAGCTAGTGAAGGGTAAAAAGCTTGGATCTGAATTACTGTTAAAAAAAAAGAAATCCAAAGATGGAAAAAACCTCCCAAATAAACCCCAATAAGTCACCCCCATCTGTCCCTGCCTGGCCCCAGCAGCAGATTTCTCTTGTTATTGGGATGTGGGGACTCTTCAGGAAGTCAGGAAGTTCATCCCCCCCTCCAGATACTGCTAAGCTCCTCCTCACAGGCCTAGAATCTGACATTGGCCGTCACATCTGAAGACTCTGCCATGCCTGGGGTTGTGCAGTCATTTAAGGTGTATGCCAACATCCATGCCCTAATGGCACACTCGTGCAAGTGTAAATATCAACACCTATGAAGACGTTATATATACGTCTTGCTGTAGATACAGCAATGTACACAGAATACATAAATACACACATGAAAGAATAAAAAGTAACTGCATTGTAATGTATATGTAAATACATCTATTTATCTATCTTAAAGTGTTTATGTGTGTGGCATGTATCAGCCACATAAAATGGCTTTATTCTCTCCTCTGCAAATGAACTTCAAGTCAGAGCCTGTGAATTATAAGCTCCCTCTTCGCTCAGCGTTACTAACCAATATTCTAGGTGTGACACTCGGGGCTTTACCTATTTTACATCGATTATAAAAATAGCTCCTTCTAGTGCTACAATAATCCTTTTTCTAGGGGCATATTATTTATCATATTAGTTCTACCCTTCTTAGTTACAGGAGGGTGTGTTGAACAACATTCTTTTGTACAGGACGATGAAACCCACATTTTCTAGTTATGCTTAGATTAGCCAGGGTATTAATCCTGTCTTTGCCCAAGTCACATCTTAATTCCCTCATTTTCAATAGGCCTCTCTTGGACATACTTTTCTCAGTGCTCTACTTATAAGATAGTCCTTGCCCAGATCTGGAAACCACAGAAGTATTAAAAAAACACTTGCGGTGGTAGAGCCCTTTCTGGAAAACTGCTCAATATGATTCAGTATTTCCCCAACTATCCTTTGTTGTTAATTGAAACCCAAAGCAGAGTCTGCAGGAGATGCCAACAATAGGCTGGTGTTGCAATGGGCCCTAGCCTATGTCTCCTTTTCATCCAACAAAAGGGAAAGATATTTCCCTCCTCTTCCCCAGCCAGTGCCTAGCTAAGGCCATTAGTAGGGTGATGAGGTGCTAATTGAAGGTAAACCTGTGAAGTCCTGAGATTGCCGTTGGAGATACAACTTCTGCAGGTACTGCTCACAGCACCTTCTCAGGCAACGACAACCCTGACCCTCTGAGCAAATGAAGGTCCTTCTCCCACCTGCCAAGGAGGAAGAGATTCTCTTTCTTTCGTTGTTTTTATATGTAAAGGAGAAATAAATCAACAAGAAGATGGTTTACCCTTCATATTTAGTCGAGAAGTTAACCATATTGTCAGGGCTTGGTAGCTTGTAATGGGTTAGTGAAAATGGCTCCACCTCCTGTTGATGGTTGTGCATGATTTTCGAAATGCTGGTGTTGCTTTTGAAGCATGAGTGCGCATCAGGCAGTTGAAGGGAGCTGGAACTCGGCCTCCAAGTCTTTCAGTTCAAGAGCGAAGCAAAAAGCCAAAACACCAACCCTATTAGCTTAATTGTTCAGTAAAATAAACCTGGTGAATTCAATGAAGACTGCAACATCCTTAATTTGTCCACATCGACAGACTGCTCTGGGCTGCTTGTGTTGCCGATACTCCATGCTGCAGAAAAGGGTGCCAAGGTGTTTCCAGAGTCATGTCCCAGTTTTTTGAACCTGACTAACATCCACCGCATCCCAGACTTCTGCTTCGGAGCTTCACTGAAGCCACTGCAACCCTCTTTTTGATGAATTTGGTTTGGAGGGGACAGAGGAGGCACATGGATTGTGCATAGTTACTCATCGCTCTTGTCAAAGACAATCTCAAATAGGTGAACACTACCCTATTGTGATTTTGTTATTTAAGCATTTAGAAATGAAGGTGATAGAGATATGAGACACAGAAAGAATAAAAAGATTACCCTTTCAGAACTAATGTAAAGAGCTTAATCAAAGGGGCAGCTCTACAACTGGTATGAATTAGGCTAGCTCCATCAGCTGATTTACACTGGGAGGGGATCTAATACAAAACTGAGCTGTGCTTGATTGCATGACCTTATTGGTACTTGAAATCCCAGTTTTGTCAGTACTAAGAAGCTTCCTGTGTATTCAGGTAAGTGTATTGAAGGCCCTACCCCATGTGCTTTTGTAACCAGGTTGGAGTGTTTTAAAGCATGCCTGGCATGCAGTTACTCCTCTCCTTAATACTATGGTCCCAGATGAGATGTGGTAATACGCTATTAGGTTCCAGACTGGGGAAGGAGGAAAAGTAATTTTTCAGGCTGCATAGATGCCTGTTGAAAACGTGTTCTCCTATTTATAGCCAAAGTATACCAGAGCGTTTTGCCACCATTTTCTGCGCACTTAGAATAGATACAAAAAACCTGCATCAGGCAAAAAGTTACAGAAATGCTGTATGCCTCAGTGCTAGAGAGAAATGGTGTTTACTGTAGGCATTTGGAAGCCAAATCCAACTATTGACTCCTATTTTAGCTGTATATTCAACATGCAAATTTGAACCTGAACTCAGCCAGGCACCTTAGATTCTGAATCCTTGGATTCTGAAAACTGATTTATAATTTCAGCATGATTTTAATGAACAACTGGAATATCCGTCAAGCAATTTGACTGATTGCTGCAAAGGATCCAAGCAGTGTAAGATGATGTGTGTTTGCAGGGAAATCTGGGGAGCACCTGGCACATCATAACTGCATGGCCATAATGACAGGCTCACAGGCTTGTGAACTCCATCAGCCAGGAATCTTAAATGTGAAGGAAGGCATCATGAAGTGTGGTAAGTCAGTGGCTGATAATCCTGCCACATATGGAAGAGCATCCTTTTTGATGAGTGGAACAGCATTTTGTGATAGAACTAGGGAAAAGATTTGCAGATAAGACATAAAAACAACTCAGCTTGAAGTCTGAAGTGGCAAAGAATCCTGTCCTGTCCCTACATATAAAAAGAGAGTAGTTAAAAGGATAATATTCATTGTCCTTTGTAGCAAATTATCAATACCCAGAACACCAAAACCAAGGGTCAGCCAGAATAGTAATTGTAGTTTCAGAAATAACAAACCTACCTAAACCCTGGGCTATTTGCAACTGAAGCATACTGGACTTTGCTTTGAAAACAGTATCATTCTGTAAAACACATCACTGTCTACCAAGCAGAGCTCTGTGTCAAACCTTGGACCCTTGCTCAAGCTTAACATTTCTTCATGGTAAGCCGTGTTTCTCATGCGTTTTTATTACTGGATGATTGGAATTTAAGAACAGCTGTATGTATAAAGTTACTTTGATAAGCACATCATAAATTGAAGGATAAAAAGTCATAAATGGATATACAAGGTCATCTGTAATCATAGCTTTTTCCTCACAAATGTTGTGACTCCCGTTTTCTAGCTATTCAAACAACTGCAGATAGAGGTAATGAAATAATTGGTACCTGTGGTTGAACCAGGAATAGCAACAAAACTCCCAACTTCCAGATTCTGGTTGTTATTTCTGGGGATAAACTTTGCTTGAAACTAGATCAGAATAGATGAGGCTGGGAATTACAAGTTTCATCTTTTAATTCTGCTGTCCAAAAGTTGATTGTCTATGTTAGATTTCCAGGCTGGCATCTTAATTATTGCATAGAAGAAAATGTTTCATGGAGCATTTCATTCCACTTGTCTTGGATGCCTTAGGATCTAAGGCACACATAAAAATGGTGCAGGTGATAGATAACAAGCGCTATTCCTTTTGTATTTCAGGCAGAGAAACCAGTCTAGGTTCCTGGTTACAACTTTCCTGTTTAAACATAGAAATGCACGTACGTGTTCCCAGGTGTTTTGGGGGGCTGAGTGAAGAGCAGAAATTAATGGTTCTGATGTTTTCTTTTTGCTTTAAGCCTACTTTTACTTCCGAACTTCAATACAGAGATGATGGGTTCATATCAGACACATGCGCCTCTTAGTTCATCCATTGAGTCCTACATCCTGGTACAAAGCCTCACTGAAAGTGAGGGGAATTCTGGTGTTAGCGGGCACTGGCTCAGTCCCAGAGACTGTTTTGGTCATATTTTCATTTTATTTTTAAGAGAATCAATTGCTTTAAAGCTGATGACACGTGTATCTTTATTAGATGACCCAGTTATCAGCATAAGTTCACTTTCTACCCCCTTGGGTTGCCAAGCGCTATCCATTTGACTGATGTCAGGTCCATTTCTTTGCATGATCATTCTTCCAGCAGTCAATACTGAGGTTTTTTAAGGTTATCGACCAGACAGCTATTGGATGAGGCAGGGTCACATGACCTACTGACCTAAAATACTGTAGCAGAAGTGGTGAACATATGAAATCAATAACTTTATTGAAACAAATATCTGAGATGACACTTTCTACAGAAGGATTAAATGAAGAGGTTATTGTGGAAATGGGTCAAATTTTACATGGCTGATTCATGTTAAGAACCAGGTTGGGTTAATGGGAGAGCACATGTGTGCGAGAGAAGCAAATGAGAAGCGTTTGTCCAGTGTCAGGGTGTGCTGAGCTCAACAGGGCTCTGTGGTCCAACTCCAGAAGGTGCACAAAGGTCTAAGGAACTGGGTTGTGTCTGCTGGAATGACTCTGCAAATGTCAGGGATGTGACTCCTCTAATACCCCACTTCTTGTCCTTGAATGACTCTGCCTTGAATGAGCTGCACTGAGGGGCTGCCACTATCTTTGCAGTGGCTGGGAGTCCTGAGGAGCATTGGCTGCTCTGGGATGACTTTCAAGGCAAAGTGTTGATCATCCCATATCCCACGCATAGACACGCACTACGTTTATTCTGTTGGTGTTTCAAACTTTATGGGTTTTTTAAACTAACCTAGCCTCATCATCCTTACCACATGCCCAGTGATCATGGTGTTTCCACAGTTTTCATTTTTCATGCTTAGCTGTGTTTTCTTTAATGCTTGAGTAAAGCCTTAGCCGTTTCAGGTGAGTCCAAGCACTTCTCAAAGCAGAAAATGCTGTCATCAGCACCAGTTGTTGTATAAAATCTTGCCACCATTTACTGTGGAACCACAGGGAAAATAATTTAATAAAATAGTTTATTTTCTCAAAAAATAACATTTTTGTTTGGTTGTGAAACAAAGAGGGAACAAAGAGTGAAGAAAAGCTCAATAAACAGCCCTTTTATTACTGTTTCTAGAAATAAAATAAAGGTAAGGGAGACTTGGCCACTGTTTTATTGCACCCGTGAATTCACATCTTTCCTTTAAGTGTCTGTCACATTAGTAGAAAAATACAGATCACTCCATAGTGTGTGCACTGCCAGAGACTTTGCCCATTTTTCACTTTAAATAACTTTCAGCTATTATTTCCTTTTTGGAGCTGGAGATGGAAGGCTGGTATCGGTAGGTGTGCAAAATGAAAGCAGCATCTTTCTGTGGGATTTAGGTCAGAATTTGGCTCAAATCTCTCTTTTGCACTGTAATATGTTCTCATTTTAATTGAAAGAATTAAAATGAAAAGAATGGGCTTGAATATGCGCTTTCTTTAGTATTGCCACATTATGTTAAACTTAATATAAAATGAAATTATTCCCAAATCACTTCTCACTATTGAATGTGTTTTATGAGCTGAGTGTACTGTGAAGTCACTTTGCACCAGTGTTTTTGTGTGTCAAACATTTCTCTCTCTACTACAATGCTGAAATGATGGCTCTTAAGTCAGTCTTAGTAGATATATGCAAGTTTAACTGGATTAAGGACTGAAGCAACTTTAAAATATGCTTGTAAAATATAAAATATGGTGTTTGGACTATAAAAAATAATATGCCTTTATAAAATACATATATTTGGGAGATGAACTAAAAAAAGATCTTCATGGGGGTCTACAAGAATGTTGAAGAAGGACTTTTTGTTAGAGCAAGTAGTGATAGGACAAGGGGGCATGGCTTTAAAATGAATGCCTCACCACTGTGAGGGCTGGTGAGGCATTGGAGCAGGTTGCCCAGAGAAGCTGTGGCTGCCCCATCCCCTGAAGTGTTCAAGGCCAGGCTGGATGGGACTTCAGAGAGGTAATCTATCTTTGCCACTTTTCTCCATCTTCCAAAGCCAGTTAAAGTAGGAGGGTCTCATGTCATTTCTTGAGGATAAACAAACCAAGGTGTTTTAGTCCAAGGCAGGAGAGAGGATGCTGCAGGTAAGTGCCTCTGCCAGAGAATGGCATGATGGTGTCTTCTCAAATACTCATGCCTCTGCTGACTGTATCTGAAGCAACACAGCATGGGGAAAATGTGCATGTACTGCCAAAGTCAGTGGGTATTTTGCGCTCAGGGACTCCCAGATGCATGAGCTATTTGCATTCCAAGCAATCTGTTCTTATATCCAGGTAGGGGTAATAGTTCATAGCTCTACTTTCATGACATGTTTTATATAGCATTATTGTTTTCGTATACTCTCTGGCTATTTTCTGTAGTAAGCTGACAACACAAACCCTAAGGTTTTTGTATTGTTATACTAATGGTGATCTGGCATGGCATAGATCTCCCTGATTTACACATACGCACATATATTGTAGAATCATAGAATAGTTAGGGTTGAAAAGGACCTTAAATATATATAAATTCTTCTTTTTTCCTTCAAAGTCTTTCTGTGACTATATGATGTTTTCCATGTGCGACTGTAAGTTTTTAGTGTCTTTGAACCCTGATTCTTTGCTTTGCCACCACTGTAGTTGCCAACAGACTCTGGTTCAGAAATTTGGGCTCAGGTTGCTGGTGGGAAATCCTCACGGCAACTGAACTTTGTAGGAAGGCTACCTGAATTAAATTACTTATAAGCAGCATGCATGGCAAGTGAAGCCTTGTAATGTTAACTGCTGACTAGGTGCGTGAAATGAATAATTACATTCAAATAAAGGGCAGAAGTCACCATATTTGTGCAGCACACACCAGTTTGCCAATCCATGGTATTTACATTCTATGCCTCTTTCACTTATATGTTTATACTTCAACAGATATTTTCTCAAGATTGAGAAACTGCCTGATCTAATAGCCGGTAATCTGTACTGAACCTGAGTGCCAACTGATTACCGGGCTTGCTTGAATTACTATATGCTATTACAATATTTTAGGAACCTGTAATATCCACCATTACTTTCTCCTGTGAGAGTCCTTAGACTGACTTGCCATTGCCATTTTTCCCTCTTCGGCAAATAAATATCATAGTGTATCCAATACAATCAGCAGAGTGTAACCACAGTGTATGAGGTTTTAGCACAGATAATTAAAGCCCAATATTCTCCACTGTAACAATTACAAGTACTTGAGAAAACAATGACAAGGTCATCCCGTGAATGTGGCCATCAATCAGGGAATTCGCTTCCTTAATAAAACAATAACCCACTTGTTTAGAAACCACTGTACGAAGGGAGCGACAACAAAATTGTTTCCTTGGACATATGTTCCCTTAACCACATAAATGTGGAACAAGTAACACATACAGTCTGCTTTGCTAAATAAGACCAATTTTTCCCACCTACCCCAGGTACGTTGTCACTAAATATGCTGGAATAGCAAAGGTTGTTTGGATTATGCAGGCATAGGCCAGGGAGACTCTATTTTCCTTTGGGAGCAATGGGATGGCACATGTGCTCTTACAGGCAGCCCTGACCTGGAGAGGTGCATGCTGTGCTTCTCCAGCAGCACCTACAGCAGATATGATTGTGCTCTTGGGTATAAACAGATATGAATGACTCAGTTGTCCAGCATCACCTACTACCACATGACTGCACTCAAACTGATGTTGAGGCATGGCTTTGGGTTAGAAAAGGAGAATTTTGAGCTTATTCAATGCCATAGCCTGGACCTGGGATCTGCCTTTCTGTAATCTGAATAAACTGTGGCCAGTGGGTCATGCTTTGGTGATGCACTGACAGAGACATGGGTCCCATCACAGGGACTTGTGTCCTTTACTTTTCTTGACTCAGAATGGACTGCTCAGCTGCATCTCTCCTGCCCTGGAAGCCAGCTTCCTGGGCTCTCCATAGCATCTGGATCTGTGCTACAATAATGCTTTACAGAGGGGGAAGGGAGGATGCTCAGCCCCTACCTGGCCTTTCCTCGACCCTTGGAGTGGTCCCGCAGGTACAGGGTGCACAAGGCTCCATGGTGGCATGTATTACACTGCTGCCCCACATGCAGCTAGCTGCCTTGCACCCAGTTCATGGTGGGCTTCTGCAAAACCTCTATCCGTTTTCAAGGCAAGTCAGGAGCTCATCAGTAGGGGGCCATCTGGACCAGTGCATTCTCAGCTCCAAACCCAAAGTCCACTGGGATCATTTGCCTTCCCAAGCAAGGTGTTCCCCTACCAGGAGCAATAAAGCTGCCTAGCAATAAAAAGATGTGTCAGACCCCATGATGAGAGCAGCAAGTCATAGCTCTCCTGACAAAAACTAAGAATGGTTGGATACTTGTGGTGTATTATCATGATATTTTGTTTACTGATTTGGACTTCTTTGCTTCATATGTCCATGTACTGCCTTAATCCTTTGGCTTGAATGAGATCTGCTTGGTCTGTGGGCTGGGTATATGGACGGTGTGGTAAAGGCAAGTTATGCCCTTTGTAGGGAATGGTGCAGATGGCTGCTAACTCTGAGATCCAGCCTTAAAGCCAGATCTCATATCTCCTCTCCTGTCTGAGTCAGACACTCAGCCTATACTTGCTTACAAACCTACCTTTCACTTTTCAGTCTCAAACCAGCTCACACAGACATAACTCTGGGGCTTGCTCAGCATGGGAATGAGGTCCTGGAGTCTATAATAGCAGCCTGGCAGGGCTAGAGTAAGTACACTGCATTTGCTCGATTGCTTTTGATGAAATTCATGGAGCAGGACAAGTCCATCCTGGTTATCTGTTCCCCAGCATAGCCACTGTGGAAGAGGACAAACTGGGTGTGTAGCATGTCCTTTCGCATGCTTACACCTAGGTATGATGACAAAGGGCAGACTCAGAGAAACTGAGAAGTGTCCTTATTTCCTTGTTGTTTACAACTAAGTTTAGTTTATAATCTGCACAATGTGTAATGGTAGTGCATTTTAAACAACAGGAATTTAAATTGAAATAGCTTCTCTCATGAGCATCTCAAATTCCCTGCAAAGTTAGGGGCCAGATATTGAAGGGTCAGAAATCAGAATAGCTATATGCACCATAATGGAACTTTACTACAATAAATTGTTAAGTATCCGAACAGACATTGTAGGTTTCAGTCCTTAACACAGGCAAAATTTCTACAACGAAGCCATCAAGGTCCTAATTCTTAACTATGCTTAGGCACCTGAGTCTCCAAGAGAGTTTGCCATCCACAAATTAATTAGATACATTTAGATTATTCTTAAAGAGTTCCTTCTGCTCAAGAACTGCAAAAGATCCTAGAAGAGAAACTTAAAAAAACAGCTGAGTACTTACAGCTGAGAGTAGACTGATCCACAACTAATGGATGTGTTGAAAGGCAAATGTAGCACAGGTAAGGGAAACATGTATTTTTCCATTAATGGAGGCTGCTGGTTGCCACTGAACTGTTTTTCAGAACAGTATCAATGTGAATTTTCTCCTGATACCTTGTCTTGGCAATGGCAGAATCATAGAATCATGGAATCATGGAATAGTTAGGGTTGGAAAGGACCTTAAGATCACCCAGTTCTAGCCCCCGGCCATGGGCAGGGACACCTCACACTAAACCATGTCACCCAAGGCTCTGTCCAGCCTGGCCTTGAACACCGTCAGCAATGGAGCATTCACAACTTCCCTGGGCAACCCATTCCAGTGCCTCACCACCCTTACAGTAAAGAATTTCTTCCTCATATCCAATCTAAACTTCCCCTGTTTAAGTTTGAACTTGTTACCCCTTCTCCTCTCACTACAGTCCCTAATGAATAATCCATCCCCAGCATCCCTGTAGCCCCCCTTCAGATACTGGAAGGCTGCTCTGAGGTCTCCACGCAGCCTTCTCTTCTCCAGGCTGAGCAGCCCCAACTTTCTCATCCTATCTTCATACGGGAGGTGCTCCAGTCCCCTGATCATCCTCATGGCCCTCCTCTGCACTTGTTCCAACAGTTGCATGTCCTCTTTATGTTGAGGACACCAGAACTGCACACAATACTCCAAGTGAGTTCTCACAAGAGCAGAGTAGAGGGGCAGGATCACCTCCCTTGACCTGCTGGTCACACTGCTTTTGATGCAGCCCAGGATACGGTTGGCTTTCTGGGCTGCGAGGGCACACTGCAGCAGGCTCATGTTCATTTTTATATCGACCAGCACTCCCAAGTCCTTCTCTGCAGGGCTGCTCTCAATCTCTTCTCTGCCCAACCTGTAGCTGTGCCTGGGATTGTTCCGACCCAGCTGTAGGACCTTGCACTTGGCATGGTTAAACTTCATCAGGTTGGCATCAGCCCACCTCACAAATGTGTCAGGGTCCCTCTGGATGGCATTCCTTCCCTCCAATGTATCAACGGAACCACACAGATTGGTGTTATGGGCAAACTTGCTGAGGGCGTCATACTCAATCCCACTGTCCATGTCACCCACAACGATGTACAACAAGACCGGTCCCAACATCGATCGCTGAGGGACACCACTCGTTACTGGTCTCCAGCTGGACACTGAGCCATTGAGCACAACTCTTTGTGTGCGGCCATCCAGCCAGTTCTTTATCCACCAAGTGGTCCACCTATCAAATTTATGTCTCACCATCCCTGTACAGAACTTCCTAATTTGTAAGTTTACTTCTAAAATGATTTTCATTTTGAAAAGCTGATATTGTCTTACATAAAACAGAAAAGGGGAACTACTCTGAAACGTTTAATTTGAACCAAAGCAATTGTTTCTTTCACAGATTTGGTTTTTTTCTTCACTTCCCACCTTTCAGCCTTAATCGCAAGCAGAAACAGAATTTTCTCATTGACTTCCTTGCAATGGGTCAGGCTGAGAGTTTGCTGTTAGAAAAGCTTGTGTACAAAATTATAACTTCCACTGTTTTACTCAGTAAAGGCTAAGAAGTAGGAAAAGCAATTATGAAAGAGAAGTCTGTTGTCTTTTATGTAGCCATTGTAGAATTAATTGATGTTTGCAATTTTTTTTAATGAATGTAATTAGAAACTGATAGTCTTGGCGACTGAAAGCTGCTTTTATGTTATATACAACTAACTACAAAGGTAATTTTGCAGGCTTCTGTGTTTAATCACTTGCATTTATACCCATTACTGCATAAATATGGCAGAAGCGAAGTGCTGAACTGTGTTTCTAAGGCAACAGTCATTTTTTCAGATACTAATTAAGCCTATTAAAAGTACGGTATCCGTTCGTATTCTTCACAGAATAAAGGCATCAAAGCAGACAATTTGGCATGTTAGATAGAAATTAGTTTTTCCCACAGTTTTATGTCATGCATTTGTAAATATACATTCTTGAACACCTCAAGACCAAATTCTATGAGAGTTCCTCTGGGCTGCATATAGGGAAGTTGAAGAGGGGCGCAGAGACCCATGGCTATAGTAATAGATCATCTGTGCAGATGGCCTGGGCTTTACAAGCGTTCCTCAGCTCTATAGGCACTTTGAATTCTGTATTTGTTCCAGGGTCTCTTACCTCACCATATGCTTCATTGCTGTGGGAGAATGCTTTCCCCTACCAAACCCACAAAAGAGCTCGGAAAGGGTTTTAACTCTCTTTTGGAGGAGCAATACAGCAGCCAAGAGCTGCTGACTTCATGGGGGCAGTCAAAACCACAGGCTTGGAATACACAGCAAGAGTAGATGTAGGTACCTGAGTCATATAATCATAGAATCAACTAGGTTGGAAAAGACCTTTAAGATCAAGTCCAACCTTTTACCCCAGGACTGCCAAGTCCACCACTAAACCATGTCACCAGCACTGAAGTGTCTGCTTCAAGCCAAAATCTGCATTTAAATACTTTACCAGTGTGGTTCTAAGCCCATGGACTGTGAGTGTTCAGGTGGTGTTATAGTGTGTTATTTTCCATTGTTATATGATAAGCAAAAATAGTTACTGTTTTTTAAACTTAGACCATTATTGTTAGAATAGATTCACACTGTAGGAGGTTTATTGTTATAGAAGTGTCAACTCTATGCATAGATAAGAGCATCAGTCTCTTAATGAATTTTCCTCTGACATATGTCACAAGAATTTCCTGATATCTTGGAAATTAGTGATCTTCTTTAGCCTGAGGTTCAGTTATGCTGACCTCTCTGTCATAACCCTGCCAATATTTCCAAAGTGTATGTTTTTCCTATCACAGAAGCAGAGGCAGAACCAGCTTTCCACAATTCAGTTAAAGAAAGTAAAGGAAAAAGATGCTGCTATTATTGTGCCCAAACAGATGTTATATAGGAAGGATTGTTCACAGATACACTGTGAGTTAATCACATCTTTCCTAAAGTATATTGAGAAATTCTCGTTAATGTCTGAAATGAAATACTTATGATTACAGGAAATTAAATTACTTACAACATCTTTTTGCAGCCTCTCACTCCCAACACACACTCTTTTTAGCGCACACATATACGCACACATAACTATTGTTAATTCAGACTGTCTCCATTATGGAGCTAATTAACAATTAGCATAAACATAATTAGCTAACGTTGACATTTAACTCATTACGTTGTTTAAATAATTTTCAGAAATTGCCCTTAGTGGCATTCTGTCACACCGAAATAATGGCAGCACTTTGTCATGGAAATTAAATGACATTTGTGTTGTTTCCTCTCTAACTCATGCATGGAAGATTTTCTTTT